>OY757243.1:12781150-15281150 GCA_963583935.1 Diaperis boleti | reverse complement strand
AAATTTTGAAGAAGCTGGAAACCCAAAAAACCTGAATAAGCTGAAGAATCTGAAAATGCCGAAGAAAATAAAAAACTAAAGAGGCTGAAGGCAGACATAAAAAAAAACTTAAATAACATGAACAATCTGAAACGCTGAATAATCTTACACATATGAAGAAACTGAAGATATAACCTCAAACTACTGAACAAAAACTTCAAGAACACTCACCAGTTGGTCTCTTGAATAAGACAGGACGCAGCTCTAGCGATCTACCCCAATCTACAGCGATTGGTTTACCACCGAAGAATTCTTGGGTCTTCTCTAATGATTTCGGGAGGGGCCACACGGGGCTCGGTCTACACTGTGGGATGCAGAATCGCCACAAGAGAAAGCTCAATTAAAAGATGTAGAACACGAAATAAAAATAATGGAAAAAAATTAACGTAAGAACAAATACAATAATAAAAAATATACGGATTCGCGACGAAATTAAAATGCTCAATCGAATTACATAATATGAATTCTACGACAAAAATATAATTCAAATGGAAACCAAAAAGAAAAACGCGGGAACATAAAATTACTGAGAGCAAGAAGAAGAATACAGGAGTGGCAAGAGGATACTAAATGGTAATTATGGTGAGGAGTAAATATTTAAAGAAGAATATGCGAAAGGTGATTTTGATAAATAAAGTTAGGAATAGATTTTTTTTACAAAAAGCCACAAAAAAAAAGCAAAAGTAAAAATACGAAATAATTATAGAGATAAATAAGTAGATCATAAATAAATAATATAGAGCCGAAAAGAAGATTTGAGACTACATTAAGGCGGTTTAAACCATGGAGATTATAACATAAACTGGATCAGATGTGGTGCATAAAGCCTTGGTTAGGAATTGCGGCAAAATTAGGTCTAGTAAAAGAGAGGGAGAAATCCCGTGAGCGCAAACGAGACCACTGGCAGTGAGCAAAATGAACGAAATTAATACCAGTAGATTATGTGGACTAAGTTTTAACTGAAGGGAAGTATGTACGAAGAAATGTAGCAAAATAGGAAGAACCTTTACGCACCTTCCATACGGTAAAATATTATGCTAAAATGCCTTTAACAGAAGAAGGAACCAATAAATTGCCTTTTTATAGCATTATGGAGAACAAGAATGTAATGTGTTTTAGTTGATATGCATTAAGTTGATAATTTTATTATGATTTAATGTGTTATTTGTGTTCAAGGCAAAGAATATTTGCAAATCATGATGAATGCTACAGACTTAATTAATAGGAAAGTTCTGCCCGAACAGCCGCTTTTCGAACGGTTCCGCCAACAAACCGATAATTTCGTCAATTTTAATTTTCTGCAACGTAAACAGGACCGGACCGCGGAGTATCCCAGGTGCAGGTCGCGTCGATATCACACGAAACGTTCTGGAATCGGCGCGGGGTCGAGGGAGGCCGCCGCCGCCGCCGCCACGCGGGGTGAAAAAATCGCTCTCTTCGCCGTGTGTTAGGTTTTTTTTTCGGACGGGAGGGGGTGGCGGCGTCCGGAAAAAAAATGGCGCGCAAGCGTGGGCCCGAAAAAGTCGAAGAGCGGTGACGGCACGAGGGGGTGCTTTTGGGGTACATGTACACCCTCCCGTTCTCCTCCTCCCCTCCTTGTCTAACGTTATTGATTTTCATAAAGCGTCTCTGTTCGTTCGTCTAGTCCTGACCTGCGGCACGTCGATTCTTATTCGGCAGGACATCGATTTCAGGGAGTCCCTCGTCCTTTTTATGTTGTTTACACGACGTGTGGGATCTTCCTAAACGCCGCCGACGACGGCGGCGGGCCGGATTTATGTCGCGGCGACGGAGACCGGCCGGATTGGCGGGTGCCCCTTGGCGGGCGGCTCGGAAAAATTCGATACGGTTCTTACCATTAATGTAATAAAAAAATCTTTAGCGCATGTCTCCGTACATTCGGGGTTTTATTAAGGGACGTACTTGTCAATTCCATTATGAACATTTCTATGAATTAATTAACCGTACATTGTAGACCGGTTTCGCTATTCGACAAAATCCAAATGGAATGTCTGTCTGATCCCACGTCGAACATGGCAAAACTATTCGACGTTTTCATTGGTAAACAACACGACAAAATTTTACGTTAAAAATGTATTGAAATTGCTTGTAAATTTTCCGGCGCTTTATTTTACCATCGTCGTAATGTTCGTTTTGGTAGCTGTGTTAATTTGTTAATGGTTTTAATCGAACACGTTACATGTTCTTGTCGGAGTTTCATTTTATTTATTTAATTTAGGGTATTTGCGACAAAGTTTTGTTTAATTTTTAGTGCCTTACACTGCCGTTCGTATTTGACACCATGAATAATTAGCGACTTTAACTTTTAAATTGCTGTGTCCCGTTATTTTTTCAGTAGGGATGCAGAAAAATGTTTGTAACATTCGGTGTTGCAGCAGCCCAAGATTGTTTCCTCACTCCGTTAAAAATTAAGTCATAACAAAAAATTTAAATTTCAAATTTAACACCTGTAACTCACGTTTTCACTTAAGTACCTGTACCGATGTTTTAATTTGCAGACAAGTGTGCTTTTCGAATTCATTAAAGCTGACAATGCATAAATTATTGCTGATGGGATATTGGAAAAATATACATACGTATATCCAAAACCATTAATAATATATTTATATCAAATTGGTTCGTGCCTAGTTGCTAGAAATGCAACGTCAATAATTGTGAAACATTTAATCATATTCGTCCTTTGAGCGATGTTTGTTTTGTGTTTTCAGTATTTGCGGGTTATTTGGTAAACGGATGTATTCAAATGAATTGGTAGTTCCTTGACGATTTAGGGTGCATACATAATAAAATGTCATCGGACGAAGGAGTCGCATATAATATTTTAGACGTAATTTACTATACATTTTACAGTTGCAGCCAATGGCCACCGTTTATGTAAATAACTTGGCTACCTAATTATTCGTTTTTTATCTATAATTATACTAATTTCACCTAATTAAAAAATATCAAATATAAGTAAAAGAGTTTCACATACTCTTACAATTTCAACATCAATCATTAATAGAAGCACCTGTTATCTCCGTCCGTTAACTTAATTTCTATTTTATACAATTTATTTATTGTCTATGCAAATTAACAATCTATATATGTTAAGGGAGTCGTGCATTTTTTATGTCTACCACGACCAGAAAACAAATTAAAACTTTAATGTCTTTTTAATATCCGTTAAATGCTTTATCTTGAAAATCAGACGAGCTGGATGTTATCCAGTACATGTTGATTTATTCAAGGAAGACATTAGTTCGGTAGCTTTATTATAAACTTCGGTCAGTCCATTTGTTACATTAATTTTTGGTCATTAAAGATTAATTAAAGGGACCTAATTCACCACAATGTACAGAATCTTTGTTATCTTCAAAAATGGTTGTTTTATCGGTAATCAAAACGCAAAAAAAATCTGTTGGTAATTCTCTTTTTGATGCCTCCTAATTTTCTTTTAATTCTGCCAATCCTCATTTCTGATTCCTTCTGATTCTTATCTAGCTTCTTCCTAATTTCTAATTGCCTACTTTTAATTTTTTTCTTCCCTATACTCTCATTCTGGGTGCATCCTCCAACTTTTTCTAATCCTAATCCTGTGTTTTGGTGGGTTGAAAGACAAAGGATGACAATAAGTCACAAAACTTTTTATTTTATTCCCCCTTATAATTCAAACAATTATTTAAATCAGGAACTATTGAATAAACAAAATCAAATTACATAAAAAAAAGTTAATGCCCGGTACGACAAATTTTGGCTGCCGGCTTTCTCTGTTATTGTCGTTGCCTTGTACCAAGAGGCCTCCAGAGCCGCCCTGTCCCAAGGGGGCCTCCCTGTATCAAGGTGGTCTTCTTGGAGCGGGGCACCCTTATTTGAGAGGACATGTGTAGTGTCGACTAGCTGCCGCTTGCGCTCCCCTCCCTGTCTCCCCCCGCTCCCCGCTTATCCCGTACAAAATTCTTACACCGTGGGATAAGAAGTTTAACTTCAAAAAGAACCGCACAATCTAAGAAACTGAGAGGATCTTACTCTTCAGGACTCCAATTTTTCACAAATCGTTCTTGATCTTTAGAATTCTAGTCTCCTCAAAAGTACTGAAAATTTGAACTCCAAGATTCTTTACGACTTTACCCGGAATTCCTACATTTTTCAGAAATTTCTGTTCAGGACAATTTTTTTTTATTTTTTCAGCAGTAATCACAGTATTTCAGAATTTTATCAGGACTATGCAGAATTTCTTGGGACTCTTCAATATGCTTTTCAACATGCTTCAGGATTCTTTAAGATTTCTTAAGACAAGGATCCCTGAAGTCTTTTCCGAACTCATCAGGATGATTTAGGGCTTAGAAGTCCTCAAGAACCTTTGGGTTTATTCAGAAGTCTTTAGTATCCTTAGCATCTCTCAGAAGGGAGGCGGAAATGTTATCGAATTACAAAATATCGAACACAATTTGTCGATAAACAAAATATCGACAGTACAAAATATCGAAAAACAAATTATCGAAAGAACAAAAATATGGAGAAACTTTCAACGCAAGAAAAAAATTGAGTTAATTTAAAATTTTATTAAACTATCTACTTACGAAACTCGAAACGTGGAAAATTTGTTTTTTCGTGGATCATGGAAATTGGTGCATCGCGCTTCGCGCTCGACCCCTTTAAGAAACATACTCCAGAAAGGTCATATTTCCCTGTACGTTGAACTCGAAATGTGGTCAGGACAGATTAAGTGAAAATTAGTTTTTTCATGGATCATTGAAATTGGTACCTCGCGTTTCGCGCTCGACCTCTAAAAGAAGCTACTTCGGGACATTAGGACATTAGTTTTTCGGGTTTTTTCGGGAAACTTTCCGGATTCTTCATAGATTTCTGTAATCTTCAGCTTTTTTTGATCCTTCTGTTCACTTGGAGTCCATACAGATGAATTCTGAAGAATCCTAAAGACTGAAAAGAGTTTTTAACAATGCTCTGGATTATTTTTGTTATTCTTTGAAAATTTTCAGTTTGCTTGTTTTCGAAGTACTCACGGCTCAGAAATTCAGCATTATGGTCACCAAAATTTATTAGGATTCTTTAGATGATGTTTGAGGATTCTTCCATGTTTACATTTATCAGAATTCTTTGGGATATTTCAGGCTTTTTCAGAATACGTCAGAAATCTCCAGAAACTACAAGGAATTTTTAGGATAATTTTGTCAGGAGCATCGTTTCTTCAGAAGCAGTGTAAGGGTACTTCACGACTTTTTATGTCTATCCATAATTCCTACATTTTTCAAGAATTCTGGTATATTCAGGAAACTTAAAGACTCACTTGTTGAACTTCTTACAGTCAGGATAATCAAAGGAGAACTTTTGACCCATCTTGCAAAATGAGAATGTATTATAATATCTTCTCGTCCATTGAAACACCTTTATGACACTTTCAGTGTTAAGAGAATCAAAAGAGAACTTTTATGACACTTTCTGAACATTTTGGAGATAAGATAATCGAAAGAGAGCTTTCAAGACACTTGTTAAATATTTTACAATTAAGAGAAATAAGAGAGAGCTTTTATGACACTTTTTGAACCTCTTACAGTCAGGATAATAGAACTTTCGACCGCTCTGGCAAAATGAGAATGTATTACAATATCTTCTCGTCCATTGAAAAACCTTTATGACACTTTCCGTGTTAAGAGAATAAAAAAAGAACTTTTATGACACTTTCTGAACATTTTGGAGATAAGATAATCGAAAGAAAGCTTTCAGGACACTTGCTAAACATCTTACAATTAAGAGAAAGAAGCTAGAGCTTTTATGACACTTTTTGAACTTCTTACAGTCAATATAATCAAAGGAGAACTTTCAACCCCTCTTGCAATATGAGAATGTATTACAATATCTTCTCGTAGATTGAAAAACCTTTATGACACTTTCATTGTTACGAGAATCAAAAGAGAGCTTTTATGTCACTTTCTGAACATTTTGGAGATAAGATAATCGAACAAGAGCTTTCATGACACTTGTTAAATATTTTACAATTAAGAGAAATAAAAGGAAGCTTTTATGACACTTTTTGAAATTCTCACAGTCAGGATAATCAAAGGAGAACTTTGGACCTATCTTGTAAAATGAGAATGTATTACAATCTCTTCTCGTACATTGAAAAACCTTTATGACACTTTCAGTGTTAAGAGAATCGAAAGAGAGCTTTCATGACACTTGTTAAATATTTTACAATTAAGAGAATCAAAAGAGAACTTTTATGACACTTTTTGAAAATTTTGGAAATTCTTCAGATTTTTCAGCAGTAATCGCTGCACTTCAGGATTTTTATTACTTACCAGGACTATTCAGAATTTCTCAGGACTGCATAATTCGGCAACATGCTTCAGGACTTTAGTATTCTTCAAGATTTCTAAAGACACCTATCATCTCTGAGTCCAAGCAAAAGGATCCCTTATGTGTTTTCAGGACAGCTTTAGAGCTTAGAAGTCCTCAAGAATTTTTAGGTTTATCCAGAAGTCTGCAGTATTCTCGGGATTTCTCAAAACTGTTAGGAAATCTTCAAGACTTCATTACTTTTCAGGCTACTTCGGGACTCTAGGGCTGCCTTAATTTTTCACAGCCTTTCAAGATTTTCAGAAGTCTTCAGGATTGTTCAGAATTGATTGCAGGAGTTTTTAACAAGGCTCTGGATTTTTTTTTATTCTTTGAAATTTTCCAGTTTGCTTGTTTTCAGTATGGTCACCAAAATTTATTATAATTCTTTAGATGATGTTTGAGGATTCTTCCATGCTTTACATTTTTCAGAATTCTTTGGGATGTTTCAGGCTTTTTCAAGGGTACTTCACGACTTTTTAGGTCTGCCCATAGTTCCTAAATGTTTCAAGAATTTTGATATATTCAGGACACTTAAAGACTCAATTCTTCGGATTTTTCAGCAGTAATTGCTGGACTTTTAGGATTTTTATTATTTATCACGACTATTCAGAATTTCTCAGGACTGCATACTTCGGCAACATGCTTTAGTATTTTGACTCTTTAGGATTCCTCAAGATTTCTTAAGACACCATTTCAGAGTCCAAGCAAAAGAATCCCTTAGGTGTTTTCGGGACAGCAGAATGATTTAGGGCTTAGAAGTCCTCAAGAATTTTTAGGTTTATTCAGAAGTCTAATATTTTTGGATTTCTCAGAACTGTTTAGAAATCTTCAAGACTTTTCATTACTCTTCAGGCTACTTCGGTACTTTAGGGCTGCCTTAATTTTTCAGAATTTTTCATAGCCTTTCAAGATTTTCCGAATTTCAGAATTTTTAACCATTGGAGTTTTTAACAATGCTATAACTGGGAATATTTAAGGACTCTTCCATTCTTTGGGATGTTTCAGGGTTTTTCAGAATACTTCAAAAGTCTTTAAAAACTATCAGGGATTTTGACGATTTTTCAGCTTCTTCAGGAAGACTACAGGACAAATAAAGAATCTCCAGAATTGTTTAGGATTTCTGTATTTTTAGCAGGAGTCTTTATAGAGTCTTTACGAGCATTGTCTTTACTTTAGGTCTGCTCAAAATTAAAATTCCTAGATTTTTCAGGACTCTTAGGAATGTTGTCAGGATTCTTCAGAAGCCTTCAGATTTCTTCAGAACGATGAATGAAGTTCCCCACTAAAAATAGCCTCTTTCGATTTCTCAGGTTCTTAGTTCTCTGTTCTCTCGCTTCTCAGTTCTCTTTTTTTTTCAGTTGGTGATGGTGATTTCGTTCCAACAGTATGTAGCACCTCCCCATTTTGGCTTGGAAGCGTTTCTTGACAACAGTTTCGAGGGAAGATGGTTAAGGGCGACGTGACCAGTTTGCATGGCCGGCTCGCTCGCCAGATTTAACGCCCCTTGATTTTTCTCGATATTCAGGACACTTTAAAACTTTAGATCCAAATTCTTCGGAATCTTCAGCACTAATCGCTGCATTTCAGGATTTTTACTATTTATCAGGCCCATTCAAAATTTTAATTGCATAATCCGGCAATATGCTTCAGGACTTTAGTATTATTACTCTTCAGGATTCTTCAAGATTTCTTAAGACATAGATCATTTTCGAGTTCAAGCAAAAGGATCCCTTATGTCTTTTCAGGACTGAGCAGGAAGTCCTCAAGAATCTTTACTGTTAGAACTGTTAGGAGATCTTCAAGACTTTTAAGGCCTTTTCAATGCACCTTTAATTTAATCAATTAAAACTATCAGGGATTTTTACGATTTTTCAGCTTCTTCAAGAAGACTACAGGACATATATGGACTCTCCAGAATTGTTTAGAATTTCTGTATTTTTAGCAGGAGTCTTTAGAGTCTTTACGAGCATCGTCTTTACTTCACAACTTTTTAGATCTGCTCAAAATTAAAATTCCTAGATTTTTCGGGATTCTTAGGAATATTGCCAGGATTCTTCAGAAGCCTTCAGATTTCTTCAGAACTCTTTAAGAGACTTGAGAACTATGAATAAAGTGTTCATGTTCCCCACTAAAAATAGCCTCCTTCAATTTCTAAGGTTCTTAGTTCTCTTGGTTCTCCCTTCTCTTGGTGGTTAGTTCTCCTGGTTCTAGTTCTTTTGGTTCTTAATTTTATTAGTTTTTAGTTCTCTTGGTTCTTCGTTAACTTGGTTCTTCGTTCTTAGTTCTTTTGGTTCTTAGTTCGCTTGGTTCTTGGTTCTTTCGGTTCTTGGTTCTCTTGGTTCTCAGTTCTCTTGGTTCTTAGTTCTTAGGAATATTGTCAGTATTCTTCAGAAGCCTTCAGATTTCTTCAGAACTTTTTAAGATACTTGAGAACAATGAATAAAGTTCCCATGTTCCCCACTAAAATAGCCTCCTTCGATTTCTCAGGTTCTTAGTTCTCTTGGTTCTATGTTCTTTTCGTTCTTAGTTCTCTTAGTTCTGAGTTCTCTTGGTTCTTAATTCTTAGTTCTTGGTTCTTTTAGTTCTTGGTTTTCTTAGTTCTTGCTTCTCTTAGTTCTTGGTTGTAGGTTCTCTTGAGTCTTTGTTCTCTTGGTGCTTAGTTCTCTTGGTTCTTAGTTCCTGGTTCTCTTAGTTTGGCAAAAGTACACTTGAGTTAAATAAAGATCTCTATCGGCGCTTAGAGTTTCGCGAACAGTTGATGTGACATTGTGATGGAACGCCCGATTTTCCAAACATTCTTCTGTTTTCCAATGGAGCCACCTGTACTTTGAACGGCACAGTAAATGGCCATAATTGTCTGCGGCATCACCCTCGTTACACACAAGTAAATGCGCAGGCACGAACTTTCGGACGTTTTGAGTGTGTTCCCGCTCTTGCCGCTATGTTTCCAAACCACGAAGATGGTGATTTGGTTCCAACAATATGTAGCACCTCCGCATTTTGGCTTGGAAGCGTTTCTTGGCAAGATTTTCGAGGGAAAAATTAAATAAAAAAAAAACAGATGACCATTAAAAAATATGTAATTTATTTTGCTTTTTTGTTCATTAATATCGGACATTAAATGAAGTAGTTATGGTTATGACATGCAGCGTTTTTTAGCAAACAGTCTGTATGCACATATAACTCCGCCCTTTAAAAATAAAAATATCAAATGAATGCAAATCAAACCCGACAGAAAATAGTGAAGAAATTTCTAGAAGGGTAACGCAAAAAAATCCGTAATGACGAAGGGATATGGGATTAAATAAATAAGTCTATAAAAAAAGTTAAATATCTAATTTTTCTCATGTTTATTATAAGAGTTTCACTTATGAATCTTTAAAACGAATATCCGAAAACTCCAAGCTTAAATAATTCTTAACGATGTCCTCGATGGCGAATTCAAGACCGGCCCACGTCATCGTTCATTCTACCACAACAACGTAAAAACCCCGAGAAAAAATCACAGAGTGTAAAGGGGTGGTACCGCGTACCCTGTCATCACCGATTGTAAAACATTAATTAAGGCCGCTCCATTTTCGGACGATGATTTATTGATACTCGAGCGACGTGTCCGAATTTTAAAGTCCGGCCCTGACCCCCGGGGGACGTGTAATAATAAAGACGGCCGAGAGAGCGCAGCACCCCTAAAAAATTCATATTATCAATAATAATCAAGGAGGCGGCCTGTACTGTCTAGGGGTCGTTATATCAAAACTGGCGGGGGTGAGTACATGACCTTGTTGTTGGCATGGTAACCAGACAACGCTCGACATTGCCCCCTCAACCCGACGTTTCTTTTCCAACCCTGGGAAAAAATATTAATAAACCAGTCCTGAATTTATTTCGGGAATATTGGGGGCAATTGGGGATCGGATGTAATTCGTTCGAGTGGGTGTAATTTTAAATGGTCGATTTAAAAGTAAAGTGTCTTCTTTCTTTGAAAATTAGTAAAAGAGGGTTGACAAACAGAGTGCTTTTTTCAATGGACACAAAAGCTTTATTAAATATTTTTGTACCCAAAACAAGAACGGAATGAATGAAATCGAGAAACAAAAAACACTTTTATTCTCTTGTATTTAATTAACGACTTAATTGTTTCGTTCCAGTGTGGCCAACACGCGAAAGACGACTACCCCAACTGGACCAGGAATACGATGGGGATCAACAAGCAAGGATACGAGGCGAAGATGAACGAGCACAATCACCAGATGCACCAAAAAAGTACGTAGTTACTTAATTCGCCCATAAGGTCGAAACAGACCCCCTATTTTCTCGAAATTATTTATTTCACCGTGAAATTGAATCGGAGCTGTTTGGACTATTAATCAGATGTTGAAATGCGGTAACGAGCGGTTGCCGCAGAGTTAATTCACATCTCCACGGAAAACTTGTTGCGCGTCGGAGCTTTGAGCTTTTAAGAAAGTTTTGTGCTTTTTACAAAGCGACGACTGGGAAGATACTTAGATGAACAGGTGAGGAGGGCGTTTCCATCGAAAAAACTTAGATGAAAGCAAAAACTTCTCAATGCATGTAAAAGAAAATTTGAAAATAATTACAATCGCTTTATGCGACTAGTGAGGCTCGCTAACGCTCGGGGCGTCATGTGTTACATATTCGTGAGATAAACACATCTATTGTGATTCTGTGTAAAGAAAAGCGAAAGCGACACAACGAAATTTTATTTAATTCCACTCTTTTGTAGTGATTTACTTAGAAAGAATATCGGCCGCTAAGCAGTTAGTAAAACAACTTTCGAACAAATAAATTTTACTGTGCAGACCTGTGAAAATTGGAGGTCAAGATGGACTTATAAATGAGATTGTTGAAGGTCGTCTCTGATCGCACTGTTTATACCAGATTTTTATTTTTAAACTCGACATCAGTTTAATGCTCTATTTGGGATAATGTAACTTTATCAAGTGGCCGTTGTAAATTTAGGACGTCGCGCGTAGATGATTGCCATGATGTGCGGTGGCGTAGACATTCACGAATTTATGTTAATTCTTTTTTAAAGTTAATAAATAGCAGAATTTATGAAATTTGCTCTTAAAAAATATATACTCTATCCTCCACACCCTTTAGATTCTTTAGCTCTTCTACCTTTTTTAGGTAACTCAGGATTTCTCCATTTGTAGACCTTTTAGAATTTACAATATCTACATTTCCAAATTATTTGATTTTAACAAAATAAAACGAAATTATTTAATTTATAATTGACATACAAAATAATTTTTCATTTCGGGATCAAAAATTTTAATACGGCATAAACCCTTTAAACCATCCTAGTTGTGGCGTTCATGAAGCAATAAAGTAACAGTAGAAGTCGACATGACAAAAAGCTCATCGGAAAAACGCATACGCTCGAGCCCTGACCGATAAGATTTAAATTGGCACTTGACATTGAACTTGACTTAACTGCCTCAATAACATTATAATAATTAAAATTTAAATATATTCAAGTCAAATCCTACAAACTTTAATAAACGTAAATTACCATAGGAACATGTTTCGGGAGAAAACTACTCCCATCTTCAGTCCTAAATTTACAAGAGATTAATGATACAATTGATGAATTACAGAGCGGTTCTTACGGTTTAAAATTATGACGTTATTTTGAAAGTATTAAATTTGACATTTTTGAAAAGGTTACATGATTTTTAAAAGATTTTGTAAAAACAACACTTTATAAAATGTAAAAATTAAAAATGAATCATAATCATAATCTGTAATTTATCAATTGTATGGCGTCCGTCATTTTGTCCGCCGATTGGGAAGCACGTTCCAACTGTTGAGTTTCTCCAAACATGTGTGTTGTGATTGTTTTGCACACCTTCACGTGTAAAACCCGCTTCGTCCGTGAACAACACAATGTTTAAAAAGTTTGACACCTCTCGACACTTCTGCAATAATTAACGCGGCTGGCTAAACCATCAGATAACAACGCCTGCACATTTTTAGCGAAAAGGAAGCACACACGGTTTCGGGGCTCGGTTAGAACTGAGGTGGATCTCCAAAAAGAGGTTTTTGTCTATTATTTATGAACTAAAAATATGTCCCAAAAATTCCTTGTCTTCATTGTACCGGGTTATTTTCATTAACATATCCTTATTTAGTCATTCTAATTATGCATTCTTTATTTTATGTCCCTGATTTATCATTTTAACTTTTTCATTTCATCGTTTTTATTTTACTTTTTCTTTCTCCCATTTTTCGGTTTCTTTTTTTTTTTTCATTTCTTATTATTTGACCCTTTCTTTTATTTCGGTTTTGATTTATTTTTCATTGTTAATTTTTGTTATATTTCCTATTTTTTGTTTCATTGTAATACTTTCTTTATTCATCGCTGCTCATACCTCCGTCGTCATTTACTCATTAACCATTCTTTACTTTATACATATTTCCTATTTTTTATTTTTTTTCTCCTCTTCCCCATACTCATATCGTTCTTTCTTTCTCATTCTTTCTCTCTTTAATTTTTCGTTTTCTGTTTTTCGTTGCTCATCATTTGTTTGTCGTTTCATTAGCCGAAGACATTGGGGAATGTCACAAAAAAACTCGTATGTAACGTCTGCGTCTACGTCTTACGTTTAAGTCTACGTCTTACCTTCACGTTTTACGTTTGTGTATTACCTTTCTGTTTGATCTACTTTTTGCCTTCCTCTATTCATTCTTACGTCGTAATGTTTGCATATTACGTCTAATGTCTGGGACTAGGTTTTACCTTTGCGTTTACGTCTTGGTCTACCGCTTGTGTTTTTAAATTTATTTGTATTTTTGGTCTTTCTCTAACCGGCCTTTATTAACTTTTCGTGAGTTTCGTCACCGTCAACATCTTACGTTTGAGTCTACGCATTTCGTCCGCGTATACGTCTTACGTCTGCGTCTACGTCTTACCTCCACGTTTTGTGTGTTAGACCTTTGTTTTTTAACTGATATATTTTTTTACTTTCTCTATTCCTTTTTTGCTTCCTTTATGAGTTTTCTCCTTATTTCTTTTTATTCCTTTGTTGTTGATCTTACGTCGTAAGGTTTGCATATTACGTCTAATTTCTGTGACTAGGTTTTACCTTTGCGTTTACGTCTTGGTCTACCGCTTGTGCTTTTAAATTTATTTGTATTTTTGGTCTTTCTCTAACCGGCCTTTATTAACTTTTCGTGAGTTTCGTCACCGTCAACATCTTACGTTTGAGTCTACGCATTTCGTCCGCGTATACGTCTTACGTCTGCGTCTACGTCTTACCTCCACGTTTTGTGTGTTAGACCTTTGTTTTTTAACTGATATATTTTTTTACTTTCTCTATTCCTTTTTTGCTTCCTTTATGAATTTTCTCCTTATTTCTTTTTATTCCTTTGTTGTTGATCTTACGTCGTAAGGTTTGCATATTACGTCTAATGTCTGTGACTAGGTCTTACCTTTGCGTTTACGTCTTGGTCTACCGCTTGTGTTTTTAAATTTATTTGTATTTGTGGTCTTTCTCTAACCGGCCTTTATTAACTTTTCGTGAGTTTCGTCACCGTCAACATCTTACGTTTGAGTCTACGCATTTCGTCCGCGTATACGTCTTACCTCCACGTTTTGTGTGTTAGACCTTTGTTTTTTAACTGATATATTTTTTTACTTTCTCTATTCCTTTTTTGCTTCCTTTATGAGTTTTCTCCTTATTTCTTTTTATTCATTTTTTGTTGATCTTACGTCGTAATGTTTGCATATTACGTCTAATGTCTGTGAGTAGGTCTTACGTTTGCGTTTACGTCTTGGTCTACCGCTTGTGTTTTTAAATTTATTTGTATTTTTGGTCTTTCTCTAACCGGCCTTTATTAACTTTTCGTGAGTTTCGTCACCGTCAACATCTTACGTTTGAGTCTACGCATTTCGTCCGCGTATACGTCTTACGTCTGCGTCTACGTCTTACCTCCACGTTTTGTGTGTTAGACCTTTGTTTTTTAACTGATATATTTTTTTACTTTCTCTATTCCTTTTTTGCTTCCTTTATGAGTTTTCTCCTTCTTTCTTTTTATTCCTTTTTTGTTGATCTTACGTCGTAAGGTTTGCATATTACGTCTAATGTCTGTGACTAGGTCTTACCTTTGCGTTTACGTCTTGGTCTACCGCTTGTTTTTAAATTTATTTGAATTTTTGGTCTTTCTTTAATGGGCCTTTTTAACTTTTTGTGAGTTTCGTTTCCGTCTCTTACGTTTGTGTATGTCTACGCATTTCGTCTGTGTATATACGTCTTACGTCTGCGTCTACATCTTACCTCTATGCTTTATGTGTTAGACCTTTGTTTTTTAACTTATAATTTTTTTTGACTTTCTTTGTTTCCTTTATGAGTTTTTTTCTTAATTCTTTTTATTCCTTTTTTTATTCTACTCTTACGTCTCATGTTTCCATATTACGTCTGGGTCGACTGACTAGGTCTTACCTTTGCTTTTTACGTCTTGGTCTACTGCCTGCGTTTTTTTCTAGAATTATTCTATTCTGAAAATCTGTACGATCTAGAATGGCATCCAAAAGTCCATAACGTAAACCATTTAAAAAACTAATCGAAATTCGTTAAATTTCGGAAATCTGCCCGTTTTCAGAGAGATAGAAAAACTGTCCCGAAATTCCAGATTTTGAAAGTTAAAATATAGAGAATGAAAAAATAGAGAAGAAAATTAAAAAATGTTATCTCAAGGTCTTTTGAAGCATCTATTTTATTAAACGCGGAACGCTCTAACTCTCGCATATGTGCCAAGTGAGAACACCATATTATGAACAATCTATGAGGAAGAGCAGTTGAAACGTATATTGTGGAACAACTGTGTTTTCACGGCCAAATAGGCGACGGAGGGCGTGCGGTCGATTGGTGGTACCTGGGGCGTAGCCCTCGGGTTTGGCTAGTCTATAAGAAAATTCCGAAGAATTTTAATGTCTAGTCATTTACTCAAGAAGTACATATAATAATGATTTGGAAGAATCAGTGAAGCCTCAAAAAAAGAAAAAAATATATATATTTTTGGTACCATTCTGGGTATAAAAAGTATTTAATTAGTACAAAAATAGCATCTAGTGCAACCAAAAAAAAAACTTATATTGATAATGTAATGTGAAAAGAAATGTGAATTCTACTATACATTTAGAAAAAATGTTTTATGCAACATGTGTAAAAATTTAAATTGGCACTTGACATTGAACTTACTTAACTGCCTCAATAACATTATAATAATTAAAATTTAAATATATTCAAGTCAAACTCCACAAACTTTAATAAACGTAAATTACAATATTAACATTGTTTCTGGAGAAAAATACTCCCATCTTCAGCCCTAATTTTACAAGAGACTAATGATACAATTGATGAATTACAGAGGGGTTGTTACCTTGAAGAATGTTCAAAATTATGACGTTATTTTGAAAGTATTAAATTTGTCGTTTTGAAACGGTTACATGATTTTTAAAAGACTTGGTAAAAACAAAATTTTATATAAAAATGGATCATAATCATAATCTGTAATTGATCAATTGTATCATTAATCTCTTGTAAAATTAGGGCTGAAGATGGGAGTAGTTTTCGCCCGAAACATGTTCCTATTGTAATTTATGTTTATTGAAGTTTGTGGAGTTTGACATGAATATATTTAAATTTTAATTTGAATTTACGCCATTGTGCAAAGTGAGAACGCCATATGGACAATCTATGAGAAAGAGCAGTTGAAACGTATATTGGGGAACAACTGTGTTTTCACAGCCAAATTGGCGTCTGAGGGCGTGCAGACTTGTTGCGGTCGATTGGTGGTCGCGTAGCCCACGGGTTTGGCTAGTCTATAAGAAAATTCCGTAGAATAAAAATTCCAAAAAATATATACAATAATAATTTGGAAGAATCAGTGAAGCCTTGAACAGAAACAGAACCTTTTTTTCTAAAAAACAAAGCAATTTTTTTGGAACCATTTTGGGTATAAAGAGTATTTAATTATTACAAAAATACATACTATACAAAATTGGTATGGTGCTTGACAATTTTCACATCATTTGCAATAATTAGTTACTAAGTTTTGAAAATGTAAAAAAAAAGAAAGGAATTGTAGGTCTAAAAAGGAAGCACAACTTTAGTAATGTAATGAAATTAGATAAACTAGGAAATATATATACCGAGTGGTCAAGATTAAAAATTTGAGATGCCAACCATATACATAATTGACATATAAATTGGTAAGCCTGTGATTCAATTGTCAGCCGATGACAGATGGTTGACAGTTACGTTTAAATTTAGACCAATCAAACATAACCATAAAAATAAATCTAATAGATGCCAGATATTAATAATGTTCTGTCTAAAAGGCCTGAATTTTTTTTTAAAATTGTAAAAATTTCGAACACGTAGTTCTTGAAGTCAGAGAAAGCTGGGAATTTATAAATTTTCTAAATGTGAAGAAACTAAGAAAAAAAAAGAAAAAAAAATCAAATTAAATTAGACAGATCTGGAGAACTTCTGGAGAAATGGATTTCAAAGGATGAGGAGCTAAAGGTCTAGAGATAGCACTTGAAACATCTGAAAGGATGTAAAGGAACTCTAAAGGCAAATCTAAAGAATCGACACGAAAGGCTGAAAATATCCTGAGGGCCTGAAGGATCGTCCGAAGGATCTGAGCTGAAAATAAAAAGATATCTTGAAGAATCTGGATCAACATAGATAATGAATAGAATCACTGCGTGATGCTATTGTACAAATCCCTACTGCGAAGCCTACTCTTATATGCATGCCCAGTTTGGAGCACGACCTCCAAGTGCAACAAAAAGAAGCTCCAAACATTCCAAAATAAAGTGCGCCATGCTATATAAAAAACCAACAAATTGACATAGAATTTTCAATGGGTACAATAGAGCAGTTGATTAAACTTTAATAAAAAAAAACTACAGTTCAAGTTAAGGGTCGCCCAAATAGAGACTTAACTAAGCAACGTTCAATAGCACTGCATAAATCGAAAGTGTTATTAGTAGAATTGTCTTTTACCGAAATTCTGGAATACTTCCCTATCCGGCAACTGCTAGCACGCGAATAAACCGGTGCGGCTACGCTTTGATATACTTTTTACGTACCGCGAAATTCCATCTTCGTACGATATATTTCTTGAGTTTACAATACGTATTTCGGATCTCAGGCATCTCGGTGTTCAAGCTTCCAGGTTGTCAAGTTTCAGATTTTCAGGTTGTCAAGTTTGCTCTTTCAGATTTTAAGGCTCCCCAAGACCTCAAATTCTTCAGACTGTCAGGTTCTTGGACTTTAAATTTTCACACTGTCAAGTTTTGTCTTTCAAGCTTGCAGTTTCTCATGTTTTTGGGTTTTCAGGCCGTTTGTAGTTTTTCAAGTACGTATTTGGGATCTCAGAAATCACGGTTTTCAGGCTTCCAGGTTTTTCAATCTTAGGTTTTCAGGTTTTCAAGTTCTCGAATATCCAGGTCTTTAGGTTCTCAGACTTCAGATTTTAGGCTGTCAAGTTTTGTCTTTCAGGCTTGTAGGCTCTCAAATATTTGGGTTTTCAGGTACTTGGTATCTTCAATTTTTGGACCTACAAACAGCTTAGGTTTTTAGGTACGTATTTCGGATCTCAAGCATCTCGGTTTTCAAGCTTTCAGGTTCTCAAGTCTTAGATCGTCAGGTTTGGCCTTTCAGGTTTTCAGGTTCTCCAACATCTCAGGCTGTCAGTTTCTTAGACTTAAAATTTTCAAGCTACGTATTTCGGATCTCAGGTATCATATTTTCAGTTTGGCTTTTCAGGTTTTCGGGTTCTCCGAGATCACAAATTCTTCAGGCTGTCAAGTTTTGCCTTTCAGGCTTGAAGGTTCTCAAATTTTTAGGTTTTCAGGTACGGGGGATTTCAAATTTTTGTTGTCTCCCGAAACATGTTCCACTTGAAATTTTACGTTTATTAATGTTTGTGGAGTTTGACTTAAATTTTAATTTACTTTAATTTGAGTCATGGACATTCTTCTGGTTCAAATTTGTGGGTTTTCACGCTGTTTTTATTTTTTCAGGTACGTATTTGCATCTCAATCATCTCGGTTTTCAAGCTTCCAGGTTCTTAAGTCTTAGATTTTCAGGATCGGCTTTTCAGGTTCTCCGAGATCACAAATTCTTCAGGCTGTCAAGTTCTTAGACTTTAAATTTTCAGGCTGTCAAGTTTTGTCTTTCAGGCATGTAGATTCTCAAATATTGGAGCATTCTCAAATCTTTGGGTTTTCAGACTGTTTGTAGGTTTCCAGGTACGTATTTCGGGTCTCAGGCATCTCGGTTTTCACGCTTCCAGGTTGTCAAGTCTTAGATTTTCAGGTTTTCAAGTTCAGCATTTTGGGCTTTCAGGTTGTCCAAGGTCGCAAATTCTTCAGGCTGTCAGGTTCTTAGACTTTAAATTTGTAGGTTGTGAAGTTTTGTCTTTCATGGTTGTAGGTTTTCAGGATTCTGAGGGCTTGATATCTAAAGAACCAAAAAAATCGGGAAAGAGCTTAAAATGTTCTGAAGGAGCTGAAGAAACTGGGGAAAGCTAGAAAGCTTAAAATCTGAAGACTGTAGAGGAGCTGAAACGATCTGAAGGATCTGCAGAATCTGAAGGATAATTACTTTCATTTTGTTTGTCTCCTTTGTTTGTAACATTCATAACTATTTTTTTGACTTAGAATTACATTTGCTACTGGAGCTAAAAGTCGTTATTTTTTGTTCACAAGAAAATATAAAATGAAGACTACTCAGGAATTAGATACTTGTATTGCAGCTGTACATTTTATACAAATTATACAGAGTGATGGCATCAGTCGAGAGATCCACAAGACAAAACCTTCAAAACTTGATAATCGTATCTTCCTTCTTCTGAAAAGAATAATTTCCTAATCGATAGCTAATCAGTCAATCAAACTTGTCCTCGATTAACGCCATGTTCTTCAAATCCTGACAGTTATTTAATCAATCTTCGCATCTTTGTCCGTTTCCAAAATTGTCGTCCCCCCTTTCTAAGCCGTGCCCCACCTTCGCCTCTAATTAATAACCCACCGTAAAATGCTTAGCGAAATTCGGCAGTCTGCTTTGACGTGAACGTTCTAATAAATTATTAATTTATTCACTAAATTCACCTCGGGTCTTTGGCATAATTAATTAATTATCTTTTTCGATCGGCTCTTGCAATTGCCATTTTAAGGCCCCCATCGATTTAAGTGGGACATCGCTTTAAGAGCACCGGCTCTAATTGGAAGGAAAAAATTGGCGCCTTTAGAGATATGTATGTAACTAATGATGGTCGCCAAAGGGTAGAGTGGCCTAGTTGGTCGGAGAATAGCCGAACATTAATATTTCAGTGGTGAAGTATTTAAAGAGTTTGATTGATTTCTGTCTTGAAAATTGTAAATTGGCTCGAAGTAAAAGTTTAGCGGTTTAGTTGTCTTCATTAAATTTCTTTGGAACTTTAGTAATAAATGATAGTTTTGTCGTTAATGACTTATAGAGCAGTTCTGAACCTGAAGCTGAAAACTTTCAGAAACCTGAGAATTTTCCTCGTCTTTCTAGATCTTCATCTTTATATGTCCGCTTTTTTTCGTATTTTGATTCCCCTCTTTGATTATTTTTAATTGCTCTTTGTTTTCTTTTTGCTATCGTCAATCTCTTTTACTTCTATAACATTTCATTTTTTTCCGCCCTTCAGATCTTTTTACAGTGATTTCAAATTTACGTAACACAATATTGCATAAATTCACACATTACCGTATAATCCAAATATCGCTTTCTGCCATGGTCGCTAATGTCCGTAACATGTGTCGCTGCACTAGCGACCACAAGTTTATAAATTTTCGTAATCGTCCACCGCAACCACGCGTAACAACGAAATCTTTCGATTGCGGAACACGATTCAGGGTCGTCCCTTGCACAAAAAAAAAAAATCTGAAAAACCGCTATAATTGCAAAAATATTACAACAGTCGGTCGAACTGTATCAATGGGTGAAAGGTTTTCCTTTGAAATATTCGATGTGACAGACAGGTGGGATTTTTTCGCGGTTTCCGCGTCCGGTACGCCACTAGCACACCTTCAGTTCTCTGTTAACGAATCTTTTATTAATCTTTGTCAATTTTCCATACCAGTGATTGTACGGATTTTTCTTTTTTTGCGACTGCGTGACCGTTGTTTGCTCGCAGAAATTGGTTTCTTTTTTCCGCGCCCGTTCTAAACGTGCACTTTCACATTGTACGCAAAATATGCAATTTCCTAAATATGTCAAAGTATGTAAAAATTACTGAACTATGAAATTAAACGCCAAAATAAAACTGCGGACACGCTGTAGCGTGAAGCGTGTAATTCTAGGAAGAAAACGAAGAAACGATTTTTTACCGAAAAAGCGCATTTTCGGCCTGTCGCTTTTTAACGACATGAATATTTACAAGAGCAGTCAAATTCTAATATAATTACACGTGCATGGCGCATTTTTATCTTGATGCGAGAACCCACACGCCGAGTGCGAAATGACCTCAGACACCTGTACCCAGCAGTCTGGTTTTGGGAGGGGAGACATAATTCACCAAAAAAATCGAACGTGACGTCATTCTTATGTAATTTTTTATTCGGAACCAGGAGGCGACACGAGCGGCAAGACACTTAATTTCTTCGTAATTTTCAGGATTTATTGGGCTAGTTTTTTTCTTCCATTTGACGATTTGTTTATTTAGTTGCAACCAGTTTATTTTTTGTTGGTTGTCTGATGTGTTTGATTCAGGTTAAGAAGCAAATAGCTCTGAAGGTTACGGTTTCTTCCTGATGATTGTTGGGCACGACATTGGGGCAAGTCGCTTCGTAATGGCATTAATTGGGCGGTATTTCAATTATTAATAACGACTACAAGATGCTATTTGCAAAATGAGCTCAATTTATTATTTTCAACACCACCAGGAGCTCCACTGAAATTTTTACTAAAATTTCCTGTAATGTGCCGACACAAACGTACTCCGATCACAATGAAGAAACAATCTGCCATCCTTTCCTTCTAATTGTACCGAAATGCCAGTACAATAACTTCGCAGTACGTATATTCTCTGCATTCCTTTCTTCAGTTACATTAATTACGAGATACTTTTAATTCTTGCTAAATTGTTCTTATTGTTGCAATGAAGGTTGAACTTACAAAACAATTAACAAATACAGGGTCATTTAAACACAATAACAAGTAGAAAAATCTGCAGAACTTGTGGTCACTTATTCAGAAAATAATAACAGTCCACTAGATTTTGAAACATTTTGTGTAGAAAAAGTGCAAAAGTAGTTTATTATTACTCTAGTAGTCTTGTGTTCGTTTATAAATGCCGAATCAAGATATATTCTCCAGAAAATTGAGTTCTGGGGTGATCGTAGAAAACATGTTGTACGCAACATGTGTAAAAAGTGGTTTGCCAATTTTCATGTCGCCTGAAACCACATATTTTCTACGATCGTGCATTTTGGCTATAAAAAGTACTAGTACTATTTTAATCAATTTGTTGATCAATTGTAGACTTTAGAATTTGTAGAATTTATAGACTTGTGAATCTAACAAAATGAGATCCTGAGGAACTGTAAGCTCGGAAAACTAAGAACCTGAGAATCAAAAAAAAATTTACATACACATACATATTATGTTCATTATCATTATATTCATTATTAAACTTGGCTGCAGTTCTTTTTATTTTATTAAATCAAAGCTGCGTTTGCACTTTCACAGCCTACTTCGATGCACATTAATATTAAATAGAGTATAATTCACTCGTGTGAATAAGGCTTTAGACTTATGCAAACTGTCAATGGCCGTCATTCATTTCCACAACGGGTTGTGGACACAAAATTCGAACACTCGCCGAATTCGCTCGATGCACCAGTCTAAAAAGTACTATACCACTTTATAGTAAGAACCTGAGAATATGAGAAAGTAAAAATTTTTCCTAATTTGCTGTTGTAACAAAGCTACTTATTTTGGGTGCGTTAATATTTCATTAACGCACCCAAATGTAGAATTTTTGTTTCCATTGGTTAGACACACTGAACGAAATGTCAGTGTGATTTAGTGGTTACGGTTCCATGTAAGTCATCTCAAGTATACGTCAGGTACAGAGAAATCAAAATTTAACAAAATTTCCTAAATTACCAAAATTGATTTTATTTGTTAGAAAATGAAATTAATATGCAAATTAGAAAAAATAACATGAAAAACTTGTTTTGTAAAACTTAAGAGCACTCGTTCTTTACAGGCACTCCTGCCTACGGCAGTCGTGCTGCAAACCTGAACTCGTGTCTTAATATAAGTTTTACAAAACTAGTGTTTCAATATACTATTAAAACATGCGATTCCAAAATAGATTTTTTTTTCTTTTTCAATATTTGGACTTCAATCTCGAAATTTCGACGTTTATCCCGAAATTATGCGCGCGCACACCCATTAACACATTTCGAGTTTCACGTACAGGGAAATATGACCTTCTTGGAGTATGTTTCTTTTAGGCGTCCAGCGCGTAGCGCGAGGCACCAATTTCAATGATCCACGGAAAAGCAAATTTTCACAAACGACAACTTCACAACAGGCTATCCTACATAATGAACATTCAAATAATTTTTTCTCAAATTTCTTCTTGATCCGCTTTTTTATTTCATTTTAACTCATAAAAAGCCTGAATAGGAATTCTTATAGAAAATTTTTCGTTTCGATGGGGTTGTTATCGTAACCATCGCCTAACATTTTCATCAGAAAATAATAAAATAAATTTGATTCCTACCATCGTTCTACCCCTGTCCCAAGGGGGCTCTCTTGTCCATAAGCCACTTGAAGTCGAAATTTCGAGTTTAAAGTCGAAATTACACCCATTAACAACGGCAAGGAATTAAATCATTTATTTCATGTCTCTTCCTGTTCTGACTAACGTCTAGCCCCTGAACGGACTCGTGCGCGCGCGCATCTCAATTTAGTCTTAGGGTTTGGAAAATTGAGAGTATTAAAATAAAATTGAGTTTATTTCATTAATTTCTGATACAAATGTTAACTTCAAGCTTATGGTCAAGGGGGTTCCCTTGGAGTCTGTTTTGAAGTTGCCGTTTGTAAAAATTTGATTTTCCGTGGATCATTGAAATTGGTGACGCGCGCTACGCGCTCGACCCCTTAAAGAAAGATACTCCAAGAAGGTCATATTTCCCTGTACGTGGAACTCGAAATGTGTTATTGGTGTGCGCGCGAATAATTTCGAGTTTAAAGTTGAAATTTTGAGATTAAAGTGGAAATAATGAAACAAAACCTTATATGTCCTCTCTGCTCCTTGGTATGAATCTAACAAGATGGGAAACTGGGATCCTGAGGAACTGTAAGCCCGGGAAATTAAGAACCTGAGAATCGGAGACAACCATCGTAGAAAAAATACTGTATGCATCATTATAAAAAGTGGCCTTTGGCGTTTTGCTTCGTGGGACAATTTTCACGTATACGTGCAGAAATAACTACATACATATTTTGATATGTCTCAAATAACTATCTCGGAGCGAGAACAGAAAATACTGCGGCAGTTGATTATTTTTTTCTTTTGGCCATTTAAATGGATTGTCAAAAATTACAGCTATTGTTCATGAATCACTCAGGGTTGTGACAATATTCTGTCAGTTGACAGTTGCATATGTCAAACACATCATGTCAAGTGTGTCAAATTCACACCAGTGAAATGTATTTTGTGTCTACAGTGGTACCATCGAGAACAGAAAATATTGGGATAGCGCGATTTTGTTCACTTCCACTTCCAAAATTTACATAATTCACTTGTGTGAATCAGGCTTTTGGCTTACACAAACTGTCAATTGTCGTTCAGTTGTCCGAACTCCGAGTTATTCATAAACAACAGTTGTTACTTTTGACAGTTGCAAAAGAACAAATTAACCAGTCCAAATTTTGCCGTCCCCTGCAAAAATTTTGCATCCTCTGCTCTATAGATGGTACATTGCGTGTAATTATTTTTTTCGCCTGAATTTCAAGGTCAGAGTTAGCTATTTAGTGATACAGGTCTTTATGTATTTATTAATGCATTTTAATTGAATTCAGTGGTATATTTGAACAACAGTGTTATATTATGAGAAACTTCGGTCTTCCCGACGGCCTGCGCCGACCAGTAAAAGTGGGGTGGGCTGCTGCGCGCAGGCCACAAAAGCGGCTGTTTCTCGAGCGAAACGTGGACGGGAAGACCAACTTCCGGCTAGGGCATGAAGAAAAATAGTATACGAGACGCGGCTAGTATGCGTGATATAAAGGCCGAGACGAAGCCGAGAAATCCCTACTTTCTGGCCTTGGGTCGTAATATATATTTTTTAAGAGTTACAACAAGTAAAACTTAATAATCTGAATCTGAAAAAGGAATCTGGAATAGCAAGAACTTGATAAACTGATATTAAAAGAATAACTGAAAAAGAGTTTCTTCTGGCAGTTCTGAGTTTTTTCTGGCAATTCCGACTTTTTTCTGGCAATTGCGACGGGGGTAGGACGATGGCGCTGTTTTGTTGCCCAACCTTAAAATATGAAATACTGTCCACATTTAGACTTCCACATACAGGAAAATACAACCTTTTTGGAGTATGCGCGAGGCACCAATTTCAAGGATCCACAGAAAAACAAATTTCTGCAGACTGTAACTTTCGTGGATCACTTAAAGAAACATACTCCAAGGTCATATTTCCCTGTACGTGAAACTCGAAATGTGGAGAGAGATATTTTATGATTTTATGAATGATAAACGGAAAAACAAATTTTAACAGACGGCAACTTCCGTGGATCACTGAAATTGGTGCCTCGAGTTTCACGTACAGGGAAATATGACCTTCTTGGAGTATGTTTCTTTAAGTGGTTGAGCGCGTATTGCGCGGCACCAATTTCAATGATCCACGGAAAAACAAATTTTCACAGACGGTAACTTCCGTTGATCACTGAAATTGGTGCCTCATGCTACGCGCTCAACCACTTAAAGAAACATACTCCAAGGTCATATTTCCCTGTACATCAAACTCGAAATGTTGGGAGTATCTCATATTTTATGATTTTATGAATGATCACTGAAATTGGTGCCTCGCTCTACTCGTTCGACCCCTTAAAGAAACATATTTCAAAAAGGTCATATTTCCCTGTACGTGAAACTCGAAATGTGGACAGTATTTCATATTTTAAGTTTGGGCAACAAAACAGAGCCATCGTCCATCGAATTGTCAGAAAAATGTTTTAATTTTCCAATTCGCAGTAATTGCCCAAACTTAAAATATGAAATACTTTTCACATTTCGAGTTTCACGTTGGTACAGGGAAATTTTGGGGTATGTTTGTTGAAGGGGTTGAGCGTGTAGCGCGAGGCACCAATTTCAATGATCCGCGGAAAAACAAATTTTCACAAACGGCAACTTCCGTGGATCACTGAAATTGGTGCCTCGCGCTACGCTCTCGACTCCTCAAAGAAACATACTCCAAAAAGGTTATATTTCCTTGTACGCGAAACTCGAAATGTGGACAGTATTTCATATTTTAAGTTTGGGCAACAAAACAGCACCATCTTATTACCCCTGTCGCAATGGTCAGAAAAAAGTCAGAATTGCTAAAAAAAATTGTCAGTTATTTTTCCATTCATGTTCCTTCAGCGCCTTCGTAGAAATTAGTCAATTGAGAAGATAAAACTTAAAACTATAAAGAACTCGAGAACGACAAAGACCTGTAAAGTGAGAGATTAGTAATCTGACAAACTGAGCACCTGAAAAATTAGTACTTTGGCCCATGAGAACCATACTTAGACCATGAGAACCTGAAATCGAGAGAATGGGAACCTGACAAGCTAAGCATCTGAGAACCTGATTGACTGGAGAAATAAAAAACTGAAAACCTGAGAATATGAGAAACTGAAAGTTTCAGAAAATAATATTTCAAAATTTTGAGAATATCAGAAATTAACACATTGAGAGATTGAGAAACGAAGATCCTGAAATACTGAGAACGTGAAGATTTAAGAATATGAGAAAATAAAATTCGGAAAAGATCAGCAACTAAGAACCAAAATTATAAACTAAGTAACTCTGATCCCAAAGAACTGAGAAATTGAGAACCTGAGAAGTTCATATTTTAGCGATTCGTGATTTCAACAATTCAAAATGAAGAATTTCGAATTTCAAAGATTTTAAACTGATAAACACTGATAATTCAATATTTCATTGAACGAAAATTACCAAATTTTGGATTTCAAGGTTTCAAAGATTCAACGTTCACAAATTCAATCAAAATTTTCTCGATTTTAAATGAAAATTTGAAATGTTTCTCGTAATTTACAGTATAGAAATTTAAGATGTCAATTTTCCAAAATTAGGGTGCCCAGAATCCAAAAAGAATTCAAATTTCCAAATTGTCAATCACAGGAATTCAAAATTTTCAAAAGTCAAAATTTCTGAATTTATAATTTCAAAATTGCCTCGATTCGTAATGTACAAATTCTCAAACTCTTTAATTCAAAACTTGCAAGTTCAAAAATCCAGGATATCAAGATGTTATTTATAATTCGGCAATTAATTTAAGATTCCAACGAATTAAAGTTTCCAATTTCAGCAATCAATTCAAAATTTCAAAGAATACAAATTTTCAAATTCAAACTCAAATTCCTAAACGACGAAATCAACGGACCCGGTCTTTTTCTTTGTGATCCGCGGTGTACGAGCCATCCAAACTGTCAGCCCCCGTCCCACTTCAATGCGCCAAGTATTACCAGCATGTCCCAAACAAGTGCCAACAATTGTAACGCCAATCCACTTGGACTTGACAGCGAAGTATAGGTTAGGATTTTTGGTAATAGTATATTATTATACAATTAAAATTTAAATATATCTAAGTCGAACTCCACAAACTTTAATAAGTGTAAAATTACAAATGGAACATGTTTCGGCAGAACACTACTGCCATCATCAGCCCTTAAAGAATATAAAAAATTATAATTTTGCAGGCAACATTAAGACAAGAAAAGTTACCAAAAACAGAATTATAATTTAGATCATTATGATTCTGTTTTTGGTGTTATAATTTGCAAATTGTGAAACCAAATTCGAAAAAATTATTATTAACACCGCTTCGGCTATTATGACACGCAAAAGCCTATCGTAATAGCCTCAGTACAAAGACTTAAAATTTTAATTTGAAAATTCTGAAATTTCGAAATTCAAGATGTTCTCAAATTTAAGAATTAAAAATTTCAAATACATATTTAAAACTTAAAAGAATAACCAAAAACCTCTAAAGTAACAAATTGGGAACCCGACTAACTAAGAACCAGAAACCTCTATAAATTGGAACACTGAGACCCTAAGAAATAAAATCGTGAATATCAAAAGTTAACACATTTTAGGACATTGAGGAACTTGACAAGAATCTGACAATGTGAAGATATGCATACCCTTATATCTCCGCCGCCCTAGCAGGGCAAAATGAGTTTTGTGAAGAAGAAGAAGGTTATACCTGAATGTGAGAAATTGAAACTAAATAAAAAACCCTACAAACCGTGCACCCAGGAACTGGCAACCTGAAAAGAGAAAATGGCAGTCTGACAAACTACAGTCGCCGCCAAAAAAAAAAATCTTGTATGCCAACTGTCATTCAGTGTAAACGTCATTTTTGACACTTGTCATTTAATACGTTGACAAATCTTATAAACGTCAAACTTACACAAAACCTGTACATTTTGGAAATGACATTTAAAATTTTCTAGCCGCGACTGTAAATTGGAACAGGAGAACCGTCAAAAGTGTCAGCTGTGATTTATGGATACCTCAAATTTTGGACAATGCCATGATATTTAAGGACATATGTACATGGGATGACAGAACAAAGTGGCTACAGAAACATGCTGTCCCAGTATTTTCTGCTCAATTTGGTACTTGACATATGCAACTCCAACTTGTCATTATGTCAACAGCTGTCATTTTTGACAATCCACCTAGGTAGTGATAAGCGAAACCGGTTGATTTGATTTTGACGGCAAGGCTTCTATGCCAAAAATTCGTTAAAATCCCCAGCAGTTAGGTTATGACACAATTGTCATTTTGACATTACTACGTTTCATTCAAAGGTAATCAGATAAAAAGGGGATGTGACTCATGTGGTACATTATCCATTCACTTTCTTCATCCGGAGCATCTCTCAGCGCCGGATTTTTTCGTCCTACAACCTGCCTTTCTCTCGCATCATTCAATTTAGTTTCGTTTACCGTTGGTCGATTTTTGCGCCCCGTTACCTTATCCTACTGCCATCCAGTTCTTTTCCCGCAAAATCCGCTCACCACCCACGGTGTACCTAACTTGTCGTTTTAATTGATCCAACAGCAGCTCAAAGTAATATTTAAAAACTTCAAACGGAACGCAGTTTTGATTAGTTAAAAGCCTTCCAAAGCCACCAGCCTCTCTCTTCTAATCAACTAAACTCGTCGAAACCCGTCAAGCAGGAAATCTTGACTTGCAATTTTTTCCTCTCTCCCGTCGTCTCTTTCTTCGTTTTCGGCGTACATCCACACGCCAAAATATACACACTGCATGTGGGATTTTTTAAGGCCCGCCCGAGGGTGACGCTGACCAAGGCCAAGCGTTTTCTTGGTTTTCGTCGAAATTTTTGACGTGGATCCCGCTAAATCGAACCAATGACACATAGGAGCGGTTGCGTTTCAGGGACAACTCGTTTGATGGATACCTCTTTTTTGATAGTTAATTATTTGCTTTATTTGTGTTTTCGCGTATTTTTCCAGAAGATACCGTAAGATTCATTAAAAATTCCGTAAAACTGGCTCGTTAACGTTTCACTATGCGAAAGTCAATCAGGCGGAATGTCACATCAAGTTCAAAAAGTTACATTAGCTCCTGATTTTCATTGCACTCGGTTGTAACACGGACGTTACCGTTAGGACGGTTCAGGAATTTTGAGTAACTGTACGCACTTATCTTCGCTTTGGTGGGTAATTTAAAGCTAATCTCGGTAGCCTCCAGTGCCTTGTTTTAAATTGCCAAAAATTCGGCCCGACTTTGGTCTTGACAGGTCTGGTTTCTTCGTTTCCTACACTCGAGATACACTGCTCCGCAAAGCTAACGTAAGATTGTTCTAAATGGAACAGTGTACAAACGAAACGCAAGGTCTAAGTTGACATTTAATATTCTGGGACGCTCTTAATAGCAAAAGAAGATTTTTTTTGGCGGACTGTAAGGCCTTGTATTGTTGTAAGCAAAAATAATTATTTTTAAGAATTAATTAATTGGAAAAATCGGTAGCAATTAATAGTGATAAACAGAAGCAAGAGCAAGAGCAAGATCAAGATCTTGGTCTTTTTTTTAATGCATGATCCTGGCCGAGACTACTATCCTCTTCATTAAAAACCACTTTATTTAGGTAATTTATGATTTTAAGTTGTAGTAAAGGAATTTTCAGTAACTTTTATCATTTTAAATGTTTTATTATATACCTCAAGCCATAAGCATTTATGGCTACTTAAGCCACACCTCTGTTTTAAATTTTATTACTTCAGCGCGTCATCAGTAATGACGATTGAGATTTTTTAACATTTATTTTTTATGCAATAAGCAATTTGATTCGAACGAACTACCTACATTGTGTTTACAGAATCTTTCAGTATCTGGGTGACACTGCTCTAACTGTTACTTTTTTGATTAAAAATTATTCGATTATATAATTGAGTTTGACTCGAATATATTTAAATTTTAATTATTATAATGTTATTGAGGCAGTTAAGTCCAGTTCAATGTCAATTGCCAATTTAAATTTTTACACATGTTGCACACAACATTTTGTGTATAGTAGAATTCATATTTCTTTTCACATTACATTATCAATCTAAGTTTCTTTTTTGTTGCACTAGATTCTATTTTTGTACTAATTAAATACTTTTTATACCCAAAATGGTACCAAAAAAATGTCGTTCTTTAAAAAAAAAAAAAAAAATCACGTACCAACAGGCAACAAGCCTGCACGCCCGCAGTCGCCAATTTGGCCGTGAAAACACAGTTGTTCCACAATATACGTTTCAACTACTCTTCCTCATAGATTGTTCATATGGCGTTCTCACTTGGCACATATGCGAGAGTTAGAGCGTTCCGCGTTTAATAAAACATATGCTTCCAAAGGCCTTGAGATAAAATTCTTCAATTTTCTTCTTAATTTTTTTCACTCTGGATTTTAACTTTCAATTTGGAATTTTGGGACAGTTTTTCTATCTCTGAAAACGGGCAGATTTCCGAAATTTAACGAATTTCAATTAGTTTTTCTAAATGGTTTACGTTATGGATGCCATTCTAGATCGTACAGATTTTCAGAATAAAATAATTCTAGAAAAAAAAACCCGCAGGCAGTAGACCAAGACGTAAAAAGCAAAGGTAAGACCTAGTCAGTAGACCCAGACGTAATATGACATGAGACGTAAGAGTAGAATAAAAAAAAGGAATAAAAAGAAATAAGGAGAAAACTCATAAAGGAAACAAAGAAGGAATAAAGAAAGTCAAAAAATTTATCAGTTATAAAACAGAGGTATAACACATAAAACATAGAGGTAAGACGTAGACGCAGACGTAAGACGTATATACGCAGACGAAATGCGTAGACATACACAAACGTAAGAGGCGGAAACGAAACTCGCAAAAAGTTAAAAAAGGCCGGTTAAAGAAAGACCAAAAATTCAAATAAATTTAAAAACACAAGCGGTAGACCAAGACGTAAACGCAAAGGTAAAACCTAGTCACAGACAGTAGACGTAATATGCAAACATTACGACGTAAGACGTTAGATCAACAAAGAAGGAATAAAAAGAAATAAGAGAAAACTCATAAAGAAATAGATAAAGTAAAAAAATATTTCAGTTAAAAAACAAAGGTCTAATACACACCTCTATTTTAAATTTTATTACTTCAGCGCGTCATCAGTATAATAACGATTGAGACATTGTTTATTTTTTAACATAGAATTTATTTTTTATGCAATATTGATTCGATTGATTCGAAGTAGGTTAGTAATAATAAATTCTCTAGCATACCTTCTTTAATCACAACAAAAATTAAATACGCTGCATACATTAATTGAAATTTGAAATAACGCCTCAAAAAATTTGGTACCTCATCAATTTTCTGAGTAAGCCATTCCTTCAAGCGGGATCTCCAACACAGTCCTTGTTCGTGTAATGTGCGGTAAACAATAAAAGTTGTCACACATTTCAGCAAAGTGGTAAATTGAAAAAATGTTTATTTTGACGAGCTTAATTAGTCCTCATGTTTCTCAAATTTCTCAAGTTCCTCAAGTTTAAAGGTCTAAAATATCAAATTTCTAAAAGTTTCTCAAGTTTCTGAATTCGCTCAGCAATTTTTTTAAAGTTCTCAAGTTTTTCCACATTCTCAAGAGTCTCAAGATTCTAGTGCCAAATCTGATTTCATTTTCAACTTGCTCAAATTTTCAGTTTCTCATGTATCTCTTTTTCTTTTGAGTCTCGAAAGTTTCTCAAGATTCTCGTTTCACGTTTCACGTTAAATTAAGTCATGTATCGCGTTTCTCAAATTTTAAGTTTCTCAATATTCCAGTTTCTTAAAACATTATTGTTTCTTAAATTTCTCGTGTTTCCCAAGCTGCTCAAATTTCCTGAGTTTCACAAATGTTTTTCAGCTTTCTCAAGTTTTTCATTTCAAGTCCTAACTTTCTCAAATTCTCAGTGTCCCATGTTTCTCAAGTTTGTCAGGTTCCCCAAAGCCTTCAAGTTTCAGGTTTCAAGTCCCAAATTCCACAAGTTACATATTTACATATTATTTCAAATATAAACTTTCTCAAATCTCATTTTCGAGTTTCTCAAGTTTCTCAAATATTTTTTGAGTTTCCGAAGTTTCTCAATTTTCTCGTTTTACATTAATTTTTCTTAAAGCAACTATCTTTTTTCTCAAATATCAAGTTTCAAGTCTCAAGTTTCTCAATATTCCATTTTCTTAAAATCTTGATGTTTCTGAGATATTTCAAGTTCTTGACGATTACTGTGTTTCAGATTTCGAATTTCTCAAGTTTCATAAGTTTCTCAAATTTCTTGAGTTTCTCAAATGTTTCACGTTTTCGAGCTTTCTCAAGTTTTTCATTTTAAATCTTAACTTTCTCAAATTCTCAGTGCCACATGTTTCTCAAGTTTGTCAGGTTCCCCAAGGCCTTCAAGTTTCAGGTTTCAAGTCCCAAATTCCACAAGTTACATATTTACATATTATTTGAAATATAAACTTTCTCAAATCTCATTTTCGAGATTTTCAAGTTTCTCAAATATTTTTTGAGTTTCCGAAGTTTCTCAATTTTCTCGTTTTACATTAATTTTTCTTAAAGCAACTATCTTTTTTCTCAAATATCAAGTTTCAAGTCTCAAGTTTATCAATATTCCATTTTCTTAAAATCTTGATGTTTCTGAGATATTTCAAGTTCTTGACGATTACTGTGTTTCAGATTTCGAATTTCTCAAGTTTCATAAGTTCCTCAAATTTCTTGAGTTTCTCAAATGTTTCACGTTTTCGAGCTTTCTCAAGTTTTTCATTTTAAATCTTAACTTTCTCAAATTCTCAGTGCCCCATGTTTCTCAAGTTTGTCAGGTTCCCCAAGGCCTTCAAGTTTCAGGTTTCAAGTCTAAAATTTCACAAGTTACATATTTCAAATATAAACTTTCTCAAATCTCATTTTCGAGTTTCTCAAGTTTCTCAAATATTTTTTGAGTTTCCGAAGTTTCTCAATTTTTTTGTTTCACATTAAAGTCAAGTATCGCGTTTCTCAAATATCAAGTTCCAAGTCTCAAGTTTCTCAATATTCCAGTTTCTTAAAAATCTTGATGTTTCTGAGATATTTCAAGTTCTTGACGATTATTGTGTCAACTTTCATATTTCGAATTTCTCAACTTTGATAAGTCTCAAATTTCTTGAATTTCTCAAATGTTTCACGTTTTTGAGCTTTCTCAAGTTTTTCATTGTAAGTCTTAACTTTCTCAAATTCTCAGTGTCCCATGTTTCTCAAGTTTGTCAGGTTCCCCAAGGCCCTCAAGTTTCAGGTTTCAAGTCTCAAAATCCACGAGGTATTTATTTTAATTATAAAGTTTCTCAAATCTCATTTTCGAGTTTCTCTAGTATCTCAAGATTCTTTTTTCAAGTCTCAAGTTTCTCAAGATTCTTATTTCAAATCTCAAGTTTCACATTTTATTTGTCACATATCTCAATTCGTTCAAGTTCCCCAAGTCTCCAAGTTTCATTTCTAAAATATCAAATTTCTCACTTTATGGCTGTTTCTCAAATTTTCAGTTTTTCATGTCTCTCAAGTGTCGAATTTCAAGTCTCAAGTTTTTCAATTTTAGAGTTTTCTATATTCTAGTTGTGGTTAATTTCTTTGCTAGGACTTCCATAACACCTTGTATATTCAAGCTGTGAGTCCGCCCCCGCGGCCAGCCTCTAGCTACGCCACTGTTCGTATCATTTAGCTCCTGGTTAAGTTTGGCACAAAACTGCCGCCTTCGAGATAAATCCTCAGCCTGTAAAAATTGGACTTTCTGTACGTGATAGGGATACAATAATTGTTGTTCTTTCAAAATTCTCCAAATTCGATTTGCTAACCTTCAGGTACTGGCGGTTTTTAACATTAATGGGAATTAGACACTAGAGAAAAATCCGTCATCTTTTATGATTAAAACGAATGAAAAATACAATAACACGCCCCACTGAGTTGCCCGAGAAACTGATTAATTATTGTGAATTTCTCAACAGGTAACTGCACCCGAGTGTGCAAAAATTTAGGACGCTGACTTTTCCGGACAAGAAAGATTGATTCTCAGTGGGTCAAATTAAAATGAATATCCATATGCGGCTCGTGGATTTGAAAGGGGGGAAAAATGCTAAAAAATAAGTATGAGTTTTCGGAAAATGGTAGATACAGAGAAATACGGCCTTCTTGGAGCATGTTTCTTTTAGGGGTCGAGGACGTAGCGCGAGGCACCAATTTCAATGATCCACGGAAAAGCAAATTTTCACAACCGGCCATCCTGCATAATGAACATTTAAATAAATTATTTGTCTCATTTCTTCTTCATCCGCTTTTTTATTTCATTTTAACTCATAAAAACATCTCTGAGTAGGAATTCTTATTGAAAATTTGTCGTTTCGATGGGGTAGTTATCGTAACCGTTGCCTAACATTTGTATCAGAAAATATTAAAATAAACTCGATTCCTACCATTGTCTTACCACTGTCCCAAGGGCCCCCCCCCTGACCATAAGCCACTTGAGGTTAACATTTGTATCAGAAATGAAATAAATTCGATTCCTACCATCGTCGTACCCCTGTCCCAAGGGGGTCCCCTTGTTTTAGTTACCTTAAGCAGTTTTCTAAATCAACAATTCGACTTTAATTTTTCAGGCTTTTAGGCGTTCCCGGTGATTTTTTTCTTCTTGTGAAACCTTTAGATTTTCTAGTGTTATATACCATTAGTTTTCCGGTTTCACTGTTTCTCGCTTTTTTTAGTTTTCCAATTTTATTAATTGTGGCTCAAGATTCTCAAATTTTCCAGTTTCTCAATTTATACAGGGTGTTTCAGAAATAAGTACAATAAATTTAGTTGGTAATAGAACTCGTCATTGTCAATAATTTTTCATTATAAATTTTTGTCCTAAAGCCCGTAGTCATCGAGTTAAAATTAGTGGAAATTTTGACGTTAATTTAGTTACCCGCCACTGAACGGCTAGACTGATAATAACGCACAACAAAAAAACGTTAGCAAAACATTGGGAAATGGTCTAAACCGCTAAATAAACTAAAAATAGAAAACTCAACTTAAAGCTACTTTTTTTTAACACTGGAAATTTTACAATAAAGAATAATTAGGAATTGTTAAAACTGCATTTTGCACTCGCTCTTGCAAAACTTGGATTGGCTGCTGGCTTATTTTGGCAACAAAACTGGCGCCTTCGAGGTAAATCCTCGGGCTGCAGAAATTTGACTTTCTGTACGTAATAGGGATACAATTTATATTCATTTATACAATGCGGTACTCCAGACAGATTTGCTAATCTTCGGTAGGCGGTTTTCAACATTTTACAAAACACTAACACAATGCACAACACTAATGGAAATTAGGCACACTGCGATGTTGGAAGCGTTAATGTCTTTGTGCTTCGGCGGAATTTCCCAATAGGTATAAGTATTTAATACTTATTTGCCGCAAGAAAAAAGGGAACGAACAGCGGAGGGCGGAGCAGGAATGCAAGACGAGGAAGAAGAGAAGATATTTAAAATAAGTAAAATAACAGCAGCGTGATCGCCAAAAGCAGATAAGGATATTGACAGTGAAATGGAGAGAATTATGGATAAGTTGGAAGGAATAAAAATTAGATAAGGAAGACATTAGCAGAGAGACTGAAAGGCAAAAAGGAGAAATAGACGAAATCGGAGGGAGAGAGAAACAAGTTGAGAGAGAGAAGAAACACACACCCGGGGGGTCCCCTTGAGACAGGGACGTACTACGCTAGTCGCTTCATTCACAAGCGTCCCCACACTTATTCATGCCCTCCACGGAAGTGTTTCACTTTGATTTCCGTTTCGCTAAAGAACGTTTCCTTTCAATAAACAAAACAAGGCTTCTGTTCATCTGATTCTACCATTAAGTGACACGGCTTTGAGGGAAAATGGAGTATGAAAAGAGTAGAAAGAGGAAGAACACTATTGTGATAGCAGGATGAGGTACCGAAAAGAAAAGATAACAGCAGATCAAAGAGGGGAATGAATGAACTCAAAAAACAAGAAAGAGAGTTACAGAAGAAATTAAGAGGCATAGCGAAGGAAAAGGGGGGGGTGTTCAATGGAGATGGAATGAAACAAGAGATACTAGAGGTTTTCCAATAAGAAGAATGGGGGAGAGAGAAAATGGAGACCGCGGCAAAGAAATGGGAAAAGCAAAACAAGGGGGAAGTAAAAGAGAGGACAAAAAGAGTGACGGGAAAATTAAAAAGGCATCGGGAAAAAAAGGGCGAGGACGCTATTGTAGAATATAGATACATACTAAGAAATAATAAGAAGATTTCTGAGGCAATTCAAAAGGGAGAAGAAAGAACAGAGGAAACGCAAAATATGGGACGTACAAGAGAAGACTGGAAAAGGCATATTAGAAGAAGCAGCGACAGAAAGAGAAATAACAATAGGATGTAGAAGAGCAAGAAGGAAAAATGAATGGTGGGACAAAGAATATATAGAGAGACATGTAGAGAGAAGAAGAAGCAAATGAAGGAGAGAGAATAGGGAGAGATACAAGCTATAAGAACAGAGATGGAGGTGTGCAACTATATCAATAGAGAGAGAAAGAAAGAAGAAACAGTGAGTACTTCATGAAGCTGCTGGAGAGAGAAAAAGAAAAAGGGAAAACGAATCGTAGATGTACGGGACGACTTTTTGTTTGTTTGTTTCTTACTTCCTCATTGTCCTGTTTCTTTGTTTCTAGTTTCTCGGTTCCGTTAGTTTTCTGGTTTCATTTTATTTGAATATTTTTGTATCGATATTTGTTAAACCAGAAATATGTAAAACAATATTTAATAACATCTCTTCGTAGGCATGGAGGAACACCACATGGGCGGCACGCCCAGCCTCTACACCTCCGGGCGTTCGACGTCGTCCAGCTCGAGTCCAGGGGTGGCCGGTTCGAGTCCGGCCCTGCTGGTGGTGCCCCAGCCCATCAACGCAACGAAAATGGGTGGCATGCAGAACGGCGGTCCCCAACCTAGGAAGTATCAGTGCAAAATGTGCCCTCAGGTGAGTCCGCAATTAACGAATGAAAAATTCCGCCTCTTCGTTTCCCCGCATTGGCGTAGTCGGATCTCCGAATTTAGGGGTACGAATGCTTTCAATCAATGGTAATCGCGCTTTTATGAAGGGTTTGCAATGTCTAAACATTCAGTGCAGATCGAAAGCTGTCATTTGGCCCAGTGCCGCACGTAAAGCGCTGTGATCTCGAGCCAGCCCCACGACTACGTCCATGTCTAATGGCCGCGGGTCAAATCACCTCCGAAAGGCGAATCTCCTCTAACTATGCACTTCCTTTGATTCTTTTTCGATCACTGTGTGACGAGCCTCGGAATAAGAATCTCGCATTATCCATCACTGTCGTACACGTGCAGTAGCGTTTCAGGATGCGATAGAGAAAGATGTAAAGCGGTCGGATTATTATTAGGTAAGATCACAGGTAGAGGGACCCTTTTGTGATCCCGCGCAGGTAAAAAAATGGTCCATTTTAAAAAAGTTGACCGGCAACGATAAACACAAGATCGAGACAGATCGAAAGTGATTTTTTCGGGGAAGCATATGAGGATGGAGAGGTTTTTTCCTCGGCCATTAACAAGAATAGAAGTAGGCCACAACAGACGTTTTTATTTGTCCAGACCGCTTTAATTATGTTTATTGTTATTGACACCTTGTTTTCCAAGTGGAAAAAAGTGCTGTTTTGTGGTACTTTTTTGACAGTCAAAATAGCATAACAGGATTTGAAATATAACGCACCCGTACAGGAGATTTATTCTAATTGTACTAATCTCGGTCTGTGTTTTACGACGAACTAGAGTTTTTCCAGCCGTACAATGTAATTAGCGGAATTTGGAATTAACGAACTGCTTAATTGTCATGGAAACTAAGACAAAATATATTTCGGCGTATTTGCATACTTTCAACGGATTAATATCCTACACATCGAGTTTTTTGTCTCGGAGATTAATCAGAATTTAATTTTCTGCTTTAGTTTAAAAGTTTGGCGAGATTACGTTCTTTGAATAATAATTTATTTTCGTGTTAGACGACATCATACCATCGATCTTCATGTACCCTCATCTAAAATCATTTTTCATTAGTTTAGTGTTCTGCAAATTTAGTTCGAGGAGTACATAGACGGTTTGTAAAGTCATTTAAACAATAGTTACGTAAGAGTGAATTAACTGGCTTCCGTTACGGTGGTCATGGAACTGGTTTTATGTATTTATTAATATTAAGGAACTTTTTGCTTTTTTTATCACACGAATTTGATAGCTTAAGATATTTCTGCATTTCTTTCGTTTGGTGATTTTTGAAAAAAATGTGTATCTAGAATATTAATGAAATAAAAGCAAAATAGTAACATGAAAGTCTATCTAGTGCAAAAACACTGTATTATAATAGTCAAAGAAAAAACTGGCTGAAGCATCTCGTGAGAAATTTGTATGAAACAACATGCGGTTTTGACAAAAAAGCACAGATATTTTATCGAAACTTTTTTGTGTAAATTGTACCAAAGAACAATGAAAGTGAAAGGTCAGAACTATCAGAAGAAAATGGGAAAGACATTTTTGACGCAGGCAATTGTAGTAGACTGACAATCGAGGAGACGAAGAAGATAACATTCATTCTACCTAAGTTGGCACAACAATTAAATCCCAACAAATGGATCAATGCAACTCGGAAATGAATTTTGAAGGAATGTTTCCAAAGAAATTTTTGTCTATCTACTTATTTTGTGACACAAATGTTACGGTAAGACAAGGAAGCGCCCTTGGGACAGGCGGCCCGAGGGGTCCCCTTGAGACAGGGACCTACTACGCTAGTAGTATCATTCCCACGCGTCAATAAATCAATAAACAAAACATATCGAAAAGAAAGAAACTACAAAGTCTTCATTGTTTCTTCGCATTTTTTTACTTACTATTTATGTTTTCAATTTAATTATCACTCTTCATTCCTTTAGATTTCTGTCCATCTGATTCTACCAGTAATGTATTTCGTGTTCTGTATTGGGCCCCTTTCACATTATTTCAAAATTGATAATTTATCTCTTGTCAATTTATGTGAAACTTTTCTGGTACTGTTACGATCAAAATTGACGTAACGTTCTCTGTCGAGGTTGGAGTGGGATCAAGGTCACGATTAAAATACACTTTTATCCCACAAAGTCCAATAATGTAATTTTCACAATGGGGAAAATGAAATTGAACAATATTTAAATATAAATGATGTCGGGAATTAACGTGTCAAAAAAAAACTGAACTATCTGTGGATTTGTCAAACTATCAAACCACCTTAGTCTTAGTTACTCTACAAACAACAGGACTCGCCCGTAAATACAAGAAAAAAAACAGTCCTTATGCACTGGTGGTGAAGCTGTCCTAAATTGATTGGGGAATAGTTTTAAAATCTGCACAGTATAAGAAGTCTGACCTTACCCCTTTTTTACGAGTTTCAAATACGCCACACGTACACAATCCGGCCATTTACCGATTACAGTTTATTACAAACTGCGATATCTGCCGCCTCTTAAATCCGTATCAATACGATTTGTTTCTGTAACCCCGTTACAGAAACCCAAAATAGACGGCGATATCTGTACCGTGTCACATTCCGTGGTTGGAATCGAAAGACCGAGACGAAAACCGCAATCAGAAACGAACCCTGTCGCATTTTTTGTGGATATCGCCTCACCATCTTTTACGCGAATATGCAGTGGCGCGCAGATTTTAAAATTGTAACACTACCTATATGCTCAATTTTAAATAGCACTTGAACACTTGGAAATGGCCTTGACGATCTGGAAACGTACAAAATTGAGCTTTTGCAAACCTGAAAATCTGAAAACCCGAAAATAAGTTTGACAACCTGAAAACCTGTAAAGAGTTTTTAATGATATAAAAACATCAGATACGTGAAGATACGAACCTGTAAAAATCTGTAAAGGTGAGAATTCGACACATGAAACTTTTGTATCTTTCGATTTCAGATATTTTAGATTGTCCAATTCTCAGCTTTACAAATTTAAGGTTTAATAACTTGACAACTTTGATACCTGACAAAGAGGTGAAAGTTTGAGTATCTAAGAAAGCCTAAAATATTCTGAAAACCTGAAAATCGTGAAAATATAAAAAACTGAAATGGGAATCTAAAAACCTGAGCTCTAGAATGTGAAAACATTAAAACCTCAAAATTATGTAAGACAGACAAGTTAAACCTGAAAATGAGCCTGATAAACTGCAAACCTGGGAAACGTAAAAATTTGAGATTCTGCCAACCAAAAAACTGAAAATTGGAGAGTTTGAAAACATCAGAACCTGAAAATTAGAAAGTCTGAAAATGAGTCTAATGAACTGCAAAAAATTTGAGATTCTAAGAAAGCCTAAAATATTCTGAAAACCTGAAAGTCATGAAAATATGAAAAACTGAAATGAGAATTTAAAAACCTGAGTTCGAGAATGTGAACACATTAAAACCTCAAAATTATGTAAGACAGACAAGTTAAACCTGAAAATGAGCCTGATAAACTGCAAACCTGGGAAATGTAAAAATTTGAGATTCTGGGAACTTGAAAACCTGAAAATTGGAGAGTTTGAAAACATCAGAACCTGAAAATCAGAGAGACTGAAAATGAGCCTAATGAACTGCAAAACATTTGAGATTCTAAGAAAGCCTAAAATATTCTGAAAACCTGAAAATCATGAAAATATAAAAAAAAACCTGAGCTCGAGAATGTGAAAACATTAAAACCTCAAAATTATGTAAGACAGACAAGTTAAACCTGAAAATGAGCCTGATAAACTGCAAACCGGGAAAACGTAAAAATTTGAGATTCTGCGAACCTGAAAATCTGAAAATTGGAGAGTTTGAAAACATCAGAACCTGAAAGTCATAGACACTGAAAATGAGCCTAATAAAGTGCAAAAAATAGAGATTCTAAGAAAGCCAAAAATATTCTGAAAACCTGAAAATCATGAAAATATAAAAAAAACTGAGCTCGAGAATGTGAAAACATTAAAACCTCAAAATTATGTAAGACAGACAAGTTAAACCTGAAAATGAGCCTGATAAAATGCAAACCTGGGAAACGTGAAAATTTGAGATTCTGCGAACCTGAAAACCTGAAAATTGGAGAGTTTGAAAACATCAGAACCTGAAAATCAGAAAGTCTGAAAATAAGCCTAATGAACTGCAAAAAATTTGAGATTCTAAGAAAGCCTAAAATATTCTGAAAACCTGAAAATCATGAAAATATAAAAAAAAACAGCTCGAGAATGTGAAAACATTAAAACCTCAAAATTATGTAAGACAGACAAGTTAAACCTGAAAATGAGCCTGATAAACTGCAAACCTGGGAAACGTGAAAATTTGAGATTCTGCGAACCTGAAAACCTGAAAATTGGAATTTGAAAACATCAGAACCTGAAAATCAGAGAGACTGAAAATGAGCCTAATGAACTGCAAAAAAATTGATATTCTAAGAAAGTCAAAAATATTCTGAAAACCTGAAAATCATGAAAATATAGAAACTGAGAAATTACATAAACCTGAGATTATGAGAATCTAACAACCTGAGGTTTCGAAAATGTGAAAGCATTAAAACCTAAAAATACTGTAAGACAGACTTAAACCTGAAAATGGGCTAAAAACTGCAAATCTGGGAAACGTGAAAATTTGGGATTCTGCTAACCTGAAAACCTGAAAATTTGAGTTTGAAAACATCAGAACCTGAAAATAAGAGAAACTGAAAATCAGAGAAACTGAAAATGAGCTTAATGAACTGCAAAAAAGTTACATTCTAAGAAAGCCTAAAATATTCTGAAAACCTGAAAATCATGAAAATATAAAAAACTGAAATGAGAATCTAAAAACCTGAGCTCGAGAATGTGAAAACATTAAAACCTCAAAATTATGTAAGACAGACAAGTTAAACCTGAAAATGAGCCTGATAAACTGCAAACCTGGGAAACGTAAAAATTTGCGATTCAACGAACCTGAAAACCTGAAAATTGGAGAGTTTGAAAACATCAGAACCTGAAAATCAGAAAGACTGAAAATGAGCCTAATAAACTGCAAAAAACGGAGATTCTAAGAAAGCCAAAAAAAATCTGAAAACCTGAAAATCATGAAAATATAAAAAAAAAACTGAGCTCGAGAATGTGAAAACATTAAAACCTCAAAATTATGTAAGACAGACAAGTTAAACCTGAAAATGAGCCTGATAAACTGAAAACCTGGGAAACGTGAAAATTTGAGATTCTGCGAACCTGAAAACCTGAAAATTGGAGAGTTTGAAAACATCAGAACCTGAAAATCAAAAAATCTGAAAATAAGCCTAATGAACTGCAAAAAATTTGAGATTCTAAGAAAGCCTAAAATATTCTGAAAACCTGAAAATCATGAAAATATAAGAAAAAACCTGAGCTCGAGAATGTGAAAACATTAAAACCTCAAAATTATGTAAGACAGACCAGTTAAACCTGAAAATGAGCCTGATAAACTGCAAACCTGGGAAACGTGAAAATTTGAGATTCTGCGAACCTGAAAACCTGAAAATTGGAATTTGAAAACATCAGAACCTGAAAATCAGAAAGTCTGAAAATAAGCCTAATGAACTGCAAAAAATTTGAGATTCTAAGAAAGCCTAAAATATTCTGAAAACCTGGAAATAATGAAAATATAAAAAAACTGAAATGAGAATTTAAAAACCTGAGCTCGAGAATGTGAAAACATTAAAACCTCAAAATTATGTAAGACAGACAAGTTAAACCTGAAAATGAGCCTGAAAAACTGCAAACCTGGGAAACGTGAAAATTTGGGATTCTGCGAACTTGAAAACCTGAAAATTGGAGTTTGAAAACATCAGAACCTGAAAATCAGAAAGTCTGAAAATGAGCCTAATGAACTGCAAAAAAATTGAGATTCTAAGAAAGCCTAAAATATTCTGAAAACCTGAAAATCATGAAAATATAGAAACTGAAAAATTACAAAAACCTGAGGTCGTGAGAATCTAACAACCTGAGCTTTCGAGAATGTGAAAGCATTAAAACCTGAAAATTCTGTAAGACAGACTTAAACTTGAAATTGGGCCTGAAAACTGCAAACCTGGGAAACGTGAAAATTTGAGATTCTGCGAACCTGAAAACCTGAAAATCGGAGAGTTTGAAAACATCAAAACCTGAAAATCAGAGACACTGAAAATGGGCCTAATAATCTGCAAAAAAATTGAGATTCTAAGAAAACCAAAATATTCTGAAAACCTGAAAATCATGAAAAATACAAAAACTGAAGAAATTACAAAAACCTGAGATTATGAGAATCTAACAACCTGAGTTTTCGAGAATGTGAAAGCATTAAAACCTGAAAATTCTGTAAGACAGACTTAAACTTGAAATTGGGCCTGAAAACTGCAAACCTGGGAAAAGTGAAAATTTGAGATTCTGCGAACCTGAAAACCTGAAAATTGGAGTTTGAAAACATCAGAACCTGAAAATCAGAGACACTGAAAATGGGCCTAATAATGTGCAAAAAAAATGAGATTCTAAGAAAACCAAAATATTCTGAAAACCTGAAAATCATGAAAAATACATAAACTGAAAAAATTACAAAAACCTAAGATTATGAGAATCTAACAACCTGAGCTTTCGAGAATGTGAAAACATTAAAACCTGAAGATTCTGTAAGACAGACTTAAACTTGAAATTTGCCTGAAAACTGCAAACCTGGGAAACGTGAAAATTTGAGATTCTGCGAACCTGAAAACCTGAAAATCGGAGAGTTTGAAAACATCAAAACCTGAAAATCAGAGACACTGAAAATGGGTCTAATAATCTGCAAAAAAAATGAGATTCTAAGAAAATCAAAATATTCTGAAAACCTGAAAATCATGAAAAATACAGAAACTGAAGAAATTACAAAAACCTGATATTATGAGAATCTAACAACCTGAGTTTTCGAGAATGTGAAAGCATTAAAACCTGAAAATTCTGTAAGACAGACTTAAACTTGAAATTGGGCCTGAAAACTGCAAACCTGGGAAACGTGAAAATTTGAGATTCTGCGAACCTGAAAACCTGAAAATTGGAGAGTTTGAAAACATCAGAACCTGAAAATCAGAGACACTGAAAATGGGCCTAATAATCTGCAAAAAAAATGAGATTCTAAGAAAACCAAAATATTCTGAAAACCTGAAAATCATGAAAAATACAGAAACTGAAGAAATTACAAAAACCTGAGATTATGAGAATCTAACAACCTGAGTTTTCGAGAATGTGAAAGCATTAAAACCTGAAAATTCTGTAAGACAGACTTAAACCTGAAATTGGGCCTGAAAACTGCAAACCTGGGAAACGTGAAAATTTGAGATTCTGCGAACCTGAAAACTTGAAAATTGGAGAGTTTGAAAACATCAGAACCTGAAAAAAATATTCTGAAAACCCGTAAATTATGAAAATATAGAAACTGAAAAATTACAAACATTAATGTAAAAACATTAACAGACAAGCAAATTAAACCTGAAAATGAGCCTGATAAACAGCAAAGCTGAAAATTAGAGACTGAAAATTTGAAAACCAGAAAATGAGTTTTACAACCTGAAAACCTGTACAGGGATTTAAATGACTTGAAGCATTAGAACGTGTCACCTAAAAGGCAGAACTTGAGAGCCTAAAAATATGAGGCTTCAGAACCTGAAACTGTAAAAATCTGAAATCCTAACAATCTGTAAAAGTGATCATTCTCAGCCTACAGATTTAAGGTTTGATAACTTACTGAATACCTGAGAAATACGTGGAAATATAGAACTGAAAAATTTTAAAAACCTGAGATTATGGGAATCATGTGAAAACATTAAAACCTGAAAATGACCGTAATAAACTGAAAACCTAGGAAATCTGAAAATTTGATAACATCAGAACCTCAAATCAGAAAGACAGAATTTGAAAACCCGAAAATGAGTTTGACAACCTGAAAAACTGAATTTCAATTATTGTAAAACCTGTTTACCTGAAAATATGAGGCTTGAGAACCTGAAACTGTAAAAACTGAGATCATAACAATCTGAAGGTGAGAATTCTGAGCTTCACAGATTTAAGATTAGACAACTTCAGAACTTGAAAATCCGAGAAAGACGTGAAAAATTTGAGATTCTAAGAAAACCTAAAATATTCTTAAAACCTGAAAATCATGAAAATATAGAAACTTAAAAAATAAAAAAAACTGAGATTATGAGAATCTAACAACCTGAGCTTAGACGTAAAATTTTCAATCCTTCAAACCTGAAAATCGGAGAATTTGAAAACATCACAACTTGAAAATCCGAGACACTGAGAATTTGAAAACTGAAAATGAATTTGATCACCTGGAAACTTCAATTTCAAGAATCTGAAGACATCAGAACCTGTAAAACTTTTTTCATAAACAGTTTATACTTTATTATGAGTATGAACTTCTGCTAATTCTTCCTTCGGCTCAATTAGTTCTAGTCCACCTGGGCGACGGCACAAATCTACTCTTGTGTGAAATAACTGAACCCATAAAATTATGTGACGACATTTGACAGTCCGACATTTTAATTGCTCGTACCATTTTCAGTTCTCGTTTCTTGGAAAACTTTCCGTCACCCGACAGTGAAATTGTTAATCCGAATTTAGAGCGTACCTAACTGCTCTGAAATTTAAATACAATAGTAAAACTCAAAAATATGATAAATATAATAATTTCACCGTCGGCTTTACGATGCGCTAAACACTCCCAGTTTATCAACATCTCTGTCTAATCTCCTTCACGTGGAATGCTAATAAAACTGCGGTCTTCCTAGTAGCTGTTTATTCTGACGTATTTATTGTTGGAGTAAAAGCTTGCTGATAGTTTTATTAATCGTAAGGGTCAAAGTGCTGTAACCGCTGGAATCGGGATAAAAAATCTAGGTGTTAAATTTTGACTCATTTCTTCGGCGGATTAGGGAGCTCGAACCGTAAAATTCGGTTTTTAGTTTGAACACCAAATCGGTTTTTTCTTTAGCTCATGTTTAACACTTTTACAGTAATCTTTCAATGTGATTGAGGTGCAATTCATGGGAACGGTGGATTTTGGGAAAATTGAATTTCTGGCGTTCCGGGAAACTTCACAGTCGTCGAAAAGCAATTAACGATTGTTATATAGGATGTTCATAAAGAATCTGATTTGTGACGTCTCTATTTCGCTAACTAGCCTCATTACCATAAAACCCCTAATCTCGTGCCGATTGCTTCAACCCCAATCGATCCCTCTGCCCACTTAAAAAACGCAACAATCAATCGGTACGGTCGCTCTCTTTATGTCAGGTGTTGAACTCTTACCACAATGGACTGAATGGGGTTAAAGAGCCCATAAATACGTCGGCGAAAAATTGCAGCCCCTGAAAAATAAACATTATTAAGGGGCCCCCTTTGAATCGATTATCGCCGATCGTCTAATTCCAGTAGCCGTAAAAAAAGGAGGCCGAAACGCCACAAAAACTGATGCTCGAGGACCAAAAAAACGACTAGGTAATCATAACTTGTAGTGATCTTGTGTCACAAAAAATGGCACACGACCACTCGATTGTTTATGAAGTGTGTGTGATACCGGCGAGAAATCGCTCGCCGTCTCTGTCGGCGTTCGGTGTAATGAAGATTATATCAATCGAGAAATTATGTAAATCGAATTGTTTTTTGTACATTTTTATAATAAAAACAATGTTCTTTCCGCTTTTTACAAGACAGTAATATGATAATTGTGGGAATGATTCACGGTTGGGATTTATGGATTTTGGACGCGTGTCATCGTCTAGTATTGTTATCTGCATAACGGGTCTCGATGCAATTTCGCTTTCAGGGTCACGGTCGTTGCGGGGACAATAATGTGTGTAAAAGTTAAAAAATAGTTAGTCAAAATTCTCAATCTTGATGTAAACGCATATTTTTTAAATTAATTGTAATTACTATCGATGATGGCAGCATCTCGGATACAAAAGACTCGAGGGTTAGTAACGAGCGGTGTAAGCTGCAGAGACCCATCCGCCGGATGCCATCCACGAAACCGAAAGTGTTCTTCGATCAAAATCAAAATCATTAAAATGCCTGCGCTGCCCGAACCCCACATGTCCCAAGGCCAGCTTGCTCTTCGCTCTCGCCGCGTCACCCCTTCTGTTTCAACCACCTGTATTTACCACCCCCTCCCGCTGAAAACAATTTCACTTTTATTTACCACGTGATTTATCTCAATGAGACGGCCTGCGTGATCAAAACTGATTTCCTGTGTGTCTACCCTTAATAGAGAGGAACACATGACCCCAGCAACCCTCGGCTAGATGAGTTCACACGGTCTAGGAGCCCAGAATTGTGATGGACCAGTCGATTCTTGCACGTCGATTTTGTTTTAACCGGCGTAATGCGACAACCGCTGATTGCTTGACCCGAAGGGGTGGTCCGATGTGTCGTGTCGCCGCCGCTTTTCGGGTAATTGGGGCGAATTCGCCGTAATTGCTCGCAGACGATTTACATGATTTGTCTGGGCCGCTTTGTTGGTCCATGTGGTGGCTACAGTTGACGTAAGAGGGACGAGGTAGGAGGGAAAAAACAACGTGTAAACACTCTTGAGATTTTTTTGGTCGGGGGTGGAATAATATATGGAACATGTGTTGGCTGAGTAAAAGTAAAAGTGGCCCATAGGCGTGATTTTTTTTACACGCATCAGGTGGCTTAATTTTTCTAGACAGAAGGACGAAAGGGTGAGACTGTGTCGCCCCACGATCTAATGTACACCAAAATATAACGAGGAAGTTACTTTCTTCGATTCGATCCGACACAAATCAAGATATCCGGGGCGTGCTTCCGCCAACTGTAAGTGTTTCCTGTTTTAGTAAAAAACTCGGTCCAGGAGGGTGCGAAATCAGTGTGTCGGATTTTTTCCGCCGTCTATTTTCCCCTGAAACGGGATATTTTTGTGATGCCGCCCCACATTTCGATCACATCGAATTACCGAGATTTGAGGGGGCTGCGTCGGAGGGAGCGGGGGGGCGGACCCTCCGAAATGCCATACACCTGTTCTTCTGATCACCTTGAAGTTTTGAGCCACCACCGGGTGGATGCCGGGATTCTATTTGGATTTTATCGTATTATTAGAGCGTGGATATTTTATAAGAGAGAAAGTTGGACAGAACTCCAAATTTCATTTGAACACCCAATACTTGTTGCACAGAAAATTAATTAGCAAAAATGCAAATGAACCGACCAGCGACTGGAAGACCTTCGAACGGACGAGGAAGTGTCATTAGAGTGACAATTTGGGTGCAGTGGCGGCGCGAGAAATTCCCCGAAAGGGCTCTTTTTGTGACTCCGTGTTATTAAATTGTCGTTTGGCCGTCGATTACGGTCATTACGATTTGTTTTCGTCCGGGCGTCCTTGCGTGCTGAGATGATGATGTTAAAATCTGGAATCGGTGGATTAAAATTGAGCATTTCCAGTTTTGAAATTGAAAAATGCTAATAACTGTCTCGTGAACGTTTCCTCCTGTTCAAGACGAGGCGCTTTATTAATGTTTTTTTTTTCTTGCACGAAACCCGAGGCTAGGCCGCTTCCACCTGGCTCGCGGTCCGGTTGTTGCTAGATAGTGCAGAGTTGGCTTAAAATATTTAAATCCGAATCTAAATCGTTAATATTCGCGATCACATTGGTTTTCATCTGCTGTATAGCATTGCGAAAAAATTGGAGAACCAGCTGTGAGGTTAATTTGCATTCAGGTCTTGGATTTTTACACAAAAGACGAAATCTGCGAAATTAATCCGGTAATATGATTATGCACAAGTGGCTTTTTATCATAATGGCTGCCATGGTTGACGTAGAATGCATAATTTGTCAAGACTTGGAACACTCATTACACCTGAAATAATTTTTAACACTAGATGTATGCAATTTTAAATCACCCTGTATAAACAATAACACCCTATGGAATTAGTGGTCAGATAATTCTGCTAAATAAATTCAGTGTTATAAATCGGCATCTAATTTACATGGTGTCGCATGATGACGGTCAATGTACATTTTCATTAACATATTTTTTACATTTTACAGTATTTTCCTTTTTTTGAGATTAAAACTTGATGTGGTTTAAAGTCAAAAAGTGACGGATTTAGTTCATTTAAAAAATGATTTTTATTAACTTCTTATAAATCTTCTTCTTTCCTAGTCGCACGTCAATCATAACATTATCTCGTTAGTATGTAAATCTCTTATGTCAATTAATTAACATTGTTTTTCTGAATTAGCAAAGTCAAACTAAGAGCCAAGTCCAAATCCAAATCTCCGAAGTAGGAGTTCTCTTTTCAAAATTTTTATGCTTCGAAGGACCAAACAAACGTATTTTTTTGATTCCGAATGCCCGAAACCGATTTTTCTGAAACCAAATCTACTTCGATCTCCGATGCACGAGCTTTCGTGTAAAAGTGGGACGACGAGTGAGGGGCGCATAAACAGCTTGAGCATCCAACTACAAACAAGAGTGGGAGGGAGATAGGATATTGCTCTCGTAGAATAGATCTACATAATGGCTAACCAATAATTGTAATATAAAAAATAAAAAACAAGCGGTAATTTAAATTCTGTGAAATTACTAAGTCCGGGTTTGGACCGTATCTGTCTTGCATTTCGGTGTAAAAATTGCCCTGTTTTGTAAGTGCATCTTCGGGAAAGATGAGCACAGTAATTCAACATGTGAACCATGCCAGAGGTGAAATTCATCTACACACTCGGACTAAATGAACTGCATAGAAATATATATGTACATACACATTATATTTAATTGGGACCGGACACCAATGAAAACAATCAAATGTGTGACAAAATTTTATATAATACATACAGTAAATTATATTATGTATTTTGAATTACAAAAACCTGCAAGTCTACGGATCAAAATCAAATCACGCAAAATTTCTTCGTAGAACTCTGATAATATTTTTTTTATTCCTTGTAACCTCAAAAATACATTTGCACACACAGAAATGACACAACTGATATATCTAGGTACGCTTGATAAATAATTTTGTGGTTTCTGGATTTTTTTTATTTACTTACACACATGTACAATTTATTTTCGACTTCTTATTTTACAATATTTCAATTATTTACAAATCACGTCAAGGGCCTCGGAGCGATAAAGGTAACTGACCGACTAAATGAGTCGGCCACATCCTTCTACAGATAATTCCATTGATGACATATTCGAGAAGATAATGTCACATTGTCTCGAGCACGGGAGTAGTGGCGCATTAATCGTCAACTTTTCGAAGAAAGAAACAGATTTGCTTCAACAGGTCCCAAAATACAAAATTACTCAAAACCACCTCTGAAACCTTTCTTAATAATCCTTAATTGAAATATTTCTTAAAATTCTTTAATCGTGTTTATTTTGGAATAATCCTGTACATCAAAAGTCTCAAAAGATCCTACTTTTTTTTTCGAGATTTGTTATTTGGAAGAGATATACACAGATGATGGCTAAATGAGCTCCTGATATCCAGGTCATATTTTTGAGTTGGGATTTTTCAAAATAAAAAAATTGCATTGCGTTGATGCCGCCGTTTTAAATGTCAACTTTTCGAAGAAAGAAACAGTTTTTTCTTCAAAAGGTCCCAAAATGTGCCAAATTACTCAAAACCACCTTTGAAAATTTTCAGAAAAAAATTTTTGTTCAAATTTTTTAATCGTGTTTATTTTGGAATAATCCCGTGCATTAAAAATCCTAAAAGATCCTACCGTTCTTTTTGAGATTTGATATGTATTTGGAAAAGATATACACAGATGATGGCTAAATGCGCTCCTGATATCCAAGTCATATTATCGAAATTTTTCGAGTTCTGACTTCAAAATCAAAAAATTGCATTTCGTTGATGCCGCCGTTTTAAATGTCAAAAAAAAAAACAGATTTGGCTTCAAAAGGTCCCAAAATGTACAAAATTACTCAAAACCACCTCTGAAAGCTTTCAGAAAAATTACCAAAATTTTTTTAATCGTGTTTATTTTGAATAATCCTTTACATCAAAAGTTCTAAACGATTTTACTGTTCTTTTTGAGTTTTGATATTTGAAAGAGATATAAACAGATGAGGGCCCGTGATATCTAACAATAAATAATCTAACAATTTTTTGAGTTGAGATTTTTTCTTTTTTTCTTCTCTGGTCTTCTTCAGTTGGTTCATTTCTACCCTGATCTGTCTGTTGTTCTTCAGCTCTCATATTTTTTCCTGGTTTCACTTGTATCTTCTTTTACTTCCATTTTCAGACCCATTTCTTTTTGACTGTTTTCTTGCTTTTTTGGGATGCTTCTAGGCTTTCTTCTAGCTCTCTCTACCACTTGACATTTGTGTGGACCGGACTTTAGATGGTATCAACACACTATTAATTTTGATTTATAGACCAGTACGACTTATGTAGGTTAAAATAGGATTCACGGTCATATATCTATACAGCTACAACGTGCATAATTTGGGCCTTCTCCCTTCTTTTACAACCACCGACTTTTACAGTCCACCAACAATCAAACCGTCAATATGTTAAAAGCTCCACCTTCGGATCTAAATATCAAATTCGTTCCGTTTTACGTCGTTGTGCAACCCTTCCCGTAAATTCTCTCCTCTCGGAGCTCATAAACGCGGCACGTTTACTGTAAACCACCCTATAGAGGGTCATTGACTCATTTTTTGCGCATCCATCCTCAAATAAAGGGTTGCCGCGTCTCTCCGGCCCTAATAATATTTATTGTAGTCTTCTCTTCTCGTGTCCAGAAGTCGCCCACCAAAAAAAAACCGACCCAGGAGTAGAAAAAATTCTTCCGTGTTTATTTGACTTGTTAATGCACCACCATCGATGAGGGGTTGAGTTTATTGCTGTTTTATTGCGTTTCGTGTGCACAGACGGCTTGGATGCAATCGTTTATGATTTAATGGAGTTATTAGAGGGAGCGCACCCTCAAAAAAATTGGGTAAGAGCCGTAGAATATCTTCCAATAAACGGCGGCGGATCGATATTTTGGAATTAGCTCATTTTAATATTCCGAGTGGTGGTACAATTGCTGATGCAATTTATGATAAGAAAAGGGGGTGAAATGGTGTGAGCTAATAGGAGTGTCATAGCAACTACATTTTGTGCGAACTTCCAAAGGCCAGGAAGATTTATTACTGTCTCCATAGAAGTGCCACTTGTGTACACTGGGGTGCTTTTTATATACAATGTCCCGTTATGGTACAATCTAAAATTAGGTAGTTATAGAACCGTTATTGTGAATGTATTTATACAGAAAAACGTGCATTATGCGTTTTACAATTTTAGGATACCCTACAATTATTTTGGTGGTTTTCAGGTTTCTTATCTCAGGCGCTCAGACTTTTTGCTTTACCTAGTTCTTGGTCTTTCAACTTTTCAGAACCCAATATCCATGTTATCAAATCTTTCAAGCTTTCAGGCTTTTAGTATCACTCGTTCAGGTTCAGATTTTTATTCATTCTCAAGTTTGACATAAAGGATTCAGGTTTTTATACCCACGGGATTTCAGGGTTTGCGGTTCCAAGTTCTCATTTTCCCATTTTCTGGTTGTTAAGTTGTCATTCTCTAACTTTTCAGGTGCCCTACCTGTCAATTCTTCAGCACCTCAAGGTCAAACTTGGTAGGTTTGACACCATATTGCTCCAAAATAATTATCTAAATTATCTTCGCATTTCTATCGATTTTGTAAACTATTTTTGGAGCAAAATGAGAATCAAATTTTAACCCTATGATTTGCCCCAAACAAGAAGAAACGCTGTGTATAATATTGAGCGCAGACAGCGCCGTTAAACAATTAGAAAATCCGCCACAAGTAGAACTCGTCAAAATAAACATTTTTTTCGCAAACGCTCCCCTATGGAGTTAAAATTAAGAATACTTTGACCCCTAAAACTAACACCCGCTTATGGACCCATATTCATTGATTGTCAGGAAGCCAGTAAAACTTCGATAAACGAATCGCAATAAAAACTATTTAAATGGAAACGTACTCACCTACCATAATATGCATAATATTGAAGTAGGTTAGCATGTAATAATAAACTCTCTAACTTTGATCAGGGATAAATGTTGACATACCAACAGTTCAATAATCAGCGAGCACAAGAATCGAGCACCCATAACTAAAATTTACTATCAACGATAAATTTTTTGCCCCAAAAAACTTAGAAGGAATAGAGAATTGACAAGTGTATTTAAAACCCAAAAAAATGGGAGTTGCCATTTAAAAAAATTGATGACGGTGTCATAGTTCAAAAACAGATGCCGTCATCAAAAAAATTTTTATGTAAAAAAAATCGACCTGTTCGAGCGTTTTTTGCAAGAACATTACATAACTAAATTATGAATTTTGTGCGGAACTTTATGTTCACTTTGTATTTACATTAATATTGAGCGCGGATAGCGAAAATCCACCTTTGAACTCAAAAAATTCAGAAATTAACAGCAATAATAAAAAAGAAACATGATAAACAACCAAGTGACCAAGTGATGAAAAACGATTATAAAACAATTATAAAAAAATGATATTGACATAATATACATATCTTATTGATGCGTAGACTGGGAATTAATGACGATACACGTAAAGAAATCGGACACAAAAATGTACGTAAAAAAAGATACGTAAAGGCGCAAACATGCATCTACACTAGTCCGATGACGTCACAGGCAAAACAAATGCAGCACGACAAACACTCACAAACATGCCCTACCCGTTGCGGACTTAACCGTTGTTAACGCATTATTAGTCTCGTAGTTATTAGCGGTTAAAATCTGACGATATTTGTTTCCAAATCAAAAATTTCCGTGAAAAAATTTAGTTACCGGAGCTTATTTTGAGTTTCAGCTTTTAGCAAATTGGGGTTCAGCAAATAAAAAATCGCCGGTAAAACTGGAGCTTTGCAAATTAGAGCAAAGTATTCATAGACGACGGCTACAACCGGCGAATTCCAATATGTATATGTTATTCAGAAATTATTGACATCTCAGGTGGCCATCACAATGTGATTGCAGCTTTAGCAAAAAGTCACTCAAGGTGTGAATCACTTTATGTTTATATGTCAAACCTAAAAATGTCAACTACATCAGGTTGAGGTTATTACATTTATTTTAAAGATAACGGGTGTTTTTTTTAAATTTGGCGTCATAGTTGGCGCTGACTGAGTTTATGTGAAAGGCCATTTTTGTTGCCTGGTTTCATTTAGACTGTTATGTGAATTCACAAAACATGCGGATCTGGAGTTCAGAAAAACCTGATTTTGTCGAAGAGGTTCAACTGCACCTCTAAAAGCGGAGTGTTAATTAATTAAAAGTGAGGTTAGATATAGACTCAGATGTCAAATTAATAATTGTCACGTTTACAGTTAAACATTCATGGCCAACTTCGACGCCAAATTTGAAAAAACACCCGTTATATCTTCTTGATGATAGTTTCTGTAGATCTATAATTTTATTGAGAAATTACGTCAAACCATGTTGACAGAACAAGTAAGGTTAGGAATCAGGAAGGCAACCTGAACAAGAATATCCCCAAAATGCTTGTATCGCCAACATAAAATTTAGGGAATACCCAAATTTCACGATCTACTGATGAGATGTCTGAATATAGTACATATATGTTAGATAGTTAAGTACATAGAAAAATGCATTTCTGTGTTTCTCCGGTCTCTTGAACTTTTTCTTGTAAATTACTAAAATCTGACGTAGACATTCAAGGAGTCATATGCCACCGTCAAAGCCAAAGCAGGAGGAGGCTGTGATTCACTTTTTTTTGTTCACATTCCCTGATTTTCATAGATATCCTTGATGAATAATTTAGTGCGTGTTTGAATTTTCTGGTTGCGCATAAGCAGGAGGACGACCATCAAATGAGATTAGGACTTTTTTCAAACAATTTTTAGATGGTTATAAGGAGCACTGCTGTTGTCTTTATAAAGCTGGCATGTTTCCACTTTGTCTTTGTCTTTTTATTTTGTCGCTGTCGTTTCATTTTTTGTTCCGTTATTTATCATATTGTAACGGACGTTATTAAAACGGCGGCATCAACGAAGTGCAATTTTTGATTTTGATGTTAACTGAAAAAATTTCGAAAATATTTCTTGGATATCAGGAGCTCATTTAGGCATCATCTGTGTATATCTTTTCCAAATATCAAATCTCAAAATGAGCAGTAGGATCTTTTAGGACTTTTGATGCACAGGATTATTCCCAAAATAAACACGTTAAAAAAACATGAAGAAATATTTTTTTCTGAAAACTTTCAGAGGTGGTTTTGAGTAATTTTGTACATTTTGGGATCTTTTGAAGGAAAATCCTTTTATATCTCTTTTAAATATCAAATCTCAAAAGGAACAATAAGATCTTCTGGGACTTTTGATGCAGTTTTTTTTTTCAAAATAAACACGATTAAATACTTCTAAGAAATATTTTTTCTGATTTTTTTTTGATTTTGAAAAATTAATTGAAAAAAATTCGAAAATATGACTTGGATATGAGAACCTCATCATCTGTGTACATCTCTTCCAAATATCGAATCTCAAAAAAAACAATAGGATGCACAGGATTATTCCAAAATAAACACAATTAAAAAAATTGAAGAAATATTTTTTGAAAGCTTTCAGAAGTGGTTTTGAGTAATTTTGTACATTTTGTTTAGGCAAATCTGTTTCCTTAGAAAAGTTGATTTTTAAATCGGCGGCATCAACGAAATACAATTTTTTGATTTTAAAGTCACAACTCAAAAATTTTCGAAAATATGACTTGACATCAGGAGATTATTTAGCAATCATTTGTGTATATCTCTTCCAAATATCCAAAATAGAGCGCTAGGATCTTTTGGGATTTTTGATCCAAAATACACACGATTAAAGAGTTTTAAGAAATATTTTTTTCTGAAAGTTTGCAGAGGTCGTTTTGAGTAATTTTGCACATTTTGGAATCTTTTGAAGCCAAATCTGTTTCATTCTTCGAAAAGTTGACATTTAAAACAGCAGCATCATCGAAATGCAATTTTTTGATTTTGAAAAATCACAACTCAAAGATGTGAAATCAAAAATGAAAATGTGTATGTACAATCAAAAAATTTTTAGAAATATTTTTTTCTGAGAGCTTTTAGAGGTGGTTTTGAGTATTTTTGTACAGTTTGGGACCTTTTGAGGCCAAATTTGAGGCATGAACCTCTAGATCTCACATGTTCAAGACGCTAACCTTATGCGAGACACTCTATATAGCTGGGAAAATGTCATGCACTTACAAGAGGTAAAAACGTGTAAAACAGTGGCGTCGAAAACGCAAATTACACACACATCGGAATCTCACATGCCAATTCAAGCTACACCTAGCGCCTTACCGGAAATGCCTTCAGTTTATTAAGTCTTTAAAACAGTACCACAATAATTGGTATCCCACAGCTATTCCAGCGAAAAACACCTTCATGGAACTAGTTAAGTATGTACTCATTACCGCCCTATAAAGTCTCGCACTCGCATCCGATACGAACCCATCATCACGCGTTGGGCACACGCACGCGAAAAATATTTAACCCAGAAATAATTGTACGCACACAATGGTACTACCTCGTTCCCTCCGCCATCATTCATCAAAGAATATAGATCGGATCACGTTTGGGGTTTCATTGTATCGAAGATAATCGAATCGTGCTCTATTGGTATAAAAGAATGTACAATTGCGAAGGGAGATGTGTTGATTTTTCCTGTGCGGAACCCTTCAGCCGGTACCTACGGCGCGGTGTCTTGTCTGTCGGGTGGAGTTCGATGTTGACAGAATTATTAGTGTCGAATTACAACGACTCTAAGCAGATAAAACCAAGTAGGATTTGTGCGTATTTAGATCTGTGGGTTATTTTATTGACTTGTTGCTTCATTGGGGTGGATGGGGATGCTCGCTGCACAATGAGCGGGCGATAACTGGGGGATTATATTTAGCTCGTAAAGCTAGGGGTAAATGACACTTTGTTCGTAGAAAAATGTGAAGCTAGCAAATCGTGTTCGTTTGGTTATGTAGAATTTCTGCTCCTTCAGCTTTGACGCCATTTATTTATACTCAAGTTGAGCTGTCAATCCAAAATATTTTAATTCATGCCGATTTGTGATGCAAGAAAGCTCCAAGCTCGCGGGTGGGTGTTGTGACACCAAAAGTTTAAACGGAAAAGCTCCAGACTGGCTTCTAGATCAAAATATGACAGTACTTCACCTCTAATTGGTCGGACCGATTTGTGCTTGTTGGTTTGTTGGCCTTTGAAAAGTTGTAAACTTTTTTTTTGTCAAAATAAGACAGTTCCTTTGCTTGTGGAAAACATTCTCTGATATATGCAAAAGTTCACGTCTGAAGTACCAAATACGAGTGTAGGCCAAAATAATGCGTAGAACGTCCGTAGAAATGTTCGTAAACATAATTTTCTTATTCTAATTTTTGCACTTATTTTATCAATTTCTTCCACTATTTCCGTATTAACATTTGTTCCTTAGTCTCTCCATGTTGTTTTGTATTTATCTTCTGGGGGATTTGTGTTGTGTGATTTATTTACTTTTCTTTACTATCTTTCTTATTTCACTTACTAAAATATATATTTACGTATCTTGCTTTATTCTTCTGGGGCCCCACAAATTGAAACGTGACAATCGTGGTCGCTAAGTCAGCTTTCGTGATACAAATCTATAATTTCGGATCTGCTTATTTCATACAACAATTTTTATTATTTCTAGTAGTTTTAATATCGGCTGTTATTACAGCATCTGTTCTCTCACCTATCGTAAAAACTGTAATGTGATAATTAGTACATAGTTACCACGTTCCAAAGAAGTGAATGCATAGTCATAATATGTATTTTGACATTGCATAAAATAAGAAGGCTTTCACTGTCAATTCATCGTGTATAATTGCCTGCAAATTACAGGTAACAACGATTTTATGACAGTTAATTATGATCGACAACGCCTCGATATCAAAACGAAATTAAATATGAAAAATGCCGTAAGGACGGTATTTCGCCACCCTTTCCGCAACCGCACGAATAATTACCCCTTGCGGGTTTCCCACGTGATAATGACGGCATTTTTCTTCCGTCAAATCATTTCCTCGTCACACAAAGCTAATGTGACAAATATCCGAGTGATCATCGCCAAGAAAAAAAAGCGCACCAACCTCGCAACCCCAAAAAGCCGAATATTCCTAATCGATTTTTTATTTTAATTCGTCCGACTTGTCTTCATGACTGATTAGACTAATCTAGCCGGGGCAAACTTTGCATAAACCGGCATACGTTTTAATCGAGGGCCGGCACAGCCTGCTTTTTTCTCACGCGTCTATGCAAATTCGCCGGCCCCGCTCGACATGCTGCCATCCAGACGAACAAAGCCGCCGAATCCGGTCATCCGTCTTCAGGAGTGCGCTTGGTCCACATTCCCGGCGATGGTCAATGGGGGGAAATTGATTTGAATTCGAAAAAATCGCCGTTGAAGGGCCGGAGACTGTGACGCGCGGCGCGTCCGAAGGCGGCCGCGGTCACAGTCTGAGCGCGCTTTGACCAGGGGTCAAAAAAGGGACGTTTCTTTCTGCCTTCGTATGGGGCATTGTTGGATTTTTTTCCGTTACATGGGTGGTTTTTAACGTATTTTTTGCGGCCGTTTCGGCACGCGCACCATTGGCCGTGGTGACGAGACGATCATCTCTTGATTTATTTCTGGCGTGATGGTGGACCAAAACAAGGTAAAAAAACGGTTTTTTGGGCTCGGTGGGTCGGATGTAATTATTGCGATTCTGGAGTAAAACAAACGAGAGCGTTTGTAATGACGGGCAACACGCGATTTTGAAAATACGTACAGTGGCCCAAAGAGTGCTATGGACAGGTGCAAATAGACAAAAAATAAAACATGTTTTTAAAACTAGTTAGTTGACAATAAAAATCGACCGTGAACAACATTAACAATAAATACACCCCGATTATCTTCCTACTTTTCCACTCACTGACTAATGACATGAAAAGCTAAAGCTTTAAAGTACAATATAGGTACTAAAAAACATCACGCCATGAATGGCGATCGTCCATTCAATTTTGCAGTAATTACTTGTAAAATTTTCAAATAATACGCAACAAAAAATTCATTTAATGATACAAATCGCGTAAAATTCAGTTTTTATAAAACGATAAAATTTATTGAATGAAAATGCTGAAATAGTATATGTCGATACAGTGCGCTGTCAAGACACTGAAAAGAATGAGAAAGAAACACGAATTAACATCAAATTTTGAGGTTAGGTTTGACAGCTGTCAAATTAAACACATATGCGGGAATCTTTATATATTAGTTACATTATATACCACTTTCTCCATTATCTACTTCACAAAATTAATTTTAAGTCTGAAACATATTTTTGTGTCAATTTAAAACGGTAGTCGTTAGTGTAAGTTGACTTGCAATTTTTCTACAATTTGTATATGAAAAGGGGAATAAATTTCGGTAAGGGTGATATTTAGAAATCTTTTGTGCAGTTGGTCTTTTGTTAAGGTTCTTTTACCTTTTGAATCGTCTTGTCATAAGTCACGACGAAAAATTGTTGCCGAGAATTAATTTGTTTTTTTAGAACATCATTTTAGAGCTTTTTAAGTCAAAGGTGGCAATGCCATTAATAATTCGTGCATGGCCATCTTTGACTAATTTAGTTTAGTGATGAAAATGAAATGTTTACATAAAGAGCTCTTACGTCCCTGGAGGCAACATGGCCGTCCTTAGAAACGATTGGTCCTTCTATAACAACAAAACAGAAAATTATACATTAACTTTCGATGAGATTCTCTCCGAGTTTCTTGTCTCGACGACGAGAGACAGTTACGAACTGGGTTACCCCTATAATGCAAAAATCCATAAGAAGACGACCTAACCTAATCCAAAAAAGGTCGATCCTTTTAACCCAATTTATGGTAGCCCGTTCTAAAAAAGTAATATACATTATCTTAAAATATTTTTTATACGACAAACAAGTTGTAAATTTACATGGGAAACCACAAGCGCAATTACAGATAATATATATCGGCATAGATTTGGTCTTCCCACAAAACAGGATCAAGCTTGACGAGTGGTAGAATATAAAATACGTATTAAATTTGCAAACGAATTTCATTATGTCGTCAAACGCATGTGAAATGTGTTGGAAATAGGAATAGTTCTAATTAATTTGCATAAAATATGGTCGCAACGCGGTTATTGCACTAGTGCTGTAAAGGAAGCTGCAATAAGTTTGCTATTTTAAGGTTATAATTTTAATAATTATATTACGTCACAATTTTTTTTAAATGCATACATCATGTTCCGCGTGGAAAACAAAATTTTTGAGCAAAGCCTACTGGATGTGTGTATCATTTATGAAACCCCCTGTATATATTTATAAACCACTGCATGTAATGTATCTTACATTTTAATTAAAATTATTGAGGGTGCTGTGTGAATTGAGAAAGTCTCGAGAAAGTCAAATGTTTTGAAGTTGTTTTTATCAAAAATGACAGCGCACTAAATTAATATAATAAATTTAATATTAACTATTTAATTAATATGAATTAAAAAAAATCAATTGTCTCAACTTTCTCAGTTTTCTCTCCCAATCTCTCAAACCGTCTCAGCCTCCTCGAGTCTCTCAATTTTTCAGTTTGCTCAAATGTTTCGATTTCTCAAGTTGGTCACGTTTCTCAAGTCTTTTTGTTTTTCAATTTTCTGCCCTTGGCAAATTCTCAAGTTGGTCACGTTTCTCAAGTCTTATTGTTTTTCAATTTTCTGCCCTCGGCAAATTGTCAGTTTCTGCCAAAAACTCCTAAAGTAACCTAACCTATAAAAGTAAAGTTGTCACGTTATTATTATTTATCAATTTGCCAATTCGGAATTTTTAGTGACTCCATGGCAACAATGGGGACCTGTTTGAATTGATGCCCAAAACTGTCTTCATAGACCAAGAGTTTGTTTGAAATTTAGGAACAATAAATATAATATACTTCTTTCTTATGTTGGCAACACAAATTTATAGACTAATACAATATTGTTAGGGGAAGTACAGACAAAGACACGATTAATTTTCAAATAGCATCCCGTCGAATTTTGTTTGAACCTCCACGTTAGACCGAAGCTAAAAGGTTCCAAACAAACGTGATATCAACAGGGTGACAATCCACGGCAGACTCGATTCCAAACAATGAAAATTTCGTCACGTCAACCTCGACGCAATCAACGCCCGCTTTAATTACCGATTTTCGCGGTAATTACATCGATCCCGTCGCCGTCGATCGGTGACCTAGAAACCTGCCTAACCGTGACCTTGACAAAAACCGTCGAAAAAACACCCCTCCGCTCCCTCCCACCTGCGGAAAATCAATAGAACCCCCGGCCATCAAATATTTATGAGCTCGAAAGACACACGCTCGATAATGATTAATTTCAGACGTGAATCTAGACGGCGGATTTCGGTATCCCCTGGTAATTTCGAAGAGCGCCGAAAGAGGGGGTGGAAGGACTGAAAAAAATCGCCGCCTCCTACGCCGCGATGGTGCAGACGAGACGCACAGACGCTCACTTGTTTCGTTTATTATGTTGTTACGTAACACTTATCCCCACTACGGCGTCGTCGTGCCCCCACCACTTTCAGTCTCGCAGCACACCGCGATGTTGGATGCTGACTGCGAGACGCGGCCAGACTTTTTCTAATGTAGTGTGTGTTAGTATAGTTTTTGCTACCAATCGGAGCGCTCGTTTTTTTACCAAACCGATACGTTTTTGTTTTCGTTGTTTTTTGTTTTAATTTAAATTCGTCGTTAAAAATAAAAAAACAGTTGACACGTGAAAAAATAATTCTCGTCCACGCATTAAATGTTTCTGCAATTTTTTTCGAAATCGAGTAGTCTGTGATCGACAATAAAACAGTCGAGTTAATGGGCGGGCGTTTCAAACAGTGCGGAAATTTTTGGTGATCTGGAAGTCGTGTTTCGTCTTGTTACTTCTTGGCTGTTAAACTGGAGGGTCGTCTGGAATACCGGAGCGGGGGGTTGGACTTCCACCAACCTTCTCCAATGCTTCTGGAAAACAATGCCAACTACTCGCACCTCCAGCGGTCCATCGACACGCTGCGCTCCCTGGGGGACCGCCTCGGGGAGCGCAACGTCGACCTGCGTCTCAACCAGGGGCTCAACATGGACCGCGGCAACAGCCTGGAGCTCAACCTGAGCCTCAACCCGGACAGACTCCTCCAGGAGCGCAACCTGGAGCGTCTGATCGGCCACCAGAGCCTGGACCACCTCAACCACCTCGAGCGCGCCATGAACCCGGCCCAGGAGAGGCCGCTGATGGACAGAAATTTAAACAACTTAGACAGAGGGTACGTCCATGACAGACTGGCGGAGCGGCTGAGGGTGGAGGGGCCGCAGCCGGTGGCGGCGGCGGACATGAGACACAACGACGTCAACGATCTCAAGTACAGGGAGTACAAGGCGCACCTGGAGAATCTAAGGTCGGAAAGTTCAAGGTCGATCGAAGGGAGGACGGACGATGATCGGGGGACTACCCCGTCGACGCCGCCTACGCCGATATCAGTCGGAGAAAATTTCCACGAAGAAAAGGTATTTCTTTGCAACTTTTATAAGAGCTTGTTCGACGCGGTATGATATTCAAAACGATTGTTTCATGTGACGGAAAAGCCGCGATCGGGGATTGGGCCTAATTGAATATCAAAGTTCAGAAAATACATATTAATGTTGCCACGGCCGAGAAGAGGTTAGAGTTTTTTTAAACAGATGTTGTTCTATCAAAAATGTTTAACCGATCAAAACTCCGAACATGCTTGTAATTTTTTTTGGCTTGTCAATTTTGACATTTATATGACGTCATTATTAATTACTTAAATAATTAATAATACTATTTATTTATCGCGAATGTTTTATTAAAAAATAAGTGTTCAAAAATTAAATAACAGTTTGTTGTCAATTTAGACAAACTGTCAAAAATTAATAAAAGTTTTTTACAATCAAAGCATGCTTTGTCTGAAGTCGGATTCACATTGGTAAAAACTGTAAATTTTGGAAGTGTCTACAGAAACATGATTTACGAATATTTTCTAATCTTCATCTTGTCGAACACGGGCATAGGCATTTACAAGTTTTGAAGATGAAAATTACATTTTTAAACTGGCTGGAAAAAAATTCCATACATTTTTGATAGTCACATCACGCATACATAAATCTATACTTTGGAACCTTTTGCCTCTCTATTTTCATTTTTTAACTACCAGCAGGGGTTGTGTGCAATGTTGGTTGCATACTGTACTGTCAATGTTAACCACATTATAGCAATTTTTAAAACTTCAGAAGTACCAACCGACTTATCGAATTTAGAAAATCAAACACATCAATACCAATAATTTCCCACAATAAGTAAAAAAATTATATTTTATATTCTTCTAATTATTGTTCTTAGTAGAACGAAATTGTTCATCAAGAGCCCTTGCGGAAATCACTTTAAAAAACGTCTGACAGATTATTAATGCATTATCACAATTATTGTCACCTGTGTCAAATTTTACTTCATCTTCAATGCGATCTAACCTCAAAAACTCATTGGTGTTGTAATAAACGACACACGTTCTTTAAACGTATGAATTCCACAGGTACCCTTGATGAAAATGTAACTTGTGTGATGGGAGAATTAATCAATACATAAACACGACAAAACCATTTGTAAAAGAACTTTTTTACAACATAAAAATATACTAAGCCTAAAGCGTATTTCATTTGTCTGTCAACGCAACCCTTATTGATTTGTATTTGACTTTAATAACTTAAATTCCCAAGTCAATTAACAGCCGGAGCATGAACCTTTATTGGTCCAAATTCTCTTGAATTGTGGCCAATAAACGATCGAGTATTGCTACACTTTTATCAAAATAGAAAAACACCAACGTGATGTATAATCGGCTAATTATATCCTACCCGCAAAAAAGACGGAAGTGTCACTGGGAGCTAGAGAAACAAGGAAGAAACGGCAACTAATTTAATTAGAAATAGCGTTGGCCAGAAAATCGATTAACTTTTGCGGAGACTTTTCGATAATATTTCTTCACACGCTTGAAATCTGACGAATCGATTTGTCGATTTGTATCGGAAATTAAATCGTTATTCAATATGATTTGGTAAATTCCTGACAACATTGTGTGGTAGTTATCATACGAGATGTCACCGCAATTCGCTGGAGTTCTTGGTGGAAATTTACAACGTAGAAAAAACTAGTCGATCGTTAATTTAATTGGGCGGAAATACTGCACCGGTGTACTATTTTCGCCAATTTTGGAAAAAACTTCTAAAATAATCTTGTCCGGCCATCTGATGGTCCAAAATAACACTCTCCGCTTACAACTACTTTGAGTCATAATTCATTACCGCAATGTTGGCAGTCAATTAATGCGTTAATTAAAAAATTACTCACTAAGGTCATCCATTCCGTATTCGAATTGAAAAAACAAGTTTGCGTCGCCGAAAGAATAATACATAGTAGGCACATCACCCAGCCGCCACGATTACATTAAGTACAACGTGTTTGTTTTGTTTAATTGCGGCCGCCTCGGTTAGAGAGCAAGACGAAGGATATACAAACGATACAGAAAGGAAAAAAAATCAGAATAGTCACACCTACCTTAAAAATAATAGAAAATTTAAATTTAAGTGAGAACTAAGTGAGCCGTGAATATTTGTCAAAAAAATCGAATGTTTTGGTAATAAAACCTCCAACGCTTTTTAATATTTCACGATGAATGCGTGGATATTATGTCAAACGATTTATGATTTTTTTAGCAGTTACAACCCATTCTGCTTTTGTTTACGTAAAATAATTGTTTAGTAAATAGATCTTTCGACCTTCTCTTATCTTCAAGAGGACGAACCACTCGTAGTTATTTATTAAAACACAAAAAATATTCAATTTGACTTTGCTTCTGGGATTTCCAATAATTTTCCAAAATATACCAGCGTAGAATATTTTTGTAATATCTTCATATTAAATCATTCATTACGATAGTGTCTAGGAAATTACGAATATGAAACGTAAAACGATAGCGACATGTCACGATATCTTTTGAGTCATTTTTTCAAAACATGATGCTCGAGTGTTGTTACTCTTATCTTAAAATAATCCATCAGATTTCCTGTTTAAATTTAGTTATGTAAAAGTATGACCTTTATTCCACACAACTCACGGAATGTGGGTACATCATCGATGAATCACCCTACATATTATCAATCTGATTAGGGTGAAAATTTTGAATCGTAAGAAATGGTTACATCAGATAAGATTTTCAATCCGTACTAAAAAGTGTAAAAACCTTTTTGCGTATTTTGGCAAAATTGCGATAACGGCCAGACGGGATGATTATTAATTGCAAATATTGAGGGGCCAAAGAGGTCTGATTGATGAAAGTTCGAAGGTCGGGACCTCTATCGTGGTGTGGTTTCGTTGTGATAATCGCGTGGGCGTCGACCAACGCCACCCCTACGCCGTTTAACGCACTACGATTTTTGCATTTCCGGTATTCAGATCAAGTGACCCGTTATTTCAATGGCGATGATAATAATCAAGGAATGGTACCAAAACACAGTGTAATCAATTGAATGTTTCGTATCTAGCAGGCGATGCCTACTGAGTTCGTGCACCGATCATGATTGACGTATACAGGTTGTGCGAGGAGCCCTAGGGCAGTTTTGTGTAATAGGCAACTTGACTTCAACAAGTACCATAAGCTCATTCTTTATAATTTGTTGTAATCTAAAAGTGGTAATGAAGTATTTGTTTAGACGTACAATGGACTAAAAATTATCAATTGATAACAAATTTAATGTGTGCTACCTGAATGAAACCAAAAACAAGATAGTTACGATCAATATTTTTCAGACTTCATTGTCCAACTTCTCGAATTGATTTAATCTTTGTGGGCCATAAATAAATAAGAACCACCATTGATTGACCGTATTCCAACAAATACGTCATGACTACTAAACAATATTTTTTGAGGTTAGATTTTAATTTCACACTTGCGATATATTTGAGTCGATTGATTAAAACATAGTAGGTTTAAATACGATTACACCACTAGCATCCAAGCAGGCCACGAACCTTGGACGGGCTCCAGAATTCACTCATTGATGTTTGCGTGGAGACCTTGAGGATGTTTTGTTTTTGGGACGTTTCCGGGGACTCGTTTTATGGGGTTTTGAATCGCCAGACCTCTCCGTTTTATGGACGTTTCCCCTTGGAAATTTTTTTAACGGTGTCCACCCTGTATCTTGAGATCCCCGCGAAAGCTCTAAAAAGTGGGACACATTTCCACTTCGTGTTAGATAAATAGAGCGCCACTAAATCAAATGTTGAGCTTGCGTTTGCCCCTACCAGTGGCGTATTTACCGTCCGCGCTTTCGGCGCCTCCGTTCCTTTTCTCGTTTCGCCTTCGTTGCGCACGTACGCCTCTGACACGGTTTCGGTTTAAAAGTCATTACACCATTATTCTACCGCACAATAATCGAATCAACGAAAAAATACGAAACCGTGAAGATAATTGTTGAGGAAGGTCAATCGAGTCATTTCACAGTTGGCTTGGCACAGGTCCTTATAGCTACATGGACGGAATTTGGGAATTTTCGAATGACGGAATTTGGCCCGCGGGGCGCCCTTGAAAAATTTTTAATTACGGATGCTGGCGAAAAAGTTTCGGGTGATCTGTAGATAATAATTCCATCGTCCGTTTAAATAAAATTAAGCCGGTTTTTTCTAATGTTAATGAATTGTGGTTAGATCTTGCAACACCGGATCAAATTAATGGTGGCAGGCAAGAAAAGTTAATATCTGTTTATTGAAAATTTTTGAGTTGGTGTTGATTCATTTTATGCACCAATAATCAGGCAATGGCCCGAGCTTAATTGTCACAGCTAATTACGTTTTTTATGTAATCCAAACTTAGTATCTAGTGATCTAATATTATCATGGCATAACTGATTATATTTATATCAAGACGCTCTCGATTTTATCACACAAATCAAAATTATCTGACCACCTTATAGACAATACTAGCGTTCCAGTTTATGCAGGCACTATATCGCTAAAACCAACCGCACTACTTAGAATAAACGATCATTAAAAGTTCATGCTTCGTCATTTGTCAAAACGTCCCGTATTTATAGCTCCGTCAATAATCGAACAGTTATAAATTTTGAATTGATTTAAGTTAAAGTGGTTCGTAATGTCGCCGGTCATCTTAACAGCTTTTTAAGTTCGCCGAAGAAAAAAAATAATTAAATTCCGTCGATCTAGTTCAAATTAACGGTGCGCGCGAAAATTTACATTCTACCGACTTGTCGGCTTTTAATTTCGTTTATTTTAATTGTGTTGTAATTGTTCGACAGTGAAATTGATTTACTCGAAATTAATTCATAACGATAGTTCAAACATTATTTGCGTTAATTGAAGCGGTGTATGTAGTAAATAAAATCATTGTTGACGCCTTTCTGGCTAATTTAACATTAATCGGAATTAACCACGGTTTTAATGAGAACGAAATTATCGACTATATCGGGTTGTGTCAAATTCATGGATGCGTTTTTAATAATTAAAATCTAGTTGGCACGTTCAACATGCATATAGCAAGGCCTTCTGATAAAGTGCGATTCTTTAAATTTCCATTCTGAGTAGGCGGTGGAAAAAAAAGTCATGTCTTTGATTATAGCTCATTGGTTATGGTTAGGTTTTCTGGTTGACGTTTCAAACTGACAGCTATAAGCAGACGAAACAATTCGCCGGGTGAACGTAGGTCCAATTCCAAGGCTTACCTAGAATGGAAATTTAAAGAATCGCACAATATAATATACTGATATTTTGCTATATTATAAAATATAGATAAAATAAAAATCAGCTTTCTCCCCAGGATTAATGTTTTTAGTTGATTTAATAATTTTGGTTGATGCATCGTGTGACAACTTCAATATCGTTCCCCAAAATTATTAAATTTTCTTCTTCGAGTAGATATTTTGACAAATAATCTGAAACCTGAAAGGTATCGAATTTTCTAAAAACAGAACCTGAAATGTAATAATCGGAAAACATTAGAACCTGAAAATCTGGAGACTTGAGTATTCAAAAATAAATTTGTAAACCTGAAAAGCTGAGAATTCTAAAATCTGAAAGCATCAGAACTGAAAACCGGAATGGTGACACTTTTCAGGGGCGAGGGCGAATTTTTGAAGCACGCGAGGCGTAGGCGAGGCCGAACCCCTGAAAAGTTAGTTGATTTTTAATTTTGATTGATGCATCGTCCGACAACTTCAATACCGTTCCCGTATATTTAAAAAAAATCTTAATTTTTTTTCTTTGAGTAGATATTTTGACAAATAATCTGAAACCTGAAAGATATCGATTTTTCTAAAAACAGAACCTGAAAGCGTAAAAATCGGAAAACATTAGAACCTGAAAATCTGAAAAATATAATCTTGTTAATCTGAAGAGGTAAAAATTGGAATTCTGACCACCTGAAAACGTATGAATGCAAGAATTGAAAATGAATTTGACAACCTGTAAACCTGGAGACTTGAGAATTAAAAATTTGAAAACCTGAAAAGCTGAGAATTCCAGAATCTGAAAGCATCAGAACTGAAAACCGGAATAGTGACGGCGAGTTTTTGCAGCACACGAGGCGTAGACGAGCCCGTACCCCTGAAAAGTTAGTCGTTTAATAAGTTTGGTTTATGCATCGTGTGACAACTTCAATATCGTTCCAGTATACTTATTTAAAAAAATTCTTAAATTTTTTTTCTTTGCGTAGATATTTTGACAAATAATCTGAAACCTGAAACCTGCAAGATATAGAATTTTAAACACAGAACCTGAAAACGTAAAAATCGGAAAACATTAGAACCTGAAAAATATAATCTTGTTAATCTGAAGAGGTAAAAATTGGAATTCTGACCACCTGAAAAACTATGAATGCAAGAATTGAAAATGAATTTGACAACCTGTAAACCTGAAGACTTGAGAATTAAAAATTTGAAAACCTGAAAAGCTGAGAATTCGAGAATCTGAAAGCATCAGAACTGAAAACCGGAATATTGACTTCGAATTTTTGCAGCACACGAGGCGTAGACGAGCCCGTACCCCTGAAAAGTTAGTTAGTCGATTTAATAATTTTGATTGATGCATCGTGTGACAACTTCAATATCGTTCCCATATATTTAAAAAAATTCTTACTTTTTTTTCTTTGAGTAGATATTTTGACAAATAATCTGAAACCTGCAAGATACAGAATTTTCTAAACACAGAACCTGAAAACGTAAAAATCGGCAAACGTTAGAACCTGAAAAATCTGAAAAATATAATCTTGTTAATCTGAAGAGGTAAAAATTGGAATTCTGACCACCTGAAAACCTATGAATGCAAGAATTGAAAATGAATTTGACAACCTGTAAACCTGGAGACTTGAGAATTAAAAATTTGAAAACCTGAAAAGCTGAGAATTCGAGAATCTGAAAGCATCAGAACTGAAAACCGGAATAGTGACGGCGAATTTTTGCAGCACACGAGGCGTAGACGAGCCCGTACCCCTGAAAAGTTAGTTAGTCGATTTAATAATTTTGATTGATGCATCGTGTGACAACTTCAATATCGTTCCCATATATTTAAAAAAATTCTTACTTTTTTTTCTTTGAGTAGATATTTTGACAAATAATCTGAAACCTGCAAGATACAGAATTTTCTAAACACAGAACCTGAAAACGTAAAAATCGGCAAACGTTAGAACCTGAAAAATCTGAAAAATACAATCTTGTTAATCTGAAGAGGTAAAAATTGGAATTCTGACCACCTGAAAACCTATGAATGCAAGAATTGAAAATGAATTTGACAACCTGTAAACCTGGAGACTTGAGAATTAAAAATTTGAAAACCTGAGAATTCGAGAATCTGAAAGCATCAGAACTGAAAACCGGAATAGTGACGGCGAATTTTTGCAGCACACGAGGCGTAGACGAGTCCGTACCCCTGAAAAGTTAGTTAGTCGATTTAATAACAAACCTCTGTAAACTTGATAATTCAAAAATTTGAAAACCCGAAAAGCTGAGAATTCGAGAATCTGAAAGCATCAGAACTGAAAACCGGAATAGTGACGGCGAATTTTTGCAGCACACGAGGCGTAGACGAGTCCGTACCCCTGAAAAGTTAGTCGATTTAATAACAACCTCTGTAAACTTGATAATTCAAAAATTTGAAAACCTGAGAATTCGAGAATCTGAAAGCATCAGAACTGAAAACCGGAATAGTGACCCTTTTCATGGGCGGCGAATTTTTGAAGCACACGAGGCGTAGGCGAGCGTAGTATTCGTTCACGCAAATGCGGGAATATTGTGTATTTAGTTATACATATATCGCTTTCTCCATTATGTATTTCACATTGAAACATCATTAAATAATATTAACATACATACATAGTGATCATAAAGTTCCGCACAAAATTTTTCATCAATTTTTTTAAATGGCAACTCTTTCTCGGGGTTTTAGATACACTTTTCAATTCTCTATTCAACAATAGTAAAAAAGTGATCCGTTGCATAACTTTTTTTACTTCAAAAAATAAAAATTTTATTCCTTGAAAAAATACTTTATCACTCCGAATCTATGGTGGAATGTTGAATAGAGAACTGAAAAGTGTATTATGTAAAACACAAAAAAAAAAGTTGAGGTTGCCATTTCAAAAAATTAATGACAGTGACAGATGACGTCACCAATAAAAAATTTATGTCAAAAGATGACATTTTGAAAACAAAAATTGACCTATTCAAGCGTTTCTCGCAAAAACATTACATAACTAAATTATGAATTTTGTGCGGACACTGTGTACACTGCAGCATATAGATATTGAGTTAACAAAATTGTTGTCGCTCTTTTGATTAATTTAACATTTAGGGGTAGGTAATCATAATTTTCATAACGAAAACGAAATTGATTGGGAAAATTTACATCTGGTAAATACCTAACCACAAATTTTGATGAAATTAGTTGGATTGTTAATTGATTTTTAAATTGCGTGGAATTGAACTTTTTACATGTATTGGGTTTTAATAGTACGACCTTTTATATTAATGTATTTAATTTGAGTTAGTACCAACGGATTTTGAAGTTGGTACCATAACCTATATAGGATCTACAATAAATCTGGTTTTATTGTAAAACATGAAAAATTACGCAATAGTAACTAATTTCATAAATAATTCGCTACTCACACTGACCATAAATTGCCACAGTCCACTCAGAGCCATAAACTAAAATAATTGTCGTTGTTTACACGATGTTTTGACATTTGACAGACGTCAGGGCTGAGCAATGCCGCCCTTTATTCATAATAAAGGGAAACTAAAAAATAAACAATGCTGTACTATTAGATATGAAAATACACACTGTAATACTTACACCCCTGTACATTGTGGAAAATAAAACAATCCTAACCTTAAAAATCTGACAAATTCGCTTTGGCACACTTGATGGGAGTTCGACATTATAATCCTGGATGATCATTTTTTAGAAAATTCGTAAACGGCGTTAAAACCGATAAGTCGATAGGCACATCGTCGATATGAAAGTCTCATTCGATTTTTACCGAAGATTTAATTGTTTTGTAAGTCAATTCCATGGCACTATTCAAAGGCGTTTTATTTCAATTGGATTCAAGTTTATTTCATTCTGTCGGTAGTGGGTTTGTGGCGTTTCTGCATGGTCTGTTGCGGAGTGTCTAAAATCGATTTCAAGGTCGTCTGTTTTTAATTTAAATTGTTCGTCAATCAAGTCACCGCCCGTCACTCACTCGATATTTTGTTATTTCAATAAATAATAATTAATGGAGCTTGTCCTGTTTCAATGGTTGTGTCCACGTAGCCTCCGCCACTGGTTTCACCTTTCGAAACCCTACACAGCGCCCCACGTCGGCGGCGGCGTCGTTGCATTTCGACAGTCCGATGTTTCTGTCTTTTTTCGTTAAAGCATCGCCCGCTCATTATATCACTTCGAATTTCGGCAAACATCTGACCTTGATGGAAAGAGGACTGACGGGTGACCTAGCGAAGATAGAACTTGAAACTAGTTCCTTTTGCATCCGTCTTCGGTTCGTTCGATGCGAAAATGAAGCGACAAGTTGGCGATCGTGATTGTTTTCCTCCAGAAATTGAACAGCCGGAAATCACAGCAGGCCGGGCTGATTCAGGGCCGTCTAGATCTAGTCACCGTTTCCTGCGCTCTGACGTTGCCGAAAATTCCACGAGTGGTATTTTCGCACGGAACCCTCCCGTTGTGGCCGTTTTCAAACAATTCGGTATTTGAAAAATGACAGTCACAGCTCCGAACAATGGAAACGGCGTAAAAAATATTCGAACGAAAATTTCTGCGGCCATTATAATTAATTTGATTGATAAGTTAACTACCAGTTATTTTAAATAGTGTTGTCTAACCAGTTTTTAAAAGCGGCACAAATCGAGGAAACGTTTTTTACATTCACCATTCGTTAGTACATCTTGCCAAAATCACGGGTCAGTCAATTGATCCAAAAATGATCATGAAACGTTCCCTTTGTATGTGAAACGGTGTTCTACCACTTGGAAATCACATTCCGTTGTATCAAATACGGTTGGTATCAACAAACTGAAATTTCCCTATAATTAGTGTTTCGTTTTGCTAGGAGCACTAGATTAACAATTAAAATAAGTACATAATCATCCATTGCCATAACAGCGCTCACGGCCGGATCATCATTAATACCTATTTAAACGCTATAATTTCGCTCATGTGGTATTAAAATACGAAAAGTTGGTATATAGTGATTAAGTCTCAATCAAATTACTCGGAACAGAGCATAGTTAAATATTATTATATCAAGGTTATTGCGGTTATAAGCTGGAAATATTTGAAAGTATTATAAGTCATTAATAAGTTAATGTGTCACATCAGACTGGAAGAACGTAGATGTCTAAAATTAGTTCTTTATTCACCGAAAATTTAGCATTGCTGTTCGAGAAGATCGTTTCGACTCGAGATTAGACTTCACTCTCGAACAACTAATCATGTTACACGTTCGAGTCCGGCTTCTACCTCCGGGCCATGCGCGCACACAGACACAAAACCCGAAAGTATTTTTCGAGCTGTCCATCAAAAGTCTCCTGCGAGGTTATTCAGGCTCGAAAACTTTTAATTCACGGTAGGTACCACGTTACGTAACTTCTTTCGATATCAAGGGGGCTGTGCTTTTGATATAGCGAAGGCTGCGTTGATGCTCACAGGAATATAGCATTTCCTACATGTTTTATTGCATGTATATACACGGATAGGTAGTCGGTATAGGTAATATAGGTAGGTGTTAAACATTGAACATGACCATGCTATTGAATTTTGAAGGTCGCGGACTGGTCGAGTGGAGTCTTTGTTCACCGACCCGCGCAATACGTAACACTAATGATAATAATAATAGTAATAACTGCGATGAAATTTCCCACTTGAAAAATTACTTTACATTCGGGCTATGTAATTAGTTTGCACGTTGGCGGAGTAAAATTTGTGTCATTAATGGGCAGGAGAGCGTAACAACAAATTAAATTACAATTTATTGTGACGCGTTTTTTTCATATATTGTCGCCCGAACGTAACCGATATTGATGGAAACGCACCTGTGGGAGTTTTTAAGCCCTAGCATGCCTTCTGCCTGTTTACGGAAGTATCAAGTAAGCACTGTACAATTATCTTCAGGGTCACAATTTGGAAAGGAATTCGTGAACGTGAAGCAATCACAGTAAGCGTGAAATCCTATTTGATAGGACGAAATGTTAAATAGAACGAAAGTCCATAAAGAATGCCACTGGCGAGTATCCAGATATTTCAAGTCTCTCGGGTTCTTCAATGTTTCACCCCGTTTCAGGTCGTAGTGTTTCAGTCTAAAACTTCTTAGGCTCAGAGGTGACACTGCTCCCTCTAATTTGTCGGTCAAGTTTCTCAGGTTCCTGAGTGAGTCCCTCAACTTTTTTCAGTTCTCAGCGTTTCAGGTTCTTCAATCTTTCAGGTTGCACAGCTTTTCAGGTCGTGGTGATGTCTCAGATTGTCTAGTGATTGTCGTAGTGTTTCAAGTTCCTAAGTCTCTCAGGTTCCTAAGTCTCAAGATTTTCAGTTTCTTAGGCTCAGGTGACTCAACTCCATTAATTCCTCGGTCACTTTCAGGTGTAGGTTTCTCAGGTTCCTTCTACTCTCAGCTGAGTTAGTCCCTTAACTTTTTTCAGTCTCACAGGATACTCAAGTGTCTTACAGGTTCCTCAAGATCTCAGGCTTCTCAGCGTCCCAGGTTTTACAGCTTTTCAGGTCGTGGTGATGTCTCAGTTTTTCAGATTATCTAGTGATGGTCGTGGTGTTTCAAGTTCCTAAGTCTCAAGATTTTCAGTTTCTTAGGCTCAGGTGACTCAACTCCATTAATTCCTCGGTCACTTTCAGGTGTAGGTTTCGAAGGTTCCTTCTACTCTCAGCTGAGTTAGTCCCTTAACTTTTTTCAGTCTCACAGGATGCTCAGTATCTTACAGGTTCACACTTCAGGTTTTTCAGTTTCTAAAAGTGTAGGTTTCTCGGGTTCGTTTTAACCTGCGCTGTCTTGGTCTCACTTCCCGATATTCTTAAGTTTTTAGAAGATCCCAAATTTTACAGTTTTCTTTTTAATGACGATGTGTTCTAACCATTGATATACTGGTGCCTCGAGCTGGTAGAAGTACATATCGCTATAAATCCGACACCCCTCGGCCACTCTGTAATAATATTGGGTCTTCATAAATAAGTCACACATCATGTTGCCTCTGGAAAACAAAATTTACATGTATATTTCAAAGCCTATTGGATGTCCATATAATTATGAATCATTCACATACCAAGAATTTAAACGTTTGACGTTTGTGACTATTTTAAGGATATCTGAATTCGTAATAATTCGAAGAACATCCTTGTTCGAGATTCCAATATTCGAAAATCCAAAAATTCTCGAATTACAAGAAAATTGTGAGATTTTGAAATGAAATTCCAAAATTTTGATTTTGTTTAGTTTCCATAAGCATCACTGTCTTTATGACTTTTTTTAATCGTTTTTAGTTTTCTCTAACTCTTTCTGCTTCAGCCTTTGTTCTATCGTTTTATTTTTTATTCTGCAAATCACTTTTTTTCTTTTCATGCTACACTTAATAACTTGTTCTTTTTCCCTTGGTTCATTTATAATCTTTACTTTTATTGTATTCGTGGAATAAAAAGATAAACGATAAAAGTTAGAGTGAGTTAAGAGACAAATAAAATGAAACAATAAAAATTAAGGTGGTGGATTTCTCGATTTGTTTAACGACGCTGTCTGCGCTCAATATTGGTGTAAATCTAATGCGTATATGTATATGAATAGTGAGCGGGAACAGCGTACATTAAACAAAATGGAAAAAAAAAGAAACGGTGAAATTCTGTATTTATTTAACGACGCTGTCAATATTAGTGTAAATCGAATGCGTATATATGAATAGTGAGCGCGGATAGCGCCGTTAAACAAAAAGAAAAAATATTGGTGAATTTCCAATTTGGTTAACGACGCTGTCCGCGCTCAGTAGTAGTATAAATCCGATGTGTATAGTGAGCGCGAACAGCGTCGTTAAACAAAATAAAAACAATAAAAATAAAAATGGTGGATTTCCCTATTAGTCTAACGACGCTGTCCGCGCTCAATATCAGTGCAAATCTGATGCGTATATATGAATAGTGAGCGGGAACAGCGTCATTAGACAAAATGAAAAAAAAAGAAATGGTGAAATTCTGTATTTATTTAACGACGCTGTTCGCGCTCAATATTAGTGTAAATCGAATGCGTATATATGAATAGTGAGCGCGGATAGCCCCGTTAAATAAAAAGAAAAAATATTGGTGAATTTCCAATTTGTTTAACGACGCTGTCCGCGCTCAGTAGTAGTGTAAATCCGATGTGTATAGTGAGCACGAACAGCGTCGGTAAACAAAATAAAAACATTAAAAATAAAAATGGTGGATTTTCCTATTAGTCTAACGACGCTGTCCGCGCTCAATATCAGTACAAATCTGATGCGTATATATGAATAGTGAGCGGGAACAGCGTCATTAAACAAAATAAAAAAAAAAGAAATGGTGAAATTCTGTATTTATTTAACGACGCTGTCCGCGCTCAATATTAGTGTAAATCGAATGCGTATATATGAATAGTGAGCGCGGATAGCCCCGTTAAATAAAAAGAAAAAATATTGGTGAATTTCCAATTTGTTTAACGACGCTGTCCGCGCTCAGTAGTAGTGTAAATCCGATGTGTATAGTGAGCACGAACAGCGTCGTTAAACAAAATAAAAACAAAAATAAAAATGGTGGATTTCTCTATTAGTCTAACGACGCTGTCCGCGCTCAATATCAGTGCAAATCTGATGCGTATATATGAATAGTGAGCGGGAACAGCGTCATTAGACAAAATGAAAAAAAAAAAGAAATGGTGAAATTCTGTATTTATTTAACGACGCTGTTCGCGCTCAATATTAGTGTAAATCGAATGCGTATATATGAATAGTGAGCGCGGATAGCGCCGTTAAATAAAAAGAAAAAATATTGGTGAATTTCCAATTTGTTTAACGACGCTGTCCGCGCTCAGTAGTAGTGTAAATCCGATGTGTATAGTGAGCGCGAACAGCGTCGGTAAACAAAATAAAAACATTAAAAATAAAAATGGTGGATTTTCCTATTAGTCTAACGACGCTGTCCGCGCTCAATATCAGTACAAATCTGATGCGTATATATGAATAGTGAGCGGGAACAGCGTCATTAAACAAAATAAAAAAAAAAGAAATGGTGAAATTCTGTATTTATTTAACGACGCTGTCCGCGCTCAATATTAGTGTAAATCGAATGCGTATATATGAATAGTGAGCGCGGATAGCCCCGTTAAATAAAAAGAAAAAATATTGGTGAATTTCCAATTTGTTTAACGACGCTGTCCGCGCTCAGTAGTAGTGTAAATCCGATGTGTATAGTGAGCACGAACAGCGTCGTTAAACAAAATAAAAAACCATTAAAATAAAAATGGTGGATTTCCCTATTAGTCTAACGACGCTGTCCGCGCTCAATATCAGTGCAAATCTGATGCGTATATATGAATAGTGAGCGGGAACAGCGTCATTAAACAAAATGAAAAAAAAAAAAAGAAATTGTGAAATTCTGTATTTATTTAACGACGCTGTCTGCGCTCAATATTAGTGTAAATCGAATGCGTATATATGAATAGTGAGCGCGGATAGCGCCGTTAAATAAAAAGAAAAAAGATTGGTGAATTTCCAATTTGTTTAACGACGCTGTCCGCGCTCAGTAGTAGTGTAAATCCGATGTGTATAGTGAGCACGAACAGCGTCGTTAAACAAAATAAAAAACAATAAAAATAAAAATGGTGTGCAAATCTGATGCGTATATATGAATAGTGAGCGCGAACAGCGTCATTAACCGAAATGAAAAAAAATAATAAAAATAAAAATGATGAAATTCTGTATTTAACGACGCTGTCCGCGCCCAATATTAGTGTAAATCGAATTCGTATATATGATTAGTGAACGCGGATAGCGCCGTTAAATAAAAAGAAAAAATATTGGTGAATTTCCAATTTGTTTAACGACGCTGTCCGCGCTCAGTAGTAGTGTAAATCCGATGTGTATAATGAGCGCGAACCGTGTCGTTAAACAAAATAAAAATAAAAATGGTGGATTTCCCTATTAGTCTAACGACGCTGTCCGCGCTCAATATCAGTACAAATCTGATGCGTATATATGAATAGTGAGCGGAAACAGCTTCATTAAACAAAATGAAAAAAAAAAAAAAAATTGTGAAATTCTGTATTTATTTAACGACGCTGTCCGCGCAATATTAGTGTAAATCTAATGCGTATATATGAATAGTGAGCTCGGATGGCGCCCTTAAACAAACTCAAAAATTTTGGTGAATTTCCTATTTGCTTAACGACGCTGTCCGCGCTCAGTAGTGGTGTAAATCCGATGTGTATATATGTATAGTGAGCGCAAGCAGCGTCGTTAAGCAAAATAAAAAAACAATTAAAATAAAAATATTGCATTTCTGTATTTGTTTAACCACGCTCGATATTGGTGAGAATCTGATGTGTCTATGAATAGTGACCGCGGATAGCGTCGTTAAACAAAATAAAATAGTAATAATAAAGAAATTCCTATTAGTCTAACGACGCTGTACGCGCTTAATATTACTGTTTGCACAAATAGTGAGCGCGGATAGCATCGTTAAACAAAATGAAAAAAAAAAATACAATTAAAATAAAGATGGCGGATTTCTCTATTTGTCTAACGACGCTGTTCGCGTTCAATATTAGTGTAAATTTAATGTGCACATATAAATAGTGAGCGCGAACAGCGTCGTTAAAAAAGATGAAGAAAAAAATGGTAAAAGTTAAAAAAATGAAAGACAGTGGAAGGACACTGAAGGAGAGTGGGAGAAGACTGAAACGGAACAAAGATGGAACAGAAAAGTAAATTACGAATTCCAAAATGACAAATTCGAGATTGAGATCTTGAGATTCTGAAATTCTGAAATTGCTCTATATATTACCTAAAAATCTGAGATCTTGAGTTTCAAGTTGCACGGTTTTGAAATTTCAAGAATATTTTTTTTATTGTATCGAGTGTCCAATGCCAGAAATTGTTCAACCTTCAAAAATTCTAACCCTGGATTCAAGAAGTTTTAGAAATTCTTAAATTACATACAAGATTCCAAAATTCCTAACTTTCTAAATTCAATAATCGCTTTTGCTTGGATTTTGTAGGTGTCAAAATAGTTAACTTAGAACCCAATATTTTATCACCTCACTGTACCGTCTTTATTACCATGAGTAGCAGGAAACGTCATTCTACATCAGAACGTCATCAACGCGACTATCTCATCAGGATAATGATATATCTCTAATATAATAACCTCAACTTGATGTAGTTGACATTTCGAGGTTTGACATATAAAGGTTTTTAGTGACTTTTTGCTAAAGCTGCAATCACATTGTCATGGCCACCTGAGATGTCAACGGGTCACGTGATGACCGTTGATTGGAAGTAAAGTGACCCCTGAATTCTCAGCCGTGATGTTATCTCGTGATAATTGCTCCCCCAATTCACGTTCATCGGATGTTCTCAAATGTTACCATTCGACGAATTACACTCTTTTACATTAAAATTTTTGTTGCAGGTGTTCGGTTCCAAAGCCGAGCTTCAGTTGCACACTCAAGCTCACATGCGCGAAGCCAAACCATACAAGTGTTCCCAATGTTGTAAGGCGTTCGCAAACAGTTCCTATTTATCCCAACACACCAGGATTCATCTAGGAATCAAACCCTACCGTTGTGAAATCTGCCAAAGGAAGTTTACCCAACTCAGCCATCTCCAACAGCACATTCGTACACACACCGGCGACAAACCGTACAAGTGAGTAGCGATGCGAGGACCGGTGGTCCAGAGGTTAATTTCTTTCCGTTTAGATGTCGACATCCCGGTTGTCAGAAAGCCTTTTCGCAACTGAGCAACCTGCAGTCGCATTCGAGGTGTCATCAAACCGACAAGCCGTACAAATGCAACTCGTGCTACAAGTGTTTCAGCGACGAGCCGTCCTTACTCGAACACATTCCCAAACATAAAGAAAGCAAACATCTCAAAACGCATATATGTCAGTATTGTGGGAAGAGCTACACTCAGGAGACGTATCTTAGTAAACATATGCAGAAACACGCGGAACGGACCGACAAGAGACCACCTATTGGACCCGGTCTAGGTGAGTACATCGACCGCTTACTCGATTACGAATATCTGATCAGAAAACGATTTCTTCACAGGTCTAAACCACCGAGGCCTCGACCACCCCTACTGGCCGAAAGTGAGTCCGGACAGCGCCGAGAACATGCACGACTACCCCAACGACATTCCTCGTCAGATCCTCGAGCAGAACGAGGACTTGGTAATAATCCGACAGCAGCTCAGCCAGAACCCCCCCGCTCCCCCCGGCACCCCCAACACCAACCTCAGCAACGGATACGACACGTCGATATCCAAATCCAACACGAACTCCGCATTCACACCCATCAACTCCATGTCCGGCCATCTCAACCTCAATCACCACCAGTTGGCACCGAACAGACCGTACATCTACGACGCCCTCAGCTTCCAGAAGCAAAACAGTCTGGACTTGCCCAAAAGTCAGCCATCGAACGGCTTCCCGAACCAACTGATCTCCCTGCACCAGATCAGAAATTACGCCCATCAACCAAACTCGAGTTTAATGGAACATTCCATACTGGGACTCAAAGATAAATAAGAGAAAGACGTTTCGAAACAGCGGGATGCGGGACTTCCCCTAACAGACGGTTACGATTGATCTCCAGCGCCTCGGACGACTCGGAAATGTCACTCGTAGCCCCGCCCACACGCTACTCTTTTTGGGTAAGGATATGCGTTTCGTTGGTGTTGTGGGCGGGGCTTATTTATACTCGACATTTCGAGTTGATCGGATTAGCTGAATGTGAATTGAAAAACAAATTCGATGAATTTGACTGTGATTGGAGGTGCGAAGGCACTTCTAAGGCAATATTTTGGTGGTTGAGATAGAGTTTACAATTAATAATAGGAAATAATGAAAAAACACAAAAAAATAACGAAAAAGACAATTTTTGTGAATAAAATTGTACAGAAAAATAGTTTAATTTGAACCATTTCGGGGACGGAAATCTGCTAGGTGGGCCTTTGTACACAGTTAGAAAGGCGGATTTGCGCCCCCGGAACTATAGCTCAATATTTGTAATGATTATAATTTATTTTAATTTTTTATTAGTTTTGTAAGGGTAACAACAGCAATGCAATCGTTTTTTGTTTTGTTATTTTGTATTGAAGGCTCAATTAATTTTTTAATGAAGCGATTTTTTGAAAACAATAGGGCTCTTAGCGCACCTCCCCGATTGTATACGAAACAACCGGACGGTTTCTTTGTTGTTTATGTACATAAATTGTAATTCTACGTTATGTTAACGTTGCGACATCTGTTAAGTTTTAAGTGAAGAAAGCTTTAACTTGCGAAATGTTAATAGAAATTGTTTCTCCTTTATTTTGTACGAGATTTCGTAATTTCTCCTCTTTAGGCTTTTTCTTTGTAAGTAGCTTGTGATCTACAGAAATAATGTTGTAATTTATATTGAAAAAATATCGGTTTTTTGTTATATCCTTTATTAATAAAAATTACTATGATTTATTTATTTTACCTTTTTTCTTTATTATATTTTCCTTTTTGTAATTTTCGACACGTAAATATTTATATAACTGTGATAATTTTTCGTACTGAGAGGTTAATAACATTTAAGAAATAGTCAATTTGTATATATAACTAAAAATAACGAGATTTTTATGGAATGTAAAACAAGAATTAAGCAACTGTCGTATAGGTAACCGCAATATTATTATAAGAGACGGTGAGAAGTCAAGGTTCCGATCCTTAAATTTAAGCACCTAAAACCCATTTGTTCTGAAGATAAATGTCTCTCTTTCTGCATAATAAAAAATGTAAAGTAAATGTCGTCGTTGTAAAAAAAAAACAAAACCCACTTAAACGCTCTTACGATTTTTTCATAAGAAATAAGAAACACACACATGACAAACACAAACAACACAACGAATTTTCAATTATGATTGTTGACGTTTCCTTTTACGTGAAATTTTTGTTTTGGTTGTTTCATTTGAACGTTTTGGTTTTATATTTGCACAAGGAATAACTAGGACTTTTTCTCAGCACGTTTAGGAGTAATTACATTTTCGAGTTATTGGTGTCTTTGAAAATTTAATGTTATGGTATGTTTATTGAATGTAAAAATAAATGATTTAAATCAATGCGAGTTTTATTTATAAACGGAAAAGACTCTTAAGACGGGCAGCTGCGGACTTACAGCAGGCAACTCTGGAAGCGCAACCCTGTATAGTGTGTTGCATAACGAACAGTGGCATTAGTTTATATTAGAATCAAGTTGGTGACTTTTTGTACAATTTCACCATATTGGTTTGTGTTACATTATTAAATTTAAATTGACAAATAGGTAAGAATAATTAAGAAAATAAATGGAATAAAAGAAACAAAAGGTAGGCTGTCATATTTACACAGCCCAATTTAATTACGTGATTTACCCTGATCGGTTGGCTGAGAGCAGTGTCCAGCGGTGATGGTATGTTCGTTGCTGACATCGTTTTAGAAAGTGTTCAAACTGTTCGTTTAGCAAACATCTGCTTAGAACGCGTTTTTTTATTATTATTTTTTTTTCTGCTCACTTATTAAAAGGTAGCCGTTCGTGTTGCCAATATCTCCTTAGAGAATGACTTTTTTATTTATTTATTGCTGCTGACATCTACTTTGAAAGTGACCATTTTTCGCAGGTCGAAACGTCATCTTAGAAACTGTCTTTTTAATTATTTTCGCTGTTAACATCTTCTTAGAAAGTAACCGATTTTCACTGGGCGAAACTCTTCTTAGAAAGTGTGTTTTTTTATGTTTCTTGTTAACATCATCTTAGAAAGTGTTGACACTGTTCGTTTTGCTAACATGATCATTCTTAGAAGTGTATTTTTTACGTTCGTTGCTGACATCGTCTTAGAAAGTGTTCATACTGTTCGTTTAGCCAACATCTGCTTAGAAAGCGTCTTTTTATTTATTTTTTTACTGCTCACTCCTTATAGAAAGTAGCCGTTCGTGTTGCCAATATCTCCTTAGAGAATGACTTTTTTATTTATTTATTGCTGCTGACATCTACTTTGAAAGTGACCATTTTTCGCAGGTCGAAACGTCATCTTAGAAAGTGTCTTTTTAGTAATTTTCGCTGTTAACATCTTCTTAGAAAGTAACCGATTTTCACTGGGCGAAACTCTTCTTAGAAAGTGTGTTTTTTTATGTTTCTTGTTGACATCATCTTAGAAAGTGTTGACACTGTTCGTTTTGCTAACATGATCATTCTTAGAAAGTGTCTTTTTAATTATTTTCGCTGCTAACTTCCTCTCAGAAAGCGATCAATTTTCGCAGGTCGACAAGTCCTTTTAGAAGTGTATTTTTTACGTTCGTTGCTGACATCGTCTTAGAAAGTGTTCATACTGTTCGTTTAGCCAACATCTGCTTAGAAAGCGTCTTTTTATTTATTTTTTTACTGCTCACTCCTTATAGAAAGTAGCCGTTCGTGTTGCCAATATCTCCTTAGAGAATGACTTTTTTATTTATTTATTGCTGCTGACATCTACTTTGAAAGTGACCATTTTTCGCAGGTCGAAACGTCATCTTAGAAAGTGTCTTTTTAGTAATTTTCGCTGTTAACATCTTCTTAGAAAGTAACCGATTTTCACTGGGCGAAACTCTTCTTAGAAAGTGTGTTTTTTTATGTTTCTTGTTGACATCATCTTAGAAAGTGTTGACACTGTTCGTTTTGCTAACATGATCATTCTTAGAAAGTGTCTTTTTAATTATTTTCGCTGCTTACTTCCTCTCAGAAAGTGATCAATTTTCGCAGGTCGACAAGTCCTTTTAGAAGTGTATTTTTTACGTTCGTTGCTGACATCGTCTTAGAAAGTGTTCATACTGTTCGTTTAGCCAACATCTGCTTAGAAAGCGTCTTTTTATTAATTTTTTTGCTGCTCACTCCTTATAGAAAGTAGCCGTTCGTGTTGCCAATATCTCCTTAGAGAATGACTTTTTTATTTATTTATTGCTGCTGACATCTACTTTGAAAGTGACCATTTTTCGCAGGTCGAAACGTCATCTTAGAAAGTGTCTTTTTAGTAATTTTCGCTGTTAACATCTTCTTAGAAAGTAACCGATTTTCACTGGGCGAAACTCTTCTTAGAAAGTGTGTTTTTTTATGTTTCTTGTTGACATCATCTTAGAAAGTGTTGACACTGTTCGTTTTGCTAACATGATCATTCTTAGAAAGTGTCTTTTTAATTATTTTCGCTGCTAACTTCCTCTCAGAAAGTGATCAATTTTCGCAGGTCGACAAGTCCTTTTAGAAGTGTATTTTTTACGTTCGTTGCTGACATCGTCTTAGAAAGTGTTCATACTGTTCGTTTAGCCAACATCTGCTTAGAAAGCGTCTTTTTATTTATTTTTTTGCTGCTCACTCCTTATAGAAAGTAGCCGTTGGTGTTGCCAATATCTCCTTAGAAAATGACTTTTTTATTTATTTATTGCTGCTGACATCTACTTTGAAAGTGACCATTTTTCGCAGGTCGAAACGTCATCTTAGAAAGTGTATTTTTAATCATTTTCGCTGTTAACATCTTCTTAGAAAGTAACCGATTTTCACTGGGCGAAACTCTTCTTAGAAAGTGTGTTTCTTTATGTTTCTTGTTGACATCATCTTAGAAAGTGTTGACACTGTTCGTTTTGCTAACATGATCATTCTTAGAAAGTGTCTTTTTAATAATTTTCGCTGCTAACATCCTCTCAGAAAGTGATCGTTTTCCGCAGGTCGACAAGTCCTTTTAGAAGTGTATTTTTTACGTTCGTTGCTGACATCGTCTTAGAAAGTGTTCATACTGTTCGTTTAGCCAACATCTGCTTAGAAAGCGTCTTTTTATTTATTTTTTTGCTGCTCACTCCTTATAGAAAGTAGCCGTTCGTGTTGCCAATATCTTTTTAGAAAATGACTTCTTTATTTGTTTATTCTTAGAAAGTGTGTTTTTATGTTCGTTGCTGACATCGTCTTAGAAAATGTTTAGACGGTTCATTTTGCCAATATCTTCTTAGAAAATGTCTTTTTTATTTATTTTTGCTGCTCACATCTTACAAACTTGAAAGTTTTTCGAAATGGCTTTTTAGAAAGTGTCTTTTTATGTTCGTTGTTGACATGGTCTTAGAAAGTGTTCATACTGTTCTTTTTGCCAACATGATCATTCTTAGAAAGTGTCCTTTTAATAATTTTCGCAGCGAACATCTACTTAGAAAGTGACCGATTTTCGCAGGTGGACACGTCTTCTTCTTAGAAAGTGTGTTTTTATGTTCGTTGCTGACATCGTCTTAGAAAATGTTTAGACGGTTTGTTTTGCCAATATCTTCTTAGAAAATGTCTTTTTTATTTATTCTTGCTGCTGACATCTTACAAACTTGAAAGTTTTTCGAAATGGCTTTTTAGAAAATGTTTTTTTATGTTCGTTGTTGACATGGTCTTAGAAAGTGTTCATACTGTTCTTTTTGCCGACATGATCATTGTTAGAAAGTGTCCTTTTAATAATCTTCGCTGCGAACATCTACTTAGAAAGTGACCGATTTTCGCAGGTGGGCACGTCTTGTTCTTAGAAAGTGTGTTTTCATGTTCGTTGCTGACATCGTCTTAGAAAACGTTTCTACGGTTCGTTTTGCCAATATCTTCTTAGAAAATGTCTTTTTTATTTATTTTTGATGCTGACATCTTACAAACTTGAAAGTTTTTCGAAATGGCTTTTTAGAAAGTGTTTTTTTATGTTCGTTGTTGACATGGTCTTAGAAAGTGTTCATACTGTTCTTTTTGCCAACATTATCATTCTTAGAAAGTGTCCTTTTAATAATTTTCGCTGCGAACATCTACTTAGAAAGTGACCGATTTTCGCAGGTGGGCACGTCTTCTTCTTAGAAAGTGTGTTTTTATGTTCGTTGCTGACATCGTCTTAGAAAATGTTTAGACGGTTCATTTTGCCAATATCTTCTTAGAAAATGTCTTTTTTATTTATTTTTGCTGCTCACATCTTACAAACTTGAAAGTTTTTCGAAATGGCTTTTTAGAAAGTGTCTTTCTATGTTCGTTGTTGACATGGTCTTAGAAGGTGTTCATACTGTTCTTTTTGCCAACATGATCATTCTTAGAAAGTGTTCTTTTAATAATTTTCGCTGCGAACATCTACTTAGAAAGTTACCGATTTTCGCAGGTGGGCACATCTTGTTCTTAGAAAGTGTGTTTTTATGTTCGTTGCTGACATCGTCTTAGAAAATGTTTAGACAGTTCATTTTGCCAATATCTTCTTAGAAAATGTCTTTTTTATTTATTTTTGCTGCTGACATCTTACAAACTTGAAAGTTTTTCGAAATGGCTTTTTAGAAAGTGTCTTTTTATGTTCGTTGTTGACATGGTCTTAGAAAGTGTTCATACTGTTCTTTTTGCCAACATGATCATTCTTAGAAAGTGTCCTTTTAATAATTTTCGCTGCGAACATCTACTTAGAAAGTGACCGATTTTCGCAGGTGGACACGTCTTCTTCTTAGAAAGTGTGTTTTTATGTTCGTTGCTGACATCGTCTTAGAAAATGTTTAGACGGTTCATTTTGCCAATATCTTCTTAAAAAATGTCTTTTTTATTTATTTTTGCTGCTCACATCTTACAAACTTGAACGTTTTTCGAAATGGCTTTTTAGAAAGTGTCTTTTTATGTTTGTTGTTGACATGGTCTTAGAAAGTGTTCATACTGTTCTTTTTGCCAACATGATCATTCTTAGAAAGTGTCCTTTTAATAATTTTCGCTGCGAACATCTACTTAGAAAGTGACCGATTTTCGCAGGTGGGCACGTCTTGTTCTTAGAAAGTGTGTTTTCATGTTCGTTGCTGACATCGTCTTAGAAAACGTTTCTACGGTTCGTTTTGCCAATATCTTCTGAGAAAATGTCTTTTTTATTTATTTTTGCTGCTCACATCTTACAAACTTGAAAGTTTTTCGAAATGGCTTTTTAGAAAGTGTTTTTTTATGTTCGTTGTTGACATGGTCTTAGAAAGTGTTCATACTGTTCTTTTTGCCGACATGATCATTGTTAGAAAGGGTCCTTTTAATAATCTTCGCTGCGAACATCTACTTAGAAAGTGACCGATTTTCGCAGGTGGGCACGTCTTGTTCTTAGAAAGTGTGTTTTCATGTTCGTTGCTGACATCGTCTTAGAAAACGTTTCTAGGGTTCGTTTTGCCAATATCTTCTTAGAAAATGTCTTTTTTATTTATTTTTGATGCTGACATCTTACAAACTTGAAAGTTTTTCGAAATGGCTTTTTAGAAAGTGTTTTTTATGTTCGTTGTTGACATGGTCTTAGACAGTGTTCATACTGTTCTTTTTGCCAACATTATCATTCTTAGAAAGTGTCCTTTTAATAATTTTCGCTGCGAACATCTTCTTAGAAAGTGACCGATTTTCGCAGGTGGGCACGTCTTGTTCTTAGAAAGTGTGTTTTCATGTTCGTTGCTGACATCGTCTTAGAAAACGTTTCTACGGTTCGTTTTGCCAATATCTTCTTAGAAAATGTCTTTTTTATTTATTTTTGATGCTGACATCTTACAAACTTGAAAGTTTTTCGAAATGGCTTTTTAGAAAGTGTTTTTTTATGTTCGTTGTTGACATGGTCTTAGAAAGTGTTCATACTGTTCTTTTTGCCAACATTATCATTCTTAGAAAGTGTCCTTTTAATAATTTTCGCTGCGAACATCTACTTAGAAAGTGACCGATTTTCGCAGGTGGACACGTCTTCTTTTTAGAAAGTGTGTTTTTATGTTCGTTGCTGACATCGTCTTAGAAAATGTTTAGACGGTTCATTTTGCCAATATCTTCTTAGAAAATGTCTTTTTTATTTATTTTTGCTGCTCACATCTTACAAACTTGAACGTTTTTCGAAATGGCTTTTTAGAAAGTGTCTTTTTATGTTTGTTGTTGACATGGTCTTAGAAAGTGTTCATACTGTTCTTTTTGCCAACATGATCATTCTTAGAAAGTGTCCTTTTAATAATTTTCGCTGCGAACATCTACTTAGAAAGTGACCGATTTTCGCAGGTGGGCACGTCTTGTTCTTAGAAAGTGTGTTTTCATGTTCGTTGCTGACATCGTCTTAGAAAACGTTTCTACGGTTCGTTTTGCCAATATCTTCTTAGAAACTGTCTTTTTTATTTATTTTTGCTGCTCACATCTTACAAACTTGAAAGTTTTTCGAAATGGCTTTTTAGAAAGTGTCTTTTTATGTTCGTTTTTGACATGGTCTAAGAAGGTGTTCATACTGTTCTTTTTGCCAACATGATCATTCTTAGAAAGTGTCCTTTCAATAATTTTCGCTGCGAACATCTTCTTAGAAAGTGACCGATTTTTGCAGGTGGGCACGTCTTGTTCTTAGAAAGTGTGTTTTCATGTTCGTTGCTGACATCGTCTTAGAAAACGTTTCTACGGTTCGTTTTGCCAATATCTTCTTAGAAAATGTCTTTTTTATTTATTTTTGATGCTGACATCTTACAAACTTGAAAGTTTTTCGAAATGGCTTTTTAGAAAGTGTTTTTTTATGTTCGTTGTTGACATGGTCTTAGAAAGTGTTCATACTGTTCTTTTTGCCAACATTATCATTCTTAGAAAGTGTCCTTTTAATAATTTTCGCTGCGAACATCTACTTAGAAAGTGACCGATTTTCGCAGGTGGACACGTCTTCTTTTTAGAAAGTGTGTTTTTATGTTCGTTGCTGACATCGTCTTAGAAAATGTTTAGACGGTTCATTTTGCCAATATCTTCTTAGAAAATGTCTTTTTTATTTATTTTTGCTGCTCACATCTTACAAACTTGAACGTTTTTCGAAATGGCTTTTTAGAAAGTGTCTTTTTATGTTTGTTGTTGACATGGTCTTAGAAAGTGTTCATACTGTTCTTTTTGCCAACATGATCATTCTTAGAAAGTGTCCTTTTAATAATTTTCGCTGCGAACATCTACTTAGAAAGTGACCGATTTTCGCAGGTGGGCACGTCTTGTTCTTAGAAAGTGTGTTTTCATGTTCGTTGCTGACATCGTCTTAGAAAACGTTTCTACGGTTCGTTTTGCCAATATCTTCTTAGAAACTGTCTTTTTTATTTATTTTTGCTGCTCACATCTTACAAACTTGAAAGTTTTTCGAAATGGCTTTTTAGAAAGTGTCTTTTTATGTTCGTTTTTGACATGGTCTAAGAAGGTGTTCATACTGTTCTTTTTGCCAACATGATCATTCTTAGAAAGTGTCCTTTCAATAATTTTCGCTGCGAACATCTTCTTAGAAAGTGACCGATTTTTGCAGGTGGGCACGTCTTGTTCTTAGAAAGTGTGTTTTCATGTTCGTTGCTGACATCGTCTTAGAAAACGTTTCTACGGTTCGTTTTGCCAATATCTTCTTAGAAAATGTCTTTTTTATTTATTTTTGATGCTGACATCTTACAAACTTGAAAGTTTTTCGAAATGGCTTTTTAGAAAGTGTTTTTTTTATGTTCGTTGTTGACATGGTCTTAGAAAGTGTTCATACTGTTCTTTTTGCCAACATTATCATTCTTAGAAAGTGTCCTTTTAATAATTTTCGCTGCGAACATCTACTTAGAAAGTGACCGATTTTCGCAGGTGGACACGTCTTCTTTTTAGAAAGTGTGTTTTTATGTTCGTTGCTGACATCGTCTTAGAAAATGTTTAGACGGTTCATTTTGCCAATATCTGCTTAGAAAATGTCTTTTTTATTTATTTTTGCTGCTCACATCTTACAAACTTGAACGTTTTTCGAAATGGCTTTTTAGAAAGTGTCTTTTTATGTTTGTTGTTGACATGGTCTTAGAAAGTGTTCATACTGTTCTTTTTGCCAACATGATCATTCTTAGAAAGTGTCCTTTTAATAATTTTCGCTGCGAACATCTACTTAGAAAGTGACCGATTTTCGCAGGTGGGCACGTCTTGTTCTTAGAAAGTGTGTTTTCATGTTCGTTGCTGACATCGTCTTAGAAAACGTTTCTACGGTTCGTTTTGCCAATATCTTCTTAGAAACTGTCTTTTTTATTTATTTTTGCTGCTCACATCTTACAAACTTGAAAGTTTTTCGAAATGGCTTTTTAGAAAGTGTCTTTTTATGTTCGTTTTTGACATGGTCTAAGAAGGTGTTCATACTGTTCTTTTTGCCAACATGATCATTCTTAGAAAGTGTCCTTTCAATAATTTTCGCTGCGAACATCTTCTTAGAAAGTGACCGATTTTTGCAGGTGGGCACGTCTTGTTCTTAGAAAGTGTGTTTTCATGTTCGTTGCTGACATCGTCTTAGAAAACGTTTCTACGGTTCGTTTTGCCAATATCTTCTTAGAAAATGTCTTTTTTATTTATTTTTGATGCTGACATCTTACAAACTTGAAAGTTTTTCGAAATGGCTTTTTAGAAAGTGTTTTTTTATGTTCGTTGTTGACATGGTCTTAGAAAGTGTTCATACTGTTCTTTTTGCCAACATTATCATTCTTAGAAAGTGTCCTTTTAATAATTTTCGCTGCGAACATCTACTTAGAAAGTGACCGATTTTCGCAGGTGGACACGTCTTCTTTTTAGAAAGTGTGTTTTTATGTTCGTTGCTGACATCGTCTTAGAAAATGTTTAGACGGTTCATTTTGCCAATATCTGCTTAGAAAATGTCTTTTTTATTTATTTTTGCTGCTCACATCTTACAAACTTGAACGTTTTTCGAAATGGCTTTTTAGAAAGTGTCTTTTTATGTTTGTTGTTGACATGGTCTTAGAAAGTGTTCATACTGTTCTTTTTGCCAACATGATCATTCTTAGAAAGTGTCCTTTTAATAATTTTCGCTGCGAACATCTACTTAGAAAGTGACCGATTTTCGCAGGTGGGCACGGCACGTCTTGTTCTTAGAAAGTGTGTTTTCATGTTCGTTGCTGACATCGTCTTAGAAAACGTTTCTACGGTTCGTTTTGCCAATATCTTCTGAGAAAATGTCTTTTTTATTTATTTTTGCTGCTCACATCTTACAAACTTGAAAGTCTTTCGAAATGGCTTTTTAGAAAGTGTTTTTTTATGTTCGTTGTTGACATGGTCTTAGAAAGTGTTCATACTGTTTTTTTGCCGACATGATCATTGTTAGAAAGGGTCCTTTTAATAATCTTCGCTGCGAACATCTACTTAGAAAGTGACCGATTTTCGCAGGTGGGCACGTCTTGTTCTTAGAAAGTGTGTTTTCATGTTCGTTGCTGACATCGTCTTAGAAAACGTTTCTACGGTTCGTTTTGCCAATATCTTCTTAGAAAATGTCTTTTTTATTTATTTTTGATGCTGACATCTTACAAACTTGAAAGTTTTTCGAAATGGCTTTTTAGAAAGTGTTTTTTTATGTTCGTTGTTGACATGGTCTTAGAAAGTGTTCATACTGTTCTTTTTGCCAACATTATCATTCTTAGAAAGTGTCCTTTTAATAATTTTCGCTGCGAACATCTACTTAGAAAGTGACCGATTTTCGCAGGTGGACACGTCTTCTTTTTAGAAAGTGTGTTTTTATGTTCGTTGCTGACATCGTCTTAGAAAATGTTTAGACGGTTCATTTTGCCAATATCTGCTTAGAAAATGTCTTTTTTATTTATTTTTGCTGCTCACATCTTACAAACTTGAACGTTTTTCGAAATGGCTTTTTAGAAAGTGTCTTTTTATGTTTGTTGTTGACATGGTCTTAGAAAGTGTTCATACTGTTCTTTTTGCCAACATGATCATTCTTAGAAAGTGTCCTTTTAATAATTTTCGCTGCGAACATCTACTTAGAAAGTGACCGATTTTCGCAGGTGGGCACGTCTTGTTCTTAGAAAGTGTGTTTTCATGTTCGTTGCTGACATCGCCTTAGAAAACGTTTCTACGGTTCATTTTGCCAATATCTTCTTAGAAAATGTCTTTTTTATTTATTTTTGCTGCTCACATCTTACAAACTTGAAAGTTTTTCGAAATGGCTTTTTAGAAAGTGTCTTTCTATGTTCGTTGTTGACATGGTCTTAGAAGGTGTTCATACTGTTCTTTTTGCCAACATGATCATTCTTAGAAAGTGTTCTTTTAATAATTTTCGCTGCGAACATCTACTTAGAAAGTTACCGATTTTCGCAGGTGGGCACATCTTGTTCTTAGAAAGTGTGTTTTTATGTTCGTTGCTGACATCGTCTTAGAAAATGTTTAGACAGTTCATTTTGCCAATATCTTCTTAGAAAATGTCTTTTTTATTTATTTTTGCTGCTGACATCTTACAAACTTGAAAGTTTTTCGAAATGGCTTTTTAGAAAGTGTCTTTTTATGTTCGTTGTTGACATGGTCTTAGAAAGTGTTCATACTGTTCTTTTTGCCAACATGATCATTCTTAGAAAGTGTCCTTTTAATAATTTTCGCTGCGAACATCTACTTAGAAAGTGACCGATTTTCGCAGGTGGACACGTCTTCTTCTTAGAAAGTGTGTTTTTATGTTCGTTGCTGACATCGTCTTAGAAAATGTTTAGACGGTTCATTTTGCCAATATCTTCTTAGAAAATGTCTTTTTTATTTATTTTTGCTGCTCACATCTTACAAACTTGAACGTTTTTCGAAATGGCTTTTTAGAAAGTGTCTTTTTATGTTTGTTGTTGACATGGTCTTAGAAAGTGTTCATACTGTTCTTTTTGCCAACATGATCATTCTTAGAAAGTGTCCTTTTAATAATTTTCGCTGCGAACATCTACTTAGAAAGTGACCGATTTTCGCAGGTGGGCACGTCTTGTTCTTAGAAAGTGTGTTTTCATGTTCGTTGCTGACATCGTCTTAGAAAACGTTTCTACGGTTCGTTTTGCCAATATCTTCTGAGAAAATGTCTTTTTTATTTATTTTTGCTGCTCACATCTTACAAACTTGAAAGTTTTTCGAAATGGCTTTTTAGAAAGTGTTTTTTTATGTTCGTTGTTGACATGGTCTTAGAAAGTGTTCATACTGTTCTTTTTGCCGACATGATCATTGTTAGAAAGGGTCCTTTTAATAATCTTCGCTGCGAACATCTACTTAGAAAGTGACCGATTTTCGCAGGTGGGCACGTCTTGTTCTTAGAAAGTGTGTTTTCATGTTCGTTGCTGACATCGTCTTAGAAAACGTTTCTACGGTTCGTTTTGCCAATATCTTCTTAGAAAATGTCTTTTTTATTTATTTTTGATGCTGACATCTTACAAACTTGAAAGTTTTTCGAAATGGCTTTTTAGAAAGTGTCTTTTTATGTTTGTTGTTGACATGGTCTTAGAAAGTGTTCATACTGTTCTTTTTGCCAACATGATCATTCTTAGAAAGTGTCCTTTTAATAATTTTCGCTGCGAACATCTACTTAGAAAGTGACCGATTTTCGCAGGTGGGCACGTCTTGTTCTTAGAAAGTGTGTTTTCATGTTCGTTGCTGACATCGTCTTAGAAAACGTTTCTACGGTTCGTTTTGCCAATATCTTCTTAGAAACTGTCTTTTTTATTTATTTTTGCTGCTCACATCTTACAAACTTGAAAGTTTTTCGAAATGGCTTTTTAGAAAGTGTCTTTTTATGTTCGTTTTTGACATGGTCTAAGAAGGTGTTCATACTGTTCTTTTTGCCAACATGATCATTCTTAGAAAGTGTCCTTTCAATAATTTTCGCTGCGAACATCTTCTTAGAAAGTGACCGATTTTTGCAGGTGGGCACGTCTTGTTCTTAGAAAGTGTGTTTTCATGTTCGTTGCTGACATCGTCTTAGAAAACGTTTCTACGGTTCGTTTTGCCAATATCTTCTTAGAAAATGTCTTTTTTATTTATTTTTGATGCTGACATCTTACAAACTTGAAAGTTTTTCGAAATGGCTTTTTAGAAAGTGTTTTTTTATGTTCGTTGTTGACATGGTCTTAGAAAGTGTTCATACTGTTCTTTTTGCCAACATTATCATTCTTAGAAAGTGTCCTTTTAATAATTTTCGCTGCGAACATCTACTTAGAAAGTGACCGATTTTCGCAGGTGGACACGTCTTCTTTTTAGAAAGTGTGTTTTTATGTTCGTTGCTGACATCGTCTTAGAAAATGTTTAGACGGTTCATTTTGCCAATATCTGCTTAGAAAATGTCTTTTTTATTTATTTTTGCTGCTCACATCTTACAAACTTGAACGTTTTTCGAAATGGCTTTTTAGAAAGTGTCTTTTTATGTTTGTTGTTGACATGGTCTTAGAAAGTGTTCATACTGTTCTTTTTGCCAACATGATCATTCTTAGAAAGTGTCCTTTTAATAATTTTCGCTGCGAACATCTACTTAGAAAGTGACCGATTTTCGCAGGTGGGCACGTCTTGTTCTTAGAAAGTGTGTTTTCATGTTCGTTGCTGACATCGTCTTAGAAAACGTTTCTACGGTTCGTTTTGCCAATATCTTCTGAGAAAATGTCTTTTTTATTTATTTTTGCTGCTCACATCTTACAAACTTGAAAGTTTTTCGAAATGGCTTTTTAGAAAGTGTTTTTTTATGTTCGTTGTTGACATGGTCTTAGAAAGTGTTCATACTGTTCTTTTTGCCGACATGATCATTGTTAGAAAGGGTCCTTTTAATAATCTTCGCTGCGAACATCTACTTAGAAAGTGACCGATTTTCGCAGGTGGGCACGTCTTGTTCTTAGAAAGTGTGTTTTCATGTTCGTTGCTGACATCGTCTTAGAAAACGTTTCTACGGTTCGTTTTGCCAATATCTTCTTAGAAAATGTCTTTTTTATTTATTTTTGATGCTGACATCTTACAAACTTGAAAGTTTTTCGAAATGGCTTTTTAGAAAGTGTTTTTTATGTTCGTTGTTGACATGGTCTTAGACAGTGTTCATACTGTTCTTTTTGCCAACATTATCATTCTTAGAAAGTGTCCTTTTAATAATTTTCGCTGCGAACATCTACTTAGAAAGTGACCGATTTTCGCAGGTGGGCACGTCTTGTTCTTAGAAAGTGTGTTTTCATGTTCGTTGCTGACATCGCCTTAGAAAACGTTTCTACGGTTCGTTTTGCCAATATCTTCTTAGAAAATGTCTTTTTTATTTATTTTTGCTGCTCACATCTTACAAACTTGAAAGTTTTTCGAAATGGCTTTTTAGAAAGTGTCTTTTTATGTTCGTTTTTGACATGGTCTAAGAAGGTGTTCATACTGTTCTTTTTGCCAACATGATCATTCTTAGAAAGTGTCCTTTCAATAATTTTCGCTGCGAACATCTTCTTAGAAAGTGACCGATTTTCGCAGGTGGGCACGTCTTGTTCTTAGAAAGTGTGTTTTCATGTTCGTTGCTGACATCGTCTTAGAAAACGTTTCTACGGTTCGTTTTGCCAATATCTTCTTAGAAAATGTCTTTTTTATTTATTTTTGATGCTGACATCTTACAAACTTGAAAGTTTTTCGAAATGGCTTTTTAGAAAGTGTTTTTTTATGTTCGTTGTTGACATGGTCTTAGAAAGTGTTCATACTGTTCTTTTTGCCAACATTATCATTCTTAGAAAGTGTCCTTTTAATAATTTTCGCTGCGAACATCTACTTAGAAAGTGACCGATTTTCGCAGGTGGACACGTCTTCTTTTTAGAAAGTGTGTTTTTATGTTCGTTGCTGACATCGTCTTAGAAAATGTTTAGACGGTTCATTTTGCCAATATCTGCTTAGAAAATGTCTTTTTTATTTATTTTTGCTGCTCACATCTTACAAACTTGAACGTTTTTCGAAATGGCTTTTTAGAAAGTGTCTTTTTATGTTTGTTGTTGACATGGTCTTAGAAAGTGTTCATACTGTTCTTTTTGCCAACATGATCATTCTTAGAAAGTGTCCTTTTAATAATTTTCGCTGCGAACATCTACTTAGAAAGTGACCGATTTTCGCAGGTGGGCACGTCTTGTTCTTAGAAAGTGTGTTTTCATGTTCGTTGCTGACATCGTCTTAGAAAACGTTTCTACGGTTCGTTTTGCCAATTTCTTCTTAGAAACTGTCTGTTTTATTTATTTTTGCTGCTCACATCTTACAAACTTGAAAGTTTTTCGAAATGGCTTTTTAGAAAGTGTCTTTTTATGTTCGTTTTTGACATGGTCTAAGAAGGTGTTCATACTGTTCTTTTTGCCAACATGATCATTCTTAGAAAGTGTCCTTTAAATAATTTTCGCTGCGAACATCTTCTTAGAAAGTGACCGATTTTCGCAGGTGGGCACGTCTTGTTCTTAGAAAGTGTGTTTTCATGTTCGTTGCTGACATCGTCTTAGAAAACGTTTCTACGGTTCGTTTTGCCAATATCTTCTTAGAAAATGTCTTTTTTATTTATTTTTGATGCTGACATCTTACAAACTTGAAAGTTTTTCGAAATGGCTTTTTAGAAAGTGTTTTTTTATGTTCGTTGTTGACATGGTCTTAGAAAGTGTTCATACTGTTCTTTTTGCCAACATTATCATTCTTAGAAAGTGTCCTTTTAATAATTTTCGCTGCGAACATCTACTTAGAAAGTGACCGATTTTCGCAGGTGGACACGTCTTCTTTTTAGAAAGTGTGTTTTTATGTTCGTTGCTGACATCGTCTTAGAAAATGTTTAGACGGTTCATTTTGCCAATATCTTCTTAGAAAATGTCTTTTTTATTTATTTTTGCTGCTCACATCTTACAAACTTGAACGTTTTTCAAAATGGCTTTTTAGAAAGTGTCTTTTTATGTTCGTTGTTGACATGCACTTAGAAAGTGTTCATACTGTTCTTTCTGCCAACATGATCATTTTTAGAAAGTGTCTTTTTAATAATTTTCGCTTCTAACATCTTCTTAGAAAGTGACCGATATTCGCAGGTGGGCACGTCTTCTTATTAGAAACTGTGTTTTTATGTTCGTTGCTAACATCGTCTTAGAAAATGTTTATACGGTTCGTTTTGCCAATATCTTCTTAGAAAATGTCTTTTTTATTTATTTTTGCCGCTCACATCTTACAAACTTGAACGTTTTTCGAAATGGCTTTTTAGAAAGTGCCTACACCATCAGTTAACCAATCGTTATGAAATTTTGACTACAAATTATATTCGCAATGGGAAAAAAAAATTTATAGTTCAAACATGGCGAAATTGAGTACTCTCTTATAGTGATAGTTTTAGACATTGATTTCGCAATTACCATCAACAAAGCCCAAGAACAGTTAATTTGGAAAGTCTATGTTTCTCACATAAACAATTACTGCTCTAGAATGAGGCAAAAAATAAAATAAAATACTGTTCCCTTAAAAAAAATGTGTTTTTTCATTTGCATGTTTATCCGTTTCTATGTTCCGAATGGGCTCCTACACCGGTCAACGGATCGAAATTTTGACCACAAATCAAATAATGTTCGTCCAGAGAAGTCTGTAACATGAGCGTAAAGTCCCCCGAATCGGTCCGTTGTTCACCCATCGGGGTTTACCTGTTCGTTGCACCGGTGATATCGGATGAGTGTTTTACTTTATTTTTGGGGCGTAGCAACGTGCGCTGGGTACCACAATTAACATAGGTTTTACTTTTTATTAAATAATTTCGGTACACTTCATCACTTTGCGAACTACATTATGTATCACTGAAACACTAACAGTTAATTAGTATATGTAAACAAAGTAGATTTGTGGCAAGTTTTTATAATGAAACTGAAAAAATTACAATATAAGTTATATAATTATAACGTCACAATTTTGGCGCCAACAAAGAATAGTGGTCACATCTATTGCTTGATTAGAATTTAATATTTTAGTTCGTAATGGAGTCAAATAAAAGTGGAGAAGTTTTTTGCTTGCAAGTTGGCGGATCAGTCTGTATGATTGGCATTCCCGGGAAATTCGTAAATTGGTAAATACACAATAATGTTGATGCATGTTAGTTTGTTTATTCGCATTTTGTCACCTAATTAATGATATCCTTTGAGTAATGATAATAAAAACTCCAGCGAAACCTTTGTCTGCACAAAAATTAATTTTCAATGTTCTAATGTAACAGTTTTTTCTTCGCCACCATTTTGTAGTTTTCTCACTTGAGAATCAGCGTTGTCGGATTCACATATAAAATTGCCAAAAATTTAATTATACATTTCATTTAATTATCGTTATCAGCTTTGTCCTGATGGGTTTATCAGTATTGTTATGTAAACGGGATGCATTAAGAAGTCTGATCGCTTGCACCTATTTTTTGTCTAATTTATAAACTGTCGGTTACGTATTGTACAGATAAAATGAGGGAACGACTTGTCTAAAATTCATTCTTGTGAAGAGTGCGGAATAGAGCGCACTGATGAGTGTTTCTTATTTCTTCAACCCCGCAATAAATTTCAATAATGTAGTTCGCAAATCTTTAAATTAAAGTGAGTGCTGGTGGTGTAATGTGGCAAGGACCGATAGAGCGGACTGGATTAAAGGGTTAGTTATTTTATATCTTCAGTGTAAGACATCTTAGGAGCAAAAGTGAGACTTTTCTCCGAACAAAACACGATATTTTTTCGCAACGCATTCGCAGGCTTACCCTCCAAATTTGAGCCCGCGCATAAGAGTTTCACATCAAAAAGTGGCATCGTTAAAATGTTGCGGTCTCGCGCTCAGGTTGTTGGGTGCAGCCTTGGTTAGAATTTTGAACTCAAATTTCCCAAATTTCGTTGTCGAAATCTTGACTTGACTTTGGAAACTGCAAATTTTAAAATTCTAAATTCACCCCGAAATTGAATTGAATTTTCTGCTCAAAAATTTCCAATGGGTTATATTATTGTGAACAATTCTCTTTCCTTATGTTTGTGAATTCAAGCGCGTTTTTACCAAAAATCGATAAAATCATCAGTTATCTCAGTTTGAAAGAGGCCGTATTATTGATATTCGTTTCGAGAATTTGCCAATCGTCTTGGGTATAATGCAAGTACTGTGTTGTCGTCTACGACAAGGGCCATTGGAAACGAGTGGAGGCAAGCTTTGCGTCAGAGGCCATCAATGGCATCCGTATATAGCCGCATTCGTTGTTTATTTTTTTTAATGTTTTTTTTTTAATCGTTTCAATTTTTAATGGTTCCTTGTAATACAACTTCTGTATTAAATTTCATTAAAATCGGAGCACAAGTTCTAGTGTTGCATTCTTTTCTCAAATCAGTATACATCAATTATGTGTAAAGAATGTCGTCTAAAACCAGTAGTTACAAAGCCTCTTTACTTCGAATTTTACGTCGATAAAAATAAGCACACATATTGCGGGAATTTCCCCTATTTTTTGTCACCCCTCTGTGCGACTAACATTATTAGACGCTTTGATCACAACATAAAAACTTTTCTATATTCTTCTATACATACACGACGGATCTGAACCTTAAAATTGCTGTTTTTATATCTTCGTGTAATATTTTTTACAAATGCCTGACAACGATCTAATTTGCTTAAAAGTTTTTATAATGTTGGCTATTTTAATAAGAACACTTTTTTTGTGCGTTTTTTGTACTTACATGTATCAGTGGCACACTGAAATATCGGTGAAGCAGGTAAATTCCTACAAACAACTTCCGGAGAGAACATCCAATTCCTGATAAAAAAATAGGGCGGTACGTTCCGTTACACTTTAAAGTAAGACTAAAATTATCAGTAGGGGTGCGTTGAATTGAAAATATGAAAATGAGTTAATTTTCATTATACGAAACTAACAAAAATTTAATATTGTTATGTTATAAATATGTCACTAAATACAATTGCAATTTATTGTTATTTTTCCAATTTGTCAATAACTTATGTCAAAAGTTGGTACAGTTGGGGACGGACAACGGTTGGGGACACTCCACATTGGACATCATTTGTGACATTGACATTTAAAGCAGTCTTTATATTATAACCTTGTTTTTAGCTATTGTCAGTGTGTCATCAGCATCAGTTGACAATATCTGGAGTAATTCTACAAGCGAACGTTCGAGAAGCCGCTTCTTTACAATTGCGACGCGAAAAACAGTCAGAAGTCGGTTTTAATAACCGTTGCAATTTAGATCATCTGAACGCTCTGTAGTAGTGATTAAAAAAGATATTGTTATAGATAAATGTTGAATTAATTTTGCAATTTCCTTTTTGGTCCATAAGAACTATTTAATCATTCTAAAGCTTTTAATCTATGATGGAATCTTACTCATTACCTAGACGCAATCGATGGTAAACATGTTGATGTGATTAGCGTACCAAAAAAACATTGAAATCCATTATTATAACCACAGGGGATTATAACATTATGGCATTGTTCTTTTGGCTGTTTCTCACGCAGATATAAGTTGCCGATGGCGTCTGTACCAAATAGTGTTTTCTACAGTTTGGAAAATATCGGATCAAAACATAATGTTTTTGATAAATCGCATAATTGACAAATGTGCATAGCTTACTTGGTAATTTCTAATGGTTTATTTCGGTTACTTGATTAAAAAAAAATTATTATGTAAAATATTTATTAGTTTTTAACACATGACTAGTTGACATTTTTTGTATTAAAAAAATCTTGTAAGAATCACTAACAAATATACACAGTGAAAAATTTGATGTATTATATGTGTTCAAATCGGGTTATTAATAAACAAAATATAGCGTCAACGATTTTTCATTATAACTCTAGTACTTTTAAATGTGAGAGTAAGTCATTCTTGTAGTCCAATAGTAGTATGCATTTATTACCTTTACAGGTTTATAAAGTATCCGATACATTTCCCATAACTCAAATAAAATAAAATATAATATAATAAATAAAACTAAATAAATCAATAATTCAACACAATAACTAGCAGCTTTTATCCCTTCCCACTTATTGTCCCTCTTCTCCACTCAACCTTCTTCTTCCATTCGATCCCTCTTCCGTCCTCATTCAAAATTTCTTCTCTACTCTCATCTCTCCCTCTCAATTCTACGCATTCCTTCAACAAATGCTCTATCGTCTCCTTTTTTTCTCCACACATCCTGCATACTCTATTATTATCCTCACTCCAATATATTTTATCTCTCTCCTCATTTCCACATCTAAATCTTGCTATTATCACTCTCTCTTCCTAGGTACTTTGGCATTTCTTCTGTTATTATTTTTTCATACTTCCCATTGTACCTAGACTCCCTAATTCTCGTTCTTCTTTCCTGCACTTGCACATCTCTATCTCTCTGCACTAATTCATGTGTCATTACTTTGCCTCTCTCGCATTCTTTCTATCTCCGCGCCTGCATACCCGGTTCTTTCGAAATATGCCTCCCTCTCTTTCCATATCCCCTTTCCTATTTCTTTCCTTTTTTCTTTCAAACACTTTTGCAAAATTCTGCACTCTCCTCTCTCTATCACTCTCTCCTCAAATCTTATTGCTCTTTTTCCTGCTTCTATTCATATTCCATCTCTCTTTGTTTCCTCCATCACTATATACCCCGGTGTCTCTCTCTCTCTACCCCTAGCACCCTAGCACAACTCCCCCTGCCTGCCCCTTCCTGAACATCTCCCCTATATCTCCAATAAAAGCTGCAAACAGGCTGGGGCTTAGTGGGCAACCTTGTCTTACTCCTTTATAAGTTTTGAAACATTCACTCACCCTTCCATCCACTCTCACTCTACATACTTATCGTCTCTTCATATATCTCTTCTATTTTTGTTACCAGATGCTCATTTATCCCTCTCTTTCTCAAGCATTCCTACAGTAAATCTCTTTCCACATTATCAAAAGCCGCCTTCAGGTCCACAAAGAATGCATATATCTTGCCACCCTTCTTTTTTATCTCATTTCCTGCTTTGTGATTCAAGAAATATTCTGAGACGACGGCGCGACGGCCCGGAAGCGGATGATGTCATGATGATCTCACCACGTATGGTAACGTAATTAATCTGGAATAGTCCACATGAGAACGTCTGGGAATAATTGTTCACATGGGATGCTCTAGAAGACTCTGTGGCGGTGATCTCATGCTATACCACGCTCGTACAAGAGACTGATCTCATTCTTCTGGAATAATCCTTTGCGTCGGAAACATGATCTCATGATTCCGGGAATAGAAGAAATCGAGAACGAAGGGAGCGGTATAAGAAGGGATCAAACAACGGAGCAAGTCAGTCTATTAGAAGCATCGTGAACAAGTGATCAGCGCGTGATATTGTGAAAGTCTGTTCATAGTGAAAAGTTAGTCTTATTGTTAGTCTTTTTAATAAAAAATAGTAGCTACGGTTTGCACCAGAAATTTCTTTAAATCCTCGAACCCGCCCGGCTCAGGCTACGTTACAATACATTATCCATGGTCCCTCTACCTTTCCTAAATCCCGCCTGTCCGTCTGGTAACACCCCCCTCTCATTCATTTCCTTCAGCAGCCTCTCTTCCACAATCATCGCGTATACCTTATATGGTGTATTTAGGAGAGTGATCCCCCTATAATTACTGACTGTATCCTTTTCTCCTTTCTTATATATGGGGCATATTATCCCCTCCTTCCACTTTTGGTGGAATCCCTCTCCCTTCCACACTCCATTCATTATCTCTAACAACCTGTCAACTTCCCTTTCCGTTCCATATATCCACGCTTCATTCTGTATACCATCCCTCCCCGGTGTCTTTTTTCTTTTCAGTTTTCTTAGTTGTGGCTCTAGTTCTTCTCTTGTTATCTCTTCTATTTCTTCCACTCTTTGTTGTCTCTTTTCCTTTTCTTGTCTGTTTTCATCACCCCCCAGCAGCTCACTGAAGTACTCTCTCCATTCCTCCATAGTAATTCCATCACACACTCTCTCTCTCTGTTTCTTTCTTTCCTTATTTATGTATCTCCCTACCTCTTCTTCCGTCTTTATACCCTTCATCTTTAGCTCTTCTTCCATCCGTTTCTTTTTCTTCTTCTCTTTGCATACTAAATTGTATATCTTGCGTGCTCTCTTGTACTCTTCCTTGGTTGCTTTTTCTTTTTTCCAATTTCTTAGTTTCCTTCTTGCTTCCTGCTTCCTTTCCCCGCATTCTTTATCCCACCACTCGTTCTTCCACAGCCCCATCTTCTCTCTTATCTCTATCTCTTTTTCGTTTATTTCTGTTTCTTCGTATTTTGCCTCCCTAAGTCTTGCTCTATAATTTTCTTTTCCTTCTTCCGTCCAAATATTCTTCACAATTTTTCTTCTAAACTCATTCACACTTCCTCTATCTTTCTCTCTTCCTTTTGTCTTCACTTCTAAAGGCATATGGTCCGACTCCATTCTTTCTCCCACCTTGAATTTCTCTATTTCATCCCATGCTTCTTCATTTACCATAACATAATCAATAATTGTCTCTCCTCTTGATCCAATATACGTGTACTCCCCTTTCTCGTCTCCTGTGCAGTTCCCATTAAGTATGTCCCACCCTCTTTCTTCTACTAAGCTAATCAGTACTCCCCCTTCTGCGTTTTCTGTTCCATCTTTTGTTGATCTTCCTTCTATTGTTTCTTGTTCCTCTTCTATCCGTCTTCCTTTTCCCCCAATTCTTGCATTAAAATCCCCCCAATGACCAAAGTTCCTCCTTCTTGCTCTTTTACTCGCTCTTCTATTATTCTCTTCGTTTCCTTTATACTTCTGCTGTACACTGTTACAATTCTCCATTTTCTCTGTTTACTTTTCACCGTTCTTTCCATAATCCCTCTTTCTTCTTTTGCTTCAGTTCCATTTTCTCCTTCCAGTCCCTCTTTCACCCCCATTATTATCCCACCTTTAGCTCTCCCTTTCTGCAAATTGACATTTCCACTTAAACTCTTTCGGCATTTTCTTTTCCAATTTTTCCCACCTCTTTTCTTCCACCCACGTTTCTACCATTCCCACTAAGTCAAATGCTCTCAAATACTCCCAAAATTCATTCTCTTTATTTTTTATTCCCGCTACGTTCCAGAATACTATTCTTATTTGCTCCTTTTCTCCTTTATTACTCTCCGTATTCGTTTTCCCTTTTCTGCCCTGTCGTCTTTTTCTTGTGCTCTTATTCAATTTTTTTTTGTATCTAACTCCCCCTTTTCTTCGTCCCACCTAAGCCCTTTTCCCTCTATCCATATCTTTTTATAACCCACTTTCACCCGCTGTCCTTTTTGTCGCTCTTCTTTGGCTATGGCTCTTAATTCCTTCTGTATATCTCTTTCCTTCTTTGTCAGATCATCTTCTACGTATACTCTCTTTCCTTTTTTTCTCTCTTAGTTTTCTTTTATTTTCCCCTTTTCCCCCCAGCTCCCATGTTCCGCCACAATAATTTTTCCTCCATTTATTTTATACATATCTCTCACAGTCACTTCTACCTCTAATTCAGCCTTCATCCATTTTTCCAGTTTCTTCTCGCTCTCGCATTCCTCTTCGTCCAATCCGTTACTACAATATTCTTTTTTCTCACTCTTTTTTCCTGCTCTTCCATTTTCTCCTCCAATTTTTTCATTTTTTCTTTTAGTTCCATCTTTTCTTCCTTTTCACGCATCATAATTTTCTGTTCCAGTTCCCGGCTCATCTTCCCATTCTCTTCCTTTATCTCCCCTACACCCTCCATAATTTTTTTCAGCATCTCTTTCATTCTCATCCATTGCCTTTTTAACGGGTGATCTGCCCAATTTTTTACTTTTCCTGAAGGGATTAATCCTTTCTTCCGATTCTCGTCCCTCTTCTCTTTTTCTTTTGTAGTCTTCGTCTCTCTCGCTCTCACTAACACTTTGTTTCATTCTACGTCTTTTTCGCTTTTTTACGCTTTTTTATCCGCTTATCTTATCGAGCGCCGCAAAACACGTCCGCTCGGTTCAACTGCTTGAATCGGAATCCGACTATAACTATGTAAAATCTGTAATTGCTATCGATTCAATTTATTATGTGTTATATGATGTTGGATTACTTCACTAAATGTTACATGGGAGTAAGAAGATCTAGAACAGTTGCAGATATAAAAAATGAAGAAGAAGTAGAAGACAAAAGAATGAAGAACAAAAAACGAAGTAAAATATTGAATAATTAAATGTGAAGAGTATTGTATAGGAAAATGGCAATTGCAGAAGATAATTAAAGAAGAAATATAGCTTAAAACTACTGAAATCGAGAAAAGGAGAAAAGAAAAACAACAAACGGGAAAAAGAAAGATTGGGCAAAATGGAAAAATAAGTTAAACGGAAAATACGTCTAGAAGAACAGTTTCGCAAAAAAAGAACACAAGAAAGGAAGACCAAGAGGAGGAATCCTAACAGGAGTTAGAAAGGAGTTAGCAGACGAAGAAGATCAAAGAGAAAACGAGCAGGATAAACGAGGGATAGAAGAGGACAGTGTACTAACGATATACAGCACAAAGATGCAAACTACTAGAGAAAAAGGCAAAGAAAATGAATATGTGATAATGGGAGGTGACTTCAAGGCAAGAGTGGGAGAAGGGGGAACCAGGGAAACGTGGCAGGAAGAAAAAGAAGAGAGGGTACCAGAAAAGAGGACAACAAGAGATAGAATTGTCAACAAAGAAGGGAAAGAATTGCTAAAAATGATAGAGGAAAACGGTTGGACCATCGCCAATGGAAATAAAGACGGGGATGAGGAAAGAAATCATACGTACGTGGGATATAGGGGAGCAACAGTAATCGATTATGTGATGACCAATAAGGTAGAGCACATGACAGTACAGTAGAGGACAGAATCAGATCACATGCCAATAGAGATAGGACTGAAAGGAAGAGAAAAAGGGCAGGGTAAAGATAGTACGGGAGAGCTAGACAGAAGAAGGCATTGAAGAATACAGAGAGAAACAGCTACAGCAAACAGAGGCCAGGAAAAAATGGGAAGAGTTAAAAAGAACTATAGAAGCCGCAGTAATAAGAAAAGAGAAAATAACCACACGACGAAACTATAGGAATAGAAACGACTGGTGGGATAAGGAATGCCGCGATTTGAAGAAAGAAGTGAAGAGGGAACTCCGGAAACTGAAAGAAAACAAAACCAAAATAATAATAAAAAAGAATACAAGCAAAAAATTACAGAAAAAAGGACATATGGAGCGAGAAAGAAAGGGAAAAAATTGAAGCACTAACCAGCCAGAAAGAAAGATGGAGATATATAAACCAGGCAAGAAAAGAAAAGGAGGGAGTGGACAAAGGTATAGAAATACACACATGTAAGAAACATTTCATGGTACTATTGGAGGGAAAAACCAACGGAACAGAAAATAAGATAGAAATAACGACAATACAAGAAGAAGAGAAAATAACAAGCGAATAAGTCAAGAGACAAATAGAGAAACTAAAGAAAGGAAAAGCGCCACGGGAAGACGCGATAATGAACGAGGCATGGATTTATGGCACAGAAAAAGTATGGGAGAGGAGAGAAGATATTGAGAAAAGCGAGAAGGGGTATTAGAGAAAGGTAGGAAGAAAGAATTGGACAGGGAAGAGGAGATATAGTCAGGAAAAAGAATAAATCGGCGAAGCCGGAAGATAACGACATCTAGGAGGCGCCACAGGAAGCGGATGAACAAAGACGATAGAAACCGCTCGCTCAGTCAGGGAAGCCTGGACTCTTACCTGGAGGAAAGGAAAAGAAAGAGAAAAGGGGAGGGTAGAACACAAAAACAAGAAGAGGAGGAAGAGAAATTTTTTCAAAAAAGTAAAAAGACGGTGAGGTCTCCTGGAGTAAAGAAAACATCAGAGATAGAGAAGGAAACGAACACAGAGATGAAGAAAAATATACTGGAGCTGTTGCAAGAGTTGAAGGAAGAGATGAAAGAAATAAAACGAGAAAACAAGGAACTCAATAGAGAGGCAGAGAGAAGAATTTAAAGAGAAGGAGAAGAGATGAGAAGGAGAGAGAGACTGGTGGAAGGAGAGAGTGGAAAAGCTGGAAAAGAGAATGGAAATCGAAGAGAGAAGGAAGAGGAAGAAAGTAAAAGATTGTTACAGGATCAACAAGGATCAAGTATTGGTGGAGATGGAGGGATGGGGTGAGAAGGAAAAAATAATGAAGCACAAAGGAAAATTGAGGGAGAAGAGGGAAACAAGGGGGATATACATAGACAACGACCTCACAAAGAAAGAAAGAGATTTACAGAAGAAACTAAGAAGTATGGCGAAGGAAAAAAGGGAAGAAGGAAAAGAAGTAAGAGTGGGATATAGGAAATTAATAGTGGAGCAATGGAGATGGAATGAAAAGAGAGAGAGAGACTAGAGGTTTTCCAATAAGAAGAAGAAGGGGAGGAGGGAAAAAGGGGGACAACGGCAAAGTAAAAAGGACAATGAAACGGGAAAAAAGAAACAAAGAAGGAAGTAGGAGGGAAACTAAGGAAGGAAGGGGGAAATCAAAGAAGGTAACGAGAAAAACAGGGGTGAGGGCACTATTTTGGAATGTAGCGGGACTAGGGAAAAAAAGAAGAAGATTTTTGGGAATAGAAAAACTGTTACCAAAGGAGTTCAAGAGAAGGGGAAAGAAAAAAGGAAGAGCAGCAGGGGGAATAATAACAGGGGTAAAAAAAGGAATAAAAGAGAATACTAAAAAGAAGGGAGAAGAGGAAGGTCACATGGTGAGAAACGTTAAAATAGACAGTAAATGGTGGAAAATAGTGACAGTGTACAGCAAAGAGATGAAAGAAACAATAAGCAAGATAAAAGAAACATTAAAAGACAACATGGAAGAATGTCTGCTTCTGGGAGGGGATTTTAACGGGAGAATTGGAGAAAGAGGAGCCAGGGATTGGGAAGAAGAGAGAGGAGAGGGAAAAAGAAAATCCAAAGACAAGAAAGAAAACGCGGAAGGGAAGAAGTTGATGGAATGGATAGAAGAAAAAGGATGGGAAGTGCTGAATGGAAATAAACAAGGGGACGAAGAAGGAGAATGGACCTACATAGGCGGTAGAGGAGAGACGGTGATAGACTACGGAATAGTAAACGAGGAAGCACGGGAAGAAGTCGAAGAATTCAGAATAGGGGAAAGAGTAGAGTCAGACCATCTGCCTATAGAGATAAGTATAGAAAGGGGGAGCGAGAAGAGAGGAGGAGAAGAAAAAATAGAGGAAATGCGGAAGGTGATAATTAAAGTATGGGACGAGCAAGGGGTGGAAGAGTATAAGAGAAGACTGGAAAAAGCAAGATTTAAAGAACAAGAAGTAGGGAAAATGGAGAAAGAATTGGTAGAAATATTGGAAAAAGCAGCGACAAAAAGAGAAATAACAGTAAGAGGTGGAGGAACAAAAAGAAAGAATAAATGGTGGGACAAAGAATGTGAGCAACGTAAAAAGGAAGCAATAAAAGAACTAAGAAAGTGGAGAAAGACTAAAGAGAACAGAAGTGGCTTTTTAGAAGCGAAAAGAAGATACAGAGAGACATGCAGGGAGAAGAAGAGGCAGAAGAAGGGGAGAGAGGAGGAAGAGATAAAAGCAATAAGAACAGAGAAGGAGGTATGGAACTATATTAATAGAGAGAGAAAGAAAAAAGAAAATGGGAGCGAGGAGATAACGATGAATGAGTGGGAGGAGTACTTCATGAGGCTGCTGGAGGGAGAAAAGAAAAAAAGAAAACGGAAATGGAGACGAAGAGAAACCGAGTAGAACCTGAAGGAGAAGAAATTACAATGGAAGAGGTGGAGAGGCATGTGAAGAAACTGAGGAAAGGGAAGGCACCAGGGAGGGATAGAATACAGAATGAGTCGTGGATGTATGGGACGAGAAGAGTGCTAGAGAGGCTGGTGGAGGTAATGAATGGGGTGTGGAGAGGGGGTAATTTACCCCATTTACAAAAAAGGGGAGAAAAATATAAGTAGAAAATTACCGAGGGATAACTCTCCTAAACACAGGGTACAAGTTGTATGCATCAATTCTGAATGAAAGGATGAGCAGAGAGATAGAGGAAAAGGGAGCATTACCAGACAGCCAAGCAGGATTTAGAGAGGGGAGGGGAACTATGGATAATGTATACATCCTGGACCATTTGACGAAGAGTGAGTTAAAGAAGAAAGGGGGGGAGGGTGTATGCATTATTCGTAGACTTCAAGGCGGCTTTTGACAAGGTGGACAGAGAGAGGATGTTTGAGTGCCTGAGGGAGAAAGAGGTAAATGAATGGCTGGTAAGAAAGGTGGAGGAGATATATGAGAAGACAAAAAGTAAAGTGAAGGTAGGGGAGAGGGAAAGTGAATGGTTTGTGACAACAAAGGGAGTGAGGCAAGGTTGCCCGCTCAGCCCCTTGTTGTTCACGATGTATGTGGCAGATATGGACGGAATGTTAGAGTGAGCACAAGCGGGGGGGTGTGTCGTAGGTAGAAAAAAAGTGTGGAGCCTGGCGTTTGCGGATGATGTGGTAATGGTGGTAAAGAGTGAAAGAGAAATGGAGGAAATGATAAAGAGTTTAGGAAAATATGTGAAGAAGAGAAGACTAGAAGTGAATGTAGAGAAAACAAAAATGCTGGTGTTCAATAAGAGAAAGAGGAAGAACGAAGAGAGTGATTGGAGGTGGGAGGGAGAAGTAATAGAACAAGTAAAAGAATTCAAATACTTGGGATATGTGTTCAATGAAAGAGCCACAGATAAGGCACATATTAGAGAACCGATGATGATGTGTATGGGGAATAGGAGAGAGAAGGTGGGGAGGCGATTTTAAGAGGAGAATGATGATGTTTGAAAGTCTTATTGAAAGCGTGTTGTTGTACGGAGCAGAAGTCTGGGGATGGAAAGAACAAGAGGAGATAGAGAGGGTGCAAGAGAAATATCTGAGGTGGGTGCTAGGGGTGGAGAGAGAAACGCCAGGGTACATAGTGAGAGAAGAATTCAAGAGGAATAGGTTGAGAGTGAAAGCGGGAAAAAGAGCGGTCAAGTTCGAAGACAGGATGGAAGGGAGGAAAGAATGTAAGATACTAAAGGAGTGCTGGAGAGAAAAAAAGAAGAATTCAGAGGAGAATGATAGGGAGAATTACTACAGGAGGAATGGGTATGCAAGCAAAGAAATAGAGAGACTGAGAGAAAGAGGCGTGTGGATGAATGTAGAACTAAGTGAAAGAGATAAGGATACGGATAGACAAGAGAGGAGAGAAAGAATTAGAGAATCCAGATACAACGGGAAGTTCGGAAGATGCATGATCGAGGAAGTACCGAAGTATTTGGGGAGGGAGAGCGAGAAAGAAAGAAAGATGATGGCGAGGTTTAGGTGCGGAAATGAAGAGAGGGAAAATAGGTATTGGGCAGAAGATGGAGGAAGAATGTGTAGAATGTGCTATGAGGAAAGAGAGACGATTGAGCATATGTGGAACGAGTGCAGTGAGATGAAACAAAGAGAGAGGAAAGAAAGAGAGGAAATACTGAATGTAGATGGAAGGGAAATTAAATGGATGAAAGAGGTATGGAAGAGTAGGGAGAAGGGAGAAGAGGAAAGGGGAGGGGAGAAGAAATAGAGAATTTTATTTAGTTTTTTTTATTATTATAATTGTTAAGTTGACTGGTATATGTATAGGAATCAGAAAGCCCGTAGGGCAAATAAAGATTTATTTAAGTATGGGAGAGGCTGACAAAGATACTGAATGAGATATGGAAAGGAAAAGGTTTCCCGAGTGAATGGAGGGAGGGGCTTATATGCCCCATCTACAAAAAAGGCGATAAAGCAAAACCAGAGATCTACAGAGGGATTACACTACTGGACACGGCATATAAGATCTACATCATGACGTTGCAGGAGAGATTAGTGAGAGAATGTGAAGAGAGAAAGATACTACCGGGGGCACAGGCAGGATTCAGAGAAGGCAGAAGACTTGGCACAAAAACAACTACAGAAAAAAAAAGGGAAAATTGTACACGCTGTTTCTGGATTTGAAATCAGCGTTTGATAGTGTGGAAAAGGAGAAAATATGGATGAGTATGAGAGAGAAAAGAGTGGACGAGAGGTTAGTAAGAAGAATCGAAGAAACATATAAGGAAACAAGAAACAGGGTGAAAGTGGGAGAGGAAGTGAGTGAATGTTTCTACACGAACAAGAGATTAAGAGAAGGATGCCCTCTCAGCCCGACCCTATTCAGCACATATATAAGTGACTTAGAAGAAGCACTACGGAAAGCGCAAGAGGGGGGGACAGTAGTAGGGAAAGAAAAGGTGTGGTCGTTAGTTTTCGCGGATGACATGGCGGTGATAGCGAAGGAAGAGAAGGAAATGAGAGGGATGATTAGATGTCTAGCGAAGTACATGAAGAAAAAGAATTTAGAGGTGAACGTAGAAAAGACCAAAATGATGAAAGGGAGTGGAAATGGGAAAACGAAGAAATAGAGGAAGTGAGTGAGTTATCAAGTACCTGGGATACTACTTTAGCCGAAGAAACAACGCATTAAAGAGCTGAGCAAGAAAGGGAATAAGTTAGTAGCGCAAGTATGGAGCATAGGAGAAAAGTTGTTCGAAAGAGAGTTTGAAAAGAGGGTGATGCTATTTGAAAGTCTTGTGAAGAGCGCAGTGCTGAATGGAGCGGAGATCTGGGGCTGGAAGGAACAAGAGAAAATAGTTAGGGTGCAACAAAAATACTACAGATGGGTGTTGGGACTAGATAAAGCTACGCCAGGGTATGGTGCTAGACGAATGCAAGAGGGAGAAAATGAGAGTCGAAGCGGGCAAAAGAGCGAGTAAATTGGATGAAAAGCAGTGGGAAAGAAAGGAAAAAACTATTGCAAGAATGCCTGAAAGAAAAAATAGCAGGAGAGAAGGAAGAAAGACGAAAGTATTATGAGAGGAATGGGCAGGGAAGAAAGGAAGTAGAAAACAGAAGATAAGGAGAAAGTATATGGGCCGAGACAAGAGAGAGGGATAGGGACATATGCAAACAGGAGAGGAGAGAAAAAAATAAGAGACGCCAAATACAATGCGAGGTACGAAGAATGGATGACGGATATACCTAAAAAAGAAAACGAAAAAGAAGGATAGATGTATTTAGCAAGATTTAGGTGTGGAAACGAAACGAAAGAGAATGAATATTGGATGGAAGAGGAGAAAACATTATGCAGAATGATTTAATTAACCATGGAATATATATTTATTTTTATATTATTCATATTTTGTATTATTTTTATAACTACTGACCAGCAAATCTGAACGAAAATCTACAAGGCGGCATAAACAATGAACAACTAAAAAAAAGCAGAACACGCAACGAAAGATGAAGAGCAAAAAATAAAGGATAACGTAGAGGAAAAACGAAGCATCAGCTCAAATAACAAAAGTACAAAATAATAAAATAGGAGTATAGAAATTTGAGGGAGGGAAAAATGATGAAGAATACATCGCAAAAGCTGAAAGATGAATAATGAAGGCAAATATGGGAGAAGACACCCAAAGAACAAGAAACGTGGAATGAAGAGTTACATTTAAAAAATGAAGTAAAAATAATTAAGAATGGAGGACAAGTATGTCACTTTTTCTTCTTTATTCATATTGTTTCTTTCCTATATGGTCTTTTTGTTTCTTCACTATTTAGCATTCATTTTTCCCTTTCAACCTATAGACTACGTTTCGTGAAGTAAAAGAAGAAGAAATTAGAGAAACTTGAAAGAAAACAGAAATAAGAAAGCGGAAAATAAAGGAGGAATATATAATGGCAGATAACGTAGAATAGGTTTCTCGGAGACCCCCCAATCTTCTCGATTTTCTAATCTCTTGATAGTAAACGATCAAGTCTGTTTGTATTGGCATAAATATGAAAATAAAAGTGATAACTGAAGGCACAGACGACTGATCAGGAGTCCTGCGAGACCTCCTCGCGTTTATAATTTTCTGGTAGTGTGGTGTTCAACAAGTGGTTAATGGTACCATTTTTGTATTCTGGCAAATCGTGTCTTTAATAAAGATAACAGAATCGCATGATGTTTGAAGAGGTATCGAAAATCTTTCGCGATTTGTTATCAGACATTTTACTTAGCCACCCTTTATCTGCCTTTCTTAATTTTACCTGAAGTCAGTATATTTTCATTAGACTCTTCTATTTTTTTATACGTATTGTGAAAGAATACAAAGAAGGGACGAGAGATTGAGATTATAACGAAAAACGGTAACAATAAGAAATGAGTGGAAGTTTGGAGAGGAAAATGAGAAATCTGTTTAAAACTAATTAGGTGGCGAAAAGAACTGATCAAAAACATACGACATAATACTGTAAGACAGAAGATACTGAGGATCTGATAAATTAGTCCAAAGGAGTAAAAAGAGAGGGAATAGATTAAACAAAACTGAGAGAGAGTAGAAAGAACAGAATGAGGAAGAATATAGAAAAAGTAGAAAAGGGGACCATGAAGAAAAAAATAAGTACAAATTGAAAAGAAAACCCGCAAAAGAATTTGCACAAAGAAGTTTTAGTAATAAGAAAAAAAAGACAGTAAAACGCAATACCTGTGTAATAACTTCTATTTGTTGCAGAACACATTCAATGTACATGACTTAACTTAAACAATATAAATATTAAAATAAAAAGGCAAGTCTTAATATTTATATATTTGTATCACGCACACTAAACTTATAATAAAAAAAGAACAACAAAAACGACCTATAAAGAAAAGGAAACATAACCACGTATGGTTCAATTTCAAAACCTACAAGTCATATAAATACACATTTAACTAATTAGAGCTATTTCACAGACTTGTTTCAATATTTCAATTATATGATGCTTGACAACGTGTTTCACACGCTTTTAGAAAATACTTGGAACTCTTCTCTAAATCGTATTGTACAGTCATTGTGTAAACACTTCCATAATGAAAAGTCTTTAAGTTTTTATAATGCCACTTTCTGTGCCATTATGTGTGAATACTACTGAGGCCCTGTATATGTTGCACTACGACGTCAGACTTCAAAGTCGATCTTAATCGAACGTCACTTCTTCTGTTTTCTCGGCATCCGACGACAAAGCTTCGATCAATCCGTCCACGCAGTTCTTTGGTATTAACGTACCTAAACACAGACAGAAAGATTTTAGTTGTCTAGATTTAATACTTCTATTTTCAACTTACCAACAACTTTAATATCGTCTTTCGTGCGTAGCCGGATCACCTGCATTTTATTGTTATGTGTTCCGTTCTTGCTAGCTAACACCCCCTCGACGCGACTCCACACGGACAGTACGGATCCCGATACAACATTATACGTCCTCCGCCTCAACCCCACTTCACAATCGTGTCCCAAGTTTACATTCCGACAGTTTCCTCTCCAGTAAGCGTGCGAACATGTATTCACAGAACTGTCGTATTGTTGCGTCCATGCCTCTTCGGCGTCCGCGGATTCCACCTTTTTATATTTCTTTTCCAGCTCTGCCAGACTCTCCTGTCTGAACTGCAATCCGGTGTTTGGGCGGTACACGGAGAACATCTTTTCCTTTTTGGATTCGTTTTTGGCCTTCTTGGACGAACCCGTTTCCGCTGCCACTGCCAAAATGGCGGTGTGCTTGCCGTTACGTATTTGGTGAGATATGTAAAAACCTTCGTCTTCGCCGGCTAGTTCGGACAGCTTTTCAAGCGCCTCCGGCCAAGACATGCCTCTTTCGACATGAACTGTGTGCAGTTCGGTGGGGGCGGTGCCCGTGGCGTGCTTACGGAGAAACGTTACGGTGCGCACGCGCTTCACCATTTCACCGCCTGCTCCCAGGTCGAGAATACCGAGGTCGAAACGACCCGACCGTTTCGCCGAGGTTATTATTGCCTCCAATGTGTCGGTGAAATATCTACAAAAAAAATCATAAAAATCAAATACTAGAAAAATTCAAAGCTGTACCAACCTGAACAGTCTATTTTGCAATTCCACGGGCATCCCGAGAATTCTATTGAGGAACTTAGACATATTATTATAATCCTTATCCAAAGACAGCACTCCTGGCATCGATTCGCTATTGACGATCAAACCGACTCCGACGAGAGCTGCAGCGACATCTTTGAAGAAGTCTCCTTTGTAGTCTCTAGGCGGGGGCACCACAGGACTATCGTAACCCATAATGGCTTTCATTGTCGATTCTAGCGCTGTCCTTCCGTACTTATTATCGATATTGAATTGACTCAAATCTCTGGTTTCGGTCGCTCGTCTATCACCGTGAGTTAGAGCACCTAGACTTTCCAATCGTTTGGCGACGATAGACGCAAACCGTCGCTCACCCGCCAAGTCCGAGATGAGAAAGATGTATTCGGGTGCATTTACCTAACGATAAAAACAATACCTTCGTAAAAGTTAAAACGTACATTTTTAACGTACCTGATTACTTCTGTGAGTTCGTCCGAATTGTTGGATGGCCCTGTCAGCCGACCACGGCAACTCCAACGTGATGTGCACCCGCCGTCTCTGATTTTTCACTCTCCTGTCACTTTGTAACGATATACCACTAGATGCCGCTTCGGATATAATAGCGACATCTTTCTCACCGTCCATGAAACGTCGTTTCTCTGTCAAGTTGAGTGTTTCTAAAGGAGCGTCGGACTCCGAACGGCTCTCGTACTGGATGCCGCCGTCCTCGGTTTGTACGACACGTCCCTTGCGTCCTGTCATTTCGGCTACATTTTCGGGACCGCCCAGTTCGTCGATTAATTGATCGAGCGTGTTGGGCGGCAAACGTTCGCCTAAACGTTCTATTTTCAGCAACAGTTCTTCTTTCATGCTGCACGCTCGTTCGATGGCGTCCATGGGGGGTGCTGCGGGTTTGGAATCGTTCGCCCCACTTCCGTTGACTTTAGCTACATAGTGCACATATCTTTATTAGGAATCATCTTCAAATTCTTTATATACATCGTGATTGAAAATTTTTTTCTGGTAATAATTTTGTGGTAACACTTTTCGTTTCCCAGATATCATCAAAGACAGACAACATTTTTTCCTACATTTATTCTTCCATTATTTGAAGCAATGGTTCATTTTCACACATTATAACAATTTTTATGTATTTGCGTTAACTGTTTGTAAAAGATAAGAAATTTTTGGAAATCTCAAAATTTTTGAGGGAAAAAAAATCGTTTTAGACATGTCAAGTTTGGTGTCGTTTTATAGGTTTTAGAACCTAAGAAATGCATTTCTGCTGTTAATTTTGTGAAAACACTTTTCGTTTCCCAAATATTAGCAAACTCAACATTTTCCAGACATTTTTTTTCAATTACATAATTGAAGAAATTCAGTTCAACTATTATAACAATTCTTATGTGTTTATATCAAATACTTGTAAAACATAAGGATTTTTTGGAAATTTCAAAAAAAATTTAAGGAAAAAAATCGTTTTGGTCATGTCAAGTTGGGTGTCATTTTATGGGTTTTGGAAGCTAAAAAATGCATTTCTGGTAATAATTTTGTGGTAACACTTCGTTTCCCAGACATCATCAAAGACAACATTTTTTCCTACATTTATTCTTCCATTATTTGAAGCAATGGTTCATTTTCATCCATTATAACAATTCTTATGTATTTGCGTTAACTGTTTGTAAAAGATAAGAAATTTCTGAAAATCTCAAAATTTTTGAGGAAAAAAAATCGTTTTAGACATGTCAAGTTGGGTGTCGTTTTATAGGTTTTGGAACCTAAAAAATGCATTTCTGCTGTTAATTTTGCGAAAACACTTTTCGTTTCCCAAATATCAGCAAACAACATTTTCCAGACATTTTTTTTTCCAATTACATAATTGAAGAAATTCAGTTCAACTATTATAACAATTCTTATGGGTTTATATCAAATGCTTGTAAAACAAGGAATTTTTGGAAATTTCAAAAATCTTTGAAGAAAAAAAAATCGTTTTGGTCATGTCAAGTTGGGTGTCATTTTATGGGTTTTGGAAGCTAAAAAATGCATTTCTGGTAATAATTTTGTGGTAACACTTTTCGTTTCCCAGATATCATCAAAGACAACATTTTTTCCTACATTTATTCTTCCATTATTTGAAGCAATGGTTCATTTTCACCCATTATAACAATTCTTATGTATTTGCGTTAACTGTTTGTAAAAGATAAGAAATTTTTGGAAATCTCAAAATTTTTGAGGAAAAAAAAAATCGTTTAAGACATGTCAAGTTTGGTGTCGTTTTATAGGTTTTAGAACCTAAGAAATGCATTTCTGCTGTTAATTTTGTGAAAACACTTTTCGTTTCCCAAATATTAGCAAACTCAACATTTTCCAGACATTTTTTTTCAATTACATAATTGAAGAAATTCAGTTCAACTATTATAACAATTCTTATGTGTTTATATCAAATACTTGTAAAACATAAGGATTTTTTGGAAATTTCAAAAAAAATTTAAGGAAAAAAATCGTTTTGGTCATGTCAAGTTGGGTGTCCTTTTATGAGTTTTGGAACCTAAAAAATGCATTTCTGGTAATAATTTTGTGGTAACACTTCGTTTCCCAGACATCATCAAAGACAACATTTTTTCCTACATTTATTCTTCCATTATTTGAAGCAATGGTTCATTTTCATCCATTATAACAATTCTTATGTATTTGCGTTAACTGTATGTAAAAGATAAGAAATTTTTGGAAATCTCAAAATTTTTGAAAAAAAAAAAATCGTTTTAGACATGTTAAGTTGGGTGTCGTTTTATAGGTTTTGGAACCTCAGAAATGCATTTCTGCTGTCAATTTTGTGAAAACACTTTTCGTTTCCCAAATATCAGCAAACTCAACATTTTCCAGACATTTTTTTTCAATTACATAAATGAAGAAATTCAGTTCAACTATTATAACAATTCTTATGTGTTTATATCAAATACTTGTAAAACATAAGGATTTTTTGGAAATTTAAAAAAAAAATTAAGGAAAAAAATCGTTTTGGTCATGTCAAGTTGGGTGTCCTTTTATGAGTTTTGGAACCTAAAAAATGCATTTCTGGTAATAATTTTGTGGTAACACTTTTCGTTTCCCAGACATCATCAAAGACAACATTTTTTCCTACATTTATTCTTCCATTATTTGAAGCAATGGTTAATTTTCATCCATTATAACAATTCTTATGTATTTGCGTTAACTGTTTGTAAAAGATAAGAAATTTTTTGGAAATCTCAAAATTTTTGAAAAAAAAAAATCGTTTTAGACATGTCAAGTTGGGTGTCGTTTTATAGGTTTTGGAACCTCAGAAATGTATTTCTGCTGTCAATTTTGTGAAAACACTTTTCGTTTCCCAAATATCAGCAAACTCAACATTTTCCAGACATTTTTTTTTTCAATTACATAATTGAAGAAATTCAGTTCAACTATTATAACAATTCTTATGTGTTTATATCAAATACTTGTAAAACATAAGGATTTTTTGGAAATTTCAAAAAAAATTTAAGGAAAAAAATCGTTTTGGTCATGTCAAGTTGGGTGTCCTTTTATGAGTTTTGGAACCTAAAAAATGCATTTCTGGTAATAATTTTGTGGTAACACTTTTCGTTTCCCAGAATCATCAAAGACAACATTTTTTCCTACATTTATTCTTCCATTATTTGAAGCAATGGTTCATTTTCATCCATTATAACAATTCTTATGTATTTGCGTTAACTGTTTGTAAAAGATAAGAAATTTCTGAAAATCTCAAAATTTTTGAGGAAAAAAAATCGTTTTAGACATGTCAAGTTGGGTGTCGTTTTATAGGTTTTGGAACCTAAAAAATGCATTTCTGCTGTTAATTTTGCGAAAACACTTTTCGTTTCCCAAATATCAGCAAACAACATTTTCCAGACATTTTTTTTTCCAATTACATAATTGAAGAAATTCAGTTCAACTATTATAACAATTCTTATGGGTTTATATCAAATGCTTGTAAAACAAGGAATTTTTGGAAATTTCAAAAATCTTTGAAGAAAAAAAAATCGTTTTGGTCATGTCAAGTTGGGTGTCATTTTATGGGTTTTGGAAGCTAAAAAATGCATTTCTGGTAATAATTTTGTGGTAACACTTTTCGTTTCCCAGATATCATCAAAGACAACATTTTTTCCTACATTTATTCTTCCATTATTTGAAGCAATGGTTCATTTTCACCCATTATAACAATTCTTATGTATTTGCGTTAACTGTTTGTAAAAGATAAGAAATTTTTGGAAATCTCAAAATTTTTGAGGAAAAAAAAAATCGTTTAAGACATGTCAAGTTTGGTGTCGTTTTATAGGTTTTAGAACCTAAGAAATGCATTTCTGCTGTTAATTTTGTGAAAACACTTTTCGTTTCCCAAATATTAGCAAACTCAACATTTTCCAGACATTTTTTTTCAATTACATAATTGAAGAAATTCAGTTCAACTATTATAACAATTCTTATGTGTTTATATCAAATACTTGTAAAACATAAGGATTTTTTGGAAATTTCAAAAAAAATTTAAGGAAAAAAATCGTTTTGGTCATGTCAAGTTGGGTGTCCTTTTATGAGTTTTGGAACCTAAAAAATGCATTTCTGGTAATAATTTTGTGGTAACACTTCGTTTCCCAGACATCATCAAAGACAACATTTTTTCCTACATTTATTCTTCCATTATTTGAAGCAATGGTTCATTTTCATCCATTATAACAATTCTTATGTATTTGCGTTAACTGTATGTAAAAGATAAGAAATTTTTGGAAATCTCAAAATTTTTGAAAAAAAAAAAATCGTTTTAGACATGTTAAGTTGGGTGTCGTTTTATAGGTTTTGGAACCTCAGAAATGCATTTCTGCTGTCAATTTTGTGAAAACACTTTTCGTTTCCCAAATATCAGCAAACTCAACATTTTCCAGACATTTTTTTTCAATTACATAAATGAAGAAATTCAGTTCAACTATTATAACAATTCTTATGTGTTTATATCAAATACTTGTAAAACATAAGGATTTTTTGGAAATTTAAAAAAAAAATTAAGGAAAAAAATCGTTTTGGTCATGTCAAGTTGGGTGTCCTTTTATGAGTTTTGGAACCTAAAAAATGCATTTCTGGTAATAATTTTGTGGTAACACTTTTCGTTTCCCAGACATCATCAAAGACAACATTTTTTCCTACATTTATTCTTCCATTATTTGAAGCAATGGTTAATTTTCATCCATTATAACAATTCTTATGTATTTGCGTTAACTGTTTGTAAAAGATAAGAAATTTTTTGGAAATCTCAAAATTTTTGAAAAAAAAAAATCGTTTTAGACATGTCAAGTTGGGTGTCGTTTTATAGGTTTTGGAACCTCAGAAATGTATTTCTGCTGTCAATTTTGTGAAAACACTTTTCGTTTCCCAAATATCAGCAAACTCAACATTTTCCAGACATTTTTTTTTCAATTACATAATTGAAGAAATTCAGTTCAACTATTATAACAATTCTTATGTGTTTATATCAAATACTTGTAAAACATAAGGATTTTTTGGAAATTTCAAAAAAAATTTAAGGAAAAAAATCGTTTTGGTCATGTCAAGTTGGGTGTCCTTTTATGAGTTTTGGAACCTAAAAAATGCATTTCTGGTAATAATTTTGTGGTAACACTTTTCGTTTCCCAGAATCATCAAAGACAACATTTTTTCCTACATTTATTCTTCCATTATTTGAAGCAATGGTTCATTTTCACCCATTATAACAATTTTTATGTATTTGCGTTAACTGTTTGTAAAAGATAAGAAATTTTTGGAAATCTCAAAATTTTTGAGGAAAAAAAAATCGTTTTAGACATGTCAAGTTGGGTGTCGCTTTATAGGTTTTGGAACCTAAGAAATGCATTTCTGCTGTTAATTTTGTGAAAACACTTTTCGTTTCCCAAATATTAGCAAACTCAACATTTTCCAGACATTTTTTTTTCAATTACATAATTGAAGAAATTCAGTTCAACTATAATAATAATTCTTATGTGTTTATATCAAATACTTGTAAAACATAAGGAATTTTTGGAAATTTCAAAAATTTTTGAAGGAAAAAAATCGTTTTGGTCATGTCAAGTTGGGTGTCATTTTATGGGTTTTGGAAGCTAAAAAATGCATTTCTGGTAATAATTTTGTGGTAACACTTTTCGTTTCCCAGATATCATCAAAGACAACATTTTTTCCTACATTTATTCTTCCATTATTTGAATCAATACTTCACTTTCACCCATTATAGCAATTCTTATGTATTTGCGTTAACTGTTTGTAAAAGATAAGACATTTTTGGAAATCTCAAAATTTTTGAGGAAAAAAAAATCGTTTTAGACATGTCAAGTTGGGTGTCGTTTTATAGGTTTTGGAACCTAAGAAATGCATTTCTGCTGTTAATTTTGTGAAAACACTTTTCGTTTCCCAAATATTAGCAAACTCAACATTTTCCAGACATTTTTTTTCAATTACATAATTGAAGAAATTCAGTTCAACTATAATAATAATTCTTATGTGTTTATATCAAATACTTGTAAAACATAAGGAATTTTTGGAAATTTCAAAAATTTTTGAAGGAAAAAAATCGTTTTGGTCATGTCAAGTTGGGTGTCATTTTATGGGTTTTGGAAGCTAAAAAATGCATTTCTGGTAATAATTTTGTGGTAACACTTTTCGTTTCCCAGATATCATCAAAGACAACATTTTTTCCTACATTTATTCTTCCATTATTTGAATCAATAGTTCACTTTCGCCCATTATAGCAATTCTTATGTATTTGCGTTAACTGTTTGTAAAAGATAAGAAATTTTTGGAAATCTCAAAATTTTTGAGGAAAAAAAAATCGTTTTAGACATGTCCAGTTGGGTGTCGTTTTATAGGTTTTGGAACCTAAGAAATGCATTTCTGCTGTTAATTTTGTGAAAACACTTTTCGTTTCCCAAATATTAGCAAACTCAACATTTTCCAGACATTTTTTTTCAATTACATAATTGAAGAAATTCAGTTCAACTATAATAATAATTCTTATGTGTTTATATCAAATACTTGTAAAACATAAGGAATTTTTGGAAATTTCAAAAATTTTTGAAGGAAAAAAATCGTTTTGGTCATGTCAAGTTGGGTGTCATTTTATGGGTTTTGGAAGCTAAAAAATGCATTTCTGGTAATAATTTTGTGGTAACACTTTTCGTTTCCCAGATATCATCAAAGACAACATTTTTTCCTACATTTATTCTCCATTATTTGAAGCGGTTCATTTTCACCCATTATAACAATTCTTATGTATTTTCATTAACTGTTCGTAAAAGATAAGAAATTTTTGGAAATCTCAAAATTTTTGAGGAAAAAAAAATTCGTTTAAGACAAGTCGAGTTGGGTGTCGTTTTATAGGTTTTGGAAGCTAAAAAATGCATTTCTGATGTTAATTTTGCGAAAACACTTTTCGTTTCCCAAATATCAGCAAACTCAACATTTTCCAGACATTTTTTTTCAATTACATAATTGAAGAAATTCAGTTCAACTATTATAACAATTCTTGTGTGTTTATATCAAATACTTGTAAAACATAAGGATTTTTTGAAAATTTCAAAAAAATTTTAAGGAAAAAAATCGTTTTGGTCATGTCAAGTTGGGTGTCACTTTATGGGTTTTGGAACCTAAGAAATGCATTTCTGGTAATAATTTTGTTGTAACACTTTTTGTTTCCCAGATATAATCAAAGACAACATTTTTTCCTACATTTATTCTCCATTATTTGAAGCGGTTCATTTTCACCCTTTATAACAATTCTTATGTAGTTGCGTTAACTGTTTGTAAAAGATAAGAAATTTTTGAAAATCTCAAAATTTTTAAGAAAAAAAAAATCGTTTTAGACCTGTCAAGTTGGGTGTCGTTTTATAGGTTTTGGAACCTCAGAAATGCATTTCTGCTGTTAATTTTGCAAAAACACTTTTCGTTTCCCAAATATCAGCAAACTCAACATTTTCCAGACATTTTTTCTTCAATTACATAGTTGAAGAAATTCAGTTCAACTATTATAACAATTCTTACGTGTTTATATCAAATGCTTGTAAAACATAAGGAATTTTTGGAAATTTCAAAAATTTTTGAAAGAAAAAAATCGTTTTGGTCATGTCAAGTTGGGTGTCCTTTTATGGGTTTTGGAACCTAAAAAATGCATTTCTGGTAATAATTTTCTGGTAACACTTTTCGTTTCCCAGAAATCATCAAAGACAACATTTTTTCCTACATTTATTCTTCCATTATTTGAAGCAATGGTTCATTTTCACCCATTATAACAATTCTTATGTATTTGCGTTAACTGCTTGTAAAAGATTAGAAATTTTTAGAAATCTCAAAATTTTTGAGGAAAAAAAATCGTTTTAGACATGTCAAGTTGGGTGTCGTTTTATAGGTTTTGGAACCTAAAAAATGCATTTCTGCTGTTAATTTTGCGAAAACACTTTTCGTTTCCCAAATATCAGCAAACAACATTTTCCAGACATTTTTTTTTCAAATACATAATTGAAGAAATTCAGTTGAACTATTACAACAATTCTTATGTGTTTATATCAAATGCTTGTAAAACATAAGGAATTTTTGGAAATTTCAAAAATTTTTGAAGGAAAAAAATCGTTTTGGTCATGTCAAGTTGGGTGTCACTTTATGGGTTTTGGAACCTAAGAAATGCATTTCTGGTAATAATTTTGTTGTAACACTTTTTGTTTCCCAGATATAATCAAAGACAACACTTTTTCCTACATTTATTCTTCCATTATTTGAAGCAATGGTTCATTTTCACCCATTATAACAATTCTTATGTAGTTGCGTTAACTGTTTGTAAAAGATAAGACATTTTTGGAAATCTCAAAATTTTTAAGGAAAAAAAAATTCGTTTAAGACATGGCAAGTTGGGTGTCGTTTCATAGGTTTTGGAACCTAAGAAATGTATTTCTGCTGTTAATTTTCTGAAAACACTTTTCGTTTCCCAAATATCAGCAAACTCAACATTTTCCAGGCAGTTTTTTTCAATTACATAATTGAAGAAATTCAGTTGAACTATTATAACAATTCTTATGTGTTTATATCAAATGCTTGTAAAACATAAGGAATTTTTGGAAATTTAAAAAATTTTTGAAGAAAAAAAAATCGTTTTGGTCATGTCAAGTTGGGTGTCATTTTATGGGTTTTGGAAGCTAAAAAATGCATTTCTGGTAATAATTTTGTGGTAACACTTTTAGTTTCCCAGATATCACCAAAGACAACATTTTTTCCTACATTTATTCTTCCATTATTTGAAGCAATGGTTCATTTTCACCCATTATAACAATTCTTATGTAGTTGCGTTAACTGTTTGTAAAAGATAAGACATTTTTGGAAATCTCAAAATTTTTAAGGAAAAAAAAATTCGTTTAAGACATGGCAAGTTGGGTGTCGTTTCATAGGTTTTGGAACCTAAGAAATGTATTTCTGCTGTTAATTTTCTGAAAACACTTTTCGTTTCCCAAATATCAGCAAACTCAACATTTTCCAGGCAGTTTTTTTCAATTACATAATTGAAGAAATTCAGTTGAACTATTATAACAATTCTTATGTGTTTATATCAAATGCTTGTAAAACATAAGGAATTTTTGGAAATTTAAAAAATTTTTGAAGAAAAAAAAATCGTTTTGGTCATGTCAAGTTGGGTGTCATTTTATGGGTTTTGGAAGCTAAAAAATGCATTTCTGGTAATAATTTTGTGGTAACACTTTTAGTTTCCCAGATATCACCAAAGACAACATTTTTTCCTACATTTATTCTTCCATTATTTGAAGCAATGGTTCATTTTCACCCATTATAACAATTCTTATGTAGTTGCGTTAACTGTTTGTAAAAGATAAGACATTTTTGGAAATCTCAAAATTTTTAAGGAAAAAAAAATTCGTTTAAGACATGGCAAGTTGGGTGTCGTTTCATAGGTTTTGGAACCTAAGAAATGTATTTCTGCTGTTAATTTTCTGAAAACACTTTTCGTTTCCCAAATATCAGCAAACTCAACATTTTCCAGGCAGTTTTTTTCAATTACATAATTGAAGAAATTCAGTTGAACTATTATAACAATTCTTATGTGTTTATATCAAATGCTTGTAAAACATAAGGAATTTTTGGAAATTTAAAAAATTTTTGAAGAAAAAAAAATCGTTTTGGTCATGTCAAGTTGGGTGTCATTTTATGGGTTTTGGAAGCTAAAAAATGCATTTCTGGTAATAATTTTGTGGTAACACTTTTAGTTTCCCAGATATCACCAAAGACAACATTTTTTCCTACATTTATTCTTCCATTATTTGAAGCAATGGTTCATTTTCACCCATTATAACAATTCTTATGTAGTTGCGTTAACTGTTTGTAAAAGATAAGACATTTTTGGAAATCTCAAAATTTTTAAGGAAAAAAAAATTCGTTTAAGACATGGCAAGTTGGGTGTCGTTTCATAGGTTTTGGAACCTAAGAAATGTATTTCTGCTGTTAATTTTCTGAAAACACTTTTCGTTTCCCAAATATCAGCAAACTCAACATTTTCCAGGCAGTTTTTTTCAATTACATAATTGAAGAAATTCAGTTGAACTATTATAACAATTCTTATGTGTTTATATCAAATGCTTGTAAAACATAAGGAATTTTTGGAAATTTAAAAAATTTTTGAAGAAAAAAAAATCGTTTTGGTCATGTCAAGTTGGGTGTCATTTTATGGGTTTTGGAACCTAAAAAATGCATTTCTGGTAATAATTTTGTGGTAACACTTTTCGTTTCCCAGACATCATCAAAGACAACATTTTTTCCTACATTTATTCTTCCATTATTTGAAGCAATGGTTCATTTTCATCCATTATAACAATTCTTATGTATTTGCGTTAACTGTTTGTAAAAGATAAGAAATTTCTGAAAATCTCAAAATTTTTGAGGAAAAAAAAATCGTTTTAGACATGTCAAGTTGGGTGTCGTTTTATAGGTTTTGGAACCTAAGAAATGTATTTCGGGTATTAATTTTGTGCTAACAGGTTTCGTGTCCCAGATATCATCAAATTCAACTATTGTAACAATTCTTGTGTATCCCCGATGTCATCCGGTAGAGTTCAAAACATACTTTACCTTTATTAGTTTTCTGCGTTAATATCAGCGACAGCTTATCCTGCGTGGACGTTCGCTTCTTTGGCGACTTCTTCTGTTTTTTCCCTTTCTTTTTATTGCGACTCCACGGGTCGTTATCGGAGTCGCTATCCGAATTAAACGGATTAAAGTCACTGCTAGCGTTCGAGTCGGAATGTTCTTCGGAAATGTCGCTTTCCACGTTGGACATGTGATATTCGGAATCGGAACTTTTCGCCGAATCGTTGTCGCTGTCCGAAGTCGACCATTTGTTCCGTTTCACAGCTCTGACGGCAGCTTGACGCACTAAATAATCACACGTAAATGAAGGACTAAAACTGAGTTGTTAATTATTACTTTTGCGTTTTCCCGACGAACTGCCTTCGTCATTCCCGTTGGTAGACTTTTTCGAATTGGACAAACTGGACGGCGGTTCTAGTCCCAAAAGTCTGTGTATCCTGCTGCGGTCCGGCGCTGGGAAGTGTTTCTCAACCAGTGTTTGAAAAACACCTAAACATGTTTCAACATAAATTTGCTTTCTTAATTCAATGTTTATCACCTTTTGCGGTTGAAACAAAGTCTGTCAATTCTCCGTCGTCTCTCTCCAACTGTTCCAACGTCCTCGCTTCGCCTGTACTCTGCAAACCGATCACGACACATTTCCCGCATTTGATGGCTTCATGCGCGACGGCCACGGCATGTGGCACCTTGGCCGCTATACACAAGTACTTGAAAAATCGCTGATGCGCCGACCAGAACTGTCCCCACATCGTTTTTCTCATGCGATTTTCGGCGTCGACAAGCTCGGCAGCTTCGTGGAACTTTTGCATCGCTTCCACCCACAATTTGACGCTGGCATCGTAGGTTTTCTCAAAATCTTTAGACAATGGGACTTCTTCGATTTTGAACGCCACTCCATGAAAACTCAGTTGACGAGCAATATACATCCCTTAAATAATTTTTACAAATTTTTCAAAATCACCCTGTACAATTTTAGTTTTCTTACCTCTTAATTTCATATCCATCGCGACAATCTCCATAGCACCGACTCCTCTTTTCTCGACTGCCGAAATAAAATCGGCAAACTCCTTAAAAGGGGTGCCTTCACCCCACATTCCCAATCGCACCATGTACGCCATATTTCGGGGTTCAGACGCTCCAGTAGCGGACGCATAGACCACTCTGGCCTTTGGCAACTTATTTTGCAATTCCAAGACAGTCAATCCTGCAAAACGCAAAATTCAGTATTTATCCAAACACACACAGTCAGTCTTACCAGTTTTAGTTGGTTTTGAAGAACCGACGGGGCACAAATTTTTCGCCCTGTGACACTCGTCAAATATAATCAATCCGTCAAAATCCTGTCCACACCATTGCAACAACTGCTTTAACCTCGATTTGTATTTACCTCCGGCGGAGTTACTCTCTCCGATCAACGCCGAATAAGTACTAAATATCACCCCCTTTTTGACATTCCCGTTCACGGCCGACGATATTTTGGCGTATTTGAACTTATTCAAGGGGTGTACTTCAATTCTCCCAGCCCCGATGTCCTTTAAGTCTCTCTCGGCGTCGTACTTAAGGTCGTTCGAAACGGACACCCAGATGGCACGTTTTCGTCCCTTGAGGTAATTTTCGAATATAACGCCTGCGATAGTGCGGCCTTTACCGACACCGGCACCGTCTCCGATGAGAAAACCGGCACGCGATCCGTCAGGAAGAATGTGTTCGTGTGCTTGCGATGTGTAAGTTATACTTTCCAGCTGGAGGGCCGACAGAGCACCCGAACGAATCGTCTCATCGGGAATTGAAAGTTTGTACCAGACATCGGCCGGTGCCACGGAGGATAAAGAAGCCGTCTCGACCACAGGGTCGGGGTGCTTCTTTCCGAGTTTGAGCTTAGAAGGCATGTAGTCGGAATAGGTTTCAGCGACTCCTAATTCTTCGTCGTCAACCTGCGGGCATTGTGCTGTATTTAATTCCAAACATAAAAATGTGTGTTGAGAATACAGTTAAGATGAAAGCAATCTAGGAAACGTATTCTCTATAAAAAAAAAAAAAACACCACTTTTACGTAGTCTTACAGGGTTAAATAATCGCACAAACTAGACATGATGTACAACACTAAATTTATTAATTATTGATAATAGATTCAAATAAAAGTATATACATATTTATTTTTGTCTTAAGTTGGCATTCATTGGTCATTTGTAAATAAAAGATATATTGTTTTGTCAACACCGTGGTGGGAGCATTATATGGAGAAAGCACTAATTCAAATTCAGCAAACCGTTTTCGTTTCACAGCCAAAGTCATAAAAGCTTTCCAGTGTATCGGTGGCGTGGGCGAAACAAATTCCTGGTGGGGGTTTATATTATATTAAAACTACTCGTGTACACCTTCACCTTCATCTTTACAGTATGTTACGCCAATGGCCGACAAAGAGCGCGAAGTAAAGTAATGCGCAATCGCATTGAAAACAAGACTAGCCCAATAGAAATCCAACTTTCATCGTGCGTTGTCTCAACCTGCTGAACCCGAGAATCAAACATTTTCTGTGGATCAGATTTGACAGTAATACAAAGTCGTACCAATAGAGGAAAATCGCCACCAGAGGGACTTGGATCGCGACTTAATGGAAACTGTAATAAGGAGGCATGAAACTCGAATAACTGTGAACCGTTGTCAAAATTGTCAAAATAACGTAAGTAAAATAAAAACTTCAATCAAAGTATCGGCTCTTTGATACAATTTAATAAAACTAAAAAAAATACTGTCATCGGCGCGGACAACGGTCTGATTCACCCAAGTGAAGTATTGATATCTCAGTAGACTGTGGAATTTGGGTATTCCCTAAATTTTAGGTTGGCGATACAATCGTTTTCGGGATATTCTTGTTCATGTTTCCTTCCTGATTCCTAACCTTATTTGGTTCTGTCAACATGATTTGACGTAATTTCTCAATCTTCTTTATTCAGGTGTCCCCGAAATAACTACTTTAATTTTAGTCAGTAGTAGAACTCGCCGAGAGCAACAACATTTTTATCCACCACTTTTTCGAAATCTCATTTTTTTTTGGCATTTTTGGAGCCCTTCAAATTCGCGAACCGCCTATGGATATTTATTTTAACTTGACCTATAGAAAATCAATTGACATCTCAGTAGACTGTGGAATTTGGGTATTCCCTATATTTTAGGTTGGCGATACAAGCGTTCTGGGGATATTCTTGTTCAGGTTTCCTTCCTGATTCCTAACCTTATTTGGTTATGTCAACATGATTTGACGTAATTTCGCAATCTTCTTTATACAGGCTGTTCCCGAAATAACTACTACAATTTTAACCAGTAGTGGAACTCGCCGAGAGCAACAACATTTTTATCCACCACTTTTTCGAAATCTCAATTTTTTTTTGCATTTTTGGAACCCTTCAAATTCACGAACCGCCTATGGATATTTATTTTAACTTGACCTATAGAAAATCAATTGACATCTCAGTAGACTGTGGAATTTGAGTATTCCCTATATTTTAGGTTGGCGATACAAGCGTTTTGGGGATATTCTTGTTCAGGTTTCCTTCCTGATTCCTAACCTTATTTGGTTCTGTCAACATGATTTGACGTAATTTCGCAATCTTCTTTATACAGGCTGTTCCCGAAATAACTACATACTACAATTTTAACCAGTAGTGGAACTCGCCGAGAGCAACAACATTTTTATCCACCACTTTTTCGAAATCTCATTTTTTTTTAGCATTTTTGGAACCCTTCAAATTCACGAACCGCCTATGGATATTTATTTTAACTTGACCTACAGACAATCAATTGACATCTCAGTAGACTGTGGAATTTGGGTATTCCCTAAATTTTAGGTTGGCGATACAATAGTTTTCGGGATATTCTTGTTCATATTTCCGTCCTGATTCCTAACCTTATTTGGTTCTGTCAACATGATTTGACGTAATTTCTCAATCTTCTTTATACAGGTGGCCCCAAAATAACTACTTTAATTTTAGTCAGTAGTAGAACTCGCCGAGAGCAACAACATTTTTATCCACCACTTTTTCGAAATCTCTTTTTTTTTGGCATTTTTGGAGCCCTTCAAATTCACCAACCGCCTATGGATATTTATTTTAACTTGACCTACAGACAATCAATTGACATCTCAGTAGACTGTGGAATTTGGGTATTCCCTAAATTTTAGGTTGGCGATACAATAGTTTTCGGGATATTCTTGTTCATATTTCCGTCCTGATTCCTAACCTTATTTGGTTCTGTCAACATGATTTGACGTAATTTCTCAATCTTCTTTATACAGGTGGCCCCAAAATAACTACTTTAATTTTAGTCAGTAGTAGAACTCGCCGAGAGCAACAACATTTTTATCCACCACTTTTTCGAAATCTCTTTTTTTTTGGCATTTTTGGAGCCCTTCAAATTCGCGAACCGCCTATGGATATTTATTTTAACTTGACCTATAGAAAATCAATTGACATCTCAGTAGACTGTGGAATTTGGGTATTCCCTAAATTTTAGGTTGGCGATACAAGCGTTTTGGGGATATTCTTGTTCAGGTTTCCTTCCTGATTCCTAACCTTATTTGGTTCTGTCAACATGATTTGACGTAATTTCGCAATCTTCTTTATACAGGCTGTTCCCGAAATAACTACTACAATTTTAACCAGTAGTGGAACTCGTCGAGAGCAACAACATTTTTATCCACCACTTTTTCGAAATCTCAATTTTTTTTTAGCATTTTTGGAACCCTTCAAATTCACGAACCGCCTATGGATATTTATTTTAACTTGACCTACAGACAATCAATTGACATCTCAGTAGACTGTGGAATTTGGGTATTCCCTATATTCCCTAAATTTTAGGTTGGCGATACAATAGTTTTCGGGATATTCTTGTTCAGGTTTCCTTCATGATTGCTAACCTTATTTGGTTCCGTCAACATGATTTCACGTAATTTCTCAATCTTCTTTATACAGAGTGTCCCCGAAATAACTACTTTAATTTTAGCCAGTAGTAGAACTCGCCGAGAGCAACAACATTTTTATCCACCATTTTTTCGAAATCTCAATTTTTTTGTTGCATTTTTGGAGCCCTTCAAATTCGCGAACCGCCTATGGATATTTATTTTAACTTGATCTACAGACAATCAATTGACAGTTCAGTAGACTGTGGAATTTGGGTATTCCCTAAATTTTAGGTTGGCGATACAAGCGTTTTGGGGATATTCTTGTTCAGGTTTCCTTCCTGATTGCTAACCTTATAAAATTTCACGTAATTTCTCAATCTTCTTTATACAGGTGTCCCCGAAATAGCTACTTTAATTTTAACCAGTAGTAGAACTCGCCGAGAGCAACAACATTTTTATCCACCACTTTTTCGAAATCTCAATTTTTTTAGCGTTTTTAGAACCCTTCAAATTGACGAGCCGCCTATGGATATTTATTTTAACTTGACTTACAGACAATCGTTTTTGTCCGGAAAAGCCAACGTCCTTATCAAGTTTCTAATTTTTTTTTCACTCTCGGGTGCATCAGTTACCTGCTGTTGAGAATCAGTATCGGCGGGCGAACTCGATCGGGCGTGTTATTGCATTTTACTTTCGCTTTTAAAGTTATTATCGTAAAAGATACCTGCTTTTTCTCGTGTGCCTAATTTCCATTGAAGTTGTGCATTATGTTTTAAAAAAAACGCTAGTACCCGAATCGAATTTGGAGAATTTTGAAAGAGCAATAATTAAATCTCTATCACGTACAGAAAGTTTAATGTTTTCAATAATACATAATCATCGGAGAAGGTGTTTTCAACTTAAATAATACGTAGGGGCAGACGAAAATCCGCATGTTATTTATTAGGCCCCACAATTTTCAATAGCATTGTAGCATTGGATGTTGAAGTAAACACGTTTAGTAGGTCAGTTTTCAGATTTTTTTGTTTATTTACGCCGAGCGGTTTAAATTCATTCCGATGAGTTCTACCACTGGTTAAAATTAATGTAGTTTTTTCTGGGACACCCGGTATAAAAATTCCGGTGTGCGTGTGTTCGTAATTCTTCTCCTCCTAAACGGCTTGACCGATTTTTTTGTGTGTGTGAGTGGATCCCTAGATAGTTCTTAGCCACAGTTGGACCCGGTAGGTGGCGCTGTTGTCGCGATCCGGCTTTTTTTTTAATTTTCTGACCGATTTTGATTAATTGTTTTTTGTACTTATGGGATCACCTGGATGGTTCTTAGCAACAGTTGGACCCAATAGGTGGCGCTGTTGTCGAGATCCAGAATTTTTTTCTGACCGATTTTGATGATTTTTTTTTACTTATGGGGTCACCTGGATGGTTGTTAGCCACTGTTGCACCCGGTAGGTGGCGCTGTTGTCGAGATCCAGAATTTTGTTTTTAATTCTTGTTTAAAAAAAAAGAAATCGGTCCAGCCGTATATATAAAAAAAATAATAATAAATCTGTCCAAAAACAAATTGATTGAAATTTTTGACAGGACAACGTCTGTCGGGTCAGCTAGTAAAATTATAGATCTACAGAGATTTTGTCATTAAGATGATATATCTTTGATATAATAACCTCAATCTGATGTAGTTGGCATTTCTAGGTTTGACATAATTATTATAAACAAAGTTATTATCATAGCAACCTGAGATGTCAATAATTTCTAAATAACATAATTATTATATTGGAGGTGTAATGCTGCCCCATTATCCCACGCTGCCTCTTCTCGATGGTAGATCTGATCTTGAATTCAAATACGTCAAATTGAACACCAAAAAAAAAAAAAAACTAGATCTCTCCAAGTCGTAAACGTGCCAATCAGAGAGACTGATTAGACTGAAAGTCTGCTTTATATGGAGGAGGCCGTGTTATAACAAGAATTAAAAAAAATACTGTACTGTCGTTTGACCTTGAAATATAAACATGTCAGTTTATAGTGAAAAAAACAACATCGTTTGATTTTTATTTCTTTAAAATCAAATAAATTAAAAAAGAAAACACTAACGCATGCACCGTTTAACCGCCGGATTCCCTGTCCTGATTTTCATATGCTCTGATAAAAATATTATAATATAGTGTCCGGAAATATAATTTTAATATTTCATGGGGTTATTCTACCCTCAAAAAAAACATTTATATCAACATCAAAAATACTTCCTATGGCCTCTTGGGCTCTCCAAAGTACCCCAAAGTGACTTTAAAATTTCGATTAAATGCGCAACAAAAATCATTGAAAATTTGTGTCAAGAGCGTTATCAAAAATGTAAGACCACGGTCAAGGTCAGCGGGTCAAGTAGGAGGGGTTCAATGTTGTTATTTTGTGGAAGATAAAATAAAATTAATTTGTTCAATAATAGTATATTACGATCCAACGCCAGAAAGTTGCACTTCCTGGCTTCACCTCGCCCTTTTGTATCACGCACTCCAGGAACAGCCGGCCGCCCCACTTTTTCAAAACCGGGGCGGGCTGCTGTTCGCCGGCCACAAAAAAGTGGCTGTTCCTGGAGCGCCAAGCGACCGGGAACACCGACTATTTTTTGTATGTTCTTTACTTATTAGCTCGAAAAAATCTAGGGTGCCTTGCGACTGTACTGTTTTGCGGAATCAGCCTACAAAATATGGGAATGTTATTTTGTGCACCCTGTATATGTAACTAAATAATTTCATACAGGATCTTTATGAATTATTTACACATCCAGTAGGCTTTGAGCGTCAAACATCTCTACATGTAAATTTTGTTTTCCAGAGGCAATGCGATATGATTTTCTGTGAGTAATTAATTATATAAAACTTTACCTCTTCTTCTTCCTGATGATGCATGGGCTTATTTCCTGCATTCATCCACATTGAAGCCACAGCCTTGTTACTAAGTTGTCCACTCCAATGATGAGGGGGCCCCGTCGGGTTTGAATACAGCAGAGCCGACAAGTTCTGCAGAAAAGGATTTTGCATGTACGGACCACCGTTCATTCCCAGTGCTGCCATCTCCACTGTCAACAGAACTGTTATTACACACTGTCCGAAACCTCAACAGAAACAAAATTAAAATAACCAACAAGAATAAGAAGCGGTTGTCATGCCATTTTGAAAGAAATAATAAAAATTGAAGTCCAGCTGCTGTGGTTAATACTACGACTACATACTCAAAATAATACGAAAATAAATCCAGTGGCGTCGAACTTTTGTCTACTAGATACACCACTGATGAACATGCTGCATGTTAATATTTCAGCAATCCCTTTATTGATTCGTAAAAAGGGGCGAAACTCACGTTGTTTAAGCGAGTTGGACTTACTCTGTTGGAGAAATTGGGCAGCGTTGAAACCACCCGGTCCCGTAGGTGGGAACATGGAACCCATGTTCATTGGGCCCCCCAAACTGCTGAGCATGCTGGCCATAGCGGCCACACTGCCCATACTGTATGGGGAACCCACTGGAAAACCAAAACTCAATTCATAATTGTCACCCAATGAGCACACCCTTTCAGACACAATATTAAAAATTTATAAAACTTACTAGGAGAGTTTCTCATCATGTCGTAGGGGCCGAGAGGCATATTTCCGGGCATTTTGCTGTTGCCCCCCATGTTGAATTGCGGAGGTTTTGTGTCATTCTTTGGTACATTGTCTTGCTTCATCTTCGATCCTCGAGTCTCTTGAATGGAAGCTGCTGCTGCAAGATCCTTACCGCCCCCTTTAAATTAATACCAATGAAATTCCGCATAGAGCTCAAACAATGTCACTTACCAGGCACCTCAATCTTGTCTGGATCTTCATCGTCATCAAAGTCACTCCCCGACATGTTATCTAATTCTTCATCCATTTTGTCGTATTCTCAATGAAATGCTGCTGATATCCCAATTCGTGTTTTCGTGATGACTACACGCTTGCAAAGATTCAACCGATCTGTCGATAAAGTATTATTTGCAATCAGATGACTAATGCAAAGGGGCTAAATTTTTATCTTGAACCAAATATGGCGCAACCAACGCCCTAATATCAGAAATCCAGGCCGAATCAAAGCCAAATCGCATATCAAAGGACCAAAGCTGCAAAACCGATCAGCACGAAGTTTTTTTTGTTTTTTGGTTATGAATTTTTAACAAAGCTTTTAACGAGTAAAAAAGAAAAAAACCGTCTTTTTTCGCCAGAAATCCATACTGTACCGCTTCTAGCAACGAATTAATGCAAAATCATGTCTCATTAACCGAAAGGTATCCAAAAATCAACAAAAATAAACACAAAAGTGACCGAATTGAGTCATTAAAAAAATGACATTAATATTTTTTAGGATGAATTTGAGGGGCATTTTCACGCAAATCAGCACGAGTTTTATTAGAAATTGCTTCAAATATCATTAGCGGGCTTAAATGTCTATAAAGAATACTTACATTAAGCCTAGAACGCGGCATATTTCAATTTAAAGTGGAAGAAATCATGCAAGGCATACACACTAACGCCATTACCCGTCATGCACTGCAGACTACCAACATTGATTTCTGGTGACAAAAGAATGCAAAAATCACCAAAAAGTTAGGGACTTTTTACAAAAAATTTAGTAACACATCTGGGGAATTTCGGTTGGTGTGTTATCCGTCTTCGCGCCAAGACCACATTATACAAAAAATTGTTCTATTGTCTGCTATTGTGCAATGTTATGCAGTTTAGCCCTTTTAGCCTAAGGCCCGGTTTTTCAGTGCTCGGTTACATTCATGGTTATCTAACCATGATTATTTTTTGACACCGATTTTAACCAAGGGTGCGTATTTCAGTACCCAATTCTCGGTTAAAAATTTCACGGTCAAGTTATCAGAATTTATCTTACATTGGTAAGACTGTTGGTTACCTATTGCGTTAAAGAGCAAGCGCAGTTTGGCAGTTTTAACACTTGTGTCGTAGACTTGTGTCAATTGTCAAAAAATTGAAGCAATTTGTAACATTAGTTATATTATATTTATAAAAAAACGTGTGAACATGGAAGATTTATATTCGAGTACCAGTAGTGACACTGAAAGTCAAATACGTCGAGACCATTTTCATTATTGGGATATAAAAAAATTATAGTTTTTTTTTAACATCATGTCAATTTTAAAGTTGTGCTCATCTTGGAACAATTTTAATTTTAATTTATGCTCCTCTTCTTCATGTCGCAACTTCTGCTGGTGTATTTTTTCGCAGTGTCTCATAGCTGTTTACATTCCAAAATGTGTCGATTTTCATTTAGCAGTTGGATCAACAGGTTCATTTCACTGTTTGAAAAAAATTTCGAACGACTTGAAGTTGAACGGTCCATCACACTATAAAAGTAAAGTAAAACCTGAAGTAATTATGATATATATTCAATATTTTTACATACCTCTTGTAAAGGATTAGATCACTATGTTATAAATCGGCGGCGAATTACACTAATTATCTGCTTAACTAGCTAACGACTAAATTATACCTATATTATGCAAATGCTAAAAACTTTAAAATAGCACGAGATACGAGACAAGAATATAACAAAAACACAGTGTACAGACTACGGCAAACGTGCGAAAACGAAGTGAGGCGGCGATAAAGTGAACCTTTACGTCGTTTACAAGAGGTTCATTTATTAGAGAATACACACCTGAAACAGGAAGTGGTATAACATCACCCCTTCGGAAGGGTTTTTCCACATTCCTCAATGAATCACGAGAAACTAGCTTTACACTTTGAGGTAATGATAGTTGTTTTGATTCGAGTAGTGACATGTCAGAAATCGTGGTTAACCGAGCTCTGGGACCTGGGTTACATTCTCGGTCGTGTTGACCACGGTTAAAGTTTGACCGATCACCGAAAAACAACTAACCGAGAAAAATTTCGGTAACCCAGAATATTTATGGTTAACCAAGCACTGAAAAACCAGGCCTTAGAAAAGCGCAAGAACAGTGATTGTAACCGCGTTTAGCGTCGACATTGCTAAAATTTGTTGCAAATTATTAGTGACACCTAACCTAAAAATGTGGCCTGAAGTGGAAAGAGCCAAGAACGAAAATCGTCATGAATTGGTTTTTTTCGGAAAAGACATCTCCGAACGTTTAAAGAAGGGGGGCCTTGACGAAAAGATTTACGAATTGACTGGTTTAAACTATCTGGATATACATGAAACCAGTTTGGGTTCTGTCTCTGATAAGATTGTGGAACTCTCAAATTTACAGTCTTTGGTTCTTCATTCCAACAAGTTAACAGGATTCAACACAAATCTCGCCAAATTGGAAAAACTGAAGCTCCTGGATTTATCCAGGAATCAAATAAAGCAAGTTCCTGAACAAATCAACAACTTTGTGAACATGGTCACATTCAATTTTTCCCACAATGAAATTGAAGATTTTCCAAAGCTGGTGAACTTGCAAAAGCTGACAGTTTTGAATTTGTCCAATAACAAACTGAAGAAGTTTCCTGAGGTGTGCTCTTCAGAATTGACTAGTTTGTCAGAGTTGAAACTTAGTGATAATGAAATTGCAAATATTCCTTATCATATTAAGAACATCAGCAATTTGAAGGTGCTTGAATTAGGGCACAACAAAATTCAGGCTATACCAGGAGAGCTGGCTGAGTGTACAAAATTAAAAGGTTGGTAAAATCTAGTCAACAAAATTAGGTGTATGAGGTGTTAAATCCATCCTGCTTGTTGTATTGGGTTTTCATGAATGATTCATACATCATGTTGCCTGTGGAGAAAAAGATATGGTTAGAAAATTTTGACATTCAAAGCCTATTGGATGTGGGAGTCATTTAGGAAGACTAGGTTGCTTTCACAATTTTAGTATAGTTTTATTTTCATGCAGGCAATTTTTACAGTGTTGGCTGTGTGTGTCACAGACAGTACAAACTGTGAACAATATTTTACATAATATATATGAGCTGTCAAAAAAAAAACATGCTGTCTGGAAAAATATTTGTAGGATGATTCTGCATTCAACACTATGAAAAAAAAAAAAAAACTGTCGCCTTAATTGACTTTGTTTTAATAATTTTGCCGCCGAGGGTAATTTAGTGGTGGTGCGGGTTAAATAAAATTGTCATTAGTTTTTTTTTTCATTAGTATTTCGATGCGGTTAATAAATTACATAAAAAAAACATGGTAACTGATAATAAAATCTGCGATAATTATAATAATGACAATACTGAAGATGTCATCGGCTATTTGTGAAAAGAGGCATTCCGTGAAAAGCCGTAACACCAACTAACAATAATCGTTAAAATAAACTTTGAAATTTCAGTTAAACAACGTAATATCCAGGTCACTACAGCGATTCATTTCACCAATAACGTCCGACATATACAGGGTGACTGGAAATTTTATAAAAATAAATCGGTTCAGAAACACTTCATCACTATCCACCTAAAAAATTTGGTCGAAAAAAGCAGGTTCATAACCTAAGAACAGAAAATTTTGCATTCAGAAAGTCTATAGGAATGAATAAAAAATAAAGTGTCGAAAAATTTCAAAAATTTTGAGACGAAAAAATTCATTTTTGGCATATCACGTTGGGTGTCACGTCACACACTTTCCTAACATTTATTTTTGTTTATTTCATTTTAAAAATTCTATTTACTTTTATTGGCATTTATGAGAAAATCTATTTAATTCAAATGTACCATTATACCAAAAATTAAAGAAGTTAATTTACTACAAAAGTCCACATATTAATGTGACTGATTATTTATCTAATTCTTATTTCGACTTCACCTTTCCCGATTTTGTATTTTCTCTTCATTCTGCTAGTTTTTCCTTTTTTATTTCTTACTAGCTGGCCTGCAGCGGCTTCGCTCGCGCAGTAATTTGTTACCGTTAAGGGAGCGTTCGTAGAAAACGCATTCGCTCGACCGTTTTTTCGTCGACTTACGTTGCATAAATTGGTCTCCACGAAAAACCCTTTTATTCTAACGGTATAATAGACAGCCTATGTCCACCCTGGAGGTCCATTCTAAATATTGGTAAAAGAATTTTTAAATCGGATGAGTAGTTTCGGAGGTTAGTTGCTCCTTTTGTAGATGGTTCCTTTGACAGCACTTGGCTCAAGATATTATTGTTTCCAGGGTAATAAAAACGAGTGGGGCACTCCCCCACTCCTGAGCGTTTTAAGTTTCATTACTTTCGTTCACATTTTTAACTTAAGAAGTGGGATGTTAATACATACTTTTAGATGCAGAATCACCACACGAAATATTGTCTGCTATTTTCAGACACCTTCCTGCATGTCCACTTCATCTAACGCCCATTACAGTTCTAGATTTGAAAGCCAATCCCATTTGCGACAGACGTCTTCTGAAACTCATCGACCAGTGTCGCATCAAACAAATACTTGACTACGTCAAAAGTCACTGTCCCAATACCGTCGTCGAAACGTCCTTGAACGATGAAAAAAAGAAATCAGATTTAGACAAGTCAGAAGAGGACAGCGACGAAGATGACTTCAAATATACCATCCATGTTCACTACGCCAAAGATAACGTGAAAGTAGTCTTAGATGAGAGCGTAAAGTCTATAAGAGAATACTTCATAGGGTGTGTCGTCGATAAACTTAATTTCACAGAACAGACTTTCAAGAAATTCATCCAAATTCAAAACAAGCTTCACGACGGTGTTTGTCAAAAACGAAATGCGGCCACAATTGCCACCCACGACTTTAATAAATTGGTAACACTATATTATATCGTGCGTTCAACAAAAAACGACGTCGAGTGGGCCATGGATTAAAAAACGTATCGTCGATTTTTGTTGAACGCACGTTCTTACGTAACCCCACCAGTATTAAGTTTGTTTTTTAGCCACCAGGTGATCTTCAGTATACCACTCTCCCGCCGAAAGACCTCCAAATCCATCCTCTGAACCGCACGAATGTGATGACCGGGGCGGAGCTCTTCGCCTGTCTCCAAGCTGAAGCCCACAATCTTCGGAAAGAAAAAAAACGCAACACCTATTCCGGCATCCACAAGTACCTGTACTTAATAGAAGGGCATCCGCGTTTCCCTTGCTTGCTGAACTCGCAGGGTGTGGTCATCTCATTTCCGCCGATCACGAATTCTGAAGTCTCCAAGATCCATCCAGGAACAACGTCCATGTTCATAGAAGTGACCAGTTCCACCTCCTTGCATCTTTGCAAGGCGACAATGGAAGCATTATTGAAAGAACTAGCTATGTTGTTGGGGGATCTAAATGTGACTCAGGTGAAGACAACTGATGCAGAAGGAAATCTGAGGAACACCTTCCCGTCAAAAACAGATCTCAATTTTGGTGGAAGTGGCATCAAAGTTGTTAGAGATTAGAACACAACACAAAGTGCTTAATTTATTGTTAGAATAGGATTTTTGTATTGAGAAAAAATCTGGCATCTACAATATAGGAGTGATACAACAATGGGAATAGTTTTTGGTATAAGCTTCCTGTCACTTGTTTACGTCTATTTAATTTTATCAGTTTTCCTTTCATTGACATCAATGATGGCAATGTTTTTGGATGCCACCACTAGATGGAGTAGTGAAATACCCGATTTCACTATAGCAACTGGCGTTGAGAAGTATAAAATGATCCTGAATAGGGATAATCCAACTAGAATTTAAATCCAATTAGAACTAGAATATAAATGTTACTATATTACTTATAGTTGGTCCCTCAGTGAAATATAACAGGTAAAGAGTGGCATAAAAAGCCTCATTTCCAGCACACATCCAAAACAACACAGTTCTGTTAGTATAGTACAGATTCATAATGGGATTGTCTGACATATCAATGAATTTGTGGCTGGCTTTACCTTGGAGAATCGAGCTAAAACCGTTATTAAGCCGATTCATTTAAATTTTTATGACTTCACTTACGAATGTAGGTATATCCAATGACAAGCAATATCAATACAACAGGAAATTATAAACCAGAACATGTAATCTGGGTAGAAATGGGCTAAAACAATGCATAAACCCATTGTCCCACATCTGTCAGTCAACTGGTCCAGCATCCCACCAAATTTGGTGCTTTGGTTGAAATATCTAAGGAACAAAAATCAGTACGAAAATTTCCTCATGCACTGTTTCCACTACCGTGCTGCATGCCCATCAAAGGCGTCTAACAGAGCGGAAGTCACATAACAAATAACAGCCACCACGTAATTTGTGGGCATGTAATAAAAGGATATTAGGGCTAAAACGATTCTGGCATATCCTAAAACATGATATGATAATTGAGGTTATACAAGAAAGAACGGTGTCACCAATAATATTTGGCACAAAAAGGAAAATGTTTTCATTACTCATTTTTATAGTATTGCACAGACTTTCAGTAGAAACTGATTTTATTGTTGTGTATCGAAGACAGGTTTACATTGATTATTTGTAATTCTTGGAAGTTATGGTGCGCATGCGTCTTGTCAGGTCTCATCGAGCGTGCTGTGTTTTGCGGGAATTTGAATGTTTCATACTACGTTTATGCTCTTCGAAATGCGCATTCTGTAAATTTAGCTGTAAGGATAGTTTCACAGAGGCGAGTTTTTACCTGGAATACCCGTCCCGCCCACGCAGTATCCCCTTTGGAAAGTGGTCTTACGGACAATGCTCATCTCGGAATACGAAGTTCAGAAAGATGTTCTTTTCGGTACAAACCGATATGGAGGAACGAGGATAAGGACGAAATATGCTCAAGGGTCAGAAAGTATGCGATAAAAAAGATTAAGTGCGTAAGGAAGAAGAATACTGAAGTATGCAAAAAGGGGACTACAATTTATAACTTTATACAACGCGTCTACACTAGTCCGATGACAAAAGCAGCACGACAAACACGTACAGACATGCCCTACCCGTTGTGGGCTCAACGGTTGTTAACGCATTATTGGTCTCCTAGTTGTTAGCGATTTAAATATGACATTTGAAGGACATATGAGAGGCCAAGAACTAAGAAGGAGCCAATAAAAACAGATGCTTAAGTATTAATAACGATATGTTCTGATACAAAGAATGCACTATGGAAAATCAAGAGGAGCAAGACATTCTGTAGCGAATATTAAAAAAATTTAAAAGGAGGTCTATGAAGGTGTGAAATATGTATACAGCATTTGCACAAGAAAACAAAACTTTTAGTAATATAGTAATTTGAAATTAAACGTCAAATGAAATGTCTTTGACGTCACCAAACGTCAAATTTGAAAATTTGAAACAAACGGCGAAATTAAAAAGGTTGGCCAGTGAATCGTGGTCGTCCAGAAGAGCGGATCTACGTTGTGTTCTTTTTTTGACAAGACAACAGTGGTGGGAAATTCGAAACAAACCTACCAGGTTCTTTGAATGCACGGTGCGTAGTGTTGGAGGCGGAGCGTATATTAACAACACAAATTAGGGATTTATCAATGTATTTGGCTTTAGAGGTCTTATGGTCGAACTTTTGATTAATAATTTGGATAATTTAATTCATTCAACAATTGTACACAGATAATAAAGATATTTAGAATTTCCATTTCGGGTTTGTCATTTTGGTTCACCCAAACCTTCACATGCAAATTAAAATTTCATTGTCTCAATCTGAAAGAATACTGAAGTGATTTGAATACCAGTCTAGAAAATTTAATCGTAAAAAAAAAGGAATTCAAACTAAAACTCATTGAACTACCGTTTAAATGAAATTTGGATCGGTTCGAATACAAAACAAATAAAGCCAACTCGCCGCCATGTTTCCTTTATGCAAACAAAGAAAATGACCGTTACAAACATAGTGTCCCCTTAAACCTCTCTCTCATTCGAATTTTAATCAGTAATCCGGACCGTTATAATACAAACTTTCTGAAAAACTGGACAGGTAAATCCCCTCGACGGTGACGCCACTCCTCGACTGATAAATGTAATTTAAAATTTTATCTTTGTTTCGGACCCAAATCTGGCACACAAACGATAACAACTAACTAAAATTAAAATAACTGCACTAACACAGAACCGCAAATGAAAATAACGATTATTAACAAAACTAAACAATTTCAATTTTGGGAACGCTCTCGATACTTGCGATCGGAACAAAGACTAAGAAGCAAGTGCCCGAAAAACCCTAAGGTTTTCATTTTACAACCCTTGTCTCTCAACACCCTACGGCGTAAACTTTTCTCGTGGAGGTTACTGTCGGCAACCCATTTAGCGTCCAAGTGTTGGAGCTCGTTACAGAGTAAATGAAGAAAAGTAAAAAAGGAAGGTAGACAAAAAACAATTTAGAATAATATACAGGGTCTTTATTAATGATTCATACATCCAATAGGCTTTGAACGTCAAAATTCTTTATCTAACTCCATGTAAATTTTATTTTTCACTTCACGGACAATATAATCTAAAAAGATATTTGAAGCTCTGTAACCTGAAAGGTACATTATAGACGTATACTTAGTATAAAAGGTATAGAGTAATATTAGCTAATGAACAACTATGAAACAGGAAATATGCAGAAGAACAACAAGAAAACAATTTAAAAGAAGTACAACATAAAAAAAATATAAGAGAACTATTAGGAGAAGAAAGAAAAATAATTGAAAAAAAAAAACAAAGAAAGAAAGAGAAAAATTAGCAACCATTATAATGGAACGGAATTGAATAAAAGAAAGGCGAGATTGAATAGCAAAGGATGAAGCTATAGAAAGGTGTACAGTCTCTCCCTCAGGATCAATGGATCGTCCTGGATGGTTCTTTCGTGGTCGCTTCAGGACCAAGATACGCGCTCAGTTACTACTTTGGCACTATACCCCTTTGGTCCGCCCTCTAGAGGGTGGAAGGCCACGTACACCAAGTATCACAGAGAATATTGTGTGGAGGCATACTCCTTGCAGCGGTCCTGTTATTTCTCATGGGTTTCCCGAGCGGTTCTGCAGGTCTCGTGGAGTTGCAGGAATTTAGGAGGCGTCCTACCGGTTTGGCCTCAGGGTGGTGTGATGGGGTGAACGCCTGTGATATCCCTAAAGAGAAACAGTTCTTTTCCGTAACCCCACTGATGAATTGCGTGCTGTTCTCGGAGATTAGCGTTCTGTAAATCCCATAATGAAAACAAGACTTCATTCACGATTGTCCACGCACAGCCGTCGGCGCCGCCGCAAATAGTTTGATCCACCGCGTGGCGTGATTTTCTATACTAATTAAGACCCATCGTTTCTGGGAGTCGTCGGGAAGCAGTGGTCCAAATGTGTACCCCAGAGCTAAATTGTATTACGGCACAAAAATTAAATTTTACAGGAGAGCAGTTGAAAGATTTTAATTTCAGTTATTATTTGATTAACTTTTAATTTTAGCTTCTCCGCGACTTGGAAACTATATTAAGTAGGAGTTAGTGTTGTATACCAGAGCAAAACAAGCTGTATTGATAGCCATTTTCGGAAAAAGTGGAGTTAATACAGTTTAGCTCTGGGGTACAGAAATGGATAAACCACATTCACCACCATTCTCTGGTTCAAGACAGGCGTCTGTAGTAAGCCTGCCGGTTTTTGGTTATGTGCCTTGTAGTGTTGGCATTTGTGGCATGTTTTCAGGTAGTCGTGTAGTTGTTTTTTGATTTATTAGCATCTGTGTTATGGCTAACACTTTGTCTGCGTTGACATAAACCCCTGAGGACGAAACGCGCGGTGTCTCAGATACATAACTCCGGTGCATTTGGCGCGGTTAACCCCAAGCTGTAATTTGCACGAACCCTTCACGGGTTTCTTCGCATCCGGTGAGATGACAATCAGGTCAGGTCCGATCAGCCCGACGGCAATGGTGGCAATGCGACGGTAGTCGACGCACAGCCTGATAGCACCATCGAGTTTCGGCACTAAGACGAACTTAGATGTACACTCCTCGATGATACCGGAGTCTCCTTTTACAGTTTCTGGGTTTCTTGAGGCGTCAATCCATAGGATGGTCCAGCGATGGGTGCCTAGTAGTAGGTCTAGTTGTTGCCTAGTTGATTCTTGGAACAATGCTAGCTCGACCCGGTGGAGATGTAGCGAGGCAGTGTTAGTTCTTAACGGTGGGGTCTCAAATATTGCGTTGGTCACTTGCTCGTCCTCCATGAGTTCCATACCTATTCAGAGCCTCCTGGTGCTTGATGCACAGACCAGTACCGTGGGCGTCGTCATCGGATACGGAGGTCCGTACCATCTTTCGTCATCGACAAATGGTTCCAACGATGACTTCTTGAAAGATTGCTTCAACATCGGAGTCGCTGGGGCTCGGCGTTCCGCTGGTCATGAATTAATTCTAGATTGTAGGGGCGTCGGTAAAAATATACCTTCCTCGTCTCAGATCGAATCTAAAAAATCTAAAAAAATTAATAAAAAATAGAAAACATTTTCTTTTATAACAAACGATGCATAGTTGTTTTCAGTATTTTTCAAAGAATTAAGAAAAAATATAAAAAAATCATTTGTTGATAACATTTTTTTAATAAACAAGCAAAAATAATAAATAAATTTCTTCCATAATATAGAAGAGCAATATAAATAATGATTAAAAAAAACAGTTTCTTAATTTTAATATTAAGCAACAAAAAATAAAGGCGTTTTTTACTAATAATTTTTTTTTAAATCATAATGCATTTGTTTATAACAATTTTTTAAACAACTAGCAGGTACCCGGCGCGCGTTGCTATGACTTTTTGACATTTTATGTCTGAAACTGTCACTGCTCAAAACTAAAACTGTCACTTTCGAAAAAACTCGATATTTTTCGTGGTTTCAATTCGATCCTACCAAACTTCACAGAATCACCCGCTCAGCTAATCTGAAGATTGCCTGAAAATTTCTTCAAAATCGGCCCAGCCGTTTTAGGGAACATAGATATATAGTAGCCTCAAGCTTAAATTGTCACGGGGTTGGGAGGGGAAATGATGCACGGCCAACTTATCTATAAACGTCCTAAACTAGTTCTGAAATAACATTGTACTCTTGATCGACTGTTCGGCTAAGGTGTTAAGGAACAATGTAAGGAAAAATGTAGATTGAGTTGATCACTTCCCTCAGTACGTGTAACAAATTAATATTTTACTAAACTAGAAGAATGTTCTTAAATCCAAGTGGAGTAAATTTAAATTAAAAAATTTTAATATATCTAAGTCGAACTCCACAAACTTTAATCAGCATAAAATTACAAATGGAACATGTTTCGGCAGAACACTTCTGCCATCATCAGAATATAAAAATTATATAATTTTTTACAACTTACTGGTCCCGCAACGTCTCGTTTCCGACAAAAAATACGTGACAATTTAAGCTTGAGGCTACTATACACACACCGATTTTTATACAGATGATCATAAAGTTCCGCACAAAATTAATAATTTAGTTATGTAATGCTTTTGCGAATAACGCTCGAACAGGTCGATTTTTGTTTTCAAATTGCCATCTTTTGACATAAAGATTTTGATGATGACGTCATCTGTTTTTGATCTATGACACCGTCATCAATTTTTTTCACGAACGAACGAACGGTATCGAGGTGGGGGTTGGACCGTTGGATTCAGGAGGTCGAGTTCCATCAGAAAAAAAAATACCTTCCTCGTCTCAAATCGAATCTAAAAAATTAAATATAAAATAGAAAACTTTTTTTATAACAAACGATGTTGTTTTCAGTATTTTTCAAAGAATTAAAAAATATATATAAAAAATTCATTTGTTTAATAAACAAGTAAAAATAATAAATAAATTTCTTCCATAATATAGAAGAGCAATATAAATAATGATTAAAAAAAACGGTTTCTTAATGTTAATATTAAGCAACAAAAAAAAAGTTTATTAACAAAGGCGTTTTTACCAATAAAAAGTTTTTTTAAGAAATGATTTTTTTAAACCATAATGCATTTGTTTGTGGCAATTTTTTTCACGAACGAACGAACGGTTAGAGATATCGAGGTGGGGGTTGGACCGTTGGATTCAGGAGGTCGAGTTCCATCAGAGATAAAAACGAATTTTAATGCGTTTGAAAAAATTTTCAAAAAACCTCTATAACTCGAAAACGGGGATATTTAGGGGGAAACTGATGGGACAGACAGTTAATTTAAAAGCCTTTTGAAACAAAAATTTTGGAATCCAAAAAGTGAGATTCTCAAAGTGTGAGAACTTAAAACTAGAAATCTTGGAAATACTAAGGGTGTAAAGCCTTAAAGGATTTGAGATTATGACAACTTCAAAACCTAAAAACTTTTGAACACAAAAATCTCACAACCTGCGAGTTTGAGAATCTGCGAAAATAGAAACTTGAAATCTCGAGGATTTGAAAGCCTATAAGTATTTTTTTATTATATATAAGCTTTGCGCTGCGCTGGTCAAAAAATGATCTTTTGATTTTTTTTAAACATCCAATTATTGTTGCGTAAACCTGGCATCGAAGGCGGCGGCGGCGAACACTGATTGCCAGATATAGCTGGCGGTAGGTGCGGCGTCCTCTTTGGTGGCCAGCGGTAACATATCAACATCGTCGGCGTTCTGGCAAAACTTTTTTATTAACATCGCTTTTATGTATCAATTAAGGCTGATTTTGAACGGATTAAGTCGCAAACTATTGTATTTTGTGAAGAATAATCAAGTTTTTATCTTCATAGCATCAGCTGCAAAATAATTGAATAAGTTATGCAAGTATTAATTTTGTTTTTAAAATTTTACAAAATATGTAATTTGATCAGCGTCAAAAGCAAAAACCGTTTTGTTGCCGATGCCCACAATTCGTTCAAGGCACTGGATATATATGTCAGAGCGGTGGAAGCGGATACAGCGCATTCCTGAGGTGGTCAAGAGTGGGGAACTGAGCGGAGAACAAGACTCCCCCGAGCAGAGAGCGGGGAACGACCTGCCTTGAGCACAAATCGGGTCATGTTATCATCTATTCATAGTTTATTAATTGTGTTTAAAACTGAGTCATAGAATATGTTATATATTTAATCTAGCTTCCGGCGTTTTGATTACGTTAGTGTTTAGCCTTTCAGCTGGTGTTTTACAAATAAAATCTAATTTAAAACCTTAAAACTAATCACGCACTGTCCTGCGGTTTTCAAAGTCAAGCAGCAGAGAGCGTGATGTACCAAAACCACACTAAAACATTCTATAACATTGGTATAGTATGGTATGGTATGGTATTTGTTGAGTTGTAGATAAGAGCCCCCGGAGCTCAAGCGTATAGAGGGTGGCTTTTTAAAAAGGTGACAAAATTATACTGGTGATAGGTCCCCCCAAATAATACTCCTATCAGTTTTTAGAATTTTTGAAGAAAAAATTAAGTAGAAATAACAAACTTGTAGAGGAGCGCTGGGACGTTGTGTAGGTCGGGATATAACAGTGTATCACCAAACCTCACGAGAGAAACTGACGAGTTGCAGAAACTTAATACACGGGTGCAACATAAATTAAGCACGTCAATGTGCGCGAACAAGGTACTGTTATACTCCAATCTGAATAAGTCGAGGTCTAAAAAGTCTAATATCTCATCAGTAAAATTTTGTCACCTCTTTAAAAAGCCATTCTGTATAGCAATGGTTCGGTCTGATGAAAGAAATCCAAAGTATCTACAGTAGTCGTAAAAGTGGTGAAGAAAAGAAAAGCAAAACCATCATATAATAAAAGAATCCGCCTAAAAAGGGATTTAACAATGTTTAATTTGGTTTTTGAATTGATATTTTGATAATCTTGAAAGATTGCAAAAGTATGGCGTCATTTCTTTTCAGGTGTATCTTTGGTTGCCTATACTAAAATCGTTTAGGAAAAAAAATGCATTTTTTCAGCACAATGATAACACTTATTTCCACCGTCAAACAATGCGTAATTATTGTTTAGAACACAGTAATTGCTGGCTATGCAATCATGCAATCCTAAAGAAACTCAATGAATTTCGTTTGAGAAGTCCGTCCCTTTGACGCACGCGCTCTGTCAAGGTCGTTTGAAATTTTTGGCAGGTTATCTTATTTTTGCAGCGAAAATTGTCGCTACTGTCAATAATTTCGGCTTGACTCATTTGAGGCCGTTGTAAATAATTAAAATCGATACAGCGTGTTCCAAATAAATGTAAATCGCTCGTGATTTCGCTTAAGTCGTACGGTGTTGTGTCACGTGACGTTTGCTTGTCATTTTTGCAAATGTGTTGTAATGGCCGTCGATGAAAATGTGGAACAGTTCCCGTGAAATGCTCGTCGCGACGCCCGAAAACACCGTCGAAACCCCTTGAAATAGTAAAAACTGCCGAATAAGTGGACTTTGAATAAATCGTACAGATGTGACAGGTTGTTCGATGCTCGATCGCGATGCATCAATCGCTGTAAACGAGTGCTGTATCATCACAAAGTCCCGTTTTTGCGGAATGGCCCCTTCGCCAGCGAACAATTCCGCTCCCAAAGCACCGGATAAGCTGAGACATGATAAGCCCTTACTTAACAAAGAGAAAAATAAAGATGATAAGGTAGGTCGCGCTCGTTTGTTGTGTTTTTTCCGCCTTTTCAGTGTTTGTGTAGTTTGTGGGGGTCTCTCGAGGCCCCATTTCGAGAAAAAATCGATGTTTTGCCCAAAATTCTCTCATTGGTCGTTTCAACAAATGGCTGACAGTGTCGGCGATGACGTTCGGAAAATTGCCATTAAAACAGCCGAAAATCCTCTTTTTGCCCCTGGAAATTCCCCAGAACGAGTGAACAGCCCTCGTGGTACCGTCGGATACCTCATGCTTTTCAAACACTCGTTCGTGCTTAACTTTGACTTTAGACCGACTTTTGACAGGTGACGTAGCAATTTTGGGCGTAAGCATTAATAGCATTCAATTTTTTTACAATTGCACCATTACCAGACAAAAATCGATAATCGATTGCAGACATTGTCCGATTTGAACGATGGCGAACTCAAGGGTCTGTTGGACGAAGCACTGAACTACAAGAACCCAAAGGATCGAGAAGGAAAAAGCAAACTTTTTAATCACCTGTTGAACGAGGCCGAGGAAGACGAGCGAAATGCCAGAGCCGCGCGTGCCGGAGGCTCCGAGCTAGTGAGGTACTGCAACCCTTCAGCAAAACGCAGTTCTAGGCATAGGAAGAAGCCTAGTTCAATTTCAGAGAATATGATGCATGGTGGAAGTCTGGACAATTTGGCAAAGGAAGAACTTTTTGGGGCATCCAAACATAGAACAAAGAAAAGTGTTAGTGCTAGACAAAGGGAAGGGGGTAAGTAAACATGCAGCAAATGATTCACCAAATAAAGGGGACACATTTACACAGACTGTCATGTTTAAAAATTGAGGCTGAAGTGGCATGGCCTACTGATATTACTTAAATTTTGACAGGTGACAATAATTTTGAGGAAAATAAAGTGGATTGCCAGATTATTTTTTAGGTTAGGATACAGTAATGATTGATCCGACTTTTTCACGTTTATATATGCCAATATATAACAACTATAAAAAAAAAAAACAATAATAAATAGTCACGTGTATGGTTATGTATTAATCAATTGTTTTGAACTTTGACGCCAAGAGGTGTACCGGGTGGAGAGGCAGACCCGTTAGTTACTCTCGCACATTAACAGGTGCCGCTAAATGAACCATCCTTTGTATAAGTGGGCCATGGTATTAGTTACAATGACATTTACGGGTGCTCATGTCAGCGCTGTCGTAGAAAACTTGATTTCAAGAATTAACAAAAATGTCGGTTTGAATTTTTGACTTGCGAGGTTAAAGTGTCAAAAATGACGTTGCACGCGACTGGGCCGAAAATGGTTTCTACAATCACCCCAGGACGCAATTTTCATTAAACCAGATTCTAATAAAAGAAAACAAATTATTAATTTAAAATAAATGTTTATTGGACTAGTTCAATAATGAGTTTTTATTGCACTATTGTCATTATGAACAATGTTCATAATAATTGACCTAGCTACTTATATAATTTTGATTTGCTATTTAAATTTTAATTGGCCTAACTACTTATATGATTTTGAGTTGCTTTTAAGTCACTTTTTCTCTGCATATGCTTTAGTTAGTAGTTGTTTGGCAGGTTTGAATCAGGTATTGTACAAATAAGTATAACCACACATTCTTGATGCGTATTTTTGACCATATTTGACCACAAGTTGAATCTCTTTCGCTTTAAAAACTTTCATAATCTGAAGATTAGACAAACGTTTGATCTTCTTTTTCAAAAATTATACAGGGTGATTCAGAGCAACTTTATCAAGTGTGCGTTACAAATTTGGACGTAGGACGTAGGTACGCAGTGATGAGATCAAGATTATTGATTTGTACGATTGGAATAAGAAATTAACGAAATATCAAAACACCAAAAAAACTAAATTACGAAGTATAAAATTTACGAAATAGTAAAATGTCAAATTGACAAAATATCAAATTATGGAAACAGCAAAATCTTAGATTAACGAATTTCACAATGTTAGATAAACGGAATACTAAAATATCACATTATCAAAAGAGCAACAAAAAGAAATACATATAAGATTAACGGCACAAAGAAGAGCAGTTGAAACGTGTATTGTGGAACATCTTTGTTTTCACCGCCAAGTTGCCGACTGAGAAAGTAAAGCATTTCTTCGGTCGATTATAGGGTGCGTGGCCAACACAGAACTCGCTTTTCGTTATTTACCTTTGCGGAGGGAACATGTCTACGTGGAGCGGAGCCCACGGGTTTGTCTAGGTATTTATTAAATGTCAAGTCGAATAATTAGTTCTGTTAAACTACGACTGGTGGTTTTTCTGCACGACCAACTTTGACTAATTCTGTTTTCGATCTCTGCATCAAAATACCAAATTAACGAAGCACCAAAATATCATAACTGAAAATCACATCGAATTAACGAAACAGGAAATATAAAATTATATCGAATTCTAAAAAATATCAAATTGTCAAAATATTGAATATCACATTGATAAATGGCAAAGTAAGGAAATAGTGAATCAAAGAAATATCAAATTAATGTGAAAAGTCTCTTCAACGAAATGTCAAATTAAAACGAAATTGTAGAAATAAAAAATTATGGAGTTAACGAAACATACATAATATAAAATTTAATGAAATGAAAAAATTTTGAAATCAGATTAACGAAAAATCAAATTGATGAAATTTATATCAAAATGAAAAATCAATTCAACGAAATATCAAAACTTAAATAATAATTATTAAAACAAATAACATCAAAAAACATCAAATTTACCAAATAACAAAATATAATACGATATACAGGGTAGCGCAAAAGTATGGAAACACCTTCATATCTCAAAAACTGGTAGTCCGATCTAAACCAAATTTGGCAGATATTTAGGGGTCTATAATATCTACTTGGTGTAATTTTTTCATAGCTGCACTGTCATTTGTTTCCGAGATACAAGACCAACTTTTTTTTTTAAATAGCAACATAGGGTGAAAATAACCTTTTTGAAAAGAGCATTTTTTTCTTAATTTAACGATGTGCTATAATAATTCTACTTTTTGGTCTTTGTGTGCAGAATAAATAATATTTTTTTATAAAGTATTATTATTATTAAACTCACGGCTGCAAATATTATTATTTGTGATGTAAGAAAATAATATGCCATCAAACCTAACAGTATTACTAAAAAATCTGTTTTTTTTTTAATGAATATTCAAAGTGTTGACCATTAATTTCTTGATAAAAATGAATTCTATTAACAAAACTCCTCATCTAAGATTATTCCTGGTCTTACACAGCTTTTTCCAAATTGTGACAGACGAAATGTACCTGCCGTAGCAACCTGGTTCCAGCAAGATGGAGCTCCACCTCATTTTAGTTAACAAGTCCGAGGTCACTTAGATGAGGTATTTCCTGGCAGGTGGATCGGCAGGAGAGGGGCAATTGAATGGCCGGCCAGATCGGCCTCCTGATTTGTCACCTCTCGATTTTTTTGTGGGCTCATGTAAAAAGTAGAGATCATGCCAGAAGACCACTTGATTTTGAAGATTTAAAGCAACGAATATATATAATATAATATAATCCATCATGTTACGCAATGTGTTACAAAGTTTTGTTAATAGAATTCATTTTTGTCAAGAAATTAATGGTCAACATTTTGAACATTTATTGTAAAAGACAGATTTTTTAATAATACTGTTAGGTTTGATGGCATATTATTTTCTTACAGCACAAATAATAATATTTGCAGCCGTGAGTTTAATAATAATAATAATTTATAAAAGAAATATTATTTTTTTTGCAGACAAATGCCAAAAAGTAGAATTATTATAGCATATCGTTAAATTAAAGAAAAATGCTTTTTCCAAAAAGGTTATTTACACCCTATGTTGCTATTTAAAAAAATATAAGTTGGTTTTGTATCTCGAAAACAAATGACATGAAAAATGCAACATGAAAAAATTACACCAAGTAGATATTATAGACCCCTATATACCTGCAAAATTTGGTTTAGATGGGACTAACAGTTTTTGAGATATTCAGACGTTTCCATACTTTTGCGCTACCCTGTATAATATAATTAATGAAATTAATATGGCAAATATTGGACTGACGAAATATCCAAACATCAACGAAATATATCAGATAACAAAACATGAAATTATCGGAAAACCTAAATGTCAAATTAAAACGAAATGTCAAAATGCACCAAACTAAGGAAACTAACGACAAATGAGTTCGAAATACGTATTAATGAAATTACGAGCAACGAATTAGCGAAGAATAAAATTTACGAAATACAAGTAAAATATCAAATTCACCAAATAGCTAAATTAATGTCAAATTAACGCAATGTCGGTTTAACTGAAATAGCAAATTGACAAAACGTGAAATTAACGAAATACATAGTAGGATATCAAATATGTATTAAAAGTAACGGAGGTTTTATTACCAAAACATTAAATTGTTTTCACTATTCACTTCACCTGTCAAACTGTGACATTCGACCAATAGCAGCCGTAGAATTTCAAAATTTTGGCCAATCAAAATCAATTGCGGTGATAATTGTACTAGTACAAAGTGCCGCCGATAATTGTCTAGTACTTTTATGAAAAATCGTAAGGTTCACTGAATAGTCCTCCGAATGCGATTCGTAGTCAAAGTTGAGCAATTGTCAATGACATTCGTGACATCTTAGAAATTGTCGACATAACTTTGACTACTTATGGTATTATAAGCGACAATCTCCATGGGAAATATTTATGGCTCTTAGTCTTGTAATTTCTGACGGTTCAATTCGGTCACTTGATTAAAAAATATATTATTAATTTTCTATTGTTCTTTTAACGTATTTATGAACGGTCTGAATTTTTTTACGTCATGCAACTGTCACAAAACACTTTTTAAGTATTTTTTTATATTCGTTCTGTCAATTACATAATCGAGAAATTGGTACATAACTAAATATAGATCCTTTTCCGGGTATGTATTTATTTTGACAGCTGTCAAACCTAACCTCAAAATTTGATGTTAATTCGTGTTTTTTCTCATTTTGTGTGAACAAATACAAAAAATTTTGTTTAATACTCGTGACAGTAAAACAGATTCGATTGTACATCAGTGAATAAAGATATAGGTTGGGCAATTTGAAAAAATAAAATCTTATTGATGCGCCATTTGTTGGAATCAGGTTTAAAATATGCAACGTTCTCGACTATCTACACCGAACACATATCAGTAAGATCACTAATTGTAAATTTCCTTCAAAGGGAGCCTGCCTTGCAATGTCAATGCAAGCACAATTATCAGTCATGACTACCAATTTTTGGAAGAAGCGCGAAAGCAGAAGCAAATGACGGCAAAAATAAACACGGATGTTGAAGAGCAGAGGCTTCTGGAGCACGACACTCTCGACCAGAACTTTCAAGAGAAAGGAAATGAATCACCCCAGTTGAAGTTCACCACGAGAGCATCACTGCAAGTCAGTAAGTGCCATCTCAATTTGTAAAACGCAGTCAAATCACTAAGTACATTATTTATATCACCCTCATAACATAATTTCTTTGGCTCAGAGAGAAAATTATTTTGTACCAGATGTTTCAGAAATTGGGGACATTAATCGAAATCGGACCATGGAAAAGAAAGGGCTGCAACCGAGGGTACCCGTTTTCCATGTTTTCATGTCTAGGGGTGGCCCTGATAGTAAGTACTCTTTTCCATTGTGCGATTTTGACAAAAAGTTACATTGAGTCACAACAATGTGTATGATTTATTTCTAGTTATTTTTAGTTTTGCGGTTGGTTACTAAGTTTTAAGATGTCAGTAGGTACTAAATTTTTATTTATTTTTCATTAAATAAGTTTAAATGTTTCACGATTAAAAGATAAGCTCGGAATTTTTTTGGTTGCTTGTTTATCAAGACTTACGTTTTTTTAGCGAACAAAAATTGTTGTGGAGTAAAAAAAGATAAGGTTATGTGTATAAGTGATTCTACACATGTGGAAATTGTTGCCCCATTAAGTTTCTTTTCTTGATGTAGATGAGGTTGATGGAGCGATACAGTTTCCTCATCTGGAAATTGAGAGGAAGACTTCGATAGCGACTAAGTCAATAACTCCAATTATTGGCCCTGACTGTTCTGGGACTTTCAGGATTTCTAATGACCCAAAGGTATTTTACTTAACAATTAAATAAAAAAACTCATTTAATGTGTTACAGAAAGTGGACGAAAATGGCAACGCTCTGCAACAGAGTGTGGTTAAAACGAAAAAGAAAAAAATGCTCACAGACAAAAACGTTGTAGTTTGCAAAGCGGAGAACGTAGAGGGACACCGAAGCGACATCATTTCCGATATCGATAAATTAATGGAGTTTATCGGCATCACGAACGATCAGACCGACAAAAGTCGCTCGCTAAAATCCAAACAGCTGAACAGGCACTCCTCAGATGACACGAGTAAATCGAAGAAACGTGCGCATTCGTCAAAGAGTAAAGACAACCGAACGAAATTAAAAAAGAGTAATTCTTTAGGCGAGATTTCGACGACGAATTTGGACGATTTCGACTTTGATAAGGATAAAGTCGTGATGAGGAACAATAAAAACAGTAGTGATAAGCCGCGAGAGAGACGGTCGTGGGGCAACATGGAACCACTGCCTCTCCAAAATCTCTACAGTAACGCATCAGCCGAAAATCTAGAAACAGCAGAGTTCCGCGTCGTCATGAAGAAAAAGAAGAGCAAAAAACGCCGCAATTCCATCAGCGGACGTCCGAAAACATCGACGAATCAAACGGGAAAAACCGACACAAGGGGGCCGTCTCCGGATCTGAGGAGGAAGTCGGCATGTTCGGTACCTCACAGTGAGAAATCGAACGATTCATCTGACGTGGACTCTGTCCATTCTTTGCCTATCGACACTCAGAGGCTGGATCTGGCCACCGCCCGCCTGAATATGCCGATTTCCTACGCCGACATGGCCAAAACCACCGATAAACCTAAAGAGAAAAAGACAAACGATAAAGTGCCAAAAGAAACTGTTGACGTTGTGAAGTGTGTCTCAAATCAATTAGTGTGTGACTCTGTAAAAACAAACAATATTGATATGAATCTTAGTGTTAAAAATACACCACCTGATGTTCATAATATAAAAAATTTTCCGGCGATCACTAAACAAATTGCATTGCAAGTGAACGTTGACAAAACGAAAAACAGCAATAAAATTTGTAGGAACATCAACGTTAGCAAGAACGTTAAAAACAATGTGAATAAAACGACAGTTTGTGATATGGAGCTTCAAAATAATTTACAGAATCATTTGGTGAGTATATGAGAAGGAAATTGTCAAGTGTTCTTGTTTTTTGCATTGTCATAGGTCACAGGCGAGTTATCGTTATCATAGTGTAATTTTTATCTGTAGAAAATCAGTTACGCCATTAGTTTCTATTGTGGCAACAGAGGTTGCAAGAGAAAAGTGTGTATTAGCATCACGAGGATGATTAAAACACCTCTGGCCACTCCTAAATGAATAATGAAAAATTAAAGTAACTAGATTGGTGACTAGTGATACTGGTACAGTATGATTTCATAAATACACAACTTTTTCACCAAACTGAATGACGTCAGCTATTGTCAAAGATCGAGTTGTGCATAAACAATAGCTGCCACTATATTGTGAAAAGAACAAATTAATCAGCTGAAGATTTTGGGGATCTTCATGAAGGGAGTTTTGGCAATCAGTTGGCGGTTGGTAGCATTAGCACTAGAGAATTACATAAATGTTGGTATGTATAACGGTCGTAATTATGATGCTTTATAATAACTCTTAGGGGCATTTAAATACACGCATTCTTTTTTCTCTAAAAACATCCAATTTACGATTTTTTCAAGGCTACCATTTTGGTGTAAAAATTAGTAAAAATCTGAGGACGAGGGCATATTAAAAACAAATGCTATTTGGCCGTTTTTTATGTTGATTCAAAGGATCACACAAAATTGTAACGATTTTGGCCTAATAATAGATATATCTTTTTACGGTCTGAAATCTGGAACGACTTCATAGTTCTAGAGAACTCGATAGTCGCGTCAAGGAACATTTGAGAATGCTATCATAGTTATTGTAAACTAGTATAGCCAAGTTGTTTTACAAAGGTTTTCGATAAATTAAAATGCAAGGTGGCTAGCAAAAAAAACTTTGACGCTGTATCTTTCTTTTTTTTTAAACGAATTTGAACGAGATATAAAATAAAATCGTTTTAAAAACACCTCAAATACAATTACATAAATACAGTTGATTTTTGTCATATTTACTCCTTTTAGAGTTTGTTTTTTTCTGAATACAAAACATGTAGGAAAGTAGTTACTAAAATCATCTAGAATCAACAATAAAAAAAATATTTTTTTGTAAACGCTCCCCAAAATTACAATTTTATTAATCATTTGAGTCCGTAAAATGGTACATTTCTAAACGTTGTCATAGCAACCTTTTGCGGATTATTTTTGATTAAATATTTTTAAATAGCTACAGCGTGATCAAGAAGGACTGTTTGAGTTGGTAATACTAAATTTCATTTTTAAATGGTAGAATTGTAACAACTTCCGGTTGTTGACGTCTTGACACTGAAAGCCGTCATTCACAACTTACTGACATTTCAAATTTGAAATTAAAACGTGAAATTAGACCGAATGGGCAGCAGTTTGTAGGGGCATTTTGAGCATTACCTTGAGTGTGATTATCGTTCTGTATTTCAAGTTTAATTTCTGCTTCGTTTAATTTCCTTAAATTAATAGAATTTCTATTCACCTAACCTACAATTTTTTCTCAGTTGACGTTACGTCAAATATGTGTATCCGGCTGCAGTGTTACAAATAGCCGAAAAAAGTATCTTAAAAGTAATACCAACTCAAACAGTCCTGCTTGATCACTCTGTATTTACCGATCGATTTGAGCGAAGACAGTTTTCCTAGAAAAAGAACCGTTTTCTGAGGGTGTCAAGTTTCCGGAACCAAAAATGGGTTTTTTACCATAATAAAGTTTTTAACGTAGTAGCTTGGCTGGAAATTAATGAGCTCACCGGTATACTAGAGAAAAGTCAAAAAATTAGACGTCAGTGTGAATCAATGTCAAACTTTAAACTCATTGCAGAAGAGAACGGAAGGCCCAGTCCCAGTTATGACACCGCGAGGGGGCTTAAAAAATAGTCCCGATTTGGGGGTTACGCGATAAGTCGGAAAAAAAAAATTTGACTCCAGGAATCACAATAAAATAAATTTTCTTTATTTAATTAATATCAAGAAAAAGGAATTAAAAATTTGGGAGCTATAACAAAAAACATTGTTTGTTACACGTACCTAAAAATTTTTTGCAGACTCATCTCGGCTCCGTCTCGTCCGGAAACAGCAACGTTTCGGTACTTAAACAAAAAGAGCTTTTTTGGGACGAAACTTACATCAATTTTTAATTTCACTTTTCTGTGTTTGAGGCAATGTTTGAACTAGAATACATGTTTCATACTTCACTTAAGTTATTTGTTCTTTTTTTGTAGAGTCTGATTGGTGGACCACACACCAGAAGTGAAACTTCTTAGGCGATATACTAACAATTGAAATTGATTTGCTAATTTTGCAAGTTATTTTCATTTTTAGACACATCTTAAATTACTGTTTGATTGTAAAACATAAACATAAACGAGCGTAACATATTCACCATTTTACTCTCCCAAGTTCCTAGTGGCGCGCCATGCATACGCGTAGAGAGGTGCCACAAATTTCGTAACGCATTTGCCGATTTAGGGTCCCATTCTGAGCCCGCGTACAGAAGTTTTACTACAAAAACTCCCACCAACATTCAGAAAAAAATTCGAGTTACCGAAACAATGAATAAAAATTTAATTCAAATAAAGTATATTTTATGTGAAATATTAAACGCATAAAGTAGTAAAGCACACCAAATAATCACAACAACAAGAAGATTAAGCTTTATAAAATTAATTAAATTCCATAAAAATATGTAAAGAAAGCGCCAGGGATATAGTGATATAGAAAAAATAAACGAGTGCAAAATAAAAAACCTGTTCTCCGATTTGTACACGTGCTATTCAAAGATCGGTCGCCAACAATCACTCGTTTATTTTTTCTATATCACTATATCCCTGTCGCTTTCTTTATTTCTGCTTACGCGTAGCAGTCCGCCCCGACCAGTTAAAGCTTCGGCTTTCGCTCGGTTTTACAAAAGTGGGACACAAAAGCGGCTGTTTCTCGAGCGAAACGGGACCGGGAAGACCGGCTTTCGGCTAGGGGATGAAGGAAAATAGTAGACGACACGCGGACAGAATGTTGGGTGATATTACATTCAATGTTCTAAAGAGTATGTCTGGATCACTTTTGGTGGCAGATACCTATTTTTTAATCAGTTTTTCCCCTAAAACACCAAAAATAATTTTTATTAAAATTTTATTAGGTAATTTTAATAAGAATTATTTTTCTTCTGCGATTACTGTCAAAATCGCGAAGACACGCGATTTTACCGGATTTCAAAATACTCGAGTTGGAGAGACTTTCGAGCTGCATGTACGTACAGTGTCATTGAGAATGTAAAGTTGATTGTCATCTGTCAAAACTTAAACGTCAAAAAAAAAGTCGGAAGTAGATTGTGTAAATCAGTTACTTAAAAAAAATTACCGAGATAAAGCTCAAAGGTTTTCGTCAGTCACGCTGTATATATGTAATAGCAAACACGCGTTTGTAGTCGTAGCAGCACTTTTAGTAAGGATGAAAGAACGAAGGCTTTCACAGCCGGAGTCGATAGTAGAAATTCTTAATCCGGGTTTGGACCGTGTCGGTTTGGGTGGGTTTTTAGGAAAAAACCTCCACGTTTCGGCCGCTTTCATAAGGGGCATCTTCAGGAGAGATGAGCACATTAATTCAGCACCTGAACCGTACCAGTGGTGACAGTCATCTAATTTAATAGGATTCGAAAAAATTCTTGATAAAGTAGTAGTTAATTTTTCCTTTGATTTTATTTACATTTGCAATGACAAAAAGGAGTCGACCTTTAATATCAGCCTAGCGTAGTGGTAATGTGAATATCGCAGCTCTGCCTAGGATACACAACGATGAAAAATAGGGATGATGTCCTCACTACGGCTCGGTGAGTTCAACCCCTCGACACCTACCGGTATTGGGGGCCAGAATATTAAACAAACATGTAGTTAAAAAACCACAAATAATCAGAACAACAAGAAGATTAATTATTATAAAATTAATGAAATTTCATCAAAATATGTACTTCTGCATCTCACAGCCGAAAGTCAGTCTTCCCGACCGCGTAGCGCTCCGGGAACAGCCGTTTTTGTGGCCGGCGAGGAGCCCAACTTGGTCCAACTTTCAGGCCTATTTACACCATGTTCTTTGTACTTTTTTGGGCCCTTTGAGGGAGGGCGAATTATTGCCATACCGTGAAATTTCCAGGCGGTAGACCGCCAACGTTTCACAGTCATAAGACGAGAAGAACCAATTGCTATACGACATCCATGGAAACCATCCCGAGCGGTTGGAGCGATACACTTTGATGGGCGCGTACGTGTTCGAAGACCAAGAGGCCAAATACAATTTGCGTTTTGTTCAAGAGCAGTTATTCAACAAGACAATGCAAGACCCAAGTGGTTTTTTTGATAGAACGTGCACATGATGGAGAGACGTTTGTGACAATTATTATTTCAAATTCAGTGAATGCGGTCGGTGCAGGATCTCCTTGTCGTTCATTCATTAATTGCCCTCTCAATCATTTTTATTACTGATGTTTATTCTGCGATACGGAATGTTATAAAAACCTGTTTACTCTTGTGTTTTTCACTTTTAGTGGCTTTTCCAGTTTTTCATTTTCTCGCTACTTTTTAAAATCTTTTTGCTATTTCTGCTAACTTCTTTTTTGTTCTGGCGATTAAGACTAAATCGGCAAACATTGGTGTGTTGATTGTAAATGGTCTCGATGGTATGTACATATTTTACTTTTCTGTAAGGAGTGGCCTTGCCTGACAAAATTTTTCTAGTTTGTTGCTTTTATTTTCATTCCTTTATATATCTGTTTTCTCAGTTAGCTTATCTGCTTGTAAACAAGGCAACATCAAGTAGCCTTAGCTATAGTTTTCAGAAATCGTACGAACCCCCTTTTTTAACATGGGTATTAATACTGGTTCTGACCATTCATAGAATAATTTCTCTTTTGATTTTAAGTTCTTTTTTTTTAATCAGATTGTCATTAATTCCATTATGTCTTACGCTTTTGTTATTTTTCATTTTTTTTTATGAATTTCTTCTCTGATGTTTTGTAAGTTTTGTACAATTTTTTTCTCCACAACCATTAGAGAATTAATAATTCCGAAATAATTTTTAATAACAATACATATTCTATAATTATGCATACAGGGTGAGTCAATAGTGCGAGGACGGAAGATATTATACATACATACAAGATATATATGTACATATATTTTTTCAGTTTCTGATTTTCTGTTCTAAATGTTACAACCGCATATCATTTTTATAAATGTGGAATACAAGATTGTCTGGTTATTAATTTTTTTGTGAAAATTTTCGAAAAGTCATGTGATCATTTAAAATTCTGTATCACCATTATTATTAATTATTGAATATTGAAACTTGGCATGTCCATAAACAAAGCTTGGGTCTTTCGGACGCTCCTAATACAATTACAAGAACCGACTAATTTATGCAATATTTGGACATCCATAACTTTGTTATTTTTAATGGAGCACCCCAGGCTTTGGATAGCCTTATTAATTATTATCTTTCACTTTTGTTAAACATATGATATGTCTAATACTTGTACTTATGGAGGTAAATAATTAGACTTATTTTGAAATTGCGGCAATATCTGTCATTGCATTCACAATAAGTAGGCTTTGAAAACATTTTTATACCAATACGAACTGATCACATCACATTTCGAAAATTTTCACAAAAAAAAAATAGTAACTTGACAATCTTGTATTCCAAATCCAGAAAAAAAGATATGCAGTTGTAACACTAAGAACAGCAAACCAGAAAATGAAAAAAATATATAGCGTTCTATTTAAAAAAAATTAAGTTGACGGACCTGGAATAGTGAAACACCAAATATAGCTGAAAATAATTTTAGTCGGTGCAGCTTTGATGGTAACATATGATGACATCAAAACATTTTCTTTATTTTAATTAGTAAAGCCACCATCTTCCGTCCTCGCACTATTGACTCACCCTGTGTATTATAATAAATATTGCGGAAATGCACCAGTTTTTAATTTTAGTAATTGTACAAACACTAAATATAAATATTAATACGTTTCAATAAATAACTTGTTTTATTAAGATTTAATTGTTTTTGATTAATATTTTCTGGTCGTGGAGAAAATACGGTCTGTTACTCGGTTAGAATGAAAATTCGATCTACTTCCACTCGTCTCGAATTTTTAACATTATGTGTTCAAAGCGAAACATTTTTCTACGGTGTTGTACCGATTTTATTTTATTTTTTTTATTTTTATTTATTTAATTTTAAATTAAATGCGGTAAATACTACTGACCTCAGAATTAGATAATTTACTACTACCACATACTAAATGTCTAAATACAAAGTTCTCAAATATATCTTCTCTCTATTATTAAACAACTCATCCAAACTTACTGCACACAAGTGTAAATCTTATGAGGCAAGGTTATGTTGGCCCTCCAGGCTCGTCGAGCTGTCAATTGTGCACGTCACCTATATACCATGAATGAGATCGTTTAAATTATAAATTAGAGTAGGAGTTTTTTTATGCAATGGCCCAGCCTGCAAATTGACTGACAGTGAAATTTGAGGTTATGTTTATGTCATGTTTCTCATGTTAAATTGTTTTAATTGAAATGAAATAAAACACTAACAAATAATGTAGGTTTATTGAGAATTACAGCAAATGTTCAAAGTGTTCTCCCCCAGCGGAAATGACACGATCATCATCAAACTAACACATTTATAAATTTGTTGGACTAATTTTTGATAATCTGCAGGAAAGTTAGGGGAAATTTCGAAAAACCTTTAACACAGCGATCTATAGAATACTTCCATTCACCATTCTGTTGCCGTATTTTTTTTAAGTCACTTTGACATTCAAATTTTAAATCAAATTGTCAAAAGTTAGTAGTGCCAACCTAATTTAAATTTTGATAGCCTACTTCAATTTATAATTTAAATGACCTCACGGTACTATTCTAAACTGTTGTTTCGACATAGAACATAGGTCTCTCCCTCTCCCTCTCCCTCAAACTCTCCCTCTCCCTCTGCCATCTTTCTCTTTCTCCTTAAATTCCTCTACCTCTCCCTCTCCCTCTGCCATCTTTCTCTTTCTCCTTAAATTCCTCTCTTTGCCGCGCAATCTCTCTTAATTCCTTCTTATTATTTCTTTCAACTTATCCATGACTCTCCATTTAACTGCCAATTTTTTTATCTGTTTCTGGCGATTTTGCCGTTATTTTACCAATTTTAAATATCTTCGATTCTTGCTATTCTATCTGCCTGTTCCGTCCTCCTCTGTTCGTTTCTACTTTCTTCGCTAATACCACGTAGATGTTGTTGCTATTCTAATATTGATAAAAATATAGGGTGCCCATTTTATCTGTTCGCGCCCGGAGATTCAGAAGTAGGCAAAATATTAAACATTTCATCAACAACCATGTTTTTTTAAGGATTTACATTTCATTTTTGATTAATTGACGTTTTGAGTTTAATTTTAGATCCACTATGATTCTTCATTTAAAAAATAAATTATTTACGCAGTTATCTGTAAAATGTATAATATGTTGGCTATATCTATATGTTCAGTGTCACCCCTTTTTCGTAAACCGGGCGAAATTGAGTACTCTGTCAGGTAAAAATGTCAACTCAGTTTTTGTCAAAATCATTTCCACAAATCAAATAATATTCGTCAAGAGAAGTGTGTAACATGAGCGTAATGTTTACCCATAGTGGTTTACCTGTTCGTTGCACCGGTCAAATCGGATGAGATGTGTTTTACCTAATTTTTGGGGCGTAGCAACGCGCGCCGGCTACCAGCTAGTTTTTCTATATATTTTCCATATTGTATATATAATATGCAAGCCTTCTAACCTGACTATATTTGTTTCCGTGTCTGATTTTTTCTATCGTGCCTGGTAAGATTTTTTTCCATTTCACTTTCTTTGTATTTCCAGTTTTATCTTTACCTCCAATAGAAAATGGTCACACATTTTTTAACGATAATGTAATTATTATTATTAATTAATTAAAAATAAATCGAACCACTAGAGATTCAGAGTAACGTTAATCAAAGAGCCCTTTGGAATTTTTGTGTTTTCAAGGCTGAGAATTTACGAGGTGACGTCGAAATTTGCAATACATATTTGATTAACGCTGACCAAATAGCAATAAATGAAAGATGGCTGTGTATAGGTCTGTGTTTCTGTGTTTCTTATCCATTGGAAATTTATAGCGTTATATTTATGTTAGAGTGAGAATTGGTTAACACAAGAAGATAAGATAAGCACAATAGACTTATGAAGCTCGAAAAACACGTATTTTTATTACTGGTAAAACAAATAACTCTTTGTAGATAACAATATGTAGATTTAAATTTAGGGGGGAATAATGGACTGACATCAGTCTAGACTGATGAAAATAATACACAAGGTTTTCTGCGCAAAAACGATGTATCGAAATAAAGAAAGCTGCTATGGACTGATGCCAAACTGACCGTCCATCTGTGACTTGTGGTCATTGGCATCAACCAGGAATTTCGCTTAAAATTTGCCCGTGTTATTATTAGATTTATTATTCCTCTTGTTGTTCAGACGATTTATTTATTTTTTCAATATCCTCAGGCACCGCCATCGTACGAACCTTCTGAAATGTGCTATAGTTCATCGTTACCACCCGACATCCCCGATGTCCAGACCATTGAAAAAATGCAACTCATGGGTCAAGGCCATCCGACAAATTGTTACTACTCGAATCCCCTAGACAATGGCAATGACTGTAGTGTTGACTGTGATATAAGTGACAGAACTAATTTCGACCATCGACCACCCGTCGTCATATTAAGCGGTTACGGAAATAGCAAAGAAGTGCCCGGTTTGGTGTTCGGTTTCGACATAAACGAACAGCTCCTCTCGGAGGACCACAACAATTTCGGTTGTGAAGACTTCATCTCCAGGTATGTCGCTCCGGAGACGTACACAATGACGTCTCATAACCACGACAAAATCGTCAGCTATATCGGAGCAGGTGAGTGTCCGACCGCGTTTTGTTTGAACTAAGATTTTTTTTTTGCAGCTTGGGAAGAAGTGATGGTGAACTTGTCAAACGGCAAAGTGCAGTACTATTCTGACTTGCTGTAGCTGGATGTGTATATACTAGTCAAAAATGGGAAAAGTGGATTGTAAGGTAGTACAATTTCAAGGACATCCATAAATTAAGTTGCACTGTGTCAAAAATTAGGAATGAAATATTTATTTCAGTTATTTATCTCGAATTTAAGCTAAAATTCTATAAATATGTAAAAACAAGTGTAACATAGTGTAATATGTACCAAATTGTAGGCTTTCCTTCAAGTAACAGATGCTGTGCAAAACTATTAGGTCTTTAGCGAAGTTGGACACTATGTTTGCGATAACCGCCAGCGTTTGTATTATAGCTTATGGAAAAAACAATAAAAATGTTTGATGTATATTAGACATATACCTAAGGATTTTTAATGACGGGCGTATTGTCGACTTTATTTTTGGTTTGTTTGCATTTATTAGCACTATAACCTTTTAAATCATCATGGGTAGATAATGTACAATACGCCAGAAGTTTTCTTTATTTTGAATAGATAGATATCAGGTTAAAGTTCAGTCTTTAACAATGTTTATTTATTGTTTCTTTTTTGTGCGAAGTTTTACTCTTTGAAACCGTCGCTTTCAAACGGTAATAACTGCAGGGTCACATACTAAATGTAAAATAGTTGTAATAAAAAGAGCTAAGTCATTTTTGTTAGCTGTTGATTAGATTTGTTTTTGAAATTAGGCAGTCTAGCTAGAAATTCGCTAGATTTTGTACCGATGATAATTAACGAGTATCGAACCGACCGAGTTGTCGCTTTTTCGTTAAAATTGTTAAATCGCTGTTTAGTTTCACAACCGCTTTGTACTTACAAAGTTGTTCATTGTCATTAAGTCTCTCTTTCAGATAATTTTATAGTTTGTATTTGATCATTTAAAAATTGTTACATATGTTTACTATGAACAGAATTTAAATTTGTTCATTGCTTTGATAAAAATATACAATTATTTATTCAAAAAACCTTTTGTTTATTGCGTCAAATTAATTACAGCTGCGCCTTTACGACACTGACGTCCCATTGTGGGTTCTCAGAGTCTATGGGCTCCCTCATGGTGTGTTCAATAAACTCAATGTTGCATTCCCTATCAACTAAAACAATCGAATGTGTTCTGGTACCATAACCCGCCCCTTTGACGTGCACATAGATTGAACTAAGGAAATTTACTGCAACTGGGGCCCGTCGTTCCAACTCTGGATCAGGTAGATGCAAGTCTTGACATTTTAACAGTTCTAACAAATTGTTAACCAAGTCATTTTTACCCAGAGTTTGTGTTACTATTGCCTCAAATTTATCTCTTCCCTCCTTCACCTTTTTTAAAGGAACTTCAGGTGTGCTGTTTCCAAAGGCCAAAATTTGTTCCCCCAGATATTCATGTGTGGCACAGGGAGAATTGCTGTGAAGGAATGTGGAAGAGGTGTCTTTTGTTACTTCCATTATGAGCAAATTGAAGGCACCATAGCTTTTGCTTTGAAGGGTTTGGATGTAATTGATTGCCTTATCGTCAGTTTTTAAGTAATTCAAAACCAGGGGACCCCTTCCAGAGGTTCCTGTCTTTTTTTCTTCCCCAGTGACATTCAACAGGGCCCCAAATTTAATTACTGGAGGCTTAGTGGAAAGTCCTAACCACATGCCTCCTTCTCGTCCGGGTTCCATGTCCCTCCCTACAACCCTTTCTCATTCTGGTCAAATGAGGTTAAATATCTTACCTCCAATAATATCGGTTTCAGGACATCTGAATGCTTTTTTGGCTGGTCTCTTGTAGTACTCATCCCTGTTTGAGGCAATAATCAGTCTGTAGCCTCCAACTGGGGGACTAGGGTTCGTGTAAATGAACAGAATGCACATTGTTGAAATGCTCCTGAATCATTTACTGAACTGAAAGGACATTACCACAGATTGATAGATAAGGCCGATAAGGGGATCTCCATTGTTTCCACACATGAATATTTAAAGAATCTTAACAGTGTTAATTTGTGTCAAGGCTCAAGGTTACGATATAACCTCAAACTTCAGGGTGAGCTGGAGACCCTGAAATGGGTACACTTTTAATATGTCCGAGAATTGGTGCAATTCATTCGAGTCAATCCTCAATCCGTGGAAGAATACATGTGCGAAATGACAGAAGATAACTTGAAGGGTGAGTGGGCAAGGTTCAACTACCGTAATCTCTTTCGGCAAACATTTACTGATAAAATAATGTTATCTGCGTAGTGTTAATTTTGATCAGATAGTACCCGATAGAACCAGTTACAAGTCCAGTATCTAGTATTGTATATATTTCGTTCTTTTCAAATGCTATTTTTATTACGTATTTGTTGGATTAAAAATCGGAGCGATTGCGTAAATTCATAATTCGATTAGCGAAGACTATTTTTGTGTTATCTTGGATAGTTAGTTCTATTTGATCGATCTTAAATTAATGATAACTAATTATTATATATTAATTAAGAATAAAATCCTCGGAATCGATGTCTCTACCCTAACCTAAAAAATAAACAAGATTTGTCAAGTTATCAACGGCGAGGTATGCCAATAATTCAGTGATGCCAATTCACTTTGTTTTTAAATCTAGGAGAGGATAAGTTTAGGACATTGGACGGTTACAGCACATGAATTGATTTTTATTGCCAATTTTAGAACCATACATCGACGTATCTGTTATTTTATATCATTGATTGTTACATTTTTACAATACTCCATAGAGTAATAACTACTGAGTGCTTATGATTAAAATTTGAGTTGGCAACAATAAAATTTACATCAAAAACATAACCTTGCATTTACAAAATGCCATTCCACTATTTATGTATTACCAACTGAAACTTTAATTGTTGATCGGACTTAACAGACAACTATTGTAACATGAATTACAAATTACAGTCGCGGACAGAAAATAACCAACAGAACCTTGCATGCACAAACAAATATAAATCTACACTTTTATCTAGCTGTTTATAGGTTTTCAGCTCTTTACACTATCTTTAGTTGTCCCAGCTCCTTCATCTCCTTTGAGTGGTTCTTGTATATTTTTTGATTTTTTAGATTTTCAAGCTCTTTAGCTCGATTCTTGTAGGTGCTCCAGATCTTTGAGAAGGTCCAGACTCTTCAGATCCTTCAAAGTTCTTTCTTTAGATTTTTTCAATTTTATGGCTTTAGCTTGTAGGAGCTTCTAGGTGTCTAGGTGCAATAAAAGGAACCACTCGCTGTACCAAGTACCTAATGGAGTGGCAGTTCACTGCTCTGGTTTTTTAGTAGTTCAAATATTTAAATTACTTTTGTTATCAACAAAAACAAAAGCTATTTAAATATTTCAATTTAATATTTAAATATTTGTTTTGTTACAAAGTAGTAGTTTCCAGTGGTACATAATCCAACCAAACAGGTTTTTGTTCCAGAATCGACATAAGGAATAGTTACTGTTTGGTTTGTTTACAAGACATGAATTCCTGTGTTTTGTAAACGGATGGACCGTTATTTCATGGATAATTTTGGATAAAAGATGCGGGGCGTTCTTTGGTTCCAAGCACTTGGCTACCTGTTTGTGTGCAAATTACTAGCTAGAAATTTAATATTTGTTAGAATTAGTGTTTAATTCAAAAATGGGATAAATCTAGCTAGTCATAAATGTAAATTCTTATTTTTGGGGCTGTGGGCGTTTCCATTTTGTTAAAACCCGTAATTTCTTACTTTTCATTGGAGATAAATTTGTCCATTACAATCTACTTAATTTTCTTACTTATAAAAAAGGGGATAACTTCAATATTTTTTCCACTCAGATATCCCCAAAATAGACCTGTAAAATGCACAGGAGAACTTCGACTTGCGTACCCGCAAGGCGCACGTTGGGCAATGACTCTGAAGTTGCAACATCCTGCAGTGGTTGGCAACGCGCTGAAGCTGGCGTGTCTAAAAAAACGGTTGGCATCCATTCTAGACGGTGGAAGTCGTAACTAACGCTTATTTTTTTGTTTTTATCTGATTTTATTCCACTATGAGTTCTCCTGTTTTTAAAGTTGAGTGGGCTCTATGTTTAAATTGCATTGTCGAAATTTCACGTTACCAGAAGGATCGGTGGAATTTAAATTAACAATCGCGTTTGTTGTGCCGCCCGACGTATTTACAGGTAACCTTTTTATTCTATCTATTTTTTTTGTCATATTCAACATAAATGAGATGGCCCTGAAATTGACCGGCGTAGACACCCCTTTGTTGTTAGGTCATGTTTAAATAATATCCGCTACTGCTATTCAAACCTGGATAAATCATTGAACTACCTGTCTTCAGTAGCTTGCGGTCATTTAAAAGCTATGTTGTCTCTGTTGACTTGAATTAACCAACACTGAGTAAGAACTGAAGACAAAAGGGCAAAAAGAGGCATAGCGCCACGCCGAATGTTGGCGTTCTGAAAAGTATCTTATCTTTATGTTGTGTTGCGCTCCCTTGCGATTTACTATTCCGTCGTTCGCATGTAACCGACATCTAGCTATTTTAGACACCGGGAAGCCAAATTTCGGTATCTAGTGTTTTTGCTTTGTGCATGTTTGTAGCTTCGTTGCGCCTCGTTGCGTTTGCGCCCGCGATCGTTTCAAAATGGCTTCCAAAGAAACGTTGCGTGACTGTATATTTTATTGTTTGTCCATATATGTTTCGAATCAACAGATAGACCAAATAGCGTTCATCTTTGTAGTTCTTGTTGCAATACTGCTTTCGAGATTTTATACGGTCCCAATCGTGCGAACCATAATCCAACCAAACAGGTTTTTGTTCCAGAATCGACATAAGGAATGGTTACTGTTTGGTTTGTTTACAAGACATGAATTCCTGTGTTTTGTAAACCGATGGACCGTTATTTCATGGATAATTTTGGATGAAAGAGGCGAGGCGTTCTTTGGTTCCAAGCACTTGGCTACCTGTTTGTGTGCTAAATTACTAGCTAGAAATTTAATATTTGTTAGAATTAGTGTTTAATTCAAAAATGGGATAAATCTAGCTAGTCATAAATGTAAATTCTTATTTTTGGGGCTGTGGGCGTTTCCATTTTGTTAAAACCCGTAATTTCTTACTTTTCATTGGAGATAAATTTGTCCATTACAATCTACTTAATTTTCTTACTTGTAAAAAAGGGGATAACTTCAATATTTTTTCCACTCAGATATCATTAAAATAGACCTATAAAATGCACAGGAGCACTTCGACTTGCGTACCCGCAAGGCGCACGTTGGGCAACGACTCTGAAGTTGCAACATCCTGCAGTGGTTGGCAACGCGCTGAAGCTGGCGTGTCTAAAAAAAAACGGTTGGCGTCCCTTCTAGACGGTGGAAGTCGTAACTAACGCTTAATTTTTTGTTTTTATCTGATTATATTCCACTATGAGTTCTCCTGTTTTCAAAGTTGAGTGTGCTCGATGTTTAAATTGCATTGTCGAAATTTCACGTTACCAGAAGGATCGGTGGAATTTAAATTAACAATTGCGTTTGTGGTGCCGCCCGACGTATTTACAGGTAACCTTTTTATCCTATCTATTTTTGTTTTGTCATATTCAACATAAATGAGATGGCCCTGAAATTGACCGGCGTAGTCACCTCTTTGTTGTTAGGTCTTTTTTTAAATAATATCCACTACTGCTATTCAAACCTGGATAAATCTTTGAATAACTACCTGTCTTTCGGTATAAGGCCGACGTCATTTAAAAGCTATTTTGTCTCTGTTGACTGGAATTAACCAACACTGAGTAAGAACTCAAGACAAAAGGGCAAAAAGAGGCATAGCGCCGCGCCGAATGTTGGGGTTCTGAAAAGTATCTTATCTTTATGTTGTGTTGCGCTCCCTTGCGATTTACTATTCCGTCGTTCGCATGTAACCGACATCTAGCTATTTTAGACACCGGGAAGCCAAATTTCGGTATCTAGTGTTTTTGCTTTGTGCATGTTTGTAGCTTCGTTGCGCCTCGTCGCGTTTGCGCCCGCGATGAGTGAAAAAATTAAAGAGTTGGGTTGGCTCTCAGTGGAGTCACATTACAAATATCTTCTTTCAATATTTATTTATAAAATGTTCGCCACTTCCTCACCATCATACTTGCGTGAGACTTTCCATTCTAGAAGAAGCTGCCATCAAATACCAGTTCGTCACGTTCAGAATCTTAGTCTGCCTTTACACAAAACGGCGATATATGAGCGATCACTCACCTATAATGTTATTAAATTATATAACTCAATTTCGCTTTTTAAAGAGAAATTATCAGTGAATACATTTCGCACAAAGATTAAAAAACACTTTATTAATAACTAAACTTTGTTTTCCACTTTTGCATTTTGTGTTTTGCTCTCTCTTTTTAATTTTTATTTGGTTTCAGTTATATACATATATCTATTGTCTTTTCTCGTATCTTATTTAGGATATTTTTGTTAATTTTGTTTAGCGTATTTTATTCTTTTTTTATATTTGTATTTTAATATATTTTGTTTTTGTAGGGGGGTTAAGTAAGAATAGCTCTGCTAGACTTCGCCTCCAGAATTGTATTTTCAATTCGAATAAAGCCCTATTATTATTATTATTATTATTATCGTTTCAAAATGGCTTCCAAAAAAAAAAACGTTGCCTTACTGTATATTTTATTGTTTGTCCATATATGTTTCGAATCAACAGATAGACCAAATAGCATTAATTTTTGTAGTTCTTGTTGCAATACTGCTTTCGAGATTTTATACGGTCCCAATCGTGCGAACCATAATCCAACCAAACAGGTTTTTGTTCCAGAATCGACATAAGGAATAGTTACTGTTTGGTTTGTTTACAAGACATGAATTCCTGTGTTTTGTAAACGGATGGACCGTTATTTCATGGATAATTTTGGATAAAAAATTCGAGGCGTTATTTGGTTCCAAGCACTTGGCTACCTGTTTGTGTGCTAAATTACTAGCTAGAAATTTAATATTTGTTAGAATTAGTGTTTAATTCAAAAATGGGATAAATCTAGCTAGTCATAAATGTAAATTCTTATTTTTGGGGCTGTGGACGTTTTCATTTTGTTAAAACCCGTAATTTCTTACTTTTCATTGGAGATAAATTTGTCCATTACAATCTACTTAGTTTTCTTACTTATAAAAAAGGGGATAACTTCAATATTTTTTCCACTCAGATATCCCCAAAGTAGACCTGTAAAACGCACAGGAGAACTTCGACTTGCCTACCCGCAAGGCGCACGTTGGGCAACGACTCTGAAGTTGCAACATCCTGCAGTGGTTGGCGACGCGCTGAAACTGGCGTGTCTAAAAAAACGGTTGGCGTCCCTTCTAGACGGTGGAAGTCGTAACTAACGCTTATTTTTTTGTTTTTATCTGATTTTATTCCACTATGAGTTCTCCTGTTTTTAAAGTTGAGTGTGCTCTATGTTTAAATTGCATTGTCGAAATTTCACGTTACCAGAAGGATCGGTGGAATTTAAATTAACAATCGCGTTTGTCGTGCCGCCCGACGTATTTACAGGTAACCTTTTTATTCTATCTATTTTTTTTTGTCATATTCAACATAAATGAGATGGCCCTGAAATTGACCGGCGTAGTCACCCCTTTGTTGTTAGGTCATGTTTAAATAATATCCACTACTGCTATTCAAACCTGGATAAATCATTGAAGCTTGCGGTCATTTAAAAGCTATTTTGTCTCTGTTGATTTGAATTAACCAACACTGAGTAAGAACTGAAGACAAAAGGGCAAAAAGAGACATAGCGCCACGCCGAATGTTGGCGTTCTGAAAAGTATCTTATCTTTATGTTGTGTTGCGCTCCCTTGCGATTTACTATTCCGTCGTTCGCATGTAACCGACATCTAGCTATTTTAGACACCGGGAAGCCAAATTTCGGTATCTAGTGTTTTTGCTTTGTGCATGTTTGTAGCTTCGTTGCGCCTCGTTGCGTTTGCGCCCGCGATCGTTTCAAAATGGCTTCCAAAAAAAACGTTGCTTTAGTGTATATTTTATTGTTTGTCCATATAAAGTTTCGAATCAACAGATAGACCAAATAGCATTCATTTTTGTAGTTCTTCTTGCAATACTGCTTTCGAGATTTTATACGGTCCCAATCGTGCGAACCATAATCCAACCAAACAGGTTTTTGTTCCAGAATCGACATAAGGAATAGTTACTGTTTGGTTTGTTTACATGAGATGAATTCCTGTGTTTTGTAAACGGATGGACCGTTATTTCATGGATAATTTTGGATAAAAGATGCGGGGCGTTCTTTGGTTCCAGGCACTTGGCTACCTGTTTGTGTGCTAAATTACTAGCTAGAAATTTAATATTTGTTAGAATTAGTGTTTAATTCAAAAATGGGATAAATCTAGCTAGTCATAAATGTAAATTCTTATTTTTGGGGCTGTGGGCGTTTCCATTTTGTTAAAACCCGTAATGTCTTACTTTTCATTGGAGATAAATTTGTCCATTACAAAAGGGGATAACTTCAATATTTTTTCCACTCACATATCCCCAAAATTGACCTGTAAAATGCACAGGAGAACTTCGACTTGCGTACCCGCAAGGCGCACGTTGGGCAACGAGTCTGAAGTTGCAACATCCTGCAGTGGTTGGCAACGCGCTGAAGTCGGCGTGTCGAAAAAAAACAGTGGAAGGAGGATCGGCGGCCATTACATTCATTTCAGAATTTAACGTTAGAAACATCAAGTCGTAACCAACGTTTATTTTTTTGTTTTTATCTGATTTTATTCCACTGAGTTCTCCTGTTTTTAAAGTTGAGTGTCCTCTATGTTTAAATTGCATTGTCGAAATTTTACGTTACCAGAAGGATCGGTGGAATTTAAATTATCAATCGCGTGTGTGGTGCCGCCCGACGTATTTACAGGTAACCGTTTTATTCTATCTATTTTTTGTCATATTCAACATAAATGAGATGGCCCTGAAATTGACCGGCGTAGTCACCCCTTTGTTGTTAGGTCTTGTTTAAATATTATCCACTACTGCTATTCACACCTGGATAAATCATTGAATAACTAACTACCTGTCTTCAGTAGCTTGCGGTCATTTAAAAGCTATTTTGTCTCTGTTGACTTGAATTAACCAACACTGAGTAAGAACTGAAGACAAAAGGGCAAAAAGAGGCATAGCGCCACGCCGAATGTTGGCGTTCTGAAAAGTATCTTATCTTTATGTTGTGTTGCGCCCCCTTGCGATTTACTATTCCGTCGTTCGCATGTAACCAACATCTAGCTATTTTAGACACCGGGAAGCCAAATTTCGGTATCTAGTGTTTTTGCTTTGTGCATGTTTGTAGCTTCGTTGCGCCTCGTTGCGTTTGCGCCCGCGATCGTTTCAAAATGGCTTCCAAAAAAAAAACGTTGCTTTAGTGTATATTTTATTGTTTGTCCATATAATGTTTCGAATCAACAGATAGACCAAATAGCATTCATTTTTGTAGTTCTTCTTGCAATACTGCTTTCGAGATTTTATACGGTCCCAATCGTGCGAACCATAATCCAACCAAACAGGTTTTTGTTCCAGAATCGACATAAGGAATAGTTACTGTTTGGTTTGTTTACATGAGATGAATTCCTGTGTTTTGTAAACGGATGGACCGTTATTTCATGGATAATTTTGGATAAAAGATGCGGGGCGTTCTTTGGTTCCAGGCACTTGGCTACCTGTTTGTGTGCTAAATTACTAGCTAGAAATTTAATATTTGTTAGAATTAGTGTTTAATTCAAAAATGGGATAAATCTAGCTAGTCATAAATGTAAATTCTTATTTTTGGGGCTGTGGGCGTTTCCATTTTGTTAAAACCCGTAATGTCTTACTTTTCATTGGAGATAAATTTGTCCATTACAAAAGGGGATAACTTCAATATTTTTTCCACTCACATATCCCCAAAATTGACCTGTAAAATGCACAGGAGAACTTCGACTTGCGTACCCGCAAGGCGCACGTTGGGCAACGAGTCTGAAGTTGCAACGTCCTGCAGTGGTTGGCAACGCGCTGAAGTCGGCGTGTCGAAAAAAAACAGTGGAAGGAGGATCGGCGGCCATTACATTCATTTCAGAATTTAACGTTAGAAACATCAAGTCGTAACCAACGTTTATTTTTTTGTTTTTATCTGATTTTATTCCACTGAGTTCTCCTGTTTTTAAAGTTGAGTGTCCTTTATGTTTAAATTGCATTGTCGAAATTTTACGTTACCAGAAGGATCGGTGGAATTTAAATTATCAATCGCGTGTGTGGTGCCGCCCGACGTATTTACAGGTAACCGTTTTATTCTATCTATTTTTTTTGTCATATTCAACATAAATGAAATGGCCCTGAAATTGACCGGCGTAGTCACCCCTTTGTTGTTAGGTCTTGTTTAAATATTATCCACTACTGCTATTCACACCTGGATAAATCATTGAATAACTAACTACCTGTCTTCAGTAGCTTGCGGTCATTTAAAAGCTATTTTGTCTCTGTTGACTTGAATTAGCCAACACTGAGTAAGAACTGAAGACAAAAGGGCAAAAAGAGGCATAGCGCCACGCCGAATGTTGGCGTTCTGAAAAGTATCTTATCTTTATGTTGTGTTGCGCCCCCTTGCGATTTACTATTCCGTCGTTCGCATGTAACCGACATCTAGCTATTTTAGACACCGGGAAGCCAAATTTCGGTATCTAGTGTTTTTGCTTTGTGCATGTTTGTAGCTTCGTTGCGCCTCGTTGCGTTTGCGCCCGCGATCGTTTCAAAATGGCTTCCAAAAAAAAAACGTTGCTTTAGTGTATATTTTATTGTTTGTCCATATAATGTTTCGAATCGACAGATAGACCAAATAGCATTCATTTTTGTAGTTCTTCTTGCAATACTGCTTTCGAGATTTTATACGGTCCCAATCGTGCGAACCATAATCCAACCAAACAGGTTTTTGTTCCAGAATCGACATAAGGAATAGTTACTGTTTGGTTTGTTTACATGAGATGAATTCCTGTGTTTTGTAAACGGATGGACCGTTATTTCATGGATAATTTTGGATAAAATATGCGGGGCGTTCTTTGGTTCCAGGCACTTGGCTACCTGTTTGTGTGCTAAATTACTAGCTAGAAATTTAATATTTGTTAGAATTAGTGTTTAATTCAAAAATGGGATAAATCTAGCTAGTCATAAATGTAAATTCTTATTTTTGGGGCTGTGGGCGTTTCCATTTTGTTAAAACCCGTAATGTCTTACTTTTCATTGGAGATAAATTTGTCCATTACAAAAGGGGATAACTTCAATATTTTTTCCACTCACATATCCCCAAAATTGACCTGTAAAATGCACAGGAGAACTTCGACTTGCGTACCCGCAAGGCGCACGTTGGGCAACGAGTCTGAAGTTGCAACGTCCTGCAGTGGTTGGCAACGCGCTGAAGTCGGCGTGTCGAAAAAAAACAGTGGAAGGAGGATCGGCGGCCATTACATTCATTTCAGAATTTAACGTTAGAAACATCAAGTCGTAACCAACGTTTATTTTTTTGTTTTTATCTGATTTTATTCCACTGAGTTCTCCTGTTTTTAAAGTTGAGTGTCCTCTATGTTTAAATTGCATTGTCGAAATTTTACGTTACCAGAAGGATCGGTGGAATTTAAATTATCAATCGCGTGTGTGGTACCGCCCGACGTATTTACAGGTAACCGTTTTATTCTATCTATTTTTTTTGTCATATTCAACATAAATGAAATGGCCCTGAAATTGACCGGCGTAGTCACCCCTTTGTTGTTAGGTCTTGTTTAAATATTATCCACTACTGCTATTCACACCTGGATAAATCATTGAATAACTAACTACCTGTCTTCAGTAGCTTGCGGTCATTTAAAAGCTATTTTGTCTCTGTTGACTTGAATTAGCCAACACTGAGTAAGAACTGAAGACAAAAGGGCAAAAAGAGGCATAGCGCCACGCCGAATGTTGGCGTTCTGAAAAGTATCTTATCTTTATGTTGTGTTGCGCCCCCTTGCGATTTACTATTCCGTCGTTCGCATGTAACCGACATCTAGCTATTTTAGACACCGGGAAGCCAAATTTCGGTATCTAGTGTTTTTGCTTTGTGCATATTTGTAGCTTCGTTGCGCCTCGTTGAGTTTGCGCCCGCTAGATGTCCCATCACGATGGTTTCAAAATGGCTTCCAAAAAAAAACGTTGCGTTACTGTATATTTTATTAACCAGAAGAATGTCGATGAATCCAAGTGGAGTAAATTTAAATTAAAATTCAAATATATTCAAGTCGAACTCCACAAACTTACAATGGGAACATGTTTCGGCAGAACACTACTGCCATCATCAGCCCTTAAAGAATATTTCAAATTATCATAATGGGACTGATGATGGCAGTAGTGTTCTGCCGAAACATGTTCCCATTGTAATTCATTAAAGTTTGTGGAGTTCGACTTGAATATATTTGAATTTTAATGTATATTTTATTGTTTGTCCATATATGTTTCGAATCAACAGATAGCATTCATTTTTGTAGTTCTTGTTGCAATACTGTTTTCAAGATTTTATACGGTCCCAATCGTGCGAACCTGCTCTCTGGGGTCATTTTCGAACTCATGATGATGATGAACAGATGTACCCCAACTTAAATAATTCCAAGCCTTTCAATATTCTTGCTTTTCCCTCAGTTGCGAATATGTACGCTTTGGGCGTAGATATTTCACTGTATCTGTTTGTTGTAAATTCCTGTAAACTGCAAAAGTTCAATGGTGATGAAGAACTAAATTAAGTTAACCTGTTGAAATCATTGGAAATTGTCAGTTGTGATTTATCGCTGCAATTGTTGTTAAATTAGTCCAATTGAATTGTTACCAACCGAACACAAAGTTACTAAAATTTATTAATCGCAGTACGAAATTACAAAAACTCAAATACACAAAATGACTAAAACTTAATAAACATTTTTAAAACCATAATTTTTGTGTTATTAATTTACGCTCAACTCCTGATTAGCTCTCGCCATGTATCCAAAGAATCTAGGGTTTGTTTCGTTTGGGTAAGTTCGAATGTCCCGCCATTGCTTGTCTTGTCATTGTTTTTTCTTTCATTGTCGATCATTTCAAATTTTCAAATTTCACGTATGGTGACGTCACTGACATTTCATTTCATGTTCAACTTCAAAAAGTGGCGGTTATGTAAAAAGGGGGGTTACGCATTAGTTACTTTTTAAATTTCGCGGGTTTTTTAGTTTTCGAATGTCCGTGACGTTTCATGTTCAAAAAAGTGGCGGCAGGCCCAGTTAATTATTTTTAGAGAACACTTTTTACTCATGTATGTTTGGGATAAAATTAATTCAGACACACAATATGTACAGAATTATATATTATACAGGCACCTGGAACGTCCTTCAATAAATATACCGGCTAGATCCTTCTAGGCGCCTCCAGATAGTGCCATTGATAACATCATCTAGCCTCACGTACAGATAGAATCTTCTCGATGATTATTTCAGATTTCCATCTCCAGAACGTCATGGATGATGTCATGCTCTTTGTGTATCGAATACTCCAGAAGATGGTGTTGAGTCATTGGGGGTCCACGTCCGTTACGATGTTACGGAAGCCGTATTGGGTCGAAGTCAATTACCTACCCGAATGTTCGCCGCGGATGAGGTCATCATTCCGGGACGTTCTGGAGACGGAAAAGTCTAGAAACACTTGGAGGGATATAAAATGGGGTTGAACGACGTGACAAGTCGGTGGTGTACAGGAAAACTAGCGAACAAGCAGTCGGCGAAGAAAGCGGAGCCATATAGTGACTAACCGGATATAGATTCTAGATATAAATTTTGTGCCAATATTTGAAAAAAGCGAAGGACTTAAAATATTATTTTTTAATGGAAACAGTGAAAACAATAACCCTGTACTTAAAAAGACAATATAACCATATCAGCGGATTGACAAAAATGTAGGTGTGCCGTTTCCTAAAGTACTTAGTAGATAAGTTTATAAGTAAAGTTAGATCAGCAGTCAATCATCCGTGGCCACCTTGGTTTTTATTATTTATCGGAACACCACAGCCATTCATTGGACCACGAAGATGTATCTTGTCAGAGAGTAGCTATATATCGAGTGTCTAAATAAAAATCTGGTCAAGATTGCTTTGGTAAAAATTACAAACACTGAACGTGTGTCCTAGAGATAGCAAATAAAACAGCAAAAATGAGACACAAACGAAGTTACATTATGTACATGTAAATTTTGTTTTCCTGAGGCAACATGATGTACGACTGATCTTTTACATTAACCGTGAAGATTTACATACGATTTTAATTAAAAGCACAAATTCTCAATAGCCACCATGATTCCTCCACTATTTGTAGCACAAAGTTTCCCTATAAAATATGTTGCAAAACTTTCTTGTAAGCCTGGATACATAGTTAATCAGTTCTAAAAACATTTGCTTAATCACTTTTATCTTGCCTTATCTGAAATAAAACAAAGGTATACTTCACGCATGAATGTATTGTCCTTCTAAATTGAGAGAAAATCAATATCTCTATCTTTATTGTCATCGATAATGTGCAGTTTGCAGAAGTTATGTTACCTTACATAAGCGTGTAACGATGGGACGAGCGCTGGTCCTGAAACCAGGTTCTCTCCCTGACTCTCAATAGTGTTTTAATTACCATAATTATTTTAGGCCAACCCGAGAAACTCCACATCCAACTGCTCCATTACAAACAGAAGTTCAATTGGGACTGCGGGATCTCCTGCGTGCTGATGGTTCTGCCGAAAAAACATCGACAACATTTTTTAAAAAACTTCTCGAAAATCTGTCAAGAAGAAGGCTTTCAGAAGAGCACATGGACGATCGATCTCTGCTATTTATTGAAACGTTTTAAAATCCCCCACAAATACTGCACGGTCACTTTGGGCGTCCATCCCGGCCATCGAACGAATAGTTTTTATAATCACATCTTGAGTAAAGTAAGTTCGAATTTCCGCGGAATTTTCACCAACACGTTTTCCATAGGACGAATTTCGGGTCAATCGAAGGTTCGAAGGCGCCCGGACCGATGGAGTAGAGATTCAGAGATTATCCGTGACGAACGGGATGATTTTAGATCATTTAATTAACGGACCTGTGATCATTTTGACAAATGCTAAACTATTAAATTGTGATGTTTGTAAATTAAACAAAATTTCGACGGAGTTGAGAAAATGTTTACCGTTACCTGTACCATACCAAGGCCATTTTATTGTTGTGTGTGGCTACGAACTGGCTTCGCGGAAAGTATACTACAGAAATCCTTCGGTTGCTGATCGTAAGTACGGAACAACAGGGTTACCTTTGTTTGATGTACATGTTTTATAGGGGTCTGTGTCATGTCGATGAGTACTTTGGAAGAAGCCAGGAAAAGCTACGGCACAGATGAGGATGTGATTTTTGTTTACACATAAATTTTATTTTATTAGTACTGGATTGTGTTGTTTTTAACAGACTTGGAGGATTGTATAGTATATATTTTTTTATGTATGTTCATTTCAATTCAATTTCATTGATATTGGCCATAACATTTCGAAGATATAGCAGGAAACTCCTCAAAATCAGACGGAGGCTGCATTGTTAGTTTTATGACAAGACCAGAATAAAGTAGGTACCAAACTGTGATCAAGGACGTGATTATCTGGCGATAACTCATAAATACGGTGAATAATTGATTTATCGTGTGTGAATTAAAACCGACTTCAAACACAATTCCTTTGTTTATGAACCGATTTCAATGATTCTTTTTGCGTTGTGGTGAGTATAGCTCCACGATGGTCCGATTTTAATTTCATTGATAGTGGACATAGAATCGGGAATGGAAATTCTGGAATTTGTGAATATAATCTTGAATTTGGATTGATGGTCTCGATCATTTGATATTAATTTCTTAATTTATTTAACACTTATGCTCTAATACCCGACAATCTATTTTCGCGCTCCTATTGACTTTTTAATTGTTTTATAATTTTGAAGGTGGTGCCATAAAAACAAATTACATATATACCTTTCTACAATAACAAAATAGATACTACGAAAAGATTATAAAAACAATTCATAATAATTTATTTATTTCAAATCTAATAATAATTAATCTGTCGGTAAATCCCACCTAAACCATGCAATATTAGTAATATTAGATAGCTTTTACTTTGAAATAGAAATTTTTTTTTTTACTTTTTGTTTTTTGTCGTTTTTTTTAAGTTAATTATGTTCCTTAGAAATCTAATTCGTATCGGTAGCAAATCAAAAATTTTGTAATAGTGCGTGCCAAACGAAATCGAAATCATTGCCAAACTATTACAGCAAAAATCAGTGTAATCAACAAAGTTATCTACCAAGGTCATAAAATATTAAGAAATTCGCCCGGAGGATATCACTTCTCGGGAATGCTATCAAAATATAAAATAAAACGTACGGTAACATAATAAAAAAAAAACATCAAACTGCCTTAGTGACGACGATTGTCACGTTTTCATTTGTGGCTTTCGAGGTCACTGAAGTCAGCTTGAGTGTTATAAACGATCGGGTGCTCGAGCTGTAATTCGGTAAGATCACTTTATGGATAAAGTTGTAGAAAAACTAAGCTAGTCGACATTTACCAAAATGAATTTTATTTGACGGATATCGCTTCCGCAGCAATCCGAAACATCTGCCCAACCTACATGAATACAATAAATTAATAATAATCAACAGGAATTAACTAAACTAAAGAAAACCTCAATCTGGAAATGATCAGGAAATTGGAAAGTACGAAAATACAGATTTTAGAATAAGAAATAAGAAATAAAAATGAAGAGGAAACCCAATCAAATCAAAAAGAACAGACAGTGATATAGAGAAAATACGACAGAAGAAGAAAAACTACATAAAAGAATACAAAGAAAATAATATATTATAAGAAAAATATGCGAAATTAAGAAGAAGTGAAAAGAAAAACTAACAAACCGGCGCTTTCTATACATCCTTTGGAGTAAATACAGAACATAAAGCAAAATAAGGAGTAGCTAAGCTAATATATCTTTACATAAATTCGAGACGGTCACATAGTGCGTAAGATTTTATAAAGTTTGAGGAGTTTGAGTTGTGTATTGTTGGTTGCCGATATATTTGGAATTAATTTTATTTATTTATTTCCCTGACTTGATCCGATTATAAAGGGTAGTCAGTTATGGGTCTTTCTCTGTAAGTTGGCGAATTTGAACAGTCCTCTGTCAAGTTAATCTTTAAATTGCAACGATTGGTATTGATTTTTCCCATTAAACTATATACAGATGTTCCAAAACTAGCGAAAAAAAAATATGCAACGCAAAAAAAGGGTTTTCCATGTACGAATAATATGCTTTAAAAATTTACTCTTAACTTAGCTATAAGGTGGTAAACTTTAGAAACAAAAATTAAAATTCCCTGTTACTGTGACTTTTCGTGAAGTTAAATCTTCTTAGATCTCGATAAACGTAATTACCAATAATTGTATTTGTGCATTAAAAATCATTACATTTTGATTTTTAATTTTACTTTTTATTAATTTTTTTTTCTTGCTATTTATGGCTTATTGTGTTACGTTTCACTTTTTTCCGCTAATTTTGGAACAGCCTGTATAATATAATAGATTTTTGTAAATATCTCTATATTATTTTCAAATCGGCTACGATTGTTTTTGAAGCCTTTTGGGACCCAGCAAATATTATGTCTTATAACTCCAATCCTGAGGACTGTTTTTGCAGGTCGTGTTACAAAAATTGTAATTGTAATTGTAATAAGCCAATAAGAAAAGTTTGAGGAGTTTGAGTTGGGTATTGTTGGTTGCCGATATATTTGGAATTAATCTAATTTATTTATTTCCCTGACTTGATCCGATCTCTACTGCTTTAGTGTGCGTAATGTTTTCTCTTTCATTTAAAGGGTAGTTAGTTATGGATCTTTCTCTGTAAGTTGGCGAATTTGAACAGTCCCCTGTCAAGTTAATCTTTAAATTGCAACGAATAAAAAGAAACCATTAGTTTTGTATTACAATATTGGTATTGATTTTGCCCATTAAACTATATACAGGTGTTCCAAAATTAGCGAAAAAAAAAAAAACATGCCACGCAAAACAAGGGTTTTCCATGTACGAATAATATGCTTTAAAAATTTACTCTTAACTTAGCTATAAGGTGGTAAACTTTAGAAACAAAAATTAAAATTCCCTGTTACTGTGACTTTTCGTGAAGTTAAATCTTCTTAGATCTCGATAAACGTAATTACCAATAATTGTATTTGTGCATTAAAAATCATTACATTTTGATTTTTAATTTTACTTTTTATTAATTTTTTTTTCTTGCTATTTATGGCTTATTGTGTTACGTTTCACTTTTTTCCGCTAATTTTTTAACAGCCTGTATAATATAATAGATTTTTGTAAATATCTCTATATTATTTTCAAATCGGCTACGATTGTTTTTGAAGCCTTTTGGGACCCAGCAAATATTATGTCTTATAACTCCAATCCTGAGGACTGTTTTTGCAGGTCGTGTTACAAAAATTGTAATTGTAATTGTAATAAGCCAATAAGAAAAGTTTGAGGAGTTTGAGTTGGGTATTGTTGGTTGCCGATATATTTGGAATTAATCTAATTTATTTATTTCCCTGACTTGATCCGATCTCTACTGCTTTAGTGTGCGTAATGTTTTCTCTTTCATTTAAAGGGTAGTTAGTTATGGATCTTTCTCTGTAAGTTGGCGAATTTGAACAGTCCCCTGTCAAGTTAATCTTTAAATTGCAACGAATAAAAAGAAACCATTAGTTTTGTATTACAATATTGGTATTGATTTTGCCCATTAAACTATATACAGGTGTTCCAAAATTAGCGAAAAAAAAAAAAAAAACATGCCACGCAAAACAAGGGTTTTCCATGTACGAATAATATGCTTTAAAAATTTACTCTTAACTTAGCTATAAGGTGGTAAACTTTAGAAACAAAAATTAAAATTCCCTGTTACTGTGACTTTTCGTGAAGTTAAATCTTCTTAGATCTCGATAAACGTAATTACCAATAATTGTATTTGTGCATTAAAAATCATTACATTTTGATTTTTAATTTTACTTTTTATTAATTTTTTTTTCTTGCTATTTATGGCTTATTGTGTTACGTTTCACTTTTTTCCGCTAATTTTGGAACAGCCTGTATAATATAATAGATTTTTGTAAATATCTCTATATTATTTTCAAATCGGCTACGATTGTTTTTGAAGCCTTTTGGGACCCAGCAAATATTATGTCTTATAACTCCAATCCTGAGGACTGTTTTTGCAGGTCGTGTTACAAAAATTGTAATTGTAATTGTAATAAGCCAATAAGAAAAGTTTGAGGAGTTTGAGTTGGGTATTGTTGGTTGCCGATATATTTGGAATTAATCTAATTTATTTATTTCCCTGACTTGATCCGATCTCTACTGCTTTAGTGTGCGTAATGTTTTCTCTTTCATTTAAAGGGTAGTTAGTTATGGATCTTTCTCTGTAAGTTGGCGAATTTGAAAAGTCCCCTGTCAAGTTAATCTTTAAATTGCAACGAATAAAAAGAAACCATTAGTTTTGTATTACAATATTGGTATTGATTTTGCCCATTAAACTATATACAGGTGTTCCAAAATTAGCGAAAAAAAAAAAAACATGCCACGCAAAACAAGGGTTTTCCATGTACGAATAATATGCTTTAAAAATTTACTCTTAACTTAGCTATAAGGTGGTAAACTTTAGAAACAAAAATTAAAATTCCCTGTTACTGTGACTTTTCGTGAAGTTAAATCTTCTTAGATCTCGATAAACGTAATTACCAATAATTGTATTTGTGCATTAAAAATCATTACATTTTGATTTTTAATTTTACTTTTTATTAATTTTTTTTTCTTGCTATTTATGGCTTATTGTGTTACGTTTCACTTTTTTCCGCTAATTTTTTAACAGCCTGTATAATATAATAGATTTTTGTAAATATCTCTATATTATTTTCAAATCGGCTACGATTGTTTTTGAAGCCTTTTGGGACCCAGCAAATATTATGTCTTATAACTCCAATCCTGAGGACTGTTTTTGCAGGTCGTGTTACAAAAATTGTAATTGTAATAAGCCAATAAGAAAAGTTTGAGGAGTTTGAGTTGTGTATTGTTGGTTGCCGATATATTTGGAATTAATTTAATTTATTTATTTTCCTGACTTGATCCGATCTCTACTGCTTTACTGCGCGTAATGTTTTCTCTTTCATTTAAAGGGTAGTTAGTTATGGGTCTTTCTCTGTAAGTTGGCGAATTTGAACAGTCCCCTGTCAAGTTAATATTTAAATTGCAACGAATAAAAAGAAACCATTAGTTTTGTATTATAATATTGGTATTGATTTTGCCCATTAAACTATATACAGGTGTTCCAAAATTAGCGCAAAAAAAGGGTTTCCATGTACGAATAATATGCTTTAAAAATTTACTCTTAACTTAGCTATAAGGTGGTAAACTTTAGAAACAAAAATTAAAATTCCCTGTTATTGTGACTTTTCGTGAAGTTAAATCTTCTTAGATCTCGATAAACGTAATTATCAATTGTATTTGTGCATTAAAAAGCATTACATTTTGGTTTGCAACATGATTTTTTAATTTTACTTTTTATTAAAATTTTTTTTTTCTTGCTATTTATGGCTTATTGTGTTACGTTTCACTTTTTTTCCGCTAATTTTGGAACAGCCTGTATAATACAATAGATTTTTGTAAATATCTTTATATTATTTTCAAATCGGCTACGATTGTTTTTGAACCCTTGGGACCCAGCAAATATTTTGTCTTATAACTCCAATCCTGAGTTCGAGACACGCCAGGGGACTGTTTTTGCAGGTCGTGTTACAAAAATTGTAATAAATAAATGAGTTAAAATTTGGTGAAGAAGTTATCAAATCCATCAAAATGCTTTTTGAAAAATAACTGTTTAATGTTTACTAGATTTTTTTTTTCTAAAAAGTGCTCAAGGCATCCTGTCTCGGTCTGCCTGGGGGATTTCCCTGCAGCCTGCAGCAAAAAGTCCCGCTCTGATCAGGGAATCCCATGGAAATCGAGGGAAATTCTAAGATTTTGCCTTCCTTTTATGTATATGTTCACCGATTTCTTCGTCAATTTTGAGACCTCATTATTGGAGAAGCGTCTTTACTAGGTATTACTAACTTATCACTTGAAATTGTAAAAATATTAGCTTAAAAAAAAAACAACCGACTTCAAAAAGTGAAAAATAATTGAATACATGTATTATTACATGTGCTACCTAACGATCTGGTTGAAGTCGATGCCAAGCCAAATAGGTAGCAGTTAGATAGGCTGCTCGCTCCAGCCACATCGCAACTCTCCTGGCGAGTGCATCGGAATGCGTGGGGGGCTCGTGCTGAGCAAAACAACCCAAACGGCAGACGTCGTTGACGGTCGTCTCGAATGATATCGATTTTTTTATGCGTTATAACGTTGTTGATATTTTTGTATAATAACAATATGTTGCAAATTTGTAACCTATTTGCCTGAGGTGCACAATTTCACGTGTTTTGCACTCACACAATGAATGAGTGTCTCAGAAGTGGGGTGTTCCCAAATGCATGAAAAAAAAAAATACACCACCAGTATTATGGCTTCTAGAAGGAGAGGTGCCATTTTGGAAGTACGCGAATGTTGAAACTATTGTGTGCGCGTCACTCCTGGATGTACGGAATGCCCTCATGTGCTGGTTTCCCCCAACCTTCAATGGAAGGAACACTGTCTTCCCAGAAAGGTAAGAATCTATTTTAAAACTAGAAATTTATTCAATGTGAAAATAATACATTTTCTTATTATAAATATAATTTCATCTTTCTTTGCCTAAGTTAATTAACACATTTTTCATCAACATTTGGTAACAAAGGCACAAAATATTTTAGTAGTACTTTCACAATGTACACAAAATAAAACGAAAATGAGTTGAACCACAAAAGTTACACTCTTGATTCCATAAAACAACACAAAACTCGTGAACATGAATGGAAATAAAAATTATAAAAAAAACACGTGGTTTCCCATACACTTAACTCAATTAAAAGTAACAATATTTAAAAATAAATGGCCTAACATTTACGTTGCAATCTTCGATTGCGAGTTTTTTGCACTTCACTCCTTTTTGGCATGGATTTCGGTGGAGATTTCGCTTTCGTTCCTGTTAAAAAATAGTCAGTACGTCGGTGGAGATCGAGAGTGTCTTACCTTTTACGTTCCGAAGACTTTTCCGAACGATTTTCTTTGTACTATCATCACTTTGTTTAACTTTTTTTGATTTCATCATCTTCTTCTTTACAATTTGCGACACCTTTTTCTTAAGCGATATCTTCTTACCTCTAAGTATTCTCTGAGTTAAAGTTATTTTACTTTTTAAAGCACTCTTCGGTAGTTTTTTTCTTTCATTGCGTAATCGACTGCTTTTCCGTAGTTTGGTCAGGCCATCATCACATTCTTCGTGTTTGCGTTTCGTAGTTTTCGGCTGAAAATGAACTGGCTTACCCCCACTCCTAAGATTGTGTTTCAACGACATTTCGTTCAAGTTCTCGTCGCAATTATCGTTGAAATCACTTGAACTAGAGGAGATCTCATTAATTTGAATTGAATTGTCCTTTTGGACGTTTTCCTTATCTTCGACCTCGCGTGGATCAAAGCTGGTGCTTTCTCGAGGTTTCGTGACGAAATTCCGTTCCTTCAAAGGGAACGAATTTGAAGTTACTTCACTTGACGTAACCGGACTGTTCTCATCGTCTTGTAATGACGGTGGGGGCACGGTGGGCAAAGTGGTCACTTGGGGCGATTCCTCACCCTCTGCTACTTCTTTAAAGCGAGTAATGATTTTGAGACCACTATCGGGGTAGGCACTCATTTTTCGATTCTTTAGCACTTGAGCCCTTGGAGGACCCGGTGGATCTAACATCAGCGTTACCACAGAGGTGTTATCTGCTCTCATTTTAGTGTTGTGCCATCTTTCCAGAGCCTTCTCCACCAAGAGTTTGCTGGGATTCAGCCAAGTCTTGTTGGCTGCCTCGCTCAATGCTGCATTTTCGTTGTGGCGTTCTGCTTGTTGCACTATGTGGACAGCGTTTTGGGGACTCAACATGTTGAATAGTCCGTCGGTGCCGAAAACCAGGCAGCGGTGCACGTTTGTGTCGATTGTAAAAACGGCGCAATCTGGGTCGGGTGAAACAATGAACTGATTGATCTGGGAATTGTACGACCACAGGTCGCCGAGACTTCGAGCGACCGCAAGAAAAGGGATTTCATCGATGGGGGTTGAGCGACGCACGGGACCTTGATGGCCCATCTTCGGTCGGTTCCACACGACGCGGGGAACTCCTATAATAAACATTGCAAAGGTAAAACCTCAAAAAGCGTGTGACGTATTTGTTATTGCATTTTTTTGTAAATATTTTTGGTCACTACCAGTATGACAGTAATCGCAGAAGTTCCAACGTTTTTCCTTGGGTGGGAGAAATTTCGCGACAAAAAACCTTTGACGCTGTTTCTTACTCACTTTAAACTATTGTTTTTTTTTTAACAGATCACCTTGTACCCAATTTTGGAAAATTAATTTTTAAATCACTAGTAATCAAGGCGCCCTTGCTTATCCTCTATCCTGACGTCTGTCAAATGTCAAATTAAATAAACGAAAATGTAAATAAGGACCATTATTTTAGATCTTTAACCCTGTTTCATTAAAAAACAGAAGAAAAAACTACTAACCTGACTTAACAACAACTTTTCCACCACACTGACTTATTCTCGCCATCTCATCCAAATTCTCTGGCTTATGGTCCCTTGTGAGTGACTTTGCCCTCCACTCATTGGAACCGTTTTCTTGGTACCCTGGAAACTTCTAATGTATTCTGAACTGTTATCCTTTGACCTTTTACCTAAAATAATCCCTGAATCGCCAACATGGCCTGTATATATTTTGCCTCTTCGAATAAACGCTACACTAGCGGTTGTTCCAGCAGTGCTCGGTAATCCCGATGCTGTTCTCGGCCACTTTTCTAAAAATATAAATCAGCTTAAATACTGAAATCTTGTACAAACTGACGTAAATGACAACATGCCATAACCTCACTTTCGTATGGTAAGCGGGAAAACTGAGATTACGCTTAAAAATGCTGAAAATAAAAACCTTGTTCCTTCCACATCGCATAGTGAGTAGCAATGTAACCATCTTTGATGGCTCGTAGGACGTCTTCATCATCATCTGACCAGAATGACCTGTGCTTGATTATAGTCTCCATTAGGTGTTCCTTAGCAAACGAGGCTGCTTCGGCGCCCCCATGACCGTCATATATTCCGAAAAAAGCATACTCCAAATCGCGTTCATCTTCTGTTTGTTGATAAGCCACTGAGAAGAAATCTTCCATGTACTTTCTGCCGCCTTGACGACAGTGACCCGTTACACGTAAATTCACCCCTATGGAAGCTGGCATTTTCGTATAAAATACATTAAAACTCTAAAACACGATTATTATAACACATTTAGGTGAAATTTGTATATTCGAAATTTCAATATTGTTTGTGGCGTAACTGTCATTGTCAATTTTAACTATGTCACATGCTACGAGATACCTTCTATAGCTATCCTTATTTAAACAAGGACGGCATGATGCACGATTGGTAACTTTCTCTTGCACGTACGTCGGGGTAAAAATTTCCATGCAGCGCCGAGTAACCCAATTCGAAACTTGGAACTATTGCGAGATGTCGGTAAAGCAGGGCGCTGCGGCAACTCTAACAAATACCAGTCTTCAGACCAAAACACCAAAGGGTTTTTGATGGACCAACAAAGGAATTTGCCACCTCTTGAACGTTTATTTATTAATTTATACATGTTCATCCATTTATTTTGTTATCGATGTATTTTCAGGTTAAATTTTAACATTGTTTTTACGACAAAAGTTTGGAAGATACGACGGATAAATTTTAGCATTCTTTTAGTAGTCTGACGTCTTTAGAAAATTACGTAATGAACAGCATGAATCGTGAGTCAAATGGTATAAATAAAAGGTAATGAAGGAACATAATATATATTGGGAAAGCAAAGGAACTAAAGAAGTAAAGAGATTACAAACTAACACTATTGAAAAAGGAAGCTAACTCTAAAGGATGAAATAATGACCAAGGTTTGTACTAATTAATTTATTCTTTTGTCAACTGTCAAAACTGACAACCTGCATATTGCACAAACCTGATTCACACTAATGAATTACGTGAATTTTGGAAGTGTCTACAGGATCACGCTGTCCCAGTATTCAATTTACTTCGTAGTACAATTCGTTTTTTATTAAAACTTGTTAGTTTATACAGGGTGACTTTGAACAAGTGTCATTCCTTAAAACCCCTTGAAATAGAAACGAAAATAATGCAGCCCAAGGAAGCCGATATTGAGACTGAACCACGACAAAGCCTGCAACAGAAAAACTTTATCAGCTTAAAAACAATTTAGAGGTAAACGTATCGTATGAGCAAGAAGAATGTTCTTAAATCCGTATGAGTTTTCGTTAAAATGTTGTCATCCGGAGTCCGTCTATTATGTAAATGGGGAATTTAGATCATTTGATTTTTTTTGTGTGAATTTGATTTGCGAAAACGGGAAATTCTTAATGTTCATTTTTATCGATGGTTGGTTGGTTTTAATTTACAGCAATTAATTGAAAGGTGGTGATAAATAAACACTTTTTGTAGACTATGCATAGCTGCATAGTTTTTGTTGACCCTGAAATCTAATTGTGTCAATAGCAGCGGAATCTAATAATCGTTTTTGGTAAGATTTCATTTGGTATGAAGAAAAACGGTTTTTTGACGGTGCGATTTATTTTACCTTTTATGGCTACTGGAGTTGTAGCAACGTCCCTTGGGCACCGAGTAGGGGCCGAATTTAAGAAATTCTTACCGTAAAGACTATTCAGTATACATCAAGTATTTGTTTGACAAAATATTTATTTAAACGAAGTATTTACAATTTATTTAGACAACACTTAGTTCAGTTATAATTTCGATTGTGTCGCCCAGTAGTTTTTTTTTTGCATAATTATTTTATAGAATTTTAAGTAGGTACATCAGAATAATAAGTTGTATAATATACATAATTAAATCCATAATTATTTATTTTGCACTGATTTGAAGCATTAAAATGAAACACCAAAAAACGGTTAAGGGGACCGTTTGAGTCGATATATATAGATATAACGCCTGTGTAAAAACACGGTCTATTTCATTCCAGCTTCACGGAAAAACCAGTGCAATTATAGAAAAATTTGCGGAACAAACAAAAAAAAAGTTTTTCTCAGAATAAAACCCAGAATCGAATGAGCTGTCGCTCATATTTTCGGGTCCTTGCAACTTTTTTTCGCAGGTTTTCAACTACTTGACTAGACTAAATCACTGTTGAAAATTTCTTTCAATAGTTTGTAATTAAGGTGTTGGCCCAGCATCATTTTAAGTTTTCTTTTGTACTCCAGGAGAACTATTATCTTAGATTGAAAAGCCAATTTTTCTCCTAAATTAAAAAATATCGTCACAAGATCTTCGCATTTTTCTGGATTTTATTGTAGACGTTAGATCATGATTGAATTTACTCCGCCGTCTCCAATAAAATCGACAAAAACGCGAAGTTTGAATGGTTTGAATGATTGAATGCGACTGGTTTGAATAAGAGTTCGAATGCGACTGAAATGCGATCGTGAGCGGTGCCAGTCAGGTAAACGGTTTTATGACCCTTTGGTTTTTCCCAAACTGGCAGACGCGACGGCCGCTGCAAATATTTCTCAACAAATGTTTTTGCAAACACTAAAACTTGTTTACAAATAACGCCAAACATATTCAAATATCATTTATTTGCAAACATATTTGACCGTGTATGTTTTATATTTAACGAAACTGTTTTTATTTACTTTACTACATATTTATTTATTTTTTTTCTTTAATTATAAATTCTTTCAATAACCATCAATTTCGATTATCCACATCTGCCGCGGGCGTCCTTTGACTAGGCGGCCTATTTTGTTTTTCTTCCGTCCACAATATTTCACAACATTTCGTTCTATAAAAAACATTTCTCTCAAAACATCGCGCAGGTTGAAAAGGAACCTATCTGAGACCCATTTGAACTATAGTACACTTTAAGATGTTTTGTTTAGTTCGCCCATTGGATAATAGGTATCAGCACTTCCTTAACCAATTACATGAGATAGAGTCACCGGCGAACTTCTCTCTCTTTGACGGGAACCTTAAGTGCGAGGCACACTCACACGAAGGGTTCCGTACCACCGTACAATATTTAACACTACATACCTTTTGATGAATAAAATTTTTGTCATTGACTGCTAACACTGATATGTTTAAGAATACGAAAACGGTTACTATTTAGTAGTTTTCAAATAAATTGACAAATTCGCAAAACAGCCTGTGGTTTGAATTATGTGTTGCCTATTTATAATTTGGCAGGCGTTAGCGAATAAAATGAAAGCCCTGTATTAAATTTTTAACTTTATTTTTATTATTTGTTGTTATAGCGGCCATAGTAGTAGTCATTTCAAGAAGAACCTTTTTTGGTATAAAAAATAGCCAAAGCGGTCCAGCCGTTCTTAAGTGATGCGCTTACCAACGAACAGCATTTCATTTTTATTATATAGATGTTTTGCCGAATATTTCAACAAGGGTAGTATTCAAAATTCGCAGTCTTTTTTTACTATTTGGCAAGTAATAAATTGACAGTTACGTGTTTTCTTTAGAATTTCCATAATTATGCTATTTGAGGAAAACTGCAACACTGCTCCAATTTAAATGAAATTTATACAGAAGTTGTATTACCAGGAACATTGAATGATTAAAATTTCATTAAAAAAAATAATAACAAAATTAAATACCGCCAATGAAAAGGTCTACGGTCTACATCCTAAGCTTCTTGAATGGAGGATCATTTAAATTGTTTGGAGGATGAGAGATAATCCGATTGTGCCCCATGCAAGTTCGATGGGCGACAAATCCGGAGACCGTGAGGGCCAAGGAAGAATCTCTACGTTAGCTTCTTCTTGTCGTGTGAGGCGTTATCTTGCTGGAAGATAGGGTGAGGTAGTTGCTGTAGGTAAGGCACGGTTATTGCATGACGCAATCGTGGTTTTCCACATCCTGTGTGATAAGATTGCGGAATCATATTACATACAGCATCTCATCGTCACTTGTGTTAGTGACCACCGTCGAACATGTCGAGAAGGGTGGAAGGTCGACTGTACACAATGGCACCCGGTAAGACCAAAAAATTAAAACTACCTCAAAATTGATAATCCTGACCTTTAGGAGTGGAGCATGCGAGTATTGTGGTTTTTAACTGGGAATACTCCTATGGAGATGGCGGATTATCCAAATCTGAACCGGTAATAATATTCACTTGTTTTAATTTTTTTATCCAACACCCGTTTATAATAATGCCGATTTTGAACGTATTATGCGGTCGATTAGACACTAGTGGACCCATAATTCAACGAGTTTCTAATTTGTCAAAGCACCCAGTTCATAAGCAAACAGTTTTGAACGTCAAAATTTTTGATGAATGTTTTAAGAACTGTTACAGAAGGAGGTGTTGGATAAAACTATGTACACGTGCGAAAAACATTTCTTTCGTGACTTATTTGCGCTATATTACACTTGTATAATAAATAGCTATTATTAGAAACATTCAATTCAACAGTCAACAAACCAGTGTAGAACAAGAAACCTGGGTAAGACCGGGAAATCCGAGACAGAACTTGACGCCTTTATTAGGGAAATCCGAAATTCTTGGCGGTAAGTCGGATTGTTTCTTTAATAACTGAACTAACAATAAGTAATACATTTTTTTCACTACTAGCTTTAGAAAACAAATGTGTTTAATGCTTCAGAAATTGATTTTCTGTACCTTATACCCAATAATGGATTTTCCTCTCCTACTAGTAGATAATAAAAACAATTGACAATGTTGGCATGGTTACTGCCGTGTGGACTTGACATTTGATGTTGTTTGTTGTTTTGAATTGTGGACACAAAGTACTAGTAAAATTACACTATGTACATTTCATAAAAAGGACATTGTTAGGAGCAAGCTCCGTCTTAGTGAAGATTTAGATTTTGAATGAGTGGTGTGGCTGGAGCCACCCCAAAAGAAAAGGTAAGGTGGGGGTGCGTAGTACCCCCTACCCTAAGTGCCTCAAGGGCGGAAAAGATCGTTCATTCTCCCCCCCTTGAAGTCACCGACTTCAATAAACAAAAGTATAAATTTATAGAATAAACAATATAAAACAATATACGAAAATGAGTCATAAAAAACTAACTATATAAGCTACACACTAATTGAAAAAGTTAAAACACAAGAAAATAAACATAATTATATAGGTGTAATAATGATCACGCAGGATCAACGAACGGAATCACTTTTATAGTTTTGGTAGCAAACACAATTTGCGCACTGCACGTTTTATTTCACCACTTGGCGTCTTTAGCGTTGCGACGCGCACTACACCGTCACGTCCAGGGTGGAGTTCGATGATGCGTCCCAGTTGCCATCTCTGCGGAGGGCAGTTTTCCTCGACGATAACTGCGAGATCGTTAAGGTTGATTTCCACTCCCTTGGTCGATTGCTTTTTGGGTCGTTGCTAAAGTTGGGATAGGTACTCTTTTCGCCAACGTTTCCAGAAATGCTGCCGCATTTGTTCCACTCGCTGCCATCTCTTCAAACGGTTCTCGGGGACATCAGTGAGGTCCAGTTCGGCGATGGTGGAAGGAAATGTCCAGGAGTTAGAGCTTCTAGGTCATTGGGATCGGACGTAAGCGGGGTAATTGGTCGGGAATTTAGGATCGCTTCGATGCGTGTTAAGGAGCGTGTATATTTCCTCATACGTTAGAAATGACATCCCGAGGATGCGCTTTAAATGAAATTTAACGGCCTTCACATTAATTTCCCAAAGTCCGCCTAGGTGGGGCGAACCAGGTGCTATATTGTGCCACGTTATGCCTTTGCTTGCGAGATCTTCAATTACGTCACTAAAGGTGATTGATTTTAAAAACTGGCGCATTTCGCCAAGCTCGCGTTGTGCACCGCGGAAATTAGTGGCATTGTCTGAGTAGATGTGGGACACGTGCCCCCGTCTCGAAACCAAACGTTTTAATGCATTCAAAAAGGACGCCGTCGTCAAGTCACCTACAAGCTCGAGATGCACAGCTTTCGTAGCGAAGCAGACGAAGACAGCGACGTAAGCCTTAACATTTCGCTTACCGCGACCGTGAGACTCCTTAATTAGCAGCGGCCCAGCGAAGTCGACTCCGCTGACCGTGAAAGGGCGCGCATTTTTTACCCTAAATGTAGGCAAGTCACCCATAAATGTGTTTGTGCGTTTAGGATTTGACCTATAACATTTTATACAATTGTGTATTTCCTGCCGAACCGCGGTTTTGCCAGAAATGATCCAAAATCTTTGGCGTAGAGCCGATAGGGTACCTTGTACTCCGGCGTGTAATTGGCTGTGATGCTCCTGCCTAATTATTAATCGAGTAATGTGGTGGCTTTTTGGCAATAAAATGGGGTGCATACTTTCATATCGTATCGCCGCGTTTTTTAATCGACCCCCGACTCTTATGACCTTGTCGACAGGATCAAAAAACGGATTTAAGGACAGCAGGTTAGAACATTTGTGAAGTTGCTTATTACTGCATAATGACGCAATTTCACTGGCGAACTCGTTTTTTTGAATAAGCTGCGCAATCTTTATTGTAGCTTCTCTGAGTTCCGTTGCGCTTAAATACTTATTGGAAACTTTATCGTTGGGATTTTGACTATTTTTGCAAAACCGTAGAATCCACGCCACGACGCGCTGGGTTTTGGCAAAGGACGAGAATTTTGTCAACATTTGGTTTAAATTTGAGTTATACGACGCAGCGGATGTCATGGAAACGGTGCGCCTTTCAGGCAACTCCTTGTCAATAGTAAATTTATCAGTAGGCCACGTATCTTGGGGTCTGGCTAGCCATGCTGGGCCACCCCACCAAGTTGAAATGTCTTTGATTTTGGAGGGCGCGACGCCGCGACTGAGTAAATCGGCGGGATTATCTTCTACCTTAACATGGTACCAATCGTTTTCATTAGACAACGCTTGAATTGTGGACACGCGGTTGGCCACGAAGGTTTGAAATTGTCCGGAGCTGGACTTAATCCAGGCCAGAACTATTTCTGAATCCGTCCAAAAGAATTTTTTAGCGATGTTGAGGTTTAATGTTTTTTCCACGGACTCTACCAAGTGCGCCAAAAGTGCCGCGGCACACAACTCTAACCTTGGGATAGTTATCACACGGAGAGGAGATACACGTGACATAATAACCAAACGCAAATTTCGTTATTAGAATTTAGTGATCGAAGATACACGGCCGCACCGTATGCGGTTTGAGAAGCGTCACTAAAACCGTGCAACTCAATGAAACTGGGTTTATCTATCAGAACTTTTCTTGAAATTCGAATATTATTAAGCGATGAAAGCTCGCGTAAAAAATGATTCCATGTGTGACACATGTCTTCAGGTACGGGTTCATCCCATGACAGTTTGAGCTGCCATAGTTTCTGCATAATTATTTTTGGCGTTATTATGATGGGACCTAAGAGTCCTAATGGATCAAAAATCTGCGCTGTGGCTGACAAAATGTTTCGTTTTGTGATTTTGGTTGCATTGATTAAGGGTTTGACCTGGTATTTTAACGAATCTGAAGCGGGATTCCACAGAAGTCCAAGGGTTTTTGTGAATTCATTTTTGTCTAATCGCACGTCATGTTTACAATTATTGTCGTCATGTGTTTTAATCAAAGACAACTCATTAGATGCCCATTTACGGAGTTCAAATCCGCCTTGTTTTAAAATTGCAATAATTTGATTTTTTATTTTTGAGAGTTTTTCTAGATCGTCGTGACCGGTTAATAAATCGTCGACATAGAAATCGCGTCGAATGACATCGCTTGCGTCCGAAAAGTTTTTCGCGTTCAAGTCCGCTAGTTCTTGAAGACAGCGCGTTGCGATATAGGCTGCCGGTTTGGTACCGTACGTTAAGGTTTTAAGGCAAAATATCTTTAGCGGTTGTAATTTGTCTTCACGCCAAAATATCCGATGGTACTTACTATGATCGGGGTGCAAGAGAATCATGCGATACATTTTTGCGATATCGCCACTAATTACGTATCGACACGTTCTGAATCGCGTTAAAATTGCAAACAAATCTTGCTGGATTGTCGGACCAGCCATCAGATTGTCATTTAAGCTCAACCCATTTGTGCTTCTAGCAGATGCATTAAAAACGACGCGTAATTTTGTTGAAACCGATTCTTTTAACACGGCGTGATGCGGTAAGTAAAATTTGCAAAAGCATTTGAATCGTCTAATTCATTTTGTGTGACTTCCTGCATGTGGCCCAAATGCTCATATTCGCGCATGAATTTTATATAATCCTTTTTAAGATTGGATTGATCCGCTAATCGGCGCTCTAAAGATAAAAATTGCTTTTCAGCTGTTTCCCTGGTTTTGCCTAGATCCGGGGGGTAATCCTTGAAGGGTAGATTTATTACGAATTGACCGGATGTCGCCCGTTGAGTTGTTTGTTGAAAGTACCGCTCGAACTCCAGATGTTCTTTAGCAATACCCGACGTGTTTATAACTTTATTGCCTTCGTCTTCTAGTCTCCAAAATTTCTCTAATTGCTGTTGTAAGGTCAATAGAGTGGTTGTATGCATTGAAATAAGCGGGTCGGAAACGTCCAATAAAGTACCTGCGACGACCCATCCTAAATGTGTTTCTTGAAGGACAGTTGGCCCTTTTACGATTTTACCCGAACGGAGTAATTTCCAAAAAAAATTTGAGCCGATAAGAAGGTCCACCGACGATGACGTCGTAAAATTCGGGTATTTTATTGAACTTGGTATTTGTAGGCCCAATTTGCTAATTGTTCTAACAGGTAAATTTTCGGTTATTTGGTCGATGACAAAACATTTTATGTGACCAGAAAAATCATCGTATTTTGATTTAAAATAGGCTTGAGCCGCGTATTTTATTTTCGTTTTAATTTGACCGATACCGCATACCGAAATATCGGTATTAAATCGTTTCAATCCTAATTTTCGGCACATCGATGCCGAAATGTAATTGGACATGGACCCCGAATCGAGCAAGACTCTACAATTGTGCCACTTATTGTTCGCGTCGCGGATATAAACTAGAGCGGTTGGTAAAAGCGCGATTTTGTCTTGGTTCTTTCTATTAGAAATTAGGGAAACCTCGTGATTTATGATTGGCGATTCAGATTCACTGGTTTGAGGTTCTTGATCGTGAAGCAACGTGTGATGCCGTTTGCTGCACGTTCGGCAATTGCTGCGAATCAAACATCTGGAAACGTGGTGCCCAATCCGGAGGCAATTAAGACAAAGTTTTAATTGTCGTACCCTTTGCGATCTTTGGCCCACCGTTAATTTTAAAAATTCTGCACAAGCACTAATTTTGGGGCAATCACCCTTGCAAAGGACACAGTTTATTTTTATTGCCGCTGTGTGGGAAAGTACCCGCTTATATTTGGGATCTGTCACATATGGTTTTGAAGGAGTGCTGTTGTTACCGATCGCGTTTAATGATTTTAATAATTGACATCGTTTTTCTAAAAAGCGTTTTAAAGATTCGAATTCTGGAACTTCTGTATTTAAGGTGTTTTGCCATTCTTTAATCGTGTTATAGTCTAGTTTCTCTACTACTATCGGTACTAATAAAGCATGGTACGTATGAATTGGTATGTTCAGCTTGTTTAGCGCGGCTATATTGACCTTAAGTATATTCAAAAAGTCCTGTAGTGCAGTATGTGACTGCCTAGACATAGCGGGATGCTTTAGAATAGCGAGGACGTGGTCCTGTACAATTAATCGCGTATTTTTAAACTGTTCTTCAAGTATCTGCCATGCGGTACGATAATTTGCTTCGGCGATTTCAAGAGCATCTGTTGATTTTAGTGCATCGCCCCGTAAACACGATTTTAAGTACTGTAATCGTTGACAATCATTTAAACCGTTTTTTGGATCGTCGATCGCAGCAGTAAAGGAATTATAAAATGATAGCCAATCTTGGTATTCTCCGGAAAACGTTTTTAAATCTAACACCGGCAAGTTTACGTGGGGTGTCGCTCGACGTTCGCTTGTTTCTTTGGACGTTTGTCGTGTTGAATTATTATCGGATTTTTGCGAAGTCGACTGGGACGCTGCTTTATTAAGAATTTTAGCCATTTTCTCCGCTATGGCATAGTAATCGTTTTCAAAATGTACGCGTTCTTCGTCATGCTTTTCTCGCGAAGAGGTTTTGTCGATTTGTTCAATTTCAAATTGAATGTTTTCAAGATTTCGAAAAGCATCTAGGGCTTGTTGGCGGCGCTCCGCAATTCCATGAATACTGTCTCTGTTAGTATCAAATTTATCGATCCAATTGTAAAGACGCGTTAATTTCCCTTTAAGAGTGCCCCTAGTTCTAACGAGTTTTTCGGGTTGTTCGGCCATCGTAATAATGTTTCAATTTGTCACGAATGAGAAAATGTACATGCGTGTAACACAAAGGAAGGATAAATAGAAGGATGACTGACCTTAGTCCGTGGAAATGCTGCTTCGTAGAGGCGTGGGTTTTTCTTGATTTGGTTCGTTATGGTGTTGATGACACTGAAGTCTTTCCTCTTCCTCTGGAGACGTCGACGGAAAGCTCCTGGGTTTACGAGTACTTGAATCCGGCTCGAAGGACCAATGTTTGTTGTTTTGAATTGTGGACACAAAGTACTAGTAAAATCCGCTTTTGGGTGATGACCCGTTTATTTAACACACCATAATTACACTATGTACATTTCATAAAAAGGACATTGTTAGGAGCAAGCTCCGTCTTAGTGAAGATTTAGATTTTGAATGAGTGGTGTGGCTGGAGCCACCCCAAAAGAAAAGGTAAGGTGGGGGTGCGTAGTACCCCCTACCCTAAGTGCCTCAAGGGCGGAAAAGATCGTTCAGATGTCATTATTAATGATAGCTGATGTAGAACTGGGTAGTTGGAATTTCTTGCGAAATGTTAAATTTGCCAGCTGGACCACACTAGCAACATCGCAACAAAAAAAGAAATGGCAGGTATTGATTTAATTTCATATGCTACTTTTATTACTCATCGTTTTAGGGAAAAACTGATTAAAAGTATTTATGGATATCTTAGTTAAATTCGTTCCGACCTTTCCCATTATCATGTTATCATTTGAAGAAAACTTAAAGAAATGTGCTAGTAGTGAAAAAAAAGTATATAAACCACGGTTGAGAACCCTCTTCTTAGTCGAGCTATTTTATTAAATAAAATAGCTCTTCAAAGAAAAATGTCTTCTCAACCTTGTATAATTACTATAATTTTTCAGTTCCGATCAGTACGACGTGCTGAAACACAATTGCCAGTATTTCGTCAGCGAATTGTGCCAATTTCTCGGAGTTGAAGATTTTGTGAAGGACAACGTTTCTCTTTGGTCTAATTTATCACAAATACCCATGTTTAACGCGAGTGCGAATTCTTTTTGTAGTAGTTTTCGCAGTTCCAGTTCCAGTAGCAGCCGATAAATGTACAAAGAAGTGCAGATCTATCTACGTAGATTGTATATTGGCGTTTGATACATGAGACTTTTATACGTTTCCTGTCTCTAAATTCATTCTCCACCCATTAATACACAATCATGTGGTTTTAGTTTTTTGTCTTTTTGCTTTATCCTCTCTCATTAACTTCTCAAAATCATATATATAATAGATATCGTAAGAATTTCGTGGTTATTTCATTGGCAAACATACGGCCGAGATCGTTCTGGAGTAATTATACGAGCGAACGATCGAGAAGCCGAAATTATAACCGAAATCTGTACATATACCAGTGTTGTTGAAATAAATATGTTGTGAACCCGTAAATTCTGGATCTCGACAACAGCGCCACCTACCGGGTCCAACTGTGGCTAAGAACCATCCAGGGATCCACTCAAACACACAAAAAATTTCATCAAGATCGGTCGAGCCGTTTAGGAGAAGAATTACGAAAGCACGCACACCGGAATTTGTAAAAAAGGCACTTTTGTAAAATAATAATCAGTAAATGAAGAGGTGGAGTAACTAGGAAACAGAAGTTCTCAAGTTTTATTTTTAGGGGTTATTTTATAGTGTTACCCGTCGCATGGTCCCACTCCGCGCAAATACGTATTTTTATTTTTTTTTAGAATAGGAAAAAACCAAAATAGGGAGCCTTTGAGGTCAGTACTGATTAGGTCGCCAGGTTGGCGCCAATACGCCTCTCGACCCCGTAGTTTTAATTGTAAGAGGAACTACGTGGGTCTCAGCGGAGAGGAGAGCTATTCCGGCAGCGGAAATAGAAAGTTAACCCCCCTGCCTGCATTTATTTTTCACCGACACTCTTTCACTCGTGAGACCCTTCTGTGCCACAGCGACGGAACGTCCATTTAGGCCCGAAAGCCCTGGTAGTGCACCGCCTCCTTGCGTCAATAGGTGTCTTCAAATTCTTCAAACTGCAATCTGCTATACTTAAGCTAACCTTATGCGGGACACCTGCATATTATAGGGATTATTATTATTGTTGTATCTCCTCTTCATAAATGATTTATACATATTGCTTTCTCCGGAAAACAAAATTTTGACGTTCACAGCCTACCTTGTACAAGCTGTTTATAGATAAATCATACATCAAGTCGGCTATAAACACCAGATTCCTAAACTACATACAATTTTTGTTATCCACAGACAAGTTGATTACATGAATGTTTTATTCACTTATTGTCTGTAGATTTCTAGAAATTGATCTCAATCACAATAAAATAAATAATAAAACCATAAATTATAGGTAAATCTACCTAATGTGCCAAAAAAATCGCTCGTACCTCCAATAAAATTGGAGCCGACGACTACCCGTATATACGATCCTATCGGCAAAGAGAAGTTATACAAGAGTGGTCGCTCTCGTCGGTCCCTTTGATCCAGCCGATGTTTTCGTTGACCTTGGAAGTTGTTGCTTCAACTGGTGGTAGAAGCGTGGAGGCTGAGGTAGAAACTTGAACATACAAAAGGAGTTGGAAAAAATTAGTGCAGATTCTTGCAAACAGTTTATTATTAAGTTAGTGCTTTGAACAACTTTATAAAGCTTTTTTCCGAGTACTTCTCCAGTTTTCCTTTATTCAGGTGCTTTTTGATTCATCTATACTTAGTAACGATTTATAAATTCTAATAGACTAAAAAAAGCATTTGCTTAAGTTCCTGCATTAGAGGTAGAACATATCGTGACCTAATGACAAAAATATTTAAGTGGTTTCTCTCGGATGACTTACATAATATCAACAAGTTTTAATAAATAAGTACATGGCAATAGTAAAATAAACTAATATTTTTAATAAACAAAAAATTTAGAAAACTAACAAAAAAGACTAGATAGATACAACTGCAAACTTTTCCCACACTTCCAGAAATAAATAATCTCATACAATACATTCAACACAAAAAAAAAACACAATTTATAGAATTATTTTTTACATCAACAAAGTGTAAATTGGTAGAGAGTGAAAACTCAAAAATAATTAAAACAAGAGTTAGTGGTGATAATAATAAATAATAAAAAAAACTAGTCCCCCCATTTCATAGATGCGACTTTTGTCCCTCTTGCTCGTAGAAGAGAACGTAGGCTTCTCCGCTTACGATTGACTTCGGTGATATCGATGAAACCCTGTAGAAAATAAGAATGACATTTCTCCTCACTGAATGTCAAATTTGCCTCACCTTGAGTCATTATATTCATGCCACCCCTTGGTATAAGGATGCTTGCAATATGCCGTGTAGTGTCCACTGTATGTGGTTCCGCTGTGGTTAGAGATGGCATAAAGGTTGTAGCGACAGCGAGCTGCATTATCGGCGGCATACTGACTCATATCCAGTCCCTCCAGCGGAAAATCGACCGTAACACTGAGTTTTCCTCTAAACCTCTCCGCCAATGAAAAACGCTTCAAATCTACGTAAACGTTAAGAAAATAATAAAAACACGGAAACGATGAAACTGTGCATTAAAGGATACGTATTACTAAAATCTTCGGAAACTTCTGGATTGAGAAAGATTTAGTGCATTTTCTCCTTTCTTTACATTTGGAACACGTCTGGAACGCATAAATTCACACACAGCGCTATGATCGAAACAAGGACTTACAGGTTTTTCGTCTCCATCCAGCGTTTCTTCTCTCGTAAAGGACTCTAAACATTGTGATAATCTAACTTGCCCGGCGCGCTGTGGTATAGGAAGAGACAGGTCCCAGAATGGATCGAATGTCACTGAACAATGACCGCAATGTGTGCACTTCAATGTTGATTTCAGCTGACCCACGAAGTAATCGAGGATCTTAGAATTTTCCATACGGAGGTAACGGCTCCACGATTCAGACGACTTTTCGGCATCACTGTGGGGAGAAAAGTCTAAGTAGGGTATGAAAAAAAATCACTTCTTGAATTTAGGTCGAGGCGGCTTGCGTGCATGGCCAACTTTGACTAATCGAGTTTTCGATCTCTCTGATGCGAGTTTTTTGCGGATATGGTTTTTAGTTTAGTGAAATACATAATGCAGAAACTGGTATTTAACTAAATATAGAAATATGATAGCATAATATGAAATTAATTTGACAGCTGTCAACCCTAACCTCAAATCAGCTAAAAAGATCGTACCTCAATTTTTCATCAATTTCGGTCAAAATGGGCTTCGGCTTCTCCTTCACCCGATTAACATCTTCGTGCAGCCCTTCCAACAAGTACCGCAAGAACTCCTGCGCGTCCTGCTGTGCGTACCCGATGAACCTGGGCGCAAATCTCTGAATCTGACTCTTCAAACTGGTGGTGTTCACCACTCGGTCAGAAGCGTCCTGGGACCACAGCTTCTTGATGACTTCCGAGAAGGCCTTGATCAAGGCGCCTTTCATTCCCGACGTCGTGGTGTTGATATCGTTCACGTAATGATCTTGCAGCATGTATTCCAGCAACAGCTTGGTGTTGGATAGGCACTGGATGACGGAATTCATAAAACATGTGTTGCCGATGTTCTTGAGGCCGTTTAGACCCAGCGTTTTCACCGGTGTGGAGTATTTATCGTAGCCCGAGTTGTTCTCATCGTTGTAGATCCGCTCCCTTTCCGAGGATCTTCTAGACGGGCTGGTGGTCGAACTGTTGGAATTTAATGTCGAAGTGGAAGGTGAGATGGCCGAACGTGTGGAGGTGGTGCTGAGTTTCGGCGGAGTCGGTATCTCCTATTAAAAAATATTATTATTTACTTTGTGTTTGATACATAAAACTAAAGGTAAACTTAAACGTTCTCATACAGATATATTGTAAAGCAGTAGCTTTTTTAACTCTACCGGATGGTAATAATATAATTGCTTGTAATATAATTGCGACCGCGGCATTGCTATGCTGTCGCCGTATCGACAGTTTATCATAAACATTCTTCTTCATACCATCAACTATTCATTCAAAAAATGGAGAATTATTAACACTTCAAAAAATAATATTTCGTCGAGGATTTTTTTTAATTAACAACTTAAATGTTTATTATCTATTGTTTATAATTTATTTAAACTCACAAAAATGAAATGAAATAAAACGATGATTTTTTGAAATAAATATAAAAAGTACAAAAAATATTTGTTTAAAAAACTACTAAAAAACAATTTTTTTCTCGAAATATTGTGTATTTTGGTGATATCTGAATCTTATCTGATTAATAACAATAATATTTTTTGTTTTATGTTGTTAGTCATTTTTATCAAGTGATCTGCATAGTACAGGTTATACTGTATTTGAGTTTTGTTGGTTTCTATTTTATCAAATTCTCACTTTCTCAACTTCTCAGTTTTTCATCAAATTCTCGATTTTTAAACTTATCGGATTTGAACTTCTATTTTTAAACTTTTCTCAAGATTCTCAAAGCTCTATTTCTCAAATTTTCAATATCTCTGACTTATTGACTCATCTTTTTCAAGATAGTTTTCCAAAAAAAATTGTCAAAATTTTGACAACAATGAAGTCAAACCGTGAAAATTTGGTAACACTTTTGACATTGAAATTCGGAAATTTATGAAATATGTGTTCGGTCAGTAGTTGAGTACATTAAAACTGTACAATGTATAGTTTACAAAACACAAATTAATAGTGAATAATATATATTTGAGATTTGTTCAGCTCATAAACGTGAACCTGCATAGTGGGCCGTTAAAAATTACAACTGGTTATAATTTCGTAAAATGTCTATATTTTGAAACACACAATGAATCAAAAATTCTGAATTCGTGTTTTGAAAACGTGGAAGTACCCGGAGAGTAGTTGACTGTTCATAAAATAAAATAAGTAAAAACGGTATTATATTGTAAAGAAACAATAATGATGCAGATAATGTACTAAAAGCTAAAAAATAATTACGTAAGTATCAGGTATTTAGAGTATTGATCAGACTAAAATAAAATCGTGGGGCGAGTTTAATTTTTATTATCTATAGTCAACGGCTCATATTATTATAGGTATGCTTTGGATGCATCTTCTCAATAGACAACTTATGCAAAATGTGTGTACAAGTAAATCATCTAGCGACATCGCAGAACGATCATTTACATAATTAAAAAATTTAAATATATCTAAGTCGAACTCCACAAACTTTAATCAGCGTAAAATTACAAATGGAACATGTTTCGGCAGAACACTTCTGCCATCATCAGCTCAGGGTTCAACCCTTTGAAAACGTCAAATTTAATTCAAAATTACGTCAACGTCATAATTTTTTATATTCTTTAAGGGCTGATGATGGCAGAAGTGTTCTGCCGAAACATGTTCCATTTGTAATTTTACGCTGATTAAAGTTTGTGGAGTTCGACTTAGATATATTTAAATTTTTTAATTTAAATTTACTCCACTTGGATTTAAGAACATTCTTCTAATTTACATAATTATTTACTCAGGTTACGCTACGCCCCACGATTTTATTTTAGTCTGATCAATACTCTAGATTGATGAGGAGAGTGGTGTGATGATTGGTACCTGGTACCTATCTAATTATTTTTTAGCTTTTAGTACATTATCTGCACCATTATTATGTTTCTTTACAATATAAAACCGTTTAACTTAAAAATGTTTTTTACTTATTTTATTTTCAAGTTTTTAGTGTACTGTGTTCCACTTGCCAAGGCATTTTGTAGCAGCGGCCATCTTGGATTTTGATTTTTTATGATGTACTGTATTCTACTAGCTAAGCCCTTTCATTTGATACCCATATTGAGGGGATTGAAGAAAAAAACGCCATTTTGAATTGGTTTTTGAATTTTTTCATGATCTACTGTGTTCTAGTAGTTAAGCCCTTTCATTTGATACCCATATTGGGGGATTGAAAAAAAAATGTAATCCGCCATTTTGTGGCGGCGACCATGTTAAATTTACAATGATACTGAATATACATATGTAATTGTATTGTCATTAAAACTAAAGGCGTGCACCAAGTTACAGATCAATCGGTCAAGACAGGAAGGGGGTAAAATTTCAATTACAAGATTTGAACCACACAAGACACAGACAAGGCAAGCTAGATAAAACCGTTTAATAAAAAGCATGACAATGGAAGTATAGCATATTTGACATAATGTAATTTGTAATTTAGTTTTAGGAAAACAGTGAATCTTGGATTGAATTAAAATAAAAACATGGTAGTCGTTGGCCATAAAAATAAATATATATGTATTTTAAATATGATGCACAACCTACTATATTTTTGTCCTCGGGCCATCACCCCTTAATAGATTTTCGATACCTCCAATCAGGAAAGATAATAACGACCAGTTCAGAGGGTATAAGCACTACTTCCAGAATAGATATCCAGTTCCCTCGAATATATTCAAATGTCAAGTTCAATTGTTGTTTGTATAATTTTTTTTTACTTATATTGTTATAGCATGTATTTGACATTTTTTCTGCAAATACTTTAATACATACTTCTATTTCGAAAAGTGGACAATGTGTTAAAAAACCGCAAACGCTGGCGAGTTTCCACAGCCTCCTGTTATGAGTGTACATTTTAGATAATCTAATATACTGAAAATCTCGTGTCACGGTGTTTGTGGTCGCACTCCTCCGAAACGGCTAGACCGATTTTTATTATTATTATTTTTTTTTTGTATATTCGGTAGCAATGAGAATAGGCCGTCAAGTATTTTCCACATTTTCACAGATTTTTATGATCTTTGATATGTTGGATTTGACTCCGACTCGAATAGCAGAATAACTATTAAAACATGGACATGGGGCTCAGGGGTTTATAACTCAAGAACTGATTTTTGTGCCCAGGGGGACCTCTATGGTACAGGGCAACGACAATAACAAATGACGCCGGCAACCAAAATTTGTCGTACCGGGCTTTAAAAATGAAAATCGATTCTTAAGGAGTAAACTCCAAAGTTTCACTTCTGTTGCGCGTGGACTCTACGCACAATTTTTTTGATGATATCTCGAGAACAGATTGACTCATCTTTTTGGGGGCGAATAACTATTAAAACATCGGAAAAATTAACGAAAAAATGTCTCATACATTGTATGGAATCCGTATGTAACGCCATCTCTGATACATGATAGAAACATGTATGCTGGTTTCGGTAATGCCAGTAAATGGCGTTGTGTGCATTATTCTTTGATAAAAAAATATTAATTCAGCTAAAAAGTTAACACAACGTTTATTGATTCTGAGGCGGTATAAAGTTTTAGTAGTCAATATTATTAGAACAGCAACGACATCTATTAGAGGAAGCCTATGAATAAAGAAAATAGAAACCTGGAAGAAAAGAAAAACAGGAAACGAATAGGGGAGAGAGGAACAGAAAGACAAGAAGAACAGCAGATTTTTAAAATAAGTAAAATAACAGCAAAATCGCCAGAAGATAAAAAACTTGACAGCGAAATATAGAGAATTATAGATAAGTGAAGAAATTAAGGTTATAGAAGGAGAGAATCAAGAAATTAAGAGAAGTATTTAAAGGCAAACAGAAGAATTTAATTAGAGACACAGCTGGAAGAGAAAATGGAGTATAAAGAAAGGAGGAAGAAGAACAATATTGAGATAACAGGATCGGGTGGGGAAAGGAAAACTAAGGGGAAAGAAAGAAACAGAGATGATATTTATACAGGCGTGATTGTTACATCATGTTACCTCTGGAAAATAAAAATTACATGCATTAACATGTAAATTATGTTTTCCAGAGGCAACATGATGTAACAATCCTTTATAGGCAAGAAAGAGAGTTACGGAAGAAATTAAGGAAAAAGGACAAAGAAACGGGGAAAGTAAGAGAGAGAGAGAGAGAGAGTAAGAACAGGAGAATCGGAGAAAGAGGAGCCGGGGATTGGGAAAAAAGACGGGATGGACAAAGAAAATTCAAATACAATGTAGAAAATGTGGAGGGGAAGAGGCTGATGGAATGGATAGAAGAAAAAGGGTGGGAGGTGTTGAATGGAAATAAACAATGTGGACAACGGAAAAAGGAAGCAATAAAGGAGCTAAGAGAATGGAAAAAGAAACAGTGAGTGAGGAAATAATGGGAGGAATACTTCGTGAGGGGGAAAAGAAAAAAAAAATGAAACCAAAAATAACAGCACCAGAAGGAGAAGGAATAACGCTGAAAGAGGTGGAGAGGTAAGTGAAGAAACTGAGGAAGAGGAAAGCCCCGGGGTGGGCCATACGTTTATTGAAAGAGCCACGGATAAGGGACATAGCCGGGAGTTAACAAGAAAGTCTGAGCCGAGATAGAGATGGTGCAAGAGAAGTATCTGAGGTGGGTGCGAGGGATGGATAGAGAAACGCCAGTGAAACAAGAATGCGGAAGGAATAGGCTGAGAGTGAAAGCGGGGAAAAGAGCGGCCAAGTTCGAGGACAGGATGGAAGGAAGGGGAGAATGCAGGATACTGGCTGAGCATATTATGTGAATGAGTGAGCTGAGAGAAAGGAAAGAAGAAATAGAAAGGAGGAAAAATACAGAAGAGGGACGGGGAGAAGAAATGGAGATGCGTTGATTCGAAATTAATACAGTATTGTAATGTAATCACAGGAATCGGAAAGCCTGTAGTGCAAATAAAGATTTATTACCATTCTTTTAAATGTTTATGACAAACTGTCGATACGGAGACAGCATAAAAGTTTGTGAATTACACTGATAAATAATCGAGATAGAGTCCCGATATCTTTCTAATTTTATTTTTCAGCAACCTTTTCTAGACGTCATTACGAATCGCATTAAGTTAGTTTAAACAATGATCAGAAGAGGTCAATTAATCACACAGGTTTTGTTATGTTGTATAATTTAGAGACAACTGAGTATAAATGAGTAATAGAAAAAAAGACTAAATTGTTTCGCTATTGAACAAACAACATTACTTGTTTTCATTTGAGTTCCTGCAACTGGCCCTTAGAATATTATTAATGTGACAGTAAGTAACTAATTATTAAATTAAACTAAATTCTAGCAAAAACTTTTTAAATTATACTAAAGCTATAAATAACAGACAACATTAGCAAACGCCCATTTTGTTTTAACATAGTCATTTGCTGATGTTATCAGTGAAACCTATAACTTCAGGACTAACTTAGTATTAAACAAACATTGTTTTCCATAAGTTCGGACATCCACCACAAAGCTCGCTATTAAAAAGCAACAATACCTCGTGTTAACTCTCGTCCAGTCTACATCATTTATAGCTTTAGTCAATTTTCACCACTGTGGATACCCACGTGTCAACCAACCGTTAACCCGCAATAAAGTCTCGCATTTATCAAACTGGCATCACACGATATTCCGACCACGAATCCGTACAACATTACGGACAGCAATACAGCCCATAGACCGAAGAGGAACAAAGTTAAATCCATTCTACGTCTTACCTAGATTCACCATGTTTCAACGTCTAGAAGTGGCAATGTATTAAAAATAATTCTTGGCACATGTTCGTGGTCGCCTACGGTCGTTGGAAAAAAGGGAAACCTACCGGAAAACGGCGGAGTTTTTGAGTGCGACCCAGCAGCAGCGACGAGCTTTTTGAGAACATTGTGGTGTGGTCGTGCCTCGAGACGACACGGTTCGTGGAGACATTGCTGGTTTTGAAAAATGGAGCCGTCGATGTCATCGAAGAAGAAATATAATTGACAGCAGCATAACTTTTGATTTTTTAAACTGACACCGAAGCTAAGTGGATTTCCGAACTGATAAAACATTCCAGCAACCTCAGTTGTTTCAGTTATTATTTAAACAATTATTGTGACTAAAATTCATCATTAATTTGCTATGGGCACTAATGAGTTTCAATGTTTAGATTCAACGCTGTCTACCGGGTGTTCGAGACTGTTTTGTATTGTAAACTCAAGAGATATACAGGTTGTTCCCGAAAAAACGCCGCAAGTCATAACCACCTCATTTCTTGCCCGATTTAATGGACAAAAAAAAGCAGAAGAAATCATTTTAGAAATAATACAAAACCAAATGATTTTCGGAGAAAAGTCTTGGATCAATGGATGTCACCTGTATTTTTTTTTTATTTAATCTGGAAGGGCCCTTCCACAGAGGTATTTCCCGAAAAACATCAACAATTCTCTGCCTTAAGCCAAGTTCATTTTCTGGTGGTGTTATGTACAGACGATCTTGAAGATAACCCCACAACCAGAAATCGACTGGTGTAAGATCTGGTGATCGCGCAGGCCATCGAACTGGACCATCCGTCCCTATCCACCTGGCACCGAAATTGTCATTTAACCAGTTGACATTTCTTCTTGCGATATGGGAACCCATAACGCGGCATCCACAACTGACCGATTGACTAATAGTATTGGAATGACAATCATTTTTTGACTTAAAAATTTTGAAATTCGATTGAACACGAGAGTGAGTTCTAGTTTTTAAAGGAAAAAAAATCAATAAATGGTTGTTATTTCTCATCCATTTAGTCAAGGATTTCATTTCGTCTTGTTGGAAAAAAACTCGTTGTACAAGAGGCAATTCCTCTAAGAAATAAATAAATAAATAATAAATAATGACTTTATTAAGGGGCGAAGTCTAGCACAATGCTACTCAACTTAACCCCAAATAAAAACAAAACAATAAATTACAAAGTAAGAAAAGCTAAATAAAAAAAGAAGAAGAAAGTATACAATTACAATGTTAAAATTAGGATTACATATTATTGGACTTCATAACTGAAGAAAATACAATTTTATTTTTTTCTTAAAGTTATTAAGCGTTTGACTCTTTAGTGGATTAGGCAGGGAGTTAAATATTTTTATTGAGTTATATGAAAAACTTCGATAGTATAAGGATGTCTGAAACCGTGGTAAACTTAACTTGGAAACTGCCCGTAAGTTAAAGTTATGTAGCTGTGATCTAGGTATCAGCTTCTGACTGAGATAAGGTGGTGTAGAGGACTTCAATACCGAAAAAGTAAGACAAGCTAAGTTACACTGAAACTGCTTATCAATTTTTAACCATCGCATTTCGTTGATTTTGGCTGAGATGTGATCGAATTTTTTAAGCCCCCAAACGAACCTGGCACAGTTATTTTGTATTCGTTGAATACGTGTTTTGGCAAGATAATCTAAACATGGATAGTAGACGATCAAAAGGTAATTTAAAATGGAAAGCACTAAAGCTTGGGCTAATTTTTTTCTTAACTTAAAGTTGAGGATTAAAAAATTTTTATACAGAACTTTCAAAGGTGCGTATGTTTTCTTTATAAGGTAAGAAATGTGTTCTCGAAATCGGATGTTTTCGTCTAGTATTAAACCCAACAACTTAATCTTTGTGACCGGTGCAATCTTGATGCCGTTAAGAAATAGGCTGATATGTGATTTCAAGTTATTATGAAAATTTCGCTTGCAAAAGTAAATGACGTTGCATTTGTTAGGGTTTAATTGGAGACCATGATTTTCAGAATATGTCTGTAACAGGCGTAAATCTGCGTTAATTTGCAAGTTAGCAAGAGTGATGTTGTTAGGATTGAAAGAATAGTATAGTTGTGAATCATCTGCGTAGTGAGTCAAGTCAGAGAAACGGACGTATTTGTACATGTCAAAAATATAAATTGAGAACAAAAGGGGACCGAGAATGGATCCTTGTGGGACTCCCGAGGTGACCTTTCCATAACTGGAAGATAAACTATTAGCCTCCACAAGTTGCGTCCTGTGTGACAGAAATGTTCAATGTTTTCAGACAATAACGGATAATATTTATCTTGATTTAGGGTGCCATTTTATTCGTTGAAATCGAACAATAAATAAAGGAGTTATAGAGTGAGGCGTTTTCTAGGAATCAGCCTGTATAGTATGAAGGTGGAGTTTCGAGGTACGTAAAAAAGTTGATCAAAGGGTAGCCGCACCGGTGTATTCGCGTGTCAGCAGTTGGCCGACAGGGAAATATTCCAGAATTCAAGGTTTCAGTAAAAGACATGCTCGATTCTACTAAAAACACTTTCGATTTATGCAGTGCGACTGAACGTTGTTTTATTAAGTCTCAATTTAGGCGGCACTTAACTTAAAATTAACTGCATATCCGATCAAAAGGCCGGTCCCACCTGCACGCGCTGGACAAGTAAAACCAATAATTTTTGTTCACCTCTCGTACGAGATAAGTATTGAATAACTACAGTCAATATTTCGCACTATCCATAATAAAAACACGAAACTAAAAATATTATGCGGTTATGAGCAAAGATTTGTTTTATAAAAAAGCTAATCAGCTGTACAATTTTGACAACCGATTACCAAATATGTAGTGATAATTTCTTTATTTGACACAATAAGTCACCCACTTATGTCGCAAAATTGTTGTTCAAAAAGCTATTGAAAAGATAACTAAAACAGTCATTGATAATAATTGCAATCATATCAGTGAATGCACAATGAGAAAATATACAAAAAATAAAACATTTCAAAATTAAAATTTGTGGGCCAATAATGATGACTAATACATTTTGCTCGGGGTTGTACCTCAGACTAACTAAATTAATGTCCTTTTATAAATAAAATATATTTTGACAAAAGACGATCTTGTAGAAAACTCAATGAGGTCATCAATGCTATAACATTTTGGAGAAAAGTCTTGGATCAATAGACCGTCTAGAAATTTCGGAATCGAGAGAATCCTCTATGATGTCATCGAGGAACATGATGTATTTTTTTTCCCGCAACAAACAGTGTAAAATTGTGGGAAAGCGGTTAAATTATGTAAGTGAAACATGTTTCTCCATAAAATATGGCTAAATCCTACACAATAATATTTTTCTTCAAACGTCACGTCAATAGGCAATGACAAATGTCCATTTCTCTGCCTAAACAGACAAAGTATTGTGTTTGCCGCTCAATTTACCAATCGTGTGCTTTGAAAAATTCGAGAGGCCTGTCAAATCGGCAGCGTATATAATTTAGATTTATTTCAATCATTCTTTTAGGGATTTAGCGTTGAAGTTTACATTATTTTGAAGAAAATAGAATAGAGTGAGTTGCTCACTTTTAGACAGAAATTCATGTGTACATTGAGGTTAGTAAACTGCCAGATTTGTATTTCGTGGGCGATTTTCGGCGTTTGAAAAAAAAGCATGTTCTAGTCATTCTAGTGACTTAAAGCAATTTGAAAGCACTTGAAATGTCTTGAAGCGACTTGAAGAAACTTGAATCGGCTTCGAAAAGACTTGAAATGTATTGAAGCGAATTGAAGAAACTTGAGTCGGCTTTGAAAAGACTTGGAATGTCTTGAAACGACTTCAAAGACTTGAGGCGACTTGAAACGACATGAAATGTTTTGAAGGGACTTGAAGCGACCTGAAATGTTTTGAAAGCAATTGAAGAAACTTGAAACGACTTTGAAGCGACTTGAAATGTCTTGAAGAGTCTTGAAGCGACCTGGGAAGATTTGAGATATCTTGAAGGGATTGGAAGCATTGGAAGAGACTTGAAGCAACCTGGGAAGACTTCAAATATCTTTAAGGGACTGGAAGCGATTTGAAACGACATGAAATGTTTCGAAGGGGCTTGAGGTGACTTGAAATATTTGAAGAGTCTTGGAGCGATATGGGAAGATTTCAAATAATATCTTGAAGAGACTGGAAACCACTTGAAAAGATATGAAATACCTTGAAGCGACTTGAAAGGATTTGAAATGTCTTGAGACTTGAAGCGAATTGAAAAAACTTGAGATGTTTAGAAGGGACTTGATGCGACTTAAAAACTCTTGACATGCCTTAAAGAGTCTTGAAGCGACCTGGGAAGATTTCAAATATTTTCAAGGGTCTTGAAGCGATTTGCAGACACTTGAAGCGACTTAAAAAGTTTTGAAAGTAATTGAAGAGACTTGAAAAGTCTTGAAGAATCTTAAAGCGACCTGGGAAGACTTCAAATATTTTGAAGGGACTGGAAGCGACTTGAAAAGACCTGAAGAGTCTTGAAGCGACCTGGGTAAATTTGAAATGTTTTGGATGGAATTGAAGTGACTTGAAATGTCTTGAAGAGTCTTGAAGCGACCTGGGAAGATTTGATCTATCTTGAAGGGATTGGAAGCGACTTGAAATGTCTGGAAAATACTTGAAGAGTCTTGGAGCGATCTGGGAACACTTCAAATCATATCTCTAAAGGACTGGAAGCCACTTGAAATGTCTTGAAATACCTTGAAGCGAATTGAAAAGACTCGAGATGTTTTGAAAGGACTTGACGTGACTTGGAATGTTTTCAAGGAAATTGAAACGACGTGAGAAGTCTTGAAATGTCTTGAAAAGTCTTGAAACGACTTGAAGAGAGATGAAGCGACTTTGAGAAACTTGAAACGACTGGAAAGGACTTGAAATGTTTTGAAACGACTGGAAAGACTTGAAGCGAATTGAGACGATATGAAGTATTTTGAAAGGTCTTGAAGCGATTTGAAGAAACTTGAAGCGATTTAAAAGGACTTGAAGCGACTTAAAAAGTTTTGAAAATAATTGAAGAGACTTGAAAAGTCTTGAAGAATCTTAAAGCGACCTGGGAAGACTTCAAATATTTTGAAGGGACTGGAAGCGACTTGAAAAGACCTGAAGAGTCTTGAAGCAACCTGGGAAGATATGAAATGTTTTGGATGGAATTGAAACGACTTGAAAAGACTTGAAATGTCTTGAAACGACCTGGGATGATTTGAAGAGTCTTGGAGCGATCTGGGAACACTTCAAATAATATCTTGAAAGGAAACTTGAAAAGACTTGAAATACCTTGAAGCGACTTGAAAGGATTTGAAATGTCTTGAAACGACTTGAAGCGAATTGAAAAAAAATGAGATGTTTAGATGGGGCTTGAGGTGACTTGAAATGTCTTGAAGGGAATTGAAGCGACTTAAAAACTCTTGAAGAGTCTTGGAGCGATGTGGGAACACTTCAAATAATATCTTGAAAGAACTGGAAGCCACTTGAAAAGACTTTAAATACCTTGAAGCGACTTGAAAGGATTTGAAATGTCTTGAAACGACTTGAAGCGAATTGAAAAAACTTGAGATGTTTAGAAGGGGCTTGAGGTGACTTGAAATGTTTTCAAGGGAATTGAAGCGACTTAAAAACTCTTGACATGTCTTCAAGAGTCTTGAAGCGACTTGAGGAAACTTGAAGCGACTTAAAAAGTTTTGAAAGCAATTGAAGAGACTTGGAAAGTCTTGAAGAATCTTAAAGCGACCTGGGAAGACTTCAAATATTTTGAAGGGGCTGGAAGCGACTTGAAAAGACCTGAAATACCTTGAAGCGAATTGAAAAAACTTGAGATGTTTAGAAGGGACTTGAGGTGACTTGAAATGTTTTCAAGGGAATTGAAGCTACTTAAAAACTCTTGACATGTCTTGAAGAGTCTTGAAGCGACCTGTAAAGATTTCAAATATTTTGAAGGGTCTTGAAGCGATTTAAAAGGACTTGAAGCGACTTAAAAAGTTTTGAAAGCAATTGAAGAGACTTGAAAAGTCTTGAAGAATCTTAAAGCGACCTGGGAAGACTTCAAATATTTTCAAGGGACAGGAAGCGACTTGAAAAGACCTGAAGAGTCTTGAAGCGACCTGGGTAGATTTGAAATGTTTTGGATGGAATTGAAGCGACTTGAAAAAACTTGAAATGTCTGGAAAATACTTGAAGAGTCTTGGAGCGATCTGGGAACACTTCAAAAAGCTATTGAAAAGATAACTAAAACAGTCACTGATAATAATTGCAATCATATCAGTCAATGCACAATGAAAAAATATACAAAAAAAAACAGCATTTGAAAATTAAAATGTATGGGCCAATAATGATGACCAATACATTTTGCCCGCGGTTTTACCTCAGACAAACTAAATTAATTTCCTTTTATAAATAAAATATATTTTGACGAAAGATGATCTTACTCTTATATAAAACTTAAATTTTGATAATCCCATCCTTCTTAATGCCCTGTAACGTTCTAGAAAACTCATTGGCTATAACATTTTGGAGAAAAGTCTTGGACCAATGGACCGTCTAGAAGTTTCGGAATCGAGAGAACTATGATGTCATCGAAGAACATGATGTAATTTTTTTCCCGCAATAAACAGTGTAAAATTGTGAGAAAGCGGTTACATTATGTAAGTAAAACATGTTTCTCCATAAAATATGGCTAAATCCTACACAATAATATTTTTCTTCAAACGTCACATTGTATACGTCAATAGGCAATGACAAATGTCCATTTCTCTGCCTAGACAGCCAAAGTATTGTGTTTGCCGCTCAATTTACCAATCGTGTGATTTGAAAAATTCGGAGAGGCCTGTCAAATCGGCAGCGTATATAATTTAGATTTTTTTAAATTTAAATTATTTCATTCTTTTAGGGATTTAGGGTTGAAGTTTACATTATTTTGAAGAAAATAGAATAGAGTGAGCTGCTCACTTTTAGACAGAAATTCATGTGTACATTAGGTTAGTAAACTGCCAGATTTGTATTTCGTGGGCGATTTTCGGCGTTTGAAAAAAAAATAGCATGTTCTAGTCGGAGAAAAGTGACTTGAAGCTATTTGAAAGCACTTGAAATGTCTTGAAACGACTTGAAAGACTTGAGGCGACTTGAAACGACATGAAATGTTTTGAAGGGACTTGAGGCGACCTGAAATGTTTTGAAAGCAATTGAAGAAACTTGAAAGGACTTTGAAGCGACTTGAAATGTTTTGAAGAGTCTTGAAGCGACCTGGGAAGATTTTAAATATCTTGAAGGGATTGGAAGAATTGGAAAATACTTGAAAAGACTTGAAGCAACCTGGGAAGACTTAAAATATCTTTAAGGGACTGGAAGCGACTTGAAAAAACTTAAAATGTCCTGAAGCAACTTGAGGAAACTTGAAACGAAATGAAGGAACTTGGAATATTTTGAAACTACTTGAAAAAACGATATGAAATGTTTCGGGGGGACTTGAGGTGACTGCAATGTTTGAAGAAATACTTGAAGACTCTTGGAGCGATCTGGGAAGATTTCAAATAATATATTGAAAAGACTGGAAGCCACTTGAAAAGACTTGAAATACTTTGAAGCGAATTGAAAAGACTTGAGATGTTTTGAAAGGACTTGAGGTGACTTGAAATGTTTTGAAGGAAATTGGAGCGACTTGAAAAAGTCTTGAAGAGTCTTGAAACGACTTGAAGAGAGATGAAGCGACTTTGAGAAACTTGAAACGACTGGAAAGACTTGAAGCGAATTGAGGCGATATGAAATATTTTGAAAGGTCTTGAAGCGACTTGAAGAAACTTGAAGCGATTTAAAAGGACTTGAAATGTCTTGAAGCAACGGAAATATGTTAAAAGGACTTGAAGCAACTTGAAAAGATTTAGAGCGAATTGAAACGACATTAAATGTTTTGAAGAGACTTGGGGCGACTTAAAAAGTTTTGAAAGTAATTGAAGAGACTTGAAAAGTCTTGAAGAATCTTAAAGCGACCTGAGAAGATTTGAAATGTTTTGGATGGAATTGAAACGACTTGAAATGTCTTGAAGAGTCTTGAAGCGACCTGAGAAGATTTGATCTATCTTGAAGGGATTGGAAGCGACTTGAAAAGACTTGAAATATCTGGAAAATATTTGAAGGGTCTTAGAGCGATCTGGGAACATTGCAAATAATATCTTAAAAGGACTGGAAGCCACTTGAAAAGACTTGAAATACCTTGAAGCGAATTGAAAAAACTTGAGGTGACTTGAAATGTTTTGAAGGAAATTGGAGCGACTTGAAAAGTCTTGAAGAGTCTTGAAACGACTTGAAGAGAGATGAAGCGACTTTGAGAAACTTGAAACAACTGGAAAGGACTTGAAATGTTTTGAAACGACTGGAAAGACTTAAAGCGAATTGAGGCGATATGAAATATTTTGAAAGGTCTTGAAGCGACTTGAAGAAACTTGAAGCGATTTAAAAGGACTTGAAATATCTTGAAGCAACGTGAACTATGTTAAAAGGACTTGAAGCAACTTGAAAAGATTTAGAGCGAATTGAAATGACATGAAATGTTTTGAAGAGACTTGGGACGACTTAAAAAGTTTTGAAAGTAATTGAAGAGACTTGAAAAGTCTTGAAGAATCTTAAAGCGACCTGAGAAGATTTGAAATGATTTGGATGGAATTGAAGCGACTTGAAATGTCTTGAAGAGTCTTGAAGCGACCTGGGAAGATTTGATCTATCTTGAAGGGATTGGAAGGGACTTGAAATGTCTGGAAAATACTTGAAGTCTTGGAGCGATGTGGGAACACTTCAAATAATATCTTGAAAGGACTGGAAGCCACTTGAAAATACTTGAAATACCTTGAAGCGACTTGAAAGGATTTGAAATGTCTTGAAACGACTTGATCCAAATCTCAGGACATTTAACTTAAATACCGTAACATTAGGCTCTCTGATTTTTGACGTGACGTCCTAACTTTTCGAAAAGTGAGCATCACGAAATTTTACTCTCGTGTCCCGGGCAATTACTCATTAAGTATGAGCAGTACGTACAATGTAAATGTACGATGGTATAAGTCGAACATCAAGCAGCGCTTTTCTTTTTCTTTTCGAGCTTTCAATTAATTCTTTAGACTCGTAGACATTCATTGCTACTTTTCCGATTTCTTTCAATGTATACACCTAGTTGTATGTGCAAATTGCTCAGTAATTATGGTTTCACCCTGTACATTATTACATCGAAATTTGTAATCCAGCATTCAAGCTTAGCAATTTTAGAATTTATTTTCGAATCTCGAAATCGTGGATTGTTAGAACTTCAATAAATCATAATCTGATAAGCTTGGAATTTAGATTATTAAAAAGTATCGACAAAAAAATGTTTGGTTCGATCATCAATTAATCAATATCTGTCAAAATGTGAAAAGTGGGATGTGCTAAATAATCAATGATGCCAATCCACTTTATTTGTTTCAAGATGCTTATCCTTTACCTTCTCTTCAAGATAGACATAATAAATGTGTACCAGATTTGCTCTTTTAAAACTCCAATAAACGTCACTGCTTCACCCCTATCCTGTCAAATGTCAAATTTAATAACTACTGGTGTAAACAAAAAAATTCTTTAGAGCCGTAATATCGCCGTAGTAACGACAGCAAAAATTTCCTTTTACTTGAATACAAAGAAGGCATGATATTTTAAATTCTTGCAAAATTACTCTTATGTTGTGTGCTTTCTAAAAGAATATTAGAACACCAGATTAAAAAATACTTAATGTCTACAAAAAATACTGGGGTGTTTCAATATCATTACACTCACACCATAGGTACATCGACACAATATACAGAGTGAGCCCTCAAAGTGAATCAGTCTTTATATAAAAAAATAACAACACAATAATTTAATAAAAATCACTAGTGGCTGCACTAACATTTGTGTCTGACGTTTCACTCGACTTCCTTTTTTTCGCCCCCTCCCGCTTCGTCCTCGTTCTACTTCGCGCTTTTCTCTGCGGTTTCTTTTCAGTTTTCTTTTTCGTTCTGTTGGCTTTATTGCTTTTTCCTGACGGCTTTTTGTTGTTCTTCCACTTTTCTCTCATTTTTTTCCTGAATGGTGACGACCAACAAACTTGCTGATAAAACCTCGCTTGTTTTTCGTCCCACATTCGACAACCGCAATCGCTGTCCTCCATTACCACTACGTTCCATCCGTAATTAATGTCAAAATATATTATTTTTGGTTTAGGTCATTCCATAAACGCGTATGATGTTCAGGATGGGCAATGTTTATAGACGTTAAAATTTTAATCATACCAATATATATTATTTCATACCAGAGCTTAATATCGAGTGTGTTCATAAATTTTGACGTTCAGGGCCCACTGGATGTATAAAGGTCATCTATTTCTGATATCGGGTGTTCATTAATAATCCGGTAACATCAAGGCCTGTCTTATGTTTTGGCGGTCGTCGTGACACTAATGACATTTCATTGGCGGGTTATTCAAACTACAAAAGTTGGCAAAGGTAAAGCGACCGGATTATTAAATGAACACCAGATATATACACCCTGAATATTATTACGGTTAATCACATTTGACACATCGTGAAACTGCAAGACGATCATAATAATTTCGTGACAAGAACGTTGAGAGCACAAGTCTAAAAAAACTTTGCACACCATTCACCTCATATGATTTCATAGAATGACCCATTTTGAAGACATTAAAAGTTACTTTAATACCTTCAAACTCTGATTCACATTTGCTGACTCACTTTGTATAATTTAAGGGACAATTTGACTGATGGACAGCCAGAGTGCCCCTTGGAAAGTAGATCACAGTAGAGGCCAGAACTTTAGTTCTGTCCAGCACTGTCCCTTTTGTTATTTCGATAAATCGTCACAAACCGTCAAATTAGTCAATTAGTGAAAAAATCACACAATACATACAATTCACTAGAAGAGAAACCCAACTTACAGGAAACCTCCTCCCGATTAGATCCGTGCTGCTCTCGTCTCCTTGGTCCGTGTCTCCGTTGGTAGTTTCGTCTTCTCTGGTGTTAACGGTATCCCCCTTTTGCTGGTAGTCCTTCGACGGTATGTACGAAGCGAAGTTGTTCACTCTAGAACGTTTCTTCACTTCTCCACCGTCGTCGTCGTCTTCTTCTTGTGCCCTAATTCCATTTTTTGTAATCGTCGCTGAATCGTTCACATCCAATTTAGAAACAACACAACTTTCAGAATTTGACGTTGGACACGTCGTTTCCGATTGTCGCACGCTCGATTTTCCATCATTCACGTCACCGTTCGTCGTCTTGATCTTTCTGATGTTGTTTTTCACTTTTGTATCTTGCTTCTTGAAATGGTTCTCGGAGATCTTCACCGCCGCACCTTCGATCTCGATCGGCGGCGTATTGGACGACTTTGCAAGTGTCTCGTCGAACCGTTTCCGCAAATCAGCGACGGACGCTCTGTTTCCGTTGTCGTCCTCTTCTTTCATATTATCGTTAGTACTGTTAGAATTCAACACACCAAGGCTGTTATTGTAATTTAAACTGTCAGTTACCTTCTTCTTGCTGAACTTTGACTCGATCGGCGGTAAGCCGATGTCGTTTATCGATTTCGATCGAGAGATGTTCTCGTTGCGTTCGCGAAGAAAGGCAGGAACATAATTTGCTGGTGAATATTTGTTTCTCATTTCGGCGACGGAGTCCAAGACATTGACGGACGATAAACGCGAATTCTCGCGCGACACGGAACTGTCGCGGCGACCAAAATCGGCGATGGAGTTTTCGCGAATTGAACTTATGCCGGAGTCGCGAGAGGCCGAGTCTCGACGGATGCTGGGTGGATCGCGGGAGTCTTCGCGAAATCTGCTAGTGACGCCATCCTCTGTTATGCTCCCAGACCTGAAACAAAAAGGAGTTGTTGTAGCGGCGTATGCGGTAAACAGGGTTAGATTTCAATTATCTTTAAAAAAAAAACTGCAGGCATTGGTTAACCCTCGTTTACTAAAAATGAGTAAAATATATAGAATAAAGATGAAATCAAAAGCAAACCTAAAAAGAAAACGGAAAAAGAGGAAAACAGAAATTATGAACATATGAAAGAGGGAAACTCAAAAACTGACCCGCAACTTGATCTGCATAAAACTTCACCCAAACAGGAAATTTATTCTGAAAGGTTAACGTCCGATCTGGTGCCTTTCGAAAAAACGATAGCCATTATTTGAGAGACTTTGCAATGTCTGCGTCTCGTGATGTCCGCTTTGTCGTTTTTGATAATTTAAACAGATAAAATGGCGCGAATGTAAAGTAGTGCTCAAAAATTTTTACAAAAGTTTCCACTGTCAAATAAAATCTAACCAACCAGGTGTTTGCCCCAAAAGCAATTCGTTTGCTTACCGTTTACTTAATTAAAACTGCATAAAATAGAACTCAAAATCAATGAAATAGATAACGGATGGGTCGTTATTTCATTTATCAATTTAGATAAAAGGTGTGTGGCGTCGTTCTGGATTCAACACGTGTGTTAAGGCTGTCATTTACTAGGGATAGAGCCTATACCAAATGCACGGGAAACATGTTACCATTTTATTGAATTTTACGGGTTTAATTTTGATTATTTGCATATGCGGTTATCAAAAATCGATAAAGGACATCTTAATTCAGGGTAAGACGGTATTACAAAGCTCGTATTAGCATTTGTTTATTCATAAAAAAATTACAAAGTTGCATAATTTTTAGGAGTATAAATGAATGGCTTTGGTTTTTTTTTCGGAAAAACAACGCACAATTGGTAAATTTGAAATAGACGTTACCCTGTAGCAAGAATTAAACTTTCGTCAGTAAAAAACTCACTTGCCTTAGCATTGTTGTTCCTCAATAAAATTCATTAATGTTTGTCGACAAAATTATTTCTGAAGTAAGCATCAAAAACACAGAAAGCTGTATAATTGGGTAGAAACTTGGGTAGAAAATTTAGAATTTGGTGTAGCTTTGGAGCGGAAGATGTCGCATTTTACAGTGGGCTTTGGAGCGGAAGATGTCGGTCGCATTTTACAGTGGTCAGGTATAGGATAAAACCTCTCGACAAACCCGATCATAAAATAATAAACTTGGGCGAACACAAACACAGCAGGTATTTTTTATGATGCTTTCCAGCTTCCGGAATTCCGAAACTCTCAAACTTCGGACCGACCAAGACCAATTATAAGTAAAATTACTTTGCAGTATTTATAAAAAAAAATGCTTGTCTCTGTATAAACGATGAGACCAAGCAAATACAAAATATAAACAAAGAACTTTCAGATTCAAGGACAATTAGCGATTTGTCGAAAAAATGTTTCTTTTTTCATTGTATATTCCGGCGATCAAAATGATTTATTAATTGAAATAATTTATAGAAATGAAATTCTATGGCAAGCAATTAAAAATGTTTTTTTTAATTGCATAGCAGGTGGCAAACAAAAAGAATTAAATTGACCTGGCCGAGCGATTAACATTACATAACGCAATTAATAATTTTGTTTCAAACTTTATCATCACACTGTATGTATTAGGGAGGAAAGTATATATATATACTATTGAATTCATTTCTTTGCGCCCACTGAATAAAAAGTTAGGTTGGCAGTATCCCTTGTAGTTTCTTTGCTCTCAGAGATTGGCAGCAAAATCACTAACTTCATTCTTAATTTGCCATTCCATTTGACAGAAAGGCCGCACAAGTGCAAAGAGTAGTATAAAAAATACCAAATTTTGAAATCTGCTTTTAAAATGAGTTCACAACAAAGAAACCGCTTGTCCAAACAGCTTCAAGAAGCAGTTTTTAAATGTTACCAAGAGTTCTAATTCAGTTGCTCTGACAGCTTCTTAACCTACAAAACTGCGTGACTGACTATCTTCGCAAATAATTTTGCAACCAGATTGCCCCCACTACGACTGTCCTTGATAAAAATCCTGATTCACACGTACGAAATTTTCAAAGTTTACACTAGAGCGTGGGCGCTAAGTAATGAATTTCACTGTATATGATATAATTCAATAAATTTCATTAATTGATAATTATTAATAATTAATTATTGTTGTTAATTGTTAATATTGAACACGCCGCTAATGAATCGAAATGAAATCTGCAACGACTTGTCTGTACACACAGTGAATTATGCCCGCGCGGGAGCGAAGGACACTGTAATACCACAAACCAAATCCAACAGACATTTTAGTTGTTCTATTCTGAACGAGGTTGCAGCATCTCGCGGCCAAAATTCAAGATTTTATCTCACTTCAATATCGGAAGAAATTTGTCTCTCACTAAATGACAACCTTAACGGAATCCTCCCAAACTCAAACCTCTAGGGACGTTTTAAAAGGTCATAAAAATAACTGCCATATTGTGTGGGTTAAATTAGAATTAGGATTAGAGTTGTGTAGAAAATATGATTTTATTCGTAGTATCAGCAAAATTCGTTTAATTGTTAAAATTTTAAGGAATTAGTTGTCGGTTGCAATTCATAAAAATCTAGATCATTATAAAAGGGTAGAAACCTCTAGCGATAAATTTCTGTAATAAATTCATAATAAATAAATTTAGTGCAGTCTGTGTGTAAACTCTTGTAAACACGTGTTGTTTTTTAAACACTAAAGTGAGATTCATTACTTACCGCCCACGCTCTGGTGAAGTTTTGAAAATTTCGTACGTGTGAATCAGGATGAGTCGTAGTGGGCGCAATCTGGTTGCAGAATTATTTGCGAAGATAGTCATGAAGTTTTTTTTTCACGTTTCTTATTCTGCGCCTGTCTGTCAAACGAAATAACAGCTTGGGTATGAAGTTAGTCATTTAAGGCTGCCAATCTCTAAGAGCAAAGAAACCAAAAGAGATATTGCCAACGTAACTTTTTATTCAGGGGGCGCTAAGAAATGAATCTCACTTTAGATTTAAATTTACTTGATTTGGAACTACAAAATACCTTTTTAGGTTAGGTTAAGTTTCTCTTACAGGTTTCTTGTCGATATAGTGGGACAGTGCGGTTTTTCTCTTTTGTGTTTCCCCTTAAGTGGATAACGTTAAACATAACACAAAATAAGTCCAGTGGAGTCTTGAACATAACTCCTATGTCATTTTAAAAATGTTGATGTAATTTAGACGTTTGTAGTTTATAAGGAATGATGAATTAAAAAAAAAGTGAAAAACAAAATATGAATTTATTTTAGTGAGAAAAAGGACACATCTGTCAAATCAACAAAGTCAAACTCTTGACAGATGTGTACAAAAAAGTAAAACTTTTCGGCTCCAAAAAAAGCCGTAAAATCATCTTAAGCTTTTAAAAGTTTAAAACGTGGAAATATGAGACTCCAAGAACCTGAGGACATGAGAAACTTATAGCTTCCAAACCTGAAGAACAGAATCTAGCAAGCTGACAATAACTACCAACCTCAGAGGTTGAGCACCTGAAAGAAGAGAATCTGAAGCTAAAAATCTGAAAATTGATCACCTCAGAATTTGAGAAACTAAACATCTGATCTCGATTTGATTTTGGAAATATGTCAATTACTTGTCAACATGTTCGATCACAAGTGTCAGAAATGACAAAACTAAAAAATAAGGTTACGATTGAAACAGTTTTAAGCACTGACCGATACGTGACGTGACAACATCGGAGTTTGACGTTTGGTGATTCCCAATAATCGAGAAGTTGCACCATAGTGAACTTCTATTTTTTTGTACAAAGATAACATTTTAATCTCACACTTCATGCCGTTCAACGTCACGTTTGTATGGAATCGGTAAACGTCAGGCTCCGATGTCGTGACGTCACACATTGTGGTCAATGCTTAAGAGTGTTTCACACTTTGTGACATTGACGTTCAAGATTTTCTGTTCGCGACTACATATAGGATCTTCATAAATTATTCATACACTTATACGTCCAGTAGGCTTTGTGCCACCGAGAAAAGAGAATACTAGGAGAACGAAATTTTGAGCTAATTAATTTGTTCCTTTGACAACTATTGACAGCTATCCTTTATGAATAACATTGGGTTTGGACAATATAACGACAGTTGACAAGGTTGACAGCTTGCATATGTCAACTCATTTGATTCACACCAATAACTACACGTAAATTTTGCTATCCACAGGCAACATGATAATATATAAATAAAATAAAATAAAATTTGACTAAATGGATGAGAAATAACAACCATTTATTGATTTTTTTTTCCTTTAAAAACTAGAACTCACTCTCGTGTTAATCCAATTTCAAAATTCTAAGTCACATGTGGTCCCATGAACCATACAGCTTTTAGTCACAAAGAACAACTGTGGAATACAAGAAACGAAATTTGGATACAATATGAAAATGGTTGTCATTCTGAACCAGCTTGTCAACCATTCAGTCAAAAATGTAAATTTGAATATATGTATAATGTATTTTGGTATAAATCATTTTTGGTGGATACAATATGAAAATGGATGTCATTCTGAACCAGTTTGTCAACCATTCAGTCAAAAATGTAAATTTGAATATATGTAATATGTTTTGGTGATGTTTCTTTGCACACTAAAAATAGCTGTAATTTACCAAAAAAAGTCGTGACGTAATAAGAATTAATAAGATTCACGTTTGATACTTCCAAATAAAAGTGAACTTGAAGTGAAGTGAAGTTGGTGGTGATCTTTCTCCAATTATTTATTTGCTTTAACACAGATTTTATAGAAATGAAACAACGGCAACTTCATGCCGTTCAACTTCACTTTTAATTCGAAACCCTATACGTCAAAATCAAATACGATTTTGATGATAATTTTGACATTTGATATTAGCTGGATCCAATCATGATTTGGTGGTCTCGCGTTCGAATTTCGACTGTACCAAAGAAATGTTTCTAAAATGTCAGGTGTCAGTGACAGAATAAAAGTATCGTAGGGATAATAGAAATATCAATTCCGACCAAGAGCACAAAGAAAAACAATACGCTGAAGAAATTCCTCTTTACGGCTCGGCGTGGCCACCCCTCCACAAACAACAGTACCAGAAGACAAAACATAACCACGTCTATTTTACAGACTAATCAAGAGTAAATATTTGAGTTGGCAGCAATACAATTTACATCGAAATTTGTGTAAGCCTGAACCTCACATTTTTAAATGCCAATGCCAGAAAAAATACAATTTTAATTCAATATAACGAGTGAGCAACAAAATTCGTGATCGCAGTTGGCTAAACGTATATCGGTTCTTTTACTTTACTGTTTACATTAATCTTCAATTCACATTACTCGATGACTTTTTACACAATCGTATCGATCAAGAATCGACTCAAAATTTTGGATTCAGAGGCTCCTACGATCACGAATTTTGTTGCTCACTCGTTATTACCAACTGAAAAACTGAGTAAATATGAAACATTTTGTTTACAACTACAGACTGAACTCAGATAAAAGCGTAGATTTTTGCCTTCAGGTTGGCGGTTTTTTGTAATTACAAGGTTATGTTTGTTTGGTCTAGATTTGAATACAGGTTGTCAATCTTTTGCCATCACCAATTTTGATGTAATTTAGTTCCCAAATAAATTTTTAACCTTGATCAGCCTGTACTACCTGATAAAAAATTTCAACTAGTAATAAATTCAAATATCTATAAAAGTTTGTTTGTCTTTGGCTGGTTAAAGGTTATGTTTTTCATTCTGACAAATGCTACAAACTTTAAATATAGCTGTCAGTAATGTCAACTCTTGATGTAAAATACATTGCCGCCAACTCAAATTTTTAATTTGGATCAGTTTGTAGAAATTGAATTGCTTTTTGAGGCCAGAAGAAAATCTAATTTTTATATGGCATTGACTGCAGTTTACACTTTGAGATACTGATTTATTTATAATAATATTGCTCACAGAAAATCCAACATGAATTTTGAAGCCGCTTTAAATCAAGAAGCCTCATGCTGTCACACTTTAAGTCAACGACGTACTCATCATTTTGATAAATCAGTACCTTCTTAACCCTTGTCTGTATGATAAAGCCTGATAGCAACACAGTTTAATAAAAGTGTCTAACCTCGAAAAGATGCGTCTTCCATCTGAATCAGAATATGTTCTGGTCGTGTATCTCTCACTGTAGCTCGTAATTCTCGGACTGTAGCTCGTTGAACTAAAGTAAGGCCTGTCAATGGTTGATGAACTGAATGTAGACCTGAACGATCCAGTCAATGCAGAAGCACTGCTCTGTCGAGGAGATAAAACAGGCATGGTCTCCCGTTGTCTTATCAACACTATCTTATCACTCGAACGTTTGATTACATCCAAACGAAACGCATCCAACGGTAATCTAAAAAGAAAGTACGACGGTCAGTAAATGTGCTCAACTAAATTTAATCTGTTACAAAAATAACTCAAAATTTCTAAAATGTGTCAAGAATGTAAAATAAAAAGTCATTAGCTTATTTTTAGACTAGCTACCTAGTGCATTTCGTTACGTTGTGAAAGGGGCAAAATCCTGGCGACTTGGGGGCACCTTTGGAACTGAACTAGAAGGAATTTAACGGGAACTCGGCGCACTGGAAACAAAATCACACTTCGAGAGCGATATTGGAGCCACCACCAACGCTAGTTTTGGAAATTATACACAAATTTGCGTTAAAAAATTAAAAATGGGAACAATTCGTCCATTTTGGGTGGCGGCCATCTTGCGATGACGTTCGTCTCATATCGACGGCCTTGAACAATATTAATTTTTCATTCCATATAAGTGTTCTCAGCGCTATTATTATAGATCTGACTACACTATCCCCCAAAAAAACATACACGCATAAAAATTATGACCTCTTTTAAGTGTTTTATTAACAAATGTTTGCACAAATAACAAATGAGATCAGGGCTGGGTGTAGCACTTATTAAGCATCTAGTTACTCTTTTGTAACATGAATTACTATCATCCAGTGGTCCAAACAAATGGCTCAAGTCTATCCTCAATATCCAAATAATTATTTAACGTTTCCATTGACTCTAAAGTCTGATTTAACATCATATGACACCTGTTCAGCTGGTGGGAAAGATCTTGTACCTTTCCTAATTTCTCCGCATATTTGGCGAATTTCTTCTGTTTGTCAGTAGCTGCAGCAATTATTTTTACAATTTCCATATCTGCTTCTCTCACTCTTTGTGTTAGTTGATTCTGTTCTGTTGCTATTAGATTTGCACATGTCGTCAGATGTCCCTGATACTTAATACACAAAGTATGTAAAGGAGCAGGATCAAGCCTTTCCAAGACTTCAGGATCACGGGCAGATGGAATATTCAAAGTGGCCCTCATTATAGGCAGAAACATGGGAATACTTTGCAGCTGCATTATGTCAGGATCTTTTGCTACATTTGGACCTGTGGCTGCAGATTTTACCACCACAATATTGTGTGCAGACTTTTTAACTTGTTTCTGAGGAATCTTTCTTTTGGTCTTTACAATCTGCCTGTTAGTTAACTTTGGGGAATCTAAAATAAAACAGTATAAAGGCACTTGTTAAGACAACGTTAATTCACCTCCAATCGGGCGATTCACTGTATAACTTATGTACGGTAAATCTGTGTCACTACAAACGCTCGGCCCTGGCGATATGGACCCAGGGCGCCCATTTTCTGACATTTCCGGGGGCTCCGTATGTAGTCCTGTGGTGGCCACGGTATGTTGACGACGCATACTGAAGGGTTGTTTAGGGTCATGGGTTAAACTGGTGGTGCGATGACTAGAGTGGACATGAGTTGAATGTTCCGAACCCATTTTAAATAACAATATCTGCAGAAGATGTTTACAGATCAATATTTCAAAAATATTTCATTTTGACATTAGAATAATCACAACACAGAGAAGAGAGCGGTGACAGAACCGCAACATGTCAACGGTCCTCTGGTGGTGGCGTTTGTAATTATTGGAATCGGTAATAAGGCAAAGAAACGCAGACAGTTGTGTTTCGAATTTGTGGACTAAATGCTCTTGGGTAATAGTATATTACATGACAAGAGTTGTAAGAAGCATATTACACGAGCGGAGAAGGTTCCAGCTTTACAAGCTGAGTTATGTATCATACTTTTTCTACGATCAGAACCTGCAAAAAAGTAATCAATGTTATAAAATTTTATCAATCAAAGTTTTTTAACAACTAAGTATTAATACAGGGTGTCCATTTTATCTGTTCACGCCTGAATATTCAGATATAAGCAACATATTAAACATTTTACAGATCACTTTGCGTAAACTATTTATTTATTAAATTAAGAATCATAGTCGGTCTAAAATTAAACTCAAAACGTCAATGCAAAGTAATCTTTTAATCAAATATGAAATTAAATCCTTAAAAAACAAAGTTGTTGATAAAATGTTTAATATGTTGCCTACCTCTCAATCTTCAGGCGTGAATAGATAAAATGAGCACCCTGTAATATTAAGTTAGATTTGTTGCAATTTTAAATTCCCAAATAATTAATTTAGAAATATTAACCGTTCACATTTCTCTACTGCATTGAAAATTGCAAATATTAAATAGTGGAAATTCTTAATTTGTAAATTTTCAGTTCCCGAAATCTCAAATTCAGAATTTCTCAAATTTTAAATAATCGATATCTTGACTTCCTGAATTTAAAAATAGCTTGTTTTAATTGGTAAAAATTCAGAATTTCTAAATTTGGAACCCACAAAATAATAATTAATACCCAACTTTGATTAATTTCGTTTTCGATCTCTCTGTAGTTTATTACTCATCACAATAAGTTTAGAAAAGTGGTATTTTACAAAGGGGATGCGGTTCGTTTGAAATTCCGAAATTTTTGACTTTAATTGTGGATTTTTTTAATTGGGAGTTTCCACGATTCAAAATGAACAATTTTTAAGTTCAGAAATTTAGAAGTTTTTCCAAATGTGTGGTTTCTACGATTCAAAAACTTCTATTTCCCAAATTGATGAATTTAACATTTCATAGATCCAAATTTCGAAAATTCAGGAATTCAAAATTTCGGCGGTTCAGAATTTTCAAATTCTTATACAGGGTGCCCATATTATTTGTTCACGCCTGAAGATTCAGATACAGGCATATATTAAACATTTTACAGATGACTTTGCGTAACTATTTATTTTTTAAATGAAGAATCATAGTGGGTCTAAAATTAAACTCAAAACGTCAATGCAAAGTAATCTTTTAATCAAATATGAAATTAAATCCTTAAAAAACAAAGTTGTTGATGAAATGTTTAATATGTTGCCTACCTCTGAATCTTCAGGCGTGAATAGATAAAATGGGCACCCTGTAATATTAAGTTAGATTTGTTGCAATTTTCAATTCCCAAATTAATTTATAAATATTAACCGTTCACATTTCCCTCCTGTATTGAAAATTGCAAATTTTAAATGGTGGAAATTCTTAATTTGTAAATTTTCAGTTCTCGAAATTGAATCCGAAATCTCAAATTCAGAATTCCTCAAATTTTGAATAATCGATATCTTGACTTCCTGAATTTAGAAATAGCTTGTTTTAATTAGTAAAAATTAAGAATTTCTAAATTTGGAACCTAGAAAATAATTAATACCCAACTTTGATTAATTTCGTTTTCGATCTCTCTGTAGTTTATTACTCATCACAATAAATTTAGAAAAGTGGTATTTTACAAAGGCGATGTGGTTCGTTTGAAATTCCGAAATTTTGGACTTTAATTGTGGATTTTTTTAATTGGGAGTTTCCACGATTCAAAATAAACAATTTTTAAGTTCAGAAATTTAGAAGTTTTTCCAAATGTGTGGTTTCTACGATTCAAAAACTTCTATTTCCCAAATTGATGAATTTAACATTTCATAGATCCAAATTTCGAAAATTCGGGAATTCAAAATTTCGGGGGTTCAGAATTTTCAAATTCTTATACAGGGTGCCCATTTTATTTGTTCACGCCTGAAGATTCAGATACAGGCAACATATTAAACATTTTACAGATCACTTTGCGTAAACTATTTATTTTTTAAATAAAGAATCATAGTGGATCTAAAATTAAACTCCAAACGTCAATTCAAAGCAATCTTTTAATCAAATACGAAATGTAAATCCTTAAAGAACAAAGTTGTAGATGAAATGTTTAATATGTTGCCTACCTCTGAATCTTCAGGCGTGAATAGATAAAATGGGCAGCCTGTAATATTAAGTTAGATTTGTTGCAATTTTAAATTCCCAAATTAATTTAGAAATATTAACCGTTCACATTTCCCTCCTGTATTGAAAATTGCAAATTTTAAATGGTGGAAATTCTTAATTTGTAAATTTTCAGTTCTCGAAATTGAATCCGAAATCTCAAATTCAGAATTCCTCAAATTTTGAATAATCGATATCTTGACTTCCTGAATTTAGAAATAGCTTGTTTTAATTAGTAAAAATTAAGAATTTCTAAATTTGGAACCTAGAAAATAATTAATACCCAACTTTGATTAATTTCGTTTTCGATCTCTCTGTAGTTTATTACTCATCACAATAAATTTAGAAAAGTGGTATTTTACAAAGGCGATGTGGTTCGTTTGAAATTCCGAAATTTTGGACTTTAATTGTGGATTTTTTTAATTGGGAGTTTCCACGATTCAAAATAAACAATTTTTAAGTTCAGAAATTTAGAAGTTTTTCCAAATGTGTGGTTTCTACGATTCAAAAACTTCTATTTCCCAAATTGATGAATTTAACATTTCATGGATCCAAATTTCGAAAATTTGGGAATTCAAAATTTCGGCGGTTCAGAATTTTCAAATTCTTATACAGGGTGCCCATTTTATTGGTTCACGCCTGAAGATTCAGATACAGGCAACAGAATATTAAACATTTTACAGATCACTTTGCGTAAACTATTTATTTTTTAAATGAAGAATCATAGTGGGTCTAAAATTAAACTCAAAACGTCAATTCAAAGCAATCTTTTAATCAAATATGAAATGTAAATCATTAAAAAACATAGTTGCTGATGAAATATTTAATATGTTGCCTACTTCTGATTCTTCAGGCGCGAACAGATAAAATGACATCCTGTATGTATATGTATTTTTATACCATTCAGAATTTTCAAGTACCAGATTTCATAATTCGCAAATTGACTTAACTGATTTAATTCGAAATTTGAAGTCAAATTTAAATTGCCAAAAATGTACAAATTTAGAATTACCACGATTTAACATTTGCAATCCATATTTCGGAATTTAGAAATTTATCCAAATTTGGGATTTAAACAATGACTTCCAAATTCAGGATTGCTACGATTCAAAATTTGCAATTTAAAAATTGAGAAATTCAAAATTAGTTTCAAAAAGTTTACGAATTCTAGATTTCAAAATTTGTAAATTCGCAATTAAAATTTCAACGATTCAGAATTTGTAAATTAAAAATTCTCTTTGATTAAAAATTTGGAAATACAAAATTACATCGATTTAGACTTATGGAATTGACAATTCGGGAAAAACTTGTGTATTTGAGCGACCCAAAACTGCAATGATTTGAAATTTTTGAAATTCTCTAATTCAGGAAGGAACTTAACGTTTAAAATTTTGAAAATTCAAGAATTCATGAATTTAAATCAGTATTTAAACAATTGGTAATTTATAAATTCAGAAAATTATAAACTTTAACAATTCACAATTTTCAAATCCAAGATAGCAATGTTTCAGATTTTGCAAATTCTAAATTTTCCCGTTTCAATATTTTTTTAATTTTTAAATACGGAAACTCAAATTGGAAATTTACGAATTCAAAGTTTCGAAATTGTGTAATTTTAGATTTGAACTATTAAAGGGATTTCAATGATTCAAGATTTCCAAATTAAGAATTTATACTTTTCAAAATTTGCAAATTCAAGAGATTTTATCGATTTAGATTTCAGACTTTAGTAAATCACCCGGTATAGTACATACCGGATTTTTTGACATCATATTGCCTGTGGAGATAACAAATTTTACATATAATTGACATTCAAAGCCAACTGTATGTATTTTCTTTAGTTCGTTTAGTTGAGGGTGCGCTGCTTTCGCGCTTCCGAAACAATCTTGCATTGTCTATGACTGACCTGGGGTTGTTTCCCGTCATTTGGCGAATTATGTTGGCACACATGTTTTTAATTTAACCTAAAAGTTTGTTTGTCGTTTTTCATTTTCTAGCGGTATTTAGAATAAGATTTTTGTGGGAAAGTCACTGTTATTGTACAAATATCGAGAATGGTAACTTTTTCTATCTGTAAATGACCCAAATAATGTACTCGTTTTAGGCGCACACCATTTTGTTAGTACAACCTGGTGCTAATCCCGAAACTCGGACGTATTCCGATTATGAATCGGTAAACGAATGTATGGAAGGTGTGTGCAAGATTTACGAGGAACATCTAAAACGTAGGAATCCAAATACTCCTACCATAACATATGATATATCTCAACTCTTTGACTTTGTTGATCAAGTATGTATTTTGATGTTTCTTGCACATTGTATTACTAATTTTGTTGCAGTTGTCCGACCTTAGCTGCCTGGTCTATCAAAAATCAACAAATACCTATGCACCATATAACAAGGATTGGATCAAAGAAAAAATTTATATTCTTTTAAGGCAGGCCGCGGGACATGCAGATTAGAATCAAAATTAGATTAAGTTCTTAAAGTTTTATTAATGTCTTTTAGACACATTCAATTATTATTTTAAGTTGTATTTAAAGTGCCACAAGGTTAAAGTACCAATGGCATTTATAGAATATAGACTTTGTGTCAAATTATGACTGGTATTGATTTTGTTTAAAACAAATAAATATTACTACTATCAAAATTTAACTTTATCACTTCATTGTTAAGGTCTTTGTTGAAGTCTTCACTTCCACAAATTATTACCTGCAGTTTACTTTTTCCACTAATGTAATCAGCCAAATTTCTGGAATTTACTTTATATGGATGTATTACTTCATTGTATTTCTTAACAAGATTGTCAGTATTACTTATAAATATTTCATAATGGAAGTTCCAGAAAGATGCCAATTGATACAGTTCCTCCCTCAACAAAATTTCTTCGCAACTGTGACAACAAAAAAATAATTTAATAAAAGATTCACATGTTTCATCATCTAGAACTTTTTTAATGACTGCAAATATGGGTGCTATACCAGTCCCTTGAGCAATAAACAAAAAATATTTGTACTGATAGTCAATTGCAAAATCTCCATAAGGTCCCCTCCATGAAGTTGTTTGTCCAATTTGAAGCCCTCTGAAGATTCTGGACATTCTCCCACCACTGTAAATTTTCACTAAGATTACAAATTCTAGTAAGTCATTTTCAAGAGGTAGAGGAGTATATGCTTTTGTAAATTCCCCATCATAATCTTGACCTCTCAACAAGATATACTGCCCTGGATTGCATTTACAACAGTTGGGCCTTTTGTCTTTTTGGTCTGAATATTGAAATCTGAGTAAACACACAGTTGGTGATATTTGCTCCTTTGTTTTTAAGGTAAAGTTCGTGAAAGAAATGGGATCTAAACAGTTTACCATTTCAGCACCTGTATGTATTTTTATGTCACCATTTTGGAGAAATTGTTTGTATTTTTTTAATTGTTCTTCATAGACGTCGAAAATACATGGGTTGCAGCCTGAATTGCAACAGGCAGACTCGTTCGGAGCTTCAGGAGGTTCCATTCTAACCTATAAATATGTTATCAATTTGGAAGTGGCAAGTTTCGGAAAAATTCGTATAAACAATAATTAGAGTATTGCATTGGTACCTACATTACTTCTTTCCCAGTTTATTAGCTTTAACAGGTAACACAAAAAACATACAGTAGCGTACAGAAAAATTTGGAAAATTGCGATCAAGGTTGTAGTTTGACATTGTTGATAAAGCCAACCGGATGTTGCTCTTTTTCGTCTCTATTTTTTCTTCGTCTTTTTTTTTTTCATTTTAACTCAAATTCTCTTTCTCATTTCTTATCAAGCAATCTGAGTTTATCACAGTTTTCTTTCATTCCATATAATATGTGTTTTTTGGTCGTTGTTCTTTTATAGATTGTCTTTGACGTCATTTATTCTTTATTATTACTTTTCGTTCTTCTTTCTTTCTGTTGCTTTTTCATTAATGTTTTCTTCTTCGCCCTTAATTCTCTGTCGATGTTTTTTCGGTTTTAGTTGTTACTTTTAATAATTGATCTTACTCTACTTTTCATATTTTGTTCCATATTCTTCATTGTTCTCCGTCGTTAAATTTTCATAATTTTAATCTAATTTCCGAATTAAAAATTACAGTTTTTGTGTTTTGAGTTACGTCAATAGCAGCCATTTTAATTATTTTTATTTTCGAAAAACAACACACTTGTGACAACTGCTCAATTTTTAGGGGACGAAAACTCCATGGACACCCTCTTAGCCACGCCACTGCTTCCGCCTTTCATATTCTCCCCACTCCGGCGCACGCAATTCTGGTGACTTTTGGTTTGTCAACATTCCTCGTGTCCCTAGAATCGCTGTCAAAGCCGGATTTTCTCTTTTCGTCCGGTAGTGCAACATGGCGGTAGGGAAAAACAAGGGTCTTTCTAAAGGGGGCAAGAAAGGCGTTAAAAAGAAGATGTAAGTACAAAATACGATAACACAATTTTTGCTTTTAGTATCAAAGATCTGTTTATCTACACAGTGTCGATATTTTTTATGAGATGGCTGAGAAATAATCGGAACATGAGTTCATGCTGGCGATCATAAAATAGTATTGATACCTAACGATCTCATTTATATCATATCTGGGTTGTGTTTTGTGCATATTTTTGTAACTCCCAGATTGGTATAATTTTTGTGAGGGTACCCACGTTTGAAGGTTATGTTTTTCAGTGTCGACCCCTTTACTCGCAAGGACTGGTACGATGTGAAGGCCCCCTCAATGTTCGCCACTAGGCAAGTAGGCAAGACCTTGGTAAACCGCACACAAGGTACTAGGATAGCATCTGAAGGTCTTAAAGCCAGAGTGTTCGAAGTGTCGCTGGCCGATCTGCAAAACGATAATGATGCTGAGCGCTCTTTCAGAAAGTTCAGGCTTATCGCTGAGGATGTCCAAGGTATTGTTATAATTTTCTAAATATTATGAATTGAGTGTTGGTAAATTATTCATACATCAAGTAGTAACTGGAGAATTTTGACATTCAAAGCTTACTAGATGTGTGAATTATTTATAGACCTGTACAATATAGCACAAAATTTCTTCAGTTGCTATATTGTACTGTGAGTAATTTTTATTTGTATGATGAGACACCTAGCTCGCATTGAAAGCAACATGATGAGAATTTCATGTTCCCAATAAATTCAAAACTGAATTAATTGATTACCCTTTTTTTAAAACCAATGTTTGTTTGGTATTTATGATAGTTTATTTACAGGTAGAAATGTCCTTACCAATTTCCATGGTATGGATTTGACTACTGACAAACTTAGGTCAATGGTGAAAAAATGGCAGACCTTAATTGAAGCTTCTGCTGATGTCAAGACCACTGATGGTTACCTGTTGAGAGTATTCTGTATTGGATTCACCAACAAGGACCAGCTCTCACAGAGGAAAACTTGTTATGCCCAGCATACACAGGTATGTTTTTCTTACAATTTAAAATTTAATCTTCCATATGAGTTCAGAGAATCAATGTATGTACATACAGGCCTTTATCAAATTATTCTTACATCCAGTAGTATTTGAATGTCACATCTGTTACAAGTACCGATTCTTGGACTCAATTATTAAAATGATGAGACACTCAGCTCGCATTGATGTGCCCTGATGAGAATTCTTGTTCCCTATTATCAATATTACTGTCTGACCCCCCCTTAACATCCCAATGTTTCTGACGTGTCTGAAAAGATCTGACCGCCACCCGATTTTTAGGTACGCGGAATCCGCAAGAAGATGGTCGAAATCATCACCCGCGACATTACCGGCAGCGACTTGAAAGAGGTCGTCAATAAGTTGCTCCCCGATTCCATCGCGAAAGACATTGAAAAAGCCTGCCAGGGCATCTACCCCCTTCATGACGTGTACATTCGCAAAGTGAAAGTGCTGAAGAAGCCCCGTTTTGAGCTTTCCAAGCTGTTGGAATTGCACGGAGATGGCGGCAAAGGAACCGGTGAACCAGGAGAGGCTGGTTCCAAAGTCGACAGACCTGAAGGGTATGAACCCCCAGTACAGGAAACTGTCTAATTTAATTGTTTATATGAAAAATAAACGTTTTATTACGGCATTTTTACAGTGATTTTTTTAATTGACTAAGTTTCGTTAGCGCCAAATCCCTCCAGTTTCTTCGTTCTTGTAGTTTGTCTAACGGTACGTCAGCTTCGAGTTGTTTGGCGATCTCGTTGACGAGTGGGCCTTCCCACTTTTGGAGAGGTTTGAAATCTTGACTGACGGCATAAATCGTGTTGCTGTATCTTTTGCAGTAATCTGTGAAACCTTCCGCGTTCAGGTGGGTGGTCTCAAGGGGACCCAAAAAGGCGTAGCGCATCCCCAACCCGTCAGACATCACTTTGTCGATGTCTTTGACGTCCAGAATTCCTTCAGACACTAAATTCCAGGCTTCGTTCAAGAGCGCGTACTGAAGACGGTTTACCACAAACCCAGGCACTTCCTTTGAAAGGGAAACTGGGGTTTGACCAATTTCTTCCATAATGGCTCGGGTTTTCTTGGCGATAGCCGGATCAGTCCATGGTGCCGGCACTATTTCCACCAATGGAACATAGTAAGGGGGGTTGACGGGATGAGATATCACCATATTTTTCCTGCAATAAACAAAATAGGTTATTGGGTTAACGAAGTTTTCAGCTGATTAATTTGTTCTTTTGAGATTCATCGTCATTTATACCATGAGATTAAATTATAAATTAGAGTAGGCGTTTTTTATGCAATGACCCAGACAGTAAAATTTGGCATTCAAATTTTAAATCAAATTGCCGAAAGTTAGTAGTGCCAACCTTATTTAAATTTCACAGCCTACTCTAATTTATAATTTAAATCATCTCATGGTACATGTCAGCGAGATTCTTTCACATAGGTGGACACTGGATGTGTCTACAGGATCACACTGTCCTAATATATCTTGCTCTCGCTGGCACGTCAACAGCAATCATATTCTGTTCTTTCAAGCCCAAAGATACATAAAAATCTTTATTATAATTAATTGTGCGTTGTACTACAGGCGGTGTGCACATTTTAAATTCCGCGCGTTTTACAGCGCCTCCAACGGCCTTTCTGGTATTTTTAGTGGTACGATTTGTTCGGAAAGGTGTAAAATTTCACAGGTGGTAAACTGTTATAGTATTTATTAGGACAGTCAACAACATAGCAACTGATTCTCAACCCTTCTGTCAATTCGGTTCCGTACTACTAAAAATGACAGAGATGTCGCGTGGTGGCGCTGAGGTAAAATGTGCACACCGCCTACAAGATTAAGTACGAAGAATACGATTGGGTTAAATTTTGCTCATTCGATGGCTGCGAATTCACTTCGGTCTCTCATTAGTACTTACTTATTCTTTAAATGGTTGGACAGCAGAGATGGTAAAAACGTCGAAGTGGAACTGGAGAGAATTGTTGTAGGTCCAACAAGGTCGTCTATGCCCTTCCATACCTTTCTTTTAAGCTCTAGATTTTCTGGAACACATTCTTGGACCAGGATGGCGTCGCTGACAGCAAGTTCTAGACTGTTGGTGCCTAAGAATGACATTTTTTAAATTAACTTAATTTAATTTTTTTAAATTAACTTAATTTAATTTTTTAAAATTAATTAATTTTAGTAATCGTTTGGATATCAAGACATATACAAATAAATTAAAAATCATGTAAACTTTTCAAAACGTCAAATTTAATACTTCCAAATAACGCCATAATTTAAACATTCTTTAAGGTAAGAACCCCTCTGTAATTCATCAATTGTATCATTAACCTTTTGTAAAATTAGGGCTGAAGATGGTATGGTATGTAATTTACGTTTATTAAAGTTTGTGGAGTTCGACTTGAATATATTTAAATTTTATATATGTTATTACTATAGTCCGAGTATATTCAAGATCAAAGTGGGGAATATATAATGGCACGCCAAAATTGGTGTATCAAACGACAAATATTGCACGACAAAAATTCACTCTCATCAATACTTCATAACCTGTGTAACTTCGATTATACAATTTTTGATACTTGCGCAGCACTCAACAATTAATGTTTCAGTTGCGAATAAATTCATATAAAAATGTAGATTTTTGGCTTTTAAGTTGGTGGAATTTGTTTGATGGAAATTTAAATGCAGCTGTCAATCATCTGTCATCGACTGGCAAGTTGTGACAATCCATGATAACCGAATCGCAGGATTATCAATTTTGATGTAAATTGTATTGTTGCCAACCGAAACTTTTAATTTTGGTCACTCAGTGTTAACCTGATCTTTTTACTTTAACTACGGTAACAGCAAAAGAAGAAAAAAAACGGCACATGCTTATTTATATAATGTCAATTTGATTTCAAACATGAAAAATTGTATCTTAATACAGCATTATCAAGAAGGACTGTTTGAGTTGGTAATACTGAATTTAATTTTTAAATGGTAGAATTGTAACAACTTCCGGTAATTGCACCCCAAAAATTGGTATATCAAACGACAAATATTGCACGAAAAAAAAATCACTCTCATCAATACATACTTCATAACCTGCCTTAAGAAGTATAACTTCAATTATACAATTTTTGATACTTGTGCAGGGCTCAACAATTAATGTTTCAGTTGGGAATAAATTCCGATAAAAATGTAGATTTTTGGCTTTTAAGTTGGCGGAATTTGTTTGATGGAAATTTAAATGCAGCTGTCAATCATCTGTCATCGACTGACAAGTTGTGACAATCCATGATGACCGAATCGCAGGATTATCAACTTTGATGTAAATTGTATTGTTGCCAACCGAAACTTTTAATTTTGGTCACTCAGTATTAACCTAATTTTTTTTCTTTAGGTACGGTAGTAGCAAAAGAAAAAAAAACTGGGCACGCTTATTTATATAATGTCAATTTGATTTCAAAGATGAAAAATGGTATCTTAATACAGCGTGATCAAGAAGGACTGTTTGAGTTGGTAATACTGAATTTCATTGTTAAATGGTAGAATTGTAACAATTTCCGGTAATTGCACCCCAAAATTGGTATATCAAACGACAAATATTGCACGACGAAAATGGGATATTTAACGACAAAATTGGTGTATCAAACGACAAATATTGCACGACAAAAATTCACTCTCATCAATACTTCATAACCTGCCTAAAGAAGTGTAACTTCGATTATACAATTTTTGATACTTGCGCAGCACTCAACAATTAATGTTTCAGTTGGGAATACATTCAGATAAAAATGTTGATTTTTGGCTTTAAGTTGGCTAAATGCAGCTGTCAATCATATGTCATCGACTGACAAGTTGTGACAATCCATGATAACCGAATCGCAGGATTATCAACTTTGATGTAAATTGTATTGTTGCCAACCGAAACTTTTAATTTTGGTCACTCAGTATTAACCTGATTTTTTTTCTTTAGCTACGGTAGTAGCAAAAGAAAAAAAAACGGCACACGCTTATTTATATGATGTCAATTTGATTTCAAAGATGAAAAATTGTATCTTAATACAGCGTGATCAAGAAGGACTGTTTGAGTTGGTAATACTGAATTTCATTTTTAAATGGTAGAATTGTAACAACTTCCGGTAATTGCACCCCAAAATTGGTATATCAAACGACAAATATTGCACGACGAAAATGGGATATTTAACGACCAAATTGGTATATCAAAAAACAGATATTGCACGAAAAAAATTCACTCTCATCAATACTTCATAACCTGCCTAAAGAAGTGTAACTTCGATTATACAATTTTTGATACTTGCGCAGCACTCAACAATTAATGTTTCAGTTGGGAATACATTCAGATAAAAATGTTGTTTTTTGGCTTTAAGTTGGCTAAATGCAGCTGTCAATCATCTGTCATCGACTGGCAAGTTGTGACAATCCATGATAACCGAATCACAGGATTATCAACTTTGATGTAAATTGTATTGTTGCCAACCGAAACTTTTAATTTTGGTCACTCAGTATTAACCTGATTTTTTTTCTTTAGCTACGGTAGTAGCAAAAGAAAAAAAAACGGCACACGCTTATTTATATGATGTCAATTTGATTTCAAAGATGAAAAATTGTATCTTAATACAGCGTGATCAAGAAGGACTGTTTGAGTTGGTGATACTGAATTTCATTTTTAAATGGTAGAATTGTAACAACTTCCGGTAATTGCACCCCAAAAGTGGTATATCAAACGACAAATATTGCACGACAAAAATTCACTCTCATCAATACTTCATAACCTGCCTAAAGAAGTGTAACTTCGATTATACAATTTTTACAGCACTCAACAATTAATGTTTCAGTTGGGAATACATTCAGATAAAAATGTTGATTTTTGGCTTTAAGTTGGCTAAATGCAGCTGTCAATCATCTGTCATCGACTGGCAAGTTGTGACAATCCATGATAACCGAATCGCAGGATTATCAATTTTGATGTAAATTGTATTGTTGCCAACCGAAACTTTTAATTTTGGTCACTCAGTATTAACCTGATTTTTTTTCTTTAGCTACGGTAGTAGCAAAAGAAAAAAAACGGCACACGCTTATTTATATGATGTCAATTTGATTTCAAAGATGAAAAATTGTATCTTAATACAGCGTGATCAAGAAGGACTGTTTGAGTTGGTGATACTGAATTTCATTTTTAAATGGTAGAATTGTAACAACTTCCGGTAATTGCACCCCAAAAGTGGTATATCAAACGACAAATATTGCACGACGAAAATGGGATATTTAACGACAAAATTTGTATATCAAACGACAAATATTGCACGACAAAAATTCACTCTCATCAATACTTCATAACCTGCCTAAAGAAGTATAACTTCAATTATACAATTTTTGATACTTGCGTAGGGCTCAACAATTAATGTTTCAGTTGGGAATAAATTCAGATAAAAATGTAGATTTTTGGCTTTTAAGATGGCGGAATTTGTTTGATGGAAATTTAAATGCAGCTGTCAATCATCTGTCATCGACTGACAAGTTGTGACAATCCATGATAACCGAATCGCAGGATTATCAATTTTGATGTAAATTGTATTGTTGCCAACCGAAACCTTTAATTTTGGTCACTCAGTATTAACCTGATCTTTTTTCTTTAGCTACGGTAGTAGCAAAAGAAAAAAAAACGGCACACGCTTATTTATATGATGTCAATTTGATTTCAAAGATGAAAAATTGTATCTTAATACAGCGTGATCAAGAAGGACTGTTTGAGTTGGTAATACTGAATTTCATTTTTAAATGGTAGAATTGTAACAACTTCCGGTAATTGCACCCCAAAATTGGTATATCAAACGACAAATATTGCACGACGAAAATGGGATATTTAACGACCAAATTGGTATATCAAAAAACAGATATTGCACGAAAAAAATTCACTCTCATCAATACTTCATAACCTGCCTAAAGAAGTGTAACTTCGATTATACAATTTTTGATACTTGCGCAGCACTCAACAATTAATGTTTCAGTTGGGAATACATTCAGATAAAAATGTTGTTTTTTGGCTTTAAGTTGGCTAAATGCAGCTGTCAATCATCTGTCATCGACTGGCAAGTTGTGACAATCCATGATAACCGAATCACAGGATTATCAACTTTGATGTAAATTGTATTGTTGCCAACCGAAACTTTTAATTTTGGTCACTCAGTATTAACCTGATTTTTTTTCTTTAGCTACGGTAGTAGCAAAAGAAAAAAAAACGGCACACGCTTATTTATATGATGTCAATTTGATTTCAAAGATGAAAAATTGTATCTTAATACAGCGTGATCAAGAAGGACTGTTTGAGTTGGTGATACTGAATTTCATTTTTAAATGGTAGAATTGTAACAACTTCCGGTAATTGCACCCCAAAATTGGTATATCAAACGACAAATATTGCACGACGAAAATGGGATATTTAACGACCAAATTGGTATATCAAAAAACAGATATTGCACGAAAAAAATTCACTCTCATCAATACTTCATAACCTGCCTAAAGAAGTGTAACTTCGATTATACAATTTTTGATACTTGCGCAGCACTCAACAATTAATGTTTCAGTTGGGAATACATTCAGATAAAAATGTTGTTTTTTGGCTTTAAGTTGGCTAAATGCAGCTGTCAATCATCTGTCATCGACTGGCAAGTTGTGACAATCCATGATAACCGAATCACAGGATTATCAACTTTGATGTAAATTGTATTGTTGCCAACCGAAACTTTTAATTTTGGTCACTCAGTATTAACCTGATTTTTTTTCTTTAGCTACGGTAGTAGCAAAAGAAAAAAAAACGGCACACGCTTATTTATATGATGTCAATTTGATTTCAAAGATGAAAAATTGTATCTTAATACAGCGTGATCAAGAAGGACTGTTTGAGTTGGTGATACTGAATTTCATTTTTAAATGGTAGAATTGTAACAACTTCCGGTAATTGCACCCCAAAAGTGGTATATCAAACGACAAATATTGCACGACAAAAATTCACTCTCATCAATACTTCATAACCTGCCTAAAGAAGTGTAACTTCGATTATACAATTTTTACAGCACTCAACAATTAATGTTTCAGTTGGGAATACATTCAGATAAAAATGTTGATTTTTGGCTTTAAGTTGGCTAAATGCAGCTGTCAATCATCTGTCATCGACTGGCAAGTTGTGACAATCCATGATAACCGAATCGCAGGATTATCAATTTTGATGTAAATTGTATTGTTGCCAACCGAAACTTTTAATTTTGGTCACTCAGTATTAACCTGATTTTTTTTCTTTAGCTACGGTAGTAGCAAAAGAAAAAAAACGGCACACGCTTATTTATATGATGTCAATTTGATTTCAAAGATGAAAAATTGTATCTTAATACAGCGTGATCAAGAAGGACTGTTTGAGTTGGTGATACTGAATTTCATTTTTAAATGGTAGAATTGTAACAACTTCCGGTAATTGCACCCCAAAAGTGGTATATCAAACGACAAATATTGCACGACGAAAATGGGATATTTAACGACAAAATTTGTATATCAAACGACAAATATTGCACGACAAAAATTCACTCTCATCAATACTTCATAACCTGCCTAAAGAAGTATAACTTCAATTATACAATTTTTGATACTTGCGTAGGGCTCAACAATTAATGTTTCAGTTGGGAATAAATTCAGATAAAAATGTAGATTTTTGGCTTTTAAGATGGCGGAATTTGTTTGATGGAAATTTAAATGCAGCTGTCAATCATCTGTCATCGACTGACAAGTTGTGACAATCCATGATAACCGAATCGCAGGATTATCAATTTTGATGTAAATTGTATTGTTGCCAACCGAAACCTTTAATTTTGGTCACTCAGTATTAACCTGATCTTTTTTCTTTAGCTACGGTAGTAGCAAAAGAAAAAAAAACGGCACACGCTTATTTATATGATGTCAATTTGATTTCAAAGATGAAAAATTGTATCTTAATACAGCGTGATCAAGAAGGACTGTTTGAGTTGGTAATACTGAATTTCATTTTTAAATGGTAGAATTGTAACAACTTCCGGTAATTGCACCCCAAAATTGGTATATCAAACGACAAATATTGCACGACGAAAATGGGATATTTAACGACCAAATTGGTATATCAAAAAACAGATATTGCACGAAAAAAATTCACTCTCATCAATACTTCATAACCTGCCTAAAGAAGTGTAACTTCGATTATACAATTTTTGATACTTGCGCAGCACTCAACAATTAATGTTTCAGTTGGGAATACATTCAGATAAAAATGTTGTTTTTTGGCTTTAAGTTGGCTAAATGCAGCTGTCAATCATCTGTCATCGACTGGCAAGTTGTGACAATCCATGATAACCGAATCACAGGATTATCAACTTTGATGTAAATTGTATTGTTGCCAACCGAAACTTTTAATTTTGGTCACTCAGTATTAACCTGATTTTTTTTCTTTAGCTACGGTAGTAGCAAAAGAAAAAAAAACGGCACACGCTTATTTATATGATGTCAATTTGATTTCAAAGATGAAAAATTGTATCTTAATACAGCGTGATCAAGAAGGACTGTTTGAGTTGGTGATACTGAATTTCATTTTTAAATGGTAGAATTGTAACAACTTCCGGTAATTGCACCCCAAAAGTGGTATATCAAACGACAAATATTGCACGACAAAAATTCACTCTCATCAATACTTCATAACCTGCCTAAAGAAGTGTAACTTCGATTATACAATTTTTACAGCACTCAACAATTAATGTTTCAGTTGGGAATACATTCAGATAAAAATGTTGATTTTTGGCTTTAAGTTGGCTAAATGCAGCTGTCAATCATCTGTCATCGACTGGCAAGTTGTGACAATCCATGATAACCGAATCGCAGGATTATCAATTTTGATGTAAATTGTATTGTTGCCAACCGAAACTTTTAATTTTGGTCACTCAGTATTAACCTGATTTTTTTTCTTTAGCTACGGTAGTAGCAAAAGAAAAAAAACGGCACACGCTTATTTATATGATGTCAATTTGATTTCAAAGATGAAAAATTGTATCTTAATACAGCGTGATCAAGAAGGACTGTTTGAGTTGGTGATACTGAATTTCATTTTTAAATGGTAGAATTGTAACAACTTCCGGTAATTGCACCCCAAAAGTGGTATATCAAACGACAAATATTGCACGACGAAAATGGGATATTTAACGACAAAATTTGTATATCAAACGACAAATATTGCACGACAAAAATTCACTCTCATCAATACTTCATAACCTGCCTAAAGAAGTATAACTTCAATTATACAATTTTTGATACTTGCGTAGGGCTCAACAATTAATGTTTCAGTTGGGAATAAATTCAGATAAAAATGTAGATTTTTGGCTTTTAAGATGGCGGAATTTGTTTGATGGAAATTTAAATGCAGCTGTCAATCATCTGTCATCGACTGACAAGTTGTGACAATCCATGATAACCGAATCGCAGGATTATCAATTTTGATGTAAATTGTATTGTTGCCAACCGAAACCTTTAATTTTGGTCACTCAGTATTAACCTGATCTTTTTTCTTTAGCTACGGTAGTAGCAAAAGAAAAAAAAACGGCACACGCTTATTTATATGATGTCAATTTGATTTCAAAGATGAAAAATTGTATCTTAATACAGCGTGATCAAGAAGGACTGTTTGAGTTGGTAATACTGAATTTCATTTTTAAATGGTAGAATTGTAACAACTTCCGGTAATTGCACCCCAAAATTGGTATATCAAACGACAAATATTGCACGACGAAAATGGGATATTTAACGACCAAATTGGTATATCAAAAAACAGATATTGCACGAAAAAAATTCACTCTCATCAATACTTCATAACCTGCCTAAAGAAGTGTAACTTCGATTATACAATTTTTGATACTTGCGCAGCACTCAACAATTAATGTTTCAGTTGGGAATACATTCAGATAAAAATGTTGTTTTTTGGCTTTAAGTTGGCTAAATGCAGCTGTCAATCATCTGTCATCGACTGGCAAGTTGTGACAATCCATGATAACCGAATCACAGGATTATCAACTTTGATGTAAATTGTATTGTTGCCAACCGAAACTTTTAATTTTGGTCACTCAGTATTAACCTGATTTTTTTTCTTTAGCTACGGTAGTAGCAAAAGAAAAAAAAACGGCACACGCTTATTTATATGATGTCAATTTGATTTCAAAGATGAAAAATTGTATCTTAATACAGCGTGATCAAGAAGGACTGTTTGAGTTGGTGATACTGAATTTCATTTTTAAATGGTAGAATTGTAACAACTTCCGGTAATTGCACCCCAAAAGTGGTATATCAAACGACAAATATTGCACGACAAAAATTCACTCTCATCAATACTTCATAACCTGCCTAAAGAAGTGTAACTTCGATTATACAATTTTTACAGCACTCAACAATTAATGTTTCAGTTGGGAATACATTCAGATAAAAATGTTGATTTTTGGCTTTAAGTTGGCTAAATGCAGCTGTCAATCATCTGTCATCGACTGGCAAGTTGTGACAATCCATGATAACCGAATCGCAGGATTATCAATTTTGATGTAAATTGTATTGTTGCCAACCGAAACTTTTAATTTTGGTCACTCAGTATTAACCTGATTTTTTTTCTTTAGCTACGGTAGTAGCAAAAGAAAAAAAACGGCACACGCTTATTTATATGATGTCAATTTGATTTCAAAGATGAAAAATTGTATCTTAATACAGCGTGATCAAGAAGGACTGTTTGAGTTGGTGATACTGAATTTCATTTTTAAATGGTAGAATTGTAACAACTTCCGGTAATTGCACCCCAAAAGTGGTATATCAAACGACAAATATTGCACGACGAAAATGGGATATTTAACGACAAAATTTGTATATCAAACGACAAATATTGCACGACAAAAATTCACTCTCATCAATACTTCATAACCTGCCTAAAGAAGTATAACTTCAATTATACAATTTTTGATACTTGCGTAGGGCTCAACAATTAATGTTTCAGTTGGGAATAAATTCAGATAAAAATGTAGATTTTTGGCTTTTAAGATGGCGGAATTTGTTTGATGGAAATTTAAATGCAGCTGTCAATCATCTGTCATCGACTGACAAGTTGTGACAATCCATGATAACCGAATCGCAGGATTATCAATTTTGATGTAAATTGTATTGTTGCCAACCGAAACCTTTAATTTTGGTCACTCAGTATTAACCTGATCTTTTTTCTTTAGCTACGGTAGTAGCAAAAGAAAAAAAAAAAAAAAAACGACACACGGTTATTTATATAATGTCAATTTGATTTCAAAGATGAAAAATTGTATCTTAATACAGCATGATCAAGGACTGTTTGAGTTGGTAATACTGAATTTCATTTTTAAATGGTAGAATTGTAACAACTTCCGGTAATTGCACCCCAAAATTGGTATATCAAACGACAAATATTGCACGACGATAATGGGATATTTAACGACAAAATTGGTGTATCAAACGACAAATATTGCACGACAAAAATTCACTCTCATCAATACTTCATAACCTGCCTAAAGAAGTGTAACTTCGATTATACAATTTTTGATACTTGCGCAGCACTCAACAATTAATGTTTCAGTTGGGAATACATTCAGATAAAAATGTTGTTTTTTGGCTTTAAGTTGGCTAAATGCAGCTGTCAATCATCTGTCATCGACTGACAAGTTGTGACAATCCATGATAACCGAATCGCAGGATTATCAACTTTGATGTAAATTGTATTGTTGCCAACCGAAACTTTTAATTTTGGTCACTCAGTATTAACCTGATTTTAAAAACGGCACACGCTTATTTATATGATGTCAATTTGATTTCAAAGATGAAAAATTGTATCTTAATACAGCGGGATCAAGAAGGACTGTTTGAGTTGGTAATACTGAATTTCATTTTTAAATGGTAGAATTGTAACAACTTCCGGTAATTGCACCCCAAAATTGGTATATCAAACGACAAATATTGCACGACGAAAATGGGATATTTAACGACCAAATTGGTGTATCAAACGACAAATATTGCACGACAAAAATTCACTCTCATCAATACTTCATAACCTGCCTAAAGAAGTGTAACTTCGATTATACAATTTTTGATACTTGCGCAGCACTCAAAAATTAATGTTTCAGTTGGGAATACATTCAGATAAAAATGTTGTTTTTTGGCTTTAAGTTGGCTAAATGCAGCTGTCAATCATCTGTCATCGACTGGCAAGTTGTGACAATCCATGATAACCGAATCGCAGGATTATCAACTTTGATGTAAATTGTATTGTTGCCAACCGAAACTTTTAATTTTGGTCACTCAGTATTAACCTGATATTTTTTTCTTTAGCTACGGTAGTAGCAAAAGAAAAAAAACGGCACACGCTTATTTATATAATGTCAATTTGATTTCAAAGATGAAAAATTGTATCTTAATACAGCGTGATCAAGAAGGACTGTTTGAGTTGGTAATACTGAATTTCATTTTTAAATGGTAGAATTGTAACAACTTCCGGTAATTGCACCCCAAAATTGGTATATCAAACGACAAATATTGCACGACGATAATGGGATATTTAACGACAAAATTGGTGTATCAAACGACAAATATTGCACGACAAAAATTCACTCTCATCAATACTTCATAACCTGCCTAAAGAAGTGTAACTTCGATTATACAATTTTTGATACTTGCGCAGCACTCAACAATTAATGTTTCAGTTGGGAATACATTCAGATAAAAATGTTGTTTTTTGGCTTTAAGTTGGCTAAATGCAGCTGTCAATCATCTGTCATCGACTGACAAGTTGTGACAATCCATGATAGCCGAATCGCAGGATTATCAACTTTGATGTAAATTGTATTGTTGCCAACCGAAACTTTTAATTTTGGTCACTCAGTATTAACCAGATTTTAACCAAATTTGTCCTGTCCACTATACTCATCGACCGACTAAATGGATAAGAAAAAACAACCATATTTATTAAATATTCTTTTCCTTTAAAAATTAGAACTCACACTCGTGTTCAAACCAATCTCAAAATCTTTAAGTCAAAAAATGGTTGTCATTCCAATACCATTTGTCAATCAGTTGTGGATGCGGCGGACCACCCGCCCACCGCATTTTCGTGTGGTGCCATGAACGAAATGGTTTTTTGTCACAAAGAACAACTGTGACATACAAGAAACGAAATATGAAAATGGTTGTCATTCCGAACCAGTTTGTCAACCATTCAGTCAAAAATGTAAATTTGAGTATAATATATTTTGGTGTAAATCTAAATTTGGATTGATTTTCATTACTTGTATAAGGTTTCTTTGTGACTAAAAAGCGTATGGTTTTGGCACCGTTTATGAGTGCGGTGGGCGGGTGGGCCACCCTGTCCACTATACTCATCGACTGGCTAAATGGATGAGAAATGACAACCATTTATTGATTTTTTTTTCCTTTAAAAACGAGAACTCTCGTGTTCAATACAATTTCAAAATTTTTAAGTCAAAAAATGGTTCTCATTCCAATACCATTAGTCAATCAGTCAGTTGTGGATGCGGCGGCCCACTCGTCCACCGCATTCACATGTGGTGCCATGAACGAAATGATTTTTTGTCACAAAGAGCAACTGTGGAATACAAAAAACCAAATATGAAAATGGTTGTCATTCCGAACCAGTTTGTCAACCAGTCAGTCAAAAATGTAAATTTGAGTATATGTATCTCAGCTCGTCAGGTTTTCAGTTTCATTTTCACACATTCAATTTTGCATATTTTCAAGTTCTCAATTTCAATATTAAAAATAATAAATGTCACACAATGTCACATTACTATAACCTTGCTATTTAAATTCCGTCACAAACAATGAAAAATGTGAAGAAACTGAACGCTTGTCGTTACCTTGTTTTTTTTTTTTCAACCAACTGCATAATTATCTATAGTGCCTACCTTTAATGCATGCGAATTGCTCAGCCGCACTCAACTTTCCCCTCAAAAGCCCGGAAACCTCCAAAGTTTTTAACTGTTGCTCAATGTCCAATAAAGCAGATTCGATTTGTTTGGGCTCGATATCGTAGATGACAATCTGGTACCCTACGTTGGCGAAAAGCATAGCCCAAGAACGTCCGATGAGGCCGCTAAAAATAGTAACAGTTGAATCATCCACCACTCTGTTTAGATTTCGGCGACTTTACCTGCCAACAATCGCGATTTTTTTCGACATATTACTGCCATATACCAACGTACGAGACACAAATCGAATGTCGGGCAGTGGACAGAGATTTACTTTATATACTTATCTGGAAAAACACTTGTATTATTTACGTTCAACTTAACCGCAAGGTCACAGTTGTGACCTCGCCGCTCGGTGATGCACGCATTGATAATATTCACTCTTTTTTGAAATATTTTTAATTACGTAATTAAATCGAATTATGACAAAATGTGATGATACTGGTTGTTGCTGTTATGTTCACAAGTTTAATAGGTCGGAAACTAAAACAATAATAATGTAATGGTAATGATTACAGAAAGTTCTGATTATCGCTGTTCAACAACAAATTTTCCACAAGATTTTTGTCGCAAATATTAACTCATGAGCATTTTGTAAGTTGATTTATGTATTTGTAATTTAATTCAGGAGAAAAGTTGTGATGAAGTTCTTTATAATTTTTAATTATTTTTACTTTACTTCTGATTATACGTCGGGAGTGTTCAATTTCGACAATCTTTTCACTATATCACGACACCTCCTTTCAAGTACCTACCAGTTTTATAAGTATTTATCAACGTGCATTTGAGCCGTCTATAAGATTGGAAACATACATTATTATCTATTTATCATTATGTCAACGAAACGAAATCAATCTCCATGCACATTATAAATATCGGGTTTATAAATAATTCGTCAATAATTATCATGTTGCCTCCGGAAAAAAAAATTGCCTTTAGGTTGGCGGAATGGCATTTGTAAATACAAGGTTATGTTTGTTTGATGCAAATATAAATGCAGTTGTCAACCATCTGTCATCGGCTGACAACCAAATCACGGGCTTAACAATGTTGATGTAACTTTTATTGTTGCTGTATTACCATGGAATTTTCAATCAAACACACTTTCGAACCACTCGATCCCGTAATCCGGAACAACTGACTTCGACTGACTTGGACTGACTTTACTTCTTATCCTTGACCACAATGTTACACAACGATTACTCCCACCTATTGATTCAAACCTAATATACTACAGTTGCTGAAATTTTTAAACCCTGTACATGCATACCTCGAGTTACCTAAGTAAGTTTCGTTTTACAAATTTGACATTTGATAGACGATCTTAAAAAAAAGAAACCGACTTCAAAAAACACAAGCTAAGTAAAAAATAAAAATTTTCAATTTCATACTTATTTGTTGTTCCGCTTAATGTAATTATTTATTGTTCCGTTTAATGAAATTATTGTTTATTATCTATTTTTTTTTTATAATAATTGGTATAATTCTGGTGTACCCTCAGTCGATCACATTTCCATTTGATTGTAAGGAGTATCCTGATATATCTTCGAAGTTTTATATCCAATATGAATGAAATTACAATGGGACCACCTTGGAGCTGTACTGAACCCAACGCAAAAAGAATAATTGAAATCGGTTCATAAACAAGGTTCAGCGGTATAATTGCGATAAATGTGAACATAGAACTACATATAATGATCAAAAGCATTTAGGTCGACACAAAATTTTCAAACATTTCGAGGATAAAGACATCCAGTGGTATAGATGCCTGTTTTTTTTCTCGCGTGCCTAATTAGCAAATCGCATTTGGAGAATTTTGAAAGAGCAACAATTAAATCCCTATCACGTACAGAAAGTCTAATTTTTACAGCCGGAGGATTCAATAATACATAATCATTGGAGAAGGTATTTTCAACTTAAATAATACGTAGTGGCAGACGAAAATCCGCATGTTATTTAATAGGCCCCACAATTTTCCATAGCATTGGATGTTGAAGTAAACACGTTTAATAGGTCAGTTTTCAGATTTTTCTGTTTATTTACGCCGAGCGGTTTGAATTAATTCCTAGTGTTTTTCGAAGTTTTTTGTCGTGTGTCGTTATCACCGCTCAGGGGTTAAGTGGCGTGTACCAAAATTAACGTCAAAACTTCCACTAATTTTAACTCGATAACTGTGGGGTTTAGGGCAAAATTTTATTAAGAAAGATCAGTTCTACTACTGGTTAAAATTAATGTAGTTATTTCTGGGACACCCGGTAATAGTATTTAGAAGGTCATGAAGTTCGATGGTATAACTGCGATAAATGAGAATTTAACATTAAAGAAAATAAGAGCTTGAAGCGACACAAAATAAATAAACATTTAGAAGATCATGAAATTGAGTGGTATAACTGTGATATATGTAATTTTAAATCCAAAGATACAAAGAATTTAAGGATACACATAATTGCGATAAATGTGAATTTCAAACTAAAACCGGAAGGAGTTTAACCCTTTTAGTCACTCTTTTTTCTGGTTAAAATAAAATTTTAAAAATGTTTGATTTATTTATGATTTTTTGGTGCAACTTGCGAGGCGATATTTTACCCCCTTTGAGGGTGGTGACATGTTGTCAATTGACGACAGTGTGACTATATAGTAATGAAAAAATAAAATATTAAATTGAATATTTTTATTTATGGGGGATTTGGTCATATTGTACCATCTGATTTTCAGAGTGGGAAATGTTAATCCTTTGCTTCATTTAATTTTCTCTTTTGGAGTCAACTTATGACTTTTCAGCAGGTGTTGCTGATGTGCTTGGTCCAGGTTGAGGCTCAAGAAAATATGCTGGTGGGGTTTTTTCAACATGTAAATCTTCAAAATAGTTTACTTGTGCTTAGTAATAATTAAATTTGCAATATCTACATTCATCTCCAGATACATCACTCTTAATCACTTCCTCTATTTCTTCGTCGGACTGTTTGTGGCTCATTCTCGAAGCGACAATATACATGTTTCTAATAAATTTAAAATTTCAAACTAAATTGGAGGTTATGTTACCTATTAATTTTATACCCATATAGTCCCAGTGTCGTCAATTGACGACATTCAATTTCATAAAATTATTGATCAAAAGTCACTGGACCGAATTTTAATTTGTTCAATACAACACAAAACTACCGGGTGTCCCAGAGGTGTGTGGACCATCAATTACACCCTTATTTTGAAAGATATCAAAACGGGGTTTTCGGGAGACGATAGCCACACGATACCTTCACAATTTAAAATTATTAGAAATCATAGTGTCCTAATATTAGTAATATACCAAAGTTGTTTTTTTAAATGGAATGTCCTGTATATTAGTTGGTGAATTGAAAGAGCAGTTAATGCTGAGCAAAATGATATAAGGTACTACAGGTTTAGTATGGATGGTTCTTGAGTTATGAAGAATTTTAGGTCAAAATTAGTGCTTTTTAAAAAAAATTGCAGAGACCATTTCAACAGAGATAGCTGAATACTTTTCTGTCAATAATTTTTTATAGATCCATACTTTAATACATACTAATTGAAAGTCATCTAAATTGATATTTCTATACAGGGTGTACGGTTTCGCAAAATGTATAATAACCTATTTTTTTCAAAAAAACACCCTATATTCCATTATACCACCAAATAGCATTTTTAATAAGCTTTTTTCCAATGTATGGTTTGCCTCGGCAAATGTTAGTACTTTAGGTAATTTTTACAAAAAACCTAGAAAATTTCCCGAAATTGCTAAAATCGCGTATTAAGATCAGATCGCCTTGGACTTGTTGCCATGGAGATAGTCGTTTATTGTCTAATTTATTAAATTACTTCAGAAATGACAGCGAGATGTAGACAGGCTTAGGTTTACGTAAGAATTCGATAGACTATATCCTTTACATAACCACAAACGAAAAAATCTAGAGGAGTTAAATGTGGTGATCTTGCGGGCCGTTTGACAGGGCCGCGCTTACCAATCCAACGTCTCGGCAACCAGTCATTTAAATATCTTCTTACATTCCTATAGAGCATTCCTATGGGCATTTTCAGTGGCATAATAGTGCATGTTATGCCTCTTGACATGCTCATTACATACTCTTAAAGGTCGCCTCATCACTGAATAAAATTATGTTTAAAATATTTCTATTTCTTTCTAGAAGATTGTCCATTATTTCGTAGAATTCCACTCTTTTTGCAAAATAAGTTTCTTGCAATTCTTGATGGAGTTCAATGTGGTATGGATGAAACCGATGTTTTTTGATCACACGGTATGATGAGCCTAGGCTCTTCCCGCCAACAATTTAAATTTCAACGTCAAATGAAATGTCAATGACGTCACCAAACGTCAAATTTGAAAATTTGAAACAAACCGCGAAATTTAAAAAAGGTTGGCCAGTGAATCGTGATCGTCTAGAGACAAAGACAGAAGAGCGGACCTACGTTGTGTTCTTTTTTGACAAGACCTCAGTGGCGGGAAGTTTAAATCAAAACTTACCAGACACAGAACCAGGTTCTTTTAATGCAGGGGCGTAGCATATGGGGGGCGGAGCGTACAATAATAACACAAAATTATGGATTTATCAATGTATTTGCTTTAGAGGTCTTATGGTCGAACTTTTGATTAATAATTGATTGTTTTAAACATTTCATCTAGTAACAATTTTGGATAATTTAATTCATTTAACAATAGTGGCTGATTTCATGACTTTTAACAATAATTTGGTTAATTCATACAATAACAATTAATTTAAGTAAATACAATATTTGAATAATTCATGACAAACATTAATTTGAACAACAGTATCTGGCGAGAGAGTTCCCAAGATTACAAGTATTGAAAGTGACGTGATTATTATAACATCCCCTACCATTAATAACCCAATCAATAGAAGTTACAATTTAATCAAAGCAGTGAGTATTTTATTTTCTTTCAACAAATTAAATTTCATTTACAATCCCGAAATCTACAAGAAATAAACCCCTTCTAATTTTTGCATGAATTCAAACAGGTACACAGCTAAGTTATACAGTTTGAACACCTTTCCAGATTATCAATAATTTTTGTCTTAGAGTTGAAAAATACTGGTATTCGGATGACGAATAAAAGTACGGACGCCGCCCCACATCTCTTAACCGCCTCGCCCCGACCCGTGACGATCGGCACTCTCACAACTAAGCGAGAACGGCTAGCGAGGTACTTTCTTTCACACACCACACTCACTTCAAATGGAAGACGAAGAAATACAGAGATGGAAACCACAGATACATAAAAACACAAAATTTCAAGTCAAATTCAGCCGTTTCGGTTTACCAAAACTTTAGACTGATAAAATACGTCGCATTGGATAGAAACAACCAGAAAATATAGTTTTTGAAGTGATCTGAATACCAGTCTATGAATCTTTTAATATTATTAAGCAAATTTAAGAAAAGGATTCAAACTGTAAAACATCGCAACTATTATTTAAATGAAATTTGGGTCACTTCGACTACAAATAAATAATATCCAAGCGCCGCCATCTTTTCCTTTTCCAAACAAAACAAAATGACCGTTACCCAAGCGGCGTCCCCTCTCAACCTCTTCCCTCTTTAGTTTGAATTTAAATCGGTAGTTCGTTATTAAATCAATTAGTTGGAACTACCTGACACAGGTAGGTAGTTCCCCTAGGCGATGACGTCCCTCCTCGACTTATTAAATATTGTAATTAAAGCTTTACCTTTGTTTCGAACACCAATCTGGCACTAGACACTTTTCTACCCGACTTATCAACGGCTGACAACGAAGACTAAATAAAATTGAAATAACAACTAACACAGATCAACACAGAACGGAACAACAACAAAAATTATTAACAAAACTGCGTGTGAACCTTTGTTGATGTAAATGAAATAAAAATGGGAACTCTCCTCCAAACAGGTCTGAACTGAACAAAGACTAAAATCGGAATCCCATTGCATCCCTTATCTGTCAACACCCCCACCTCGTTGGTGTCACCCTTTCTGTCCTGGAGGCCACGATCAGCAACCCATTTTGCATCAGTGTTCTTCAGATTTTTACAACGGTTTACTGAAGATTTCGAAAAATCAGATTCGGCAGCAATTTCTTTTGTAATGGAGCGAAGATTTTCTTCTAACATTACTAAAACTTCTAGCTCAGTGTTTTCACCTACTCTTCTACCAATTAATTGTTTTTTGTTGTAGGCCACGTTTCCAGTATTTTCAAAACGTTGTAAATTTTTGTGGCCAAAAAGGAATTTCTTTCGGCTTCTCCTAAAGCATTGTACCATATTCATCATTACTTTTTTCGTAAAATTCATTTTGTAAAAAAATCACAAAAGTGAAACTGTTTGTTACAGGATAACTTGCTGTCAACAAAAACAAACGACTCCATGGTAACCAGTCTAAAATGATATCTCCATGGCAACAAGTCCAAGGCGATCTGATTTCATCAATTTGGGAAAGTTTTCTAAGTTTTTTGTAAAAATTATCTAAAGTACTAACATTTGCTGAGGCAAACTATATACTGACAGAAAACTTATTAAAAATGCTATTTGATGGTATAACGGAATATAGGGTGTTCCATTTGAAAGAAAAAAGTTATTATACATTTTGCGAAATCGTACACCCTGTATAGAAATATCAATTTAGATGACTTTCGATCAGTGTGTATTACAGTTTGGGTCTATAAAAAAATATTGACAAAAAACTATTCAGTTATCTCTGTTGGAATGGTCACTACAATTTTTTTAAAAAGCACTAATTTTGACCTAAAATTCTTCATAACTCAAGAACCATCCATAATAAACCTATAGTACCTTATATCATTTTGCTCAGCATTAACTGCTCTTTCAATTGACCAACTAATATACAGGGCATTCCATTTAAAAAAACATAACTTTGGTATATTACTAATACTAGGACACTCTGTATATGATTTCTAATAATTTTAAATTGTGAAGGTATCGTGTGGCTATCGTCTCCCGAAAACCCCGCTTTGATATCTTTCAAAATGAGGGTGTAATTGATGGTCCACACACCTCTGGGACACCCGGTATGTACTTTTTAGAACATAAAATTGGTTTTATAAACTCAAAACGATGCTTATTTTTTTTCTCAACTTCTCAACGTTAGATGTAAATATGTATTATTTTTTGACTTAATTTTGCCGCATCCACAACTGACTGATTGACTAATGGTATTGGAATGATGACCATTTTTTGACTTAAAAATTTTGAAATTGGATTGAACACCAGAGTGAGTTCTAGTTCTTAAAGGAAAAAAACAAATCAATAAATGGTTGTCATTTCTCATCCATTTAGTCAGTCGATGAGTATCCATCCATTTAGTCACCCGCCCACCGCACTCATAAACGGTGCCAAAACCATACGCTTTTTAGTCACAAAAAACTTTATATCAGTAATGAGAATAAATCCAAATTGAGATTTACACCAAAATATATTAAACTCAAATTTACATTTTTGACTGAATGGTTGACAAACTGGTTCGGAATGACAACCATTTTCCTATTGTATCCACACTCCGTTTCTTGTATTTCACAGTTGCTCTTTGTGACAAAAGATTATTTCGTTCATGGCACCACATGTGAATGCGGTGGGCGGGTGGGCCACCGCATCCACAACTGACTGATTGACTAATGGTATTGGAATGACAACCATTTTTTGACTTAAAAATTTTGAAATTGGATTGAACACGAGAGAGTTCTCGTTTTTAAAGGAAAAAAAAAACAATAAATGGTTGTCATTTCTCATCCATTTAGTCGGTCTATAAGTATATTGGACAGTCTCTATTTAAGAGCTTTTAGTTTCCTTGGTAGAGGTAGAAAACTGATGTCGTCAATTGAAGGGTTAAGGCAACACAAAATAAATAAACATTTAAAAGATGATGAAATTAAATGGATTATGTATGCCCATGTCAAAGATCTGCGCACTATGTACAATTCTCAACGAAGACTTGATTAAAGTACTCTAAAAATTTAATTGAGGAGAACAGCTGACTTGCTACAGACTTTATTGCAAAAATATTAAGCGGAAACATTACTTCCGCTAAAAACGAATTTTGTTAACAATGTTTAGCAGAAATAGGGGCCTATTCTGTAATTTTTAGAGGGGCGTTAAAATTTTAACGGCCTTTAAAATTTAGAGGAGCAGTTACAGAATACTATGAAATCCCAAATTTTAACACAATAATGTATGATTATGAAGAGCAAAAATAATTAATGTAGGTAAATATTTAATTGACAGGAAGGTTCATATATAAACCGACAATAATCCTTTATTTTTTTAAATCTTAATCTAATATATAAAAATCAATATTTGTTTGTTTGTTCGTATGTTATGCGCGCCTAAACCGGTGAACAGATCCTCATGAAATTTTGACCACAAATAATATTCGCAATAGCGGGTAACATAGGGGGGTTTACGACCCTAATGTGTCAACCCTTTTTGGAAAAAGAAAATTAAAGTTCATACCCAGCGAAATTGAAAACTGTCAGATAAAAATGTCACAGTGACAGTTTTAGACGTAAAATGTCTCATCAGTTTTTCAGTTTTTGTCAAAATCAGGGACGAACAGTGTGTTGAAGTCAAGGGTTATTGCGGATGTGTCCAGGATTGTTTTCGATGTGAGCCCAACTTTAAAATCGGCAAGTACGTTAATCAATTGATAACGCTATTAATTCTTGGATCTATGTCTAAAATGTGTTGTTATTGTAAATCCTTTCGATGGAAAACAGAAGGCCCGGGCATGTGCTGCAATAATGGCAAAGTAAAGCTGGAACCTATGAGGGATCCACCAGAACCACCCAGAGGTCTTCTCATCGGCACAGATATTAGATCAAATATGTTTCTTTCATCAGTTAGAAATTACAATGCTTCTCACATTGAATTTAGGAAATTTTGTGGTATTCCTACAGATAAAAATGAAAAGTTTCCCAACAGATAATATGTGACATAAGTGGAGTAGATAAATAACATGGTACAATAGAGTGTGTAGATAACAATTTATAAATCTACATAATATTTACAATTCAAACAGATGATCATTTACATTGTATTATATTATTTAAAATTTAGGGAGTTAGGTCCTTTTGTCAAACACTAAGGACGAGATCTTGAACAATCCGAAAAAAGCTGAAATAGTTGAAGGAATTAAGAACTTGGCAAACCCTAAGAATCCGGCGTGAATTATTATTATACTGCAAAAATCTAGATGGAAAAGCAGCTGTAGTTGAACGCTTGAACATAAATTTGAAAAAAAAAATTTTTAAATAGCGCCCAAATATGTAAACGTTGACAAAATATCTACTGGACGTTTACAACACATAATGTAATATACCGAAGAAAGAGTCCAAGAGTTGTAACGAAGTTACCGAGAAATTCCGAGCTTCTGATGCTCAACACTCTCAAGCGACATTTCCGTGTCTGCGCGGCCGGCGTCCGACTGGTTGGACAAGGTCCAACACCCCATGCCCTTCGCATCGAACCGGAAACCCGTCGAGAATAAATGATTTCGGGTGTCGTACCGAGATGGTTCTTGCATAATGTTAACTAGAAAAGCGTACCGGATGCCGCCATCCCGGATCCGCTGGGAGAAGAATGCATTGAGACGATTCCTAGAGAACGTAGGTAATTGTATACAGGGTGTATACATGGGTGTCGTACCGTGCCAACCGTATAAATAAATGTATACAGGGTGAACTGTGAGATCTGTCACAGAGTAATCGTGTATCGAAACTTGTAAATTTTGTAAATAGCTGTATAGAGGCTGAATAATAAAAACTGTAACACCGAGTTGTATTTATTTTATTTAAACAATACAATTATATTGAAAAAATCGAACCAAAAATATTTTTACTACAATACCCAGTTTCAAACTATCAGTAGTATTTTTGTAAATTTCAAAAAATCACTATGGAATTTCGTGAATACAATATTAGTGGAAAATAATTGTAAAACTTGATCAATTGGGTGCCCGCAGGACCATATGAATGGGTTAAAGAAATTACAGACACAAAGTTCATTACTTTATTTTCAATTACCTCAGTCTTTGCTAAAATTCTCTTCTGCCTAAATTGAAATTTTGTACCTCCATGTTCAATGATTTCTGAGGTATCTACATAACGTGCGTAAATATATGATTGTATAAAAATATCTATTATAAAAATGTATTTATCGTGCAGTTTATTATTAGAGTTAAAATTGCACTTAATCACTGCTGTCTTTACCTCAACAGCTATATTTATCACATTTAAAGTTTTACCTTTAAGGTCTAGTAAAAATTTCTTACAACTGCAATACAAATTTTAGTGTCTATTTGTTATGTGATGTATCAAAGAGCTCTTGAATTTTCCCACATAACTGCATTTATCACATTTATGGCAAGTTATCTCTTTATTCATGACATGATTCTTATGCATATGCGTTTTTAAAGTCTGGACGTACTTGGCTTTGTAGTCGCATTTGTCGCATTCAAGCCATACGATTTCATCGTCTGATAAGTGCTTTCGCAGTATGTGACCTTTCACGTAGTCTTTCCGTTTTGCTTTAAACTTGCATTTGTCGCAATGATACCATTGGATGTTATCATGTTTTAGCTTTCTGTGGTCATTCAAAAGCTTCTTTAGTTTTGCCTTATAGTCGCACTTATCACATTGAAACCAAACGATCCTGTTGGGCTCCAAATGTTTCAATTTTGTGTGCTCGAGTAAGTTGTCGATTCGTTTGGCTTTATAGTGGCATTTATCACATTTGTACCAGCGGATTTCCTCGGGTTTTGCGTGTATGCTATTCAAGTGGCATTTGAAATTTTGTTTGAAGTTGGATTTGTAGCTGCATTTGTCGCATTTAAATCGATACTCATGGTCCGCCAAGTGGTATTTTATTATGTGATTTTTTAAATATGTTTTTTGTTTTGATGTAAAGTTGCATTTGGCACATTTCAACCATGGCTTTTCAAATCCATGGCCAATTTTCTTACTTCTTTTAGAATCTAACAAACATTCATCCGAAACATGCTTATACCAGGTTAGTAGAGAATTTGTTTGCAGATTGCAGTTTTTGCAAATAAAACTTCCAAGTCCCTTTGGTGTCTGACTCCCTGTGTTTGGGCTTTCAAGGTGATGCTGCTGGATGTGGTGTTTGAAATTCACAGCAGTGTCTGTGTCAAAATCGCAATCTGTGCAAAAATAACTTTCAACACTGTTTAATTCGCAGTTGAAAGATCTCAGCCCCAACTCATGATGCTTGACGTGATTGATCATAAAAAACATCGATGACGTTTTGAATTTACAAAAATCACAACGGTGGCGTTGGAGACTCCCACTGTCTGGATTCCAGCTTGCAATTTCGTCCGAATATTCGAGAATCGACATCTTCACTGTCCTTTTACACTTTTTTTTTTTGTAATTTTATGTAAAACCTTCAAAAGTTCTTAATCTGGAACCCCTGAAATCATCAGTTAATTATTATTGTTGCAAATTCTAACCTCAATTTTAAATACCTTTAGGGGGGATACAGTGTTCAAAACAAATTACTAAAATTTCAGGAGCTTTAAATGCAACAAATTATTTGTTTTGGTGATTAAAAATGATGTAAAATGGCTTAGTTTCTAAAAGTAGGTCACCGTCAACACCCACAAAGTTTGGAGTGAAGTTAGCTGAATTCACAAACCAAGAAGTTCAAATGTGATCAATTTTTATTAAGTCACAATTTAGTTAGTGATAATGAATAATAGTAATTTGTGTACCTAGGCCGTAAAAGTTAGCATCTGCTGTTTGTGGCCGAGGCGTGAACCGACACAATGCAGATAAGGCCAACAAAGGCCGAGGTAGGTACACACGACGTTTTTTAGGCGATGATCACAAAAGAATTCAAAAATTTGGTCATATTTTTTTTAGACAATGATTACCAAAAAGGAGCCCTGAAGTTTTACTTTTTTGTACACATCTGTCAAATTCTGATCCAAAAATGTAGAGTTTGACAGACGCGTACAAAAATCAAAACTTTATGGTGGTTTTGAAATCGGCCGCAATCCGTCAGTCTCGTAAAGTGAATTATTTACGATTCGATTTTTAAATTGAACACACGCAACTTTATACAAGAGGAAAAAATCATGGTGCGAATAAAATCAGATTGAACAAATTTTAAGAAAATGAATAAGAGCTTGTTGCGAGCGGCGGACAAAACCGAAAACCTCGTCTGGTAACAACACCCTCTCTTGATCGCGCTGCCAAACTGGCCTCAGGTCGGGTAGGCAATGCAAATTTCTCCTTTGTGAATTACAGGTTCCGTACTTCAACGGCGAATTAAGACATGGTTAAATTAGGAATTTCTCACCGTATTCATATTCTTTATCACAACCTTTTTCGTCTTCCGTTTTTGGGACATTTTGTTCTTGATTATTAGTTTTATCTTAATTTATTTTCTAATATAAATCTTCTGCTCATATTTCCTTCGTTTACTTTTATTCTGTAGAACATCAAGAATTCGAGCTTATTAAAGTTTTCAATTCCTTCTTTCAATCGATAAACGTATGATATATGAGACAGATTGGAATTTTGGAAAATAAAAAAATCTGCTTTTGATTATGCTTATCATGTTTATAGCAAACACAAAAAAATCACCATTGTGGTTCCAAAGACGTATTAGTGAATTAAATTCGTCCCGAAACTCAATGAATTTAGAATTTGTATCGTCTTTTATAATCCATCACTAGACATATTAAAAGATGAGTACATGCTATTTCGGTTAGGAGTAGAAATTACAAAGCGGGGGACAGGGGGTTTTATTAAAGAAAAAACGGTAAACAAACAAGAAAAACTGATAATGATTAACGAAAGACAGAAACTGGAAGCGACCATTAGTTGCACAAATATTTTAATCTGCGGCATATGTGTATAGTAAGCGCCAGGGATATAGTGAAAATAAACGAGTGTAAAATAAAAAACCTGCTTATCGAGAATTATGTGTCTGTCGGCATTCTTTGATTGTTGGCGGCCGATCTTTGAATAGCACGTGTACAAATCGGAGAGCAGGTTTTTTATTTTGCACTTGTTTATTTTGTTTATATCAGTATATCTCTGCGCTTTCTATATATGTGCATGTTCCAGAGCTCTCGTCGTTGAACGTAACTGATGTGTTTCTTTTTTTTAATTTGGCGTCGAAGTTGGCCAGGAATGTTTAACTGTTAACGTACCGGCGAAGTTACAATTATTAATTTGACATCTGAACATAATTATCCAACCTCAATTTTCTCTGTTCACAAAAACTTGCCAAATTAAAAAAGACACCCGTTTTATTCCAGTATGTGATGCTCAATATCTTTGCCGGGTATTGGGCTACTCGATCCAGCCAACCCTTACCAAAGGCAGAGTTAAAATTCACAAACCGTCTCTCAAATTAGTTTTCGATTTATTGTTTAAATACCTCTTCACTTAACATCTTTTATTTACAAGTTAGCTTTATATAAAACCCAAAATCATTGTAAATTCGAAATCAATAAATACTCGGTATCTTATTAGATATCCATTATCCTACAACTGCTTCGACGTTCATTACTCAAAAGCATTTAGTCTCAATATGGTTGACTTTCTATCTCCTCAAAATCTTATAAAAATAAGCAAAGTCTTAGCATTGGACATATTTCAATTGAAATTTATTAAGTATTTTTACTTTTGTTTAAAATATTTTTTACTAGGAGGGATAGCAATTCAAGGTTTTATATTTTTGAAGAAATTCGAAATGGCATATTTCTTGCAGTATGGCCCTGTTTACGCTATCACGTTATATGTATGATTGAATTTAAAAGGGATACTTGGTGATAATTGCTTCATTTTCAGGCCGCAATGTGCTTTTATTTTCAACCATTGGCCGAAAGATTAACTGCTATCGAAGTCCTTCATTTGAAAATATGGAAATTAGAGGACGCCAAACCGGATATACAAAAGAAAGTCAGAAAAACATTTTTCTGGATCACACTCTATATGATCACGTCAGTCATTTTAGGGATTATGATGTATATCTCGTTTGTCTTACCTACCCAATATGATAACGACGTGATTTATTGGTTTCAGTTGTTAGAAATGCTGTGTGGAAGGAATTGGGTAATTTGAATAATCAGTTAATAACTTTTATTATTAATTGCTTCTAATTAGAGCAATATCGGTATTTGGCTGGTCAGACTTCTGTCGTTCCCTATATTTTATACAGCCAATTCAATTCCAATTTTTGGGATCTGTTATATTTATGGCCATAGTTACTTACAAATACAGGTCCTTGTGGACTACATACGTACCATCAGTGGCGACGACAAAACTGTAAACTGTCACTATCATCAAAACATCAAAAAAAAGCTTCTCTATTTTCTGAAGAATCACGTTCATCTTCTCAAGTTTGTAGCAAGTACAGCGATAGTATCAGACGCCCCAATTTGTTTTAATTTCCAGATATGGTAACAATATGCTGCGTCCTAGCCAATCTGTTGTCTTACCATTTCTTATAACGGGCACCCTTTTGATGGCCAGCATTGTCGTCTTCGTCTTTACGGTAAAATCCTTATTTTACCAAATATCATTTTTGTACTATCATTTTTAGTTTGAGGGTTCAATATCCACTCAGTACTTTCGTGTTGCAGCTGTGTCAGCTAATGCATTCTTAACATTAGCAGCATTAGCAGTAAGCGGTCAAGCCATCGAGGACCTTGTGAGTACTTTTCTTGGAGCCGTTTTATTTTTTGTTAGACTGTACAAATTTTAATTGCTCTCAATGAGGTGGAGTGGTACGACTGGAACGAAAGTAACAAGAAGACTTATTTGATTCTTCTGATAAACGCGAAAACGGTGTTGAGGATCAAGTTCTCTGAAAACATTTGGTTAAACTACAACATGGCGCTTGGGGTAAAACTAGGAATTGGGAAGATTAAAAGTAAAGTAATGTTTCAGGTCGTAAGGAACTTCTTCTCTGCAATTTCGATAGTGTACAGTTTGCAACATGTTTAAAGGGCTAAATTGCCACCAGAAATCGCACCATAGGGGACGCAATTAATATTATGACAGCACGTGTTCTTAAATAATTTTAAAATACAGTAAAGTTAGTCACCACTTCTAACTATAGAATGAAGGCAATGCATGTTAATGTTGTGATTTATAATACACCCTACGCAGAAATGATTGATCGCACAGGCCACAAATATTTTCCACACTATTCCACCATAAAGGGTCGGTTTAGACCTTTATGTATTCCATATTAGGGTAACCGCGGGCATTATAATATGGAAAGGTTAATTTAAGTTTGGACTCGTTTTAAAATACATTCTTCTACTATAACTTTTAACTTTTCATATGTGTTGTGATAGCCCCCCTTTTACATTACCGCCACTTTTTGAATTTGAACATGAAATGAAATGTCAATGACGTCACCAAACGTCAACTTTGAAAATTTGAAACAAACCGCGAACTTTAAAGGTTGTGTTATGTTTTTGACAAGACAAGCAATGGCGGTACATTTTAACTTACCCAAAAGAAACGAAACCCCAGACTCTTTGGATACATGGCGAGAGCTAATCAGGAGTGGAGCGTAAATTGATAACACAAAAATTATGGTTTTAAACGTTTAATAACTTGGAGTGTCTTGAGTTTGGTGATTGCGTACTGTGGTTAACAATTTCTAGTGTCTTCGAATTACCGAAATTGGCTTCCCTGGGGTCGAAAAGAGCTAGATGTCAGTTACGAGCGAATCACGGGATCGGAAATCGCAAGGGGGCGCAAAACATAACGATAAGGCACTTTTTCAGAACTCCGACATTCGGCGTGGCTCTTTGCCGCTTTGTGGACCGCCCTGTCCACTATACTCATCGACTGACTAAATGGATGAGAAATGACAACCATTTATTGAAAAAATTTTTTCCTTTAAAAACTAGAACTCACTCTCGTGTTCAATCCAATTTCAAAATTTTTAAGTCAAAAAATGGTTGTCATTCGAATACCATTAGTCAATCAGTCAGTTGTGGATTAACTTTACATACCCTAGAGAACATACCCTAAGTTGTATTGACATCTAACGTTCAGAAGTTGAGAAAAAAATTTAAGCCTACAGATTGCTGCAATGATATTGTAGAGCACTATACAAGGGTCTGTGAAAATTTTTACCATTGGTATTTCATCCATCGTTTTGAGTTTATAAAACCAATTTTATGTTCTAAAAAGTACATAGTTTTGTGTGTATTGAACAAATTAAAATTCGGTCTAGTGACTTTTGATCAATAATTTTATGAAATTGAGTGTCGTCAATTGACGACACTGTGACTATCTGGGTATAAAATTAATAGGTAACATAACCTCCAATTTAGTTTGAAATTTTAAATTTATTATAAACATGTATATTGTCGCTTCGAGAATGAGCCACAAACGTCCTCTCACATACAAGGAGCTTGTTGAACTGGCAAACAACGTTTCTAACTTGAAATATCTGAGCGAGGAAGAGTCCGACGAAGAAATAGAGGGAGTGATTGAGAGTGATGTATCTGGAGATGAATGTAGATATTGCAAATTTAATTATTACTAAGCACAAGTAAACTATTTTGAAGATTTAGATGTTGAAAAAACCCCAGCAGCATATTTTCTTGAACCTCAACCTGGACCAAGCACATCAGCAACACCTGCTGAAAAGTCATAAGTTGACTCCAAAAGAGAAAATTAAATGGAGCAAAGGATTAACATTTCCCACTCTGAAAATCAGATGGTACAATATGACCAAATCCCCCATAACTAAAAATATTCATTTTAATATTTTATTTTTTCATTACCCTTATAGCCACATTCACCCTCGAAGGGGGTAAAATATCGCCTTGCAAGTTGCACCAAAAAATCATAAATAAATCAAACATTAGGTGTGCAAAATATCAAAATTTTATTTTAACCAGAAAAAAACTGACAGAAAGGGTTAAGTCATCACTTTGTTTCAAATTGAACGCGCCTGTGGTTCAGGCTCTATAACTCTATAACATATTTGAACTTTCTGAAATTGACAATAATATCTAAAACAAATTACAACGACTTTAGCAAGTTATTCGCGGTGCCTGTGACTCATAAGTTCGGCAATTTATGCTACTGCAGAGAAAGAAGGGCTGCGCGAGGTCCACGGAATACTTCGAGTAGCAATAGTGAACATTAGTTTAAACAAAAGCTAGAATTCTTAACAAGACATGTAGATACAATAGCTGAACGACTTCGTTTTCATCATGGCGGGTTTTTATGACGTCCCTAGCAGACAAAATGGCCGACAAATTTCAGGGACATCTCATTATGTCGAGGATGACAAAAAGAAATAGATAGAATAAAAAGGTTACCAGTAAATACTTCCGGCGGTACGACACACGCGATTTTTAATTTAAATTCAACCGGTCCTTCTAGTAGCGCTTACTCCTGTGGTATATCTCTTTTCCTTTTAATTTTCTTAAGTCATCACTTTGTTTCAAATTGAACGCGCCTGTGGTTCGAAGCTGAACGACTTCGTTTTCATCATGGCGGGTTTTATGACGTCCCTAGCAGACAAAATGACCGACTAACGGTAAAAATCGAAATGGTTTTTATATAGGAGTTTCTAGTATGGAACAAAAACCGGTAAATTTCAGGGACATCTCATTATGTCGAGTATGACAAAAAGAAATAGATAGAATAAAAAAAGGCTACCTGTAGATACGTCGGACGGCTCCACGCACCCGATTGTTCATTTAAATTCAACCAATCCTTCTGGGAACGTGAATTTTCGACAATGCAATTTATACATAGAACACACTTTAAAAACAGGAAAACTCGTAGTGGAATAAAATCAGATAAAAAACAAAATTTAAAACACTAGACTTGTTGCTTCGAACGTTCAAGGCGAAATGGCCGCTAAAAAAGGCTGCCAACCCCCATCCCTTCTTTAGCTAAGGCCAACTAACTTCAGGGCGCTGCCAACCACTGCAGGATGCCGAAGTTCTCCTGTGCATTACGGGTCTATTTTGGGGGTTTCTCAAACTGAATAAACATTTTAAATACATGTAACTGTTTTGGTAATAGCTTGCAGATTTATCACAAAATAAAATAAATAAATAAATATATCTATTAGTCCTACTCTTGAGAAAACCATTTACAGAGCATACATGTATCATAAAGAATATAAACATAATAACAATAAAATAAAATAAAAGAAATAACATTAAATGAGAGTAGAATGATAAACAGAAAATCAGATGGTCGTTAGGCAAATGGCTAGCTCAAGCTCTCTCGACCACATCGACTGGATCTTAACATGTCTTTTTTTCAAACTGTACTGAATTGAATTGATTGGTAAACATTATTAATGACTGGAAAATTTGGGTTGGATTTGGAGATAGTCGCCTCCAGACTAATAATAATTACTTCAGGTAATTTTTAAATAAATAATGCTATACACCAATTCAATGTTATTTAGATGTAAGAAGTCTGTTATCGATTAAGTACACGTAATGGACAAATAACTATGTAATCTCGCTTATTACATTGTGGTTCCATTTACTGTTCATTGTTGATCAAAAATGAAGGGTTATTTTAGCAGTTTTTTTTAAACAAACTTTGTTTTATTACTGTTTGTGTTTTCTAGACGATCCATTAAAACTTACTCATTTAATAGGACACACAATTTTCCAAAAGAAGCCCGTCAAAATTCTCATGCAATCAGTATTTTGCTTCTTCATCGTTATTATTCCCATCAACATCTATTATTCCATGAGGCCCTCGAGTTCGGTTAAATTAATTGACTGCGGTTCTGTGCTCTTGAAGGAGATTTGGGTAGTTAATCAATCTATAACAACAAAATGTGGCTATTTTTACTTTTCAGATTCTTTTTGTCATTGTAGTGCTTTTGTTTTTTAGCGATGTGGTTGACGATATAATGACTTGTATCAATTTCTTGCCGTTCGACTCAACCGACGACGCGACAAGATTGAGAATTTTGAAAGAGTCGAGATTGATAAACGCCTTTGTCATTTTCAATGTTCTGCTCGCGGTCTGCAGTTGCACAGCAAGAGCTCTTCCACTGAAGGATGATTCGAAATATTATTTTGTTGTGTTTCTGTGTGAAAAATTCCACTTGTCAGGCCTCGGAACTGCATATAAGCTGTTGTACTTTCTATTTCTCTTTCCGATGATGGCGCCCGGATTTCTGATGATTTATTTTACGCAGCACTTGAAGTTTCAGCTCTATATGTTTAATAAGAGTATCGCAGACATTGATAAAGATATTGTTGATAATGAAGACACGTCGCTTCTCGGTCAGCGACATCAGGAAACGATAGAATTGAGACTCAAACGTTTACTTTCGAGACATTCTGACTTCTTCAGGTCTGTACTTGAACATTTTTGCATTCCTTTTAAAATAATATCTGTTAGATGGAAGCGTAATACGCTAAGGGTCATGAGGAACTTAATGGTGCCATTCTTCTTAGGAGGTCTTGTGATGGGACTGTCTATACCTCTGAATTTCTACCTGGTCTTAAATTCTCTAATGTTATAACAATACAATAATTATTACACTTTTAGCTGTTCAAAAATTTTTCAATCTTACTTTTGCTACGTGTTGTTTTTGATGCAACTCCTTCATTTTTGATCTTCGCTGGCTTCCTAAGTTCTGGACAACTTTTAAAAGACGAGGTACGCATTCACAAAGTCGACTTTTTAGAAAATATTTATTTCAGTCCGAGAGGATTTTTTTAAACTTGGGACAGACCAGATGGTACTTGTGGAATTGTAGAAACCGCAGACTTTTGCTGGTAATGTTGAGCAACAGTCTTGGTGCAATTCAGATTCAATTCACTGAGGGCCTTGCTTTAAACCATGAACAGGCAATGACTGCAAGTTATAATAATTCTTGTTATTTAAAGGTTTTTGTTCACGGTTTATTTTAGATGTATCAGATGATCTATTCAGCTGCTTCTGTATTTTTCAGTTTCGACTGACTTCAAATGGTGCAGACAGTTTAAATTAAGTTTCTAGCAACATAAAATATCAATCAAACAGTGAAAGTGTATTGTTCGTATTTCGTTTAATTGTATATGAATCACACTCCTCACCGTTGCAATTAATCGTTTTTTTTTGGCTTTAATTACACAGGCCTGCGATGGTTTCCCCCTTAAAAAACTAATTAGCAATTATGGTAGGTATTAGGTACTAAGATACGAAAAAAATAATAAAAAAATTCCATCACGTAAATTTTTTGAAAAATTAATTTTTTCATTTTTCTTAGTATTACCGCGTATTACTAGCATTAACCGAACAGAACGCTCGAAGTTCAATTGAAGAGGAAGTGAAACATTTTTTAGGAAACAGAAAAAGCCCAGATTATGAAAATATAGTGAATAATATGCTCAGCAATTTTATAAACTGGGTTGCAATATAAGTATAAAGTTACATTTTCTGAATTCTCATATTGACTTATTTCCTGAGAATCTTGGTGCCGTAAGTGAAGAACAAGGAGAGCGCTTCCACCAAGAGACAGTAGAACCTCGATTATCCGAACCAATTGGGACCGAGACTAGTTCGGATAATCCAAACGTGGGTTCACGCTTATCTAACTTCGACAGGATTTCCAAACATTACGTTTCCGCTTGGAAGTTGAAGTACTCGACGTTGAAGCCATGGCACAAATTAAGTAACAAATGAAATTATAATGCAAAAGGAACAATTCGGAATTCACATTTCTATCTGTGCCGTGAGAAATACATTCAAACTGCGCGAGGAATCGTTCGGATAATTGAGGGTTCGGGTGATCGAGGTTCCGATAATCAAGGTTCTACTGTATTAAGGTTATGGAGAACAGATACCAAGGAAGGTGGGACGCAAACATGATGGCAAACTACTGCTGGATGTTGAAGAGAGATGAACCGAATAGAAAGCATAACAGAAAAATATTGAACGGGAGTTTTGAAGGAAGTAGAAAAAAATACCATTAGTCTTTTTGATTTAGATAGACTTAGTCTCTATAGCACTATTTGCAACGAATACTGTTGTTTTTTTAAGTAAAAATTTAATTTTAAATTCATTAATCATTGTTTTCTCATTAAAATTGTCTAAAAATACTAAAATATGCATGTTATCAATAAAAATAAATCTCGATGTGCTAGAAAAAAAAAAAAAAACAAAGATGTATTTTAATTTAACATACCTAGGTATTTAAAAAAATAACATAATTATTGGAGGGAAAAAAAAAGTTTAATTTCGCAGGCCTGTGTTATTAATGGTTTGAAAATATTTCCCTCGGGTAGTCAGGCTTCTGTCTCCCACTGGGGTGGTATCTCAACTTTCTTAGGTTATGGTCTGTGGTTTTGTTCAGACTGTTCCTCTCGTTCAAAACAACTGAAGAAACGCTCGATATTCTGCCGTGAAATGAACATTAGTGAGGACACTCATATGTCAGGAGAGGCCGTGTTAACTTGAGCCATTGGCAACTGGCGGATCCGGCTGACGCGACTGAGGCAGTCATGCTGGTTTACAAAGCAAGATAGCGACGCGTGGAGAGGCGGACTTAATAATTATTGTAGAAATACTTGATACCTAAAATTAATAAACTGGCTGTTACCTACGTCTATTTTGCATTGTGTTATACCGGGTGTCCCAACTAAAATTTGTACCCTCCAACAATTCCAATTTCGATAGACTCAGAAAAAAAAATTAAATTGCATGGGGGGTCGTGTGATACATAATTTTAAAGCTTATTCAATTCTCTATTCAGACCTACGCTTATCGATTCCTTTCTACAAAATAAGCATAAATTCGATATTTGCCAAATATACATAAAATACTCAACTAAAATTTGTATCCCCCTAACTATTCCAATTTCGAAAGACTCGAACAAGCCAATTTTGTTATCAAGGGGGATCAAATTGTATATAACTTTTAAGTCTTAGATTTCACCCCTTTAGACAGGAGGGCCACCCCCTTAAAAAAATTAAATAGCATGGGGGTCGTGGGATACATCATTTTAAAGCTTATTCAATTCTCTATCGAGACCTACATTTATCGATTCTTTTCTACAAAAAAAGGATGAATTTGATATTTTCAAAATCTACATATAGTCGAGTTAATAAATACATAAAACAGGCAATCTTCGGAAGTCCTCAAGAACAGCTTTGATTTTAATGTTTTTTTTTATATATTATTTAAAATCAGAAACCTTGTGAAGTGGGAAATAATTATTTATATTGTTTAACACTATTTATTATATTTATATAAAAAAAACAGTTTTTCGTACAATACTTATTCTACAATAATATACGAAAGTAAAATAAATTATTATGAATTGTGGATTATTTATTTTAGACATTTGTAAAAAAAAAATTAAAAATTGTTCATCAATATTTCATCAATAAATTTGAGAATTTCTCTCGATTTCCATGGGATCCCCTGATCAGATCCTAACTTTTTGACAGTGGAACTACCTCAAGAGTATACCCTTTCAAATAAAAGAAGAATTTTGTAAATCGGTCCACAATTGACGAAGAAATCGGTGAACGATATATAAATATTCTGATACAACCAAATTGATAACTCCCTTGATAACGCAAAACTATTTTTTTTCAGATAAATATCGTACATATTGTTTAAATAATATTAATAGTTATATCCCCGCTTCAAAAGGTTTCTGATTATAAATAATATAAAGAAAACAAAAATTAAAAAAAACATCAAAATCGGAGCTGTTTCTGAGGACTTCCGAGAAAAAGACTTCATTGACGCGACTAATAAAATACTCTTGATTTACGGACCAACAAACGAGAAACCATCATGTTATATTACTATTGGAACAGAACGCCTTCCTATTTGGTAAGAAAATCTACAAAAAAAATGAAGGTCTACCTATGGGACTTCCTTTGAGCCCCCTTCTAGCTGATATCTACATGGATAACTTTCGACAAATTCATTTCATTAACAAACCGAAACCTAAGATGAATGACCCCGTTTAAAATTTTTAATACATGAATCAAAACACAGGTACACAGATAATTTACAGTTTGAATGTCCTTCCAGATTATTAATAAATTTGGTATTTTAATTATTTGTAAATAAATTGTACTTTAATTAATAATTAATAATTGAAGTACAACACCGCCCCACATCAATTTACCGCATAACCCTGACCCCCTCTGATCATTCATTGTTATCACAACTCATGAGAAGGGCTGGTGCGGTACCCGCCTTACCATCCAATAAAAAAAACAAAAAAGCACATACATTAATACACAGATGGTAAAGACATTAGGATTTTTCATTTTGGATTTTGTTGTTTTGGTTCACCAAAACTTTAACTAGTATAAATTAAATTTCATTGGTGTAAAAATATAGATATATGTTATATAGAAGCCTTCACTAGGGCGGGAGTACTTATTTATGATCGTCTAAATCATAATATGTGAATGATGTGAATATTAGTCTTATGAATTTTAAATCTTATCAAAAAAAAAAAAAAAAATAAATAAAAAAAATAGGAAAGTAATTCAAACCATAAATCATCTAACTCACTAGTTTAAATGTAATTTGGATGGCTTCGAATATAAACAAAGAAAGCAAACCCGACGCCATGTTTCCTTTATTCAAACAAAAAAAAAACCGACCGTTACAAAATGTAGTGTCCCCTTAACCCTGTTTCTCTCTCATTATAATTTTTTAAATAGTTGTGATAACCCCCCTTTACATTACCGCCACATTTTGAATTTGAACATTAAATGAAATGTCAATGACGTCACCAAACGTCAAATTTGAAAATTTGAAACAAACCGCGAAATAGAAAAGGTTGGCCAATGATCGTCAGACAATGAAAGAAAAAGCAGAACCTACGTTGTGTAATTTTTTTACAATACAAGCAATGGCGGGACATTCAAGCTTACCCAAACGAAACAAACCCCAAATTCTTTCGATACATGGCGAGAGCTAATCAGGAGTGGAGCGTAAATTGATAACACAAAAATTATGGTTTTAAATGTTTATTCAGTTTGAACAACTTGGAGTGTCTTGAGTTTAGTGATTGCGTACTGTGGTTAACAATTTCTGTTGTCTTCGAATTAAGTTGGTACACGTGCGATTTCATAATGTTAACAATAATGATTCCAAATAATAAATAACAACGGACAATTTTACATGGTTTCAACAGAGTAACAATTTGAGGCAGATAATAAACAATAATACAATTTAACAATTCTGCGGTGCATGATGAGTTAGGTTAGATCAGCTAAATACATTCCACCCTTGAGCTTTTGTAGTTTACAGGAATTTACAACTGACTGATACAATGAAACATCTGAGAGGGAAACACAAGAATATTGAAACGCCTGGAGTTATCAAATTGGAATGCATGTAAGTCGGAGAGTGATGGACCACAGGTAGATCCAATGGAAAGACTAAAGCGAAGCGAACAAGACAATTGTCTGTCAGTGAGGCCAGATTGTAGAGAGAGTTTACTATCATGGGGGCAAAACTTGCACATCCAACGGACCAAGAGAAATGAGTTTATTACGGAATTTTCCTAGACATAGTTAGGTTGGTCTTTCTTAGGCTTGTCCAAACCTAGTCCAAGTTAGCGGAACTTCCCTCGGGGACCATTTATGAAGCAAGCAATTTGTTTAGTAGCCCGAATCCATACCGCAAACTCCAACCTAAGTTTGACTCAGAAGTTAACAGTGATTCCACTTCGCTTTACCCTGCAATCCCCAGGAGGACCTGTCAAGCAAGTTCGAAACCAACCCCCGTTTGACAAATGACCCCAGAAAGCAGGTATTCACGACTGGGACCGTATAAAATCTCGACAGCAGTATTGCAACAACAACTACAACAATGTATGCTCTTTGGTCGGTCTGTTGATTCGAAACATGTACGGACAAACAATATATAAATACAGTAACGCAACGTTTTCTTTGTAAGTCATTTGGAAACAGGACGCAATGGGGTGCCATCCAGCGGCGTAACACGTAAAGGGGCGCAACAATGCTACAAGCATGCACCACAAACTACACTAATTGTAAGTACCGAATTTTTGGCCGGTGTCGAAAATTAGCTGGATGTCCGTTACAAGCGAATGACGAGAAATCGCAAGAGGGCGCAAAACAACGATAAGACACCTTTTGGAACCCCGACCTTCAGCGTGGCGCTTTGCCGTTTGTGCCTTGATCTTCAGTTCTTACTGAGCGTTAGTTAATTCAAATCAACAGAGACAAAAAAACTTTTCAACAACCGCAAACTGCTGTCGGCCTCATGACGAAAGACAGTTATTTAAGGATTTATCTGAGTGGCAATCTAGTTAATTTGAGTTAGGGAATCACTTTGTTTTGAATTGAACGCCCTTGGAGCTCGGACTCGGTAACTAGAAGTCAACAACACATTTAAACTTTTTGAAATTGACAACAATGACTAAAAACAAATTACAAGAACAATTTTAGCAAGTTATTCGGGGTGCCTGTGACTCATCAGCTTGGTAATTTAGGCTACTGCAGAGAAAAGAAGGGCTGAAGGCAACTGATACGAAATTGGGGGGCTCACGGAATACTTCCAGTAACAATAGTGAACATTATTTTAAACAAAGGCTCGCATTCTTTGCAAGACATGTAGGTGCAAAGTAGGAACGACTCCATTTTCAAGATGGCGAGTTTTATGACGTCCTAGCGTCCAAAATGGCGGGCTAACGGTAAAATTTGAGATGGTTTTACCTAAAGATTTCCGATATACACATGGAATAAACGTCGGTCAATTTCCTGGTCTCTCCGGACGGCGAGTCGGAAGAAAAATATAGAGCAAATGGTTACCTTATTTTCAGGAATACAATCACCTCACTTGGCTTGGGGACGCGAGGGTGGAAATTGAACTGACTCAAACTAAACAAAAGCTGGAACCTGCGCGAGATGGATCTCCCTTTCGGAGTCGAACGAACGCGTACAACTTTTTAAACAAAAGGAAGCTCAACGGTGGAGATATAACTATGCTTTAACAAAATGGCGAATTTAGCGAACAAAATAACGTGGTGTAACTTCAACGGAAGCAGAACACCCACTGCCGCCTATTAAAGCGTGGTTCCTGGTTCCCACCGAAACTTCCGCCAGCTCCCTCTAGCGTATCCATATCGGTCGGTAACGGTCGCTAAAGGCTAGGCTCCCAGGGCATTTGTCATACTTTGGCGGTGAACGGGTTGCAGCTCTCTTGGATGGTATTAATTTTGAATCTGGATATCTCACAGTTATCCGGAATATTATAATACAAACTTTCTGAAACTCAACAGGTGAATCCCCGGGAAGTCCTCCTCGACTGATATAAATATAATATTAAAAATTTCCCTTTGTTATCAAAACACAATCTAACGGTAACTGTCTCACGGCACTCATAACTACATGATTTTTCCAATAAAACAACAACAGACTGAGTTGACTAAACAAAATGTAATAACGACACTGATGTCACAAACAAATTAACAATTAGAAACAAAACGACCGCGTTTGAACAGAACAAAGAAAAGAAAGCAAGTGTCATTACACCCTCAAAAATCTCCCCACCCAACTTCTCTATTGTAGGTAGGCAACCCAATTAACCCTTTGGGGGTCTTTACAAACAAGAATTTTGAAAACCTCAACCACAATCTAATTGACAGAATGCGCTCACAGCATTCTTGATTAAAAATATCGTATGAATTAATTTATTAATTAAATTAATTAAAAATAATGAGAAACCCCCAAAATAGACCCGTAATGCACAGGAGAACTTCGACTTGTCTACCCTGCAAGGCGCTCGTTTGGCAACGACCCTGAAGTTGGCAGTACTCTGTAGCTGGGTGGGTAACGCTCTGTAGTAGCTATTTGAAGCGCTACACAGAGATGGCGCTGGCACCGAGCTGTAGAGCGAGGAAAGAAGACCGGCGGCCATTACAAGGGCATTCGGACTTTAACGTTAGAAGCAACGTTTCGTCTCTTTGTAACTAACGCTTAATTTTTGTTTTTATCTGATTTTATTCCACTATGAGTTCTCCGGGTGTGTGGGGCCGTCCGACGTATCTACAGATAACCTTTTTTTATTCTATCTATTTCTTTTTGTCATATTCGACATAATGAGATGATCCTGAAATTTGTCGGCCCTTTTTTCTGCGAGGGATTGTAGCCTTTGTTTAAAATAATGTTCACTATTGCTACTCGAAGTATTCCGTGGACCTCGCGTGAACCCAGAAATTTTGTATCAGTTGCATTCAGCCCTTCTTTCTCTGTAGTAGCATAAATTGCCGAACTTATGAGTCACTGGCACCGCGAATAACTTGCTAAAGTGGTTGTAATTTGTTTTAAATATTGTTGTCAATTTCAGAAAGTTCAAATGTGTTGCCGACTTCTAGTTACAGAGCCCGAACCACAGGCGCGTTCAATTTGAAACAAAGTGATGAAGTGAAAATTAAAAGGAAAAGAGATATATCGCAGGAGTAAGCGAGAACATCCATAATATACTTAGAAAATATAACATAGAAACACCTTATAATAAGACTAACAACAAGCTCTCTGAGATTTTGGACCTAAAGAAACACAAGACAAACTACTGAAAAGTGGTGTGTACAAGCTATCTTGCAATGAATGCGAATGCACATACATTGGACAAACAGGCAGACAACTTTGATCCAGGATAAAAGGACATCAAAAGAACCGTCCTTCGAGCCAATTTGGCACCCATCTCATGCTTCACAAGCACAGTGTTGACCCGACGAAGGTGAAGATACTTTATGAGGAACTGAAAGGGAGGAAAATGGACCTTCTAGAAGCACTAGAAATTAGAAATAACCACAATAATTGTAACGAGCAAGTCAATTTGTACTTGCATAACTTCATCGTTGGTGGTTTAACCACAACATGTATAGTTGGTGGCTTAAAGATTCTCTAGTAACTGTCAAATCATGTTTAAATTCGACCTGTCAACGATACGAAGTCAAAGTTAACGTATTTGCTTCGTATACTTCATAATACTACATTAAAGTTAGATTTTTTTAGTACAGAACGCTGAACGCTTCTTTATGGTTAATATTGTTGAATGTTGTGAGATTTGTAAAACCTTGACGCACGACCTTCTTGATAAATTTCACTTTAAACCGGCCTGTACATTGGCTCAGCTCTAGTGTTTCTCCACGAGCGCTGCTTACCCGGCAAAACCCCGCGATTTTTTCAATTAGGAAATAATTAAACAAATAATACTTCACAAATTAATGGAACCAGATTGAGGGTACCTTTCTCTCACATTTAATTCTTTGAATTTTAGCATCTGTTGTAGATACTTTGTTCTTCTCTTGTGGCTGTTTGTGTTACTTGTTTTCTTGTTCTGGTTGTTGTATTCATATTAATAACTCAACAAAATGCCGCGTATGCATAATAAATGCATCGTGCCTTCATGCTAGACTTCACCAGGGATTCAGGTAAAATTACATATTTTCAGTTGAATTTAACAATAATTGTAATAATGGTTTATACAGTACAAGAATTTATTATGTTGCCTGAGAAAGCACTGGCATGTAATTTTCATTTCAATCCATAAAGAACATCATCGGAAAGAAAACACCTGATGTTTATTCTGATGCCTTACCTTCCTGCTCATCCATTACTTTTATTAAAGAAAAAAAAAAACAAACTTATTCTTTACAATACCAGATAAGAAGGTTTCATTATGGATTCTGCTCTTCAGGATTTAGCAAGAAAAATTAGTTCTCATTTATGTTAAATACGAGCCTGTATGTAACATATTACCTACTTAGAAAAATCACAAGCATCAGAATTTATACTTATTTTTATAAATGCGAGCCAAAATATATACTAAAATACACTAGGTCTCATGAGTGATGGAACGAAAAATCAATGAGAAATCTTATCTTTAAGAAACTTGACACATCCTGACAAGTGGAAGCCATATCCGCAACAGAGATACTAAGCGGAAATGAAAACACTAAAACAGTCAATAGCAAGACTTAAAAAATAAGATACTTTGTAAAATAAAAAACTACAAGATTTGCAAAGTTTAGTGAACAATTCAGAATACACGACCATTGAATCAATTAAACAAGATGCCTTGAAGAATGATCCAAAATCATGCAGTATTTATTTTAGATCATATTTTAAGTTACAACAAACGAAAGCCAAAAAGGTCAAAACTGACCATTCGCCAGGGTATGATGTGGATGGTTCCTTCACCTAAAGGGTACGAATATTATATAGGAACTGCTTAGACGTTCTGGAAGCACAAAACCGAGTTTTGAAATGACAGAATTAAAAGGAAACTAGAAGCAGAGGCAAGTTGTTTATCTCGTATTGAAAAATTGTGCAGCGTCATATAACATATGGCAATTAAAGAAAAACTTGAGTAAAATAGGATGGAGGATAAATTCTATGGATTTTCAAATATGTACATTATAGAGAAAACTGTTGGAAATCAAAACATATTAGCCAACAAAATGCCATGAATAACAAGGGTTTTTTTTTCTACTAAGTACATAATTCTTGTTGGATACTTTTTTCACAAAAATTTGACAAGTAAAATGCTTTTTCGTCGTACAAGAGACTGATCTCATTCTTCTGGAATAATCCATTGCGTCGGAAACATGATCTCATGATTCCGGAAATAGAAGAAATCGAGAACGCCGGGAGCGGTATAAGAAGGGATCAAACAACGGAGCAAGTCAGTCTATTGGAAGCATCGTGAACAAGTGGTCAGCGCGTGTTATTGTGAAAAGTTAGTCTTATTGTTAGTCTTTTTAATAAAAGTTTGTAACCACGGTGTGCACCAGAATATTTCTTTAAATCCTCGAACCCGCCCGGCTCAGGCTACGTTACAATACTATGAGAAATTAAAGCAGCTGGATTTCTTGCAATTCATATTATTCCAGACAACCACAAATGTAATGTCAAATTGTTCAAGTTGTTTGGAAATGGTAGTTTGAAAACCCATGTAAAACATCCATTACACAGCAACATGCCTTTCTTTCTGAGCTTTGACTATTGCTATGTTATAAAGAACTGTAGAAACATTTTTCTGGGCCACAACATGCACTCCAAGGAATTATTTCTTCGAATTACTTGAAAACACTGTATGACCTACAAAAAAACATGGTTATAAAGCCTCTTAGATTTTTAATGAAAAAACACCTTTACCTCTCAAACATGGAAAAAATGAACGTCCGTATAGCTATGGAAATACTTGCACCCCCTGTAACAACTGCTCTAAATTATTTAGCCATACATCACAAAGACAAAGTTCTCATGATCTGAGGCAACAGTCAAATTTTTGGAGATGATGTATGCCTTTTTCCAACTGCATGATGTAAGTAATCAAACACAATATATAAGACAGATCAGAACTGTGCACCTTATTTGGCTGTATTGGCTTTAAAATGGAGTATCACATTGTGTAAATAACATTCAATTACCCTGAAAAAAATAATAGGTGAGAATTAACACAAGAAACGGAGGAGGCCTTAAAATTTACCGCAAGAAGCACTTCAGCGTGTATCCAGTATTTACTTAAAGATGTTGGAGTTTATTATGTTCTGACAAGAGGATGTCGTTCTGATGCTGTTGAAGCCATGTTCAGCACTCTTTGTATGAGGTGTGGTTTCCAAGATGTCACTGATGCCCAAGCTGCTCACCATACCATAAAAAGAATAATAATTTGTGGTCTTGTACAGACAGCCACTTCTGTAACGGTCACCTCCATGAACTTGAAGCTGAAAACAATACTCAGAATCATTTAAGAACAAATACACATTCAGGAACAAATTCTTAGAATTCAAAATTTTGAAATGTTAGATTTAACCCAAAGTATGATAGAATCTGCGTCTGTAGCATTTCTGGAAGGCTACATTCTATGAACAATTCAAGAAAGCGTAATTTGTATTTGTAAAGGTTACCTGAATAATTTACCAAGAGATGCTGGCAATAATTCTCTGGTGTATATATATATAGTTGTATCGTTGTTTAGCCCGGGATACTTATGGGGCGATCATGAGCCCGGCAGTTCCAGGGCACTTAGGAGAGTATACTCAACACCTATGTATTAATCAAATAATTTTTACCAAGCGCAACCGGAGAGGGGAAAACTTTTCCTATAATTTAAAATTTTAGATACTTTCGTATCTTGTTGAGCCCTCGGTGATACAATTGGACATTATTTAGCCCCTTGATATACAAATTTATATTTTGCGGTCGCTATTCAGCCTAGCGATGTTTGCGTCATTTAAGACTTAGTCAAAACATACGAAATTCTGGGAAGCTGAGATCATTAATTTCACAATGAAATTCGAGTTGGAGTACAAGTTTTATGTCGAGCTGTTTCGAATCCTTTTCGATGTAACGTTCTAGTGCAATATGTGGTAGTATAAAATGCTATTTTGTCAGAATATTTCCAAATTTGAAATTGGTTTTTACTTGAAATAACAGAAAATGTTTGGGTCACTCGAATGATTTTAATCTATCACATTACCGTGTCGAGGATAAACATACACAAAAATACTACGCATATTTCTTATATATCGCATATTTTTTAGAAAAAAGAAGACCGGAAAAACTTTCTGGTCAGTGGGCAAGCTGCTACAGCATTAATTTCTAGCCTTTTGTTTTCTTTTGTTTTTAAGGGAGTTTATAATAACTATCTGACCCGACAGACATTGTCGTGTCCAAATTTCAATAAATTTGTTTTTGGACATATCGCGAAACAACATGTAATTTTATTTTAATTTAGCCTGGAATGGGTTTTCCAGATTTTCCTCCATATCTTCCGATTGTTATTTTCAATTGAAAACATTCAATTGAGTTATTTCTATTCCGGGAACACAACGAACAAAACAAAAAAAGAATCAACCAAATATGTCGTTTCTATCGTCAGGTATAATCGAGAGTGCATACAAAAATTATGTTTTTGCAGTTTTTCCGAATTTTTCTTTCTAGGGCTGTATCTTTTGAATCGTAATAGGTGGACATTTAAAATTTTCATAGAGTGTGTACTACTACGGCCGCTATAACAACAAATAATAAAAATAAATTAAAGGGGTTCCCCATACAAGAAGCCTGTTTTTTCGGCGTTTTTTTTGACCAAAGTATTTAAAAAAATATATGTTGTGTTAAATATTATACGGTGGTACGGAACCCTTCGGATGCGAGTTCGACTCGCACTTGGCCGATTTTTATTATAGCGATTCGTCACTTCAGAACGGCTGGACCGATTTGGCAATTTTTTAGAATATTCGCAGTCGCCCGGGTAAGGTTTTTACGGAAAGAAATAATTGGAAAGGTTTCCGGATGACTTTACCAATTTTTCTTTCCTTAAAATTCCCACTCAGACTGTTACAAATATGTAAAAAAAATGCCAAATCGGTCCAGCCGTTCTCAAGTGATGCGGTTACCAACAAACAGCATTTTATTTATAAACTAGCGGAAAAGCTCGGCGCTGTCGCTGTCGGCGTGAAACATTAGTGTCCGTAAAAATGAGGGACATACGCGTCAAGTTTTCGACGCTGTCGTAGCTCTCGCATTTATTTGGCCCTGGACATTTTTGGTTTCTTGCATTCCTTTTGACACGAGCTTTCTTTTCAATTTAATGTCGATCTTTACTTACATTCCGACGAATATTTTTATTACATACATATTTCACTTTGGCTCTTTGTAGTGCTCTTTGTTTGCTTGCTCTTTACAATAACACTTGAATAAACGTCCTAGATGAAGGCTGATTTCTACCAATATTATGAAGTTTGGGGAACATTTGCTTGCCAACTCATATTATGACTCAAAAACCCTTACTGACATTTCAACATCTTGACAAAATTTCAATACAACAAGGCCAACGTTCGCGCTCGTCGAGAGTTTGCCAAGTAGACGAACAGTTGCATGCCGTCTGGAGTCATAGTGTTTGATTTTTTTAAATTTTTCGATTTGTCAAAGTTAAAATCTGGGAAAAGCTAGTCGACACAGTGGAGGATTTTTCTTCTGTAACATTCAGATATCAGAAGAGGAAGTAAAAAAAAATCAAAGGAAGCGACAAAAATAGTAATTTATGTACCGAGGCCATAAACGTTATCTTTTTTGGACGCATCTGTTGTTTGTGACCGAGGCGTGAGTCAAATTCAAACAGATCAGTACCCAAAAAGTAGAGTTTGAAAGATCAGTCCCCCAAAGTAGAGTTTGACAGATGTGTACAAAAAAGTATAACTTTACGGCTCCAGAAGATGCCGTCGAATCATCTTTTTCGTAATCATTGCCTAAAAAAAAATTAAACAAAAAATGAACCCTTTTGGAATTACACTCTCAGAAAAGATCTAAAAATCAAAATTCTAGTGAACAGGTTAACTTTATTTATTTGGACGACACTTGGATATATTAATATGGGATATCAACATTATTTGAAGAGTTATCCAGCTAAATTAAAAAGTGAAGGTAAAAGATTTACCATGCTACATACGGGAACTACTTCAGTATTTTTACCCAACTGTGACTTACTACTAGTCGGTAAAAATAACGACCGCGACTATCACAAGACAATGACAGGAGATTTTTTTATAGAGTAGACTGAAAAACAGCTCATTCTTGTGTTGTCAGACTTTGACGAAAATGTGTGGTGGTTATGGATAACTCTCCGTATCATTCAATGCATGCGAATGGATAAACCACCAACATATTCTAAAACAAAGCAACAAATACGATACTTTTGATAAGTTTTACAAAAAAAAAAACAACTTCAGACTATTGTCGCAAACGTTGTAATATTTTACAACCTTTGCGACAAGACACTGACAAATGTTACGTGATTGACGAACTACTTTAATTATCAGGACATGAAGTTCTTACACTACCTCTATACCTCTGCGAATACAACCCAATCCAAATGGCATGGGCGAGGTGTAAGTCTCATTATGATAAACACATAAATTCGCAGCCTACATCTAAAGATGAGGTTGCAAATTTATGGAAAGAATCTTTGACATTGTGTACAGTTATCTTTTGGACCAGCTGCATTAGAAACTGTGAGACACAATATTTCGCAAAACTTATTGGTATTTGTGACGTTAACGATTAACCTCCTATTATGTATAATGATTACATTGGGGAATCAGAATAGGAAAGAAACTTTTCAGATTGTGAAACTGATTAATTTAGTGAGACTGCCAGAGAATTTTTTTTTTCGCAATTGTGCTAACTTACAAATTCTTTTGGGGATATTCAATCCCTTTTGGCCCTTAAAAACTATTTATTTCAAATGTAACTCCACTTTTTTATGCAAATTGTTAGACCTATCTCTTTAGATAGGTCTAACAATTTGCATAAAAAATTTGGTCCTTTGATATTTCACGTGCACCAAGATTTCAGTTCGACCTTACTTCAACATTTTCTCAAGACTTCCCCGGAATTTCGTAGATACTTCCTCAATACTCGGTCAAAAGTTTGTTCCCTAAAGAATAATTATCAGTACCTACTGCCAACCTTCCTGAAAACTGAGAATGCTTCCTCAAGATTTTAACAAACATCCATTCCACGATTTTCAGTGTCGACCACCATACAAATTGTTCTTTGCTAGATTAGGTTGCCAATGCGGTGCGGTGCACAATGAGGATCGAATATTAGGTGCATTGCTATTGAGTATAATAATTATAAAAGAATCAATAATAAGTTATACAGAAACATTAACAAAATGGTTTCAATTAAGACTTTTCCATTACCTATTTAGATTTTATTTTCAAGTTTGGGAAGAGATTTTTTTTTTATGTGAATTGATATATAGTTCTTCTATAATCAGAATATACATATTATTCTTTGACGACGCACTTTTAATTATTGTAACTCAATTAGCGGAAATAATAAAATAAGGTTCTTTACATTTACTGTCAAATTAATGACAAACTGGAATTTTTTCCTTACAAAAAAAAACTAACCTTAAAAAGTATATTCTACAAAAACAATGTAACCAAAAAGTTAGTCTCACTATTTATTGAAAAGTTACTAATGTCACGTGAATTAGTTGCATAATATAATAAAAATAATTCAAGTTATAAGAAACTTGTGAAACTGTTTGCGGTCGGTAAATAAAATTTTGCAAAATCGTCAAATACGGGTATAATTATTATTTTTAAGAAGGAGTTTGGATACCACTTTTTACGTCTCTAACATTTCTGGTCTTCGAGTTTTCTAAAAAATAATTTATCCCCCTGTTTTATCCTTTTAGCGACTTTAAAAATCCTTTTTTATTGCTTCTTAAGCCTATATAAACGGAACCTAGTTTCCAAGTTTGGTGTTTAACTTAATTAGTTTTGACACAAAAAAAAAAAAATTATATTAGCTTTACTACACACCTTTAGGGAGGTAATTTGAAAAATCCTTCCTTCTGCACCCCTAGATACTCAAGGAATATTTACTCCAAATTAAAAATTTCTAGGTCTACCTGTTTAAGCTGTGCTTTGTCTATCAGTCAGTCAGTCATGGTACTGTTTTATAAATAATAGATTTTATCGTTCGACACTGTCAGAATTTTCAAATTTTCGCTTGTGTAAACACTCTCTGTCATAAACGTGACACTATTTTTATGGATTTTAAGCAATTTAAAGGCTTTCCGGGGTGATGTCGAACGATAAAATGTTTTATTACACTCGTTCCTGTGTAGATTGAACGCTCTACGCCACTCGGGGCTCACAAAAGCACTCGTTTCAATCGTGATTTTATAAACCCCTTGTGGCATAAAGCGTCCAATTTACAGAGGAACTCGTATAATAATCTACTATAATTTAATCAAAAGCGCCCTACCGACACTCAATGAAACTAATGTATTATTTTGTCGTTTAAGATTTTTCTTATGCAAATTTTCAAAGCAGACACATACTTATCAGAGATAATTAATTATAAATATTTCAATATAATGAGAATATCAGTCAAAATTCTAAATAACGAAAACCAATGTGCTTTTATTGTTAGCATGATAGAGCGTCCGTACATTAATAGCACGTTGCTGCATCCAGAATATACACATTACTTTATCCAGCTTATGCTGCGTCCTCTTGTATATTTACTCTTCATCTTTTAACACATACGGCGTCCGCAACGTTGCCATGTTGATGATAGCTTTAAAAGACGATTAATCAAATTTGGAGTAAAGTTTACCTGAAAAATTATGTATAGAACAGGCTTGCAACTTGTTTTATCAAACGTAAGTATGACTTAAGTTACATAGTCGCAGTGAAATTTCTTTCTTTTAGGTTCGGGCAAAAATTATTTACTTCAATTTCCCAATTTGTTATTTTATAACAACAAATAATTGAATTCTGTTTTCAAAACACGTCATGATTGAAAATAGATGAACAAGAGGAATTAAATCAATGAAAATTAAAATTAGCTGCACAATTATGTAAAGAAATGCTAATATTGAGGCCCCTCTTGAGACAGGGTGTTTCTTTTGGCACAGAGACAGGGCTTAAGACAGGGGAGTCTTTTTGGGACAGGTGGCGTATATATAATCTGAACCGCGAGAAAATTGCTGAAAGGCTTCATGACGTCACGCCCAGATGCGGTTTCTTGTGCAAAAGGGATGAAGATCCCTCCGAGGGAGTGGGAACTCTTTGAATTTTTGCTTGGGTGCCTTCTGGGAGTTCATAACCAAAATTTCAAAACTTCATAAATTATTTCTTCTAAATAGTCTATTTTTCTTGAACTAGAATTTCATAGGCACATATCTCGAGATCGATTCAACCTAAAACCCTATTCTGGAGTGATTCTTATAGAGTAGTTTATCAGCTTTAATTTTGGTTCCTACCATTTTTTAGGTAGGACGCATATTTTTCGAGTTATAAGCGAAAAACCGAAAAAAAGTCAGAATAATATCATGAAAAATATCAAACGCTTCAGTTCCTAATTATGATTATTCTTATTATTTTGACGGTTGAGGACTTTTTTATTAAAATATCAACAATATTTTACTAAAAAACTAGTTTAAGTTACATTAAATTGTCTATAAATCGATTGTTTGTATTGGTTTTTTTACGAATAGAAGCTTGACTTGATTTCAACAGAAAAAAGCGCAGGAGAATGGTTATACCCATACTCTATTAATTTTAGAATTTGAGGTATTGTTGGAGACATAAAAACGACCTTGATTTTTAATTGAGCAATAACACTTAAAAAATGTCTTTAAAGGTATAAAAGACTGGATTAACCACGATTGGCATGTAAATAGCCGTTCTAAACCAAGATATTTATTTAAAACCTTCAACCGAAACGCCTCAGTTCCGAAATTTTAACAATTTGTTTTTTAGCATTAATAATTGAACAGGGTTTAGGACGTGAAAATAAACAGGAAAATTGTAAATTCTTCAATATTATTAGAAGAAAACTATTTTGCTACGAAAGCGCTGAACGGACATGAAAGGAAAAATAACTGAAACGATTTTTTTTTCTAGCAATTACGACTTTTTTTCTTGCAATTCTGACTTTTTTCTGGCAATAGCGGCAGGGGTAGGACGATGGTGCTGTTTTGTTGCCCAAACTTAAAATATGAAATACTGTCTAGATTTTGAGTTTCACGTACAGGAAAATATGATTTTTTTTTTAATGGGTCGAGCGCGTAGCGCGAGGCACCAATTTCAGTGATCCACGGAAGTTGTCCTCCGTGAAAGTTTGATTTTCCGTTTATAATTCATAAAATCATAAAATATCAGATACTCTCCACATTTCGAGTTTCACGTACAGGGGAATATGAAATTCTTAGAGTATGTTTCTTTAAGTGGTCGAGTGCGTAGCACGAGGCACCAATTTCAGTGATCCACGGAAGTTACCGTCTGTGAAAATTTATTTTTTCATGGATCATTGAAATTGGTGCCTCGCGCATTTCGGAATTGCCAGAAAAAAGTCAGAATTGCCAGAAAAAAGTCGGAATTGCCAGAAAAAAGTCGGAATTGCTAGAAAAAAGTTGGAACGGCGAGAAAAAAAGACGTCATTTATTTTTCCATTCATGTCCGTTCAACGTCTTCGTATACACGGCCGTTGGGTTTTATATGACCTCGGCAGTATTGTTCAAGTCGCTCTTCGAACCCGTCTCAAAAAAAATCTTTGGATTTGTCTGTATGTTTGGTAACTACAGACATGCCACGTAAAGTAAATTTTTTCCGAATAACACATGCCATTTTTCTTTTAAATGCCGAAACTCACAAAACATTTTCGGCCGACAAAAAATTTTAGGCCTCCATCCCAAGGGGGCCCACTTGTCCCAAGGAAGCCCACCTGTCTCAAGGGGGCTCCTGTCTCAAGGGGGGCTCCTGTCCAACGGGACTTCTATACCAAGGGCCCATCCTTGTCCCATGGGCCCCCTTGTCGCGAAGGGGCCTCCCTTTCCCAAGGGGGCGTACCTGTCCCAAGAGGGCCCATCTGTCCCAAGAGGGCCCACCAGTCCCAAGGAGACCCGCCTGTCGAAAGGGGTCCTTAGGAGGGCCCAATTGTTCCAAGGGGGGCCCGTGTACCAGGGGGGCTTTGTTATTGTTGTTGCCCTGTACCAAGCCCCCCTCCCCCCCCCCCCGTAAACTAACTTAGTGTTAAGTGTTAAGCGCTTTTCAAATGAGAAAACGACGACTGGCGTAAAAGGAAGATGAAAGACAAAAACGCTAATAGAACCAGAAATTTTGAAACAATTATTATGAATGAAAGTCCACAGGAGCGCGAAAATAGATTGTCGGGTCTGAGAGCATGTAAGTGTTAAATAAATTAGGAAATGAATGTCAAAAAGATCGAGACCATCGCTTTACTATGATTTAAGATTCAAGATTCGATATTCGAAAATTCGAGATTCAACTTTCGAGATTATATTCCCAAATTTCAGATTTTTGCTTCCCGATTCTAGAGGGTATTTTAGGTTTACATATATTAGATTTGAAATTTTATTTCGAGATTACTGATTAGAGATTACATATTCGAGATTCTAGGACTGCGCATCCAAATTTGGAATTCTACATTATACATTGCAGACACAAAATTCCAGGTTTGGGATTTGACATTCTAGATTATTATCTATTGTAGATTGTATAACACATAATAAATTGATCCAATAAAAATTACAAATTTTACAGTATAAATAAGCGATTATACTCTTGACGATGTGGTACAATCATTTCGGTTTTTCCGCTGGGTCCAACATTAAACTTTGGCATAGTAACAATTTTCTCACGCTTTGTTAATAAACGTCAGAAAAAAAGTTCGGTCAAAATTTCGCATCTTTTGGATCGATTTGATTATATAATGAAACGAGCAAACGAAAATAATCCGATTATACTAACCTCCTCATTCGACGTTTTCCGCGAAACACCACCCCAGCTGCATTGTCGTGGTGTTTCGGCGGAATCCGTCTCATGACTCGGAAGTATAATTGATTTCGTTCCGTGGAAGGAATAGCGTTGTCTGATTTAGAATCAAATAAATTTATTGAGAAAGCCTCACGACGAAAGAGTATTGTCAGAAATGGTACTATTGCGAAGACTAACTTCATCCTCTAATTGAGGTTATATACTATTCAAATTATCTAATCTATCTAATTATCTAGCACAATTACGATCGTTTTATTTAGAAACTAAATTTAAATTTTCCCGCCCGAAATTGGACTCTCCAATATGCCGAATTTGGAACATTATTTCCTTTCCACGCTTCACCGCTTTCGCTATCATCGTTGGGTTTTATTGAAACAACGTTGCCAAACTTGCAGGACGCAGCAAACGTCAAATAATAAAAGCTGATATACGGTGCGGACGCAGCAAAAGCGAGAGCATAAAAGAACGTATATTCCAGAAACGTATACTGAAAAATTCGCAGCGCCCCCAACACGTTACGGAGCAGAACTAAAATATACGGTGAATGTTCACTATACGCATGATAAGACGTCCCTCTAAGAATTCGGTTTTGGACTGCCCCCATCCCTTTAAACTAAACTACATGGGTTAGATTTGCTGCGTCCGTATACGGACGCAGCATGGTCGTGGACGCAGCATTGAATGCGATTTTGCAATGTACGGACGCAGGATCATGCTAAGGATGTATATATATATATATATATATATATATATATATATATATAAGACAGGGGGGCCCTTAGATACCCCCCACTTATGTTTACTTGTTTGATAAATCAAGTTTTTGTAGGTATGAAAAATTGTAAAATACGTACCTGTACGATGTAGCCCACGAATAACTGTTACATACCTAATTAAGGAATGCGTTGTTTACTTCAGAGGTTTTTTTTTGCAAGGAAGAAAAGCACAAACATTAGATTGTAGACATTCTCTTAGAAAGATTGTTCGAAAGTTTGACATTGCTCGGTAACGGTCAAATGTCAAAATTTAAATTGCGGCGGAAAACCGCCGGGTAAGTAGCGCCCTCTGTATAGTAATTTACTTCAAAAAAATCAATGCAATTTTGAAGAATGGTACAGGCCGGTTTAAAGAGAAAATTTATCAAGAAGGTCGTGCTATTACCCTGGCAGCGTTACTGTCTTTCAAATTAGAAAAGAACCGCAAAATTTGAAGGGTACAATACTTTATCACAGGTGGCGACTTGTGCATCAACAAGCAAAGCCCGCGTAATCGAGCGCTGACACGCAAGTCTCAAATCCGCGTATCTTATCTAATAGAATGAAATGTTAAGAACAACGATGTCTTAGCAGTAGATACGTTGCGAAGCAACATGCTTGCAGTCAACATGACGTCACAATTGGGTTCATTTTTATGCAGCCAACTATGCAAGTAGAAGAAACAGTTATTTAGGAAATCCACAAAATAAATAAAATAAGCGGTAACAATTTTTTATCATCATGATAATTAATAGCGGAATATAGAAAACAATAAACAATGTTTAATTTTATGTTCTTCTGGAATATTCAATATTAATCCGCAACCAAAGCTACATGGCTGCAACCCAAACGCAACGTCTGACGTCACTTTTGGGTTGAGATGTCGGCTTCACCCATCACTGTGCATTCTATAGTCCTTTCACCGTATCTATTGGTAAGACATCGTTGGTTAAGCATGAAATGTTAGTATTGCAGTTTTTCTTACGATAGAAAGTAGTGTCAACTTATAGCCAACATGGCGTCAGTGTTGGGTTCAATATTATGCACTCAACTATGCAAATAGAAGGAACAATTTAGAAAATCCATAAAATAAATTAAACATTTTCACTTGACAGCTATAGGCACCTGTAGTTCACAATATGCACGCGCAGTCCAGGTAAGAAAAGATACGTGGATTACTCGGCTCGCCTAGGCGATTATATGAGTCAATTGAGTCAATAGCAATTACATATTTTACATAGTTACCGTGTATCGAAAAGCGATTAAACCCTTGACGAGAATATAATGAGAAACACATTAATTAACAAAGATCTTGAACTGGGGGCACAATCAGGGCGTGAAAGGGGGCATCGAAGTCCCTTTTAAGCCAGCTAGGGTGATTTTACAGGTACTGATTATATGTATTGTCACTTATTAATAACAAACAACAACAATGAATTTACATTGTTGATTTTTGTCGAAATTATATTCTCACTTTGGTTTTTTCCGCTGGCCCAACAATGAACTTTGTCATAGTAACCTTTTTTTATTGTTAATAAACGTCAGAAAAAAAGTTCGCTTTGGTTATAACTATAATTGTAACCGAGCATAGAAATACGTCTCATGACTCAGACTCGGTATTATGACTCGGAAATTTCATCGATTATTTTCTATGCTTTTGTGATATTAAGACTGAATATTCTTCTCGATCCATCCAACTATTACTGAAGGCAGAGTTAAAATTATAAGAAAAATATTCTAATAACTTTGTAGTATCTAAATATTTTTAAAATTAATTTCAGTTTTATTTGAACAAATTAAAATTTAATTTAAGCTGATTAAATCACAAAGCGTCTCTCAAGGTCATTTAGGGGAATTAATTATGATCAGAAGAGTATTCTATGTACATTTGGAAAATAACAAATTCTTATGCTCTTTTTTGTACAAACGAATCGATAAAAGTAGGTTTGGATAGAGAATTGAATAAGCTTTAAAATTATGTATCACACGACCCCCCATGCCATTTAAATTTTTTAAGGGGGTGGCTCCCCTGGCTCAAGGGGTGAGATTTAAGACTTGAGAGTTTGGTACAATTAGGTCCCCTTTGATAACAAAATTGACCTGTGCGAGCGTTTTCTTTTGAGTCTTTCGAATTTATATCATCGTATGCCATATTAGGGTAACCGCGGGCATTATGATAAATTTTAAATAGTTATTTATGTATCTAGGGAATAAAGGCCCATTTTAATACCGAGAATGTAAGAAGAGACAGAGGCGACCGTAGGGAGCCGAGGGCATTTTCATTTGAGGGATAACGGTCTTTATTCCAGAGATGCATACAAAACTTTCCTCCCACCTGCCAAAGTAAATAATAAATAAGAAAAGATTTCTTTTCAAGTAATAATTGTGAGTTTGTTTATGAGTAAGAAACCACTCAAGTCACAGAATTGAAGTTAAGAATTAATATCAGTAGAAATGGGAGAAAATAACGATCACGAAGACAATTTAGACATACCTTTGGCCATAACTGAAAGAGCTAAAGATCCCTAGGGAATAAAGTTGCACTTTTGTTGTTTTTATCAGTTTATCATGTCTATTTCTATGACAGTTCAATGAACGGTAAGTAAATAAATCTAAAATAATCAAATTTTGCAATTTATTTATTAAAATTAAATGTACAATAATTATCGTAATTAACAGTTCTTCATAAAACCATTTCAATTTTTACCGATAGTCAGCCATTTTCCAACGTCATAAAACGCGGCCATGATGGATACGGATTGCCCGCCTTTGTTTCTACATTTCTTGTTAAAATTCTAGCATTTGTTTAAAATAATGTTCACTATTGTTACTCGAATTCTTCCGTGGACCTCGCGTGAACCCAGAAATTTCGTATAAATTGCCTTCAGCTCTCCTTTCTCTGCAGTAGCATAAATTACCAAACTTCAAGAGTCCCAGGCACCGCGAATAACTTCACATGACTAAAGGCTAATCAGGATGACCAAGTGTGCAAGAGAGATAAATATATCGGAAAAGAAATTTCCTGTTTATTTTGAAATGAAAAGAGGAATTTGCATTTTTTAAACATTTTTGAATATACAATTTGTGTACAATTTGCGCTAACAATTTACTTTTTTTATAACATTTGTTTTTAAACAATTGAGGAACAAAAAATCAACTATAAAAAATAAAATCAAAAATCTGTTAGCCAGCTACTTAAGAGCAATTTTTTTTAAATTTTTTGCATGTTTTCGCATTATTTTATGTTAACAGTTTGTCTATCAAAACAGAAAAAATAGATTTTCCTTTCATGCGGGCCGCTGCGCTATGCAGCAGTTTTCTTCACCGTACTCCGCCTCATGTCAAACAGAAACTCGCCTAATCTGACAATTTCTGTGTTTATTACAATTAAAATAGATGTAGTTTAGGTTTTGTTTATTTTGTGTAGCTTTGTATTTTTAGTAGGTAAGTTTTCTAAAGAGTTGTAAATCATATAATTAGAGAAACGGTCGCTTGGACACGGTGCAAACAGATGTTAGACCGACAGGAGTAAGATTTTAAAAGTACCGTGCTATCATTTAAATTATAAATTAGAGGATGTGAAATTTAAATTAGGTTGGGAGTACTAATTGTTGACAATTTCATTTTTCGAACGTCAAAGTGACTTTTATTTTTTATTTTCTGTATCTTTTATTTTCATGAGAAACATAAACGTCACAATGTTTACGGTAACCTCAAATTTTACTGTCAGTCAATGTGCAGGCTGGGCAATTGCATAATAAAAAAGCAAATAAATAAATGATCGCACGGTAGTTGTTTGAGAAAAGGGGTGATTGCCTGGGAAACGGAAGGTTTGGCTTTTTTGTGCACAGAATGCAGTCTTTTTCCTCTTGTAAAACAGGAATTCACTTGATTTCAGTCTGCGAAAAGTGCAAACGCAGATTTGACTTCTTTTTCGCAGTTACATTATTCTTCAATTTTAGTGTTCGTCAAACAGTGTCCAAAATGGATAACAGGCATTCAACTAAGGGAAAAAAACATTTGCAGTTGAGTGTCAAACGAAAAAATGCGTCTGGCAAAATGTTGTGGCTATTGTACTTGGATTCGTATTTTTTTGCATTTTCTTTAGTTCAAGAGTCAGATAATTATTATTGACCTCACCGAATCCTGAAAAATAAATTGGATTTTTTCGAGCAACATTTTAAAGTTTTTGCTCTGTGTTGGTGGTCATCATTGGACTTAGTTTCTTTTTATGTGACCTTTTTTGGTAGAACAAACATGAATTAATGTCAAATTTGCCTGCCGAACGCGAAAGGCGGTCGTACGACTGAATTTTTCGATCAAACAAACACATTTTTCCAATTTTGTTCTTGTAAAGAACGCTATTTTTGGAACTCGTGAAACTGTTGTAACCACTTTTATGCCAAGGCCCTGTTGAATTTCATTCAATATGACAAAAAAAATTGTTAAGATTAGAATTTACGTCTCTGTCTTTACTATTACATTGCCAAATGTTAACTGTAACGGCTTCAGAAATTTTGATAACCCAGAACAAAACAAAAGAATATGTCAGCGGTTCTAGAAATCTGAATTCTACTTTTTCCTTTTACCTGTTTCTCATAAAAATATACATTTTATCCAGAATTGTTAATAACCATTTTGATTGTGTCGAATGTGAGGAAGCATTCCCTAACACCCTGTATAATGTATATACATATTTACTGATTACATTACGGATTATACTTTGATATTATAGCAATATAAAAGCAGAAGTAGGTTTTTAACATACATACAATCGAGCAATAGGCGACTCTCGCCCGTAATGAACCTCCCCTAACCGAGAACACAAGCGATAATCAACCTTGTTAAACCCTATGCACGTGCTCACGAAAAAATCGAAATGAAATTTTGGAATAAAGTAAAATAAAAAATAATTCCCGCATTAAAAGGCTAAGATTCCACCCTAAAACGTTATTCATGGGTACTTTTTGATGAGAGTGCGAATAAATTAGATATGACAGTGTAAAGCGTTAATTTGTCTAAACATTAAGGTCTGTTTCATTAGGCTCCGGCAAAGGTTCAGGTTGTCCATTTAATCCCGTGCTTTTCGGTCATACAAAATATATGAAAATATATAGTTTTCTGCAAACTATCTATTATGAAGATACAGGACTATACATACAGGACTATTTTTGCCGCCTTCTGGATTCCGATATATGTAATGATGAGAGATCATTTAAAATTAGTTTCAGTTTTTAACCTCGAAGTGCAAACGAAAATCATTTCTAGACGACTTTGAGAGAGCCGTAGACTGTTATTATCTAAAGAAATTCAATAGTTCGTCGAAGTGTATGGCACTCTCGACCATCTGTCCTCATCTGTCCGACCGAGCCGGCGCGCGGAGGCAGGTATCAAAGAGAAAAATTATTCTTTCTGTTTCTGTCAAAGCTATAAATATTAACAAAACTCTGAAAGCTGTACTGGGATTAAGATAATACAGACTACAGTTCTTGGCTCCCACTTTTTTTTAAATATTGCTAAAAATCTGAAAAAGAAAAATTTTTTTTTTATTAATTCGTTTTAGCAAAATATAGATTGTTAGCGCAAATTCTACATGTTTTACGTTAATGTTTCAATTTTCAAAAGTCATGTAGCCCTTATAGTTTTTGAGAACATAGAAAAGTAAATTCCGCGCCATTTGTCGTTTCAGAAACACACTAAAACGTTGTCCGGATTAGCCGTAGCTAGTTTTAGGCATCGTGAAACCGATTTTCTGTATCTAGTTGTTTTTTTTTTGTGCATGTTGTAATCTAGCGCCTAGTTTGGTTTGCGATTTGCGCCCTCCTAAATGGCGTCCGGAAACACTTGCGTCTCCATTACATTTTATTTTATGTTTGTCCATACATGTAACAACAGATAGACCAAATAGCATTTATTTTCGTGGTTCGTGTTGCATGCTGCCTTCGAGATTTTTACGGTCCTAATCTGGAAAACATGTACTCTGGGGTCATTTTCGAACTCGCTTGAATTTCCTCCCGGGCTGCAGCGCTATTCCGAGTTGGAGTTACTGTTAACTTCTGAGTCAAAACTAGTTTGGAATCTTCAACGTTGTTTTCGGGCTACTAATAAACTGCTTGCTTCACAAATACTGAGTCCCCGAGATCAGTTTTGCTAATTTGGACTTGGTTTGGACAAGCTTTAAAGAAAAACAGGAAAGTAAGCCAGACTAGTAAAATTTTGAGAATTGAATAAGCTTTAAAATGATGTATCACACGACCCCAAATGCCATTAAAATTTTCTAAGGGGGTGGCTCCCCTGGCTCAAGGGGTGAGATCTAAAACTTGAAAGTTTGGTACAATTAGGTCCCCCTTGATAACAAAATTGACCTGTTCGAGCGTTCTCTTCTGGGTCTTGCGAAATTGGAATTGTTGGGGGTACAAATTTTAGTTGGGACGATATATACCGCGTGCGCTTCTCCGGTTTCCTGTTACACACTTCCGTCCCTTTTCCCGAAATCACTTCCAAAGATTGCAGGAAAGCGAGCGGAAAGACATTAAAAACACAAACAAAGAAGATGGTGTGGGTTCATAAATATAAATGTCCGGAAATGATAAAATGAAGGGTACAAGATTTTATCACAGGTGGCGACTTGTGCATTAATTCGCAAAGCCCGCGTAATGTAGCGCTGACACGTAAGTTTCGAATTACATACCTCTGGAAAACAAAAATTACATGCATTTAACATGTAAATTATGTTTTCCAGAGGAAACATGATGTAACAATCATTTATAAGGACCCTGTACTTTGCAAGTAGTTGGCAAGTAGCGCGTAGTGTGTGGCCGGCATAAGCGCCCAGAAAATCGACCCAGGCGTGACGTCACGTGTAATGTTGGTCACGAACTTTAAGGCTGAATATTCTTTTAGGTTGCTGGATTCCTCTTTTATCCGGAATTGGGATCGGCATTGGCCGGTATTGGGCTACTCGATCCACCCAACTCTTACCGAAGGCAGAGTTAAAATTATAATAAAATTATTATAATTCAAAATTTTGTTTTTTTCAGTTCTTATTTGAACAAATTAAAATTTAATTTAATCTAAATATCACAAAGCGTCTCTCAAGCTCAAATGTATCATTTGGGGGAATTAATTATGGCCAGTACCAGGTGGTACGCTGTAGTATTTTCGGCATTGAGGCTATGTAATTCAAAAAAAAAAAGTAATAATTAGTTTTTCGATTTATTGTCCTTAAAGACCTCTTGACTTAACTTGTTTTAAGTTTAAGTTGGCTTTATCAAAAAACCCAAATAATTGTAAATAGCTTTATAAAATTGCATTTGAAATCAATAAATACTCGGTATCCAATTAGATATACATTATCCTACAATTGCTTAGACGTTCATTACTCAAAAACATTTAGTTGCCTCAATATGGTTGACTTTCTATCTCCTCAAAATCTTATAAAAATAAGCAAATTCTTAACATTAGACATATTTCAATTGAGATTTATTAAATATGTTTACTTTTGTTTAAGATGTATTTTGCTAGTAGTGACAGCAGTTCAAGGTTTTCTATTTTTGAAGAAATTTGAAATGGGATATTTCTTGCAGTACGGCCCCTTCTACTTTATGATGTCATATGTACGAATGGGTTTCAAAAGGGATAATTACTCTGTAAGTGTTTCATTTTTAGGTCGCAATATGCTTTTGTTTTCAACCGCTCAACGTAAGATTAACTACTACCGAACTCGTTCAGTTGAAAATATGGAAATTAGAGGACGCCACACCGGAGATACAAAAGAAAGTCAGAAAAACGTTTTTCTGGATCACACTCTATATGATCACGTCAGTAATTTTAGGGATTATGATGTCTATCTCGTTTGCCTTACCTACCCAATATGACAACGATGTGATTTATTTCTTTGAGTTGATAGAAATGCTATGTGGAAGGAATTGGGTAATTTGGATAATTTGTTAATTACTTTTTTTATTAATTGCTTTTAATTAGAGCAATATCGTCATTTGGCTGTTCAGACTTCTGACGTTCCCTATGTTTTATACAACCATCTCAATGCCAATTTTTGGGATCTGCAATTTTTATGGGCATAGTTACTTGCAAGTACAGATCCTGGTGGACTACATACGTACCATCAGTGGCGGCGACAAAACTGTAAATAGTCACTATCATCAAAACATCAAAAAGAAGCTTCTCTATTTTCTGAAGAATCACGTTCATCTTCTCAAGTTTGTAACAAGTACAGCGGTAGTACCAGACGCCCCAATTTGTTTTAATTTCCAGGCATGGTAACAATATCATGCGTCGTTGCCAAGCTCTTGTCTTACCATTTCTTATAACGGGCACCCTTTTGATGGCCAGCATTGTCGTCTTCGTCTTCACGGTAAAATCCCTATTTTACCAAATGTCATGTTTATACTATCATTTTTAGTTTAAGGGTTCAATATCCACTCAGTACTTTCGTATTGCAGCTGTGGCAGCTGGTGCATTCTTAACATTAGCAGCATTAGCAGTAAGCGGTCAGGCCATCGAGGACCTCGTGAGTATTTTTCTTGGAGCCGTTTTATTTTTTGTTAGGCTGTACACATTTTAATTGCTCTCAATGAGGTGGAGTGGTACGACTGGAACGAAAGTAACAAGAAGATTTATTTGATTATTCTGATAAACGCGAAAAGGGTGTTCAGGATCAAGTTCTCTGAAAACATTTGGTTAAACTACAACATGGCGCTTGGGGTAAAACTAGGAATTTGGAAGATTAAAATTGAAGAAATGTTTCAGGTTGTAAGGGACTTCTTCTCTGCAATTTCGATAGTTTACAGTTTGCAACATGTTTAAAGGGGTAAAGTGCCACCAGATATCGCACCATAGGGGACGCAATTAATATTATGACAGCACGTGTTCTTAAATAATTTCAAAATATAGTAAAGTTGTGATTTATAATGCACCCTACGCAGAAATTATTGATCGCACAGTCAACAAATAATTTCCACATTCTTCCAAAGGATCGGTTTATATAATTATGTATTCCATATTAGGGTAACCGCGGGCATTATAATGTGGAAAGGTTAATTTAAGTTTGGACTCGTTTTAAAATACACATTCTACTATAACTTTTAACTCTTGATATGTGTAACACTATTTATTAATACAAATCATTAGCAATACTGTACGTAATAATCATCATTATTATAAACCTTGAAATAAAATAAGACCTAATAACCTAATAACATAAATAAAATCAGAAGATGCGAAGACGGACGTGCTGAACTGAAACGGAAATCAAAGGCAAACACTTTGGTGGAGGGATCAATGAGAGTGGGGACGCGTCTGAATAAAACGACTAGTGTAGTAGATATAACGGCGGTTCAGCTGGTAGCTATACGCTTCCCTGTAGCAAGGAGTGTCCCCTGTCCCAAGAGGGCCCCTTGTGTCAAGCGCCCCCTGTCTCAAAAAATCAGAAAATAATGAAATAAACTCGATTCCTACCATCGTCTTAGCAAGTTTCACTTTCAGTCGTGTGCTTATAGAGGTGAGGCACACAACAATTTTTTTGCAACTGTAAATTTCTTGATAGGTACTTTCTTATTACCCATCGTTTCTTTAACTACAAGGACTACGCAATTTTTTGTTGGATTTCACATCTGGTTTCCAGTGTTCTGGATATACTCGCCCTCAATTACTTGAATGTGTTGATCTCTTTGAACTTATATACTTTTCGCCCTTTAATTATATTCTTAATTTGCAATTTTGGTATTCTTATTCTTACAAGTACGGCCACGGTCAAATAAAATTGAGTAGCTATCGATAAAACGAGGATTGGTTTTGTTAGAATTTCAAAAATTTGTCAGCCTCGTGATGTCGCATTCAAGCATAGTACGGCTGGCGGCGCAACACACGGCTGGGAAGATCTCCCATTTGATGCAAACCCATTCTTGGGAGACTACCCCTTTTACACCCAATGGGAGACCGAAGCCTTACTACCTGAGGGAGATATTTCCAAACACATTGCCAAACCATTCAACCCCATCCATACCTTAAGGTAGGAACCCCTTCTTCTCCTATCAGTGCTATCCAATCTTCTCTCTTCTCTCTCAGCTCCTCACATTCTTTCCTCATGTGCTCTATTGTTTCTGCTCCTTCTCTGCACAGTCTGCACATTCTCTCGTCTCTCGCTTTCCAGTATTTGTTTTCTCTTTCCTCGTCTCTCTTGGGTCTTCTTTGATTTGCTTAAGGTCCTCCATTTTTTTTGTCATTTCCTCCGTCTTCTTCTCCACTTCTTCTTGCCTTCTTTCTTACTGATATGTAAATAAAATAATGGCATAAAATCAGTGACTCTCCTGTCACTTTCCAGCGGAATGGAGTGTGCCAGCAGTTCTTCGTCCGATGATTGGGAATTAGAGATAGAAGAATGTGCCGTCGCTATATTATACTAAACGAAAAAAAGGTCGTCCCACGTCAACTAGCGTCTTTATCCTCCTTTCATACCACTCCGTAACCATCCCGCAATTCCTTCCAAAGCCAAAAAAACAATTGTATTGTTTGATTGATATTTTATGTTGCTAAAAACTTAACTTAAGTGATGTTCTCGGTGGTCAACCAGCAGGTGCACCGTAACCCAGACACCTGGAGAGCCTCTATGAAGAAGCCACCACAAGGTGGGTGGGAAGGAAACGACGAGCGGACAGCAGGAGGTAGGGACCTTACTTTGTCCTACGGTGGTGTAGAATATTGTTAATTGGTTGGGGCGACGGTGGGGCTGTTTCCACCCTCTCTACCCCTACCATTTTTATAATTTCATTTCTTGGTCCATGTACAGAACAGTTGTCAATTGGGCTCCACAGAGCTCACTTTGATATCTCAGGAGAGGACGCATATAGACTCTCCACCATTTATACAGTCCATTATATTTTTTAATAAACCGGCAAAAACTAGGTAGCTGTATTACTTACCACCCACCACGGGAAGCAGGATAAAATACAAAACCATACAGGTGGTCGGTGCGGTCCTTCTGGTCTGGTGCTGGTGGACGGGAGGGCAGGAACTTACTGGGTCACCACTGGAAGGCTTGTTGTCACCAACTGGAACGGTCGGAATCACCAACTGTCTTCCGCTGGCTTCTGTTCGCTCTTTTATAGGGTGCTTGTGACGAAACAGTGACGTCCTTCCCCTGCGTGAACAGCCGCGCGTGGGCGACTCATCCAAGGTCTTTATCGCTATATGATTCGGCGTCCTATTCAACCGGAACGACGGTGAATCCGTGCAGCGCACAAACTCCGGAATGACGAAATCCGGAGCGCGGTCTCATTCCGATTACCGTAGTGAAAGAATCGTCCCGATACGTCAACATTAAGCACTTATTTTTACACTTGAATGAGAAGGACGTGGTCCGCGGTGACAAGACCAAAAAATGGGAGTGGTCGGGACGAAAGAATGATCCCGGGCCGATGTTTAGAAATATTTTTTCGGTGAGTTGAAAGACGCGATTTTACGGCGTGGTGCGTTGGTTTTCTTCACGCGACAAAGAGACAAGCGGCGCCCGTTGTTGGCTAAACTCGATGCACTCGATCCTCACAGAATTTGGTAACTTCGTTACAGTGCATACCAGAAATTCTTGGGTGAAACTATTTCAATTGTTACCGTTAGTAGACCATTTTTCTAACGTCATAAAACCCTGCTATGATGGATACGAATCGCCCGCCTTTGTTTCTACATTTCTTGTTAAAATTCTAGCCGTTGTTTAAATTAATGTTCGCGAATTATTCCGTGGACCTCGCGTGAACCCAGAAATTTCGTATAAATTGCATTCAGCTCTCCTTTTTCTGCAGTAGCATAAATTACCAAACTTATGAGTCACGAGTCCCAGGCACCGCGAATAGCTTTTTAAAGTCGTTTGGTGCAAATGTGTTTTTGGATAGTGTTTGTCAATTTCAGAAACTTCGAATGTGTTTTGACTTCTAGTTCCCCAGCCCGAACGACAGGCGCGTTCTATTCGAAACAAAGTGACAAACTTAACGTGACTAGATAGCAACTCAAATAAATCATTAAATAAGTACCTGTTTTTCTGTACGAGGTCGACAGCAGCTTGCGGTCATTTAAAAGCAATTTTGTCTCTGTTCACTTCAACCAACACCAAGAACTAAATACAACAGAAGGGGCAAAAGCAGCAAAGCGCCATGCTCAATGTTGTAGGTATTGTTTGTGTGTTTTTTATGCTATGTTGCGCCCGCCCGCGATTTGCGATTCCGCCGTTTGCATGTAAACGATAGCTAGCTAGTTTTAGGCATCGTGAAACCGATTTTCTGTATCTAGTTTTTTTTGTGCATGTTGTTGCCTAGCGCCTAGTTTGGTTTGCGATTTGCGCCCTCTAGATATCGTTGCGCTCGTTTCGAAATGGCGTCCGGAAACACTTGCATCTCCATTACATTGTATTTTATGTTTGTCCATACATGTATCAACAGATAGACCAAATAGCATTCATTTTCGTGATTCGTGTTGCATGCTGCCTTCGAGATTTTATACGGTCCTAATCTGGAAAACATGTACTCTAGGGTCATTTTCGAATTCGCTTGAATTTCCTCCCGGGCTGCAGCGCTATTCCGAGTTGGAGTTACTGTTAACTTCTGAGTCAAATACTGAGTCCCCGAGATCAGTTTTGCTAATTTGGACTTGGTTTGGACAAGCTTTAAAGAAAAACAGGAGAGTAAGCCAGACTAGTAAAATTTAGAGAATTGAATAAACTTTAAAATAATGTATCGCACGACCCCACATGCCATTTAAATTTTTTAAGGGGGTGGCTCCCCTGGCTCAAGGGGTGAGATCTAAAACTTGAAAGTTTGGTACAATTAGGTCCCTCTTGATAACATGATTGACCTGTTCGAGCGTTTTCTTCTGAGTCTTTCGAAATTGGAATTGTTGGGGGGCACAAATTTTAGTTGGAACACCCCATATATACCGCGTGCGCTTCTCTGGTTTCTTGTTACACACTTCCGTTCACCACTGTCCACTATACTCATCGACTGACTAAATGGATGAGAAATGACAACCATTTATTGTTTTTTTTTTTCCTATTATTATAGGTTGTCATTCCAATACCATTAGTCAATCAGTCAGTTGTGGATTAACTTTACATACAATAAGTTGTATTGACATCTAACGTGCAGAAGTTGAGAAAAAAAATTAAGCTTACAGATTGCTGCAATGATATTGTAGAGCACTATACAGGGGTCTGTGAAAATTTTTACCATTGGTATTTCATCCATCGTTTTGAGTTTATAAAACCAATTTTATGTTCTAAAAAGTACATAGTTTTGTGTGTATTGAACAAATTAAAATTCGGTCCAGTGACTTTTGATCAATAATTTTATGAAATTGAGTGTCGTCAATTGACGACACTGACTATCTGGGTATAAAATTAATAGGTAACATAACCTCCAATTTAGTTTGAAATTTTAAATTTATTAGAAACATGTATATTGTCGCTTCGAGAATGAGCCACAAACGTCCTCTCACATACAAGGAGCTTGTTGAACTGGCAAACAACGTCTCTAACTTGAAATATCTAAGCGAGGAAGAGTTCGACGAAGAAATAGAGGAAGTGATTGAGAGTGATGTATCTGGAGAAGAATGTAGATATTGCAAAGTTAATTATTACTAAGCACAAGTAAACTATTTTGAAGATTTAGATGTTGAAAAAACCCCACCAGCATATTTTCTTGAGCCTCAACCTGGACCAAGCACATCAGCAACACCTGCTGAAAAGTCATAAGTTGACTCCAAAACAGAAAATTAAATGGAGCAAAGGATTAACATTTCCCACTCTGAAAATCAGATAGTACAATATGACCAAATCCCCCATAAATAAAAATATTCATTTTAATATTTTATTTACCCTTATAGTCACACTGTCGTCAATTCACGACATGTCACCACCCTCGAAGGAGGTAAAATATCGCCTCGCAAGTTGCACCAAAAAATCATAAATAAATCAAACATTAGGTGTGCAAAATATCAAAATTTTATTTTAACCAGAAAAAAGAGTTAAAACTACTGCCATCATCAGCCCTAATTTGATAAGAGATTAATGATACAATTGAATTACAGAGGGGTTCTTACCTTAAAGAATATAAAAAATTATGACGTTGACGTAATTTTGAATTAAATTTGACGTTTTCAAAATGTTACATGATTTTTAAAAGATTTCGTAAAAACAACATTTTATAAAATGTAAAAATTAAAAATGGATCAAAGAGAATCTCGTAAGTTTGTTTGAGTAGTGAAAAATTAAAATAGTGAATTAATAATGGGATTATTGAAGTTATATTTCCAGTTTCAAGGCTTTTTAGGTTTTTTAAAATTAATAAGCAAGATTTTGGTGGGATGCTGGGGAATAAATTAACTACGTCAAATGAAACAAGTCTAGTGTCTGATGGAATTTGGAACTTTCTAATTTTGGAGCAAAGATCTATTGAGTTTTTTATTGCAAATTTGTTATTAAAATCTAAATGTTGTCTAAGAATTGTATTAAGCCATTTTGAAAGTATTGATGCAGGTGAATTGACAAAAGAAACTACTGGTCTAATGGGAAAAGGTTGAGTTTTATGTATTTTAGGTAGACCGTATAGTCTAGGTATGCAAAGATTCATGGGTATTAGTGTGAAAGCTTGTGGGTCAAAATATTTAACAGTTTCTGAAAGGTCTTTGAGCGTAGATTTAAGGTTGGAAACAAATTTTGAAGTAGGATCTTTTTTGAGTTTTGTAAAGTCACCAGATTTTAAGAAATTCTCTACTTTGTTTAAGTAATCTTGTTTGTTAAGTATTACCAAACAATTACCCTTGTCAGCTTTCGCGCTGCCGCGCTATCGCAAAACAATACAAAAATAAAAACAAATTTTCCTCCAGAACTTAACGATTTTTTTTTAATTGAAAACATTCAATTTCCATATCGGGAGCATAAAGAACTAAACAAAAAAAGAATCAACCAAATATGTCGTTCCTATTGTCAGTTATGATCGAGACTGCATATAAAAATTATTATTATTAATTTCTAAAAAAAAAGTTTTTCCAAACTTTCCGACATTACTTTGTAATTATCTCGAATTTTATTTTCCTGAAAACTTTTCCAGGACCATAACAAACGAAACAAAAAAAGAATTACGTATATCCATCGTTCGAAACGTGAGTTACGGTCCCATCAAAATAGCACTTTCAGTTTTTTCTTATTTGGACTCTTGGGAATATTAAAAAAAAAGCTAAATCGGTCCAGTCGTTCTCAAGTGATGCACTTACCAATAAAAAGCATTTCAACATTTATGCACGTACAGTGCCCTTACAGTTTTCCCCGAATGTTTTCCGAGCAACTTTTCCAATTTTTCTTTTCTTAAAAACCTTATTTGGATTATTACGAATATTTAAAAAAATATATGCCGATACTGGTCCATCCGTTCTCATATGAATAGCATTTCAATTTTATTATAGATTTAGGCTGGAATACTTTTTTCAGATTTTTCTCCATATCTTCCCGATTTGTTTTTCAAATTGAAATCATTCATTTGAATTGTTTCCATCCCTGGAGCATAACAAACAAAACAAAAAAAAACAATCAAATATTTACTATGGCGGACAGAATATTTTGACCCTTAAAGAAATGAACGTAAAAAGAAAGAACCGGTTTGTAACTTGTAACGACTTGAAAAGAAACGTCTAGAAGAAAAAGGGGGACAAGAAAAGCGTCGACAAGAAGAAAAAGAAGAACAAGAAAACAGACGACAAGAAGAAAAAGGAGATCAAGAAAAGCGACAACAGGAAGAAAAAACAGAACAAATGGAATTTCTGGAACAACTTCATGCAGAAAAAGAAGAACAAGAAAATCGACGACAAGAGGAACAGAAGAGAACAGCTTGACATTTTGCAAAACACCTTTAGAAAAGGCGTGGAAAAGAGGGTTCGCAAAATTCACAAAGTTGTGGAAGGGAAAGGTTTGAAAATTCAAGAAGGTGTGAAAGAAGAAGTCCTGGAAATAAAAGAAGATTTGGACGGAATCATTGAAGGCCCGTCAAGCCTGTGGTTGTCACCAGTTGTCTTAGTATGGGTAAGATCTCTGTGGCGCGTCTGAGGCTATAATGTTTTGTTTTCTTTGTGGCACGCGATCTATGAAGTATACCCGTTAATTAGTGATGGCCTCAGAATTGAAAAACAAAACTGGTTTTACGTCGCAAAAAACCTGTCCGTTCTCATTGATGCAGGTGCATCAGATGATACAGGGACGAAATAAATTAATTGCAAGCGGGCCGAACAAGTGGATACATTGTTTTTTAAAGTTTTCTTTTTTTCAGTGCGTCTTAGCGTTAGAATTTTTCTTCATTGTGTCTTACTGTTTTTCTCGCGTGATAAGTGTCCACATTTGAGTATTGCAGATATGGGATCCAGCTGGTCTCTTTTTTAATTAATCATAATCGATGGAGAATTTTGACATTCCCTCTATACCGGGCGTAAAATGGAAAGCCAATTCGGACTATTATTTTCCATTTTTAAATTAAATGTCAATTTTTTAGGAATCCATCTCGAAAGAGTTAGCCCGGAAGCCGCTTGGAGGAGCTGCAAATTATTGTGGTCGATAATACAGGACATTCGAATTTAGTCTACTTCGGCATTTTCGAGGTTATTAACCATGCAGATTCATTCAATCTGAACAGGAAGATTTGCACGGTTTCGTTTTTTTTTTTATTGATCTGGTAAGTATGTCTTCCTTCAATGTAGCTCTAGTCAAATATTAATGGTAGGAACCACAACATGTCAGTGTTGGAATATCCTAAACAAACTACTACATGGAATCCAAAGAAGTGAACCCTACATCCATGTAAAATTTCTAAATTCAAAACAACATCAATGTTTTTTATGAGAAGACATTCCAAAAGACATGAGTTGGGGCTGAGAGCTTTCAATTGTGAAACAAGTGACGTGAAAATGTACTGTTGCAAAGACTGCGATTTTACCACAGAAATGACAGTTGTTCTTAAAGCACACATCACGGCACACATCAAGATGTGTCATCTTTACAACAGTGTATCTGAAGATGAAATGCCAACAGCAGTGAAAAAGGAAAAGTGTACAATCTGTGAGGTATATTTTTTAAAGATGTTTTTGTGCTTGGCAAAAACGCCGTATCTTTACTTACTTACGAAATTACTATTTTAGGACATGACTGAGAACAGAAATACACAAGTTCTTGCCAACAACAACGATACCTTATTCTCTTCATCACCAAGAGTACTCCAGGTCAGTTAAATTTATTACTGTGTGGTTAGAATTTTTATTAATGGTTAATAGATCTGATTTTTAATTTTTAGGGTCCTCAATATGATAATGGGTCCTCGCAAGAACGTCTACCGTCACCCACAAATTTGTCTTTCTTAAATAGATCTGCCTCTAAAAACATCACGTCGTGTGGTAATTCCAAAGATGAGGTTTTATAAGATTTAATTTGATAACTGACACCATATACTACTTTCAGGTCGCCAAAACTTCGCAGAATTCCTACACCAAATCTGGCGCCATTCGTAAAAGGAGAAAAATACAGGACAGCGTGGAATCGCGAAAGCAACGGAAAGCCGAAGATGTCAGAAAGAAGCATTCTCTTCTTTCGCCATGTAGTAGTGGCCATTGTAAACTCAAATGCACTACTCGTTTTTCGGAAGCTAGAAGGGCTGCGATCAATAATCAATTTTGGACACTTTCCTACATGGAAAGAAAAATATTTGTTCTACATTCGTGTGAACGTCTAGAAATTAAAAGGAGAAAGATTCCTGTAAAGGAAGCTGAAATTTTTGGTAGAAATAACACTTTTAAGTACAGCTTACGAGATGACTCTGGAAAAGTGAGTCAGGTCTGCAAGCGCTTTTATTTAAGTACAATTGGCTACAAACCGACTAACGACAGGTTTGTATATGGAGTACTTTCAAAAACACCCAAAGACAGTGTTAGACCGTTGAACGATAAACGGGGTAAAAGCCGTTCGGCTAACTTTATTCCAAAAACTGATATAGAGCTGCATATAGAGTCGTTTAATCGCCGAGAACATGCATCAAACGTCAGATATTTGCCCAAAGACATCACTGTGAAATGTATGTATGACGACTTTGTGGAAAAATTCCCTCATGTCAAAGTATCATATGACTTATATCGTTGTCAAGTGAAGAAGAAAAAAGTATCTCTTGCCAAACTTGGCAATGAAGAATGTGAGATATTATGCCATTGAATAGAAAAGAATCCCAACTCGCAAATTGTTATGTACGTGACTTAATAAATGATACTGTAATTTCTTCACTTTTAGTAATAAAATTCTCTCTGAATTTTACTTTTGTCACTTTTTAGGGTCAGTTTTATCCTCCATCAAACAGTACTGAGAAATTAAAGTATAATCCATTTCATAAACTCCCGTGACACTGAAGGTTGTCACGTGATATTTTGAATGTAGATTTGAAGTAGATTACCGAAAACTAAATGCCATAACTGTTAAGGATTGCTATCCTCTATTTAATCCCCAAAAGTGAATTCGTGGTTCCAGATGGAGTTTTTGCGGTTGCCCTTTGGGTTATGCAACTCTCCAGCTGTTTTTCAAAGAGGGATAAATAATATTTAGGTAACACTTAGGAATAAGGACGTTATTTATTTAGATGACATACTCATTCCATCTCATCAAATTAGAAACCATCTTGGTGCTTTGTGGAAAACAATATCAAATTAAATCAATTTGAATAAATGCTCTTTTTTTTAACAAAAATTGACTATTTGGGATTTGAAATTAGCCAAAATGAAATTAAGCTTGGGCACGAAAAGGTAAAAGCAATTCAAGATTTTGAAGCTCCAATAAACGTACACGAAGTGAGACAGTTTCTAGGTCTTTTTGTTGGTTCATATTTCCGAAAATTTATTAAGGGACATGCAGAATTAGTTTTACCGTTGTGACGCTTGTTAACGTCGGCCGTTGCCTCGAGCGCCAGTTTTTTTACGTGGTATGCTCCACGGGACTCTCTAGTTTGTCGGGAGGGAAAAATGGAGCCAATTCGGTGTTACAGCTTAATGTTCCCCTTATTTACAATTATTTACAATATATTTACAAAGCTTACCGATTTGGTCGGTGGTAACTCGGTGACGAAACTTCTATGCCCCTGTATACGGCGGTTCAGAGTCTGCGCGTTTTGGTTTGTGAGTGGTCGATGACAAAAGTTACGGGACACCTGTAGACGTCGGTGTACCCGCCCCCTGTAGACGGTGGTTCGTTTAGTTTCGAAACCCGTGCGGTTGGCGACAAAAGTTATGATGCCCCCTGTTGACGGTGATGCACTTGATTCGGAACCCGAGCTGTTAGTGATTAAAGTTATGATGACCCCCTACAGACGGTGATGTAATGATTTCGGATCCCGAACGGTCGGTGACAAAAGTTAGGCTGCCCCCTGTAGACGTCTTCCTAGGCGGCTTCCTTCTGGATGGTCTTCTTCGGAGCGGGCACGACTCTTCACTGTCGTTCTAAGGGAGCGCAGTCTCGTCTATAGACCTATGGTGGGGTGATAATGAAGTAGGCTGATGCGCACGACTTGTCGCAATGCGGAGGACTGAGGGTGTTATCATCGTGTTATCTTCCCTCCAGAGTGAAATCGGTGCCGGGCATCGTATCGGCTCCGGAACGGCGGCGTCCGGAACGCGCTTCTTCGCTGGTTAAGATGATGTAAAAATCATTCCGGTGCGATAACCTGAAGTATTTATTTTCGGCGGTTTTCGGTCCGACGAAAGGGTGTGGTCGGGCGTGACTTTTATAGTTCCAATTTTCGCTTGTGTAAACACTCTCCTGTCAGGCAATAAGAAAATGTCAGATAAACGTCATACAATTTTTATGGATTTTAAGCAATTTAAAGACTTGCCGCGGTTGTGTCGAACTATAAAACGTTGTCTTACACTCGTTCCTGTGTAAATTGGGTGCTTTCCGGCACGAGGGTTTAAAAAAGCACGAGTGAAACGATTGACTCATCGACTCATCGACTCATCATCGACTGACTAAATGGATGAGAAATGACAACCATTTATTGAATTTTTTTTCCTTTAAAAACTAGAACTCACTCTCGTGTTCAATCCAATTTCAAAATTTTTAAGTCAAAAAATGGTTGTCATTCCAATACCATTAGTCAATCAGTCACATGTGATGCAATGAACGAAATGTTTTTTTGTCACAAAGAACAACTGTGAATTACAAAGAACGGAGTGTGGATACAATAGGAAAATGGTTGTCATTCCGAACCAGTTTGTCAACCATTCAGTCAAAACTGTAAATTTGAGTTTAATATATTTTGGTGTAAATCTCAATTTGGATTGATTCTCATTACTGGTATAAGGTTTCTTTGTGACTAAAAAGCGTATGGTTTTGGCACCGTTTATGAGTGTGGTGGGCGGGCGGGCCGCCCTCTCCACTATACTCATCGACTGACTAAATAGATGAGAAATGACAACCATTTATTAAATTTTTTTTTCTTTAAAAACTAGAACTCACTCTCGTGTTCAATCCAATTTCAAGATTTTTAAGTCAAAAAATGGTTATCATTCCAATACCATTAGTCAATCAGTCAGTTGTGGATTAACTTTACATAACCTAAGTTGTATTGACATAATATAACGTTCAGATGTTGAGAAAAAAAAAATAAGTTTACAGATTGCTGCAATGATATTGTAGAGCACTTTTTAGGGGTCTGTGAAAATTTTTACCATTGGTATTTCATCCATCGTTTTGAGTTTATAAAACCAATTTTATGTTCTAAAAAGTACATAATTTTGTGTGTATTGAACAAATTAAAATTCGGTCCAGTGACTTTTGATCAATAATTTTATGAAATTGAGTGTCGTCAATTGACGACACTGACTATCTGGGTATAAAATTAATAGATAACATAACCTCCAATTTAGTTTGAAATTTTCAATTTATTAGAAACATGTATATTGTGACGTTCTGGAAGAATCGCGGCGTGATGATTCCATCGTAGTCTCGACGGTTCGCGACCGCAATTATTCTAGAAAGCCACTTCGCACTTTAAATACGATGCGACAGCGGCCGTCGTACCAGCTAGTCAGTCTAGTAGAATCGCGTCAATAAAGAAGTGCGAATAAGCTACTGAATCCGTGTGACTGTTAAAATAAATAATTGTGCTGTTATAACTGTAAATAGTCCAGTGTTTAAATAAATTGTACATAGTTCGTTCAAATAAATAGTTTTGTGAACCCGTAAACGCTACATTGGTGTCAGGAGTGGAATTAAATAAATAAATACGAAGATGGCAACGAAGAAAGTTACGTTGAAAGAGCTGAAGGTTGCAGAACTGAAGAGGGAGCTGGAGGAACGTGAGTTGGAAACTTCTGGAACAAAATCGGTGTTACAGAAAAGGCTGATTGAGGATCTTGAAAAGGCGGGTGAAAATCCTGAAGTATACTTGTTTGAAGTTTCCTGCGACATAAACACTATGCTACAGAAGCTCCAGGAAAATATGCTGGAAAATTCTACCAGTTTGAAAACTTCTGGAAAATTCTACAATTCTAGAGCAAAAGCTTCTTAAAAATTCTATTAGTCTAAAACAAGAACTCCTAGAAAATTCTGGAAAGCTGGAAGAGAAAATTGGTTCGATCGAAGAAAAACTTCTAGAACAATCGGACGGTCTGAGGAATGAATTCAAGGAAAGTCTTCAACACATCGAGAATAAATTCGATGATAAACTAATAGCAATGGAAGAGAAGCAAAGAGAACTTGAGAGTAAGTTTGCAAATTTAGGGCACATTGAAGGTCGTGAACAACAGACGACAAGTGGTTTGATGGAAGTTTCCAGAATACGGATGCAACCACCAAGCTTTGATGGTAAATCTCAGTGGTCCAACTACATTCTGCAGTTCGAAGCAGCAGCCGCAGCCAACGCTTGGAGTAATGCCGAGAAAGCCATGGCCTTGATATTGGCACTACGGGGTGACGCAACCGACGTGCTACAGACAATCCCATCAGAACAAAGGGCAGACTATGGACAGCTTGTGAAGTGCTTGGAGATGCGCTATGGACAGACACATCTTGTGCATGTATATACTTCTCAGTTGCGAAATCGTTGCCAGAAGCCAACGGAGTCTCTACAAGAGTTTGAAGCAGACATAGCACGCTTGGTTCGGCTAGCTTTCCCGGACGCTCCAGACGATATGATGGAAAGAATCGCTGTGCAAAATTTTACAGACGGCATTCGAGATGGTGACACTAGGCAGGCATTGATATTAGCTCGCTCAGCAAAATTATCTGATGCTCTAGCTCGGGCTTTGGAGTTCGAAACAAGTAAAGCCGGTTTGAGAAGTCAAGCCCGAGTTCGAACCATTGAAGAAGAAGCTACGAATGGAATCGAAGAAAAAATAGAAGCAACAGTTAGAAGGGTTTTAAAAGAGATTGTGCCAAAAGAAAAGAAGACGAATATCAAGTGTGGGAAGTGTGGAAAAGAGAGTCACAAGGATAAACGATGCACCGTCAACGTCAAAAAGTCCAACGGAGCCAGCATAAGGAGGCAACGTCAGAATACCCTGGAAGCAAGTGTTGCATGCATTAAACGCCAACTTAACAGCGCGTTCGTGGATGGATTTCTGGACGGAAAGCCATGTTCGCTGTTGGTGGATACAGGAGCAACGAAGACGATTGTAAGGCCCAACGCTTTAAACACCGACAAGGACATACTACCCACAAATTGGAGACTTCGTACCGCTACTGTGGATTCGGCTACCACCCACGGAGAAGTCAACGTCGTTATCACAATTGGGAGTACCGCTTTCCATCACAAGGTGCTGGTACCGAATATCCAGGATGAGGTAATACTTGGAATGGACATTCTGGGGAGTAAGGGCTGTGCATTAGACTTCGAACGTGGCACGTTGAAAATAAATGGAGAAGAGGTCGTACTACACCGAACTAACGAGGAAGCCATTCGTGTGATTTTGACTGAAGACACTTCAATACCAGAACGGAGTGAAATGATTCTGGAAGCTCGGGTGGATCACAAAGATGGAGAGAGAAACATCATGATGTTTGAACCAAGATGTAGTGACAATGAGATAGGACGAGGATTGATACTGGGCAAAAGTTTGTTGCATACGTCTGGTGTAGTACCAATAAGAGTGATGAATGTAAACTTCTACGCTCTGACCCTGAAGAAAGGCACTGTATTAGGGTATTGTTCTCCTATTTCATCCATTATACGCCAAATAAAAATCACTGAAGAGAACACAGAAGAGGATTGCACCCGAACTAGTCAACCTGGTCAAGACATCGTCGAGGGAACTTAATGACAACCAAAGGAAGCAGCTTAAAGTACTCGTAAGCCGTTATCAGGACATCTTCGATACCGGGAAGGGTAAAAGAGGCAGAACCGACGTCATTAAGCATCAGATCAACACTGGGGATGCGTGCCCGGTTAGACAGCCTGCTAGAAGACTACCTCTTGCCAAGAAGGAAGAAGCTAACAAGATCATTCGGGAAATGGAGGAAGAAGGAGTGATTGAACCATCGAACAGTCCATGGGCCTCGCCTGTTGTTCTAGTAAAGAAAAAGGATGGATCAACTAGATTCTGTGTGGACTATCGTCAACTGAACAACGTGACGAAAAAGGACAGTTATCCACTCCCGCGAATTGATGAGACCCTCGATGCCTTGGCGGGTTCGAAGATCTTCTCGACCTTGGACTTAAAAAGTGGTTACTGGCAAGTTGAATTGGCACCTGGAGACAAAGAGAAAACAGCAGTTACCGTTGGCACAGGCCTGTGGCAGTTTACCGTAATGCCGTTTGGCCTTTGCAATGCTCCTGCAACTTTTGAAAGATTAATGGAGACGGTGCTGAAAGGATTATCGTGGAAAACTTGCCTAGTGTATCTGGATGACATCATTGTGGTCGGAAAACCATTCGAAGAGCACGTGAAGAATCTAGAGGAAGTGTTTCAACGCCTTCGAAATTCTGGACTGAAGCTTAGTCCGAAGAAATGCCACTTGTTTAGGAAAGAAGTGCAATATCTAGGGCATGTAGTCTCAAGACAGGGTGTCGCCGTCGGCGAGCAGAAGGTCAAGGCCGTGAAGGAATGGCCAACGCCTACAAACAAGCACGACTTGCGCAGTTTTCTCGGTTTATGTACTTACTACCGCCGGTACGTACCAGGATTCGCTAACATTGCTAAACCGTTGACTAGGCTAACTGAGGGCGAAAGAAGGTTCCAATGGGACGAAGATTGCAAAGAATCGTTTAGCCAGCTGAAGAACGCACTGATCAATGCACCGATTTTGAGTTATCCGTTGCCACAAGGAGAGTTTGTGTTAGACACAGATGCTAGCAACGTGGGTATAGGCGCTGTATTGTCCCAAATACAGGAGGGGCGAGAGTGTGTCATTGGTTACTTCAGCAAAACCTTGTCAAAGCCAGAACGAAATTATTGCGTTACTAGACGAGAACTGTTGGCCGTCGTGCAGCGTTGAAGTGGCTTCTAAACTTCAAGAATCCCGAAGGACAAGTAGCCAGGTGGATCGAGAGACTGCAAGAGTTCGACTTTGATACACGGTAGATCGTGCTGGTATAATCCATCAGAACGCCGATGCGCTATCGCGAAGACCGTGTCCAGAAAACTGCAGTCACTGCCGACGTGCTGAGGATAAGGACCTCTCCGTTCGAAGGACGAAAGTTATAAACGAACGCTGGAGCCCTGAAAGGATTCGAGAAGACCAGGAGAACGACCCGGACTTGCTGTTGGTACTAGGATGGAAGAACGAAGACCGGAAACCGACGTGGGAACAAGTTGCGCAATACTCACCCAGTGTGAAATCGTATTGGGCTCAGTGGAATTCCATTGTCGTGGAAGATGGAGTCTTGAAACGCGTGCTTGAAAAACCTGAGGTCAAACAACTGTTGATCCCCAAAAACAGAATTCCGGAAGTTCTGGAGGAACTCCATTGTGGAGTAACAGGTGGACACTTGGGAGTGTCAAAGACCCTTGGGAAGCTGCGGGAAAGGTTCGATGAGACAATACAACGTGGGTAGTCCATTCGAAAGAATTGCTGTGGACATTGCTGGTCCCTTTCCTCAAACAGATGACGGAAATAAGTACATTGCTGTAGTCATGGACTATTTCAGCAAGTGGGTAGAAGCATATGCCATACCATAAATCAGGAAGCTGCCACAGTTGCCGATGTAATTGTGAAAGAGCTTATCTGTCGATTTGGTGTGCCGTTGGAACTACATTCCGCCCAAGGTAAAAACTTTGAATCCGCCTTGTTCCAGAAGATGTGCAGCACTTTGAATATTCGGAAGACAAGAACAACACCGCTTCACCCGCAGTCTGACGGAATGGTGGAACGAATGAACAGAACGATAAATCGATACTTGTCCAAAGTCGTCTCTGACCATCAAAGAGATTGGGATCGCTACCTTCACCTATTCCTCATGGCATACCGATCATCCGTTCATGAGTCAACCGGACAGACACCAGCTAGCATAGTGATGGGTCGCGAATTACGTCTTCCATGCGATTTGCGATTTGGGTGCCCACCGGGTGAAGACCTAGCTGGCGACGACTATGTCACCGAACTGCGAAGAAGGATGGAAGACATTCACTATCAGACACGCTTAAACATCCAGAGTGCTAGCGATCGGATGAAGGAGACCTACGACATTAATTCTGACAGAGGTGGATACCAGCCAGGCGACTTGGTATGGTTGCACAACCCACGACGACGCCGGGGTTTGTCTCCAAAGTTACAGGCTTCTTGGGAAGGGCCGTACGAACTTCTTAACCGAATTAATGATGTCGTTTATCGCAAAAGAAAGAGGCCAAACGGAAAACCAAAGATCATCCACTTTAACCGTTTGTCACCGTACCATGGAACCAACGAGGACAGTCAGCAAGAAGAGCAGGTACGGCAATTGATGCCAGTGGAAGACCTGTCATTCGAAGAGTTTATGACTCTGCATTCTGGAAGTTATAAGTCCCGGTTTGGAGTCACCCAAGAAGTACGTCAGGACATTTTTAAAGCTCCAGCAGACTATTCACTAGTCCATTGTGTGTCTCAAGATCTGGACATGTCGAGAGGGATCGCCACTGTGTTCAAAAGGAAGTTTGGTAGACTCGATGAGCTTCCAAAGCAAAACCCACAAGTTGGAGGGTTACTATGTCTGGCAGGCACACGGCAGAATTCACGAAGGAACATCTTCTATCTAGTCACGAAACAACGTTTACGTTTACGTTCGTGAAGGCTACCTACCAAACTGTTTGAGATACTTTATGTGTGTTAAGAGAAATCGTCCTCTCCCAGGGTATCACCAAATTAGCAATCCCGAAGATCGCCTGTGGATTTGATGGCTTGGATTGGAGACTAGTCAGAAGTATGTTGGAAGTGATCTTTCGCTTCACGGGGGTAGAGATTTTAATGCATTGCTACAACCCAGAAAGGCCAACAAACTGGAAGACTGTCGATTGTTACTTCTATGGCACGTCTGGATGTAGAAAAGGAGCAAACTGCAGATTCCGCCACGATGAGACTGTTTTGACATTTCGGGACGAAACATCTTTAAGGTGGGAGCAGTGTGACGTTCTGGAAGAATCGCGTCGATAAAGAAGTGCGAATAAGCTATTTAATCCGTGTGACTGTGAAAATAAATAATTGTGCTGTTATAACTGTAAATAGTCCAGTGTTTAAATAAATTGTACATAGTTCGTTCAAATAAATAGTTTTGTGAACCCGTAAACGCTACAATATTGTCGCTTCGAGAATGAGCCACAAGCGTTCTCTCACATACAAGGAGCTTGTTGAACTGGCAAACAACGTTTCTAACTTGAAATATCTGAGCGAGGTAGAGTCCGACGAAGAAATAGAGGAAGTGATTGAGGGTGATGTATCTGGAGATGAATGTAGATATTGCAAATTTAATTATTACTAAGCACAAGTAAACTATTTTGAAGATTTAGATGTTGAAAAAACCCCACCAGCATATTTTCTTGAGGCTCAACCTGGACCAAGCACATCAGCAACACCTGCTGAAAAGTCGTAAGTTGACTCCAAAAGAGAAAATTAAATGGAGCAAAGGATTAACATTTCCCACTCTGAAAATCAGATGGTACAATATGACCAAATCCCCCATAAATAAAAATATTCATTTTAATACTTTATTTTTTCATTACTCTTATAGTCACATTGTCGTCAATTCACGACATGTTACCACCCTCGAGGGAGGTAAAATATCGTCTCGCAAGTTGCACCAAAAAATCATAAATAAATCAAACATTAGGTGTGCAAAATATCAAAATTTTATTTTAACCAGAAAAAAAGAGTGATTGAAATGGTTAAATAGCGAATCGACGGTGCGCTCCGCGGTGTGAATGTCGCTTCGCTGACGGCTCTTCATTTGGTATTTAACTTCGGATTTTTCTGTAACTTCGTTACACCGTTAACAAAGCTGAGAAAGGATGCCAAATGAGAATGGGGTGAAAACCAAGCCAACGCGATCGAAACAATTAAAACAATCCGAACGAGCGAACCGGTACTAACAATTTATAATCCAAAGGCAAAAAAGAAGTACCCACTGATGCCATTTCAAAAGGAGTTGCAGGAGTTTCAAAAAGTAGAAGATGTTTTAAAAATCATTTTTACTAGAAACATTGGCTTTGATTGAAAAAATTCGAAAATGTATACATGGAGCACAGTTTAAAATAGTCCCTGACTGTAGTGCAGTTGGCAGCAAGTAAGCAGCACTTAAGATATTGATCTGTTGGAAAGTTAAAAAGGAGAAGTTTTCCGGCAAAAACAAAAATTAAGGCGCTGGGTTTCCGCCCACATGGAAGTCCAACCTTTGGTAACATTTTTTTTCCTCTCTGTTCCAGTCACGCCAAGCGTAATTAAAAGAGAACAAAACCGCGAGGACACGATTGAAGTCAGGAAGGCCGAATGTTCTCTCGCCGCCATTCCGAAGAGTTTTTGTGAGGTTTCTAAATGAGTCTGAGCCTGCGAAAAAGCCGCTCTTTGGTTGCATGTGATGTAAATAATTTTTTGTTGAAGCAATTAAAGGAGTTTTGAGTTAGTTCTGTAACTGTAATAATTTTAATGGGTCGTCAAAAAGTATGGATGCAACTAAATATTTTCAGAACGGTTTAGAAGAGCACGTTGAAATTTGCGAAACAGTTAGAAGTGGGGAGGAGCTTCATCCCCTTTTGTCCAAAAAAACGAGCGTGACATGAAGCTTTTTTGCATTGTTTTCGTAAACGGTAACTCCGACGAGAAAATGTTATAAGGCTTCTCCATTAAATTCTGCATAAAATTGCATCCTCTTCTCTGATGAGTCAACTTTTTGTCTGCCCGAAATCCGCATTGGAGGTTTATACGCAGCGTCCACAGAAAATTAATGTTTGGTATGGCATTATTGGCCGGAATATCGTTGGTCCTTTCTTCATTAATGGCAATTTAACGTCTGAAAAATATTTGCAACTTTTACAAGTTGAACATATTGTTCCACGACTTAGGGAAATATTTCCAAACCACGGCAATCAGAATATACCAGCGGAAACCATATGGTGAATGTAGCATTTCCCGGTAGATGGATAGGGCTAAGGGGGCCAGCTAGGTCTTGATTTGACCCCACTTGATCTTTTCCTGTGGGGTCACGTAAAAAAATATCGAGTGTATGTCAACAGACCATTACAAATCGAAGACCTACAAGAACGAATAAGAACCGAAATTGCCAATATTTTTCCAAACATTTTAATTGATTCTTTGCAGAATTTTGCTCAACGTATTCATTATTGCCAAAAAGTCAATGCAAATCATTTTGTAGCGTTTCTGGGTTCCATTTATTTATTTATTTGAACACTATGTACAATTTATTTATACTTATATACAATATGTACATTATTTACAATTATTTACTCGTATTATTTATTTACACATCACGCGACACTCCGGATAGATAAAAGCAACTGTCCGACTCGACCCACTGATGGTTCGACTGGCTAGACTCCGCTGACTAACTAGACTCGATGATGCGACTGACTGGCCCCCACTGGAACGTCCTCCAACAAACACACCGGCGCCCAAATCCCTCCAGGCGCCCCCAGAGAGCTCCATGGATGACACCATCGCGCTCTCTCTGTTACATCACAGAAATCAGAAAAAAATGCTCTTCTTAAAAATATTAAATTTAACCCTTCTTGTCATTAAAAAAATCAAATTACCTTTCTATCCCCAAAACAAAATAATGGAGATAGAAATTTGAATACCTGAGACCCTGTATAATTCCACAATGCTTATTTCACAACACGAATTTCTCTCCAGATTATTATACGTAAAAAACCTTTTTTCCAGATTACTGTAAATTCTTCTACCTTTTTTTTAGTTTGTTTAATGTTTATATTCAGTCTAATCTTTCGGAGTGGTGGTGAAAAACTGACTTTTTTCTCCATTTTTATATACTGTTTGTTAGTTTGAATGTTCGTGTCGTGTACGATAAACTAAATGGTATGATTTTATTGATTTATCCATTGTGGAAGGATATAATTACTTATTTGATCTTTGTTTGATGTGACATTGCATAAAAATTCTCTATTTGTGCATGGTGCAGGTAATTTTACTTTGTGATAACGGGTCGTAAATGTGAATTGCTTATTTGTTAAGTAAGGCTGACAAATTGGAAATTCGGTTTTAGCCCTTTTTTAATAGAAAATAATTTAGAATACAATGTAAATTTACAAATTCCAACTCATTTTGTGTGACGGTAAGTATCCAGGTTATAATTGCTAACTTTACCCATTAATTGCGGTTTTCTTTACAGACGCATAACACATTTATTTACTTTGATAAACCAGTCTTATCTAACAGCCGTACTTAAACATATAATTTTATTGTTACCAAATATGCATTTAATCGTCTAAAGAACAATATCGATGCATTTTAAAAAATAATATTGCAAAGATCAGATAAGAAAACTCCATTCATTTGCTAATCTTATCACGAATTAGTTTAGCAGAACCATGCTATGTGCCATCGAACCCTCCTCGACTCAGAATCAAAGATGGCCGCAATACATCACTGCGTTCTCTCGTATGCATTAAACCACTTTTTTTTTTCTCGAATAACTGTTGTTTTTCAGTGTTCATTGTGGTGTTCGCTTCCGGGATCCATCTGGGATGGCCCAGTCCTTCCACGCCAAAACTAATCCACGATTCAACTCTCAACATCACCTCAGACGACGCCTCTTATATCGCAACCATATCGTCTTTGGCCCAAATCGGAGGTAACATCGTTGCATCGGTTTTGATCGACCGAATCGGAAGAAAAACAACTCTGTTGTGCACGTCACCGCTGTTTCTTCTGTCTATGGTCTTGATCCATTTCTATTCTTCTGTGGGGATGCTGTACGCCGCTAGAGTCATCGGAGGGTTCGCCGAAGGCGGATCCATCATCGTCGCACCGGTTTACATCGCAGAGATCACAGAGCCCAAAATAAGAGGAATGTTGAGCAGCATGTATATGGTTTTCTGGAGTGGTGGTCTGTTGTACATCAATTTGGTGGGATTTTACTGCAGCATCGAAACAGCAGCGCTGGCATGTATGCCCTTTTCTGTAATCTTCATTGCGGTTTTCATCTTCATGCCCCAAAGTCCCTATTATCTTCTCATGAAGGACCGAGCGGAGGAAGCGAAGAAGTGTTTGGAGATGTTACGTTGGAACCGAAACGTAGACGAGGAGTTTTCTTTGTTGCAGAAGGACGTCGACAGACAAACCTCCGAGCGTGGTCGTCTTCAAGATCTCGTTCTTGTAAAATCGAATCGTTTTGCCATCACCATCTTGTCGGTTCTCACCGTGATCCAGGTGTTTTCCGGCCTTCCAGCTCTGACGATGTACGCCCAAACTTTCTTCTCTGAAGCGACAGACGCTCTTCCCCAACAATGGGCCGCAGTCCTCATGCAAGTCCTTAAGTTGATCACGATGTTCGTGGGTGCGTCCATTATCGATATCGTGGGCCGCAGAATTCTCATCCTCATTTCTTCGTTCTGCTGCTTCGTCACTTTGACGGGAATCTCGATTTTCTTCTTTCTACGCGATTACACGTCTTTGAGAGTTGACGACTTCAACTGGTTGGCGTTGGTCGGAATGTGCCTTTTCGTCATATCCTTCATGATGGGTTTGGGAATCGCGGGGCTGTGCCTGAAAGGGGAACTATTCGGGGCGAGTGTCAAGGGGAAAGCTGTCTGCGTTGTCAGCGTGCTGAGTGCTGCTTGCGAATTTGGCAGTACCAAGTTGTATCAAGTCATGAGTGATGAGTACACTCCTGGAGCACCGATAGCGCTGTTCGCTGTTGTTCAAATTTTGGGATTCGAGTTCTGTCGGAGGTTCGTTCTTGAAACGAAGAAGAAGAGTTTGGAGGAGATTCAACAGGAATTGAAGAGTAAGAAGATTTAGCACTGTGTTATTTATGTGAAGATATTGTGTCGCGTAAAGGAATATATTTTATGTAATAAAAGTTTTTAATGTTGTTTCTTTCATGTAGATGCGTGGCGTGATAATTAGTGACAGGATTGTCTAGGCGATCAAGCCATGGTACCACCGTGCCCTGCTGGGAAAAGTATATAGGTTACAACATATTCTAGCAGACATACATTCTTCATCTTATATTATGTTAGCCAATGTTGTTGATCAGCCTGTATAAGCTTAAGCTGTGAATTTCTCCTTCGTCTTGTATTAGTCTAGTTCGCAATCCCTTTTTCGATTCTAATTGCAGCAAGAATTTTTTAGTTGAAAATCAATATCCGAAAATAAAAATTACAAAAGTTATAAACAATTAAGTAAACAAGAAAAAGGTAATACAAAAACTATTTGAGATATCCGAAATTTGAAAAAAGATCCTTAAAGAGCAGGAAATTTCCCACAAACAGTCCTGTTCCCGGAATTGTCCCGGCAATATTTATAATTTTAATTTAGCGGCGAAAAAAGGCAAAAACGCAAAGTTCAGCTCCCGTCCGCGCCAACCGAACTGACACTTACAAAAAAAAAAAAAAAATTACCGAGTAAATATTAATATTGAGGAATAAAAAAAACCGTGTTATCTGGACATATCAATAAACAATAATCCGTCGGTAAAAAAAATTACCTCAATTTTTCTATTAACAATGCATTTGTTAATTACCGTAAATCTTCTCGTTAAAAGTTAACATACAAACTTTGATAATATTGTTAAATTAAAATCCTGATTTTTTTTTCCTTTCATGGAGCTGTTCCTTGAAGGCTTTAGAAAAGATCCCCGTTGGAAAAATAAAAGGCTTAGCAAAATTAAATACATTAACTTTTTTTTCAATTATCTGTACTGATATGTTTTGTTATTGCTTTTTTATTTTTAACTCCCTATTGTTAAAGATTTTATTTTTTTTTAAATCTAATCCATAACGAAAATAATAATTAAAAAAAACCTTTCTTGAAACAAAAATGGTAAAAACGCTTTTGTTAATTAACATTTTTTTTGTTGTTGCTAAATATTAAAATTAGGAAACCGTTTTTTTTTAATTATTACTTATATTGCTCTTTTATACTATGGAAGATTTTTTTTACTTTTTATTTGTTTATTTAAAAAAATTGTTATAAACAAATGAATTATAGGTTATATTTTTTTCTTATTACGATGTATCGTTTGTTATGAAAAAAAAAATGTTCAGACTTTAATTAACAAAGACGCTTTTACCAATATATATATTTTTTTAAAACGATTTTTTTAAATCATTATTTCCATTACGGATTAGATTAAAAAATATTTTAAAATCATAAACTGCATTTGTTTATAACAATTTTTTAAATAAAAAGTTAAAAATTAAAAAAAAAAAATTGCTGTCAGCAATAACAAAACATATCAGTAGGGATAATTAAAAAAAATCTTTTATTGTTTTATTTATGTTTTTGCCTTTGATTGAATAAAAAAGTAAAAAATCATTTTTTTTTATTTTTCCAACGGGGATCTTTTTTGAAGCCTTCAATAAACAGCTCCGAGAAGGGAAAAAAATTCCAGGATTTTAGTTCAACCCTTTCAGTTCTGGTTAAAATAAAATTTTGATATTTTGCACACCTAGTGTTTGATTTATTTATGATTTTTTTGGTGCAACTTGCGAGGCGATATTTTACCCCCTTCGAGGGTGGTGACATGTCGTGAATTGACGACAGTGTGAATATAAAGGTAATGAAAAAATAAAATATTAAAATGAATATTTTTATTTATGGGGGATTTGGTCATATTGTACCATCTGACTTTCAGAGTGGGAAATGTTAATCCTGCTCCATTTAATTTTCTCTTTTGGAGTCAACTTATGACTTTTCAGCAGGTGTTGCTGATGTGCTTGGTCCAGGTTGCGGCTCAAGAAAATGCTGGTGGGGCTTTTTCAACATCTAAATCTTCAAAATAGTTTACTTGTGCTTAGTGATAATTAAATTTGCAATATCTACATTCATCTCCAGATACACCACTCTCAATCACTTCCTCTATTTCTTCGTCGGACTCTTCCTCGCTCAGATATTTCAAGTTGGAAACGTTGTTTGCCAGTTCAACAAACTCCTTGTATGTGAGAGGACGTCTGTGGCTCATTCTCGAAGCGACAATATACATGTTTCTAATAAATTTAAAATTTCAAACTAAATTGGAGATTATTTTACTTATTAATTTTATACCCAGATACTCACAGTGTCGTCAATTGACGACACTCAATTTCATAAAATTATTGATCAAAAGTCACTAGACCGAATTTTAATTTGTTCAATGCACACAAAACTATGTACTTTTTAAAACATAAAATTGGTTTTATAAACTCAAAACGATGGATGAAATACCAATGGTAAAAATTTTCACAGACCCCTGTATAGTGCTCTACAATATCATTGCAGCAATCTGTAAGCTTAATTTTTTTTTCTCAACTTCTAAACGTCAGATGTCAATACAACTTAGGGTATGTAAAGTTAATCCATAACTGACTGATTGACTAATGGTATTGGAATGACAACCATTTTTTGAGTTAAAAACTTTGAAATTGGATTGAACACGAGAGTGAGTTCCAGTTTTTAAAGAAAAAAAAAATTCAATAAATGGTTGTCATTTCTCATCCATTTAGTCAGTCGATAAGTATAGTGGACAGGGCGGCCCACCCGCCCACCGCACTCATAAACGGTGCCAAAACCATACGCTTTTTAGTCACAAAAAAACTTTATACCAGTAATGAGAATCAATCCAAATTGAAATTTACACCAAAATATATTAGACTCAAATTTACATTTTTGACTGAATGGTTTACAAACTGGTTCGCAATGACAACCATTTTCCTATTGTATCCACACTCCGTTTCTTGTATTTCACAGTAAGTTGCTCTTTGTGACAAAAAATCATTTCGTTCATGGCACCACATGTGAATGCGGTGGGTGGGTGGGCCGCCGCATCCACAACTGACTGATTGACTAATGGTATTGGAATGACAACCATTTTTTGACTTAAAAACTTTGAAATTGGATTGAACACGAGAGTGAATTCCAGTTTTTAAAGAAAAAAAAAAATTCAATAAATGGTTGGCATTTCTCATCCATTTAGTCAGTCGATGAGCATAGTGGACAGGGCGGCCCACCCGCCCACCGCACTCATAAACGGTGCCAAAACCATACGCTTTTTAGTCACAAAAAAACTTTATACCAGTAATGAGAATCAATCCAAATTGAAATTTACACCAAAATATATTAGACTCAAATTTACATTTTTGACTGAATGGTTCGGAATGACAACCATTTTCCTATTATATCCACACTCCGTTTCTTGTATTTCACAGTAAGTTGCTCTTTGTGACAAAAACTCATTTCGTTCATGGCACCACATGTGAATGCGGTGGGTGGGTGGGCCGCCGCATCCACAACTGACTGATTGACTAATGGTATTGGAATGACAACCATTTTTTGACTAAAAATTTTGAAATTGGATTGAACACGAGAGTGAGTTCCAGTTTTTAAAGGAAAAAAAATCAATAAATGGCTGGCATTTCTCATCCATTTAGTCAGTCGATGAGTATAGTGGACAGTGGTAAACAATCGCTATTTAAGCGCTTTTAGTTTCCTTGGTAGAGGTAGAAAACTGATGACGCCGCGGTGACTGAAAGGGTTAATGTTAATAGAAAAAATGAGGTAATTTTTTTTACCCACGGATTATTGGTTATTGATATGTCCAGATATGTAATACCTTTTTTTATTTCTTAATATTAATATTAATTCGGTTAATTTTTTTTTTGTTCAGGTGTTAGATTCGGTCAGCGCGGACGGGGGCTGAGCTTCGCGCTTTTGCCTTTTCTCGCCGCCAAATTAAAATTATAAATATTGCCGGGACAATTCCGGAAAGTGAGACATTTGTTGGGAATTTTACTGCTCTTTAAGGATCGTTTTTCAAATTTCGGATATCTCAAATAGTTTTTGAAATATTTTCAAAAAACTTAACCACCTTTTTTTTGTTTACTTAATTCTTTAATAGAAAAAATGAGGTTATTTTTTTACCGACGGATTATTGGTTATTGATATGTCCAGATAATACATTTTTTTTATTCCTTAATATTAATATTTATTCGGTTAAATTTTTTTTGTTTGGGTGTCAGATTCGGTCAGCGCGGACGGGAGCTGAGCTTCGCGCTTTTGCCTTTTTTCAGAACCAAATTAAAATTATAAATATTCCCGGGACAATTCCGGAAGGTGAGACATTTGTTGGGAATTTTACTGCTCTTTAAGGATCTTTTTTCAAATTTCGGATATCTCAAATAGTTTTTGAAATATTTTCAAAAAACGTAACCACCTTTTTTTGTTTACTTAATTGTTTAATAGAAAAAATGAGGTATTTTTTTTATCGACGGATTATTGGTTACTGATATGTCCAGATAATACCTTTTTTTATTCCTTAATATTAATATTTATTCGGTTTAATTTTTTTTGTTCAGGTGTCAGATTCGGTCAGCGCGGACGGGAGCTGAGCTTCGCGCTTTTGCCTTTTTTCTCCGCCAAATTAAAATTATAAATATTGCCGGGACAATTCCGGAAAGTGAGACATTTGTTGGGAATTTTACTACTCTTTAAGGATCGTTTTTCAAATTTCGGATATCTCAAATAGTTTTTGAAATATTTTCAAAAAACGTAACCACCTTTTTTTGTTTACTTAATTGTTTAATAGAAAAAATGAGGTATTTTTTTTTACCGACGGATTATTGGTTATTGATATGTCCAGATAATACCTTTTTTTTATTCCTTAATATTAATATTTATTCGGTTTAATTTTTTTTGTTCAGGTGTCAGATTCGGTCAGCGCGGACGGGAGCTGAGCTTCGCGCTTTTGCCTTTTTTCGCCGCCAAATTAAAATTATAAATATTGCCGGGACAATTCCGGAAAGTGAGACATTTGTTGGGAATTTTACTACTCTTTAAGGATCGTTTTTCAAATTTCGGATATCTCAAATAGTTTTTGAAATATTTTCAAAAAACGTAACCACCTTTTTTTGTTTACTTAATTGTTTAATAGAAAAAATGAGGTATTTTTTTTTACCGACGGATTATTGGTTATTGATATGTCCAGATAATACCTTTTTTTTATTCCTTAATATTAATATTTATTCGGTTTAATTTTTTTTGTTCAGGTGTCAGATTCGGTCAGCGCGGACGGGAGCTGAGCTTCGCGCTTTTGCCTTTTTTCGCCGCCAAATTAAAATTATAAATATTGCCGGGACAATTCCGGAAAGTGAGACATTTGTTGGGAATTTTACTACTCTTTAAGGATCGTTTTTCAAATTTCGGATATCTCAAATAGTTTTTGAAATATTTTCAAAAAACGTAACCACCTTTTTTTGTTTACTTAATTGTTTAATAGAAAAAATGAGTTTTTTTTTTACCGACGGTTTATTGGTTATTGATATGTCCACATAATACCTTTTTTTATTCCTTAATATTAATATTTATTCGGTTAAATTTTTTTTGTTCAGGTGTCAGATTCGGTCAGCGCGGACGGGAGCTGAGCTTCGCGCTTTTGCCTTTTTTCGCCGCCAAATTAAAATTATAAATATTGCCGGGACAATTCCGGAAAGTGAGACATTTGTTGGGAATTTTACTACTCTTTAAGGATCGTTTTTCAAATTTCGGATATCTCAAATAGTTTTTGAAATATTTTCAAAAAACGTAACCACCTTTTTTTTGTTTACTTAATTGTTTAATAGAAAAAATGAGTTTTTTTTTACCGACGGTTTATTGGTTATTGATATGTCCAGATAATACCTTTTTTTATTCCTTAATATTAATATTTATTCGGTTTAATTTTTTTTGTTCAGGTGTCAGATTCGGTCAGCGCGGACGGGAGCTGAGCTTCGCGCTTTTGCCTTTTTTCGCCGCCAAATTAAAATTATAAATATTGCCGGGACAATTCCGGAAAGTGAGACATTTGTTGGGAATTTTACTACTCTTTAAGGATCGTTTTTCAAATTTCGGATATCTCAAATAGTTTTTGAAATATTTTCAAAAAACGTAACCACCTTTTTTTTGTTTACTTAATTGTTTAATAGAAAAAATGAGTTTATTTTTACCGACGGTTTATTGGTTATTGATATGTCCAGATAATACCTTTTTTTATTCCTTAATATTAATATTTATTCGGTTTAATTTTTTTTGTTCAGGTGTCAGATTCGGTCAGCGCGGACGGGAGCTGAGCTTCGCGCTTTTGCCTTTTTTCGCCGCCAAATTAAAATTATAAATATTGCCGGGACAATTCCGGAAAGTGAGACATTTGTTGGGAATTTTACTACTCTTTAAGGATCGTTTTTCAAATTTCGGATATCTCAAATAGTTTTTGAAATATTTTCAAAAAACGTAACCACCTTTTTTTTGTTTACTTAATTGTTTAATAGAAAAAATGAGTTTTTTTTTTACCGACGGTTTATTGGTTATTGATATGTCCAGATAATACCTTTTTTTATTCCTTAATATTAATATTTATTCGGTTTAATTTTTTTTGTTCAGGTGTCAGATTCGGTCAGCGCGGACGGGAGCTGAGCTTCGCGCTTTTGCCTTTTTTCGCCGCCAAATTAAAATTATAAATATTGCCGGGACAATTCCGGAAAGTGAGACATTTGTTGGGAATTTTACTGCTCCTTAAGGATCGTTTTTCAAATTTCGGATATCTAAAATAGTTTTTGAAATATTTTCAAAAAACGTAACCACCTTTTTTTGTTTACTTAATTGTTTAATAGAAAAAATGAGGTATTTTTTTTATCGACGGATTATTGGTTACTGATATGTCCAGATAATACCTTTTTTTATTCCTTAATATTAATATTTATTCGGTAGATTTTTTTTTGTTCAGGTGTCAGATTTGGTCAGTGCGGACGGGAGCTGAGCTTCGCGCTTTTGCCTTTTCTCGCCGCCAAATTAAAATTATAAATATTGCCGGGACAATTCCGGAAAGTGAGGCATTTGTTGGGAATTTTACTGCTCTTTAAGGATCGTTTTTCAAATTTCGGATATCTCAAATAGTTTTTGAAATATTTTCAAAAAACTTAACCACCTTTTTTTTGTTTACTTAATTCTTTAATAGAAAAAATGAGGTTATTTTTTTACCGACGGATTATTGGTTATTGATATGTCCAGATAATACCTTTTTTTTATTCCTTAATATTAATATTTATTCGGTTTAATTTTTTTTGTTCAGGTGTCAGATTCGGTCAGCGCGGACGGGAGCTGAGCTTCGCGCTTTTGCCTTTTTTCGCCGCCAAATTAAAATTATAAATATTGCCGGGACAATTCCGGAAAGTGAGACATTTGTTGGGAATTTTACTGCTCCTTAAGGATCGTTTTTCAAATTTCGGATATCTAAAATAGTTTTTGAAATATTTTCAAAAAACGTAACCACCTTTTTTTGTTTACTTAATTGTTTAATAGAAAAAATGAGGTATTTTTTTTTATCGACGGATTATTGGTTACTGATATGTCCAGATAATACCTTTTTTTATTCCTTAATATTAATATTTATTCGGTAGATTTTTTTTTGTTCAGGTGTCAGATTTCGTCAGCGCGGACGGGAGCTGAGCTTCGCGCTTTTGCCTTTTCTCGCCGCCAAATTAAAATTATAAATATTGCCGGGACAATTCCGGAAAGTGAGACATTTGTTGGGAATTTTACTGCTCTTTAAGGATCGTTTTTCAAATTTCGGATATCTCAAATAGTTTTTGAAATATTTTCAAAAAACTTAACCACCTTTTTTTTGTTTACTTAATTCTTTAATAGAAAAAATGAGGTTATTTTTTTACCGACGGATTATTGGTTATTGATATGTCCAGATAATACATTTTTTTTATTCCTTAATATTAATATTTATTCGGTTAAATTTTTTTTGTTTGGGTGTCAGATTCGGTCAGCGCGGACGGGAGCTGAGCTTCGCGCTTTTGCCTTTTTTCAGAACCAAATTAAAATTATAAATATTCCCGGGACAATTCCGGAAGGTGAGACATTAGTTGGGAATTTTACTGGTCTTTAAGGATCTTTTTTCAAATTTCGGATATCTCAAATAGTTTTTGAAATATTTTCAAAAAACGTAACCACCTTTTTTTGTTTACTTAATTGTTTAATAGAAAAAATGAGGTATTTTTTTATCGACGGATTATTGGTTATTGATATGTCCAGATAATACCTTTTTTTATTCCTTAATATTAATATTTATTCGGTTTAATTTTTTTTGTTCAGGTGTCAGATTCGGTCAGCGCGGACGGGAGCTGAGCTTCGCGCTTTTGCCTTTTTTCGCCGCCAAATTAAAATTATAAATATTGCCGAGACAATTCCGGAAAGTGAGACATTTGTTGGGAATTTTACTACTCTTTAAGGATCGTTTTTCAAATTTCGGATATCTCAAATAGTTTTTGAAATATTTTCAAAAAACGTAACCACCTTTTTTTGTTTACTTAATTGTTTAATAGAAAAAATGAGGTATTTTTTTTATCGACGGATTATTGGTTACTGATATGTCCAGATAATACCTTTTTTTATTCCTTAATATTAATATTTATTCGGTTTAATTTTTTTTGTTCAGGTGTCAGATTCGGTCAGCGCGGACGGGAGCTGAGCTTCGCGCTTTTGCCTTTTTTCGCCGCCAAATTAAAATTATAAATATTGCCGGGACAATTCCGGAAAGTGAGACATTTGTTGGGAATTTTACTACTCTTTAAGGATCGTTTTTCAAATTTCGGATATCTCAAATAGTTTTTGAAATATTTTCAAAAAACGTAACCACCTTTTTTTGTTTACTTAATTGTTTAATAGAAAAAATGAGGTATTTTTTTTTACCGACGGATTATTGGTTATTGATATGTCCAGATAATACCTTTTTTTTATTCCTTAATATTAATATTTATTCGGTTTAATTTTTTTTGTTCAGGTGTCAGATTCGGTCAGCGCGGACGGGAGCTGAGCTTCGCGCTTTTGCCTTTTTTCGCCGCCAAATTAAAATTATAAATATTGCCGGGACAATTCCGGAAAGTGAGACATTTGTTGGGAATTTTACTACTCTTTAAGGATCGTTTTTCAAATTTCGGATATCTCAAATAGTTTTTGAAATATTTTCAAAAAACGTAACCACCTTTTTTTGTTTACTTAATTGTTTAATAGAAAAAATGAGGTATTTTTTTTACCGACGGATTATTGGTTATTGATATGTCCAGATAATACCTTTTTTTTATTCCTTAATATTAATATTTATTCGGTTTAATTTTTTTTGTTCAGGTGTCAGATTCGGTCAGCGCGGACGGGAGCTGAGCTTCGCGCTTTTGCCTTTTTTCGCCGCCAAATTAAAATTATAAATATTGCCGGGACAATTCCGGAAAGTGAGACATTTGTTGGGAATTTTACTACTCTTTAAGGATCGTTTTTCAAATTTCGGATATCTCAAATAGTTTTTGAAATATTTTCAAAAAACGTAACCACCTTTTTTTGTTTACTTAATTGTTTAATAGAAAAAATGAGTTTTTTTTTTACCGACGGTTTATTGGTTATTGATATGTCCAGATAATACCTTTTTTTATTCCTTAATATTAATATTTATTCGGTTAAATTTTTTTTGTTCAGGTGTCAGATTCGGTCAGCGCGGACGGGAGCTGAGCTTCGCGCTTTTGCCTTTTTTCGCCGCCAAATTAAAATTATAAATATTGCCGGGACAATTCCGGAAGGTGAGACATTTGTCGGGAATTTTACTGCTCTTTAAGGATCGTTTTTCAAATTTCGGATATATATAATATAATTTTTGAAATATTTTCAAAAAACGTAACCACCTTTTTTTTTGTTTACTTAATTGTTTAATAGAAAAAATGAGGTAATTTTTTTTACCGACGGATTATTGGTTATTGATATGTCCAGATAATAATTTTTTTTTATTCCTTAATATTAATATTTATTCCGTTAAATTTTTTTTGTTCAGGTGTCAGATTCGGTCAGCGCGGACGGGAGCTGAGCTTCGCGCTTTTGCCTTTTTTCGCCGCCAAATTAAAATTATAAATATTGCCGGGACAATTCTGGAAGGTGAGACATTTGTTGGGAATTTTACTGCTCTTTAAGGGTCGTTTTTCAAATTTCGGATATATATAATATAATTTTTGAAATATTTTCAAAAAACGTAACCACCTTTTTTTGTTTATTTAATTGTTTAATATAAAAAATGAGGTAATTTTTTTTACCGACGGATTATTGGTTATTGTTATGTCCAGATAATACCTTTTTTTTATTCCTTAATATTAATATTTATTCGGTTAAATTTTTTTTGTTCAGGTGTCAGATTCGGTCAGCGCGGACGGGAGCTGAGCTTCGCGCTTTTGCCTTTTTTCGCCGCCAAATTAAAATTATAAATATTGCCGGGACAATTCCGGAAAGTGAGACATTTGTTGGGAATTTTACTGCTCTTTAAGGATCGTTTTTCAAATTTCGGATATCTCAAATAGTTTTTGAAATATTTTCAAAAAACGTAACCACCTTTTTTTTGTTTACTTAATTGTTTAATAGAAAAAATGAGGTATTTTTTTTATCGACGGATTATTGGTTACTGATATGTCCAGATAATACCTTTTTTTTATTCCTTAATATTAATATTTATTCGGTAAATTTTTTTTTGTTCAGGTGTCAGATTCGGTCAGCGCGGACGGGAGCTGAGCTTCGCGCTTTTGCCTTTTCTCGCCGCCAAATTAAAATTATAAATATTGCCGGGAAAATTCCGGAAGGTGAGACATTGTTGGGAATTTTACTGCTCTTTAAGGATCGTTTTTCAAATTTGGGATATCTCAAATAGTTTTTGAAATATTTGCTAAAAACGTAACCACCTTTTTTTTTATAACTTTTGTAATTTTTATTTGCGGATATTGATTTTCAACTAAAAAATTCTTGGTGCAATTACGAATCGAATGACACCTCACTCATAAGAGAAATGCGTATTACCTACCCGACCTGTTAGCTAGAGGGCAGCGCTGATCCAAAGGTGGCTGATCGTGGAACCATCCACAACTATCCCCGTAGTACCAAAAAGTACTAGAAACCCACTTGTCCCATGCCATGCTACGCCATCCCACGCCACGCATAGCGTCTCGTGGGATGGCATGGGACAAGTGTGTACGCATTGCATTTGAATCTGTCTTAAATTCCTGCATACACTTTCGTCGCGTGGCGTGGAATGCCGTAGCATGGCATGGGATAAGTGGGTTTCTAGCATAAGCTCGTATCATTTTCTTAAAATTTGTAAAATCTGATTTTATTCTCACCACGAGTTTAAAAATTGATTCGTCAATATTTTTTTTTTTACTCTGGCGCATTCATTCTTCTTGTCTTATTTTTAAACTGGGTACTCCGATTTTTTTTTTATTTTCGGGGTGCAATACAATAGTATATCCACAATTTTTATTCCCATTTATTACATCGATACTTATCCCATCCACCAAATTCTTTTTTTTTACGATAACGGTTTTATGCAAACGCAACGTCACAATTCGGAAGTTTTACAGGAGAGTAAAGCGATTCGGTGTTGCACAAATCTTCAGTGCAATTTCTGCAGTACTGCAACGCCCCTATCGGGTTGTTGTAATTCTCACAAAATCCACCGATCGTGGTGTTTTCAGGAGGAGTCCAGCAGCCTCTCATGGCTAATCGAAGAACACCATCTAAAACGTAAAAACGAGTGATATGATGGAATTATAGGTAATACGACAGTAAAAAATTACCATGAAACCATTGTATCGACTCGTAGCATTGAGCATTTGTACTATTACATTCCACGACAAATCCGGCAGGAAGCTGATCGCTGCAGACCTCGGACGTCGCGTAACCGGTCTGACAGTTGTAACAGGATAGACCAAGACCTGCAAATATCGGATATCTATCGTCTGTTGACTGCCAAATTCGTGAGCAATTAATTATTAATATTTACTCACCAAGATATGGAAGAGCTAGGAAAATAACTGACAACGTTGTCAAATGCATTGCCACTAGTCTGTATTTTAAAATAAACTAAAAAATGTTTATGTTCTAGCTGCTCCTAATTAGCTTACAGTGACTTGGTAATTACCTCGTCTGAGTTATTACTTGTGGTAACGATAAAACTGTAGTAAAAACTGTCTCGGAAAATGAGATCAAGTCTTCAGATAATATTAATTTACGAGTCTTTTATTTTCCGCTAGTTAATAAGCAAAAGCGGGGCCCTACGTTGTTTTTTTTTTTTGACAAGACAAAGTAGTGAAATTGTGCCACAACAATACTTCTAACAAAAAACAAAGTGTAGTAAATCGTGTATCAGCTTCGAGACCTTATCAGTAACTCACGCGACATCACTCAATTTCTCTTTATCTTTAGCTTTGGTATGGCATAACACAACAGTTGAAATTATTATTTATTTTTAATTATATATTTCTTTATGTATTGTAATAGTAATTTACAGACCAAATGCGGGAACGCAATTGCCGCATGAGGATTCTACAATATTTTTTGAAAAACACGAATTTAAATTAAAATTGATTTAATATGCAATTATACTTCAAAATATGACACAAAGCAAGCCATGGCTTGTATAACAATTGATTAATTAATTGTAAGTCATCAAGCGTCACCGAAGGTTACGTAGACGATTTTCTACAAAGTAAAACTAATATTGCAGAAAAATTAATGTAACCAAGACCTCGCCGGCCCATTCATATCAAAGCAAGTTGGAAAGTGCACATTCGACACCGTTAGCACAGTCCATGACTGATTACTGTGGGGGTTCAGGAATCACCCGTACCAATTGCACTATAAATGTTTACAAGAACAGTGGTTAAATATTCAAAAGCTTGAGCACATTGAATAGTAGTATAACCTAAAAAAATATGTTATGTTTTCTTCGTTGTAATAGTGAAATTATGTACCTTTCCATCATATTGAAATAAATCTTACGTACATGAAATGTTGCCTATATATTTAATTCTATTAATTAATAGCTACTGATTTAATTCGAGTTGACATAACCTAAAAAATGTGTGATTTTTCTTCATTATTACAATCGTCAAATTATATATTTACCTTTCAATATTTAAATGAATCTTGGGTGTACCAAATCGTGTTTCAAAAGTTATTTTCACTAATTAATAGCTACTGATTTATTTTAAACACTTTTTATTTACAGTGCTTTTTAGCATGTTTCCCGGTTTAGTACTGTTTCCGGTTGCCAACAATGTATGTAAAATGTCGCTTTCGATGCGGTGAGTTAAAAAAAAGTTTATTTTTTCTTAATTCAACGATGTACATACTTAAGGTTTGGTGTCCCATAAGAAAATTTTTGACAGTCATTTTGACATTTTGACATTTGACAGTCCCTCTCATATGAGAACACCTAGAAAAAAAAACAAGATACATGGTTTTAAAGTTTACGCGAAAAGCGATTGAGAACCGCTGGCATGATTGAAGAACCATTAGTAATTATAAACCCTTACCTCTTGGCCTAAACAAAAATGGACTTTTTTTGCTGGAATAAGTGCCGTGAACGATTGCCAATTAATTAATGACCGATATGATTATGACCTACGGTGAAACAAGTGAGAACTCTTTGAGTGTGTAAGGACTTTCGTCGCAACATAAGACAACCAGAGCACCCATAGTGTCAGATTGGTTAGATAATAATTTGCACGAAAAGGTGGATCGGAATTATTGATTTTTTCGTGTGGAGCCACATGAAACAGCTTGTTTATGCGACTCCCATTTAACATCCGTTCAAAGTCCAGGGCGGTCGTCATTTTGAACTATTTTTATAAATCGTACGTTGGCCTAGGTGAGTCTAAGCAAAAGTGGTTTTTGTCAGTCGGAAAAGGTTAATCAATAAAAACCGAAATGTTTACAATAGTTCGTATCGTAAGTAGTAAGTTTTTTGTCCAAAACAAATCCAGCGTCTATCAAAATGTTTTGACAGCATCGCTGGTTGCCATTAATTTTTCAACTTTCAACAGCGTTTTTTAACACCAAAACTACGTTTAGGGGCCATATAATTTGAGGTTTAAATATCTACTACACTTCATGAATCACCCTGTATAATCATTTATACCTAACCGACTTTTGTCGATAATCAAGTTGTCTATCTTGGAAATGACAATTTGGATTACGTATTACGATTTATATTATATTTATGAAAACCCAATATTATAACGGTTAATTTCAATAAAAAAACAGAGGTGAACAAACATAAATAATATTATATACATGACCTTCATAAATGATTCATACATACAGTAGGCTCCACATACATATATACATAATCTCTTTTACCGCTAGGAGTCGAGGGTTTGGCTTACCGTGCCGTGGTGAGGAATAATCCCTATTCTCATTATTTTTTTTTGTAGTCTATGAACAGCTGCGATATCGGCATTACCCCTACGCAAGTTTTTTATTTCGCTTACAACCATACTGCCACCTACCGGCAACCTTATAACAATTCCTTCGACACAGCCGAGATTAGATCCCGGAACTGACAAACCGCTCGACTGTCGTTAAACTCGAAATTTATCGTTAAAGTAAAATGGTGCAAAAGAAAACACAAGATTTATTTAAGCATCAAATGATTTCTTACAAAGAATTTACATCATCGTTGTAACAGCATTTGACACTAAATGATCCCCTGAATGTTTGCTTATTTTGTGTCTGTAAAGAGTCACTTTTTCTTTACTTCTATGTTCACATTTATCACAGTTATACCACTGAACTTCATGCTTACATATGTTGTGTCTGCGTAAATCCGTTTTCGTTTTAGATCTATGTTCACATTTATCACAGCAATACCACTGAACTTCGCTATCTTGTAAATGCTTATATTTGTTGTGTCTGATTAAACCCCTCTTCGTCTTAGATCTATATTCACATTGATCACATTGATGCCACTGAATTTTATTATCTTCTAGATGTTTAATTATTTTGTGTTCGTATACGTGCATTTTCCTCTTAGATCTAAATTCACATTGCTCGCAATGATACCACTGAATCTTATTATCTTCTAGATGTTTATGTACTTTGTGACTCATTAAGTTCGTTTTCGTCTTAGATCGATATTCGCAGTGATCACAGCGATGCCACTGAATTTTATTATGTTCTAGATGTTTATATACTTTGTGACTCCTCAAGTTCGCTTTCAGTTTAGATTTATATTCACATTGATCGCAATGATGCCACTGAATTTTATTATGTTCTAGATGTTTATTTACTTTGTGGCTGTTTACATGCCTTTTAATTTTAGATCTATATTCACATTTATCGCAATAATGCCACGGAACTTCATGATCTTTCGAATGTTTGTATTTTTTATGTTGTTTTAAAGTTGATTTATCCTTACTTCTATATTTACATTGATCACAATGATGCCATTGAATTTCATGATCTTCTAAATGTTTACGTAGTTTGTGTCTGGTGAGATCGCCTTTAATTTTAGATCTATAGTCACATTTATCACAATTATACCACTGAACTTCGTGATCTTTCAAATGTTTAAATATTTTGTGACTGCTTAAGGATATTTTCTGTTTAGCCCTAAAATCGCATTCATCACAATAATACCACTGAATTTCATGATCTTTTAAATGTGTACATCTCTTGTGTATGTTCAACGTCGTTTTCAGTTTAGATTTATATTCGCACTGATCACAATGATGCCACTGGATTTCATGCTGTTTTAAATGTGAAGATATTTTATGTATTTTTAAAGTAGTTTTCATTTTAGATCTATATTCACATTGATCACAGTGATGCCATTGAATTAGATCTTTTTCGTAGTTACATCTTCTTAGGAAGTGTTGAAACCAAATTAGAATGAAATTAGTCTCAAAACCGCAATTATTTATACAAACATACTTTTGAGTTTCTGCAGGCATCCAAGTTTCAGAATCAGTGTGAGCCGAATGGCATTGTAAGATGTGATGTTTGAAAATTATTGCAAAATCACTTTGGAAGTCACAATATTTGCAAACATAAATCTCAACATTTGTACCTTCACAGTTGAAGGGCTGCAACCCCACTCCATGCTTTTTTGTGAATTCCAGCATTGACATGTTACACCTGTCATAGAGAGAATTCTAACCTCAATTTCACAATAACCTCAGTATTTGTTTTTAGTTTGTAATATTTGTTGAGGATGTTATCGAAGTGACTTGTACAAACGAAACACAAATTTCTGTTAACCTGCTAACAATTTCTTCTGAAAATTGCAGCCCCGTCTTTCAACAACTACCTATTAATTTTTGGAATGAATAAAGTAACTTAAATATCATCATAACAACTCACCAGCAATTCGGAGGTTAACGTGAAACTGTTTTATACCTGTTTAAAATTAATAAGTATTATTAAAAATGTATAAATTAATGAAGAATTCTTTTAGCTTCCGACGAACCACTCATTCGTATGAAGTTGGCTCTTAAAAGAGAGATCCCTGAGAAATCAGTGATCAATGCAACCACAGAATACTAAACTCAAGAAATAAAAATCTGGGGAAACTAACGTGTTATCATTGTTTAAGTATATTATAGTTGCGCCACCTTTATGGGGAGATAGTTTCCACTATAAGTAAGGACACGACCTCCTTGATAAGAAGTATGACTTTCAGTCCTACCGGCCCGACGTATCTTTAGTTCAAGGCATTTTTTTTGTTTTGAAGAGGCGCTGCATTACGGTACACGATTGGTTGCCTATATAAGCTCTTTTTAAGGGCGCTGAATTAATAAATTTCTTTATTTTGTATGCACAAAGCAAAATTTTGTTAAAAACTAGTAAAAGAAAAACACATTTTAACGTTCAAATCAGTTTAATTTTAGTAATTTCCTTTTTTTATTTTGAATGTTGGTTCTCTTATCTGCAATTTGGAAATTTTGAATATTGCAAAAGTTTGTTATCACAGGGGGAATTAAATTATCTAAAACTTTACAACAAACAATTTTAAAGTGAGAAGCACAACAAAAATGGGGTTATTCCTAAGGTATGAAAACAAAATTGTTTTCAAAATAAAGTCCACATTTTCTTTCGGTAGACTTGGCAAAATTTCCACAATTATTTGTACCGTAAATTGTATTAGCGCTACAAATCCTTCGTTAGGGTAGATTAATCTTCCTCGGTCTTGATTATATATCAATTCCAAAAGTGGAGATGCTCTTTCTGGAAAGGGATTTCTGAAGGGTGCCAAACATAATTCGCAAGTCACAGAGTCCTGAATCTTTTTTATTAAATAGCCACAAAGAAAAGCTGTGGCTGCTGATTCTAAGTGATATGAACTTGATACCGTGCTTAAAAATGTACTTAAGTTTTCCAACTTTCCAATTATTGCATCACTAAGAGTAACACTTATTTCATTTGTATTAATTTTTAACGCTCCAAGGTTTGCATGACTTATAGTCAATCTGAGACATAGAGTTGCTTGCGTTGATTTTTTTTTATTAAGCCACTTCTCAAAATTTGCCTAATTGCATGTTCTGCAGCTTTGCAATCGGTCAATTCATTGCAACCACCACGCATTCGAATATTGCCAAATAACGATTCTATGGCGTCAGTACTGAAACTTCTTGTCAAAACGTAGAAAAAAATGAGCTCTGTTATTAAATATTTTATTCATAATTGCGTACTTTTTGAGGTAAAAATTAGTGCCTCTGCAGTCTCTTTCGTCAACCCCTTCATACCCTTACTTATTGAGGTATGTTGAATATCCTTGATGTAATTTGGAAAATCATTTTCTAGCCATGTCAGTCGCTCGTCAGAAGTATCTGTATAGGGAGCAGTGTCCATATCAATTTGACGAACATGTTGTACTCTATTACTAACGTCGTGTACTTTAAAGAATTTGTGCATCTGTTCCAAATATTTAATTGTCCCTAGGCATTCTTGAAAATGCGAGAATTCGGTTCCTCCATGGTGTGCTAAATACTTTAGAGAAGCAGTTATTGCGGGTGAAAATATTTACACAGCTAGATTCACTTTCATTTTTTCTAAATTACTGGGAAAAAGATGTTTTTTTGTTCAAATACCTAACTGGCTTTATTATTAATTTCTCTTGCATCTCTGCTAATTCTTTCAGGTATTGTGAGGAGATAACACCATCCGACGATACCATATCATGTTCCAGGAATATATTTCGAGCATTTTTTATTACGTGATAGTAGTCAAAGCTAAAAAATAATTTTAAACCCGGGTTAAAGGGATGCGGAATTACATTTTGGAGAGAGCCATTTCCAAAATGTTTAAACAAAGCCACATGATTTTTGTAATTATCTCCCACAATTCGGATGACTTTAAAACCACATTCAGTAAGCAACTTTAAGACCTCTTGGGCTAGTTCGTACAGTTCTTTACTGCTTAATTTTTTGTGAAAATAATAACTTGCTGGGATTGTATATTTTGTTGACAGGCCATGAATAATAAAACAGAGAAGCTGATTTGCAATAATTGGAGATTTTCTTATAAAATTTTCATTTTTTGGTAAAGTCTCTAAGCCAAAAATGCGATCTTCTGCTTTTGAATATTTAACACTTTCCTTGATGGCCATATCGTCGACTTGCAAAGAACATATTCTTTCAGAAGGGTTTAAATTTTGACTTTCACAGATCAGTCTATTTTTGATTAGGTTTTCATTTCCGCTTCCAAAATATTTTTTTAATGTAGTCGTGCAGGGTAATTTTAGCAAATGATTTCTTGGAAACTCGTACCCTTTAGGGGAGCAGAATCGCCATGCAATAACATTGTCGGATGGTGGTTTCTGACCATACTGGTTTATGTTTTTTATAATTTCTAATTTGATCCATTAATAAAATGCTTAGGATTCATGTAACCGGCGTCTTTCTTTATAGGCTCTATACATTTCCTCTCAGCAGAGAGTTTTTTTCTTTTTCCATTCCTAGTAATTGTTTAGTTTTATTGTAACGAAATTGAATTGAAACGTTTCAATTTTTGTCGTAAACACTTATTTGTGTATTCCAAATTTTTAATTTGAAGTGCAGTACATCTTGTTTGTGTCTCTTTGTCATAAAGATGAGATTCCTCAAAATCCTCAACAAACTCATCTTCTTTGTTTATTTGTGTCTAAAAATGTTTATATTATTTTTGGCAGAAAACAAAAGCTTAATTTTACAAATATGGACGGCACAGCTCCTGAAGCAAGACGTTTTGCAGTCAAAGTTGGATTGAAATCTTCTTGTTTAAAATGTGCGTTACAAACTGTTGAATATTGGGATAACCGATTATAGTCTACAAATAACTAGTTAAACTAAATTTTCTTACAGATGCATTAATTACCAGTGTGATTCATTAGTGCTTCTCTCCATTTTAGAGACAAATTTAAATCTGCTGGAAAATAATGAAACGAAAAACAACCATTTGAATCATGAGAGTTACAATTTGTAACACAACAGTTTCTATTTCTAGGCTTAGAAATGCCTTTTAAAATTCCGAGTGTAAAACTTAAATTTGTTGACAACTTTGACTGACGCCTCCGCTGCTTTGTTTGAATTTAAATTTTCAAAAAAAAAAAAGGTGCTGCAACCAATAATACTAGAACATTGCAAATTTTCAATAGATGGCACACTTGTACTCCCCCAAAATGTCATGTGTTATAAACAAAAATTTATCTGACGCGATGGGCCGGTAGGACTGAAAGTCATACTTCTTATCAAGGAGGTCGTGAGTAAGGACATTATAGCTCCATTTCATTTCATTGCGTAAAGAAGTGCTGGTTTCAGGCGGCGTGTAGCTCAAGCTGTGTGAGAATTTGTGTCGATAAAACAGTTTTCTATAATACAACTAGCTGACCCGGCGAACTTTGTACCGCTTCAAAGCATAATGCACACAACGTCATCTACTGGCATTACCGGAACCAGCATACAACGCTGTTAGTTTTTGTTTGTTTTTTTGTCATGTATCAAAGATAGCGCTATATACGGTTTCCATACAAAATGTATGAGAATTTTTTTTTGTAATTTTTCCGATGTTTTAATAGTTATTCGCCCCCGAAAAAGTTAGTCAATCCGTTCTCGAGATATCATCAAAAGATTTTTGTGTGGAGTCCACGCGTAACCGAAGTGAAACTTTGGAGTTTACTTCTCAAAAATCGATTATAATTTTTAAATTAAAATTTAAATATATCTATGTCGAACTCCACAAACTTTAATAACTGTAAGATTACTAATGGTACATGTTTCGGCAGAACACTTCTGCCATCGTCAGCCCTAATTTAACAAGAGATTAATGATACAATTGATGAATTACAAAAGGGGTTCTTACCTTAAAGAATATAAAAAATTATGACATTGACGTAATTTTGAATTAAATTTGACGTTTTCAAAGGGTTACATGATTTTTAAAAGATTTCGTAAAAACAACATTTTATAAATGTAAAAATTAAAAATGGATCAAAGAGAATCTGGTAAGTTTGTTTGAGTGAAAAATTAAAATAGTGAATTAATAATGGGATTATTGAAGTTATTCTGTTCATTTAAGGCGACTGGCCCGTTTTTGTTTACTTTACTATTTTGTTATCTTTTTAAGAACGAGCTGCGGCACACACGAAAGATAATACGGTCAGCTGTCGATACGTCTGCCTGCCGCTGAGGGGCGGGGCCTGTGTTACCTTGAATCACGCCAACATTGCTTGAAACTAGCAAACTTTGGGAACAAATTGCAAATTTATTTTTCAATATTTATAAAAACACCTTGCATTTACCGAATACAGAGATCAGTAAAAATCAAGCACCAACACGTTTGTTAAAGAAAAAAAATTTTTGGCTTCTCATTTTGGCAATAATTTTTTTTTCTGAACAAACAACGTTTTGCCGTGATGAAGGTTTTTTTTTTACTAATTTTGATGCCCAATACGTTAAGATAGCCTAACAATGAAAGCCGTAATTCGGTTCCAAAGTTGAGGCGACTGAGCGTTTCGCCTTAAACAAGATCTGTTTTCCAGTTTCAAGGCTTAAATGAACAGAATAACTTCAATAATCCCATTATTAATTCACTATTTTAATTTTTCACTCAAACAAACTTACCAGATTCTCTTTGATCCATTTTTAATTTTTACATTTATAAAATGTTGTTTTTACGAAATCTTTTAAAAATCATGTAACCCTTTGAAAACGTCAAATTTAATTCAAAATTACGTCAATGTCATAATTTTTTATATTCTTTAAGGTAAGAACCCCTTTTGTAATTCATCAATTGTATCATTAATCTCTTGTTAAATTAGGGCTGACGATGGCAGAAGTGTTCTGCCGAAACATGTACCATTAGTAATCTTACAGTTATTAAAGTTTGTGGAGTTCGACATAGATATATTTAAATTTTAATTTAAATTTACTCCACTTGGATTTAAGAACATTCTTCTTGTTTATAATTTTTGAAGCCCGGTACGACAAATTTTGGTGGCCGGCTTTATTTGTTATTGTTGCCCTGTACCAAGGGGGCTTTCGTTATTGTCGTTGCCCTGTACCAAGCTCCCCGTAATGTTTTAATAGTTATTCTGCTATTCGGAGCGGAGACAAATCCAACAAATCAAAGATCAACTATTAACTCAAGTATGCAGCAACTATTAAGTAATTCATTATAAACGTATAAATGAAGATAATTTAATAATGGATACACAAATCTTTTTAATAAATTAATGTACATAACAGTAAGTTCTGTGTGCAGTTATAACATCAATATGATGAGGAAAAATTAGAATTTTTATAGCTAGTTAGGATGTGTTCAAGGAGTGACACTATCCAAGATAAGGGAATGTTACTAATTAACCAATTATTATTGAAGTCAGGAAGTAAAGATTGTGCATCTGACTCAGTATGATTGATTAAATATTACATCATCCATTAGTAATTTTACAGTTATTAAAGTTTGTGGAGTTCGACTTAGATATATTTAAATTTTAATTTTAATTTACTCCACCTGGATTTAAGAACATTCTTCTGGTTTAAATCAAAGATCATAAAAAACGGTCCAGCCGTTCTTGAGTAATAAATCCAAGGGGGCCCCTAGTAAAACATAATTAGGATGAATACAGAGTGAACATAAAGTTCCGCACCAAATTCATAATTTAGTTATGTAATCCTTTGGACATAAAAATTTTGTTGATGACGTCATCTGTTTTTGAACTATGACACCGTCATCAATTTTTTTAAATGGAAACTCCCAATTTTTTTGGGTGTTAAATATACTTTTCAATTCTCTATTCAACAAGCGTAAAAAATGCTACTTTGCATAGTTTTTTTTAAATACATTTTACATTAAAAATAAAAAAATAATTTCTTTGAAAAAAATTGAAAAATAACAATAAATTTGGAAAGCAATGAAAAATGAAAAACCATTTAAAAAAATTTAACGCAAGTGCTCAAATTGCCACCCGCCAACTATTTGACATATTCCCAGACGTTTTTTAGCGCTTGAACACCTCGTTCAATCACTTTTTACCTTACCTTTATTATATCAAACGTTAATCTTTTTTATCTTACGCGTTTAGTTTTTATATCGAATATTCGCCATACAAACTACATATTATATCGAAACTCATATGTCAAAAATGCAATAAAACTGGGATATTCGGGTTCGGGTAGCCGAGTATATCATGCTTTTCTGTATATCCATTCCAACTTAGCAAACTCTAAGATATCGAGCAAGATTCCTGAAATTCGTAAATTACTCAAAAGAACGCCTCAACAAATCTCAAAGAAATATTTTTTTCTGGGAGATTTATATCAGTGAAACATTCTAGGTTTAAAGTTTCCAAAATGTAATCCGCCATTTTAGAGCGGCGGCCATATTGAATTTAGTGTGATGTCATTAAGTTTATCGTTTTATAGTCTTCAAACCCTTTCATTTCACACCCATATTAAGGGGGTTGAAAAAAAATTTAATCCGCCATCTTGGAGCGGCGGTCATATTGAATTTAGTGTGATGTGACTAGTTGTATCGTTTTCTACTCTTTAACCCCTTTCATTTGACACCCACATTAAAGGGGTTGAAAAGAAAATATAATCCGCCATTTTGGAGCAGCGGCCATATTAAATTCGTTTTCTACTTTTCAAGCCCTTTCATATTACCCATATGATACCCATATTAATCTAGTTGACTAAAAATACTGTAACGTAGCCTGAGCCGGGCGGGTTCGAGGATTTAAAGAAATATTCTGGCGCACACCGTATTTACAAACTTTTATTAAAAAGACTACTAAGACGACTAACTTTTCACAATGTACAGACTTTCACAATGTCACGCGCTGATCACTTGTTCACGATGCTTCCAAGACTGACTTGCTCCGTTGTTTGATCCCTCTTATACCGCTCCCTTCGTTCTCGATTTATTCTATTCCCGGAATCATGAGATCATGTTTCCAACGCAAAGAATTATTCTAGAATAATGAGATCAGTCTCTTGTACGAGCGTGGTACAGCATGAGATCACCGCCACAGAGTCTTCTAGAGCATCCCATGTGAACAGTTATTCCCAGACGTTCTCATGTGGACTATTCGAGATTAATTACGTTACCATACGTGGTGAGATCATCATGACATCATCCGCTTCCGGGCCGTCGCGCCGTCGTCTCAATACATCATCCGCCATCTTGTGGCGACGGCCATTTTGAGAGTATTACAATATTGAGTACTGTTTTGTATTGTCACCAACACTAAAAGCGTATACAAAATTTCAGCTCAATCGGATGTCAAGAAGTGGTTCTAATTTAGCTTGCAAGATTTGACCCTCACATACTAACATACCAACAAGGCAAGTTAAATAAAAGCTTGTAACAAATCTATCCCACGGGAACCGTACATTTTTCCGGGGTCAAAAGTAGCCTATGTGCTATTCCAGATTATACGCCAAATTTCATCCAGATCCGTTCAGCCGGTCTGGTGTGATTGAGCAACAAACATCCATCCATCCAAACTTTTGCATTTAAATTTTATTTAAGTGTGTAAATCTTTGAATTTGTACAAATTTTCCGCCAAATCGTTATACAGCGCCACCGCATAATATGGTGACCAACAGGCTCAACTAAAATAAGCAAGATGTCGGAGCTGTCAAGTACTGTTTTATTTTGGCTATTTTGTCAAAACCAAAGCTTATTTCCTCCTTACAATTTGGGATTCACTTTATAATTTCATACTCCATCGAACTTGTATAAAATTATCGCCAAAGCTGATCCAAGATTTTTGCAAGTTTTATACTTTTTTTTTTTGGTAATTTGGCTCAATTTTGCACATAACGGTTGAAAAGGTGTTTCACAATAAATATTTACAACGTGCCTGATAAATCAATTTTCGTTTAAAATGTTTAAATTTTTAAATTTGTATAAAAGTAGACAAAAACGCAGCCTTAAAGATGTTTTAGCTTCAGAGTAACCACTCACTTGTATGAAGTTGGCCTTTAGAAGAAAGATCAAAGGTAAATCAGCGCGCCCTGGTATTCGTATGGCAAACTTACGTGTTTAACAGCTGTCATTTCGAGGTGATTTTTGTTCTTATAAAAAGTGACCTAGAGTGTGACTTACATCTGATTTTGAGCAATAACGCTGTAAACGCTGTACAGGGTGATTCACGAACCAATCCCCGTTCTTGCTCCCACTGCAAGATTGTTTAACAATAAATTTTTGCAGGATTTTTTTAATCAAAGATTTATCGCATGTGGTAACACTAGATCATGGAATCCAGAATGACGAAGTTGCTATAAAAAAGGATATATCCATGAAAGTTAAGATAATGTAATAATTTATAAGTGGAGATTGATAATCCATCTATGTATATGCCAGTCATTTGGGGGCTAGCCCAGACGGAGTTATTTTCAAAAAAGAAAAATGAATATGGTCTTATAGAGGTTAAATGTCCATTGAGTAAAAAATTTAAATGAATATCTGAAACTTAAGAACTTTTGTCCCGATGATAAATTAGGATTGAAGCAGAGTCACCATTATTTATTTCAAGTATAGTCTATATTTTTATTATTTGTCCACAACCTGTTGTATTATCTTTGTTAAAGCAAAAAAATCCTACATTAATGTAAATAAAAAAATGTGTTGTAATAACTTGGATGAGATTTGATGTCAACTATCAGTGACACGTCAGCTCGACAGCGTGTAGCAAAGCATGTTACAGAGACAGTTAAATTAGAATAAATTGAATTATGCCGCGAAAGCAAAAACATTATTGTGTCCAGACATAAATATTATATACATGATGTTCATAAATGATCCATACATCCAGTAGGCTTTGAAAGTAAAAATCTTCTGCACATACATTCTCTTTTACCGCTAGGAGTCGACCGAGCTGTAGTGAGTAATAATCCATAATCCCACCATTTTTTTTAGTCTATGTACCGCTGCGATATACACATTTCCCTACGCTAGTCTTTTTATTTCGTTCACTACCATACTGTCACCTACCTGCAACCTGAAAACAATTCTTTTGACATTAGATTTCGAGATGATCAACCGTTGAACGTTGGTTGAACGTTGCACGTTGAACTCCAAATATTTTCATCAAACTTATCGTTAAAGTAAAATTGTACAAAACAAAACACTCACTCACAAAAGTGACGTCATTTTATTGACATTTCTCATAGCAAACAAACACAATAATAATCGATGATTTTTCTCGAGTGGCAATTTGTAAGTGAGATTTTGGACATTTCTCCTAAAATTTGACATTTCGCGTGAGTTGAAAAATTCAATATCTATATACTCAAATAAAGTGTTGAGAGTGTTGCAAATAAACTAAACCTCTAATATTGAGTTTGTATTGTACTCTGGGGTCGTAGGGCTATTCAGCCTCTCAGAACGTCGACCATCGGTGATCTTTGTTGAAAACCCTACTCGCATCTAGGAATTCTTTGCAAAGTTCACATGTCGAGAACCAAGGGAGAGAAAGGTCACCTGCAGCAGAGCCCTGCATCCGGAGTTCGCATATTTAATTACCAAGATCACCCGCTTAGTCATGCAGTCTTTGGCATATGCTGTTCCACCTTGACTTATGGGGTTATTTTATAGAGGTTTACTCCTCGCCGTGAAGCCAGTTCCCCGGGGTGTTTGACTACAGCGTACCACCACTACGCCTTGTGGTGGTTTCTGTTGCAGCCAACCACATTACGGTTTTAATCAGATGAGCGGCGTAGATTCATCTGTGGCTCGGGCACCTCGGGTTTGCCCCACCCGTACTCCGGCTATGCAGCCTGAGCCCCTGAGGACTTCAGCTCGGCTAGGAGGTGTCGCTACTCACCAAGGCTTTAGATATAACCTGCCTGTCTTCTAATATTGAGTTAAAAAAGGAATAAATATTTGATTTAGTGTTTATTCCCAGCCTTGGGGTCGTTAAGAAAGAGTGCATTAAATAATGACTAATCAATATGATTATGACCTACGGTAAAACCTCTTGCTTACAACCGTGTGTTGTACAGTGTGTGCGACTTATTAGGGAAATAATTTTTAACGGACGTTAAAGTGGTTAGTTAATAATTTCCAGCAAAAGTGTATCGGAAGAAATAGCCCGGTATTGCGGCCTCCTACGTTCTCCAGATTTAAATCCATATGACTTTTTCGTGTGGGGCCACATCAATCACCCCGTTTACGCAGAGACTGGATACAATAGAAAAACTTCAAATGCGGGTTAAAATTGCGGCAAGAATGGCAGATATTTTCGACCGACTGGTCCTTATACATCATTCAAAGTGGGTTCAAAAAATTTCTGACTTGATCAGACGCTATCGCTAGTAGGATTCCGTGGTCGCAATTCACTCACATCAAGAATAATAGTGGCATAAACAACCGATTTCCAATGCCTCCAGAAAAAAAAAACTAATGAAGTTAAATCCACACTCTATGCCCTTGAAGAGGCATCTTGCATATGTACGACATTTGGAATTGATGTAAATTTAATTCGTCTTGAGATCCTCATTCCCCATGTCTCAGGGGGTCCCCTTGATTTAATTACTATAAACCACGTCTAAATAATACCTTGTCGCAAGTGTCCCAAGGGGGCAACCAACAATACATGGCACAGTTTAGAGGGTTAATGAAAACGAGATAACAAGTTAATATTGGGGAGTAAAACCAGTTCAATTTATCGTACCGACCTTTAAAAATTGTTGTACTCCGAAAAAGAAAGAGGTGAATAAAAGTAACATAATAGCGCAAAAAAATACAGGCTGTTCTATTTGAAAACAAAAAAAGCGATGGAATATATATTTTTTCTATTAAGTACCACATTGAAATCAAAAAGTATAGCCTACAAACGACGTATCTAACCTTCTTTTACCTACCTACAAAATATTATAATTTTATGGTTAATAGCAAAGCTTTTATAAATTCTTTTTAACCATTTTTTTTTAATCATAACTGCATTGTTCTTCAATAAAAATTAAAAAACATTACACAGGTGTACAGCATTTACCACGGCAAACAATAATATAAAAAAATACGCAAGGGGTTTCATTAAAAAAAAAAGTTTCATACGGTCCTGGAAAATTGGACAAAGTTAGGTAACTCGTAAATATTACGAAATGCAGTTTTTTCTGTATCATTTTATTGGACTGACCAAATTCTTTAAAAATTAATAATAAAGGCATAAGAGACCGATCCCACACTAAAGGCTCACTCTGTATAGTCGTTAGAAATTCGATCGAGCACAATAGACGTGTCTCGTGAAAGAGAGAAAGAAGGATGTATTCCATTATACAATGCAACAAAGTGCAAAAAAAATATAAGTACGTAATCTGTTTTACCTCTAGGAGTCGAGGAGTGGGCGCACCGAGCCGTACTGAGGAACAATCCATATTTCCATTCTTTTTTTGAAGTCTATCGATATCCGATCACCCTTACAATAGTTTTTTATTTCTCTCCCTAGGGTATACTGCCACATCAGATCAATTCCTTCAACACAACCAACGCATGATGAATGATAAAGTTAGTTGTTTTGTGCAAACTGCACAAAGGACGTTAAACTCCATTTTCATCAAATTTATCGTTAAAATGAAATTGTACAAAACAAAACACAAGATTTATTTAAGCATCAAATGGTTTTTTACAAAGAATTTAGATCATCGTTGTAACTGCATTTTCGACGTTTTTATCACTGAACTTTTATTTTTGTCTGTAAAGATTCACTTTTTCTTTACTTCTATGTTCGTATTTATCTCAAAATTGCTATATCCTTACTTATATATTTACATTAATCATTCTAAATGTTTACGTAGTTTGTGTTGGTTGAGATTTCCTTTAATTTTAGATCTATATTCACATTTATCACAATTATACCACTGGACTTCATAATCTTTTGAATGTTTGTTTTTTCTATGTTGGCTCAAAGTTGCTTTATCTTTACTTCTATATTTACATTGATCACAGTGATGCCATTGAATTTCATGATTTTCTAAATGTTTACGTAGTTTGTGTTGGTTGAGATTTCCTTTAATTTTAGATCTATATTCACATTTATCACAATTATACCACTGGACTTCATAATCTTTTGAATGTTTGTTTTTTCTATGTTGGCTCAAAGTTGCTTTATCTTTACTTCTATATTTACATTGATGACAGTGATGCCATTGAATTTCATGATCTTCTAAATGTTTACGTAGTTTATGTTTGCTGACATGAGCTTTATTTTTAGATCTATATTCACATTTATCACAATTATACCACTGGACTTCATGATCTTTTGAATGTTTGTATTTTTTATGTTGGCTCAAAGTTGCTTTATCTTTACCTCTATATTTACATTGATCACAGTGATGCCATTGAATTTCATGATTTTCTAAATGTTTACGTAGTTTGTGTTTGGTGAGATGACCTTTAATTTTAGATCTATATCCACATTTATCGCAATTATACCACTGGACTTCATGATCTTTTGAATGTTTGTATTTTTTGTGTTGGCCCAAAGTTTCTTTATCCTTACTTCTATATTTACATTGATCACAATAATGCCACTGAATTTCATAATCTTCTAAATGTTTACGTACGTTGTGTTTAGTGAGATGCCATTTAGTTTTAGATCTATATTCACATTTATCACAATTATACCACTGGACTTCATGATCTTCTGAATGTTTGAATTTTTTATGTTGGCTCAAAGTTGCCTTATCCTTACTTCTATATTTACATTGATCACAGTGATGCCATTGAATTTCTTGATCTTCTAAATGTTTACGCAGTTTGTGTTTGCTGAGATGACTTTTAATTTTTGATCTATATTCACATTTATCACACTTATACCACTGGATTTCATGATCTTCTAAATGTTTATATATTTTGTGACTGCTTAAGGAAATTTTGTGTTTAGCCCTAAAATCGCATTCATCACAATTATACCACTGAATTTCGTGATCTTTTAAATGTGTACATCTTTTGTGAATGTTTAACGTCCTTTTCCGTTTAGATTTATATTCACATTGATCACAATGATGCCACTGAATTTCATGCTCTTTAAATGTGAAAGTTGTTTTCATTTTAGATCTAGATTCACATTGATCACCAGGATGCCATTGAAGTGGATGTTTTTTGTAGTCACATCTTTTTAGGAAGTGTTGAAACCAAATTAGAATGAAATGAGTCTCAAAACCGCAATTTCTACAAGCATACTTTTGAGTTTCTGTAGGCATCCAAGTTTCTGAATCAGTGTGAGCTGAGTGACAATGTAAGATGTGATGGTTGAGAATCATTGCAAAATCACTTTGGAAGTCACAATATTTGCAAGCATAAATCTCAACATTAGTACTTTCACAGTTGAAGGGCTGAAACACCATTACATGCTTCTTCCCAAGGTTCTTTCTGAATTTCAGCATTGACATGTTGGCACCTGTTCATTAAGTGCCTGCTTAACTGTGATCTTCTCACCACAAGTTCTAACCTCAATTTTAGAATGACTTCAACTCTTGTCTGTAATTGGTGGATGATGTTATGAGAGTGACTTGCACAAACCAAACAAAACTGACTTCACAATTTCTTCTGAAAATTGCAGCTCCGCGTTTCAGTAAATACCTATTAATTTTTGGAACGAATAAAGTAGTTTAAATACCATCATAAATACTCACCAGCAATTCGGACGTGAATTAACGTGAAGCTGCTTTACACGTGTTTGTAGATAATTTATTAAAAATGGATCTTTTAGCTCCCGACACGTCTAACCACTTACTCGTATGAAGTTGGCCCTTAAAACCATAGACATTTAAGTGGGGGAGACTTTGTCATCCTGAAAACAAACGACTGATGCGCAAGTGCTAACGCGGGCAATGTTAATCGGTTGTTACGCACAACTGCATCTTTCATACTTTTTTATATCTTGGTTAGCATGATTGAAAATGGAACATTACGCCCGTAAAGTAAAAGGGCCACAAAATTATCACAAAAGAAATGAACAACATTTCATAGATTAGCAGTTGTGCGTAAAACGTTGTACGTACCTCTGGCCGAAAGAGTGTGTGGCCGCCACGCACGTTAGAAGTGATGATAGGTTCAGAAGGGGTAATATTAAGTAAATAGAAGAATGAGTAGTAACGATTACATTAATTTATTTTGTATAATTTCCATGGGTTCGCCTTTTGTCCGTTTCGGCCATGGCACTTTTTAAATTACTTGCATAATTTATTCAAAAATCACAATCCACTCAATTGTACAATTTTTGCCACAGAAAAATTACTTAACCCATCTGTCATTTACAGTCTGAATCTACCTACCTGATTTATAAGAAATAAAAGTCCCACTCTACTTTGCGAAAATATCCGTCAAAATCAGTACAAAACGCGTTTAGAGCCCGATATGTATTAATTAATTACAGTAATCAATGATCATAAAAATAAATTACCGAAAAAAAAATTTGGCCAAGAGCCAAAACATATTTCGCCCGAAAGACATAGAATGTTTTTTCAATACCGGAGTAGTGTAGCACCGAAAGTAAAAAGAAGTTTAAAAGAAAAATACCAGTAGTCGATTTGCTATACGTTGTCACGGATATAACAAGCGCAACAAACAAAGTGAAAAAAGCGGTGTCACAAATAAAAAAATTATGAAAGTGAATTAAAATTGTGATGAGAATGCTCTTGCAGAAGAAATTGAGATAGCGGCGGAGAATGCAAAAGAAATTACTCAGAAAACATGCTTTTGGCTTATTTTGGTGAAAAAGTACCTGCAAAGAAAATTGTAACATTACTTTACATATGAATAAACATTAATGACATTCTTTTTCGCCCTAGGGCGATATAGAGCACGTTTACAGCAGTTGTGATTCAGTTTCCGATTGAGTTTTTAAATTTATTATCTCCCACTGCATTGCCTCCACATAAATTGGTGGAACAAGAATGCGTGTTAAACGATTGCATCAAAATACAATTGATTGCGAAATTTGAACCGGACGATCAACTGGAAAACATATTTTAATACCCAGAATCCATATAACGTATTCTGGTACATGCAATTTTCCTTGAGGCAAACCCAATTTCCAATCACGTTAGCATTCGCTATGACCATTAATAAATCGCAAGGGCAAACCTCAATAAGGTTAGGATTTTGTTATCAGAACCTGTCTTCGGCCAAAATTTGGCGTTCAAAAGTGTTGGCTTATGAACTGGTTGCTATGACATTTTCTTATTTGCATGAATGAAAATCTAAAAAATTAAATAAAAAATAGAAAAGATTTTTTTTTTTTCATAACTAACGATGCATGGTTGTTTTCAGTATTTTTCAAAGAATCAAGAAAAAAATATGACCGAAAAATTATTTGATATTGAACCAAACTATGTAAACATTTCCTCAGAATCGCACGTGGCTTCTATATTAAGACTAGGAATTTTTTTCTACATAATTATATATTCGTCCCCATAGCGATTTCTGCCAATTTTTTTAATCCAAATGGGTTTACAATCTAAAGCTCCAATTACTGTTGGAAACAACAATTTTTGTCGCAACCCAATTAATAGTATGTATTTGATACATAGTACATCTTTAGCTACCCCAGTCTCAAATCCTAACACATACAAAAATTCTTGCAGCTATATCCATATAAAGTATATGTATTTAATTGTAAAGGTAGATAACTAAATGTATATTATTTTAGTATTTTACCACGTACCTGATAGACTTTTTTGATTTTTGTGTTAGCATCTATATATAATGCACCACCACGCGTGTCGTTAGTTTCGTTAAGAAAGTAGTTGTAAAGCCATAACACATTTTCAGGGGTAAAGCTGAATAATTTGATAAATTCGGCATCGGATTCGTCTTGGTCAACATTATTGGTCACGCTTCGAATTGCTGTAAGCACCCGAAGGATTTACAGTTTTTTTTTTTTTTTCAGCAAAAGGTGATTTTTATTAATACAGACTGTAGCAAATGCTTCTACGGAAGGCTGACAAGCAAAACCTTATTCCTAAGCTTTTGCTTAAATTTTTATTAATACCGATTTCCTTATAAAAATGCCAGTAAAAGCAAATGCTTAATTTTATTAATATCACCCATTGTTTCATTTTTCTCTTTAACAAAGTGTGAAATTCAATAGACAGTGGCTTAATGAAATTAATCCTCACTTCCAAGAAAAAATTATTATTCTGTTACTCAAAGATATTTATCCCAGATGCACTTTGAGGACAAACATTTTTCCAATGGAGTCCGCCACAAAAAAAAAATTGATAGCTTCAATGTGTACTATTATTACCCCATACATAATTTTGTTTCAGTCTATGAAAAAAAAAAAAAAATCTTATTAAAAAATGCAATTTAAAATTTGATTTGCATTCAAGTATTATCTGACTTGCACCAAATTTGAATGTAGCCAATCAGCGTGTCGGTAACGGTCTATCACTTTGCCTTTACCCCGACTTTGTGGTCCAATCCCAAATTGGAATAGCACTCCAGTAGGCGTTGAAAGTAAAAATCTTCTCCACATACATACATCACAATGATCCATATTCTCACATGATATTTTTTTGTAGTCTATGTAGACTAAACTGCAAATTTATCGTTAAAGTAAAATTTTACAAAACAAAACACAAGGTTTATTTGAGCATCAAATGGTTTCTTACAAAGAATTTACATAATCGTTGTAACTGCATTTGCCACGTTCTTATTACATAACTTAACGATCCCCTGAATGTTTATTTGTGTCTGGAAAGATTCACTTTTTCTTTACTTTATTTATACCACCATCCGTTTTCGTTTTAGATCCATGTTCACATTTATCACAAGAATACCAGTGAACTTCGTTATCCTGTAAATGCTTATATTTGAAACCCCTTCTCGTGTGTTGGATCTATATTTTATTATGTTCTAGATGTTTACATAGTTTGTGACTCGTTAATTTCGCTTTCATTTTAGATTTATATTTACATTGATCACAATAATGCCACTCAATTTCATGATCTTTTAAATGTTTAGCTATTTTATGATTGCTTAAGGATCTTTTATGTTTGGCCCTAAAATCGCATTCATCACAATTATACCACTGAATTTCATGATCTTTTGAATGTTTGTATTTTTTATGTTGTCTCAAACATGCTTTATCCTTAGTTGTATATTTACATTGATCACAATGATGCCATTGAACTTCATGATCTTCTAGATGTTTACGTAGTTTGTGTTTGCTTAGATGACCTTTAATTTTAGATCTATATTCACATTTGTCGCAATTATACCACTGAACTTCATGATCTTTTAAATGTTTACATATTTTGTGAGTGCTTAAGTATCTTTTCCTTTTAGCCCTAAAATCGCATTCATCACAATTATACCACTGAATTTCATGATCTTTTAAATGTGTACCTCTTTTGTGTATTTTTAACGTCGATTTCAGTTTAGATTTATATTCACATTGATCACAATGATACCACTGAATTTCATGTTGTTGTAAATGTGAAGATATTTGATGTATTTTTAAAGTTGCTTTCATTTTAGATCTATATTCACATTGATCACAATAATACCACGAAACTTCATGATTCTCTGAATGCTTCAATTTTTTATGTTGTTCCAAACTTGCTTTATCCTTACTTCTATATTTACATTGATCACAATGATGCCACTGAATTTCATGATCTTCTAAATGTTTACGTATTTTGTGTTTGATGACAGGACCTTTAAGTATAGATCTGTATTCACATTTATCACAATTATACCAATGTACTTGATCATCTTTTGAATGTTTGTATTTTTTATGTTGGCTCAAATTTGCCTTATTCTTACTTGTATATTTACACTGATCACAGTGATGCCATTGAATTTCATGATCTTCTAAATGTTTACGTAGTTTGTGTTGTTTGACATGACCTTTAATTTTAGATCTATATTCACATTTGTCACAACTATACCACTGAACTTCATTATCTTTTAAATGTTTACATATTTTGTGAGTGCTTAAGTGGCTCTTCCTTTTAGCCCTAAAATCGCATTCATCACAATTATACCACTGAATTTCATGATCTTTTAAATGTGTACATCTTTTGTGTATGTTTAACGTCGTTTTCAGTTTTGATTTATATTTACATTGATCACAGTGACGCCATCGAATATCTTCTTTATGGATGCATTTTATTAGGAAGTGTTGAAACCAAATTAGAATGAAATGAGTCTCAAAATCGCAATTTCTACAAACATACTTTTGAGTTTCTGTAGGCATCCAAGTTCCAGGATCAATGTGAGCTGAGTGACATTGTAAGATGTGATGGTTGAGAACCGTTGCAAAGTCACTTTGGAAATCACAGTATTTGCAAACATAAATCTCAACATTGGAATCTTCACAGTTGAACTCCATTACATTCTTCTTCGTGAATTCCAGCATTGACATGTTGCACCTGTTAATACAAAGAGTGAATAAAATGTCGGCTTAACTTTGACAGGTGACGTGCACAAGTGACAGTTCGACGAGACTGGAGGACCAACACAACCATGCTGGATATAATTTGCGTGTTTTCAAAGATTAAAATAATTTTCTAAGGGGTTCTACCGATTTTTTTATTGGATCTTTAAATTAATGGACCCATGTGTTTTTACCTGAGCTGCGCGCGCATCAGAACGGCAAGTGACATTTCTAAATTTAATTTGGTAAATAATAATAATTTGGTCAAATGTGAAAGCATCAGATATATAAATAAAACAAAATGATGTATGACTGCTTCGTTCCCTTTTGTTCAAATCGAAAACATACCAAAGAATTAAACAACAACTGAAAAAAAAATGTCCCGCATTTTTGCCGTTCAGACAACTAACCTTTTCTACTCAGTATGGATTTCCAAATTTTAAATTAAATGCGATATAGACTGTTTTGACTTCAGAATTAGATCATTCTTTCACTACCTCTACTAAACATCTAAACACAAAGTTCTCAAATATATCTTACTGCCTACGACTTACTGCACACTTGTGTAAATCTGTGAAGCAGGGTTATTTGGTCCTCCAGTGTCGTCGAGCTGTCACTTGTGCACGTTACCAGAGACGTTACCTATCTTCTCACCACCAGTTCTAACCTCAATTTTAGAATGACTTCAACTGTTGTTTTATTCTGTAATTTGTGGACGATCTTATGAAAGTGCCTTGTACAAACGAGACACGAATTTCTGTGAACCCCTTAACAATTTTTTTCTGAGAATTGCAGCCCCGCGTTTCAACAACTACCTATTAATTCTTGGAATGAATAAAGTGGCATAAATTCAATCATAAATACTCACCAGCAACACGAAGATTAAGGTGAAACTGTTGGTACATATTTAAAATGAATAAATATAATTAAAAATGTATAAATTAATGAATAACTCTTTTAGCTTGGGAGTAAGGTCACTTGTGTGAAGTTGGCTCTTAAAACAGGGATCATTTAAATATAATCTCTGAGAGGAAAGATTAGGCGGGTGCAACCACAGAACACTCAACTCAAGAAATCACCAATGCCCAGAAATAGTAATCCTCATATTGATATCAACGCGTTGTATTCGTATGGCAACCTAACTTAAACATAATCACGACCTTCTTGATAAATTTCACTTTAAACCGGCCTGTACATTAAATTATTTGAATTTTAGCATCTGTTGTAGATACTTTGTTGACTGTTTGTGTTACTTGTTTCAATATTTTGTTGTTCTCGTTGTTGTATTCATATTAATAATTCAACAAAATGCCGCGTATGCATAATAAATGCATCGTGCCTTCATGCCAGGCTTCACCAGGGATTCAGGTAAAATTACATATTTTCAGTTGAATTTAACAATAGTTGTAATAATTGTTTATGCAGTACAAGAATTTATTGTGTTGCCTGAGAAAGCACTGGCATGTAATTTTCATTTCAATTCATAAAGAACATCATCGAGAAGAAAACAAACAAAAATTTTAAGTTACAACAAACAAAAGCCAAAATGGTCAGAAATGACCATTCGCCAGTGTGTCATGTGCATGGTTCCTTCACCTAAAGGGTACGAATATTATATAGGAAATATTTCAGCAAAATTGGAAGCATAAAACCGAGTTTTGAAATGACAGAATTAAAAGGACACTAGAAGCAGAGGAAACTTGTTTATCTCATATTGAAAAATTGTGCAGCGTCATATAGCATGGCAATTACAGAAAAACTTCAGTACAATAGAATGGAGGATAAATTCTATGGATTTTAAAATATGTACATTATAGAGAAAACTGTTCGAAATCAAAACATATTAGCCAACAAAATGCTGTTTTGTTATGATGGGTTTTTTACTAAGTACATAATTCTTGTTGGATACTTTTTTCACAAAAAGTTGACAAGTAAAATGTTTTTTGATTTAACAATGAAAACACCATCAGAAATTAAAGCAGCTGGATTTCTTGCAATTCATATTATTCCAGACAACCACAAATGTAATGTCGATTTGTTCAAGTTGTTTGGAAATGGAAGTTTGAAAACCCATGTAAAACATCCATTACACAGCAACATGCCTCTCTGTCCGAGCTTTGACTATTGCTATGTTATAAAGAACTGTAGAAACATTTTTCTGGGCCACAGCATGCACTCCAGTGAAGGAATTATTTCTTCGAATTACTTGAAAACACTGTATGACCTACAAAAAAAAAAACATGGTTATAAAGCCTCTTAGATTTTTAATGAAAAAACACCTTTACCTCTCAAACATAGAAAAAATGAACGTCCGTAGAGCTATGGAAATACTTGCACCCCCTGTCACAACTGCTCTAAATTATTTAGCCATTCATCACAAAGACAAAGTTCTCATGATCTGAGGCAACAGTCAAATTCTTGGAGATGATGTATGCCTTTTTCCAACTGCATGATGTAAGTGATCAAACACAATATTGAGATATCCAGATTCAAAATTAATACCATCCAAGAGAGCTGCAACCCGTTCACCGCCAAAGTATGACAAATGCCCTGGAAGCCTAGCTTTTAGCGACCGTTACTGCCCGAGATGGATACGCTAGAGGGAGCTGGCGGAAGTTTCGGTGAGAACCAGGAACCACGCTTGAAAGGACGGCAGTGGGTGTTCTGCTTCCGTTGAAGTTACACCACGTTATTTTGTTCGGTTTTTAGTGTAGTTTGTGCATGTTTGTAATGTTTGTAGTTACATTGTGCCCCGTTACGTGTTGCGCCCGCTGATGTCATCGCATTGTATCCGTGTCAAAATGGCTTCTAAACCAAACGTTGCGTTACTGTATATTTGATTTATTGTGTTGTTTGTTCGTACATGTTTCGAGACAACAGAGCGATCAAATATTGTTCAGTTCGTGGTCCGCGTTGCAGGCTGCTGTTAGGAGGAGTTAGGTGGCCCTACTTTCGGCGATACCTATGCCCATTGTCTCTTGGGTATATAGGGACCCAGAAAAAGGGAGTTGCTACTAATTCCTTGAACCTACGAAGTCAAAGTTGCAGCACTGTTTTCGAGCTACTGACTAATTGCTCACTTCACTAATATTTAAAATACTAAATAACTAAAAGAATAGTCCCTGAGAGAAGTGCCGTTAACTTGGACTTGGTTTGGACAAGCCTCCAGAAAGATCAACATAACTATGTCTAGGAAAATTCCGTAATAAACTCATTTTTCTTGGTCCGTTGGATGTACAGGTTTGCCCCCATGATAGTAAACTCTCTACCATCTGGCCCCACTGACAGACAATTGTCTGGGTCACTTCGCTTTAGTCTTTCCATTGGATCTACCTGTGGTCTATCACTCTCCGACTTACATGCACTCCACTTAGATAACTCCACGCGTGTCAATATTCTTGCGTTTCTCTCTCAGCTGTTTCATTGTATCAGTCCGTTGTAAATTCCTGTAAACTGCAAAAGCTCAAGGGTGGAATGTATTTAGCTGATCTAACCTCACTCATCATGTACCGCAGGATTGTTAAATTGTATTATTGTTTATTATTTGCCTCCAATTGTTGCTCTGTTGAAATCATGAAAAATTGTCCGTTGTTATTTATTATTTGGAATCATTATGGTTAACATTATGAAATCGCATGTGTACCAACTTAATGCGAAGACACCAGAAATTGTTAACCACAGTACGCAATCACTAAACTCAAGACACTGTTCAAACTGAATAAACATTTAAAACCATCATTTTTGTGTTATCAATTTACGCTCCACTCCTGATTAGCTCTCGCCATGTATCCAAAGAATTTGGGGTTTGTTTTGTTGGGTAAGTTTGAATGTCTCGCCATTGCTTGTCTTGTCAAAAAAAAAAAAATAACACAACGTAGGGTTCTGCTTTTCCTTTCATTGTCTGACGATCACTGGCCAACCTTTTCAATTTCGCGGTGTTTCAAATTTTCAAATTTGACGTTTGGTGACGTCATTGACATTTCATTTCATGTTCAAATGCAAAATGTGGCGGTAATGTAAAAGGGGGGTTGTCACAGTGTGATGTACATAATTATATACTAATTTATTACAATAAATGTTTGAACATACCGACCTAAATTTTTTCTTGAAAATTATTAAAATTATTTTAATGCATTTTAGCGTTATTGCGTTTTTACTATTAAATAATTTGTTTTGTCATATTCAATTTTTTCATCATAGCATTCACTGTTAACACTGATTGTGATAAGATCCAACTGATTCCGACGAGATCGGTCAAATTTGAATAGTACTTTATTCACATTAACACATAGATACTCAAAACTACTTTCTTCTCCAACAGAGCGGCATACGACGAACATTACTATCAATCTTTCGCATGTAAATTGCCGCTTCATTTGGATGAGGTACAAACAATTACTGCGCCATCTACTCACTCAGAATCAAATCTTTTGAAATTTTTGCCACTTTAAGGTTATGTACTGCCGCTAGTCGGGTAGAATATTTCACTCGATTTACTCGTTTAGTCACGTCACAACACAATTCTTCACATTTGATTTTCTTTTTCCTTTTATTATCACAGCCATAGTGACTACTATTTACTCCACTCCAACTCCCGCCAACCCGAACGCAGCGTGTGTATTTAAATCTGTGATAGTCCCTAATATGAAATCTAGAAAAAAATCCAACTGTAAAAAAACCTATATGGCCTTCGAACCGATTGAGAGCCGCTCTCATGATTGAAGGACTATTAGCAAACAAACCTTTATCTCTTGGCCTAAAGAGAAAAGAACTTTTTTGCTGCATTGAGTGCGGATGAACGACGCCCAATTAATTTCTTTCAGTTTTAGTCTGACTGCTTGACGGTGCACTAAATTTTCTTAAAATGTCTTTATTTTCAAATAGTTACTGATCGATATAATAAGGACTTGTAAGTATTTGGATACATTTCCTTAACGCCCGGTGGATATAAAGTGTAACAAACTTCCGGCATACTTCTTAGCTTACAGAATTTGACCAAATTTTGAACTCGCTATCCATCAGTGTGCCCTCCTACACTCCTTAGAACTACTACTGTTACTACCTTGACTGCAGACCAACACGAATAAAATGGTGGAAATCTGCTGCTACCGGCTGACTATGCGCCGCTAAACGACTTTATTTGTCATGAGAGTAAAATGGACATTTGTGTCACATTTTTCTGACGTTTGAAGAACAGGAAACTAATCACTTAACTATTCACTGAAACTATTTAAGCATCAAATGGTTCTTACAAATAATAATTTACATCATCATTTTAAAAGCAGCTTTCAAAATTTGGCATTTCTTATTCTGGGATACTGCCAACTTAACTTTTTATTCAGTGGCCGCCGGGCGCTAAGAAATAAATTCAGTAGTACATGCCGTTCACGATTGTTTTAAACACGCAGTATGCCAACAGTTTTTTTTGTGAGATATTCGAAATATTCGAAATGTTGCCTTGTTGACATTTTATCCTAACACTTTTAGTTGATCCAAAATGCCGAAAGTAATTTCTGCCGACAAGAAAGCATGTATTAAAATGAGTGTTGGTGAATACAAGCAAGACAGACCAGCCCTTACAAACGAAAACATTTTCGAAAGGCTTTCACGTATTTTTGAGGTAACTCCTTTTTTAATATTTAGTAATGATGTGGATAAATTAAAATGTTTCATTGCAGGTCGGTAGAAATTCAATACTTAGTCTCTGAAAAAATTTTGAGCACCTAGAATCTTACTTTTGCAGTAAAAGATCTAAGACTCATAAATTCCTAAATTATGTGTTTCGGAAAGATTTTCAATCTCTCATTTGGCAATATAATTCACAAAATTTATATTTTACTCTGCATACATTGCTAACAGACGCAAGTGAAAAGTTTCGAAAAAGATCTAAAAAGTAATCCTTCAAAAATTAGAAGTGAAGGCAAAAGGTTTACATCTTACATGCAGGATGTCAGTTTGTTTTTTTGGATGGATGCCAGTTTCAAGATCACCAGAAGACAATGAATGGAAAAATATTTCAAACGTGGGTGATTAATTAATTAATTCCTGCTTTAGTAAGACCATTGAATTTGTAACTATCAGAATTGCCGATGCAATGTAATTTTTCGTGCCTCTCCGAAGCATTGCCGTCAACAGATGGCGTGACTGTAAAAAGTCTTGCAAGTCTTGCAATACTGGGGAATTTTGTTTTTACGAAATCCATGCTACATGTTACTTGTCATTTTCATTACAAAACAGATTTTCAATTTAAATTTTGATTCCATTGTTGAATGATCACATATGATTGGTTAAAATATATATGAGTGAAATAGTCACATATAATGATATAATGTCATTTTGTCCTATCGTCTAGCCGGCCTTGCGCTAATAGTGCATGAGGCGCCGTTGTGGACAAAATGTTTTTGTTACAATCTTACTAATATTATAAATGGGAAAGTTTGGATGGATAGATGTTTGTTGCTCAATCACGCCAGAACGGATCTGGATGAAATTTGCCACAGAGATAGAGTATAGTCTGGAATAGCACATAGGATACTTTTGATCCCGGAAAAATGTACGGTCCCCGTGGGATAGATTTGTTTTTTTTTTTCACAGAGCAAGGGATCAAATGATGATTTTTGCAAAGTGTATCACAAATGAATGCGGATGAATGAGATCAGTGGGTATTACGGCGCCGGCGGTTCAGATGGTAGCTACGCCCCCCTTTCCCAAGCGGGCCCCGATGATAGCTACACCCCCGGTTCCAAGGGGGCTCTGATGGTAGTTACGCCTTTATCTCTCAAGGAGGCCCGGATGGTAGCAACGCACTCCATCCCCAAGGGCCCCCCGATGGTTAACGATGCCCCAAAGGGGCTCCGATGGTAGCTACGCCCCACTTCCCAAGGGGGTCCCGATGGTATCTACGCCCCGCTCCTCAAGGGGGCCCCGATGATATCTACGCCCCCCTGCCACAAGGGAGCTTCAAGGGGAAACGCGATAGTTGCAACGTTCACCTGTCGCAAAGGGACCCGATGGTAGCTACTCCCCCCCTATCCCAAGGGGGCTTCCAGGGGGAACTGTTGGTAGCTACGCCCCCTATCCCAAGGGGGCTTCCAAGGGGAACTGTTGGTAGCTACGCCCCACTGTCCTTATGTGGCCCCCGATGGCAGCTACGCCCCCCTGTCCTAACGGCCCCCCCGACGGTAACTTTGCCCCCCTGTCCCATGGGGCCCCCATGACCTGATGATGGCCCCCGTTGGTCGAAAACGTTTGTTAGGAATAATAAAATAAAAACAAAAATACAGGAAGTAAATTGGAAAAAACGTTTCAAAACCTGTAGGGCTACACCATGATGTAATTTTGTTTTGTTTGTTTATTTTTTATTAATTTCTTTAATGAACGTTTGCTTTTGTTTTCATTTTTATATTCTCTGTTCATAAATTAAAAAAAACACCCAACCGGCAACGTTTTTTACCTTTGGACGCCTGCGCCCAAAGTAATAATCAAACCTCTGTTCCGTTAAATTATTTGATTTTTCATTTCCTAGTTTTTCCGAAAAAACTAATTCAGAAAATTGTTATTGCCGAGGTAAATATTTTCTGCTTCAAAAATCATGCCAATTGTGCGATTGTATTGTCGAGGATAAATACGTGTCTATGAATATATTGAATCTAAATTTTAGAATAACAATGCGGGCGCCCTCTGTCCAACTGTTAGGAAAGTATAAAAGCCGGCACGATTTTGCTCATTGGATCGGCAATTCTGATAGTTACAAATTCAATGGTAAGACTATCATAAAATATAAATGTGTAGTGATACTAGACAATGCACCGTACCACTCAATGCTACCCACTTTGTCTTCCACCAAGGCAAAAATGCAAAAATGGTTGATTAATCACAACATACAATTTGATCAAAATTTTGCCAAAAATCAGTTGTGGAAATTAATAACACCTTTCAAAGGAAACAACCAAAAACAATACAGGGTGCCCATTCTTTCTGTTTACGCCAGAAGATTCAGATATAGGCAACATATTAAACACTTTGCTTAAAGTATTCATTTTTTAAATAAAGAATCGTAGTGGGTCTAAAATTAAACTCAAAACAATCCTTTAATCAAATTCGAAATTTAAATCCTTAAAAAAATAGTTGTTGATGAAATGTTTAATATGTTGCCTACTTCTGAATGTTCAGGCGTGAACAGATAAAATGGGCACACTGTATGTCATAAACAAGATTTTAAATGACCAAGGATATGAAGTTCTTAGATTACCCCCACATCAGTGCCAGTACAATCCAATTGAATTGGCATGTGGGTTTTCTAAGGATTATTAGGATAAACATATAAAAACAACCTGCGAGCAAAAATAAAGTTTCCAATTTATGGTCGGAATCACTTTTGACATGTACACCTGAAATGTGAAAAAGTTATTGTAGGCACTGGGAACAATAAATTAATTGCTTCAGATTGGACAAAACATATGGGAAATTGTTCGGTTCCAAATATTCCGCCATTCATTATTTAGTTGAAAGACTCTGAGTCAGAATCAGATTTTGATGATGCAGATTCAAAAATTTAATATAGGTAACTATTTAGCAAAATTTTGACTCCAGCTTCCCACATTCCCCCAGAATGCGGTGATGCAGGTGGGATGAAGTGCCATCGAGTTCCATTGGTTGCTAACTGAATCTCTGGAAAGATTACACCAGTGCATAAAATAACAGACGCGATGGATTATATATATTATCGGCCTCATGACGTTAATAACTATAACCGAGTAAATATTAATATTAAGGAATAAAAAAATGGTATTATCTGGACACATCAATAAACAATAATCCGTCGGTAAAAAAATACCTCAATTTTTCTATTAACAATGCATTTAATTAAGTTAACGTATAAACCCTGGTAATAATAATTGTTAAACTGAAATCCTGGAATTTTTTCCCCTTCTTGGAGCTGTTTGGCAAAGATCCCCGTTGGAAAAGAAACATATTTTTCACTTATTTATTAACAATCAAAAGCTTAACAAAATTCAAAACAATGAAAGATTTTTTTTTCAATTATCACTACTGATAGAATTATGTTTTGTTTTTGTCGCACTCGTTGCAATTGGCCACCAGCATTCGGTAAACAAGGGCATGAGTTGGCTTCGACCCGGGCGAACTCGACAATCTCCGCCGCAAAATTCTTCGCGACAACCACAGAGCCAAGTTTTTCTGACGTTTGAAGAAAAACGTTATTATTATTTCGAAATCATCTAACAGGAAACTAACCACGAAATTTGAAGGTTAAATTTAAAATTAAAATTTGGTAGTGTCGGACAAGTGATTAGATTAGATCCCGGAACTGCCAACGAATGATAAATAATAAAGTTAGTTGTTTTGTGCAACGCATGTTGAACCGCTTCAACTGAAACTGCACAATGGACGTTAAACTCAAATTTATCGTTTAAGTAAAATTGTACAAAACGAAACACAAGATTTATTTCAGCATCAAATGGTTCACATCATATAGTTGAATGAACTTAATGATCCTTATTTTGCGTCTGTAAAGATTTACTTTTTCTTAACTTCTATGTTCGCATTTATCACGGTTATACCAGTGAACTTCATGATCTTCTAAATGTTTATATTTGTTATTTCTGATTAAACCCCTTTCCGTCTTAGATCTGTATTAGAGATGTTTAATTATTTTGTGTTCGTCTACGATCATTCACATTGCTAGAAATGATACCACTAAATTTTATTATGTTTATGTACTTTGTGACTCTTTAAGTTCCCTTTCACTTTAGATTTGTATTCACATTGATCACAATAATGCCACTGAATTTTATTATGTTCTAGATGTTTATTTACTTTGTGGCTGTTGACATGATTTTTAATTTTAGATCTATATTCACATTTATCGCAATAATGCCACGGAACTTCATGATCTTTTGAATGTTTGTATTTTTTATGGTGTCTTAAAGATACTTTATCCTTACTTCTATACTTACATTGATCACAATGATGCCATTGAATTTCATGTTCTTCTAAATGTTTATGTAGTTTGTGTCTGCTGAGATCACCTTTAGCTTTGGATCTATATTCACATTTATCACAATAATGCCACGGAACTTCATGATCTTTTGAATGTTTGTATTTTTTATGTTTTCTCAAATTTGCTTTACCCTTACTTCTATATTTACATTGATCACAATAAAGCCACTGAATTTCATGACCCACGAAATGTTTACGTACTTTGTGTTTGGTGAGATCCGCTTTGATTTTAGATCTATATTTACAATTATCGCAATTGTGCCACTGAATTTCATGATCTTTTAAATGTTTGGCTATTTTGTGATTGCTTAATGATATTTTCTGTTTAGCCCGAAAATCGCATTTATCACAATTATACCACTGAATTTCATGATCTTTTAAATGTGTACATCTTTTGTGTATGTTCAACGTCGTTTTCCGTTTAGATTTATATTCACATTGATCACAATGATGCCACTTAATTTCATGCTGTTTTAAATGTGAAGATAGTTGATGTAATTTTAAAGTTGTTTTCTTCTTAGAATTATATTTGCATCTTTTTAGGAAGTGTTGAAACCAAATTAGAATGAAATGAGCCTCAAAATCGCAATTTCTACAAATGTACTTTTGATTTTGCATAGCCATCCAAGTTTCGGAATCAGTGTGCGCTGAGTGACATTGTAAGATGTGATGTTTGAGAATGATTGCACCATCACTTTGGAAGTCACAATATTTGCAAGCATACATCTCGACATTGGAATCTTCGCAGTTGAAGGGCTGAAGCCTCATTATATGCTTCTTTCCAAGATTCTTTGTGAATTCCAGCATTGACATGTTGCACCTGTTAACACAGAGAGTGACTAAAGCTTCACTGTGAAGGCCCCCAGCATATCGCAAACGATCCATCGGCGCACAAAGCGTCGCACAAAGTTTATCTCATTATTTTCTGATACAAATGTTACAGGTGGTTTATGGTAACTAAAACAAGGGGGCCCAATTGGGACGAAGGTAGAAAGTCCCAACGGGGCCCTCTTCTTTTAATCATTTTACTTGTAGCCACTTGTAACATTTGCATCGGAAAATAATGATATTAACTCGATTCCTAATCGTCCTACCCCTGTCCCAAGGGGGCCCCCAGTTGCAAATGTTTTAAGGGGATTCCCGTGGATCATTGAAATTGGTCAAATTAAAGAAACATACTCCAAGGTCATATTTCCCTCTATGTGAAACTCAAAATGTGGATAGTATTTCATATTTTATGCTCGACCAACATCTAGATGACTGTTTTTGCCATAAAAGGGGTGAATTAGACAATGCTAAAACATTAATTATAATTTTTTTGAAATGTCCTTTTATTTTTGGCAATTCCATAATTTTTTTGCACTCGTCATTCAAAAATCTCACTCGCTCAAAATGAAGCATTTCTATCACTTATAATATAGTCTACTCCATATACCTACTATTGAATTCATTTCTTTGCGCCCACTGAATAAAAAGTTAGGTTGGCAGTATCCCTTGTAGTTTCTTTGCTCTCAGAGATTGGCAGCAAAATCACTAACTTCATTCTCAATTTGCCATTCCATTTGACAGAAAGGCGCGCAAAAATACCAAATTTTGAAATCTGCTTTTAAAATGAGTTCACAACAAAGAAACCGCTTGTCCAAACAGCTTCAAGAAGCAGTTTTTAAATGTTACCAAGAGTTCTAATTCAGTTGCTCTGACAGCTTCTTAACCTACAAAACTGCGTGACTATCTTCGCAAATAATTTTGTAACCAGATTTCCCCTACTACAACTGTCCTTGATAAAAATCCTGATTCACACGTACGAAATTTTCAAAGTTTACACTAGAGCGTGGGCGCTAAGTAATGAATTTCACTGTATAACTGTGCAACTTATTTTTACCTTGTCATTAATGTCAAATAAACACGCGCTTTGTGCGCGCGCTGATGGATCGTTTGTGATAATTATGTTGGGGGCTTCACGCATCAACAGTTCTAACCTCAATTTTAGAATGAAGAAAGTAGCACAAATTCAATAATAAATACTCACCAGCACTTGGAAGGTTCACACGAAACTGTTTTATACCAGTTGGTATATATTTAAAATGAATAAGTATTATTAAAAATGTACAAATTAATGAAGAATTCTTTTAGCTTCCTAACCACTCACTCGTATGAAGTTAGCCCTTAAAAGAAAGATCCGTAGATGGAAAGATCAGAGATAATGGTAAACTCTGGAAAGATTACGCCGGTGCAACAACAGAATACTTAACTCAATAAATAAAAATATTCATTTATATTGATGATTGCCAACAAAATGAGAGCGCTCTTGTATTCCATCTGATTTTGACCAATAACGGTATGAACGGGTTTATATTCATTTGGTAGTTTAACAACAAGCGCCTTGTATAAATGTCGCTTGGTAAACGATGGTCCCCTAGGGACAGGGGTCCCTTGGTACAGGAGATCGCCGGCAACCAAAATTTGCCGCACCGGGCATTAAAAATGAAAATCAATTCTTAAGGAGTAAACTCCAAAAGTTTCACTTCTGTCGCGCGTGGACTCCACACACATTTTTTATTATTTCACTCAAGTTTGTGTTGCCCCCAGAAAAAAACTCGAGTAAAACCATTAGACAAAATTTTGTCATGGTTTTAGTCTCAGGTTTTTTTCGAGCAACAAAACTTTCGTGTAGAAATAAAATTATCCGATTAAAAATCAAGCTCTTGTGTATTTACCCCCTATAAAAATGTCATAAGTTCCATTTCTTTTTAAAAGGGATATATATCCAAGACAGCCCAAGTCAACAATGTTATCTCCGGAAGCTATACAGTAACTCCAATTCCATGCGGCGCCGCAACCCGGGCGGCAGTTCAAAGGGCTTTGACCGACTCCAGGATACATGTGGGTTGGATCAGGCCCCCCTGTCCATATTTTAATAGTTATTCTGCTATTCGGGGCGAAGACAAATCCAACAAATCAAAGATCATAAAAATCCGTCCAGCCCAAAGGGGCCCCCACATCCATGTGAAAAATACTTTACCACCTATTCTCATACATTAAGAAAATCATAAAAATCGGTCCAGCCCAAGGGGGCCCCCATGTACCTGTGAAAAATAGTTTACCACCTATTCTCATACCTACCAAATATACAAAAAAAAATCATAAAAATCGGTCGAACCGTTTTGGAGGAGTTCGACCACAAATACCGTGACACGAGATTTTTTTATATTAGATTTACATTATTTACAAGACAGAAAAACAAGTGTCATTTTTTAGGTTATTTTAATTATTGGTGTCTTTTAATTTAATTTTAAGTGTAATTCCTACTTCCAAGACTAACGTCAGTCGTTCGTTTGTTACAAAAAAGGCATAGATCGAAAAAGTAACTAAATACATACAAATCATAGGCAAGATAACCAAAATTAAAGATCTACTATTTCTGAAATATGAGAGGGAAAAATGTCATAATTTACCAGTTGGTATCAATACAATTAGCTCAATACCTTTAAGAATTGCGACATTTTTGGAGTCAGATAACCCAAAAGATTTTACGGGTCATTGTTTTCGTCGCTCTTCTGCTACTTTGTTAGTCAACAGAGGTGGCGATCTTCTGTCGTTAAAAAAAACATGGAACATGGAAGTCTTCCAGTGTTGCCGAAGGTTATATTGCCGAGTCTCTAAAAGAAACATTGATGTTGCGAACGAAAATACACATCATGTGCACGTTGAGTTAGAAAATTCTAATTTACCCTCCACTTCAAATATTCAGGCCAACTAACTAATTCCTGGTGTATTTTCACCTGTTGAGAATAGTACAATCAACATTAAGAGCGTTCATTACCAGACGCCATCTTGGATAATTTGTTTCTTCGAATAAATCGATTACCATATTGATTTATCGATTTTTAAAAACGCGGAAAGTTAGAATCTTGGACCGATGCGTTTACGAAAGTCCAAAATTTTTTGTTTTTAAAAAAATTGAAAAAAAAAATCGTTAATTGACAGAAAAATTTTGTTTAGGGGAGTTTCGAACGTTGCTACGACTTATTAAAAACGTTCCGTGTAAAAAAACAAATCATTTACGCAAGTACTAAGCACATGAATGGAAAAATTTGTTTTAATAATTTTCTAAGCGGTTGGTGTCGCCATCTATAGCAGATTGAGGGTTGTGAACAATTTGGCAACAAAGCTCTCGGTCCTACGGCTCTCACAACGTACTGTCACAGCTTACCTTAACAATCAGCTATCCAACTCTTTCGGCGGGAACGGTATGCGCATTCCCTCGCGCAGGTTGCCATTTTGGGCTAAACTCAATCAAATTAAGCAGTGTCAACTCGTCGCTAGCGGTCGTGTATTAGCCAGTGGCGTAGTTAGTTTGGTTAAAAAGTTTGTGTGTATTCTTAAACAGTTTGTATGTATTCTTAAACAGTTTGTGTGTGTTCTTAAACAGGTTATTGAAACAGTATTTTATGTTGTGCATGTTTTATAGATACATTGTATATGTTATTATTTTGAACTAATTTCTGTAAGTATGGATAAACCGAGAGGTGGACACGTTTGTGCCGCTAAAAACTGCAGTGCAAAAAGTTATACATCATCGAAACTAAGTTTTTTTAGATTTCCTAAAGATGTCGTCAGGTAAGTTTTTTATAAGTATACCTACCTACGTAAAGTTAAGCATAGACAAGAAAGTTGAAATTCAAAAAGTTTTTTAAAGAGAAGAAGGACTGAAATATACTTTAGTAAACAGATTCACATGCAAGGGTTCATGCTACCTGTTTTTTTTTATTGGTTTTTAAGAAAAAAACCACATTTTTCTAACTGGATTTTCTCTTTTTTTGCGCAGGGGCGCATGCTACATGCTACAAATTGAATTTTTAAGTGCAAAAATTTTTGTGCAATCGGTTTTTCGGCGGAAATTTTTTGTCGGAAATCGTGTTTATCAACCATTTTAACGTCTATGGAAAATAGACATTGATAAGATACACCGGTAGATTATTTTTCATTAAAAAAAATGCATTAGTGAATGGTAGAAGAATGCGTGTTAAAAGATTGCATCAAAATACAATTGATTGAACCGGACGATCAACTGGAAAAGTATTTTAATACCCACAATTCATATGACGTATTCTGGTACATTATTGTAATTTTCATACGAACCTAATTGCCAATCATGTTAGCATTCGTTGACCATTAATAAATCGCAATAACATCGTTTCTCCATTGCCGAGCAATTTAATAATGAAGTACTGTTTACGCAAAATATTTTATATAAAATTATTTCGTCTTAATTTTTTTTTTAATTAATCAGATCTTTTTTATTCAAAATCACAATCAAACAAAACAAATTAAAAATTGTAATATGTAAAATGGTAACCAGTCTTAAATTGATAATTTGGAAAAACCTGTAACCAACAATGCTATTCTTTCTTTAATTAATCGTTTTTATATCCCTGAGTCAACTAAGACGTCCTCTCGAATTTCTCCCTTATTAGAAAATTTACAAGAAAAAAAATTCGACAGGACGTGTTAGTTGACTCATGCTGTATACAGTAGAGCTGTTGTTTATTTATCATATTTATTCTTATTACATTAAAATTACTATGTTAAAAATTAAACATTACTGCCCTGTCTAGTAGTATTATTTTATTTTGAACCCGGGCCTGTGTTTTAGCCCATAATGGCGTCGCTGACGTCACTTTTCCATATCGTAAAACATCAAAGGAAGCCGCCAGAGTTGGATAGCTGATTGTTAAGGTAAGCTGTGGTACTGTTTTGTGCTCAGTAGAGCGGCAGCCAGCGCTCGTAGAGGATGTACTTGTCTTGTAGATCGATGATCGATAAATAAAGACCAACATCGATTGAAATTTCAGGGCAATTTTAGAATGAAAGAAGAAGTTATTACCCACATAGTTAATTTTTCAAAAACCAATTCAAGGGTCCTTTTGAATTACGTCAGAATTTTAAAAATCCTGTATTTTTGTTTTATGGGTTGTGAGAAAACGAATCAAATTAGAGCAAAAATTCACAGGAATTCAATAAATTATAACAGAAACTGCGTATAGCTGCGTATTAGCTTTATGATGAATTGTTATTGAGTTGCCTATTATTATGGAAATAGGTATTTCCCAAGACATACTTTTACATTGATTTTTTTTTTGGAGATCAGTTCATGATATCAAAAGGGACATTTTAATAACGAATTAGATACAAAGAAACGCCGAACACACATAATAATTTTGGCAGTTCTTAAAAAAATACTTCTTGGTTGTCAAAGAGACCGCCGGCGCCTTTCAGTATGGCGTTAAAAAACAAAATAAAAAAATTAATAATGCTAGTTATAAGAGCACAGAACCTGAGAACAGTCTTGACTGCAGTAGGCTTTTAGTGTTTTCAAGTGTTGTTACTTTTGACTAATTGTTAGTGTAAAAACTAGACCTTTCGTCATATTGACTCCAACAGACTTTGCGTTTTTTGTATTCTTAGTTTTGACTATTGTTATAGTGTTAATAGTATTGTTAGTGATAGTTTTTTGTGATATGGGGGGTGTGTGTAAAAGACGCGATAGTGGTAAGGGTAACAGAACTTTATCGGGGAAAAGAAAAAACCGGCGATTGGCCCAATTGAGGTGGGTATTGAGAATTTTTTTTTAGATTTGTGCACGGATAAGTGTAGAATCGATATACAGACCGTTTCAATCGAAACGAGCCACCCTCAATAACTTTTTAGGAAAAGATATTTAAGAGAAATCTAAAAACAGGTCAATTTTTATCTCGAGGGGGACATGTTTTGATGCAATAGTAAGCAGGCTTGGTGCAACCCCATACGCCTGACAGGAGCAACCTCGTTTTTTTAAATAGGGAATAGGGATCGAGTAACATGTCGTTTGAAAGGTCTTTTAATTTTTTTTATTTGCATAGTCTATAAGTTAGTAATTAAAAATGAAACATTTTTTTACGGATTTGTTTTGTATTTAGGAATGCCTGCAATTAATGATAAAAAGCTTGCAATAAACATTATTAGACAATTTATTATTGATCTGAATAATGCTGTAATCAAATTTGTCGCCATCCATACTCATTTATACCAATCCTTAACAATAAGTAAATAAATAAACTGAAAACAAAATAGTCGTGTTAATTTCCTGAGCGATAAAGCAACTGTAGCATTGAACACTAAATTTGATTTTTTTTGTATATTTGGTAGGTATGAGAATAGGTGGTAAACTATTTTTCACATAGACATGGGGGCCCAGGGGCCCCCCTTGGGCTGGACCGATTTTTCGGGTCGACCGATTCTTATGATTTTTTTTGTATATTTGATAGGTATGGGAATAGGTCGGTAAGTATTTTTCAAATGGATATGGGGGCCCAGGGGGCCTCCTTGGGCTGGACCGATTTTTCGGTTCGACCGACTTTTATGAAGTTTTTTTTTTTAATATTTGGTAGGTATGGGAATAAGTCGTAAAGTATTCGCCTCGAATAGCAGAATAACTATTAAAACATGGACATGAAGGCCCAGGAGGGCCCTTGGGTTTATAATTCAAGAAGGGCTTTTATGATATTTGATTTGTTGGATTTGTCTCCGCCCCGAATAGCAGAATGACTATTGAAACATGGACAGGGGGCTCAGGGGGAACCCTTGGGTTTATAACTCAAGAACAGCTGGGCCGATTTTTATTATCTTTGATTTGTTGTGTTTGTCTCCGTCCCGAATAGCAGAATAACTCTTAATAAATGGGCATGGGGGCTCAGGGGCCTCCTTTGGTTTATAACCCAAGAACGGCTGGACCGATCTTTAATTTGTTGGATTTGCCTCCGCTCCGAATAAAAAAAGTGAATTCAGCTAATAAGTTAACACAACATTTATTGATTCTGAGGCGATACAAAGTTCGCCGGGTCAGCTAGTTTTTTATATAATTGTATACCTGTTTTTTTTTATTATTTGGACTCCAAAAGGAATTCTATATGAAGTGGTAGTTTTATTTGACTGTATAAAATGTACAAAATAACCAACATTTGCAATTTTTAGATTAATTTTGACGAAGAATTCTGGAAAGAACAAATGTACCCGCATTTAAGGATTTTTTATTTTAATTGTTTTTTACCTGAGTTGTTAGATACAAGGCAGAAGCGAGGAAAAACAATAAGGAACCCCCCAAGGAATGAGGAATTAACTTTTGAAATTATTAGACAATACTAAATAGTTATTATTATTGTTTTTAAAATTTATCAGAAGGAAATCATCGTGATTCCGACCTTCACGAGGTTTCTTGCTGGTCAGATGTTTTAATCGCACATCGTAGCCACCCCCAAAACCATGTGGTGAGTAACTACGAATACCGAGAATTACCCTGAGCAAACGCAACGACCTCAAGATAAGCGCCTTCTGCATTCCAATAGTTATTATTATGATTGTTTATTTTATTTTTATTATTATTGTGATTTATTTTCTTTCTCCATTTCCGCACAACTAAAATAGTAATTATTATACGAGTTCCTGTGTAAATTGGACGCTTTATGCCACAAGGGGTTTATAAAAGCACGAGTGAAACGAGTGCTTTTGTGAACCCCGAGTGGCGTAAAGCGTTCAATCTACACAGGAACGAGTGTAATACAACGTTTTATCGTTCGATACAACCCTGGAAAGCCTTTAAATTGCTTAAAATCCATAAAAATAGTTTGACGTTTATCTGTCATTTAAATTATTTCATGACAGTGTTTACACAAGCGAAAATTTGAAAATTCTGACAGTGTCGAACGATAAATGTTATTTATTTAACCTTTAATGTCAAAATTGAATTTTATCTACTCTTTACCGCATGTTAAAATGCAATTTTATCGTTTAGAAGTTAAAAAAAAAACTTCTATCCATTGTTGTATTACTGTCTAACGTTTTTTTGACATTTTGTTTGACAGTTGAATTTTTCACGTCAAAGAATTAAATCCATGTTGCAGTAAAAACCGTGAAGATTGAATAAAATTTTATATTATATACGACGATAAAATTGATGATTATCTATCTTTTCGAGTGACTTTAACGTCTCGGCTAACGCGTCCACGTTATTAAATAATTAATATATACCACATAAATAACTATTACCTTTTGCCACGACGTTTTACCATGACAATAATACAAAATTTATTTTATGCATGAAATTATCTAGCTGAATTGATTATTTACTTTACCTCTACGAGAAAGTTAATTTTTGTAAACTCAATTTTGTTGCTCTACTTTCGGTGTCACGTTTTTGTTACGTTGACAGGTTGGCAGTTTTACTTGCAAAATTTCCGGGGAACAAAATTTCTTTCAAAAGTAAATTTGATCCGGTAGAACAATAGCCTCTCGTGTAATTACATAGGTACGATTAATTTTACGCATTTGGCAGAACCCTTATTGGTCAGAAAATACAATGTTTCTAGAAAACTATATTTTGTTCGATTAAAAGTTAGGGCAAACTTTTTTCACTGTCAAACTTAATTCAATTCAATAAATCATTTGAAATTATGATTATTTTAAAATTATGTCCCATTCCTAACAGTGCACACCGCTTTGCGATTTTTCAACTTCCATCCCTCAGTCGTTCGATGATATAAAAGCAAGCGCTACAAGCTGTGTTGTCAGATCGTTTTAAGAGTACGAACAAGCTGAGCACTCCCACTATTTAGTCTCTCTCTTCGACGCACGCTTGTGGGATGCAACGCACGGTGCATTCGTGTCTATACGTAGTACAGATGGACACACCGACAGCATTAGGGCATGTGGTTTCTACAGAGACGGAAGACGAATGTTTGTTAACATTTGAAAACTTGACCGACTAGAGAACGCTCTTAATATCTATAATTGGTGCGTTTTTAAAAAGATACCTCAGTGAATAGTGTTTAGTGTTGGTTTTGGTATTTATTAGGTTAAAAGTTACAAGTTATTAAAATAATTTCAATTAATTCATGCTGGAGTTTTGGGAACGAAAAGGAATTGCAGAGGAGATTGGATCTTGAAACCTTCAATAACACGTGCAGTCGTGCAGATCAAATCGGCCTACAAGAAAGCATGCACACAGGTTGTTAAGTAATACATACCATTCTGAGGGTTTTTTGTTTATATAAAATTACGCTGAAATTTGATAATAATTAACTAAAAGTAATTAACCATCAATCTGAAAAGTAATTATTAATACAGCGTGATCAAGAAGGACTGTTTGAGTTGGTAATGCTGAATTTCATTTTTAAATGGTAGAATTGTAACAACTTCCGGTTGTTGACGTCTTCACCCTGAAAGCCATTTCAAATTTGAAATTAGACTGAATGGGCAGCAGTTTGTGGAAGCATTTTGAGCATTACCTTTGGTGTGATTATCGTTTTGTATTTCAAGTTTAATTTCCTTAAATTAATAGAATTTTTATTCACCTAACCTACAATTTTCTCTCAGTTGACGTTACAAATAGCCGAACAAAAAAAGTATCTTAAAAGTAATACCAACTCAACGAAATTAATGTTGATTTGTTTTAAATTCTCATAGATGGCGCCACATGCAATAATAAAATTTTTACCGTTTTATTTTGTACATTATTGTGTCTAGCTATAGCGCTGTCAACTAGAGATACAGCGACCCTGCCAAACTTAGCGCCTGGCAGGGTAGGCAAGCCGAGACTCCTTTGTGTAGACGGGCCAAATTTGGGGTTTCTTACTTGTAATTACATGAGTGCTTCGAAACTACCAATTTGTAATGCGAAGTGTCATTTTTTGAAGTTCTAAATTTGTCACAGAGAAATTCGGTAAGATTATTTCATGAATAAAGTTGTCAAATAATATTCCCCAATATCCGACTACTGTACTGTCACCTACCTGCAACCTCAAAACAATTCCTTCGACACAGCCGAGATTAGATCCCGGAGCTCTCAACGCATGATCAACCGAAACTGCACAAATTACGTTAAACTCCAAAATTTATCGTTAAAATAAAAATACACAAAACAAAACTCAAGATTTATTTAAGATTCAATGTACAGATTCACTTTTTCTTTACTTCTATGTTCGGATTTATCACAGTTTATACCACCGAACTTCATGATTTTCTAAATGCTTACATATGTTGCGTCTGCGTAAATCCGTCTTCGTTTTAGATCTATGTACACATTTATCACAGGAATACCACCAAACTTCGATATCTTCTAAATGTTTATATTTGTTGTTTCTGAATAACCTCCTTTCCGTCTTAGATCCATATCATAGATGTTTAATTATTGTGTGATCGTCTACGTCCCAATTATACAATTAAATTTTATTATGTTCTAGATGCTTATATACTTTGTGACTCTTCAAGTTCCCTTTCGTTTTAGATTTATATTCACATTGGTCACAATAATGCCACTGAATTTTATTATGTTCTAGATGTTTATTTACTTTGTGGCTGTTTACATGCCTTTTAATTTTAGATCTATATTCACATTTATCGCAATAATGCCACAGGATTTCATGATCTTTTGAATGTTTGTATTTTTTATGTTGTGTCAAAATTGCTTTTTTCTTACTTCTATATTTACATTCATCACAATGATACCATTGAATTTCATGATCTTCTAAATGTTTACGTAGTATGTGTATACTGAGATCATTTTTAAATTTAGATCTATATTCACATTTTTCACAATAATGCCACGAAACTTCATGATCTTTTGTATGTTTGAATATTTTATGTTGTCTCAAACTTGCTTTATCCTTACTTTTGTATTTACATTGATCACAATGATTCCATTGAATTTCATGATCTTCTAAATGTTTATGTAGTTTGTGTTTGCTGAGATCACTTTTAAATTTAGATCTATATTCACATTTTTCGCAATAATGCCACGGAACTTCATGAACTTTTGAATGTTTGTATTTTTTATGTTTTTTCAAATTTGATTTATCCTTACTTCTATATTTACATTGATCGCAATGATGCCATTGAATTTCGTGATCCACTAAATGCTTACGCAGTTTGTGTCTGCTGAGATGACTTTTAATTTTACATCTATACTCACAATTATCGCAATTATGCCACTGAATTTCATGGTCTTCTAAATGTTTAGCTATTTTGTGATTGTTTAAATTTATTTTCTGTTTAGCCCGAAAATCGCATTTATCACAATTATACCACTGAATTTCATGATCTTTTAAATGTGTACATCTTTTGTGTACGTTTAACGCCGTTTTCCGTTTAGATTTATATTCACATTGATCACAGTGATGCCATTGAATTGGATGGTTGCATCTTCTTAGGCAATGTTGAAACCAAATTAGAATGAAATGAGTCTCAAAATCGCAATTTCTACAAACATACTTTTGAGTTTCTGTAGGCCTCCAAGTTTCAGAATCAGTGTGAGCCGAGTGGCATTGTAAGCTGTGATGTTTGAGAATGATTGCAAGATCATTTTGGAAGTCACAATATTTGCAAACATAAATCTCAACATTGGTACCTTCACAGTTGAAGGGCTGAAACCCCATTACATGCTTCTTTGTGAATTCCAGCATTGACATGTTGCACCTATCAATACAGAACGTGACCTCACGTGTCTGCTGTGAGTGGTGATCTTCTCACCACCAGTTCTAACCTCAATTTAAGAATGACTTCCAACTGTTGTTTTTAATCTGTAATTTGTGGACGATGTTATGAAAGTGACTTGTACAAACCAGACACTAATTTCGGTTAACATCTTAACCGATTTCTTCTGAAAATTGCAGCCCCCTCTTTCAACAACTACCTATTAATTTTTGGAATGAATAAAGGAACTTAAATACCACCATAACTACTCACCAGCAATTCGAAGCTTAAAGTGAAACTGTTTTATACCTGTTGGTACATATTTAGAATTAATAAGTATTATTAAAAATGTACACAATAATGAAGATTTTTTTAGCTTCCACCCAATCACCCACTCGTATGAAGTTAGCCGTTAAAAGAAAGATCAGAGATAAAATATTATCTGGAAAGATTACGCCGGTGCAACCACAGAATACACAAGACATAAAAACTTACACTAGTACTTAATAATTATTATTATAAGCCATGAAAATTGGTGTGCCTCCTCTAAGGATATTTTTCTCCTTCATTGTTCCCGATCTCTTGCTTGCCTTTTGCAGTTCCTTACTCCCACTCGTTCAAAATGGTTTAGAACTCCAGACCTTCGGTACACGATTTTCAGGCATAAATGACTTTCGTTTCCATCCGTTATCGACTTTGTTTTCCCCTGTGATAACCCCCTTTTACATTACCGCCACATTTTGAATTTGAACATGAAATGAAATGTCAATGACGTCATCAAACGTCAAATTTGAAAATTTGAAACAAGCCGCAAAATTGAAAAGGTGATCGTCAGACAATGAAAGAAAAAGCAGAACCCTACGTTGTGTGATTTCTTTTTTACAAGACAAGCAATGGCGGGACATTCAAACTTACCCAACAAAACAAACCCCAAATTCTTTGGATACATGGCGAGAGCTAATCAGGAGTGGAGCGCAAATTGATAACGCAAAAATTATGGTTTTAAATGTTTATTCAGTTTGAACAACTTGAAGTGTCTGGAGTTTAGTGATTGCGTACTGTGGTTAACAATTTCTGGTGTTTTCGAATTAAGTTGGTACACTTGCGATTTCATAATGTTATCAATAATGATTCTAAATAATAAATAACAACGGACAATTTTACATGACTTCAACAGAGTAACAATTGGCGGCAAATAATAACCAATAATACAATTAAACAATCCTGCGGTACATGATGAGTGAGGTTAGATCAGCTAAATACATTCCACCCTTGAGCTTTTGTAGTTTACAGGAATTTACAACTGACTGATAGAATGAAACATCTGAGAGAGAAACACAAGAATATCGAAACGCGTGGAGTTATCAAAGTGGGGTGCATGTAAGTCGGAGAGTGGTGGACCACAGGTAGATCCAATGGAAAGACTAAAGCGAAGCGAACAACATAATTGTCTGTCAGTGAGGCCAGATTGTAGAGAGAGTTTACGATCGTGGGGGCAAAACTTGCACATCCAACGGACCAAGAGAAATGAGTTTATTACGGAATTTTCCTAGACATAGTTACGTTGGTCTTTCTGGGAGGCCTGTACAAACCAAGTCCAAGTTAACGGCACTTCTCTCAGGAACTATTCTTTTAGTTATTTAGTATTTTAAAGATTAGTGAAGTAAGCAATTAGTCAGGAACTCGAAAACAGTGCTGCAACTTTGACTTCGTAGGTTCAAGGAATTAGTGGCAACTCTCTTTTTCTAGGCCCCTATGCACCCAAGAGACAATGGGCATAGGTATCCCCAAAAGTAGGGCCACCTAACTCCTTCTAACAGCAGCCTGCAACGCGGACCACGAACTGAACACTATTTGGTCGCTCTGTTGTCTCGAAACATGTACGAACAAACCACAATAAATCAAATACACCGTAACGCAATGTTTGGTTTGGAAGCCATTTTGACACGGATAAAATGCGATGACATCAGCGGGCGCAACACGTAACGGGGCACTATGTAACTACAACACTACAACATGCACAAACTACACTAAAAACCGATTTTTGGCTTCCACGATGTCGAATAAGCGCTAGATGTCAGTTAACAGTGAACGACAAGAAATCGCAAGGGGCCGCAAAACAACGATAAGACACCGTTCAGAACCCCGACATTCAGGTGTGACGTTTGGCCAGCTTTTACCTAAAGTCTTCAGGTCTTACGGAGTTGGTTAATTCAAGTCAACAGAGTCCAAAATAGCTTTGTAACAACCGCAAGCTGCTGTCGGCCTCATAGCGAAAGACAGGTAGTTATTAACAAATTTATCTGAGTGGCAATCGAGTTAATTTGAGTTAGGGAATCACTTTGTTTTGGATTGAACGCGCGAGCCCTGTAACTAGAAGTCAACAACACATTGGAACTTTCTGAAATTGACAACAATAACTAAAAACAAATTACAACAACGATTTTAGCAAGTTATTCGGGGTGCCTGTGACTCATCAGCTTGGTAATTTAGGCTACTGCAGAGAAAAGAAGGGCCGAAGGCAAATGATATGAAATTGGGGGGCTCACGGAATACTTCCAGGGACAATTGTGAACATTATTTAAACAAAGACTAGCATTCTTTACAAGACATGTAGGTGCAAAGTAGGAACGACTCCATTTTCAAGATGGCGAGTTTTATGACGTCCTAGCGTCCAAAATGGCGGGCTAACGGTAAAATTTGAGATGGTTTTACCTAAAGATTTCCGAGATGCACATGGAATAAACGTCGGTCAATTTCCTGGCCTCTCCGGACGGCGAGTCGGGAGAAAAATATAGAGCAAATGGTTACCTTATTTCCAGGAATACAATCACCACACTTGGCTTAGGGACGCGACGGTGGAAATTCAACTAACTCGAACTAAACAAAACTGGAACCTCCGCGAGATGGATCTCCCTTTCAAAGTCGAACGAACGCGTACAATTCTTTTACAACAAAAGGAAGCTCAACGGTGGAGATATAACTATGCTTCCACGGAAGCAGAACACCCACTGCCGCCCTTTCAAGCGTGGTTCTTCGTTCCCACCGAAACTTCTGACAGCTCCCTCTAGCGTATCCATCTCGGGCGGTAACGGTCGCTAAAGACTAGGCTTCCAGGGCATTTGTCATACTTTGGCGGTGAACGGGTTGCAGCTCTCTTGGATGGTATTAATTTTGAATCGGGATATCTGAGCCCATAGAACTTTCTGAGTACCTTTCACTCTTCATATCTTCAATAGACTCCACCGTGCCTGCATCGTGTCTATTATACATACTTCACTCCCAAAGATGACGAATGGTATGATTATCGATTTCTGTATTTGCAAGCTTGATACCCAATTTACACAGGAACTCGTATAATAAATAACTATTTGTCTCAAAGAGCAACTGTGAAATACAAGAAACGGAGTGTGGATACAATAGGAAAATGGTTGTCATTCCGAACCAGTTTGTCAACCATTCAGTCAAAAACGTAAATTTGAGTTTAATATATTTTGGTGTAAATCTCAATTTGGATTGATTCTCATTATTGTTATAAGGTTTTTTTGTGACTAAAAAGTGTATGGTTTTGGCACCGTTTATGAGTGCGGTGGGCGGGTGTACCGCCCTGTCCACTATACTCATCGACTGACTAAATGGATGAGAAATGACAACCATTTATTGATTTTTTTTTCCTTTAAAAACTAGAACTCACTCTCGTGTTCAATCCAATTTCAAAATTTTTAAGTCAAAAAATGGTTGTCATTCCAATACCATTAGTCAATCAGTCAGTTGTGGATGCTGCGGCCCACCCGCCCACCGCATTCACATGTGGTGCCATAAACGAAATGGTTTTTTTTCACAAAGAACAATTGTGAAATACAAGAAACGAAGTTTGGATACAGTATGAAAATGGTTGTCATTCTGAACCAGTTTGTCAACCATTCAGTCAAAAATGTAAATTTGAGTAGTAATATATAAATATTTTGGTATAAATCTCTATACAATATGAAAATGGTTGTCATGCCGAACCAGTTTGTCAACCATTAAGTCAAAAATGTAAATTTTAGTACATATTTGGTGTAAATCTACCTGCATTGATTTTCTTTGCTGCTATAAGGTCTGCTTGTGAATAAAATGCGTATGGTTTTGGCACCGTTTATGAGTGCGGCGGGCGGGTGGGCCGCTCTGTCCACTGGACTCATCGACTGACTAAATGAATGAGAAATATCAACCATTTATTGATTTTTTTTCCTTTAAAAACTAGAACTCACTCTGGTGTTCAATCCAATTTCCACATTTTTAAGTCAAAAAATGGTTGTCATTCCAATACCATTAGTCAATCAGTAAGTTGTGGATGCATATGTATGCACGATCTGAGGGCGTTTCAAAATGACAGTTGACTGTGAGCGAAAACTATGTATAAACTCAACAACAAAACTTAAACCAAATGGTTTTACTACAATATTTCACAATGATTTCCTTCATTCGAAGCTTATAAAATCTAACACCAGAGGTCAGGCACTTTGCTGATTTTCGCTAATAGGTGCCAAGTGTCAACAATATTTAGTTGAAATATTTCCATGTGTATTAGAACAATTCTGAATGGAAATTATATCCGCTTGTTTAATTTATTTTGTGGATTTCCTAAATTGTTCCTTCTATTTGCATAGTTGTCTGCATAACCCAATATGCGACAGAACCTAAACTATGGCCGAACGTCTTGTGTATGTTATTTGCGACATAAATTTTTTTATGCACCTGAAATTGAGTAGTCTCTGGGCCACGCGTGTCAATAAAAGTTTTGTTTTTATTTCTTCCAACACCAAAATTTAAGTGGCGCAGTCGGTAGGATTCGCGATTTGAACGGGAAATGTAACATCGATAACCCGGTCTGTTTCAACAGTTTAAACGGCGTGAACAGTCTAAAAAAAATTAAAAGTGACAATTCGTGGAGTCGTGTACTTTTTGGGACAAGATTCACCGCTGAAAGCAGCTATTGGCAACGTGGACTTAAGAAAATCAAAAAAACCAAAGACGCAAAAAAAATAGATGAGGAAATTCCTTCTCCAATTCCTGTAAGTGATATTTCCTTCAAAGAGAAACGAACAGTTTTCACATTTTTCAATCTTCAAAGTTATAGCTTTAGAACTTTTATTAAACGTAAAACGATTGGTAATCAAGGTAAGCACGTAACTGTTTCTGCAGCCTAACGGCTACTTGTGAGCAGTTGACATATACGAAATTACGATTACAAATTACTCTTAGTGTGAATGAATAATTTTCCTTTGCAATTTCCAAAAAAATATCATTTATCTGACATATAATATCAATTGTTGCAGTGCTTGCTAAGTGCAAACATTTGACTGAAAGTAAACGTTGCAGTAATACCTAATTGTGAATAAAATAGTATACAAACTTCGGCAAAAGTAGCATTCGAGGCTACGCCTCTCGGTAAACTTTAGTTCTCTCGACAGGAATGGGATACTTTCCGCCTCAGTATGTAATATAGAACTACTATTTTTCACTACAAGCTGTAGAATGTACGATTATATAGTTTGTAAAGTACGTGTGAAATTGTTTTTCTTTTCTACATTTCATTATTGAGTATGTAGTAGCAAATTTTATGCAAAATGCATAATCATCTACATAATATAAAAATCGATGTATGTACACCGTGATCAATAAGGACTGTTTGAGTTGGTAATACCGAATTTCAGTTTTAAATGGTAGAATTGTAACAACTTCCGGTTGTTGACGTCATTCACGCGTGTCAGCATCATTCAAACAAACAAAAATGTCGTGAAATTAAACTGAATGGACAGCAGTTTAGACAGTTGTACTCCTTTAGGTATCACGACGTGCAGACACATTGGTACTAATTATTGGTGCCGGAATTCTGCACAATAAAAAATTTCACACATGCTGGTGAATGTCTGCGAGAGCCTAAAACGAAGAGTTAATTTATGTTTAGAGCAAAATGGGGGGTTATTTTGAGCATTACCTTTAATTTCATTATTGTCGTTCTGTAAGTTTAATTTCAGCTTCGTTTAATTTTTAACCTACAATTTTCTCACAGTTGCGTCAAATATGTGTATCTGGCTGCAGTGTTGCAAATAGCTGAACAAAAAGAGTCTGGCAACTCAACAGTCCTTCTTGATCACTCTGTATGTATGTATGTTCCCTATGGACTCTAAAACGGCTGGACTACTGGGTGAGAGTGATCAAAAAGTTCCAAGTGTGACATAAGTAGTAGGACGTAAACAAAAATCCACGCGAGACAGAAAAAGTATATTCTGTGAAACAATGCTTTCTGTTCAGAAATATTTGCAGCGGCCAGTTGTGAAACCCAAAACACAGCCAAAGGGTCATAAACCTCTAGCTGTCTAACGACCCAAATGCTAGCACAATACAAATACAATATTCTAAATTCAACCACCACCCGAGACGACATTCGGGATTATAAAAGTATTATTGACCGGAGTCCATAAAATTACTATAAGTCTGGTCGTACTTTGCTTGTGATGAAACAGTCGAATGAGACCGTGACATCGTAATGGGAGAAACAGTTCAACTATTTTTTAGTATTTCACGGGCCATTACATTTAAATATATATTTTTTTAGTCTTGGCATAATGTTGTCCCAAAAGGACATAATTATCTTTTTCAATCTGCAAAAGAACATACAAAATAAAATTGCTATGGAATAAATTTTTTGTACTTGTCGACAACAATTCCAATAGATACAATCCCAAAGTAGACACGAATTTTTGTAAGTTGAGCCTGAGGGCGTGGTTAACCTGCGCGTCCAGTGGCGTGCCTCCACCGATCCGTTCTGAAAGCTCTTGCGATAACATGAACATTATGGACGTGACTACCCTTATTTCACACTTGGACTCAACCGTTCCTACTGATCATCTTTATGAGGGGATCAACTAAGAATAACTTATCTCTAGCAATAATTGTTAGCACCAGTAATTGCCAATTGCCCCTGAACCTGAAAGTAATAATTATCTTTTTGCTTTAGTTTAACGTTCCCATTTTGGTCTATTTTTAAGTAATTTTTTTTTCATTGACCGCTTGTTGGGGATTTAAGTCTCGAATGGACCAAGGGCATTTTATTTCCACAATATGATCTTGATCAATAATTCCATCCGGACTGGCACCGAGAAAACAATTTTGCTTGTCAATAAACAGTCCGCACTCACGCACAAGTACTCCATAGTCTTTTTCAAAGTGCTTTTGCTTCTTGTTCTCTTCCCCACATCATTATAACTGCGCTCTTTCGAAATTCAGAATAGACAATATTTCGAGCTAGCTTTGACGTATTCCTAATAAATTCGTTTTCATCTAGATGAATTTCTGTCAGACCGTAATTTTCATCGGGTGGAGCAGCAGTCTTTCTTCTTTTAATTCGTAGAAATAACTGCGACTTTTAATACTCGCGTTTTCTTTTCAGTCCCGCGATATAGTTTTTAGCGAATTTTCCTGGACTACAAAATTTTCCTGTGCAATAGGACAAAATATTCTTCTTTTTATTATATGAAATTGTCCCATATAAATTTACAGACGATAGAATTATAAGTTTCTGCTGCATTATTTTTCATATTCAAAAAAGTCTTTTTCCACACGACTCAATGTCGTCAAAAAGGCCAGACTCGATCATATCTGGAACTGTATTGATTTCGCCTTCCTTGCTTCCTTGACAAAAATAGCCTCTCAATTTACTACAGTAGTTACGTAAACGCACTCTATCTTTAGTATAGGGAATTTATGGTCGTAGGGCTTTGCGATGCAAAGTTTTTTTTAACACACTGCTGCTTCTTTTGCCAGCGAAGTTTTGTTGCTTTGTTATTAGTGATGTAATTATCTATGTTAATTAAATCTAAAAGAATAGACTCCTCACATTGCAAAATTTTATAAAAATATCGATCAACGAATCAAGTAAGATACCAACCGATCTGTTAAAAAAATAGGTGTAATTGAAAGCGTAATACTAGGTAGGAATGAATATTTCGGGTTTGGGACATTTTCAATGCTCATTTCTAGTTTTGAGCATTTTATTCGGACACTGTCCAAATTCGTATATTGAGTATACACTGTATTGTACTATTGTGATTATCGTCTAAAAAAAGTCGTGTGCACCTCGACTCACGCCTCGGCCACAAACAGCAGATGCGTCCAAAAAAGCTAACTTTTACGGCCGTGAAGTTCTAAGATAACAGGGGCTCTCCGGCCCGCATAATTTTGTTTAGGTATAGGTCTAAGATTTTACTGGGACTGTACACGGCGAATTTGTAGCATGGCTGTATAGGTGGAGCTACTTTCTTGACGTAGAACAGGGTTATATGTAAAACATTATTACATAGTTGTATTTGCGCTTCCATCTTCAATAATGTAGCAAACAATAAGAAAAAACTATAGGCAAGGTGATACGCATGTTTCTTGGTAGGTTTTAAATTCGTAAGTGTCAATAAAATGATGACAAAAGTTACGTATTTTCAGTTCGACATTTTTGCATATTTAGCAAAACAGCTTTGAAAAAAGAAATATGCGTATGTTCTAAAGCAATCCTTTTTCTACAACTATTCAAAATTTGAAAATACAGTAATTAACAATACCGCGATTTTTATAAATGTACACTGCAAACATGGGGTGAGAGAAGCGCCTTAACACTAGTGAGCAAAGTAGTGCATTTAATCACGAGTTCAGAAGTTGGGCGCACAAACCGTAGGCGAGGACCCCAACTGGATGAGTGATTAAATACACTTTTGCTCATAAGTGTGAAATATTATTTTTTCCACAATCAATATTTATTCATTTCTAAATTTTTTTACATATTTAAAAATTTTGTATATATTTTATTTTTAAAATACGTATTCATTTAACATTATTATATTTTAACATTTTTTATTTGGGCGGATAGAAATTAGTTGTATAGTTTACTAAGTGTACCAAAATGCACGTGAGGAGTATTTGTTATGATTCCATGAGATCATTTACATTATAAATTAGAGTAGGCGTTTCTTTTATGCAATGGCCCAGCTTGCAAATTGACTGACAGTAAAATTTGAGGTTATGGTAAACATTGTCACGTTTATGTTTCTCATGTTAAATTGTTTTAATTTAAGGAAAATAAAACACTAACAAATATTGTAAGTTTGTTGAGAATTACAGCAAATGTTCAAAGTGTTCTCCCCCAGCTTCAATGCAGCTCACATATAACATCTGAAAGGTAGTTCTTCAAGATTGTGCGGGTTAATTTTAAATACGGGGTTTTTGAGATACGAGAAAATGAAATAATCTACAATTGTCAAGTGCGGACTTCGAGGCGGAAATTGAATGACACGATCATCATAAAACTAACACTCGCTCCGCTACACCACACTAACATCACGAAATCTTGCCACACATTTATAAATTTGTTGGACTAATTTTTGATAATCTGCAGGAAAATTAGGGTAGGTATTTCGAAAAACCTTTAACACAGCGTTCTATAGAATACTTCCATTCACCATTCTGTCGCCGTGAAGTCACTTTGACATTCAAATTTTAAATCAAATTGTCAAAGTCAGTAGTGATCTCATCGTATTTTCAAGAGCAAACAACACACGGCAAGACTTTTTACCACAACCATGCAAGATGAACTGCCAATGCTGCTAACAAATATAACCCCACATAGGGCGCAGCCATACTGTGCACTTGACGTCAAAAGAAGCGCAAAATTTAAACTTAAAAATTAAAAAATTACTTAAGGAGAGTTTGTTAGGTGCAATTTGCCAAAACTGGCCGGTTGCTGGCAGCAGCAACTATTTAGTTGTAATATTTGAGCCAGAAATAAAATTGAGTTCATGAACGTTTTGGTAGAATATGAGAGAGCAGAAAAAATATCAAAACTGTCTTCCTTGGGAGATGGATACTATTGCCCGGTTCAAGGTTATCTACAATCTGACACATCTGCCATCCATCTGCTATGCACGTTGTCACACTTCACTGTCAGGATGATTTTTGTATTCCTAACCCATTTTAGCATAAAAGGACGGTGGATCTGCGCAATCGCAGGTTTTTCATAAACGGCGGCAGTTTAAAAGAATGAGGGCTTTGCCATTTGTGCTAGGGGGATAGACTAGTTTGGCACATATTTAATAAATCGACTTTTTGTATTTAAATTAAATAGGTAAAGTGCATACAATAATTTGTATTGCTCATGTAGAAAAATAGTATCTTTTCAGCCTTGGTTACGGTTGAAAAGTAACTGTTTGCCCATTTGATAATTTGGGTGCGACAAGTAAACAAATTATTCTTTGCACACGCAAATTCAGACAATCTGCTGAAAACTGAATTTTCCTCTAGACTCCAATTTTATATTAGGATTTATTCCGCATTCGCAATAGGAAATAGTATGTTCAACTCGTTCGGCGTTGTCGATTGCCGCACTAGTTGCACAATATACTATTTTTACACTGGATCTGGTTTTGAAATAGATTTTTAGACATAAAGGCCAGTATTTTCTAAAAAAAAAACATCTGTTGGTGTTGAATTTTGTTTGGGTGTCCTTAATTTTATACTTTCGTGCAATAGTGCAAGCAATGAAAGGAACGACAGTTCACATAACCTAAGAAAACCATTATAAGTCCTTCAAATGGCTAAACGCCTTTTGTTGAGGTTTCTATAGACCAAAATAACGTACCTGGGTCCAAACTTCAAACTCCTATACGAGGAAATGTCTATAAATACTGTGAAATGTCGAATTTAAAAAAAAAATGTTCCCGAAAACTAAAAACAACGAGAAGAAAATCTGACTTAACTAGAAAGTAAGTTCTAATTCGCTCTTGCTTAGAGTGGTAATCAGGAGAATGGTTGATGAGTAAAGAGAAGAAAAGACGGAGAAGACGTGAAGTAGAGCAGCCACTAATAAACAGCAACAATATTCCACGAAAATTCCCAATAATTTGGAATAAGTTCCCATCGAACAAACTGCCTGCAACTTTTTTGTATTCGAGTTGAATTTCTAAAATATTCACATTGCGACTGCAGTTTTGTAATTTTAATAAGTGATTATGGCTTAATATTAGCTGGTAAAATTTAAAAAACTCGGGAATAGACTGGAAAAGTCGTGACGTCAATGAGAGTGGGGACTTTTCCAAACAAACGCACGTGTCAACAGCTGACTCGAAATAGTAAGGTTACCTGTCATTCGCTGTAATTTTTGTTCTCATGTACTTTACGTTTCGCCCAATTGTTGTTAGCTTTAACCTCCCTAGTTTGACCCACGTTGAACCATGACTTCAAAACGTGTTCTTAAACTCAGAAAATGAACATCGATTTAAACCACTTTTACATAACCTCAAATGCTCAAAGCATGGAATGGAAAGGATGACTCATTGTTTGGAAAGGTTTTGGCTCCCCCACCAGTGCATTTACGTCACACTATTTGCCTCTATTTTGAAAAACGGAAATTTTTTTGCATTTAGATTTTTGAGGTTATGTTAGGAAATCATTATTTTTATTTAAAATACAATATAAAAGCTAGCAATATATTAATAGAAATAAGAAACAATGCCAAGTTACTAATGGTGTACCGGCTTGAGAATATTCTATAGAAATTTCGTCGGCATCGTATCATCGTACATCTTCAGTTCCTCAGCATCGTCATCTGTTACGTCGGTGTTACAGACCCCCTTAGTCAGAGTGTCATTTCTTTGTGACTCAAAAGGAAAATTTATATTAAAATATCGCCGTTTATTTATATTTTTGAATTCGCCGGTCTAACTCTTCCTTAAAAATTCATGGAATGCCGCTACTTTTTTTCCTCCTCCCGCACTTTTATATTCGTCTTTGAGAACTTGAAAATTCGTCTTGAAATTATTTACTGACGCGTTGATCATGCGATGATGTCAAAACTGTCAAAAAGCAAACGCATAGGAAATTTTGAATAAAGATGTATAGGTTTTTTTGTTTTACCAGTTTTGAAAAAATAAATAGCATTTAGAAATAAAATGTTTATACAGCGTGCGTATTTGACTATTTTGAAGGCACGTACGACAGCTAATTATAAATTAATGTAACAAAAGGAGAGAATTCAAATGTAGCGCCAAATTCTCTCATCCGACGCGCGCCATCTTAATTAAGCCTCGCGAACTTTTTTTCAGGTTTAAAGCGCTCTTCTCTGCAGCAAAACTATTCAATCCAAGTTAATTTATATATAACAACTTTAAACAACATGTACTCAGTATCACATCGTAGCCTACTTAATACAGAATGAGGAGACACACTTGAGAACTTTCGGCAATGAGCAAAATTTAGATGCACCCCACTTGAAATCTGTAAACGACACGGCGGGCTCTTGAAAATATTGTAATTGTTACGTAATAACACAATAAAATATGAAAAGTATATGGCATCATAGCTTCATGCCAGTGGTTTGCGATTTCTACCCTGTAAAGCTTCTCTGCACTGTAAATTTTAATTTAACTTGGATTGAAAATTCAAATAATTCTAACCTCACTTCTAGACCTGTCAAACCCCCCTTAAATGACGAACAGCGCAGCTTTTTCAGCCATTCTTTCGTCACTGTGGTTGTTACAAGTCGGCACAAAACACCACATTTTCACAATATAATTATTATTAACACATTTGCAAACTTCGGAAAAATTATCGCCAAACACACTTGTGCAGATGAAAGATAATGATAGTACCGATAGTACCTTGTTACCAACAATGACAACAACCTTAGCACAAATTCCCTAGCGTGTGCACAATATGGCGGTGTCCATGCCTATTAGCAGTCCATCTCAGATACAACTTCGTACGAATAACATCATTGACAAATGACAATTGACATCTGCCACACAATTGCTTAGACTAGGGACAATTGTGATAGATTCAGTGCCAACACACAAACGGTTTAGCATGAATTCCCCAATAGTTGTCTAACTTTTCAAGAAACAATTTTAAGTTTTTTTCGTGAATTAAAATGTAACATGACAAGTTATACATTTTATGAAGTTGTAAATTAAACAACGCAATTATTTTAATATTGCAAAGTAATATAAAGCAAATTAGAGAACAAGATTTTTGCTGCCCTTTATTGACGATTTTTAATACAAGAGTGAACTCTTTTTCTTACTAGTGATTAAATTGCTTACTTTGCTCACTGTTTTCACTGAGCAAACAACATCAAAATTAAACGATGGTGAAAAAAAAAAACGTTTTCTTAGAATTTGGCAGAATATTTGTGAAATTGTTTATGTAATTATAAATACAAGAATGGACAGAAGAATGATTTATAGAGAATTTAGGCAGCTAGTACTGAAGAAAATAGTATATAAACCAGGGTCGTAATTAATACTGCTCAGCTGAGAAAAACGATTTCTCTACTTTGGTATATAATGTACTTCGGAGTCCAAGGATGTTGGCCGACTACTGCTGGACGATCAAAAGGGACCAACCGGAAGCTTATTTTTCGCCACCGTATATTATAAGGAAACACAAAAAAAGTTCGTGTAACTAGATAAATAAACACATGATGAATAATAAAGTTAAGATTTATTAAGGATCAAATGGTTTCTTACAAATAATTTACATCATCGTTGTAACTGCATTTGCCACGTTCTCATCACTGAACTTAGTGATCCCCTGAATGTTTACGTATTTTGTGCCTGTAGAGATTCACTCTCTGTTTACTTCTATGTTCACATTTATCACAGTTATACCACTGAACTTCACGATCTTCCAAATGCTTACATATGTTGTGTCTGCGTAAATCCGCTTTCGATTTAAATCTATGTTCACATTTATCACAGTAATACCACTGAACTTCGTTATCTTGTAAATGCTTATAACTGTTGTGTATGATTAAACCCCTTCTCGTCTTAGATCCATATTCGCATTGATCACATTGATGCCACTTAATTTTATCATCTTTTAGATGTTTATATTCTTTGTGACTCCTTAAGTTCGCTTTCATTTTAGATTTATATTCACATTGGTCACAATAATGCCACTCAATTTTATTATGTTCCAGATGTTTATTTACTTTGTGGCTGTTTACATGCCTTTTAATTTTAGATCTATATTCACATTTATCACAATAATGCCACGGAACCTCATTATCTTTTGAATGTTTGTATCTTTTATGTTGTGTCAAAGTTGCTTTTTTCTTACTTCTATATTCACATTGATCACAATGATACCATTGAATTTCATGATCTACTAAATGTTTATGTAGTTTGTGTCTATTGAGATCAGCTTTAACTTTAGATCTATATTCACATTTATCACAACAATGCCACGTAACTTCATGATCTTCTAAATGTTTACGTATTTTGTGCCTGCTAAGATCACTTCTCATTTTAGATCTATATTCACATTTATCACAATAATGCCACTTAAGTTCATGATCCTTTGAATGTTTGAATTTTTTATGGTGTCTAAAACTTGCTTTATCCTTACTTCTAAATTTACATTGATCACAATGATGCCATTGAATTTCATGATCTTCTAAATGTTTACGTAGTTTGTGTTTTCTGACATTACTTTTAAATTTAGATCTATATTTACACTGACCACAATGATGCCAATGAATTGGATGTTTTTCAATATCTTCTTTATAGTTACATCTTCTTAGGAAGTGTTGAAACCAAATTAGAATGAAATGAGTCTCAAAATCACAATTTCTACACACATACTTTTGTGTCTCCATGGGCATCTGAGTTTCGAAAGCTGCGTGACATTGTAAGATGTGATGTTTGAGATTGATCGCAACATCACTTTGGAAGTCACAATATTTGCAAACATAAATCTCAACATTGGTACCTTCACAGTTGAAGGGCTGAAACCCCATTACATGCTTCTTCGTGAATTCCAGCACTGACATCAAGTGACCTCGAGTGTCTGCTTACTGTGATGTCCCCACCACCAGTTCTAACCTCAATTTTAGAATGACTTCAACTATCGTTTTTATTCTGTAATTTGTGGACGATGTTATGAAAGTGACTTGTACAAACGAGACAAGAATTTTTGTTAACCCTTGACAATTTCTTCTGAAAATAGCAGCCCCGTCTGTCAACAACTACCTATTAATTTTTGGAATGAATTAAGTAGTTTAAATACCATCATAAATACTCACCAGTAATTCGAAGCTTAACGTGAAACTGTTTTATACCTGTTGGTACATATTTAAAATCAATAAGTATTATCACAAATGTACAAATTAATGAAGAATGCTTTTAGTATCTTTTAGCTTCCGACTAACCACTCACTCGTATGAAGTTGGCCGAAGATCAGAACGTCTAGCCCGTACACTATCACAAACATCCATCGGCGCGCGCACAAAGCGTTTGACATTGCACGACTGAAGTGAAATTGCAGACGATGGTAGTTTTTCTGTAATTAATTTTGTAGAAACTATAAAAAAAATATCTTGGTATCGCACAATATCATTGCCATTTATCCTATAGAATAATGTGGAGCATGTGATTTACCGATTTTCATGCATAGTATACCCCATTATCGACCTATAGCTGTAGTAGATTTTTGCAAAATCTTTGGTTGTATTTTATCTGACACCTTGTACAGCCACTCAAAGTCCTTTATTGTAAACGAAGAACATAGTTTTATGAAATGGCTATGGTCTAGTCTTACTTTATAAATCCTTACTTTTCGATCGTGCGTAACACTGTTCAATCTTTTTATTAATGATGTTCACCATATAGAAGGCAAAGTGTTTATGTATGCCGACGATATAAGTAAGGATCATTAAAGGCAAGACGATGCTAATAGATATACTGAGATACCCCCAAAATATACCAGTAACGCACAGGAGAACTTCGACTTGCCTACCCTGCAAGGCTCTCGTTTGGCAACAACCCTGAAGTTAAAATTAATTAAAATATCGCTAGATATCACCACTTCGCGCATTAGAGTAAACTGTAATAGTGTTACAGAATGAAAAATTTGGAGGACGTGGAACAAATTAATTCCAATCTCAAAATTTCAAGACCAGATATTATTTAGAATAATAATGTAAATCTTACCTCATCTTTATTAAACAATTTTTGTCGCTATTTTTATTTATTTATTTTTGCTGTCATCTGATGATCGGCAGTCTAAAAGAAAAAGAGCACCCTGAAGGAATTAAAGAGCCGATAATTTGATTGAATTTCTGATTTTATTTACGTTATTTTGACAATTTTGACGATTGATAGTTATTGGAGTTTTATGCCTCCTTATTACAGTTTCAATTAATTGGCGATCCAAGTCCCTCTGGTGGCGATTTTACCTCTATTGGTACGACTTTGTACTTCTGTTAATTTCATCGGCGCGGACAAAGCTTTAACGTTAGAAGCAACAAGTCGTCTCTTTGTAAGTAACGCTTAATTTTTGTTTTTATCTGATTTTATCCCACTACGAGTTTATCCTGTTTTTAAAGTTGAGTGTGTTCTATGTTTAAATTGCATTGTCGGAAATTCCCGTTACCAGAAGGATCGATTGAATTTAAATTAAAATTCGCGTGTGTCGTGCCGCCAGAAGTATTTACAGGTAACCTTGTTGTTCTATATATTCTCTGTCTGACTCATCGTACGGAGATGCCATGTAGTTTTCCTGGTGTTTTGTTCCACGTGCATACTAGAAATTCCTAAATAAAATCTTTTCAGTTTTACCGTTCTCCAGCCATCCTTTGTCAGCGTCACTAATAAAACGGCCGTCATTGTAGAAAGCTATTTTAGTCACCCCTTTGGTTGTCAGATCTTGTTTAATCACTAGCCTTTGTTTAAATAATATCCACTATTGCTATTAAAACCTGGATAAATCATTAAATAAGTGCCTGTTTTTCTGTATGAGGTCGACAGCAGCTTGTGGTCATTTAAAAGCTATTTTGTCTCTGTTAACTTGATTTACTGCCCTGGTACAATAATGTTGGTATTAATGTTAAGGAAAATGTTAACGTCCAGAAGATACGCGCAAGATGCAACCGTTCACATGGTTTGCGGTAATTAATTAATTAAAATTAATTTAAATTTTTTAATGTTGTAATTCGATTTCATTTTCCGTATGAAACAAATTTTGAATACAATACAACTAACAAAAAGAAGCTTCTTATTGTTTTCTTCTGTCACCTGCCACCAATGATCAGCTGATTTTGGAAACCTCTGCTGTCGTAGGTTAGCTCCGCTTATAAGAAGGCGCGAATTTTAAATGTTACATCTTCTTAACATCCACGTAAACATGATTGTGAACACTTGGTCACCATTACCATCTCGGTTAACACTAACATCACCATTAACACTAACATTATTGTGACCACCAAGAACTGAATACAACAGAACAGCAAAAAGCGGCAAAGCGCCACGCCCAATGTATCAGTTCTTGTGTGTTTTATTTTTTTTATACTATGTTGCGCCCGCCCGTGATTTTCGATTCCGTCGTTTGCATATAAATGATATCTAGCCAGTTTAGGCACCGGGAAACCAAATTTCGGTATCTAGTGTTTTTGATTTGTGCATGTTTGTAGTTTTGTTGCGCCTCGTTGCATCGCGCTCGTTTCGATATCGCTTCCAAAGAAAACGTTGCGTTACTGTATATTTTATTATGTTTGTCAATATATGTGTCGAATCAACAGATAGACCAAATAGCATTCATTTCGTGGTTCTTGTTGCAATGCTGCTTTCGAGATGCGGTCCTAATCTGGATAACGTACTCTGGGATCATTTTCAAACGGGGGTCACTTTCGAACCCGCTTGAATTTCCTCCCGGGTTGCAGCGCTATTCCGAGTTGGAGTTACTGTTAACTTCTGAGCCAAAGCTAGGTTGGAGTTTGCTGTGTTGTTTTCGGGCTACTAATAAATTGCTTGCTTCACAAATACTTAAAATAATTAACAAAAAAATAAGTCCCCGAGATTTGATTTGATTTGGACAAGCCTTAAAGACAGGAATTCAGTAACAAACTCATTTCTCCTGGTCCGTTTGGATGTGTCAGCTTTTAGTCTAAAATTGTCAATTGGCATTGTCACCAACTTAACACGAAGACACTAGAAATTATTAACCACAAAACAAAATCACAAAAACTCAAATCCACAAAATGACTAAAACTAATAAACTTTACAAAGAACCTAGGGTTTGTTTCTTTGTTTGGGTATTTCCCGCCACTCCTTTGTCTTGTTAAGAAAATAACGTAGGGTTCGTAAGTCGTCGGTTTGTTTCAAATTTGACGTTTGTTGACGTCATTGACATTTCATTTCATGTTCAAATTCAAAAAGTGGCGGTCACTGTTTTAAAATGTACGACTTTTCCAGGAAGGACAACCCTATACTATACGCTTACACCATCAATGATACTCAACTTAAGCGTTGTAATGAAATTAGGGACTTGAGCATTATCATAGATTCTTCTCTATCGTTTGTACCTCATGTTAATAATATATTATGTAATAGTGCATTAAAATTTGTAGACTTTATGAAAACGAATACAACTAGTTTTCAAGACGCGCAATCCTTAATTACTCCGTACAATTCGTTTGTCAGGTCAAAATTAGATTATTTATTGTTGTTATTTGGAATCCATTAACAATCTGGATGTATTAATAAAAATCTGTAAACAATGTATTCTCTGCACACCTTTGTAACTTTAATGATGTATGTATTTGTTCTTTCATGTTTTATTAGCATAGTCTTTTTTACCAGATTTACTTGTAATGTCTATTTTGCTTTATATCCTCTTCTGAACCATTTGTAGTCTGCTGGATAATAATAAAATATTCTGTTCTATTCTAATGGTATTCTTTCACTTGAGAGAAAAACTTTGACAAACATAATTTATGAACACCCGGTATTGTCACTTTTAATTTCAGTAAAAAAAAATCATACATCCAATAAGCTTTAAATGTAAAATCTTCTCCACATACATAATCGCTTTTACAGCTAGGAGTTGAGGGGTGGGCTCACCGAGCCGTGGTGAGGCATAATCCACACTCCCATTTTGTTTTCTTCGAGTTTTTTTATTTCGCTCTCTACATTACTGTCAACGCATGATGAATAATAAAGTTAGTTGTTCTGTGCAACGCATGATAAACCGCTGCAACCGAAGCTGCACAAAGGACGTTAAACTCCAAATATTTTCATCAAATGTATCGTTAAAATAAAATTGTACAAAACAAAACACAAGATTTATTTAAGCATCAAATTGTTTTTTACAATAAAATTGTATCGTTGTAACTGCATTTGCCACGTTTTTATCACTGAACTTAATTATTCCCTGGATGTTTACTTATTTTGGGTCTGTAAAGATTCACTTTTTCTTTAGTTCTATGGTCACAGTTATACCACTTAAGTTGACGATCTTCTAAATGCTTCCGTTTTGGTTTTATATCCATGTTGACACTGATATCACAAAATTTTATTATCTTCTAGATGTTCATTTACTTTGTGGCCGGTTACATGGCTTTTAATTTTGGATCTATATTCGCATTTATCGCAATAATGCCATGGAACTTTTTTTGAATGTTTGTATCTTTTATGTTGGCTCAAAGTTGCTTTATCCTTACTTCTATATTTACATTGATCACAATGATGCCATTGAATTTCATGATCTTCCAAGTGTTTACGTATTTTGTGTCTGCTGAGATCATTTTTAATTATAGATCTATATTCACATTTATCGCAATAATGCCATGGAATTTCATGATCTTTTGAATGTTTGTATTGTTTATGTTTGTTCAAAGTTGCTTTATCCTTACTTCTATATTTACACTGCTCACAAAGATGCCATTGAATTTCATGATCTTCTAAATGGTTACGTATTTTGTGTCTGCTGAGACCACTTTTAATTTTAGATCTATATTCACATTTATTGCAGCAATGCCACGGAACTTCATTATCTTTTGAATGTTTGTATCTTTTATGTCTGCTCAAAGTTGCTTTCTCCTTACTTCTATATTTACATTGATCACAATGATGCCATTGAATTTCATGATCTTTCGAATGTTTGTATTTTATATGTTGTCTCAAAGTTGCTTTGTCCTTACATCTATAATATTTACATTGATCACAATGATGCCATTGAATTTCATGATCTTCTAAATGTTTACGTAGTTTGTGTTTGCCGAGATTACTTTTAATTTTAGATCTATATTCACATTTATCGCAAGAATGCCAGGGAACTTCATGATCTTTCGAATGTTTGTATTTTATATGTTGTCTCAAAGTTGCTTTGTCCTTACATCTATAATATTTACATTGATCACAATGATGCCATTGAATTTCATGATCTTCTAAATGTTTACGTAGTTTGTGTTTGCCGAGATTACTTTTAATTTTAGATCTATATTCACATTTATCACAATGATGCCATTGAATTGGATGTTTTTCAATATCTTTTTTATAGTTACATCTTTTTAGGAAGTGTCGAAACCAAATTAGAATGAAATGGGTCTCAAAATCGCAATTTCTACAAACATACTTTTGATTTTCCGTGGGCATCCAAGTTTCAGAAGCAGTGTGAGTTGAGTGACATTGTAAGATGTGTTCTTTGAGGATAATTGCAACATCACTTTGGAAGTCACAATATTTGCAAACATAAATCTCAACATTGGAACCTTCACAGTTGAAGGACTGAAACCCCATTACATGCTTTTTTGACATGTTGCACCTGTTAATACAGAGAGAACTCAAATGTCTGCTTAACTGTGATGATCTCACCGTCAGTTCTAACCTCAATTTTAGAATGACTTCAACAGTTGTTTTTAGTCTGTAATTTTTGGACGATGTTATGAAAGTGACTTTTACAAACGAGAAACGAATTTCTGTTAACCTCTTAACAATTTTTTCTGAAAATTGCAGCTCTGCGTTTCACCACCTATTAATTTTTGGAATCAGTAAATTGGCTTAAATTCCATCATAAATACTCACCAGCAATTAGTACGTCAAGCTGTTTTACCTGTTGGTACATATTTAAAATGAATAAGTATTATTTTAAAATGTAAAAATTAATGAAGAATTCTTTTAGCTTCCCAGTAAGGTCACTGGTATGAAGTTGGCTCTTAAAAGAAAGTGCAATTCACGACCTTCTTGATAAATTTCACTTTAAGTAGAGTTTGTTAGGTGCAATTTGCCAAAACTGGCCGGTTGATGGCAGCAGCAACTATTTAGTTGTAATATTTGAGCCAGAAATAAAATTGAGTTCATGAACGATTTGGTAGAATATGAGAGAGCAGAAAAAATATCAAAACTGTCTTCCTTGGGAGATGGATACTATTGCCCGGTTCAAGGTTATCTACAATCTGACACATCTGCCATCCATCTGCTGCACGTTGTCACTTCACTGTCAGGATGATTTTTGTATTCCTAACCCATTTTAGCATAAAAGGACGGTGGATCTGCGCAATCGCAGGTTTTTCATAAACGGCGGCAGTTTAAAAGAATGAGGGCTTTGCCATTTGTGCAAGGGGGATAGACTAGTTGGGCACATATTTAATAAATCGACTTTTTGTATTTAAATTAAATAGGTAAAGTGCATACAATAATGTTTATTGCTCGTGTAGAAAAATAGTATCTTTTCAGCCTTGGTTACGGTTGAAAAGTAACTGTTTGCCCATTTGATAATTTGGGTGCGAAAAGTAAACAAATTATTCTTTGCACACGCAAATTCAGACAATCTGCTGAAAGCTGAATTTTCCTCTAGACTCCAATTTTATATTAGGATTTATTCCGCATTCGCAATAGGAAATAGTATGTTCAACTCGTTCGGCGTTGTCGATTGCCGCACTAGTTGCACAATATACTATTTTTACACTGGATCTGGTTTTGAAATAGATTTTTAGACATAAAGGCCAGTATTTTCTAAAAAAAGCATCTGTTGGTGTTGTATTTTGTTTGGGTGTCCTTAATTTTATACTTTCGTGCAGTAGTGCAAGCAATGAAAGGAACGACAGTTCACATAACCTAAGAAAACCATTATAAGTCCTTCAAATGGCTAAACGCCTTTTGTTGAGGTTTCTATAGACCAAAATGACGTACCTGGGTCCAAACTTCTAACTCCTATACGAGGAAGTGTCTATAAATACTGTGAAATGTCAAATTAAAAAAAAATATGTTCCCGAAAACTAAAAACAACGAGAAGAAAATCTGACTTAACTAGAAAGTAAGTTCTAATTCGCTCTTGCTTAGAGTGGTAATCAGGAGAATGGTTGATGAGTAAAGAGAAGAAAAGACGGAGAAGACGTGAAGTAGAGCAGCCACTAATAAACAGCAACAATATTCCACGAAAATTCCCAATAATTTGGAATAAGTTCCCATCGAACAAACTGCCTGCAACTTTTTTGTATTCGAGTTGAATTTCTAAAATATTCACATTGCAACTGCAGTTTTGTAATTTTAATAAGTGATTATGGCTTAATATTAGCTGGTAAAATTTAAAAAACTCGGGAATTTTGAAAAACGGGAATTTTTTGACATTTAGATTTTTGAGGTTATGTTAAGAAATCATTATTTTTATTCAAAATACAATATAAAAACTAGTAATATATTAATAGAAATAAGAAACAATGCCAAGTTACTAATGGTGTACCGGCTTGAGAATATTCTATAGAAATTTCGTCGGCATCGTATCATCGTACATCTTCAGTTCCTCAGCATCGTCATCTGTTACGTCGGTGTCACAGACCCCCTTAGTCAGAGTGTCATTTCTTTGTGACTCAAAAGGAAAATTTATATTAAAATATCGCCGTTTATTTATATTTTTGAATTCGCCGGTCCAACTCTTCCTTAAAAATTCATGGAATGCCGCTACTTTTTTCCTCCTCCCGCACTTTTATATTCGTCCTTGAGAACTTGATAATTCGCCTTGAAATTATTTACTGACGCGTTGATCATGCGATGATGTCAAAACTGTCAAAAAGCAAACGCATAGGAAATTTTGAATAAAGATGTATAGGTTTTTTTGTTTTACCAGTTTTGAAAAAATAAATAGCATTTAGAAATAAAATGTTTATACAGCGTGCGTATTTGACTACTTTGAAGGCACGTACGACAGCTAATTATAAATTAATGTAACAAAAGGAGAGAATTCAAATGTAGCGCCAAATTCTCTCATCCGACGCGCGCCATCTTAATTAAGCCTCGCGAACTTTTTTCAGGTTTAAAGCGCTCTTCTCTGCAGCAAAACTATTCAATCCAAGTTAATTTATATATAACAACTTTAAACAACATGTACTCAGTATCACATCGTAGCCTACTTAATACAGAATGAGGAGACACACTTGAGAACTTTCGGTAATGAGCAAAATTTAGATGCAACCGACTTGAAATCTGTAAACGACACGGCGGGCTCTTGAAAATATTGTAATTGTTACGTAATAACACAATAAAATATGAAAAGTATATGGCATCATAGCTTCATGCCAGTGATTTGCGATTTCTACCCTGTAAAGCTTCTCTGCACTGTAAATTTTAATTTAACTTGGATTGAAAATTCAAATAATTCTAACCTCACTTCTAGACCTGTCAAACCCCCCTTAAACCGGCCTGTACATTGGCTAAGTTCTAGTGTTTCTCCACGAGCGCTGCCTACCCGGCAAAATCCCGCGATTTTTTAAATTAGGAAATAATTAAACAAATAATACTTCACATTTAATGGAATCAGATTGAGGGTACCTTTCGCTCACATTTAATTCTTTGAATTTTAGCATCTGTTGGAGATTCTGTTGTTCTTGTCTTGTGACTGTTTGTGTTACTCGTTTCAATATTTTCTTGTTCTGGTTGTTGTATTCATATTAATAATTCAACAAAATGCCGCGTATGCATAATAAATGCATCGTGCCTTCATGGCAAACTTCACCAGGGATTCAGGTAAAATTACATATTTTCAGTTGAATTTAACAATAATTGTAATAATTGTTTATACAGTACAAGAATTTATTGTGTTGCCTGAGAAAGCACTGGCATGTAATTTTCATTTCAATTCATAAAGAACATCATCGAGAAGAAAACACCTGATGTTTATTCTGATGCCTTACCTTCCTGCTCATCCGTTACCTTTATTAAAGAAAAAAACCAAACTTATTCTTTACAATACCAGATAAGAAGGTTTCATTATGGATTCTGCTCTTCAGTATTTAGCAAGAAAAATTAGTTCTTATTTATGTTAAATACGAGACTGTATGTAACATACTACCTACTTAGAAAAATCACAAGCATTTTGCCTTTATACTTATTTTTATAAATGCGAGCCAAAATATATACTAAAATACACTAGGTCTCATGAGTGATGGAACGAAAAATCAGTGAGAAATCTTATTTTTAAGAAACTTGACGCATCCTGACAAGTGGAAGCCATATCCGCAACAGAGATACTAAGCGGAAATGAAAACACTAAAGCAGTCAATAGCAATACTTAAAAAATAGGATATTTTGTAAAATAAAAAAATACAAGATTTGCGCAAAGTTTAGTGAACAATTCGGAATACACGACCATTGAAGCAATTAAACAAAATGCCTTGAAAAATAATTCACAATCACGCAGTATTTATTTTAGATCAAATTTTAAGTTACAACAAATGAAAACCAAAATGGTCAGAAATGACTATTCGCCAGTGTGTCATGTGATGGATGGTTCCTTCACCTAAAGGGTACGAATATTATATAGGAAATATTTCAGCCGAATTACCCTGCTTAGACGTACTTTAAGCACAAAACCGAGCTTTGAAATGACAGAATTAAAAGGAAACTAGAAGCAGAGGAAAGTTGTTTATCTCATATTGAAAAATTGTGCAGCGTCATATAACATGGCAATTAAAGAAAAACTTCAGTACAATAGAATGGAGGATAAATTCTATGGATTTTAAAATATGTACATTATAGAGAAAACTGTTGGAAATCAAAACGTATTAGCCAACAAAATGCTGTTTTGTTATTCATGGGTTTTCTACTAAGTACGTAATTCTTGTTGGATACTTTTTTCACAAAAATTTGACAAGTAAAATGCTTTTTGATCTAACAATGAAAATACTATCAAAAATTAAAGCAGCTGGATTTCTTGCAATTCATATTATTCCAAACAACCACAAATGTAATGTCGAATTGTTCAAGTTGTTTGGAAATGGAAGTTTGAAAACCCATGTAAAACATCCATTACACAGCAACATGCCTCTCTTTCTGAGCTTTGACTATTGCTATGTAATAAAGTACTGTAGAAACATTTTTCTGGGCCACAACATGTACTCCAGTGAAGGAATTATTTCGTCGAATTACTTGAAAACACTGTATGACCTACAATAAAAACATGGTTATAAAGCCTCTTAAATTTTTAATGTTAGCTTTTAAAAAAAAGAAACCGACTTCAAAAAGCGAGAAATAAGTCAGTACATGTATTATTACATGTGCTACCTACTGATCTGTTTGAAATCGGTGCCAAGCCAAAGAGGTTAACACATTTTTAACCTATTGTCATTATACAAATATATCAACAACGTTATAGCGCATCAAAAATTCAATATCAGGCCGTCAACGACGTCTGTCCCGCACGTGTCTGCCCGTTTGGGATGTTTTGCTCAGCGCGAGCCCCCCACCCACGCTCACGCATTCCGGCGCGCGCGCGGTGGGACTTGCGATGTGACGGGAGCGGATAGCCTATCTATCTACTACCTATTTTTTGGCTTGGCACCGACTTCAACCAGATCAGTTGGTAGCACATGTAATAATACACGTACTGACTTATTTCTCGCTTTTTGAAGTCGGTTTATTTTTTTTTTTAAAAGCTAATTATTTTATAATTTTAAGTGATAGGTAGACCTAGTAAGGACGCTGCTCGAATGAGGAAACGACGGCTGGTTGAAAATGAAGATGAAAGACGCAAACTATAAAAAATTAGAAGCAGAAATACTGAAACAATGATGAATTAATATTACCACCTGAAAAATCTAAGGCAATGATGACTCCCAGACGCAAAGACCTGCATAATTATTATTAAACGACTACATTTGAGAGAGTTCATAATAATTATAAAATCTGAGGATTTCCCCCGATTCCCATGCGATCACCTCATCAGGTCCGGACTTGCTGACAATGGGACTACCTCCGGAGAATACCCTTTCAAATAAAAGAAGAATTTTCGAAATCGATCCACAATTGACGAAGAAATCGGTGAACATACATAAAAGGAAAAATTTGAGAATTTCCCTCGATTTCCATGGGATCCCCTCATCAGATCCGGACTTGCTGTCAATGGGACTACCTCCGGAGTATACCCTTTCAAATAAAAGAAGAATTTTCAAAATCGATCCACAATTGACGAAGAAATCGGTGAACATACATAAAAGGAAAAATTTGACAATTTTCCTCAATTTCCATGGGAGCCCTTTATCAGATCCGGACTTGGTGACAATGGGACCACCTCTGGAGTATACCCTTTCAAATAAAAGAAGAATTTTCAAAATCGACCCACAATTAACGGAGATATCGGTGAACATACATAAAAGGAAAAAAAAATACATACAGCCGAACATAGAACCTCCTCCTTTTTTGAAGTCGGTAAAAAAAATGAACGTCCGTAGAGCTGTGGAAATACTTGCACCCCCTGTAACAACTGCTCTAAATTATTTAGCCACACATCACAAAGACAAAGTTCTCATGATCTGAGGCAACAGTCAAATTTTTGGAGATGATGTATGCCTTTTTCCAACTGCATGATGTAAGTGATCAAACACAATATATAAGACAGATCAGAACTGTGCACCTTATTTGGCTATATTCAGTGGCGGATTTACCAGCAGGCTGAGTAGGCTGGAGCCTGGAGCCTAGCCTAGGGCAAATTTAGGGCCAAAATTTTTTTCTCTTACAGAAATTAAAAAAATCATATTTATATACTTAAATATTATTAGGTCCACCCAAACAATTCAACATGTAATATGTTTCACCGCTTAGATAATTTTTTCTAATATTTGCGTATAGAATACGCCGCCTATTTAGTGACTTACCGCACTTACGGCACGCGACTTTGATGAAACAGGATCGAACTGTTTTTTTTCCGCGCCTTTTAAAGGCGGATTGTCCGTTGCATTTATTTACGCACTTCATTCATTTACGTGAGTTGTGTCCGTTAATTGTCTTTTGAAATTTGAAATGATGTTTCAACCCTGGGAAAATGATGCTAAACCAAGTACTAGTGCAGAAACTAGGAGCTACAATGAAATATTGGAAAATATTACAGATACGGAATCGGATTGAGTAGTAGTGATGACGAAGCTGAATCTAAACAAATAATTTTTAATGCGGCTCTGACTTGCAGTCGGCAATCGCGCTTTGTATAGCAGGTGTGCATGTCCGAAAGCAAGTTTTTTATAAGAACTTCTTTATTTTCTGGAAATCACTAAATAGGTGTCGTATTCTCTAGTCGCGTTTGGTTGCGGAGCGGAAACGAGTGACAATATTTTTATAACATAATATCACTCTGCGGTGCGTACAAACTTAAAGTAGGTAAGAAGGTAGTCATCATAAGGAGTAATCGTAATAATTATATTACAATAAATCATCCGTATCGAATCAGTAAGATACAAAGGCGCTGAAAGGACAAGAATGGAAAAATATTTTTTTTTTCTGGGAATTCCGACTTCTCTCTGGCAATTCAGTCTTTTTTTTTTGGCAATTCCGACTTTTTTCTGGCAATTCCGACTTTATTCTGGCAATTGTGACAGGGGTAGGACGTGTTGGTCAAACTTGAAATATTATGATATATTCTCCACATTTCGAGTATAGGGAAATATGACCTTCTTGGAGTATGTTTCCTTAAGTGGTCGAGCGCGTAGCGCGAGGCACCTATTTCAGTGATGCACAGAAGTTACCGTCTGTGAAAATTTGTTTTTCCGTGGATCATTGAAATTGGTGCCTCGCGTTACGCGCTCGAATCCATAAAGAAACATACTCCAAATAGGTCATATTTTCCTGTACGTGAAACTCTAAATGTGGACAGTAGAAATACTGTTTCTTTATGGATCGATTTTAAGTTTGGGCAACAAAATAGTGCCATCGTCCTAGCCCTGTCGCAATTGCCAGAAAAAAGTCGGAATTGTCAGTGGAAGAAAGTCAGAATTGACCGAAAAAAAATCGGAATTGTCATTAAAAAAAATCTTTGCCAGTGATTTTTCCATTCATGTCCATCCGGCCCCTTCTATTCGTAGTAAAATCAAATTTAACTTGATAAATATTTTTTAATTATTAAATTTTTAAAAGTTATTTGCTGAATCTACATTATTGTGTAAGTAATTTAGGAACTAACACATCGATCCCCTAGTTCACGATCATACTACATACCGGAAAAAGTGGGTGTAATTAGGACGATAGTGCACAAATCATAAAGTTACAATTTCATTGACAAAAAAATTGTAAATAATATTGTGACGTTCTCGAAAAATCGCGGCGTGATGATTTCTGTAGTTCTCGGACCGGTTCTCGGCGTATCCAGAAAGCCGCTTCCCGCGAGAGACGCGAGAACGACCGCCAGACACTCGAAGTCTGAATAAGCTACTGAGCGACATAATCCGTGTGACTCGTGCGAACTGTTAAAATAAATAATTGTGGCGTTATAACTGTACAAAGACTAGTGTTTAAATAAATTGTAAATAGTAACTGTTTAAATAAATCGTTTTGTGAACCCATAAACGCTACAATATGATTGTGACCTAGGGTATAGAATTGTAGATATCGGTAGGGGCGGCAAAATTTGAATAGCCTACTGGCGGCAAATGTGTAAATCCGCCACTGGCTGTATTGGCTTTAAAATGGAGTTTCACATTGTGTAAATAACATTCAATTACCCTGAAAAAAATAATAGGAGAGGATTAACGCAAGAAACGGCGGAGGCCTTAAAATTTACAGCAAAAAGCACTTCAGAGTGTATCCAGTATTTAATTAAAGATGTTGGAGTTTATTCTGTTCTGACAAGAGGATGTCGTTCTGATGCTGTTGCAGCCATGTTCAGCACTCTTTGTATGAGATGTGGTTTCCAAGATGCCACTGATGCCCAAGCTGCTCACCATGTCATAAAAAGAATAATAATTTATGGTCTTGTACAGACTGCCACTTCTGTAAATATTTCAGAACCTTGTAATTTTTTAATCCAAGTGGGTCACCTCCATGAACTTGAAGCTGAAAACAATACACATTCAGGAACAAATTCTTAGAATTCAAAATGATAGAATCTGCGTCTGTAGCATTTCTGGAAGGCTACATTCTATGAACAATTCAAGAAAGAGTAATTTGTAAAGCTTATCTGAATAATTTACCAAGAGATGCTGGCAATAATTCTCTGGTGGCCGTCATATTTATATACAAGACAGGGGGGCCCTTAGATACCCCCACTTATGTTTACTTGTTTGATAAATCAAATTTTTGTAGGTATGAAAAATTGTAAAATACGTACCTGTAGGATGTAGCCCACGAATAACTGTTACATACCTAATTAAGGAATGCGTTGTTTACTTCAGAGTTTTTTCTTTGCAAGGAAGAAAAGCACAAACATTAGATTGTAGACATTCTCTTAGAAAGATTGTTCGAAAGTTTGACATTGTGCGGTAACGGTCAAATGTCAAAATTTAAACTGCGGCGCAAAACCGCCGAGTAAGTAGCGCCCTCTGTACAATAATTTACTTCAATAAAATCAATGCAATTTTGAAGAATGCTACAGCCCGGTTTAAAGAGAAAATTTATCAAGAAGGTCGTAAACATAATAATAATGTCGCATTTTTTTATTTAATTTTCTTTGCCTTAAAGCTTAAAGCTAATGATATTAATAACAATAAATTAATATAAATTTCTTGTCTTGCTCCTAACAATGGCTTCTTTTTATTGAACAGTGCATTTCTAAAATGACATCCTATCCACACGTAAGGTCAAATGTCAAAATTTAAATTGCGGCACAAAACCGCCGGGTAAGTAGCGCCCTCTGTACAATAATTTACTTCCGGTTTAAAGTGAAATTTATCAAGAAGGTCGTGGTGCAATTATAAATAACTGGCGGCTAGTCCCTCAGAGGTCACGACAATTCCTTCGGCATAGCCGAGATTAGATCTCGGGACGCGTATATTTCCTAAATCTAATATTGTGGAACGCAAGTGACGCCTCCGCCAACTTTCATTGGTCACTACAAATCCTAATCGGTCACAACTTATTATTTCAAAATCTAATGGGCTCCGAACAGCCACACTATCCTATACGAGTTTTAACATTGGCCTCCTAAATACACGCGACCGCAACGCAGCGCAGCTTTTGTTTTAACGAGGAACACATAATTAACTTTAAAAAAAAAGAGAAACCGACTTCAAAAAACCCAAAGTAACATAATAAGTTAACTAAAAAGTAAAAAATAAAAATTTCCAATTTCAGAGTTATTTGTTGCTCCGGTTAATGTAATTATTTATTTTTCCGTTTAATGCAATTCAGAAATTATTGTTGATTATCTAATTATTAATTGTTTTATAATTTTTAAGTCGGTGCCAAGTAAAACATAAAATTATACATTTTAAAGTTATAATTCCCTGATAATTTCAGACTTCTTAATTCACGATTATGATTACTGAATTAAAGTTTTCAGAACTCATTTGATACATTAGGTAAAAGCTATATATTCGTAGTAATAATTTTGCATGATTTAGGTTGGATTTACCGAGAGATGAATTATTGTTAGATTTGAAATAAATAAAAAAATATTTATTATGTAATTCCTATGAATTGTTTTTATAATTTTTTTCGTAGTAACTAATTTGTTATTGTAGGAAGGTATATAATTTGCTTTTATGGCACCAACTTCAAAATTATAAAACAATTAATAATTAGATAATCAACAATAATTTCTGAATTTCATGAATTTCAACAAATAACTCTGAAATTGGAAATTTTTATTTTTTACTTTTTAGTTAACTTATTATGTTACTTTGGGTTTTTTGAAGTCGGTTTCTCTTTTTTTTTTAAAGTTAATTATTTTACAATTTTAAGTGATGGGTAGACCTAGTAAGGACGCTTCAAATCCACGCGAGCGCGAAAATAGATTGTCTTTGTAGTTTCTATGGGATACAGCATGAGAAAATGTGGATTATCTTGAAAATAGAAAATTATTGTTTGTACGGTCAAAACTGCAAAAAATTGTAGATAGGCCTTCAATACCTTTCAAATGAGGTATCACTCGACCCATAGTGCCATTTAAGATTTTGGGGCTAACAGCCCCCTCGCGAAGAGGGCGAAGCGCCGAAACTTGAAAAGAATCTGAAAAGATGTGCCCCTGGCAAATAAAATCGACCTGTTCGAGGATTTTTCAATCACAGTTATCAATTCGGAGAAATCTGGACTGGGGAGTTTTAAATGGGACAGCCTGTATATTATAGACATAAATCGATTGGTGCAGAAAGCATCCAAGTACCATATCATGTATGCTAAAATTTGCTTGATAGTGCTTATATGCCAAGGGCATAGTAAAACGCAATTGTAGATGAATTTTCCATAGTCTTTTCGTTTCCTGAAAAGTTTGCAAAATGTTACTTGGCTTGTTTTAACAATCAACGATTCAATTGAAATCGGCTCATAAACAAAGAAATTATATTTGAAGTCGGTTTCGGTAAGACACAATAAATCACATCGTTGACCATAGTTTATTTATTCTCGGCTTGTCACTCTGGGGTTGGGTTGAGGCCATAAACCATTCATTTCGAGCAGGTAGCGTCATTCGAACACATTTCCATTTGAGGAATTTCCTTCTATAACTTCCAAATCTTACGTCCAATACGAATTAAATTAAAATGGGAGCATCCTGAAGGTATACTGAATATAACGCAAAAAGAATAATTGAAATCGGTTCATAAACAAAGAAGTTATGCGCGCACAAGCATATCCAATCACCACATTTCCATCTGATTTTCAAGAGTTTCCTGCTATAACTCCGAAGTCTTACGTTCAATATGAATGAAATTAAAATGGGACCACCTTGGAGCCATACTCAACCCAACGCAAAAAGAATAATTGAAATCGGTTCATAAACAAAGAAGTTATGCCCGAACATACATAAAAAAAAAAAACATATACAGTCGAATAGAGAACCTCCTCCTTTTTTTGAAGTCGGTTAAAAACAGCGGTGGCCGATTTGAAAAATATCAGTTCGACAGAATTTCGAGTTTAGCGGAAAGCGAAACTTGGAATATTTGAGTTCATTGAAAAAAATCACAACTGACAGGACACGTTTCTTACCATCAAGAGACGTACATTGCGACAAGAAAGCATTATAAAAGTACAGCCAACCGTTCGCAACCCAGTGAACACGTTGACGTAAAAATGATGTCAGAATGACATCATGCTACGTCTCAATTTACGTAAGATATAAGTCACACCTGAGTCATAGAAGAGTCATTATTTCACACTTTTTTACGTCAGGCTCTGACGTAATAAATATGACATAAATATGACGTGTATTTGACATCATCCTGACCTTATTGATATCAATGTGACATAATAATGATGTAATCATGACGTCAAAGTGGTTTCGTCAATGTTACGTGAATATGACTTAGTAATTACGTAATTTTTACATCAAAGAAATATCAGTAAAATGATGGATTTGTATAATGAAAATGACATTAATATGACGTCTATGTGATATCGTAACTCACCAGTCAGTATGACATAATAATGATGGAATGATGACATCAAGTTGGTTACCTAAATGTTACCTGAATATGACTTAGTAATGACGTCAGTTTTACATCAAACAAATATCATTAATATGATGGATTTGTAATAGAGCTGAGATTAATATTTAATTGATTAAATTATTTTGTATCACCCATCAAAAGTTTTCGTTCTACTAAAAGCAAATAAAAAGAAATCAGACTACACACACTAAACCGACTTGGGAACAATCATGTTCCTCCTGGTTTTTCCCGTCTTCTGGCGTGCGAAAATACCCTTTTATCTGGAGCCGAAGGCGAAGCGTTAGTGAAGTATAACGCGTGGCGCTATCCAGCGAGTGTCGGCGGCACTCAACAAATCGTTGGTATTCTATCTTAGTCTTTTCGTGGATTAAGGATTTTTTTTGGATTAAAGAGATTTTGTGATGAAACAAGGTTGATAAAGTGTAACACAAGGATTCGTTGACTTTTTTACCTTGTTTTTGACGAATTTAACTTATAGATTGGTAATTTGTCGTTCGTTTGGTTGGAAAATTGCAATTTAATTATATTTTATTAGAATAATAAGTTAATTATTGAGTAAACATAAAACTGTGACTTATCTAATACATATTCATACATAATAAAAAAAATTTAGTGATATGTAGTTTACATATCCGTATGATGTTTTTGTTATGTCAATTTTATATAAAAGAAAAACGTATAGCTTATGTAATACTACGACAGATTTGTTATGTCAGCTTTATGTAAGAAAAGGACTTATTACTTATGTAACACTATGACAGATTTGTGATGTCAGCTTCACGTAAGAAAAGGACTTTTGACTTATGTAACACTGTGACAGATTTGTTATGTCAGCTTTACGTAAGCAAAAGACTTATAACTTACATAACACTATTACAGATTTGTGATGTCAATTTTATGTAAGAAAAAGACTTATAACTTATGTAACACTATGACAGATTTGTGATGTCAATTTTACGTAAGAAAAAGACTTATAACTTATGTAACACTATGACACATTTGTGATGTCAGTTTTACGTAAGCAAAAGACTTATATCTTATATAACACTATGACAGACTTGTTATGTCAGCTTTACGTAAAATAATGACTTTTATGTTACGTCACGATATGATATAAATATTACATATGATATATGTAACATGTAAGTCATTCAATGACATCATAGGATAGTCAAATTTTATGTCAGTATGATGTCACAGTGATATAAAACAACATGACATCACACTGAAATCATGAAAAGAATCAGTTTTACATCAAATTGACGTAAAATTGTATTACACACATATGATCTACGTGTGACGTAATTTTTAGGTCATGTGTTCACTGGGAAAGGACTGCAAAGAGACGACATTCTCTCGCTCTAAACATAATGTCGAATATTTGTAAAGCTAAAGTTCATTGACCAAGTTCACTCTTGTTTTTGACCTAATATAACTATCGTTGCTATTTTATACTAAAGGGATGGCGAAAAAGCGCCTTGCGCTGCAACGAATTAGGTTTTGGCAAGTTGCGTTGCGGTCGCGTGTATTTAGGAGGTCAATGTTAAAAGTAGTATAGGATAGTGTGGCTGCTTTGCAGTGCATTAGATTTTGAAATAATACGTTGTAACTGATTAGTATTTGTATTGACCAATGAAAGTTGGCGGGGGCGTCACGTGAGTTCCACAATATTAGGTTTAGGAAATACGCTCCCGGGACTGACATCGCATGATGAACCGCTCGAACCGAAACTGCGCAAAGGACGTTCAACTCCAAATACTTTCATCAAATTTATCGTTAAAGTAAAATTGTACAAAACAAGATTTATTTAAGCATCAATGGTTTTTTACAAAGAATTTACATCATCGTTGTAAATGCATTTGACACGTTTTTATCACTGAACTTAATGATCTCCTGAATGTTTACTTATTTTCCTTGTTAAGATTCACTTTTTCTTTACTTATATGTTCACATTTATGGCAGTAATACCACTGAACTTCGTTATCTTCTAAACGCTTTTATTTGTTGTGTCCGATTAAACCCCTTTTCGTCTTAGATCTATATTCACATTAATGCCACTGAATTTATTTACTTTGTGGCTGGTTATATGCCTCCAAATTTTATTTAGATCTATAATCACATTTATCGCAATAATGTATGTTTTTTTTATGTTGGCTCAAAGTTGCTTTACCCTTACTTGTATCTTATAAATGTTTACGTAGTTGGTGTCTGCTGAGACAACTTTTAGTTTTACATCTATATTCACAATTATCGCAATAATGCCACGGAACTTCATGATCTTTTGAATGTAGGTTTTTTTTATGTTGTCTCAAACTTGCTTTCTCCTTACTTCTATATTTACATTGATCACAATGATGCCATTGAATTTCATGATCATCTAAATGATTACGTATTTTGTGTATACTGAGAACACTTTTAATTTTAGATCTATATTCACATTTATTGCAGCAATGCCACAGGACTTCATGATCTTTTGAATGTTTGTATTTTTTATGTGTTCTCAAATCTGTTTTATCCTTACTTCTATATTTACATTGATCACAATGATGCCACTGAATTTCATGATCTTCTAAATGTTTACGTAGTTTGTGTTTGCTGAGCTGACCTTTAAGTTTAGATCTATATTCACATTCATCACAATTATACCAATGGACTTCATGATCTTTTAAATGTTTACCTATTTTGTGATTGCTTACGGATATTTTCTGTTTAGCCCTAAAATCGCATTCATCACAATTAAACCACTGAATTTCATGATCTTCTAAATGTTTACGTAGTTTGTGTTTGCTGAGCTGACCTTTAAGTTTAGATCTATATTCACATTTATCACAATTATACCACTGGACTTCATGATCTTCTAAATGTTTAGTTATTTTGTGATTGCTTAGGGATATTTTCTGTTTAGCTCTAAAATCGCATTCATCACAATTATACCACAGAATTTCATGCTGTTTTAAATGTGAAGTATGCACTTTTAAGGTTTTCTTCTTAGAACTATATTTATATTGATTACAGTCAAGCCATTGAATTGGACGTTTTTTAATATCTTTTTTATAGTTACAGCTTTTTAGGAAGTGTTGAAACCAAATTAGAATGAAATTAGTCTCAAAATCGCAATTTCTACAAACATACTTTTGAGTTTCTGTAGGCATCCAAGTTTCAGGATCAGTGTGAGCCGAGTGACATTGTAAGATGTGATGTTTGAGAATGATCGCAACATCACTTTGGAAGTGACAATATTTGCAAAGATAAATCTCAATATTGGAACCTTCACAGTTGAAGGGCTGAAACCCCATTACATGCCTCTTCGTGAATTCCAGTATTGACATGTTGGACCTGTTAATACACAGTGCCTTAAAGTGTCTGCTTAGCTGTGATCTTTTCATCACCAGTTATAACCCCAATTTTTGAATGATTTCAATTCAAATTTTCTTCTTAGTCTGTAATTTGTTGAGGATGTTGTGAAAGTGACTTGTACAAACCATACAAGATTTTCTGTTAACCTCTTAACAATCTCTTCTAAAAATTGCAGTACCGCCTTTCAACAACTAGAACCTATTAATTTTTGGAATGAATAACAGGTTAAATTCCATCATAAATACTCACCAGCAATTCGAAGCTCAACGTGAAACTGTTTTCTACCTGTTGATACATATTTAAAATAAATGGGTAGTATTAAAAATGTACAAATTAATGAAGAATTCTTTTAACTTCCGACTCACCACTCACTCGTATGAAGTTAGCCGAACATCGGAGCGTCTAGCACGTACCATATCACAAACGATCCATTGGCGCGCGCATATTTTTTTTAATTAAATAGCCAGGGACATAACATAAAGTCTGACTAACAAAATTAGCACTATTCAGGTAATTTTCGTATTCAGATATCTGTAATTCTAGCAATTCATTATTGCTAACCAATGGTTTTGCAAATTTATAAGAAGGCTCTAAAAATTCTTGTGTTTTCTAAAACACTGTTGAAAACGTTCTGACAATTACGTCCCAGACCACGCGCCACTAAATTATTCAGAACTGATATCTTTAACGCCGATACAAATCGCATGAGAACAAATTACAAATAGATAAACAATCTAAATCTCCATATCGAATTACATTCGGAGTTGGAAGAAAAAGCGTAAGGAACTTCGTTCCTGATGGGGGTCCCCCGACCGCACCCGCTTTTTTATTTGACTCCCTAAATTTTCATCAAATTTATAGTTAAAGTAAAATTGTACAAAACAAAACACAAGATTTATTCAAGCATCAAATGATTTCTCACAAAGAACTTACATCAGCATTTATCTCAATAATGCCACGGAACTTCATGATTTTTTGAATGTTTGTATCTTTTCTAAATGTTTACGTAGTTTGTGTCTGCTGAGACAACTTTTAGTTTTAGATCTATATTCACAATTATCGCAATAATGCCACGAAATTTCATGATCTTTTGAATGTTTGAATTTTTTATGTTGTCTCAAACCTGCTTTATCCTTACTTCTATATTTACATCGATCACAATGATGCCATTCAATTTCATGATCTTCAAAATGTTTACGTAGTTGGTGTAGACTGAGAACACTTTTAACTTTAGATTTATATTCACATTTATCACAGTAATACCACTGAACTTCATTGTCATCTAAATGCTTACATTTGTTGTGTCTGATTAAAGCGTTTTTATTTTAGATCTATATTTACATTTATCGCAATTATGCCACTTAATTTCATGATCTTTTGAATGTTTGTATTTTTTATGTGTTCTCAAATCTGCTTTATCCTTACTTCTATATTTACATTGATCACAATGATGCCACTGAATTTCATGATCTTTTGAATGTTTGAATTTTTTATGTGTTTTCAAAACTGTTTTATCCTTACTTCTATAGTTACATTGATCACAATGATGCCACTGAATTTCATGATCTTCTAAATGTTTACAAAGATTGTGTCTGCTGAGATGACCTTTAATTTTAGATCTGTATTCACAGTTATCACATTTATACCACTGGATTTTATGATCTTTTAAATGTTTACCTATTTTGTGATTGCTTAAGGATATTTTCAGTTTAGCCCTAAAATCGCATTCATCACAATTATACCACTGAATTTGATGATCTTCTAAATGTTTACAAATATTGTGTCTGCTGAGATGAGCTTTAATTTTAGATCTATATTCACATTTGTCACAATTATACCACTGAACTTCAGGATCTTTTAAATGTTTACACATTTTATGTACGTTTAACGTCGTTTTCCGTTTAGATTTATATTCACATTGATCACAGTGATGCCATTGAATTTGATGTTTTTCAGTATCTTCTTTATAGTTATATCTTCTTAGGCAATGTTGAAACCAAATTAGAATGAAATGAGTCTCAAAATCGCAATTTCTACAGACATACTTTTGAGTTTCTGTAGGCATCCAAGTTTCAGGATCAGTGTGAGCCGAGTGACATCGTAAGATGTGATGTTTGAGAATGATTGCAACATCACTTTGGAAGTCACAATATTTGCAAACATAAATCTCAACATTGGAAGCTTCACAGTTGAAGGGCTGAAACCCCATTAAATGCCTCTTCCCGTGATTCTTCGTGAATTCCAGCATTGACATGTTGCACCTGTTAAGACAGAGAGTGACTAAAGGGTCTGCTTAGCGGTGATCTTTTCACCACCAGTTATAACCTCAATTTTTGAATGATTTCAATTCAAATTTTCTTTTTAGTCTGTAATTTGTGGACGATGTTGTGAAAGTGACTTGTACAAACCATACAAGATTTTCTGTTAACCTCTTAACAATCTCTTCTAAAAATTGCAGTACCGCCTTTCAACAACTAGGACCTATTAATTTTTGGAATTAATAACGTAGCTTAAATTCCATCAAATACTCACCAGTAATTCGCTGCTCAACGTGAAACTGTTTTCTAACTGTTGGTACATATTTAAAATGAATAAGTATTATTAAAAATGTACAAATTAATGAAGAATTCTTTTAGCTTCCGACTAACCACTCACTCGTATGAAGTTGGCCCAAGATCAGAGCGTCTAGCCCATGGTACAAATAAACATGGTATGACGGTATGACTACGCGCACATCTGTGACGTCGACTGGATGCATAAAACGGCGCCACATTTAAATTTTCATCCATTACATATCAGACCCAATGATGTTAACTTTTCTTCTACTCTTTCACATTATTCGAATAAAAATCTCGTAATAAAATATAATAACGAGTGAGCAACAAAATTCGTGATCGCAGTTGGCTAAACGTATATCTGTTATTTTACTTTACTGTTCGTCAATTCACATTACTCGATGTCTTTTTACACAATCGTATCGATCAAGAATCGACTCAAAATTTTGGATTCAGAGGCTCCTACGATCACGAATTTTGTTGCTCACTCGTTACCTATACCAGAATCAATTTTCAAAGGGAATCAAAGACAATTTGTAACCCAGGATTTAACGAATATTATTAAGAGCAAAAAAATTGTTAGATTAAAATAATTATTGTTTTATTTATTTCCGTGTTTGTATTTGTGCCCTCATATGCAAAAATGCCAGCGAAGGAATTAAGTTTTAGGTTGGTCTTAAATGGTTCTCACATCAAAACATTTATTTCAACACTTCTTTGTTCCAGTCTTGTACAGTATAGCAGCCCGAATAGATGAACTAATAAGCAAGGGCTGTTTACAGAATTGATTTGTTCACAAAATCGAATTCGTTTTATTTGTTGCTTAAATAATACATATTCAAACATTATCAAATTTACCAGTTATGGTGAATTTCCGTACAGTTTTGGCTTTTGTGGCAGGGATGGTGACCAACATTGTTTTGTTTATGTCAGCAATATTATTCACTTTCATGGCATGTATTTCAGTGGTCCTGCAAGCACTCATAATGTAAATTATAAGAGCAACCTTAAGAAAAAATGCGAGTGTGCTTTAGACCACACGACTGAAGTAAAACTTCAGTTCGCCATTGTGAAAGTGCTCTTAGTTTATGTAAGTTTATAAATGGAGCTAGAAAATCCTGAATTAATACCGTCTGCAGTATCGGATAATGCATGTTTCAGTTTGTCGTCAGCGAAAAGTCGGCAATTCCTAAAAGTTACCAGAAATGAAAATATGGCCTTACCTTAATGAATATAAAAAAAATATGACGTTGACGTAATTTTGAATTAAATTTGACGTTTTCAAAGCGTTACATGATTTTTAAAAGATTTCGTAAAAACAACATTTTATAAAATGTAAAAATTAAAAATGGATCAAAGAGAATCTGGTAAGTTTGTTTGAGTGGTAAAAAATTAAAATAGTGAATTAATAATGGGATTATTGAAGTTATTCTGTTCATTTAAACAAGATCTGTTTTCCAGTTTCAAGGCTTTCCTTATTTCCAAAGTCTCAAGAAAATCTAATTTCCGGCCTTTATTGCATTTATGAATCAATTTGGAATTTGATGGTGAAAAACTATGTTTCGTTATTAATATATGATTGGCGAAAGAAAAAGGTGTTCATGGTGGAGGATCAAGATCTGTGTTGTTATAGATGTGCCTGAAATGTTCTTTAATATGGTCTGATATTTTGCGACCTGTCTGACTTATGTAGCATGACTCACAAGAAGAGCAGTTTAATTTGTATACACCTGATGATGATTTGTAATCTAATGGATCTTTATTTATAATAAAAAATGTGGATAAGTTGTTATCTGTTTTAAATGAAACTTTAAAACCGTTTTTCTTCAGTATTTTAGAACATTTCTCTGAATTTCTCATTAAAATCTTTAGGTTTTATAAAAAGGAATACATCCAGTTTTCAAGACGCGCAACGCTTGATTACTCTGGCCTGTTATTTGGAATCCATAAAAATTTAGATGCATTCTTAAAAATCCGTAAACAACGTATTTTCTGCACACCTTTGTAAATTTAATTGTATGTATATGTAATTTTTTTTCATGTTTTATTAGCATAGTATTAATTAATTTTCACTCGTAATGTGTAATGTGTACTTGTACTTTTACTGCTGGATAATAATAAACTATTATCGTTCGACGCTCTCATAATTTTCAAATTTTCGCTTGTGTAAACACTCTCTGTCATGAAATAATGAAAATGACGGATAAACGTCAAACTATTTTTATGGATTTTAAGCAATTTAAAGGTTTTCCGGGGTTGTGTCGAACGATAAAACGTCGTATTACACTCGTACCTGTGTAGATTGAACGCTTTAAGCGTGATAAAGGGTCCAATTTACACAGGAACTCGTATAATAATCTACTATTATATTCTATTCTAATGGCATTCTTTCAATTGAGAAAAACTTTGACAATTATAATTTTGTTTTCCACAGGCAACATAATTTATGAAGACTCGATATTATCACGTTTAATATGATCTCCATAAACGATTCATACACACAGTAGGCTTTGAATGTAACAATCTTCTCCACCTACATACATGTAGAATCTCTTTTATGGCTAGGAGTCGAGGGGTGGGTTCACCGAGCCGTGGTGAGGAGTAATCGACATTCCCATTATGTTTTTGTAGTCTATCGATATCCGCATTACCCCTACAATAGCGTTTTACTTCACTCCCTACCCGATTGCCACCTACCTGCAACCTCGACCAATTCCTTCGACACAGCCGAGATTAGATCCCGGAACTGTCAACACATGATAAACCGCTGCAGCCGAAACTGCACAAAGGACATGAAACTCCAAATATTTTTATCAAATTTATGGTTAAAGTAAAATTGTACAAAACAAGACACAAGATTAATTTATTTAAGCATCAAATGGTTTCTTACAAAAAAATTGTATCGTTGTAACTGCATTTATCACTGAACTTAATGATTGTTTACTTATTTTGAGCCTTGACTTTTTCTTTATTTCTATGTTCACATTTATCACAGTTATACCACTAAAATTCATGATCTGCTTAAATCCAGTTTGGATGTAGATCTATGTTCACACTGATGTCACTCAATTTTATTCTTCTAGATGTTTATTTGCTTTGTGGCTGGTTAAATGGCTTTTAATTTTAGATCTATATTCACATTTATCGCAAGAATGTCACCGCACTTCATGATTTTTTGAATGTTTGTATCTTTTATGTTGTCTCAATGTTGCTTTCTCCTTACTTCTATATTTACATTGATCACAATGATGCCATTGAATTTCATGATCTTCTAAATGTTTACGTATTTTGTGTTTGCTGAGATCATTTTTAATTATAGATCTATATTCACATTTATCGCAATAATGCCACTGAACTTCATGATCTTTTAAATGTTTGTATTTTTTATGTTTGCTCAAAGTTTCTTTATCCTTACTTCTATAATTACATTGATCACAATGATGCCATTGAATTTCATGATCTTCCAAATGTTTGCGTACTTTGTGTATGCTGAGACTACCTTTACATTTAGATCTATATTCACATTTATTGCAATACTGCCACTGAACTTCATGATCTTTTAAATGTTTGTATTTTTTATGTTTGCTCAAAGTTTCTTTATTCTTACTTCTATAATTACATTGATCACAATGATGCCATTGAATTTCATGATCTTCTAAATGTTTACGTAGTTTGTGTCTGCTGAGATCACGTTTAATTTTAGATCTATATTCACATTTATCGCAATAATGCCACGGAACTTCATGATCGTTTGAATGCTTGTATTTTTTATGCTGTCTCAAAATTGCTTCATCTTTACATGTATATCTGCATTGATCACAATTATGCCACTGAATTTCATGATCTTCTAAATGTTTGCGTAGTTTGTGTTTGATGAGATGCCATTTAATTTTAGTTCTATATTCACACTTATCGCAACACTGCCACGGAACTTCATGATCGTTTGAATGCTTGTATCTTATATGTTGGCTCAAATTTGCATTATTCTTACTTCTATATTTACAATGATCACAATGACGCCATTGAATTTCATGATCTTCTAAATGTTTACGTACTTTGTGCTTGTTGAGATTACTTTTAAGTTTAGATCTATATTCACATTGATCACAATGATGCCATTGAATTTCATTATCTTCTAAATGATTATATACTTTGTGTTTGCCGAGATTACCTTTACTTTTAGATCTATATTCACATTGATCACAATGGTGCCATTGAATTGGACGTTTTTTAATATCTTTTTTATAGTTACAGCTTTTTAGGAAGTGATGAAACCAAATTAGAATGAAATGAGTCTCAAAATCGCAATTTCTACAGACATACTTTTGAGTTTCTTTAGGCATCCAAGTTTCAGGATCAGTGTGAGCCGAGTGACATCGTAAGATGTGATGTTTGAGAATGATTGCAACATCACTTTGGAAGTCACAATATTTGCAAACATAAATCTCAACATTGGAAGCTTCACAGTTGAAGGGCTGAAACCCCATTAAATGCCTCTTCCCGTGATTCTTCGTGAATTCCAGCATTGACATGTTGCACCTGTTAAGACAGAGAGTGACTAAAGGGTCTGCTTAGCGGTGATCTTTTCACCACCAGTTATAACCTCAATTTTTGAATGATTTCAATTCAAATTTTCTTTTTAGTCTGTAATTTGTGGACGATGTTGTGAAAGTGACTTGTACAAACCATACAAGATTTTCTGTTAACCTCTTAACAATCTCTTCTAAAAATTGCAGTACCGCCTTTCAACAACTAGGACCTATTAATTTTTGGAATTAAGGGGGCACTGCACGCATCTTGGAAATCTGTGTTGGTGAGTACCGCAAAGTTCGGAATAAGACGTAAGATACCTACGTGCGGAAAATTTTATTGTTGATACTGTGTTGGATATCTACTACTGCTTGAGTGTCGAGCTATGTCGAGCGCTCGACTCGATTACTTCTCAGAATCAGATCTGCCGTGAATAATTTCGTTCGGAACTCATTATCTTCATTTACGGATTGGATTAATTATTTGAGTTCTCAGATTGTGGATTTGCCGAAATATAAATATGTTTGAAATTAGTTTGTCCTGGACCAAAGGATAAAACAGATAAATTAAATAGAGCGTGATTAAACAAAATAATGTTTTTAATGTATCAAATTATTGTGTATTTACATTTCTAACATAATAGTGTTGCACATAATATCACATTTAACACATTAAAAACAAGTACTTGTACCGCAATGTTTTACAATAAAAATCCTACGTTAACAATTTAAAATTGGTGACACCTACATATTATATACCGGGTGTCCCAACTAAAATTTGTACCCCCTAACAATTCCAATTTCGAAAGACTCACAAGAAAACGCTCAAGCAGTTCAATTTTGTTATCAAGGGGGACCAAATTGTACCAAATTTTCAAGTCTTGTATCTCACCCCTTTAGCCAGGGGATCCACCCCCTTAAAAAAATAAATGGCATGGGGGGTCGTGTGATACATCATTTTAAAGCTTATTCGATTCTCTATCCAGACCCAAGATTTATGGATTCCTTTCTACAAAAAGAAAGCATGAATTCGATATTTTCCAAATCTACATAAAATACTTTACAAAAATTTGTACCCCCCAAAAATTCGAATTTCGAAATACTCAGAAGAAAACGCTCGAACAGGTCAATTTTGTTATCAAGGGGGACCAAATTGTCCCAAACTTTCAAGTCTTGTATCTCGCCCCTTTAGCCACGGGAGTCACCCCCTTAAAAAAATTAAATGGCATGGGGGTTCGTGTGATAAATAATTTTAAAGCTTATTCAATTCTCTACCCAGACCTACTTTTATCGATTGGTTTCTACAAAAAAGAGTATGAATTTGTTATGTATTTTCCAAATCTACATCAAATACTCTTGATTTGGAAAATAACAAATTCATGCTTTTTTGTCGAAACAAATTGATAATAGTAGGTCTTGATAGAGAATTGAATAAGCTTTAAAATGATGTATCACATGACCCCCATGACATTTAATTTTTTTAAGGGAGTGGCTACCCTGGCTAGGGGGGTGAGATCCAAGACTTGAAAATTTGGTTCCCCTCGATAACTAAACCTGTTCGAGCGTTTCGATTCTTTCGAAATTGAAATTGTTGGGGGGTACAAATTTTAGTTGAAGAGTGTTTTATGTAGATTTATAAGATAAGAACGAATTCATGCTTTTTTTTGTAGAAACGAATCGATAAAAGTAAATCTGGATAGAGAATTGAATAAGCTTTAAAATGATGTATCACACGACCCCCCCCCCCATTCCATCTAAATAAGGGGGTGGCTCCCCTGGCTAAGGGGGTGAGATCTAAGACTTGAAAGTTTGGTACAATTTGGTCCCCCTTGAAAACAAAATTGACCTGTTCGAGCGTTTTCTTCTGAGTCTTTCGAAATTGGAATTGTTGGGGGGTACAAATTTTAGTTGGTACACCCTGTATACATATGTACTACATTATAATTAATACTTACGTAATGCTGAATGCTGAAAAGAATGAAAGAAAAAATATGTTTCTCTTTCCTATGGAATTATACGTACAAATTAAACACAATAGTCGAGCAGAAAAAATATCAGCTCTTTGTTTACAAGTGGAGCTTGGTTGTTTTAAAAACAGTATCGAAAAGTCGAATACAAAACAGCGTTTCATGTTCCGCGATATTCAATATATCGACTGCCCTACGTCATCTTTGAATTACTTCTCGGTTGCCTATATTAAATTGTTCCAAAACATGGGTTCACTTGAGCCAAGATTACTCGACAACCCTTTGATGGATTTCAAAAATCTTTTGTTTTATGAAAAGAAGAAAGTTCAACGCCGGTACTTACGAAGTCCTTTTTTGATTTTTTCCCTTTGGTACAATCAAAACTTTGATGCAAAAATAACATATGTTTGAGCGTCTTTAGCAAAGTCCCTATGGACTTTTCGAAAAAAAGGACTTCGTAGGTACCGTCTTTCAACCTTTCTCAACGAGTCCTTTTTTTATTTTTTTTATTTGGATCAATAATAAGGTCAGAATCCTGTCCCACACAACACGTTGCAAATTCATAGCTGCAGTACCCCCTTAATAACGTAGCTTAAATTCCATCAAATACTCACCAGTAATTCGCTGCTCAACGTGAAACTGTTTTCTAACTGTTGGTACATATTTAAAATGAATAAGTATTATTAAAAATGTACAAATTAATGAAGAATTCTTTTAGCTTCCGACTAACCACTCACTCGTATGAAGTTGGCCCAAGATCAGAGCGTCTAGCCCATGGTACAAATAAACATGGTATGACGGTATGACTACGCGCACATCTGTGACGTCGACTGGATGCATAAAACGGCGCCACATTTAAATTTTCATCCATTACATATCAGCCAAGAGGATTTAATAGAATAGAGGAACCATCAGCCACCTTTAAGCATGTAATGTAAAAGTCGTTCAGCACATGCTGCTCTCTGTGAGTGAGAAACATAAGCGATGATTTAGATTGAGCGGTTATACAGCGTTCTGTAATCCTTTTTTCCGATTACTAACCTATCGCAATTTGTAATACAATACAGAGATACAATACAATTGATTACGTGGTCTACGCAAAGAAAGTAATCTGATATGCATTTCGATAACTTTTAATGTTGTCAGTTGTAGCCGAAAAATGTGTACCTATTTCTCAATTACTGCTTAATTCCAAAATGTATCTTGATTTTATTACGTTGTTATTATTAATTTTTTTTTTTGTTAACACATTAAGCCCTGGGTTGCATCAACGCGATGCCACGGTTTTCGAGCAGTGTAGGACGGCGAGTACACGATTTATATTATGCCATTGCTTTCATGTTATTTCAATGGAGAACGGAAGGTAGCCGTCCGGGGGACTAACATAAATATGCTCGTGGTACGATAATTTTTTGTACAGTCTAATTTTTACAGCATTTTTAATAACAAATAAAGCTGATCACACGTACTCCTTTTAGAAATTTTGTACTTTTATTTTATGACCTGTACTCCGGAGGAAATGTACTGCAAATGTACTTCCCTTTTATTTGAATGTACTACCTGTACTCCTTTTTCTTTGGGTCTTTAATTTTTCGGCAGGCATCTTCGATCTGTGTCGTTTCTACTAGCAAGGTTCAAACGCATATAGGCATGGCGGTACCTAATTTGAGACGCTCATTCATTTCTCGGAACGCAGAGTGCTAAGTAATCATAAATTTTGTTTTGTGTGTTTAGTTGAGCTCTCTCTACGAAGGCGCTGAACGGACATGAATGGAAAAATAACTGTAAACGATTTTTTTTTCTGGCAATTCCGACTTTTTTCTGGCAATTCTGACTTTTTTCTGACAATTCTCACTTTTTTTCTGGCAATTCCGACTTTTTTCTGGCAATTGCGACAGAGGTAGGACGATGACACTGTTTTGTTACCCAAACTTAAAATATGAAATACTGTCCACATTTTTGTCCTAATATAAATAATAATAAATAAATAATGACTTTATTAAGGGGCGAAGTCTAGCATAAAATATTTGGAGTATGTTTCTTTAAGGGGTCGAGCGCGTAGCGTGAGGCACCAATTTGAATGATCCACAGTAAAACAAATTTTTACAGACGGTAACTTCCGTGGATCACTGAAATTGGTGCCTCGTGCTATGCGCTCGACCACTATAGACATTCTGTCTGTTGGAAATAAACTTCTATTGTTTTTTTTTTCGTATTGACCAGAAGGGAGTTCCCCGTGATTCAGACCTTCACGAGGTTCCTTGCTGGTCAGGTCCTGTTCATACATCATAGCCACTCCTTCAAACCATGAGGTCAGTAGCTATGAATCCCGTAAATCATGTGCCCTGAGCAGACGCAACGACCCCAAGATGACTGCTTCCTGCATTCCAACCGCAAGGGTCTCTGCTGGTTTACGGCAGGCAGGAATGATTTTCAGATTGGACAAACTTCTATTATTATTATTTTATTAATATTATTATTAAAGAAACATACAACAAGAAGGTCATATTTCCCTGTACGTGATAGTCAAAATGTAGACAGTATTTAATCTTTTAAGTTTGGGCAACAAAACAGCACCCCTGTCGCAATTGCCAGAAAAAAGTCGGAATTGCCAAAAAAAAGTCGGAATTGCCAGAAAAAAGTCAGAATTGGCAGAAAAAAGTCAGAATTGCCAGAAAAAAGTCGGAATTGCCAGAAAAAAGTCAGAATTGCCAGAAAAAATCGGAATTGCCAGAAAAAAGTCGGAATTGCCAGGAAAAAAAAACGTTTACAGTTATTTTTCCATTCATGTCCGTTCAGCGCCTTCGTATCTCTCAGTTTCGCCAGTTTCGCATTTATGTTCGATACAAGAGTTCAACAACAGTTCCTTGAAAATTTATCCGCCACTTTATTTAATTACATAACAAGTTACTTCAGTCAGTTTCATATTAGTCCAGGCAATGGGGGGTTTTTGTGTTTTTGATCGCAAAAGGTCGGACAGAAATAAAATTTGGTGGGATGGTGGGCGGGAGATTTAATGTAGAACATAAGTCTCATCGGAGTTACCGTTTACGAGAAAAAGGCAGAAAGGCTTCATGACGTCACGTTCGGGAGCGGTTTTTTGGGCAAAAGTGGATGAAGCTCCCCCGCTGGAGTGGGAACTCTTCGGATTTTTATTTGGATGCCTACTGGGAGTTCACAACCAAATTTTCTAAACTTTATAAATTATTTCTTCTAAAAAGTCTAATTTGCTTGGACTAGATTCTCATCGGCACATATCTCGAGAACGATTCAACCCAGTACCTTTTTAAGGGGTTATTTTTGTAGGAAATTTTATCAGCTTTAATTTTTTACGGAGGACACATAGTTTTATAGTAATAAACGAAGAACCGATAAAAGTTAGAATTTTTCGACTTTGAACCTATTTTGGAGTAGGGAGAGGCACACTTAAAAAAATATTTCCTTTGTAATATGCAAACAAAGTTGAAGTTGATCTTCGTTGTAATCCGCACTTAAAATAATTCAATAAATTTCATTAATTTATAATTATTAATAATTAATTATTCTTGTTAATTATTAATATTGAACATGCCGCTAATGAATCGAAATGAAATCTGCAACGACTTGCCTGCACACACAGTAAATTATCCCCGCGCGGTTTTACTTGCACACGCCAAAAATCAATTTAGTTTTGATTGCGGACTTGACTTTTATTGAATTTCACCGGTTTAGTTTTGATTAAATAAACAATAAAAACATATTTGAAAAAGGAAATTGGAGGATTATCGAATTATCACTACAATCCAAAAATTTAAAAGTCCCAGATGGGTTGTAAACGATGATGACTGAAATAATCTATAATACAATTCAATCAATTTTGCTAAAAATTCACAGGACATATTCCTCAAATCAAACATAATTGTTAATTATGAATTTGTTAATTATTAATAATTCATTGTTGTTATTATTGTTAATATTGAACACGCCGCTAATGAATCGGAATGAAATCTGCAACGACTTGTCTCCACACACAGTGAATCATCCCCACGCTGTTTTAATTGCACATGTCAAGAATCAGAACAATTTTGATTCCAGTGAACGAGAAGTATTAATTAACTGTACCCCGTTCTCCGTGCGGTCAATGCAATACATTTTTCCGCAATCTTTTTTTCAAATTTACAAATTTCAAAAAATCGCTCTCTAGCGGCAAAGATCTATCAAAATTTCAAGCGACAATGTTCAGAAACAAAAAAGACCGGCAGGAATGTACATGCCGCAAGAGAACCTTCTGTCAGAGACCTATGAGTAAATCACGAGTGGACCCCTTTATTACGGCGAAAGTCCCTATTGTAAAGAAATATGGACACCCAGGTCATCAATATTCATTTTTAAAATTTCCAAATAACATGGGTTTGTCCCCAAAAGCACAAGGACACTGTAATACCACAAACCAAATCCGACCCAGACATTTTAGTTCTTCTATTCTGAACAAGGCTGCAGCATCTCGCAGCCAACATTCAAGATTTTATCTCACTTAAACGTAGGAAGAAATTTGTTTCTCACTAAATGACAATCTTAAAGAAAGAATTTCTTTTTTTGATACTTCCACATAAATACGACGAATCTACAGTAAAATGTACAATTCCCGAGCAAAATTTTCATTGGCCATTAGTGGGAGATCAAACAAATACATTCAATGGAAAAATACAATCTTAATTAATTTTAAAATTAAAATTTAAATATATCTAAGTCGAACTCCACAAACTTTAATAACTGTAAAATTACTAATGGAACATGTTTCGGCAGAACACTTCTGCCATCATCAGCCTTTAAAGAATATAAAAAATTATAATTGTTCTGCCGAAACATGTTCCATTAGTAATTTTACAGTTATTAAAGTTTGTGGAGTTCGACGTATATTAAATATATTTAAATTTACTCCACTTGGATTTAAGAACATTCTTCTTGTTTAATTAATTTTGTTATTATAAAACTCTTTTGAATATCAAATGGAACGAATTTTTGTTTCTCATACCGGGGCTCAACGTATTAAGTTGACGGTATTATTTCCTCTAAAAAACAAGTCCAAGGCGATCTGATCTTAATACACGATTTCATCAATTTGGGAAAGTTTTCTACGTTTTTTGCAAACATTATCTAAATTACTAACATTTGCCGAGGCAAACTATATATTGACAGAAAGATTATTAAAAATGCTATTTGGTGGTGTAATGGAATATAGGATGTTCCATTTGAAAAAAAAAGTTATTATACATTTTGCGAAATCGTACACCCTGAATAGAAATATCAATTTAGATGACTTCCAATCAGTGTGTATTAAAGTTTGGGTCTATAAAAAATTATTGACAGAAAAGTATTCAGTTATCTCTGTTGGAATGGTCTCTGCAATTTTTTAAAAAAGCACTAATTTTGACCTAAAATTCTTCATAACTCAAGAACCATCCATAATAAACCTGTAGTACTTTATATCATTTTGCTCACCATTAACTGCTATTTCAATTCACCAACTAATATACAGGGCATTCCGTTTAAAAAAAACATAACTTTGGTATATTACTAATACTAGGACACTCTGTATATAATTTTTAATAATTTTAAATTGTGAAGGTATCGTGTGGCTATCGTCCCCCAAAAACCCCGTTTTGATATCTTTCAAAATAAGGGCGTAATTGATGGTCCACACACCTCTGGGACACCCGGTATATAAAAAAAATCATAAAAATATGATAATAATAATTATTAATGCATATTTATTGAGTTTAGTTGATTGAGGCTTAAAATATATTTCTTCTAAAAAGTCTAATTTGCTTGGACTATTGATTTGGGGAGTCTTATCAGTCTTATGCGGGCTACAGACGGCATGGCAAGTGTAGGCCAATGTAGCTTCGTTCTAACGTTTGTTTTTTATTACTCAGGCGGAAAAATAGTATCTGTGCAAACTTTGTTATTAAGGTTGAAAAGTAACTGTTTGCCCATTTGACACCAAACGGTTGTTTGGGTGCGACAAGTTTACTTCTTGCACACGCAGATTCAGATAAACAAACTGCTGAAATTAAATAAAAAATAACGTTGAAAGAAATTGGACAAAAAAAACACAATCGAAATATTAAAACTGAATTTACCCATTGACCCTAACGGGTCTTCGCTCCTGAACCCCAATTTTATACTGGCATTTATTCCGCATTCACAATAAAAAATAGTATGTGCAACTCGTGCGGCGTTGTCGATTGTGGTTGCACAATATACTATATTTAATTTCAGCAGTTTGTTTATCTGAATTTGTTATAAAATGGATAAACAGTTACTTTTTGTACGCAATCCAGATCCTGGAAAGCTTGGTCAGCAGTACGCCCACGGGTCGACTCGTTCCGCTGCCGCAGGAGCAGTACGACACTGACGCCCGACGGAGCATTTCGATTGATATTTGATTTGTCGGGTCACGTTGTACTATTAATTATACTTATTGTTTTTAATATAATCTAACAATTTATTCGTACATTCTCAACCGGAACAAAGGTTGCAAAGATACTATTTTTCTGCATGAGCAATAAAAAAGGAATAAACGCTCGACAAAAAAATAAACGTTCGGTAAAAGTAGTAAATGTTCAATAATACATAATATATTTCGATACTAGTGCGCTGAAACTGAACGGAAAACTGAACTGACCGTCTAAAAGTACCTTAAAAAATGCAGCTCCAAGTCTTTTAAAAGTTCAGTTGCTTAGTTGTGGTCGTATAATTTTTGTTATTGTTTATATCTGGACCTGCAGCGCAACGTAATTCTAGAAAACCATTCGTTCTTTTGTGGTAATAATCGTTTTGTTATCGGAACCCCTGTGTTTACACATATCTGAACACAAACATTATAACCGCTAAGCTTATGTTTCCGACCACCAGAAGGCGCTGAGTAAAAAACAGTTATAATTGTGATTAACAGATGGCAGGAGGCGACAAAATCGGATAAAATTCGTTATGCCATCTGGGAGTGAAAATCATTTTCGTGACACGACTTTCATCATTGTATGGTTCCTCTATTGTTTACCTACTCTCTGATATCAGACCCAATGATGTTAACTTTTCTTCTACTCTTTCACATTATTCGAATAAAAATCTCGTAATAAAATATAATAACGAGTGAGCAACAAAATTCGTGATCGCAGTTGGCTAAACGTATATCTGTTATTTTACTTTACTGTTCGTCAATTCACATTACTCGATGACTTTTTACACAATCGTATCGATCAAGAATCGACTCAAAATTTTGGATTCAGAGGCTCCTACGATCACGAATTTTGTTGCTCACTCGTTACCTATACCAGAATCAATTTTCAAAGGGAATCAAAGACAATTTGTAACCCAGGATTTAACGAATATTATTAAGAGCAAAAAAATTGTTAGATTAAAATAATTATTGTTTTATTTATTTCCGTGTTTGTATTTGTGCCTTCACATGCAAAAATGCCAGCGAAGGAATTAAGTTTTAGGTTGGTCTTAAATGGTTCTCACATCAAAACATTTATTTCAACACTTCTTTGTTCCAGTCTTGTACAGTATAGCAGCCCGAATAGATGAACTAATAAGCAAGGGCTGTTTACAGAATTGATTTGTTCACAAAATCGAATTCGTTTTATTTGTTGCTTAAATAATACATATTCAAACATTATAAAATTTACCAGTTATGGTGAATTTCCGTACAGTTTTGGCTTTTGTGGCAGGGATGGTGACCAACATTGTTTTGTTTATGTCAGCAATATTATTCACTTTCATGGCATGTATTTCAGTGGTCCTGCAAGCACTCATAATGCCAATTATAAGAGCAACCTTAAGAAAAAATGCGAGTGTGCTTTAGACCACACGACTGAAGTAAAACTTCAGTTCGCCATTGTGAAAGTGCTCTTAGTTTATGTAAGTTTATAAATGGAGGTAGAAAATCCTGAATTAATACCGTCTGCAGTATCGGATAATGCATCTTTCAGTTTGTCGTCAGCGAAAAGTCGGCAATCCCTAAAAGTTACCAGAAATAAAATATGGCCTTGAGAAATTAGAACATTCTCAAAGAAACAAAATCGCATGCGATAATAAATGCGTTGCGATTATATTTACAATTCTGTAAAAATGTGTTGTGGAACAACGATTTGTAAGAAAAATCGCAATGTCTAGTACAACCTTAAAGTTAGGTGGTTTTTAAGGGATTTGAGAACGGGTTTGGTGGCGGTGCAAAACAAATCCGAAACTTAAGTATGAGTTGTTACTTAAGCATTCTTAATACATATACACGGTGCAAACGGGCATTAGGCATTATCATAGATTCTTCTTTATCGTTTAGACTTCAAAAACCAGAAGAATGTCGATAAACCCAAGTCGAGTAAATTAAAATTAAAATTTAAATATATCTAAGTCAAACTCCACTAACTTTAATAGGTGTAAAATTACAAATGGAACATGTTTCGGCACAACACTACTGCCATCATCAGCCCTAATTTAGCAAGAGATTAATGATACAATTGAATTTCAGAGGGGTTCTTACCTTAATGAATATAAAAAAATATGACGTTGACGTAATTTTGAATTAAATTTGACGTTTTCAAAGCGTTACATGATTTTTAAAAGATTTCGTAAAAACAACATTTTATAAAATGTAAAAATTAAAAATGGATCAAAGAGAATCTGGTAAGTTTGTTTGAGTGGTAAAAAATTAAAATAGTGAATTAATAATGGGATTATTGAAGTTATTCTGTTCATTTAAACAAGATCTGTTTTCCAGCTTCAAGGCTTTCCTTATTTCCAAAGTCTCAAGAAAATCTAATTTCCGGCCTTTATTGCATTTATGAATCAATTTGGAATTTGATGGTGAAAAACTATGTTTCGTTATTAATATATGATTGGCGAAAGAAGAAGGTGTTGATGGTGGAGGATCAAGATCTGTGTTGTTATAGATGTGCCTGAAATGTTCTTTAATATGGTCTGATATTTTGCGACCTGTCTGACCTATGTAGAATGACTCACAAGTAGAGCAGCTTAATTTGTATACACCTGATGATGATTTGTAATTTAATGGATCTTTATTTATAATAAAAAATCTGGATAAGTTGTTATCTGTTTTAAATGAAACTTTAAAACCGTTTTTCTTCAGTATTTTAGCACATTTCTCTGAGACGACGCCAAAGTATGTTAATGAATTTGAAAAGGAAATTGTTTCTGAAGGATTTTTAACCAAGTAGTGTGTGTATTTGAATTTGTTATAGTATCTATAGTATAATTTATTTATAGTTTTTAAAGAATATCCATTATTTGAAGCAATTTGTTTAATGTTATTAAGTTCTGTTTGAAAAGATGAATCTGATAGTGGTATAGAAAATAATCGGTGGAAAAAGGAATGAAAAGCTGCAAATTTATGGGAAACAGGGTGACAAGAGTCAAAAGGTATTACGCAATCTGTGATACTAGGTTTTCTATAAATGTTAAATTTAAAAGTATTATTATTCCTAGTGATTAACAAGTCTAAAAAGGGAATTTGGGAATTGATTTCAATTTCAACGGTGAATTTAATGGATTGGTTTAAAGAATTTAAGTTGCCTAGTGCGTTATCCTGTTCAGAATCAGATCCTTTGAATAAAACAATTATGTCATCTACATATCCGTACCAAAAGAGAAAATGATCTTTAAAGGGAGAAGAATTTAAAAACTGATCTTCTAAGTTATTCATGAATATTTCTGCTAAAAGAGGTGGCTAGTCGGCCTAATAATGTTCGTAATTATGAGAAATTAATGATCAAGAGAAGATTCACCCTTTTAAAAATCTGGTTCCTTCAAAATTGCCTCAAGCTTCAAATCACCCCAAAATTCATCTCTATAAGGACTGGAATCAAAAACCACATCCTTCATTAACATACTTTGGTGTCGTCTCAGAGAAATGTTCTAAAATACTTAAGAAAAACGGTTTTACAGTTTCATTTAAAACAGACAACAACTTATCCAGATTTTTTATTAAAAATAAAGATCCATTAGATTACAAATCATCATCAGGTGTATACAAATTAAACTGCTCTTCTTGTGAGTCATTCTAGATAGGTCAGACAGGTCGCAAAATATCAGACCATATTAAAGAACATTTCAGGCACATCTATAACAACACAGATCTTGATCCTCCACCATCAACACCTTCTTCTTTCGCCAATCATATATTAGTAACGAAACATAGTTTTTCACCATCAAATTCCAAATTGATTCATAAATGCAAAAAAGGCCGGAAATTAGATTTTCTTGAGACTTTGGAAATAAGGAAAGCCTTGAAACTGGAAAACAGATCTTGTTTAAATGAACAGAATAACTTCAATAATCCCATTATTAATTCACTATTTTAATTTTTTACCACTCAAACAAACTTACCAGATTCTCTTTGATCCATTTTTAATTTTTACATTTTATCAAATGTTGTTTTTACGAAATCTTTTAAAAATCATGTAACCCTTTGAAAACGTCAAATTTAATTCAAAATTACGTCAACGTCATAATTTTTTTATACTCTTTAAGGTAAGAACCCCTCTGAAATTCAATTGTATCATTAATCTCTTGTTAAATTAGGGCTGATGATGGCAGTAGTGTTCTGCCGAAACATGTTCCATTTGTAATTTTACACTTATTAAAGTTTGTGGAGTTTGACTTAGATATATTTAAATTTTAGTTTATACTTCATGTTAAAATTTAATATATTATGTAATAATGCATTAAAATCTCTAGGTTTTATAAAAAGGAATACATCCAGTTTTCAAGACGCGCAACGCTTGATTACTCTGGTCTGTTATTTGGAATCCATAAAAATTTAGATGCATTCTTAAAAATCCGTAAACAACGTATTTTCTGCACACCTTTGTAAATTTAATTGTATGTATATGTAATTTTTTTTTTCATGTTTTATTAGCATAGTATTAATTAATTTTCACTCGTAATGTGTAATGTGTAATGTGTACTTGTACTTTTACTGCTGGATAATAATAATAAACTAATATCGTTCGACGCTCTCAGAATTTACAAATTTTCGCTTGTGTAAACACTCTCTGTCATGAAATAATGAAAATGACGGATAAACGTCAAACTATTTGTATAGATTTTAAGCAATTTAAAGGTTTTCCGGGGTTGTGTCGAACGATAAAACGTCGTATTACACTCGTACCTGTGTAGATTGAACGCTTTAAGCGTGATAAAGCGTCCAATTTACACAGGAACTCGTATAATAATCTACTATTATATTCTATTCTAATGGCATTCTTTCAATTGAGAAAAACTTTGACAATTATAATTTTGTTTTCCACAGGCAACATAATTTATGAAGACCCGATATTATCACGTTTAATATGATCTCCATAAACGATTCATACACACAGTAGGCTTTGAATGTAACAATCTTCTCCACCTACATGTAGAATCTCTTTTACGGCTAGGAGTCGAGGGGTGGGCTCACCGAGCCGTGGTGAGGAGTAATCGACATTCCCATTCTGTTTTTGTAGTCTATCGATATCCGCATTACCCCTACAATAGCGTTTTACTTCACTCCCTACCCGATTGCCACCTACCTGCAACCTCGAACAATTCCTTCGACACAGCCGAGATTAGATCCCGGAACTGTCAACACATGATAAACCGCTGCAGCCGAAACTGCACAAAGGACATGAAACTCCAAATATTTTTATCAAATTTATGGTTAAAGTAAAATTGTACAAAACAAGACACAAGATTAATTTATTTAAGCATCAAATGGTTTCTTACAAAAAAATTGTATCGTTGTAACTGCATTTATCACGTTTTTATCACTGAACTTAATGATTCCCTGATTGTTTACTTATTTTGAGCCTGTGAAGATTGACTTTTTCTTTATTTCTATGTTCACATTTATCACAGTTATACCACTAAAATTCATGATCTGCTTAAATCCAGTTTGGATGTAGATCTATGTTCACACTGATGTCACTCAATTCTATTCTTCTAGATGTTTATTTGCTTTGTGGCTGGTTAAATGGCTTTTAATTTTAGATCTATATTCACATTTATCGCAATAATGTCACCGCACTTCATGATTTTTTGAATGTTTGTATCTTTTATGTTGTCTCAAAGTTGCTTTCTCCTTACTTCTATATTTACATTGATCACAATGATGCCATTGAATTTCATGATCTTCTAAATGTTTACGTATTTTGTGTATGTTGAGACAACTTTTACTTATAGATTTATATTCACATTTACCGCAATAATGCCACTGAACTTCATGATCTTTTAAATGTTTGTATTTTTTATGTTTGTTCAAAGTATCTTTATCCTTACTTCTATAATTACATTGATCACAATGATGCCATTGAATTTCATGATCTTCCAAATGTTTGCGTACTTTGTGTATGCTGAGACTACCTTTACATTTAGATCTATATTCACATTTATTGCAATACTGCCACTGAACTTCATGATCTTTTAAATGTTTGTATTTTTTATGTTTGCTCAAAGTTTCTTTATTCTTACTTCTATAATTACATTGATCACAATGATGCCATTGAATTTCATGATCTTCTAAATGTTTACGTAGTTTGTGTCTGCTGAGATTACGTTTAATTTTAGATCTATATTCACATTTATCGCAATAATGCCACGGAACTTCATGATCGTTTGAATGCTTGTATTTTTTATGCTGTCTCAAAATTGCTTCATCTTTACATGTATATCTGCATTGATCACAATTATGCCACTGAATTTCATGATCTTCTAAATGTTTGCGTAGTTTGTGTTTGATGAGATGCCATTTAATTTTAGTTCTATATTCACACTTATCGCAACACTGCCACGGAACTTCATGATCGTTTGAATGCTTGTATCTTATATGTTGGCTCAAATTTGCATTATTCTTACTTCTATATTTACAATGATCACAATGACGCCATTGAATTTCATGATCTTCTAAATGTTTACGTACTTTATGCTTGTTGAGATTACTTTTAAGTTTAGATCTATATTCACATTGATCACAATGATGCCATTGAATTTCATTATCTTCTAAATGATTATATACTTTGTGTTTGCCGAGATTACCTTTACTTTTAGATCTATATTCACATTGATCACAATGGTGCCATTGAATTGGACGTTTTTTAATATCTTTTTTATAGTTACAGCTTTTTAGGAAGTGATGAAACCAAATTAGAATGAAATGAGTCTCAAAATCGCAATTTCTACAAACATACTTTAGAGTTTCTGTAGGCATCCAAGTTTCAGGATCAGTGTGAGCTGAGTGACATTGTAAGATGTGATGTTTGAGAATGATTGCACCATCACTTTGGAAGTCACAATATTTACAAACATAAATCTCAACATTGGAACCTTCACAGTTGAAGGGCTGAAACCTCATTACATTCTTCTTCCCATAATTCTTTGTGAATTCCAGCATTGACATGTTGCACCTATTAATACAGAGAATTAATAAATTGTCTACTTAACTGGGATCTTCTAACATTAGTTCTAACCTCAATTTTAAAATGACTTCAACTGTTGTTTTTAGTCTGTAATTGGTGCACGATGTTATAAAAGTGATTTGTACAAACGAGACACGAATTTCTGTTAACCTCTTATCAATTTCTTCGGAAAATTGCAGGCCCGTCTTTCAACAACTACCTATTAATTTTTAGAATGAATAAATTGGCTTAAATACTCACCAGCACTTAGCAGCTGAATGTGAAACTGTTTTATACCTGTTGGTACATATTTACGTTGAATAAGTATTATTAAAACTGTACAAATTAATCAAACTTTTAGCTTCAAGCTAAGGTAAGGTCACTTGTGTGAAGTTGGCTCCTAAAAGAAAGAGCATTACGGGCTATAGGCGCTGTTAGTGTTGACGTAAAACCTTGAGGTAGGTCAGTGCACTGAATCTAAACAAACCCGAATTTACATGGGGAAATTCAGTTTTTAATTTTTTTCTCGTCACTAGCGCACCTCTTTGGTATGAATGTTCTCGATTGGGTATTCTATTGTTATAGGCTCTAGTTTTTGTACTCCGCGTGAAAATATATAATTGTTTTTTCATGCATGATAGATATTCTAATATATTATGTATATTTATTTTAATTATAAGAGGTGACTAGTTATTCGAATAATTTCATCAACTTTTCGAGCAATTGAGACAGCACCAACATCAAGTGGAATGCCACAAGGTGTATTAAGCATGGCTGCTTTAGAAGTAGAAAATTACTTCTTAAAAGAAGTTCATAATTTCTCGATTCTCATATGAAAACATACATATTTATTATAAGTAGCAGAACTTATACCAGGAAGAAGCGTTATTATTTTGTGGTGAGAATCAAATATGCAACAAATAATTGTAATTATTTATTTAAGCTTCTTTGCTGAAGCCCTATATTGCCTTGGTTTTGCTATATCCTTTAATCTCACAACCTGGACATCGACATGGTTCTTGGGTGTGCACTCCACTGAGAAGAGCCCACATTGTAATGAGCATGGTACAAAAGTGCAGCCATATGGTGATAAACTACAGCCGCAAAATCATGACGTGGTTGGATAATGAAAATAAAAAGAAAAATTATTTACGAAATATAAACGAATTTCATTTTGAATTAAAGAAAGAAGCTAAAGATAAATTAGTTGTTGTCACTTATGATAAAAATAAAGAAAATATTAATTATATTCTTAATCAATTTAAAGGTGTCATAATCACGTTGTATAATACATTTGTTATATTCACTAATTATTATTTTAACTTCACATCTTTTTCTCACATTTTCCATTTGTTTTCCATAAACCGCAGTATTCATGAGTTTGAAGAAATCTTTTTCAAAATCATTTTTAGCTTGTCGTAGCTTTGTGTTCATGTCTATATAAGGTTTTAGCCACGATTTTTGTCTATATTCTATTACTCTATTAACTTTCTTCAATATAATTCCTTGTTTTAAACATTCTTTCAACATTCGATAATCAATTATATAGTTTTTCTTTGGTTTAAGAGTATTCATCAATTTACTTTGTTTCTGATTATAATTACCAATTCCATTCTGAATTAATTCTTTTTGATAATCAGATAATTCATAAATCTTTGGAATATAGTGTTCTGGTAACAATGGATAATCTTCAAATTTATTATGTAAGTCATCTGGTATATCCAAATCAACTGTTAGTGTGTATCCTTTTTCACTATCATCTGATAAATTTAAAATAAATTCTGATGAGAATTTTTCTATATTTTTTACATCGCTAAAAGTACCAGTAGGTAATTTTTTACTTAAGCTGTGGCCATATAGGTTATTGCAGTCCAAATACAACTAATATGCTTTTTACTGTTATAGATACCTATTTCTTCTGCTTTTTCCTTTGGTAATTTAACTGTCTTCATTGTTTTCTCATCATAAAAGTAACAATTATTTGCTAAGGCATGTCTATTAGGAATCATTGATATTCCACCTCTTATTCCAGTTTCATACATTTTATATAATGATAAATCAGTTAGAAGTTCTAATCTTTGTCCAGTCATTTTTAAAGAAAGACTTGGAGCTGAAATATAGTAAACTGGATCAAGTTTATAATTGTCATAAAGATGTATTAGGAATTATATTCATATCAGAGTAATTCTCACTGTTTTAAAATCCATTTCAAAAATAATTTTGAATCATATTTTAGATTATGAATTAAAACTGGTATAAAATTTGGCAATTTCAGATTTAGATTACAAAAATTACATGCTGCGCCTCTATACCATCCATCCATATGATCGTGATCTAATACTTTATCTTCTGGGCATTGAAATTCATGTCCACAAATATAGCATTTTGTTTCGTTATTGAATTTCTCTTCAACTTCTTTAGTTTTTGCAACTGGAATATTCCTTCGTCGGATCATATAATATATCTTTCCATAATCAATAAGTGCTTGATTAAACTCTCATTAATTAATTCATCTTCATCTTCATTGTTTTAGATCTGTTTCAATATTGCCATAAATACTTGATGTATGGTAGCAAAAACTATTTGGGATATGTTCTTGAATGCGTTCAGATTTTTTTCGTTTTTCAAATATTTTCTTCAACGTACATTCAAAATCTAATGTTAATGTATAAGGGTGAAGCTGTTCAGCACCGTTAGAATTATATTTTTTTATATTATTTTTTTCATCCGGCATAATTTCAATTTGTTTACCATTAACACAATTTTCTAGATGTTCATTTAATTTTTTCTCTTTTTCAAAGTATTCATCACATTTCAAACAAAATAGTTTTTTATTATTCCTTTTATTAACTTGACCTGATAAAAGTGAACTCTTATTTTTTATGAAGGCACAATGATTATTATATGTTAGAACATTGTATATTTTATCAGTTTTCGTGTATTTGATACTTTTATCTAAATATAAATCTATCCATTGTTTTCCATTTTCTTCACATACTTTATAGAAATTGATACACGCATTCAAATGGTTTTCATGGATATGATAAATTTAATTCTTCATATTTAGTAATATCATAATTTGATGGTCTCATGAGGTGTTTTAATTTTATACCTTTAAAATCATTTTCAGCTGCTTCTAGAGCATATTCTACACATCTTAAATTTTCCTGCTTGAGGCATTTAAATGTATTAGTTTTTACATTTTTAATATTTATGCAACATTTTTTATCTTTGACGAATTTTGGCATTTCAATATTAGTACCACCTTTAAGTGGATTATATGCATCTGATTGTAGTTTTAATTCGATCATTTTATCAAACCTATATCTAGATTGTCTAGCTGTAAATGATTCAAAATTGGTAATAATTCGATTCATCATATTAGGTAATAATTCTTGTATGTTTGTACCAGGGAAAATCGCTTCATATTTACAATTAAACGTAAAGATATCTGGAGGAACTCCAGTTGGTTCTTGAGTTATTGGGTCTATTGGAATGAATAAATTTTATTCTAATATTGTGTTTGTTTTTTCTTTTAAAACTAATTCTGTTTTCGACATACGGAGATATTTTATTTAGAAATATGTGTATATCATATATATATTTTTTAATTGTAGTGTACTTAAAATCATTAACCATATTATTATAAACACCTTTATCATAAGTTTCTTTTTTCATGCTGAAATAGTTTTTAATTTTCAAAAATATCATCCGTAAATGAGAAATCTTTAATATCCTTCTTTTTATAAGGACTTTGTATTGATTTTTCGTTACTAATAACGTGTGATATAAGATTTTTAAATAGTTTTAACTTTTGTAATTCATTTGCATAATAATTTCATTAATTTGATCAGTTATGAATTTTTTAAGTTGTTCCTTATTTTTTTCTGGAAAATCCTTTAACGTTAAATATTTTTAGAAAAGCATTTAAGTCTTTTCTTGTTTTCTTATTAATGTCTCTTTGGAACCTTTCAATATATTTTTTATTTTTCTTCATTCACTTTTTTTGAGCCTCCATTTATATAGAAAAAAAATTATTAATGAATTAGGATAAATAATTTAAATCTGCCTAATAATTTAAAAATGTGGCGTAGCAAAGATTGTGCAATCGTGTGAGAAATATAATGTTCTCTCTTATAAAATATTATTATTAAGGAAAAATCTATTAAGAAGAAAGCTGTGGTGTTTAGGGGACCTGGTTTTTTCTTCTTTCTTTATAGATATAATAATCTTTATTTGCCCTACGGGCTTTCTGATTCCTATACATATACAAGTCAACTTAACAATTATAATAATAAAAAAAACTAAATAAAATTATCTATTTCTTCTCCCCTCATCTTTCCTCTTCTCCCTTCTCCCTCCTCTTCCATACCTCTTTCATCCATTTAATTTCCCTTCCATCTACATTCAGTATTTCCTCTCTTTCTTTCCTCTCTCTTTGTTTCATCTCACTGCACTCGTTCCACATATGCTCAATCGTCTCTCTTTCCTCATAGCACATTCTACACATTCTTCCTCCATCTTCTGCTCAATACCTATTTTCCCTCTCTTCATTTCCGCACCTAAACCTCGCCATCATCTTTCTTTCTTTCTCGCTCTCCCTCCCCAAATACCCCAAATACCTCGATCATGCATCTTCCGTACTTCCCGTTGTATCTGGATTCTCTAATTCTTTCTCTCCTCTCTTGTTTATCCGTATCCTTATCTCTTTCACTTAGATCTACATTCATCCACACGCCTCTTTCTCTCAGTCTCTCTATTTCTTTGCTTGCATACCCATTCCTCCTGTAGTAATTCTCCCTATCATTCTCCTCTGAATTCTTCTTTTTTCCTCTCCAGCACTCCTTTAGTATCCTACATTCTTTCCTCCCTTCCATCCTGTCTTCGAACTTGACCGCTCTTTTTCCCGCTTTCACTCTCAACCTATTCCTCTTGCATTCTTCTCTCACTATGTACCCTGGGGTTTCTCTCTCCACCCCTAGCACCCACCTCAGATATTTCTCTTGCACCCTCTCTATCTCTTCTTGTTCTTTCCATCCCCAGACCTCTGCTCCGTACAACAACACGCTTTCAATAAGACTTTCAAACATCATCATTCTCATCTTAAAATCGCCTCCCCACCTTCTCTCTCCTATTCCCCATACACCTCCTATCACCTTGTTCGCTTTTCTTGCCAGTTCCCTAATATGTGCCTTATCTGTGGCTCTTTCATTGAACACATACCCCAAGTATTTGAATTCTTTTACTAGTTCTGTTACTTCTCCCTCCCACCTCCAATTACTCTCTACGTTCTTCCTCTTTCTCTTATTGAACACCAGCATTTTTGTTTTCTCTACATTCACTTCTAGTCTTTTCTTCTTCACATATTTTCCTAAACTCTTTATCATTTCCTTCATTTCTCTTTCACTCTTTGCCACCATTACCACATCATCCGCAAACGCCAGGCTCCACACTTTTTTTCTACCTACCACACACCCCCCCGCTTGTGCTCTCTCTAACATCTCTCCACCCCTTCTTCTTCTTATTGGAAAACCTCTAGTCTCTCTCTCTTTTCATTCCATCTCCATTGCTCCCCGTCCACTATTAATTTCCTGTATCCCACTTTTACTTCTTTCCTTTCTTCCCTTTTTTCCTTCGCCATACTTCTTAGTTTCTTCTGTAAATCTCTTTCTTTCTTTGTGAGGTCGTTGTCTATGTATATCCCCCTTGTTTCCCTCTTCTCCTTCAATTTTACTTTGTGCTTCATTATTCTTTCCTTCTCACCCCATCCCTCCATCTCCACCAATACTTGATCCTTGTTAATCCTGTAACAATCTTTTACTTTACTATCCTCTACATTTTCCTTCAAAAACTTCTCTACATCCTCTTTTTTTACATGACTTTCTTTCCCCGTCCCATCCTGTTATCACGATGTTGTTCTTCCTCTTTCTTCTCTCTTCGATTTCCATTCTCTCTTCCAGCTTTTCCACTTTCTCCTTCCACCAGTCTCTCTCTCCTTCCCATCTCTTCTCCTTCTCTTTAAATACTTCTCTCTGCCTCTCTATCTCTCTCTTGAGTTCCTTGTTTTCTCGTCTTATTTCTTTCATCTCCTCCTTCAGCTCTTGCAACATCTCCAATATTTTTTTCTCCATCTCTGTGTCCGTTTCCTTCTCTTTCTCTGATGTCTTCTGTGTTTTCTTTACTCCAGGAGACCTCGCCGTCTTTTTACTTTTTTGAAAAAAATTCTCTTCCTCCTCTTCTTGTTTTTCTGTTCTACCCTCCCCTTTTCTCTTTCTTTTCCTTTCCTCCAGGTAAGAGTCCAGGCTTCCCTGACTGAGCGAGCGGTTTCTATCGTCTTTGTTCGTCCGCTTCCTATGGCGCCTCCTAGATGTCGTTATGTTCCGGCTTCCCCGATTTATTCTTTTTCCTGACTATATCTCCTCTTCCCTGCCCAATTCTTTCTTCCCACCTTTCTCTTATACGTCTTCTCGCTTTTCTCAATATCTTCTCTAATTTTTTCTTTATATTACCTTCTATTTCTCTATTTTTCGCTACTTAACCTCTCTACCACATGTTTACCTTCAGCTCGGTAATACAGGAATCCTCTTCTTTCTTTATAATAGATGTTATTTTAATTTTATTTATTTGTAAGACAAATCAGATGTAAAAAAAATGTGGCTTAGAAACAACACTTTATATACGACGCATTTTATTACATTTATTGCAGTGCTTACAGTCAGGAGCTTAACAAATGCCCATAAATAACTAAAATAATATGTTGTTGACATTCGAGGTTAGAAAATCTGTCAAAAATTATATGTTCAAATGTTGCCGCAAAAGTGACAAACCTTTTAGATTTTTTTATTAATTTACCCGAAGGAATCAGATATTTTCACGCGGAGTACAAAAACTAAAGCCTATTACAATACCCAATCGGGAATACTCATACTTAAGAAACGCGCTAGTGAGAAGAAAAAAATGAAAACTGAATTTCCCCATGTAAAATCGACCTACCTCAAGGTTTTACGTCACACTAATAGCCCGAATAGTAAGATTTATTACTTAGCGCCCACGCTCTAGTGCAAAATTTAAAAAATTCCGTACTTGTGAATCAGGATTTTTATCAAGGATAGTCGTAGTGGGGGCAATCTGGTTGCAAAATTATTTGCGAAGATAGTCACGAAGTTTTGTCTTTTAGGAAGCGGTCAAAGCAACTGAATTGTTTGTAGCTTTAACGCGTAGTAAAGACTTGCATTTAAATCACCTTTAAATATATGCGTTTATATAACCGGAATGAGACTAGACAACTGACGCCCGGTGAAGGTGGGCCAGTGGTTTTTCTGCTCTTCGTAACATCTAACCACTGTCTCTTCAAGTTTTTTTGTTGCTGTAAATTCATTTCAAAAGCAGATTTCAAAATTTGGTAATTCTTATTTTGCTATTTCCACTTGTGCGCCTGTGTCAAATGGAATGGCAGCTTGGGTATGAAGTTAGTCATTTTGCTGCCAATCTCTAAGAGCAAAAGAAATTAAAAGGGATACTGCCAACCTAACTTTTCATTCAGTGGGCGCTAAGAAATGAATCCGATTGTAGACGCTAGTCTACGCGCTCGACCTCTTAAAGAAACATACTCCAAGAAGATCATATTTCCCTGTACGTGAAACTCGGAAATGTGGACAGTATTGCATATTTACGGACACAGGGCAGATTGCGTGACAATTCAGGGGCTAGACGCTTCTGTAGGACGAGGCTAGAAAGTCCAAAGGGGGGCCCTTGTAACATTTGTATCAGAAAATAATTATATTCACTGCGCACCTTATTTTTACCTTGTTATTAATGTCAAATGTACACATGCTTTGTGCGCCCGCCGACGTATCGTTTGTAATATGGTATGAGCTAGGAACAAAAGTAATCTCTGTAAAGATTACGCCGGTGCAAATACAGAATACTTAACTCAATAATGAAATCAGCCCGCCCTCGTATTCTTATGGCAAACTTAAATGTCAAAAGAACTTTTTGCTGTATTGAGGGCGGTTGAACGACTGCCAATTAATTACTTTCAGTTTTAGTTTGACAGTTTCGTTTTCACCTACCACGGCTAACACTGCTTTAAAACATTTCCATGCGAGTACTATTAAAATTTCAAAGGAGCCAAATACAGTCAAAATTTCCTACTCGGAAACAGCTGTACAGGGTGTTATGGAAGTCCTACTAGATAGTTTAACCACAAGTAGAACTCGTCAAAATGAACATTTTTTTCTATTTACCACTTTGCTGAAATTCGCAATTTTTTTGAACATTTTTCTGACCCTTTATTTCACCCTCCACCTATGGCTACATGAACTTGAATGCATCAAGTTTTTGTCGAACAAGGTAAACACCTTCTAACTTTTTTGGGTCAAAAATGTTGTCGTTGATAGTAAATTTTAGTTATCAATTGAGTGTCGGTCGCACCGCTATGTTATGATGGCCTGCGCTCGATTCTTAAGCAAATACTATGGTTTTATTCATTGCAATTTCCACGAAAATATTTGTTCTATGGTGTTGTGCATAATGTCATAAAGGTCCTTTTGTGAGAACACGCTGCAACTCCAACTCTAGATTTCAAACGTCGCAGATGTAATCGCGTTTTGAAAAGAAATCGATAAAAGTAGATCTGGATAGAGGATTGAATAAGCTTTAAAATGATGCATCACACGACCCCCCATGCCATTTAAATTTTTTAAGGAGGTGGCTCCCCTGGCTCAAGGGGTGAGATCTAAGACTTGAAAGTTTGGTACAATACCGCCCCCTTAATAAAAATATTGACCTGTTTGAGCGTTTTCTTCTGAGTCTTCCGAAATTGGAATTATTGTTGGGGGGTACAAATTTTAGTTGGGATACCCGATATACAGTATGTCCCCGGATTGAGTTTACAAGAGGAAAAAAAAAATGATTTTATGCCAAAACCTCAAAGGAATAAGATTTTTTGCTTGTCCTGAAACCAGCAAATCTGTAATTAAAACTTCATTATTCTGACTCAGTGGAAAGAAAACTTCATTTTTCTCTTAATTTTGGACTTATAAATTTTTTTCTCTGCTCTTTAAATCCCACCACATTGGCGATTTTATTTTTTTGACAACGATGTCACGTTGACAAATGAGTTTACGCAAGTTAAATAACAAAAATGTTTGTGAAAAAAATTATTTAAATAAATTAAAATTAATTTAATAAAAAAATGGCAACAAAGAAACACCTTTAACATAAAAAAACTAATTTTTAACAAGAGCGATAATTATTCAATTAACCCCCCCACCCATTTCTGCGCACAATTCTACACTAAAACGATAGCTTGCCTTCGTGATAAGAAAACTTTAAGATTAAAATTAATCATTACCAAGTCCAAAATCAAGAGAAAAATATACGTTTCTTTCAACTCGGTCAGAATAATGAAGTTTTAATTACAGATTTGCTGGTTTCAGGACAAGCAAAAAATCTTATTCCTTTGGGGTTTTGGCGTAAAGTCAAAAATAAAAATAAAATCCTCTTGTAAACTCAATCCGGGGACATACTGTATATGATCTCAATAAATGATTCATACATCTTTTGCTTTGAATGTAAAAATCTTCTCCACCTACATACATGCATAATGTCTTTTACCGCTAGGAGTCGAGGGGTGGGCTCATTCTGTTTTTGCAGACTATCGATATCCGCATTACCCATACAATAGTTTTTTATTTCGCTCCCTACCGTACTGCCACCTACCTGCAACCTCAGAACAATTCCTTCGACACAGCCAAGATAGATCCCGAAACTATCAACGCATGATAAAGTTAGTTGTTTTGTGCAACGCATGATGAACCGCTGCAGCCGAAACTGAACAAAGGACGATAAACTCCAAATATTTTCATCAAATTTATAGTTAAGTAAAATTGTCCAAAACAAAACACAAGATTTATTTAAGCAACAAATGGTTTCTTACAAAGAATGTGTATCGCTGTAACTGCATTTGCCAGGTTTTTATCACTGAAATTAATGATTCCCTGAATGTTTACTTATTTTGAGCCTGTAAAGATTGACTTTTTCTTTATTTCTATGTTCACATTTATCACAGTTATACCACTGAAATTCATGATCTTGGAAATGCTTACATATGTTGTGCCTGCTTAAATCCGGTTTGGGTTTAGATCTATGTTCACACTGATGTCGCTCAATTTTATTCTTCTAGATGTTTATTTGCTTTGTGGCTGGTTTCGTGGCTTTTAATTTTAGATCTATATTCACATTTATCGCAATAACGTCACCGCACTTCATGATTTTTTGAATGTTTGGATTTTTTATGTTGTCTCAAAGCTGCTTTCTCCTTACCTCTATATTTACATTGATCACAATGATGCCATTGAATTTCATGATCTTCTAAATGTTTACGTATTTTGTGTATGTTGAGACAACTTTTACTTATAGATTTATATTCACATTTATCGCAATAATGCCATGAAATTTCATGATCTTTTAAATGTTTGTATTTTTTATGTCTGCTCACAGTTTCTTTATCCTTACTTCTATAATTACATTGATCACAATGATGCCATTGAATTTCATGATCTTCTAAATGTTTACGTAGTTTGTGTCTGCCGAGATCACGTTTAATTATAGATTTATATTCACATTTATCGCAATAATGCCACGGAACTTCATGATCTTCTAAATGGTTGCGTAGTTTGTGTCTGCTAAGATGACATTTAATTTTAGATCGATATTCACACTTATCGCAATAATGCCATGGAACTCCATGATCGTTTGAATGTTTGTATTTTATATGTCGTCTCAAATTTGCATTATCCTTACTTCTATATTTACATTGATCGCAATGACGCCATTGAATTTCATGATCTTCTAAATGTTTATGTAGTTTATGTGTGCTGAGATTACTTTTAACTTTAGATCTATATTCACATTGATCACAATGATGCCATTCAATTTCATGATCTTCTAAATGTTTACATAGATTGTGTTTGCCGAGATCACCTTTACTTTTAGATCTATATTCACATTGATCACAATGATGCCATTGAATTGGACGTTTTTTAATATCTTTTTTATAGTTACAGCTTTTTAGGAAGTGTTGAAACCAAATTAGAATGAAATGAGTCTCAAAATCGCAATTTCTACAAACATACTTTTGAGTTTCTGTAGGCGTCCAAGTTTCAGGATCAGTGTGAGCTGAGTGACATTGTAAGATGTGATGTTTGAGAATGATTGCCCCATCACTTTGGAAGTCACAATATTTACAAACATAAATCTCAACATTGGAACCTTCACAGTTGAAGGGCTGAAACCTCATTACATTCTTCTTCCCATAATTCTTTGTGAATTCCAGCATTGACATGTTGAGAATTGATAAATTGTCTGCTTAACTGGGATCTTCTAACATTAGTTCTAACCTCAATTTTAAAATGACTTCAACTCTTGTATTTAGTCTGTAATTGGTGGACGATGTTATAAAAGTGATTTGTACAAACGAGACACGAATTTCTGTTAACCTCTTATCAATTTCTTCGGAAAATTGCAGGCCCGTCTTTCAACAACTACCTATTAATTTTTAGAATGAATAAATTGGCTTTAATTCCATCATAAGTACTCACCAGCACTTAGCAGCTGAACGTGAAACTGTTTTATACCTGTTGGTACATATTATTTAAGATGAATAAGTATTATTAAAACTAAAAATTAATCAAACTTTTAGCTTCCGAGTAAGATCACTTGTGTGAAGTTGGCTCTTAAAAGAAGGAGCATTACGCGCCATACGCGCTATTATACCGTGGTCGGCCAAAAGTTATTGTAATAAAACTAAGGGGTGTGACATGCCAGCGCAAAGCGATGTACGCCCAAGCCTGATTTACATTTAGTCGCGTAAATAAATACATAGAACAGGCAATTTTCGGAAGTCCTCAATAATAGCTTCGATTTTAATGATTTTTTTTGAATGTTTGTTTTTATATATTATTTAAAATCAGAAACCTTTTGAAATTCGGATATAATTATTTATATTGTTTAAACACTGTTTATTATATTTATATAAAAAAATCTGTAGAATCTGTAGATCCTGACTTTTTGACAATGGAACCACCTCAAGAGTATACCCTTTCAAACAAAAACAAAAAAAAATTTTGTAAATCGTTCCACAATTGACGAAGAAATCGGTGAATATACATGAAGTCGGTTAATAAATGGGAGCGAAAATTTGAGGATTTTTTTCGATTTCCAGGGGATTCCCTGCTCAGATCCTGATTTTTTGAAAATGGAACCACCTTAATAGTATACCCTTTCAAATAAAAGAAGAATTTTGTAAATCGGTCCACAATTGACGAAGAAATAGGTGAACATAAATGATATATAAATATATAAATGTTCTGAGGTAACAATAATTAATAAAAAAAAAAATTACAACCGAATTGATAACTTCCTCCTTTTTTGAAGTCTGTTGAAAAAAAAGTTAAATGTCATACGTAATGTTTAAATAATATTAATAGTTATATCCCCGCTTCAAAAGGTTTCTGATTATAAATTATATAAAAAAAAATAAAAAAAACATCAAAACCGGAGCTGTTTCTGAGGACTTCCGAGACAAAGACTTCATTGACACTATTAATTCACGAAATGTAAAATAGAGCGGGGGCACCATGCGGGTTGCATAAAGTGCGATCAGCGGCTTGTGGAGAACCTGTTTTACGATAACGATATCAAGATAAGCAGGAAAAACACGAGAAATGGAAAGAAGAATACACTTCGACACAGGGTAGGACGGCAGACGGTAGGAATGAGTCAATAAGTCGTAACGCAACCACAAATCCACAACACCTTTCCAGTGTGCATTGGGCTTTCTCAAATATGCGCTCTTTTTGAATCAACCAATCACAATGTGTTATTTGAAAAACGCGGGCAATGTGAGCGTTTTTATTACTATATCTCTTGGCCGACCACGGTATAGTTGATGACGTAGAACCTTGAGGTCGGTCAGTGCATTGAATCTAAACAAACCCGATTTTACATGGAAAAATTCAGGTTTTTTTTTCTCGTCACTAGCGCGTTTCTTAAGTATGAGTATTCCTGATTGGGTATAGTTATAGGCTCTAGTTTTTGTACTCCGCGTGAAAATATCTGATTCTTTCGGGTCTGAAAGATTTGTCACTTTCGCGCCAACATTTGAACATATAATTTTTGACCGATTTTCATATTATTTTATTTATTTATGGGCATTATTTGTTAAGCTCCTGACTGTAACCCACTGCAATAAATGTAATAAAATGTCATGAAATTTCAAAACATATGGCTGCACTTTTGTACCATGCTCATTACAATGTGGGCTCTTCTGAAATATCAGTGGAGTGCACACCCAAGAACCATGTCGATGTCCAAGGTTGCGAGATTAAAGGATATAACAAAATCAAAGCAGGAAAGAAGCTTAAATAAATAATTACAATTATTTGTTGCATATTTAATTCTCACCACAAAACACTTCTTCCTGGTATAAGTTCTGTTGCTTATAATAAATATGTATGTTTTCATATGAGAATCTAACTGACAAATTATGAACTTCTTTTAAGAAGTAATTTTCTACTTCTAAAGCAGCCATGCCTAATCCACCTTGTGGCATTCCACTTGATGTTGGTGCTGGCTCAATTGCTCGAAAAGTTAATGGCCCCTCAAACGACGGCGATAGCCCTAAAAATTATTCGAATAGAATACTAGCCACTTCTGATGATAATAAATACATAATATATTAAAATATCTATGATGCATGAAAAAACAATTACCTTCATCTTTTATGTCTGAGATTCTTAGTGACACAGAATGTGTTGTTTTTCTTCTTGACTTTTTTTTAGCAGTTTTGACCTGAAATGGGTTTGTTTTACTACATTTTGAAGAACAGTTCCGAGCTATTCTTCTTTTCACCATTCTTAAAATGACAACTACAGCCATAGGCACCAGTTCCAGGTTCATCATCTCTCCTAGAAATGTTGTTTAATACCAAAAATGTGTAAGGACAATGCATTGAAAGGTACCTCAACAGTCGATTCAATTTTTGCCTGTCTTTTGGAGACTTTGGAAATCCAAAAAATTACAATTCTTTCAGGTACTGTATTGCTCATAGTGGCTTACAACACATGACCATAATAGTTATTTACGGGAAAAGCCTTGTAAATTAGTCTTTACGGGTGAGCCGGGAAATTGTATAACCCGGCGAGCCCAGTAAATATTAATTGCAAGGCGAATCCCGTACAAACTTTTATTTCCACCTTAAGACGACTTTTTTTTCAATTTTTATAGTTATAAAATTCTGTCATCTGACGGCAGGACAGTCTGTGACGATGCGTTGTCATGGTATTGCACTTTACAGGTCTCTTCTACAAGCCCGTAAAACTTTACAGGTCTGTTTCTGTAATTAGCCATTTACTTAGTTACATAAATACCTGTAATGTGTCATTTACTTAGAAGGGGGAAATAAATAAATAAAACAATCTGTTGTTTGGTTTCGAACACGTTTCGAGGTTAGAGGAAATGTCAAAATTATATGTTCAAAGATTTTAAATTTACGCAAAGGATTCAGATATTTTCACGGGGAGTACAAAAACTAGAGCCTATAACAATCCCCAATCGGGAACTTTCATACTTAAGAAACGCGCTATTGACCAGAAAAGAATAAATTTCCCCATGTAAAATCGGGTTTGATTAGATTCAATACACTGACCTACCTCAAGGTTCTACGTCATCACAAATAGCGCGTATAAGCTGTCAAAGCAACTGAATTAGATTTTTTTTTGTAGCTGTAACGCGTGGTAAAGCCATTCAATTAAACTACCTTTAAATATATGCGTTTTTACAACCTGAATGAGACTAGGTATTACACCGAGAAAATTCTTCGCAATTTTTCTTACAACTGACGCCCGGTGAAGGTGGGGCAGTGGTTTCTCCACTCTTCGTAATATCTAACGATAACCACTGCAACTGGAAGCTGTTTGGACAAGCGGTTTCTTAGCTGTGAACTCATTTTAAAAGCAGATTTCAAAATTTCGTATTTTTATTTAGCTCTTTGCACTTGTGCGCCTTCTGTCAAATGGAATGGCAGCTTGGGTATGAAGTTAGTCATTTTGCTGCCAATCTCTAACAGCAAAGAAACTAAAAGAGATGCTGCCCCTAACTTTTTATTCAGTGGGCGTTAAGAAAATAATAAATCCAATAGTACCTTGTAATAAAATTTATTGAAAAACGGAAAACAAACGTAAATGGGGTATTAAAAGCAAATCTTAAATAATAAATTCAAAAAATTAAAAAACCAAACAAACATAGTGGCTTAAAACTAAGTCTTAATCTAAATAATAAGAGGTAAGGAAATTGAACAAATAAACTGAATGCAGTTATGAATGATGAATCAGTTTTGGTTGATTGATTACATTATAGTTATTGTCTTTTGATCTACGTATTTCCTAATATTGTTTCAACATCAAAGACAAAGCATGTCGTGTAAAATTTTTAAACAATTCTGATTTGTGCTCACTGCAATCAAACCAATCAATACTTACTTTACAATGTATTAATTAAAATAATTTGTCTTTTATGTATGATATTGTAAGGGCCCTAAGCTCTGAGGCCAAGTGTGTTGCCTACGTCCGCCTCCATTCCGAAAGCACGGGATCCCAGGTACCAAAAAAAAAAACACGAACGGAAGGGTCAAGAGAGGCTGGAAGAGTTTTGCTAAACATTACTGTTTCGTCCTTTGTTCTGGCCACAAGCGTTTGAGAGTTTCCAAAGTTCCCTAGATTGTTGTTTAACAAAGTGTACATTCAGTTCTTTTTATCTAATTGTTAAATTGTTTAGTGTTGTGAGTGTTTAGTGTAATTGTTACAAATTTTTAATTATTTTCGTTAGTTAGTTGTTCTCGCACGTGTAGATATTATTGTCGACCGACCCAGTCTTTTCGGAACAAAGGTTTACTTTTAAATATTTAATAAGCCGAGGAGGGACGTCATCGCCTAGGGGAACCACCTGTGTCAGATAGTTCAAGCTAATTGATTTGATAATGGACTACCGATTTAAATTCAAACTAAAGAGGGAAGGGGTTAAGAGGGGACGCCGCTTGGGTAACGGTCATTTTGTTTTGTTTGGAAAAGGAAAAGATGGCGGCGCTTGGATATTATTTATTTGTAGTCGAAGTGACCCAAATTTCATTTAAATAATAGTTGCGATGTTTTACAGTTTGAATCCTTTTCTTAAATTTGCTTAATAATATTAAAAGATTCATAGACTGGTATTCAGATCACTTCAAAAACTATATTTTCTGGTTGTTTCTATCCAATGCGACGTATTTTATCAGTCTAAAGTTTTGGTAAACCGAAACGGCTGAATTTGACTTGAAATTTTGTGTTTTTATGTATCTGTGGTTTCCATCTCTGTATTTCTTCGTCTTCCATTTGAAGTGAGTGTGGTGTGTGAAAGAAAGTACCTCGCTAGCCGTTCTCGCTTAGTTGTGAGAGTGCCGATCGTCACGGGTCGGGGCGAGGCGGTTAAGAGATGTGGGGCGGCGTACGTACTTTTATTCGCCATCCGAATATCAGTATTTCACAACTCAAAGACCAAAATTATTGATAATCTGGAAAGGTGTTCAAACTGTATAACTTAGCTGTGTACCTGTTTGAATTCATACAAAAATTAAAAGGGGTTTATTTCTTGTAGATTTCGGGATTGTAAATGAAATTTAATTTGTTCAAAGAAAAGGAAACACTCACTGCTTTGATTAAATTGTAACTTTTATTGATTGGGTTATCAATGGGTATGGGATGTTATAATAATAACTTCACTTTCAATACTTGTAATCTTGGGAACTCTCTCGCCAGATACTGTTGTTCAAATTAATGTTTGTCATGAATTATTCAAATATTGTATTTACTTAAATTAATTGTTATTGTATGAATTAACCAAATTATTGTTAAAAGTCATGAAATCAGTCACCATTGTTAAACAAATTAAACCATTCAAAAATTGTTACTAGATGAAATGTTTAAAACAATCAATTATTAATCAAAAGTTCGACCATAAGACCTCTAAAGCAAATACATTAATAAATCCATAAATTTGTGTTATTATTCTACGCTCCGCCCCCCATATGCTACGCCCCTGCATTAAAAGAACCTGGTTCTGTGTCTGGTAAGTTTCGATTTAAATTTCCCGCCACTGAGGTCTTGTCAAAAAAAGAACACAACGTAGGTCCGCTCTTTTGTCTTTGTCTCTAGACGATCACGATTCACTGGCCAACCTTTTTAAATTTCGCGGTTTGTTTCAAATTTTCAAATTTGACGTTTGGTGACGTCATTGACATTTCATTTGACGTTTAAATTCAAATTGTTGGCGGGAAGAGCCTAGGCTCATCATAATATGTACCCATGACTTCCAGTTACACTATCTACAAAAAAATTACAAATTAGGACTAGCATAGTTCAGTCTTTTTTTATGTCATCATACTCCTTAAACATCACGAATGTATGGTCAGGTAATATTGTCACTCATTAGGGCGCTTGAACAAATATGACAATTATTTGATACTTTTTTAATTAAATAGCCAGGGACATAACATAAAGTCTGACTATCACAATTAGGACTATTCAGGTAATTTTCGAATTCAGATATCTGTAATTCTAGCAATTCATTATTGCTAACCAATGGTTTTGCAAATTTATAAGAAGGCTCTAAAAATTCTTGTGTTTTCTAAAACACTGTTGTCAACGGTCTGACAATTACGTCCCAGACTAAATTATTCAGAACTGATATCTTTAACGCCGATACAAATCGCATGATCGTTTTTATCTCCAAACTTAATGATCCCCTGAATGTTTATCCGCATTTATCTCAATAATGCCACAGAACTTCATGATTTTTTGAATGTTTGTATTTGATCTAAATGTTTACGTAGTTTATGTCTGCTGAGACCACTTTTAGTTTTAGATCTATATTCACAATTATCGCAATAATGCCACGAAATTTCATGATCTTTTGAATGTTTGTATTTTTTATGTTGTGTCAAACTTGCTTTATCCTTACTTCTATATTTACATTGATCACAATGATGCCATTCAATTTCATGATCTTCTAAATGTTTACGTAGTTGGTGTAGACTGAGAACACTTTTAACTTTAGATTTATATTCACATTTATCACAGTACTTCCACTGAACTTCATTGTCATCTAAATGCTTATATATGTTGTGCCTGATTAAAGCGTTTTTAATTTTAGATCTATATTCACATTTATCGCAATTATGCCACTTAATTTCATGATCTTTTGAATGTTTGTATTTTTTATGTGTTCTCAAATCTGCTTTATCCTTACTTCTATAATTACATTGATCACAATGATGCCACTGAATTTCATGATCTTTTGAATGTTTGTATTTTTTATGTGTTTTCAAAACTGCTTTATCCTTACTTCTATACTTACATTGATCACAATTGTGTCTGCTGAGATGAGCTTTAATTTTAGATCTATATTCACATTTGTCACAATTATACCACCGAACTTCATGATCTTTTAAATGTTTACACATTTTATGTACCTTTAACGTCGTTTTCCGTTTAGATTTATATTCACATTGATCACAGTGATGCCATTGAATTTGATGTTTTTCAGTATCTTCTTTATAGTTATGTCTTCTTAGGCAATGTTGAAACCAAATTAGAATGAAATGAGTCTCAAAATCGCAATTTCTACAAACATACTTTTGAGTTTCTGTAGGCGTCCAAGTTTCAGGATCACTGTGAGCCGAGTGACATTGTAAGATGTGAAGTTTGAGAATGATTGCAACATCACTTTGGAAGTCACAGTATTTGCAAACATAAATCTCAATATTGGAAGCTTCACAGTTGAAGGGCTGAAACCCCATTACATGCCTCTTCGTGAATTCCAGCATTGACATGTTGGACCTGTTGGGGTTGTCATTTAGTGAGAGACAAATTTCTTCCGATGTTGAAGTGAGATAAAATTTTGTACATTCGTCGTGAGATGCTGTAACCTGGTGTAGAATAGTTGAACTTACAGTGACCTGTTGCTTTTAGGGACCAAGAAAATACCCAGTTAACCAAAGATTATTTTCTGTGTTATTCCGTACGTTCAAACTGAATATTGACCTGGGTGGCCATATCTCTTTACAATAGGGTCCAACCTATTGCTTCTACCTACCCTCAATAAAACTAAGTAATAAATACCTCATTTATTTTAAACGTTGTTGAGCGAATCCTTTCTCGCTTGGTGTGTAGTATTTATTGAATAAAGAAATTATGATAAATATAAAATAGCAATATTTATGGTGGCGTAAAGAAATGTATTATAAAAATATAGAAGTAATATTCTGAGAATATAATTTCGACAAAAATTCAATGTGGATTCAGTGTTGTCGTTTGTTAATGATAAGTGACAATACAATACTGTGGTATTGTCACTGTGTAATGCTAGACTTTAAAACAATTCATTATTAATTAATTGCGTTATGTAATGTTTTTAACACTATGATGAGCCTAGGCTCTTCCCGCCAACAATTTGAATTTAAACGTCAAATGAAATGTCAATGACGTCACCAAACGTCAAATTTGAAAATTTGAAACAAACCGCGAAATTTAAAAAGGTTGGCCAGTGAATCGTGATCGTCTAGAGACAAAGACAAAAAAGCGGACCTACGTTGTGTTCTTTTTTTAACAAGACCTCAGTGGCGGGAAATTTAAATCAAAACTTACCAGACACAGAACCAGGTTCTTTTGATGCAAGGGACGTAGCGCTGGGGGGGTGGAGCGTACAATAATAACACAAAATTATGGATTTATCAATGTATTTGCTTTAGAGGTCTTATGGTCGAACTTTTGATTAATAATTGATTGTTTTAAACATTTCATCTAGTAACAATTTTTGATGGTTTAATTTGTTTAACAATGGTGGCTGATTTCATGACTTTTAACAATAATTTGGTTAATTCATACAATAACAATTAATTTAAGTAAATACAATATTTGAATAATTCATGACAACCATTAATTTGAACAACAGTATCTGGCGAGAGAGTTCCCAAGATTACAAGTATTGAAAGTGACGTGATTATTATAACATCCCATACCATTGATAACCCAATCAACAAACGCTACAATTTAATCAAAGCAGTGAGTGTTTCATTTTCTTTCAACAAATTAAATTTCATTTACAATCCCGAAATCTACAAGAAATAAACCCCTTTTTTTGTATGAATTCAAACAGGTACACAGCTAAGTTATACAGTTTGAACACCTTTCCAGATTATCAATAATTTTTGTATTAGAGTTGAAAAATACTGGTATTCGAATGACGAATAAAAGTACGGACGCCGCCCCACATCTCTTAACCGCCTCGCCCCGACCCGTGACGATCGGCACTCTCACAACTAAGCGAGAACGGCTAGCGAGGTACTTTCTTTCACACACCACACTCACTTCAAATGGAAGACGAAGAAATACAGAGATGGAAACCACAGATACATAAAAACACAAAATTTCAAGTCAAATTCAGCCGTTTCGGTTTAACAAAACTTTAGACTGATAAAATACGTCGCATTGGATAGAAACAACCAGAAAATATAGTTTTTGAAGTGATCTGAATACCAGTCTATGAATCTTTTAATATTATTAAGCAAATTTAAGAAAAGGATTCAAACTGTAAAACATCGCAACTATTATTTAAATGAAATTTGGGTCACTTCGACTACAAATAAATAATATCCAAGCGCCGCCATCTTTTCCTTTTCCAAAGAAAACAAAATGACCGTTACCAAAGCGGCGTCCCCTCTTAACCCCTTCCCTCTTTAGTTTGAATTTAAATCGGTAGTCCGTTATCAAATCAATTAGCTTGAACTATCTGACACAGGTGGTTCCCCTAGGCGATGACGTCCCTCCTCGGCTTATTAAATATTCAAAAGTTTACCTTTGTTCCGAAAAGACTGGGTCGGTCGACAATAATTTCTACACGTGCGAGAACAACTAACTAACGAAAATAATTAAAATTTGTAACAATTACACTAACCACTCACAACACTAAACAATTTAACAATTAGATAAAAGGAAACTGAATGTACACTTTGTTAAACAACAATCTAGGGAACTTTTCGAAACTCTCGAACGCTGGTGGCCAGAACAAAGGACGAAACAGTAATGTTTAGCAAAACTCTTCCAGCCTCTTTTTGACCCTTCCGTTCGTGTTTTTGGTACCTGGGATCCCGTGCTTTCGGGATGGAGGCGGACGTAGGCAACACACTTGGCCTCAGAGCTTAGGGCCCTTACAACACGTTCGCTACGGCCATTTAAAAAATAATTAATTAAAAAAAAAGAAACGACGTCAAAAAAGCCAAAGTAATAAATTAACTAAAAAGTAAAAAATAAAAATCTTAAATTTCAGAGTTATTTGTTGTTCCACTTAATGTAATTATTTATTGTTCCCTTTAATGAAATGTTTTTATGGCACCGACTTCAAAATTATAAAACAATTAATAATTAGATAATAAACAATAATTTCTGAATTTCATTAAACGGAACAATAAATAATTACATTAAGTGGAACAACAAATAACTCTGAAATTGAACATTTTTATTTTTTACTTTTTAGTTAATTTATTACTTTGGGTTTTTTGAAGTCGGTTTCTTTTTTTTAAGTTAATTATTTTTAATTTAACAATTTTAAGTGATTAAACAAAAATTAAATACTATAAAATCTATATAAAAACTAAAATAAAATGCTATAAAATCTATATAAAAACCAAAATTAAATGCCATAAAATCTATGCAATACAAAATGGTTGTTGGTTTTTATTCTATGACGTCATGATCAATTTTTTTAAATGACAACCACATTTTTTTTTGGTTTTGGTAGACTTTTTTCCTCCCTAAATGGTGACCTAAAAAATTGATACGTTCACGTAGTTAACCTTATTATCATAATTTTTATTCCTAATTATCTGTAAGATACCTTTATAATTTTTCTATTCCTTTTCACTTTGTTCCATTTTAATTGTTTATTATTCCGTAACCCTTTTTTTAAGTGTTAGGGTCAATGGATCTACCGCAGTGGTTGTAAGTCTATATTGAACAAACAAAGTAACAATAGAAATATAAAAAGGCGTGAGTGTAAGCGTTACAATAACTCGACTCATCACACACAACTGTTCGTGCTTGGAAGTTGCTGCGCTCGGATGAAGTACTAGGGTTCCGACGACACTCGACCAACACCGAACAGGGAACAAATCGCTCTAACACTTCCCCTCGCGAACGCACGCCGACGCGAATCAATTTCGCACTAGATCATGATTGACGCTCTCGCAAACACAACATTACCGTACACTTCTGATGTCTGGGGCCAGCAAGACCCTTGGTCAAGATGTCGACCGCCATGTTCTCGGATGCAATGTGCTTCAAAGTCACAATCTTCTCCTCCACCGCATCACAGATAAAGTGATACCTCATATCGATATGTTTGCTTCTAGCATGGAACGTTGGATTTTTCGCCAGCCGCAAAGCACCTAAATTGTCTTCGAAAATAACTGTGTCGGCCAAATGTTTTAGTCCTAGCTCTCCTAGAATTGCCTGGAGATACGATGCCTCCTTCACTGCCTCGGTCAGTCCCATATATTCGGTCTCAGTTGAAGACAATGCGATAGTTTTCTGTTTCCTGGAATCCCATGATATAGGTCCACCCAAGAAGAATACAAAACCCGTATAGGATTTTCTATCGTTTGGACAATTCTCCCAGTCGGCGTCGACGAAACCAGTCAAGGTTTCCTGGCTTTTTTCAAAAGTTAGTCCAAGGTCGGCTGTTCCTTTCAAGTATCTAAGCACCCGCTTAGCCGCCATCCAATGTTCCTTGTTGTAGCAATTGTTGAACTGTCCCAAAAAGCTGACAGCAAAGCTAACATCGGGCCTCGTTGAAATTGACAAATAAGTCAGTGCACCCACCAATTCCCGATAGGGAAGGGTTTCGTCCGGAGGTTCTTCAACTTTTAACAACTTCACACCTGGATTAGTAGGTGTACGAACGGGGTTCGATTCCACCATCTCAAATCTGTTCAACAATTCATTGATATATCCGGTTTGGCGCATAACAATAGCATCTTTGTCCTTACTAAACTCTATGCCCAAACAATATTTCAGCTCACCGAGATCTTTAGTCTCAAATTTCTGTGAGAGGTACTTCGCTAGGTCATCAATGGTCGTGCTGCTCTTGGACGCAACAATGATGTCGTCAACATAGATAACGATTAATGTTGATTTTTCTCCCTTACCAATTTGATACAAACAAGGATCTGTACGGGTTGGCACGGCACCAAAGGCTTTCAACTCGTGGTCTAACTTAGCATACCAACTCCTTCCCGCTTGTCTCAGACCATAAAGAGATTTCTTTAGCAAGCAAACCCTGCTCCCTTTCTGAAGTTCTCGTAGCATTTCAGATGACTTGGCTCCAAGTTCGTTCCTTTCCTCACATTGAATCATTTCCAGGAGTTGCGACAGGTATTTCGGAGGTTCCATGTATATTTCCTCCTCAAGTTCACCACTTAGGTAAGCACATGTTATGTCAAACTGCCTGATGTTCATTTGAAATCTCGTAGCTAACGATATCAAAAGTCTGATGGTACTAAGTCTGGCAACGGGCGCGAAAGTTTCATTAAAATGGACACCAGGACGTTGGCTAAAACCTTGAGCTACTAGCCTAGCCTTTCTTCTTTCAAGTGTACCATCTGCCGTGTATTTGTTTCTTAACACAATACGACTACCTATGACTTCACAATCGCTCGGTCTTTCGACTATTTCCCATGTTCCGTTTTTAATTATGGACTTTATTTCGTTTGCCATAGCATCATACCACTCATCAGCTTCTGGAGAATGAATCGCCTCTCTCATGGGCACTTCAGCGATGTATGCTTCTTCCACAACATCTTCAGGCATTCTCGCTTCTATGGTGTAACGACTCAATTTACGAGGTCTTCCCCTGGCTCCGGTCCTGACAAATCTTGGTCTACCTCTTTCTCTTCGTAATATGGGTTCTTGTTCACCTTCTACTTGCACATCTGGTGCCTCTTCGGCAGCTTCTTCATCGTTTTGTTCAACGATTGGAATTGTTTCGATCTCAACGACTCGAGGTGAAGTCGTCTCTTCAACTTCCTCGCTTACAATTAATTCTTCAGGAAAAAATTCCTCGAAGTCGTCAATTTTTCGTTGAGTATTTTCGATAAATCGGACATCGCGTGTGACCTCTACTTTTTGCTCACTCGGTATCCAAACTCTATACCCTTTGCTGACTTCCGAATATCCCAAAAATGTTCCCTCTTTAGCTCGAGACTCGAATTTTTCCTTCTGAGGTTTGGTATTTAGGCAAAACACACGACAACCAAATTCTCTGAAGTTGCTTATATCAGGCTTCTTCCCCGTCCACTTTTCGAACGGCGTGACTCCCCCAATGCTCTTCGATGGGCACCGATTCCTAATGTAATTCGCAGTATTTACCGCTTCTGCCCAAAAACATGAGGGTAGACCCGACTGGATCAATAAGCAACGAGCCATCTCAATAAGGGTTCTGTTCTTCCTCTCAGCAACCCCGTTCTGTTCAGGGTGATAAGGAACGGTTAGACGTCGTGTAATACCGTATTTCTTTAACATACTATCGAATTCGCTACTGGTGTATTCCGTACCGTTGTCTGATTGAAAACATTTAACTTTTCGGTTATGCCGATTTTTAACCATCGCGAGATACTCCTTTGTGACTTCTAAAACCTCGCTTTTGGATTTCAAGAAACGAACTTCGCACCACCTAGAGTAATCGTCAATAAATTCAATGTAGTATCGCGCTTGACTCATGGATTGTACACGCATTGGTCCACATACATCTGAATGTATCAACTCCAACAGCTCGCTCGTTCTTTTTGACTCTTTCGGAAAAGGCGCCCGGATCATCTTCCCCTGAAGACAAACATCGCACACAATCGCGTCCTTTTCGAGTACCGAAGGTTTTAGGTTTTCTAGTCCCCGCACTAACCCCTTGTTAATAGCGTCATTCATATCCCGCACGTTCAAATGTCCGAGACGTCTATGCCAAATTTCGATAGTCTCTTTCGACGAATTCACCGCGAAAACCGATCCAATGTCTGTTATTTGCCGCGCGTAATACAGTCCACCTATTCGATCTGCAATCAGCTTCAGTTTCCCATCGGCTCCGATTACAAAAGCATTGTCTTTCTTGAAGGTTACTTCAAAGCCGTTGTTGGTCATTTTTCCTACCGATAAGAGATTTGTACGTAGGTCCGGAACTAACAGCGCGTTGTTCAAAGAAATGTTTTTTAACTCACCGTTGACGTCAGCAACAAAAGCAGCCTTCCCTCTAGCTGTGATATCCGTTGAACCGTTGTTCGCGAGATTCAACTTACCAAAATCGGAACTCACTTCGCAGAAATCCTCTAAATTGTTGCAAAGATGAGATGTGGCACCGCTATCCAAACACCACTTGGACTTTTTTCCGGGAACATCCGTAAATAACGACAATTCAGACACATTCATACAGACATTTTCGGCATTGCTTGCGGAATCACGTCCTTTGTTTTTGCATTCAGCAGCCTTGTGTCCTATCTCACGACATTTATGACATCGATATTTAAATGGTATCTTATTACCTTTCTGCCTTTTATCTGCCGCAGCGCTGTCTGCTTGTTGAGCGGTTTTCCGACGCCACTGATTGTTTTTACTCCACAACGCCTTCTCAGAATTTCGTCTGGGCTCACTTCTGGCGTCGCTTTCTTCGACGATCTTTATTCGTAGCACTTCCGGTGTAGGCAACTGGTCCCTGCTTTCAATTGCACACCTGAAGTTTTCGAAACTGCTTGGAAGGCTATACAATAACATTATCGCTAGGAGATCGGGATTAATTTCTACCTCCATTTCGTCGAGTTTGTCGACCGCATCGAAGAATTTATTTATATGATCACGAACGTCGTCGTTTTCGCCCATACGCTGCAAAGTCTGCTGTTTCAACAATGTAGCCTTTCTAGCAGGACCTTTCGACTGGTATATGCTTTCTAATTTCAGCCATACATCTCTGGAAGTCGTACATCCTTTAATTTGTTTGAGTTGTGACGGGCTTATTGCTAGTATGATATCGGATTTCGCCTTATTGTCAGATTTCTCCCACGCATTGGCCGCTGCAATCGACTCTGCATTCCCAGCTACGACTTCTGGTTTCTTGTTCACGCCGTTGACGTAGTCAAATGCATCGTTTTTTATTAACAGGGCTTCCATCTGCATCTTCCAAGTATCATAGTTTTCCTTGTTAAGGCTTTCAATTCTTGCAACATTGGTTCCACTCATTTTCACTTGTCACTTTTTATCACTTATCTATCACTTTGTCAATTTTCAATTGTTTTTGGACTCACTCACGGTTTCGCGACGCGACACGTTCTGGGCACATAACCTGTTAGGGTCAATGGATCTACCGCAGTGGTTGTAAGTCTATATTGAACAAACAATGTAACAATAGAAATATAAAAAGGCGTGAGTGTAAGCGTTACAATAACTCGACTCATCACACACAACTGTTCGTGCTTGGAAGTTGCTGCGCTCGGATGAAGTACTAGGGTTCCGACGACACTCGACCAACACCGAACAGGGAACAAATCGCTCTAACATTAAGTTAATTTTTTTCTTCTTTTTTTCTCCGTTCCCTTTCTTTATCAACTCTTAATTCTTCTTTATTTTGAATTGCTTTTAAAATATAGGGAAAAAAAATTCATTCATCATACTCCTAAAAATGAAGCAACTTTGTCATTTTTTTATGAATAATCAAATGCTGATATGGGGTTTGTAATACCGTCTTACCCTGAAATAAGCTGTCCTTTATCGATTTTTCACAACCGCATATTCAAATAATCAAAACTAAACCCGTGAAGTTCAATAATCGGCTGACCTCTCGGCCACAAACAACAGATGCATCCCAAAAAAGATTACGGCGTCGGTACATACACAAACTACTATAAACATTGTTGAGTGGACTCTTTTTCGCTTGTGGGGCGTAGTATTTATTGAATAAGGAAATTATAATAAACATAAAATAACAATATTTTACCTGACCTGAGGATGATACCTCCCTGTAAAATAGGAAAAAAATTTCATTCTTTATACTTCTAAAAATGAAGCAACTTTGGCATTTTTTTTATGAATAAACAAATGCTGATATGGGGTTTGTAATACCGTCTTACCCTGAAATAAGATGTCCTTTACCGATTTTTCACAACCGCATATTCAAATAATCAAAACTAAACCCGTGAAATTCAATAAAAGTCAAGTCCCCTGCAATAAAAACTATCTTGGCGTGTGCAATTAAACCGGGGGGCGATGATCCTCTGTGTGGAGACAAGTCGTTACAGATTTCATTCCTATTCATTACTTATTAATTGCGTTATGTAATGTTTTTAAGCAAATCGCTCGGACAAGTCAATTTTTTATGCCACCTGCTATGCAATTAAAAAAAAACATTTTTAATTTCTTGCCAAATAATTTCATTTCTATAAATTATTTCAATTAATAAATCATCTTGATCGCCGAAATATACAACGAAAAAACAAACATTTTTTTCGACAAATTGCTAATTGTCTTTGAATCTGAAAATTTACATAACCAGTTTACAAGATAATTAAGATATTTATTTTAATTTACTTGTATATACATGTACAATAATCATGTCCTTTGTTTATTTGTATTTGCTTGGTCTCATCGTTTATACAGATACAAGCAACTTTTTTTGATAAATACTGCAAAGTATTTTTACTTATAACTGGTCTTGGGTCGGTCCGTATTTTGAGAGTTTCCGAATATCGGTATTCCGGAAACTGGAAAGCATCATAAAGAAAACCTGCTGTGTTTGTGCGCTTTGTCTTCGCCGCACAATTTTATGATTTTATGGCTGAATGGTATGAATGGGTTCTATCTTATACCTGACCGTTCCCCTGACTGCTGTAAAATGCTCTTTCGCTCCAAGGCCACACTAAATTTAAAATTTTCTACCCAAGTTCCTACCCAATTATACAGCTTTCTGTATTATTCAAGCTTACTTCAGAAATAATTTTCCCGACAAACATTATTGAATTTTATAGACGAACAACAATGCTAAGGCACGTGAGTTTTTTTCTAACGAAAGTTTAATTCTTGCTACAGGGTAACGTCTATTTGAAATTTACGAATTGGGCGTTGTTTTTCAGGAATAAAATTCCAAAGACATTTATTTATACTCCTGAAAATGAAGCAACTTTGTCATTTTTTTATGAATAAACAAATGCTAATATCGGCTTTGTAATACCGTCTTACCCTAAATTAAGATGTCCTTTATCGATTTTTCATAACCGCATAGTCAAATAATCAAAAATAAACCCGTAAAATTAAATGAAATGGTGACCTGTTTCCCGTGCATTTGGTATAGGCTCTATCGCTGGTAAATGACAACCTTAATACAGAGAGTGACTAAAGTGTCTGCTTAGCTGTGATCTTTTCACCACCAGTTATAACCTCAATTTTTGAATGATTTCATTTCAAATTTTCTTTTTAGTCTGTATTTGTGGAGATGTTGTGAAAGTGACTTGCACAAACAAGATTTTCTGTTAACCTCTTAACAATCTCTTCTAAAAATTGCAGTACCGCCTTTCAACAACTAGAACCTATTAATTTTTGGAATGAATAACGTAGATTAAATTCCATCATAAATACTCACCAAAAATTCGAAGCTCAACCTGAAACTTTTTTTCTAAGTGTTGGTACATATTTAAAATGAATAAGTATTATTAAAAATGTACAAATTAGTGAAGAATTCTTTTAGCTTCCGACTAACCACTCACTCGTATGAAGTTGGCTCAAGATCAGAGCGTCTAGCCCAGGGCCGGATGCTCCCGTGAACGTGTTTCGTCCCCTCCGCGCATGACGTCACTCATAGAGTAGTAGCCGCTGTAGTATACGTACGAAACTAGCAAAATCGAAGTAAATAAAGGAATAAACCGACTTTGTCATAAATGATATTGAAAATAGCATTAACTTAATGATGTAAAATATTTTGGTATAAATTTGGTTCTTTCTAAAGATCTATCAGTAAAAGAAAATAAATAAAATTGAGTTATTACCTGTCTGTGTCTGCGTTAAATTATTTAGATATATTTAAATTTTAATTTAAGTTAAATTATTTATTTGCAAGGAAAACCAAACGTACATAAGTATAGGTTTGTTTAATTTATTACAACGGATATTATGTTTCTATTTTTCTCTATAGCAATATTTGAAGTGTATCTAGACAGGAAAATGTTTATATTTATCTGCATTATAATCTCTAATTGTTTAATTTTTTGGAACATATGCCAGAAAGGTCGCAAGGCAATAATTTCAGCATTAATAAAATTGTCAAATTTATTACTAAATGGGGTCGATTCTGTAATTTTTAGAGGGGCGTTAAAATTTTAGCGTCCTTTGGGGCGTATTCTGTAACTGCTAATCTAAATTTTAAAGGCCGTTAAATTAAGTTGTCATAGAAATGACCAATCAGATCTTGAAATTTTAAATTTTAAAGGGGCGTATTTTGTAACTGCTCCTCCGTAGAAACGAATCGATAAAAGTAGGTCTGAATAGAGAATTGAATAAGCTTTAAAATGATGTATCATACGACCCCCCATGCCATTTGAATTTTTTTACTGGGTGGCTCCCCTGGCTAAAGGAGTGAGATCTAAACCTTGAAAGTTTGGTACAATTAGGTCCCCCTTGATGGCAAAATTGACCTGTTCGAGCGTTTTCTTCTGAGTCTTTCGAAATTTGAATTGTTGGGGGGTACAAATTTTAGTTGGGACACCCGATATTATGTAATAATTCATTAAAATCTCTAGGCTTTATAAAAAGGAATACATCCAGTTTTCGAGACGCGCAATGCTTAATTACACTGTTCTGTTATTTGGAATCCATATAAATTTAGACGCATTCTTAAAAATCCGTAAACAATGTACTTTCTGCACACCTTTGTAAATTTAATTGTATATGTATTTGTTTTTTTTTTTTCATGTTTTATTAGCATAGTCTTAATTAAATTTTGTGTATTTTCCTTTATACCATTTCTAGACCATTTTGCGGTCTGCTGGATAATAATAAACTATTCTATTCTAATGGCATTCTTTTAATTGAGAAAAACTTTGACAATGTGATAACCCCCCTTTACATTACCGCCACATTTGAATTTGAACATGAAATGTCAATGACGTCACCAAACGTCAAATTTGAAACAAATCGCAAATTTTAAAAGGTTGGCCAGTGATCGTCAGACAATGAAAGAAAAAACAGAACCCTACGTTGTATTATTTTTTTGACAAGACAAACAATAGCGGGACATTCAAACTTACCCAAACGAAACAAACCCCAGATTCTTTGGATACATGGCGAGAGCTAATCAGGTGTGGAGCGTAAATTGATAACACAAAAATTATGGTTTTAAATGTTTAAGTTTTAGTCGTTTGTGCTTTTGGAGTTTGTGATCTCGTACTGTGGTTAACAATTTCTAGTGTTTTCGTATCAAGTTGGTAACCATGCAAATTTGATGGTTTTAACAATAATGGTTCAAGTAATTCGATTTTAACAATTAACAATTTAGTTCTTCAGAAAATAGTAAAAAATAATACAATTTAACAATGCTTGTGTACATGATGAGTGAGGTTAAGTCCGCCAGTTTCATTCCACTATGAGCTTTTGTAGTTTACAGAAATTTACAACAGACCGGTACAATGAAATATCTACACCCAAAGCGGGTATCTTCACATCAGAAAGGGAAACACAAGAATATTGAAACGCGTGGAGTTATCTAAGTTGGGTGCATGTAAGTCGGATAGTGATGGACCACAGGTAGATCCATTGGAAAGACTATAGCGAAATGAACAAGACAATTGACTGCCAGTGAGGCCAGATTCTAGAGAGTGTATTATCATGGGGGCAAAACTCCAACGGACCAGGAGAAATGAGTTTATTACGGAATTGTCCTAGACATAGTTATGTTGGTCTTTCTTTAAGGCTTGTCCAAACCAAGTCCAAGTTAGCGGCACTTCCCTCGGGGACTATTCTTTTGGTTATTTAGTATTTTACATATTTGTTAAGCAAGCAATTTGTTTAGTAGCCCGAATACACACCGCAAACTCCAACCTAAGTTTGACTCAGAAGTTAACAGTGACTCCACTTCGCTTTACCCTGCAATCCCCGGGAGGACATGTCAAGCAAGTTCGAAAACAACCTCCGTTTGACAAAAACAGGTATGCACGACTGGGACCGTATAAAATCTCGACAGCAGTATTGCAAGAAGAACTACAACAATGTATGCTATTTGGTCGGTCTGTTGATTCGAAACATGTACGGACAAACAATATCATAAATAAAATTAACAATAACGCAACGTTTTGTTTGGAAGCCATTTTGACACGGATACAATGCGATGACATCAGCGGGCGCAACACGTAACGGGGCGCAACGTAACTACAAACATGCACAAACTACACTAAAAACCGATCTTTGGCTTCCACGACGGTGGATGTCGCTGGATGTCAGTTACGAGCGAATGACGAAAAATCGCAAGGGGCGCAAAACAACGATAAGGCACTTTTTCAGAACTCCTGACATTCGGCGTGGCTTTTTGCCACTGTTTGCCCTTTATTCATCGGTTCTTACTCAGTGTTGGTTAATTCAAGTCAACAGAGACAAAAGAGCTTTGTAACAACCGCAAACTGCTGTGGGCCTCATAGCGAAAGACATGTAGTTATTAAAGGATTTATCTGAGTGGCAATCTAGTTATGTTAAGTTAGGAAATCACTTTGTTTCGAAATGAACATCCCGGGGGCTCGGACTCGGTAATTAGAAGTCAACAACACATTTGCACTTTTTGAAATGGACAACAATAACGAAAAACAAATTACAACAACGATTTTTGCAAGTTACTCGCGGCGCCTGTGACTCATAAGTTTGGTAATTTATGCTACTGTAGACAACAGAGGGCTGAATGTAGCAGATACGAAATTCCTGGGTTCACAGAATACTTTCAGTAGCAATAGTGAACATTATTTTAAACAAAGGCTAGCATCCTGTACAAGACATGTATGTGCAAAGGAGGAACGACTCCATTTTCAAGATGGCGAGTTTTATGACGTCCTAGCGTACAAAATGGCGAGCTAACGGTAAACCATGAACTGTCCTTTATCTAAGAGTCTGGTATGCACGTGGAACAAACGCCGGTCAATTTCATGGCATCCTCGTTATATCGAGAATGGCAAAAAGAAATAGATAGAACAAAGATTACCTTGTAATTTCGCAGGTCGACACTACACACACAATCGTTAATTGAAATTTAACCGATCCTTCTGGTAACGTGAAATTTCGGCAATGCAATTTAAACATTGAACACCCTCAACTTTAAAAACAGGAGAACTCATAGTGGAATGAAATCAGATACAAACAAAGAGTCAAGCGTTAGTTACGTCTTGCTGCTTCTAACGTTAAAAATGGAATGAATCTCTCTGTGCAATGGCGGCTAGTCGGTTCCGCACCAACAAGTTCATTGTGTTGCTAACTTCATGGGTGTTGCTAACTTCAGAGCAATTTGCCGGATAGGCAACTCGAAGTTCTGCTGTGCGTCGCATGTTGTTGATGTACCTTGGGGATATCTCAACAATTACAATTTTGTTTTCCACAGGCAACATAATTTATGAAGACCCGATATTATCACGTTTAATATGATCTCCATAAATGATTCGTACACACAGTAGGCTTTGAATGTAAAAATCTTCTCCACCTACATACATGCAGAATCTCTTTTACCGCTAGGAGTCGAGAGGTGGGCTCACCGATCCGTGGTGAGGAGTAATCGACATACCCCTAAAATAGCGTTTTTTTTTCACTCCCTACCCGATTTCCACCTACCTGCAACCTCGAACAATTCCTTCGACACAGCCGAGATTAGATCCCGGAACTGTCAACGCAATAATAAAGTTAGTAGTTTTATGCGACACATGATGAACCGCTGTAGCCGAATCTGCACAAAACCTCCAAATATTTTTATCAAATTTATGGTTAAAGTAAAATTGTACAAAACAAGACACAATTTATTAAGCATCAAATGGTTTCTTACAAAGAATTTGATTCCCTGAATGTTTACTTATTTTGAGCCTGTAGAGATTGACTTTTTCTTTATTTCTATGTTCACATTTATCACAGTTATACCACTGAAATTCATGATGTGCTTAAATCCAGTTTGGATGTAGATCTATGTTCACACTGATGTCACTCAATTTTATTCTTCTAGATGTTTATTTGCTTTGTGGCTGGTTAAATGGCTTTTAATTTTAGATCTATATTCATATTTATCGCAATAATGTCACCGCACTTCATGATTTTTTGAATGTTTGTAGCTTTTATGTTGTCTCAATGTTGCTTTCTCCTTACTTCTATATTTACATTGATCACAATGATGCCATTGAATTTCATGATCTTCTAAATGTTTACGTATTTTGTGTCTGCTGAGATCATTTTTAATTATAGATCTATATTCACATTTATCGCAATAATGCCACTGAACTTCATGATCTTTTAAATGTTTGTATTTTTTAAGTTTGCTCAAAGTTTCTTTATCCTTACTTCTATAATTACATTGATCACAATGATGCCATTGAATTTCATGATCTTCCAAATGTTTGCGTACTTTGTGTATGCTAAGACTACCTTTACATTTAGATCTATATTCACATTTATTGCAATATTGCCACTGAACTTCATGATCTTTTAAATGTTTGTATTTTTTATGTTTGCTCAAAGTTTCTTTATTCTTACTTCTATAATTACATTGATCACAATGATGCCATTGAATTTCATGATCTTCTAAATGTTTACGTAGTTTGTGTCTGCTGAGATCACGTTTAATTTTAGATCTATATTCACATTTATCGCAATAATGCCACGGAACTTCATGATCGTTTGAATGCTTGTATTTTTTATGTTGTCTCAAAATTGCTTCATCTTTACATGTATATCTGCATTGATCACAATTATGCCACTGAATTTCATGATCTTCTAAATGTTTGCGTAGTTTGTGTTTGATGAGATGCCATTTAATTTTAGTTCTATATTCACACTTATCGCAACACTGCCACGGAACTTCATGATCGTTTGAATGCTTGTATCTTATATGTTGGCTCAAATTTGCATTATTCTTACTTCTATATTTACAATGATCACAATGACGCCATTGAATTTCATGATCTTCTAAATGTTTACGCACTTTATGCTTGTTGAGATTACTTTTAAGTTTAGATCTATATTCACATTGATCACAATGATGCCATTGAATTTCATTATCTTCTAAATGATTATATACTTTGTGTTTGCCGAGATCACCTTTACTTTTAGATCTATATTCACATTGATCACAATGGTGCCATTGAATTGGACGTTTTTTAATATCTTTTTTATAGTTACAGCTTTTTAGGAAGTGATGAAACCAAATTAGAATGAAATGAGTCTCAAAATCGCAATTTCTACAAACATACTTTAGAGTTTCTGTAGGCATCCAAGTTTCAGGATCAGTGTGAGCTGAGTGACATTGTAAGATGTGATGTTTGAGAATGATTGCACCATCACTTTGGAAGTCACAATATTTACAAACATAAATCTCAACATTGGAACCTTCACAGTTGAAGGGCTGAAAGCTCACTACATTCTTCTTCCCATAATTCTTTGTGAATTCCAGCATTGACATGTTGCACCTATTAATACAGAGAATTAATAAATTGTCTATTTAACTGGGATCTTCTAACATTAGTTCTAACCTCAATTTTAAAATGACTTCAACTGTTGTTTTTAGTCTGTAATTGGTGGACGATGTTATAAAAGTGATTTGTACAAACTAGACACGAATTTCTGTTAACCTCTTATCAATTCCTTCGGAAAATTGCAGCCCCGTCTTTCAACAACTACCTATTAATTTTTAGAATGAATAAATTGGCTTTAATTCCATCATAAGTACTCACCAGCACTTAGCAGCTGAACGTGAAACTGTTTTATACCTGTTGGTACATATTTACGTTGAATAAGTATTATTAAAACTACAAATTAATCAAACTTTTAGCTTCAAGGTAAGGTAAGGTCACTTGTGTGAAGTTGGCTCCTAAAAGAAAGAGCATTACGCGTTATAGGCGCTGTTAGCGTTGACGTAGAACCTTGAGGTAGGTCTCTTTTCTCGTCTTATTTCTTTCATCTCCTCCTTCAACTCTTGCAACATCTAAAATATTTTTTTCTCCATCTCTGTGTCCGTTTCCTTCTCTTTCTCTGATGTCTTCTGTGTTTTCTTCACTCCAGGAGACCTCGCGGTCTTTTTACTTTTTTGAAAAAAATTATCTTCCTCCTCTTCTTGTTTTTCTGTTCTACCCTCCCCTTTTCTCTTTCTTTTCCTTTCCTCCAGGTAAGAGTCCAGGCTTCCCTGACTGAGCGAGCGGTTTCTATCGTCTTTGTTCATCCGCTTCCTGTGGCGCCTCCTAGATGTCGTTATGTTCCGGCTTCGCCGATTTATTCTTTTTCCTGACTATATCTCCTCTTCCCTGCCCAATTCTTTCTTCCTACCTTTCTCTAATACCTCTTCTCGCTTTTCTCAATATCTTCTCGAATTTTTTCTTTATATTACCTTCTATTTCTCTATTTTTCGCTACTTAACCGCTCTACCACATGTTTACCTTCAGCTCGGTAATACAGGAATCCTCTTCTTTCTTTATAATATATGTTATTTTAATTTTATTTATTTGTAAGACAAATCAGATGTAAAAAAATGTGGCTTAGAAACAACACTTTATATACGACGCATTTTATTATGTTTATTGCAGTGGCTTACAGTCAGGAGCTTAACAAATGCCCATAAATAAATAAAATAATATGTTGTTGACATTCGAGGTTAGAAAATCTGTCAAAAATTATATGTTCAAATTTTGCCGCGAAAGTGGCAAACCTATTAGATTTTTTTATTAATTTACCCGAACGAATCATATATTTTCACGCGGAGTACAAAAACTAGAGCCTATAACGATACCCAATCGGGAATACTCATACTTAAGAAACGCGCTAGTGACGAGAAAAAAAATCGGGTTTGTTTAGATTCAGTGGACTGATCTACCTCAAGGTTCTACGTCACACTAATAGCCCGTATAGTAAGATTTATTACTTAGCGCCCACGCTCTAATGTAAAATTTAAAAAAAATCGTACTTGTGGGGGCAATCTGGTTGCAAAATTATTTACGAAGATAGTCACGAAGTTTTGTCTATTAGGAAGCGGTCAAAGCAACTGAATAAGAAAATTTTTGTGGCTGTAACGCGTAGTAAAGACCACCTTTAAATATATGCGTTTATATAAGCGAATGAGACTAGGCAACCACTGTCTCTCGAACAAGCGTTTTTTTTTGCTGTGAATTCATTTCAAAAGCAGATTTCAAAATTTGGTAATTCTTATTTTGCTGATTCCACTTGTGCGCCTGTGTCAAATGAAATGGCAGCTTGGGTATGAAGTTAGTAATTTTGCTGACAATCTCTAAGAACAAAAGAAACTAAAAGGGATACTGCCAACCTAACTTTTCATTCAGTAGGCGCTAAGAAATGAATCCTAGTCTACGCGCTCGACCTCTTAAAGAAACATACTCCAAGAAGATCGTATTTCCCTGTACGTGAAACTCGGAAATGTGGACAGTATTGCTCATTTACGGACACAGGGCAGAATGCATGACCATTCAGGGGCTAGACGCTTCTGTAGGACGATGGTAGGAAGTCTAAAGGAGGGCCCTTGTTTTAGTTACCATAAGCCACTTGTAACATTTGTATCAGAAAATAATTATATTGACTGCGAACCTTATTTCCCACGCTATAAACGCTATACAGACTGATTCACAAAATTATGCAAATATTTAAATCTGTAATAGTCCCTAATATGGGATCTGTAAAAAAGCTATAATGACTGTCAAATTGACGCGAAAAGCGATTGGAAGGACTGTTTGCAAATAAAACCTTGTCTCTTGGCCTAAAGAAAAAAAAAACCTTTTTGCTGCATTGAGGGCGGTTGAACGACTGCCAATTAATTAAGTTTTAGTTTGACAGTTTCGTTTTCACCTACCACGGCTAACACTGCTTTAAAACATTTCCATGCGAGTACTATTAAAATTTCAAAGGAGCCAAATACGGTCAAAATTTCCTACTCGGAAAATAGAACTCGTCAAAATGAACATTGTTTTCTATTTACCACTTTGCTGAAATTCGCAATTTTTTTGAACCTTTTTCCGACCCTTTATTTCACCCTCCACCTATGGCTACATGAACTTGAATGCATCAAGTTTTTGTCGAACAAGGTAAACACTTCTAACTTTTTTGGTACAAAAAATTTGTCGTTGATAGTAAATTTTAGTTATCAGTTGAGTGTCGCGCCGCTATGTTATGATGGACTGCGCTCGATTCTTAAGCAAATACTAAGGTTTTATTCATTGCAATTTCCACGAAAATATTTTTTTTCACTACTAGCTGTAGAATGTACGATTATATAGTTTGTAGAGGAGGTGTGAAGTTGTTTTTCTTTCCTAGTAGTTAATAATTTTTTCATTATTGACCAGTAGTTAATAATGGGCAGAGACCGGATTTGATGCAAAATGCATATCGTTTATTATTATTTTATCTACCTACTTAACAACAGCGCCCTTCGATTTTCACAAATTGCACCAGTTGCAAATATTAGACATTAATTAATTGCAATTTATGCAAAAAACGAAGTTAAATTATTACAAAAGCACAAGTATGCATTGTGTCACGAAAATCCGGTCTCTGACAGAGAAAAAATACATAACCTTTATTTTTGATAAAAAGCGTCTAGCGGGTGCCAGTCACAGTTGATCCTGTCCAAATTTCGAGTTTCACGTACTTGAAAATATTACCTTCTTGGAGTAGATTTCTTTAAGAGGTTGAGCGCGAAGCGCGAGCCAAAATTTGCAATGATCCACGGAAAAAGAAATGTTCACAGACGGCAACGTCTATTCAGGATTAACTGTGAACTGGCACCCGCTAGACGATTGTATTTTTGATGCTTTATTTATTTAACTATTTAAGCTGCTAGTAGTGAAAAAAATAATATATAAACCACGGTAGAGAAGCCCTTTCTCAGCTTCGCAACTTAATTCTAAATACTGCTTAGCTGAGAAAAATTACTTCTCTACCTTGGTTTATAATGTACTATTTCTATGGTGCAGTGCATAATGTCATAAAGGTCCTTTTGTGCGAACACAGTGCAACTTCAACTCTAGATTTCGAACGTCCCACATGTAATCGCGTTTTGAAAAGAAATCAATAAAAGTAGATCTGGATATAGAATTGAATAAGCTTTAAAATGATGTATGACGCGACCCCCCATGCCATTTAAATTTTTTAAGGGGGTGGCTCTCCTGGCTCAAGGGGTGAGATCTAAGACTTGAAAGTTCGGTACAATTACGTCCCCCTTGATAAAAAAAATTGACCTGTTTGAGCGTTTTCTTTCGAGTCTTCCGAAATTGGAATAATTGTTGGGGGGTACAAATTTTAGTTGGGACACCCGATATATATGATCTCCATAAATGATCCATACATCTTTTGCTTCGAATGTAAAAATCTTCTCCACCTACATACATGCATAATGTCTTTTACCGCTAGGAGTCGAGGGGTGGGCTCATTCTGTTTTTGCAGTCTATCGATGTCCGCATTACCCATACAATAGTTTTTTATTTCGCTCCCTACCGTACTGCGACCTACCTGCAACCTCAGAACAATTCCTTCGATACAGCCAAGATAGATCCCGAAACTATCAACGCATGATAAAGTTAGTTGTTTTGTGCAACGCATGATGAACCGCTGCAGCCGAAACTGAACAAAGGACGATAAACTCCAAATATTTTCATCAAATTTATAGTTAAAGTAAAATGGTCCAAAACAAAACACAAGATTTATTTAAGCAACAAATGGTTTCTTACAAATAATTTGTATCGTTGTAACTGCATTTGCCAGTTTTTTATCACTGAACTTAATAATTCCCTGAATGCTTACTTATTTTGAACCTGTAAAGATTGACTCTTTCTTTATTTCTATGTTCACATTCATCACAGTTATAGCATTGAAATTCATGATCTTCGAAATGCTTACATATGTTGTGCCTGCTTAAATCCGGTTTGGGTTTAGATCTATGTTCACACTGATGTCGCTCAATTTTATTCTTCTAGATGTTTATTTGCTTTGTGGCTGGTTTCGTGGCTTTTAATTTTAGATCTATATTCACATTTACACTTCATGATTTTTTGAATGTTTGGATTTTTTATGTTGTCTCAAAGCTGCTTTCTCCTTACCTCTATATTTACATTGATCACAATGATGCCATTGAATTTCATGATCTTCTAAATGTTTACGTATTTTGTGTATGTTGAGACAACTTTTACTTATAGATTTATATTCACATTTATCGCAATAATGCCATGAAATTTCATGATCTTTTAAATGTTTGTATTTTTTATGTCTGCTCACAGTTTCTTTATCCTTACTTCTATAATTACATTGATCACAATGATGCCATTGAATTTCATGATCTTCTAAATGTTTACGTAGTTTGTGTCTGCCGAGATCACGTTTAATTATAGATTTATATTCACATTTATCGCAATAATGCCACGGAACTTCATGATCTTCTAAATGGTTGCGTAGTTTGTGTCTGCTGAGATGACATTTAATTTTAGATCGATATTCACACTTATCGCAATAATGCCATGGAAATCCATGATCGTTTGAATGTTTGTATTTTATATGTTGTCTCAAATTTGCATTATCCTTACTTCTATATTTACATTGATCGCAATGACGCCATTGAATTTCATGATCTTCTAAATGTTTACGTAGTTTATGTGTGCTGAGATTACTTTTAACTTTAGATGTATATTCACATTGATCACAATGATGCCAATCAATTTCATGATCTTCTAAATGTTTACATAGTTTGTGTTTGCCGAGATCACCTTTACTTTTAGAACTATATTCACATTGATCACAATGATGCCATTGAATTGGACGTTTTTTAATATCTTTTTTATAGTTACAGCTTTTTCGGAAGTGTTTAAACCAAATTAGAATGAAATGAGTCTCAAAATCGCAATTTCTACAAACATACTTTTGAGTTTCTGTAGGCGTCCAAGTTTCAGGATCAGTGTGAGCTGAGTGACATTGTAAGATGTGATGTTTGAGAATGATTGCACCATCACTTTGGAAGTGACAATATTTACAAACATAAATCTCAACATTGGAACCTTCACAGTTGAAGGGCTGAAACCTCATTACATTCTTCTTCCCATAATTCTTTGTGAATTCCAGCATTGACATGTTGAGAATTGATAAATTGTCTGCTTAACTGGGATCTTCTAACATTAGTTCTAACCTCAATTTTAAAATGACTTCAACTGTTGTTTTTAGTCTGTAATTGGTGGACGATGTTATAAAAGTGATTTGTACAAACGAGACACGAATTTATATTAACCTCATATCAATTTCTTCGGAAAAGTGCAGCCCCGTCTTTCAATAACTACCTATTAATTTTTAGAATGAATAAATTGGCTTTAATTCCATCATAAGTACTCACCAGCACTTAGCAGCTGAATGTGAAACTGTTTTATACCTGTTGGTACATATTTACGTTGAATAAGTATTATTAAAACTGTACAAATTAATCAAACTTTTAGCTTCAAGGTAAGGTAAGGTCACTTGTGTGAAGTTGGCTCCTAAAAGAAAGAACATTACGGCACAGCATAAATACTAACCAGCACGATATCTCTCAATCGCGCATCGATATGCGCAATGTTCTGTTTTGGAATAAAACCTGTCAATTTCTGGCATAACTCGGCCAGAGCCGGACTCGGCGGAATGCTCAGCAGAACTGGTTTAGCGATCGATGCTCGCTTGGAATAGTTTGTAGCGACCAATAACGAAGACTAAATTTTGTTTCTTTTTATACAAAAAAAATGAAATGTATTATAAAAAATCTGTTGACAGGAGTTTATTGCACACGATTTTTTAAATACTTAGTTTTTCGGGAAATGTTTAGATAAAAGGACCGTTTGAACGATGTGTTTGATAACGTGTTATTAACATTTACAGCACTCCACTAAACTAAGCGTACATTTTTATTTATTTAAACTGAAGAATTAAGAGAATAATTGATGTTTTTTGTAATAAATTTCAATAATTTTTGTTCAACATTATTTTTTCAAAACATAAAACACTAAATGTTGGGTCTCATTTTCCACCAAAAAAAAAAAAAAGATATAACTACCAACCAGCATTATTACAGAAATGATTAAACATGTTAGAGTACTAATTATATTCTACAAACTCGACTACTTCCGTTTATCGTCCCCTGTCGATATTATTCGTAGAAATGCCGCTTTTGACAATGTTGCGCTCATTTCTACAAACTCAGCTACTTCCAGACTATATCGTTTTCTTTGACTTTCTAAAAATACCGCTCTTTGCATACTTTGATAAGAGATGAGTCCCGTTCTTGTCTCGAGAGAAGTGCGTTTTTTTATAATTAAATCATGGGTAGTAAACCAAAAGGTGGAATGATTTGTTTTTACAAATATTTTCAAATACTACCCTGTCTTCTATTCCAAACTGCCGTCCTCAAGGTTAAATTTTCATTTTCAAGAGATCAAAGGCGCCGCCCGAGAGATATCGTGCTGGTTAGTATTTATGCTGTGATTACGGGCTATAGGCGCTGTTAGTGTTGACGTAAAACCTTGAGGTAGGTCAGTGCACTGAATCTAAACAAACCCGAATTTACATGGCATGGCTGCTTTAGAAGTAGAAAATTACTTCTTAAAAGAAGTTCATAATTTCTCAGTTAGATTCTCATATGAAAACATACATATTTATTATAAGCAGCAGAACTTATACCAGGAAGAAGTGTTCAATTATTTTGTGGTGAGAATCAAATATGCAACAAATAATTGTAATTATTTATTTAAGCTTCTTTGCTGAAGCCCTATATTGCCTTGGTTTTGCCATATCCTTTAATCTCACAACCTGGACATCGACATGGTTCTTGGGTGTGCACTCCACTGAGAAGAGCCCACATTGTAATGAGCATGGTACAAAAGTGCAGCCATATGGTGATAAACTACAGCCGCAAAATCATGACGTGGTTGGATAATGAAATTAAAAAGAAAAATTATTTACCAAATATAAACAAATTTCATTTTGAATTAAAGAAAGAAGGAAAAGATAAATTAGTTGTTGTCACTTATGATAAAAATAAAGAAAATATTAATTATATTCTTAATTAATTTAAAGGTGTCATAATCACGTTGTTTAATACATTTGTTATATTCACTAATTATTATTTTAACTTCACATCTTTTTCTCACATTTTCCATAAACCGCATTATTCATGAATTTGAAGAAATCTTTTTCAAAATCATTTTTAGCTTGTTGTCGTAGCTTTGTGTTCATGTCTATATAAGGTTTTAACCACGCTTTTTGTCTATTACTCTATTAACTTTCTTCAATATAATTCCTTGTTTTAAACATTCTTTCAACATTCGATAATCAATTATATAGTTTTTCTATGGTTTAAGAGTATTCATCAATTTAGTTTGTTTCTGATTATAATTACCAATTCCATTCTGAATTAATTCTTTTTGATAATCAGATTCATTCATGAATTTTTTGAATATAGTGTTCTGGTAACAATGGAAAATCTTCAAATTTATTATGTAAGTCATCTGGTATATCCAACTCAACTGTTAGTATGTATCCTTTTTTCACTATCATCTGATAAATTTAAGATGAATTCTGATGAGAATTTTTCTATATTTTTTACATCGCTAAAAGCACCAGTAGGTAATTTTTGACTTAAGCTGTGGCCATTTAGGTTATTGCAGTTATTGCAGCAATAATATTCTTTAAGGGCTGATGATGGCAGAAGTGTTCTGCCGAAACATGTACCATTTGTAATTTACGCTGATTGAAGTTTGTGGAGTTCGACTTAGATATATGTATTTAAATTTACTCCACTTGGATTTAAGAACATTCTTCTAGTTTATCTTCATTGTTTAAAAGTTTTAAATCTGTTTCAATATTGCCATAAAGACTTGATGTATGGAAGCAAAAACTATTTGGGATATGTTCTTGAATGCGTTCAGATTTTTTTCGTTTTTCAAATATTTTCTTCAACGTACATTCAAAATCTAATGTTAATGTATAAGGGTGAAGCTGTTCAGCATTATTTTTTTCATCTGGCATAATTTCAATTTGTTTACCATTGACACAATTTTCTAGATGTTCATTTAATATTTTCTTTTTTCAAAGTATTCATCACATTTCAACAAAATAGTTTTTTATTATTCGTTTTATTAACTTGACCTGATAAAAGTGAACTCTTATTTTTTATGAAGGCACAATGATTATTATATATTAGAAGATTGTATATTTTATCAGTTTTCGTGTATTTGCTACTTTTATCTAAATATAAATCTATCCATTGTTTTCCATTTTCTTCATATACTTTATAGAAATTGACACAAGTATTCAAATGGTTTTCATATTTTTCTCGAATTTCATTAGTTATAAGTACTGGATATGATAAATTTAATTCTTCATATTTAGTAATATCATAATTTGATGGTCTCATGAGGTGTTCAAATTTTATACCTTTAAAATCATTTTCAGCTGCTTCTAGAGCATATTCTACACATCTTAAATTTTCCTGCTTGAGGCATTTAAATTTATTAGTTTTTACATTTTTAATATTTATACAACATTTTTTATCTTTGACGAATTTTGGCATTTCAATATAATTACCACCTCTAAGTGGATTATATGCATCTGATTGTAGTTTTAATTTAATCATTTTATCAAACCTATATCTAGATTGTCTAGCTGTAAATGATTCAAAATTGGTAATAATTCGATTCATAATATTAGGAAATAATTCTTGCATGTTTGTACACGGGAAAATCGTTTCATATTTACAATTAATTATTATTGTTTGTTTTCTCTTTCAAAATTAATTCTGTTTTCTACATACGGAGATATTTTATTTAGAAATATGTGTATATCATACATACATATTTTTTAATTGTAGTGTACTTAAAATCATTAACCATATTATTATAAACACCTTTATCATAAGTTTCTTTTGCTTCATGCTGAATTGGATTTTCATTTTCAAAAATATCATCCGTAAATGATAAATCTTTAATATCCTTCTTTTTATAAGGATTTTGTATTGATTTTTCGTTACTAATAAGATCATCGTGTGATGGAAGATTTTTAAATAGTTTTAACTTTTGTAATTCATTTGCATAATAATTTCATTAATTTGATCAGTTATTAATTTTTTAAGTTGTTCCTTATTTTTTTCTGGAAAATCCTTTAACGTTAAATATTTTCAGAAAAGCATTTAAGTCTTTTCTTGTTTTCTTATTAATGTCTCTTTGGAACCTTTCAATATATTTTTTATTTTTCTTCATTAACTTTTTTTGAGCCTCCATTTATATAGAAAAAAAATTATTTGTGGATTAGGATAAATAATCTAAATCTGCCTAATAATTTAAAAATATGGCGTGCAATCGTGTGAGAAATATCCTGTTCTCTCTTGTAGAATATTATTATTAGGGAAAATCTATTAAGAAGAAAGCTGTGGTGTTTAGGGGACCTGGTTTTTTCTTCTTTCTTTATAGATATAATAATCTTTATTTGTCCTACGGGCTTTCTGATTCCTATACATATACAAGTAAACTTAACAATTATAATAATAAAAAAAACTAAATAAAATTCTCTATTTCTTCTGACCTCCCCTTCTATCCTCTTCTCCCTTCTCCCTCCTCGTCCATACCTTTTTCATCCTTTTAATTTCCCTTCCATCTACATTCAGTATTTCCTCTCTTTCTTTCTTCTCTCTTTGCTTCATCTCACTGCACTCGTTCCACATATGTTCAATCGTCTCGCTTTCCTCATAGCACATTCTACACATTCTTCCTCCATCTTCTGCCCAATACCTATTTTCCCTCTCTTAATTTCCGCACCTAAACCTCGCCATCATCTTTCCTTCTTTCTCGCTCTCCCTCGCCAAATACTTCGGTACTTCCTCGATCATGCATCTTCCGTACTTCCCGTTGTATCTGGATTTTCTAATTCTTTCTCTCCTCTCTTGTCTATCCGTATCCTTATCTCTTTCACTTAGCTACATTCATCCACACGCCTCTTTCTCTCAGTCTCTCTATTTCTTTGCTTGCATACCCATTCCTCCTGTAGTAATTCTCCCTATCATTCTCCTCTAAATTCTTCTTTCTTTCTCTCCAGCACTCCTTTAGTATCCTACATTCTTTCCTCCCTTCCATCCTGTCTTCGAACTTGACCGCTCTTTTTCCCGCTTTCACTCTCAACCTATTCCTCTTGCATTCTTCTCTCACTATGTACCCTGGCGTTTCTCTCTCCACCCCTAGCACCCACCTCAGATATTTCTCTTGCACCCTCTCTATCTCCTCTTGTTCTTTCCATCCCCAGACCTCTGCTCCGTACAACAACACGCTTTCAATAAGACTTTCAAACATCATCATTCTCCTCTTAAAATCGCCTCCCCACCTTCTCTCTCCTATTCCCCATACACCTCCTATCACCTTGTTCGCTTTTCTTGCCAGTTCTCTAATATGTGCCTTATCTGTGGCTCTTTCATTGAACACATACCCCAAGTATTTTAATTCTTTTACTTGTTCTATTACTTCTCCCTCCCACCTCCAATCACTCTCTACGTTCTTCCTCTTTCTCTTATTGAACACCAGCATTTTTGTTTTCTCTACATTCACTTCTAGTCTTTTCTTCTTCACATATTTTCCTAAACTCTTTATCATTTCCTTCATTTCTCTTTCACTCTTTGCCACCATTACCACATCATCCGCAAACACCAGGCTCCACACTTTTTTTTTACCTACACCCCCCCCCCCCTTTCTTCTTTAACTCACTCTTCGTCAAATGGTCCAGGATGTATACATTATCCTTAGTTCCCCTCCCCTCTCTAAATCCTGCTTGGCTGTCTGGTAATGCTCCCTTTTCCTCTATCTCTCTGCTCATCCTTTCATTCAGAATTGATGCATACAACTTGTACCCTGTGTTTAGGAGAGTTATCCCTCGGTAATTTTCTACTTTATTTTTCTCCCCTTTTTTGTAAATGGGGTAAATTACCCCCTCTCTCCACTCTACCGAAAATCCTTCTCCTCTCCACACCCCATTCATTACCTCCACCAGCCTCTCTAGCACTCTTCTCGTCCCATACATCCACGACTCATTCTGTATTCTATCCCTCCCTGGTGCCTTCCCTTTCCTCAGTTTCTTGACATGCCTCTCCACCTATTCCATTGTAATTTCTTCTCCTTCAGGTTCTACACGGTTTCTCTTCGTCTCTATTTCCGTTTTCTTTTTTTCCTTTTCTCCCTCCAGCAGCCTCATGAAGTACTCCTCCCACTCATTCATCGTTATCTCCTCTCCCCCATTTTCTTTTTTCTTTCTCTCTCTATTAATATAGTTCCATACCTCCCTCTCTGTTCTTATTGGTTTTATCTCTTCCTCCTCTCTCTCCTTCTTCTATTCCTTTTTCTTCTATCCATTCCATCAATTTCTTCCCTTCCGCGTTTTCTTTCTTGTCTTTGAATTTTCTTTTTCCCTCTCCTCTCTCTTCTTCCCAATCCCTGGCTCCTCTTTCCCCAATTCTCCCGTTAAAATCCCCTCCCAGAAGCAGACACTCTTCCCTGTTGTCTTTTAATGTTTCTTCTATCTTGCTTATTGTTTCTTTCATCTCTTTGCTGTACACTGTCACTATTTTCCACCATTTACTGTCTATTTTAACGTTTCTCACCATGTGACCTTCCTCTTCTCCCTTCTTTTTAGTATTCTCTTTTATTCCTTTTTTTACCCCTGTTATTATTCCCCCTGCTGCTCTTCCTTTTTTCTTTCCCCTTCTCGCCCCTTGCCATTCCCACTTGAACTCCTTTGGTAACAGTTTTTCTATTTTTTCCCAGCTTTCTGACCATGTTTCTGTTAATCCAACAATATCGAACTCCTTCACATAGTCCCAAAAATCTTCTTCTTTTTTCCCTAGTCCCGCTAGATTCCAAAATAGTGCCCTCACCCCTGTTTTTCTCGTTACCTTCTTTGATTTCCCCCTTCCTTCCTTAGTTTCCCTCCTACTTCCTTCTTTGTTTCTTTTTTCCCGTTTCATTGTCCTTTTTACTTTGCCGTTGTCCCCCTTTTTCCCTCCACCCCTTCTTCTTCTTATTGGAAAACCTCTAGTCTCTCTCTCTTTTCATTCCATCTCCATTGCTCCCCGTCCACTATTAATTTCCTGTATCCCACTCTTACTTCTTTCCCTTCTTCCCTTTTTTCCTTCGCCATACTTCTTAGTTTCTTCTGTAAATCTTTTTCTTTCTTTGTGAGGTCGTTGTCTATGTATATCCCCCTTGTTTCCCTCTTCTCCCTCAATTTTCCTTTGTGCTTCATTATTCTTTCCTTCTCACCCCATCCCTCCATCTCCACCAATACTTGATCCTTGTTAATCCTGTAACAATCTTTTACTTTACTATCCTCTACATTTTCCTTCAAAAACTTCTCTACGTCCTCTTTTTTTACATGACTTTCTTTCCCCGTCCCATCCTGTTATCACGATGTTGTTCTTCCTCTTTCTTCTCTCTTCGATTTCCATTCTCTCTTCCAGCTTTTCCACTCTCTCCTTCCACCAGTCTCTCTCTCCTTCTTTTTAAATTCTTCTCTCTGCCTCTCTATCTCTCTCTTGAGTTCCTTGTTTTCTCGTCTTATTTCTTTCATCTCCTCCTTCAACTCTTGCAACATCTCCAATATTTTTTTCTCCATCTCTGTGTCCGTTTCCTTCTCTTTCTCTGATGTCTTCTGTGTTTTCACTCCAGGAGACCTCGCCGTCTTTTTACTTTTTTGAAAAAAATTCTCTTCCTCCTCTTCTTGTTTTTCTGTTCTACCCTCCCCTTTTCTCTTTCTTTTCCTTTCCTCCGGGTAAGAGTCCAGGCTTCCCTGACTGAGCGAGCGGTTTCTATCGTCTTTGTTCGTCCGCTTCCTGTGGCGCCTCCTAGATGTCGTTATGTTCCGGCTTCCCCGATTTATTCTTTTTCCTGACAATATCTCCACTTCCCTGCCCAATTCTTTCTTCCTACCTTTCTCTAATACCTCTTCTCGCTTTTGTCAATATCTTCTCTAATTTTTTCTTTATATTACCTTCTATTTCTCTATTTTTCGCTACTTAACCTCTCTACCACATGTTTACCTTCAGCTCGGTAATACAGGAATCCTCTTCTTTCTTTATAATATATGTTATTTTAATTTTATTTATTTTTAAGACAAATCAGATGTAAAAAAAATGTGGCTTAGAAACAACACTTTATATACGACGCATTTTATTACATTTATTGCAGTGCTTACAGTCAGGAGCTTAACAAATGCCCATAAATAACTAAAATAATATGTTGTTGACATTCGAGGTTAGAAAATCTGTCAAAAATTATATGTTCAAATGTTGCCGCGAAAGTCGCAAACCTTTTAGATTTTTTTATTAATTTACCCGAACGAATCAGATATTTTCACGCGGAGTACAAAAACTAGAGCCTATAACGATACCCAATCGGGAATACTCATACTTAAGAAACGCGCTAGTGACGAGAAAAAAAATTAAAACTGAATTTCCCCATCTAAAATCGGGTTTGTTTAGATTCAATGGACTGATCTACCTCAAGGTTCGACGTCACACTAATAGCCCGTATAGTAAGATTTATTACTTAGCACCCACGCTCTAATCTGGTAGCAAAATTATTTACGAAGATAGTCACGAAGTTTTGTCTATTAGGAAGCGGTCAAAGCAACTGAATTAGAAAATTTTTGTGGCTGTAACGCGTAGTAAAGACCACCTTTAAATATATGCGTTTATATAACCGAATGAGACTAGGCAACCACTGTCTCTCGAACAAGCTTTTTTTTGCTGTGAATTCATTTCAAAAGCAGATTTCAAAATTTGGAAATTCTTATTTTGCTGATTCCACTTGTGCGCCTGTGTCAAATGAAATGGCAGCTTGGGTATGAAGTTAGTAATTTTGCTGACAATCTCTAAGAGCAATAGAAACTAAAAGGGATACTGCCAACCTAACTTTTCATTCAGTAGGCGCTAAGAAATGAATCCTAGTCCACGCGCTCGACCTCTTAAAGAAACATACTCCAAGAAAATAGTATTTCCCTGCACGTGAAACTCGGAAATGTGGACAGTATTGCACATTTACACACACAGGGCAGAATGCATGACCATTCAGGGGCTAGACGCTTCTGTAGGACGATGGTAGGAAGGCCCTTGTTTTAGTTACCATAAGCCACTTGTAACATTAGTATCAGAAAATAATTATATTAATAATAGTCCCTAATATGAGATCTACAAAAAAGCTATAATAACTGTCAAATTGACGCGAAAAGCGATTGAGAACCGCTCTCATGATTGAAGGACTGTTAGTAAATAAAACCTTGTCTCTTGGCCTAAAGAAAAAAAAAACTTTTTGCTGCATTGAGGGCGGTTGAACGACTGCCAATTAATTACTTTCAGTTTTAGTTTGACAGTTTCGTTTTCACCTACCACGGCTAACACTGCTTTAAAACATTTCCATGCGAGTACTATTAAAATTTCAAAGGAGCCAAATACAGTCTAAATTTCTTACTCGGAAAGTAGAACTCGTCAAAATGAACATTGTTTTCTATGTACCACTTTGCTGAAATTCGTTTTTTTTTAACATTTTTCTGGCCCTTTATTTCACCCTCCACCTTTGGCTACATGAACTTGAATGCATCAAGTTTTTGTCGAACAAGGTAAACACCTTCTAACTTTTTTGGGACAACAAATTTGTCGTTGATAGTAAATTTTAGTTATCAGTTGGTGTCGCGCCGCTATGTTATGATGGCCTGCGCTCGATTCTTAAGCAAATACTAAGAATTTATTCATTGCAATTTCCACGAAAATATTTTTTCTATGGTGTAGTGAATAATGTCATAAAGGTCCTTTTGTGAGAACACAGTGCAACTCCAACTCTAGATTTCGGACGTCCCAGATGTAATCGCGTTTTGAAAAGAAATCTGAAAAAAATCGATAAAAGGAGATGTGGATAGAGAATTGATTTAAAATGATGTATCACGCGACCCACCATGCCATTTAAATTTTTTAAGGGCGTGGCTCCCCTGGCTCAAGGGGTGAGATCTAAGACTTAAAAGTTTGGTACAATTACGTCCCCCTTGTTAAAAAATTTAACCTGTTTGAGCGTTTTCTTGTGAGTCTTCCGAAATTGGAATTATTGTTGGGGGGTACAAATTTTAGTTGGGACACCCGATATATTTATATGATCTCCATAAATTTTGCTTTGAATGTAAAAATCTTCTCCACCTACATACATGCACAATGCCTTTTACCGCTAGGCGTCGAGGGGTGGGCTCATTCTGTTTTTGCAGTCTATCGATATCCGCATTACCCATACAATAGTTTTTTATTTTGCTCCCTACCGTACTGCCACCTACCTGCAACCTCAGAACAATTCCTTCGACACAGCCGAGATAGATCCCGAAACTATCAACGCATGATAAAGTTAGTTGTTTTGTACAACGCATGATGAACCGCTGCTGCCGAAACTGAACAAAATACGTTAAACTCCAAATATTTTCTTTAAATTTAGGGTTAAAGTAAAATTGTCCAAAACAAAACACAAGATTTATTTAAGCAACAAATGGTTTCTTACAAAGAATGTGTATCGCTGTAACTGCATTTGCCAGGTTTTTATCACTGAACTTAATGATTCCGTGAATGTTTACTTATTTTGAGCCTGTGAAGATTGACTTTTTCTTTATTTCTATGTTCACATTTATCACAGTTATACCACTGAAATTCATGATCTTCTAAATGCTTACATATGTTGTGCCTGCTTAAATCCGGTTTGGATTTAGATATATGTTCACACTGATGTCGCTGAATTTTATTCTTCTAGATGTTTATTTGCTTTGTGGCTGGTTACGTGGCTTTTAATTTTAGATCTATATTCACATTTATCGCAATAACGTCACCACACTTCATGATTTTTTGAATGTTTGTATTTTTTATGTTGTCTCAAAGCTGCTTTCTCCTTACCTCTATATTTACATTGATCACAATGATGCCATTGAATTTCATGATCTTCTAAATGTTTACGTATTTTGTGTATGTTGAGACAACTTTTACTTATAGATTTATATTCACATTTATCGCAATAATGCCATGAAATTTCATGATCTTTTAAATGTTTGTATTTTTTATGTCTGCTCAAAGTTTCTTTATCCTTACTTCTATAATTACACTGATCACAATGATGCCATTGAATTTCATGATCTTCTAAATGTTTACGTATTTTATGACTGCTGAGACCACTGTTAGTCATTGATTTATATTCACATTTATCGCAATAATGCCATGGAACTTCATGATCATTTGAATGTTTGTATTTTTTATGTTGTCTCAAAATTGCTTCATCTTTACATGTATATCTGCATTGATCACAATGATGCCATTGAATTTCATGATCTTCTAAATGTTTGCGTAGTTTGTGTCTGCTGAGATGACATCTAATTTTAGATCGATATTCACACTTATCGCAATAATGCCATGGAACTTCATGATCGTTTGAATGTTTGTATTTTATATGTCGTCTCAAATTTGCATTATCCTTACTTCTATATTTACATTGATCGCAATGACGCCATTGAATTTCATGATCTTCTAAATGTTTACGTACTTTGTGCTTGTTGAGATTACTTTTAAGTTTAGATCTATATTCACATCGATCACAATGATGCCATTGAATTTCATTATCTTCTAAATGGTTATATTGTTTGTGTTTGCCGAGATCACTTTTATTTTTAGATCTATATTCACAGTGATCACAATGATGCCATTGAATTGGGCGTTTTTTAATATCTCTTTTATAGTTACAGCTTTTTAGGAAGTGTTGAAACCAAATTAGAATGAAATGAGTCTCAAAATCGCAATTTTTACAAACATACTTTTGAGTTTCTGTAGGGATCCAAGTTTCAGGATCAGTGTGAGCTGAGTGACATTGTAAGATGTGATGTTTGAGAATGATTGCACCATCACTTTGGAAGTCACAATATTTACAAACATAAATCTCAACATTGGAACCTTCACAGTTGAAGGGCTGAAACCGCATTACATTCTTCTTCCCGTAATTCTTTGTTAATTTCAACATTGACATGTTGCACCTATTAATACAGAGAATTAATAGAGTGTCTGCTTAACTGGGATCTTCTAATATTAGTTCTAACCTCAATTTTAAAATGACTTCAACTGTTGTTTTTAGTCTGTAATTGGTGGACGATGTTATAAAAGTGATTTGTACAAACGAGACACGAATTTCTGTTAACCTCTTATCAATTTCTTCGGAAAATTGCAGCCCCGTCTTTCATCAACTACCTATTAATTTTTAGAATCAATAAATTGGCTTAAATTCCATCATAAGTACTCACCAGCACTTAGCAGCTAAACGTGAAACTGTTTTATACCTGTCGGTACATATTTAAGATGAATAAATGTTATTAAAACTGTACAAATTAATGAAACTTTTAGCTGTGCTTTTAGCTTCACTTCTGTGAAGTTGGCTCTTAAAAGAAAGAGCATTATACCTGTTTCACAATGATGTTAATGTTAACGTAATGTTAGTGGTAATGACAATGTTAAGACTAGCGTGTTCATAATGAATGTTAGACTAGAAACTAGAGATTTTTTTCGTTTTTATTTTTACATTTGTAGGGTTTTAATGTTTTAGCTTTGTATTAATTTACTGGTTGTTTCAGTCTAAACTGAAAGTGCAAATAATAAACGCTAAAAAGAGTTTGTCAAGTCCATGTTTTACATTGTCGTGTCTTTATTACACAAGAAGCATTAAGTAAACACAATTATTAAATTATTGAAAACATTCTGCTTTTTATCATAAAGATATGGGTGATTATGCACTAATTCAATTAATAATTCAATGTCAATCATGTTTCTTTCAAATTGCGCCTCCACAAACTTGTCAAAAAATTCGATCGACGCATGCGCGTAGGACAACAATGTTCAGAGTGATGGTAGGATTTAAAATATTTTTGCTTTCTAACATGATGTTATGTTAAGGGTTACGTACTTTTTAACATTACCATTGGTGTCAACATCATTGTGAACAATTCCATCTTTTTATTAGGGTTCTAAATATTACGTTAACATTACCATCCTAACATTAACATCATTGTGAAACAGGTATTACGCTCTATTAGTGATGACGTAGAACCTTGAGGTAGGTCAGTGCGTTGAATCTGCATTACCCACGGAATTATACATTGGAAAGCCAATCCTGTAAAATAAAGGTACGCCAAGTAGAGCTTCGCGCAGGGAGGGCCAGACACATGCGCATTATGTCTTTTGTGAAGATAAAGAGGAGCAAATCTTACAACACTTCAATATGATAACAGGCCAAAAGTTTTCGTGTTGTTGGTTTATGTTTTGAATTTGAGCCAATTAGGATCTATTACACTGGCAATCTTTCCATACTAAGGAGCAGATGATTGCAGCGATAATTTCCGTCACTTTCTTTGGATTGTCTTGCCGAATACAACTTGTGTTAGGAATTTTTTGGTAATTTTTGTCAGTCAGTACCATTTTTGTCTAGCTGCTGGTTATGCAGTTTATTAATTATTAATTATATAATATTAATTATGCAGCATAGGAAACAAACAGCAGGCTAACTCTCCGCGCCGCCTTTGATCTAAGTGAGCGTAAAAATTTGACCTCTGAGCCGCCATTGCAGATGAGACGCCAGGGCCGGACTCAGAATTATTGCTCCTAACGTACAATTCCAGGAACGAAGTTCCTTACGCTTTTTCTTCAACTCCGAATGTAATTTGATATGGAGACTGATTGTTTATATTTCTTTATTTTGGCATTTTGGTATAAATAAATAATTTAATAAATAATAAAGTTAATACTTGTATTAAGTTATACAATTTTATTAACTTAATTTGATCTACATAATTCACACATTATAAATACTCAAATAATTATGTACCTATCACAGATTACGATACAATAATTATGAAAACGAATTTTTAAATAAAGTAGAACATAATATTACCAAACTACCAAAAAGGTATTTGTATGGCCTCTTTTTTTTGGAGCCGTAAAGTTTACTTTTTTGTACACATCTGTCAAATTCTCACAGATCAGTCCCGAAAAAGTGGAGTTTGAAAAAGTAAAACTTTACGGCTCCAAAAAAGGACGTATAATCACCTTTTTCGTAATCCTCGTCTAAAAAATATTTTAGCCGTATTGATGCTAAGAGGTATATATACATATTCAAATTGGAAGCAACCTCTGGCCTCTTATTTTTGTCATACATCCTGTCCTTCTGCAACATTGAAAGAAATCCTTGCAGATTTTTATTCATTACTCTTTAGATTTCAAAAACTTCAGAGTTCTTGAAAAGAATGGACAAGCTTTTTGACGTACTAAATTTATCACAAATTCGCCGTCAAAGAAATGTAATGCCGCTTGCTTTCAAAGATCTTGACTACCAAATTCAATTTTTAAAGGATTTTTTGGATTTTTTAAATAAATTAGAAGTACGGGACAGATGGAAAATCCGGCCATTTCTTGAAAACATCATAAACCTAAAAGCACCTTTCTCCGAAAGGTTGAAAATGGGCGGATCATGTCATCCGGCTTGCATATATTATCTTTTCACGCGGCGAATAGCCGGCGCCGGATGGATTGCCAAATGCGACATTCACACAAACCACGCGGACGGATAAAAATATTCCGAGTACACCTCTGTGCGATATCGACACGTTATGAACCGTTCTCCTCTCCGATGGTGTCCTGCGCGAAGTGTTCCCGCCAGTGGGAGTTAGCCTGCTGTTTGTTTCCTATGCTGTGCCAAGGGCATATTAATGCGAAACCGGCAGTAATAGGACTCGCTTTCAGGGTGGTCAAGGTCGCAATATATTGCCGTCTTTCTGCACAGAATTTTTGAGATTTACTATTGCACTGACTCGCGTTGAAGGCAAAATGCCTAGAAGTACTGTTATAACAAGTTGAAAAACGGATTAGTTGTTGCTACTGCGAGTTAAATTACATGTGATAGCGCATTGGATTCGTAATCACCTCTAGAAAAATGTGCAAAAGTATCAAACCCACGCATAAACAATTGGAAAGGTTATTAACAATTAAAGAATCCTAAAAAAGGGGATCTGAACTAAATCTAAAAAAAGATTCTTAAAGAGGAAATATATATACAAAAACAAAATAATGTCGAGTCGAGGAATTAATAATAATTACTAGTTGATTTAATGTTGAACATGGGCTCCGCGTGGTCGTTGCAAATATTTTTTTTACCCTGTAAAATATTAAATTACGGTAAATTATCTAGACACTTGAAGGAAATTCACTGGTCATCGGGATGCAAGAACGGCCTCGATACGGTGCCGGGAAGTATTTTATTCCGGCGTATTAGTGGTGACGCGCGAGAGGTCGAGATTAAATCCCGGAACTGTCAACGCATGATCAATAATTTATAGTTAGATGTTTGTTGACCGAAACTGCACAAAGGACGTCAAACTCCAAATATTCTCATCAAATTTATAGTTAAAGTAAAATGGTACAAAACAAAAAACAAGATTTATTTAAGCATAAAATGGTTTCCTACAAAGAATTTACATCATCGTTCTAACTGCATTTATCACTTTAAAGATCTCCTGAATGTTTACTTATTTTGTCTGAAAAGATTCACTTTTTCTTTGCTGCTATGTTCGCATTTATCAGTTATATTGAACTTCATGATCTTCTAAATGTTTACATATGTTGGGTCTGCATAAATCCGTTTTAGTTTTAGATCTACGTTCACATTGATATCACTCAATTTTATTATCTTCCAGATGTTTATTTACTTTCTGGCTGCGGTTACATGGCTTCTAATATTAGATCTACTTCATCGGAACAGATCTTTTAAATGTTTGTATTTTTTATGTTGTCTCAAACTTGCTCTATCTTTACATGTACATCCACATTGATCACAATGATGCCATTGAATTTCATAATCTTCTAATGCTTATGTAGTTTATGTCTGCTGAGATCACATTTAATTTTAGATCTATATTCACATTTATCGCAATAATGCCACAGAACTTCGTGATCTACTAAATGTTTAAGTAGTTTGTGTCTGCTGAGATCACCTTTAACTTTAGATCGATATTCACATTTATCACAATAATGCCAGGTAACTTCATGATCTTCTAAATGTTTACGTACTTTGTGTCTACTGAGATCACTTTTAATTTTAGATCTATATTCACATTTATCACAATAATGCCATTGAATTTCATGATCTTCTAAATGTTTGTGTAGTTTGTGTTTGCTGAGATGACCTTTACTTTTAGATCTATATTCACATTGATCACAATGATGCCATTGAATGGGGCGTTTTTTAATATCTTTTTTATCATTACAGCTTTTTAGGAAGTGTTGAAACCAAATTAGAATGAAATGAGTCTCAAAATCGCAATTTCTACAAACATACTTTTGAGTTTCTGTAGGCGTCCAAGTTTCAGGATCAGTGTGAGCCGAGTGACATTGTAAAATGTGATGTTTGAGAACTATTGCAAGATCACTTTGGAAGTCACAATATTTGCAAACATAAATCTCAACATTGGTACCTTCACAGTTGAAGGGCTGAAACCCCTTCTTCCAATGGTTCTTTGTGAATTCCAGCATTCCTGTTGATACAGAGAGTGACCTCACCAGCAGTTCTAACCTCAATTTTAGAATGACTTCAACTGTTGTTTTTAATCTGACAGGAATGTCTGTTAACCTCTCAACAATTTTTTCTGAAAATTGCAGTCACGTGTTTTAACAACTACCTATTAATTATTTTTGAAATTAATAAAGCAGTTTAAATACCACCATAAATACTCACCAGCAATTCGAGCTTAAAATTAAACTGTTTCGACCACCTGAAATATCACCCGTATGAAGTTGGCTCTTAAAAGAAAATACGCCGGTGCAACCACAGAATATGTAACTCTAGAAAGAAAAATCCTTACATTGATGATTGCCAACAAGATCAGCCCACACTCCTATTCGTATGGCAAACTAACTTGTGAAATAGCTGTCTCATTTCGAGATGATTTCTGCTCCTATAAAAATTTAACTAAAAACTGTAACTTTATAACATCTGATTTTGACCAATAACGTTATAAACGCTGTAGAGGCTGACGCATGAAGTTACGCATATATTTAAATCTGACATACTAATAACACAGCATAGGAAACAAACAGCAGGCTAACTCCCACTGGCGGGAACACTTCGCGCAGACCGCCGCGCAGGACACCATCGGAGAGGAGAACGGTTCATAACGTGTCGATATCGCACAGAGGTGTACTCGGAATATTTTCATCCGTCCGCGTGGCTTGTGTGAATGTCGCATTTGGCAATCCATCCTGCGCCGGCTATTAGCCGCGTGAAAAGATAATATATGCAAGCCGGATGACATGATCCGCCCATTTTCAACCTTTCGGAGAAAGGTGTTTTTAGGTTTATGATGTTTTCAAGAAATGGCCGGATTTTCCATCTGTCCCGTACTTCTAATTTATTTAAAAAATCCAAAAAATCCTTTAAAAATTGAATTTGGTAGTCAAGATCTTTGAAAGCAAGCGGCATTACATTTCTTTGACGGCGAATTTGTGATAAATTTAGTACGTCAAAAAGCTTCTCCATTCTTTTCAAGAACTCTGAAGTTTTTGATATGTTCATAAAACATTTTAATAAACTTCCAAGACATTATTTCATTGCCTAAATAAAAATCTGCAAGGATTTCTTTCAATGTTGCAGAAGGACGGTATGTATGACAAAAATAAGAGGCCAGAGGTTGCTTCCAATTTGAATATGTATATATACCTCTTAGCATCAATACACACGCTGTCAGAAAGGGCTAAAATATTTTTTAGACGATGATTACGAAAAAGGTGATTTTACGTCCTTTTTTGGAGCCGTAAAGTTTTACTTTTTCAAACTCCACTTTTTTGGGACTGATCTGTGAGAATTTGACAGATGTGTACAAAAAAGTAAACTTTACGGCTCCAAAAAAAAGGCCATACAAATACATTTTTGGTACTTTGGTAATATTATGTTCTACTTTATTTAAAAATTCGTTTTCATAATTATTGTATCGTAATCTGTGATAGGTACATAATTATTTTAGTATTTAATGTGTGAATTATGTAGATCAAATTAAGTTAATAAAATTGTATAACTTGATACAAGTATTTACTTTATTATTTATTAAATTATTTATTTATATCAAAATGCCAAAAATAAACAAATATAAACAATCAGTCTCCATATCAAATTACATTCGGAGTTGAAGAAAAAGCGTAAGGAATTTCGTTCCTGGAATTGTACGTTAGGAGCAATAATTCCGAGTCCGGCCCTGGCGTCTCATCTGCAATGGCGGCCCCGAGGTCAAATTTTTACGCTCACTTAGATCAAAGCCGGCGCGGAGAGTTAGCCTGCTGTTTGTTTCCTATGCTGTGCTAATAATAATAAATTGGAAAAATTGTTTTTCTTTTTTTTCTTTCTAATATGTATAAAAAATATAAAATATCCTCCCACTTATATTACTGAACGCTACGCATTTTCGTGTCGGACGCGAATTAGGCTTACACCTTATAGTTAAAATTTTCATCGAGGGGCAATTAAGAGTGTGAGCTTATTTATATCATTTTGTGGGTTCTAAAAAATCTATTTTGTTAAACAAGCGTTTTAAAATTGAAATTTGCGTTTGTTTTTGTTAACTTTAATTTTAGCACATTAGTAAATGACCTCCCGTTACGATGGTTGACCTTTGTTCATAAAGCAAAATAATTAAATAACCACTATGCCACCGTTGATTGTTTTTGCGCCATGCGGCTTCCTTTTTTGTTCTTGAGATTTTTAAAAATGAAACATTTGACAAAAGTGTATTGAACAAAATTGTTGCTAATGGTGAGATCTATTACCGGTCACAATTTTGATACGTATTCCTGTTGCACCTATATAAAGTAACCATTTATACCTAACCGAGTTAATTAAATTTTGTCGAAAATTAAGTTGTTTATGTTGGAAATGGGAAACGAATTTGATAAGTAATAGCAGAGAGTAGGTAAACAATAGAGGAACCATACAATGATGAAAGTCGTGTCACGAAAATGATTTTCACTCTCAGATGGCATAACGAATTTTATCCGATTTTGTCGCCTCCTGCCATCTGTTAATCACAATTATAACTGTTTTTTACTCAGCGCCTTCTGGTGGTCGGAAACATAAGCTTAGCGGTTATAATGTTTGTGTTCAGATATGTGTAAACACAGGGGTTCCGATAACAAAACGATTGTTACCACAAAAGAACGAATGGCTTTCTAGAATTACGTTGCGCTGCAGGTCCAGATATAAACAATAACAAAAATTATACGACCACAACTAAGCAACTGAACTTTTAAAAGTCTTGGAGCTGCATTTTTTAAGGTACTTTTAGACGGTCAGTTCAGTTTTCCGTTCAGTTTCAGCGCACTAGTATCGAAATATATTATGTATTATTGAACATTTACTACTTTTACCGAACGTTTATTTTTTTGTCGAGAGTTTATTCCTTTTTTATTGCTCATGCAGAAAAATAGTATCTTTGCAACCTTTGTTCCGGTTGAAAATGTACGAATAAATTGTTAGATTATATTAAAAACAATAAGTATAATTAATAGTACAACGTGACCCGACAAATCAAATATCAATCGAAATGCTCCGTCGGGCGTCAGTGTCGTACTGCTCCTGCAGCATCGGAACGAGTCGACCCGTGGGCGTACTGCTGACCAAGCTTTCCAGGATCTGGATTGCGTACAAAAAGTAACTGTTTGTCCATTTTATAACAAATTCAGATAAACAAACTGCTGAAATTAAATATAGTATATTGTGCAACTACAATCGACAACGCCGCACGAGTTGCACATACTATTTTTTATTGTGAATGCTAAATAAATGCCAGTATAAAATTGGGGTTCAGGAGCGAAGACCCGTTAGGGTCAATGGGCAAATTCGGTTTTAATATTTCGATTGTGTTTTTTTTTGTCTAATTTCTTTCAACGTTATTTTTGATTTAATTTCACCAGTTTGTTTATCTGAATCTGCGTGTGCAAGAAGTAAACTTGTCGCACCCAAACAACCGTTTGGTGTCAAATGGGCAAACAGTTACTTTTCAACCTTAACAAAGTTTGCACAGATACTATTTTTCCGCCTGAGTAATAAAAAACAAACGTTAGAACGAACCCACATTGGCCTACACTTGCCATGCCGTCTGTAGCCCGCATAAGACTGATAAGACTCCCCAAATCAATAGTCCAAGCAAATTAGACTTTTTAGAAGAAATATATTTTCCCTTTTAAGCCTCAATCAACTAAACTCAATAAATATGCATTAATAATTATCATTATCATATCATTGAAGAAGTTGTTTGGGAATATTTCATTCGAACTCCTCCGAAATGGCTCGACCGATTTTTATGATTTTTTTTATGTCCCAGAGGTGTGTGGACCATCAATTACGCCCTTATTTTGAAAGATATCAAAACGGGGTTTTTGGGGGACGATAGCCACACGATACCTTCACAATTTAAAATTATTAGAAATCATATACAGAGTGTCCTAGTATTAGTAATATACCAAAGTTATGTTTTTTTTTTAAATGGAATGCCCTGTATATTAGTTGGTGAATTGAAATAGCAGTTAATGGTGAGCAAAATAATATAAGGTACTACAGGTTTATTATGGATGGTTCTTGAGTTATGAAGAATTTTAGGTCAAAATTAGTGCTTTTTTAAAAAATTGCAGAGACCATTCCAACAGAGATAACTTAATACTTTTCTGTCAATAATTTTTTATAGACCCAAACTTTAATACACACTGATTGAAAGTCATCTAAATTGACATTTCTATACAGGGTGTACGATTTCGCAAAATCTATAATAACTTTTTTTTTTTCAAATGGAACACCCTATATTCCATTATACCACCAAATAGCATTTTTAATAATCTTTCTGTCAATATATAGTTTGCCTCGGCAAATGTTAGTACTTTAGATAATGTTTGCAAAAAACGTAGAAAACTTTCCCAAATTGATGAAATCGTGTATTAAGATCAGATCGCCTTGGACTTGTTTTTAGAAGAAATAATACCGTCAACTTAACACGTTGAGCCCCGGTATGAGAAACAAAAATTCGTTCCATTTGATATTCAAAAGAGTTTTATAATAACAAAATTAATTAAGATTGTATTTTTCCATTGAATGTATTTGTTTGATCTCCCACTAATGGCCAATGAAAATTTTGCTCGGGAAATTGTACATTTTACTGTAGATTCGTCGTATTTATGTGGAAGTATCAAAAAAGGAAATTCTTTCTTTAAGATTGTCATTTAGTGAGAGACAAATTTCTTCCTACGTTTAAGTGAGATAAAATCTTGAATGTTGGCTGCGAGATGCTGCAGCCTCGTTCAGAATAGAAGAACTAAAATGTCTGGGTCGGATTTGGTTTGTGGTATTACAGTGTCCTTTTGCTTTTGGGGACAAACGAAGAACCCATGTTATTTGGAAAATTTAAAAATAAATATTGATGACCTGGGTGTCCATATTTCTTTACAATAGGGACTTTCGCCGTAATAAAGGGGTCCACTCGTTATTTACTCATAGGTCTCAGAAGGTTCTCTTGCGGCATGTACATTCCTGCCGGTCTTTTTTGTTTCTGAACATTGTCGCTTGAAATTTTGATAGATCTTTGCCGCTAGAGAGCGATTTTTTGAAATTTGCAAATTTGAAAAAAAGATTGCGGAAAAATGTATTGCATCGACCGCACGGAGAACGGGGTACAGTTAATTAAAACTTCTCGTTCACTGGAATCAAAATTGTTCTGATTTTTGAGAAGTGCAATTAAAACAGCGCGGGGATGATTCACTGTGTGTGGAGACAAGTCGTTGCAGATTTCATTCCGATTCATTAGCGACGTGTTCAATATTAACATTATTAACAATAATAACAACAATGAATTATTAATAATTAACAAATTCATAATTAACAATTATGTTTGATTTGAGGTATATGTCCTGTGAATTTTTAGCAAAATTGATTGAATTGTATTATAGATTATTTCATTCATCATCGTTTACAACCCATCTGGGACTTTTAAATTTTTTGATTGTAGTGATAATTCGATAATCCTCAATGTTCCTTTTTCAAATATGTTTTTATTGTTTATTTAATCAAAACTAAACCGGTGAAATTCAATAAAAGCCAAGTCCGCAATCAAAACTAAATTGATTTTTGGCGTGTGCAAGTAAAACCGCGCGGGGATAATTTACTGTGTGCAGGCAAGTCGTTGCAGATTTCATTTCGATACATTAGCGGCGTGTTCAATATTAATAATTAACAACAATAATTATTAATAATTATAAATTAATGAAATTTATTGAATTATTTTCAGTGCGGATTACAACGAAGTTCAACTTCAACTTTGGTTGCATATTACAAAAGAAATATTTTTTAAGTGTGCCTCTCCCTACTCCAAAATAGGTTCAAAGTCGAAAAATTCTAACTTTTATCGGTTCTTCGTTTATTACTATAAAACTATGTGTCCTCCGTAAAAAATTAAAGCTGATCAAATTTCCTACAAAAATAACCCCTTAAAAAGGTACTGGGTTGAATCGTTCTCGAGATATGTGCCGATGAGAATCTACTCCAAGCAAATTAGACTTTTTAGAAGAAATAATTTATAAATTTCTCTCCCGCCCACCATATTTTATTTCTGTCCGACCTTTTGCGATCAAAAACACGAAAACCCCCCATTGCCTGGACCAATATGAAACTGACGGAAGTAACTTTTTATGTAATTAAATAAAGTGGCGGATAAATTTTTAAGGAACTGTTGTTGAACTCTTGTATCGAACATAAATGCGAAACTGGCAAAACTGAGAGATACGAAGGCGGTGAACGGACATGAATGGAAAAATAACTGTAAACGATTTTTTTTCTGGCAATTTCGACTCTTTTCTGGCAATTCCGAGTTTTTTCTGGCAATTCTGACTTTTTTCTGGCAATTCCCACATTTTTATGGCAATTCCGACTTGTTTCTGGCAATTCTGACTTTTTTCTGGCAATTCCGACTTTTTTCTAGCAATTCTGACTTTTTTCTGCCAATTCTGACTTTTTTTCTGGCAATTCCGACTTTTTTCTGGCAATTCTGACTTTTTTCTGCCAATTCCGACTTTTTTCTGGCAATTCCGACTTTTTTCTGGCAATTCCCACATTTTTCTGGCAATTCCGACTTGTTTCTGGCAATTCTGACTTTTTTCTGGCAATTCCCACATTTTTCTGGCAATTCCGACTTGTTTCTGGCAATTTTGTTGCCCAAACTTAAAAGATTAAATACTGTCTACATTTTGACTATCACGTACAGGGAAATATGACCTTCTTGTTGTATGTTTATTTAATAATAATATTAATAAAATAATAATAATAGAAGTTTGTCCAATCTGAAAATCATTCCTGCTTGCCGTAAACCAGCAGAGACCCTTGCGGCTGGAATGCAGAAAGCAGTCAGTCATCTTGGGGTCGTTGCGTCTGCTCAGGGCACATGATTTACGGGATTCATAGCTACTGACCTCATGGTTTTTAAGGAGTGGCTATGATGTATGAACAGGACCCGACCAGCAAGGAACCTCGTGAAGGTCGGAATCACGGGGAACTCCTTCTGGTCAATACGAAAAAAAAAAACAATAGAAGTTTATTTTCAACAGACAGAATGTCTAGAGTGGTCGAGCGCATAGCACGAAGCACCAATTTCAGTGATCCACGGAAGTTACCGTCTGTAAAAATTTGTTTTACTGTGGATCATTCAAATTGGTGCCTCACGCTACGCGCTCGACCACTTAAAGAAACATACTCCAAGAAGGTCATATTTCCCTGTACGTGAAACTCGAGGCCCCAATTTCAGTGATCCACAGAAAAAACAAATTTTTACAGACGGTAACTTCCGTGGATCACTGAAATTGGTGCGTTTATCATTCATACAATCATAAAATAAGAGATACTTTCCACATTTCGAGTTTCACGTAAAGGGAAATATGACCTTCTTGGAGTATGTTTTTTTAAGTGGTCGAGCGTGTAGCGCGAGGCGCCAATTTCAGTGATCCACGGAAATTATCGTCTGTGAAAATTTGTTTTTTCGTGGATTATTGAAATTTGTGCCCCGCGTTACGCGATGGACCCCTTTTAAAAAAACATACTCCAAATATGCTAGACTTCGCCCCTTAATAAAGTCATTATTTATTTATTATTATTTATATGTGGACAAAAATGTGGACAGTATTTGATATTTTAAGTTTGGGTAACAAAACAGTGTCATCGTCCTACCCCTGTCGCAATTGCCAGAAAAAAGTCGGAATTGCCAGAAAAAAAGTGAGAATTGTCAGAAAAAAGTCGGAATTGCCAGAAAAAAAATCGTTTACAGTTATTTTTCCATTCATGTCCGTTCAGCGCCTTCGTAGAGAGAGCTCAACTAAACACACAAAACAAAATTTATGATTACTTAGCACTCTGCGTTCCGAGAAATGAATGAGCGTCTCAAATTAGGTACCGCCATGCCTATATGCGTTTGAACCTTGCTAGTAGAAACGACACAGATCGAAGAGGCCTGCCGAAAAATTAAAGACCCAAAGAAAAAGGAGGACAGGTAGTACATTCAAATAAAAGGGAAGTACATTTGCAGTACATTTCCTCCGGAGTACAGGTCATAACATAAAAGTACAAAACTTCTAAAAGGAGTACGTGTGGTCAGCTTTATTTGTTAGTAAAAATGCTGTCAAAATTAGACTGTACAAAAAATTATCGTACCACGAGCATATTTATGTTAGTCCCCCGGACGGCTACCTTCCGTTCTCCATTGAAATAACATGAAAGCAATGGCATATAATCGTGTACTCGCCGTCCTACACTGCTCGAAAACCGTGGCATCGCGTTGATGCAACCCGGGGCTCAATGTATTAACAAACAAAAAAATTCAACAACGTAATAAAATCAAGATACATTTTGGAATTAAGCAGTAATTGAGAAGTAGGTACACATTTTTCGGCTACAACTGACAACATTAAAAGTTATCGAAATGCATATCAGATTACTTTCTTTGCGTAGACCACGTAATCAATTGTATTGTATCGCTGTATTGTATTACAAATTGCGATAGGTTAGTAATCGGAAAAAAGGATTACAGAACGCTGTATAACTGCTCAATTTAAATCATCGCTTATGTTTCTCACTCACAGAGAGCAGCATGTGCTGAACGACTTTTACATTACACGCTTAAAGGTGGCTGATGGTTCCTCTATTCTATTAAGGGGGGGGTTTGACAGGTCTAGAAGTGAGGTTAGAATTATTTGAATTTTCAATCCAAGTTAAATTAAAATTTACAGTGCAGAGAAGCTTTACAGGGTAGAAATCGCAAACCACTGGCATGAAGCTATGATGCCATATACTTTTCATATTTTATTGTGTTATTACGTAACAATTACAATATTTTCAAGAGCCCGCCGTGTCGTTTACAGATTTCAATTCGGTTGCATCTAAATTTTGCTCATTACCGAAAGTTCTCAAGTGTGTCTCCTCATTCTGTATTAAGTAGGCTACGATGTGATACTGAGCACATGTTGTTTAAAGTTGTTATATATAAATTAACTTGGATTGAATAGTTTTGCTGCAGAGAAGAGCGCTTTAAACCTGAAAAAAGGTTCGCGAGGCTTAATTAAGATGGCGCGCGTCGGATGAGAGAATTTGGCGCTACATTTGAATTCTCTCCTTTTGTTACATTAATTTATAATTAGCTGTCGTACGTGCCTTCAAAGTAGTCAAATACGCACGCTGTATAAACATTTTATTTCTAAATGCTATTTATTTTTTAAAAACTGGTAAAACAAAAAAACCTATACATCTTTATTCAAAATTTCCTATGCGTTTGCTTTTTGACAGTTTTGACATCATCGCATGATCAACGCGTCAGTAAATAATTTCAAGACGAATTTTCAAGTTTTCAAAGACGAATATAAAAGTGCGGGAGGAGGAAAAAAGTAGCGGCATTCCATCATTTTTTAAGGAAGAGTTGGAACGGCGAATTCAAAAATATAAATAAACGGCGATATTTTAATATAAATTTTCCTTTTGAGTCACAAAGAAATGACACTCTGACTAAGGGGGTCTGTGACACCGACGTAACAGATGACGATGCTGAGGAACTGAAGATGTACGATGATACGATGCCGACGAAATTTCTATAGAATATTCTCAAGCCGGTACACCATTAGTAACTTGGCATTGTTTCTTATTTCTATTAATATATTACTAGCTTTTATATTGTATTTTGAATAAAAATAATGATTTCCTAACATAACCTCAAAAATCTAAATGTCAAAAAATTCCCGTTTTTCAAAATTCCCGAGTTTTTTTAAATTTTACCAGCTAATATTAAGCCATAATCACTTATTAAAATTACAAAACTGCAGTCGCAATGTGAATATTTTAGAAATTCAACTCAGATACAAAAAAGTTGCAGGCAGTTTGTTCGATGGGAACTTATTCCAAATTATTGGGAATTTTCGTGGAATATTGTTGCTGTTTATTAGTGGTTGCTCTACTTCACGTCTTCTCCGTCTTTTCTTCTCTTTACTCATCAACCATTCTCCTGATTACCACTCTAAGCAAGAGCGAATTAGAACTTACTTTCTAGTTAAGTCAGATTTTCTTCTCGTTGTTTTTAGTTTTCGGGAACATTTTTTTTTTTTAATTTGACATTTCACAGTATTTATAGACACTTCCTCGTATAGGAGTTTGAAGTTTGGACTCAGGTACGTCATTTTGGTCTATAGAAACCTAAACAAAAGGCGTTTAGCCATTTGAAGGACTTATAATGGTTTTCTTAGGTTATGTGAACTGTCGTTCCTTTCATTGCTTGCACTACTGCACGAAAGTATAAAATTAAGGACACCCAAATAAAATACAACACCAACAGATGCTTTTTTTTGGAAAATACTGGCCTTTATGTCTAAAAAACTATTTCAAAACCAGATCCAGTGTAAAAATAGTATATTGTGCAACTAGTGCGGCATTCGACAACGCCGAACGAGTTGAACATACTATTTTCTATTGCGAATGCGGAATAAATCCTAATATAAAATTGGAGTCTAGAGGAAAATTCAGTTTTCAGCAGATTGTCTGAATTTGCGTGTGCAAAGAATAATTTGTTTACTTGTCGCACCCAAATTATCAAATGGGCAAACAGTTACTTTTCAACCGTAACCAAGGCTGAAAAGATACTATTTTTCTACATGAGCAATAAAAATTATTGTATGCACTATTTAATTTAAATACAAAAAGTCGATTTATTAAATATGTGCCAAACTAGTCTATCCCCCTTGCACAAATGGCAAAGCCTTCATTCTTTTAAACTGCCGCCGTTTATGAAAAACCTGCGATTGCGCAGATCCACCGTCCTTTTATGCTAAAATGGGTTAGGAATACAAAAATCATCCTGACAGTGTAGTGACAACGTGCAGCAGATGGATGGCAGATGTGTCAGATTGTAGATAACCTTGAACCGGCCATTAGTATCCATCTCCCTAGGAAGACAGTTTTGATATTTTTTCTGCTCTCTCATATTCTACCAAATCGTTCATGAACTCAATTTTATTTCTGGCTCAAATATTACAACTAAATAGTTGCTGCTGCCATCAACCGGTCAGTTTTGGCAAATTGCACCTAATAAACCCTCCTTAAATCCTATTGGGTATTATTAAAACACTTGTGTGAAGTTGGCTCTTAAGAGGGGGGTTCGACGTTTGTCACACGCAAGGTGGCGCCACGGGTAAAAAAACAAGGGTCCAATTTTGTTAAGTTTTACGTAAAACTATTGATATAAATAGCATTTACTTATTATTAATATATAGCCGAAAGTTGTCCCTTGGACCTAATACCATTTTTTTGGCTGGTGATGGTCAATAAAATCGGAAATAAATTATTAAATTTCATTCATTTTAGAAAATTCATACTAACGAAATTAGATGAAACTCGTTACAGACTTGGCGGAAGCGTTTAAAAAGTCACTGCCAAACCCAAAAATGATCAACGTTGCGTTTAAATTGAAATATCTTGACAGAATTGACCGAAAATTTGCCTGCTTAAGAACACAAAATTTAAGAGTCCTATGGACCCCGTGACGGTCTTGATTGTGACACTACTTTCTGTGCACGCGAAAGCAGAAGAAAGTTATAGAAACGTATGTCTGTGAGTTATCAGACGCAGAGGGGAACCGGCAAAAGCGTGGGTAGTTGGTGGGTACTGTTACAATTCGATTTTGGCGCGCATTCACCACCGGGTTCAGGAAGGCATCTGCATTAGAGATAACCGGCATATACAAAAAAAGATAGGTTTTGCAGTGCCGCGCGACTAAAACCGAGATTCGCTCTTTTTCGTTCGAGACTTTGACGAGTTCACGTTCAACGTAAAGTTGCTCCTGGTAAAAGGGATTGTGCCAGAGAAAACGCGTTTGCGGATAAGCATCGTTGAATGTGGGTTATTTCGATAACTAATCGTTTAGCGGATAATTCGTTAAATGTTGAGATTTCGGAGAGAGGTAAGAGAAACTACTTTATTGCGTGCAGACCTTGACTATTCTCTTTCAATCAGAGAGGCAAATTCACCAGCACTTATATGTACTAGGATCATTTGTACCACCTCAAAGGGATAATAGCTGTGAAAATTCTTTCCTGGATGCACGGAGTATATTTCACGTGGAAACTGACACAATTTCCCAAGCCCCCGCAGGAGTTACAGATTCACAGACTCGCAGGATACGCCAGAAAGTAAAAAGTAAGGTGTCAGGACAGCTCCAAAACCAGCAGGAAGCGTATAGTTAAGAAGATAAGTAATAGACAATTTTTTTATTATATTTTTTTATGTGTTATCAATTCATCTAGTTTTTTTTGTTATATTAGCGTTCATTTAAAAAATTGTAAGTTCAGTAATCTCCTTAATGTAATTTAAACCTTAGGTAAAGTGCAATAGTCACAATTTAACTTGTCATTTTCTTTAATTTATCGTTCATTTAGTAATTTATTGCAACAACTTGTTATTCAGTCATTCTAATTTCAATTTTTACCACGTTGTTTAATATTATATAATTGTACAGTCACGGCCATGGAATTTTAGCCGTCACTTTAATGTCAATTGAAAGAAAATGGATGTAGTCCATGCTTTATTGTCATTATGATTGACTTTTTGAAATTGAAATCTAAAAATTTGTCACTGTTAGTGTTTTCATGCGAGTGAGTCAGTGTCAAAATGACAAGTCTTTGAAAGAGTAGAAAGTTAGGTTACGAATACCTAAGGGTCGCCTTACATCTTATGACTATAAATGATAAGTGACGGCCAAAATTCCGTGGCCGTAACTGTAGGAAGTATCTGTATTATTTTTATTTGTTCATTATATGATTTTGGGAACTTAGCTGTATTTCTTGTGTCACCATCCACACTTCTAAATTTTTGTCAGGGCATTACAACAATTTAGGTTGTAATAGTACCTATTATACTGGTCACGTTCACTGTTTTGTACCTGACGAGTTTCTGGTAATACGGGACAGTTCCTAAAAAGAGGATGCATATGGTTTTGCCTCTGACCAGATATGCGACTTGTAATCGAATAGTAATAATTATTAACTTAAAAAAATATTAAATCGACTCCAAAAAACACAAAAGTAATATAAGTTAACTAAAAAATAAAAAATAAAATTCCAGACTTGACTTCTCAGGAGTCATTTAATACAAAAAGCGATCTATTCATAATACTAATATTGTACGGTTTCGATTTACAGACAGATGAATTGATATTATTATTTTTCATTATGTAATTATTGTTTTTTTTTCGTTGTACCTAATGTGTTATTGTAGCAAGGTATATAATTTGTTTTTATGTTTTACCTAACATCAACTTCAAAATTATAAAACAATTAATAATAAACAATAATTTAGTAAAAAAAACACCGATGGTGTCTGCTAAAAAATGTATTCAAGGTCAAAGGTCAAAAGTATTTTTTGCATTCTTTTCGTAAACGGTAAGTGTTATCATAAAAAAACATTCTGCTAGTTTGTAAATAAATACGTGACATTGCATGTGTCTCTCACACTGTGGCTCCTGGCGGCTATATCTAATGCTTTATTCTGACTTCCCGTGAGATTTAAAAGAAATTGAAATGTCTTGATCAGGGGTGGGTCATGTCTACCAGTTGGGAAAACCCAGTGCCATAAACCCTTATCTGACTCAATCTAAAATCGAGAACAAGGTTCCTTTATTCAAGTCTTTTTAAAACCTTCATTCCCACTCATACAAGCTTACATTTCATAACATGTTTTCTGACACTAACGACGTCACTCACAATCAGTTCAACCGTCACAATCAGTAAACGAAGCTCTATCAGAATATGAAAAAAAAAACATTAATTCGCATAAAGCTGAAAATTGGTTCAGGTCTTAGGTACACTATTACAAGTAAATTATCAAAAATCTTCAGCGATGGTCTGCTAAAAAAATTTATTCAAGGACAAAAGTATCGATTTTTTGCATTCTAAGTAAACGGTAAGTAAAAAGATCAGACAAAAGTTGTAGATTACCTACAAATTTTTTTTTCATACTTTTTTTCCTACGAATCACACCATTCCTGTGATATCGCGATTCCAAAAGTTGATGAAGTATTCAGGACTCATTTGATACAAAAAGCGATCTATTCGGAATATGTACCAATACTGTATGGTTTGGTTAGATTTACCGACAGATGAATTGATAGTTTTGGAATAAATAAATAATTATTTATTATGTAATTATTGCTTTTATTTTTTTTTCGTTGTATCTTATGTGTTATTGTAGCCAACTTCAAAATTATAAAACAATTAATAATTACATAATAAACAATAATTTACTAAAAACAAAAACAGCTCATAATAGTCAGGTCAAAACAGACATTTCAATTCCCATTTGGAAATTTTGTTGAATAAGGGAGGGGTCGTCAAGGGACTGTTCCGCCGTAGCTAGCGGCAAGATGGGTTTTTCGGCTACTTTACTATTTATTTACTATTATTAGGGTCTCAGGTAGACTCCGCTGTAAAAGATAAAAAATATTGGAAAACAGGCCCACCTAGAGTTTAAGTAAAATTGTACCAAAGAAAACACAAGATTTATTTAAGCATCAAATGGTTTCTTACAAACAATATACATCATCGTTGTAATTGCAATTGACACGTTTTTATCACTGAACTCAATGATCTCCTAAATGTTTACTTACTTTGTAAAGATTCACTTTGCCTTTACTTCTATGTTCACATTTCTTTTGAATGAATGTTTGTATTTTTCATGTTGTCTTAAGTTCTCTTTATGCTTACTTCTATATTTACATTGATCACAACTATGCCATTGAATTTCATGATCTTCTAAATGTTTACGTAGTTTGTGTCTGCCGAGATGACTTTTAATTTTAGATCTATAGTCACATTTATCGCAATAATGCCACGGAACTTCATCATCTTTAGAATGTTTGTATTTTATATGTTGCCTCAAACTTGCTTTATCCTTACTTCTATACTTACATTGATCACAATGAAGCCATTGAATTTCGTGATCTTCTAAATGTTTACGTACTTTGTGTCTGCTGAGATCATTTTTAATTATAGATCTATATTCACATTTATCGCAATAATGCCATGGAACTTCATGATCTTTAGAATGTTTGCATTTTTTATGTTGTCTCAAAATTGTTTTATCTTTACATGTATTTCTACATAGATCACAATAATTATGCCATTGAATTTCATGATCTTCTAAATGTTTACGTAGTTTGTGTCTGCCGAGATGACCTTTAATAATAGATCTATATTCACATTTATCGCAATAATGCCATGGAATTTCATGATCTTTTAAATGTTTCAGCATTTTGTGATTGCTTAAGGATATTTTCTGCTTAGCCCTAAAATCGCATTCATCACAATTATACCACTGAATTTCATGATCTTCTAAATGTGTACATCTTTTGTGTATGTTTAACGTCGTTTTCAGTTTTGATTTATATTTACATTGATCACAATGATGCCATTGAATAGGATGTTCTTCAATATCTTTTTTATGGTTACATCTTATTATGAAGTGTTGAAACCAAATTAGAATGCAATGAGTCTCAAAATCGCAATTTCTACAAACATACTTTTGAGTTTCTGTAGGCATCCAAGTTTCAGGATCAGTTTGAGCCAAGTGACATTGTAAGATGTGATGTTTGAGAATGATTGCACCATCACTTTGGAAGTCACAATATTTACAAACATAAATCTCAACATTGGAACCTTCACAATTGAAGGGCTGGAACCTCATTACATTCTTCTTCTCATGATTCTTTGTGAATTCCAGCCTTGACATGTTACACCTGTTAATAAAGAAAGTGAATGAAGTGTCTGCTTAACTGTGATCTTACCTAACCTCAATTTTAGAATAACTGTTGTTTTTTGTCTGTAATTGATGAACGATTTTATAAAAGTGGTTTGTACAAACGAGATACGAATTTCTGTTAACCTCATCAATTTCTTCTGAAAATTGCAGCCCCGTCTTTCAACAACTTACTACCTATTAATTTTTAGAATGAATAAATTGGCTTAAATTCCGTCATAAGTACTCACCAGCACTTAGCAGCTGAACGTGAAACTGTTTTATACCTGTTGGTACATATTTAAGATGAATAAGTATTATTAAAACTGTACAAATTAATGAAACTTTTACCTTCCGAGTAAGGTCACTTGTGTGAAGTTGGCTCTTAAAAGAAAGAGCATACGGATGACATAGAACCTTGTGGTGCTTGAAGTGGGTCAGTGCAATGAATCTAAACAAACCCGATTTTACATGGGGAATTCAGTTTTTTTTTTCTCGTCACTAGCGCGCTTCTTACGTATGATTGTTCCCGATTGGGTATCCTTATAGGCTCTAGTTTTTGTTTTCCGCGTGAAAATATCTGATTACGTCGGGTAAATTTAAAAGCAAATGTAAAAGATTTGCCACTTTCGGGCCAACATTCGAACAAATAATTTTTGACAGTTTTTCTAACCTCGAATCTATTATTGTCATATTATTTTATTTATTTCCGGGCATGTGTTTGGCTCCTGACTGTAAGCCAGTGTAATAAATGTAATAAAATGTAATCAAATTTCACCACATTTCCATGTTCTTTGCAGATAGCATGAGATTCCTTGAGAAGTAAAAATGAGTATGAGAATAGACATGTATAAATAAATATTTCAGTTTTTGGGAATCCTTTGCACAATTGTGATAAAGGGGGCGGTACAAGCGAGCATGAAGAATCGCAAGTTTGATGTAGAGGCCTGTATTTTTTGTTACTCTAATGTTACAATTTGATTTTTGCCGCGCATTCACCACCCGGGTTCAGGAACGAATCGGCATTAGAGATAACCGGCATATACAAAAAAACACGATAGGTTTTGCAGTGCCGCGCGACAAAACCGAGATTCTCTCTTTTTCGTCCGACATTTTACGAAGTCACATTCAACGTAAATTTTGCTCCTGGAAAAAGGGATAGCTCCAGAGAATTGCGTTAGCAGATAGAATCGTTGGATGTGAGTTATTTCAATAACAAATCGCTTAGCGGATAATTCGTTAAATGTTGAGATTTCGGAAAGAGGTAAGAGAAACTACTTTATTGCGTTCAGACCTTGACTATTCTCTTTCAATCAAATAGGCAGATTCACCAGCACTTACTAGGATCTTTTGTACCACCTCAAAGGGATAATAGCTGTGAAAATCTTTTCCTGGACGCACGGAGTTTATTTCACGTGGAAACTGGTGTAATTTCCCAGACCCGCAGGAATTGCAGAATCACAGACTAGCAGGATTCGCCAGAAAGTAAATAGTAAATTGTCTGGACAGATCCAAAAAACGGCAGGAAAACGTAATACTTTCAGAAGATAAGTAATAGATAATTTTTCACTATATTTTTTATGTGTTATCAATTCATCTAGTTTTTTTGTTATATAATCATCTTAATGTAATTTAAACCTTAGGTAAAGTGCAATAGTCACAATTTAATTTGTCATTTTCTTTATTTATTTCATCGTTCATTTAGTAATTTATTGCAACAACTTGTGATCAGTTTTTATAATTTCGATTTTTACCACGTTATTTAATAGTATATAATTGTAAAGTTCCTGTATTATTTTTATTTGTTCATTATATGATTTTGGGGACTTAGCTGTATTTCTTGTGTCACCATCCACACTTCTCAACTTTGTCAGGGCGTTACAACAATTTCGGTTGTAATACTACCTAGGATTTATAAATATATTTGCTTCAGATATTATTTGAAATGGAGGATTGAATAAAAAGTACACCTTTATAAAGTAATCATTTACAAAATGTTTGAATTTAGTGCATAACATTTTTCTTACTGAAAATGATTTTAAGAACGCTAGAATTAGTCTAACGAATTTATAAATGTGTGGCAATATTTCGTGATGTTGGGACTATTGGTCGAAAAGCGGGTAGCGGAGCGCCCAAATAAAAACTCCTTAGATTGTGGCAGATGTTGCAGCAGTAATGGAAGCGTCTCCCAATAAACTATTTAATTTTTGCATATTTAACGACAAAAGGGCTTTATTTGTATTGGATGAGGCGAGATACATACCTACTTGACCACATAATTTTATGTGAGTAGAAGCAATTATTCGCTGGAAATCCTCAAACTTTGGTGCATTTTTAGTCAAAAGTTAGTAATGCCAACCTAATTTAAATTTCACAGCCTACTCTAATTTATAATTTAAATGATCGCACGGTACATACATACATAATATCACCGGTCGACACGATTTTTGGGTTTGAGTTTTAAATATTAAATTTTGCTTTCTCTTACGTAACTATTAAAGGGAAAAATAGTTTCTTTGGTCAACGTTTGCTTTTGTAGAAACCAGAGCGATATCTCGAATTTGAAAGAAAATTACCTATTTTGTCAGAATATTATTGTAAATTACTATTAAACATTTTTTTTCTATACATTTGAGTCACTTTTATTCAAGAATTATAATTAATAAGACTACATTTTGTTGTAGGTATTGCATAATGTACATTAAAATTAAAAAAGAATTTTTTATTTTTTTGCAAATATTTGGAATTTATTGTTAATTAAGAAAAATCAGTTAGGACTGAGGCCAATTGGCTATAATTCTGATGATTCTTCCGTATAATAACATTAATTTACTGTTCAAGTTACGAAAATAAATAGTATGAAAGTATATTTGCAGTTAACACGGGAGAAACGAGCTGTGCATTTTTTTATATTGATTGCGAATACCCACGTAAGTTACAATAGGCCTCATAAGCTTCACAAAGCTTTAAATTTGTTACCAAAGAAAATTTTGTGCTTTTTACTTTGATAAATTCACCGCAAGTAAAATAGAATGAATCAACATCATTATTACATTCTATTGACGCCATTTTTTGATTCTGTGACATTCAAAAACGGTTGTTATAGCTGTTATAGACAAGTAAAGACTCATTACTGTGCACTACGCAAATGATATGCTGCTTGTTGCCATTTTGTTTCAATCTGCTACTACTTGTTGCTCATAAAATCAATGAAAATCTTATAAACTTACGAAAATGGATATTTTGGTTTTATTTTATGAATAGAATCAGAATTTATGCAGATAGAGAAACCCCCAAAAAAAATTTTTTTGTCGACCTGTGAATCTCCGAGCCGAAGTGAGGAATAGTCCAGATTCCCATTCTTTTTTAATCGACTTCAAAAAAAAGAGGAGGTTTGTTACCTCAGAGTACTCCGATTTGTAAAATTCTTTTTATTTGAAAGAGTATACTTACAGCTTGGTCCCATTGTCACCAGGTTAGGATCTGTTGAGGGGATCCCATGGAAATCGAGAAAAATCCTCAAATTTGTAAAATTATTTTTTTATTTGAAATAGTATACTTCCAGATTGGTCCCATTGTCACCAGGGAATCCCATGGAAATCTAGGGAAATTCTCAAATTTTTCCTTCCTTTTATGTATGTTCACAGATTACTTCGTCAATTTTATTGTGGACCGATTGTAGAAAGGGTATACCCTTGAGGTTGTCACCAAGTCAGGATCTGATGAGGGGATCCTACCGAAATCGAGGGGAAATCCTCAAATTTTTAATTGCCGTCGTTTCCTCATTATTAAAAAATTAACTAAAAAAAAGAGAACCGACTTCAAAGAGTGAAATATAATTGAATACATGTAGGTTATTACATGTGCTACCTAATGATCTGTTTGAAGTCGGTGCCAAGCCAAATATGTAGTAGGTAGATAGAGTAAGCGTGGGGCTCGTGCTGAGCAAAACAACCCAAACGGCAGACGTCTTTCACAGTCGTTTTGAATGATATCGAATTTATGAGTTATAACGTTGTTGATATATTTGTATAATTACAATATGTTACAAATTTGTAACCTATTTGGCTTGGCACCGACAGATCATTAGGTTGCACATGTACTATTGAATTCATTTCTTTGCGCCCACTGAATAAAAAGTTAGGTTGGCAGTATCCCTTGTAGTTTCTTTGCTCTCAGAGATTGGCAGCAAAATCACTAACTTCATTCTCAATTTGCCATTCCATTTGACAGAAAGGCGCGCACAAGTGCAAAGAGTAGTATAAAAAATACAAAATTTTGAAATCTGCTTTTAAAATGAGTTCACAACAAAGAAACCGCTTGTCCAAACAGCTTCAAGAAGCAGTTTTTAAATGTTACCAAGAGTTCTAATTCAGTTGCTCTGACAGCTTCTTAACCTACAAAACTGCGTGACAATCTTCGCAAATCATTTTGCAACCAGATTGCCCCCACTACGACTGTCCTTGATAAAAATCCTGATTCACACGTACGAAATTTTCAAAGTTTACACTAGAGCGTGGGCGCTAAGTAATGAATTTCACTGTACATATTATATGTATTCAATTTCTAACTTTTTGAACCCGGTTCTCATTTTTTTTAAGTTAATTTTTTTATAGTGAGATATCACCAAAATAGACCATGTAATGCACAGGAGAACTTCGACTTGCCTACCCGGCAAGGTGCTCGTTGGGCAACGACTCTGAAGTTAGCAACATCCTGCAGTGGTTGGCAACGCGCTGAAGTTAGTTCACCGGCGGCCATTACATTCATTCAGACCACAGCATAAATACTAACCAGCACGATATCTTTGGACGGCGTCTTTGATCTCTTGAAAATTAAAATGTAACCTTGAGGACGCGTTTCGGGAATAGAAGACAGGGTCGTATTTAAATTCTAGTTGGGACAAACTATAAAATTAAATATTTAAAATATAAAGATACTTACCTTACAGGATCTTTTGGCAATCTCAAGAAACTCTTACCACAATATAAGTCTTATTTTTGCAATGTTTTGCAGCACAAATCATTCCACCTTTTGGTTTACCCACGATTATAAAAAAAAAAACGCACTTCCCTAAGTCGAGACAAGAACTGGACTAATTTCTTATCAAAGTATGCAAATGGTAGCATTTTTACAAAGTGAAAGAAAACGAGATAGTCTTACTTAAAACTGGAAGTAGCTGAGTTTGAAGAAATGGGCGCAACATTGTTAAAGGCGGCATTTCCACAAATAATATCGACAGGAGATGATAAACGGAAGTAGTATCCGTTTGACATGTTTAATAATTTCTGTAATAATGTTGGTTCGTTTTTTTTTTGTGCAAAAGGAGAGCCAACATTTAATGTTTTGTTTTCAAAAAAAATATATTGTCCAAAAATTATTGAAATTTATTAGAATGTGTGTGATTCAGACCTTAAGGTTAGAGTAACTAACGCTTAATAATTGTTTTTATCTGATTCACGTTACCAGAAGGATCGGTTGAATTTAAATAAAAAATCGAGTGTGTGGTCCCGGCCGAAGTATTCTATCTATATATTCTTTTTTTTTCTGTCCTCCTCAACATAATTAGATGGCCTGCGTTTGTTCCACGTGCATACTAGAAACTCCTAGATAAAATCTTTTCAATTTTACCGTTGTCCTGCCATCCTTTGTCAACGTCACTAGTAAAATGGCCGATATTGTGGAAAGCTATTAGTCACCCCTTTGTTTGTTAGATCTTGTTTAAATAATATCCACTACTTCTATTCAAATCTGGATAAATCATTGAATATCTTACTTGTCTATACTGTCTTATACTTAACCACAGTACGAGATCACAAAACCTCAAAACCACAAAATGACTAAATCTTAATAAACATTTAAAACCATAATTTTTGTGTATCCAAAGAATCTAGGGTTTGTTTGGTTTGGGTAAGATTGAATGTCCCACCATTGTCTGTCTTGTCAAAAAAATAACACAACGTAGGGTTCCGCTTTTTCTTTCATTGTCTGACAATCACTGGCCAACCTTTTAAGTTCGCGGTTTGTTTCAAATTTGACGTTTGGTGACGTCATTGACATTTACTTTCATGTACAAATTCAAAAAGTGACGGTAATGTAAAGGGAGATTATCACGGTAATCTATCGATATCTGTATTACCCCTAAAATAGTTTTTTTTTATATCGCTCACTACCGTACTGCCACCTACCTGCAACCTCAGAACAATTTCTTCGACACATGATGAATAATAAAGTTAGTTGTTTTGTGTAACGCATGATGAATCGCTCCAACCGAAACTGCACAAAGTCCAAATACTTTCATCAAATTTATCGAGTAAAATTGTACAAAACAAAACACAAGATTTATTTAGGCATCAAATGGTTTCTTACAAACAATATACATCATCGTTGTAATTGCAATTGACACGTTTTTATCACTGAACTCAATGATCTCCCGAATGTTTACTTACTTTGTAAACATTCACTTTTCCTTTACTTCGATGTTCACATTTCTCATTTGTACCACTATACTTCATAATGTTTCAATCATTATTATGTTGTGTCGACAGGAATACCACTTAATTTCGTTATCTTCTAAATCGTTATATTTGTTGTCTGATTAAACCCCTTTTCGTCTTAGATCTATATTCACATTGATGTCACTCAATTTTATTATCCTCTAGATGATTATATATTTTGTGACTCCTTAAGTTCGCTTTCACTCATTGATTCACATTTTATTATGTCCTAGATGTTTATTTACTTTGTGGCTGGCTATATCGCTTTTAATTTTAATCTATATTCACATTAACTTCATGATCTTTTGAATGAATGTTTGTATGTTTTATGTTGTCTCAAAGTCCCTTTATCCTTACTTCTATATTTACATTGATCACAATGATGCCATTGAATTTCATGATCTTCAAAATGTTTACGTAGTTTGTGTCTGCTCAGATCACCTTTAATTTTAGATCTATATTTGCATTTACCGCAATAATGCCACGGAACTTCATCATCTTTAGAATGTTTGTATTTTATATGTTGTCTCAAAGTTGCTTTATCCTTACTTTTATACTTACACTGATCACAGTGATGCCATTGAATTTCATGATCTTCTAAATGGTTACGTAGTTTGTGTCTGCTGAGATCAAATTTAGTTTTACATCTATATTCACATATATCGCAATAACGCCACGGAACTTCATGATCTTTAGAATGTTTGGATTTTTTATGTTGTCTCAAAATGGCTTTATCTTTACATGTATTTCTACATTGATCACATTTATGCCATTGAATTTCATGATCTTCTAAATGTTTACGAAGTTTGTGTCTGCCAAGATGACCTTTAATTTTAGATCTATATTCACATTTATCGCAATAATGCCACGGAACTTCATGATCTTTTGAATGTTTGTATTTTATATGGTGTCTCAAAATTGCTTTCTCCTTACTTTTATACTTACATTGATCACAATGATGCCATTGAATTTCATGATCTTCTAAATGTTTACGTAGTTTGTGTCTGCGGAGAGGACCTTTAATTTTAGATCTATATTCACATTTATCACAGTTATACCACTGGACTTCATGATCTTTTAAATGTTTGAATATTTTGTGATTGCTTAAGGATATTTTCTGTTTAGCCTTAAAATCGCATTCATCACAATTATACCACTGAATTTCATGATCTTTTAAATGTGTACATCTTTTGTGTACGTTTAACGTCGTTTTCAGTTTAGATTTATATTCACACTGATCACAATGATGCCACTGAATTTCATGCTGTCTTAAATGTGAAGATATTTGATGTATTTTTAAAGTTGTTTTCATTTTAGATCTATATTCACATTGATTACAATGATGCCATTGAATTGAATCTCTTTTATAGTCACATCTTTTTAGGAAGTGTTGAAACCAAATTAGAATGAAATGAGTCTCAAAATCGCAATTTCTACAAACATACTTTTGAGTTTCTGTAGGCATCCAAGTTTGAGGATCAGTGTGATCTGAGTGACATTTTAACAGGTGATGGTTGAGAATGATTGCAACATCACTTTGGAAGGGACAATATTTGCAAACATAAATCTCAACATTGGAACCTTCACAGTTGAAGGGCTGAAACTCCATTACATTCTTCTTCCCATGATTCTTTGTGAATTCCAGCGACATGTTGCCACCTGTTAATCCAGAGAATGAATAAACTGTCTGCTTAACTGTGATCTTCTCAACACCAGTTCTAACCTCAAATTTAGAATGACTTCAGCCTGTTGTTTTGATTCTGTAATTTGTGTACGATGTTATGAAAGTGACTTGTACGAGGCACGAATTTCTGTTAACCTCTTATCAATTTCTTGTGGAAAATAATCCCGTCTTTCAAAAATTACCTATTAATTTTTAGAATTAATAAATTGGCTTAAATACCATCATAACTACTCACCAGCAATTCGAAGCTTAACGTGAAAGTGTTTTATACCTGTTGGCACACATTTAAAACGAATAACTATTATTAAAAATGTACAAGTTTATGAAGAATTATTTTAGCTTCCGGGAAACCACTCACTCGTATGAAGTTGGCTCTTAAAAGAAAGATCACAATCATAATGGTTGTATTGGAAAAATTCATGATCGTCAGAGGGCGCTTCAAAATGACAGTCGACAGTAGTTGACAGGTCAAATAAAAGAAAACAAATGATATGTGTCATTTCTCATTAATTGTTTCTAATGTTTATTCACTTATTACTGCAAATTGTTAGAGAGAACTATGTATAAACTCAACAAAAAACCAAATGGTTTTACTACAATATTTCACAATGATTTCCTTCATTTGAAGCTTATAAAATCTAACAGCAGAGGTCAGCCACTTTGACGTTGAGACGTTGCGATTTTTCTTACCACACATTTTTACAAAATTGTAAATACAATCGCAACGCAATTATTATTATCGCATGCAATTTTATTTCTTTGTTCTAATTTCTCAAGGTGATACGAACGGCTTTACTTCTCTATTTTCATTTCTATTCATCTCACAAATGATACGCTTTCCTCACTCTGTCTTTTTTGTTCAAAACGGAGTACATATTCACAATTGCACTTGCAAAATATGATGAGGATTTATGGAGCAATGTTCGAAGTTTGAGGTTAGATGGAGAATACTTCAACAGTTATAAGGCCATTTTGAATATTATCACGCAAGAAAAATCGCAAGATCTGATATGTTAAGGTTGTCATTTAGTGAGAGACAAATTTCTTCCGATGTTGAAGTGAGATAAAATTTTGTACATTCGTCGTGAGATGCTGTAACCTGGTGTAGAATAGTGGAACTAAGGTGTCTCGGTGAGATCTGCTTTGTGATATTACAGTGACCTGTTGCTTTTAGGGACCAAAAAATACCCAGTTAACCCAAGAATATTTTCTGTGTTATTCCGTACGTTCAAACTGAATATTGACCTGGGTGACCATATCTCTTTACAATAGGGTCCAACCTATTGCTTCTACCCACCCTCAATAAAACTAAGTAATAAATACCTCATTTATTTTAAACGTTGTTGAGCGAATCCTTTTTCGCTTGGTGTGTAGTATTGATTGAAAAAGAAATTATGATATAATATATAAAATAGCAATATTTATGGTGGCGTAAAGAAATGTATTATAAAAATATAAGAGTAATATTCTGAGAATATAATTTCGACAAAAATCAACAATGTGGATTCAGTGTTGTCGTTTGTTATTGATAAGTGACAATACAATACAGTGGTATTGTCACTGTGTAATGCTAGAGTTTAAAACAATTAATTAAAAATTAATTGCGTTATGTAATGTTTTTAACACGTTCGCTACGGCCATTTAAAAAATAATTAACTTAAAAAAAGAAACGACTTCAAAAAACCCAAAGTTAACTAAAAAGTAAAAAATAAAAATGTTCAATTTCAGAGTTATTTGTTGTTCCGCTTAATGTAATTCAGAAATTATTGTTTATTATCTAATTATTAATTGTTTTATAATTTTGAAGTCGGTACCAAGGAAAACATAAAATTATACATTTTAAAGTTCCATGATAATTTCAAACTTCTTAATTCACGATTATGATTACGCAATTAAACTTTTCAGAACTCATTTCATATATTAGGTAAAAGATATCCCAATGTTGCATAGTTTAGGTTGGATATACCGACAGATGAATAAATTATTGTTAGATTTGAAATAAATAAATAATTATTATTTATTTCATACTTGTATCTAAAGTGACATTCTTCGGATCATTTTTGATACCAAAAGTGGAACATTAATGTCCTAGTACTTTAAAGAAAAATTTTAAAGTCCTAGTACTTTAAAATTATACGTCAATCATTTCTTCCATAGTTCCCGAGATCTTTGTGGCATCAAATTGTTCTTCACGTGATCTGCTTCATCTACAATGTCCTGAGGCACCTCAATTTTCTCCATTTTAAACGGAATAATCGAATAAAATATCCAAAACCATTCACCGTGACCCAGTTTTTTCGTTGTCATTTTTGACAAACGTTTGTTACTATGGGAATGTTAGTTCCCGCATATTTAATTATTACGAATAATTTGTGCGAGATAAACACACAACATTTCTTTTTATTTTGACTTAGTTCATTAAACTTTCAGTATGAAATAAAACGTTGTATTTACCTCGAACGAAGAAGTGTTTTTAAAGGTACTCACAAGTAATTCTAGCCTCGGTTAGACGCCTCGGCCGTAAACAACTTGCTCGTACTTTAAACTTCACTTCTCGTTCTAGATAAATAATATACTATTATTATGTAATGTATTATGAATTGTTTTTATAATTTTATTCGTAGTAACTAATTTGTTATTGTAGGAAGGTATAAAATTTGTTTTATGTTTTTATGGCACCGACTTCAAAATTATAAAACAATTAATAATTAGATAATAAACAATAATTTTTGAATTACATTAAACGGAACAATAAATAATTACATTAAGCGGAACAACAAATAACTCTGAAATTGAACATTTTTATTTTTTACTTTTTAGTTAACTTGTTACTTTGGGTTTTTTGAAGTCGGTTTCTTTTTTTTTAAGTTAATTATTTTACAATTTTAAGTGATTAAACAAAAATTAAATACCATAAAATCTATATAAAAACAAAAATTAAATGCTATAAAATCCATATAAAAATCAAAATTAAATGCCATAAAATCTATGCAATACAAAATGCTTGTTGGTTTTTATTCTATGACGTCATCATCAATTTTTTTAAATGACAACCACATTTTTTTTTGGTTTTGGTAGACTTTTTTCCTCCCTAAATGGTGACCTAAAAAATTGATACGTTCACGTAGTTACCCTTATTATCATAATTTTTATTCCTAATTATTTGTAAGATACCTTTATAATTTTTCTATTCCTTTCCACTTTTTCCCATTTTAATTGTTTATTATTCCGTAACCCTTTTTTTAAGTTAATTTTTTTCTTCTTTTTTTTCCGTTCCCTTTCTTTATCAACTCTTAATTCTTCTTTATTTTGAATTGCTTTTAAAATATAGAAAAAAAAAATTCATTCATCATACTCCTAAATATGAAGCAACTTTGTCATTTTTTTTATGAATAAACAAATGCTGATATGGGGTTTGTAATACCGTCTTACCCTGAAATAAGCTGTCCTTTATTGATTTTTCACAACCGCATATTCAAATAATCAAAACTAAACCCGTGAAGTTCAATAATCGGCTGACCTCTCGGCCACAAACAACAGATGCATCCCAAAAAAGATTACGGTGTCGGTACATACACAAACTACTATAAACATTGTTGAGTAAACCCTTTTTTGCTTGTGGGGCGTAGTATTTATTGAATAAGGAAATTATAATAAACATAAAATAACAATAATTATTTTACCTGACCTGGCCTGTAAAATACGAAAAAAATTCCATTCTTTATACTCCTAAAAATTAAGCAACTTTGGCATTTTTTTATGAATAAACAAATGCTGATATGGGGTTTCTAATACCGTCTTACCCTGAAATAAGATGTCCTTTACCGATTTTTCAAATCAAATCAAATCAAATCTAAACCCGTGAAATTCAATAATAGTCAAGTCCGCTGCAATCAAAACTATCTAAAAGATTTTTGGCGTGTGCAATTAAACCGGGAGGCGATGATCCTCTGTCTGGAGACAAGTCGTTACAGATTTCATTCCTATTCATTAGTTATTAATTGCGTTATGTAATGTTTTTAAGCAAATCGCTCGGACAGGTCAATTTTTTATGCCACCTGCTATGCAATTTAAAAAAAACATTTTTAATTTCTTGCCAAAGAATTTCATTTCTATAAATTATTTCAATTAATAAATCATTTTGATCGCCGGAATATACAACGAAAAACAAACATTTTTTCGACAAATTGCTAATTGTCTTTGAATCTGAAAATTTACATAACCAGTTAACATTATAATTAAGATATTTATTTTAATTTACTGGTATATACATGTACAATAATCATGTCCTTTGTTTATTTGTATTTGCTTGGTCTCATCGTTTATACAGATACAAGCAACTTTTTTTGATAAATACTGCAAAGTATTTTTACTTATAACTGGTCTTGGGTCGGTCCGTATTTTGAGAGTTTCCGAATATCGGTATTCCGGAAGCTGGAAAGCATCATAAAGAACCTGCTGTGTTTGTGGGCTTTGTCTTCGCCGCACAATTTTATGATTTTATGGCTGAATGGTATGAATGGGTTCTATCTTATACCTGACCGTTCCCCTGACTGCTGTAAAATGCGACATCTTCCGCTCCAAGGCCACACCAAATTTTAAATTTTCTACCCAAGTTCCTACCCAATTATACAGCTTTCTGTATTTTTCAAGCTTACTTCAGAAATAATTTTCCCGACAAACATTATTGAATTTTATAGACGAACAACAATGCTAAGGCACGTGAGTTTTTTTCTAACGAAAGTTTAATTCTTGCTACAGGGTAACGTCTATTTGAAATTTACGAATTGTGCGTTGTTTTTCAGGAATAAAATTCCAAAGACATTCATTTATACTCCTGAAAATGAAGCAACTTTGTAATTTTTTATGAGTAAACAAATGCTAATATCGGCTTTATAATACCGTCTAACCCTAAATTAAGATGTCCTTTATCGATTTTTCATAACCGCATAGTCAAATGATCAAAAATAAACCCGTAAAATTCAATGAAATGGTGACATGTTTCCTGTGCATTTGGTATAGGCTCTATCGCTGGTAAATGACAACCTTAAGATTGAGATATCCCGATTCAAAATTAATACCATCCAAGAGAGCTGCAACCCGTTCATCGCCAAAGTATGACAAATGCCCTGGAAGCCTAGCCTTTAGCGACCGTTACCGCCGAGATGGATACGCTAGAGGGAGCTGTCGGAAGTGTCGGTGGGAAGGAAGAACCACGCTTGAAAGGGAGGCAGTGGGTGTCCTGCTTCCGTTGAGGTTACACCACGTTATTTTTGTTCACGAAATTCGCCATTTTGTTAAAGCATAGTTATATCTCCACCGTTGAGCTTCCTTTTGTTGTAAAAGAATTGTACGCGTTCGTTCGACTTCGAAAGGGAGATCCATCTCGCGGAGGTTCCAGTTTTGTTTAGTTCGAGTCAGTTAGGTTTCCACCGTCGCGTACCTAAGCCAAGTGAGGTGATTGTATTCCTGGAAATAAGGTAACCATTTGCTCTATATTTTTCTTCCGACTCGCCGTCCGGAGAGGCCAGGAAATTGACCGACGTTTATTCCATGTGCATCTCGGAAATCTTTAGGTAAAACCATCTCAAATTTTACCGTTAACCGCCATTTTGGACGCTAGGACGTCCTATAACTCGCCATCTTGAAAATGGAGTCGTTCCTACTTTGCACCTACATTACTTGTAAAGAATGCTAGTCTTTGTTTAAAATAATGTTCACAATTGTCCCTGGAAGTATTCCGTGAGCCCCCTGAATTTCGTATCAGTTGCCTTCAGCCCTTCTTTTCTCTGCATTAGCATAAATTACCAAGCTGATGAGTCGCAGGTACCCCGAATAACTTGCTAACGTCGTTGTTGTAATTTGTTTTTAGTTATTGTTGTCAATTTCAGAAAGTTCCAATGTGTTGTTGACTTCTAGTTACAGGGCTCGCACGTTCCATTCAAAACAAAGTGATTCCCTAACTCAAATTAACTAGATTGCCACTCAGATAAATTTGTTAATAACTACCTGTCTTTCGCTCTGAGGCCGACAGCAGCTTGCGGTTGTTACAAAGCTATTTTGTACTCTGTTGACTTGAATTAACTAACACTGAGTAAGAACCGATGAATAAAGGGCAAACAGCGGCAAAAAGCCACGCCGAATGTCGGAGGTTCCAAAAGGTGTCTTATCGTTGTTTTGCGGCCCCTTGCGATTTCTTGTCGTTCGCTGTTAACTGACATCTAACGCTTATTCGACATCGTGGAAGCCAAAGATCGGTTTTTAGTGTAGTTTGTGCATGTTGTAGTACATAGTGCCCCGTTCCGTATTGCGCCCGCTGATGTCATCGCATTGTATCCGTGTCAAAATGGCTTCCAAACCAAACGTTGCGTTACGGTATATTTGATTTATTGTGTTGTTTGTTCGTACATGTTTCGAGACAACAGAGTGACCAAATAGTGTTCAGTTCGTGGTCCGCGTTGCAGGCTGCTGTTAGAAGGAGTTAGGTGGCCCTGCTTTCGGGGATACCTATGCCCATTTCCCTTGGGTGCATAGGGGCCTAGAAAAAGGGAGTTGCCACGAATTCCTTGAACCTACGAAGTCCAAGTTGCAGTACTGTTTTCGAGTTCCTGACTAATTGCTTACTTCACTAATCTTTAAAATACTAAATAACTAAAAGAATAGTCCCTGAGAGAAGTGCCGTTAACTTGGACTTGGTTGGTACATGCCTCCCAGAAAGATCAACGTAACCATGTCTAGGAAAATTCCGTCATAAACTCATTTCTCTTGGTCCGTTGGATGTGCAAGTTTTGCCCCCACGATCGTCAACTCTCTCTACAATCTGGCTTCACTGACAGACATTTGTCTTGTTCGCTTCGCTTTAGTCTTTCCATTGGATCTACCTGTGGTCCACCACTCTCCGACTTACATGCACTCCACTTTGATCACTCCCCATGTTTCGATATTCTTGTGTTTCCCTCTCAGATGTTTCATTGTATCAGTCAGTTGTAAATTCCTGTAAACTACAAAAGCTCAAGGGTGGAATGTATTTAGCTGATCTAACCTCACTCATCATGTACCGCAGGATTGTTAAATTGTATTAATGTTTATTATTTTTCTTAAATTGTTACTCGGTTGAAGTCATGTAAAATTGTCCGTTATTTATTATTTGGAATCATTATTGTTAACATTATGAAATCGCATGTGTACCAACTTAATTCGAAAACACCAGAAATTGTTAACCACAGTACGCAATCACTAAACAAAGGACACTTCAAGTTGTTCAAATTGAATAAACATTTAAAACCATAATTTTTGTGTTATCAATTTGCGCTCCACTCCTGATTAGCTCTCGCCATGTATCCAAAGAATTTGGGGTTTGTTTTGTTGGGTAAGTTTGAATGTCCCGCCATTGCTTGTCTTGTAAAAAAATCACACAACGTAGGGTTCTGCTTTTTGTTCCATTGTCTGACGATCATTGGCCAACCTTTCCAATTTCGCGGTTTGTTTCAAATTTGACGTTTGGTGACGTCATTGACATTACATTTCATGTTCAAATTCAAAATGTGGCGGTAATTTAAAGGGGGGTTATCACAGAATGGTTATATATATTTGAAGAACTCGTCAACGCCTCAATTTCTTATGGGGATTTTTTGGGGTTATGCTAGATTCAAAATACAATAAAAGATACGAAAATAATTGAAATAAGAAACAATGCCGAGTTACTAATGGTGCATTGTGAACTTTAACCGGCTTGACAATATTCTACAGAAATTTCGTCGGCATCGTATCTTCAGTTCCGTCCTCATTTGTTACGTCGATGTCACAGTCTGGCAGAGAAATTCTGACTGGTGGAATATGGTCAGAAACAAAATTATCCATAGCTAAATTAAAATATTGCCCTGTTCCTTTATACTTTTTGTGACACTTTAAAATTGTTCTTGCAGTCGACTCAGATACCTAGTTTAAAGAAGAAAATGAGAATTTTCATTTTGTGAGTATACATATTATGTAATTTACTACCGAATAGACGTTCTTTAAGTGTTCCTGATTTTTTTGCCCAGTAATGGTTGTAAAATAATTTATTTCATATAATTGTAGATTATATTATTAAGAGCATAAGTTATGCTTTATGTGCTGAGCCTGAAGGTTGTCATTTACCAGCGATAGAGCCTATACCAAATGCACGGAAAACATGTCACCATTTCATTGAATTTTACGGGTTTATTTTTGATTATTTGACTATGCGGTTATGAAAAATCGATAAAGGACATCTTAATTTAGGGTAAGACGGTATTACAAAGCCGATATTAGCATTTGTTTATTCATAAAAAAATGACAAAGTTGCTTCATTTTCAGGAGTATAAATGAATGTCTTTGGAATTTTATTCCTGAAAAACAACGCACAATTCGTAAATTTCAAATAGACGTTACCCTGTAGCAAGAATTAAACTTTCGTTAGAAAAAAACTCACGTGCCTTAGCATTGTTGTTCGTCTATAAAATTCAATAATGTTTGTCGGGAAAATTATTTCTGAAGTAAGCTTGAAAAATACAGAAAGCTGTATAATTGGGTAGGAACTTGGGTAGAAAATTTAAAATTTAGTGTGGCCTTGAAGCGGAAGATGTCGCATTTTACAGCAGTCAGGGGAACGGTCAGGTATAAGATAGAACCCATTCATACCATTCAGCCATAAAATCATAAAATTGTGCGGCGAAGACAAAGTCCACAAACACAGCAGGTTTTGTTTATGATGCTTTCCAGCTTCCGGAATACCGATATTCGGAAACTCTCAAAATACGGACCGGCCCAAGACCAGTTATAAGTAAAAATCCTTTGCAGTATTTATAAAAAAAAGTTGCTTGTATCTGTATAAACGATGAGACCAAGCAAATACAAATAAACAAAGGACATGATTATTGTACATGTATATACAAGTAAGTTAAAATAAATATCTTAATTATATTGTAAACTGGTTATGTAAATTTTCAGATTCAAACACAATTAGCAATTTGTCGAAAAAATGTTTGTTTTTTCGTTGTATATTCCGGCGATCAAAATGATTTATTAATTGAAATAATTTATAGAAATGAAATTATTTGGCAATTAAAAATGTTTTTTTTAATTGCATAGCAGGTGGCATAAAAAAAATTGACCCCTTCGAGCGATTTGCTTAAAAACATTACATAACGCAATTAATAACTAATGAATAGGAATGAAATCTGTAACGACTTGTCTCCACACAGAGGATCATCGCCCCCCGGTTTAATTGCACACTCCAAAAATCAAGATAGTTTTGATTGCAGCGGACTTGACTTTTATTGAATTTCACGGGTTTAGTTTTGATTATTTGAATATGCGGTTGTGAAAAATCGGTAAAGGACATCTTATTTCAGGGTAAGACGGTATTACAAACCCCATATCAGCATTTGTTTATTCATAAAAAAATGCCAAAGTTGCTTCATTTTTAGGAGTATGATGAATGATTTTTTTCCCTATATTTTAAAAGCAATTCAAAATAAAGAAGAATTAAGAGTTGATAAAGAAAGGGAACGGAGAAAAAAGAAAGAAAAAAATTAACTTAAAAAAAGGGTTACGGAATAATAAACAATTAAAATGGAACAAAGTGGAAAGGAATAGAAAAATTATAAAGGTATCTTACAAATAATTAGGAATAAAAATTATGATAATAAGGGTAACTACGTGAACGTATCACGTGGCACCGACTTCAAAATTATAAAACAATTATTAATTAGATAATAAACAAAAATTTCTGAATTTCATTAAACGGAACAATAAATAATTACATTAAGCGGAACAACAAATAACTCTGAAATTGAACTTTTATATTTTTTACTTTTTAGTTAACTTTGGGTTTTTTGAAGTCGTTTCTTTTTTTAAAGTTAATTATTTTTTAAATGGCCGTAGCAAAAGTGTTAAAAACATTACATAAGGCAATTAATTAATAAATAATTGTTTTAAAGTCTAGCATTACACAGTGACAATACCACAGTATTGTATTGTCACTTATCAATAACAAACGACAACACTGAATCCACATTGTTGATTTTTGTCGAAATTATATTCTCAGAATGTTACTCCTATATTTTTATAATACATTTCTTTACGCCACCATAAATATTGCTATTTTATATTTATCATAATTTCTTTATTCAATAAATACTACACACCAAGCGAGAAAGGATTCGCTCAACAACGTTTAAAATACACGAGGTATTTATTACTTAGTTTTATTGAGGGTGGGTAGAAGCAATAGGTTGGACCCTATTGTAAAGAGATATGGTCATCCAGGTCAATATTCAGTTTGAACGTACGGAATAACACAGAAAATAATCTTTGATTAACTGGGTATTTTCTTGGCCCCTAAAAGCAACAGGTCACTGTAATATCACAAAGCAGATCTCACCGAGACACTTTAGTTCCACTATTCTACACCAGGTTACAGCATCTCGCGACGAATGTACAAAATTTTATCTCACTTCAACATCGGAAGAAATTTGTCTCTCACTAAATGACAACCTTAAGTCCAGGCGAAGCACATAAAGCGACCTATGCTCTGAATGATATATACTATTTATATGATATTTAATATTTTATCCTTGGTCGACAGCCCCCTTGGTCATGAGCACCCGTGTTCGGCTCCCCTTGGTCAGGAGCCCCCTTGGTCAGGGGCGCCTGTAAATAAAACAAGGAGGAGCTAGTTTCATTTACATGCGTCCCCATCCACTACCTCGCTAGTTCACTTTCAATAAATTAGAAAACAACAATTTAGTAAGAATTTGAAAGAATTCATTGACAAGGTACAAGTGTCACGTATTTTATGTGATTAAGCACATAAAATAACACCTGTTGGCTACTTTATGAGCCTAATCACATAAAATGACACTTTTACCTTGTCAATGGAGGCACATAAGTTGTCACTTTTGTGACGTTTGCAGATAAAAGCTATTTAATTGATTAATTCTAAATTAAAAATTTAAATATATCTAAGTCGAACTCCACAAACCTTAATGAGCGTAAAACTACAAATGCAACATGTTTCGGCAGAACACTTCTGCCATCATCAGCCCTAATTTAACAAGAGATTAATGATACAATTGGTGAATTACAAGAGGGGTTCTCACCTTAAAGAATATAAAAAATTATGACGTTGACGTAATTTTGAATTAAATTTGACGTTTTCAAAGGGTTACATGATTTTTAAAAGATTTCATTTTATAAAATGTAAAAATTAAAAATGGATCAAAGAGAATCTGGTAAGTTTGTTTGAGTGGTAAAAAATTAAAATAGTGAATTAATAATGGGATTATTGAAGTTATTCTGTTCATTTAAACAATATCTGTTTTCCAGTTTCAAGGCTTTCCTTATTTCCAAAGTCTCAAGAAAATCTAATTTCCGGCCTTTATTGCATTTATGAATCAATTTGGAATTTGATGGTGAAAAACTATGTTTCGTTATTAATATATGATTGGCGAAAGAAGGTGTTGATGGTGGAGGATCAAGATCTCTGTTGTTATAGATGTGCCTGAAATGTTCTTTAACACGGTCTGATATTTTGCGACCTGTCTGACCTATGTAGAATGACTCACAAGAAGAGCAGTTTAATTTGTATACACCTGATGATGATTTGTAATCTAATGGATCTTAATTTTTAATAAAAAATCTGGATAATTTGTTATCTGTTTTAAATGAAACTTTAAACCGTTTTTCGTAAGTATTTTAGAACATTTCTCTGAGACGACGCCAAAGTATTTTAATGAATTTGAAAAGGAAATTGTTTCTGAAGGATTTTTAACCAAGTAGTGTGTGTATTTGAATTTGTTATAGTATCTATAGTATAATTTATTTATAGTTTTTAAAGAATATCCATTATTTGAAGCAATTTGTTTAATGTTATTAAGTTCTGTTTGAAAAGATGAATCTGATAGTGGTATAGAAAATAATCGGTGGAAAAAGGAATGAAAAGCTGAAAATTTATGGGAAACAGGGTGACAAGAGTCAAAATGTATTACGCAATCTGTGATACTAGGTTTTCTATAAATGTCAAATTTAAAAGTATTATTATTTCTAGTGATTAACAAGTCTAAAAAGGGGATTTGGGAATTGATTTCAATTTCCACGGTGAATTTAATGGATTGGTTTAAAGAATTTAAGTTGCTGAGTGCGTTATTAAGTTCAGAATCAGATCCTTTGAATAAAACAATTATGTCATCTACATATCTGTACCAAAAGAGAAAATGATCTTTAAAAGGTGAAGAAGTTAAAAACTGATCTTCTAAGTTATTCATGAATATTTCTGCTAAAAGAGGTGACAAATTAGAGCCCATTGCTAAGCCTGAGTCTTGTGAATAAAAATTATTATTAAATTGAAAGAAATTTTGATCTAGGACAGTCTCACAAAGTGTGAATTTGGAAATTTGTTATTAAAATCTAAATGTTGTCTAAGAATTGTATTAAGCCATTTTGAAAGTATTGATACAGGTGAATTTACTACTGGTCTAATGGGAAAAGGTTGAGTTTTATGTATTTTAGGTAGACCGTATAGTCTAGGTATGCAAGGATTCATGGGTATTAGTGTGAAAGCTTGTGGGTCAAAATATTTAACAGTTTCTGAAAGGTCTTTGAGCGTAGATTTAAGGTTGGAAACAAATTTTGAAGTAGGATCTTTTTTGAGTTTTGTAAAGTCACCAGATTTTAAGAAATTCTCTACCCTGTTTAAGTAATCTTGTTTGTTAAGGATTACCAAACAATTACCCTTGTCAGCTTTACTAATACAAATGTTTTTAAGCTTTTAATTATATTTTAATCTGAAATGTTCTTTGTGATATTGTGGGGGTCTTTAGATAAGGTAGTTAATGTAGTTACTAGTGATGGAATGGTATCGGGTATCAATGGTGTATTATAATGATTTCTGTTTCAACTGCAAGTGTTCCTTTTACGTGTTGGATATTTAATGGTTGGACATTGTATTTAAGGCCTGTGGAAAGAAAATTAATTTCAGACTATGAAAATAAGGTATTGTCATTTAATTATAAATTGATGGGTGATGAGTTTTCTGATGTGCAGTTAAAAATATCCCTATACAAAAATGTATCCACAAAGGCGATTATAGCACGAAAAAAAAAAAAAAAACGACAAGAAACAAAAAAGTGGAAGCTTTAGATTCAAAAGCTATTATTGCAATAATTTTATAAAATCTGTTGAGTGACTGATATAATATGTTTTATTTTATTTAAAAATGTGTTTTCATGTTGTATCGTAATCTGTAATATCTCCGTAATTATTTTAGTAATTAATGTGAGTTGGGACGGACTTCGGCAGAAGATGGTACATTGCTGGTGAGTCGCAGAGGTCGTTAACAGCTTACTGATTCGGATTCGGAAATCATATAATTATTTTTGATAAATATTTTTGTATTATACATATTTTTGTATTAGTGTGATCGTTCGAAATTCCGATCAGCGTTATCTAAAGAATTAATTTTGGAACAAATAAGTTCAATATATAAAAAGTGTTAAATATTAATATTTATAAAATACAATTAATAAAGTAAAATGCCAGAAACAGGAGTAACTACAGGGCAAAACCCTTCTCCTTCAGTATTTAAAATGGAGTATTTACAAATACTACCAGACTTTACTGGATTTTAATCAGAACCCATCAAATCGAAATCCCAGTAACGTATTTAAACCAAGACCCATACCTTTGGACAAACCTGTCCCTATGAGCGTTACCACGAGAAATACATTTACCCCCTGTTGTGACTTATTGTAATTGTAGTAGTATTTCATTACGGAGCTGTACCGGCCGCTGTGGCCAACTCTCTGCCCAGATGTTGCATCATCGAAGCAGAGGGATGCGGAAGACAGTTGTCCTCTAAGCTTTTACAAGAACGTGTCGCTCCATTGTTCGTTTTCGTTAAAACACAATAAAAGGTGAAAAAAAGTGATTTGGTTTAATAAACCGCAAGAAACCCCAACATTTATGGTCCTTCGAGTCGGATCAGCAAGATCCAATTTAGTAACACAACGGACAACTCCAGAAAATTAATAAAACAAAGCAGCCAATCAGCGAAGGGTTAGTCGTTCGGTTGGAAACAAGGGCCAGGAACAGTCATCATTCAAGGCGAAGGTCAATCAACTGTAAACGAAAACTGTTGAACTGATGTCGCAACGTCAACACGCAACCACGAAGAATTCCTTGGTTGAAGACCTAGCAGCTTTCCAAGTAGTAAGTCCTATCTTTACCAACCCTTCTATTCATTTGAACAAGTGTTTTTTTTTTTCAAATTAACGAGCTTTGTACGGCGTCGGTGACAAACTCGCCGCGGTCTTCCCGGATTTTATCGCGCTTACGTCTCAGAATCAGTAACCCAAATGCACGCAATTCGGTCTACATTGAACTCAGCCACCTTGCGTGGTCAGCTTAAATCTTCCTTTTGAAATTCGTTGAATTAGCGACGTTGACTCATTGTAGGCGTCCACCATGGAAGGTTTGACAATAAAACGCGGTGCGGAAAAGCGAAAGCTCACAAATTTTACTAAATTTCTAACTGAATACGCAAAATTAGCGGAGAACACGCAGGAAGTTCCGGTACATAAACAAATCGAATTGAAAACGCGTTATCAAAATGCATTACGCATAAAAGATGACTTCGAGGCAATTCAAGCTCAAATCGAGGCCTCATCTGCCGATATCGAAACCGAATATAAGTATCGCGATGACTTCATGGACTCATATTATGCAAATATAGCTCAGGCTAGCAGCTATTTGAATGAATCGCCGGATTCCCAAGAGGATGCTGAGCCGAGTAATAATGATCAATCGGCTCAAATTATACATCAAGCTCAGAACTCAATAAAGTTGCCAACAATTTCACTGCCAAAATTTGATGGCGAAAACAGCCTGGCTTGGATAGAGTTTCGGGATCTGTATGTTTCTCTAATTCATGAAAATCCTAGCATCTCTTCTATTCAAAAATTCCATTATTTACGCGCATCGCTGCAAGGTCCAGCTGCGCAAGTAATAAAATCACTAGATTTTTCTTCCGACAATTACGATATTGCCTGGGAAGCTCTATGCGAAAGATACAACAATACACGGTTGTTGGTTCATAACCACATTAAAGCTATCTTTAGTTTAGAGCCCTTATCCAAAGAAAATCCATTCAAGTTAAGACACATCAACGATCTTTTATTCAAACACACAACTGTTTTAAGGTCTTTACTAGAAGAGGAAGCTCTCGTAGAATCCTTACTCTTGCACGTAGTAACTAGCAAACTTGATTCCATCACCTTGCGCGAATGGGAGGTGGAAAAAACAAATTCAGGAGATTTACCGTCATTATCAGACTTTATGACTTTTCTAAAACAAAAGGCTAATCTTCTCGAAACTATCGAATCAAAACAAACTAAGTCGTCGGAGAAAATCAAAACACATTCCAAAGTTTTGATGAGTACAACGGACCTCTGTCCTCTTTGTAAAGGCTCACACATTTTACAAATTTGTGAACGCTTTAGAGAACTTTCACCCAATGAGCGCGCCACAAAGGCAAAGGAGCTGAAGGTTTGCCTAAATTGTTTGCGCAAAGGCCACTTCTTGGCTCAATGCAAATCAAAATTCTTATGTAAACATTGTAAGCAAAAACATCACACTTTTCTGCACCGCGGTGATTCAACACCGGAAGCTTCAATTTCGAACTTACAACCGGTTGCCAGTACAAGCGGCGAAACTTTCGTAGGAGTTTCGTCCAATGCGATAAAGGTACTTCTGCCTACGGTTTCAGTTGGTATACGTGATTCAATGAACAGAATTCACAAAATTCGAGCGTTGCTCGACTCAGGCTCCCAATCGAATTTTGTCACAGCTAAACTTTGTCGAAAACTAAACCTCGTTACTGAAAGCACAAACATAATGGTTTCAGGAATTTCCGCATCTTCTTCACACATTCGATCAAAATGTGACGTAGAGCTCTCTTCGAATTACTCCAACTTCAAGCTCAAAACAAGTTGTTTAATAGTGGAACAAATCACAGGTGCACTTCCAGGGTTTACTGTAAATTTAGCGGAACTACCGATCCCTCCTAATATTCGATTATCACTTATAATATCCCAAGTGCATTGATTATTTCCGGAAATTTTTTCGAATGCATTTCCAAAACGTATTAATTAGCCCGAGTGGAACACGAGGGCTAATTACGTTTTGGAAATGCATGAGAATAAAATTTCCGGACATTAATCAATGCACGAGGGCATATTCGGTAAGAAAATCGCAACGACACGGACATTATACTTCTTAAATTCTTAAATTATAAATTTCTGGCAAAAAAAAATCAAGTTATATAACAGAATTATCCCTGACAACGGAAAAAAAAGTTGTTTAATTTCAAAAAATGTCACGTTTTGGTTCTACATCTTTGCTAAATAGTGATGAAGCGGTAGAAAATACAGTACCAATGAACACAAAACGCAGCAAAACATGTGTGTGGATCCAGTTTACAAGTTTTTGTAAAGAAAAAAAGTATAACATTGAAAATTGCGTATCGAAAGAAGAGCTTGCAATTATATTGAAAGACTGGGCTTTTAACATTAGGAACAGGAATGGAAATGAATAGGAGTCAGTGGTAAAAATCATGTGGAACTCCAGTGCCAAACAATTACAAGAAATGTACTATAAGAAGTTTAATATGAAGTTTGATCCATTTACCGACATTGAATTCGGCAGCTCTAGAGCCGAATAAAGATAATTCAGATATTTGTCCAGTTCGGTAACTACAATCTTGCAATTTGCTATACATTATAAACAACCCCTACTTGTTTTCAGATTGTTAGAAAAAAGAACAAAATTTATTAGCACAGACAGATTACTTTTAACTCCTAACCTAAATTGGCAAAACCAACAATCTCAGAGGATGGCTGAACCGGCAAAAAAAATTGGTATCGACACAAAAAAAAAAAACACTAATCATTCTGTAAGAGGACAGCAGCTTATCAAAATTACTGTACATAGCAGCGCACATTCTATCCGTCCATACTTACAAATGGACATGGAGCATCACCAAACCATCATTAATTCAATGAGACAGCAAGCAAAACCATTTGGAAGCAGTTCTTGTAATGAAACTTCATCACTATCAGATATGATTACTTACAACAATTGTGTGTTCAATTTTAACAGTAACTAATTAATTATTGTTGAAGTTAATATTAATTTTGTAATTTGAGATTTTTAATAAATAAATGATTTTGATTGGCTGAAAAAATTTCCACTTATTAATTTCATGTTGACTTAGCTAGGTGCAAAAAATTTCCAGGAAATTTTTATATTGTTATAGAAACGACACCGAATTCTGTTTTTCTATTGGCTATTTTTCAGTGTCGTGCGATTTTCACTTATAATATCCCAAGTGCATTGATTATTTCCGGAAATTTTTTCGAATGCATTTCCAAAACGTATTAATTAGCCCGAGTGGAACACGAGGGCTAATTACGTTTTGGAAATGCATGAGAATAAAATTTCCGGACATTAATCAATGCACGAGGGCATATTCGGTAAGAAAATCGCAACGACACGGACATTATACTTCTTAAATTCTTAAATTATAAATTTCTGACAAAAACAAATCAAGTTATATAACAGAATTATCCTTGACAACGGAAAAAAATTGTTTAATTTCAAAAAATTTCACGTTTTGGTTCAACATCTTTGCTAAATATTGATGAAGCGGTAGAAAATACAGTACCAGTGAACACAAAACGCAGCAAAACATGTGTGTGGATCCAGTTTACAAGTTTTTGTAAAGAAAAAAAGTATAACTTTGAAAATTGCGTATCGAAAGAAGAGCTCGCAATTATATTGAAAGACTGGGATTTTAACATGAGGAACAGGAATGGAAATGAATATAAGGAGTTAGTGGTAAAAATCATGTGGAACTCCAGTGCCAAACAATTACAAGAAATGTACTATAAGAAGTTTAATATGAAGTCTGATCCATTTACCGACATTGAATTCAGCAGCTCCAGAGCCGAATAAAGATAATTCAGATATTTGTACAGTTCGGTAACTACAAACTTGCAATTTGCCATACATTATAAACAACCCCTTCTTGTTTTCAGATTGTTAGAAAAAAGAACAAAATTTATTAGCACAGACAGATTATTTTTAACTACTAATCCAAATTGGCAAAACCAACAATCTAAAGTATGGTTTAAAAACACGCCTGTGGGAAGAAACTAGATATCTTCATGGATGGCTGAATTGGCAAAAAAAATTGGTATCGACACAAAAAAATAAAATCACTAATAATTCTGTAAGAGCCACGGCAGTTTCCAACTTAGCAAAGCAAGGAGTCGGAGAACAGCAGCTTATTAAAATTACTGGACATAGCAGCGCACATTCTATCCGTCCATACTTACAAATGGACATGGAGCATCACCAAACCATCATTTGGAAGCAGTTCAATGAAACTTCATCACTGTCAGATATGATTACTTACAACAATTGTGTGTTCAATTTTAACAGTAACTCTTCTAATTAATTATTGTTGAAGTCAATATTAATTTTGTAATTTGAGATTTTTAATAAATACATAAATGATTTTGATTGGCTGAAAAAATTTCCACTTATTAATTTCATGTTGGGTTAGCTAGATGCAAAAAATTTCCAGGAAATTTTTATATTGTTATAGAAACGACACCGAATTCTGTTTTTCTATTGGCTATTTTTCAGTGTCGTGCGATTTTCGGACAAATCTTTCGGGGAACCCGGCTCCATAGATCTATTGTTGGGCGCCCCAGTTTTCTGGAAATTGATGTGTGTGGGCCAGATACAATTGGGACCTCAGTTGCCAACACTTCATAAGACTCGATTCGGATGGATTGTCTCGGGATCTATAGGCTCAGAGAACGTTCTTGGAACCCATTGCTACTTTTCCCAATTTAACGAAGTCCAAAATCAATTAGCCAAATTTTGGGAACTTGATCAATTTCCTTCTGTTAAAATTCACACGGAAGAGGAAATCGCATGTGAAAATAATTTTCTGAAAACCACTAAGCGTGACCCTAATGGTAGATTTACAGTTAGTATTCCTTTCAAGCAATCTCCTCATGTGCTAGGTGACTCGTACGAATGCGCGAAGAAGCGACTTCTCGCGCTCGAAACCAAACTCCAAGGCAACGAAGTCTTACATAAAATGTACACTAGTTTTCTTCGGGAATACATTGATCTCGGACATATGACGCCAGTCAATCACGAACCCGAAATTTCTTACTATCTTCCTCATCATGGAGTCCTCAAAGAAGAAAGTGTTACTACGAAGTTGCGTGTTGTTTTTAACGCTTCTTCGCCCACAAGTTCTGGACATTCGCTTAATAGCATACAAATGGTGGGTCCAGCAATTCAATCTGATTTAATTTCGATATTACTAAGATTTAGGCAGTACACCTATGCAATTTCGGCTGACATTGCAAAGATGTATAGGCAGGTGAACATTGATCCAAGTCAGCGATCGCTTCAGCGCATCTTATGGCGTTTCAGTAGAGAGGAGCCAATCCAAATTTATGAGCTCAATACTGTAACTTATGGTACTGCTGCTGCCTCATTTTTGGCCATTCGCGTCTTAAACGAACTCGGGCTTGAGTGCGAGAAAAAACACCCAAACATTTCCAGAATAATCCGAGAAGACTTCTACGTAGATGATCTGCTTACCGGTTGCGACAGTCTGCCAGATGCTCAATTGATTTGTAAATCGCTCATGGATATCTTGGATGCAGGCTGTTTTCCCTTGAGGAAGTGGATCTCCAATGAGCCTGATGTTCTTCAGTTTGTTAGTGAACCCGATAGACATCCCTATCTGCTAGAATTTGGCTCCCATGAGAACACTAAAACTCTTGGCTTGGGGTGGTCTTTTCGCTCCGATAAGCTCATTTTTAGGATCTCAGCACCCACTTCAAAATCTGTTACTAAACGTTCGATCTTATCCGAGATATCGCAAATTTTTGATCCGATAGGCTTTTTGAGTCCTTGCACTCTCTTCGCCAAAATCATTCTCCAGCAACTCTGGTTGGAAAAGTTGTCTTGGGACGAATCAGTTCCAACAGATCTTCACGAAAGGTGGCGTTCTTTTCGTAACAACCTTGTTCTTCTCAACAATTTGGAAATACCACGACATGTTCTAACTCCTGATTACGTCACAGTGGAAATTCACGGTTATTGTGATGCTTCGAATCTAGGTTATGGCAGTTGCGTTTATCTTAAGTCAACTGATTCGTGCGGAAAGACTGAAATAAAACTCTTATGTTCGAAGGCTCGTGTGGCTCCTCTAAAGCCCATGACGATTCCCTGTTTAGAGTTGTGCGGTGCCATAATTCTTGCTCGTCTCATAGCTCAAGTTTCGAAAGCTCTACGACTTTCCGTTGATCACATTTTTTGTTGGACAGATTCCACCATCGTTTTAGGCTGGTTAAAGATGAACCCAAACCGTTTAAAGACCTTCGTTTGCAACCGAGTAGTGGAAATTCAGAGCTTGACTTCCGGTGCAAGTTGGAGGCACGTACCTACGTCCGAAAATCCAGCGGATGTTTTATCTCGCGGTACGACCCCGCCTCAGTTAGTGAACTCTCAGCTCTGGTGGAATGGTCCTTTATGGTTAATGGAGGACGAGTCCTGTTGGCCCACAATTCCCACCACGCCCGAAAGGCTGCCACAAGTCAAACAAGAAATTTTAGCTCTTCCAGTTCAAAGCGTTGAGTCTATTTTTGATCGTTTTTCTAAGTTGTCCAGTTTACAACGCGTAATCGGTTACTGCGGTAGATTCATTAGAAACTGCAATGTTAATAAAAAGGAAAGAATTTTGGGCCATCTCTCAACTAAAGAGCTGCGCAGCGGTTTGCTCTTGTTAGTAAAAATGTCTCAGGCAGAGGCTTTTCCAGAAGAATTAAAGGCTCTTCGCAACGGTGCACCGTTACGGTCCTCCAGTCGAGTCCTTATATTAAACCCCTTCATCGCCAATGATGTGGTTCGTGTGGGAGGCCGCATTTCCAATTCGCAACTCGGGTACGAAAAGAAGCACCCAATACTGATATCAGGGAAACATAAAATGGCGCAATTAATCCTAGAACGCGAACATTTGCGTTCACTACATTGTGGGCCTCTCATGCTCTTGTACACCGTACGCGAAACCTTCTGGATCACCTCTGGAAGAAGTCTCGCGAACAAGGTGGTCCGAAACTGCATAAAATGTTTTCGTGCTTCTCCGAAAATTATAAATCCCATTATGGGTGATCTACCACAGAGTAGATTGAGACCCAATCCCCCGTTTTTCGTATGCGGTGTGGATTACGCTGGCCCAATCCTAATTAGAGACCGCAAGGGTCGAGGTTGTAAACATATGAAATCTTATATTTGCCTTTTTGTGTGCTTTACAACTAAGGCAGTGCATTTGGAGCTTGTAACCAGCCTCGATACGGAGACCTTTCTAATGGCCTTGAGGCGTTTCGTTTCTAGACGTGGAAAACCCGCCAAAATATATTCGGATAACGGCAGTAACTTCGTGGGCGCCGATAATGAGTTGAAGGAGCTCGGGCTCTTTTTACACAACAACGCTGAAATCCCTGAAAAAGTTGCTGAGTTCAGTGTGGATTGGCATTTTATCCCCGCGCAAGCGCCCCATTTTGGCGGGCTTTGGGAGTCAGGCGTTAAATCCGTGAAGCACCACGTCAAGCGGGTCGCCGGAAATGCAAAATTAACATACGAGGAATTCCTCACATTGCTTGTTCAAATCGAAGCCCTCCTGAACTCGCGACCCCTCTCAGCCCTTTCCTCGAATCCGAATGACCTACAACCCCTTACTCCCTCACACTTCCTAATAGGTCGACCATTGTTGTCCATACCGGACCCTGACGTTGCCTCCATCCCGGAAGCTCGATGTTCTGTTTACCAACGTATGCAGCAGTATCAACAACATATATGGGCTCGTTGGAATAAAGAATATGTTTCTTCCCTACAAGCACGCGCCAAATGGCACCAGGGCGAATCCAGGTTGAAGGAAAACGTACTCGTTGTGATCAAGGACGATAATCTGCCTCCGCTCAGGTGGAAACTGGGTCGCATTGTAGCTCTTCATCCTGGGAAGAACGGCATCAGCAGGGTGGCGTCTATCCGGACTTCATCGGGCATCATCCGTAGGGCCTTTTCAAAGATATGTGCTCTTCCCTGTGAAAGTGATGCTTAGTTCGTGGGTGAGATGGTCAATTCTGTGCAAAGTGATTTACAGCGGATTGATTAAAGACTGCAAAGACATTTTAGTTTACATTTTGTCGTTATTCCATTTCTTTATCTCTTGTTATCTCTCTTTGAAAGACACGGTCTTTCAAGGTGGGGGGCATGTTGTGACTTATTGTAATTGTAGTAGTATTTCATTACGGAGCTGTACCGGCCGCTGTGGCCAACTCTCTGCCCAGATGTTGCATCATCGAAGCAGAGGGATGCGGAAGACAGTTGTCCTCTAAGCTTTTACAAGAACGTGTCGCTCCATTGTTCGTTTTCGTTAAAACACAATAAAAGGTGAAAAAAAGTGATTTGGTTTAATAAACCGCAAGAAACCCCAACACCCCCAATAGAAATAATTTCAAACGTCCTCAACAAAACTGGATTGCTGAAGAATTACACAACACCGAAAATGAAATTAATGATCTTGAAATTCAGGAATATCCTGAAGAAAATGAAGAATTTAATGAAAGTAACCCGTCAACTTCGCATAACGAATATTTTGAGCAAAATTCTGAAGCTTTTTTAGACGAAGCTGCCTCGGACAAGGTGAATTACTAAACATTGATGATAATCCTTCACAGTTACCCTACATCATTATACCTTTTGACAATTTCGAATTAAAATGTTTAATTGACACCGGTTCAACAAAATCTTTTATTAACCCAGAAAAGGCCAAACGTTATTTTCCAAATTTAATAAAAAATGATCCTTTTGTTATTTCAACAGCACATGGTTGTACACGAGAAAAATTTAGTATATCTGTTACATGTCCTAAAATTTTCAGATGTGGCCAAAATAATATCAAATTTCATTTGTTTAAATTACACAATTATTTTGATTGTATTCTCGGAATTGATAATTTGAAAAAATTACAAGCAGGTATCGATTTAAATTCAGGTAAATTGGTGTTACCAAAAACAAAAATTTCTTTGAATTTAAAAAATTTGAGCGATTATAACAGCTGCATCACGGTTCCACCAAAATCGGAACAAATAGTAAAAATCCGCATTTCAAATGTTCAAAGGGGTGTTGCGTTACTTCCAAAGTATACATTTTCTGATTTCATGATTCCTGAAAGCGTGATAAAAATTGAAGATAATTTTGCTTTAACTACGTTAGTAAATCCAACAAATAAGACCGAAAAAATTTGATATTTCCCAACCCTTTGAAGTAATTCCTCAAGAACAATTTGATATTCCAAATTTGAATAACATTCAATATGACAAAAGTTATTTTGATTTTTCAAAAGTTAGATTAGATCACTGTAATTATGAAGAAAAAAAGCAACTAGTCAAACTACTACAATCATACTCTGATATTTTCTATTTCGAATCAGAACCTTTGACTTTCACTAATGCAGTTAAACATAAAATGAATTTAAGAGACAATATACCCATACACACTAAAACATATCGTTACCCACATGTTCATAAAATGGAAGTACAGAGTCAAGTAACTAAAATGTTAGAACAAGGGATAATTCGACCGTCTGACTCTACCTGGTCGAGCCCAATTTGGGTAATCTCAAAGAAACTGGATGCCTCCGGACAACGTAAGTGGCGGATAGTGATAGACTATCGCAAACTAAGATTGAAGATCGATACCCGTTACCAAATATTAACGACATTCTTGATAAATTGGGTCGTAGTCAATATTTCACTACAATTGACTTGGCGTCAGGTTTCCATCAAATAGAAGTCGACCCAAATGACATTCAAAAAACTGCATTCACTGTTGAAAATGGGCATTATGAATTCGTCCGAATGCCCTTCGGGCTCAAAAATGCTCCATCCACTTTCCAACGTGTAATGGACAACGTTCTACGAGGCGTGGTGAACGATTGTTGTATTGTTTATTTGGATGACATAATCATTTTTTCAACTTCACTTCAGGAGCACATTGACAAATTATCAGTTGTTTTCGATCGATTACTAAAATTTAATCTAAAAATACAATTGGACAAGAGCGAGTTCTTAAGGAAAGAAGTTAACTACTTAGGTCATGTCATAACCCCAGAAGGAATTAAACCAAACCCGGACAAGATCAAAGCTATTCTAAATTACCCCATTCCAAAAACACCAAAACAATTAAAAGGATTTCTAGGTCTAATAGGTTATTATCGGAAATTTATAAAAAAAATTGCCAAATTAACAAAACCTTTAACAATAAGATTGAAAAAAGATAGGAAAATTGACCCCGAAGAATTAGACTATAAAACATGTTTCGAATTTTGCAAAAACATTCTGACCAATGATCCCATTTTACAATATCAAGATTTTGACAAGCCTTTCGTATTAACCACAGACGCCAGTAATTACGCTATTGGCGCAGTTCTTTCTCAAGGACCTATAGGAAGAGACATTCCAGTAGCATACGCGTCACGAACCCTTAACGAACACGAGATTAACTACTCAACAATAGAAAAAGAATTACTTGCTATTGTTTGGGCAACGAAATATTTTCGCCCCTATCTATATGGTCAAAAATTTAAAATTGTAACCGACCATCAACCCCTAAAATGGCTCTTCTCTCTCAAGGAACCAAATTCTAAACTAGTCAGATGGCGCTTACGCCTAGAAGAGTTTGATTACGAAATTCAATATAAAAAAGGTAAATTGAATAGCAATGCAGATGCTTTATCCCGACCTCCAAATTTCAACATGACTTCAACTTCAAGTTCAAGTTCAGACACACCCGAAAATAAAAATCCATTTTTGCGCTATATGGAAGATTTTAATAAAACTCTTAGCGGACCTTCTAGTAGAAACCAAGATGTTAGCTCTATTATAGCAGAACCTGATGAGGAAATGGACGAAAATTTTGATGACAATAGCGATAATATTACAGTCCATACAAGTGAAGCAAATCCTGTTTGTTTAATACCCATCTCAGAAGATCCACTTAATTTCGGCAAAAATCAAATTAAATTTATTTCAGTTGCAAGTGATCCTTCGGAACCAGTAATCGAACATTTATTTGAAAATTCAAAACAAAGAATGACTGTCCAAATTTCACGAAATAATCTCAGAAACGATGTTTTAAATTTTATAAGGAGTTATATTGTTCCGAATATATCCTACTCTTGCCATTTCGAAAATGATAAATTATATAAAGAAATCGGAGAAGTTTTGAGACATAAAAAAATTCTAGATGACGTTGAATCTTTAGAAGATCAACTTGAGAAAATTCAACACTATCATTTAAGTAAAACTAACCACCGTGGAATTAATGAAACACTTCAAAAATTATCATTGCAATATTATTGGCCCAACATGTTAAAGAGTATTCAAAATTTTATCAATAACTGTGATATTTGCAAAGTAGTAAAATATGACCGCAAACCTTTAAAACTGAAATTCAATCTAACCCCAACAGCAACCAAACCTTTCCAAATAATTCACATCGACGTACTTAAATATCATTCACACAAATTTTTGACCATCATTGATGCGTTCAGTAAATATGCTCAAGCATATCTACTCGAAACCATGCAAGCTATCGAAATTATGAAAAAATTACTGATTTACTTTAGTCATCATTCTGTTCCCAGTCTAATCGTGACTGATAATGGATCAGAATTCGATAATGGTATAATTACAGAATTTTTCAAAATTCATAAGATTGAAGTTCACTTTTGTAGCCCACATCATCCTTCCAGTAATGGGTCTTATAGAACGCTTTCACTCGACATTCTTAGAACATATAAATTTAATTAATAATCGACCAGAGTTCGAAAAGGATTCAATTCCTACAAAGGCACTGTACGCTATAATAGCTTATAATAATTCAATCCACAGTACCACCAAAATGTCCCCTTTCAATATTTTAAATTTAAATAATGAAAACGAAATTGCTAATATCGATTTAGACCATTTAATTGTCAATAATTACCTACAATCGCATAAAGAAAAACTTCAAGCAGTTTTTAAAGAAATCAATGCTCGCTTGACAGAGAACAAAGGAAAAACCCTAACTAGATTAAATAAGACTAGAGAAGATGTGCCAGTTGAACTACCCAAACAAGTCTTTGTCAAAAGCAATTTCAGATCAAAAAAAAGAAATCGATACAAAAAAGAGGAAATTTTGGAAACAAACCCTGAAAGAAAAACGGTTAGACCAAAAATTGACCATTCTAAAACTGGTAGAAAATTTCACAAACTTCACATGGACAATATCAAACGACCAACTAAACAAACGTCGTCTATTCCAGGACAATGGTCGGAACCATCGCAGACAGAAATATTTCCAATAATCCCGGTATTCTTCCCATAAATTTAGGTCCAGCTAGACTTGGAATTTCTTCACATCACATGATCCATTATTTTAACATTTCCTCCCTCCTAATAGAACACAAGAAATTACAACATCATTTATTAACCATTAAAAATGCATTAACAAATGAAACCGAAACTCAGAGAGACACTCTAAATTATTTCAAAATCATTCAATACAATATTGAACTTATCGACGAAAAGTTGTATCACTTTCATCAACATAAAAAGGTTAAAGCAATCACGGGTAACATGGATTCTGAAGACAATGAAAGAATAAGTAGTGTTATCAATACCATCAAGAATAATCAGGATAACATTGCTCACCAACTCACTAATCAATATTCGATTAATCAAGAAATTATAAGTAAATTTGAAAAAATTATCCATGACGTACAACATAATGAACGCGCTTTATACTCTATGATATGTTAAACCAACTTAACCATTTATTTAATGTAATTTTGAACATCGTCCAGGACGTCGAAAACTCAATAACGTTTTGCAGGTTAAAAATCGTTCATCCCAGTATAATCACAAACGAAGAACTTTTGAAAGAATTGACTAAGATAAATTCAATTTATAACGATCAATTGCCATTCCCAGTAAATTCTGAAAATATTCAAAATTTTAAAAATATTCTGAAAACAAAATGTGTAATCAACAGATTAGAAATAATATATTTCATTTCATTTCCCTTATTTGAAACCAGGAAATATGAATTGTTCTATTTGATACCTCTTCCTGATAGTCAATTTCGAACGATCATCCCAAACGCGAAATACATTATAAAATCTGAATCCAATATAATAATAATAATAATAATATTTATAAGGCAGGCAGGCCACATAACATCTTTGGTCTTGGTGAGTAGCGCCACCACCTTGCCGAGCTGAAGGTGCAAATCGGACCGGTAGCTCTTGGCGCACCTGGGAGGTCAAGCCATCTTGACCCCAGTACCGGCCGGGGTTCCTTTTGGCTAACAACCAATTGGAACCCTAAACTGTTGTTACTACCCCAACAGGGAAAGACCCCCACGACCGGTCCCAGTCGGATAGGGACCAAGGTGAAGGTGGTGGGGTCTCGGAAAACGAATCACCCGTTGACGACTCTGGCAATGCCCATGGACGCTTTGAGTGGACCAACACTCTAAGGAATGACCTGCTCGACTGCTACGAGACGAGCGAGCCGCGGCGAAGGGGTTACATGGCAAGGATGCATGCTCTGTGGGGTGAGAAACACCCGGAGCATCACTTTTTCGCGCCACAAAAACTCCGCGACTATGTGGCCTATCTTCGTCGCATTCAATACGAGAGAGCACCGGAGCAGTTGGTGGAGGTACAGCCGGACGAGCCGGAGATCCGCCACGCTGTTCCGGTAATTTTGGAGATGCCTCCGAACAGAAAGTCTCTCCACAAAATTCCACCACCCAAAGCCAGCGATGTAGTTGCAGCGGACGAATCACTCGATAGGAACCTCCCTGAGGATCCAGACATCCTGCTCCTGAACGAAATGGTCTATCGAGAGGCGACGAGGCTTTCTTCTTCGGCCCCACGTGGTGAGAGCACTGAGGCTGAGAGGAAATTCGAATGTCGCCTTGAAAAGATAGACAAGAAGATAGAAACCGCTAGGCAGGATATTTCTCGAATTCAGTGTGTGATGGAATTCATCAAAAAGATGAAACCCTTCACACCAAAAATCCGGCGCATCGCGCGTCTTTTTCGCCGGACCCATCATATACTGAATGCAGCGGTGCTTGCTGTTGAGAAGCAGCACTGCATGGATAGAGTTCGCAGTCTTGTGGTTGCAAGAAAGTCCCTGGTAAGGAGTAGGCGAAGGTTGGTCGAGAACAACAAGTTCAAGACAAATCCTTCGAGGCTCTTCCAGCGGGCAAACTCTATCCCAGAGAAATTGCCGGCGGTGCAGGAGGTCGAAGTCTTCTGGAGGGAAATATACGAGGGATCGAAACCGTTGCGTGAAGACACTCCAGCCCTTGCACAATTTGAGAACTTCGTAAGAAGATCTCAATTAAGACCAGTGGTGTGCAATCCGATAACCCCGGAAGAAATTGGCGAGACCCTTAAGGGAATCAAAAATTTTGCCGCACCAGGCCCGGACGGAATTAATACCTTTTGGTGGAAGAAATTCCGAAGCACGCACAAGCGTCTGGCCAAGGTATTTAATTCCTGGCTTAATGGAGAGCGGCCCATTACTACCTAAAACGGGTGATTTGTCTCAGCCTCAGAACTACCGGCCAATAACTTGCCTAAATGCGTGCTACAAGATTTTCACCAGACTCCTGTACTACCGAATATTCCACGCCATTAACCCGGTGTATTCGAAAATTTTCGAACAGCGAGGCTGTAAAAGGGGCGTGGACGGCTGCAAGGAAAACCTGCTGATCGATAGGTGCGTCACGCAGGATGCCGTCCAATATAAGCGCAACCTATCTATGGCTTGGATCGATTATCGTAAGGCATTCGACACAACATCTCACGAGCTGATTATTCACTTGCTCGAATGTCTTGCGATACCCGATACACTGGTGAGATGCATCAAACAACTGATGTCACTCTGGAAGACTCGGTTCTCGATAACATCCCGACGGGACCGAGTTCAGAGAGAGTTGATATCATTCAGAAGAGGAGTATTCCAGGGAGATTCCTTGAGTCCTCTTCTGTTTTGCATCTCACTGTTGCCGCTGTCCGTAGCCTTGCGCGGTGCAAAGGGTTATAGCTGTGGTACACCCGGTAACCGGAAGCATAAGATCACGCACTTGTTTTACATGGATGATTTAAAAGTATATGCTTCCGGAAAGCAAGAACTGACGCAGTCATTGCGCATAGTGCAGGAGTACACAGATGCTATTGGCATGGAGTTCGGTTGGGACAAATGTGCTCAGGTTCATCTCAAAAGAGGACGATGCGAGTATTTCGATGAAGATGCTCAACTCATTGACGGAAGCGTTCTGAGACATCTGAACGCCGGAGAGACTTACAAGTACTTGGGTGTGGAGCAGTGCCACATCCAAGCGTCACACCAGGTAAAAAAGTCTCTCTGCGGCAAGTACAAAAATCTACTCCGACGAATCTGGTCGTCAGAGCTTTCGGGGAAGAACAAGATTTTTGCCACAAATATGCTTGCCGTTCCGATCCTGCTCTATTCATTTGGAGCAGTTAAATGGTTAGTGGATGAGTTGAAGCAGATTGATCGGGATACTCGAAAAATGATGCATCTACAGCGCAGTTTGCATCCAAAATCGTCCGTTCCGAGGTTATATCTTCCACGAAACCAGGGAGGCCGAGGACTTTTGAGTTTGGAGTGTCTTCATAACAGGGTAATCTTGGGTATAGCCTGTAAGATCATCCAAAGTTCGGATCCCTTGTTGCTTCTTGTCAGGGATCACGAGAGGCGGGGAGTCGGGGCATTTTTGTTTAGGGCGGCACAAAGAGCAGCAGATGAACTCGGTCTTGACTTTGACGTTGAGCGAGCTCGGCCACATTCTATTACCGAGCTCAATTTGCTCCGTCTTACAGCCCACGTCAGAATCTCTGAGCAAGATATGCTCATGACAAGGCATATGGATAAGTCAATGCATAGTGTTTTCTTCAAGAACATTGAAAACCTTGGCTTATCCAAAAGGCATACATTTGCCTTTCTGAGATCAAGTGGACTGAAGTCTGAGACTGAGGGATTCATTTGCGCTACGCAAGATGGTGTAATTAACACATTGGTCTATCGCAGCCGCGTGATGGGTATAGAGGTGCCGAATGTGAGCTGTAGGGCCTGCCACAGGGCCCCTGAAACAGCAATGCATATATTGGCGGCATGCCCGGTGTATGCAGCTTCGGCCTATATCCATCGCCACAATGCGGCATTGAGAGTGTTATACTTTCATTTAAGACACCATTATGCGATAGACCAGACACCAGTGCTGCCCTATGTCCCGAACGATATTGAGTCCGTTGTGGAGAACGAAAGGTGCCGAATCTATTGGAACTTCTCGTTCTCCACCGTCAGGCAGATAACAGCGAACAAGCCTGACGTGGTTCTATTGGACCACTCCTCCAAGCAGATGTTTGTTATTGAATTTTCGGCTCCTGCTGAAAATAACATCTGCGTCAAGGAGGAGGAAAAGCGGACAAAATATCAAGACCTGCTCTTTGAACTTAGGAGGCTGTACTCAAGTTACTCAGTGAAGCTCGTCGTTTTGGTAATTGGGTGCATGGGAGGCATCAAGGACTCGCTCGTCTCCAATCTGAAAATCATTCCTGCCTGCCGTAAACCGGCAGAGACCCTTGCGGCTGGAATGCAGAAAGCGGTCATCTTGGGGTCGTTGCGTCTGCTCAGGGCACATGATTCACGGGATTCATAGCTACTTACCTCATGGTTTTGAGGAGTGGCTATGATGTACGAATAGGACCTGACCAGCAAGAAACCCCGTGAAGGTCGGAATCACGGGGAGCTCCTTCTGGTCAATACGCAAAAAAAAAATATTTATTTCCAACAGGTTTACACCCAATTACAGGAAATATAATAAACACAAAAACATGAAAATGCAAATAAACCAAGTAAATTACATAAATGAATATAAATCAGGCAATAACTGTTACTATAACATATAAGTTAATACTAAAAAATCATACATTCCATACTATCCCTAACTTAAATAAATAAATAAATAAATAATTTATTCCAACAAGTAATACCCAATAATATGAACAAAAATATTACAAAGAAAAATAATGCTTACAATTGATCAATTAATTATAGTACAGAAAAGCAACAAAACAAAATAAACTATCCACCAAACTCCCGAATTATATGTTCCACTAAATTACAAAAAGAATCAGCATTAATATCACAATGAAAAGAAATCTTATTAAACAGTTCACACATAATACTAACAGGTGCTCTAACTAATACATTGGTTCTGCTGGCCTGACAATAAAATGTATTAGTTTGTCGTGCATTAAGTCTAGGCACTAAAAAATTCATTTTACTTAACAAAAAACTACAATCGCATCTGTAGTTTAATAAGTTAAACAAAAATCGAATATTTGCTATAATCCGCCTTGTACCTAAAGATATAAAATTGAATCTGGACAGTAACAAATTGTAGTCGTAGCCTCTAATAGGATATACGCCATCTATCAAGTAGCACAGAAATTTTAGAAATGAGCGCTGAACAGATTCTAAGTGCTGTCCATAAGTTTGGTAGATAGGAAACCAGACAACACTGCAATATTCAAGTGTGGACCTAACAAGGGCAAAATATAGAGTACATAAAGTAGAAACATCCGAAAAGTCACGACAGTTTCTGTAGAGAAATCCGTAAACTTTGTATGCTTTAGAAACAACAATATCAACGTGTTCAGAAAAAGTAAACTTTGAATCAAATTGTACTCCAAGATCACGAATTGAATCAGTGCGAGATATGAGAGTATTGTCTATCTGGTACTGGTATATGATGTTGTACACTTTTCTTGAGTAGGACACAATGGAACATTTAGAGATGTTTAGATAGAGATGATTTTTGGAACACCAATAAGTAATAGAATCTAAGTCAGTTTGAAGGGATACACAGTCATTGACAGAATTAATAACGGTAAATAATTTAAAATCATCAGCAAATAACAATTTCCTGCATGATACAACGTCAGTAATATCATTTATAAAAAGTAAGAATAACAAGGGACCTAAATTGGAGCCTTGTGGTACTCCGGAAGTGGGGTTGATAACGGTGGAAACTACATTTCGATATTTCACATACTGCTCTCTGTTAGACAAATAAGATTGAAATAAAGTCAGTAAAGAGTTAGAAAAACCAAAAACCTGAAGTTTCTGCAGCAAGATAGCATGGTCTATTTGATCAAACGCCTTTTGGAAGTCCAAGTAAATAGTGTCCACTTGTTTTTGCTGATCAAGGGCCTCAGAGACAAACTGAGTAAAGCACACTAGGTTAGTGACAGTAGAGCGCTTCTCCATGAAACCATGCTGAAGTTCAGAGATATACGGTTTAACAGAAGAATAAATACGTTTGTATATTATTGATTCAAAAACCTTCGCAAAGTTGCATAGTAAAGAAATGGGTCTATAGTTTGTAACATCCGTAACGTCACCCTTTTTAAATACCGGACAGATAATAGCCTTTTTCCATATATCAGGGAACATGGAACTTTCTATAATGAGATTGAATATGTAGTATCGGGTGTCTTAATAAAAATGTGGTCAAGATTGCCATGAAACAAAAGCGGTTCACATAAGGCACGTCGTAGCCAATGTCAATGTTTTAAAGTGTCAAAAATTAAGGTTTGAGTTCTTTAATTATCGAAAAATGCCTTTTACAGTTGAACAAAGAACATTCATGATTGAAAGTTATTTCCGGAACGGGCGAAAAATAAATGGAGAATGGTCTTATTCCATTCATGACTGTTTACAAGAATTTCAAATCCAGTTTCCAGAAATTGCAGTAGATCACAAATCTTTTAATGCATGTCTCAATCGCAGTGTAAAATTATTTCGTGAGACTGGATCCTTAACAAAAAAAAACCGAAGTGGACGGCCAACAAAAAGAACTGCACAGGTTCTTGATGATATTGAACAAATTATGGTGGAACCTCGACGGTTTGCATCCTGCATTCTAACCTCGACGATATGACGGGAGCATTTTTGTGCTGTAATTTTTGCCGATTCAAGTGAATGATGATGAAGTGATGGTGGTGGCCAACCAATTTTACCTCATGTGCCCTTTACAATCGATGAAATTTCGGAGAGATTGCTTTTTCAACGAACCCGGTTAGATCGAAGAATATTTTTGTTTGTATATAACCTCATTTCGGGAGATCTAACAAAAAATACAAGAAAAGGACGGCGTCGGCATTTAACACCTATGCAAGAACTGTATGTAGCACTTCAATATTATGCCACGGGAACACATGGTCAGTAGTCGAAGGATTTCACAATCGTCGACTTGTCATGCTATCAGGGAAGTAACGAAGGCATTAATCATTCGTTCGCCCCAATTTATTTGTTTTCCAGGAGCTGGAGAGTACAACAAAGTAAAAGAAGCGTTCTACAGGTTTGGAATCACACAACATGAAACTGAATTTCCAAATAAGTATGTTGGGTACGTAAAATTAATTAAAAAATGTTATTTGCTAATTAGGTACTTTATTGTCATTAACATCAAACCCACGCTTTATCATATTTCCTTTCCACTCTGGTGGCAGATCATCAGCCTCCTCGTGGTTCCACTAGAGACTTTTGATACAAAAAAGTTACTAAATTGGCGATACTAAAAAACCACCTATAACTTGACATATTTAATATGTATTAACAAAAGTTATTCATGCTCATTTTTTCTCTTCAAGCAGCTCTACCTCTCATTGCTTCAGGTCCAGATAATTTTGGAAGAAACTATTAAATGTCGCCTCCAATCTGGTGAGGGTGGCTTCTATATTTTGAAGTGAATTCGTTTGTTGGACGTCACGTCAAAGATTTCGTCTGCAGCGTGCGATGTGGACGATTTTCAGCTGGGACTGAAATGATTTATTATTGTATTTGTGTTAAATTTGCTCAATTATTGGGGATAAGAAAGATGTCACAAATGAAATATTATGTGTAAAGTTTATAAAATACATTATTAAAATCAGCAGTAATAAAATTTGTTACATACCTTGTGCCCTATTAGGGTCGATGCCCTCTCGTATCCCCTCAGCACTGCTCCCCAACAAACTGAAGAATTTTTTCTTCTACATCGCGTTTTTTTGAGGCACTGTAACGCATATATTGCATATTTATAACTCATAAAATAGATTAAATACGGTACCTTGTATTTTCCATAATTTCCAGCTCAAAATAAATGCCCAACTTTCACAGGTGATGACAGATCACATATCTAACCTAACTTTTTTCAAAACAAATTACAGCATCGGTGGCAGTTATCCTGCCGCTGCGTCCAAGGTATTTTGGAACATAAAATCGCGTCGTTAGAGATCGGATAACGGCCAAAATCGAAGAAATCAACAATATTCCACAAATGCTCCAAAATGTCATGAACAGATTTAGAAGAAGTGTTGTGCGTTGTCAAGAAGCAGAGGGAGGACGTTTTGAACGCCTTATTTAATAAAGGGTTCTTCGTTTGTGTTTCAATGGTCCGGCACGTCTCAACACCAATATGGACCTGTTGAGATAGACGATGAAGGGAAGTTCGAGGTTCCTCAACCATAATTTATTCACCACATCAAGAACCTGTGCAGTCCTTATTATTGGCCGTCCACTTCCGGGTTTTCTTGTTAAGTTAAGCACAATTTTACACTGCGATTAAAACATTCATTAAAAGCTTTGTAATCTACCGCAATTTCTGGGAACTGGGTTTGAAATTCTTCTAAACAGTCATGAGTGGAATAAGACCATTCTGCATTTATTCTTCCCCTGTTCTGGAAATAACTTTCAATCACTGTTGAGAACCACTGGGGGCGTTACCAACACCCACCCTTCCTGGAGTTGGCCGGTTACCGCACCATTAATTAACTAATTTATTTTTGACACTAACATTGACATTAACATTGATATTGGCTACGACGTGCCGAATGTGAACCGCTTTTGTTTCATGGCAATCTTGACCACATTTTTATTTAGACACCCGATATAAGGGTTTGACAAAAATGCATGAACAATCTTTGAATAAGAAACTAGGTATTCCATCAGTACCCATTGTGAAGGAGTTCTTGCAATTTTTTAGAGATATCAATATTTCATCTTCAGAGATGTTATGAACATGTATATAATTTGAGGAGTTAGAATTAGAAGAGTTAGGGTTTGGCAAATCAGGAGAGGATATTACATAAACACTGTTAAAATATTCTCCAAAAGCCTCAACAATATCATCGGGGGAATCAATTTCAACATTCTTGTATTTCATTAATCCTGGGATTCTCGTATTTCCTTTTTTACTCCGCACAAAAGCCCAAAACTTCTTAGGTTCACTGGATACACGGGTCTCAATTTTAGAGAGATAGTGTTTGTAGGAACTTGAGATGAGTCTCTTACTAAGAGAACGATAATGTTTGTATGTTTCATAATAATGGGAGGACTTAAATTTTTTATAATTCTTAAATGCTAAATGTTTATGTCGAATAACAGAAATAATCTCCTGGTCAAACCAGGGAGGATAACTTCGCTTGATTTGCTTAATACAAAACTTAGGTACAGTAATTTCAAAAATGTTATGCTAAACGCTATAAAACCGGGAGCACACTGAATTAATATCATTATCACCAGATAGCATATTCCAATCAGTACAGGCAATCAAGTCATACATAAGCGAATAATTACCTTTTTTAAAATTATAATGGAGTTGTTTTTTCATGGTAAAATTTGGTAAATTCTTATCTCCAACATTAAATTCAACGCCAATTGCTGGATGATGATCATCTTCGCCAACAAGTGGAGCAACAGAGTTCTCAACGGTGCAAAAAACGTTAGAAAACACAAGATCTAAGATACGATTGAACTTATTCCTTACTGTGTTGAACTGAAGAAAGTTGTGAAAATCTGCGAAGTGATTACAATAGTTATTCCTTATGTTAAGACAAAAGTTAGAAACATTAAAGTCACCTAAAACGAGTACCTGGTCGTTATGAATCTCATCGACTGCATTAAGAAGTTCAAAGAAGAGCACGTATTCATTGACTGGTGTGGATGGAGGAATATATAATACAAATATATAAAAGTTAACATTCCAAATAGTTAATTTTGCACCAACAACATCAATATTTGGGAGAGAGTCAGCCAACACATCCAGGTTTAATTGAGTACCTGAAAATTTATTACTAATAGCAAGTAGCACACCACCACCTCTAGAAGTGTTGACTGCCTGAAGATTTCTGTCTTTCCTGAATATCACAAAATCACTAGAAAATAGCTCACTGTTATTAATGCCTTCACAAAGCCAAGTTTCAGATAATGCAATTAAATCGAAGTCACAAGCCGAGACGTTGTTGTAAAAGTTAACAGTTTTAGATCTCAAACCACGAACGTTCTGGTAAAAGAGATGGACCGGTGATGAAGTGCTGTAAATGGGTGTACTTATTAGTTTTCCGACACGATTGTAGGTGTGCCGTTTACATATCGTAGCCTCAAATTGTCTTCCCCACTATTTAATCTGGTATTTAATTCTTCCTTGACTCGTTTATAAGCTGCGATTTGTCTAGGCGTACGATCGAACGACAAATGAACATTATCATATATCGAATGGTTTTTAAGAATTTTGGCATTCCGGATAAGTTTGTAAACATCGCCCTCGTTGTTCAGGGTAACTTTTATGGGTCTAGGCTTAGGCCTAGCAGCAGAATCCGCTTGAACAAAACGACCCAAGCGGTGAACCGTAATGTTAGATGTATCAACATCAGTTTGAATAATTTTAAGTATATCTGCAATAGTCGATTTATCCAACTCAGAACGTTGATTATTATACAATATGTGGCTATTAGACAATATGTGGCCGTTAATAGATAATTGCGACAAAACCCAAAACGAATATCTTTGTGCGAACGAACTACGTATGTACGTCAATATCACCTGCGAAGCGAGAATTCTGTCCAAAAATGCTTTTGATCAATGCTCCATGGTCCAGCTCAACAAACTTCAGTCTTTAGAGTTTATCCCTGAAATTAATCAATATCTGGGCATCTTTCCTGAACCTGTACCCATCAAAACAGCCTGTACATCCGTTTTGGCACAAGGACAAATCCAAGGCGTTTTCCTAATTGAAAACCAAGCCTTCTGCGAAAAGTTTCTGAACGGACAACTGCTGACATTCAACGAAACGACTATAGGACGACCAGTCATTCTCGAGGATATCAGTTTTCCTGTGAACAACAACACAGCGGAACTTCCCAAGCTGACGCTAAGAACATTGCAAGTCACCAAATTAAGCAACAACCTTCCCAATCTGGAACTTATCCACATTGACAACAAAAACTGGTGGCATATCCCAGGAACCGTCTTCCTCTACACCCTCGTGTTGGTGTTAACCCTTTGGATCATTTATAGAAAGTTTCTGCGAAGACATGCAACCACCCCACAGGAAGTCACCAGAACTGAACATCTACCCCAGGATGCCACATTTTAACCCTTCCTCTTCGGAGCTTCGGACTAAGAGGGGAGGAGTTATACCATGCACTTTGGCGGAATCCCAGTGTAGTGGCCGAAGTGCTGAATAGACGCTTTAAGTTAATAAAAGTATTGTAGTTAGCTTTCTTAGACACTCTGTTGTTCGCTAGTGATTTGTACGCTTCGTAATAAAAATTATTATTATTTTTAAAAAGTCTTGTCGTCCGTCACATCACTTAATTTGTGTGAATTATATAGATCTAATTAAGTTAATAAAATTGTATAGCTTGATTCAAGTATTTACTGTTTACATACGATTAATGTACATGTGATTCGAGTGTTTACTATTTACTATTTACATACATTACAGAGAGACAATAGTGAAATCATCTGCTCAGCGTCACAAAGATTATCGAAAGAGAACCAAGAACGTGTAAAAGTTTTACAAGTTAGTAACTTCTAAAAATAAACTTTCTTGATTCCATGGGAGTAAATTTCCTACTCGGAAAGTTTTCTAGGAATTTGTTATATTTTTTTAATCCAGAATTTAAACCATTGCATGTCAGATTACAATATAAAATAACAAAGCAACAATAGTATACAGGATGTTTAAGAAAACGTCCTGAGCTGTATCTTTTTTCTTTATTGTTTTAATTTAACTAAAAAAAACTGATAAAAAGTTTCTTTGACATGGATTTCAAGGTCAAACGGAAGCTTTTATTTTTTATATGATTGTATGCACTGTAAAAGTGATTTTTTTTTCTTAATTCAACAATGTATGTTGTTCCATAAGAAAATTTTAGAGAAAAAATATTGAAATATACCTACACACAAATCTCAGAAATACCTAAGTACATAATTTTAGAATTAGACAGGGGTAATAAATAGGAAGTAATGGCACTAAATATAAGTGACTCATACGATCTTTTTCTCATTTTAAAATTTAGCAAATGTCTTAAAGAACATAACAATTTTAGTTTATCATATGTACATCGTGAAATATGATTAAAACGGATTTTAAATCTGAAATACGTATCAAAATGCCGAGTCCAACCATTTTATTCTATGTGTAGGATTAAAATTAAAGACCATGGATGTCATCCGCATAAGTAAAAATGTTTGAATATTGTATTGTGTCAGAAGTGTTTGCAGTATACAAAATAAATAGCAAGGGGCTCAAAATACCACCTTGTGGAACGCCTGACATAGTGAGAAATAATCCGTATTCCGTATTACAACATCAGAATAATTCCTCCGACACAGCCGAGATTAGATCCCGTTAGTTATGTTGTGCACAGCTCCAACCGAAAGGAGGTTAAACTCCAAATATTTTCATAAAATTTATCGTTTAAGTAAAATTGTTCAAAAGAAAACACAAGATTTATTTAAGCATCAAATGGTTTCTTACAAAGAATTTACATCATCATTGTAGCTGCATTTGACACATTTTTACTTCACTTCCCCCGAATGTTTACTTATTTTGTGTCTGTTAAGATTCACTTTTTCTTTACTTCTATGTTCGCATTTATCACAGTCGTACCACTGAACTTCAAGATCTTGTAAATGCTTACATATGTTGTGTTTGCGTAAATCCGTTTTCGTTTTAGATCTATGTTCACATTTATGACAGTAATACCACTGAACTTCGTTATCTTCTAAATGCTTGTATTTGTTGTGTCTGATTAAACTCCTTTTCGTCTTAGATCTGTATTCACATTGATCACAATGATGCCACTGAATTTTGTTATGTTCTAGATGTTTATTTACTTTGTGGCTGGTTACATGGCTTTTGATTTTAGATTTATATTCACATTTATCGCAATAATGCCACGGAACTTCATGATCTTTTAAATGTTTGTATTTGTTATGTTGGCTCAAAGTTGATTTATCCTTACTTCTATATGTACATTGAACACAATGATGCCATTGAATTTCATGATCTTCTAAATGTTTACGTAGTTTGTGTTTGCTGAGATCACTTTTCATTATACATCTATATTCACATTTATCGCAATAATGCCACGGAACTTCATGATCTTTTGAATGTTTGTATTTTTTATGTCGTCTCAAACTTGCTTTATCCTTACTTCTATATTTACATTGATCACAATGATGCCATTGAATTTCATGATCTTCTAAATGTTTGCATAGTTTGTGTTTGCTAAGATGACCTTTAGTTTTAGATCTATATTCACATTTGTCACAATTATACCACTGAACTTCATGATCTTTTAAATGTTTAAATATTTTGTGGCTGCTTAAGGATATTTGCTCTTTACCTCTAAAATCGCATTCATCACAATTATACCACTGAATTTCATGATCTTCTAAATGTTTACGTAGTTTGTGTTTGCTGAGGTCACTTTTAATTATAGATTTATATTCACATTTATCGCAATAATGCCACGGAACTACATGTTCTTTTGAATGTTTATATTTTTTATGTTGTCGCAAAATTGCTGTATCTTTACATGTATACCTACATTGATCACAATTATGCCACTGAATTTCATGATCTTCTAAATGTTTACGTTGTTTGTGTCTGCGGAGGTGACCTTTAATTTTAGACCTATATTCACACTTATCACAATAATTCCACGGAACTTCATGATCTTTTGAATGTTTGTATTTTATATGTTGTCTCAAAGTTGATTCAACCTTACTTCTATATTTACATTGATCACAATGATGCCATTCAATTTCATGATCTTCTAAATGTTTACATAGTTTGTGTTTGCTTAGATTACTTTTAATTTTAGATCTATATTCACATTGATCACAATGGTGCCATTTTTCAATATCTTTTTTATGGTTACATCTTTTTAGGAAGTGTTGAAACCAAATTAGAATGAAATGAGTCTCAAAATCGCAATTTCTACAAACATACTTTTGAGTTTCTGTAGGCATCCAAGTTTCAGTATGAGCTGAGTGACATTGTAGGCTGTGATGGTTGAGAATCATTGAAAAATCACTTTGGAAGGGACAATATTTGCAAACATAAGTCTCAACATTGGAACCTTCACAATTGAAGGGCTGAAACTCCATTACATTCTTCTTCCCATGATTCTTTGGGAATTCCAGCATTGACATGTTGAACCTGTTAAAACAGAGAGTGCATAAAATGTCTGCTTAGCTGTGATGTTCTCACCACCAGTTCTAACCTCAATTTTAGAATGACTTCAGCTGTTGTTTTTAGTCTGTAATTTGTGGATGATGTTATGAAAGTGACTTATATAAACGAGGTAAAAATTTCTGTTAACCTCTTGCCATCGGAGTAACGTCTGTCGTATGAAGTTGGCTCTTAAAAGAAGGATCATGGCTACAGGATGATTATAAATTATTTTCCTTCAAGTTGGCTTTGGAAAATGTCAACGTATTTTTAACGACCATTTGCCGCTTCACTGAAATGTAATGGATGTTTTTTTAAATTTGATGTCGAAGTTGGACATGAATGTGCCGTGCCATCCAAGTGACAGTTATTAATTTGACATCTGAACCTATATCTAACCTCACTTTTAACTTAATTAATCGACAGTTCAACACGTTTATGCGGCGGTTAAAAGCATTAATTAACTTTAATGGGGAAATAAGGTTTATAGAAAATAATCAAAATGTGTTTCATCGACTTCAAGGACTTTGTGGACTCTTTGAACAGCTGCGGTACTGACAACAAATTGGCCCTATAATTCCGCGTCTTGAAAATAGCCTCTTCGATAAAATTGGGCTTTTCTGAACTGTACATCCGCATGATTTGTGAATTTACATAATAGACGTATCTTTTTTTATCTGAGTGCGCGCGTCACTTGCTGTCAAATGGTGAAAATTTAACTAATTGCAGTAGAGAGAATTGACAGAAATGTCAATCCTTTTGTCATCTTTTCATTTCCCGAAAAAGAGGTTACAGTATTTATCGTTTGATTTATTTCTCCCCATTTATTTTAAAAGATTGTTAACGTGCAGGTGGTGACTGTAAGATCTTCTTTGATCTCTACCGCCAAAGCGGCAAAGGCAAGAGTATGCACCTGTTTAACCTGCACGTGTTGACCGCAGGTGGTGACTTTAAAGTTTCTTTTGATCTCTACCGCCAAAACTCTTCGGACATTTTCCACTGTGTACTTTAGGGCTTCACACCGGCCCTCCCCACTCCCCGAGAGTGCTCTTCTTTTTATTAGACGTAAGACTAGTAAGTAAGCAGCAGTTGTAAGTGACGATACTGACCTCGGAGAGTAAAATACGCATTAAAGTTAAACACAAAAATTCTGCCGTGTTTTCATTTAACAAAGAAAATAAGTGTTCGCGGCAACAAGATCATGATACAAATATGTTGCGTGCGTTATTTTTTCAATTGGGGATATTTTCTTTGATCAATGTATAGTTGGTAACAAGAGTCCACAGGCGTCGCGCGCAGTTATCTTTTTTTGCACTTTGTTGCATTGTATAATGGAATACATCCTTCTTATCACCCGTTACAGTATTCACTGTGGTAAATTGTTGGTCCAATTATACACCTACGGGCACGTCAACAACGGGCAACGGAACCGGGTGAGATCGTCCACGCTGATCTATGTGGCCCCATGGAGTGTTCGCCGTTGGGTGCGGTGAAGTACTTTGTGTGCGGATTCCTATATTACCGACCGTCACGAGAGTACGTGGAAAGAAGTGTCGAGAAGAAAATTGAGGAAAATAGAGCAAACAAAACAGAGACAAGTGAAGAAAACAGCAGAGAAGGGAAAAGCAACATAAACAAAAGGTAGGAAGAGATAGAGTGAGAGGAGTGGAGAAAAACCAGCGGTACAAACAGGAACGTCAACAGTACAGTGTAGAAGGTTGCGGACCGGTGTGAAACAGGGAGAAGACAAAGGAGTAATTCCAGAAGACTAAACTAAAAGAAAAAGAGACATAGAAGAAAGTCCAGTAGCCTTTCCAAAAAATAAATAGCAAGATCTCCAGGGGAAGAAAGAAGGCAAGAAGAAGTGGAAAAGAAGATGGAGGAAATGACAAAATAATGGAGGACCTTAAGCAAATCAAAGAAGACACAAGAGAGACGAGGGAGGAAGTGAAAGAGCTGAAAAACGACAACAGACAGCTTAGAGAAGATATGGAAGAACTGAAGAGAGAAGTGAACCAACTGAAGAAAGCGATGGAAGAAAAAGAGGAAAAATTGAGAGAAGTGAAAAGCTTCCTAGAAAAGAAGACAGATGAAGTCGAAGATGGAGGAAAAAGAAAGAGGTGAAAGAATAACAAAACAAAGACAAAACATGAGAAAAGAAATCGAGAAATGTGTTGAAAAGGAGTTGGAAACAAAAGTGAAGACAACAGAGGCCTATGCTAGAAAGGGAGAAGAGATGACAATAGCAAAAACTGAGAGTTGGGAACAAAAGCTGAACTTCATGAGAAATCAAGAAATACTAAGAAATAAGACAGGACCGAAAATCTTTGTAAACAACGACCTAACAAGGAAAGAAAGAGAGATTCAGAAAAAGGTAAGAGAGATAGCGAAGAAGGAAAGACGGTAGGGATAAGCTACAGGAAACTGCAGGTAGAGGGAAATTGGAGGAAATGGAACGATGACACCGAGCGACTGGAAAATTTTTAAAGGAGCAAGGAAAGAACCGGGAGAGAAAAAGCAGACAGAAGGCAAAAAGAAAGAAGGTACATGATTCAACGGGAAAGAAACAGAAGAAAATAAAAGGAAGAATAAAATGGGTATATTGGGTTTGTAGCGGGGATAAGAAACAAAGGAGAAGACTTCTTGGAAATACATAATTGAATTTGACGTAATTGGAATGGTAGAAACGTGGGTAGATGAAAATGAGTGGAAAAAGATAGAAGAGAGGATTCCGAGAGACTATGTATGAAGATGTCAAGCAGCAGAAAGGAAACACAAGAAAGAACGAGCGAAAGGAGGCATCATCACAGGACTAAGGAAAGAAATTGAGGACGAAATAGAAACAAAACAAGAATTACAGAGAACTGGAATAACGGAAAGAAATCTAAAACTAGGAACAAAAAAAGTTAAAATAATCGCAGTATACAGTAAAGAGATGAGTAAAACAAAACAAATGTTAGAAGAGACCATAAGTGAGACAGAAAAAAGAACTGTAATAATTGGGGACGACTTTAATGCGAGAATTGGGACAAGATTAGGAAGACGGAATAATGAGGCAGGAGATGCGAGAAGAATATCGAAGGACAAGACAGAAAATAATGAAGGAAGAATTATAAGAGAAAGAATTTATAGAGGAGAGAGTATACGAGGTACTATACGGGAACTGGGAAGAGGATACGGGGGAATTTACGTACGTGGGGCCGAGAGGAGAATCAGTGATTGATTACGCAATAGTCAATCAACATGCATGGAATGAAGTAAAAATTTTTGAAGTGGGAAACAGAGTGGAATCAGATCACCAAATCGCCGGAGAAGAAATAAAAAGAAAAAAACCCGATAAAGAAACAATTATAAAAACAATCTGGGAAGAAGAAAGCATACAAAAGTACAGAAGTGCGCTACAACATATCAAAGAGAAAAAGAAAAACAAAAAGACACCGAAACAAGAATGAAAGAACTCGAAAGGAGAATGAGAGAAGCGATGACAACAAAGAAAATAGAAGTAGAAGTGGGAGAAAGAATGGGAAGAAAAAGATGGTGGGATAAAGAGTGCAAAAAAAATGAAAAGACTAGCCAGAAAGCAAATGAGAAAATAGAGAAATGGGAAGGGATCGAGAGAAGAATACCGGAAGCAATTAAAGAAATGCAAAGACACTTGTGAGAAGAAGAAGGAACAAAAGAAAAGAGAAGAAGAAGTTTGGAAATACATGAACAGGGAACGAAAAGTGGAAAAGAGGGCAGACGAGAAGATTGGAGACAATACTTTAAAGAATTAGTAGGCGGAAAGGACGAAACGGAAAGAAGACAGTAGAAACAAGAGAACAAGAGAAAGGGTAAGAGATTACGAAGGAAATTATTAAGAGGGGGATAGGAAGAATGAAGAAACGAAAAGCGGCGGGAGAAGATGAACTGCAAAATGGATCTATGCAACAGAAGAAATAATAGAGATAATGTGGGAGATAGTAAACGACGTCTGGCAAGGAAAGGGGTTACCAAGCCCATAGAGAATGGGGCTAATGTGTTCGATACACAAAAAAGGAAAAAGAGAAAAGGTGGAGAACTAGCGAGGAATAAGTCTGCTGAGCACGGCGTACAAGATCTACGCAATGATACTGGAAAAGAAATTGAAGGAAGAACTAGATGAAAAAGAGGAATTACTGAATTTATGCGTTACTTAGTTTCCACACTGTATATAAAAATCGAAGTGTGTATGTATGTACGTATATTCCCTATGAACTCCAAAGCGGCTGTACCGATTTTGATGAAATTTTCCGGCAATCTTAAGATCAGCCCAGCAGTTGATCTTGTGCAGTTTGGTCGCGATCGGATTAAAACAAAAGTGAAAGTGTATACACATATGCATTATTTAATATAAATGCAGAAAACAAACATATACTACAAGCTAAACGGAAGAAGGAAAAGAAAATTACATAGCAAGACTTAGGGAGGCAAAATACGAAGAAACAGAAATAAACGAAAAGGTGAGGGAACTGAGCGATAACATAAGAAAAGCAACAGAAAAAAAAAGAGAGATAAGAGAGAAGATGGGGCTGTGGAAGAACGAGTGGTGGGATAAAGAATGCAGGGAAAGGAAGCAGGAAGCAGGAAGGAAACTAAGAAATTGGAAAAAAGATAAAGCAACCAAGGAGGAGTACAAGAGAGCACGCAAGAGGTACAATTTAGCATGCAAAGAGAAGAAGCAAAAGAAACGGATGGAAGAAGAGCTAAAGATGAAGGGTATAAAGACGGAAGAAGAGGTATGGAGATACATAAATAAGGAAAGAAAGAAAAAGAGAGAGAGAGTGAGTGATATCATTACTATGGAGGAATGGAGAGAGTACTTCAGTGAGCTGCTGGGGGGTGATGAAAACAAACAAGAGAAGAACTAGAGCAACAATTAAGAAAACTGAAAAGAAAAAAGACACCGGGGAGGGATGGTATACAGAATGAAACGTGGATATTTGGAACGGAAAGGGAAGTTGACAGGTTGTTATAGATAATGAATGGAGTGTGGAAGGGAGAGGAATTCCCCCAAGAGTGGAAGGAGGGGATAATATGCCCCATATATAAGAAAGGAGAAAAGATTACAGTCTGTAATTAAAGGGGGTTCACTCTCCTAAATATAGCATATAGGGTATACGCGATGATTGTGGAAGAGTGGCTGATGAAGGAAATGAATGAGAGGGGGGTGTTACCAGATGCACAGGCGGGATTTAGGAAAGGTAGAGGGACCATGGATAATGTATATATTGAGATATCCCCAAGATACATCAACTGCATGCGACACACAGCAGAACTTCGAGTTGCCTATCCGGCAAGTTGCTCTGAATTTAACAACACCCATGAGGTTGGCAACACAAAGTGGACTTGTTGGGGTTCAAACGTCGGTTGGCATCCTTGCCTCCGTGCTAGGTGGAAGGGGAACCAACTAGCCGCCATAGCACAGAGAGCATTCATTCTATTCTTAACGTTAGAAGAAGCAAGACGTAACTAACGCTAGACTCTTTGTTTCTATCTGATTTTATTCCGCTATGAGTTTTTCTGTTTTGAAAGTTGGTGTGCTCAATGTTTAAACTGCATTGTCGAAACTTCACGTTAACAGAAGGATCGGTTGAATTTCAATTAACGATTGTGTGTGTAGTGTCGACCAACGTAATCACCAGGTAACCTTTATTCTATCTATTTCTGTTTGTCATACTCAATAACGAGGATGCCATGAAACTGACCGGCGTTTGTTCCACGTGCATACCAGAAACTCCTAGATAAAAGGCATATTTTACCGTTAGTTCGCCATTTTGTACGCTAGGACGTCATAAAACTCGCCATCTTGAAAATAGAGTCGTTCCTACTTTGCACCTACATGTCTTGTAAAGAATGCTAGCCTTTGTTTAAAATAATGTTCACTATTGCTACTGGAAGTATTCCGTGCACCCAGGAATTTCGTATCAGTGGCATTCAGCCCTCTTTTCTCTGCAGTAGCCTAAATTACCAAACTTATGAGTCACAGGCGCCACGAGTAACTTGCTAAAGTCGTTGTAATTTGTTTTTAGTTATTGTTGTCAATTTCACAAAGTTCAGATGTGTTGTTGATTTCTAGTTACCGAGTCCGAACCACAGGCGCGTTCAATTTGAAACAAAGTGATTCTCTAACTTAACATAACTAGATTGCCATTCAGATAAATTCTTTAATAACTACCTGTCTTTCGTTATGAGGCCGACAGCAGTTTGCGGTTGTTACAAAGCTTTTTTGTCTCTGTTGACTTGAATTAACCAACACTGAGTAAGAACCGATGAATAAAGGGCAGAAAGCGGCAAAAAGCCACGCCGAATGTCAGGAGTTCTGGAAAAGTGCCTTATCGTTGTTTTGTGTCCCCTTGCGATTTCTCGTCATTCGCTCGTAACTGACATCCAACGACATCCACCGTCGTGGAAGCCAAAGATCGGTTTTTAGTGTAGTTTGTGCAGGTTTGTAATGTTTGTAGTTACGTTGCGCCCCGTTACGTGTTGCGTCCGCTGATGTCATCGCATTGTATCCGTGTCAAAATGGCTTCCAAACCAAACGTTGCGTTACTGTATATTTTATTTATGATGTTGTTTGTCCGTACGTTTCGAATCAACAGACCGACCAAATAGCATACATTGTTGTAGTTCTTGTTGCAATACTGCTGTCGAGATTTTATACGGTCCCAGTCGTGAACACCTGCTTTTTGGGGTCACTTGTCAAACGGGGGTTGTTTTCGAACTTGCTTGACATGTCCTCCCGGGGATTGCAGGGTAAAGCGAAGTGAAGTCACTGTTATCTTCTGAGTCAAACTTAGGTTGGAGTTTGTGGTATGGATTCGGGCTACTAAACAAATTGCTTGCTTCATAAATGGTCCCCGAGGGAAGTGCCGCTAACTTGGACTGGGTTTGGACAAGCCTTAAGAAAGACCAACATAACTATGTCTAGGAAAATTCCGTAATAAACTCATTTCTCTTGGTCCGTTGGATGTGCAAGTTTTGCCCCCATGATAGTACATTCTCTACAATCTGGCCTCACTGACCGACAATTGTCTTGTTCATTTCGCTTTAGTCTTTCCATTGGATCTACCTGTGGTCCATCAATCTCCGACTTACATGCACCCAACTCCACGCGCTTCAATATTCTGGTGTTTCCCTCTCTGATGTGAAGATACTCGCTTTGGGTGTAGGTATTTCATTGTACCTGTCTGTTGTAAATTTCTGTAAACTACAAAAGCTCATAGTGGAATGAAATTAGCTGACTTAACCTCACTCATCATGTACACAAGCATTGTTAAATTATATTATTTTTTTATTTTTTTCTGAAGAACTAAATTGTTAATTGTTAAAATCGAATTACTTGAACCATTATTGTTAAAACTATCAAATTTGCATTGTTACCAACTTGATACGAAGACACTAGAAAGATAAAGAATTTGGGGTTTGTTTCGTTGGGTAAGTTTGAATGTCCCGCCATTGCTTGTCTTGTCAAAAAAATAACACAACGTTTGGGGTTAAGTTGAGTAGCATTATGCTAGACTTCGCCCCTTAATATATTTATTTATTTATTTATTATTAGGGTTCTGCTTTTCCTTTCATTGTTTGACGATCATTGGCCAACCTTTTCATTTTTGCGGTTTGTTTCAAATTTTCAAATTTGACGTTTGGTGACGTCATTCACATTTCATTTCATGTTCAAATTCAAAATGTGGCGGTAATGTAAAGGGGGGTTATCCACGGAATATCTTGAATCACATAGCAGGAAATGAAATAAAAAGAGGGGTGGCAAGATACATGCATTCTTTGTGGACCTTTTTTTTATAGAGAGGGGGAAATACTGTTACGTACCTCCAAGCCTACACTCAGGAAAGCCTGGAGAGTGTGGGACTCCCTGGCGGATGGTCGTCCAGTCCTACCCACTAAAAACCCCTCTCGATGGAGTATTGCTCCACCCCTGGAACCGCCGTTAGGCATTACTTCAAGGGTGGTACTCCCACCTCACCTCATATGGAGGCGTTCCCGTTCCCTCTCCTTCTCTTCCTTCTTCCGCATGATGCTTTCCATCATGCGGGCCACTGTCTCCCACTCGGATTGGCCGGCGAGCATCCCCCCAATGAGGTTTTCCTCATCCGGCCACCAACCCAGGGTCCTCAAGACCGTCAACCTCTCTCCATCAAAGGCCTCGCACCGGAACAGGGTATGTTCCGGATCGTCCACATCATGGCCGCAGAACCAGCAGGCAGGGGAGGCCTCCTTGCCTATCCGGGCAAGGTAGCTCCCGACGCACCCGTGTCCGGTCAGCGCCTGAGTCCCGTGGAAATTCGTCCACCCGTGACCCCGGCCGACCCACAGCCGGACGTCGGAAATGAACCGCCTTGTCCAGGCACCCTTCCTTCCCTCTGCCCATCTCTGCTGCCATCTGTCCATCAGTGCCTTTCTGGCCTCGGTGGACGTCCGTCCCTCTCTCCTTTGCTTCCTCTCGAGAATCAGCAAGTCGGGGGGCGGTATTCCGGAGATCACCCCCAACGCATCGGTCGATACCGTCCGATACGCGGAGGCTACCCGTAGCCCCACCCTCCCCTGCACCCTCTCGAGAGCGGCCCTTCCGGTTTTGGTGTCAGCGGCCTGCGCCCAAGCGGGCGCCGCATACAGCAGCACGTTGTGCACCACTGCCGCCTACAGCACCCTACAGCGTCCATCCGCCCCGCCCAGGTTGGGCATCAGTCTGGCCAGTTTTCCGGCCACTGCCTCCGCCTTCCGAGATACCCTCCCTACGTGGGGAAGGAAGTTCATCCTTCTGTCCAAGTCAACCCCCAAGTACTTAATACTCGGTTGGACCCGGACAAAAGCGCCCCCTATTCGGAAGCCCTCCAGCCCGATCCTCCCACCTCCGACTAGCAAAACTGCCTCGGTTTTGGCAGGAGCTACCTTAAGGCCATGGTCTTCCATCCAACCCAACACCCTCCCTGCCGACTCTTCGACCATCCGCCGAAGTTCTTCCTCGGTGCGAGCCATTGCCATGATCACCAGATCATCGGCGAAGACAACGGTCCTCGCACCCACGGGCAGCTCCAGCTCGAGGACGCCGTTGTACAGCACATTCCACAGGAGTGGTCCGAGGACCGACCCCTGCGGAACGCCGCACCCCACCCTCCTCGACCTGTTGGCCCCGCCATAGCGGATGGTCCTGTCGGACAGGTAGCTCTTGACCATGGCCACCATGCCCTCCTCCACCCGCATTCCCTCCAGGGCCGTCGCGATGGCCTCCCATGAAGCACAATTGAAGGCGTTCTCGATATCCAGGGCGACGACGGCACAGAAGTCTTTACGACCCCAAGTGCCGGCGTTCGCCACCCTGGCGTATGCGAGCACGTCCTCCACGGCATCCATGGTCGACCTGCCCCTTCTGAAGCCGTACTGCCGATCCGACAGCACGCCCCTCTCTTCCAGATCCCGGCTTATCCTGTTCCGGATGATGGCTTCCAACAGCTTACCCGCAGAGCTTATGAGGGAAATAGGCCTATATTTCCCCCCGCCCTTTGGTATAAGCACCACCTTTGCTTCCTTCCAAACCGCTGGGAAAACACGGTTCTTCAGGCACGATCCCATCACCCCCGCCATGACAGCAGGGGCCACCTCGACGGCCAATTTTACGACCTCAGCAGGCAGGCCATCCAGCCCAGGGGCTTTCCCCCCCCTGAGGCCCCTGGATGCCTCCTGCACCTCCTCCACCGTCGCGATCGCCGCATCCCCAACACTGCACGTGCCCCTAGGGTCCTCCCATCGAGGAGGGTTTTCTGCTGGAAAAAGTCGGCCGATGGCCTCCTCCTCCTCCTCCTCGGTTATCACCAGTCTGGACCCGACCTTCCCGGAGACGATCCTATAGGCCCGTCCCCAGGGGTCACCCCGGACTTCATCAATCAGCCTGTCCCAAGCACGTCCCTTGGCGGCAGCGATCTCCGTCCTAAGGGCTTTCCTGGCGGACCTATACTCAACGAGCCTTGCGGTCCTGGCCTCCTCGGTCCTAGCACGGGTGAGCTTCCGCCTACAAGCGATGCACCTCCGCCGCGCCTCCGCGACCTCAGCACACCACCAGTAGACAGGCCTCCTCCCGGCCCTGGTGATCTTCCTAGGCAGGCACTCATCGCAGGCGACGGTCAAACGCCGCACTGCTTCTTCCGGCGAGAGGTTCATCTCGCCGTCGAGCATGCCTACCAGCCTTCTGGCCAGAGCTTCTCTGAGCCCCTCTCTCCACATCCAGCCAGCTGCGGACAGCACCGGTACTCAACCGAAAGGAGAGATAGCGATGGTCACTGAAGGAATCCTCGTCGAGAACCCTCCAATCTTCCAGCACCATCCCCCCACCCAGTCTAGCGAAGGTTACGTCTATGACAGACGACCGTGTTTCAACCTCGAGTCCCAGGCTCGCCATGGCTTCCTCCAGCACGGTTCCCCTGGAATCGGTAACCGACGACCCCCACGAAGCAGACTTGAAGTCGCCGGCCACCACCAGGTTTCCCGTGTGGACCCTCAGTGCCTCCGTCAACCTGCCCACGTAACCGCCGAACTGCTCTGACGTGCAGTTCGGGGACACATAGCAGCTGACGAGCACCAGGCCGGCCGCCCTTACCCAGACATAACCTTCGCCCTTCCCGCTAGCCGTCACGCTGTCCTCTACTCTGATCGCGGCTGCCCCTCCATCTGCGACTAGCCACCCGCCCTTACCGACCCTCGCCAGATTGGGCTCCTGGGCCAGGATGCACTTGACACCCAGGTCCAAGGAGACCCTCTCCAGCACGTCGTGGGCGAGGGCTCTCCGTCCCAGGTTAATCTGCAAGACCCTGCACACCATTGCTGGTGCCGGGTCCCGCAGCCCCCTGGGCCGATCCTCCCTTGACGCCTTTCCGGGCGGCCACCGCATCTTTGTACCGGGGGCACTTCATCGACTCAGCCCTGTGCCCTTTGACCCCACAGAGGAAGCAAGCCTCCTGGTTGACACAGTCCCTTATCTTGTGCCCCGGCTCTCCGCACTTCTGGCAGGCCTCTTCACCCTTAAGGGGACATTCCTTGGCCATGTGCCCAATTCTCCTACAGAGGTGGCATCTCGGGAGCACAACCATCTCCTTCAGCCTCCAACGGTTCCAGCCCACTCCTATGCGCCCCTTTGCCAAGAGCGCATCGATGGCCCCAGCCCGTGCCGTGACGAAGGCATGCTTCTCCCCCCTCAAATTTTCTTTGTTTCCGATCCTGACATCGACATCCTGGATATTCAAGGCCATCCCCAGTCCGGTCAGTTCCGAGACTATCGTGGCCTTAATGTCACCACCTTCCGTCGTGGGGTCAACGTCCAGGACCATGGCAGTCTTCTTGGCCACCCTCTGTTCGACCTTGGCCACCTGCTGGAGCTTCACCCTCATTTGCTCCTTAAAAGCATTTCTTGCCTCCTCACTCCCGGACTTGAACTTAATAAGGGCGTCCCCAGATTGCGTCCTGGACACCCTTGTGACCACTACTTTCTCGGCACTGACCGTGTTCTTCAGGCTTCTAATTATGTCCGCATATGTGGACCCGCCCTTTTCCCCTGTCTTCCTGAGGAGGATGGTCTCCTCGGCACGGCCTCCGCCTCCTGCTCGGCTTTCCCCAACAGCATTGGGCCCCCCTTGTCTCCCATCCAGGATGTCGATGGTGACCCCCTCTTCTTCGCCCCTGAGCACCACCTCCGGGTCATATGGAGCTTCCGGGTCATATGGCAGTTTGTCATGTCAGTGACGACGCACACCGCCCTCTTTCGTCCATGACGCTTCGCCACGTCCAGAATCCTTCTTAAGGCCTCCCTGGTTGCTACCGCTCCCCCCTCCAGTTGTTCTCTGTCCTCCAACAGCATCATGTGGGTGAAATTGGAGTCACCATCCTGTTCTGCCCCCTCCGCGTCCAAGAGACTATTCTGGGTCTTGATGGTATAGGCCTTACCCGCCTCCATCTTACCCTTCTCGACCACTTCCCTCATCCTTAGGTGATCCCTCAGCATCCTACCTGCCATCGGATGCTTCTGACCTTCCTTCCCCAACATGTAGACAACGTCCCTTTCTTCTCCCTCCATCCTGCTGATGTACTTACACCTTCTAAATACCTTTTCCGGCCAACTTTCTCCAATGAGCTTGCCGAGTTCGGTGTCGCTCAGGTCCCTGCTGATTTGCATCTCAATGTTGTGGATCCTCATCAGCGTGTCCACCTCCCCCTTTGACACCGTCTGAGTGCCCACGCTTCTCGATGTCCCCATTTGACCAGCAATGTCTCCAGGAGTGGTCTGGCACTCGACGTCGTAGGTAGGCATTTCCACCTTCTGCCACTTGTGACGGTCGATCCATTGTCGGACGCTGTCTTTCTTGAAGACCTCAACGTTCTTGCGCAAAGTCTTGATGAGGTCCTTCATCTCGGTTTTTGTGTTTGGGGTGTCATCCAGCCTCTTCCCCAAAGCAAGCACGTTCTTGGTGATGTTATCCATCGCCTCCAAGATCTTCGCACCAATGGGGTCACTCACCTTTTTCATAACCCCCCCCTCGAAAAAATCGTCTATCCTCTTCCTCTTGGGAGGCCCATCCTGCGAATTGCACCTTTGCAGGTCGACTGTCTCCGTTTCACTGTGCACCATTTCAACGACCGAAACGTTGCTGTGCCTTCTCTGCTTAATGTCGCCTACTGTCTTTTTCGTTTGTGTTTTATTGTTACTCATATTCATAGCTGTTCCCACGATCATGGGACGAAAGTCAGTCGCCCTGGAGGTGACGCCCATCCTCCAGGGAAGAGGACTTATCTTCCACCCGGGGGGCCTCCAGTCCCAGGTGGTTACCGTTCGCGACTCTCTGACGTGGAGTCATTCATCCCTTCGGCACGGTATAACACCTTAAGATTCCGTGGGACCAAATACACCAGGGGTGCCCAACGTCCCTGGCGGTTTTAACGACTTTACTCTCGGTTATTTATAGGGGTTTTTCTCCCCGCGGGACGGCCAATTAAGGCAAGCCCCCCGCTTCGGGAGACTCTACAACGTACCCCCAGTCGCGCTCAGCTGGAGGTTTTTGAAGTATTCTTTGTGGACCTGAAGGCGGCTTTTGATAATGTGGAAAGAGATTTACTGTGGGAATGCTTGAGAAAGAGAGGGATAAATGAGCATCTGGTAACAAAAATAGAAGAGATATATGAAGAGACGATAAGTAGAGTGAGAGTGGATGGAAGGGTGAGTGAATGTTTCAAAATTTATAAGAGAGTAAGATAAGGTAGCCCACTAAGTCCCAGCCTGTTTGCAGCTTTTATTGGAGAAAAAAATCTGGTAACAAAAATAGAAGAGATATATGAAGAGACGATAAGTAGAGTGAGAGTGGATGGAAGGGTGAGTGAATGTTTCAAAACTTATAAGAGAGTAAGACAAGATAGCCCACTAAGTCTCAGCCTGTTTGCAGCTTTTATTGGAGATATAGAGGAGATGTTCAGGAAGGGGCAGGCAGGGGGGGTTGTGGTGGCAAAGAAGAAGTGTGGTTTTTAGCATATGCGGATGATTTGGTGGTGCTACGAGAGAGGAGAAAGGTATGAAAGAAATTATAGGAAACATGGAGAAATATATGAGGAGGAAAAAGTTGACGGTGAATGTAGAGAAATCCAAGATGATGGTGTTCAGAAAAGGGGGTGGTAGGAGAAAAGTAAATGAGTGAAGATGGGAGAAAGAGAAAATTGAAGAAGTGAAAGAATTTAAGTATTTAGGTTATGTGATGAATGAATGAAACACTGCAACAGCACATGTGAGAGAGTTAGTGAAAAAAGCAAATAAGATAATAGGAGCTGTATGGGGAATAAGAGAGAAAATTTTGACATGATTTTAGAAGGAGAGTAATGATGTTTGATAGTTTGGTGAAAAGCGTGTTGATGTATGGAGCGGAAATATGGGGATGGAGAGAGCAAGAAGGATTGGAAGGGGTGCAAGGAAAATATATGAAATGAGAGACACCGGGGTATATAGTGATGGAGGAAACAAAGAGAGATGGAATAAGAATATTAGCAGGAAAAAGAGCAATAAGATTTGAGGAAAGAGTGATAGAGAGAGGAGAGTGCAGAATGTTGCAAGAGTGTTTGAAAGAAAAAAGGAAAGGGGATATGGAAAGAGAGGGAGGCATATTTCGAAAGAAACGGGTATGCAGGCGCGGAGATAGAAAGAATGCGAGAGAGAGGCAGAGTATTGACAGATGATGTAGTGCAGAGAGATAGAGATGTGCAAGTGCAGGAAAGAAGAACGAGAATTAGGGAGTCTAGGTACAATTTTTATTTACCTTTTGAAAGATTGAAAGTTTTAATAGAAAATAACAAAAATTTTTTTGCATTAGATTTTTCCTCAAAAATGTCGTTTGTAAATACTGCTTCATTGGGACCGGCTATTAAATAAGCCGCTTCGAGCAATAGGCAAATGTAATAATCCATTTGTGTCTATTTCTAAGTAAAATATCTAGTCCACGTGGACTTAATACTGCTGCTGTCCACGTCGCATTCACAAAGAACGCTTGAACTCTGGGTTCTGTTTGGCTAGGCTGTTATTATTCTGTCTCTTTCTATTCCACAATCGTTGAATATTTCATGTAGGAACGTATTTCTATAGCTTATAGCACTATTACCTCTATACCACAGTCAATAAACTTCTTACTACGCAAAATTCAAATTTCTTGTTAAATTAATTTGGACTTGATTAATACGGATATATTGTACTTAACTCTGTATTGTAAAGATTGGCAAACTATTAATTTGCGTCAAATAATAATTAATATAATGCAAATAAAATTTATAACACAGAATGTAGGGCAAATGACGTCGGAGAGTAGTTTTTACTACTATGGGAGTTGCACAGGCTAGATCTTCTTTCAACAGCCAACTTCATACGAGTAAATGGTTGGTCGAAGGTTAAAGAAATTATTAAATCTTTGTACATTTTAATCATATTTATTCATTTTAACTATCTACCAGTAGCTGTAAAATGGTTTTACATTAAGGTTGTAACTGCTGGTGAGTATGGATGATGGAATTTGGGCCACTTCATTCGTTCCAAATATTTACAGTTGCAAAAGGCGGTGCTCCAATTCTCAGAAGAAATTGCTAAGTAGTTAAGAGAAGTTCGAGTTTCGTCATTTTCGTAGCATCACAGATAAAGTACAAACTGTAAAATCAACAGTTGAAGTCGTTTTAACATTGAGGTTAGGTTTGGTTGTAGATCACAATTAAGCAAAGATACTTTATAACTCTATATTAACAGGTGCAACGTGTCAGTGCAGGAATTCACAGGGCATATTGCCAATTGGCACCCAGATGAATGGAAACTTCATCACTGTAATTCTTGTAAATTGTTCAAAACACCATCCATGTTCTCTATGGGCCATCACAGAAAGAGACATGTAATGGGGTTTCAGCCCTTCAACTGTGAAGGTTGCAATGTTGAGATGTATGTTTGCAAAGATTGTGACTTCCAAAGTGATCTTACAATGGTTCTCAAACATCACATCTTTCAATGTCACCTAGCTGACACCAATTGTGAAACTCCTACAGAAAGTGAAAAGTACAGTTGCAGAAATTGCGGTTTTGAGACTCATTTCGTTCTAATTTGGTTTCAACACGTCTTAGAGAGATGTTATAAAAAAGGAATTGAAAAACAATGGCATCATTGTGATCAATGTGAATATAGATCCAGGCTCAAAACAGCCTTGAAAAGACATAAAATAATTTCACATTTAAAAGAACATGAAATTCAGTGGCATCAATGTGATCAATGTGAATATAGATCCAAACTGAAAACATACTTGAAAATCCATCAAATATCTTCTCACTTGAAAGAGCATGAAATTCAGTGGCATCACTGCGATCAATGTGAATATAGGTCTAAACTGAAAACAACCTTAAATATACACAAAAGGTGTAAACATTTAAAAGAACATGAAATTCAGTGGTACAATTGTGATAAATGTGATTTTAGGGCTAAACAGAAAATAGCTTTAAGCAATCACAAAATAGCTAAGCATTTAAAAGATTATGAAATTCAATGGAATCATTGTGATAAATGCGAATATAGATCTAAAATTAAGGGCGATCTGAGTAGACACAAATTACAAAAACATTTAGAAGATCATGAAATTCGCTGGCATCATTGTGATCAATGTAAATATAGAAGTAAGAATAAAGCGAATTTGAGTAAACATAAAAAATACAAACACTCAAATGATCATGAAGTTCCGTGGCATAATTGCGATAAATGTGACTATAGATCTAAAATTAAAAACCATGTAAACAGGCATAAAATATATAAACATCTAGAACATCATAAAATCCAGTGGCATTGTTGTGATCAATGTGAATATAAATCTAAGGTGAAAGGGAACTTAAGCACTCACAAACTACATAAACATCTAGAAGATAATAAATCTCGAGAGTATCATTGTGACCAATGTGAATATCGATCCAAGTCGAAAAAGAACGTAAGTAGACACAAAATAAATAAACATCTAGAAGATAATAAAATACAGTGGTATCATTGTGATCAATGTGAATATAGATCCAAGGCGAAAATGAACGTAACCAGACACAAAATAAATAAACATCTAGAAGATGATAAAATTGAGTGGTATCATTGTGATCAATGTGAGCATAGATCTAAATTGAAAGAGAACTTGGAGAAACACAAAATATCCACACATTTGAAAGATCATGAAATTCAATGGTTTAATTGTGATAAATGTGAATATAGATCTAAAATTAAAGGCGATATAAACAAGCACAAAAAATATAAACACCCAGGAGACTATCAAATTCAAATATCTTCACATTTAAATGATCATGAAATTCAGTGGCATCATTGTGATCAATGTAAATATAGAAGTATGAAAAAAACTACTCTGAGGAAACATAAAATACACAAACATTTAAAAGATCATGAAATTAAGTGGCATAATTGCGCTAAATGTGAATATAGATCTAAAATTAAAAGCGATTTAATCAGACACAACAAATATAAACATTTAGATGATAATGAAGTTCAGTGGTATTACTGTGATAAATGTGAATATAAATCTAAGACGAAAACGGGTTTAAGAAGACACAACATATGCAAACATTTAGAAGATCATGAAGTTCAGTGGTATAATTGTGACAAATGTGAATATAGATGTAAAGAAAAAGTGACGTTAAACAAACACAAAATACGTAAACATTTAGAGGATCATTAAGTTAAAATGTGACGGGGGTCAACAAGAGTAATAAGAAAAAAATATCTACTTCATATTTGAGTTACAGAATTATAATAGTAAAATCTTTGTAATAAACCATTTTTATGCTTAAATAAAAAGTGTGTTTTGTAAAATTAATTAAACGATAAATTTAAACTAAATAGCAAAGGGCAAACACCGAAACTTTAATAATACTAAATAAGTTATGATGTTAGAAATAGATAGTTAAAAGTAATGTGAATACAACCGCGGATGGAAAATCTTCAACGTTATGCCACTTTAAAAACGCAGTGTGTAACGGTAATAGTACAGACACGTTACCACCCCATTGAAGTATCATCCGTTGTACAAACTAGGCTCAATTACTCATGTTTGAATGTGTGGTAATGAGCTTAGAGATCCTGGTGTTGTGGGGCTCCGGTCTTCCATTGAAGTTCAAGGGCTGCTTGTCTTTAGAAGGGCGTTGGGACACTTTGTTGGTTTAACTATATGTTAATATGTGAAGCAAGTGACCTGTTTTGACCAATCATGGCTCGCCCCTCTCTACACACAATGTTAGCGCGATTTATTTATTTTTTTATTTTATTTTCTGTCGGTAAAATTAGGTCAGAGACAATGGAGGGGGAGACTAATCAAAGCGAAAACAAACGCGACTATAGCGCTCTCCAACACCTCTACAGTGAAACACAACTCGACGCGGGAGTTCAAATGTTGTATTTACTTTTTCATGCGTAATGTTAAGGAGCAATATACTGCGAAGAGAAATAAAATATATTCATATTGTGGAAATACAACATGATACAAAGCAATAGTCTTATTTGATCATGAAGCTGCCGAAGATTTTTCAGCCTTGCCTTGACCTTATCACCAATAACTTCTTTAAAAAGAAGAAATTAACACATACGCAAATCAAGCGTCCGGTGCAGAACTTCTTTTATATTACATACACTTGCAGGGGTGCACATGTTTTTCAAAACCCCATGTACAGAAAAATATTTAAAAATAAAATTTATAACTGATTAGGAATCTATGGTAAATGTAGTTTTCAGATTAACCACCGAGCGCCAATGTTCACTACCACGCAGAGACCTTTCAATGAGAGTCTGGCCAACACTTCGTCAAATTTTGATTGGTGTCGCCATTTTATATCACAATTCAAATTGTTACTGCCTTGAATACTGAAAAACATTTATCGGAATATTTGTGTGGGTAGTCCTCCTTCCACCATCTAGAAGGGACGCCAACTTCAACGCGTTGCCAACCACTGCTGCTGGATGTTGCTAACTTCAGAGCAACTTGCCGGATTGGCAACTCAAAGTTGTCCTATGCATTGCATGGTCTATTTTGGGGATATCTCAATACAGTTCTGAAAGAAACCTGGACAGGTAAGTCCCCTCCAGGGTCACATCACTCCAGGTCCTCGACTGATCTAAATATTGTTATTTAAAGTTTTTCCTTTGTTTCGGAACCAAATCTGGCACACAACACTCTTTTTCTACACAAACTAACAATTAACAAAGGGGACTAACTAAAATTGAAAAAAAAAAACTGCACTAACACAGAACCACAAATGAAATTAACAATTATTAACAAACTAAACCTTGCTGATTTAGCAAACAAGACAATTTGAATTTTGGGAACGAAAGTGCAAGTACGATCGGAACAAAGACTAACCAGCAAGTCCAGCTCAATCCTTTGTCTCCCAACATCCGGCGGTGTAAACTTGCTCGTGGACGTTACTGTCGGCAACTCATTTTGCGTCCGAGTGTTGAAGGTCTCTTATTGCCATTATTAAGGGGGCGTCCCTACGCCACAACGGCCTTGTTGAGAACTATGGATTTAAATTGGCCACTAGATGGCGACCGAACGCAAAATTCTTTAATTATTCAATTCCCTAATCGTCCTCACACTTCGGCAGCCATCGGGCTTACTCGGATACGTTATCAACTCGACGGAATGAGATTATTTTTGATTGAAATGCAATTTGTCGTATCGGATGCTTTGTCTATGTATGTGTTTCAGTCGTGTGCTGTGTGGTTTTCGCATTTGCACGCTCAATTTTACATTGGGTGTGCTTTTTTCACATTTTCGGATTTTCACGAAAGGGAGGCCATAAAAAAAAAACGTTTTCCTATCCTCAGTTAGTAGTAGTAATAGCACGAGAGGTCAAAATATTGCCGACAATAATTTTTGCTATTCAGATACGAGTTTCTGTTGCGACGAAAATAATGACGAGTGCTTGCACGAGTCATTATTTTCTCAAGCAACAGAGACGAATCAATCTGCAGAGCAAAAATTGGCGGCAATATTTAGACCTCAACAATTTTACTTGTAAATTGTAAAAATTGCCGTTGGAACAAAGCTTGGCCAAAAATTACCACTAAAATAATTGTCCGATTGGTTGTTTATTTTGAAATTGAAACATCTCATTGGTCAACATTTTGACCTCTCGTGCTATTACTGTTGAAAACTTTTCCAGGATCATAACGAACAAAATTAAATCGTTCGAATCCTGAGATATGGTGCCGAGTTCATACAAAAATCACAGAAAAAAAACATTTTCAGTTTTTTTCCGAATTTTACAATTTCCCGGTAAGCTTTTCCAAATTGTATTTCCTGAAAAACCTTATTTCAACTATTACGAATACTAAAAAAAAATCCACCAACCTGTTCTCAAGTCATGCACTTACCAACGAACACCATTTTATTTTTATTACATAAATTTAGGCTTGAATGTGTTTTCCACATTTTTCCTCACAACATAATAAAGATACTATCTGACCCGCTGAACTTCGTATTACCTACTATAGCGTTCTATTAAAAGTAATCCGAAGTAGCGATTCAAGAAGAAATTACAGTTTTGTATTTTGTCTGATAGTTCTACCACGAACGCCATCAATTAAAAGTAATCTGAAGTAGCGATTCCCATACAAAATTTGCTATTTTTAATTTTTCTATTTTTCAGCTGAACTTTAGGCTTGAAACCCAAGAGGGCGCCCCTGGACTGCCATATCCATGTTTTAATAGTTATTCTGCTATTCGGGGCGGAGACAAATCCAACAAATCAAATATCATAAAACTCGGTCCAACCCAAGGGGACCCCCTGGGCCCCCATGTCCATGTGAAAAATAGTTTACTACCTATCCTCATAAATACCAAATAAACAAAAAAAAAAACATAAAAATCAGTCGACCCGAAAAATCGGTGCAGCCTAAGGGGGCCTCCTGGGCCCCCATGTCCATGTGAAGAATACTTTACGACCTATTCCCAAATTTACCAAATATACAAAAAAAATTCATAAGATTCGAAAAATCGGTCCAGCCCAAGGGGCAAATTTGTATAAGCTCGGATGGCTTAACTGGATAAGAGCTCTCGACATCTAATCGAAGGGTGCTGGGTTCGAGTACCAGTCCGGAGGAAAAAGAAAACTATATCTGACAGCGCCACCTACCGGGTTCAACTGTAGCTAAGAACCATCAGTATGAGGTGATAAGTACAGAAAAAATCATCAAAATCGGTCTAAAATATCCCCCCACTATCCCCTCCCGGTCTAAAATATCCCCCCACTTATATATTGCATTTTTCGGGTTCGTGTCTGGTTCGTGTTGAGTTACGCGCTTACCTCGTACAAAAATACAAAACAAATCCGTATATTTTTTTATTACTAACCATGTAATAAAAAAAGACCTTTCAAGCGACATGTTACTCAACTCCTATTTAAAAATAGGGGTTGCTCCTATCAGAGATATGGGGTTGCACCCCGTGTGCCTACTATTGCATTAAAACATGTCCTGTATATTATTCTATCTACAAATTAAGCACTTTTCCTAAATTAGCCCCCTTGGGAGAGGGGGGTCTAGCTACCATCGGAGCGCCCTTGGGAGGGGGGCGTAGCTACCATCTGAACCGTCCGCGCCGTAATACCTGGTAATACCTACTACTCTCATTCATCCGCATTCATTATGCATACACTATGCAAAAATCATGTCGATCCCTTGCTCTGTGAAAAACAAAAAAACATTTTTTTTTTAAACAAGCTTTTATTTAAATGCTCTGAAAAGAAGAAAATAAACTTTGAAATAAATCAAACCAAAGCAAACCCATAATTTTGTTACATCATACAATTCCATATGATATACGTAGATAAAAGCTTGTCGCAAGAATTTATATTATTTTGAAAGTATGTAATTCTAAGTAGAAATTGTATTTATCTATAAAAGAAATTTACACACGAAAATCTCGCGACAAGCTTTTATATCATATGCAATTGTATGATGTAACAAATTATGGGTTTGCTTTGGTTTGATTTATTTCAAAGTTTATTTTCTTCTTTGCAGAGCATTTAAATAAAAGCTTGTTTTTAAAAATATTTTTTTACTATTTTTTTTTCGGCTTTTTAAAATTTTTCGTGGCCATATTGAACTTAGTGTGATGACAGTAACTTTATCGTTTTCTACTCTTCAATCCCTTTCATTTGATACCCATATTAAGGGGGTTGAAAAAAAAAATTTAATCCGCCATTTTAGAGCGGCGGCCATATTAAATTTAGTGTGATGTCATTAACTTTATCGTTTTATACTCTAAAAAACCCTTTCATTTGACACCCATATTAAGGGGGTGGAAAAGAAAATATAATCCGCCATCTTGGAGCGGCGGTCATATTGAATTTAGTGTGATGTGACTAGCTGTATTGTTTTCTACTCTTTAACGCCTTTCATTTGACACCCATATTAAGGGGGTTGAAAGGAAAATGTAATCCGCCATTGTGGAGCAGCGGCCATATTGAATTCGTTTTCTACTCTTCAAGCCCTTTCATTTGATGCCCATATTAAGGGGGGTTTGACAGGTCTAGAAGTGAGGTTAGAATTATTTGAATTTTCAATCCAAGTTAAATTAAAATTTACAGTGCAGAGAAGCTTTACAGGGTAGAAATCGCAAACCACTGGCATGAAGCTATGATGTCATATACTTTTCATATTTTATTGTGTTATTACGTAACAATTACAATATTTTCAAGAGCCCGCCGTGTCGTTTACAGATTTCAAGTCGCTTGCATCTAAATTTTGCTCATTACCGAAAGTTCTCAAGTGTGTCTCCTCATTCTGTATTAAGTAGGCTACGATGTGATACTGAGTACATGTTGTTTAAAGTTGTTATATATAAATTAACTTGGATTGAATGGTTTTGCTGCAGAGAAGAGCGCTTTAAACCTGAAAAAAAGTTCGCGAGGCTTAATTAAGATGGCGCGCGTCGGATGAGAGAATTTGGCGCTACATTTGAATCATCTCCTTTTGTTACATTAATTTATAATTAGGTAGCTGTCGTACGTGCCTTCTAAGTAGTCAAATAAAAATAATGATTTCCTAACATAACCTCAAAAATCTAAATGTCAAAAAATTCCCGAGTTTTTTAAATTTTACCAGCTAACATTAAGCCATAATCACTTATTAAAATTACAAAACTGCAGTCGCAATGTGAATATTTTAGAAATTCAACTCAAATACAAAAAAGTTGCAGGCAGTTTATTCAATGGGAACTGATTCCAAATTATTGGGAATTTTCGTGGAATATTGTTGCTGTTTATTAGTGGCTGCTCTACTTCACGTCTTTTTCGTCTTTTCTTTTCTTTACTCATCAACCATTCTCCTGATTACCACTCTAAGAGCCAATTAGAACTTACTTTCTAGTTAAGTCAGATTTTCTTCTTGTTGTTTTTAGTTTTCGGGAACATATATTTTTTTTAATTTGACATTTCACAGTATTTATAGACACTTCCTCGTATAGGAGTTTGAAGTTTGGACCCAGGTACGTCATTTTGGTCTATAGAAACCTCAACAAAAGGCGTTTAGCCATTTGAAGGACTTATAATGGTTTTCTTAGGTTATGTGAACTGTCGTTCCTTTCATTGCTTGCACTACTACACGAAAGTATAAAATTAAGGACACCCAAACAAAATACAACACCAACAGATGCTTTTTTTAGAAAATACTAGTCTATGCCCCTTGGACAAATGGCAAAGCCCTCATTCTTTTAAACTGCCGCCGTTTATGAAAAACCTGTGATTGCGCAGATCCACCGTCCTTTTATGCTAAAATGGGTTAGGAATACAAAAATCATCCTGACAGTGAAGTGACAACGTGCAGCAGATGGATGGCAGATGTGTCAGATTGTAGATAACCTTGAACCGGCCAATAGTATCCATGTCCCAAGGAAGACAGTTTTGATATTTTTTCTGCTCTCTCATATTCTACCAAATCGTTCATGAACTCAATTTTATTTCTGGCTCCAATATTACAACTAAATAGTTGCTGCTGCCATCAACCGGCCAGTTTTGGCAAACTGCACCTAACAAACCCTCCTTCATGGGGTTGACTAAAAATACATCATCCGCCATCTTGTGGCGACTGCCATTTTGAGAGTATTACAATATTGAGTCTGTTTATTGCATTGTCAGCGAAACTAAAGGCGTATAAAAAATTTCAGCTTAATCGGATGTCAAGAAGTGGTTCTAATTTAGCTTGCAAGATTTGACCCACACATACTAACAAGACAAGTTAAATAAAAGCTTGCAACAAATCTATCCCACGGGAACCGTACATTTTTCCGGGGCCAAAAGTAGCCTATGTGCTATTCCAAATTATACTCATAATTTCATCCAGGTCCGTTCAGCCGTTCTGGCGTGATTGAGCAACAAACATCCATCCGTCCAAACGTTCGCATTTAAATTCTGTGTAAATCTTTGAATTTGTACAAATTTTCCGCCAAATTGTTATACAGCGCCACCGCATAATATGGTGACCAGCAGGCTCAACTAAAATAAGCAAGATGTCGGAGCTGTCAAGTACTGTTTTATTTTGGCTATTTTGTCAAAACCAAAGCTTATTTCCTCCTTACAATTTAGGATTCACTTTATAATTTCACACTCCATCGAACTTGTATAAAATTATCGCCAAAGCTGATGCAAAATGTTTGCAACTTTTATATATATTTTTTTTGGGGATTTGATTCAATTTTGGACATAACGGTTGAAAAGGTGTCTCACAAAAATTATTTACAACGTGCCTGATAAATCAAATTTCGTCTAAAATGTTTAAATTTTTAAATTTGTATAAAACTGTGATTTGGGTATTAATCTCCCGCCATTTTAGCTACAAACGCAGCCTTAATCTTTCGATTTTTGCTATTTTCACTAATTTATCGTTAAATTAATTTTACGAAACAAACACATACTTTATCTTTATTTAAGGATATAAATGGTTTATTACAAAGAATGAAGTAGATATTTTTATCTGACTCTTTTTTACCCGTCACATTTTTATCACTGAACATAATGATCCTCTGAATGTTTACTTATTTTGTGTCTGCTTACGTTCATTTTCGTCTTAGATCTATATTCACATTGATCACAATGATGCCACTGAATTTTATTATCTTCTAGATGTTTACATATGTTATGTCTTCTTAAACCCGTTTTCGTCTTGGATCTATATTCACATTTACCACAGTAATTCCACTGAACTTCACTATCCTCTAAATGCTTATATTTGTTGTGCCTGATTAAATCACTTTTAATTTTAGACCTATATTCACATTTATCGCAATTATGCCACATAATTTCATGATCTTTTAAATGTTTGTGTATTTTGTGTTTCCTCAAAGTCGCTTGCTTCTTACTTTTATATTTACATTGATCACAATGATGCCACTGAATTTCATGATCTTCTAAATGCTTATACTTGTTGTGTCTTATTAAATCACCGTTAATTTTGGATCTATATTCACATTTATCACAATTATACCACTGAATTTCATGATCTTTCAAATGTGTGGATATTTTGTGTTTCTCTAAGTTCTCTTTCAACTTAGTTCTATGTTCACATTGATCACAATGATGCCACTCAATTTTATCATCTTCTAGATGTTTATTTATTTTGTGTCTATTTACGTTCATTTTCGCCTTGGATCTATATTCACATTGATCACAATAATGCCACTGAATTTCATGCTCTTTTAAATGTGAAGACCTTTTATGTCTTTTTAAGGCTGTTTCCAGTTTAGATCTATATTCACATTGATCGCAATGATGCCACTGAATTTCATGATCCTTTAAATGTGTACATATTTTGTGTGTGTTTAAGTTGGCTTTGAGTTTAGATCTATATTCACATTGATCACAATAATGCCAATGAATTGAATTTTCTTTATAGTAACATCTTTCTAAGAAATGTTGAAACCAAATTAGAATGAAATGAGTTTCAAAATCGCAATTTCTACAAACATACTTTCGACTTTTAATAGGCATCCATGTTTCAAAATCACCGTCTAATTGTAAGTGGCATTGTGAGATGTGATGTTTGAGAAACATTGCAAGATCACTGCGGAAGTCACAATCTTTGCAAACATACATCTCAGCATTGCTACCTTCACAGTTAAAGGGCTGAAACCCCATTACATGCCTCTTCACATGATGGCTCATAAAGAACTTTGATGGTGTTTTGAACAATTTACAAGAATTACAGTGATGAAGTTGCCATTCATTGGTGTTCCAATTGGCAATATCCTCTGTGAATTCCAGTATTGGCACCTGTTAATTTAGAGAGTTATTAAAGTGTCTTGGCTTAACTGTGATCTACTCACCACCAGTCCTAACCTCAATGTTAGAATGTTTTCAACTGTTGTTTTTATGTGTGAACATGACTTGTACAAACGAAATTCGAACTTCCGTTAACATTCTTAACAATTTCTTCTGGGAACTGCAGCACCGCATTTTTACAACTAAATATTTCGAATGAATAAAGTAGCTTAAATTCTATTATAAATACTCACCAGTAGCTCTAACTTTAACGTGAAACCATTTTATAGCTACTGGTACATATTATTATTTAAAATGAATGAATTTAATATGATTAAAATGTAGAAGATGATTTGTTTTTCTTCTGATCAGTTACTCGTATGAAGTTAGCTGTTAACAGCATAGAGAGGTCAAGCCGGTGCAAGTCCTCCCGTGACACTTCAATTTATTTTTTTTGTTTCCAATAGTCAACAATTTAACCTTAGCCTTACACCAAAGATTCAGAATTCAATTCAGACATAAATTTTCATTTCGAAAAAGAACATTAAATAAACTGTGATAACCCCCCCTTTGCCATTACCGCCACTTTTTGAATTTGAACATGAAATGAAATGTCAATGACGTCACTGAACGTCAAATTTGAAACAAACCGCGGTTGCTCAATGATCGTCAGACAATGAAAGAAAAAGCAGAACCCTACGTTGTGTTATTTTTTTTGACAAGACAAGCAAAGGCGGGATATTCAAACCCTAGATTTTTTGGATACACGGCGAGAGCTAATCAGGAGTGGAGCTTAAATTGATAACACAAAAATTATGGTTTTAAATGTTTATTAAGTTTTAGTTATTTTGTGCATTTGAGTTTTGTGATCTCGTACTGTGGTTAACAATTTCTAGTGACGTCGTATTAAGTTTGTAGGAATGCAAATTTTTTATAATGATTTCAACAATTAACAATTTCGTTCTTCAGAAAATAGTAAACAATAATACAATTTAACAATCCTGCTGTACATGATGAGTGAGGTTAGGTCAGCTAAGTTTATTCCACCATGAGCTTTTGCAGTTTACAGGAATTTACAACAGACAAATACAATGAAATATCTACACCCAAAGCGGGCCTTTTCGCTCCTGAGAGGGAAAACAAGAATATTGAAACGCGTGGATTATCTAAGTGTGGTACATCTGAAGACTAAAGCGAAGTGAACAAGATAACTCAGTGAGGCAAGATTGTAGAGAGTTGACTATCATGGGGGAAAAGCTTTTATATACAACGGACCAGGAGAAATGAATTTGTTACTGAATTGTCCTAGACATACTTAGTTTCCTGTCTTTCTTTAAGGCTTGTCCAAACCAAGTCCAAGTTAGCGGCATTGGTTTTTTAGTATTTGAAATATTAGTGAAGCAACAATTTGTTAGTAGCCCGAGAACAGTACTGCAACTTCAACTTCGTAGGCTCAAGGAGTTAGCAGCAACTCCCTTTTCTGGGTCCCCCATACCCCAAGAGACAACGACTTCGTCTCCCACCTCCCAGGTATAGGTATAGCCGAAGTAGGGCCACATAACTCCCCCAAACAGCAGCCTGCAACGCGACCCACGAACTAAACACTATTTGGTCTATCTGTTGCCTCGAATCATGTACGGACAAGCAATATAATAAGTAAAATATACAGTAACGCAACATTTTTTTTGGAAGTCATTTGGAAACAGGGCGAAATGACATCCAGCGGGCGTAACACGTAACGAGGCGCAGCAAAGCTACGAACATGCACAAACAAGCTACACTAAGTACCGAATTTTGGCCGGTGTCGAAAATAGCTATATGTCAGTTACAAGCGAACGGCGGGACCGAAAGGGGGCCCAAAACATAACGATAAGGCATTTTTTTCAAAACTCCTTACATTTGGCGTGGCTCTATGCCGCTTTGTGCCCTTTATTCATCAGTTCTTACTCAGTGTTGGTTAATTCAAGTCAACAGAGACAAAATAGCTTTTAAATGACCTCATGACGAAAGACAGGTAGTTATTAAAGGATTTATCTGAGTGGCAATCTAGTTATGTTAAGTTAGGGAATCACTTTGTTTTGAATTGACCGCGTCTGTGGCCTGAACTTTCGGAAATAGACAACATCTAAAAACAAATTACAACAACAACTTTAGCCAGCTATTCGCGGTGCCTGTGACTCATAAGTTCGGCAATTTATGCTTCTGCAGAGAAAGAAGGGCTGAATGGTACGAAGTTTCTGGGTTCGCGCGAGATCCACGGAATACTTCGAGTAACAATAGTGAACATTATTTTTAAACAAAGGCTAAAATTCTTAACAAGACATGTAGATACATGGCGGGTTTTATGACGTACCTAGCAGACAAAATGGCGGAATAACTGTAAAATATTAAATGGCTTTTATCTTGGAGTTTCTGGTATGCACGTGGAACAAATGCCGGTCAATTTCATGGCATTTTCATTATATCGAGTATGACAAAAAGAAATAGATAGAATGAAGGTTACCTGTAACTACCTCGTCCGGCACCACACACACAATTATTAATTTAAATTCAACCGATCCTTCTGGTAACGTAAAATTTCGACAAAGCAATTTAAACACCCGACGTATTTACAGGTAACCTTTTATTCTATCTGTTTCTTTTTGTCAGATTCAACATAATGAGGTGGCCCTGAAATTGACCGGCGGCTGTCCCATACTAGAAACTCCTAGATAACAAGCTTTTCGGTTTTTACCGTTGTCCGGCCAACCTTTTGTCAGCGTCACAAATAAAATGGCCGCCAGGGCGGAAAGCTAGTAGTCACCCCTTTGTTGTTCGGTCCACTACTGCTATTCAAACCTGGATAAATCATTGAATAACTACCTGTCTTTCGGTATGAGGCCGACAGCAGCTTGCGGTCATTTAAAAGTTATTTTGTCTCTGTCGACTTGAATTAACCAACACTGAGTAGGAACTGAAGACTAAAGGGCACAAAACGGCAAAGCGCCACGCCGAATATCGGGGTTTTGAAAAGTGCCTTATCGTTATTTTGTTTTGTAACTGACATCTAGCTATATTCGACACGGGGAAGCCAAATTTCGGTATTTAGTGTTGTTTGCTTGTGCATGTTGGTAGCTTCGTTGCGCCTCGTTACGTGTTACGCCCGCTTGATGTCACGACATCGCGCTTGGTTTCAAAATGGCTTCCAAAGAAAACGTTGCGCTACTGTATATTTTATTATTTTATCGTTTGTGCATATACAGTGTAAAAATTAAGTAAGGAATAAATTCAGTAACTCCGTTAGTATTTGCGCTACAAATAAAACTTAAATAGCATGTGGTAGGGCTAATTATAGCGCATCCGACGAACGTATACTAATTTTTTTCATTCCTTTTTTTTTACAGTTATGACGTCATCAATATATTTTTTTGGCAACCTATGTTTTTGAATTTACATTCGCAGAGTTTTTTTATTCTGATTTCAACGTTATCAAATACTCATTAGGTTACATAAGGAAAAAATTAAAAAAAACGGCACTAAATTTCAAATTAGTAAAAAAACTGTTCAGGCACAATTATTTTCTACCAATTCAGAACTTGTCAACATTGTATTGGTATCTCTATGGTTTTTTCTTAAATTCCGATAACATTAGACAGTTCTGTTAATTTTTTGAAATTTTACTAATTTGAACTTTAGCGCCGTTTTAATTCATTTTTTCTTTATCTAATCTGCTAAGTATTTGACAACGTTGAAAACAGAATAAACAACTCTATTCAAACGTAAAATAAAAAACATTGGTTGCCATTAAAAAAAATTAATGACGTCATAACTGTCAAAAAAAAAAAACTAATAGAAAACATTTGTATACGTTTCTCGGATGCGCTATAATCAGCCCTATCACATGCTTTTTAAGTTTTATTTCTAGCGCAAATACTAATGGAGTTACTGAATTTATTCCTTATTTAATTTCCACACTGTATGTTTCGAATCAACAGATATACCAAATAGCATTCATTTTTGTAGTTTTTGTTGCAATACTGCTTTCGAGATTTTATACGGTACCAATCGTGCGAACCTGATCTCTGGGGTCATTTGTCGAACGAGGGTCGTTTTCGAACTCGCTTGAACTTCATCCCGGGGCTGCAGGGTATTACGAAGTGGAGTGACTGTTAAGGGGGGTTTGACAGGTCTAGAAGTGAGGTTAGAATTATTTGAATTTTCAATCCAAGTTAAATTAAAATTTACAGTGCAGAGAAGCTTTACAGGGTAGAAATCGCAAATCACTGGCATGAAGCTATGATGCCATATACTTTTCATATTTTATTGTGTTATTACGTAACAATTACAATATTTTCAAGAGCCCGCCGTGTCGTTTACAGATTTCAAGTCGGTTGCATCTAAATTTTGCTCATTACCGAAAGTTCTCAAGTGTGTCTCCTCATTCTGTATTAAGTAGGCTACGATGTGATACTGAGTACATGTTGTTTAAAGTTGTTATATATAAATTAACTTGGATTGAATAGTTTTGCTGCAGAGAAGAGCGCTTTAAACCTGAAAAAAAGTTCGCGAGGCTTAATTAAGATGGCGCGCGTCGGATGAGAGAATTTGGCGCTATATTTGAATTCTCTCCTTTTGTTACATTAATTTATATTTAGCTGTCGTACGTGCCTTCAAAGTAGTCAAATACGCACGCTGTATAAACATTTTATTTCTAAATGCTATTTATTTTTTCAAAACTGGTAAAACAAAAAAACCTATACATCTTTATTCAAAATTTCCTATGCGTTTGCTTTTTGACAGTTTTGACATCATCGCATGATCAACGCGTCAGTAAATAATTTCAAGGCGAATTTTCAAGTTCTCAAAGACGAATATAAAAGTGCGGGAGGAGGAAAAAAGTAGCGGCATTCCATGAATTTTTAAGGAAGAGTTGGACCGGCGAATTCAAAAATATAAATAAACGGCGATATTTTAATATAAATTTTCCTTTTGAGTCACAAAGAAATGACACTCTGACTAAGGGGGTCTGTAACACCGACGTAACAGATGACGATGCTGAGGAACTGAAGATGTACGATGATACGATGCCGACGAAATTTCTATAGAATATTCTCAAGCCGGTACACCATTAGTAACTTGGCATTGTTTCTTATTTCTATTAATATATTACTAGCTTTTATATTGTATTTTGAATAAAAATAATGATTTCCTAACATAACCTCAAAAATCTAAATGTCAAAAAATTCCCGAGTTTTTTAAATTTTACCAGCTAATATTAAGCCATAATCACTTATTAAAATTACAAAACTGCAGTTGCAATGTGAATATTTTAGAAATTCAACTCGAATACAAAAAAGTTGCAGGCAGTTTGTTCGATGGGAACTTATTCCAAATTATTGGGAATTTTCGTGGAATATTGTTGCTGTTTATTAGTGGCTGCTCTACTTCACGTCTTCTCCGTCTTTTCTTCTCTTTACTCATCAACCATTCTCCTGATTACCACTCTAAGCAAGAGCGAATTAGAACTTACTTTCTAGTTAAGTCAGATTTTCTTCTCGTTGTTTTTAGTTTTCGGGAACATATTTTTTTTTTATTTGACATTTCACAGTATTTATAGACACTTCCTCGTATAGGAGTTAGAAGTTTGGACCCAGGTACGTCATTTTGGTCTATAGAAACCTCAACAAAAGGCGTTTAGCCATTTGAAGGACTTATAATGGTGTTCTTAGGTTATGTGAACTGTCGTTCCTTTCATTGCTTGCACTACTGCACGAAAGTATAAAATTAAGGACACCCAAACAAAATACAACACCAACAGATGCTTTTTTTTAGAAAATACTGGCCTTTATGTCTAAAAATCTATTTCAAAACCAGATCCAGTGTAAAAATAGTATATTGTGCAACTAGTGCAGCAATCGACAACGCCGAACGAGTTGAACATACTATTTCCTATTGCGAATGCGGAATAAATCCTGATATAAAATTGGAGTCTAGAGGAAAATTCAGCTTTCAGCAGATTGTCTGAATTTGCGTGTGCAAAGAATAATTTGTTTACTTTTCGCACCCAAATTATCAAATGGGCAAACAGTTACTTTTCAACCGTAACCAAGGCTGAAAAGATACTATTTTTCTACACGAGCAATAAAAATTATTGTATGCACTTTACCTATTTAATTTAAATACAAAAAGTCGATTTATTAAATATGTGCCCAACTAGTCTATCCCCCTTGCACAAATGGCAAAGCCCTCATTCTTTTAAACTGCCGCCGTTTATGAAAAACCTGCGATTGCGCAGATCCACCGTCCTTTTATGCTAAAATGGGTTAGGAATACAAAAATCATCCTGACAGTGAAGTGACAACGTGCAGCAGATGGATGGCAGATGTGTCAGATTGTAGATAACCTTGAACCGGGCAATAATATCCATCTCCCAAGGAAGACAGTTTTGATATTCTTTCTGCTCTCTCATATTCTACCAAATCGTTCATGAACTCAATTTTATTTCTGGCCCAAATATTACAACTAAATAATTGCTGCTGCCATCAACCGGCCAGTTTTGGCAAATTGCACCTAACAAACCCTCCTTAAGAGGGTTCTCCAGTGGCAGGTAGATTTTTGCCGGTCGAAGTACATTTTCCCGCAATATCTTTTTTTAATTTACAATTTTCAAAAAAATCGCTCTGTAGCTGCAAAGATCTATATTTTATCAACACGCCCACAAAATTTCAACGAAAAATCTTCAAAAATAAAAAAGTTATATTTAACGGCGCGCAAAAATGTACAAAAATGTGCGGCATTGAATGTAACTTTTTTATTTTTGAAGATTTTTTGTTGAAATTTTGTAGGCGTGTTGATAAAATATAGATCTTTGCAGCTACAAAGCGATTTTTTTTAATTTTTAGATTAAAAAAAAAGATATTGCGGAAAAATGTACTTCGTCCGGCAGAAATGTACCTGCCACTGGAGAACCCTCTTAACTTCTGAGCCAAACTTAGGTTGGAGTTTGCGGCGTGGATTCGGGCTACTAATAAATTGCTTGCTTCACAAATACTTAAAACACTTAATAACCAAAAGAATAGGGTGTTGATATTTCATTGTATCTGTCTGTTGTAAATTCCTGTAAACTGCAAAAGCTCAATGGCTGACCTAACCTCACTCATCATGTACACCAGAATTGTTAAATTGTATTATTGTTTACTATTTTTCTGAAGAACTAAATTGTTACTCTGTTGAAATCATGGGAAATTGTCAGTTATAATTTATTACTTGAATCATTATTGTTAACATTACGAAATCGCATTGATACCAACTTAATACGAAGACACTAGAAATTGTTAACCACAGTACGCAATCACCAAACTCAAGAGACTCCAAATTGTTCAAACTTAATAAACGTTTCAAACCATAATTTTTGTGTTATCAATTTACGCTCCACTCCTGATTAGCTCTCGCCATGTATCCAAAGAATCTGGGGTTTTGTTTCTTTTGGGAAAGCCATTACTTGTCTTGTCAAAAAAATAACACAACGTAGGGTTCTGTTTCTTCTTTCATTGTCTGACGACCACCGGCCAACCTTTAAAGTTCGCGGCTTTTTTCAAATTTGATGTTTGGTGACGTCATTGACATTTCATTTCTAGTTCAAATTTAAAAAGTTGCGGTAAGGTAAAGAGGGGCGTTATCACAACACCTAACCTATTTTCCTAATTTTTCTGGATTGTATTTTGTTGTTTAATAGGTTTTAGGTATGTAATATACACAATAAAATTTAAAAATAAAATGTATAACTTTAAAAAGTATATAGGTTATTGACGTCAGAGCGTTTTTTTTAGAATAGCCACCAGAAGCGCTAGTGTTTACGCTTCTCTTACGCTACGGGAGCTGCCTCAGCGTGATCCTACTTTAAGGAAATTTGTCTATGTTTTAAGAGCTAACTTCATAGGAGTAATAATTGGTTAAGCGAAGCTAAATAATTCTTTCTTTTCTTCATGTTTAATGATACTTATTCCTTTTAAATATTTAAACAGATATAAAACGATTTCACGTTAAGTTTAGATTACTGGTGAGTATTTATAATGGAATTTTAGCAACTTTATTTATTCCAAAAATTAATAGTTGTTTAAAGACGGCGTTCGGGAGGAATTGCTAAGAAGTGAACAGAAATTCGTGTTTCTGTTTGTATAAGTACTTTACATAACATCGCACATAAAATACATATAGTTGAAGTGATTCTAACATTGAGGTTAGAACTGGTGGTGAGTGGATCACAGTTAAGCCAAGACACTTTAGTAACTATATTAACAGGTGCAACATGTCCGTGCTGGGATTCCCAAAGGATGTTGCCAATTGGAACGCTGATGAATGGAAAGTTCACCATTGTAATTCCTGTAAATTTTTCAAAACTCCATCCATGTTCTTTATGAGCAATCATGGGAAGAGACATGCAATGGGGTTTCAGCCCTTTAACTGTGAAAATAGCAATCTTGAGACGTATATTTGCAACGATTGTGCCTTCCAAAGTGATGTTGCAATTATTCTCAAGCATCACATCTTGCAATGTCACTTAGTTGGCACCAATTCTGAAACTCGGACGCCTACAGGAAGTCAAAAGTATGGTTGTAGAAATTGCGGTTTTGAGACTCATTTCATTCTAATTTGGTTTCAACACGACTTAGAGAGATGTAGTGGAAAACATTCAATTCAATGGCATCATTGTGATCAATGTGAATATAGATCCAAGGCGAAAGTGACCCTAACCAAACATAAAATAAATAAACATCTTGAAGATCATAAAATTGAGTGGCATCATTGTGACCAATGTGAATATAGATCCAAGGCGAAGAGGAACGTAACCAAGCACAAAATAAATAAACATTTTGAAGATGATAAAATTAAGTGGCATCATTGTGATCAATGTGAACATAGATCCAAATTGAAGGAGAACTTAGAGAAACACAAAATATCCACACATTTGAAAGATCATGAAATTCAGTGGTATTATTGTGATAAATGTGATTATAGATCCAAGACAAAAACCGGTTTAAGGAGACACAACATATTTAAACATTTTGAAAACCATGAGGTTAAGTGGTATTACTGTGATCAATGTGAATATAGATCCAAGGAGAAAATGAACGTAACCAAACACAAAATAAATAAACATCTTGAAGATGATAAAATTGAGTGGTATCATTGTGATCAATGTGAATATAGATCTAAGGCGAAAATGAGCGTAACCAGACACAAAGTAGCTAAACATCTAGAAAATGATAAAATTGTCTGGCATAATTGTGATAAATGTGAATATAGATCTAAAATTAAAAGCGATTTAACCAGACACAACAAATATAAGCATTTAGAAGACAATGAAGTTCAGTGGTATAATTGTGATAAATGTGAATATAGATCTAAAATTAAACCCAATGTAAATAAGCACAAGAAACGTAAGCATTCGGGAGATCATCAAATTCGGTAAAAACATTTAAAAGATCATGGAATTCAGTTGCATAATTGCGATAAATGTGAATATAGATTTAATCAAACAACAAATATAAGCATTTAGAAGATAACATTCAGAGGATCATTAAGTAAATTCTTTGTAATAAACTATTTTCATCCTTAAATAAATTGTGTTTGTTTTGTAAAATTAGTGAAACAATACATTTAAAGAAAATAGCAAAAAAAAGTTTAATAATACTAAATGAATTGGTTGACAAATCTAATAAACTTCAGACCTTAAAGTGGCAATAAGGCATAAGTCCCATTAAAATTTTCAAAATAATAATAAAGCCGTTAAATTGAGGGTTCTGACCAAATGTACTAACTACTAAGAAGAATATTCTATTTAGTGACTGGAGTACTAACGTATGCGGCCTCAGTCAATTATACAGGGTGTAACAGAAATCGGTATTAATATTTTAATCAGTAATATAACAATAATTTTTCTTAATAAATGTTTGCCCTGAACACCGTAGTTATCGAGTTAAAATTAGTGGAAGTTTTGACCGCCCGACGTAAATAAACTAAAAAACTGAAAACATTGCGCGCACCCTCAACTCTTACGGATTACCTGGACACCCAGATAAAAAGACGTGCGCTGGCCTTTCCAGATCAGAACAAGAGCTCCTCTCAACTCTAGCTTCTGCGTCCTCTGGGTGAGGACCGTTAGCCGGAAGAGACCAATCTCTAGAAGTCTGCTTTTAAAACCTCTGTACATATTTTGTGAATATATATAGTTTGTTACTTCGTCCAAGTGTTTTGATCAGCGCCCCAAACACCAGCCCTAGAGGTAATTAGGATACAATTGTTGCTCTTTAAAAATTCTCCAAATGGTATAATGCAATACTCCAAACTGATTTGCTAATATTCGGTGGCACCACTTTGCAAAACACAAACACAAGGCACATAAGATTAACGCAAATTAGGCACACGGCGAAGTCTTAGGGGGAACTTCCTTGACCTCCGCTCGTGTATTCGCTGTTAGAAAAAAATAATTCATAACTTTAAAAACGAAAGTGAAATACAATAACAAATTACATAGTAGATAGAAATTTTGTTGCTCTTGTCAAGTTCTTTTACTGGTTAAAATTTTCATACCTATTTCTGTTACACCCTGTATATATTTCTTCAGAAATTGTTAAAACCGAATAAAACGGCCTATCCCACATCAAACCATAGACCATAAGTTGTTAATGTAAGTGTCTTCTTTAATTTCGCCACTGTATGTGAGTAAATTCATTAATTAAAGGCAAATGGCCTATTTTTTAGTTGACTCTGCCATATGCGCGACTGATATCGGGTGTCCCAGAGGTGTGTGGACCATCATTTACGCCCTTATTTTGAAAGATATCAAAACGGGATTTTCGGGGGACGATAGGCACGCAATATCTTCACAATTTAAAATTATTAGAAATCATATACAGAGTGTTCTAATATTAGTAATATACCAAAGTTATGTTACTATACTTTTCTGTCAATAATTTTTTATAGATCCAAACTTTAATACACACTGGTTGAAAGTCATCTAACTTGATATTTCTATACAGGGTGTACGGTTTCGCAAAATGTATATATTTTTTTTCAATGGAACACCCTATATTTCATTACACCACCAAATACCATTTTTTAAAAAAGCTTTTTTCCAATGTATGGTTTGCCGCAGCAAATGTTAGTACTTTAGGTAATTTCTACAAAAAACCTAGAAGTTTCCGGAAATTGCTAAAGATCAGATCGCCTTGGACCTGTTGCTATGGAGATAACCGTTTATTGTATAATTTATTAAATTACTTCAGAAATGACACCGAGAGGTAGACAGGCTTAGGTTTACCTAAGAATTCGATAGATATATCCTTTACATAACCAAACGAAAAAATCTAGAGTTACATCGGGTGATCTTGCTGGTCATTTGACAAGACCGCTCCTACCAATCCAACGTCTCGGCAACCATAGAAACGTACAGGAGCTCCATCCTGTTGCAACCACATTAAGGATCACTAATTCTGATGATCGCACCAGTGGGGATTTTCAGTGGCATAATAGTGCATGTTATGCCTCTTGACATGCACATTACTCTTCAAGGTTGCCTCATCACTGAACAAATTTCTGTTTAAAATATTTCTATTTCTTTCTAGAAGATTGAATTAACATGAGATTATTTAAATTTTAAATTACAGTAGGCTGTCAAAATTTAAAGTAGGTTGGCACTACTAACTTTTTACAATTTGATTTAAAATTTGAATGTCAAAGTGACTTAAGGTTGTCAATTAGTGAGAGACAAATTTCTTCCGTTGTTGAAGTGGGATAAAATTTTGTACATTTGTCGTGAGATTCTGATTACGGAATTAAACTTTTCAGAACTCATTTCATATAAAGATATATATTCGTAGTATGTCCCAATTTTGCATGGTTTAGGTTGGATATACCGACAGATGAATAAATTATTGTTAGATTTGAAATAAATAAATTATTATTATTTATTATGTAATGTATTATGAATCGTTTTTATAATTTTATTCGTAGTAACTAATTTGTTATTGTAGGAAGGTATATAATTTGTTTTATGTTTTTATGGCACCGACTTCAAAATTATAAAACAATTAATAATTAGGTAATAAACAATAATTTCTGAATTTCATTAAAAGGAACAATAAATAATTACATTAAGCGGAACAACAAATAACGCTGAAATTGAATATTTTTATTTTTTACTTTTTAGTTAACTTGTTACTTTGGGTTTTTTGAAGTCGGTTTCTTTTTTTTAAGGTTAATTATTTTACAATTTTAAGTGATTAAACAAAAATTAAATACTATAAAATCTACATATATAAAAACAAGAATTAAATGCTATAAAATCTATATAAAAACCAAAATTAAATGCCATAAAATCTATGCAATAGATAATGGTTGTTGGTTTTTATTCTATGACGTCATCATCAATTTTTTTTAAATGACAACCACATTTTTTTTGGTTTTGGTAGACTTTTTTCCTCCCTAAATGGTAAAATTGATACGTTCACGTAGTTACCCTTATTATCATAATTTTTGTTCCTAATTATTTGTAAGATACCTTTATAATTTTTCTATTCCTTTCCACTTTGTTCCATTTTAATTGTTTATTATTCCGTAACCCTTTTTTTAAGTTAATTTTTTTCTTCTTTTTTTCTCCGTTCCCTTTCTTTATCAAGCCTTAATTCTTCTTTATTTTGAATTGCTTTTAAAATATAGGGAAAAAAAATTCATTCATCATACTCCTAAAAATGAAGCAACTTTGTCATTTTTTTTATGAATAAACAAATGCTAATATGGGGTTTGTAATACCGTCTTACCCTGAAATAAGATGTCCTTTACCGACTTTTCACAACCGCATATTCAAATAATCAAAACTAAACCCGTCAAATCCAATAAAAGTCAAGTCCGCTGCAATCAAAACTATCTTGATTTTTGATGTGTGCAATTAAACCGCGGGGCGATGATCCTCTGTGTGGAGACAAGTCGTTACAGATTTCATTCCTATTCATTAGTTATTAATTGCGTTATGTAATGTTTTTAAGCAAATCGCTCGGACAGGTCAATTTTTTTATGCCACCTGCTATGCAATTAAAAAAAAACATTTTTAATTTCTTGCCAAAGAATTTCATTTCTATAAATTATTTCAATTAATAAATCATTTTGATCGCCGAAATATAGAACGAAAAAACAAACATTTTTTCGACAAATTGCTAATTGTCTTTGAATCTGAAAATTTACATAACCAGTTTACAATATAATTAAGATATTTATTTTAATTTACTTGTATATACATGTACAATAATCATGTCCTTTGTTTATTTGTATTTGCTTGGTCTCATCGTTTATACAGAGACAAGCAACTTTTTTTGATAAATACTGCAAAGTATTTTTACTCATAACTGGTCCGAATATCGGTATTCCGGAAGCTGGAAAGCATCATAAAAAAAACCTGCTGTGTTTGTGGGCTTTGTCTTCGCCGCACAATTTTATGATTTTATGGCTGAATGGTATGAATGGGTTCTATCTTAGACCGTTCCCCTGACTGCTGTAAAATGCGAGATCTTCCGCTCCAAGGCCACACCAAATTTTAAATTTTCTACCCAAGTTCCTACCCAATTATACAGCTTTCTGTATTTTTCAAGCTTACCTCAGAAATAATTTTCCCGACAAACATTATTGAATTTTATAGACGAACAACAATGCTAAGGCACGTGAGTTTTTTTCTAACGAAAGTTTAATTCTTGCTACAGGGTAACGTCTATTTGAAATTTATGAATTGTGCGTTGTTTTTCAGGAATAAAATTCCAAAGACATTCATTTATACTCCTGAAAATGAAGCAACTTTGTCATTTTTTTATGAATAAACAAATGCTAATATCGGCTTTGTAATACCGTCTAACCCTAAATTAAGATGTCCTTTATCGATTTTTCATAACCGCATAGTCAAATAATCAAAAATAAACCCGTAAAATTCAATGAAATGGTGCCATGTTTCCCGTGCATTTGGTATAGGCTCTATCGCTGGTAAATGACAACCTTAAAAAAAATCCTTCACGAAATACAACGTTGACAGCTTACTAACCTCAATGACATAAAGTATTTTTTTCTGCCATGGCAAAAAAGAAAACGGTGTATGTAAGTGTGTAAGTAACGTAGTTCGCAGTTCATGCAAGCAGCATAATACTGTGACGTTCTGGGAGAATCGCGGCGTGATGATTTCATCGTAGACTCGAGGAGGATCGCGACCGCAATTCTAGGCGAATCTAGAAAGCCGCTTCGCTCTTTATATACGATGCGAGAGATGCCGTCCAACTAGTCTAGTCGAGTCGCGTCGATGTCAAAGTCCGAATAAGCTACTGAGCGACATAATATATATATTTTTTATATTTATATATATACATATATATAAATGAATCGCCGTTCGTATGTCACGCTAAAACTCAAAAACTTAAATTTTTTTTGTTTAGTTCGACATAATCCAGGGATGGTTTAAAACTATTTTTCACATGGACATGGGGGCTCAAGAGGGCCCCTTGGGCTAGACCGATTTTTTTTTCTATATTTGGTAGGTATGAGAATAAGTGGGGTAAGCTATTTTCCACAAAGACATGGGGGCCCAGGGGGCCCCTTAGGCTGGACCGATTCTTATGTTGTTTTTTTTGTATATTTGATATGTATGGGAATAAATCGTAAAGTATTTTTCACATGGACATGGGGGCCCCCTTGGGCTGGACCGATTTTTATGAAGTATTTTTTTTTAATATTTGATAGGTATGGGAATAAGTCGTAAAGTATTTTTCACATTGGACATGGAGCCCAGCGGGGCTCTTGGGCTGGACCGATTTTTATTATCTTTGATTTGTTGGATTTGGCTCCGCACCAAATAGCAGAATAACTATTAGAACATGGACATGGAAACCCAGGGGGGGCTCGGGGTTATAAGTCTAGAAGGACTTTTATGATATTTGATTTGTTGGATTTGTCTCCGCCCCGAATAGCAGAATAACTATTGAAACATGTACAGGGGGATCAGGGGAAACCCTTGGGTTTATATTTCAAGAACGGTTGGACCGATTTTTATGATCTTCGATTTATTGGATTTGTCTCCGCCCCGAATAGCAGAATAACTATTAAAACATGGAGATGGGGCCCAAGGGCCCCCTTGGGTTTATAACTCAAGAACGGCTGGACCGATTTTTGTTATCTTCGATTTGTTGGATTGGTATCCGCCCCGAATAGCAGAATAGCTGTCAAAACATGGACAGAGGGCTCAGGGGCTCCCTTGGGTTTATAACTCAAGAGCGGCTCGACCGATTTTCATGATCTTTAATTTCTTGGATTTGCCTACGCCCCGAATAGCAGAATTAGAAAGTACAGGGCAACGACAACAAAGCCCCCCTGGTACACGGCAATTTGTCGCACCGGGCTTTAAAAATGAAAATCGATTTTTACGGAGTAAACTCCAAAGTTTCACTTCAGTTGCGCGTGGACTCCACACACAAATTTTTTGATGATATCTCGAAAATGGATTGAATGACTTTTTTCGAGGGCGAATAACTATTAAAAAAATTTCTCATACATTTTGTATGGGATCCGTATATAGCGTAATCTTTGATACATGACAGAAACAAAAATTAAGATGGCGTTGTATGCTGGTTCCGGTAATGCCAGTAGATGGCGTTGTGTGCATTATCCTTTTATAAAAAAGGAATTTAATTCAGCTAATAAGTTGCCCAACATTTATTGATTCTGAGGCGGTACAAAGTTCGCCGGGTCAGCTAGCGTTTAAATAAATTGTACACAGTTTGTTCAAATAAAAAGTTTTGTGAACCCGTAAACGCTACAATGCTTTTCCATTTTCGGTTTCATTTTTAGTAAAATCGTGTATATCATTTAGTTGGGTACGCAATGTAAATCGTATATTAAAAGAACGAGATTTTAAAAATGGCTTACTTAAAATATACGAAAAAGCGAGGGTAACAAGCATGAATGCATCAAACAAAAAAATTGAGAACTGCCTGAATATTTTATAGTTGGAATGGATTTTTTTAAACTGTTTCCGTTTTGTTTAATTTATTTTTCGTAATTGTTCTAAAAGAATATAAATGCTTAAATTTGATGAATTTGTTTTATTAATTTTTGGGTCTGGATTTTTTTGTGATATTGCTGATTAAATTTTAAACGCAGATTATTGTCACAGCAATGATTGATTTCACAATCGTAGGTACCTCTGACAATAAAACTAGTTTAAAATAAAATCCACCACTAATAAAATCAATCTTTCTAATTTTCAAAATATACAGGGTGTATATTAAACATTGGGGCGACTCCTTGGGCCTCTCCAAGACTATTTCCGAAAAACCGCCTTGTTTCGAATATACAAGGCGATAAATATTTTTTAACAAAAAAAAATTGAAGGAGTTATCCAAAAATCACCAAAGGACAAAATAGTCTTAAAAAAATGCTTCAAATTCGCCAGCTTACTCCCCAAGTCAAGTGTCCGTAAAGAAGTTTTATTTCAAAAACCCAAGGAGTCGCCCCGCTTGGAGAACACTAGCGCTTCCGTGCTTGTAGTCATCGCAACAGCAGCCGAATAAAGTATGGGAAGTTGCCTATCCGTCTTCATTAATATATCATTGTTATCTAACTTCATACGTGTGAGTGGTTAAGAGGGGCACCGGCGCGCGATTTCATAAGAGATGGCGCCACAAGCGAAAAATATGTTTAATTTTGTGGATGGATATCTCTGTTTGTAGGTGAAAAAGCAGTTTTTCCTCAACGTGCGAATAATACTCAATATTTGCTTAACAATATGGCACAGTTTCAAGCCACATCCTTAAATACATTTAAAGATCTAGCTAAAAATGGGATCAACAGTTTGGTGAAAAATTTTGTACAGATGGTGGTTAAAGTATGTCATTTTGTGTGTTATTAAAAGTAGAATGCGCAGCCAAAATATTTTTGTTCAATTAGTCGTAATTACGGTGATTCCCATCCAAAATACTTTTATTAATTAACCTCCTTGACCTTCAAGGAAATCCAACGTGGATAAGAACCACTCTAGTGTGGGCAATACGCGGCAGATGGCGCCAATGAAAACTAACAATTACAGTGATGTTATCTCCAACCAAGCTAACAATAAAAAAAAACACGACGCGCTTGTTTATTGTACACTTTGCTGAAAACTGCTGCGCTCAGTATTTAAAGTTTGAAAAACAAACGCTCTGGAGCGGAAGTTTGACATTATTGGGGTCCATTTTACATTTCAATTTCATTCTGACTGATTATCCTACTAGTAGATAATAAGAACAGTTGACATTAATGTTTAATCTAGATTACCGTATTTTTGATGTGTTGACTTCACATTTCTTGTCTTTTTACCGACTTCAAAAAAGGAGGAGGTTCTATGTTCGGCTGTATGTATGTTTTTTTTTTATATACAGACTCATTTAAAACTCCTCACTCCAGATTTCTCGGAATTGATTATTGTGATTGAAAAATCCTCGAACAGGTCTATTTTGTTTGCCAGGGGCACATCTTCTCAGGTGTCTTTCAAGTTCCGGCATTTCACCCTCTTCGCGAGGGGGTTGTTAGCCCCAAAATCTTAAATGGCACTAATGGGTCGAGTGATACCTCATTTGAAAGGTATTGGAGAGCTCTATACAACCAACCACTTACTTTTAAATCTTTTGGAGTTTTGACCGCAAAAAACGATAATTTTCGATTTTCAAAATAATCCACATCTTCTCATGCTGTGTTCCACAGAAACCACAAAGACAGGCATGTAACTGCTGAAATTAGGCTTTTTACGGTAGAGAAGCCTCTTTTCAACTTCGCAACTTAATTCAACTAAAACTTCTCAGTATAATAATATAAACCACACGGTGGAAGAGCCTTTTCTTATCGTCGCACTATTATTGCCCGCGATGCTTCGCATGTTGGGCAATAAAATAGCTTGGCTAAGAAAAGTGTTTTCTCAACCTTGGTGTATAATTATACTATTCAGGATACCTACCCTTTATTGTTAGTATATCAAAACAGTCAGTTTGATTGAAAAGTCACTCATAATAGTCAGGAGGAAATTTTTGTTTATAATTTCACTAATTAATATCAACCACAGTCTACTTATATTTTAAATTTATTATTCATTAATTTATTAATTAATTTATTATTTATTATTATTATTCTAAAAATTATTATTTCAAACCATGAGAACTGCGAAAATTGAAACTTTTTCTGTTAGTTTTCTTGTTTTGCAATTTCTTCGGATCTGAATATAAAAACTTCAGAAATTGCTGTTCCAAAGACTCCTCTTCTGACTTAGACCCTAATATTGATTTGAAAAGCTGCTGGAAAATTTTAATGTTTTTTGCTCATAACAGCTGAATATTTCCAACCTCCAAGTTTCTTTAATGTCAGCAGGTCTCCTCCATTTTCTACCAAAAGAGTGGCTGCGGACCTTCTAAAACAGTGACACGTATACTTTTCATGGTATTTCATTTGTTGATGCTCCGCAATTTTTCCTATCGAATGAATGCCTACAAATTGTCGAATACATTTACAATTCCTATCATCCAAGAAAAATCGTTGGCTCTGGAACTTGGATGGTCGTATCAATGACGTATATTTTCTAAACAACAAATTACAACCTTTGAAGGGAGTATCCTGTTGGGTGATCACAAATTTTCTAGATGTTTTAACTTTTGTTTGTTCTAATGTTACCACTACAATATCTCCTCTATCTATATATCTATATTCTATATAAAAATCGATGTGTGTATGTATGTATCAATTAGCCCAGCAGTCCTGTGACGTTTGGTACCGATCGGATGAAACCCAAGAAAAAAAATAATTAAGAGACAGTTTTAGTTTTGAACAGTGACAGACATAAAATGTCACTCGTCAGTGTACTTTGTTTTACCTTATTTTTTGGCTGTAGCAACGTGCGCCGGGTCCAGCTAGTTCTAAATATTATTCAAGACTAGTTTAATTCTAATAAGCTCTTCACGGCGATAGGCCCCAAAAATACGAAGCAACAATATAACTTTTTCTAACAAAAATTGGATATCAGAAACAAAAATCTTATTGTTTATTCCTCTTTTGGAACTGCAGGCTTTTAGCTTCTCCTCCATGAAGTAAAATCTGGGTATTCCATTTCATATCTACGAGACATTTTTCCTAATAATAAACACTTACTGGCTACAAAAGCTTATACTCACCTACATCGTCAGGAACTCAGGTTGCATCACGAAAGTACGAAATTCCAAACACGTTTTTTTCTTCACACGTCAGGAAAACGTGACCTTGTATACGTCAATAGGTAATGACAAATGGCCATTTCTTTGTCAGAATTGGATTTCGTGGGCGATTTTTGGCGTTGAAATAAAAAAACTAGCATTTGTTTTATTCGGAAAAAAGTGGGTTATGCTAAACAATTTGGAGTTTTTTGTCGGTATTGCCAAGGGTAATGGTATTATGAAAAGTATTGAAGGATATCATTGGTCAACAAAATTTTGTAACAAATAAGGTACTTACTGGTTGGGCAAAAAGAACTCGATCGATGTCTTTCAGAATTTCAATGATATGGTCGGACGCTAACTACCATTCATCATATAATACAGTAAAACTATTCGTATCTAAGATACTATAATTTCAATTCTATCATACCAGATCTTGTTTTCAGGTAAAAGTTTCCATGTTACACACAAAAAGTGTATTTTTGTTGACCAGTGTATTTCCACTTATTGGTCTCACGACGTTAATAACTACAAGAAATCATACAATGTTATTTACATACATGTTATTTGACTGACCCCCTTAGTGTTTTTTTTGGCCCCTTGTTTTTTTTCCGCTTCTTTCTTCTCCATCTTTTTTTTATGAGCTTCAATTGCAGCTACAATATAAGGAGGATCCACGCACTTTTTATTTTTTTTTAAATTTCCTCGGACAATTTTCATAAAATTGGCATAATTTAGGAAGCATTTTGGAAATCCAGAAATTTTCATCCCTCATAATAATTTCCACATGAATTGGCACCTGATCATTAACATAAACGACGAAATAGCATCTCTTCCGTTTGGTTACATTGAGCTGGCCCTGTACCTAATGAAGAGTTATTATTATAAAGACTGTTACAAATTATTGACTGTTCATAAGCACCTGAAAGTAGTAATTATGTTGTCGCTTTAAAGTAAGCCCATTATTGTCACTTTTCGTTAAAAAAGAGTTTCCCAAAAGAGGAACCAGTTCTTCGAGAGAGTTAAACTTCTTATCTGGAGCATAAATACATTTAACTTCCACTAAAGCATCGTCACCAATAAGTCCTTGAAAGAAATGTAAAAATTGAAACAAAAGTTTTTTTTTCAACACTATTATACCATCAGGGGAAGCGGCCAAAAATCCATGCTCTTCATCGATCCATATGCCCGAACTTTGAACACGCAAATTGTGTTGCTGTTCAAATTTCAGGATAGCTACTCCTTCTTTAGCGATGCCGTATTCAGTAGCTTCTGTAGAGAAATGGGTCCCTTTCAAACATGTCTTCACAAGTGAATGACATGGTGTGTGCGCTCGCCGGTGTATAACTTTTCCAAATATAGAGGCAGTTAAACGTAATTCTCGTTCAGCTTCAAACACCTTGTTCCCAAATTGACCCACTGACTCTTGCTGAATTTGCTGAATACCCTCCTTAGTCACCTGTTTTTTTTTTAATTTTTTATTAATAGATAAATGACGTCAACACGCAACATAATTATACCTGCAATCTTTCCATTATTAATTTAGATTCATTAAATATAAATTCCTGATCTTCTAGAGTTTCTGGTTCATCTGCACAAGCCCCATAATCTGTGTTCTTTTCTACTCCAATTTTACGTTTCTTTCGTTCCATATTTGTATCTTCATCTTCAAATAAACGCCTTCTTGCTTTCATATTTTTTTTTAAGTATTGCTTATCAATATATGAGGAAAAATGTTCTCCTGGACTGCTACCCGTATACTTTTTCCATGGGCTGCGGTGCCAATTAATAGCTCTATTAAATCGTAAACCAGCAAGATGAACTCGTCTCTCGTAGGATCCTCTTTGAACAAGATTCAATCTTTTTCCCATTGTGAATCGCGCAACTATATTCATCAATCGCTCGGCCGTGTTATTATTTTCATTTGTAATTAATAAGTGCGCTTTTCGCACTAATAAATTCAACGCACCTATAATAAACAATCTTAGTACATTGTAAATCTGTATATGCTATTTGTAACATCAACTTACCTTGCAAATGATTATAAATGAATGTAGTTTTCAAATCAGGTATCTGGTCATTCGTCTTTTCTCCAACATTATTACATATACCTTCCCGGCAGACTGAGTGATCACCGAAAACATGGTGTAAGCTTAATTTTAAGTCGTCGCGAAGAAGTTGAACACTTGGAGTTTCTTTTTTGGCATGCTCGTAAATAGAGCATTTGGCTCTTTTTGTAAGTGCTTGTATTTTTTTCAAAGTCAAAATTTTTCTGCCCCTTAATTCAATGGTTTTGTCTGCCTTGATTGTTCTTAAGTGTTTCCCAAAATTTTTCAGCGCATGATTGGTACACTCAATTTTTCTTACATCGCTGCCATATGGGACTTTATTTTTAATATTTGCAAAAACACTTGAGTCCCCATCCGCTATGAATTGTAAGTACCTTACGCTGTGCATTTCCTCACTTTGAGAAAAGCCCTCTACAGCCATATCAGGTTCCATACTTGAAGCTGAGTCTGTCCAGTTTTTGTGACAGATGTGTTCCTTGGCCAAACTTCCTTTGCTTTCGGCCTTAGCACAAATACAGCAAAACTTATTTCGGACTGACACAAATAATAACTCCTTCGTGAATCGACCAATTATTCCTACCATCCCCGAGAGAGCATTATAATTTGTACCATAGGAACGCTTGCTCCAAGAACCATCAACATAGACCGTTATCCAATGTACACCATCAGCACATACTTGTCCTTTTTCAAGAGCATTATTTCTTTCCTTAACCCCGGCTGCCTTCATAGAACTCCACAATGAATTTCTCCATACCTAATATAAGTAATGTATTATATAATATACAATATTATATAAATGACAGCTGAATTGTATAAAAAAGAACTTACCGCACCAAGCTTTGTTTCTATATCGTAAAACATACAATCTTGCATGCATGGGATATTCATGCAACTGAGCAGCTCTTCTAAATGTCCAAATGTACTGCCTGTAGCCATAGTACCCCACACTGCCCCATGATTTATTTCGGACTTTTTTTCCGGATTTTCCGTTTCATGCTGAATGATGGCATCACATTGAGTACATTTAAAAATTATAGAACTGTTGAGACCCTTATTTTTTTTTTTCTTTATGGACATATAACTTCCCACATGTACATACTTTAGAATGGGCATATTGCAGGTTTATTGCCCATTCCAGCACATATCCCAGTTCTACTATCCTATTTCCAGAAATCACGGGTTGTGTAGTAGCACTCTCTTTTTCTATACTCAATGGAGTTTCCATGATCCTTAAATAAAACAAAATGCACATAATTTTAGAAAATTATTAAACATAATTATATACTTTTGATATTCTGGGGTAGATATTTTACCACTTGATTGAAAGCTTGTTGGGCTTTTGTTTTTTCTAGCTGGCGGGTACATTTTTGAACACCAATTTGCAGGCCTAAAATAACATTATACGATAACGTAATAGTAATTTACAACATAAGTAACGTTATCTTACGGGTTTTACCTTACAAGAGAAATGTTTGAAGAACGAGCGACGCGAGGAGCAAGTAATGTAAAAGCTAATAATGTTACGCATACTGACCATCATAACCGTACAGGATAAAATAAAATATTTTTTGACTGAGATTTGAAATAAAAGACTTATCATTGTTATTTACCGTAAATTAAGATCACTTTCAACTTCGGTCTCAACCACTGGGTAGGGATGATCACTTTGTACATCTCTTCTTAAAACATCTTCATTATTATTCACAATGCTAACTCCAGTATTTTCAATATCTTGAAAAATTTGAGTTTCTTCGATGTTCGCCTCGATGTTAGCATTTTCAAGTTCCTCACAACTGCAATTAATTTAATCTTAAGTAAATTGTGCCGATCGTACTGTAAAAACTTTTTTCTTGGACTTAAATGATATTATGTATATTACCTTCCAGAAGTAACATTGAGAAAATTCTTTTGCTGTTTCCGAATAACCCATGCTGTTTTGCTTGCTTTTGATGTTTTATTTCGTTAGCACTTTTTTGCATTGTTTTTGCCTTTGTTACCCATATCGACGCTAACACTTAACACTCACACAAACTGTTAAAAATGTAAGTACACCGCACACCACGTCGTTGAAGAAACCCAAAAAGTCTTAAAAAAGACTGATTTATTATTGTCTTTGTTGGCTATTAGTATAGCACATGAAAATCTCAAAGGGATAAAATAATAAAAATAAAATCACGGTAATCAATATAGACGAAGCTCTCAGAACGAACGGATTCAAACTGTTGACTTGACTACAACAGTCAGACATAAACACGCCGCTTATTTAGTCACCTACAAAAAATAAAGAAAATAAAGAAGTTCTCATAAAAAAATTGCTCTCCGACATGTACACCTGTTATACAAAGCGAGATTGCCGACTGCAAAACAGAGCCGCATTAAAAATTATTTGTTTAGTTCCAGTTTCATCATCACTACTACTCAAATCCGATTCCGTATCTGTAATATTCTCCAATATATATTATAGCCCCTAGTTTCTGCACTAGTGCTTGGTTTAGCATCATTTTTCCAGGGTCGAAACATCATTGCACCAATACACTAAATACAACACAGAAATATTAATTTAGAATTTCAAAACACAACACAGCACTTAACGGACACAATTAACGAAAATAAATGCGACAAGGCGCGAAAAAAAAAACAGTTCGATCCTGTTTGATCAAAATCGCGTGAGAACTCCTTTATTTTCTAGAAATAGGTGGCGTATTCTATAGATTCACCTTTTGATGAGTTAAAATAAAAACTCGAAACCGGTCGTGATATTCATAGAAATTTATTTCAAGCCAAAAAGGACCCATTAGCATTCCTAAAAAAAACATTTTCAGCTAGTTTTATTTTAATTCTTGTAACAAGATTTTATGGTAAAAACAATACATTAATACATTAAATTAAACCCTATATTAGGCGAACTTAATCTCTTTCACGAATTTTTCAATTTATATTTATATTTATATTTATATTTTAAATTTAAATTCAAAGATTTTGTTAAAACATCGAAAACGTGAACCATTGATAACCAAGATAATAAAAATCGATCCAGCCGTTCTTGAGTTATAAACCCAAGGGGGCCCCTGGGCCCCCATGTCCATGTTTCAATAGTTATTCTGCTATTCGGGGCGGAGACAAATCCAACAAATCAAATATCATGAAACCCCTTCTTGAGTTATAAACCTAGGGGGGGGGGGCTTGTCTATGTGTTAAATAGTTATTTTGCTATTCGGGGCGGAGGCAAATCCAATAAATCAAAGATCATAAAAATCGGTCCAGCCGTTCTTAAGTTATAAACCCAAGGGGGCCCCCTAAGCCCCCCTGTCCATGTTTTACTTCATAAGAACCTTCCTCAAACTTAAAAAATATTTAAAAAATTGATAAATTGGTCCATCCGTTCTCAAGTGATGGCGTGACCAAGGAAAATAGGGATTCATTTTTATACTTATACATATACAGGGTGGAAAGTTTAACTGGAATAAATTCAGTATCTTCACTACAATTGATTTTGCGAAAAATACTTGAAACACGTCCAAAACTTCCACATGAGAGAATATGGTATCAACAGGATGGAGCTCCACCGCAATATGCTGCATCCGTTCGGCGTTATTTGGACGACATTTTTCATAATAGGTAGATCGGAAGAAAAGGTGCAATAGAATGGCCAGCAAGACCACCAGACCTCACTCCTCTTGAATTTTTTTTTGTGGGGGTATCTTAAAAGTAAAGTCTACACCACAAAACCCGATAATCCTGAAGATTTGCAACAACGTATTACCTATGACATTCAGCAAATCACTTCAGAAATGTTGTAAAATGGAAGAAATGGATGTTATTATTGTCTTGCATTTTGTCAAGAAAGACTTGATGAACATATTGAACATCTGTTACATTAAAAAAAACATTATACTTACCTAAAACGAGATTTTTTTAATTCAAGTCCTACAATTTTCAAACAGTAAACCTACCAAGACAGAAATAGATTAAAGTTGTTTTTATTTATTTCTTCTTACATTATTAGCTGGAAAAGTAAAAAAATATATATATATATATATATATATATATATATATATATATATATATATATATATATATATATATATATATATATATATATATATATATATATATATATATATATATATATATATATATATATATATATATATATATATACATATATATATATATATATATATATATATATATATATATATGGAAAAAAAATATATATGAAATATATGAAAAAAAAAATTAAGGCTAGAAAGCTGATCCCGCTAAAAAGTGGCGACTTAAAAACAAAAATGTGTTTCAAGAATTTTTTTCAAAATCAATGGCAGTGAAGATACTGAATTTATTCCAGTTAAACTTTCCATCCTGTATAGATTGGATTTTACAAGTTTTTTTCTCGCGGATTTTCCTTTATCAAATGCGATCCAAGTATAGTACGCGATCATCAAAAGCGCACGTTCCCGAGCTCGTCCCGATCGCATCGCGGTCGCTGAGATTCTTTCGAAACCATCGGAGGACATGGGAAAGATCTTCACTGACCGCGGTCGAGACTAGCTTAGCTCGCGATGCGACGGGACTACGACCGTCTAATGAATTTTAGCCTTTACTGGAAAAGTAAAAGACCGCAACCTAGTGCTTACAGTTTATTCAGTATGCAGGCGGTATATAAGCAAAGTCAGATTCAACATTTTTTTAATACATAGTTCTATTGTGATTCTATTCTAATTGTAAGATTTATTTCAGCAATCATAAACGTATCGTCGTATCAATACAGTAAATTCACGGTCATCTTATTTCTAACTTTACATAATAAAGCCTGTGATAAAGCTTCGCCGCGAAACATTATCACCTACGGAATGTATCATGTTTGAAAGTTTTGGACGCCGTCAATCTTGTGCGATTTTGGAGATAAAAAAAATACAGTCTACATCTAGCGTTAACAATTAAAACCATGCTACCATGATAATTACAGAACAGGTTCTGACATCGGCAGGCAGATTTGTGAGATCTTGATCAAATCCGTATCTTCGCGACCTCTACCGTGTAACATTGTTATTACTATTCAATTCTTCTATCCCCCCTACTTTTGTTCCCTCCTTAAGGTGCTAAAAAATAATTCTTTCTTTTGTACATTTCATATTAATTTTAAATATTTAAACGGTTTCGCATTAAGCTTAGAGCTACTGGTGAGTATTTACGATGCAATTTAAGGCAATTTATTTATTCCCAAAATTAATAGTTATAAAAAGACGGCGTTCGGAAGGAATTGCTAAGAAGTGAGAACAAAAATTCGTGTTTCTGTTTGTATGAGTACTTTACAGTACATCACACATGAAATACTTACTGTAAAAACAACAGTTGAAGTCATTCTAACATTGAGGTTAGAACTGGGGGGTGAGTTGATCACAGTTAAACCAAGACACTTTAATAACTCTATATTAACAGGTGCAACTGGAACACTAATGAATGGAAAGACGTAATTCCTGTAAATTTTGCAAAACTTGCAAGACGCATGCAATGGGGTTTCAGCCCTTCAATTGTGAAAGCAGCAATGTTCAGATGTATGTTTGCAAAAATTGTGACTTCCAAAGTGATCTTGCAATCGTACTCAAGCATCACATCTTGCAATGTCACTTAGCTGACAGCAATTGGAAGCCTACAGGAAGTCAAAAGTATGGTTGTAGAAATTGCGGTTTTGAGACTCATTTTATTCTGATTTGGTTTCAACACGTCTTAGAAATATGTGATATTGACAAACATTTAATCCAATGGCATTATTGTGATCAATGTGAATATAGATCTAGACTTAAAGGCAACTTAAATATACACAAAATATGTACACATTTAAAGGATCATGAAATTCAGTGGCATCATTGTGACCAATGTGAATATAGATCTAAACTGAAAACAACCTTAAACATACACAAAAGGTATAAACATTTAAAGGATCATGAAATTCAGTGGCATCATTGTGATCAATGTAAATTTAGAAGTAAGAAAAAAGCGAATTTGAGGAAACATAAAATACACAAACATTTAAAAGATCATGAAATTCAGTGGCATAATTGCGATAAATGTGAATATAGATCTAAAATTAAAAGCAATTTAATCAAGCACAACAATTATAAACATTTAGATGATAATGAAGTTCAGTGGTATTACTGTGATCAATGTGAATATAGAACCAAGGAGAAAAAGAACGTATCCAAACACAAAATAAATAAACATCTGGAAGGAAATAAAATTGAGTGGCATCATTGTGACCAATGTAAATTTAGAACTAAGAAAAAAGCGAATTTGAGGAAACATGAAATGCACAAACATTTAAAAGATCATGAAATTCAGTGGCATAATTGCGATAAATGTGAATATAGATCTAAAATTAAAAGCGGCCTAATTAGACATAACAAATATAAGCATTTAAAAGATAACGAAGTTCAGTGGTATCACTGTGATCAATGTGAATATAGATCCAAGGAGAAAATGAACGTAACCAAACACAGAATAAATAAACATCTTGAAGATGGTAAAATTGTGTGGCATCATTGTGATCAATGTGAATATACATCCAAGGCGAAAATTAACGTAACCAAACACAAAATAACTAAACATCTAGATGATGATAAAATTGAGTGGCATCACTGTGATCAATGTGAACATAGATTTAAATTGAAAGAGAACTTAGAGAATCACAAAATATCCACACATTTGAAAGATCATGAAATTCAGTGGTATTACTGTGATAAATGTGAATATAGAACTAAGACGAAAACGCGTTTAAGAAGACACAACATATATAAACATTTAGAAGAGAATGAAGTTCAGTGGTATTACTGTGATAAATGTGAATATAAATCTAAGACGAAATCGGGTTTAACAAGACATAACATATGTAAACATTTAGAAGATGATAAAATTCAGTGGCATCATTGTGATCAATGTGAATATAGATCTAAGACGAAAGTGAACGTAAACAGACACAAAATAAGTAAACATTCAGAGAATCATTAAGTTCAGTGATAAAAATGTGACAAATTCCATTACAGGGGTAAACGAGAGTCAGATAAAAAATATCTACTTTACAATAAACCTTTTTTATCCTTAAATAAAAATAATATGTTTGTTTTTAACGATAAAATAAACTCACCACCTCAACTACATTTTTATTCAAAAATTCCTACGCGCTTTACTTGGGGCAAAATACAGAAAGACTTGGAGAACGTCTTTTCGGTAGTACATTACATATTACATTGAATTGGAACGGCAAATACTCTTATATGATATGATATGATCACAGAGAAATGGGTAATTTTCTCTTGGACGATATTCTACCAATCATAAGTTCTCCGGCATACTGACATCGACGTAACAATAATGAGGACGGAACTGAAGATGTTCATTAAATATACGTTGCCGAAGAAATATATTGAATAAAAATAATGCTATTCTACAAGATTTTCTATCATAACCTTAAGAATCTAAATGTCAAAAAAATTCCCCAAACTCCTCAAGACCAAGTCGGTGCAGTGTTGCCGATAGTATTTTCCGAAAAATTGCGACGTTGGCAAGTTTTTAAAATATAAACAGCTTATACTTACTATTAAAACCTAAATAGACATAACGTCCTGTCAAATATTTGAGGTATGGGTTAGACACAGAAAATACAGGTATGTCCCAAAAGTCATATCTAATATATTTAAACGGGCAATTCTTGTATATATCTATATTTCGCGGATCTCGGAAACGGCTCTAACGATAAATTTTTCAAAATGACTATCTGTACATAAAGCAGTTGGCAATAACATTTTAACCAAACCCAAAGCGGTTAAATTGAGGGTTCTGACTAAATAGGTTTCAAATTTATCGATCTGAGTCCCAAGACATGGGTGGGAAATTTAATTTTATGTTTAAATTCATTTGTGCAACATACAGGAGTAATATATACTTTTTCTAAAATTAAAAACTTGTCTTTATTTTCTAATATACAGGCTGTCCCATTTAAAACTCCCCAGTCCAGAATTCTCCGAATTGATTATTGTGATAGAAAAATCCTCGAACAGGTCGATTTTGTTTGCCAGGGGCACGTCTTCTCAGGTTCCTTTCAAGTTCCTGCATTTCGCCCTCTTCGCGAGGGGACTGTTAGCCCCAAAATCTTAAATGGCACTATGGATTTTTTGTATATTTGGCAGGTACGAGAATAGATGGTAAACTATTTTTCACATGGACATGGGGCCCCCTTGGGATGGATCGATTTTTCGCCTCGACCGATTTTTATGATTTTTTTTTTGTATGTTTGGCAGGTATGAGAATAGGTGGTAAATTATTTTTCACGTGGACATCCCCTGGGCCCCTGTGTTATTGATTCTGAGGCGGTACAAAGTTCGCCGGGTCAGCTAGTAATTATATAAAATTCCGGTGTGCGTGTGTTCGTAATTCTTCTCCTCCTAAACGGCTTGACCGATTTTGATGATTTGTTTTGTGGGTTTGAGTGGATCCCTGAATGGTTCTTAGCCACAGTTGTACCCGATAGGTGGCGCTGCTGTGGAGATCCAGAATTTTTTCTGACCGATTTTGATGATTTCTTTTGTACTTATGGGGTCACCTGAATGGTACTTGCCACAGTCGAACCCGGTAGGTGGCGCTGTTGGAGAGATCCAGAATTATGTTTTTAATTCCTATTTCAAAAAAAGACCAAATCGGTCTAGCCGTTCTCAAGTGATGCTCTTACCAACGAATATATTTTGTTCATTATTTATGACTTTTGGGACATAACTGTATTTCATACCTCAAATATTTGTCAAAACATTGCAACTATTTTAGGTTGTAATAGTACATACACTGTCCATAGGAATCCTATTTTAACTTTTATCTGAGGCAAATCCTTGGCTTTAAATAAACGGATACACACACTATTTCTCTTAATTTTGATGACCATTTTGACCATTGCTCCTAAATTCAAAAATATCTCCACAATAATAGCGATTTTTAACACTAGTGAGCAAGTTGAGTCCAGATGTTGGGCGCACGAGCCCTAGGCGAGGGCCTCATCTAGATGAGTGTAAAATATGTTTTTTTTTCACAATTAAAATACAAAACATTATCCAACACAAAATGTTTATTTGCATAAAAAAGGTGTATTGTTTTTGAAATTGCATTCTGGACTTGGTGGGTGGGAGATCCAAAGTTGCATTTCTTGCAGTTTCCGTAATATCAAGTGCAGTAATTTCCCTACCCGTAAGATCACTATTTTCCCATTATTATTATCAACAGAACAATTTTATAATCTGTAGTAAATTAGCCTAACAAGAGCAAACAATACACGGCAAGACTCTTTAATACTTTTATTTAACCGAAGCCTTACGCCAGAGAGGTTAAAATAACAAACTCACACAAGCTAAGAACCAACTTGCACAAGGACTTTGGGCAAATATTTTCACTAAATTCACATAAATGAGAAACTGGTCGTCTGAAACCCTTAAACTATTGAACAAGCCACGAATGTTATGACCCAGGACAGCCTTAGATATGTTAAAATCCTCCCTCTACGAGCTCGGATTTCAATCTGACATCTGCGGCTGTAATAAACGTCATAATATTTCTAGGTATGTTAATAGCTATAATTGGTCGTAACGTTTCCGTGAGAGAATGCTGCTTTTGAGATTTTAGTGCAATAGAGTTCTTTCGGGTTTACAACGTACAACTGACACCAGAGTTTCTGGTACTTTGGTAATTCTAGCGTTTGTTTAAAAATAATGTTCACTATTGATACTCGAAGTATTCCGTGGACCTCGCGTGAACCCAGAAATTTCGCATCAGTTGCATTCAGCCCTTCTTTTCTTTGTAGTAGCATAAATTACCAAGCTTATGAGTCACAGGCACCACGAATAACTTGCTAAAGTCGTTGTTGTAATTTATCTTTAGATATTGTTGTCTATTTCCGAAAGTTCAAGTGTGTTGTTGACTTCTAGTTACCGAGCCCGAACCACAGGCGTGTTCAATTTGAAAAAAAGTGATAAATCCTCTAATAACTACATGTCTTTTTTTATGAGGCCGACAGCAGCTTGCGGTCATTTAAAAGCTATTTTATCTCTGTTGACTTGAATTGACCAAACACTGAGTAAGAACTGCTGAATAAAGGGCAAAAACCGGCATAGCGCCACGCCGAATGTCAGAGTTCTGCCGATTTCCGAACTCATCGTTCGTTTGTAGCTGACATGACTGACATCTAGCGATATTTGACACCGTGGAAGCCAAAGAGCGGTTTTTAGTGTAGTTTGTTTGTGCATGTTGGTAGTTTTTAACTTGCGCCTCGTTACGTGTTGTGCCCGCTGATGTCCTCGCATCGCGCCCGTTTCAAAATGGCTTCCAAATAAAACGTTGCGTTACTGTATATTTTATTATTTTATTGTTTGTCCCTATATGTTTCGAATCGATGTTTCGAATTCGATAGACCAAATAGCATTCATTTTTGTAGTTCTTGTTGCAATACTGCTTTCGAGATTTTATACGGCCCCAGTCGTAAATACCTGCTCTCTGGGGTCATTTCTCAAACGGGGGTCGTTTTCGAACTCGCTTGAACTTCCTCCCGGGGACTGCAGGGTAAGACGAAGTGGGGTTACTGTTAACTTCTGAGTCAAACTTAGGTTGGAGTCTGCGGCGTGGATTCGGGCCACTAATGACGTGCTTGCTTCACAAATATTTAAAATAATAAATAACCAAAAGAATAGTCCCCGAGGGAAGTGCCGCTAACTTGGACTTGGTTTGGACAAGCCTTAAAGAAAAACAGGAAACTAAGTATGTCTAGGACTAACGGACAATTCAGTAACAAACTCATTTCTCCTGGTCTGTTGGATATACCAGTTTTTCCTCCATGATAGTCAACTTTCTACAATCTTGCCTCACTGACAGACAGTTATCTTGTTCACTTCGCTTTAGTCTTCACATCTGATCTACATGTTGTCTATCACTCCCTGACTCAGATGTACTCAACTTAGATAACTCCATGCGTTTCAATATTCTTGTTTTCCCTCTCAGGAGCGAAGAGGCCCGCTTTGGGAGTAGATATTTCATTGTATCTGTCTGTTGTAAATTCCTGTAAACTGCAAAAGCTCATGGTGGAATAAAATTAGCTGACTTAAGACTTTTCCGAAGAACTAAATTGTTAATTGTGGAGATTGTCTGTTGTAATTTGTTACTCAATTCATTGTTGTTAAAATCATCAAATTTGCATTGTCACCAACTTAATACGAAGTCACTAGAAATTGTTAACCACAGTACGAGATCACAAAACTCAAATGCATAAAATGACTAAAACTTAATACACATTTGAAACCATAATTTTTGCATTCTCCTGATTAGCTCTCGCCATGTATCCAAAAAATCTAGGGTCTGTTTCGTTTGGGTAAGTTTTGAATTTCCCGCCATTGCTTGTCTTGTCAAAAAAAAGGTTCTGCTTTTTCTTTCATTGTCTGTCGATCACTGGCCAACCTTTTGTTTCAAATTTTCAAATTTCACGTTTTTTGACGTCATTGACATTTCGTTTCATGTTCGAATTCAAAAAGTGGCGGTAATGTTAAAAGGGGGTTATCTCACTTTCAAAAATATTGTTGGTTGTTGTGACGAAAATGTTTCCACTTAAAAACCCTATAGCTTCGCGATTTAATTGGAGCATACAGTCTAGCAAAATTTTCATTAGATTAATTTTTACAGTTGGAATTTAGTATTCATTGTTGAGTGACGGAATATGATTGGTTCAAACAACTATGAATGAAATAATCATAGCAAAATATCATTTTCAGTGGCCTATTATAACCGTTTATGAGCGCAGTGGGCGGGTGGGCTGCCCTGTCCACTATACTCATCGACTGACTAAATGGATGAGAAATAACAACCATTTATTGATTTTTTTATTTTAAAAACTAGAACTCACTCTCGCGTTCAATCCAATTTCAAAATTCTTAAGTCAAAAAATGGTTGTCATTCCAATACTATTAGTCAATCAGTCAGTTGTGGACGCGGCGGTTCAAAATGGGTAAAAGGTAGTAAAAAAAGTTTCAAAAAAAGATTATAAAGCATGAAATTCTACACAAAAATGATTTTTTGACTTTTTTGCTATTATTAAAATTAACAAAGTTACGGCGGTTACAAGTTAAGGGATGTTGTGTATAAAAACATAGCGTTCTGAAAAGTTAATGGATCTTACTTTTTTAACCGACTTCAAAAAAGGAGGAGGTTATCAATTCGGTTGTGTTTTTTTTTTAATGTTTGTTACCGCAGAACTCCGTCATTTATAAACCGATTTGTAAAATTCTTCTTTTATTTGAAGTGCCCTAAAAGAGTAAGTGCGACAAAATGCCTTATAAACGAGTTATCATACAGTATTTTTTCTACTTTGCCACTTTTTATAAAAAATAATCAAATTTCACAATCTAGGGAATTTCGCGGCGGTTGGCACTCTTGCGAGCTGCATTAACGGCGCCTATGAAAAAGAATTAATTTGAAACGTCAACACTCGTATTTTTGTCCTTCCAAAAATGAGTTCTGAAGTTCTTCAATGTACGCCTCCAGAAATACGGGCTTTGGCGAAAATACGATAGGCACTTTGCTACCTTTAAAGTCACGCGAGGTATATGGAAAAACATACGCCCAATTTGAAAATTGGCAGAAGGAGAACACGTTCTCTACGATCTCCAAAAACATTTTCCTAGCGTATGTATTTTGAGCTGCAACGCCACAATGTTGACTTATACTATTATAAACCTTCCTGACGGCGTCCACACACAAAGTCAAGGCGAGCCATCCAGGACATGTAAAACCTACAGACGCCGTCCTATACCAATGCCCCAAGAAGACGACAAGTGTTACCAGCTTGTTGGACATCTCCCCCAACAAAATCGCTTGTCCTAAATGCACGTGAATTTCCAATACAAGTGGCAAAAATAGTAATGCCAATTCACATTCATACATCATTGACAGCGAAGTATAGGTTAGGATTGCCAAGATCAGACAGAGATATTACCAATATTAAAAAAATTAATTATACTATTTTTAGTGTAATTATTATTACATCGCTTTTGTCTATTATGACACCCAAAAGCGTATCGTAATAGCCTCAGTACGAACGCAAAGTAGAAAAAGATGGTTACATTGTTAAAAAATCAGGATCTGATCAGGGAATCCCATGGAAATCGAGAAAAATCCTCAAATTTTCGCTCCCTCTTTAACAGACTTATCATGTATGTTCACCGATTTCTTCGTCAATTGTGGACCGATTTACAAAATTCTTCTTTTATTTGAAAGGGTATACTCTAAAGATGATTACATTGTTAAAAAATCAGGATCTGATCAGGTAATCCCATGGAAATCGAGAAAAATCCTCAAATTTTTGCTCCCTCTTTTACAGACTTATCATGTATGTTCACCGATTTCTTCATCAATTGTGGACCCATTTACAAAATTCTTCTTTTATTTGAAAGGGCATACTCTAAAGGTGGTTACACTGTTAAAAAATCCAGGATCTGATTAGGGAATCTCATGGAAATCGAGAGAAATCCTCAAATTCTCGCTCCCTTTTTAACCGACTTATCATGTATGTTCACCGATTTCTTTGTCAGTTGTGGACCGATTTACAAAATTCTTCTTTTATTTGAAAGGGTATACTCTTGACGTGATTCCATTGTCAAAAAATCATTATCTGATCAGGGAATCCCATGGAAATCGAGAAAAATCCCCATATTTTTTCTTCATTTTATGTATATAATTATGTTCATACCGATTTCTTCGTCAACTTTATTGAGGACCTCAATATTGGAGAAGCGTCTTTACTAGGTATCACTAACTTATCACTTAAAATTGTAAAAAAAATTGCTTTAAAAAAAAAGAGAACCGACTTCAAAAAGTGAAAAATAAATACATGTATTATTACATGTACTACCCAATGATCTGTCTGAAGTCGGTGCTGAGCCAAATAGGTAGTAGATAGATAGGCTGCCTACTCCAGCCACATCGAAGGTCTCCCGGCGAACGCACCGGAATGCGTGAGCGTGGGTGGGGGGCTCGTGCTGAGCAAAACACCCCAAACGGCAGACGTCGTTAACGGTCGTCTCGAATGATATCGAATTTTGTATGCGTTATAACGTTGTTGATATTTTTGTATAATTACAATATGTTACAAATTTGTAACCTATTTGGCTTGGCACCGACTTCAGACAGATCATTGGGTACATGTAGTAATACATGTATTCAATTATTTTTCACTTTTTGAAGTCGGTTCTCTTTTTTTTTAAAAGCAAATTTTTTTTAATGTACTCGGAAAAATATAAAACTTATTATCGGACAATTGTTTTATTTTTCATTTATAATAAATAAGTTATAACAAATTTAATTTTCGAATGTTCAATTTAAAGGACGTTAGACGATGGAACCATTTTTTTTAAATTTCCTTTTAAATTTACCTGTTCAAATTTTTCTTATACCTACGACACTGCTCTTCTGACGTCACATTTATATTTCACTGAAGCATAGAATAATAAATTAATACTCATCTTTATATAAATAAAATTCCGGTGTGCGTGTGTTCGTAATTCTTCTCATCCTAAACAGCTTGACAGATTTGTCTATTTTTTTTTTTAATATTATAGCACAGATAAGGTTTTTACGGAAAGAAACACTGAAAAGTTGCCCGGAAAATCGGGAAAAAACTGAAAGTGCACTGTACGTTTGTAAATGTAATGCCGTTTCTTTGTAAGCGCATCACTTGAGAACGGCTCTAGCGACTCAGTTATTTTTTTTAGAATAACTATTTAGAATATAGTCCGAATAAGGTTTTTACTACGAAGGCGCTGAACGGACATGAATGGAAAAATCACTGTAAACGATTTTTTTTCTGACAATTCTGACTTTTTTTCTGGCAATTCCCACTTTTTTCTGGCAATTCTGACTTTTTTTCGGGAATTCCGACTTTTTTCTGGCAATTTTGCCTTTTTTTCTGGCAATTCTGACCTCTTTTTTTGCAATTCTACCTTTTTTCTGGCAGTTGCGACAGGGGTGAGACGATGGCACTGTTTTGTTACCCAAAGTTAAAATATGAAATACTGTCCACATTTGGTCCACATATTTGGAGTGTTTTTTTAAGGGGTCAATCGCGTAGTGTGGGGCACCAAATTCAATGATTCACGCAAAAACAAATTTTCACAGACGATTCTTTCCGTGGATCACTGAAATTGGTGCCTCGCGCTACGCGCTCGACCACTTAAAGAAACATACTCCAAGAAGGTCATATTTCCCTTTACGTAATAAATCTTTATTTGCCCTACGGGCTTTCTGATTCCTATACATATTCAATTAAACTTAACCATTATCATAATAACAAAAACTAAATAAAATTCTCTATTTCTTCTCCCCTCCCCTTTCCTCTTCTCCCTTCTCCCTCCTCTTCCATACCTCTTTCATCCATTTAATTTCCCTTCCATCTACATTCAGTATTTCCTCTCTTTCTTTCCTCTCTCTTTGTTTCATCTCACTGCACTCGTTCCACATATGCTCAATCGTCTCTCTTTCCTCATAGCACATTCTACACATTCTTCCTCCATCTTCTGCCCAATACCTATTTTCCCTCTCTTCATTTCCGCACCTAAACCTCGCCATCATCTTTCTTTCTTTCTCGCTCTCCCTCCCCAAATACTTCGGTACTTCCTCGATCATACATCTTCCGTACTTCCCGTTGTATCTGGATTCTCTAATTCTTTCTCTCCTCTCTTGTCTATCCGTATCCTTATCTCTTTCACTTAGTTCTACATTCATCCACACTCCTCTTTCTCTCAGTCTCCCTATTTCTTTGCTTGCATACCCATTCCTCCTGTAGTAATTCTTCCGATCATACTCCTCTGAATTCTTCTTTTTTTCTCTCCAGCACCCCTTTAGTATCTTACATTCTTTCCTCCCTTCCATCCTGTCTTCGAACTTGACCGCTCTTTTCCCGCTTTCACTCTCAACCTATTCCTCTTGCATTCTTCTCTCACTATGTACCCTGGCGTTTCTCTCTCCACCCCTAGCACCTACCTCAGATATTTCTCTTGCACCCTCTCTATCTCCTCTTGTTCTTTCCATCCCCAGACCTCTGCTCCGTACAACAACACGCTTTCAATAAGACTTCCAAACATCATCATTCTCCTCTTAAAATCGCCTCCCCACCTTCTCTCTCCTATTCCCCATACACATCCTTGTTCGCTTTTCTTGCCAGTTCTCTAATATGTGCCTTATCTGTGGCTCTTTCATTGAACACCAAGTATTTGGATTCTTTTACTTGTTCTATTACTTCTCCATCCCACCTCCAATCACTCTCTTCGTTCTTCCTCTTTCTCTTATTGAACACCAGCATTTTTGCTTTCTCTATATTCACTTCTAGTCTTTTCTTCTTCACATATTTTCCTAAACCCTTTATCATTTCTTTCATTTCTCTTTCACTCTTTGCCACCATTACCACATCATCCGCAAACGCCAGGCTCCACAGTCTTTTTCTACCTATTACACACCCCCCCGCTTGTGCTCTCTCTAACATTCCGTCCATTCTGCCTCTTCTTCTCCCTGCATGTCTCTCTGTATCTTCTTTTCGCTTCTAAAAAGCCACTTCTGTTCCCTTTAGTCTTTCTCCACTTTCTTAGTTCTTTTATTGCTTCCTTTTTACGTTGCTCACATTCTTTGTCCTACCATTTATTCTTTCTTTTTGTTCCTCCACCTCTTACTATTATTTCTCTATTTGTCGCTGCTTCTTCCAATATTTCTACCATTTCTTTCTCCATTTTCCCTACTTCTTGTTCTTTAAATCTTGCTTTTTCCAGTCTTCTCTTATATTCTTCCACCCCTTGCTCGTCCCATATTTTAATTATCACCTTCCGCATTTCCTCTATTTTTTTTCTCCTCCTCTCTTCTCTCTCCCCCTTCCTATACTTATCTCTATAGGCAGATGGTCTGACTCTACTCTTTCCCCTATTCTGAATTCTTCGACTTCTTCCCATGCTTCTTCGTTTACTATTCCGTAGTCTATCACCGTCTCTCCTCTACCGCCTATGTAGGTCCATTCTCCTTCTTCGTCCCCTTGTTTATTTCCATTCAGCACTTCCCATGCTTTTCTTCTATCCATTCCATCAACTTCTTCCCTTCCGCGTTTTCTTTCTTGTCTTTGGATTTTCTTTTTCCCTCTCCTTTCTCTTCTTCCCGATCCCTGGCTCCTCTTTCCCCAATTCTCCCGTTAAAATCCCCTCTCAGAAGCAGACATTCTTCCCTGTTGTCTTTTAATGTTTCTTCTATCTTGTTTATTGTTTCTTTCATCTCTTTGCTGTACACTGTCACTATTTTCCACCATTTACTGTCTATTTTAACGTTTCTCACCATGTGACCTTCCTCTTCTCCCTTCTTTTTAGTATTCTCTTTTATTCCTTTTTTTACCCCTGTTATTATTCCCCCTGCGGCTCTTCCTTTTTTCTTTCCCCTTTTCGCCCCTTGCCATTCCCACTTGAACTCCTTTGGTAACAGTTTTTCTATTTTTTCCCAGCTTTCTGACCATGTTTCTGTTAATCCAACAATATCGAACTCCTTCACATAGTCCCAAAAATCTTCTTCTTTTTTCCCTAGTCCCGCTACATTCCAAAATAGTGCCCTCACCCCTGTTTTTCTCGTTACCTTCTTTGATTTCCCCCTTCCTTCCTTAGTTTCTCTCCTACTTCTTTCTTTGTTTCTTTTTTCCCGTTTCATTGTCCTTTTTACTGTGCCGTTGTCCCCCTTTTTCCCTCCTCCCCTTCTTCTTCTTATTGGAAAACCTCTAGTCTCTCTCCCTTTTCATTCCATCTCCATTGCTCCCCGTCCACTATTAATTTCCTGTATCCCACTCTTACTTCTTTCCCTTCTTCCCTTTTTTCCTTCGCCATACTTCTTAGTTTCTTCTGTAAATCTCTTTCTTTCTTTGTGAGGTCGTTGTCTATGTATATCCCCCTAGTTCCCCTCTTCTCCCTCAATTTTCCTTTGTGCTTCATTATTCTTTCCTTGTCATCCCATCCCTCCATCTCCACCAATACTTGATCCTTGTTAATCCTGTAGCAATCTTTTACTTTACTATCCTCTACATTTTCCTTCAAAAACTTCTCTACATCCTCTTTTTTTACATGACTTTTTCTTTCCCCGTCCCATCCTGTTATCACTATGTTGTTCTTCCTCTTTCTTCTCTCTTCGATTTCCATTCTCTCCTCCAGCTTTTCCACTCTCTCTTTCCACCAGTCTCTCTCTCCTTCCCATCTCTTCTCCTTCTCTTTAAATTCTTCTCTCTGCCTCTCTATCTCTACCTGGAGTTCCTTGTTTTCTCGTCTTATTTCTTTCATCTCCTCCTTCAACTCTTGCAACAGCTCCAATATTTTTTTCTCCATCTCTGTGTCCGTTTCCTTCTCTTTCTCTGATGTCTTCTGTCTTTTCTTTACTCCAGGAGACTTCGCCGTCTTTTAACTTTTTTGAAAAAATTTCTCTTCCTCCTCTTCTTGTTTTTCTGTTCTACCCTCCTCTTTTCTCTTTCTTTTTCTTTCCTCCAGGTAAGAGTCCAGGCTTCCCTGACTGAGCGAGCTGTTTCTATCGTCTTTGTTCATCCGCTTCCTGTGGCGCCTCCTAGATGTCGTTATATTCCGGCCACTCTTCTTTTAAAACCTAGAAACACAACAAAACCAAATGGTGAACAGGGCGCGGTTGATCACGAAGAGCGAGGGCAGTACCCCAGTGGTACTACCAATAGACGCGCAGCATGGAAACGGCGCGAGGCGTGGTTAAAAAGTGGGCGGATTCGCACTAAATCCCCCCAAAAAAATGGTTGAAGAGATACGATTATCAGCTCTGGTAAAAACAACAGAACTAAGAAAACTCACAAAAAGTTATCTGCACTGCAGAACTTTAAATTTTACACGTAACCCGTAATTCCACAGAAAATAATAACAACACTATAACAATGCTGGTACAATTGCGCGTAATATGGTATAAATTTGAATTTTGTTGAACAAGTATAACCCACTAAACTTGTCGTGTCCACTATCGTGCAACACCTCGTAGGAATCCTATTTCCCTTTACGTGAAACTCTCTTATTTTATGATAGACGTATCTCGCATCCCCTATTCCATGTCTCTCTGTCTCTCCATTCTTCTTCCTGCAGGTTTCTTTGTCGCATAGCATTTCTTACACAGTCCATCCAACTAAGCCGTGGTCTTCCTTTTTTCCTGTTTTCATTCGGGGTCCAATCTTGAATCCTTTTCGGCCATCTGTTTTCGTGCATTCTTTTCAGGTGCCCGTACAGTTCCGGACATGGAATTTTGGCCAACCTTTTTCTGGCATTTCTAAAAAAAAATGTAAACCAATCTTTATTGCCACAATGAATGATTTTTTTTTAAATCAATTTGAAGTTTTACTTGTCAAATTGAAAACGACAACGGTTAGTCTTTCATAACAGGGATGAGCTCTTGACTGCAATTACTGAAGCATGGAATACATTACCGCAAGACTACCACAGAAATCTATGCCGTTCTATGCCCAGGCGGTTGAGGCGCTAGAGACTAATGGGGCCATGACGAACTATTAGTGTTGTTTTTTGAATGTTAGAAAATGTTTTAGTGATGTTAATTTATTCTAAATTAATTTGTACAAATTCATTAAAGCATTACCTCTAGGTTTCGTGTTAATGCCATGTTTGACTCATTATCATATTAAAATCCATACACCATCACGCATCGCATTTTGTCGTCAACAAGATCAAGAACTGACATCTATTAATGACCGTAACGACAGATCGAGTCAAATGTAAGGTTATCAATAATAAAGACCACTTCACACATTCTTGTCAGTTAAACGTCAGTAGTGGCCAAGATTCCATCTCCGGAATGGTACCATTTGAGTCCTTTTGTTTCGATGTCCCAGATTATATTTTTTTCTACTTTCATTTTTGTTGTAATTTCGATGCGATCTAGTTTTGTAAGCCCACAGCACCTCCTCCAGTACTCCATCTCTGTTGCCTCAAAGAAACATACTCCAAAAAGGTCATATTTCCTTGTACGTGAAACTGGAAATGTGGACAGTATTTCATATTTTAAGTTTGGGCAACAAAACACTGCCATCGTCCTTCGAATTTTCAGAAAAAATTTCCAATTCGTAGTAATTGCCTAAACTTAAAATATGAAATATTTTTGCACATTTCGAGTTTCACGTGCAGGGAAATATGACCTTTTTGGAGTATGTTTCTTTAAGTGGTCGAGCGCGTAGCGCGAGGCACCAATTTCAATGATCCACAAAAAAACAAATTTTTACAGACGGTAGCTTCCGTGGATCACTGAAATTGGTGCTTCGTGCTATGTGCTCGACCACTTAAAGAAACATACTCCAAAAAGGTCATATTTCTCTGTACGTGATACTCAAAATGTAGACAGTATTTCATCTTTTAAGTTTGGACAACAAAACAGCATCATTGTCCTACCCCTGTCGTAATTGCCAGAAAAAAGTCAGAATTGCCAGAAAAAAGTCGGAATTGACAGAAAAAAACTCAGAATTGCCAGAAAAAAAGTCGGAATTGCCAGAAAAAAGTCAGAATTGCCAGAAAAATTATTTTTCCATTCATGCCCGTTCAGCGCCAGAAAAATTGGAAAAATTGACCGGAAAATTGGAAACTTCGGGAAAATCTGAGTGCTTTTTATGGGATATTTGTATGAACTCGAGACCATAACTCGCCATTCAAATAATGGATATGCGTAATTCTTTTTTTTTGTTCGTTATGATCCAGTAATGGATGTTGGAAAAACGAATTCTAGACTAAACTAAAATAATTTTTTCACATTATTTGTCGTTTCGCGATCTGTCCAAAAACAAATTTAATGTACTGAAATTTGGACAGGACAACATCACGTCTGTTCGGATCAGCTAGTGATGAATAATTTTAATATACATACATGTATTTTAGAAATATGCATTTTATTATTTTTTTTTTAAGTTTCTCTAAAAATGTTAAAAGATATGATAGTCAACTTCCATTATTTCATTAGATGAAAGGATGTTTCAACCAATTATTTTCAAGGGTAACATAAAGTGGTACGCTTACTATGGATTTTTTTTTAAATGCCACGAATATTATATTAGCATTAGTTGTATTTTCTTAAGACTGGGACTGGATGAGTTGGGCGCACTTAAAAAAATGGTTCTTAGGCGTACCACGAATTATATTTAGGAAGAGAATATATAATGAGACACACACATTAATTAACAAAAATCTTGGACTGGGGGCACAACCAGGGCGTAGAAGTTGGCATCGAGGTCCCTTTTAAGCCAGCAAGGGTGCTTTTACAGGTACTGATTATCTGTTTTTTTTTTTTGTATTTGAAGTAATCATAGCAATGGGTATGTAGTATGCGTCTCACAGTGACAATACAACAGTATTGTATTGTCACTTATTCATAACAAATAACAACAATTATTATTATATTCTCAATAGATTAATTCGTATCCAAAAATTTCTAACAAAAAAAAGTATCTTAATTTGAATTTATATTAATAAAGTCGAGAAAGCAAAACAAAATTTAGTATAATTCTGTGAGTATTAGTAGTAATAAAAATTTCGTTTATTACAAATAAAAAATAGATTTTGAAAGTATTTAGATCATGTAAGCAAAATTCCACATTTTTAATAAAACAGAGCGTGTGTAAGACTATAGTTCGCAAATTATGGATAACATTATATTTCATTATAAATCAAACACTCATGAGATATAGATGCGACGCATGCGCGTCTTTTAAGCAGCCTGGGTATAGCCGACAAAATTTCATCTTTGTGTAGCCGACAAATTTTCATCTCTGTCGATCACATTATCGATTTCTTTTTAGTGATCGTGACGTCAGAAGAACAGTGTCGTAGGAAAAATTTAAACAGGTAAATACATTTATACCTGCCTGAAAAGGAAAGGTAGAAAAAATATTTAAGCAATTGGTTTCACTGTCTAAAGTTCTTTAACAATTAAATTAAAAATTAACAATTAAAATATAAAACAATTTCTCTAATAATAAATTTTATATTTTTCTGAATAAATAAAAAAAAAATTAAGATCCATTAACTTTTCAAAACGCTATGATTTTTTGAAGTTATACATAACATCCCTTAACTGGTAACCGCCCTAACTTGGTGAATTTTAATAATAGCAAAAAAGTCAAAAGATCATTTTTGTGTAGAATTTCATGCTTTATAATCTTATATATTAATAACTTTATTATATATTTTTTCACCATTCCTGTTTTGGTTTTAAGAGCTAACTTCATACGAGTGATTGGTTAAGCGTAGCTAAAGAAAGAATTCTTTCTTTTATACGTGTTTAATGATTCATTTTAAATATTTAACCAGATATAAAGCGGTTTCACGTTAGTCTTAGAACTATTGGTGAGTATTTATGGTGGAATTTAAGCCACTTTATTCATTCCAAAAATTAATAGTTGTAAAAAGACGGCGTTCGGGAGGAATTGCTAAGAAGTTAACAGAAATTCGTGTTTCTGTTTGTATAAGTACTTTACATAACATCACACATAAAATACACACTGTAAAAACAACAGTTGAAGTCTTTCTAACATTGAGGTTAGAACTGGTGGTGAGTAGATCAGTCAAGTCGAGACACTTTAGTAAATTTATATTAACAGGTGCAACATGCCAATGCTGGGATTCACAAAGGATGTTGCCAATTGGAGCACTGATGAATGGAAAGTTCATCATTGTAATTCCTGTAAATTTTTCAAAACTCCATCCATGTTCTCAATGAGCAATCATGGAAAGAGGCATGTAATGGGGTTTCAGCCCTTTAACTGTGAAAGTAGCAATGTTGAGATGTATGTTTGCAAAGATTGTGACGGCCAAAGTGATTTTGCAATGGTTCTAAAGCATCACATCTTGCAATTTCACTTAGCTGCCACCAATTCTGGAACTCAAACGCCCACAGGAAGTCAAAAGTACGCTTGCAAAAATTGCGGTTTTGAGACTCATTTCATCCTAATTTGGTTTCAACACATCTTAGAAAGATGTAATGGAAAACATTCAATTCAATGGAATCATTGTGATCAATGTGAACATAGATCTACACTCAATACACACATAAAGTGTAAACATTTAAAAAATTATGAAGTTCAGTGGCATAATTGCGATAAATGTGAATATAGATGTAAAAAGAAAAGCGATTTAACCAGACACAACAATTATAAGCACTTAGAAGACAGTGAAGTTCAGTGGCATTACTGTGACCGATGTGAATATAGATCCAAGGTGAAAATGACGGTAGCCAGACACAAAATATCCACACATTTGGAAGACCATGAAATTCAGTGGTATAATTGTGATAAATGTGAATATAGATCTAAAATTAAAAGCAATGTAAACAAGCACAAGAAACATAAGCATCCAGGAGATCATCAAATTCAGTGGCATCATTGTGATCAATGTAAATACAGAAGTAAGAGCAAATGGCATTTGAGGAAACATAAAATACACAAACATTTAAAAGATCATGAAATTCAGTGGCAAAATTGTGATAAATGTGATTACAGATCTAAAACTAAAAGCGATTTAATCAGACACAACAAATGTAAGCATTTAGAGGATAATGAAGTTCAGTGGTATTGCTGTGATAAATGTGACTATAGATCTAAAATTAAAAACAATTTAAAAACGCATAAAGCATCTAAACATCATAAAATTCAGTGGCATTGTGATCAATGTCAATATAAATCTAACGTGAAACGTAACTTAACCACTCACAAACTACATAAACATCCGGAAGATAATAAAATTGGAAAGCATCATTGTGACCAATGTGAATATCGATCTAACTCGAAAAGGAACGTAAGCAGGCACAAAATAAACAAACATCTTGATGATAATAAAATTGAGTGGCATCATTGCGATCAATGTGAATATCGATCCAAGGATAAAAGGTGGGTAACCAGACACAAAATAAATAAACATCTTGAAGATGATAAAATTGAGTGGCATCATTGTGATCAGTGTGAACATAGAACTAAATTGAAAGAGAACTTAGAGAGACACAAAATATTGACACATTTGAAAGATGATGAAATTCAGTGGCATAATTGTGATAAATGTGAATATAGATCCAAAATTATAGGCTATGTAAACAAGCACAAGAAACATAAACATCCATGAGATCATTAAAATCAGCGGCAACATAAAATATCTTCACATTTAAAAGATCACGAAATTCAGTGGCATAATTGCGATAAATGTAGATGTAAAGAAAAAGTGACATTAAACAAAGACAAAATAAGTAAACATTCCGAGGACCATTAAGACAAATTTCATTACAGGGGTCAACAAGAGTCGGATAAAAATATCTACTTCATGTTTGCATTACACCATTATGTAGTAAATTCTTTGTAATAAACCATTTTTATCATTGAATAAATAGTATGTTTTGTAAGATTAATTAAACGATAAATTTAAAGAAAATAGCAAAAAGCAAACGCCGAAAGTTTAATATATAAGTACTTACTTACTTTTTTAGTTTTGTCGTTCTTGAAAGTGGTTGACAAATCTAATAAACGTCAAAGTGACTATAAAGCATAGATCATATTAAAATTTTCAAAATGACGGCCGTCGGTACGTAAAGCAGTTGGAAATAAAATTGTAACCAATCCTAGAGTGGTTAGATCGATTGTTCTGAAAAACTTGAAAAAATAGATGTGTTAATTGAAAAAGTTAACTTGATAAATGTTTGTTTTAAAAAAGATGTATTTATTATGCGAAAGTAATCAGAAAAATTAAATTTGTTTGAGTGTGTTGAAACTAATGGTAGTGTACGTCTTTATGTTGAGAGATCTCTAAAATAGACCATGCAATGCATAGGAGAACTTGGAGTTGCCTATCCGGCAAGTTGCTCTGTGGTTGCAGTTGGGGTGGCTAAAAAAACAGTTGGTTCTAGAGGGTGGAAGGAGGACCGGCGGCCATTTTAGATTCATTCAGACTCAAACAGAGAGGCAATATTTGAAATAATTTTTATGTACCTGTACGACGTGTATTGCTCATTGGGTTTATAATAGGCATGTATTTACAACAAGTGTTGAAAGCGTTCTCAATGTTCTTGTAAACAAAGTTGTTATCTTTGTCTGAACCCATCAAAAACAATCTTAGAAAACATCAACAACATAACTGAGGGGGTGATCATTGATCATCTACTGACTGTTTTCTCATTTATTTTTTTCAATATTGACAATGTGGTTTGTGGGGATTTACAATGAGATCTTGAGGTTTCAGTTTGGCAGGCTTTCTCTTCACTTTTGCACAAAATCATACACAGGGATCTACGTATGTGATTTTCTACCAGCATGAACACAAAAGATTGGAATTGTTTGACAGTCTCACATGTTGGTGATCCAGCTGTTAATTAGGGAGTAGTTTCCTCTCTTCTGGGTTAATATCCATAGGTTTACTGAATAACGTGCTGTCTACTGATGTTGACACTCCAATTTCACTTGTTACTTTGCCATATTTCACACTCAAACTTGTTCTCTTAAATGCGCAAATCTGAAAAGTACGGTTAGGCAGAAGTTTTTAACAAACCTTTTCTTTTGCAGCTGTTATTGGATCAGAGTGCGTCTCACTAAGTCGATTTTCATTCAGCTTTGGCAGAGCTCACGCATTTTCTGATATGTTCGGACCGTCTTAAATGCATGTTTTCGTACCATCTCGTACTTGCCAACAAGGTTTAGGAAACGGCAAAAAGTAAAACGTATTTTCCGTGCTGTAGCGACTGTCACTGCAACGCCCATAACAGAAGTGCTTTGTAGCACCTTTCCGCGTCTTTTGATCACTTGCCATCTTGCTAGTTGCAATACTTAACTCGAATTACAACTTCCATTGAGATATCCCCCAAAATACATCATAATAAATTGCATAGTCGAAATTTCACGTTAGCAGAAGGATATCGGTTGAATTTAAATTACCAATCATGTGCCGTCTGACGTGGTTACAAGGTAACCTTTATTCTATCTATTTCTTTTTGTCATACTCAATATAATGAGGATGCCATGAAATTGACCGGCGTGCATACCAGAAACTCCTAGAGAAAAGCCATGTGTAGACTAAAATGGACCATGTACGTACAAAAATATTATGTATCCAAACGCAGTTCAATAAACAGAATTACAACACCACAGCTTTCTTTCTTCGTTCAGTGCGGTATTGCAATGCAAGCCGAGTACCCATAGTACACAATTATATTAACGCATTAAATTCAAACAACGCGGACGAAGTTGCGGGAAACAGCTAGTTAAAAATAAAATTGTAAGTCCATAGTGTCCCTAAGGACAGTGGTGGTGAAAGAGTAAAAATACTAATGTAGCGGAATTATTGTCTGATACATCTATTAACTAATATAGATATTGTCCGTGTTATTTGTAGAACGTCACACTTTTAATATTGAGTACATATATTTCGATACAAGTGTGATGTCGTGACAAGTGACAGCGCACGCGTATTGAACAGCGTTTTTTGTATTCGTTCACGCAAAATGAGAAAAAATGCGAATTAACATGAAATTTTGAGGTTGTTTGAAATCAGCTGTCAAATTAAATACATATGCTGTAATGTTTATACATATATGTTGTTATATACCACTTTCTGCATTATATATTTCACAAAACGAATACAATAAGTTATTAAATATATGTATTTCAGACTTATTTGTACCATGAGATCATTTGAGGCTGCAAAATTTAAATTAGGTTGGCACTACTAACTTTTGACAATTTGATTTAAAATTTGAATCTCAAAGTGACTTAAAAAAAACGGCATTCTATAGAAAGCTGTGTTAAGGGTTTTTCGAAGTGCCTACCCTAATTTTCCTGCAGATTATAAAAATTAGTCCAACAAATTTATAACTGTGTGGCAAGATTTTGTTAGTGTGGTGTAGCAGAGCGAGTGTTAGTTTTTTGATGATCATGTCATTCAATTTCCTCCTCGAAGTCCGGACTTGACAATTCTAGATTAAAAAAAAGAAACACCGTATTTAAAAATACCCCGCACAATCTTGAAGAACTGCAAGAGGCAATTTTTGATGCATGCAACGCTACAACCTTTCTGATGTTGGAAAATGCCTTTGAAAATATGAAACGGAAAGTTAAGAGCTGCACTGAAGCTGGGAGAGAACACTTTGAACATTTGCCGTCATTCTCAATAAACGTACATTATTTGTTAGTGTTTTATTTTCTTTAAATTAAAACAATTTAACATAACCTCAAATTTTACTGTCAGTCAATTTGCAGCCTGGGCCATTGCATAAAAAAGACCGCCTACTCTAATTTATAATTTAAATAATGTCATAGTAGAACGTCACTTTTAAAGTTATTAAATATACCGGGTGTCATAGAAATGAATATTTGCAAATATGTTAGTGGTAGCAACTTTTTCAAATAACAATTTTTTGAAATGGTACATTTTTTCGCCACATATTTTCACGTTCAAGTCGTTCACAAATCTTAGTGATAAAAACTTATCAGTTCTGATCTGGCCGCAGTGGGCATAACTGCACGTTTGGTTATCTGAATTAACAGACATGTAGGATAAAGCGAAGGGCTCTGCCAGCGGAAGACATAATGGGTAGTATTAATAAAATGTAGCAATTGCTTTTGCTGCTTATTTGATAAGCAATTGCTTTAAGTGGTATTAATAAAAACTTAGCAAATTCTAGTGGAACACACCTAGCCATTGCATTTACTGGTTTTAAGAAGCATATTATTATGGATGACGATATTAGCAATTGCTTCTTTTACTATTAATAAAGTCTAGCATTCACTTGAACAAGTAAGCAACTGCTAGGATAAATGACATTCTCCTGTATTGTATACTAGTAGTGAAAGAGTATAAGTTTTATGGTAGAAAATTGGGTGAAAAGAACATTTTAAGGTATGTTTCATGTGCCAAGACAACGTAAATATTATAAACATCGGCGAGGCAATTCTATTAGAACTATGAGAACTATGTCAAATTGTTTCGTTCCCGAGAAGAAAATGTTGAATGGATATCTGAATAATTTCTTGATAATAATGATAAAGAAACGCGTGGTGGTGCCTTAGCTTCGGTGATGAAAATGAAAATTCTTGCGGTATGTGGCGGATCCAGGTATATATGTGTATAAGAAAATTGTTTAAATAATAATTATTAGTAAAGAGGTATTTACAAGATTTCAATCTGGGGTGGCTGAACTCATGGGTGTAAGTCAACCAACTGTGTGGAACGTATGCCAAAATGCCAATGAATACAAGTGGCAAAAAAAAAGACAGAATAAATGCAATTTTCCAAAGGTAATAGGGGCTATTGATTGCACGCATATTCAGACAAAAAATAAAAATGGTCATGGAGATGATTGATGACGATGAGAACTGAAATGAACTCTGCAAATATTTTAAACTTATCGCTGCTGTAAACTACAACGAATATTTTTGTGATGGTTTTTGTTCATTCTGCTATCTGGTTGCCAAGAGTTTATGAGCAATTGCTTGTAAAGAATCTAGCAAAAGCTTTCGTCAAAAGGATTTGTTTATTAATACGGAAACAAGCAATTGCTACAATCGAAATCTTTTACTTCAAGCGAATGCTAATGCTAAGTAGCAAAGGCTTGTTAGCATTTGATGGTTTTTATTAATATCACCAATTGAGCATTTTTTATATACAGGTTGTTTCATAAGTAAACGGCAATCTCCGAGATTATGAATATCAACGATAAGAGAAATGTCTTGGGAAGTTTTTTTATTTTCGAAAATGTCTGGTTTAAAAATGCCGATGGTTTTAAATGCACCAACAGAAAGATAGAAAATGAATTTGCACTAAATAATATATCAAGTTATCGATGGTAGAGATATTTGTCAAATGTGACGTTCACTCAATGGCGTTCTATTATTATTACAAATTTGTCTTGTGTTTTACGAAAATATTTCAAAAAATTTTAAATTTGGATTTTTTCTGAAAAAACTGCGGAATCACGTTCCTTTAGCTTCTACGAGTTAGTGTATTAAGTATTGCCGTTTACTTACGAAACACCCTGTATACAGATGCAATAATAAGTAAACACATAACTGCATTCTATTTATTTTCCTATTTATTTAAATACACCCTTAAATAATGTATTAATTTAGGACAGAGCGGGGATTGCTTATCTGCTTCTTTGCTTCAATAGTTTTTTGTAAATACCACTATAAGGTTGGTCATAGACAGTGCCGGGTATAAGTTTTCCTAATAACCTTCTCCCGGAAACTAACAACTTTTGAAAATGTTATTTGAAAAAGTTGCTCAAATTTACGAGTTCTTCTACCACCCCCTAGAATATGTGTATCCATTTCCGTAACACCCTGTATAAATTTTGTGTAGTTGTTTCAGTTGTGCGATATTTTTGCCGCCACTGTACAAACTTAATAACTTACGAGTCGTAGTTTTGTGATCAACCTTTATATTTTTTACTGTCACCATTAGATAGTTTTAACATGTCAACTAAAGAATTTAGTTGGAGGATCACACTGGTATAACCTAATAAATAAATAAATAAATAAATAAATAAACTGCAGAATAATTTTGGGTGCATCCCATAATAATGTACTATACTGAGTTGGCACCATTACAGTTTACATCAAAAATGGTATTCGTGTAATTCGATTGTCGGCCGATGACAAATATAAATTTAGAAAACATAAGTCCACCAAATTGAAAGCAAAAATAAATCTACATTTTTAGATGCATATTATCATCGAAATTGTTGATCAGTCTATAGTGACAGATTGTCACGTTGAAAATTTTGCACCTTAAGTACTTCAAAAAAATTAAGGCTTTTCCATTACCTATTATCCACTTTTTTTATAAACAATTGTCAAAATGTAATGTGGACAGTATTTCATATTTTAAGTTTGGGCAACAAAACAGCGCCACCCATCGAATTGTCAGGAAAAAGTCGGAATTGCAGAGAAAAGTCGGATTTGCCAGAAAAAAGTCGGAATTTTCCAATTCAATGATCCACGGAAAAACAAATTTTCACAGACGTAACTTCCGTGGATCACTGAAATTGGTGCCTCGCGTTATGCACTCGACCCTTAAAGAAACATACTCCAACAAGGTCAAATAATCCCGTATAATCGTATAATACCCTCTCGTTAATAGGTACAGCTGATTATTATTTTTTAGTTAAAAATGATCTGAAAAGCCATCTCATGAATTTTTGTGGGGTAATATACTAAAACCAAATTATTTTTTTTTTTCAAACAACTTCCACCGCGGGTGCGGCAACTGACGCTCATTTTGCTGATTATTGAACATCAATCAACCTCGAAAAATGAAATTCATTTGGTACTTATAAAATTCCTAGAAAAAATTCAACGCTATACCTCGCGGATTATATCGGTGTTGTGGGAAAAATCCGAAATTACCATAAAAGTGGCCATCGTTCGTTTGTAACTGACATGACTGACATCTAGCGATATTTGACACCGTGGAAGCCAAAGATCGGTTTTTAGTGTAGTTTGTTTGTGCATGATGGTAGTTTTACGTTGCGCCTCGTTACGTGTTGCGGCCGCTGATGTCCTCGCATCGCGCCCGTTTGAAAATGACTTCCAAATAAAACGTTACTGTATACAGATAGACCAAATAGCATAAATTTTTGTAGTTCTTGTTAACTTCTGAGTCAAACTTAGGTTGGAGTTTGCGGCGTGGATTCGGGCTACTAATAAATTACTAAATACCCAAAAGAATAGTCCCCGAGGGAAGTGCCGCTAACTTGGACTTGGTTTGGACAAGCCTTAAAGAAAGACAGGAAACTAAGTATGTCTAGGACAATTCAGGAACAAACTCATTTTTCCTGGTCCGTTGGATGTACAAGCTTTTCCCCCATGATAGTCAACTCTCTACAATCTTGCCTCACTGACAGACAGTTATGTTGTTCACTTCGCTTTAGTCTTCACATCTGATCTACATGTTGTCCATCACTCTCCGACTCAGATGTACCACACTTAGATAACTCCACGTGTTTCCATATTCTTGTTTTCCCTCTCAGGAGCGAAGAGGCCCGCTTTGGGCGTAGATATTTCATGGTATCTGTCTGTGGTAATTTCCTGTAAACTGCAAAAGCTCATGGTGGAATAAAATTAGCTGACTTATACCTGTTTCACAATGATGTTAATGTTAGGATGGTAATGTTAACGTAATATTTAAAACCCTAATAAAAAGATGGAATTGTTCACAATGATGTTGACATCAATGGTAATGTTAAAGAGTACGTAACCCTGAACATAACATCATGTTAGAAAGCAAAAATATTTTAAATCCTACCATCACTCTTAACATTGCTGTCCTACTCGCATGCGTCGAACAAGTTTTTTGACAAGTTTGTGGAGGCGAAATTTGAAATAAACATGATTGACATTGAATTATTAATTGAATTAGTGCAAAATCACCCATATCTTTATAATAAAAAGCAGAATGTTTTTAATAATTTGATAATTGTGTTTACTTAATGCTTCTTCTGTAATAAAGGCATGACAATGTACAACATGGACTTGACATGAACTCTTTTTAGCGTTTATTATTTGCACTTTCAGTTTAGACTGTTTAGAGGTTATAGTCGACAACCTGTCAATTAAAACAAAGCTCAAACATTAGAAACCTACAAATGTAAAAATAAAAACAAAAATTCTGTAGTGCTAGTTAACATTCATTATGAACACGCTAGTCTTAACATTGTCATTACCACTAACATTACGTTAACATTAACATCATTGTGAAACAGGTATTAACCTTACTCATCATGTACACCAGAATTGTTAAATTGTATTATTGTTTACTGTTTCTGAAGTACTAAATTGTTAATTGTTGAAATCATTGTAAATTGACAGTTGTAATTTGTTACTCGAATCATTATTGTTAAAATCATCAAATTCGCATTGTCACCAACTTAATACGAAGACACTAGAAATTGTTAACCACAGTACGAGATCACAAAACTCAAAAGCACAAAACGACTAAAACTTAATAAACATTTAGAACCATAATTTTTGTGTTATCAATTTACGCTCCACTCCTGATTAGCTCTCGCCATGTATCCAAAGAATCTAAGGTTTGTTTCTTCGACCATTAAGTTCTAGACCCGCAACCCATTTCGATTGTGTGTAACCAACATCCAACCTGGGGGGAAAGGGGAAACCAAGAGACGTTGGAATTTCGACCTTAAATCCCTCTGCGCTGATTGGTTCATTTTTCTTATTGGTTTACGGCCAGTGGCGTATCAAACTTAGGAAGCATTCAAATAAACTTAAATAAATCAAAAACAATGGTTTTATTGAAGTTAGGTTCCATGTTCAATCATTTGAACTACTTCTCGAGCTGTTCTGTATCTCGTGGAAAGCTAAAAGATAAAAATTGTAATGATTTTTTGTATTGTTTTGTATGCCTATGACTTTGCTCACGTACTTGGGCTATGGAGTTGGACGGAATCTGCCGAAAATAAACGAACAATTAAATGAACCAATCAGCGCAGAGGGATTTAAGGTCGAAATTCCATTGAAACAACTGTACCCCCTTCGCGACTCATCCCTCTCGCCCATGATGTTGGCGTCAAACAATTCGCCTACAAGCTACCCAACTTACCCAGTCTATATATTCTGACGTCGTTGGTTTGTTTCGTTTGGGTAAGTTTGAATGTCCCGCCATTGCTTGTCTTGTCAAAAAAAAAATTATACAACGTAGGGTTCTGCTTTTTCTTTCATTGTCTGACGATCACTGGCCACCTTTAAAGTTCGCGGTTTGTTTCAAATTTTCCAATTTGACGTTTGGTGACGTCATTGACATTTCATTTCATGTTCGAATTCAAAAAGTGGCGGTAATGTTAAAGGGGGGTTATCACACCATTGACAAAGCAACAACGTTTAAAATATAAATTTCAATAACAATTTGCCCGAATTTACTGCCGGTTGCCTAACCTAAACTGCATTAAATGACAAGTTAGTTCTTGTAACAAAATTGTTATAAAAGTGCCCAGCCTCCTCTAACCAGGTTTATTTTTGAACGCTCGTTATTTATTGTTTACTTTTATATAAACATTTTAGAACTTAGTAATCCAGTTTTTAATTTTAGAAAATTACTCCTGTACCGTGCGATCATTTAAATTATAAATTAGAGTAGGCTGTGAAATTTAAATTAGGTTGGCACTACTAACTTTTGACAATTTCATCTAAAATTCGAAAGTCAAAGTAACTTTTCAAAAAAAAAAAAAACGGCAACAGAATGGTGAATTGAGTTAGCAGAACACTTTGAACATTTGCTGTAATTCTCAATTATTCTGCATTATTTGTTAGTCTTTTATTTTCATGAGAAACATAAACGTCACAATGTTTACGATAACCTCAAATCTTACTGTCAGTCAATTTGCAGGCTGGGCCATTGCATAATAATACTACTCTAATTTATAATTTAAATGATCGCACGGCATGTTTTTCAATTTAAACATAAAATTAAATTAAATTTGTGTTGGGACTCAGGAGATAAACTATAATCGAGTAATTGTAAGATCACATACGTTAGTACACCATAATTTATAATTTAAAGTAATTAAATTTGCTTTTCGCTATTTTCTTTAAATTTATTTTTTAATTAATTTTACAAAAAAAAGGATAAAAATGGTTTGTTACAAAGAATTTACTACATAATTGTCTTTGTTGACCCCCGTGATGGAATTTGTCACATATTTATGGCTTAACTTAATGATCTTCTGAATTAAAAAATTTAAATATATCTAAGTCGAACTCCACAAACTTTAATGAGCGTAAAATTACAAATGGAACATGTTTCGGCAGAACACTTCTGCCATCATCAGCCCTTAAAGAATATAAAAAATAAATATATTTTTATATGCTGATGATGGTAGAAGTGTTCTGCCGAAACATGTTCCATTTGTAATTTTACGCTCATTAAAGTTTGTGGAGTTCGACTTAGATATATTTAAATTTTTTAATTTAAATTTACTCCACCTGGATTTAAGAACATTCTTCTAGATCTTCTGAATGTTTTCCATTTTTTGTTTATGTTTAATGTGACTTTTTCTTTACATTTTTATTCACATTTGTCAGTTCTACCACTCTTCTCAATGTGTACATATGTTGTGTCTTCTTAAACGCGTGAGATCTATATTCACATTATTTTATCACAGTAATACCACCGAATTTCAAATTTGTGGATCTTTGTGTTTCTTTAACTTCTTTTTCAGAAAACTCACCCAATTTTATCATCTGCTAGATGTTTAGTTACTTTGTGTCTAATCAAGTTCATTTTCGCCTTGGATCTATATTCACAATGATTACAATAATGCCACTCAATTTTATCATCTTCAAGATGTTTATTTATATTGTGTTTGGTTACGTTCATTTTCTCCTTGGATCTATATTCACACTGATCACAGTAAAACCACTGAACTTCATTATCTTCTAAATGCTTATATTTGTTATGTCTGATTAAACCGCTTTTACTTTTAGATCTATATTCACATTGATCGCAATTATGCCACTGAATTTCATGATCTTTTAAATGTTTGTGTATCTTATGTTTCCTCAAAGTCGTTTTTTTCTTACTTCTATATTTACATTGATCACAATGATGCCACTGAATTTCATAATCTTTTAAATGTTTACACCTTTTGTGTATGGTTAAGGTTGTTTTCAATTTGGATCTATATTCACATTTATCACAATTGTACCACTGAATTTCATGATCTTTCAAATGTGTGGATATTTTGTGTTTCTCTAAGTTCTCTTTCAATTTAGATCTATGTTCACATTGATCACAATGATGCCACTCAATTTTATCATCTTCAAGGTGTTTACTTGTTTCGTGCCTGGTTACGTTTATTTTCGCTTTGGATCTATATTCACAATGATCACAATGATGCCACTCAATTTTATCATCTTCAAGATGTTTATTTATGTTGTGTTTGGTTACGTTCATTTTCTCCTTGGATCTATAATCACATTGATCACAGTAATACCACTGAACTTCATTATCGTCTAAATGCTTATATTTGTTGTGTTTGATTAAATTGCTTTTAATTTTAGATCTATATTCACATTTATCGCAATTATGCCACTGAATTTCATGAGCTTTTAAATGTTTGTGTATTTTATGTCTTTTTAAGGCTGTTTTCAGCTTAGATCTGTATTCACATTGATCACAATGATGCCATTGAATTGAATCTTTTTCAATATCTTTTTTATAATCACAATCAAAGACGTGTTGAAACCAAATTAGAATGAAGTGAGTCTCAAAACCGCAATTTCTGCAACCGTACTTTTGACCTCCTGTAGGCGTCCTGGTGTCAGCTAAGTGACATTGCAAGATATGATGCTTGAGAACGATTGCAAGATCACTTTGGAAGTCGCAATCTTTGCAAACATACATCTCAACATTGCTACTTTCACAGTTACAGGGCTGAAACCCCATTACATGCCTCTTCCCATGATTGCTCATGAAGAACATGGATGGAGTTTTGAAAAATTTACAGGAATAGCAATGATGAACTTTCCACTCATCAGTGTTCCAATTGGCGATATTCTTTGTGGGTCCCAGCACTGACATGTTGCACCTGTTAATATAGAGTTACTAAAGTGTCTTGGCTTAACTGTGATCTACTCACCACCAGTTCTAACCTCAATGTTAGAATGGCTTCAACTGTTGTGTTTACAGTATAATAATTATATTTTATATTATCTAAGTACTTATACAAACAGAAACACGATGAAACTTCTTAGCAATTCCTTCCGAACGCCGTCTTTTTACAACTATTAACTTTTGGAATGAAGTGGCTTAAATTCCATCATAAATACTCACCAGTAGTTCTAAGCTTAACATGAAACCGTTTTATACCTGTTTGAATATTGAAAATGAATAAATTACATTAAACATGTACAAAAGTAATAATTATTTTTTTAGCTCCGCTTAACCACTCACTCGTATGAAGTTAGCCCTTAAAACATAAACTCTTCTTAACGGTGCGAAATGGTTGTGGCGTATCTCAGAAATGCATCTGAGTTGTTATGCTTATCATCACTTAAAATTGTAAAATAATTAAACTTAAAAAAAGAAACAGTCAACGCACTTTTAATGGACGAGGGCGAATGTTTGCAGCACGAGGCAAATGTCGAATGTTGCAACGAGCCCGAGCCCCTGAAAAGTGACAGCGCATAATACCTATATTGATATATTATATACCACTTTCTTTCACCATTATCCGTCTTTTTGCTCTTCTTTTTCTGCTCGTGACTGTACTTATCGTGTTTTGAAGGCATTGTTTTTTACCCTTTGTAATTATGCTGTTTCATTTCCTTCATTCACTGTTTTTTAGGCTTCATCTTTTCTTTTATGTTTTTAGGTTTTTATAAATGGTTTCATCTACATCTACAGGGCTGTTACGGAAATGATAGCAGAAATTTTAACCACAAGTAGAACTCTTCAAAATAATAGTATATTACATACTAAGGTGTGTACTAAGTGTTCCATTCCTGTCGTGAGAACTATATTGAACTAGTTCTTGAGATATAGGAATGGTACTTTTGCCGAAGTTTGTATACTATTTTATTCACAATTAGGTATTTAATAATAATTAAATCTCATTAACATGAACTATTATTGCAACGTTTAATTGCAGTCAAATGTTCGCACATAGTAAGCACTGCAACAATTGATATTATTTGTCAGATAAATGTCAAAGTGTACTATTACACAAATTAGTAAATAACATAATGTGGGTATTTTGTAATCGTAATTTTGTATTTGTGAACTGCTCACGAGTTACTGCGAGGCTGCAGCAACAGTTGTGGGATTACCTTTATTACTGACCATCTAATATAAAAATATAAAATTTCGTATCACGGTGTTCGTGGTGTAACTCCTCCGAAACGGCTCGACCGATTTTTATGATTTTTTTTTTGTATATTTGGTAGATATGAGACTAAACTATTTTTCATATAGACATGGGACCCCAGGGGACCCCTTTGGGCTATACCGATTTTTATAATTTTTGTATATTTGGTAGATATAAGAATAGGTCGTAAAGTATTTTTCACATAGACATGGGGGCCCAGGGGCCCTCTTGGGCTGGACTAATTTTTCTTCAAACATTACCTATAGTCCTGGTGTCGTTATATGTTGAAAAGTGACGTTGCAACAATGAAGAGAGCTCCGAAATTCGAAAAATTACACCCTCAAAGGCCGACTGAATATTTTACAGATTTTTTTCAAGTGGCGCATCCACCATTTTTCACCGTTTCTTCAATTATCTCCTATAGATATCCTGGTGTCTTTATATGTTGAAATGCGACATTGTAACAATGAAGAGAGCTCCGAAATTCGACAAATTACACCCTCAAAGGTCGACTGAATATTTTACAGATTTTCTCCAAGTGGCACATACACCATTTTTATGTTTTTTTTTTTATATATTTGGTAGGTATGAGAATAGGTCGTAAAGTATTTTTCACATGGACATGGGGGGCCCAGGGACCCCCTTGGACTGGATCGATTTTTATGATCTTTGATTTGTTGGATTTGTTTCCTCCCCGATAAGCATGTCCATAACATGGACATCGGTTTATAACTGAAGAACGGCTGGACCGATTTTTATTATCTTTGATATGTTGGATTAGGAGTAAACTCCAAAGTTTCACTTTTTTTGCGCGTGGACTCCACACACAAATTTTTTGATGATATCTCGAGAACGGATTGACTGATTTTTTTGGGGGGCGAATAACTATTAAAACAGAAAAATTAACGAAAACAATTTTCTCATTTCGTATGTAACGCCATCTCTGATACATAACAGAAACAAAAATGAACATGACGTTGTATGCTGTTCTGGTATCCTTTGATAATAAAAAAAAAATGAATTTAATTCAGCTAATAAGTTAACACAACATTTATTGATTCTGAGGCTGTACAAAGTTCGCCGGGTCAGCTAGTACTTTTAATAATAATTTAAATTCGGGTTGCCTGGCAACATAAGGTGAGTAATGGAATTAACCGCTTAGTTCACCCTAGTGTATGACTACATGAAATTGAACGCATCAGAAATTTTTGTCGAACGAGGTAAACGCCTTCTAACTTCTTGGGGACAAAAAAATTGTCGGCGAATGAGGCCCGCCGCTTGTCTGTGCATGGAACATTTTTCAAATGCCGAAATTCCAACGTGAGGTCTTTTTGTGAGAACACAGTGCAACGTTGCTTATGGAAAATTTTCTTCTGCAACTCCAGATTTCGGACGTATCAGATGTAATCGCGTTTTGGAAATTAAATCTGAAATTTTTAAGTATTCGAAGATGTGCTTCGAAGTGTCGGTGTGTAAACTTTTATTGTTTAGTGTTAAGAAAAATGTTAACAAACGTGCCACTTTTCCATTATCTGTGGGAACGTTCGGCTCAGCATTTTTAAAATTTGTCCAAAATTAATGCAAAATCTACAGTATGATGTATATTATGAAATTTACAGACATAAGTAGAAGTAAATTATTGTACAGAGGGCGCTACTTACCCGGCGGTTTTGCGCCGCAATTTAAATTTTGACATTTGACAGTTACCGCACAATGTCAAAATCTTTCTAAAAGAATGTCTACAATTTAATGTTTGTGCTTTTCTTCCTTGCAAAGAAAAAACTCTAAAGTAAACAACGCATTCCTTAATTAGGTATGTAACAGTTATTCGTGGGCTACATCCTACAGGTACGTATTTTACAATTTTTCATACCTACAAAAATTTGATTTATCAAGTAAACATAAGTGGGGGGTATCGAAGGGCCCCCTGTCTTGTATATATATATGACGACCACCAGAGAATTATTGCCAGCATCTCTTGGTAAATTATTCAGATAAGCTTTACAAATTACTCTTTCTTGAATTGTTCATAGAATGTAGCCTTCCAGAAATGCTACAGACCCACATTCTATAATACTTTGGGTTAAATCAAAAATTTCAAAATTTTTAAGAAGAATTTGTTCCTGAATGTGTATTTGTTCTTCAGGTTGTCATTTACCAGCGATAGAGCATATACCAAATGCACGGGAAACATGTCACCAGTTCATTGAATTTTACATGTTTATTTTTGATTATTTGACTATGCGGTTATGAAAAATCGATAAAGGACATCTTAATTTAGGGTAAGACGGTATTACAAAGCCGATATTAGCATTTGTTTATTCATAAAAAAATTACAAAGTTGCTTCATTTTCAGGAGTATAAATGAATGTCTTTGGAATTTTATTCCTGAAAAACAACGTACAATTCGTAAATTTCAAATAGACGTTACCCTGTAGCAAGAATTAAACTTTCGTTAGAAAAAAACTCACGTGCCTTAGCATTGTTGTTCGTCTATAAAATTCAATAATGTTTGTCGGGAAAATTATTTCTGAAGTAAGCTTGAAAAATACAGAAAGCTGTATAATTGGGTAGGAACTTGGGTAGAAAATTTCAAATTTGGTGTGGCCTTGGATCGGAAGATGTCGCATTTTACAGCAGTCAGGGGAACGGTCAGGTATAAGATAGAACCCATTCATACCATTCAGTCATAAAATCATAAAATTGTCCAGCTTCCGGAATACGGATATTCCGAAACTCTCAAAATACGGACCGACCCAAGACCAGTTATAAGTAAAAATACTTTGCAGTATTTATCAAAAAAAGTTGCTTGTATCTGTATAAACGATGAGACCAAGCAAATACAAATAAACAAAGGACATGATTATTGTACATGTATATACAAGACAATTAGCAATTTGTCGAAAAAATGTTTGTTTTTTCGTTCTATATTCCGGCGATCAAAATGATTTATTAATTGAAATAATTTATAGAAATGAAATTCTTTGGCAAGAAATTAAAAATGTTTTTTTTAATTGCATAAATGGCATAAAAAATTGACCTGTCCGAGCGTATTTGCTGAAAAACATTACATAACGCAATTAATAACTAATGAATAGGAATGAAATCTGTAACGACTTGTCTCCACACAGAGGATCATCGCCCCCCGGTTTAATTGCACACGCCAAAAATCAAGATAGTTTTGATTGCAGGGGACTTGACTTTTATTGAATTTCACGGGTTTAGTTTTGATTATTTGAATATGCGGTTGTGAAAAATCGATAAAGGACAGCTTATTTCAGGGTAAGACGGTATTACAAACCCCATATCAGCATTTGTTTATTCATAAAAAATGACAAAGTTGCTTCATTTTTAGGAGTATGATGAATGAATTTTTTTCTCCTATATTTTAAAAGCAATTCAAAATAAAGAAGAATTAAGAGTTGATAAAGAAAGGGAACGGAGAAAAAAAGAAGAAAAAAATTAACTTAAAAAAAGGGTTACGGAATAATAAACAATTAAAATGGAACAAAGTGGAAAGGAATAGAAAAATTATAAAGGTATCTTACAAATAATTAGGAATAAAAATTATGATAATAAGGGTAACTACGTGAACGTATCAATTTTTTAGGTCACCATTTAGGGAGGAAAAAAGTCTATCAAAACCAAAAAAAGGGGTTGTCATTTAAAAAAATTGATGATGACGTCATAGAATAAAAACCAACAACCATTTTGTATTGCATAGATTTTATAGCATTTAATTTTGGTTTTTATATAGATTTTATAGCATTTAATTTTTGTTTTTATATAGATTTTATAGTATTTAATTTTTGTTTAATCACTTAAAATTGTAAAATAATTAACTTAAAAAAAAAGAAACCGACTTCAAAAAACCCAAAGTAACAAGTTAACTAAAAAGTAAAAAATAAAAATGTTCAATTTCAGAGTTATTTGTTGTTCCGCTTAATGTAATTATTTATTGTTCCGTTTAATGGCATTCAAAAATTACTGGTTATTATCTAATTATTAATTGTTTTATAATTTTGAAGTCGGTGCCATAAAAACATAAAACAAATTATATACCTTCCTACAATAACAAATTAATTACTACGAATAAAATTATAAAAACAATTCATAATACATTACATAATAAATACTAATTATTTATTTATTTCAAATCTAACAATAATTTATTCATCTGTCGGTATATCCAACCTAAACCATGCAAAATTGGGATATACTACGAATATATATCTTTTACCTAATATATGAAAAGAGTTCTGAAAAGTTTAATTCCGTAATCATAATCGTGAATTAAGAAATCTGAAATTATCAGGGAATTATTATAACTTTAAAATGTATAATTTTATGTTTTACTTGGTACCGACTTCAAAATTATAAAACAATTAATAATAATTAGATAATAAACAATAATTTCTGAATTTCATTAAACGGAACAATAAATAATTACATTAAGCGGAACAACAAATAATAACTCTGAAATTGAACATTTTTATTTTTTACTTTTTAGTTAACTTTGTTTTTTTTGAAGTGGTTTCTTTTTTTTTAAGTTAATTATTTTTTAAATGGCCGTAGCGAACGTGTTAAAAACATTACATAACGCAATTAATTAATAATTAATTGTTTTAAACTCTAGCATTACACAGTGACAATACCACAGTATTGTATTGTCACTTATCAATAACAAACGACAACACTGAATCCACATTGTTGATTTTTGTCGAAATTATATTCTCAGAATATTACTCCTATATTTTTATAATACATTTCTTTACGCCACCATAAATATTGCTATTTTTTATTTATCATAATTTCTTTATTCAAAAAATACTACACACCAAGCGAAAAAGGATTCGCTCAACAACGTTTAAAATAAATGAGGTATTTATTACTTAGTTTTATTGAGGGTAGGTAGAAGCAATAGGTTGGACCCTATTGTAAAGAGATATGGTCACCCAGGTCAATATTCGGTTTGAACGTACGGAATAACACAGAAAATAATCTTTGGTTAACTGGGTATTTTCTTGGTCCCTAAAAGCAACAGGTCACTGTAATATCACAAAGCAGATCTCACCGAAACACTTTAGTTCCACTATTCTACACCAGGTTACAGCATCTCACGACGAATGTACAAAATTTTATCTCACTTAAACATCGGAAGAAACTTGTCTCTCACTAAATGACAACCTTAAATGAATCTGAGTATTGCTTTCAGCTTCAAGTTCATGGACGTGACCGACTTGGCTTAAAAAATTACAAGGTTCTGAAACATTTACAGAAGTGGCTGTCTGTACAAGACCACAAATTATTATTCTTTTTATGGCATGGTGAGCAGCTTGGGCATCAGTTGCATCTTGGAAACCACACCTCATACAAAGAGTGCTGAACATGTCAGAACATAATAAACTCCAACATCTTTAAGTAAATACTGGATACACTATGAAGTGCTTTTTGTGGTAAATTTTAAGGCCTCCGCCGTTTCTTGTGTTAATCCTCTCCTATAATTTTTTCAGGGTAATTGAATGTTATTTACACAATGTGAAATTCCATTTTAAAGCCAATACAGCCAAATAAGGTGCACAGTTCTGATCTGTCTTATATATTGTGTTTGATCACTTACATCATGCAGTTGGAAAAAGGCATACATCATCTCCAAGAATTTGACTGTTGCCTCAGATCATGAGAACTTTGTCTTTGTGATGTATGGCTAAATAATTTAGAACAGTTGTTACATGGGGTGCAAATATTTCCACAGCTTTGTTCATTTTTTCCATGTTTGAGAGGTAAAGGTGTTTTTTGATTAAAAATTTAAGAGGCTTTATAACCGTGTTTTTTTTTTTGTAGGTCATACAGTGTTTTCAAGTAATTCGAAGAAATAATTCCTTCACTAGAGTGCATGTTGTGGCCCAGAAAAATGTTTCTACAGTTCTTTATAACATAGCAATAGTCAAAGCTCAGAAAGAGAGGCATGTTGCTGTGTAATAGATGTTTTACATGGATTTTCAAACTTCCATTTCCAAACAACTTGAACAATTCGACATTACATTTGTGGTTGTCTGGAATAATATGATATGCAAGAAATCCAGCTGCCTTAATTTCTGATAGTATTTTCATTGTTAGATCAAAAAGCATTTTACTTGTCAAATTTTTGTGAAAAAAGTATCCAACAAGAATTATGTATTTAATAGAAAACCCATGAATAACAAAACAGCATTTTGTTGGCTAATATGTTTTGATTTCCAACAGTCTTCTCTTTAATGTACTGTTAATTAAACCCTATGCCGAAAATCAAACATTTATTAATTAATGGATTAACACTCTTAAGCACGATCAATCTTGTCTTCGTCTGTTCGTCTTCCCGGTACGCCGCGCCGCACATGCGCCGTCCCACCGGCCCTCCCTCCTATTCCATGCTTGGCGGGATATTTAAAATCCCATCTTACAATCGGCTGTCCTGACCTGGCAGCGTCCCCGCGACCGTCGGCTTCGTTGGCGGTGGGTGGTACATTGGACCACTGTTGATGGGAACACTAGCACTCTGCTGAGGGGTACGCTGGACCCCATGTCGGCTGGTACACTGGACCTCTGTCGTTGGGCACACTAGGCCTCTACTGAAGGGTACGCTGGACCCCATGACGAATGGTACTCTGGACCGCCGTCGCGTGGTACACTGGACCACCTTTATCTGGTACACTAGACCATCTTTCCAGGGGCTCACTAGACACTGCCTGGAAGACACTATAGTCTACCTCAACCCAGAAGTTCACTAGACATTTCTGGAGGTTCTGACTATAAACTACTTCGCCCAGAAGTTCACTAGACATTTGTGGAGGTTCTCTAGACCCTAAATTGCTCAAGGCCCTTCCGGCACCTCAAGCCCCACAACATACTGAGTTGTGTACCCGACTGGCCAGGTCGGTGGTTCACGAGACCAACAATAATAGTCCTTAAGGCATACTAAGCCTGACTCAACTACTAGTACTAGTACTACTTTTACTTTTTAACTATAGAACAACAATAAGGATTACTTTTACTTATCACTTTCGAATCTAATCTCTAATACTTAACACTAATTTTTAAACGGTTTACTGAACCGCACGCACTATTCTATTTCTACTTCTTGGGGGACAAACAACTTCAGTCGGTCACTGGCTACTATGCCCCTAAATCGTCTTTTGTCTTTGGAGAACGACGCCACCCTATAGCGATCATTCCCCACTACCGCTGTGATCTGTACCGGTCCAAGGTATTTTGGCACCAACTTGCCGCTGGTCAAACCTTTAACCAACAACGTCCTCTCCACAAGGACTATGTCTCCAACTTTAAATTGGACAGGATCCCTTTTGTTCTTGTCGTACCTTTCTTTCATCTTTTTTTCTTTTGCCGCCTCTCTCAAACTTTTTAAATCTCTCCGTCGAGTTGCTGTCAAACGAACTTCATTTTGAACTTCGGGTCTTAACCCGTAAAGCAACTCACCAGGCGACTCGCCTGTTGTGGAATTTTTCGTATTATTAATTCCCCTTTGAACTGTAATGACATGACTATCCCAGTCATCATGTTTTCCGTCGATACTTGCAGCTAATGCTTCTACAATTGTCCGGTTCGAACGTTCCACCTGCCCGTTACTTCGCGGGGAAGCAATTGCGTTCTTCACGTGTCTTACCATGCTCCGAACAAAATTGCTTGAACTCTTTACAGTCAAATGCTTTACCTCGGTCGGTTATTACTCTCTTTGGCGCGTGCACTAACTTAATCAAACGTTCTAAAGTTTGACTCAGAAATTGAGCAGTGGTGTTTGGTACAGCCTCTATCCAAATAAATTTTGTAAAACCGTCCACAATTGCTAGAATATAAGCGTTGCCCTTTACCGATTTACAAAAAGGTCCAAGGTGGTCTAGATGCAACGTATGAAATGGTTCTGCTATCTTTTCAATGGGGTGTAATTTGGTCTGTCGAGCACCAGTTGGTCTTTTAGCTACCATACAGGCAATACAATGGGTCACGAACTTCTTTACGAATTCGCGCATATCATTAAACCAATACGTTTGTTTTAAAACATCGAGAGTACGCTCAAACCCAGGGTGTCCATTGTCATCGTGAAACATCTTCACTATTCGCCATCTCACATCACGAGGAATAACAATTTTAGGTTCGTCGTTCACTATTCTGCACACTTTCTCGTCCTCTATGACGTAACATTTCTCAGCTTCTCCATTCAAGACTTGACGCTTTATGTTTTGCAAATCTTCGTCCTGCGATTGCACCCCGTAAACCCAATCATTTGCCTTTATTAACCTTACCGGCACCGGGTTTCGGCTAAGTGAGTCAACGTGTGCCATTTGGCAGCCAGGACGATGTTCCACTTCAAAATCGAACTCTTGGAGTGCTAACCACCATCTTCCAACTCTTGGTGTTAGGTCTCTTTTCAACCATGTCAATCTCATTGAGTTGCAATCTGTTATTATCACAAAATGGCGTCCATATAAGAAATTGCGGAATCGTTTCACTGATTCATAGACAGCCAGCGTTTCGAGCTCATAGCTGTGATATCGAGACTCTGGTTCTGTGGTTTGTCGACTCATATATGCTACAGGTTTCCAACTGAGGTCAGGTTGTTTCTGAAGTAACGTAGCGCCTATTCCTAATTTACTGGCGTCAGTGTGTAACTGTGTGTCGGCGGTTGGATTAAACACGGCTAGAGTTGGTGGAGCTGTTAATATCGTCTTCAATGTGTCAAAAGCCACTTGCTGTTGATCGGCCCAACACCACACAACATCTTTCTTCAGAAGTGAGGTCAATGGTCTGGCTATCAATGCAAAATTTGAGATGTACTTGCGGAAATAGGAAGCTAAAGTAGTAAGAGGGGTACTTTTTAACCCCCGGTACTTTTGATCCCGGTACTTTCGATCCCGGTACTTTCGATCCCGGTACTTTCGATCCCGGTACTTTCGATCCCGGTACTTTTGATCCCGGTACTTTCGATCCCGGTACTTTCGATCCCGGTACTTTCGATCCCGGTACTTTCGATCCCGGTACTTTCGATCCCGGTACTTTCGATCCCGGTACTTTCGATCCCGGCACTTTAGACCCCGGCAGTTTAGGGTCCGGCACTTTTGTTCCCGGTACTTTTGATTGAAATCTTTTTACATCGACATGTTAAGACTTTATTTTAAATATTTATGAGAAATCATTAATTTAAGCCCGTATTTACATAAAAGCGGATAATTTTCTACAATCAAGGATTGGAATCTTTTTACATCGACATGTTAAGACTTGATTTTAAATACTTATGAGAAATCATTAATTCAGCCCTTATTTACATAAAAGCGGATAATTGGAAGTTTGGTTGGTTGCATAATTCATCTGTAAATTCATAAAGCGTTTTAAAATATCAAAGCAGATTTATTGTAAAATATAAACTATTAGAAAAATCACTGTGGACACATTACAAAGTTTTAAACGTCTTGACAATAGACAAAAAAATAGAAAAAAGATACAGAAAAATTTGAAACTTTTTTAATTGAGTAAATACGGTAAATGTTAACGTTTTTGTGAATTTCATAAGATAAGGATGTTTTGATGGTTGCATAATTCATTTAAATACATTGTTAACAGCAATAAATATACAAAGTTTTAAACGTCTTGACAATAGGTAAAAAAGAGAAAAAGATACAGAAAATTTGAAACTTTTTAATTGAGCAATTAATATTTAACTAAATAGTTAGATATTAACTTTTTGAAAATTATTATTATTCTGATGTGGTAATTTTTGGATTAAATAAAATTAATATTTTGAAATTATTATTATTCGTCGGTCCCATTCTCATATAGCAGCGAAGTAAAATTAAAAGATTAAATCGCCGTAAAAAGAAGAAGCCAATATTTAGAAAGTGTAACAAATGTAGATAATTGTAATAAATAATAATAATGATATATAAAAATATACATTTATTTACATATATATTTATTCACAGCTTATTTCAAATGATTATCAAGAAGTCGGTAGTAACAAACGATAGACAGATGTAACGTATAAAAGGGGTTAGTCCCAACTCTCCTCCACCTCAATGTTAGTCTCCAGTTGCTTGAGATAGCTTAAGTCCTCCCACTGTGGTCTAGGACCTTGTTGTTGTTGCTGTTCTTTTAATTGTTCATGCTGCGCCCGGTACATCTGATCCATCCTTAGAGTGGAAAACTTCGTCATCGGCTAAAAAGTTGTATACATTATATGTGTGGTAGGTATTTTACATCACTAGTTTTATTAAAACACTCCGCTGTTTTTTTGTTATTTAGAGAGGAGCACAATTGAAACAAACAGCGGCACAATTGAGCACAAAACGAGCACAATTGAATAAGCCTAATATTAAAGAAAAAACTTGATGCCCGGATTTGTTTTGCGTTTTTTTGTTATTTACAAAGGAGCACAATTGAAACAAATAGCGGCACAATTGAGCACAAAACGAGCACAATTGAATAAGCCTAATATTTTTTAAAAAACGTAAAAAAACCGGGGGCTGACGGTCAACTTGGCCCCCGGATTTGTTTCGCGTTTTTTTGTTATTTAGAGAGGAGCACAATTGAAACAAACAGCGGCACAATTGGGCACAAAACGAGCACAATTGATTACAATAATAAAATATTAAAAAATTAAAAGTCGGGGGCCAAGTTGACCGACCTTAAAACGTCTTGACATAAACCGTTTAAGCTACACAAAATTCAAGAAAAATTTAAAAATTTAAAACAAATTTTGCGTAAAATATACCATGCAGATTCCCACGCTAAAAACAACCGCATTTATGTAAATATGGACTGAAATTTATGATTTCTCATCAGATATTTAAAAATCAAAGTTTGATATTTTATAAATCCCTACAGGTTACACTTGATAAAACCTTGCAGGTTAACAGTGTTTTGGTAATTATTCGTTTCAAGTTCTAAGTTTTAACTTTTAGGTTCCAACTTTTTTCAACATTTCATTTTCTCATTTTAGAGGTTTAAAGTTTCATAGATTTAGTTTACTCATGTCCTGAAGATTATTTTACGGTATGTAACTATTCGTATCAAGTTCTTAGTTTTCAGTTTTTAGGTTCTAAGTTTTCTCAACATTTCAATTTCTTAAAATATGATAAATTCTTATTTTACTCAAGTCCTGAAGATCTTATAACGGTGTGTAACTATCCGTCTCCAGCTCTTAGTTTTTAGTTTTTAGGTTCTAAGTTTTCACAGCATTTCATTTCACAACTTAAAGGTTTAAAGTTTCATAAATTTTTATTTTACTCAGGTCCTCAAAATCTTTTTTACGGTATGTAACTTTTCGTCTGAAGTTCTTAGTTTCCACTTTTAAGTTTTAACTTTTGTCAACACTTCAATTTTCTCAACTTGCAGGTTTAAAGTTTCATAAATTCTTATTTTACTCTAGTCCTGAAGATCCTATTACGGTGTGTAACTATTCGTCTCAAGTTCTTAGTTTTCATTTTAAGCTTTAACTTTTTCTCAACACTTCAATTTCTCAACCTAAAGGTTTAAAGTTTCATAGACTTACTTACCGACGCCCCGCCGCGCTTAATTTTTCAAGTACCCAATTAGCGTCTCAAGTTCTTAAGTTTTCACATGGCGGCTGGGGTGCTTGGCGGCGGGCGTCGCGGCGCTCGGACGCGCCGCGGAACCCGGCGTTGCAGGGTGGAACCCGACATTAATTTTAAACGCTCAAGATAAACTGGTAAACTTCTTCTTATCACCTCAGAATCTCTATCATCCGGTGTTACCGTATCGATGTAACGGTGAATTGACGTTCCACCTAGAACTTTCGTTTACGCAAATCGATAAAGAAATATTAAAGTTGAAGAACCGCGACTTGGTAATATTTATCTGTGAGGAATTTTAAACTACTTTTCAAGTTGCCTTAGTAATATCAAAAGGAAATAAAATAAAATAAATATTCTCAATGAAAATTTGCTACTGCGGATTAAAAAGACGGCCGCACGACCTTACCTGAGTAAACAAGAATCTGTTAAACTTTAAACATGTAAATTAAGAAACTGAAATGTTTAGAAAAGTTAGAACCTAAAATGAAGACTAAGAACATGAGACGAATAGTTACACGTTGGCGTTAAGACATTGAAGACCTTAGTAAAACAAGAATCTATATGTAGCTTTAAAATTATAAATTGAGAAATTGAAGTGTTGATAAAAGTCAGCACTTGAGACGAAAAGTTACACACCTTTAATAAGATCCTCACGTCTTGAGTAAATGAGAAACTGAAAATTTTCAAGTCTCCAATTATCGTCTCAAGTTCTTAAGTTTTCACATGGCGGCTGGGATGCTTGGCGGCGGGCGTCGCGTCGCCCGACGCGGCACTGAACCCGGCCGTGCATGGTGGAACACGGTATTAATTTTAAACGCTCAAGATAAACTGGCAAACTTCTTCTTATCACCTCAGAATCTCTATCATCCGGTGTTACCTTATAGATGTAACGGTGAATTGACGATCCTCCTAGAATTTTCGTTTGCGCATACCGATAAATAAATATTAAAGTTGAAGAAACGCGACTTGGTAATATTTATATGTGAGGAATTTTAAACTACTTTTCAAGTTGACTTAGAAATATCAAAAGGAAATAAATAAAATAAATATTCTCAATGAAAATTTGTTAGGTACTGAGAATTAAGCAAACGGGTAGGTTTTTACAATTGCTAGATAGATAGAGATTAAGCGGAATCTCTGCTAGTGATAAGTGCGAAAGTCTAAAAGATGTGACTGTATGGCCGTGGAAGTTCTTTTGTTTAAGCAATCCGAAACATATAATATTTGAATAAACCACGACTTGTTAATAATATTTAAATCTGTGAGGAATTTGAAACTACTTTTCAAGTTGCCTTAGTAATATCAAAAGGAAATAAAATAACATAAATATTCTCAATGAAAATTTGTTACTGTGGATTAAAAAGACGGACGCACGACCTTACCTGAGTAAACAAGAATCTGTCTTGGCAACAGGGGTAATCATTGGGTCGTTTATGAAAAAGCACGGGCAGATGCGAACTATGCAGTTCAAAAAGTGTGCAATCCAGACCACACAGCAAATGTTCAACCTGTGGAGTTTTTTTTGTGCTCTAATGAGAAAAAAATTGTTTTTTGGAGTACCACGATATTTAATTGGTCTGTAATAAATAAATAAATAAATAAATTTTCTTTCAAATGTGATGAATTCTAGTAGTCAGTTGATGGTCTAATTTAGTATATTTTGAAATTAATTAACTATCCCATTTTTTGTGATTGTTCCTGACGAGACTTCTAAGTCCAAAATTTTGTAGCCGAAGAGTTAAACACCGTAATAGAATCTTCAAGACTTGAGTAAAATGAGAATTTATGAAACTTTGAACCTGTAAGTTGAGAAAATTGAAGTGTTGAGAAAATTTAAACTTAAAAGTGGAAACTAAGAACTTGAGACGAAAAGTTACACACCATAATAAGATCTTCAGGACTTGAGTAAAGTAAGTCTATGAAACTTTAAACCTTTAGGTTGAGAAATTGAAGTATTGAGAAAAAGTTAAAGCTTAAAGGTGAAAACTAAGAACTTGAGACGAATAGTTACACACCGTAATAGGATCTTCAGGACTAGAGTAAAATAAGAATTTATGAAACTTTAAACCTGTAAGTTGAGAAAATTGAAGTGTTGACAAAAGTTAAAACTTAAAAGTGGAAACTAAGAACTTCAGACGAAAAGTTACATACCGTAAAAAAGATTTTCAGGACCTGAGTAAAATAAAAATTTATGAAACTTTAAACCTTTAAGTTGTGAAATGAAATGCTGTGAAAACTTAGAACCTAAAAACTAAAAACTAAGAGCTGGAGACGGATAGTTACACACCGTTATAAGATCTTCAGGACTTGAGTAAAATAAGAATTTATCATATTTTAAGAAATTGAAATGTTGAGAAAACTTAGAACCTAAAAACTGAAAACTAAGAACTTGATACGAATAGTTACATACCGTAAAATAATCTTCAGGACATGAGTAAACTAAATCTATGAAACTTTAAACCTCTAAAATGAGAAAATGAAATGTTGAAAAAAGTTGGAACCTAAAAGTTAAAACTTAGAACTTGAAACGAATAATTACCAAAACACTGTTAACCTGCAAGGTTTTATCAAGTGTAACCTGTAGGGATTTATAAAATATCAAACTTTGATTTTTAAATATCTGATGAGAAATCATAAATTTCAGTCCATATTTACATAAATGCGGTTGTTTTTAGCGTGGGAATCTGCATGGTATATTTTACGCAAAATTTGTTTTAAATTTTTTAAATTTTTCTTGAATTTTGTGTAGCTTAAACGGTTTATGTCAAGACGTTTTAAGGTCGGTCAACTTGGCCCCCGACTTTTAATTTTTTAATATTTTATTATTGTAATCAATTGTGCTCGTTTTGTGCCCAATTGTGCCGCTGTTTGTTTCAATTGTGCTCCTCTCTAAATAACAAAAAAACGCGAAACAAATCCGGGGGCCAAGTTGACCGTCAGCCCCCGGTTTTTTTACATTTTTTAAAAAATATTAGGCTTATTCAATTGTGCTCGTTTTGTGCTCAATTGTGCCGCTATTTGTTTCAATTGTGCTCCTTTGTAAATAACAAAAAAACGCAAAACAAATCCGGGCATCAAGTTTTTTCTTTAATATTAGGCTTATTCAATTGTGCTCGTTTTGTGCTCAATTGTGCCGCTGTTTGTTTCAATTGTGCTTCTCTCTAAATAACAAAAAAACAGCGGAGTGTTTTAATAAAACTAGTGATGTAAAATACCTACCACACATATAATGTATACAACTTTTTAGCCGATGACGAAGTTTTCCACTCTAAGGATGGATCAGATGTACCGGGCGCAGCATGAACAATTAAAAGAACAGCAACAACAACAAGGTCCTAGACCACAGTGGGAGGACTTAAGCTATCTCAAGCAACTGGAGACTAACATTGAGGTGGAGGAGAGTTGGGAATAACCCCTTTTATACGTTACATCTGTCTATCGTTTGTTACTACCGACTTCTTGATAATCATTTGAAATAAGCTGTGAATAAATATATATGTAAATAAATGTATATTTTTATATATCATTATTATTATTTATTACAATTATCTACATTTGTTACACTTTCTAAATATTGGCTTCTTCTTTTTACGGCGATTTAATCTTTTAATTTTACTTCGCTGCTATATGAGAATGGGACCGACGAATAATAATAATTTCAAAATATTAATTTTATTTAATCCAAAAATTACCACATCAGAATAATAATAATTTTCGAAAAGTTAATATCTAACTATTTAGTTAAATATTAATTGCTCAATTAAAAAGTTTCAAATTTTCTGTATCTTTTTCTTTTATTTACCTATTGTCAAGACGTTTAAAACTTTGTATATTTATTGCTGTTAACAATGTATTTAAATGAATTATGCAACCATCAAAACATCCTTATCTTATGAAATTCACAAAAACGTTAACATTTACCGTATTTACTCAATTAAAAAAGTTTCAAATTTTTCTGTATCTTTTTTCTATTTTTTTGTCTATTGTCAAGACGTTTAAAACTTTGTAATGTGTCCACAGTGATTTTTCTAATAGTTTATATTTTACAATAAATCTGCTTTGATATTTTAAAACGCTTTATGAATTTACAGATGAATTATGCAACCAACCAAACTTCCAATTATCCGCTTTTATGTAAATAAGGGCTGAATTAATGATTTCTCATAAGTATTTAAAATCAAGTCTTAACATGTCGATGTAAAAAGATTCCAATCCTTGATTGTAGAAAATTATCCGCTTTTATGTAAATACGGGCTTAAATTAATGATTTCTCATAAATATTTAAAATCAAGTCTTAACATGTCGATGTAAAAAGATTTCAATCAAAAGTACCGGGAACAAAAGTGCCGGACCCTAAACTGCCGGGGTCTAAAGTGCCGGGATCGAAAGTACCGGGATCGAAAGTACCGGTATCGAAAGTACCGGGATCGAAAGTACCGGGATCAAAAGTACCGGGGGTTAAAAAGTACCCCTCTTACTACTAGCTAATCCAATGAACTGTCGCGTTTGGTGGACATCGACGGGAGTTGGGAAGGCACTAACGGCTTCCAATTTCTTAGGTGACGGTTTTAAAGTTCCATGACAAATTTCAGTTCCCAAGTACTCAACAGAATCTTGCAAAAACTCGCACTTTTTCAAGTTTAATGTTAAACCGCCCTTATCTAAAACGTTCAACACTTCATCGAGTCGTTGTAGACCTTCTTCGATGGTTTGTGAAATTATCAAAATATCATCCAAATAGGCTAATGCGTACTGATGTCTTAATGGGCCTAAGACCGGCGCATTGGCTAAACCGAAAGCTACTCTGGTATTTTGGTAGTGGCCATCTGGCGTTATGAAAGCTGTGAACTTCTTGCTATCTTCTGGCATAGGTATCTGATGATACCCGGATTTCAAGTCGAGTGTGGTAAAAACATTACTACCAGATAACCGGTTTAATTGATCTTCGATCAATGGCAAGGGGTATCTATCTTTTACCGTAATCGCGTTTAATCTACGATAATCGACGACCATTCGAATTTCGCCATTCTTTTTAGGTATTAGCAGTATCGGACTAGCATATGGTGAAACTGTTGGTTCCACTATCTGCCTCTGAATCAATTCATCTACGATTTCACCGACCTTCTCTCGTTCATGGAGCGATAAACGATATGGCTTATAATTAACGGGCACAGTCGAAGTAAGTTCTATGTGCATCTTGATATCAACATTACTTAAAAGTGCGTCATTTTGTCCAAAACATAGCGGATATTTTTCGAGCACCCCCCGTAACTTTGTTTCTACAAGCAGCCAGCTGCACGAATCCCGGATTTCAGGAAAGGATCGTTTACCGTGTTTGCGATGATTTCGACTATTACATGATCTTCTATCTTGCAGCTTTGACCCAGCGCTAATTTACGGTAATAGAAATCGACCAGATTGTGCTGTTTTTCCCTCTGGACGTTAACCAATTCTTGCAGCTTGCTAAAAACTCCTCGCTGAGGCGGGAATGCTTCTTTCAATTTGTTCTTCCACTCATTCCACGAAAGGTTTAGAACATCCTGGTTGTTGTACCATGATTTTGCATTACCCTTGAATTTGTTCGACATGCAAAATATGCGAGCTTTTTCGTCCCACTCAAAAACATCTCCCGTGGCGTCGATCGTATGAAGCCATTGTTGTACGTTTATTTCGTCGAATTCTCCACTAAACACCGGGACACTATCTACTTTACCGTCATATCTACTAGTTTTAGCACTTAGCTTCCTAAGTTTCTTCACTTGTCGTTTTAATTGTCGCTTTTCACGCGAACTACTACTAGGAGTACTACTGGAACAACTTGCACTAGGTTCGCTGGAACTCGAGGATGAGCTCGAGCTCTGATGACGTCTTTGTATTCTGAATTGTTAATTAAACCCTATGCCGAAAATAAAACATTTATTAATTAATGGATTAACACTCTTAAGCACGCTCAATCTTGTCTTCGTCTGTTCGTCTTCCCGGTACGCCGCGCCGCACATGCGCCGTCCCACCGGCGCTCCCTCCTATTCCATCGAGTGGTGACCAACGGAGCTGCTTGGCGGGATATTTAAAATCCCATCTTACAGTACATATTTTAAAATCCATAGAATTTATCCTCCATTCTATTGTACTGAAATTTTTCTTTAATTGCCATGTTATATGACGCTGCACAATTTTTCAAAATGAGATAAACAACTTTCGTCTGCTTCTAGTTTCCTTTTAATTCTGTCATTTCAAAACTCGGTTTTGTGCTTCCAGTATGTCTAAGCAGGGTAATTCGGCTGAAATATTTCCTATATAATATTCGTACCCTTTAGATGAACGAACCATCCACATGACACACTGGCGAATGGTCATTTCTGCCCATTTTGGCTTTCGTTTGTTGTAACTTAAAACTTGATCTAAAATAAGTACTGCATGATTGTGGATAATTTTTCAAGGCATCTTGTTTAATTGCTTCAATGGTCGTGTATTCCGAATTGTTCACTAAACTTTGCAAATCTTGTAGTTTTTTATTTTACAAAATATCATATTTCTTAAGTCTTGCTATTGACTGTTTTAGTGTTTTCATTTCCGCTTAGTATCTCTGTTGCGGATATGGCTTCCACTTGTCAGAATGCGTCAAGTTTCTTAAAGATAAGATTTCTCACTGATTTTTCGTTCCATCACTCATGAGACCTAGTGTATTTTAGTATATATTTTGGCTCGCATTTATAAAAATAAGTATAAAGGCTAATGCTTGTGATTTTTCTAAGTAGGTAATATGTTACATACAGTCTCGTATTTAACATAAATGAGAACTAATTTTTCTTGCTAAATACAAGAGCAGAATCCATAATGAAACCTTCTTATCTGGTATTGTAAAGAATTTTTTTTTTTTCTTTAATAAAGGTAACGGATGAGCAGGAAGGTAAGGCGTCAGAATAAACATCAGGTGTTTTCTTCTCGATGATGTTCTTTATGAATTGAAATGAAAATTACATGCCAGTGCTTTCTCAGGCAATACAATAAATTCTTGTACTGTATAAACAATTATTACAATTATTGTTAAATTCAACTGAAGATAGGTAATTTTACCTGAATCCCTGGTGAAGCGTGGCATGAAAGCACGATGCATTTATTATGCATACGCGGCATTTTGTTGAATTATTATTAATATGAATACAACAACCAGAACAAGAAAATATTGAAACAAGTAACACAAACACAAACACTCACAAGATAAGAACAAAGTATCTACAACAGATGCTAAAATTCAAAGAAAGTTACCCTCAATCTGATTCCATTAAATGTGAAGTATTATTTGTTTAATTATTTCCTAATTTAAAAAATCGCGGGATTTTGCCGGGTAGGCAGCGCTTGTGGAGAAACACTAGAACCCAAGAGGATTTAATAGAATAGAGGAACCATCAGCCACCTTTAAGCGTGTAATGTAAAAGTCGTTCAGCACATGCTGCTCTCTGTGAGTGAGAAACATAAGCGATGATTTAGATTGAGCAGTTATACAGCGTTCTGTAATACTTTTTTCCGATTACTAACCTATCGCAATTTGTAATACAATACAGAGATACAATTGATTACGTGGTCTACGCAAAGTAAGTAATCTGATATGCATTTCGGTAGCTTTTAATGTTGTCAGTTGTAGCCGAAAAATGTGTACCTACTTCTCAATTACTGCTTAATTCCAAAATGTATCTTGATTTTATTACGTTGTTGAAATTTTTTTTGTTAACACATTGAGCCCCGGGTTGCATCAACGCGATGCCACGGTTTTCGGGCAGTGTAGGACGGCGAGTACACGATTATATGCCATTGCTTTCATGCTATTTCAATGGAGAACGGAAGGTAGCCGTCCGGGGGACTAACATAAATACATATGCTCGTGGTACGATAATTTTTTGTACAGTCTAATTTTTACAGCAGTTTTAATAACAAATAAAGCTGACCACACGTACTCCTTTTAGAAGTTTTGTACTTTTATTTTATGACCTGTACTCCGGAGGAAATGTACTGCAAATGTACTTCCCTTTTATTTGAATGTACTACCTGTACTCCTTTTTCTTTGGGTCTTTAATTTTTCGCCAGGCATCTTCGATCTGTTTCGTTTCTACTAGCAAGGATCAAACGCATATAGGCATGGGCGTACCTAATTTGAGACGCTTATTCATTTCTCGGAACGCAGAGTGCTAAGTAATCATAAATTTTGTTGTGTGTTTAGTAGAGCTCTCTCAGTTTCGCCAGTTTCGCATTTATGTTCGATACAAGAGTTCAACAACAGTTCCTTGAAAATTTATCCGCCACTTTATTTAATTACATAAAAAGTTACTTCAGTCAGTTTCATATTAGTCCAGGCAATGGGGGGTTTTTGTGTTTTTGATCGCAAAAGGTCGGACAGAAATAAAATTTGGTGGGATGGTGGGTGGGAGATAGGCAAAAACTTCATGAGACCAATTTTATGCAGAATTTAATGTAGAACATAAGTCCTATAACATTTTCTAATCGGAGTTACCGTTTACGAGAAAAAGGCAGAAAGGCTTCATGACGTCACGTTCGGGAGCGGTTTTTTGGGCAAAAGTGGATGAAGCTCCCCCGCTGGAGTGGGAACTCTTCGGATTTTTATTTGGATGCCTACTGGGAGTTCACAAACAAATTTTCTAAACTTTATAAATTATCTCTTCTAAAAAGTCTAATTTGCTTGGACTAGATTTTCATCGGCACATATCTCGAGAACGATTCAACCCAGTACCTTTTTAAGGGGTTATTTTTGTAGGAAATTTTATCAGCTTTAATTTTTTACGGAGGACACATAGTTTTATAGTAATAAACGAAGAACCGATAAAAGTTAGAATTTTTCGACTTTGAACCTATTTTGGAGTAGGGAAAGGCACACTTAAAAAAATATTTCTTTTGTAATATGCAACCAAAGTTGAAGTTGATCTTCCTTGTAATCCGCACTGAAAATAATTCAATAAATTTCATTAATTTATAATTATTAATAATAAATTATTGTTGTTAATTATTAATATTGAACACGCCGCTAATGCCTGCACACACAGTAAATTATCCCCGCGCGGTTTTACTTGCACACGCCAAAAATCAATTTAGTTTTGATTGCGGACTTGACTTTTATTGAATTTCACCGGTTTAGTTTTGCTGAAATAAACAATAAAAACATATTTGAAAAAGGAACATTGAGGATTATCGAATTATCACTATAATCCAAAAATTTAAAAGTCCCAGATGGGTTGTAAACGATGACGAATGAAATAATCTATAATACAATTCAATCAATTTTGCTAAAAATTCACAGTATTCACAATATTCCTCAAATCAGACATAATTGTTAATTATTAATAATTCATTGTTGTTATTATTGTTAATAATGTTAATATTGAACACGTCGCTAATGAATCGGAGTAGTTAAGTAGTGCCGGTTCTGGCCCACTTTGACCTGAATTGACCTTTGGCCTTGAGAATATAGTGCCGGTTCTGCCCCAGTTGAATGACCCAGTCGTCAGAGGACAAGTCTGAACTTGAGTGGAGTTTAGCCTTGAGATTATAATGCCGGTCCTGATCCAGTTTGATGACCCAGTGTTGACCTGAAGTAACCTTTGGGTTGATCGAGACTTGAGCCTAGCTCCCCCCACCCCACGCCCACCTTGGGTTAATTTTTGAGCAGTTTTTAATTTAGAGGGTTAAAAAATATTATATAAATTTAAGGTTTTATTAACTTTATTGTGGAAGTGATTCATACATCCAGTTATACAATTTTTTGACATTACTTAAAGAACATATACATTTTTTATTCTTACTAGAACTAATGATGTGATTATTACATCCTATAGGGATTTCTTTACATAACTTAGGAGAGTTCATTCTGTTATCTAAATCTATAATTTTAGGACATAGTTCTTCCAGTGCTTTTCGTATATAATTCGCCTTAACTTGTCCTTTGAGGTACACCACATCAATATCCTTTTCAGTAATAAATTTTTTCAAAATATCTGATGCGTTTTGCTGCTCTTCTGTTCCACTATGATATCTCAACATATGATGATGTTGCTCTAAATATCGAACACATTTCTTAATGCTGTCGTCTAATCTGTGATAGGATTTCGTCGGCTTAAAAGTATGATGTACAATTGTACGTCCATCAAAAATGGTTAATTCCTTAACAATAAATTCTGGAATATTAAAACCTTGTATATCAACGGTAGCAAACCTCATCGCCAGAAATTTAATTTTTTGAATAGGCTAGCTTTATTGTTTCTCCAACTATTTATACAGCTACTGTAAGAGAAATATTAGACTGATTACGTTATGCTTTGTTTATCTATCCAACTGTTGTGGGCGTTGCTGAATCCCAACCATTTGACTAAAATTTTATTTCCTTTTTTTCGCAAAACCTTTTCAACTAAATAAACACCGGGATGTTTTACCTTTTGTAGTTCCATTTCATAAAATCCACCTAAAATATCTTCACCTCTTTCATCTACTAGTAAATATGTTGTTGGATTAGTTAATTTTACTTTTTTAACGGTAAAAATTTCATTAGACCAATTAGGTGTGTATCCTTTTTCAAAAGTACCTCTGTATTTGCTAATTCTAACGTGATCACCAATGACATACTTGTTATGTTTGTTTGCAATTTTAATGTGAGTGTAAACATTTTTCAATATGGATTGTTCATTTCGTTTATTAACTTGTGTTGGTTTCATGCGAATTGTTCTGTGATAACTATTGTTATATTCATTTACTATGATAGCTAACATATTCAGCCATTTATAATTTCCTTGTAAACTAAAACGCTTCCACATTAGGGATTTTAGTGTTCTATTTACCCTTTCAACAATAGATGCTTTTTTTAAACTAAACACACTGTAATGATTTATTTTATATTTCTCCATTAATTTTTTAAATTTTTCATTATAAAATTCTTTTCCTTGGTCAGTTTGCAAATTTTTTAGTAGAATCAAAAGCGATAACAAATTTTTTTCCATAGCAACAGTAACTTCATTTGCATCCTTAGATTTAACAGGAACAGCCCATACGTATTTAGAAAAACAATCAATTACTACAAGTATATATTTAAATCCTTTATTTTCTTTGAAATAAGGAATCATTTCAACAAGATCTGCCTGTAACGTTTCGTTGATACCCTTTACAATAACTCTTCGTCTTCGGAAATTAATTCTTGCTGGTTTATGTAATTCCGAAACAATATCTTTTTTGATTGGAGTTGGCTTAAAGGGAGTTTTTTTACGTTTCATATTTACTTTTATTTTACGGGAAATTGTTTGTATACTGCTTGCTCAGACTGAACTAATGAATCTTCAAATTTAACAGGACATTTTATGATAATTTCTGCCCGTAAACTTGATGTAAGGTTATTATCATTTGTTGAATTGAATAAGAATGACAAACAATCGTTTTGTTGTAACGGAAAATTTTGCAATTCATGTTTATGAATCTGCTTTTCATTTATTAATGTGACAATATCCTCATCATTTGTATTAAAAAATCTTACATTTTCAATAAAAGCGTACTCTAAAGGAAAAATATAGTATGGATTTATTGAGTTCAATATAAATTTTTTATCTACAAGCTGATTAGATTCAAAATTTAAAATGATGTTGTAGTACATATATTTTGATATGTTAACTGAGTCAGTGCTTGTATTACTATCTGTTCTAGCATGTTTAACTATATGACGACCGAACTTATCAAGAGTCATCTTACTTTATTATACCAGATTCACGTAATTCTTCAATTATAGCAACAATTTCGTTTCTGTGACCCGTATGACCTGCTGCTTGAGAGGCAACTAACAAACGCAACCGATCAACTAATTCATTTGGATTATCCCAGTATATATAGTCAACTGAATTGTTACTAAGTTCTTTAAACATTCCTTTACCAGTCTTTTTTTTGGTACTTTTTTTACAATCTCCAGCAATTAAAGGTCCTATAATGTTTTTATATTTGAGATTTCTTGTTCCCAATACCTGTTCGTTTGGATCAAAATTTTTTTTATATGCACTACTAACGTCTAAAATTTGTTTATAATGTTGCAAGTCTTTATCTGTGTATTGTAAAGGGTGATTTTTAAATAATAGCTCATAGAGACCAGGTGTTCCTTTATAAATCATATTAGATATTTTTATATCAGGACCAACAAAATTTATTTCCGATGAACCAATAAAATATTTTTCTTGAAAGCTATCATGTCGGACTCCAGTTCTATGATCGAAATTTTCATTCTTTTTATCATGTAACATAGCATCGATATAAGTTCTTGGCAATTCATCAAATTCATCTAAATATTTTTCATAAATTGATGTATCAATAACTGTCTCTAAATTATTTCTACTTTCCGATACAGATAGATCCAAAAGTTGATCAAATCCATAGTCATCTACATCTTGTTTGGGATTGTAGTCAGCAATTATTTCATCTTTATTCTCCTCTTTTAAAACTGTTTCTTTTGATGTACTAGGCGTAAAATCATTTTTCAAACCTTCAATTTTATTTTTTAGATTGGTGACTTTGGTAACTATTCTGCTTTGATTTTTATCGCTTACAGCAGGAGTGTTATAACTGTTGGGAAATAGATTTCTTTTTATCTTATTGCTAGTCGGTGTTACTAAATCCACATCTTTCTTTGGAACATCAAACGATTTCACATTCTGCTCTGTTTTAGAAGTTGCAACATCAAGGTTAGGTGTATGCAAAACGTTTTTTTCATCTAATTTGTCTACGATTGTTTCCAAATGCTTAGTAATTGGAAAAAAATTTTTCTCCTCATGAAACTGTCCTTCCTTCAGTAGCTCCATTTTATGTTTTAATTCGTTTCTCTTTTTAATTAATTTTTTTTTTAAATCAACTGTTGTAAATAATGTCTCATTTAAATTCATTTTAACTTTGTGCTTCTTGGTTTGCTAGTTGATGACTGTTTGAAAAACACTTGAAAACTGATCAGAAGAACTATCTATGAGGTATTTTATTACTACTGAAACAATTATTTTATTATTCAGGATCAATAAAACTATCAAAACCCTTTCGATATCTACCGTTTTTAAGGTCACTGTCTTTATCAATCACTAAAAACCCATAATTATCTTTCCAACAGAACGAGCACAGTTCTCTAAACGTATCAAAAGGAACATCCGTATTTACGTGATCTTCATATATATGTCGTAAATTTAAGTTATCTTGTTTAAAAAGTATTAAGAAATTTGCATTATCTCTAACCAAATGCTTAGGAATGTGAGCGTACGTTTGGCATAAATAAAAACAGTCCACATTGCTATGACGTCCCATACTAAAGTACTCTTTCATTAAATTTTGTTTATCACATGCAACATCGTCAAATATGAATAAAGAATTCGGTTTGACTTCATTCGGAGGTGGTATGTTGTTCTCCAAAGAACTGAAAGCAAAGTAATTCATTCCTTTAATAGGTTTCAGTAAATGTTCCAAATAGGAATATTTTGGTTGATATAAGGATTTCGAAAATATATAAATATTTTCAAATCTTAAACCATTAGGATGTTCAATCAGATTAATCATAAGATTCGTTTTCCCATAGTTAGAAGGCCCTACAATAATAGATCGAATTGTAGGAGGCAAAAGTGTGCCATGTCGTTGATATTTATTCACAACACATACATCATTGTTATTTATGGGTAAGCTAACCGGTTGCTGTATTACTCGCATCTTACTTGCAAACTGGTTTAAGATAGACTCATCAAAGAGTATAAATAGGAGATAAATTATAAATTTATTTCAGTAATGCTAGTGTTGTAGTGGCATATATAAAAGTATAAATGATGGTAAAAAAAAGAAAAGTTCTCAGTCGTAAAAAGGTTTCAAAAAAGACACTACGTGGAGGTGGTCTAGTAAATTCCGTAATAAACAATTTACCATTTGAGCTTCACATTCCAGGATATAAGTTTTGTGGACCTGGTACTAAATTAGCAAAAAGACTAGCCAGAGGAGATCAAGGAATCAACAAATTAGATGAAGCGTGTAAAGCACACGACATAGCTTATAGTCAAAATAAAGACTTAAATAACAGACATATTGCCGACGATAAACTTTTTCAAGAAGCCAAAAACAGACTTCGATCATCGGACGCATCTTTTGGTGAAAAAGCAGCCGCTTTAAGCGTAGCTGCAGCAATGAAAACTAAAGTAAAACTTGGTATGGGTTGCAAAGATAAAAAAATTAAAAAACGTAAAAGTCGTTCTAAAGTAAAAAAAATTAAATTTCGAGATTTAACAGATAAGGCTAAGTCTGTGTTAAAAAATAAAAACTTTATAAACACCCATGATGCTATTAGCGCGGCCATAAAAGAGGTAAAGGCTTTTAGAGGCAAAAAGAAAGTAAGACCCTTGCGAGTAATCCCAGTACCAAAGGCTGGAGGATTTTTACCTCTGTTGCCTATCTTTGCTGCTCTAGGAGCTTTAGGATCATTAGGTGGAGGTGCTGCTGCTGTTGCGAAAGCTGTAAATGATGCTAGTGCAGCTAAACAACAACTTAAAGAAAAACAGCGACATAACCAAACGATGGAATCAATCGCTTTAGGAAAATCAGGAAGTGGTTTATATTTGAAGCCATACAAATCAGGTCTTGGTCTTTTTTTAGCCCTTTCAAAATTTCAAAAAAACTTCCGATAAACCTTCCTAAAAGAGCGTTAACTAATATTGATTTATATAAATTTATAAAAATTTTAAAAATTCATAACTTTAGAGGTGTGTTTATGAAAAACTCTTTACCTAAAAATGTTTACTTTAATGAATGTGGTATAGTAAATTTAGATAACAAAGAAGGTCCTGGAACACATTGGACAGCATACAGAAAAAATGGTAAAAATGTGCTATATTTTGATAGTTTTGGAGACCTCCGACCACCACTTGAGTTGATTAAATATTTAAAAAGCAACGGTACTTGTAACGTAATATACAATCATGAAAAATTTCAAACTTTTAACAGTGTGAACTGCGGTCACTTATGTCTACAATTCTTATACTACTATAATAAATCTTAAAGAAAGCATATTCATTTAGTTGTTACTTAAACGCCCTCAGAGTTACACTACCTCTCCAAAAATGTCAATGACTTTTACGTTAACAGGAAGAAGTTCTATTCTTACTAGCAAATACTATCCTCAAATCACTTTAACAGACGACAGTGATTACGAATTAGGTCTGATTAATTTAGAAACGTATAACTCGTTTCCAAATGTAGATAAATCAAACAACATGTTTCACTTCACAACTGTATACGGCAAGGATGCACATATCAAAATTCCAGAAGGTTCTTATGAAATTGATGATATTTATAAGTATCTTAGAAATGCATTAGTGGAGTTTGCATATAAAGAGAATAAAACTGAAAAATATGAAAATCCCAATAAAAAAAGAAAAATATCAAAAATACCACAGCCTGTTTTAACAATATCCGGAAACAATAACACCTTGAAGACCGAAGTAAAATGTACTTGTGACATAGATTTTTCTAAAGAAAATTCTATTGGAACCTTGTTAGGTTTTATACCAAAAAAATTAAAAGCCAATAGAACTCATACATCTGATTTTCCAGCTAAAATTCTAAAACTCAATGCTTTATGTGTGGAATGTAATATTGTTATAGATTCATATAGAAATGGTAGTCAGGTTCACGTCATTCATGAGTTTTTTCCAACAGTCCCACCTGGATATAGAATAGTTGAGACACCATCAAACGTTATCTATCTACCAATTAATACAAAGCAGATTAACGAAATAATCCTTAAAATAACTGATCAAGATGGTCAGTTAGTTAATTTTAGAGGTGAAGTCATAACGGTAAGACTACATCTCCAAAAGTCATCATAAAAAAACCGTAATGGGTATAATTTTTAATAACTCTCGCAAGCAATACAATTTTAATCATATAAATACTTTTAATAAAAAGAGTGTATTCAGTCGTCGTGATACATCAAGACGTTTAACATCGAAGAACAGACAGTTCCTTAGATCACTTGGATTTACTGTTTTAATATAAAAAATGAATTTTGAAGTTTTAAATGTAAATGAAAGAGCTGTGTTTGATAGTTCGATCATTTACGCTGAGAAACGTACACATCAACCTTATGCATCAACTTCATACAACAACAACGATGAAATTAGAATTCCCATAGAACATCAAGATGTATATACATTGCCATGGTACAGCTCTTTATACATGGAGGGAAAAGTTACAGTCACCGATCAAGACAATAAAAAAGTCGAAGCTCCAAATATTAGATTTGTTAACAATGGACTTTTGCTACTTTTTGAAGAAATACGTTTAGAAATTACAGGAAACGTTATAGATCGAGTACGAAATCCCGGTATGGCATCGATTATGAAAGGATACGCAACGTATAATAAAAATCAAAGCAACGCGCTTCAGAATGCCGGATGGTTTCCCAAAGAAACTTCCACATTGATAGATGGAAGCACTGGACATTTTAACGCAGTTATACCATTAAGGTTAATTCTAGGATTATGTGAAGATTTTAAAAAAGTTATTTTAAATGTACGTCAAGAACTTGTTCTAATTCGAAGTAACACTGATGTTAATTCCTTACTATATGAGGACGCAACAAAAAATGTTAAAGTTCAATTAACGAAAATATTTTGGAAGATGCCACATGTGGCTGTATCTGATGCGGAAAGACTAAAATTAATAGATACTTTAGCTAGTGGTAAAGAATTAGACATTCCATTTAGAAGCAGAGAATTTCATGAATATCCCTTATTACCTCAAACACAGAGACATACCTGGCCAATTAAAACATCTATCGAAAAACCTCAATACATATTTTTTGGATTTCAAACCGATCGTAAAAATCAACTTTCAAAAGATAACAGTCATTTTGATCATTGCAATTTAACAAACATTAAAGTGTATCTCAATGATGAAATGTATCCCTATGATAATTTAAATTTAAATTTTGCTAACAATCAGTTTGCTATATTATATGATATGTTTATCAATTTTCAAGGCTCATTTTTAGAAAAAGAGTGTGAACCAATATTTACACCGGAAGAATTCAAAAATATTGCACCGATAGCAGTAATCGACTGTAGCAAGCAAAATGAAGCTTTGAAAAGAAGCCCAGTATCTATACGGTTGGAATTCGAAACAAGCACTGCAATTCCAGACAAGACCAGCGCTTATTGCGTAATTCTTCATGACCGTATAGCCAAATATATTCCAGCACAGAGCGTTACCAGAATTATCTAATTAAAATTTGCATTCAATAATTTTACATGAAATTTATTATATTATATGACTATTTAGTAATGTATTTCTGTATTTGATGATACAGTAGTAGGGGTGTAAGGTTTTTAATAAACATAATATAAATATAAAAATCTTTTATTTAATATCTCATCTTTTACAATATTATGAAATAGATTGCAACAAAGATAATGTTTCTTTATAATCTTTTAGCTCTGTAGACGGCCATCTTGCTGAGTCGGGTCCATTTTCCCATCCCAATATGCTTTCTGGATTTTGTTCTCCTTTACAAATATTCTTCTTTATCCAAGTTAGAATGGTGCAATGTCGTTCTATATTTGAGGGTTGAAACTTATAATTTATATTTCTCATAATTAAAGCTACAATGAAATTTTTTAATATTTTACAATTAGCCAGATAAGCTGCTTCGCATATGAACTCATCAACTAAAGTTTGAAGATTTTTATAATTTTTGTTTATATTTGTTACAGGATAAAGCATATATGATGCTCCTCCAAAGTTAAAGCAAGATAATAGGTTTAAAACATACACTATAAAAGAAAAGTTATGTTCTAAACAGTGTCCTTGCAAAAGTGAGGTTAGTTCACTAAAACTTAAGTATTCACGTTTCTCTTTATTACAAATATTTACAATTGAATCAATATAATTATCCATTTTCTTCTTATTGTCCAATAATTGAGCAATTTCACTGTAACAAATGTTAGCATCATATCTAGCAATCCATATAAATATACTGCTAGGTATAATATAATCATTTTTCTTAATCAAGGAACGAAACAAGTTTTTACATTCAACCGTTTCATATCCACGTATTGCGTTTTTCAAATAGCTTACATAAACTTTTTCTGAAGCAATATGTGCCTCCAATTCAACTTCAATGTTTAAATTCATGATTTGTATCTAACTGACTAATGATTCTCTTACGTGGAATGGTCTTATACAGTCTAATTCCCACTCTTACGTTTTCCCCCACTTTTTCTTCTTTCCTTTAATGATATTGATAGCCCCAAGCTTTTGTATCAGTTTGTGGAAAATTAAGGATGCGTTTATCATCATACGGACTAAGAACAATTTTATTCTGTTGAATAGAATAAACTACATGATTTTTGGATCTAATAAGCTTTTGATTTCTTTCAATTACCTCACGATCAAATAGACTTTTTTTGTAATCATTAAATGTAATATTTCTGATGGAAGATTTTGTGGACCCTTTTGATTTTTTAACAATTTTTTTATCATCTTCACATTCAACTGTATATGCATACATTTTAGATCTCAGACCTATAAATTCAAGCATAATTTTACCATTATTTTCATCTTTCATTAATCCAGGAACTTTTTTATTTTGTAACTCAATTCCATAAATATTATTTAAATTATAATCAGAAGTATCAAAACGATGACTATCTTTTTTTATATATTTATATATATCGTCTACGTGGAATTCATAAATTAAGCTGTCAGTATCGGTATAAAGTAACTTAACATTTTTATTAAAAGTTTTTAAAATATAATCATAATGGAATTCATAAAGAAATGTTTTTGAAATATCTAAAATACAAAACCCTACATAGATTGGTTTGTTCATACATACTTCCAATTTATTCATTTCAATAATTGTTAAATTTTCATCAAATACTACAGAACTATGAAAATTTGGCTTAGAAATAAGAGAACGCACACCCCACCGACCATCCCATTTGGTTAGTAAACGAATATCTTTATGCTTTCTTACATTCTCCATACATTTACCGTAGATTGCGTTAATCATTAACTTATAAAAATCTTTTTCAAAATCATTTTTTGACTGCTGTCTTAGTTTTGTGTTGAAATCTATATATTCTTTTAACCACGGTGATTGTTTAAATTTTAAAACTCTATGAACGTTAGATATTTTCATTCCAAGTCTGAGATACATCTTTAGATTCTTATAATGTACAACATAATTTTTTTTTGGATACAAAGTTAAGAGCAATTTTCGAATTTTTGATTTTGAGATCGGAGGAACCATATGTTCTGGAGCTAAAGGTAAATCACTATGCATATCATGCAAATGTTGGGGATACTCCAAATCGCATTCTAAAATATAACCGACGTCAGAGTCATCTGGGGTATTTAAAATGTCGGATATGGAAAAATCTTCCAAAAACTCAAATCCTGCGTACGGGAGATATTCAGACATCGCAGCTCCATATAAATTATTGACATCGTAATACATTAAAAATGTATTTGCTTCCGTTGGATCATATTCATTTTTCATGTATTGATTGTTAGCTTTTCCATATCTATTTGAACATTGAGAAACACCACCTCTAATTCCTTTTTCAATAAAAAGGATTTGATCGATATCTGTAAGAAGTTCTAAATTTATATTTGTTGTTTTTAACATTGCATCAAATGTTAAACCTGGTAATGTATGATAATGTAAAGGATCAAGCTGATAAGTATTATGACATGTTTTTCGAAAGGCCTCAATAACATCAGCCAAAAGACGAACATCAGTTTCAAGATACAAATCTGAATATTCACCAATTGTTTCAATATTAAAGGTATTCCAAATATTTATGGCATGAGAATAATCAACATCACTTATTTCGTTATCATTGAGTCGACTATAAAAATCTTCTCTTGGCGGTAATTTTTTTTCTTCGAGCTTTTCCCAAGAGTCTATATAATCATAAGGAAATACTCCTTTTTTATTCAATAAAGAAAATTCTTTCAAATTTTTACAACGAGCCTTAGTAATTAATTTTTGATCGTCTTGCAAATTTGCTGAAAGCTTATCTAAACTGGACGACATAAAACGAAAAGAATCAATAAATCGTAAACTAACTTTAGTACCATCAACAAATTTAGTGAATGAAATATATTTTTCTTTATTAATGGGTAGTAACTTAATTGCTCCCTTGATTGATGTTGACAACTCTTTGATAATAAAGTGTGCATCATAACCCCTCATATTATGAAAAACAACAGGTATAGTATTCTCATCTTTATAATTTAAATTACAATTTTGGTGAGCCGCCCCTCTATATGATCCAGTTTGATGATTATGATCTCGAACTCTAATCTGATCCTTTGAAATAGTGTCTTTGCAAATATGACAAGTACTAGTTTCTGAAAAATTTGAATTTTGTTCTGCAGTCAATTCTGTCATTGGTAATATATCTTTAAATATCTCATCACAATATTCTGCAATAAACTTTAATTCATTCACAAACCATTGAATACAATCTTTACCACGATATGAGCGAAATTTTGATAGTGAATCATCATAAGAACATTTAAAATAATAAGCAATACTAAACGCAACATGTTTTTGATAAGGTGTAATTTTTGATTGATGTCCTTCAATTTTGGAACAATTTTCTAAAATACTTTCAAGATCAGCATAAATAACAAATGGTACTTTCTCTTGAAAACGATGATTTTTAAAAGATAAAAATTTGTCATCCTCTTTGGGCACTCTTACTGAGCATTTATTGAGATTTTGACAATACGTTTTATGTTTTTGCAATAAATTTTTGTTAGTAAAGTAATTTAGACATCTTTCGCATATGTGTACCTTATGATCATGTGTTGAAAGCTGTTTACTTAAAAGAGCCGAAAGATTTTTTATCCAGGTAAAATGATATAATAATTGATTATCATTGAAATTATTTTCTGATTGGTGTAATATTATATTTTCGGCTGGTAACATTAGTAAATTAATTGTTTTGCTAGTGTTGGTGCAATTGTCACTGAGAGAGCAAGGTAAAATTTTTTTCTTTTGTCCTATTGTATACAAATTTATGGTCAAATTATTAAGTTTTTCAAATTTTTTTATATCTTTTAATGTAATTGGAAAATCAATATTGTCATATTTTAATACTTGACGAAAGTGCGGATAAGACGATTTTCTTTCAGAGTGTTTGTTTGTGGGATATAGGGATGAAACAACTGCCCAAAGAAAACAATATTTATCATTATTATTAACATTAACTACTGCATGTTTATTTTTTATAAAATTTGGAACTGAAATATAAGTGGAATATCCAAATTTAATTGGATCATATTGATTAATATTGACTTTTAATCCTAAAATTTCATATAAAGCCCATCCAGAATCTTTTTCGGCAAACTCTTCTAACTTATTAGTTAATTTCTCTGTAACATTTTCTTGATACCATTTTTTTATATCGGTTGATGAATCAATAGGATTACTTTTTGTGGAAAATGTTTTTAAATCTATATCTCCACTATGAGGCTTTATAAAATTAGCAGTAAAATTTACGTTTATTTTTAACATTGATTTTTTCAATTCTTTCTTAATTCTAAGAGAAAAGCATCGAAAAGCTCTGTTCAGAAAAATTATAGGATCCTTAATATCATAATTGGAAATAATTCCAGTACGAATTCTTCCATTAAAACATGAATTAACTTCTTCCCAAGACACATATCCATTTATCTTGCTTTTTAACTTTTCAGACATCCCTTCCCCAGCTTTGACTATCATATTGCTTTTCATTTTTTTGAGTTTTAGACGATAATGTTGTAAATAAGAGAGATTTGCTTCTAAAGAAAGAAGATTTTCCAAAACATTTTGTTTATGAATTTTGTTTTTAATTGCTTTTCGAAGTAGTCGAATTATGTAATTAACATGCAACAAAATCGAATTCACTTCTTCAACACATTTAATTTTGGATATATATTCACGCACTAATTTCACCGAATTTTTAGCTAACTCTGTCACAGTCTCCATGGTTTCCACACTTAATCTTGCGATCTTGCGATGTACAAAAATTGATGCACAATACATCTAATATGAAATCTTCTTTATTTATACATACAGTATCAGAGAATATTTAGCGTCAATATATATTTTTTTTTTTACAAAGAAAAGAGGGGATTATAAAAAGTGTGAGTAAAAAATGGTTGTAAAAAGAGGGAGTAAAAAGTGGGCGGTTTTGCTGAGAAAATATATAACGTCAACAGTTTTATTATAAAGAAAGGAGGGGATTGTAGAAAGTGGGCGTAAAATAGTGATAGTAAAAAGAGGGAGTAAAAAGTAGGCGGTTTTTCTCCGAAAATGTGTAACGTCAGCAGTTTTATTGTATAGAAAGGAGGGGATTGTAAAAGTGGGAGTAAAAAGTGGTAGGTGAATCTAATATAAAGAGTTTTCTCTTTAAAATAAATCAGTTAACTTTTGATTAAAGCTAAAAGCTAAAAGCTGAAAATGAGTAAACATATTAATGGTGTTACGGTGCCTTTTTATCACGATCCTATGGAAGGTTGGTAACATAAAATTTTAATGTTTTGGTTTTCTAATCTTTTTTTTTTTTTAGAGGACGTTAGGGTCTGTCCCTACAATCGCTACCACATTATGTTGGCGCACCGCCTGTCAAATCATATCTACCGCTGCCATTGGGCGGAGCATAAACTCCGCCAGGAGCAGCTGGAACAGCAGGAACAGCAGGAACAAAAGGAACAGCAAAAACAACAGCAGCAGGAACAGGAACATGACCAACAGCAGAAACGTCCCCAGTGGGAGGACCTATCGTATTTAAAAGAGTTAAATCTAAACTTTGAACCCAATTGGGACTGACCCATAAATAAAGTGTTAATAATATGCTTTTTTTCTGTTTTTTCCATCTGATCACCTTTCCCATATAGTAAGAGTTAAGAAAAACATAGAAGTAATTTACATAAGTATTTTATTTAAAATAACAAATTAACAACACCAATACAAACATTGTGCAATGATAAGAAGTAGGTAAAATACAACAAAGAGCGTACACATCCAGACCATCGGATTTCTCATACATTTTTTTAGTTTGTTGTAGTCAGTCAAACCATTTGTTGAATATTCGGCAATGTGTTTGCATTGAGTAGTTTCCCAGTAAGCGTAATCTCCAAACAGAAATCTAAGCTTGTATGATAGTTCCATTTGCCCCGTAACGTTGTATGTAAATATCTGCTGATCCTGTAGTTGGTTATTGTATCTCTCCATGGGTGACCATTCATATTTTGTGGGATCACATTGAAATGAAACTAACACTTGCGTAACGTTGAGAGGACTATTGACGAACAGCATATTATGCGTTAAAGCGGAGAACAGAAGGAACGTTCCGTTGTACATGAACATGTTGACTTTGTAGCAAAGCTCTGGTGATACTGTAAAGTGGAAAGTAAAGTATTTAAGAAGCCAAGACGTCCGATGTTTTAGTAGTGGGGCGGCGCACCTATGGAAGTAGAACCGCATATGCGCAACATGTGGGAGATATTTTCCTGTTTTTTTTTCGTTTTTTCTCTTTTTTTTTTTTTGTAGGGGGCCGAAATTTTGAGCGAAAAATTTACTAAGTCCCACATGTTGCGCTTATTCGGTTCTATTTTAATAGACCTTTAAATCGGCTCAAATAAGGTCTTATGTAAACGACCTTGAAAAAACTTAAAAAATTCGTGGACGTCAGGCTTTTCAACTGGAAGTCATATTTACCATATGCGCTTGTGCGTTCAGTCCTTCTGCACCTTTTGGCATACTTTTTTTTTTCTATCCCCACTCCTTTAGTCACAGGAAACTTTTGCCCTTTTCTACGTTACGTTAAAAAAAAAACAATTTATTTTTTTATCATCATACTCCTTACCTATCAATGCATGTTTCCGTTCCCTTGCGTCAACATTGTATTGTTACTCCTTTCGTAACCTGACACCGTAATTTGACACCGCAACATGAGACAGTGATTTTGACTTCGATATCAAATTTCATTTTTTTGCTGAATTAATAATTTTTGGTGTCAAATTTCATTTTTTTGTTGATTCAACAGTTTTTGGTGTCAAGTTTCATTTTTTCGCTGACTCGACCATTTTTGGTGTCGAATTTCATTTTCTGCCGGATCAGCATTTTATAGTGTCAGGTTTCATTTTTTTGCTGACTCAACATTTTGTGGTGTCAAATTACATTTATTTGGTGTCAAGTTTCATTTCTTAGTGTCAAATTTCATTTTTGGTATCAAATTTCATTTCTTGGTGTCAAATTTTATTTTTGGTGTCAAATTACATTTTTGGTAATATGAGACTTCCTTTGAAGTGCGTTCACCTTGGAATTCTGCAAAAATGCATTTCCTGCGCGATATATTGACCCTAACATTTTGTCACCTCAGTATTTCCTGTAAAGTATGTTCACCTAAGATAAACGACACTTCCTTTGGAAGTGTATTTACCTTATTTACCGTGTGAACTGATGAATTTTGCATGCCTTGCTAATTTTTTTCCTATATAAACTTTAGTAGGTTTGAAGCGCTTCATTTGGTCTTTGCTTTCTGTGTCACCAAAATGAAAAGAAAAATTAGTTTAAGTTTAAAGAAGGAGACGAATGCACCAAAGGTGCATATATTAGAAGATGTGGTGATTCAAGTAAGTATTAATGTTTTTCTTTTTTAGTTAAATTTGATTATTAATTTTTTTTTATTTTTTTTTTTTCACAGCCACCAACAATCATAAACAATATTCCTTTCAATATTGAAGAGGAAGAAGACTTCTCATTCGATATCTTGAATGCTCTCGAGTCCCTTGATCAACCACCACAACCACCACCTTTACGACCGATTGATGAGTGCGAGCCTGACGAGCCTGTAAGAAAATTAAAAAAAATTGATGTTCCGGAATGCTCCATGCCTCCTATGGGAAGGAAGGATCTTTCCAAACTAGAAGAAAACCTTGACTTCCCATTTAGTCAATTTAGTGTTAGGAGTGAGTTTAGTGAAAATGAAGCTGGTGAGGATGGTGAGGGTGGTGAGGGTGGTGGTGAAGTTAAGAACATATTTAGAGAATGTATAAAAAAAACTACATTAGTGTACCTTAAAAATAAGGATGAAATAGGTCGGCTTAAACAAGAGTTAATAGATACGAAATCAAGAATTACAACCCGGATTAAAAGTTTGGAAACAGAATGCGTTAGCTTAAAAAACATTTCACTAAATTTAAAGGATGAGTTAAAAAAATTGTAAGTTTTTCTTTGCATGTCTAATAACTCTTGTTTAAGTCTAAAAATTTCATTTTCTTTTTAATTTTATATAATTATTATTGTTTATTTTTTATTAATTTTAATTGTAGATATTATTGTTTATTTTTATTTTATAAGTATAATTTTAGAATAAAACACAATTTCAATTTACATTTATTGTTTAATTTACTTATATTAATACATATTATTCCCAAGTTAAACAACATAAGTATTTATTATTTTCTTGATTTTTTTTTCCAATATTGGCTTCAGAATAAGTTCTACTTCACAAATTCTTTTTTCAAACCGCACTCTATCACTAACCCAATAAGATCGTCTGTCCTCACCTTGATCATTCAAATTATATATTATGATAGTTTCGCTAAAGTTAACACGTTTTTGTTTCATTACTGCTACAATAAAACAATTTTTTATTATATTATTCAGAAAAATATATATATTAAATTAATTAATTATTATTAATTGTTTTCTGCTGCTCCAACGTACTGTTGTTCCAGATTGTACGGTAAAAATTGTTTCAAGTCTTCAATGAATAAATGTAATTTATGTTCAAAGAGAGAAGCACATAATCCTTTTAGATCAGTTTTCTGTGCCAAAAAGTCCTCACAATCATTCATTCCATTAGAATACTTGGTTGCTAATTCTTTATATATTTCAGGGAATCATAAACTGATGCATGACAAGCTTCGAAGTAACAATCATGAAATTGATGCCACAATCGTTGAACAGCTGAACTCACATCTGTTGCTTTTGGCCACTTATCCATGCTATACATTTGCCACATTTTTTTTTTGTTGTTGTACTATCACCACTGAAAATAATATTAAATATGAAACAATTCGTAAAATGTGTTGAAGTTTAAATATAATCTATCCCCACTTTTAATATTGCCTATGACGTCAATTAGTATTTTCTTTTATATAAAAATTAATGGTATGCTCATTCAAATAATGAAATAATACGACAACATTTTTAAATATATATTTATTATAAAGCAAGGTTCTACATTATATTTTTATATTTTTAATTCCATTTTGTATTTGATACATGTTTATATCTTGTTTTAATATATCTAGATCTTTAAGATACTTTTCTAATTTTTTTTTATATAATAATTCTACTTTAAAAGCCTTCTTTCTCGTTGATTTCATTCTTCAGTAAACTTTACGTTGGTTGTTTGCCCTACTGCACCTTCACTAATTAGATAGTATATCTTCTTCCCACTTGTAATCTCCTTATTCAAATCTTCTATTACTTGAGAATTGAATTTTGCAGTGAATCGATGGGGTAACACGGTTTTGAAAGCATCCGTTTCCACGACTATCTTCTCGCCGTACACTGTGTTGCACTTACTAAAAGAATTAATTTTAAATTTTTTATTGATTTCTAATGTTTTCAAACTAACAAACTTTTGTAAATAAAAGTGGTTATTTAATTCCTTTAAAAATGAAGCCATGTTTTCTGATTAATAGTTTATAACTTAAGAGAGCGTGTTACAAATGAATAATTGGAATCAAGAAACTTGCATATTTATAAAAGAGCTTGTAGATAAGAGGGTATAAGAGTGAAGGAAGATAAACAATGTGCGCGCATACTCGGTCGGATGGGAGGGGAGCTATACGAAGGTGCGCGTGGGGTGGGGGGAGCTAGGCTCAAGTCTCGATCAACCCAAAGGTTACTTCAGGTCAACACTGGGTCATCAAACTGGATCAGGACCGGCATTATAATCTCAAGGCTAAACTCCACTCAAGTTCAGACTTGTCCTCTGACGACTGGGTCATTCAACTGGGGCAGAACCGGCACTATATTCTCAAGGCCAAAGGTCAATTCAGGTCAAAGTGGGCCAGAACCGGCACTACTTAACTACTAATCGGAATGAAATCTGCAACGACTTGTCTCCACACACAGTGAATCATCCCCACGCTGTTTTAATTGCACATGTCAAAAATCAGAACAATTTTGATTCCAGTGGACGAGAAGTTTTAATTAACTGTACCCCGTTCTCCGTGCGGTCAATGCAATACATTTTTCCGCAATATTTTTTTCAAATTTACAAATTTCAAAAAATCGCTCTCTAACGGCAAAGATCTATCAAAATTTCAAGCGACAATGTTCAGAAACAAAAAAGACCGACAGGAATGTACATGCCGCAAGAGAACCTTCTGTCAGAGACCTATGAGTAAATCACGAGGGGGACCCCTTTATTTGTAAAGAAATATGGACACCCAGGTCATCAATATTCATTTTTAAATTTTCCAAATAACATGGGTTGTTCGTTTGTCCCCAAAAGCAAAAGGACACTGTAATACCACAAACCAAATCCGACCCAGACATTTTAGTTCTTCTATTCTGAACGAGGCTGCAGCATCTCGCAGCCAACATTCAAGATTTGATCTCACTTCAACGTAGGAAGAAATTTGTCTCTCACTAAATGACAATCTTAAAGAAAGAATTTCCTTTTTTGATACTTCCACATAAATACGACGAATCTACAGTAAAATGTACAATTTGCCCGAGCAAAATTTTCATTGGCCATTAGTGGGAGATCAAACAAATACATTCAATGGAAAAATACAATCTTAATTAATTTTGTTATTATAAAACTCTTTTGAATATCAAATGGAACGAATTTTTGTTTCTCATACCGGGGCTCAAAGTGTTAAGTTGACGGTATTATTTCCTCTAAAAATAATTTATTGTTTTGCTTTTCTTCTATGGGTTTTTCGTATGAGCTTAAGACCATAAAACTCACGATTCGAACGACGGATATACGTAACTCGTTTTCTGTTTTGTTCATTACGGTCCTGGAAAAGTTCTTAGTTAGAAAAAATAAAATTCGAGGCAATTACCATGGAAAGTCGGAAAATTAGGACAAACTGCGAAAATCATAATACATATTTGCATGCACTCTTGATCATAATTGGCGATATTAACGACATGCCATACATATTTGGTTGTTTTTTTGTCTTGTTCGTTATGCTCCGGGGATGGATGTAGGTATGTTTTCAATGGGGTCGTCTCACAATTTTCAATAAAAGCATTTCTAGAAACTAGACGAAAAAATATTATACGCCCATTTTTTTTGTTTCTACGAAATCACGCATTTACAAGGTAAAAAAAATAATTTGTCTTATTTGAAACGCGCGCCTTTTTGTGACGTCAACACGGGACAAAATTCACCAGACAAAAATCAAGTTACTATGTAGACGTGCCGACTAATGAGAAGCGCATGAACCAATGTGAATGCCCCCCGAAATGACGTCACAAGAGGCGGTAAATGTACAGCGTTTGAAACTGCTATCCCAAATTGCGATTTTTGATACGCTCTGTTATCTTACAAAACAACTTTATGAAACAACAGAACACGTTTTAGGGCTTCATGTTACATAGTCTATGAGGTGCTATATAGTTGAATTAGTCAAATTTAATTGAGGGGGACGACCCCATTGAAAAAAATTCGGTAAGATCTGCAGAAAAATCTGGAAAGTCGCATTCTAGTCTAAATTAAAATAAAATTACATATTTGTGTTTACTTTTGTATTTTTTTGCGCTCTGCCCAAAAACAAATTTATTAAAATTTGGAAAGGGCAACGCCTGTCGGGTCAGCTAGTTACAAAATATTACTCGATGACTATTTTATCGTAGTGTTTGTACTTAATACATTATGAATATACATACCGGGTGAGTTTTACCACCGAAGCCGAATTTGGAGTTTTCAATTGAATCGCTTATTATTAAAAAGGACTAAGTCACATTTTTGACATTTTGAGTTACATATTGATATCTACTAAAATGGTGATAAAATGAACTAAATGCCTACCCCAATAATATTTTATAATGTTGGATGGAATGTAACATTTATTTTTAAAAAGATCTAAGTCGCTCGACTTGGTTCCTTTTTGAATTACCGATCTTGGACGTACATATTTAAATTTACCGTAAAAACTTTTATACGAGTTTGAGATCTAAAGGTGAGCAAGATTAGTCGCGTCAATAAATACATAAAACAGGCAATCTTCGGAAGTCCTCAAAAACAGCTTCGATTTTAATGATTTTTTTTGTGAATGTTTGTTTTATATATTATTCAAAATCAGAAACCTTTTGAAGTGGGGAAGTAATTATTTATATTGTTTAAACACTATTTATTATATTTATATAAAAAAATTAGTTTTTCAATACTTATTCTACAAATAATATACGAAAGTAAATTATAACATTATTATGAATTGTGGATTATTTATTTTAGACATTTATAAATAAAATAATTAAAAATTGTTCATCAATACTTGTAGGAAGGAAAAATTTGAGAATTTTCCTCGATTTCCATGGGAGTCCCTGATCAGATCCTGACTTTTTGACAATGGAACCACCTCAAGAGTATACCCTTTCAAATAAAAGAAGAATTTTGTAAATCGGTCCACAATTGACGAAGAAATCGGTGAACCTAAATGAAGTCGGTTAATAAAAGGGAGCGAAAATTTGAGGATTTTTCTCGATTTCCATTGGATTCCCTGATCAGATCTTGATTTCTTGACAAAGGAACTTCCGCAAGAGTATACCCTTTCAAATAAAAGAAGAATTTTGTAAATCGGTCCACAATTGACGAAGAAATCGGTGAACCTAAATGAAGTCGGTTAATAAAAGGGAGCGAAAATTTGAGTATTTTTCTCGATTTCCATGGGATTCCCTGGTCAGATCCTGATTTTTTGATAATGGAATCACCTTAAGAGTATACCCTTTCAAATAAAAGAAGAATTTTGTAAATCGGTCCACAATTGACCAAGAAATCGGTGAACATAAATGAAATATAAATATATAAATGTTCTGAGGTAACAAGCATTAAAAAAAAAACACACAACCGAATTGATAACTTCCTCCCTTTTTGAAGTCTGTTAAAAAAAAACGCAAAACTATTTTTTTTTAGATAAATATCATACATATTGTTTAAATAATATTAATAGTTATGTCCCCGCTCCAAAAGGTTTCTGATTATAAATAATAAAAAAAAAACATCAAAATCGGAGCTGTTTCTGAGGACTTCCGAGAAAAAGACTTCATTGACGCGACTAGATATATACATATCTACAATCCCTTATTGTTGTTACCAACGTTTCTAAGCGAAGAAAACGTTTAAAACGGGACAAAAATTAAAAGTTTGCATGGCGTAACTCTTAAACGTGTTAAAATATTAAAAGCATTATTAATTACTAATTATGGCACAAATGTCCTGGCCCGAATAGAGTGACGACAATACAGTTTCTTAAAAGTATCGTTTTCTACTTTGGTGTCATAATTGAGTTTTTGTGAAACTAAAAGTAGTGTCACAAAGAAACTTTTTGTGAAACTGTTTTTGGTGTTTTTCTTTATATGTATTTATTATACTATTATTTATACTAGTTGCACATACTATTTTTTATTACGAATGCGGAATAAATCCCAGTATAAAATGGGGTCCAGGGGTGAAGCGTCGGTAGGGTCCAGGTGCAAATTCAGTTTTAATATTTCGATAGTTTTTTGTTTAATTTCAACAACGTATTTGTTTTTTATTACTCAGGCGGAAAAATAGTATCTGTGCAACCTTTGCTACGGTTGAAAAGTAACTGTTTGCCCATTTGACACCAAACGGTTGTTTGGGTGCGACAAGTTTACTTCTTGCACACGCAGATTCAGATAAACAAACTGCTGAAATTAAATAAGAAATAACGTTGAAAGAAATTAGACAAAAAAAAAACACAATCGAAATATTAAAACTGAATTTGCCCATGGACCCTAACGGGTCTTCGCTCCTGAACCCCAATTTTATACTGGCATTTATTCCGCATTCACAATAAAAATAGTATGTGCAACTCGTGCGGCGTTGTCGATTGTAGTTGCACAATATACTATATTTAATTTCAGCAGTTTGTTTATCTGAATTTGTTATAAAATGGACAAACAGTTACTTTTTGTACGCAATCCAGATCCTGGAAAGCTTGGTCAGCAGTACGCCCACGGGTCGACTCCTTCCGCTGCTGCAGGAGCAGTACGACACTGACGCCCGACGGAGCATTTCGATTGATATTTGATTTGTCGGGTCACGTTGTACTATTAATTATACTTATTGTTTTTAATATAATCTAACAATTTATTTGTACATTTTCAACCGGAATAAAGGTTGCAAAGATACTATTTTTCTGCATGAGCAATAAAAATGGAATAAACGCTCGACAAAAAAATAAACGTTCGGTAAAAGTAGTAAATGTTCAATAATACATAATATATTTCGATACTAGTGCGCTGAAACTGAACGGAAAACCGAACTGACCGTCTAAAAGTACCTTAATAAATGCAGCTCCAAGTGTTTTAAAAGTTCAGTTGCTTAGTTGTGGTCGTATAATTTTTGTTATTGTTTATATCTGGACCTGCAGAGCAACGTAATTCTAGAAAGCCATTCGTTCTTTTGTGGTAACGATCGTTTTGTTATCGGAACTCCTGTGTTTACATATATCTGAACACAAACATTATAACCGCTAAGCTTATGTTTCTGACCACCAGAAGGCGCTGAGTAAAAAACAGTTATAATTGTGATTAACAGATGGCAGGAGGCGACAAAATCGGATAAAATTCGTTACGCCATCTGGGAGTGAAAATCATTTTCGTGACACGACTTTCATCATTGTATGGTTCCTCTATTGTTTACCTACTCTCTGCTAGAACTGAGCCAATGTACAGGCCGGTTTAAAGTGAAATTTATCAAGAAGGTCGTGGATGACACAAAGTGACTTCAGCGCTACCAACCATATTCTGGGCCAGCCAGATGTGGTTTTAAGGGCTAACTTCAGACCAGTGTGTCGTAAGAGGAGCTGAAGAAAAAATTCTTTCTTAATATTTGTCCATTTTAAATATTTAAACACGTTTCACGTTAAACTAAATACCGGTGAGTATTTGTGAAATAATTTAAACCACTTTATTCATTCCAAAAATTAATAGTTGTAAAAAGAAGAAATTACCAAGAAGTTAACAGAAATTCCTGTTTCTGTTTGTATAAGTACTTCACATAACATCACACATAAAATACATACTGTTAAAACAACAGTTGAAGCAGTGACTATAACATTGAGGTTAGAACTGGTGGTGAGTAGATCACAGTTAAGCCAAGACACTTTAGTAACTCTTTAAATTAACAGGTGCAACATGTCAGCACTGGGATTCACAAAGGATTTGTCAATTGGAAAGTTCATAATTGTAATTCCTGTAAATTTTTCAAAACTCCATCCATGTTCTTTATGAGCAATCATGCAATGGGGTTTCAGCCCTTTAACTGTGAAAGTAGCAATGTTGAGATGTATGTTTGCAAAGGTTGTGACTTCCAAAGTGATCTTGCAATCATTCTCAAGCATCACATCTTGCAATGTCACTCGGCTCACACTGACCCTGAAACTTGGATGCCTACAGAAACTCAAAACTATGTTTGTAGGAATTGCGATTTTCAAACTCATTTCATTCTAATTTGGTTTCAACATTTCTTAGAAAGATGTTACTATAACAGAGATATAGAAAAACATTCAATTCACTGGCATCATTGTGAAGAATGTGAATATAGATCTAAACTTAAAGCCAACTTAAACATACACAAAATATGTACACATTTAAAGGATCATGAAATTCGGTGGCATCATTGTGACCAATGTGAATATAGATCTAAACTGAAAACAGCCTTAAAAAGACATAAAATATCTTCACATTTAATAATTGCGATAAATGTGACTATAGATCTAATATTAAAAGCGCTATAAGCTCACACAAGAAATATAAGCATTTAAAAGATAATGAAGTTAAATGGTATTGCTGTGATAAATGTGAATACAGATGTAAGACTAAAACGGCTTTAAACAGACACAACATATGTAAGCATTTAGAAGACCATGAAGTGCAGTGGTATAATTGTGATAAATGTGAATACAGATCTAAGATGAGAAAAGGTTTAAATAGACACATGCGTAAGCATTCGGGTGGATAAAAAAATATGTACCTACCTAATTCATATAAATTTTCTGAGACAACGCTGAATAGATATCATTACCACATCAAGAATGGGATTTACGACACGATACAAACATTTTGAATTTGACAATAAATCGTATGGTTTATTTTGAACTATAAAATTTTATGAAAATATTTGTTTGAGTTTTAAAAGTGAGTCGGGTGATCAGTTGCAAACTTGGCAGAAACCCAAAGTTTCAAGTGATACTCAATAAATTATTGGATTAGGAGTAAATGATAATAAAATAGTTATAAGTTATTTTGGAAATGTTTTTTTATTTTAGTTTTAGTGTAAATGGCAGTGTTGTTTCGTCTGTTGGGCACTGAACTCTATATACATGCGTATAACCTGTAGTATATAGTTCAGTGCTGTTTGAATAACCTAAAACTACTTATTGTTATTAATCAACAAGTTCGTAATGCACTCTTTGCATTAGAAAATTTTTATAGTCTTCAGGCGCAAGGGGTGGGGCAAGGGTGGTGTTCTTAACGACCTTAATATTGGGTTGGTAGTACTGTGGTTGATCAGTTGATTTCAACGACGTCAGAAAATTTATGGTCGAAGGTTGACTTATTGTTGTCACTTGTCACAGCTGTTCATTCTGCTTGTCAGCTCCACGTATTATCGCGTTAGTTTGAAGCTTTGAAGATGTTTGCTACAAAAACGAAAAAAATGGTTCTTATCAGGACTTGGAATTATTTTCTAATCCATGGTTAAATACTTCCGTGGTATTCAACACTAGCGCTTGGTGGCTAATCTAAGACCTACGCTGTGACGTCATTTACCGAGATTCGTTTGACTAAAATTAATATGAAAAAAAAGCTATGCCAGTGTATGGATAAAAAAAAACTTGTGCACGTTAAAATAGCAACATTCTTTTGTATTTTCTTTATTCTTTATCTCATAGCGTCAGTACTATACATCAAATTTATCATTGAATTAAAATGTAAAATAAAATACAGTAAATTGTTTTAAATAATGTATTCTTATTATAGAAAAGTACATTCATAACAAAAAGAATATTGTGGATTATTATGAATATTTTCAGTGATCGGTTATCGACATTATTAGCCAGTGAATAAACTGTATTTTATCTATTACTATATTAAAAAAATTAAAGATATTTTATCAACTGGTTTGGCTTAAAACATTTGTTGTAAAAATATTTCTTATCCAAATAAGAGTTAAGCATAAAAATTGATGCTAACAAAGAATTCACATTGTCTCTGTATAAATGAAAATGCTTAACGTTCTTTTTGTACTACCTAACCTGTGAATGGGATATACCTAGTCTTGCACGATTTTTATCTTTATCTAAGAATATTAGCATCTTGACACGACGTCTTCCGTCATTGACATGAGATTTTTTATTTAAAAGTTTGACATTTGAAAACCAGCTGATTACAATATATTTTCTGGCGGAACTCTCCCGATAATGACTTATTAATAAAGTCCTGTTTACCCATGTAATGCATTTGTCACATTTTTTCACTCAACTTAATGGTCTTCTGAATGTTTAGACATTTTATGTCTGTCTACATTACTTTTGCGTTTACTTTTAAATTCACATATACCACAATTATACCATTGAACTTCATGATCTTCTAAATGTTTATTTATGTTGTGGCTATTTAGCGCATGTTTTACTTTACATCTATATTCACATCTATCACAGTTGTACCATTGGATTTCGTGATCTTCTAAATGTTTAATTCTTTTGTGTCTGGTTAAGTGTATTTTCGTTTTAGCCCTGTATTCACATTGATCACAATGATGCCACTGAATTTTATTATCTTCTGGATGTTTATGTAATTTGTGACTGTCTACATCGCATTTCATTTTAGCTCTATATTCGCACTGATCACAATTATGCCAATGAATTTCATGATCTTTTAAATGTTTAGATATTTTGTGTCTTCTTAAATTACTTTTGATTTTAGTTTTAAATTCACATATATCACAATTGTACCATTGAACTTCATGATATTCTAAATGTTTATTTAATTTGTGGCGGTTTAGTGCTTGTTTTACTTTACATCTATATTCACATCTATCACAGTTGTACCATTGAACTTCATGGTCTTCTAAATGTTTAACTGTTTTGTGTCTGCTTATGTTCACCTTCGTCTTAGATTTATATTCACATTGATCACAATGATGCCACTGAATTTTATTGTCTTCTAGATGTTTATGTGCTTTGTGACTAATTAAAGTTGCTTTCGTCTTAGCTCTATATTTACATTGGTCACAATGATGCCACTGAATTTTATTATGTTCTGGATGCTTATATAGTTTGTGCATAATTAAATTTCCTTTTATCTTAGCTCTATATTTACATTGATCACAATGATGCCACTTAATTTCATAATCTTCTAAATGTTTGTGTATTTTATGTTTCTTTAAAGTCGATTTATACTTACATCTATATGTACATTGATTACAGTGAAACCACTGAATTTCATGGTTTTCTAAATGTTTAAATACTTTATGTCTGTCTACATCGCATTTAATTTTAGCTCTATATTCACACTGATCACAGTTATGCCAATGAATTTCATGATCTTTTAAATGTTTAGATATTTTGTGTTTTCTTAAATTAAATTTGTGTTTAGTTTTAAATTCACAAATATCACAATTATACCATTTAGACTTATAATTACAATGTTGCCACTGAATTGAATGTTTCTCTATATCCTTTTTATAGTAACAGCTATCTAGGAAGTGTCGAAACCAAATTAGGATGAAATGAGTCTCAAAACCGCAGGTTTTACAAACGTATTTTTGACTTTCTGTAGGCATCTGAGTTTCAGAATCAGTGTTAGCCAAGTGACATTGAAAGATGTGATGTTTGAGAACCATTGCAACATCAGTTTGGAAGTCACAATCTTTGCAAACATACATCTCAACATTGCACCCTTCACAGTTGAAGGGTTGAAACCCCATTACATGCCTCTTCCCATGATTGCTCATAAAGAACATGGATGGAGTTTTGAACAATTTGCAAATCTTACAATGATGAAGTTGCCATTCATTGGTGTTCCATTTGGCAATATCCTCTGTGAATTCCAGTGCTGACATGTTGCACCTGTTAACATATAGTTAATAAAGTATCTTTTCTTACCTGTGATCTACTCACCACCAGATCTAACCTCAATGTTAAAACTCGACTGTTGTTTGTACTGTATGTATTTTATTTGTGAAGTTACGAAACCGACTGATTTTCTGTTAACTTCATAGCAATTTGTTCTGAGAATTGCAGAACAACTATAAATATTTGGAATTAATAAACTGGCCACCATAAATATTCACCAGCAGTTGTAACCTTAAAATAAAGTATGAAGTTGGCTGTTAAAACAAAATCACGCATCACTAGCGCTCGTTGGCTAATCTGAGAACTACGCTCTGACGTAATTTACCTACCAACTGTCTTGTGCATTTACCTTTTCTTATTTCCAAAGCTACGGTGACTTTGTACACCAACTGGACGAGGGGCTGCATATTCCCTTTAGAGCGTACAACCTTCAAAAGGAGTACTAAAAACTTTTAAGTACTAAAAACAGTCCATTTCCGTACGATTTAGCATAATACCCTGAATCAAACAACCAAAGGATGCATAAAAAATATTTAATGAAAATAACTTATTTGTTGAAATGGTTAAGTGGAGTAGGTCAAGCTAGACTTCGCCTGTTCAACATATCTCCCAACAGACATACATATTAATTCGTCCCGCCAACAATTTGAAATGAAACGTCATGAACGTCAACGAAATGTCAAATTTCAATTTTGAAAACCCGCGACATTTAAATTTGGCTAATGAATCGCGATCATTTAGAAAGAGAAAAAGAGACCTACATTGTTGGAATAGAATTTTGAAAAACTGTTTCTTAGTGAGCGCCTACGTGGTGAAAAAAATACGTGCTAATTGGTTCAGTGAATCCAAAGAATAATTAAAATTAATAAATCAATACCTGTCAGTTCTATTTTTTGTTTCGATGTTGCTAGTGTGGTCCAGCTGGCAAATTTAACATTTCGCAAGAAAGTCGAACTACACCCAGTTCCACACTGTTGAGCTATCAGCTATCAGTAATAATGCCAGCAAATCCCAACATTGTCAATTGTTTTTATTATCCACTAGTAGGAGAGAAAAATCCATTATTGGGTAAGGTACAAACACATAAATAATTATGTTTTCTGTAACTAGTAGTAAAAAATCGTTACTTATACCACATTTGACATCCCCAAAATAATTAGAGTAATTTAGGGTAAAATGAAGCTTCAATAAACGCTTCAAAAGAAATAAAACGCAAGCAAGCTCTTAAAAAATGTCGGAACTGAGGCGGTTGAAGTTGAAGTTTTTAATATCGTTTTATAAGGCCTATTTGCAGTCAAATCGTGGTAAAATACTTTTAAAGACATTGTTTGCTTTATTGCACAATTAAAAGTCAAGGTCGTTTTTAATATCTCCAACAATACCCCAAATTCTGAAATTAATGGAATATGGGTATGATAATTTTCCTGGGCTATTTCTGTTGAAATCAAGTTACGATTTTGTTTGAAAAAAAAAAAAAAATACAGACTAGTGTTTACGGACAATTTATTGTAACTTACTGTTGGTAGTGTAATCAAAAAGCCATCAACCGTCAAAACAATCAAAAAAATAAATATTCGGAACTGAAGCGTTTGGCAAATTTTTTTATTATTATTTATTTATTTATTTATTTAAAAAAAAACGACGCGCGTTGCTACAGCCTGAAAATAAAGTAAATTGCATCATCCAATAATTTTTTGACTGAAAAGGGGTGACACATTTGGCTCGTCTTATGGTTAAAACTGTCATTGTGACAATTTGATCTGAGAGAGTATTCAATTTCGCCCGGTTTGAAATTTAAATATTTTTTTACGCAAAAGATCATCAACGTTAATGTTCATTCCTCAATGTTACTCTTCATTCCGAATATTATCTGTGGTCAAAATTTCAAAACGATCGGTTGACCGGTGTAGAAGCACATAAAATACGAACAAACAAACATTGATTTTTTCCGACTTTTTCCTGGCAGTTCTGACTTTTTTTCTGGCAATTCCGATTTTTTTGTCGCAATTGCGACTTTTTTTCTCTCGCAATTGCGACAGGGGTAGAACGATGGCGCTGTTTAGTTGCCCACACTTAAAATATGAAATACTGTCAACATTTCGAGTTTCACGTACAACAAAATATGACCTATTTGGAGTATGTTTCTTTAAGGGGCGATGATACACCTAAAAACAAATTTTCGCAGAATGTAACTTCCCTGGATCACTGAAATCGGTGCCTCGCGCTACGCGCTCGACGACTTCAAGAAACACGCTCATATTTCCCTGTACGTGAAATTCGAAATGTGGCGAGTATCTCATATCTTATGATTTTATGAATGATAAACGGAAACACAAATTTTCACAGACGACAACTTCTGATTGCTGACACTGAAAGCTGTCATTCTCGCGTGTCACCATCATTTACAACTGACATTTCAAATTTAAAATTAAGACTGAATGGGCAGCAGTTTGGACACCGACACCATTGCCAATGGAACTTTAAATTCGTGTTCATACGTTGTGGTGAGCTCAATTTGAGTGAGCTCACAACTCGAACAACAAGTGTAAGTACGCCTATAGGGGCTGTGCACATTTTAAATTCCGCGAGTTTTACAGCGCCTCCAACAAAATATTTAATATATACTCAAATTTACATTTTTGACTGAATGGTTGACAAACTGGTTCGGAATGACAACCATTTTCATATTGTATCCAAATTTCGTTTCTTGTATTTCACAATTGTTCTTTGTGACAAAAACCATTTCGTTCATGGCATCACAACTGACTGATTGACTAATGGTATTGAAATGACAACCATTTTTTTACTTGAGTGAGTTCTAGTTTTTAAAGGAAAAAGAATCAATAAATGGTTGTTATTTCTCATTCATTTAGTCAGTCGATGAGTATAGTTGACAGGGAGGGCCACCCGCCCACCGCACTTCATAATCGGTGCCAGAACCATACGCTTTTTAGTCACAAAGAAACATAATATACTATAGTAATGAGAATAAATCCGAAATGAGATTTACACCAAAATAGTATATACTCAAATTTACATTCTTGATGAATGGTTGACAAACTGGTTCGGAATGACAACCATTTTCATTTTGTATCCACCAAAAGAGACTTATACCACAATATTTATATATACTCAAATTTACATTTTCGACTGAATGGTTGACAAACTGGTTCGGAATGCCAACCATTATCATATTGTATTCAAAATTCGTTTCTGGTTTTTCACAATTGTTCTTTTGTGACTAAAAATCATATAGTTCTTGGCACCACATGTGAATGCGGTGGGAGGGTGGGCCGCCGCATCCACAACTAACTGATTGACTAATGGTATTGGAATGACAACCATTTTTTGACTTAAAAATTTTGAAATTGGATTGAACACGAGAGTGAGTTCTAGTTTTTAAAGGAAAAAGAATCAATAAATGGTTGTTATTTCTCATTCATTTAGTCAGTCGATGAGTATAGTTGACAGGGAGGCCCACCCGCCCACCGCACTCACAATCGGTGCCAGAACCATACGCTTTTTAGTCACAAAGAAACATAATATACTATAGTAATGAGAATAAATCCGAAATGAGATTTACACCAAAATAGTATATACTCAAATTTACATTCTTGATGAATGGTTGACAAACTGGTTCGGAATGACAACCATTTTCATTTTGTATCCACCAAAAGAGACTTATACCACAATATTTATATATACTCAAATTTACATTTTCGACTGAATGGTTGACAAACTGGTTCGGAATGCCAACCATTATCATATTGTATTCAAAATTCGTTTCTGGTTTTTCACAATTGTTCTTTTGTGACTAAAAATCATATAGTTCTTGGCACCACATGTGAATGCGGTGGGAGGGTGGGCCGCCGCATCCACAACTAACTGATTGACTAATGGTATTGGAATGACAACCATTTTTTGACTTAAAAATTTTGAAATTGGATTGAACACGAGAGTGAGTTCTAGTTTTTAAAGGAAAAAGAATCAATAAATGGTTGTTATTTCTCATTCATTTAGTCAGTCGATGAGTATAGTTGACAGGGAGGCCCACCCGCCCACCGCACTCACAATCGGTGCCAGAACCATACGCTTTTTAGTCACAAAGAAACATAATATACTATAGTAATGAGAATAAATCCGAAATGAGATTTACACCAAAATAGTATATACTCAAATTTACATTCTTGATGAATGGTTGACAAACTGGTTCGGAATGACAACCATTTTCATTTTGTATCCACCAAAAGAGACTTATACCACAATATTTATATATACTCAAATTTACATTTTCGACTGAATGGTTGACAAACTGGTTCGGAATGCCAACCATTATCATATTGTATTCAAAATTCGTTTCTGGTTTTTCACAATTGTTCTTTTGTGACTAAAAATCATATAGTTCTTGGCACCACATGTGAATGCGGTGGGAGGGAGGGCCGCCGCATCCACAACTGACTGACTGATGACAACCATTTTTTGACTTAAAAATTTTGAAATTGGATTGAACACGAGAGTGAGTTCTAGTTTTTAAAGGAAAAAATATTCAATAAATGGTTGTTATTTCTCATCCATTTAGTCAGTCGATGAGTATAGTTGACAGGGAGGGCCACCCGCCCACCGCACTCATAATCGGTGCCAGAACCATACGCTTTTTAGTCACAAAGAAACATAATATACTATAGTAATGAGAATAAATCCGAAATGAGATTTACACCAAAATAGTATATACTCAAATTTACATTCTTGATGAATGGTTGACAAACTGGTTCGGAATGACAACCATTTTCATTTTGTATCCACCAAAAGAGACTTATACCACAATATTTATATATACTCAAATTTACATTTTCGACTGAATGGTTGACAAACTGGTTCGGAATGCCAACCATTATCATATTGTATTCAAAATTCGTTTCTGGTTTTTCACAATTGTTCTTTTGTGACTAAAAATCATATAGTTCTTGGCACCACATGTGAATGCGGTGGGAGGGAGGGCCGCCGCATCCACAACTGACTGACTGATGACAACCATTTTTTGACTTAAAAATTTTGAAATTGGATTGAACACGAGAGTGAGTTCTAGTTTTTAAAGGAAAAAATATTCAATAAATGGTTGTTATTTCTCATCCATTTAGTCAGTCGATGAGTATAGTTGACAGGGAGGGCCACCCGCCCACCGCACTCATAATCGGTGCCAGAACCATACGCTTTTTAGTCACAAAGAAACATAATATACTATAGTAATGAGAATAAATCCGAAATGAGATTTACACCAAAATAGTATATACTCAAATTTACATTCTTGATGAATGGTTGACAAACTGGTTCGGAATGACAACCATTTTCATTTTGTATCCACCAAAAGAGACTTATACCACAATATTTATATATACTCAAATTTACATTTTCGACTGAATGGTTGACAAACTGGTTCGGAATGCCAACCATTATCATATTGTATTCAAAATTCGTTTCTGGTTTTTCACAATTGTTCTTTTGTGACTAAAAATCATATAGTTCTTGGCACCACATGTGAATGCGGTGGGAGGGTGGGCCGCCGCATCCACAACTGACTGATTGACTAATGGTATTGGAATGACAACCATTTTTTGACTTAAAAATTTTGAAATTGGATTGAACACGAGAGTGAGTTCTAGTTTTTAAAGGAAAAAAAAATTCAATAAATTGTTGTCATTTCTCATCCATTTAGTCAGTCGATGAGTATAGTTGACAGGGAGGCCCACCCGCCCACCGCACTCACAATCGGTGCCAGAACCATACGCTTTTTAGTCACAAAGAAACATAATATACTATAGTAATGAGAATAAATCCGAAATGAGATTTACACCAAAATAGTATATACTCAAATTTACATTCTTGATGAATGGTTGACAAACTGGTTCGGAATGACAACCATTTTCATTTTGTATCCACCAAAAGAGACTTATACCACAATATTTATATATACTCAAATTTACATTTTCGACTGAATGGTTGACAAACTGGTTCGGAATGCCAACCATTATCATATTGTATTCAAATTTCGTTTCTGGTTTTTCACAATTGTTCTTTTGTGACTAAAAATCATATAGTTCTTGGCACCACATGTGAATGCGGTGGGAGGGTGGGCCGCCGCATCCACAACTAACTGATTGACTAATGGTATTGGAATGACAACCATTTTTTGACTTAAAAATTTTGAAATTGGATTGAACACGAGAGTGAGTTCTAGTTTTTAAAGGAAAAAGAATCAATAAATGGTTGTTATTTCTCATTCATTTAGTCAGTCGATGAGTATAGTTGACAGGGAGGCCCACCCGCCCACCGCACTCACAATCGGTGCCAGAACCATACGCTTTTTAGTCACAAAGAAACATAATATACTATAGTAATGAGAATAAATCCGAAATGAGATTTACACCAAAATAGTATATACTCAAATTTACATTCTTGATGAATGGTTGACAAACTGGTTCGGAATGACAACCATTTTCATTTTGTATCCACCAAAAGAGACTTATACCACAATATTTATATATACTCAAATTTACATTTTCGACTGAATGGTTGACAAACTGGTTCGGAATGCCAACCATTATCATATTGTATTCAAAATTCGTTTCTGGTTTTTCACAATTGTTCTTTTGTGACTAAAAATCATATAGTTCTTGGCACCACATGTGAATGCGGTGGGAGGGTGGGCCGCCGCATCCACAACTAACTGATTGACTAATGGTATTGGAATGACAACCATTTTTTGACTTAAAAATTTTGAAATTGGATTGAACACGAGAGTGAGTTCTAGTTTTTAAAGGAAAAAGAATCAATAAATGGTTGTTATTTCTCATTCATTTAGTCAGTCGATGAGTATAGTTGACAGGGAGGCCCACCCGCCCACCGCACTCACAATCGGTGCCAGAACCATACGCTTTTTAGTCACAAAGAAACATAATATACTATAGTAATGAGAATAAATCCGAAATGAGATTTACACCAAAATAGTATATACTCAAATTTACATTCTTGATGAATGGTTGACAAACTGGTTCGGAATGACAACCATTTTCATTTTGTATCCACCAAAAGAGACTTATACCACAATATTTATATATACTCAAATTTACATTTTCGACTGAATGGTTGACAAACTGGTTCGGAATGCCAACCATTATCATATTGTATTCAAAATTCGTTTCTGGTTTTTCACAATTGTTCTTTTGTGACTAAAAATCATATAGTTCTTGGCACCACATGTGAATGCGGTGGGAGGGAGGGCCGCCGCATCCACAACTGACTGACTGATGACAACCATTTTTTGACTTAAAAATTTTGAAATTGGATTGAACACGAGAGTGAGTTCTAGTTTTTAAAGGAAAAAATATTCAATAAATGGTTGTTATTTCTCATCCATTTAGTCAGTCGATGAGTATAGTTGACAGGGAGGGCCACCCGCCCACCGCACTCATAATCGGTGCCAGAACCATACGCTTTTTAGTCACAAAGAAACATAATATACTATAGTAATGAGAATAAATCCGAAATGAGATTTACACCAAAATAGTATATACTCAAATTTACATTCTTGATGAATGGTTGACAAACTGGTTCGGAATGACAACCATTTTCATTTTGTATCCACCAAAAGAGACTTATACCACAATATTTATATATACTCAAATTTACATTTTCGACTGAATGGTTGACAAACTGGTTCGGAATGCCAACCATTATCATATTGTATTCAAAATTCGTTTCTGGTTTTTCACAATTGTTCTTTTGTGACTAAAAATCATATAGTTCTTGGCACCACATGTGAATGCGGTGGGAGGGTGGGCCGCCGCATCCACAACTGACTGATTGACTAATGGTATTGGAATGACAACCATTTTTTGACTTAAAAATTTTGAAATTGGATTGAACACGAGAGTGAGTTCTAGTTTTTAAAGGAAAAAAAAATTCAATAAATTGTTGTCATTTCTCATCCATTTAGTCAGTCGATGAGTATAGTTGACAGGGAGGGCCACCCGCCCACCGCACTCATAATCGGTGCCAGAACCATACGCTTTTTAGTCACAAAGAAACATAATATACTATAGTAATGAGAATAAATCCGAAATGAGATTTACACCAAAATAGTATATACTCAAATTTACATTCTTGATGAATGGTTGACAAACTGGTTCGGAATGACAACCATTTTCATTTTGTATCCACCAAAAGAGACTTATACCACAATATTTATATATACTCAAATTTACATTTTCGACTGAATGGTTGACAAACTGGTTCGGAATGCCAACCATTATCATATTGTATTCAAAATTCGTTTCTGGTTTTTCACAATTGTTCTTTTGTGACTAAAAATCATATAGTTCTTGGCACCACATGTGAATGCGGTGGGAGGGTGGGCCGCCGCATCCACAACTGACTGATTGACTAATGGTATTGGAATGACAACCATTTTTTGACTTAAAAATTTTGAAATTGGATTGAACACGAGAGTGAGTTCTAGTTTTTAAAGGAAAAAAAAATTCAATAAATTGTTGTCATTTCTCATCCATTTAGTCAGTCGATGAGTATAGTTGACAGGGAGGCCCACCCGCCCACCGCACTCACAATCGGTGCCAGAACCATACGCTTTTTAGTCACAAAGAAACATAATATACTATAGTAATGAGAATAAATCCGAAATGAGATTTACACCAAAATAGTATATACTCAAATTTACATTCTTGATGAATGGTTGACAAACTGGTTCGGAATGACAACCATTTTCATTTTGTATCCACCAAAAGAGACTTATACCACAATATTTATATATACTCAAATTTACATTTTCGACTGAATGGTTGACAAACTGGTTCGGAATGCCAACCATTATCATATTGTATTCAAAATTCGTTTCTGGTTTTTCACAATTGTTCTTTTGTGACTAAAAATCATATAGTTCTTGGCACCACATGTGAATGCGGTGGGAGGGAGGGCCGCCGCATCCACAACTGACTGACTGATGACAACCATTTTTTGACTTAAAAATTTTGAAATTGGATTGAACACGAGAGTGAGTTCTAGTTTTTAAAGGAAAAAATATTCAATAAATGGTTGTTATTTCTCATCCATTTAGTCAGTCGATGAGTATAGTTGACAGGGAGGGCCACCCGCCCACCGCACTCATAATCGGTGCCAGAACCATACGCTTTTTAGTCACAAAGAAACATAATATACTATAGTAATGAGAATAAATCCGAAATGAGATTTACACCAAAATAGTATATACTCAAATTTACATTCTTGATGAATGGTTGACAAACTGGTTCGGAATGACAACCATTTTCATTTTGTATCCACCAAAAGAGACTTATACCACAATATTTATATATACTCAAATTTACATTTTCGACTGAATGGTTGACAAACTGGTTCGGAATGCCAACCATTATCATATTGTATTCAAAATTCGTTTCTGGTTTTTCACAATTGTTCTTTTGTGACTAAAAATCATATAGTTCTTGGCACCACATGTGAATGCGGTGGGAGGGTGGGCCGCCGCATCCACAACTGACTGATTGACTAATGGTATTGGAATGACAACCATTTTTTGACTTAAAAATTTTGAAATTGGATTGAACACGAGAGTGAGTTCTAGTTTTTAAAGGAAAAAAAAATTCAATAAATTGTTGTCATTTCTCATCCATTTAGTCAGTCGATGAGTATAGTTGACAGGGAGGCCCACCCGCCCACCGCACTCACAATCGGTGCCAGAACCATACGCTTTTTAGTCACAAAGAAACATAATATACTATAGTAATGAGAATAAATCCGAAATGAGATTTACACCAAAATAGTATATACTCAAATTTACATTCTTGATGAATGGTTGACAAACTGGTTCGGAATGACAACCATTTTCATTTTGTATCCACCAAAAGAGACTTATACCACAATATTTATATATACTCAAATTTACATTTTCGACTGAATGGTTGACAAACTGGTTCGGAATGCCAACCATTATCATATTGTATTCAAATTTCGTTTCTGGTTTTTCACAATTGTTCTTTTGTGACTAAAAATCATATAGTTCTTGGCAGAACATGTGAATGCGGTGGGCGGGTGGGCCAGCCGCATCCACAACTGACTGATTGACTAATGGTATTGGAATGACAACCATTTTTTGACTTAAAAATTTTGAAATTGGATTGAACACGAGAGTGAGTTCTAGTTTTTAAAGGAAAAAAATATTCAATAAATGGTTGTTATTTCTCATCCATTTAGTCAGTCGATGAGTATAGTTGACAGGGCATTTTTAGTGGTAAAACAAATAAACGTCAGTCACAGACGGTGAACTGTTATAGTATTTATTAGGGCAGCCAACAACACAACAACCGATTCTCGATGAAGCATTTTCCCGCACTTCAGACATGTGTCGAGTTGAAGAAATCACTATCAGACAATTCGGTTCCGTACCACTAAAAATGACAGAGATGACGCGATAATTAGTTATTTCGTGCCGCTGCCTTAATAATGTTTCCGAGTAATCCCGTTGGCTGCCGAAGTGTAAGGACGATAAGTAGAGTGAACGATAAGGGCGTTCGGGCGCCATCTAGTGTTCAATTTAAATCCATCGTTTGATAAATGTCCGTTGTGGCGTACGGACGCCTCCTAAACTAAAAAATAGGGTTACAATACTTAAAAAGTGGACGTCGAAAGTGTGCATCACGACCTTCTTGATAAATTTCACTTTAAACCGGCATGCACATTGGCTCAGTTCTAGTGTTTCTCCACGAGCGCTGCATACCCGGCAAAATCCCGCGATTTTTTAAATTAGGAAATAATTAAACAAATAATACTTAACATTTAATGGAAGCAGATTGAGGGTACCTTTCGCTCACATTTAATTCTTTGAATTTTAGCATTTGTTGTAGATACTTTGTTCTTGTCTTGTGACTGTTTGTGTTACTTGTTTCAATATTTTCTTGTTCTGGTTGTTGTATTCATATTAATAATTCAACAAAATGCCGCGTATGCATAATAAATGCACCGTGCCTTCATGCCAGGATTCACCAGGGATTCAGGTAAAATTACATATTTTCAGTTGAATTTAATAATAATTGTAATAATTGTTTATACAGTACAAGAATTTGTTGTGTTGCCTGAGAAAGCACTGGCATGTAATTTTCATTTCAATTCATGAAGAACATCATCGAGAAGAAAACACCTGATGTTTATTCTGATGCCTTACCTTCCTGCTCATCCGTTACCTTTATTAAAGAAAAAAACCAAACTTATTCTTTACAATACCAGATAAGAAGGTTTCATTATGGATTCTGCTCTTCAGTATTTAGCAAGAAAAATTATTAGTTCTCATTTATGTTAAATACGAGACTGTATGTAACATATTACCTACTTAGAAAAATCACAAGCATTAGCCTTTATACTTATTTTTATAAATGCGAGCCAAAATATATACTAAAATACACTAGGTCTCATCAGTGATGGAACGAAAAATCAGTGAGAAATCTTATCTTTAAGAAACTTGACGCATCCTGACAAGTGGAAGCCATATCCGCAACAGAGATACTAAGCGGAAATGAAAACACTAAAACAGTCAATAGCAACACTTAAAAAATAGAATATTTTGTAAAATAAATAACTACAAGCAATTAAACAAGATGCCTTAAAAAATGATCCACAATCATGCAGTATTTATTTTAGATCAGATTTTAAGTTACAACAAACGAAAGCCAAAATGGTCAGAAATGACCATTTGCCAGTGTGTCATGTGGATGGTTCTTTCACCTAAAGGGTACGAATATTATATAGGAAATATTTCAGCCGAATTACCCTGCTTAGACGTACTGGAAGCACAAAACCGGGTTTTGAAATGACAGAATTAAAAGGAAACTAGAAGCAGAGGCAAGTTGTTTATCTCGTATTGAAAAATTGTGCAGCGTCATATAACATGGTGAGATATCCAGATTCAAAATTAATACCATTCAAGAGAACATGCAACCCGTTCACTGCCAAAGTATGGCAAATGCCCCGGAACCCTAGCCTTTAGCGACCGTTACCGACCGAGATGGATACGCTAGAGGGAGCCGGCGGAAGTTTCGGTGGGAACCAGGAACCACGCTTCAAAAGACGGCAGTGGGTGTTCTGCTTCCGTTGAAGTTACACCACGTTATTTTGTTCGCTAAATTCGCCATTTTGTTAAAGCATAGTTATATCTCCACCGTTGAGCTTCCTTTTGTTTTAAAAAGTTGTACGCGTTCGTTCGACTTCGAAAGGGAGATCCATCTCGCACAGGTTCCAGCTTTTGTTTAGTTCGAGTCAGTTAAATTTCCACCGTCGCGTCCCCAAGCCAAGTGAGGTGATTGTATTCCTGGAAATAAGGTAACCATTTGCTCTATATTTTTCTTCCGACTCGCCGTCCGGAGAGGCCAGAGAATTAACCGACTTTTATTCCATGTGCATATCGGAAATCCTTAGGTAAAACCATTTCAAATTTTACCGTTAGCCGCCATTTTGTACGCTAGGACGTCATAAAACTCGCCATCTTGAAAACGGAGTCATTTCTCCTGTACACCTACATGTCTTGTAAAGAATTCTAGCTTTTGTTTAAACTAATGTTCACTATTGCTACGGGAAGTATTCCGTGAGCCCCTGAGTTTCGTATCAGTTGCCTTCAGCCCTTCTTTTCTCTGCAGTAGCATAAATTACCAAGCTGATGAGCCACAGGCACCCCGAATAATTTGCTAAAATCGTTGTTGTAATTTGTATTTAGTCATTGTTGTCAATTTCAAGTAGTTTAAATGTGTTGTTGACTTCTAGTTGCAGAGTCCGAGCTCCAGGCGCGTTCAATTCAAAACAAAGTGATTCCCTAACTCAAATTCACTAGATTGCCACTCAGATAAATCCTTAAATAACTTGTTTTTCGTCATGAGGCCGACAGCAGTTTGCGGTTGTTGAAAAGCTTTTTTGTCTCTGTTGATTTGAATTAACTAACGCTCAGTAAGAACTGACGACCAAGGCACAAACGGCAAAGCGCCACGCTGAAGGTCGGGGTTCCGAAAGGTGTCTTATCGTTGTTTTGCGCCCTCTTGCGATTTCTCGTCATTCGCTTGTAACGGACATCCAGCTAATTTTCGACACCGGCCAAAAATTCGGTACTTTTACTACACAATTAGTGTAGTTTGTGGTGCATGCTCGTAGCTTTGTTGCGCCCCTTTACGTGTTACGCCGCAGGATGTCACCCCATTGCGCCTTGTTTCCAAATGACTTACAAAGAAAACGTTGCGTTACTGTATTTATATATTGTTTGTCATTTCGAATCAACAGACCGACCAAATAGCATACATTGTTGTAGTTGTTTTTGTAATACTGCTGTCGAGATTTTATACGGTCCCAGTCGTGAATACCTGCTTCTTGAGGTCATTTGTCAAACGGGGGTTGGTTTCGAACTTGCTTGACATGTCCTCCTGGGGATTGCAGGGTAAAGCGAAGTGGAGTCACTGTTATCTTCTGAGTCAAACTTAGGTTGGAGTTTGTGGTATGGATTCGGGCTACTAAACAAATTGCTTGCTTCATAAATGGTCCCCGAGGGAAGTGCCGCTAACTTGGACTGGGTTTGGACAGGTCTTAAGAAAGACCAACCTAACTATGTCTAGGAAAATTCCGTAATAAACTCATTTCTCTTGGTCCGTTGGAGGTGCAAGTTTGCCCCCATGATAGTAAACTCTCTATAATCTGGTCCCACTGACAGACAATTATCTTGTTCACTTCACTTTAGTCTTTCCATTGGATCTACCTGTGGTCCACCACTCTCCGGCTTACATGCACTCAACTTAGATAACTCCACGCGTTTCAATATTCTTGTGTTTCTCTCTCAGATGTTTCATTGTATCAGTTGTAAATTCCTGTAAACTGCACAAGCTCAAGGGTGGAATGTATTTAGCTGATCTAACCTCACTCATCATGTACCGCAGGATTGTTAAATTGTATTATTGTTTATTATTTGCCTCAAATTGTTACTCTGTTGAAACCATGTAAAATTGTCCGTTGTTATTTATTATTTGGAATCATTATTGTTAACATTATGAAATCGCACGTGTACCAACGTAGTTCGAAGACACCAGAAATTGTTAACCACAGTACGCAATCACTAAACTCAACTTACGCTCCACTCCTGATTAGCTCTCGCCATGTATCCAAAGAATTTGGGGTTTGGTTTGTTTTTTTGGTAAGTTTGAATGTCCCGCCATTGCTTGTCTTGTAAAAAAATAACACAACGTAGGTTCTGCTTTTTCTTTCATTGTCTGACGATCATTGGCCAACCTTTTCTATTTCGCGGTTTGTTTCAAATTTTCAAATTTGACGTCTGGTGACGTCATTGACATTTCATTTCATGTTCAAATTTAAAATGTGGCGGTAATGTAAGGGGGAGTTATCCCAATGGCAATTAAAGAAAAACTCCAAAGTCCAAAGGGGAAAATCAGCACGCCCTCGTATTCTTATGGGAAACTCAAATGCGAGGGGCTGTTAACTATGGAATTAGTTGTACATCTTGCGAGAATCAATTCCGAGTACTATCGGAATTACCGGAATTAGTTTGGAATTACATGGAATTATTTCAAGTACTCAAAATGATGGAAGTACTCGTGATTACAGAAAGTACTCATGAATTACTGGAATTACCGGAATTAGCCTGAAATTACTGGAATTACCTTCAAATAATATGGAATTATTCTGGAATTACTTGAATTACATCCAGGTTTTATGACTACTAGTGGTCGCCCAGTGGTCAAAATTCGATCGTAATTAATTAAATTTGTAAGCCTGAACGTTATTGGGGGTTCTTTCTTTTTTCAAATCGTAGAATTTTCAAATTAATTTTTTCCTTATCTAACCTATTAAGTATTTGACAACGTTGAAAACAGAATAAAAAACTCTATTCAAATCTAAAATAAGAAACATAGATTGCCATTAAAAAAAATATTATGACGTCATAACTGTATATAGGACTCAAGGTCTAAACTTCATGTTTTGGATCATGTTTTCTTCAAATAAAAGCAATTAATGTTAGCGTTTATTTCTACTTATGGTTAGGCTATTCATATAAAATAATAATTCAAGCACTATGACCCACCTTCCGCCGCGACCTCACACTTGCGCAGTCAATTACAGCAAATGTTCAAAGAGTTCTCCCCCAGCTTCAATACAGCTGTTAACTCTCGGTTTCATATTTTCAAATGCATTTTTCAACATCTGATAGTACAACTACATATATACAATACGGTGTTTTTGAGATACGAGAATTGAAATAATCTAGAACTGTCAGGTCCGGACTTCGAGGCGGAAATTGAATGACTCGATCATCATAAAACTCGTGAATTCGGTCCATAGTTTCCCTTGTCCTTTAAGCTGGTGCATTATCCTGCTGGAGGTACCCATGTAGAGGTTCGCCATCATGAAGGTTTTGGAAAAAAGGTTCGAGTAAATTATTACGATATCTCTCGGCATTTACGTTCCTTAAAAAAAAAAAATAATAAACAGGTCCAACTATACGTCTTCGAGAGACCGCCAGCCAAACATCAATTTTCTGCGGATAGAGGGGCGTTTGAACGAATTCATGGGGATTAATTGTTTATTGTAATTTGTTTATTTACAGTATACTATTCGTGCAGGAAAATCTCGTGGAAACAACTCTTGCACGACGGTAATTTTATAGGGATGAAGATTTAAATCTTGTTTTAATATTTTTTGAAAAGTTCAATATGAGAGATCCATCGCTTGTGATAACCTGAGTAGAGGTTTCTTCGGAGACGCTTCCATTACTGCTGCAACATCTGCCACAATCTCAGGAATTCTTTTTTTGGGCGCTCCGCTACCCGCTTTTCGACCAACAGTCCCAACATCACGGAATCTTGCCATACGCATTTATAAATTTGTTGGACAAATTTTTGACAATCTGATGGACAATTGGGGTAGGCATTTCGAAAATCATTAACACAGCGTTCTATAGAATAATTCCATTCACCAATCTGTCGCCGTTTTTTTGAAATCGAATTTTCAAAAGTTGGTAGTGCCAACCTAATGGGGTCGTCCCCCTAATTGAATTTGACGAATTGGACTATAACATCTCGTAGACTATATAAAATGAAGCCCTAAAACGTGTTCTGTTGTTTAATAAAGTTATTTCGTGAGAAAACAGAGCGTATCAAAAATCGAAATTTCAGCTAGCATTTTCAAACGCTGTACATTTGCCGCCTCTTGTGACGTCATTTCGGGGTAGCATTCTCATTGGTTCGTGCTTTTCTAAATAGTCCGCGCGTCCAGTAACTTTGAATTTTGTCTGGTGAATTTTGTCCCGTGTTGACGTCACAGAAAGGCGCGCGTTTCAAATAAGACAAATGTTTCGAATTTTTTTTTACCTAATAAATGCGTGATTTTGGATAAGCAAAAAAATAGGGGTATAATATTTTTTCGTGTAGTTACTAGAAAAGCTGTTTTTGAAAACTTTAGGACGACCCGATTTGTTATTTTATTACGAGTTTTATTATTTATGCTTTTTTTATTCAAAAACCGTGCCTGAATAATGTAAACGAAGATAGATGCAATGAATTAAATAGTTTTCGTGCTTCATTTTTTGTTGGAATTACCGGAATTACCTTTTGATTACTGGAATTAGTTACTTTTTGTGGGAGTTGTTTCCTGATTATTGGAATTACCTAGGAATTACTGCGATTACCAGGATTACATGCGAATTAATTCCTCGAATCGGAATTACCGGAATTGTTCGTGATTACCTTGAATTAATTCCATGTGGAATTAGTTGTACAATTTTTTTTCCAAGTTAACAGTAAAATAGAATGGACGATAAATTCTATGGATTTTAAAATATGTACATTATAGAGAAAACTGAAATCAAAACATATTAGCCAAAAAAATGCTGTTTTGTTATTCATGGGTTTTCTACTAAGTACATAATTCTTGTTGGATACTTTTTTCACAAAAATTTCACAAGTAAAATGCTTTTTGATCTAAGAATGAAAATACTATCAGAAATTAAAGCAGCTGGATTTCTTGCAATTCATATTATTCCAGACAACCACAAATGTAATGTCGAATTGTTCAAGTTGTTTGGAAATGGTAGTTTGAAAACCCATGTAAAACTTCCATTACACAGCAACATCCCTCTCTTTCTGAGCTTTGACTATTGCTATGTTATAAAGAACTGTAGAAACATTTTTCTGGGCGACAACATGCACTCCAGTGAAGGAATTATTTCTTCGAATTACTTGAAAACACTGTATGACCTACAAAAAAAAAACATGGTCATAAAGCCTCTTAAATTTTTAATGAAAAAACACCTTTACCTCTCAAACATGGAAAAAATGAACGTCCGTAGAGCTGTGGAAATACTTGCACCCCCTGTAACAACTGCTCTAAATTATTTAGCCATACATCACAAAGACAAAGTTCTCATGATCTGAGGCAACAGTCAAATTCTTGGAGATGATGTATGCCTTTTTCCAACTGCATGATGTAAGTGATCAAACACAATATATAAGACAGATCAGAACTGTGCACCTTTTTTGGCTGTATTGGCTTTAAAATGGAGTTTCACATTGTGTAAATAACATTCAATTACCCTGAAAAAAATAATAGAAGAGGATTAAAACAAGAAACGGCGGAAAAATTTACCGCAAAAAGCACTTCAGAGTGTAACCAGTGTATACTTAAAGATGTTGGAGTTTATTATGTTCTGACAAGAGGATGTCGTTCTGATGCTGTTGAAGCCATGTTCAGCACTCTTTGTATGAGGTGTGGTTTCCAAGATGCCACTGATGCCCAAGCTGCTCACCATGCCATAAAAAGAATAATAATTTGTGGTCTTGTACAGACAGCCACTTCTGTAAATGTTTCAGAACCTTGTAATTTTTTTAGCCAAGTCGGTCACCTCCGTGAACTTGAAGCTGAAAACAATACTCAGATTCATTTAAGAACAAATACACATTCAGGAACTAATTCTTAGAATTGAAAATTTTGAAATTTTTTATTTAACCCAAAGTATGATAGAATCTGCGTCTGTAGCATTTCTGTAATTTGTAATGCTTATCTGAATAATTTACCAAAAAATGCTGGCGAGAGGCTGTTAACTTGGAAAAAATTGTACAACTACTTCCACATGGAATTAATTCAAGTTAATCACGAACAATTCCGGTAATTCCGATTCGAGGAATTAATTCGCATGTAATCGTGGTAATCGCAGTAATTCGTAGGTAATTCCAATAATCAGGAAATAATTCCCACAAAAAGTAACCAATTCCGGTAATCAACAGGTAATTCCGGTAATTCCAACAAACGATGAAGCACTTCATTCATTGGAGTAGTATACATAATTTTGAAACTTTTTTATAAAAAAACTGCTTAAAATAGAGTTTTGCTCAAATCATAACCGTTTTTATGAAATAAATGTACAACGTATACAAACGTTTTCTACAAGATAATTCAGCCAACCAAAGTGTCATTTGTGCAACATCATTAAATATTGGGAAACTGTTAAGGCCACGTGCTCGGAACCAAGAAGACCCACTCATCCATTTTCCAAAATTATCAATGAAATAGCGACCCATCTCTTTAGAAAATATGGCAATGTATCTCTATGCCGGTTGGTTGAATAATCTGGAAATACAAATGCATTAACTTCATGTTAATGACAAAATTGTATCTGAATATTAATGTAAAAGTGGAGATAGTAAAAATAGTTCAAACTAATTTGTTTTGGTACAACGTATACAAGCGTTTTCTACAAGATAATTCAGCCAACCAAAGTGTCATTTGTGCAACATCATTAAATATCGGAAAACTGTTAAGGCCACGTGTTCGGAACCAAGAAGACTCACTCATCCATTTTCCAAAATTATCAATGAAATAGCCACCCATCTCTTTAGAAAATATGGCAATGTATCTCTATGCCGGTTGGTCAAATGATCTGGAAATACAAATGCATGAACTTAATGTTAATGACAAAATTGTATCTTAATATTAATGTAAAAGTGGAGATAGTAAAAATAGTTGAAACTAATTTGTTTTGGTACAACGTATACAAGCGTTTTCTACAAGATAATTCAGCCAACCAAAGTGTCATTTGTGCAACATCTTAATGATGATGGGAAACTGTTAAGGCCACGTGTTCGGAACCAAAAAGACCCACTCATCCATTTTCCAAAATTATCAATGAAATAGCGACCCATCTCTTTAGAAAATATGGCAATGTATCTCTATGCCGGTTGGTCAAATGATCTGGAAATACAAATGCATTAACTTCACGTTAATGACAAAATTGTTTCTTAATATTAATATAAAAGTGGAGATAGTAAAAACAGTTCAAACTAATTTGTTTTGGTACAACGTATACAAGCGTTTTCTACAAGATAATTCAGCCAACCAAAGTGTCATTTGTGCAACATCATTAAATATTGGGAAACTGTTAAGGCCACGTGCTCGGAACCAAGAAGACCTACTCATCCATTTTCCAAAATTATCAATGAAATAGCGACCCATCTCTTTAGAAAATATGGCAATGTATCTCTATTCCGTTGGGTTAAATGATCTGGAATTACAAATGCTTTAACTTTACGTTAATGACAATAATGTTTCTTAATATTAATGTAAAGTGGAGATAGTAAAAACAGTTCAAACTAATTTGTTTTGGTACAACGTATACAAGCGTTTTCTACAAGATAATTCAGCCAACCAAAGTGTCATTTGTGCAACATCATTAAATATTGGGAAACTGTTAAGGCCACGTGCTCGGAACCAAGAAGACCCACTCATCCATTTTCCAAAATTATCAATGAAATAGCGACCCATCTCTTTAGAAAATATGGCAATGTATCTCTATTCCGTTGGGTTAAATGATCTGGAATTACAAATACTTTAACTTTACGTTAATGACAAAAATGTTTCTTAATATTAATGTAAAGTGGAGATAGTAAAAACAGTTCAAACTAATTTGTTTTGGTACAACGTATACAAGCGTTTTCTACAAGATAATTCAGCCAACCAAAGTGTCATTTGTGCAACATCATTAAATATTGGGAAACTGTTAAGGCCACGTGCTCGGAACCAAGAAGACCCACTCATCCATTTTCCAAAATTATCAATGAAATAGCGACCCATCTCTTTAGAAAATATGGCAATGTATCTCTATCCAGTTGGGTTAAATGATCTGGAATTACAAATGCTTTAACTTTACGTTAATGACAAAAATGTTTCTTAATATTAATGTAAAGTGGAGATAGTAAAAACAGTTCAAACTAATTTGTTTTGGTACAACGTATACAAGCGTTTTCTACAAGATAATTCAGCCAACCAAAGTGTCATTTGTGCAACATCATTAAATATTGGGAAACTGTTAAGGCCACGTGCTCGGAACCAAGAAGATCCACTCATCCATTTTCCAAAATTATCAATGAAATAGCGGCCCATCTCTTTAGAAAATATGGCAATGTATCTCTATTCCGTTGGGTTAAATGATCTGGAATTACAAATGCTTAAGTTTACGTTAATGACAAAAATGTTTCTTAATATTAATGTAAAGTGGAGATAGTAAAAACAGTTCAAACTAATTTGTTTTGGTACAACGTATACAAGCGTTTTCTACAAGATAATTCAGCCAACCAAAGTGTCATTTGTGCAACATCATTAAATATTGGGAAACTGTTAAGGCCACGTGCTCGGAACCAAGAAGACCCACTCATCCATTTTCCAAAATTATCAATGAAATAGCGGCCCATCTCTTTGGAAAATATGGCAATGTATCTCTATTCCGTTGGGTTAAATGATCTGGAATTACAAATGCTTAAGTTTACGTTAATGACAAAAATGTTTCTTAATATTAATGTAAAGTGGAGATAGTAAAAACAGTTCAAACTAATTTGTTTTGGTACAACGTATACAAGCGTTTTCTACAAGATAATTCAGCCAACCAAAGTGTCATTTGTGCAACATCATTAAATATTGGGAAACTGTTAAGGCCACGTGTTCGGAACCAAGAAGACCCACTCATCCATTTTCCAAAATTATCAATGAAATAGCGACCCATCTCTTTAGAAAATATGGCAATGTATCTCTATTCCGTTGGGTTAAATGATCTGGAATTACAAATGCTTTAACTTTACGTTAATGACAAAAATGTTTCTTAATATTAATGTAAAGTGGAGATAGTAAAAACAGTTCAAACTAATTTGTTTTGGTACAACGTATACAAGCGTTTTCTACAAGATAATTCAGCCAACCAAAGTGTCATTTGTGCAACATCATTAAATATTGGGAAACTGTTAAGGCCACGTGCTCGGAACCAAGAAGACCCACTCATCCATTTTCCAAAATTATCAATGAAATAGCGGCCCATCTCTTTAGAAAATATGGCAATGTATCTCTATTCCGTTGGGTTAAATGATCTGGAATTACAAATGCTTTAACTTTACGTTAATGACAATAATGTTTCTTAATATTAATGTAAAGTGGAGATAGTAAAAACAGTTCAAACTAATTTGTTTTGGTACAACGTATACAAGCGTTTTCTACAAGATAATTCAGCCAACCAAAGTGTCATTTGTGCAACATCATTAAATATTGGGAAACTGTTAAGGCCACGTGCTCGGAACCAAGAAGACCCACTCATCCATTTTCCAAAATTATCAATGAAATAGCGACCCATCTCTTTAGAAAATATGGCAATGTATCTCTATTCCGTTGGGTTAAATGATCTGGAATTACAAATACTTTAACTTTACGTTAATGACAATAATGTTTCTTAATATTAATGTAAAGTGGAGATAGTAAAAACAGTTCAAACTAATTTGTTTTGGTACAACGTATACAAGCGTTTTCTACAAGATAATTCAGCCAACCAAAGTGTCATTTGTGCAACATCATTAAATATTGGGAAACTGTTAAGGCCACGTGCTCGGAACCAAGAAGACCCACTCATCCATTTTCCAAAATTATCAATGAAATAGCGGCCCATCTCTTTGGAAAATATGGCAATGTATCTCTATTCCGTTGGGTTAAATGATCTGGAATTACAAATGCTTAAGTTTACGTTAATGACAAAAATGTTTCTTAATATTAATGTAAAGTGGAGATAGTAAAAACAGTTCAAACTAATTTGTTTTGGTACAACGTATACAAGCGTTTTCTACAAGATAATTCAGCCAACCAAAGTGTCATTTGTGCAACATCATTAAATATTGGGAAACTGTTAAGGCCACGTGTTCGGAACCAAGAAGACCCACTCATCCATTTTCCAAAATTATCAATGAAATAGCGACCCATCTCTTTAGAAAATATGGCAATGTATCTCTATTCCGTTGGGTTAAATGATCTGGAATTACAAATGCTTTAACTTTACGTTAATGACAAAAATGTTTCTTAATATTAATGTAAAGTGGAGATAGTAAAAACAGTTCAAACTAATTTGTTTTGGTACAACGTATACAAGCGTTTTCTACAAGATAATTCAGCCAACCAAAGTGTCATTTGTGCAACATCATTAAATATTGGGAAACTGTTAAGGCCACGTGCTCGGAACCAAGAAGACCCACTCATCCATTTTCCAAAATTATCAATGAAATAGCGGCCCATCTCTTTAGAAAATATGGCAATGTATCTCTATTCCGTTGGGTTAAATGATCTGGAATTACAAATGCTTTAACTTTACGTTAATGACAATAATGTTTCTTAATATTAATGTAAAGTGGAGATAGTAAAAACAGTTCAAACTAATTTGTTTTGGTACAACGTATACAAGCGTTTTCTACAAGATAATTCAGCCAACCAAAGTGTCATTTGTGCAACATCATTAAATATTGGGAAACTGTTAAGGCCACGTGCTCGGAACCAAGAAGACCCACTCATCCATTTTCCAAAATTATCAATGAAATAGCGACCCATCTCTTTAGAAAATATGGCAATGTATCTCTATTCCGTTGGGTTAAATGATCTGGAATTACAAATACTTTAACTTTACGTTAATGACAATAATGTTTCTTAATATTAATGTAAAGTGGAGATAGTAAAAACAGTTCAAACTAATTTGTTTTGGTACAACGTATACAAGCGTTTTCTACAAGATAATTCAGCCAACCAAAGTGTCATTTGTGCAACATCATTAAATATTGGGAAACTGTTAAGGCCACGTGCTCGGAACCAAGAAGACCCACTCATCCATTTTCCAAAATTATCAATGAAATAGCGGCCCATCTCTTTGGAAAATATGGCAATGTATCTCTATTCCGTTGGGTTAAATGATCTGGAATTACAAATGCTTAAGTTTACGTTAATGACAAAAATGTTTCTTAATATTAATGTAAAGTGGAGATAGTAAAAACAGTTCAAACTAATTTGTTTTGGTACAACGTATACAAGCGTTTTCTACAAGATAATTCAGCCAACCAAAGTGTCATTTGTGCAACATCATTAAATATTGGGAAACTGTTAAGGCCACGTGTTCGGAACCAAGAAGACCCACTCATCCATTTTCCAAAATTATCAATGAAATAGCGACCCATCTCTTTAGAAAATATGGCAATGTATCTCTATTCCGTTGGGTTAAATGATCTGGAATTACAAATGCTTTAACTTTACGTTAATGACAAAAATGTTTCTTAATATTAATGTAAAGTGGAGATAGTAAAAACAGTTCAAACTAATTTGTTTTGGTACAACGTATACAAGCGTTTTCTACAAGATAATTCAGCCAACCAAAGAGTCATTTGTGCAACATCATTAAATATTGGGAAACTATTAAGGCCACGTGCTCGGAACCAAGAAGACCCACTCATCCATTTTCCAAAATTATCAATGAAATCGCGACCCATCTCTTTAGAAAATATGGCAATGTATCTCTATGCCGGTTGGTTGAATAATCTGGAAATACAAATGCATGAACTTCATGTTAATGACAAAATTGTATCTTAATATTAATGTAAAAGTGGATAATGGATTTAATATGTGTTACAAATACATTAAATAATCTGTGGTCAAACAGTCGCACAGAGCACTGAATGAGTTTCGAGTTGTGAATGCTGTTTGATGTTCCTTTTTCATATGTATTGCAGGGAATTAGGGCAAACAGCACACGTTAATGACATTTAGACACGCTCACAGCAGACGTAATAAAACAAAATTATAAAATAAAATATAATTACTTGCCATGATTATAGATGTGTCTACTATTTAAAAAAAGAACCCCAATTACGTTCAGGCTTACAAATTTAATTGATTACGGTCGGATTCTGACCACTGGACGACCAGTAGCAGAAATAAAACCTGGATGTAATTCAAGTAATTCCAGAATAATTCCATATTATTTGAAGGTAATTCCAGTAATTCTAGGGTAATTCCGGTAATTCCAGTAATTCACGAGTACTTCTGTAATCACGAGTACTTCCATAATTTTGAGTACTTAAAATAATTCCATGTAATTCCAAACTAATTCCGGCAATTCCGATAGTACTCGGAATTAATTCTCGCAAGATGTACAACTAATTCCATAGTTAACAGCCCCTCGGATGCTGGCAATTATTCTCTGGTGGCCCTCATATATATATATATATATATATATATATATATATATATATATATATATATATATATATATGAGGTGTGTATTTACTAAATTGGTCCCACTGAAGTGAATATTTTAAATTTACTACGTTTATGTTCTCCGATATCCGCATTCTGCAGTTCGCATTGGCTGAAAGGCTAGCTTCACAGGGGCGACGTTTTCCTGGAATACCTGTCTCCGGCCGCAGTGCTCCAGTTGAAAACTAGTCTGTTTATGCGTAGTCAAGAAAAGCATAAACATAATAATGGGCACTTATAAACGCGATGGAGAAAATCTCCCTCGGTTTATTTTGGACAACCAGAACCAAGGATATGGTAGTAGCCGAAATTACACCGGTTTTACTGCTGAACGCACCTTGCCGAATGCTGCTAACTTCATTGTTTACAAATTGAGGTTTGTAGGTTATCACCAATCAATTTATCTTTTGCTGTGATAATTCATTATCGCTCTAGCAAGTAAGTGTTATTTTCCCAAATATTGAGTAATTACTAATTATTACCAATAATAACAGGAACCCTAAACATGTCCGTGTTGGAGTATGCGAAGGAAATGGACAACTATATCTCAAGAAAGTACCATTCTGAACAACACACGTTTAATTGTGAACTAAACACTGTTGAAATGTACTTTTGCAAAGCCTGCAACTTTGCCACTGAAATGTTCACAGTTCTCAAAAGACATAATGAAATACACAATCTTGGCACCCTTGATGCTGAAATCGCAACAGTAACCAAGAGGTACGTTTGTAAGAATTGCGATTTTGGGACACACTCTCGGCTCAACTGGTGCAAACATGTGCTGTGTGAGAATTGTGGAACGAAACCTGAAAACGTTGATCAGCTTGCATCAGATAAAAACGAAAGCACTGAAAGTAAGTTGTTCGAGTGTGATAAGTGCAGTTATAAAGCGAAAAAGAAAGTTTCTCTAAAGTGTCACATAATAAGCAAACACTTACAAGATCATGAAATTCAGTGGCTTCAGTGCCGCAAGTGCAGTTTTAGAGCGAAATTGAAAAGCAGACTGGACGACCACATAACAAACAAGCACTTGCCGGAACACGAAATCCGATGGTTTCAATGCGATAAATGCGAATATAGATCGAAACGGAAAAACCATCTGAAGGTACATATCCAATGTAAACATCTGGAAAATGACGAAGTTCGCTGGTTTGAGTGTGATAAGTGCAGCTACAGGGCGAAATTGAAATCCACCTTGGAAACCCACACAATAAGCAAGCACTTAACGAATGATGAAATCAGATGGTTTCAATGCGATAAATGCAAATACAAAAGCAAACGTAAAAGCTGTTTGACCAGCCACATTCAACGTATGCACATGGCGAACGAAATTCTATGGTTTCAATGCGATATGTGCGGGTATAACTCCAAAGAAAAGCAACGGTTAGAACTGCACCTCACAAGCGAGTGCAGTTACAGGACGAAATGCAAACCTCAATTGAAAATCCACATGGGAAAGCGGGAAATCCAGTGGGCTCAATGCGATAAATGCAAGTATAAAACAAGGCATAAAAACTATTTGAAAAAACACGTTTATTTCAAACACTCACAGAATCACGAAATTCACTGGTTTGAATGTAGCCAGTGCGAATATAAAACGAAAATTAAAGCTTGCTTGAACAAGCACGTTTATTTGAAACACAATCAAGACATTAAGTGGGTTGAATGCGATAAGTGCGAGTATAAAACAAGATGGAAAAACTATTTAAATGTTCACATTCGGCGCAAACACGTGGAAAATCTGTAAGTGTGATTAGTGATTAATATTTGAAAGACCACATAAGAGCGAGACACTGCAGGAAAAGAAACCGGGTGGGACGCATTGGATCAAGGACTATGGGAGGCGGTTTGAACGAAGTAGTGCAGTTCTAAAAAACTTTTGTTACAATAGGTATAAATTATATATAACATATTTGTAAATAAAATGTATTAGTTTTTATTACATGGTTCGACATTTTATATTGCGTCTTTACAATAGTACGTCTATGACCCACATTGTAATAGTCAGTTTCATCACTTATTTATTTCACTATAATCATCTCTCATTTTCTATCTATAAGATCTATACTTCGAAAGGTATGTAGAAATTGGGATGAGTAGAGCCCCTGTATTGAGATAAAATTCTTGATTTACTTTGGTGTCACAAAGTGTTCATTTTCTTGCGGTCGAGCTCCAAGCATATAAGTTTTTTGTCTTGTCAACTTTTAAAATTGCTTCATGAGCGCCGCATCTAGGATGGTTTAAGGGGGGTTTGACAGGTCTAGAAGTGAGGTTAGAATTATTTGAATTTTCAATCCAAGTTAAATTAAAATTTACAGTGCAGAGAAGCTTTACAGGGTAGAAATCGCAAATCACTGGCATGAAGCTATGATGCCATATACTTTTCATATTTTATTGTGTTATTACGTAACAATTACAATATTTTCAATAGCCCGCTGTGTCGTTTACAGATTTCAAGTCGGTTGCATCTAAATTTTGCTCATTACCGAAAGTTCTCAAGTGTGTCTCCTCATTCTGTATTAAGTAGGCTACGATGTGATACTGAGTACATGTTGTTTAAAGTTGTTATATATAAATTAACTTGGATTGAATAGTTTTGCTGCAGAGAAGAGCGCTTTAAACCTGAAAAAAAGTTCGCGAGGCTTAATTAAGATGGCGCGCGTCGGATGAGAGAATTTGGCGCTATATTTGAATTCTCTCCTTTTGTTACATTAATTTATAATTAGCTGTCGTACGTGCCTTCAAAGTAGTCAAATACGCATGCTGTATAAACATTTTATTTCTAAATGCTATTTATTTTTTCAAAACTGGTAAAACAAAAAAACCTATACATCTTTATTCAAAATTTCCTATGCGTTTGCTTTTTGACAGTTTTGACATCATCGCATGATCAACGCGTCAGTAAATAATTTCAAGGCGAATTTTCAAGTTCTCAAAGACGAATATAAAAGTGCGGGAGGAGGAAAAAAGTAGCGGCATTCCATCAATTTTTAAGGAAGAGTTGGACCGGCGAATTCAAAAATATAAATAAACGGCGATATTTTAATATAAATTTTCCTTTTGAGTCACAAAGAAATGACACTCTGACTAAGGGGGTCTGTGACACCGACGTAACAGATGACGATGCTGAGGAACTGAAGATGTACGATGATACGATGCCGACGAAATTTCTATAGAATATTCTCAAGCCGGTACACCATTAGTAACTTGGCATTGTTTCTTATTTCTATTAATATATTACTAGCTTTTATATTGTATTTTGAATAAAAATAATGATTTCCTAACATAACCTCAAAAATCTAAATGTCAAAAAATTCCCGTTTTTCAAAATTCCCGAGTTTTTTAAATTTTACCAGCTAATATTAAGCCATAATCACTTATTAAAATTACAAAACTGCAGTTGCAATGTGAATATTTTAGAAATTCAACTCGAATACAAAAAAGTTGCAGGCAGTTTGTTCGATGAGAACTTATTCCAAATTATTGGGAATTTTCGTGGAATATTGTTGCTGTTTATTAGTGGCTGCTCTACTTCACGTCTTCTCCGTCTTTTCTTCTCTTTACTCATCAACCATTTTCCTGATTACCACTCTAAGCAAGAGCGAATTAGAACTTACTTTCTAGTTAAGTCAGATTTTCTTCTCGTTGTTTTTAGTTTTCGGGAACATATTCTTTTTAATTTGACATTTCACAGTATTTATAGACACTTCCTCGTATAGGAGTTAGAAGTTTGGACCCAGGTACGTCATTTTGGTCTATAGAAACCTCAACAAAAGGCGTTTAGCCATTTGAAGGACTTATAATGGTTTTCTTAGGTTATGCGAACTGTCGTTCCTTTCATTGCTTGCACTACTGCACGAAAGTATAAAATTAAGGACACCCAAACAAAATACAACACCAACAGATGCTTTTTTTTAGAAAATACTGGCCTTTATGTCTAAAAATCTATTTCAAAACCAGATCCAGTGTAAAAATAGTATATTGTGCAACTAGTGCGGCAATCGACAACGCCGAACGAGTTGAACGTACTATTTCCTATTGCGAATGCGGAATAAATCCTAATATAAAATTGGAGTCTAGAGGAAAATTCAGCTTTCAGCAGATTGTCTGAATTTGCGTGTGCAAAGAATAATTTGTTTACTTTTCGCACCCAAATTATCAAATGGGCAAACAGTTACTTTTCAACCGTAACCAAGGCTGAAAAGATACTATTTTTCTACACGAGCAATAAAAATTATTGTGTGCACTTTACCTATTTAATTTAAATACAAAAAGTCGATTTATTAAATATGTGCCCAACTAGTCTATCCCCCTTGCACAAATGGCAAAGCCCTCATTCTTTTAAACTGCCGCCGTTTATGAAAAACCTGCGATTGCGCAGATCCACCGTCATTTTATGCTAAAATGGGTTAGGAATACAAAAATCATCCTGACAGTGAAGTGACAACGTGCAGCAGATGGATGGCAGATGTGTCAGATTGTAGATAACCTTGAACCGGGCAATAGTATCCATCTCCCAAGGAAGACAGTTTTGATATTTTTTCTGCTCTCTCATATTCTACGAAATCGTTCATGAACTCAATTTTATTTCTGGCTCAAATATTACAACTAAATAGTTGCTGCTGCCATCAACCGGCCAGTTTTGGCAAATTGCACCTAACAAACCCTCCTTAAACAGTTTATGCCCTATTAGAATTTTTGAGTTTTCACAGATACGTTGTACTGCACCAGCAAAATTTTTACATACCGGGTGTCCCAGAGGCGCGTGGACCATCATTTACGCCCTTATTGTGACAGATATCAAAACGGGGGTTTCGGGGGCCGATAGCCACACGATACCTTAACAATTTAAAATGATTAGAAATCATATACAGAGTGTTCTAATATTAGTAACATACCAAAGTTATGCTTTTTTTCATGGAATGGCCTGTATATTAGTGAGTGAATTGAAAGAGCATGGCTGGTTTTTGAGTTATGAAGAATTTTAGGTCAAAATTAGCGCTTAATTCAAACAATAATTTTCATGCATACTCAATTAGAATATAACGAGGCGCATTTTTTATTGAGACCTCTGACTCACCGTTGCAAATCCAACGTTGCCATCTTCTTCACAGATTCGAACTAACTGTAATAACAATAAAAAACGAATAAAAGCACCGAAGATTTACAAATGAAATTAATTACCCTTTAATCCAGATCTGGAGATCCCCGATGTCATTCTTCAGAAGTGTGACTGCAATAAAAAATAAACTTTAAATTTATTTGTGGAAGCAGAGAAGAACAATTTTCATTCAGATTTCTTTATTAATCCAAATGTACTAAATTGTTGATTAATTGACCATTATTTAAAAATATTTATTTATACATAATTATCGCTTTAAAATTAATTAAGAGACAGATGAATTTCTATGCAACTAAAAAAATAATTTCAAACAGACCTTGATTTGGAACCACTCGTCTGAACTACACAAAACACTCAAAGATCAACAACCTTATTTTATTATTAATAGGCGAATTAGTTTTAAACATCACTGCGAAACAAACTTCCAAATTCCAAATTCCCGAAGAACAGTGATAAAATGATAACGCATCAGTGAGGTAGAAGTACAAAAGTGGCAAAAAGCTGTTAGATGATGACCGCCGAAAACATGCAAAAACCGCTCTGCGATTTCAAATATCGGAGAAGGCGATAAGAACTAAATTGAGGTGTAAGCAAAAAAATTCGTTTAAACCCCTGCATGTCCGTCGATTAAATAGCCTAATAATTTAAAAATTATTCAGACTACGTCCATAAAAATTACTTTTTAATAAGATGGCTTTAATCATTTACTAGCAGTTACCCGGGACTTTGCTCGCGTAAATTCGGGTCGGCTTTAATCGCGTAGATATTTGGAATTGGTATAACCGCTTAAATCACTTCTTAATTAAAAAAATATATATATTTTGTTTGTAAAATCGTCACACACGCATCCAGTCATTTTTAAAGGAGATCAAGATTTTCACGCACTGTTTGTTTCTCTCCTTTTTTCGCAGTTGGTATTTTTTTTTACAAAATTGACAAACACGGATTTCGTCTTTTTTAAAGGAGAATCTAGATCCCAATTTTCACGTATGTAACACTATATTTGTTTTCCAGTTATGATAATTCTCAGGAAAACAACCCTCCCCTTTTATGCTCCTTTTTCGCGGTTTGTAAATAATTTTTCGAAAAATCGTCAAACACGGGTCTAGTTATTTTTAAATGAGAGTCCAAGCGCCAGTTCTCCTGCCTGCAACATTGTCGATTTTTAAGTTATAAGAATTTTGAGAAAAATTACTCAAAAATCCACCCTCCCCTTTTTTGGCAGTTGGTAATTTTTCTTTGCAAATCATCAAACACGGGTCCATTCTTTTTTAAAGGAGAATCTAGATCCCAGTTTTCACGTATGTAACACTATTTGTTTTCCAGTTATGATAATTCTTAGGAAACCAACCCTCCCCTTTTATGCTCCTTTTTGGCGGTTTGTAAATAAATTTTCGAAAAATCGTCAAACACGGGTCTAGTTGTTTTTAAATGAGTGTCCAAGCGCCAATTTTCCTGCCTGCAACATTGTCGATGTTTAAGTTATTTTTGAGAAAAATTACTCCAAAATCCACCCTACCCTTTCTTGGCAGTTGGTATTTTTTTTTGCAAAATCGTCAAACACGGGTCCGGTATTTTTTAAAGGAGAATCTAGATCCCAGTTTTCACGTATGTAACACTATATTTGTTTTCCAGTTATGATAATTCTCAGGAAAACAACCCTCTCCTTTTATGCTCCTTTTTCGCAGTTTGTAAATAAATTTTCGAAAAATCGTCAAACACGGGTCTAGTTATTTTTAAATGAGAGTCCAAGCGCCAATTCTCCTGCCTGCAACATTGTCGATCTTTAAGTTATAAGAATTTTGAGAAAAATTACTCCAAAATCCACCCTCCCCTTTTTTGGCAGTTGTTATTTTTTTTTTGCAAATCGTCAAACGCGGGTCCGGTCTTTTTTAAAGGAGAATCTAGATCCCAATTTTCACGTATGTAACACTATATTTGTTTTCCAGTTATGATAATTCTCAGGAAAACAACCCTCCCTTTTTATGCTCCTTTTTCGTAGTTTGTTAATAAATTTTCGAAAAATCGTCAAACACGGGTCTAGTTATTTTTAAATGAGAGTCCAAGCGCCAATTCTCCTGCCTGCAACATTGTCGATCTCTAAGTTATAAGAATTTTGAGAAAAGTTACTCCAAAATCCACCCTCCCCTTTTTTGGCAGCTGGTTTTTTTTTTTTGCAAATCGTCAAACGCGAGTCCGGTCTTTTCTAAAGGAGAATCTAGATCCCAATTTTACGTATATATATCATTATTTGTTTTCCAGTTATGAGAATTCTCAGGAAAACAACCCTCCCCTTTTATGCTCCTTTCTCGCGGTTTGTAAATAAATTTTCGAAAAATCGTCAAACAAGGGTCTAGTTATTTTTAAATGAGAGTGCAAGTGCCAAATCTCCTGCCTGCAACATTGTCGATCTCTAAGTTATAAGAATTTTGAGAAAAATTACTCCAAAATCTACCCTCCCGTTTCTTGGCAGTTGGTACTTTTTTTTGCAAAATTGTCAAACACGGGTCCGGTCTTTTTTAAAGGAGAATCTAGATCCCAATTTTCACGTATGTAACACTATATTTGTTTACCAGTTATGATAATTCTCAGGAAAACTGTCCTCCCCTTTTATGCTCCTTTTTCACGGTTTGTAAATAAATTTTCTAAAAATCGTCAAACAAGGGTCTAGTTATTTTTAAATGAGAGTGCAAGTGTCAAATCTCCTGCCTGCAACATTGTCGATCTTCAAGTTATAAGAATTTTGAGAAAAGTTTCTCCAAAATCCACCCTCCCCTTTTTTGGCAGTTGTTAAGTTTTTTTGCAAATCGTCAAACACGGGTCCGGTCTTTTTTAAAGGAGAATCTAGATCCCAATTTTCACGTATGTAACACTATATTTGGTTTCCAGTTATGATAATTCTCAGGAAAACTGTCCTCCCCTTTTATACTCCTTTTTCACGGTTTGTAAATAAATTTTCGAAAAATCGTCAAACACGGGTCTAGTTATTTTTAAATGAGAGTGCAAGTGCCAAATCTCCTGCCTGCAATATTGTCGATCTTTAGTTATAAGAATTTTGAGAAAAATTACTCCAAAATCCACCCTCCCCTTTTTTGGCAGTTGTTCATTTTTTTTTTTGCAAATCGTCAAACATGGGTTCTGTCTTTTTAAAAGGAGAATCTAGATCCCAATTTTCACGTATATAACACTATATTTGTTTTCCAGATATGATAATTCTCAGGAAAACTGTCCTCCCTTTTTATGCTCCTTTTTCGCGGTTTGTAAATAAATTTTCGAAAAATCGTCAAACACGGGTCTAGTTGTTTTTAAATGAGAGTCCAAGCGCCAATTCTCCTGCTTGCAACATTGTTGATCTTTAAGTTATAAGAATTTTGAGAAAAATTACTCCAAAATCCACCCTCCCCTTTTTTTGGCAGTTGTTAATTTTTTTTTGCAAATCGTCAAACACGGGTCCGGTCTTTTTTAAAGGAGAATCTAGATCCCAATTTTCACGTATACAACACTATTTGTTTTCCAGTTATGATAATTCTCAGGAAAACAACCCTCCCCTTTTATGCTCCTTTTTCGCGGTTTGTAAATAAATTTTCGAAAAATCGTCAAACACGGGTCTAGTTATTTTTGAATGAGAGTCCAAGCGCCAATTCTCCTGCCTGCAACATTGTCGATCTTTGAGTTATAAGAATTTTGAGAAAAATTACTCCAAAATCCACCCTCCCCTTTTTTGGCGGTTGTTAATTTTTTTTTTGCAAATCGTCAAACACGGGTCCGGTCTTTTTTAAAGGAGAATCTTGATCCCAATTTTCACTTATATAACATTATTTGTTTTCCAGTTATGAGAATTCTCAGGAAAATTGTCTTCCCCTTTTATGCTCCTTTTTCGCGGTTTGTAAACAAATTTTCGAAAAATCATCAAACACGGGTCTAGTTATTTTTAAATGAGAGTCCAAGCGCCAATTCTCCTGCCTGCAACATTGTCGATCTTTGAGTTATAAGAATTTTGAGAAAAATTACTCCAAAATCCACCCTCCCCTTTTTTGGCAGTTGGTATTTTTTTTTGCAAATCGTCAAACACGGGCCCGGTCTTTTTTAAAGGATAATCTAGATCCCAATTTTCACGTATATAACATTATTTGTTTTCTAGTTATGAGAATTCTCAGGAAAACTGTCCTCCCTTTTATGCTCCTTTTTCGCGGTTTGTAAATAAATTTTCGAAAAATCGTCAAACACGGGTCTAGTTATTTTTAAATGAGAGTCCAAGCGCCAATTCTCGTGCCTGCAACATTGTCGATCTCTAAGTTAAGTTATAAGAATTTTGAAAAAAATTACTTCAAAATCCACCCCCCCCCTTTTTTGGCAGTTGGTATTTTTTTTTTTTGCAAATCGTCAAACAAGGGTCCGGTCTTTTTTAAAGGAGAATCTAGATCCCAGTTTTCACGTATATATAACATTATTTGTTTTGTCAGGAAAACTGTCCTCCCCTTTTATGCTCCTTTTTCGCGGTTTGTAGATAAATTTTCGAAAAATCGTCAAACACATGAAACCACGCTAAAGTTTGCTTACGAAGTCGGCGATTAAAGTTTAGGATACGTTTTCCTAGTTTTGTAGATCTTGAACGGACCTTGTTTTGTCCGATTTTTTGACATTAGGACTTCCACTTTTACAGAAATAGTTTGTTAATAACAAGCAAATCTTAATAAAAATTTTAAATGGGAGGTTTTAAAAGCTCGACTGTGACAAGTCTTTGAAAATAAAAATAATCTTTTCAAAATTCAAAATGACGAATCCAAAGTGACTTTTTGAAGAAATTCTGTTAAATAATACATTATTTTATATTAGTATCACCAGTTAAAAAATATTTTCTCGTTTACTTATCTTTAAATTAAATCGGTTTAGAAACACTACACCACACTCTGCTTTAAAACTATTTTGACATTTAATTTCGACAAATGACACTCGACTTTATTTTTTCTAGTTGCACTAAATATAAAATTGTCAAAGGTTTTTTGTGAGTCACCCTATATAATTGGTTAATTTTTTAGCACCGTACAACAATAAGATAATGAAAGGTAGCCGTTTTATTGTAGAATGTAAGTCGTTAAATACTTACGATCTCCCCTGAATGATTTCACCATTCTGTTCTTTGTATTTATCTGCACCTTAGCGGAAACCAGAGCAGAACCCAATCAGAAAATTATCTCGAATTTAGTAAGTTTTTAGAGCATCCAAAACAATTTTTATACTTTTAACACCTGTTAGTGTCTTCAATAGCTTACAATTTTAAATACTTGGATAGTGGGCCAAAGTCATTAATAATAATGCTAGCAATGTCGCCAATTATTCGTCACCGAAAAAATTACTAAAAAATATTACGGGTAGTTGACGTTTTCTAGACCGAATCAGCGGCATTTTTCGCTCTAGTAACACCGCACGAATAAGTGTCGAAGAGGTGCTAGAAGGTCCAGTGTTACCGTGACTAACACGTGAATAACACGACATGATATTTGTCGCATTCCTGTTAGTGTTCCCAGTGGCATGCCCCAGTGATATCTTTCGGTTTGAACCCCGGCAAATTTACCACAATGAAATCGACGGCTTAAGCCCCAGAAAAGTCGATAAACTCGAATCCGAGTACGGCGTCTTTATGGACAGGCGGCCGAAATTTCAAACTCAAGTAAACAGATTGTCGGAGGATACATTTAGAAATAATCTAACGGAGGAATCCAGTGAGGCCGATGGTGGTACTAAGCAACGTGTTAATTTATTACTGAAAAACTACGTGTCGAAGTTGCACGCAAAGAAATTTGATAGACAGGAGTACAACGGACAACAGGAAAGTAAATTTTTTACTAATAACTGGGGAGTTAAAAATAAGACGAAACATTTGTTGAGTTTGTTTCAAATTGTGAAATTTCCTAACTCGGAATGTCTGGCTAGCGATAGTGGCGGACAGTATTTGGGTACTTGCTACCACCAAACACAGTGTGACAGTATGAATGGTACCAGTGTGGGAACGTGTGCCGACGGTTATGGCGTGTGTTGTGTTTGTAAGTACGATTTTTCTTGACAGGTATATGAGTAGAAAGAAATTAGGGTCGTTCTCAAGTTGAATTTGTAGATTAGAATCTTGTGATCTTAAAAAAGTATAGTACATAACTCAAGCTGTAAGCCATATTAGACTATAAACCAGAAGAATGTTCTTAAATCCAGTTGGAGTAAATTTAAATTAAAAATTTAAATATATCTAAGTCGAACTCCACAAACTTTAATGAGCGTAAAATTACAAATGGAACATGTTTCGGCAGAACACTTCTGCCATCATCAGCCCTAATTTAACAAGAGATTAATGATACAATTGATGAACTACAAGAGGGGTTCTTACCTTAAAGAATATAAAAATTATGACGTTGACGTAATTTTGAATTAAATTTGACGTTTTCAAAGGGTTACATGATTTTTAAAAGATTTGGTAAAAACAACATTTTATAAAATGTAAAAATTAAAAATGGATCAAAGAGAATCTGGTAAGTTTGTTTGAGTGGTGAAAAATTAAAATAGTGAATTAATAATGGGATTATTGAAGTTATTCTGTTCATTTAAACAAGATCTGTTTTCCAGTTTCAAGGCTTTCCTTATTTCCAAAGTCTCAAGAAAATCTAATTTCCGGCCTTTATTGCATTTATGAATCAATTTGGAATTTGATGGTGAAAAACTATGTTTCGTTATTAATATATGATTGGCGAAAGAAGAAGGTGTTGATGGTGGAAGATCAAGATCTGTGTTGTTATAGATGTGCCTGAAATGTTCTTTAATACGGTCTGATATTTTCCGACCTGTCTGACCTATGTAGAATGACTCACAAGAAGAGCAGTTTAATTTGTATACACTTGATGATGATTTGTTATCTAAGGGATCTTTATTTTTAATAAAAAATCTGGATAAGTTGTTATCTGTTTTAAATGAAACTTTAAAACCGTTTCTCTTAAGTATTTTAGAACATTTCTCTGAGACGACGCCAAAGTATGTTAATGAATTTGAAAAGGAAATTGTTTCTGAAGGATTTTTAACCAAGTAGTGTGTGTATTTGAATTTGTTATAGTATCTATAGTATAATTTATTTATAGTTTTTAAAGAATATCCATTATTTGAAGCAATTTGTTTAATGTTATTAAGTTCTGTTTGAAAAGATGAATCTGATAGTGGTATAGAAAATAATCGGTGGAAAAAGGAATGAAAAGCTGCAAATTTATGGGAAACAGGGTGACAAGAGTCAAAAGGTATTACGCAATCTGTGATACTAGGTTTTCTATAAATGTCAAATTTAAAAGTATTATTATTTCAAGTGATTAACAAGTCTAAAAAGGGAATTTGGGAATTGATTTCAATTTCAACGGTGAATTTAATGGATTGGTTTAAAGAATTTAAGTTGCTGAGTGCGTTATCAAGTTCAGACTCAGATCCTTTGAATAAAACAATTATGTCATCTACATATCTGTACCAAAAGAGAAAATGATCTTTAAAGGGTGAAGAAGTTAAAAACTGATCTTCTAAGTTATTCATGAATATTTCTGCTAAAATAGGTGACAAATTAGATCCCATTGCTAAGCCTGAGTTGTGTGAATAAAAATTATTATTAAATTGAAAGAAATTTTGATCTTGGACAGTCTCACAAAGTGAATGTAAATTTAGTGCATGTATGGTTGGCATATTAGAATTAAATAGTAGGTTTTTTAAAATTAATAAGCAAGATTTGGGTGGGATGCTGGGGAATAAATTAACTACGTCAAATGAAACAAGTCTAGTGTCTAATGGAATTTGGAAATTTCTAATTTTGGAGCAAAGATCTATTGAGTTTTTTATTGCAAATTTCTAAAGCTTTCACACTAATACCCATGAATCAATCCTTGCATACCTAGACTATACGGTCTACCTAAAATACATAAAACTCAACCTTTTCTCATTAGACCAGTAGTTTCTTTTGTCAATTCACCTGTATCAATACTTTTAAAATGGCTTAATACAATTCTTAGACAACATTTAGATTTTAATAACAAATTTAATAAATAAATTTAATAAATGGTTTTTAATAATATTAAACAAATTGCTTCAAATAATGGATATTCTTTAAAAACTATAAATTAATTATACTATAGATACTATAACAAATTCAAATACACACACTACTTGGTTAAAAATCGTTCAGAAACAATTTCCTTTTCAAATTCATTAACATACTTTGGCGTTGTCTCAGAGAAATGTTCTAAAATACTTAAGAAAAACGGTTTTAAAGTTTCATTTAAAACAGATAACAACTTATCCAGATTTTTTATTAAAAATAAAGATCCCTTAGATTACAAATCATCATCAGGTGTATACAAATTAAACTGCTCTTCTTGTGAGTCATTCTACATAGGTCAGACAGGTCGCAAAATATCAGACCGTATTAAAGAACATTTCAGGCACATCTATAACAACACAGATCTTGATCCTCCACCATCAACACCTTCTTCTTTCGCCAATCATATATTAATAACGAAACATAGTATTTCACTATCAAATTCCAAATTGATTCATAAATGCAATAAAGGCCGGAAATTAGATTTTCTTGAGACTTTGGAAATAAGGAAAGCCTTGAAACTGAAAAACAGATATTGTTTAAATGAACAGAATAACTTCAATAATCCCATTATTAATTCACTATTTTAATTTTTCACCACTCAAACAAACTTACCAGATTCTCTTTGATCCATTTTATAAAATGTTGTTTTTACCAAATCTTTTAAAAATCATGTAACCCTTTGAAAACGTCAAATTGAATTCAAAATTACGTCAACGTCATAATTTTTTATATTCTTTAAGGTAAGAACCCCTCTTGTAATTCATCAATTGTATCATTAATCTCTTGTTAAATTAGGGCTGATGATGGCAGAAGTGTTCTGCCGAAACATGTTTCATTTGTAATTTTACGCTCATTAAAGTTTGTGGAGTTCGACTTAGATATATTTAAATTTTTAATATTAGACTATCCCTAAATTTTACACTTCTCGCCAAGAGTCTCGTTCACAATTTTTTCAAGTCGTTCGTAATGTGTTTTTTATCTCGTTATGTAATATATTTTTTCTAAGATCGCCACTATAAACAGCTAATATTGCAGTTATATAGCACTAATGATGTAGGGTTGTCCTTACGCACAGTTCTGTGTAAAATAATGAATTGGCAGGACTGCCAAGGGAATTTATTTCAAACTTCCAGAGTACTAGAATGCAGTGAAAAGATAGATTTACAAAAAAAAGTAGTTCAAAAACTCTTACTTAGTTCTGTTCACTAAATTTAACTAAATAACTGTTTTTACAACCATTTTCTGACCTTTCTAGAAGTTCCTAATTTTTGCGTAAATTTGAATTTAAAGTCAGAAAAACGGTTGTCACTTCTAAACCACTTCCACGTTCATCTGATTGACTGACCAAATGTTTTTTCTTATTTTTAATTTTTGTGTAATGTCGTCTTCAGGAACTTCAGGAAATAAAAATGTGAAGGGTTAAAATGTCCAAAGGTTAAAATTTGTAAATTTGGCACAAAAATTAATTTTCAAATTCAGGAATTCAAAATGTGAAGTGTCCAAATTTGGCTATTCAAAATTTTTAAACTCCAAAATTCGACGATTCAGAATCTGCAACTTCCAAATTCAGAAGTTCAAGGTCCCAACGACACAAATTGATTTACGTTTGAGAACTCAAGGAGCTTTCTCGCACCACCATTCATTTGAGCCATTTGAGAGACACAAAAGGTAACACTTCCTTTCAGTACCCTCATCTCTTTCGAGACCACGTCGATTGGAAGCCCCTTTGGCGACTTCACCAGGGCTTCCTTCAGGCCCAATCCCATCGCCCTATATCCCCCTTCTAGGGGAGGCGGAAAAGTTATCGAATTACAAAATATCGAATCCAAATATCGAAAAACAAATCATCGAACACATCACAAATCAACGACAAAATGTCGCAGGTAAAAAAATATTGTCAATAAAAATTATAACACCAAAATATTCTACAAATGTGGACAGTATAGATTGAGTAATGTTTTCCCGTCGATCATTGCAATTGGTGAGTCGCGTTTCGCGCTCGACCCCTTAAAGAAACATACTCCAAGGTCATATTTTCTAGTACGTGAATCTCGAAATGTCGACAGGGCAGATTGTGTAAAAAATTCTTTTTCCGTGGATCATTGAAATTGGTGTCTCGCGCTTCGCGCTCGACCCCTTAAAGAAACATAATCCAAGAAGGTCATATTTTCCGGTACGTGAAACTCGAAATGTGGACAGTACAAATTGAAAATTTGTTTTTTGACAAAATGTGTTCGATATTTTGTATTCGATAATATTTCCGCTTCCCGTGCTCGGGTTTAACTATTTCGTTTCCTATGTTGTTTTCGAGTTTCGGATGCGTGTTTAACTATTTTGTTTACCATGTTGTTTTCGAATTTAGGGACTGTTTCCACTGTATCGTTTCTTTCATTTTTCTCGGGTTTAAGCAATGGCTTAACTACTTTGTCGTCCTTGTTGTTCTCGCGTTTAGGGCGTGTCTTTAACTATTTAGTTTCCTTGCTGTTCTTGGGTTAAGAGACTGTTTTTAACTATCTTGTTTCTTATGTCGTTTTCGGCTTTAGCATGTGCCGTTAACTGTTTTGCTTTCCGCGTTGTTGTCGGGTTTAAGGACTGGCCTAAACCATTTAGTTTCCATCGTTGTTCTCATTCATCATTTCGCCCCTTTTGTTGTTCTAGGGTTTAGGGAGTGCCCTTAACTATTTTGTTTTTAGGTTTAGGGATTGTCTTTAGCTATTTTGTTTCTTACGTTGTTTACGAATTTAAGGACTGCCTTAAACTTTTTCGTTTCCTCCGTTGTTCTCAAGTTTAGGGACTGTATTTTACTCTTTCGTTTCTTTTGTCGTTCTTGGTTTTAGAAAGTGTCTTTAACTATTTTATTTTCTGTGTTTTAATCGGGTTCAGGGAATTGCTTTAACTATTTCGTTTCCTCCGTTGTTCTCGTGTTTTGGGATTCTTTTTCATCATTCCGTTTCTTCTGCTGTTGTCGGGTTTAGGGAGTGCCCTTAACTATTTTGTTTTCAGGTTTATGGATTGTCTCTAGCTATTTCGTTTCTTACGTTGTTTACGAATTTAAAGACTGCCTTAAACTTTTTCGTTTCCTCCGTTGTTCTCAAGTTTAGGGACTGTATTTTACTCTTTCGTTTCTTTTGTCGTTCTTGGTTTTAGAAAGCATCTTTAACTATTTTATTTTCTGTGTTTTAATCGGGTTCAGGGAATTGCTTTAACCATTTCGGTTTCCTCCGTTGTTCTCGTGTTTTGGGATATTCTTTCATCATTTTGTTTCTTTTGTTGTTCTCGCGTTTAGGGAGTGCCCTTAACTATTTTGTTTTCAGGTTTAGGGATTGTTTTTAGCTATTAGTTCGATATTTTGTATTCGATAATATTTCCGCTTCCCGTGCTCGGGTTTAACTATTTCGTTTCCTATGTCGTTTTCGAGTTTCGGATGCGTGTTTAACTATTTTGTTTACCATGTTGTTTTCGGGTTTAGGGACTGTTTCCACTGTATCGTTTCTTTCATTTTTCTCGGGTTTAAGCAATGGCTTAACTACTTTGTCGTCCTTGTTGTTCTCGCGTTTAGGGCGTGTCTTTAACTATTTAGTTTCCTTGTTGTTCTTGGGTTAAGAGACTGTTTTTAACTATCTTGTTTCTTATGTCGTTTTCGGCTTTAGCATGTGCCGTTAACTATTTTGCTTTCCGCGTTGTTGTCGGGTTTAAGGACTGGCCTAAACCATTTAGTTTCCATTGTTGTTCTCATTCATCATTTCGCCCCTTTTGTTGTTCTAGGGTTTAGGGAGTGCCCTTAATTATTTTGTTTTCAGGTTTAGGGATTGTCTTTAGCTATTTTGTTTCTTACGATGTTTACGAATTTAAGGACTGCCTTAAACTTTTTCGTTTCCTCCGTTGTTCTCAAGTTTAGGGACTGTATTTTACTCTTTCGTTTCTTTTGTCGTTCTTGGTTTTAGAAAGTGTCTTTAACTATTTTATTTTCTGTGTTTTAATCGGGTTCAGGGAATTGCTTTAACTATTTCGTTTCCTCCGTTGTTCTCGTGTTTGGGGAATCTTTTTCATCATTCCTTTTCTTCTGCTGTTGTCGGGTTTAGGGAGTGCCCTTAACTATTTTGTTTTCAGGTCTAGGGATTGTTTTTAGCTATTTCGTTTCTTACGTTGTTGATGAATTTAAGGACTGCCTTTAACTTTTTCGTTTCCTCCGTTGTTCTCAAGTTTAGGGACTGTATTTTACTCTTTCGTTTTTTTTGTCGTTCTTGGCTTTAGAAAGTGCCTTTAACTATTTTATTTTCCGCGTTTCAATCGGGTTTAGGGAATTGCTTTAACCATTTCGGTTTCCTCCGTTGTTCTCGTGTTTTGGGATATTCTTTTATCATTTTGTTTCTTTTGTTGTTCTCGCGTTTAGGGAGTGCCCTTAACTATTTTGTTTTCAGGTTTAGGGATTGTTTTTAGCTATTTCGTTTCTTACGTTGTTGATGAATTTAAGGACTGCCTTTAACTTTTTCGTTTCCTCCGTTGTTCTCAAGTTTAGGGACTGTATTTTACTCTTTCGTTTCTTTTGTCGTTCTTGGCTTTAGAAAGTGTCTTTAACTATTTTATTTTCTGTGTTTTAATCGGGTTCAGGGAATTGCTTTAACCATTACGTTTTCTCCGTTGTTCTCGTGTTTTGGGATTCTTTTTCATCATTCCGTTTCTTCTGCTGTTGTCGGGTTTAGGGAGTGCCCTTAACTATTTTGTTTTCAGGTTTAGGGATTGTTTTTAGCTATTTCGTTTCTTACGTTGTTGATGAATTTAAGGACTGCCTTTAACTTTTTCGTTTCCTCCGTTGTTCTCAAGTTTAGGGACTGTATTTTACTGTTTCGTTTTTTTTTGTCGTTCTTGGCTTTAGAAAGTGCCTTTAACTATTTTATTTTCCGCGTTTCAATCGGGTTTAGGGAATTGCTTTAACCATTTCGGTTTCCTCCGTTGTTCTCGTGTTTTGGGATATTCTTTTATCATTTTGTTTCTTTTGTTGTTCTCGCGTTTAGGGAGTGCCCTTAACTATTTTGTTTTCAGGTTTAGGGATTGTTTTTAGCTATTTCGCTTCTTACGTTGTTGATGAATTTAAGGACTGCCTTTAACTTTTTCGTTTCCTCCGTTGTTCTCAAGTTTAGGGACTGTATTTTACTCTTTCGTTTCTTTTGTCGTTCTTGGCTTTAGAAAGTGCCTTTAACTATTTTATTTTCCGTGTTTCAATCGGGTTTAGGAAATTGCTTTAACCATTTCGGTTTCCTCCGTTGTTCTCGTGTTTTGGGATATTCTTTCATCATTTTGTTTCTTTTGTTGTTCTCGCGTTTAGGGAGTGCCCTTAACTATTTTGTTTTCAGGTTTAGGGATTGTTTTTAGCTATTTCGTTTCTTACGTTGTTGATGAATTTAAGGACTGCCTTTAACTTTTTCGTTTCCTCCGTTGTTCTCAAGTTTAGGGACTGTATTTTACTCTTTCGTTTTTTTGTCGTTCTTGGCTTTAGAAAGTGCCTTTAACTATTTTATTTTCCGCGTTTCAATCGGGTTTAGGGAATTGCTTTAACCATTTCGGTTTCCTCCGTTGTTCTCGTGTTTTGGGATATTCTTTTATCATTTTGTTTCTTTTGTTGTTCTCGCGTTTAGGGAGTGCCCTTAACTATTTTGTTTTCAGGTTTAGGGATTGTTTTTAGCTATTTCGTTTCTTACGTTGTTGATGAATTTAAGGACTGCCTTTAACTTTTTCGTTTCCTCCGTTGTTCTCAAGTTTAGGGACTGTATTTTACTCTTTCGTTTTTTTTTGTCGTTCTTGGCTTTAGAAAGTGCCTTTAACTATTTTATTTTCCGCGTTTCAATCGGGTTTAGGGAATTGCTTTAACCATTTCGGTTTCCTCCGTTGTTCTCGTGTTTTGGGATATTCTTTTATCATTTTGTTTCTTTTGTTGTTCTCGCGTTTAGGGAGTGCCCTTAACTATTTTGTTTTCAGGTTTAGGGATTGTTTTTAGCTATTTCGCTTCTTACGTTGTTGATGAATTTAAGGACTGCCTTTAACTTTTTCGTTTCCTCCGTTGTTCTCAAGTTTAGGGACTGTATTTTACTCTTTCGTTTCTTTTGTCGTTCTTGGCTTTAGAAAGTGCCTTTAACTATTTTATTTTCCGTGTTTCAATCGGGTTTAGGAAATTGCTTTAACCATTTCGGTTTCCTCCGTTGTTCTCGTGTTTTGGGATATTCTTTCATCATTTTGTTTCTTTTGTTGTTCTCGCGTTTAGGGAGTGCCCTTAACTATTTTGTTTTCAGGTTTAGGGATTGTTTTTAGCTATTTCGTTTCTTACGTTGTTGATGAATTTAAGGACTGCCTTTAACTTTTTCGTTTCCTCCGTTGTTCTCAAGTTTAGGGACTGTATTTTACTCTTTCGTTTTTTTGTCGTTCTTGGCTTTAGAAAGTGCCTTTAACTATTTTATTTTCCGCGTTTCAATCGGGTTTAGGGAATTGCTTTAACCATTTCGGTTTCCTCCGTTGTTCTCGTGTTTTGGGATATTCTTTTATCATTTTGTTTCTTTTGTTGTTCTCGCGTTTAGGGAGTGCCCTTAACTATTTTGTTTTCAGGTTTAGGGATTGTTTTTAGCTATTTCGTTTCTTACGTTGTTGATGAATTTAAGGACTGCCTTTAACTTTTTCGTTTCCTCCGTTGTTCTCAAGTTTAGGGACTGTATTTTACTCTTTCGTTTCTTTTGTCGTTCTTGGCTTTAGAAAGTGTCTTTAACTATTTTATTTTCTGTGTTTTAATCGGGTTTAGGAAATTGCTTTAACCATTTCGGTTTCCTCCGTTGTTCTCGTGTTTTGGGATATTCTTTCATCATTTTGTTTCTTTTGTTGTTCTCGCGTTTAGGGAGTGCCCTTAACTATTTTGTTTTCAGGTTTAGGGATTGTTTTTAGCTATTTCGTTTCTTACGTTGTTGATGAATTTAAGGACTGCCTTTAACTTTTTCGTTTCCTCCGTTGTTCTCAAGTTTAGGGACTGTATTTTACTCTTTCGTTTTTTTGTCGTTCTTGGCTTTAGAAAGTGCCTTTAACTATTTTATTTTCCGCGTTTCAATCGGGTTTAGGGAATTGCTTTAACCATTTCGGTTTCCTCCGTTGTTCTCGTGTTTTGGGATATTCTTTTATCATTTTGTTTCTTTTGTTGTTCTCGCGTTTAGGGAGTGCCCTTAACTATTTTGTTTTCAGGTTTAGGGATTGTTTTTAGCTATTTCGTTTCTTACGTTGTTGATGAATTTAAGGACTGCCTTTAACTTTTTCGTTTCCTCCGTTGTTCTCAAGTTTAGGGACTGTATTTTACTCTTTCGTTTTTTTTTGTCGTTCTTGGCTTTAGAAAGTGCCTTTAACTATTTTATTTTCCGCGTTTCAATCGGGTTTAGGGAATTGCTTTAACCATTTCGGTTTCCTCCGTTGTTCTCGTGTTTTGGGATATTCTTTTATCATTTTGTTTCTTTTGTTGTTCTCGCGTTTAGGGAGTGCCCTTAACTATTTTGTTTTCAGGTTTAGGGATTGTTTTTAGCTATTTCGCTTCTTACGTTGTTGATGAATTTAAGGACTGCCTTTAACTTTTTCGTTTCCTCCGTTGTTCTCAAGTTTAGGGACTGTATTTTACTCTTTCGTTTCTTTTGTCGTTCTTGGCTTTAGAAAGTGCCTTTAACTATTTTATTTTCCGTGTTTCAATCGGGTTTAGGAAATTGCTTTAACCATTTCGGTTTCCTCCGTTGTTCTCGTGTTTTGGGATATTCTTTCATCATTTTGTTTCTTTTGTTGTTCTCGCGTTTAGGGAGTGCCCTTAACTATTTTGTTTTCAGGTTTAGGGATTGTTTTTAGCTATTTCGTTTCTTACGTTGTTGATGAATTTAAGGACTGCCTTTAACTTTTTCGTTTCCTCCGTTGTTCTCAAGTTTAGGGACTGTATTTTACTCTTTCGTTTTTTTGTCGTTCTTGGCTTTAGAAAGTGCCTTTAACTATTTTATTTTCCGCGTTTCAATCGGGTTTAGGGAATTGCTTTAACCATTTCGGTTTCCTCCGTTGTTCTCGTGTTTTGGGATATTCTTTTATCATTTTGTTTCTTTTGTTGTTCTCGCGTTTAGGGAGTGCCCTTAACTATTTTGTTTTCAGGTTTAGGGATTGTTTTTAGCTATTTCGTTTCTTACGTTGTTGATGAATTTAAGGACTGCCTTTAACTTTTTCGTTTCCTCCGTTGTTCTCAAGTTTAGGGACTGTATTTTACTCTTTCGTTTCTTTTGTCGTTCTTGGCTTTAGAAAGTGTCTTTAACTATTTTATTTTCTGTGTTTTAATCGGGTTCAGGGAATTGCTTTAACCATTACGTTTCCTCCGTTGTTCTCGTGTTTTGGGATTCTTTTTCATCATTCCGTTTCTTCTGCTGTTGTCGGGTTTAGGGAGTGCCCTTAACTATTTTGTTTTCAGGTTTATAGATTGTCTTTAGCTATTTCGTTTCTTACGTTGTTGACGAATTTAAGGACTGCTTTTAACTATTTCGTTTCCTCCGTTGTTCTCAAGTTTTTTAGACTGTATTTTACTCTTTCGTTTCTTTTGTCGTTCTTGGCTTTAGAGAGTGCCTTTATCTATTTTGTTTTCCTTTGTTTTGTTTTAGTCGGGTTTAAGGACTTCCTTTAACCATTTCGTTTCCTCAATTGTTCTCAAGTTTAGGGCTGTATTTTATTTTTTCGTTTCTGTTGTTGTTCTTGGCTTCAGAGAGTGCCTTTAACTATTTTATTTTCCATATTTTAATCGGGTTTAGGCAATGGCTTTAACCATTTCGATTCCTCCGTTGTTCCCGTGTTTAGGAATTCTCTTTCATCATTTCGATTCTTTTGTTGTTCTCGCGTTTAGGGAGTGCCCTTAACTATTTTGTTTTCAGGTTTAGGGATTGTTTTTAGCTATTTCGTTTCTTACGTTGTTGACGAATTTAAGGACTGCCTTTAACTTTTTCGTTTCCTCCGTTGTTCTCAAGTTTAGGGACTGTATTTTACTCTTTCGTTTCTTTTGTCGTTCTTGGTTTTAGAAAGTGTCTTTAACTATTTTATTTTCTGTGTTTTAATCGGGTTCAGGGAATTGCTTTAACCATTTCGTTTCCTCCGTTGTTCTCGTGTTTGTGGATTCTTTTTCATCATTCCGTTTCTTCTGCTGTTGTCGGGTTTAGGGAGTACCCTTAACTATTTTGTTTTCAGGTTTATGGATTGTCTTTAGCTATTTCGTTTCTTACGTTGTTGACGAATTTAAGGACTGCTTTTAACTATTTCGTTTCCTCCGTTGTTCTCAAGTTTTTTAGACTGTATTTTATTCTTTCGTTTCTTTTGTCGGTCTTGGCTTTAGAGAGTGCCTTTATCTATTTTGTTTTCCTTTGTTTTGTTTTAGTCGGGTTTAAGGACTTCCTTTGACCATTTCGTTTCCTCCATTGTTCGCAAGTTTAGGGCTGTATTTTATTTTTTCGTTTCTGTTGTTGTTCTTGGCTTTAGAGAGTGCCTTTAACTATTTTATTTTCCGTGTTTCAATCGGGTTTAGGGAATTGCTTTAACCATTTCGTTTCCTCCGTTGTTCTCGTGTTTGGGGATTCTCTTTCATCATTTTGTTTCTTTTGTTGTTCTCGCGCTTAGGGCGTGTCTTTAACTATTTAGTTTCATTGTTGTTCTTGGGTTAATAGACTGTTTTTAACTGTCTTGTTTCCTATGTCCTCTTCGGCTCTAGCATGTGCCGTTAACTATGTATTTTGCTTTCCGCGTTGTTGTCGGGTTTAGGAACTGGCCTTAATTATTTAGTCTCCATCGTTGTTCTCATTCATCATTTCGTCTCTTTTCTTGTTGTCGGGTTTAGGAAGTGCCTTTAACGATTTTGTTTTTCGTGTTGTTCACAGGTTTAAGGACAATATTTCACTATTTTGTTTGTTATTTCACTGTTGTGTTTTCGGGTCTAAGGAGATTGTATAACTATTTTGTTTTCCGTTTTGTTCCCGAGTTTATTGACCGTCCTTAACTATTTCGTTTCCTCCGTTGTTGTCATGTAGAGGGACTATGTTTTTTTATTTGTGTTTTTCGTTTTTCTCGGCTTTATGGAGTGTCTTTTACTGTTTCGTTTCTTTCATTGTTCTTGGGTTTAGAGAGTGCCTTTATCTATTTTGTTTTCCATTGTTTTAGTCGAGTTTAAGGACTTTCTTTAACCATTTCGTTTCCTCCGTTGTTCCTGTGTTTAGGGATTCTTTTTCATCATTTCGATTCTTTTGTTGTTGTTGCGTTTAGGGAGTGCCTTTAACTATTTTGCTTTCTGTGTTATATTGGGGTACATATTCCTCCGTTGTTCTCAAGTTTAAGAACTCTCTTTTACTGTTTCGTTTTTTCATTGTTGTTGTTTTTTTTTAACTAACCTGTTTTCCGTGTTTTAGTCGGGTTTAAGGACTGCCGTTAACTGTTTCGTTTTTTTCATTGTTCTTGGGTTTAGAGAGTGCCTTTAATTATTCTGTTTTCGGTGTTGTATTCGGGTTTACGAATTGGCTTTAGCTATTTCGTTTGTTGCGTTGTTTACGTGATTTAAGGACTGCTTTCAACTATTTCATTTCCTCAATTGTTTTTGGGTTTAGTTAGTGTTTTCAGTATTTCGTTTCGTTCGTTCTTTTCGGGTTTAAGAAATGCCTTAACTATTTTGTCGTTTTTGTTGTTCTCGCGTTTAGTGACTGTCTTTAACTATTTCGTTTCCTCCGTTTTTCTAGGGATTATTGTTCGCTATTTTAGTTCTTTCGTTCTTCTCGGATTTAAGGATTGTCTTTAACCATTTTGTTTTTCCTGTTGTACTCGGGTTTAGGGACTTTCCTTTCTTCATCATTTCGATTCTTTAGTTGTTCTCGGGTGTAGACACATTCAAATCTGACGATATTTTTCACACAAGAAAATTTGACCCGCTGTCACAGTACCTACTTGACGAGCGAATAGACGTTTTCACGTCAACATTTTTTGATCTGCTATAGATTTGTGGTTTGGATCAAATACATATACCAATATATAATTAGCCACCCTGACCTGAATCCCCATATTTTATTAATTTTTTGACATTAAGCGATAGTAACTCTACTTCATAAAACTTGTACATAACTTTGTTAAAATAAATTGCGAATTAAACGTTTCTTTTTTCAGTTCGATACTCTTGCGGTGCCAATTCCAGCCAAAATTGCACTTACTTCGAAAGTCCTGGCTATCCCGACTATTACCCTCCCGGCTCCATGGTACTGCCACCCACAAATCCTCCACCTCCTACCGCACTTCCCACCCCCGATCCCCGTTTCAAATACTACAAACTGCACCGTCAAAGTCGCCAATCCGACACGGCCTTGGCTTGTTCCATCAACATTTACAAACAGTCGGACGATATTCAACAAATGCGGATTGACTTCATTGATTTGGAGCTAGAAGGACCGACTAATGGCACCTGCGTGAACGAACGTTTGGTTATATCTGGTCAAGGCGTTAACGAGCAAATTCCGGATATTTGCGGGTATAACACGGGGCAAGATGGTAAATCAGTTTATGAAGTTTTAAGATTTTTTATTAACATTTAGTTAATTTGCAGTGTATGTGGACGTATCGGGTCTAACAGGACCCCTACAGTTGTCTGTGTTATCGACTTCTGTAGACAGAAAACGTTTCAAGATTAGGATTTGTCAACTTGCAAATTCTTGTGGTAATTCGAATGACTGTTTGCAGTACTATACAGGGGTCACTGGAGTTATTTCGTCCTTTAATTATGACCAAGCGGCGATGCTTAATAGGAGCGAACCTGGATATTTTGTGAGTATATTATATGGTTAAAATCATAAAAGAAAAACAAGAGGGACAGCCGTGGTCCAACTGATAGAGATAGAGGAAATGTTTTTTACGGTTTGCGCATTCAGCTCTCGGAAGTCGACGCACATTCGGTACACTCCCTCGTTTAATTGTGACGATAAAATTATTTAATTATTTAAAATCAATTAAGCTGATTTACAATTACACACCAGCAGTTTGTGCACTGTCCAGTCAGAAAATAATTCTAGACCTAAACCGCTAAATTAATCCTTCTGTTTTCAATTTGGGAATTTAAAAGTGTTTCAAACACGTTTTTACTAATTTGACTTACTAATCTAAGCGATCATCTTTCAGAACAACCTCAACTACGCGATTTGCATCCGAAGAGAAGCCGGTTATTGTTCCATCACTTATACTAACATGCCGGCAGGAGTAGAATACCCTTTCCAGTTAGTGAACGTCGATCAAAGTAATGCCGTTGATCATCTTTTACAAGAACGTAGTATTTTAGTCTTATTTGCTCGTAGACGGAGACAGTACAGTTCCTCCAGGTCAAGCAGGTGCCGATGTATTCAATTGTCCGGATGACTACATAGTTATAGGTGGTGTGCGACTTTGCGGTGACAAATTTAATGATGGCTCTATAACTGAAGATTTTACAATGAATGCACCAGTAACAGGTAAAAAGACTCAGGATATATATTTTTTATTTTCGAAAGGGAGAAAATTTCAAACTCGCATCTGAATATTTTTATAAACTAGTGATCGCCTGTCACTCGAAATTCGAGTGGTATGTATAGAATTGGTAATCAAATCAATGTAAGAATTAAATAAAAGTGAATACTTACGTAAATAGTGTTGAATAAAGACTGGTTACCATATTACATATTATAATTTTTAATTTGCCTTGTCTGAATAATTAAAAAAAATTAAGACGGAATAATTTTTTTATATACAATGTTTTGCGTAAACAGTTGTTCATTGTGCGGTATAAGATGCTCCTGATTGAATTGTTCGCTAATGTAGAAACGGAGACCATCGAATGTACGAAACAGAAGACATTACTACCAGTATTGTGTTGAAAAACCTCTTGAAATATATGATCAATAACGGCACGTTGTTCATTATTTACTGTTTCATACATTTGATTAAACAATAAATCTTCCGCTTCTCGATTGATTTGTTGAGAAAGTCGCAGGTCAGTTAAACGAAAATATTGTGGAATTGGTAAAAAATATTGTAAATTGGAATTGTATTTTGCACAGCTTCATTCGTCCTCTATTTCACACTCTTGACACCCCGCACCCAAACGTCCATCCAGAGGTATAAATGTCTTAATAAGCATGTCTTAAATTCCCTACACAAATTGCTCACCCAACCTCAGGGGAGGGGCTAAGATACCTATATTTAGCGAGTTGTCCAACTTCTCACTTAAAACGATTCACGCTCATTTAAATCGATGACTGTAATGGACCGCTTTTCCCCTAAAATGATTTGCAAATAATTAATGAACCTGTGAAATTTTTGAAAATGGAAAGTAATCTTCACATAGAACTTGTCAATGTCTTTTATTTAAAAAAATAATTATCAAAATCGGTGCATTACAGACTGTTTTATTTGGTTCAAATTGATTCATGTTCAACGATTAAATATATAGATATTGCACCAATTACTCTTAAATATCTCACCGGCTGATATTTTTGTTGCCTTGATTACTTTTGCTTTAGTGTAGGAAGGTAGGAAAACGATCATATCTAAAATATAATGGGGGTTATGTGGAATATACATATTATAGGATATTGTAGCGTAATATCATTTCAGATACTAGCAGTGGGCCGATCGTCATTCCTGTTAGGACCGACGGTTCCGTAACTGGACGTGGCTTTAAGTTATTTTATACTCAAAACAGATGTCCAAATACTTAGTTATTACTAACTTATTTATTGTATTTATTTTTGGTTAAAAAACAATGTTTTTTTATGCATATACTAAGTTATTTTTATAAAATTGTTGTCATGTTTTAAACAAAACAAAAATTGTAATGTGGATAATAACTTTTATTTTTTATTTTTAAACATTTAACAATTAGAACAGTGATTTGTACTATAGTAAGGAAATAACTAAGTTTATTTCTGATTGTAAAATAAATCCGTCATTACACGATGAGTTCGATTATAATTTTTTTTATGATGCAATAGTTAATTGGAATGAAAACATCCCGTGGAGAAGAAATTCATGTGGCTTTTGTTTATCTACAAAAAGTCGTCCTTCGGACTCGTGGAATCTCTAGCCCAATTTCACTCATAATATCATCGATAATACTTTATAATCATACCAATAGTTATATTATAATAGAAAATAAATTCTAAGCACTTAATATAGTTGCCCGAAACTATATTGTGCTGAGTGATTTCTCGCTTGTGTCGAGAAGCAGGACCGGCTTTATTTTTATTTTTTTTGTATTATTTTAACAGATATCAGTGATTTAAACTTTTTATATTTCACTTGTTGGTATTATTATTCATTATGTGTTACCACTAGTTGGATGAATATAATAAATAAAATAACACTATTACGCCAATAAATACTCTAATGTGGACACTTAACACGCAAGAAAAACACTAAGACACAATGAAAAAAAATCTAACGCTAAGACACACAACTTTAGAAAACAATGTATCCACTTGTTCGGCCCGGTTGCAAATTAATTTACTTCGCCCCTGTATCATATGAACACCTGCATCGATAGATCAAGACCCACAGGTTTTTTCCGACGCAAAACCAGTTTCGCATTCAGATGTCTTTCAGTTGTGAGGCAATCACAAATTAACTGGTCTACTTTAGGGAAAGCGTGCCATTGGTTTTTTGCGGTCTTCAAAAGAAAACAAAACATTATAGCCTCAGGATAGCCTTCGAGATGTTACTCCTACTATACCAATACTCCTCGTAGTAGCCCTTTGCGAGCGCTACCATCGCCAGTGAAGATCAAGATCATTTTGATATTTTGGTATTTTAGATTACTTCGTTAAATTGATATTTCCGTAATTTCATGTTTTGTTATTTAATTAATAAAAATTTTAATTTTATACATTTTCCTAATTATGCTTGACTCGTTTCACCAATTTGATATTTTTAAAAATTGGAACGAAGTTACTTAAAAACTCCAAGAGACGAGTGTCGGAAATGAGGCTCGACGCTCTGAAGCGAAAATTCTCCGCAGTCTAGCAGGCCGCTGTCCCACTGTTCGACAAGGTCAAGCTCCCTACGCCCAAATCGGCATCTTTAACAGCCTCTTAAAAATACTTTTCGACCTCCGATCGGGATGAAACTTTCACCGTTGTAACCGGAAAAATAGCGCGCAGCTTATGCAACTTTCCGGAAGTCGCTACGACCACCCCGAGCCAACGCCCTTGTCACCGCGGGCCACGCTCTCCGCACCTAATCATTAAAGTGTCCAGGAAAAATGCTTCCCATTAAAATCATTTTGATCAGCAAGGAAGTGCGCTCCGGACCTCGCCGCTCCGGAATCGGTACCTTGCCCGGAGCCGCTGCTGTTCCGTTCGGAAGAGAATGCTGTGATAAGACTTTCTCCCTACTACATTGCAACAGGCCACGTGCGTCTGCCACCTCCAGGTGTGAGTCGCACCTCTACCGAAGAGGAAGTCCCAGCCGACCATTATACCGGTGGCCGTCCAGTTCCGGTCTCCACTTCCGGTTTTTAGCCATCGTCTGCCGGTATTTAATTCCGACACCTTCCGGTTGTCCGACGGCGTACAATCGTCCGCGTCTTTAGTAGCATCCGGACGGGTCTTTCCGGTCGCTGTTTCCGGTTTCTAGGCGCCTGCCGGTGTGAAATTCCGGCACCTTACAGTTGTCTGACGGCGGGGGCACAGTCAACTGTCGCGCGCTAGTAGTATCCAGACAAGTTTCCTGTTTTTCCCCCGGAAACCCGGACCACACCTTGCCTACCCTTGACACCTTTCTCTGCCGTTACAACCGTCGGGAGGGCGTCCCGCCATTGAGAGAAGAGGAAGCGACGAGGATAGTGAAGATAGTGGTGTTGTAAATACACAGCTGATCCCTGGCGTACCGTACTTCGTTGTAGCAACCCGCGGTCCCGTGGAGCATTCCACGTAAGAAAACTGGCGCTCGAGGCAACACGACCGTTGTAAGCGTCACAGAATTCTTGGTCAACCTTATGTTTTGCCTTTAATTTGATATTTTGATATACATCTTACCATTTCTTTAATTTCACGTTTCACCGTTTCGATAATTCTGATTTGCCGTCAACCTGATATTTGGGTTTCGATACTTTCTTAATTTACCGTTTTTTTATATTGCTAATTTGGCATTTAGCTATTTTGTAAAGTTGATATTTCATTATGTTGATATTTTGCTATTTCGTTAATTTTACGTTTTGCCGTTTCGCCCAAAGCACTAACAAAATAATTAAAATGAACATAAACGTAACAACAAACCACAAATGTAAACACATGAAAACAAATATACACACATGAAAAGACAAAAAGAAATTTACATTTCCTCAGTCCTGTTATTATTATCTTATTTGTTCTTTCGCCTTTTTCTTTTTCTTTCATCTTCGTCTCCATTTCTTCGAAAAATTTTCTCTTCCCTCCATTTTTTCTCTTTTTTTCCATCGCCTTCTTCAGTTGGTTAATTTCTCTCTTCAATCTATATCTGAGCCTGAGCTGTTTGTTGTCGCTTTTCAGCTCTCTCGTATTCTTTCCTGGATTCACTTGTATTTTCTCTTACTTTTTAGGCTATACATAATTTGCTGATTGATGCTTCTGGGCTTTCTTCTAGCTCTCTTTTTACTCAAATATTTAGACACTCAGATTCCAGGTTCCGCTATTCTCAGATTTTACAGATTTCAATTTCTCAAAATTTTACATTCTCAGAACTTTAGATACTTTAAAACTCAGATTCCAGGAGCTTCCAGAGTTTCCCAGATTCTCAGGTTCTAGGTTGTGAGATTCTTAGATTCTTAGATACGAAAGTACTCAAACTCTCAAATTAATCCTCTGATCTTCTCAGATTTCAGGCTCTGAGATTTTCAGATTCTCAAATTCCAAGTGCAGACATTTTCAAATTCACAAGTTCTCAGTTTTGCTAAGTCTTAAAGTTCTGCACTTGGAATTTGAGAATCTGAAGATCAGAGAATTAATTTCAGTCTTAGTTTCCAAGTTAGGAGATTTGAGTCAGAACTCAGAATCTCAGATTCTCAAGTTATCCAAAGCTAAGATTCTCAGACTTTCCGATTGTCGGAATCACAGGTACTCGAATACAAGCGGCGGTTGCCTCGACCGTCAGGTTTTTACGTGGTATGCTCCACGGAACCACGGGTAGCTAAATGTCGGAGTACGGAACTCCAAGGGTCAACTGTCTAGTTTGGCGGGAGGTAAAAATAAAGCCGATTCGGTGTTACAGTTTAATGTTCCCCTATTTACAACTATTTACAAAATATTTACAAAGCTTAGTGACTTGGTTGGTGGTAACTGTTTACGGCGGTTCAGAGTCTGCGCGTTTCGGTTTGCAAGTCGTTGATGACAAAAGTTGCGGATCACCCTGTAGACGACGGTGTATCCGCCCTCTGTATACGGTGGTTCGTTTAGTTTCGGAACCCGAGCGGTCGGTGACACAAGTTATGAGATACCCTGTTGACACTGTTGTACCCGCCCCTTATATTTATACGGTGGTTTGGTTACTTAAAGTTTCGAAACCCGTGCGGTTGCTGACAAAAGTTATGATGCCCATTGTCTACGGTGATGCATTTGATTTGAAACCCGAGCGATTAGTGATCAAAGTTATGATGCCCCCTACAGACGGTGAGGTAATGATTTCGGAACCCGAGCGGTTAGTGACAAAAGTTAGGCTGCCCCCTGTATACGATGATGTAATGATTTCGGAACTCGAGCGGTCAGTGATCAAAGCTATTATGCCCCCTGTAGACGATGATGCACCCACCCCTTGAGTACGGCGGTTGAGTTAGCAAGAGTTTCAGAACCCGGGCGGTCGATGACAATAGTTATGGAACATCTTGTAGTATACGTTTATTGGCGTTTCCCGGGATTCGACTTGCTGATTCGCGGGGCGGGGCGGTGAGGTCGGGTTTGATCCGGGCTTGCCAACAGAAAACAAGTCTGGTTGGTCCGGAAGCTTAGCCAGCGTTGAACCCTGGGATCCCCCCGCGTGAACCCAACCTTCCGGAGACCAGTAAAAACCGAGATAATGTGTTACGATGGCTAGACGTTGGCGGGTGTGGGGTAATTAGCAAAGAAAATGAGACAGGTCTGGTTGGTCTGGAAGCTTGTCCAGCGTTGAACCCTGGGATCCCCCCGCGTGAACCCAACCTTCCAGAGACCAGTAAAAATCGGGATAAGGCGTTACGTAGGCTAGTTACCGGAGAGGACTACGAGGGAAGTGCGGAGGATGGTTGGAGCCCCTTATCTTAGTCCTCCTGAGCCACTTCCTTTTGGATGGTCTTCTTCGGAGTGGGCACGACTCTTCACTGTCGTTCTAAGAGAGCGCAGCCTCTTTTACAGACCTATGGAGTGGTGATAATGACGTAGGCTGATGCGCACGTCTTGTCGCAATGCGGAGGAGTGAGGGTGAAAGGAAGTGAGAAGTGAAATCGGTTCCGGGCATCGTATCGTCTCCGGAACGCGCTTCTTCGCTGGTTAAGATGATGTAAAATTCATTCCGGTGCGATAACCGGAAATATTTATTTTCGGCGGTATCAGGTTCGATGAAAGGGCGTGGTCGGGCGTGACAAGGTCGGGGGTTGGTCGTAGCGACTCCGGAGTAGGCTCGTCTATGACACTGCAAACTATTTTTCACGGTGAGTTATAAGTTTAATTTTCAGGTGCACGGTCTTGTTTAAATAGCGAATTGACGGTGCGCTGCGCGGTGTGAATGTCGCTTCGCTGGCGGCTCTTAATTTGGGTATTTAAATTCGGATTTTTCTGTAACTTCGTTACAATGTTGTGAGATTCTCAGATTCGCACATATTCAAAATTAAACACAGATTCTAAAATTTTCAGATTTAAAAATTCCTACATTCTAGATTCTCGGATTCTCAAGTACTTGAAATCTTAGATTCTCAAATTTTTAAATTCTCAGATTCCCAGATTTTTTCAAATTCTTGGATATTCTAAATTTCATATATTCAAATAAGTACGTAGATTCTCAAATTCCAGGTTCTGAGATTTTAAAAATTTTAGCATCTCAGATTCTCAAAAGTTCAAATTTTAATATTTGCGGATTCACAGATTCTCAGATTCCAGGTTCTACACCGTTTTTTGTTCGGACTGATGCAGTTCGCACTTTACCATCGAGTCCAGGATGTACTGTCTCGATGCGACCGAGACTCTAGTATTGACTGATGACTGTACAGTTCACTTGAGACACCTGAGAAACTTGAGAAATTAAAATTTTAAATATTAAGAAATTTTATAGATCTGAGAAATTTTAAGAAATTGAGACACATATGACGAACCCAAAGAAATTTGTAAAATATTAAAACAAGAGAATTCGTGCGGTTCAACGCCGCACCATTTGGTCCTTCGAGCACAAGCATTTGCTCCTGCGGTTCAACGCCGCAACCATGACGACGTTGGGCGAGTTTATGTGGCTCATTTGGAACGTTGTTGTAATCCAAAAATGTAGTCACGATACCACCCTTAACAAAAATGTTGTCATAATGGCTGAATTTTCCGCCATTGGTCTAATCGATGAACATTTATATCAGTCATTTCAGGTTCGGCCGGTGCAGTGAGTGCAGTTCCGAATATGAAGTGGCCGGGTGTAAGTGCGGATAAATCATCGGGATTTGAGGACACAGGAGTGAATTAAGGCAGGCTTCAATTAACGCGAGATGTGTTTACATCTCCTTATAAGTAAACATTGACTGGCCTATAATTCTTTTAAAATGAAATTTAATTGATTTGATGCCCGATTCCCAAATACCGCCCACATGTGGGGAACGAGGGTGTATAAAATTTCAATTAACGTTGTACTCAACACAATCAGTAATAAAATTTTGAAACAGTTTTTTTTTTTTGGTTAAATGGGAAAGAGACAACGTACCAGTTCTTGAATGTTTATGACCGTCATTAAATAACACAAAGAACGTCGGCTTCAGCTATTACTGTTTCCTTTTTAAAAGAGTCCAGTTCCAAGGGTGGGTTGTTCAAAGTGGCATGAACCTTGAGTTGGAACATCCTATTTGTTGTAAGAGGAATTTGCAACAACCCAACCAAGTTTGGTTTCTTGTAGAAGAAAGTTTTGTGCCAAGGTTTCAAAAGTTGAAAGAAACTAAGTTTTAGAAATTTTGCTACTCCTTCAGGTACGAAATTCAACAGAGAGTCGCTATCTAGAAGAGCTCTAAATATGTTTTTTTTATCTAAATGATCGTAAACTTGGATTTGCTGTGTGCAAATTTGTGTCGATAAAACAGTTTTCTATAATACAATGGTGTTGGCAAAAATTATATACCAGGAGCACTCATAAAATGTAGACCGTTCTGACAACATTTACGACATTAACAAAAATGTCCAAATTATTTGTGATAGTAATTTATTAATTTCAATTTTATTGTAAACGCAATTATTTGGCAAGTCTTTTATATTTAATTTTATTAAATAATTAATAAACGAAATTCATACTGTTGTTTTTATCTCATTTCGTTTTTATTCACAATAATATTCATAAAGACTTACTTCACCGATCGTGTATTCCAATAGTAATTAGGTTATGATTCACTCATTAGTCACTACCATAATTTATTTATTTGTCTTATACAGATCTACGAACCTCGTATATACCTGGATGTCTGTCCTAATTATACTGAAATTATGCATTCAAGAATTTGTGTCAACTCCACGAAAATATCTGTTAGATTGTAGTGAATACTGCCTTTGGCACTTCCATGGGTACTACCCATAGACGAAGAAAGTAAATGCCGATAACTGTAAGTCTGACAAAGAACAAACAATCAGCAGCTTGAAGAAGGGTTCCGCTAATGCACGAACATAAACGATGGCAGTTACAGAGTACCGATTTTGCTAAAAACCGCTACGGCTAATGCTACCAGCGTCTGCTAGAGTTACAAAGTTCCTATGCAGGCCCATGAATTACCATGCGAAATAATAGAAGGCCGGAAATAGGGGAGGTACCCCTAAAAGATTTTTTCTACTTTGGTGTCATAATTGAGTTTTTGTGAAACTAAAAGTAGTGTCACAAAGGAACTTTTTGTGAAACTGCTTTTGGTTTTTTTATTTGATACGTAATACGTTGGTATTGAGCATTTCTAACCAACTCCATTCGAAGTCAAGCCAAGTGTCAACTTTTCAGATAAAAAACATAACCAGAAACACAACCGTTCCTAATCCAACTACCTAATCCTAAAAATCCCTACATTATTTAAAAAACAGAATTTTAATATTTTCATAAAACGAAGAGCTCCAAAGTAGAAAAAATAGTATATTACACTCGTTTAACGAGGCATTGTGACATTCGTTCTATTGGGGCACGACGAGAAAACCACTCATGTCACAATGAAGCCTCTTGTTAAACTCGTATAATAATGTACTATTTTCTACTTTGCGTTCGTACTAAGGCTATTACGATACGCTTTTGGGTGTCATAATAGACAAAAGCGGTGTTATAATAATACACTAAAAATAGTATAATTTATTTTTTTAATATTGGTAACCTCTCTGTCTGATCTTGGCAATCCTAACCTATACTTCGCTGTCAATGATGTATGAATGTGAATTGGCATTACTCAGTGTCCAACAAGCTGGTAACACTTGTCGGCTTCTTGGCGCGTTGGTGTAGGACGGCGTCTGTAGGTTTTACATGTTGTCCTGGATGGCTCGCCTTGACTTTGTGTGTGGAAGAGTGCCAACCGCCGCGAAATTCCCTAGATTGCGAAATTTGATTATTTTGTATAAAAAGTGGCAAAGTAGAAAAAATACTGTATGATAACTCGTTTATAAGGCATTTTGTCGCACTTACTCTTTTAGGGCACTTCTCGCTACGCTCGTCGTGCCCTAAACTCGTGCGTGCGACAAAATGCTTCTTATAAAACTCGTATCATAATATACTATTATGACACTGCAAACTCCTGTACTCTTTCGGTAAATTTTATGAATTTATGATCTTATTGCAGGTACACACTTGTAGGTACAAAATACCAGAAATTTAAATTTGTTTGTAAACAGATACCCAATTTTTAAGCTTTTTACGTATTTTACATAATTTACATTGTTTATACGTAAGACCAAATTTTTACATGTAAATTTTATGGAAAACTGTTTTTATGTATTTGACTCCATATTTATTTATTGCTTCTCTTTAATTATAAATTCTTTCAATAACCATCAATTTCGATGATTCACATCTACCGGGCGTCCCGGGATTATAATTTTGACTATTTTTGCCAGGCAAAAGAAAGGTATAATGGGGCATTTCTCTCACAACTGAATAAAATGATAAAAGGGTTGAATTTTGAAATATCATTTTGACTTTTTTTATTTTTTATGTTTTACAAAAAATTACACGTCGGGCATAAAACATCGTATCTCACACATGACCGAAATTTCATTGTAAGGTTGTGCTCGTGAGATGTGTATCACTCGCGGATAATGAAGCATTTGTCACTTATAATGTAATCTACTATTATTTATGTTTGATCCCGTTTTAATTGATGATTGTTGTGAATAATAAAACCAAACTAATCTTCCTACCAATGCTGAAAGATTGTTCTAGATCGCCAATCTGTATCCTCATCATAAAATTTATTATAATACATATTTTCATCATTTTCAGCATCATTAGTTACTCAGTAACCTAAAATTTCCAACTTATAAGAAACTCAGTTAAATAAAACGGACGTAAACAGAGATATCGTCCACGACCACGATACAGTTACGGCCACGGAATTTTGGCCGTCACTTATCATTTATTGTCATAAGATGTAAGGCGACCCTTAGGTATTTGTAACCTAACTTTCTACTCTTTCAAAGACTTGTCATTTTGACACTGACTCACTCGCATGAAAACACTAACAGCGACAAATTTTTATATTTCAATTTCAAAAAGTCAATCATAATGACAATAAAGCATGGACTACATCCATTTTCTTTTAATTGACATTAAAGTGACGGCTAAAATTCCATGGCCGTGACTGTACATACGAGTATATAATATGTATATGTCGGGATATTGTGAAACGCCAAGTTGGTTGCATACACTTGGGTGAAATCGGGGAGTACTGGGAAGACCACTTGACGCAACGGACAGTGTCACGAGAGACGTGCACCCGGGATCACCTGTTTTGCAGTATCTCTCGGTTTTGTTGTTAATAAAGTGCGTGGTGAGCCAGCATAGAGGGGGAGGATCAATCTCCGACATATACCACTTTGGCGTGAATCACCCTTTATATCGGGTGTCTAAATAAAAATCTGGTCAAGATTGCCATGAAACAAAAGCGGTTCACATTCGGCACGTCGTAGCCAAAATCTGTGGTGCCAATGTCAATAATAAAGTGTCAAAAATTAAAGTTTCAGTTCTTTAATTATCGAAAAATGCCTTGAACAAAAAACATTCATGGTTGAAAGTTATTTCCGGAAAGGGTGAAGAATAAATGGAGAATGGTCTTATTCCACTCGTAACTGTTTAGAAGAATTTCAAACCCAGTTTCCAGAAATTTGCGGTAGATTACAAATCTTTTAATAAATGTCTCAATCGTAGTGTAAAATTATTTCGTGAGACTGGATTCTTAACAAGAAAACCTGTCATTAATTTTTTTAAATGACTTATGACTTATCGAATGCATTACTTTTCTGAAATATCGATAATTATACATGATTTGTTCATGTCATGTTCATATCTACTATTGTTGTTAATATTCTTTTGAATTACGATTTTATATTTTATTAAAAAACCACAAAAATACCATTATGTTTTTTTTTATTTACAACAAACAAAAATAGCAAACGTGGTGGAAGATCCTGTGTAAAAACATGTTTAATTAATAATTACTAATGAAATTTGCTATTTCTGAGCGAGCGCAAGCATTAATTTTCGTGAAATTATTATGGGTTTATTCAGTCGAGCAGTCCACCATCCACCATAAATAAGGGTTTTATTAATGCCATCCACAGTCGGCATATTATCATGATCCGAACTCGTTCCCTACTTTAAAAATTGTATTTTTATTTTATTTTATTCTGAATATCAAATTCCCGGTTCTGAGATTTTAAAATTTTTAGCTTCTCAGATTCTCAAAAGCTCAGAGTTTAATATTCGCGAATTCCCAAATTCCAGGTTCTGAGATTTTCATATTGTCTGAAGCTCAGAGATCGTTTCAACACCGTTTTTTGTTCGGACTGATGCAGTTCGGACTTACCATCCAGGATGTACTAAAATATTAAGAAAATTTATAAATCTAAATACATTATATAGGGTGCTTATTAAAGATTGCCACATTGCGTTGTTATTTTTTCCTCCTGCCAAACTAGACAGCTGACTTCTGGGGGACCGTACTACGTTGCAGCTACCCACGGTCCCGTGGAGCATACCACGTGAAAAACTGACGCTCGAGGCAACCCGACCGTAGTAAGCGTCACAAAATTCTTAGTCAACTTTATGTTTTGCCTTTAATTTGATATTTCGGTATTTCATAAATCTACTTACCATTTCTTTAATTTCACGTTTCCCCGTTTCGATAATTTCCGTCAATCTGATATTTGGGTTTCGATACTTTCTTAATTTACCGTTTTTTTATTTTGCTAATTTGGCATTTAACTATTTTGTGAAGTTGATATTTCATTATGTTGATATTTTGCTATTTCGTTAATTTTACGTTTTACCATTTTGTCCAAAGCACTAACAAAATAATTAAAATTAACATAAACGTAACAACAAATGAAAACAAATATATACACATGAAAAGACAAAAAGAAATTTATATTTCCTCACTCCTGGTATTATTATGTTATTTGTTCTTTTGCCTTTTTCTTTTTCTTTCATCTTCGTCTCCATCTGTACTAACTTATTGTTTCGGAAAATTTTCTCTTCTCTCCATTTTTTTTCTCTTTTTTTCCATCGCCTTCTTCAGTTGGTTAATTTCTCTCTTCAATTCTTCTATATCTGAGCCTGAGCTGTTTGTTGTCGCTTTTTAGCTTTCGTATTCTTTCCTGGATTCACTTGTATTTTCTCTTACTTGTTAGGTTATACATAATTTGCTGATTGATGCTTCTGGGCTTTCTTCTAGCTCTCTTTTTACTCAAATATTCAGACACTTAAATTCCAGGTTCTGCTATTCTCAGATATTTCAGATCATCACTCAGAATTTAAATTTGTCAAATTTTTACATTTTCAAAACCTTTTTTTACTTTAAAACTCAAATTCCAGGTCTTGAAATTCTCTTCTTAGAGTCCAGATGTTTCAGATTGTCAGTTCTCAAATTCTCAGATTTTTAGGTTTTCAGATTCTCATGTTCTAAAACTTTCAGATTAATCCTCTGAGATTCTCAGATTCTCAAATTCCAAGTGCAGAAATGTTCAAATTTACAAGTCCTCAGTTTTGCAAATTATTCGTTTCGAAGTCAGGAGATTCGAGTCAGATACTCAGAATCTCAGATTCTCAGATTTTCCAAAGCTAAGATTCTCAGACTTTCCAATTGTCGGAATCACAAGGACTCGAATACTCAGATGCCATGTTGTGAGATTCCCAGATTCGCAGATATTCAGAATCAAACGCTTAGATTCTAAAATTTTCAGATTTAAAAATTCTTACATTCTAGATTATCGGATTCTAAGATCTCAAATGCTCACAAGATTCTAAAGCACTTGAAATCTCAGGTTCTAAACATTTAGTTTCTCAAATTTTCAGATTTTTTCAAATTCTTGCATATTCTGAATTTGAAATTTTTACATTCTCAAAACTTTAGGTACTTTAAAACCCAGATTGTCAGTTCTCAAATTCTCAGATTTTTAGGTTTTCAGATTCTCATATTCTAAAATTCTCAGATTCTAAGTTGTGAGATTCTTAGATACGCAAGTACTCAAACTCTCAGATTAATCCTCTGAGAGTTTCAGATTTTCAAATTCCAAGTGCCGAAATTTTCAAATTCACAAGTCCTCAGTTTTGCAAATTATTCGTTTCGAAGTCAGGAGATTCGAGTCAGATACTCAGGATCTCAGATTCTCAGATTTTCCAAAGCTAAGATTCTCAGACTTTCCAATTGTCGGAATCACAAGGACTGGAATACTCAGATGCCATGTTGTGAGATTCTCAGATTTGCAGATATTTAGAATCAAACGCTTAGATTCTAAAATTTTCAGATTTAAAAATTCTTACATTCTAGATTATCGGATTCTAAGATCTCAAATGCTCACAAAATTCTAAAGCACTTGAAATCTCAGGTTCTAAACATTTAGTTTCTCAAATTTTCAGATTTTTTCAAATTCTTGCATATTCTGAATTTGAAATTTTTACATTCTCAAAACTTTAGGTACTTTAAAACCCAGATTGTCAGTTCTCAAATTCTCAGATTTTTAGGTTTTCAGATTCTCATATTCTAAAATTCTCAGATTCTAAGTTGTGAGATTCTTAGATACGCAAGTACTCAAACTCTCAGATTAATCCTCTGAGAGTTTCAGATTTTCAAATTCCAAGTGCCGAAATTTTCAAATTCACAAGTCCTCAGTTTTGCAAATTATTCGTTTCGAAGTCAGGAGATTCGAGTCAGATACTCAGAATCTCAGATTCTCAGATTTTCCAAAGCTAAGATTCTCAGACTTTCCAATTGTCGGAATCACAAGGACTCGAATACTCAGATGCCATGTTGTGAGATTCTCAGATTCGCAGATATTTAGAATCAAACGCTTAGATTCTAAAATTTTCAGATTTAAAAATTCTTACATTCTAGATTATCGGATTCTAAGATCTCAAATGCTCACAAGATTCTAAAGCACTTGAAATCTCAGGTTCTAAACATTTAGTTTCTCAGATTTTCAGATTTTTTCAAATTCTTGCATATTCTGAATTTGAAATTTTTACATTCTCAAAACCTTAGGTACTTTAAAACCCAGATTGTCAGTTCTCAAATTCTCAGATTTTTAGGTTTTCAGATTCTCACCTTCTAAATTTCTCAGATTCTAAGTTGTGAGATTCTTAGATACGCAAGTACTCAAACTCTCAGATTAATCCTCTGAGATTTTCAGATTTTCAAATTCCAAGTGCCGAAATTTTCAAATTCACAAGTCCTCAGTTTTGCAAATTATTCGTTTCGAAGTCAGGAGATTCGAGTCAGATACTCAGAATCTCAGATTCTCGGATTTTCCAAAGCTAAGATTCTCAGACTTTCCAATTGTCGGAATCACAAGGACTCGAATACTCAGATGCCATGTTGTGAGATTCTCAGATTCGCAGATATTTAGAATCAAACGCTTAGATTCTAAAATTTTCAGATTTAAAAATTCTTACATTCTAGATTATCGGATTCTAAGATCTCAAATGCTCACAAGATTCTAAAGCACTTGAAATCTCAGGTTCTAAACATTTAGTTTCTCAGATTTTCAGATTTTTTCAAATTCTTGCATATTCTGAATTTGAAATTTTTACATTCTCAAAACCTTAGGTACTTTAAAACCCAGATTGTCAGTTCTCAAATTCTCAGATTTTTAGGTTTTCAGATTCTCATCTTCTAAAATTTCCAGATTCTAAGTTGTGAGATTCTTAGATACGCAAGTACTCAAACTCTCAGATTAATGCTCTGAGATTTTCAGATTTTCAAATTCCAAGTGCAGAAATTTTCAAATTCACAAGTCCTCAGTTTTGCAAATTATTCGTTTCGAAGTCAGGAGATTCGAGTCAGATACTCAGGATCTCAGATTCTCAGATTTTCCAAAGCTAAGATTCTCAGACTTTCCATTTGTCGGAATCACAAGGACTCGAATACTCAGATGCCATGTTGTGAGATTCTCAGATTTGCAGATATTTAGAATCAAACGCTTAGATTCTAAAATTTTCAGATTTAAAAATTCTTACATTCTAGATTATCGGATTCTAAGATCTCAAATGCTCACAAAATTCTAAAGCACTTGAAATCTCAGGTTCTAAACATTTAGTTTCTCAAATTTTCAGATTTTTTCAAATTCTTGCATATTCTGAATTTGAAATTTTTACATTCTCAAAACTTTAGGTACTTTAAAACCCAGATTGTCAGTTCTCAAATTCTCAGATTTTTAGGTTTTCAGATTCTCATATTCTAAAATTCTCAGATTCTAAGTTGTGAGATTCTTAGATACGCAAGTACTCAAACTCTCAGATTAATCCTCTGAGAGTTTCAGATTTTCAAATTCCAAGTGCCGAAATTTTCAAATTCACAAGTCCTCAGTTTTGCAAATTATTCGTTTCGAAGTCAGGAGATTCGAGTCAGATACTCAGAATCTCAGATTCTCGGATTTTCCAAAGCTAAGATTCTCAGACTTTCCAATTGTCGGAATCACAAGGACTCGAATACTCAGATGCCATGTTGTGAGATTCTCAGATTCGCAGATATTTAGAATCAAACGCTTAGATTCTAAAATTTTCAGATTTAAAAATTCTTACATTCTAGATTATCGGATTCTAAGATCTCAAATGCTCACAAAATTCTAAAGCACTTGAAATCTCAGGTTCTAAACATTTAGTTTCTCAAATTTTCAGATTTTTTCAAATTCTTGCATATTCTGAATTTGAAATTTTTACATTCTCAAAACTTTAGGTACTTTAAAACCCAGATTGTCAGTTCTCAAATTCTCAGATTTTTAGGTTTTCAGATTCTCATATTCTAAAATTCTCAGATTCTAAGTTGTGAGATTCTTAGATACGCAAGTACTCAAACTCTCAGATTAATCCTCTGAGAGTTTCAGATTTTCAAATTCCAAGTGCCGAAATTTTCAAATTCACAAGTCCTCAGTTTTGCAAATTATTCGTTTCGAAGTCAGGAGATTCGAGTCAGATACTCAGGATCTCAGATTCTCAGATTTTCCAAAGCTAAGATTCTCAGACTTTCCAATTGTCGGAATCACAAGGACTGGAATACTCAGATGCCATGTTGTGAGATTCTCAGATTTGCAGATATTTAGAATCAAACGCTTAGATTCTAAAATTTTCAGATTAAAAAATTCTTACATTCTAGATTATCGGATTCTAAGATCTCAAATGCTCACAAAATTCTAAAGCACTTGAAATCTCAGGTTCTAAACATTTAGTTTCTCAAATTTTCAGATTTTTTCAAATTCTTGCATATTCTGAATTTGAAATTTTTACATTCTCAAAACTTTAGGTACTTTAAAACCCAGATTGTCAGTTCTCAAATTCTCAGATTTTTAGGTTTTCAGATTCTCATATTCTAAAATTCTCAGATTCTAAGTTGTGAGATTCTTAGATACGCAAGTACTCAAACTCTCAGATTATTCCTCTGAGAGTTTCAGATTTTCAAATTCCAAGTGCCGAAATTTTCAAATTCACAAGTCCTCAGTTTTGCAAATTATTCGTTTCGAAGTCAGGAGATTCGAGTCAGATACTCAGAATCTCAGATTCTCAGATTTTCCAAAGCTAAGATTCTCAGACTTTCCAATTGTCGGAATCACAAGGACTCGAATACTCAGATGCCATGTTGTGAGATTCTCAGATTCGCAGATATTCAGAATCAAACGCTTAGATTCTAAAATTTTCAGATTTAAAAATTCTTACATTCTAGATTATCGGATTCTAAGATCTCAAATGCTCACAAGATTCTAAAGCACTTGAAATCTCAGGTTCTAAACATTTAGTTTCTCAAATTTTCAGATTTTTTCAAATTCTTGCATATTCTGAATTTGAAATTTTTACATTCTCAAAACTTTAGGTACTTTAAAACCCAGATTGTCAGTTCTCAAATTCTCAGATTTTTAGGTTTTCAGATTCTCATATTCTAAAATTCTCAGATTCTAAGTTGTGAGATTCTTAGATACGCAAGTACTCAAACTCTCAGATTAATCCTCTGAGAGTTTCAGATTTTCAAATTCCAAGTGCCGAAATTTTCAAATTCACAAGTCCTCAGTTTTGCAAATTATTCGTTTCGAAGTCAGGAGATTCGAGTCAGATACTCAGGATCTCAGATTCTCAGATTTTCCAAAGCTAAGATTCTCAGACTTTCCAATTGTCGGAATCACAAGGACTGGAATACTCAGATGCCATGTTGTGAGATTCTCAGATTTGCAGATATTTAGAATCAAACGCTTAGATTCTAAAATTTTCAGATTTAAAAATTCTTACATTCTAGATTATCGGATTCTAAGATCTCAAATGCTCACAAAATTCTAAAGCACTTGAAATCTCAGGTTCTAAACATTTAGTTTCTCAAATTTTCAGATTTTTTCAAATTCTTGCATATTCTGAATTTGAAATTTTTACATTCTCAAAACTTTAGGTACTTTAAAACCCAGATTGTCAGTTCTCAAATTCTCAGATTTTTAGGTTTTCAGATTCTCATATTCTAAAATTCTCAGATTCTAAGTTGTGAGATTCTTAGATACGCAAGTACTCAAACTCTCAGATTAATCCTCTGAGAGTTTCAGATTTTCAAATTCCAAGTGCCGAAATTTTCAAATTCACAAGTCCTCAGTTTTGCAAATTATTCGTTTCGAAGTCAGGAGATTCGAGTCAGATACTCAGAATCTCAGATTCTCGGATTTTCCAAAGCTAAGATTCTCAGACTTTCCAATTGTCGGAATCACAAGGACTCGAATACTCAGATGCCATGTTGTGAGATTCTCAGATTCGCAGATATTTAGAATCAAACGCTTAGATTCTAAAATTTTCAGATTTAAAAATTCTTACATTCTAGATTATCGGATTCTAAGATCTCAAATGCTCACAAAATTCTAAAGCACTTGAAATCTCAGGTTCTAAACATTTAGTTTCTCAAATTTTCAGATTTTTTCAAATTCTTGCATATTCTGAATTTGAAATTTTTACATTCTCAAAACTTTAGGTACTTTAAAACCCAGATTGTCAGTTCTCAAATTCTCAGATTTTTAGGTTTTCAGATTCTCATATTCTAAAATTCTCAGATTCTAAGTTGTGAGATTCTTAGATACGCAAGTACTCAAACTCTCAGATTAATCCTCTGAGAGTTTCAGATTTTCAAATTCCAAGTGCCGAAATTTTCAAATTCACAAGTCCTCAGTTTTGCAAATTATTCGTTTCGAAGTCAGGAGATTCGAGTCAGATACTCAGAATCTCAGATTCTCGGATTTTCCAAAGCTAAGATTCTCAGACTTTCCAATTGTCGGAATCACAAGGACTCGAATACTCAGATGCCATGTTGTGAGATTCTCAGATTCGCAGATATTTAGAATCAAACGCTTAGATTCTAAAATTTTCAGATTTAAAAATTCTTACATTCTAGATTATCGGATTCTAAGATCTCAAATGCTCACAAAATTCTAAAGCACTTGAAATCTCAGGTTCTAAACATTTAGTTTCTCAAATTTTCAGATTTTTTCAAATTCTTGCATATTCTGAATTTGAAATTTTTACATTCTCAAAACTTTAGGTACTTTAAAACCCAGATTGTCAGTTCTCAAATTCTCAGATTTTTAGGTTTTCAGATTCTCATATTCTAAAATTCTCAGATTCTAAGTTGTGAGATTCTTAGATACGCAAGTACTCAAACTCTCAGATTAATCCTCTGAGAGTTTCAGATTTTCAAATTCCAAGTGCCGAAATTTTCAAATTCACAAGTCCTCAGTTTTGCAAATTATTCGTTTCGAAGTCAGGAGATTCGAGTCAGATACTCAGAATCTCAGATTCTCAGATTTTCCAAAGCTAAGATTCTCAGACTTTCCAATTGTCGGAATCACAAGGACTCGAATACTCAGATGCCATGTTGTGAGATTCTCAGATTCGCAGATATTTAGAATCAAACGCTTAGATTCTAAAATTTTCAGATTTAAAAATTCTTACATTCTAGATTATCGGATTCTAAGATCTCAAATGCTCACAAGATTCTAAAGCACTTGAAATCTCAGGTTCTAAACATTTAGTTTCTCAGATTTTCAGATTTTTTCAAATTCTTGCATATTCTGAATTTGAAATTTTTACATTCTCAAAACCTTAGGTACTTTAAAACCCAGATTGTCAGTTCTCAAATTCTCAGATTTTTAGGTTTTCAGATTCTCATCTTCTAAAATCTCCAGATTCTAAGTTGTGAGATTCTTAGATACGCAAGTACTCAAACTCTCAGATTAATGCTCTGAGAGTTTCAGATTTTCAAATTCCAAGTGCCGAAATTTTCAAATTCACAAGTCCTCAGTTTTGCAAATTATTCGTTTCGAAGTCAGGAGATTCGAGTCAGATACTCAGAATCTCAGATTCTCAGATTTTCCAAAGCTAAGATTCTCAGACTTTCCAATTGTCGGAATCACAAGGACTCGAATACTCAGATGCCATGTTGTGAGATTCTCAGATTCGCAGATATTTAGAATCAAACGCTTAGATTCTAAAATTTTCAGATTTAAAAATTCTTACATTCTAGATTATCGGATTCTAAGATCTCAAATGCTCACAAGATTCTAAAGCACTTGAAATCTCAGGTTCTAAACATTTAGTTTCTCAGATTTTCAGATTTTTTCAAATTCTTGCATATTCTGAATTTGAAATTTTTACATTCTCAAAACCTTAGGTACTTTAAAACCCAGATTGTCAGTTCTCAAATTCTCAGATTTTTAGGTTTTCAGATTCTCATATTCTAAAATTCTCAGATTCTAAGTTGTGAGATTCTTAGATACGCAAGTACTCAAACTCTCAGATTAATCCTCTGAGAGTTTCAGATTTTCAAATTCCAAGTGCCGAAATTTTCAAATTCACAAGTCCTCAGTTTTGCAAATTATTCGTTTCGAAGTCAGGAGATTCGAGTCAGATACTCAGAATCTCAGATTCTCGGATTTTCCAAAGCTAAGATTCTCAGACTTTCCAATTGTCGGAATCACAAGGACTCGAATACTCAGATGCCATGTTGTGAGATTCTCAGATTCGCAGATATTTAGAATCAAACGCTTAGATTCTAAAATTTTCAGATTTAAAAATTCTTACATTCTAGATTATCGGATTCTAAGATCTCAAATGCTCACAAAATTCTAAAGCACTTGAAATCTCAGGTTCTAAACATTTAGTTTCTCAAATTTTCAGATTTTTTCAAATTCTTGCATATTCTGAATTTGAAATTTTTACATTCTCAAAACTTTAGGTACTTTAAAACCCAGATTGTCAGTTCTCAAATTCTCAGATTTTTAGGTTTTCAGATTCTCATATTCTAAAATTCTCAGATTCTAAGTTGTGAGATTCTTAGATACGCAAGTACTCAAACTCTCAGATTAATCCTCTGAGAGTTTCAGATTTTCAAATTCCAAGTGCCGAAATTTTCAAATTCACAAGTCCTCAGTTTTGCAAATTATTCGTTTCGAAGTCAGGAGATTCGAGTCAGATACTCAGAATCTCAGATTCTCAGATTTTCCAAAGCTAAGATTCTCAGACTTTCCAATTGTCGGAATCACAAGGACTCGAATACTCAGATGCCATGTTGTGAGATTCTCAGATTCGCAGATATTTAGAATCAAACGCTTAGATTCTAAAATTTTCAGATTTAAAAATTCTTACATTCTAGATTATCGGATTCTAAGATCTCAAATGCTCACAAGATTCTAAAGCACTTGAAATCTCAGGTTCTAAACATTTAGTTTCTCAGATTTTCAGATTTTTTCAAATTCTTGCATATTCTGAATTTGAAATTTTTACATTCTCAAAACCTTAGGTACTTTAAAACCCAGATTGTCAGTTCTCAAATTCTCAGATTTTTAGGTTTTCAGATTCTCACCTTCTAAATTTCTCAGATTCTAAGTTGTGAGATTCTTAGATACGCAAGTACTCAAACTCTCAGATTAATCCTCTGAGATTTTCAGATTTTCAAATTCCAAGTGCCGAAATTTTCAAATTCACAAGTCCTCAGTTTTGCAAATTATTCGTTTCGAAGTCAGGAGATTCGAGTCAGATACTCAGAATCTCAGATTCTCGGATTTTCCAAAGCTAAGATTCTCAGACTTTCCAATTGTCGGAATCACAAGGACTCGAATACTCAGATGCCATGTTGTGAGATTCTCAGATTCGCAGATATTTAGAATCAAACGCTTAGATTCTAAAATTTTCAGATTTAAAAATTCTTACATTCTAGATTATCGGATTCTAAGATCTCAAATGCTCACAAGATTCTAAAGCACTTGAAATCTCAGGTTCTAAACATTTAGTTTCTCAGATTTTCAGATTTTTTCAAATTCTTGCATATTCTGAATTTGAAATTTTTACATTCTCAAAACCTTAGGTACTTTAAAACCCAGATTGTCAGTTCTCAAATTCTCAGATTTTTAGGTTTTCAGATTCTCATCTTCTAAAATTTCCAGATTCTAAGTTGTGAGATTCTTAGATACGCAAGTACTCAAACTCTCAGATTAATGCTCTGAGATTTTCAGATTTTCAAATTCCAAGTGCAGAAATTTTCAAATTCACAAGTCCTCAGTTTTGCAAATTATTCGTTTCGAAGTCAGGAGATTCGAGTCAGATACTCAGGATCTCAGATTCTCAGATTTTCCAAAGCTAAGATTCTCAGACTTTCCATTTGTCGGAATCACAAGGACTCGAATACTCAGATGCCATGTTGTGAGATTCTCAGATTTGCAGATATTTAGAATCAAACGCTTAGATTCTAAAATTTTCAGATTTAAAAATTCTTACATTCTAGATTATCGGATTCTAAGATCTCAAATGCTCACAAAATTCTAAAGCACTTGAAATCTCAGGTTCTAAACATTTAGTTTCTCAAATTTTCAGATTTTTTCAAATTCTTGCATATTCTGAATTTGAAATTTTTACATTCTCAAAACTTTAGGTACTTTAAAACCCAGATTGTCAGTTCTCAAATTCTCAGATTTTTAGGTTTTCAGATTCTCATATTCTAAAATTCTCAGATTCTAAGTTGTGAGATTCTTAGATACGCAAGTACTCAAACTCTCAGATTAATCCTCTGAGAGTTTCAGATTTTCAAATTCCAAGTGCCGAAATTTTCAAATTCACAAGTCCTCAGTTTTGCAAATTATTCGTTTCGAAGTCAGGAGATTCGAGTCAGATACTCAGAATCTCAGATTCTCGGATTTTCCAAAGCTAAGATTCTCAGACTTTCCAATTGTCGGAATCACAAGGACTCGAATACTCAGATGCCATGTTGTGAGATTCTCAGATTCGCAGATATTTAGAATCAAACGCTTAGATTCTAAAATTTTCAGATTTAAAAATTCTTACATTCTAGATTATCGGATTCTAAGATCTCAAATGCTCACAAAATTCTAAAGCACTTGAAATCTCAGGTTCTAAACATTTAGTTTCTCAAATTTTCAGATTTTTTCAAATTCTTGCATATTCTGAATTTGAAATTTTTACATTCTCAAAACTTTAGGTACTTTAAAACCCAGATTGTCAGTTCTCAAATTCTCAGATTTTTAGGTTTTCAGATTCTCATATTCTAAAATTCTCAGATTCTAAGTTGTGAGATTCTTAGATACGCAAGTACTCAAACTCTCAGATTAATCCTCTGAGAGTTTCAGATTTTCAAATTCCAAGTGCCGAAATTTTCAAATTCACAAGTCCTCAGTTTTGCAAATTATTCGTTTCGAAGTCAGGAGATTCGAGTCAGATACTCAGGATCTCAGATTCTCAGATTTTCCAAAGCTAAGATTCTCAGACTTTCCAATTGTCGGAATCACAAGGACTGGAATACTCAGATGCCATGTTGTGAGATTCTCAGATTTGCAGATATTTAGAATCAAACGCTTAGATTCTAAAATTTTCAGATTTAAAAATTCTTACATTCTAGATTATCGGATTCTAAGATCTCAAATGCTCACAAAATTCTAAAGCACTTGAAATCTCAGGTTCTAAACATTTAGTTTCTCAAATTTTCAGATTTTTTCAAATTCTTGCATATTCTGAATTTGAAATTTTTACATTCTCAAAACTTTAGGTACTTTAAAACCCAGATTGTCAGTTCTCAAATTCTCAGATTTTTAGGTTTTCAGATTCTCATATTCTAAAATTCTCAGATTCTAAGTTGTGAGATTCTTAGATACGCAAGTACTCAAACTCTCAGATTATTCCTCTGAGAGTTTCAGATTTTCAAATTCCAAGTGCCGAAATTTTCAAATTCACAAGTCCTCAGTTTTGCAAATTATTCGTTTCGAAGTCAGGAGATTCGAGTCAGATACTCAGAATCTCAGATTCTCAGATTTTCCAAAGCTAAGATTCTCAGACTTTCCAATTGTCGGAATCACAAGGACTCGAATACTCAGATGCCATGTTGTGAGATTCTCAGATTCGCAGATATTTAGAATCAAACGCTTAGATTCTAAAATTTTCAGATTTAAAAATTCTTACATTCTAGATTATCGGATTCTAAGATCTCAAATGCTCACAAGATTCTAAAGCACTTGAAATCTCAGGTTCTAAACATTTAGTTTCTCAAATTTTCAGATTTTTTCAAATTCTTGCATATTCTGAATTTGAAATTTTTACATTCTCAAAACTTTAGGTACTTTAAAACCCAGATTGTCAGTTCTCAAATTCTCAGATTTTTAGGTTTTCAGATTCTCATATTCTAAAATTCTCAGATTCTAAGTTGTGAGATTCTTAGATACGCAAGTACTCAAACTCTCAGATTAATCCTCTGAGAGTTTCAGATTTTCAAATTCCAAGTGCCGAAATTTTCAAATTCACAAGTCCTCAGTTTTGCAAATTATTCGTTTCGAAGTCAGGAGATTCGAGTCAGATACTCAGGATCTCAGATTCTCAGATTTTCCAAAGCTAAGATTCTCAGACTTTCCAATTGTCGGAATCACAAGGACTGGAATACTCAGATGCCATGTTGTGAGATTCTCAGATTTGCAGATATTTAGAATCAAACGCTTAGATTCTAAAATTTTCAGATTTAAAAATTCTTACATTCTAGATTATCGGATTCTAAGATCTCAAATGCTCACAAAATTCTAAAGCACTTGAAATCTCAGGTTCTAAACATTTAGTTTCTCAAATTTTCAGATTTTTTCAAATTCTTGCATATTCTGAATTTGAAATTTTTACATTCTCAAAACTTTAGGTACTTTAAAACCCAGATTGTCAGTTCTCAAATTCTCAGATTTTTAGGTTTTCAGATTCTCATATTCTAAAATTCTCAGATTCTAAGTTGTGAGATTCTTAGATACGCAAGTACTCAAACTCTCAGATTAATCCTCTGAGAGTTTCAGATTTTCAAATTCCAAGTGCCGAAATTTTCAAATTCACAAGTCCTCAGTTTTGCAAATTATTCGTTTCGAAGTCAGGAGATTCGAGTCAGATACTCAGAATCTCAGATTCTCGGATTTTCCAAAGCTAAGATTCTCAGACTTTCCAATTGTCGGAATCACAAGGACTCGAATACTCAGATGCCATGTTGTGAGATTCTCAGATTCGCAGATATTTAGAATCAAACGCTTAGATTCTAAAATTTTCAGATTTAAAAATTCTTACATTCTAGATTATCGGATTCTAAGATCTCAAATGCTCACAAAATTCTAAAGCACTTGAAATCTCAGGTTCTAAACATTTAGTTTCTCAAATTTTCAGATTTTTTCAAATTCTTGCATATTCTGAATTTGAAATTTTTACATTCTCAAAACTTTAGGTACTTTAAAACCCAGATTGTCAGTTCTCAAATTCTCAGATTTTTAGGTTTTCAGATTCTCATATTCTAAAATTCTCAGATTCTAAGTTGTGAGATTCTTAGATACGCAAGTACTCAAACTCTCAGATTAATCCTCTGAGAGTTTCAGATTTTCAAATTCCAAGTGCCGAAATTTTCAAATTCACAAGTCCTCAGTTTTGCAAATTATTCGTTTCGAAGTCAGGAGATTCGAGTCAGATACTCAGAATCTCAGATTCTCGGATTTTCCAAAGCTAAGATTCTCAGACTTTCCAATTGTCGGAATCACAAGGACTCGAATACTCAGATGCCATGTTGTGAGATTCTCAGATTCGCAGATATTTAGAATCAAACGCTTAGATTCTAAAATTTTCAGATTTAAAAATTCTTACATTCTAGATTATCGGATTCTAAGATCTCAAATGCTCACAAAATTCTAAAGCACTTGAAATCTCAGGTTCTAAACATTTAGTTTCTCAAATTTTCAGATTTTTTCAAATTCTTGCATATTCTGAATTTGAAATTTTTACATTCTCAAAACTTTAGGTACTTTAAAACCCAGATTGTCAGTTCTCAAATTCTCAGATTTTTAGGTTTTCAGATTCTCATATTCTAAAATTCTCAGATTCTAAGTTGTGAGATTCTTAGATACGCAAGTACTCAAACTCTCAGATTAATCCTCTGAGAGTTTCAGATTTTCAAATTCCAAGTGCCGAAATTTTCAAATTCACAAGTCCTCAGTTTTGCAAATTATTCGTTTCGAAGTCAGGAGATTCGAGTCAGATACTCAGAATCTCAGATTCTCAGATTTTCCAAAGCTAAGATTCTCAGACTTTCCAATTGTCGGAATCAGAAGGACTCGAATACTCAGATGCCATGTTGTGAGATTCTCAGATTCGCAGATATTTAGAATCAAACGCTTAGATTCTAAAATTTTCAGATTTAAAAATTCTTACATTCTAGATTATCGGATTCTAAGATCTCAAATGCTCACAAGATTCTAAAGCACTTGAAATCTCAGGTTCTAAACATTTAGTTTCTCAGATTTTCAGATTTTTTCAAATTCTTGCATATTCTGAATTTGAAATTTTTACATTCTCAAAACCTTAGGTACTTTAAAACCCAGATTGTCAGTTCTCAAATTCTCAGATTTTTAGGTTTTCAGATTCTCATCTTCTAAAATCTCCAGATTCTAAGTTGTGAGATTCTTAGATACGCAAGTACTCAAACTCTCAGATTAATGCTCTGAGAGTTTCAGATTTTCAAATTCCAAGTGCCGAAATTTTCAAATTCACAAGTCCTCAGTTTTGCAAATTATTCGTTTCGAAGTCAGGAGATTCGAGTCAGATACTCAGAATCTCAGATTCTCAGATTTTCCAAAGCTAAGATTCTCAGACTTTCCAATTGTCGGAATCACAAGGACTCGAATACTCAGATGCCATGTTGTGAGATTCTCAGATTCGCAGATATTTAGAATCAAACGCTTAGATTCTAAAATTTTCAGATTTAAAAATTCTTACATTCTAGATTATCGGATTCTAAGATCTCAAATGCTCACAAGATTCTAAAGCACTTGAAATCTCAGGTTCTAAACATTTAGTTTCTCAGATTTTCAGATTTTTTCAAATTCTTGCATATTCTGAATTTGAAATTTTTACATTCTCAAAACCTTAGGTACTTTAAAACCCAGATTGTCAGTTCTCAAATTCTCAGATTTTTAGGTTTTCAGATTCTCATATTCTAAAATTCTCAGATTCTAAGTTGTGAGATTCTTAGATACGCAAGTACTCAAACTCTCAGATTAATCCTCTGAGAGTTTCAGATTTTCAAATTCCAAGTGCCGAAATTTTCAAATTCACAAGTCCTCAGTTTTGCAAATTATTCGTTTCGAAGTCAGGAGATTCGAGTCAGATACTCAGAATCTCAGATTCTCGGATTTTCCAAAGCTAAGATTCTCAGACTTTCCAATTGTCGGAATCACAAGGACTCGAATACTCAGATGCCATGTTGTGAGATTCTCAGATTCGCAGATATTTAGAATCAAACGCTTAGATTCTAAAATTTTCAGATTTAAAAATTCTTACATTCTAGATTATCGGATTCTAAGATCTCAAATGCTCACAAAATTCTAAAGCACTTGAAATCTCAGGTTCTAAACATTTAGTTTCTCAAATTTTCAGATTTTTTCAAATTCTTGCATATTCTGAATTTGAAATTTTTACATTCTCAAAACTTTAGGTACTTTAAAACCCAGATTGTCAGTTCTCAAATTCTCAGATTTTTAGGTTTTCAGATTCTCATATTCTAAAATTCTCAGATTCTAAGTTGTGAGATTCTTAGATACGCAAGTACTCAAACTCTCAGATTAATCCTCTGAGAGTTTCAGATTTTCAAATTCCAAGTGCCGAAATTTTCAAATTCACAAGTCCTCAGTTTTGCAAATTATTCGTTTCGAAGTCAGGAGATTCGAGTCAGATACTCAGAATCTCAGATTCTCAGATTTTCCAAAGCTAAGATTCTCAGACTTTCCAATTGTCGGAATCACAAGGACTCGAATACTCAGATGCCATGTTGTGAGATTCTCAGATTCGCAGATATTTAGAATCAAACGCTTAGATTCTAAAATTTTCAGATTTAAAAATTCTTACATTCTAGATTATCGGATTCTAAGATCTCAAATGCTCACAAGATTCTAAAGCACTTGAAATCTCAGGTTCTAAACATTTAGTTTCTCAGATTTTCAGATTTTTTCAAATTCTTGCATATTCTGAATTTGAAATTTTTACATTCTCAAAACCTTAGGTACTTTAAAACCCAGATTGTCAGTTCTCAAATTCTCAGATTTTTAGGTTTTCAGATTCTCACCTTCTAAATTTCTCAGATTCTAAGTTGTGAGATTCTTAGATACGCAAGTACTCAAACTCTCAGATTAATGCTCTGAGATTTTCAGATTTTCAAATTCCAAGTGCCGAAATTTTCAAATTCACAAGTCCTCAGTTTTGCAAATTATTCGTTTCGAAGTCAGGAGATTCGAGTCAGATACTCAGGATCTCAGATTCTCAGATTTTCCAAAGCTAAGATTCTCAGACTTTCCATTTGTCGGAATCACAAGGACTCGAATACTCAGATGCCATGTTGTGAGATTCTCAGATTTGCAGATATTTAGAATCAAACGCTTAGATTCTAAAATTTTCAGATTTAAAAATTCTTACATTCTAGATTATCGGATTCTAAGATCTCAAATGCTCACAAGATTCTAAAGCACTTGAAATCTCAGGTTCTAAACATTTAGTTTCTCAGATTTTCAGATTTTTTCAAATTCTTGCATATTCTGAATTTGAAATTTTTACATTCTCAAAACCTTAGGTACTTTAAAACCCAGATTGTCAGTTCTCAAATTCTCAGATTTTTAGGTTTTCAGATTCTCATCTTCTAAAATTTCCAGATTCTAAGTTGTGAGATTCTTAGATACGCAAGTACTCAAACTCTCAGATTAATGCTCTGAGATTTTCAGATTTTCAAATTCCAAGTGCCGAAATTTTCAAATTCACAAGTCCTCAGTTTTGCAAATTATTCGTTTCGAAGTCAGGAGATTCGAGTCAGATACTCAGGATCTCAGATTCTCAGATTTTCCAAAGCTAAGATTCTCAGACTTTCCATTTGTCGGAATCACAAGGACTCGAATACTCAGATGCCATGTTGTGAGATTCTCAGATTTGCAGATATTTAGAATCAAACGCTTAGATTCTAAAATTTTCAGATTTAAAAATTCTTACATTCTAGATTATCGGATTCTAAGATCTCAAATGCTCACAAGATTCTAAAGCACTTGAAATCTCAGATTCTAAACATTTAGAGTTTCTCAGATTTTCAGATTTTTTCAAATTCTTGCATATTCTGAATTTGAAATTTTTACATTCTCAAAACCTTAGGTACTTTAAAACCCAGATTGTCAGTTCTCAAATTCTCAGATTTTTAGGTTTTCAGATTCTCACCTTCTAAATTTCTCAGATTCTAAGTTGTGAGATTCTTAGATACGCAAGTACTCAAACTCTCAGATTAATCCTCTGAGATTTTCAGATTTTCAAATTCCAAGTGCCGAAATTTTCAAATTCACAAGTCCTCAGTTTTGCAAATTATTCATTTCGAAGTCAGGAGATTCGAGTCAGATACTCAGAATCTCAGATTCTCGGATTTTCCAAAGCTAAGATTCTCAGACTTTCCAATTGTCGGAATCACAAGGACTCGAATACTCAGATGCCATGTTGTGAGATTCTCAGATTCGCAGATATTTAGAATCAAACGCTTAGATTCTAAAATTTTCAGATTTAAAAATTCTTACATTCTAGATTATCGGATTCTAAGATCTCAAATGCTCACAAGATTCTAAAGCACTTGAAATCTCAGGTTCTAAACATTTAGTTTCTCAGATTTTCAGATTTTTTCAAATTCTTGCATATTCTGAATTTGAAATTTTTACATTCTCAAAACCTTAGGTACTTTAAAACCCGGATTGTCAGTTCTCAAATTCTCAGATTTTTAGGTTTTCAGATTCTCATCTTCTAAAATTTCCAGATTCTAAGTTGTGAGATTCTTAGATACGCAAGTACTCAAACTCTCAGATTAATGCTCTGAGATTTTCAGATTTTCAAATTCCAAGTGCCGAAATTTTCAAATTCACAAGTCCTCAGTTTTGCAAATTATTCGTTTCGAAGTCAGGAGATTCGAGTCAGATACTCAGGATCTCAGATTCTCAGATTTTCCAAAGCTAAGATTCTCAGACTTTCCATTTGTCGGAATCACAAGGACTCGAATACTCAGATGCCATGTTGTGAGATTCTCAGATTTGCAGATATTTAGAATCAAACGCTTAGATTCTAAAATTTTCAGATTTAAAAATTCTTACATTCTAGATTATCGGATTCTAAGATCTCAAATGCTCACAAGATTCTAAAGCACTTGAAATCTCAGGTTCTAAACATTTAGTTTCTCAAATTTTCAGATTTTTTCAAATTCTTGCATATTCTGAATTTGAAATTTTTACATTCTCAAAACTTTAGGTACTTTAAAACCCAGATTGTCAGTTCTCAAATTCTCAGATTTTTAGGTTTTCAGATTCTCATATTCTAAAATTCTCAGATTCTAAGTTGTGAGATTCTTAGATACGCAAGTACTCAAACTCTCAGATTAATCCTCTGAGAGTTTCAGATTTTCAAATTCCAAGTGCCGAAATTTTCAAATTCACAAGTCCTCAGTTTTGCAAATTATTCGTTTCGAAGTCAGGAGATTCGAGTCAGATACTCAGAATCTCAGATTCTCAGATTTTCCAAAGCTAAGATTCTCAGACTTTCCAATTGTCGGAATCACAAGGACTCGAATACTCAGATGCCATGTTGTGAGATTCTCAGATTTGCAGATATTTAGAATCAAACGCTTAGATTCTAAAATTTTCAGATTTAAAAATTCTTACATTCTAGATTACCGGATTCTAAGATCTCAAATGCTCACAAGATTCTAAAGCACTTGAAATCTCAGATTCTAAACATTTAGAGTTTCTCAGATTTTCAGATTTTTTCAAATTCTTGCATATTCTGAATTTGAAATTTTTACATTCTCAAAACCTTAGGTACTTTAAAATCCAGATTGTCAGTTCTCAAATTCTCAGATTTTTAGGTTTTCAGATTCTCACCTTCTAAATTTAAATTTTAAATTCCAATTAACATTGTTCTCAACACAATCAATTATAAAATTTTTAAAGGATTTTTTTTTTGGTTAAATGGTAAACAGACCATCTAGAAGCTACCTAGAAGAGCTCTAAATATGTGTTTTTTATCTAAATGATGTGTGCTGTGGGAAGTATAATATCGCTAAAATGGACTTGATGAGAATATATTTTGAAAACGGTGATCGTTGATTACTAGTACTCGCTAATTCATTTGGCTGTGAATAATTTGTAATTTCGGCCGATTGATATCTTTTAAAATTCGATATTTTATCATTAGTATTATCTTACCATTTCTTTAATTTCAAGTTTTGCTGTTTCGCTAATTTGAGGTACTTTGGATCAGTAAGGGAAAAGACTAACTGATATAATTTATTATAAAATGGGCGATTGGAAAGGTTTACGAAAACCAAAAGCAGAAATCTACACACACAGAAATCACAGTTTGTAACCTTGACATGTGGAATTATAATTTGATTAGTTTGTTTACAACATTATCATACAAAAGTAAAGTGTCATTAAATGCTTCTGTCGTTACCGCGATAACGTTTTAAATGCATAATTGGATATAATAAAATTTTAAGAAAGTGGCAATTTGTCACTATATAATATGGGATGCATTTTATTTTTGTTTTTCTTGTTTACACTTAGTGTTACCACGAACAAACCGAAGTATTGGTCGATTGTCAGTCTCAGTACACGCACTGTTTAGTTGTAGACACGTTGTGTTCGATAACGATTCAAAAATAAAAAGATAACATTGCAAGGCAGCAGACTAAACTTCGGACCAACTCATCAGTTGAAATACAATTTCTAGCCGTTGGCCACGCTTCCAAAACAACTCTTTCCAAGGTTGACCCGCCAAAAACACGTTCTTAATTACAAAAGAATACATTAGTGAAAACGATGCAGATTGAAGAAGTAATACCAGACGCAGTGAAATTAAAAATTTTATCGGCACTGTGTGCTGTTATTGTGCTTGCGATTTTTATATACAACTGGAGAAGACGATGGTTGTACTATTACGGGTCGAAGATCCCAGGACCCTTTGCTTTGCCGATTCTAGGAAGCATCCATCGGATCACAGAAGGACCCCATGGTAACTTTTCAAGAAAGAAATTATCCGATATTTTAATGCTTCCATTAAAGGGGTTCACAAATTCCTAAAGACCCTGTTTACTGAATATCCTTCCGTGGTAAAAATCTGGCTGGGTCCAGATCTGTACGTTAGTACGACGGAGCCGAATTATTTGAAAATATTGCTCACGCAGTTTCTGGACAAAGGCAACTTTTATCATTTGATGTCGGAGTATTTTCAGAGAGCCCTGGCTGCTGCTCCAGGTAAGATATAATTTAATTTAAAATCTTTCCAATAATATACAGAGTGACTCGAATAAAACTTCTCTGTTACTTGAGGATGAAGGGTATATTGGTGACAATAAAATTAGTTTTCTCCGACCGCCATGGAAACACTATGTATATAACTGTCCTGAATAAATGAAACTTTACAGTAATGCAACTAAACAATTACTACAAATACCCAGGTTAAATAATTACTAAATACCCAGGTTAAAAAACAACAAATTCTGGGGGTGGCTCGTAGAAAAAGTATAGTACGTAACTCGTAAAATTATAACAATAACTTTTCAGTGGAATTTTGGCGCCAAAATAGAAAAAACGTGAATCCCACGTTTAACGTGTCGCTTATTGCCACTTTCATGGGCCCTTTTGTCACGCACGCCAACCTTCTAGTCGATCATTTCAAAGATCAGTGTGGGAAGGAAACCGAAGATATCTTTGCTCCCATATGGACGAACACAATGGACGCGGGTTGCGGTAAAATTAATTTCGAACATTATTTTTATATTTTTAATTCATTTGATTTAGAGACCTTGGCGGACGTCGACCCGCATTTGATAAACACACAGGACTACTTGGAGGGCATCTTCAGGTAAAAAATGAATCGCCCTTGTGTAAAAACTAACATGTTGTGCACCAGGATCGAAGAAATCTTGATGCAGCGTTTTTTCAATCCGATTCTTCATTTAGACGTGTTCTGGAATTTTTCATCGAAAAGAAAAGAGTTGATCAAGTTGTGGAGGCAAAACTGCTCTGGTATAGAAAAGGTGCTCTTAATGGATGTATTTGTACATCAATTATTGTAAATTTTTTTAGATGATAAAGCACATGAAACCGTCAACAATTCCAGATGTCGAAGACTCCGAGACCCAATCAACAAAAAAGCGCTTCTTACGTCACCTTTTGGACACGAAGAACGAAAAAAATTCGACGGATTATATCCTTGAAGAGGCTCAAATTATGTTCTTTGTTGGCACCGAGACGTCGGCAGTGGCCCTGAGTTCCACGTTTGTTGTTCTCGGAATGTATCCAGAGATTCAGGTACTTACAGGATTTTTCGAAACTTTAAATCTTACGAAATTATTTAATAATTTTTTTTTACACGCTCCCCAAAATTTCAATTTTTAGGGATTTATTTGAGGTACATTTACGACCTACTCTCTAAAAGTTGTCATAGCAACCTTTTGCGGATTATTTTTGATTAAATAGATTAAATAGCTATCTACCGATCGATTTGAGCGGAAACAGTTTTCCTAGAAAAAGGACCGCTTTCTGAGGGTGCCATTTTTTTTTTTAAAGTTTCCGGAACCAGAAATCGGTTTTTTACCATGATAAAGTTTTTAACATAGTAGCTTGGATCGGCATGAGCCTATGTGGTATACTGGAGAAAAGTCAAAAAATTTGATGTCAGTGACTCAATGTCAAACTTTAAACTCATTGCAGAAGAGAACGGAAGGCCCAATCCCAGTTCTGACACCGCGAGGGGGTTAAAAAACAGCCCCGATTTAGGGGGTACGCGTAAAGCCGAAGCGTAATGGTCGTTAAAAATACGTTGACATATTTTCCAAAGCAAACTTGATGGAAAATCAATTATAATCACTCTGCATATACTGATACTTACCAGAATTCTGTCGAACCCAATTTATGCACCCACGGAACACCAATTTTCGACACAGAATTATATTTAACCCGTCTGTCATTTCTACCTACTTGATTTATATCACAATTTAGTGAGAGTAAATGTCAGGGTTTATTTTACGAAAAAACCTGCCGAAATACCGCAAAATATGTAGAGATTAAAATTTAACTCAAAATTTGGTATTTATTTGGCGCATGAATTAATTAAAAAAGCACACTTCCAAACACTTTGGAACTCAATGTTCAATTCAATGGTAAAAGTAAAATATATCTACAGCTATATAACAGCACTTACCAGAGTCCCATGGGGTCCCATTCAATCACCCAACACCTATGAGTCTTTGTTCAATCACTAATTCCATAAAAAACACCAATTTTCCACAGAGCAAAATTATTTAACCCGTCTGTCATTTACAGTCTGAATCTACCTACCAACTTGATTTATCAGGCAATTTCTTGGGAGCAAAAGTCCGGGTCTAGTTTGCGAAAATACCCGTCAAAATAAGCGCAAAATATTTTTAAAGCGGCTTTGAATTAATTCAAAAATCGTCCGATAAAAGTGTACATACTATTTTGGTATTTAAGCAGATTATTTACTCAAGTTTTTATGAGGTATCTTAATTTATTCAAAATTCCAGGTGTTTCAACTTTTACAAATGTTTTTGTTATCTTGATTTAATTTTTCTTAATTCTCAATTTTTTTAAATTTTTCAAGTCTCAAGTCAAGTCTCAGGTGTCTCAGATGTGTCAACATTCACAGCAATCTAAAATTCTTCCAGATTCATAGATGTCTCATGTGTTTATTCAACTCTCTCGTGGTGTGAATAAAATCAGATTTAACAAATTTTAAGAAAATGATAAGAGCTTTCTGCAAGGAGGTGGTTGTTGTTAAGTTAATAGTATAACTATGTTAACTTAATTTCTTTTCTTTCGCCTTTCACCTGCATCAAATTATTTATAAATTGTCGGGTGTCTCAACTCATTTATTCAAGATTCCTAGATATTTCAATTTTTCAAATTATTCAAGATTCTCAATATCTCAATATGAAAATTTTTGGTTTCTTATCACTGCGTCTTCTTCCCAACGAAGTGGCGGCGGTTCCGGGCAACGTAGCAAGTCCGAGATACCGCCATCCGGAGCGCGCTTTTTTACTGGTCAACGTGATGCAAAAACATCCCGGTCCGAAGCATTTTATCTCGACATGTTACTGGTTCGATGCGACGGGCGTGGTCCGACACTGGGAATTATTTTTTTCGAGATGCTAGGTTAGGTCCTCTCAACTTTCTTTATTAAGAATTTTTTAGCTGGGCACTGCTCTCAGCCAAACGGCCAAGGTTCTACTTACTTAAAAACCATGAAGATATATACTTTTCTATTCCTTCATCATCTACTTGTTTTTTTTCTATTATTATTTTTTTGTGAAAATGTTGATATACTACATTCTGGTTACAGGAAAAAATCTACGAGGAACTTACTTCAATCTTCGGAGACAGCGACCGAGATCCTACAATAGAGGACATCAACCGGATGGACTACTTAGAACGCGTAATCAAGGAAACTCTCCGCCTACTTCCTCCCATCCCTTTTGTGATGCGAACCGTTGACCAAAATATTAAACTAGGTGAGTTTCATTCATGTCTACATCTTCTTGCAATTAATTTTTTAGGCTCGTACGTTTTTCCGGCCGGTGCTAGGGTCATCATTCCCATCGCTATGGTCCACAGAAGAGAAGAATTTTGGCCGGATCCTTTAAAATTTGATCCCGATCGGTTCTTGCCACAAGAAGTAGAAAAAAGACCACCGTGTTCCTACATTCCTTTCAGTTATGGAATAAGGAACTGTATAGGTTGACATCCAGGTTTATGTTAACAAATTTTCTGATAAAACACGTTGTAGGTTACAAGTATGGAATGTTGTCAATGAAAGTAATCCTGTCGACGATGTTGAGAAGCTACAGAATCAAGTCTTCAAATTATAAATCGATAGAGGACATGGAATTTTTTCTTCATGTTGTTGCGAAGGCGAAAGATGGCTATAAAGTGACGCTGGAAAAAAGAAGTAGCTAGAAAGTTGCAGCTTTGATTTAAAATATATTTCTAAATACACAAAATTTAAGGTAGAAATTGTTTTCTATTCTTCGTTCTTCCTAGTACCCCCTGAATCATTTCCTTAGTAATTTTTTTCTTCCTTTACATCTAGTAATACTAGTAACAACCGTACTAGACTACTATAACTGAAGGAAACCTGTGAGAGAAACTTGTCTTGGAAGAAATTTCCTTCGGTTAGTTTTACTGGCATCAGAATGTAAATCAAAGGACGCACATCCGTATCTCCATTTACAACGGAAATATATTGTTAGCTAGAGAATGAAGATGGCGACTACTTTAAGACATCATAAAATGAAGTTCAAGTTCAGAATATCCATAAAACCACGTGTTCAAAACCAAGGGAAGCAACACGTCTTTTATCGAGATTTATCAATGAAATAACGGCCCATCCGGCATTTTATGTTTTTCTGTTCCATTTGCAATTTTAATTTAATAAGGAAATTATTTATTTGTGGAATTATCGCTAGGCTGGTTGCGTTTCTTCAATTTATTGCAATTCACGATTTTATTTTGAAACAAATTAAATTATCGTTAACAACGCTTCGAAAAAACTTTGATAACTCTACTGAACCGTATTTTTGAAGACATGCATGAACTATTGCGATTGGTGAAAGATTGCTAAACTTCGCCAGTCTTGGATACTGATAAAAAAATTTCTTGTGCACCACTGTTTGAAGACGTATTATAGACTCATATTATATTAACTGCACAAAAAAGTACCAGGAGATTTTCTTTTATTACAACAATTACCATAATGGTTTTTCCGCACTCACTGTCACTCACTTTTAATAATAAAGCTACTATAAGGTAATGTGCAATTTCGTAACGTCATTTATCCAGTCCAGATATTTCTCTATTTTCATAAATAAAATCGGGTAGTCACCAGAGCAGTCCTCCAAAGCCGAAAACACCGCTACCTGTTTTCCAGTAGCTTTATCAAACATCGGCCCGCCAGAATCTCCAAAACATAAAGTTTTTGACGTTCCTGTGTATCCACAAATGTGGGATTCTCGATCAACAATATTATTTCTTGGTTGGTGCAGCCTTTGGCACTCTTCATATTTCAGGGTCTTTAAATCGATGAGACGCAACATCTTGTTCAAGCCTCCGTATTGCGACACTCTTCCCCATCCACCCGCAATCACTGGTAGTTCTTCCTGATCTTTGATGGTACCTAATTGCACCGCCTTGACATTCGCAGTAAACTGTATCGGTTTGTCAAGTTTGACGAGACAAAGGTCGTTCTTGTAAATCTCGATGGACTCAGATTGGTTGGGATGAATGAAGTAGTCTTTAATGGGGTACCGAGTACCATCTTCACCAGTGACACGAAGACTGCCCGCATCGACCACGAGCTCGTCAAGAGATACATATGATCTGAAAAGAAATTCTAATGCACATTAATTTTTTAAACGCTATAACGTACTTGTCCGAAAAGCAGTGACCTGCGGTCAAAACCCAATCCTTACTCAAGATGGTACCAGAACAGAAATGGCGGTAGACATTTCCAAAGAATTGCTTCTTCTTCAAGGACACAACAGCGAACTTTTGAGGGAAGAGGTCGTTGGTTTCCAGCAACTCCTGTGATACGTTAATATGCAGAGTGACGGCAGCAGAAAAACCGTACGCGATGAGTACCAAAAAATAAACAGTTCTAGTTATCATTGTTAACGACTCATCTGGTGGAACACACAGAGCTTTGTGGGCAAGTGTATATAAAATGTGGTGTTATCTGAGTATTGGCGCAATAAATAAATTGATACCGTTAGCTAATGTAAATTATTTTGAGTAATCTTGTTTATGGTTTTACCGATGGTCGACCTTGTACCCAAGTTCTACTATACTAAACAGCAGACTTTTAATAACCTGATTCGTACGTGCGTAGTACGTATTAACATATAAATTTAGTGATGTGAATTCATCTCAGAGATAAGAGACTTCCTACACACCCATTGCCAAAAAACAGTTAAACCTACAGTATGACCCGAAAGGTGGCATTCTACGAACGAAATACCGTCATTGCAAGCAAATATTTTTAATTTGAGGGTAGAGGTGACTGTGATCTCTCTTTCCACGATTTGTTTCAATCGGCTGCACTTTTATAATAAATCTGTAGTTTCATTAATCTCCTCAATCCAAGCATAAATACATATTTAGAGTTCATAAACAAGAGCACAGGTTATCGCCAGGGCAATACCATTAAAGTGGCGTTTAGTTATAAGTAGGGATACCTAAGCATTAAGAATGTTCCGATTTATTTGAAATTAATATAAAATATTACTACCATAAATAAGAACGTCGAAACAAAAATAAATAAAATGTAATGATAATTATATTTTCACCTGACGTAGAAGACGATGCGTACCGAAATAGTACCTACAGGGTTTTCAAAAATGATTCATACATCCAGCAGGCTTTGACATGATCTTTTACGATCTTTTTGTCGTTTGTAATTTTATAATTTTTACTTCTTCCTGTTCTTGATTTATGAGTCCTCTAGACAATCCACTTCTCATGATTTTAGATTTCCGATTCTCTTTTTCTCTCGATCTTTGACAATTGATTACTGTAACAATGTCAGCTGAAGGGTGTTAAATTTACGTGACAACTGGCTGTCAAATATATGTAAAAATCACTTTTTCTACTTTGTTTTCTTGTTGCCTTGACAACATACTTGTCATTAGCGCTTATTCTGAATGACGAAAACAAAATTAACCTCACTTCTTACTCACGGGCGCCAAATTGTCTTATCCAAAAACAATTTAAGTAGTAGTATGTATATTTATTATTTTTACAGGTTTATAAAGTATCCGATACATTTCCCATAATCCAAATAAAATAAAATATAATCTAATAAATAAAACTAAATAAATCAATAATTCAACACAACAACTAGCAGCTTTTATCCCTTCCCACTTATTGTCCTTCTTCTCTACTCAACCTTCCTCATCCATTCGATCCCTCTTCCGTCCTCATTCAATATTTCTTCTCTACACTCATCTCTCCCTCTCAATTCTACGCATTCCTTCAACAAATGCTCTATCGTCTCCTTTTTTTCTCCACACATCCTGCATACTCTACTATTATCCTCACTCCAATATTTATTCTCTCTCTCCTCATTTCCACATCTAAATCTTGCTATTGTCACTCTCTCTTTTCTACTCTCTCTTCCTAGGTACTTTGGCATTTCTTCCGTTATTATTTTTTCATACTTCCCATTGTACCTAGACTCCCTAATTCTCGTTCTTCTTTCCTGCACTTGCACATCTCTATCTCTCTGCACTAATTCATCTGTCATTACTCTGCCTCTCTCTCGCATTCTTTCTATCTCCGCGCCTGCATACCCGTTGCTTTCGAAATATGCCTCCCTCTCTTTCCATATCCCCTTTCCTATTTCTTTCCTTTTTTCTTTCAGACACTCTTGCAAAATTCTGCACTCTCCTCTCTCTCACTCAAATCTTATTGCTCTTTTTCCTGCTTCTATTCTTATTCCATCTCCCTTTGTTTCCTCCATCACTATATACCCCGGTGGCTCTCTCCCTACCCCTAGCACCCATTTCATATATTTTCCTTGCACCCCTTCCAATCCTTCTTGCTCTCTCCATCCCCATATTTCCGCTCCAAACATCATCACGCTTTTCACCAAACTATCAAACATCATTACTCTCCTTGTAAAATCACGTCCAAATTTTCTCTCTCCTATTCCCCATACAGCTCCCATTATCTTATTTGCTTTTTTCAATAACTCTCTCACATGTGATGTTGCTGTGTTTCTTTCATTCATCACATAACCTAAGTACTTAAATTCTTTCACTTCTTCAATTTTCTCTTTCTCCCATCTCCACTCATTTACTTTTCTCCTACCACCCCCTTTTCTGAACACCATCATCTTGGATTTCTCTACATTCACCGTCAATTTTTTCCTCCTCATATATTTCTCCATGTTTTTTATCATTTCTTTCATACCTTTCTCCTCTCTCGCTAGCACCACCAAATCATCCGCATATGCTAAAGACCACACTTTGTCTTTGACCACCACAACCCCCCCTGCCTGCCCCTTCCTGAACATCTCTTCTATATCTCCAATAAAAGCTGCAAACAGGCTAGGGCTTAGTGGGAAACCTTGTCTTACTCCCTTATAAGTTTTGAAACATTCACTCACCCTGCGATCCACTCTCACTCTACTTATCGTCTCTTCATATATCTCTTCTATTTTTGTTACCAGATGCTCATTCTCAAGCATTCCCACAGTATCAAAAGCCGCCTTTAGGTCCACAAAGAATGCATATATCTTGCCACCCCTATCTTTTATCTCATTTCCTTCTATGTGATTCAAGATATATACATTATCCGTGGTCCCTCTACCTTTTCTAAATCCCGCCTGTGCGTCTGGTAGCACTGCCCTCTCATTCATTTCCTTCATCAGCCTCTTTCCACAATCATCGCGTATATCTTCTATGCTGTATTTAGGAGAGTGATCCCCCTATAATTACTGACTGTATCCTTTTCTCCTTTCTTATATATGGGGCATATTGTCCCCTCCTTCCACTCTTGGGGGAATCCCTCTCCCTTCCACACTCCATTCATTATCTCTAACAACCTGTCAACTTTCCTTTCTGTTCCATATATCCACGCTTCATTCTGTATACCATCCCTCCCCGGGGTCTTTTTTCTTTTCAGTTTTCTTAGTGGTTGCTCTAGTTCTTCTCTTGTTAGTAATAATAAACTTTATTTGCCCTACGGGCTTTTTGATTCCTATACATATACAAGTAAAGTTAACAATTATAACAATAAAAAAAAAAACTCTATTTCTTCTCCCCTCCCCTTTCCTCTTCTCCCTTGTCCCTCCTCTCCCATACTTCTTTCATCCATTTAATTTCCCTTCCATCTACATTCAGTATTTCCTCTCTTTCTTTCCTCTCTCTTTGTTTCATCTCACTGCACTCGTTCCACATATGCTCAATCGTCTCTCTTTCCTCATAGCACATTCTACACATTCTTCCTCCATCTTCTGCCCAATAAATATTTTCCCTCTCTTCATTTCCGCACCTAAACCTCGCCATCATCTTTCTTTCTTTCTCGCTCTCCCTCCCCAAATACTTCGGTACTTCCTCGATCATGCATCTTCCGTACTTCCCGTTGTATCTGGATTCTCTAATTCTTTCTCTCCTCTCTTGTCTATCCGTATCCTTATCTCTTTCACTTAGTTCTACATTCATCCACACACCTCTTTCTCTCAGTCTCCCTATTTCTTTGCTTGCATACCCATTCCTCCTGTAGTAATTCTCCCTATCATTCTCCTCTGAATTCTTCTTTTTTTTCTCTCCAGCACTCCTTTAGTATCCTACATTCTTTCCTCCCTTCCATCCTGTCTTCGAACTTGACCGCTCTTTTTCCCGCATTCACTCTCAACCTATTCCTCTTGCATTCTTCTCTCACTATGTACCCTGGCGTTTCTCTCTCCACCCCTAGCACCCACCTCAGATATTTCTCTTGCACCCTCTCTATCTCCTCTTGTTCTTTCCATCCCCATACATCTGCTCCGTACAACAACACGCTTTCAATAAGACTTTCAACCATCATCATTCTCCTCTTAAAATCGCCTCCCCACCTTCTCTCTCCTATTCACCATACACATCCTATCACCTTGTTCGCTTTTCTTGCCAGTTCTCTAATATGTGCCTTATCTGTGGCTCTTTCATTGAACACATACCCCAAGTATTTAAATTCTTTTACTTGTTCTATTACTTCTCCCTCCCACCTCCAATCACTCTCTTCGTTCTTCCTCTTTCTCTTATTGAACACCAGCATTTTTGTTTTCTCTACATTCACTTCTAGTCTTTTCTTCTTCACATATTTTCCTAAACTCTTTATCATTTCCTTCATTTCTCTTTCACTCTTTGCCACCATTACCACATCATCCGCAAACGCCAAGCTCCACACTTTTTTCCTACCTACCACACACCCCCCCGCTTGTGCTCTCTCTAACATTCCGTCCATATCTGCCACATACATCGTGAACAACAAGGGGCTGAGCGGGCAACCTTGCCTCACTCCCTTTGTTGTCACAAACCATTCACTTTCTCTCTCCCCTACCTTCACTTTACTTTTTGTCTTCTCATATATCTCCTCCACCTTTCTTACCAGCCATTCATTTACCCCTTTCTCCCTCAGGCACTCAAACATCCTCTCTCTGTCCACCTTGTCAAAAGCCGCTTTGAAGTCTACGAATAATGCATACACCCTCCCCCCTTTCTTCTTTAACTCACTCTTCGTCAACTGGTCCAGGATGTATACATTATCCATAGTTCCCCTCCCCTCTCTAAGTCCTGCTTGGCTGTCTGGTAATGCTCCCTTTTCCTCTATCTCTCTGCTCATCCTTTCATTCAGAATTGATGCATACAACTTGTACCCTGTGTTTATGAGAGTTATCCCTCGGTAATTTTCTACTTTATTTTTCTCCCCTTTTCTGTAAATGGGGTAAATTACCACCTCTCTCCACCCTACCGGGAATCCTTCTCCTCTCCACACCCCATTCATAACCTCCACCAGCCTCTCTAGCACTCTTCTCGTCCCATACATCCACGACTCATTCTGTATTCTATCCCTCCCTGGTGCCTTCCCTTTCCTCAGTTTCTTCACATGCCTCTCCACCTCCTCCATTGTAATTTCTTCTCCTTCAGGTTCTATTCGGTTTCTCTTCGTCTCTATTTCCCTTTTTTTTCCTTTTCTCCCTCAAGCAGCCTCATGAAGTACTCCTCCCGCTCATTCATCGTTATCTCCTCGCTCACATTTTCTTTTTTCTTTCTCTCTCTATTAATATAGTTCCATACCTCCTTCTCTGTTCTTATTGCTTTTATCTCTTCCTCCTCTCTCTCCTTCTTCTGCCTCTTGTTCTCCCTACATGTCTCTCTGTATCTTCTTTTCGGTTCTAAAAAGCCACTTCTGTTCCCTTTAGTCTTTCTCCACTTTCTTAGTTCTTTTATTGCTTCCTTTTTACTTTGCTCACATTCTTTGTCCCACCACTTATTCTTTCTTTTTGTTCCTCCACCTCTTACTGTTATTTCTCTTTTTCTCGCTGCTTTTTCCAATATTTCTACCAATTCTTTCTCCATTTTCCCTACTTTTTGTTCTTTAAATCTTGCTTTTTCCAGTCTTCTCTTATACTCTTCCACCCCTTGCTTGTCCCATACTTTAATTATCTCCTTCCGCACTTCCTCTATTTTTTCTTCTCCTCCTCTCTTCTCTCTCCCCCTTCCTATACTTATCTCTATAGGCAGATGGTCCGACTCTACTCTTTCCCCTATTCTGAATTCTTCGACTTCTTCCCATGCTTCTTCGTTTACTATTCCGTGGTCTATCACCGTCTCTCCTCTACCGCCTATGTAGGTCCATTCTCATTCTTCGTCCCCTTGTTTATTTCCATTCAGCACTTCCCATCCTTTTTCTTCTATCCATTCCATCAACTTCTTCCCTTCCGCGTTTTCTTTCTTGTCTTTGGATTTTCTTTTTTCCTCTCCTCTCTCTTCTTCCCAATCCCTGGCTCCTCTTTCCCCAATTCTCCCGTTAAAATCCCCTCCCAGAAGCAGACATTCTTCCCTGTTGTCTTTTAATGTTTCTTCTATCTTGCTTATTGTTTCTTTCATCTCTTTGCTGTACACTGTCACTATTTTCCACCATTTACTGTCTATTTTAACGTTTCTCACCATGTGACCTTCCTCTTCTCCCTTCTTTTTAGTATTCTCTTTTATTCCTTTTTTTACCCCTGTTATTATTCCCCCTGCTGCTCTTCCTTTTTTCTTTCCCCTTCTCGCCCCTTGCCATTCCCACTTGAACTCCTTTGGTAACAGTTTTTCTATTTTTTCCCAGCTTTCTGACCATGTTTCTGTTAATACAACAATATCGAACTCCTTCACATAGTCCCAAAAATCTTCTTCTTTTTTCCCTAGTCCCGCTACATTCCAAAATAGTGCCCTCACCCCTGTTTTTCTCGTTACCTTCTTTGATTTCCCCCTTCCTTCCTTAGTTTCCCTCCTACTTCCTTCTTTGTTTCTTCTTTCCCGTTTCATTGTCCTTTTGACTTTGCCGTTGTTCCCCTTTTTCCCTCCTCCCCTTCTTCTTCTTATTGGAAAACCTCCACTCTTAATTTCCTGTATCCCACTCTTACTTCTTTCCCTTCTTCCCTTTTTTCCTTCGCCATACTTCTTAGTTTCTTCTGTAAATCTCTTTCTTTCTTTGTGAGGTCGTTGTCTATGTATATCCCCCTTGTTTCCCTCTTCTCCCTCAATTTTCCTTTGTCCTTCATTATTCTTTCCTTCTCACCCCATCCCTCCATATCCACCAATACTTGATCCTTGTTAATCCTGTAACAATCTTTAACTTTACTGTCCTCTACATTTTTCTTCAAAAACTTCTCTACATCCTCTTTTTTTACATGACTTTTTCTTTCCCCGTCCGATCCTGTTATCACGATGTTGTTCTTCCTCTTTCTTCTCTCTTCGATTTCCATTCTCTTTTCCAGCTTTTCCACTCTCTCCTTCCACCAGTCTCTCTCTCCTTCCCATCTCTTCTCCTTCTCTTTAAATTCTTCTCTCTGCCTCTCTATCTCTCTCTTGAGTTCCTTGTTTTCTCGTCTTATTTCTTTCATCTCCTCCTTCAACTCTTGCAACAACTCCAATATTTTTTTCGCCATCTCTGTGTCCGTTTCCTTCTCTTTCTCTGATGTCTTCTGTGTTTTATTTACTCCAGGAGACCTCGCCGTCTTTTTACTTTTTTGAAAAAATTTCTCTTCCTCCTCTTCTTGTTTTTCTGTACTACCCTCCCCTTTTCTCTTTCTTTTCCTTTCCTCCAGGTAAGAGTCTAGGCTTCCCTGACTGAGCGAGCGGTTTCTATCGTCTTTGTTCATCCGCTTCCTGTGGCGCCTCCTAGATGTCGTTATCTTCCGGCTTCGCCGATTTATTCTTTTTCCTGACTATATCTCCTCTTCCCTGCCCAATTCTTTCTTCCTACTTTTCTCTAATATCTCTTCTCGCTTTTCTCAATATCTTCTCTAATTTTTTCTTTATATCACCTTCTAATTCTCTATTTTTCGCTACTTAACCTCTCTACCGCGTGTTTACCTTCAGCTCGGTAATACAGGAATCCAGTTCTTCTCTTGTTATCACTTCTATTTCTTCCACTCTTTGTTGTCTCTTTTCCTTTTCTTATTTGTTTTCATCACCCCCCAGTAGCTCACTTAAGTATTCTCTCCATTCCTCCATAGTAATTCCATTACTCACTCTCTCTCTCTTTTTCTTTCTATCCTTATTTATGTATCTCCATACCTCTTCTTCCATCTTTATACCCTTCATCTTTAGCTCTTCTTCCATCCGTTTCTTTTGCTTCTTGTCTTTGCATACTAAATTGTACCTCCTGCGTGCTCTCTTGTACTCTTCCTTAGTTGATTTTTCCAATTTCTTAGTTTTCTTCTTACATCCTGCTTCCTTTCCCTGCATTCTTTATCCCACCACTCGTTCTTCCACAGCCCCATCTTCTCTCTTAGCTCTATCTCTTTTTTTTTCCTGTTGCATTTCTTATGTTATCGGTCAGTTTCCTCACCTTATCGTTTATCTCTGTTTATTCGTATTTTGCGTCCCTAAGTTTTGCTCTATAATTTTCTTTTCCTTCTTCCGTCCAAACATTCTTCACAATTTTTCTTCTAAACTCATTCACACTTCCTCTATCTTTATCTCTTCCTTTTGTCTTCACTTCTAAAGGCATATGGTTCGACTCCATTCTTTCTCCCACCTTGAATTTCTCTATTTCATCCAAAGCTTCTTCATTTACATAATCAATAACTGTCTTCCTTCTTGATCCAATATACGTGTACTCCCCTTTCTCATCTTCTGTGCAGTTCCTATTAAGTATGTCCCACCCTCTTTCTTCTACTAAGCTAATCAGTACTCTCCCTTCTGCGTTTTCTGTTCCATCTCTTGTTGATCTTCCTTCTATTGTTTCTTGTTCCTCTTCTATCCGTCTTCCTTTTCCCCAATTCTTGCATTAAAATCCCCCCCAATCACCAAAGTTCCTTCTTCTTGCTCTTTTACTCGCTCTTCTATTATTCTCTTCGTTTCCTCCATACTTCAGCTGTACACTGTTACAATTCTCCATTTTCTCTGTTTAGTTTTCACCGTTCTTTCCATAATCCCTCTTCCTTCTTTTGCTTCAGTTCCATTTTCTTCTTCTAGTCCCTCTTTCACCCCCATTGTTATCCCACTTTTAGCTCTCCCTTTCTTGCTTTCCCTCTCTGCATATTGACATTTCCACTTAAACTCTTTCGGCATTCTCTTTTCCAATTTTTCCCACCCCTTTTCTTCCACCCACGTTTCTACCATTCCCACTACGTCAAATTCTCTCAAATACTCCCAAAATTCATTCTCTTTGTTTTTTATTCCCGCTACGTTCCAGAATACTATTCTTATTTGCTCCTCCGGATTCGTTTTCCCTTTTCTGCCCTGTCGTCTTTTTCTTGTGCTCTTATTCAAAAATTGTCTGTATCTAACTCCCCCTTTTCTTCGTCCCACCTAAGCCCTTTTTCCTCTATCCATATCTTTTTATAACCCACTTTCACCCGCTGTCCTTTTTGTCGCTCTTCTTTGGCTATCGCTCTTAATTCCTTCTGTATATCTCTTTCCTTCTTTGTCAGATCATCTTCTATGTTTACTCTCTTTCCTTTTTTTTCTCTTAGTTTTCTTTTATTTTCCATAACTTTCCTCTTTCCCCCCCAGCTCCCAAGTTCCGCCACAATCATTTTTCCTCCATTTATTTTATACATCTCTCTCACAGTCACTTCTACCTCTAATTCCACCTTCATCCATTTTTCCAGTTTCTTCTCGCTCTCGCATTCCTCTTCGTCCTATCCCGTTACTACAATATTCTTTTTTCTCACTCTTTTTTCCTGCTCTTCCATTTTCTCCTCCAATTTTTTCATTTTTTCTTTTACTTCCATCTTTTCTCTTTCCCATTTTTCTTCCTTTTCACGCATCATAATTTTCAACTGTTCCAGTTTCCGGCTCATATTCGGGTTCTCTTCCTTTATCACCCCTACATCCTCCATAATTTTTTTCAGCATCTCTTTCATTTCCTGATCCATTGCCTTTTTAACCGGTGATCTTTCTAACTTCTTACTTTTCCTAAAGGGGTTAATCCTCTCTTCCGACTCTCGTCTTTCTTGTCTTTTTCTTTTGTAATCTTCTTCTGTCTCGCTCTCACTACCAAAGGTGTTAAGTGTCATCATTTGAAAAACCAATTTAAGTTATTTATGGACTGTTGCAACTTTAAGTAGAGATTAACATTATAGCAACTATTGTTGCAACTTGCAACAATAGTATCTATGGAGCTATGTTCCGCTTAAAGCCTAGTTATGTGCGGTGCAAGTGGGCATTAGTTCTATTAACAATAATTATGCTGGCTTCACAATAGGGATGTTTTCACTGGTTTCAGACAAGGGACGCATGCGCGAAAAACGTCGGACAACTATAGAGTTATGACAGGTACAAATGTCAAAGTGGTCAAGCGGCTTGTGTTTAAGTACACTACGTTCTATCTTTCACAATATTTCGACGCGCCAAGAGACAGCTGACCCCTGGCGTACCGTACTCCGACTTTTAGCTACCTGTGGTCCCGTGGAGCATACCACGTAAAAACTGGCGCTCGAGACAACCGCCGCCGTAAACAAGCGTCACATTAGAATTGTCAGGTCCGGACTTCGAGGCGGAAATTGAGTGACACGATTATCATAAAACCGTAAAACCAACACTCGCTCGTCTACAACACACTAACATCACGAAATCTTGCCACACATTTATAAATTTGTTGGACTAATTTTGATAATCTGCAGGAAAATTAGGGTAGGTAACGAGTGAGCAACAAAATTCGTGATCGTAGGAGCCTCTGAATCCAAAATTTTGAGTCGATTCTTGAGCGATACGTGTAAAAAGTCATCGAGTAATGTGAATTGACGATTAATGTAAACAGTAAAGTAAAAGAACCGATATACGTTTAGCCAACTGCGATCATGAATTTTGTTGCTCACTCGTTATTTCGAAAAACCTTTAACACAGCGTTCTATAGAATACTTCCATTCGTCATTCTGTTGCCGTCACTGCCACCTCTGACATTCAAATATTAAACCAAATTGTCAAGAGTTAGTAGTGTCAACCTAATTTAAATTTCAACAGCCTACTCTAATTCATAATTTAAATTATCTCATGATACATAACGTGCCTTGAAGTGTCTTAAAGTGCTAAGTTAAAAAAATCCCGAAGAGTTTTGAAAAATTCTAAAAAGTACTGAAAGAGCTCTGAAGAGTTTTGAGAAATCCTGAATAATCCTCAATAGAGTCGTAAAATGTTGAATCCTGTTGGGGAAAATTAAGAATATTGGTAAAAAGTTTTGAAACATATTAAATAATTCTAAGAGATTCCGAAAAATGCTAAAAGATTCAGTCCTGAAAGGTGCTCAAAATTTCCGGTCAAACTGTAATTATTGTTCCTTGAGGACCTGAAAATCGAAAGAATCTGAAGAGTTCTCAGGAAGTGTGAGAATATCCGATTAATCATAAAAAATCAGAAGACCCCTGGAGTGTGCTAAAGGGTTTTCAAAAAGATTAAATATCCTCAACGGGCCTAAGATAATGAATCATAAAGAATCAAGATACTAAACTGTCCTAAAAGATTTAGAAAGATCGTAAAGAATCGTGAACCGTTCTAAAAAATAAAAAAAAGGGGAACCTGAACAGCCCTCAAGAATTCTTAAGAGTCCTTCAGGTTCCTGAAAAACACACAAGTCCTAGAGTCCGATATTTTCAGATTATATGGTTCAAAGGTTCTCATTTTTCCCTATTTTGAGCTTGTTTTTATTTAGGTTTTCAGGTCCTCGGCTTTTCAGATTTCCAGGTTTTGAGATCTCAGAGTCCCAAAAATGTCGCGGACCTTGAAGCACGTTGGGAAAAAATTAAGAATTTTGGAGAATGCTAAAAGGGTCTTGAATTGTCTTCAGGAGAACTGAGAAATCCCGAGAAAGGTTAAAGGATCCTTAACAGAATTGAAAGGAAACCAGAGAATACCTTAAGAGTCATAAATCAATACAATTACAAATCTCTGGGAGAGTCAGGATTAAAAAGAGAACAAATAAATGAAAAAAAAAAACAGGAGAAAAAGAAAAACTAAAGAGAATCAGAGTAATTAATAGAACACTCCCCAAAATTACAATTTTACGGATATTGAGTCCATAAAATGGTACATTTACGGTCTAGTCCCTAAAAGTCATAGCAACCTATTGCTGATTATTTTTGATTAAATAGATTAAATAACTATTTACCTATCGATTTGAGAGAAAACAAATTCCCTAGAAACAGGACCGTGTTCTGAGGGTGCCAAATTTTTTTTTCGAAAAGTTTTCGAAACCAGAAATTGGTTTTTGTAAAAAATGTCAAAATTTAAACTCATTGCAGAAGAGAATGGAACGCCCAATCCCTGTTCTGACACCGCGATTTGGAGAATACGCGTAAAGTCGGAAAAAAATGCCTACTCCACGAATCGCAATGAAATATTCTTTATTTAACAATTTGGGGAGCTATAACAAAAAAAACATTGTCTGTTTCACGTACTTAAAAATTTTGCGGACTTATCTGCTATTCCGGACTCGGCGTCGCTTTGTCCGAAAACAACAACGATTCGGCAAAAATGAATAATGAATATATTAAAACAAAGACTAAATAAAAAATAAAATAATGCAGAACAGTCAACAGAACGAAGACAATCATGAGAATCGGGAGAGATTGCTACCAAAAAATTTGCTGTTGTCTTCTTTAGAGTTCGCAAAGGGGCCACACTGGGCTTTTGTCCACACTGTGGACGTAGGGCGCGTCAAAGACTCCTGTTTGCTGACCGGTAAGTTCCTATTATAGTGGAACTGCTATAATGGGCAGAATAGTAGCAAAATTTTATGAACACGGAACTGTAGAGACTTATCTAGACTAGAACACCAAATATTTTACTGGAAGCCGAGGAACATTATTCAGAAGACTGGAAGACGATCCCGACCGGCGCTTAGAGTTTTGCGAACAGTTGATGTTACGTTGTGATGAAACGCTCAATTTTCTAAATAATATTCTCTTTTCCGATGAAGCCACCTTTACTTTGAACGGAACAGTAAATAGCAATAATTGGCGGCACTGGTTGCGACATAACCCTCATTGGACACACGAATCGCACACTCGGCATTGCAGCAAAATAAATGCGTGGATAGGAATGCTAGGCACTCATCTGATTTGACCATATTTTTTTGAATAAACGTTAACAGCGGCGCGCTATTTAAAGTTCCTACCTTTTGAGTGTGTTCCCGCGTTTGCCAAACCACGAAGGTGGTGTTGTGCTCAACGAAGCAATTTGACCCCAACAGGATGGAGCACCTCCGCATTTTGTTAGAGCGGTTTTTGTCAATATTCTTTAGGGAAAATGGATAGAGCGACGTGGAGCGAATGCCCCGATTTAACGCCTCTTGATTATCTTTTGTGGGGGTATTTAAAATATAAGGTCTACATTAACATACCAAGTAGTTTTCATAAATTAGAGTAGGCGGGTTATTTTTTAGGCAATGGCCCAGCCTGCAAATTGACTGAGTAAAATTTGAGGTTATGGTCGAAACATTGTGACGTTTACCTTTCTCATGTTAAATTGTTTTAATTTAAAGAAAATAAAACACTAACAAAGAATGCAGGTTTATTGAGAATTACAGCAAATGTTCAGAGTGTTTTCTCCCAGCGTCAATGCAGCTGTTAACTCTCCGTTTCATATTTTCAAATGCATTTTCCTACATATGAAAGATTCTAGTGTTGCATGGATTAAAAATTGCCTCTTGCAGTTCTTCAAGATTGTGCAGGTTATTTTTAAATACGGTGTTTTTCAGATACGAGAAACTAAAATAAAAAGCGACATTCTCACCGCAAAACGGTTCGTCGACTCGCTATTTAAGCAAGACCGTGCACCTGAAAATTAAACATATAAATCGCCGGGAAAAATAGTTTGCAGTGTCACAGCCGGAAATTTTTGTCATTACCGCCACCGGAAAATTAGCGCGCTCTAAACGAGCCTACCACGAAGTCGCTACGACCACCCCCAACCCTCGACCTTGTCACACCCGACCACGCCCTTTCGTCGAACCGGAAAAATAAATGCTTTCGGTTATCGTCCCGGAATGGTTTTTACATCATCTTGACCAGCGAAGAAGTGCGTTCCGGACGCCGCCATTCCGGATCCGACCGCTTTCACTCCGCGTATATATTACACCGACGTATACAGGGTGATCTTCAACTTTTGTCATCGACCACGCACAGACCGAAACGTGCAATTCTACAGGGTGAATCTCAAGTTCCGTCACCGAGTTACCACCGACCGAACCGCTAAGCTTTGTAAATATATTGTAAATAGTTGCAAATAGGGGGAATATTAAACTGTAACACCGAATCGACTTTATTTTCCCTCCAGCCAAACTAGACAGTCGACCCCTGGAGTTCCGTCCTCCGACTTTTAGCTACCTGTGGTCCCGTGGAGCATACCACTAGTAGAATTGTCAGGTCCGGACTTCGAGGCGAAAATTGAATGACACGATTATCATAAAAACCGTAAACCTAACACTCGAATATTGCTACACATTTATAAATTTGTTGGACTAATTTTTGATAATTGCAGGAAAATTAGGGTAGGTATTTCGAAAAACCTTTAACACAGCATTCTATAGAATACTTCCACTCACCATTTTGTTGCCGTTTTTTTAAAGTCACATATCTGACATTCAAATATTAAACGAAATTATCAAGAGTTAGTAGTGCCAACCTAATTTAAATTTCAACAACCTACTCTAATTCATAATTTAAATGATCTCGTGGTACATAACGTGCCTTAAAGTGCTAGGTTAAAAAAATGCTAGACTTTTGAAAAATTCTAAAAATTACTGAAAGAGAGTCGTAAATTTGTTCATACTGTTGGGAAAAATTGAAAATATCGGTAAAGAGTTTCCAAGCATCCTAAATAATTCTAAGAAATTCTGAAAAATGCTGAAAGATTCATGTCCTAAAAGGTGTTCAAAATTTCCTGTAAAATTTCTTGTAAAAGTCCTGAATTCTTCTGAAGAGTTCTCAGGAAGTGTGAAAATATCCGAGTAATCATAAAAAATTTTGAAGGAACAGAAGAGTCCTGGAGTGTGCTAAAGGGTTTTCAAAAAGATTAAACATCCTGAATAATGAATAATAAAGAACCTAAAGAATTTTTAAAGATACTAAACTGTCCTAAAAGATCTAGAAAGGTCGTAAAAAGGTTTCCATTTTCCACGATTTTGAGCTTGTTTTTATTTAGGTTTTCAGGTCCTCAGCTTTTCAGATTTCCAGGTTTTGAGATCTCAGAGTCCCAAAAGTGTCGCGGGGCCTTGAAGCACGTTGGGGAAAAATTAAGAATTTTGGAAAATGCTAAAAGGGTCTTGAATTGTGTCTCAGGAGAACTGAGAAATCCAGAAAAAGGCTAAAAGATCCTTAACAGAATTGAAAGGAATCGCACAAATAGGAGAATCAGCAGAATAAATAAAATTGGGAGAATAAAATCAGAATAATACAATTACAAATCTTAGGGAATGTCAGGATTAAAAACAGAATAAATGAAAAGGAAAGAAACAAAAGAAAAAGAAAAACCGAAGAGAATTAGAGGAATCAATAGAAGCAATAAATATTTTTTTCTACTTTGGTGTCATAATTTAGTTTTTCGAATTTGGTTTCACAATTTGCAAATTATAACACCAAAAACAGAATCATAATGATCTAAATTATAATTTTGTTTTTGGTAACTTTTCTTGTCTTAATGTTGCCTGCAACTTTCGCGCCATATGACAGATGTGAACCAGATGTGAACGAAAATAAACCAAAGAAAGTAAATTACTCTCGTTCCATGATTAGATGTAAACATTGGTAAAACAAGAATTGAAAAAATGGCAATCAAACGTGAGGTACAGCTTGTGTCTGCATAATCAAAAGTTTCCAAATCTAACCTCAAAATGAGAAACTTCATTTAGCAGAAATACCAATTATACTGAAATACACTCGTGTTATTCAGAAGTCCCAAAGTCATCAATTTAGCACAAATTTTCAGTTTTTCTTAATTAAATAGAGCCAAATTCGAAAAAATAGTATATTACACGTGTTTCACAAGCCGAAATTGTAGCACTCGTGCCTTTGGTGCACTTCTCGCTGCGCTCGTCGTGCCCCAAACTACTCGTGTTACAATCACCCAACTAAAAGTAGTGTCACAAAGGAACTTTTTGTGAAACTGTTTTTGGTGTATTTCTTTATACGTATTACGTTGGTATTGACCATTTCTAGCCAACTGCTATCAAGGTCAAGCCAAGTGTCAACTTTTCAGATAAAAAACAGAGCCACAAACACACCCAGTACTACCTAATCTTAAAAATCCTTAAAATATTTAAAAAGCATTAACATTTTCATAAAACGAAGAGCTCCAAAGTAGAAAAAAATAGTATATTGCACTCGTTTAACGAGGCATTGTGACATTCGTTCTAAACCCACTCATGTCACAATGAAGCCTCTTGTTAAACTCGTGTAATAATGTGCTATTGTGCTCGCTCCCCATAATTATAATTTTACGGATATTTGAGTCCGTAAAATGGTACATTTACGGCCTAGTCCCTAAAAGTCATAGCAACCTATTGCTGATTATTTTTGATTAAATAGATTAAATAACGATTTACAGATCGATTTAAGAGAAAATAAATTTCCTAGAAACAGGACCGTGTTCTGAGGGTGCCAAATTTTTTTTCGAAAAGTTTTTGGAACCAGAAATGGGTTTTTAACAATGATAAAGTTTTTAACATAGTGGCTTGGATGGGCATGAGTGCACCGGTATACTAGAGAAAAGTCAAAAAATTACACGTCAAAACTCATTTCAGAAGAGAACGGAAGGCCCAATCCCAATTTGGGGAGCCATAACAAAAAAAAAACATTGTTCGTTTCACGTACTTAAAAAGTTTTTGCGGACTCATCTGCTATTCCAGACTCGACGTTGCTTCGTCCGGAAACAGCAACGATTCGGCAAAAATGAATAATTAGTATATTAAAACAAAGACTCAATAAAAAATAAAATAATGCAGAACAGTCAACAGAACGAAGACAATCATGGGAATCGGGAGAGATCAAGAAGGATAAAAATGTGAGCGAATCAACAGAATATAATAGTATATTATTCAACGAGCGTATAATGATGGCTATTATTCACGAGGTGAAGTTTACGGCCACGAGCCGCAGGCGAGTGGCCTAAATCACCGAGAGAATAATAGCCATTATACGCGAGTAGAATACTATAAATATTATAAATACTAAATATTTTTGTTGAATTTTTTTTTGTTGAAAAATTTTGTTACACTAGATACATATTTTTAGAAACACTATTATTTTATTCTAACAAATATTTCATACAAAACATTATTGTTCATTTATGCACAGTACATAGTTATCAAAAATTATAATAATCGTATAATATCTCATAATAATTAACACAAAAATCTATGTATTTAGCTTAACAAATATCACAATTCCTACAAGATGTTGCTATTTATTTATAGTCATTAATAATTGTAGTATTTGAACAATAATTGGTCAGGTTAATCTGAGGGATAGAATTAACATCAAAAGTAATGTTTTGGTGACTTGAAACATTTGAATTATATATCCATCTACATTGATTCGTTTGGTTTTTTTTTTTTTTATCCGTATCGGTTTTATTTTTGACGGATTCGGCTATGTAGCCTTCTGCTACGGTGGTGGACTTCCATCCACCGTGTCTTTTGAGAGCAGTAATATCCTCGCCTGCGTTAACCAGTATTGTTGCAGAAGATCTGCGGAAACTGTGCCCAGAATATTGCTCTGGATTCGGTAATTTGAGGAAAGCAGCGATATCCTTTCTCATTTTTGTAAATTTGTTTATGCCAATTCTCTGAGTTGCACATGTACCATTTTGGTAATTTCATCATATGGTACTTGGACTTTAATAATTTATGTCGTCTTAAGAAACATATTAATTTATTAATGGAATTTAAGTAGTTTTACGAAACCGTACACTCTGTATAGAAATATCAAACAGAAAAGTATTCAGTTATCTCTGTTGGAATGGTCTGCAGTTTTTTAAAAAAGCACTAATTTTGACCTAAAATTCTTCATAACTCAAGAACCATCCATAATAAACCTATAGTACCTATCACTTTCCTCTTTGCTACTTTAAACTGTGAAGGTATAGTGTGGCTATAGTCCCCCGAAAACCCTGTTTTGATATCTTTCAAAATAAGGGCGTAAATGATGCTCCACACACCTCTGAGACACCGAGTATGTGTAAATTTTTATGTTTGTCATGAAGCCCCCGATTCAACAAACTCAAGTGGAATTTCCCCTAATCCAAGTACTAAACTAAATGAACACAACTGACCCCGGAAATCGTCCCTAATGTCCATGCTGTCAGTGACGTGTGTCCCACTTCCGTTTCTGACTGTTCCAATATCTTTCCGGTGTCATCGATGTGGGTTAAAAAATCGATTCTGTGTTATGTTGATATCTACAGTTTCTATGGCGTTACTTTATTTATTATTAACTTGTGGTTCCAATGGAATCACCATTAGACGTCACGGATGATGTGTATAGAAAAGTGGTTAATTCACGGTTAGGTGGTAAGCGAACCGGTAGGTGACTGAAAGAAGTGCGTGAAAGAAAACAAGAAATATAGTGGGTGCGAGTTTTGAAAAAGATGGATAAGGAGTTTATCAGTAAAGTTCTTATAGAGGATGAAAGAGTGAATCAGACTTCAAATGGTGAGCATTAAATTTATATACCTGTTTACCCCACGTTTATATATTAATTCTTCAGATGGGTCTTTATTATTTATGTAATTTTTTAAAGATTACCTATTCAAAAAATACTTGGATTAGAAATTCATAGGCTGAATAACATCCTGAGGTTAAAAAAATATATTCGTCATATTGTTGCCTTAAAAACCAAATGTTTTCACCTACTCCTGATTAGATTAGTATTAATTGACATTTTCGAGTTAAAAATAACTCAGTAATATTTATATGACATAAATATAACTATTTGTCATCCAGTGCTGATGTTTTAGATTTTATTTTTGATAAAATTCTTACGGATTTAAAAAAATTTCTGCGCACAGTCAATATAATTCATAATTAAAATATAATCAAATTGACTCAAATTGTCTTTTAGATAAATAATGTCAAACATAAAAAAGCACTTACCCTGCAAAACAATCTATGAGGAGTAATTAATTATATTATCCATTTTCCCGTACATAATTAACTAACTTCGGTCTGAAAATACCTCTTAAGTATTAATCGTTATCTTATTACTTATTGACAAATGGCATGTGTATTGAACAGTGGATGTTCAGTTTACTAATGCAAAATGATATAAACCGAAAATTAATGGTAATGCGAGTGTTAATAATAGACTAACTGGTTACTTAATTGCTTTGCTAAGTGTACAAAAGAGGCAACAATAAAATCCGCAAAGAATATATCGGACGTCTCACAATAAAATAATATAAATCTTTTGGCTTTCAAGAGAAGATCGTGGACTGAAATGTCTTAAGCTGTAATATCTAATTATATTACATATTTATTGTAAGAAGAAGTAACAATTACAACATATATTTAGAATGAGGTAAAAAGTCTCTTGCGGCAATATCGCAAAGTTATCAAAGCTTTCTTATTCACACAGATATATATTTTTTTGTAAATACTACTTTTTGTGGCTTGATATAAATATTGCGATGACTTCTATTATTATTACTACTACTCATGTCAAGAGTGTGTAGCAATATGATTATGGCCAGTGTAATTGTCAATTTGGAGGTACCATATTGATCCAATGATGACTCGCGAACTGCGTTGCTTGACTTCCATTGGTATTATCCATCGCAATTCCATAAATAGATTTTGTAGTGCTCTGACCCAGACCCTCATGGATGCAGACGTGAAGCTCTGAGCTAATTTCCTTGATGTTTCAAACTTTTTTCACTCCTCAATTAAATTCACTTTGGAATCGTATTCCTTTCTTAGATTTATTAATCATCATAGCAACACTCTTTCCTTTGAAATTTTTCTCTGAACTTTCCTGACTATTCAGTTCGCCTGTCAAACTGTGGCTTTCGATCAATAGCAGCCGTACAATTTCAAAATCTTGGCCAATTAACAATTACTAGTACTTTTAAGAAGAATTGTTTGTTTCACTAAATAGTCCTCTGAACACGATTCGTAGTCAATTTTTAATATGATTCCACTCATGTTCATTGCAATTGCCAATGCGACTCTTAGAAATTGTCGACATAACTTTGACTATCGTATTGTAAGTGATAATTTCTCACCTCTCAACTCCCTTATTTACAGGCTTTTCCAATCTCCGTTTTCGGCAATATTTCTCTATATCTCATATTCTGAACAGTCACGATACACTAACGTCCTCTAGGTCCACACATTCTTTCATCATGGGCTCTATCGTCTCTGCTTCTTCTCTGCGCAAACTCCACACTCTCTCGCCTCTGTCTTTCCAGTAGTTGTTTTCTTTCTCTTCGTTTCTACATTTCTTGCGATGACTCTCTTATAACACTCTTCTCTCCTCTAGTTCTTCCTTCAATTTCTTTTTTAGTATTATCATACCGGACACACTATACCTATCCATTGAGTTGGAAATCCCTGCCAAACGTCGTTTACTATTTCCTTCATTATCTCTATTATCTCTTCTGTTGCATACGTCCACGCTTCGTTTTGTAGTTCGTCTTCTTCCGCTACTTTTCCTTTCTTCATTCTTCCTCAAGTTCTCTTGCTTCTTCCTTTGCGCTTAGTAATTCTTTGTAATATTTTCTCAATTTTTTTATCGTTATCTTCTCATCTGCCCTCTTTTTCACCTTTTCACTATAGCATACTCAATCACTACTCTACTCTCGGTCTCACGTTTCGATTTCTTTATTTCTTTTTGTTCTGTCCCATTATTTTGACTTCCTCTTGTGAAAATTCTCGCATTGAAGTCTCTCCCAATTATTGCATTTCTGTCTCACTTATGGTTTCTTCCAACATTTGCTTTATTTTGCTTATCTCAAACAGAAAGAGGAAGACATACCCTAAACCTGAAAACAGCAAACGAAGGAAAAAGAGAAAGTTAGTCTATAATCTCCACAAGAGCAAACGAAAGAAAAAAGAAAGACAGTCCCTAAATTCGACAGCGGTAAGCGAAAAAGAAAAAGAAATACAGTCACTAAATTCAATAGCAGCTAGCGAAACAGAAAGAGAAAGATAATCCCTAAACCCGACAGCAGTAAACGAAAGAAAAAAAGAAAGACAGTCCCTAAATTCAACCGCGGCAAGCGATACAGAAGGAGAAATACAGTCACTACATTCAACTCAGCTAGTGAAACAGAAAGAGAAAGACAGTACCCGACAACAGCAAACGAAAGGAAAATAGAAAGTTAGTCCCTTAACCCGACAACAGCAAACGAAAGAAAAAGAGATAGACAGTCCCTTACTTCGACAGCGGCAAACGAAACAGAAGGAGAAAGACAGTCCCTAAATTCGCCAGCGGCAAACGAAACAGAAAGAGAAAGAGAGTCCCTTAATTCGATAGTGACAAACGAAACAGACGGAGAAAGATAGACCTTAAACCCGACAACAGCGAACGAAAGAAAAAGAAAAAGACAGTCCCTAATTTCGACAGCGGTGAACGAAACAGAAGGAAAAAGACAGTCCCTAAATTTGCCAGGGGCAAACGAAACAGAAAGAGAAAGAGAGTCCCTAAATTCGAAGGCGGCAAACAAAACAGAAGGAGAAAGAGAATCCCTTAATTCGATAGCGACAAACGAAACAGACGGAGAAAGACAGACCTTAAACCCGACAACAGCAAACGAAGGAAAAATTAAAAGTTAGTCCCTTAAACCTGACAACAGCGAACTAAAAAAAAAGAGAATGACAGTCCCTAATTTCGACAGCGGCAAACGAAACAGAAGGAGAAAGCCAGTGCCTAAATTAGACAGCAGCAAACTAAACAGAAAGAGACAGAGAGTCCCTTAATTCGATAGTGACAAATGAAACAGACGGAGAAAGATAGACCTTAAACCCGACAACAGCGAACGAAAGAAAAAGAGAAAGACAGTCCCTAATTTCGACAGCGGTGAACGAAACAGAAGGAAAAAGACAGTCCCTAAATTTGACAGGGGCAAACGAAATAGAAGGAGAAAGAAAGTCAATAAATTAGGCAGCGGCAAACCAAACAGAAGGAGGAAGAGAGTCCCTTAATTCGATAGTGGCAAACGAAACAGACGGACAAAGACAGACCTTAAACCCGACAACAGCGAACAAAAGAAAAAGAGAAAGACAGTCCCTAATTTCGACAGCAACAAACGAAACAGAAGGAGAAAGACAGTCCCTAAATTCTACGGCGGCAAACGAAACAGAAAGAGAAAGAGAGTCCCTTAATTCGATAGTGGCAACCGAAACATACGGAAAAAGACAGACCCTAAACCCGACAACAGCAAACGAAAGGAAAATAGAAAGTTAGTTCCTAAACCCGACAACAGCAAAGGAAAGAAAAAGAGATAGACAGTCCCTAATTTCGACAGCGGCAAATGAAACAGAAGGAGAAAGACAGTCCCTAAATTCGACAGCGGCAAACGAAACAGAAGAAAAAAGAGAGTCCCTAAATTCGATAGTGACAAACGAAACATACGGAAAAAGACAAACCCTAAACCCGACAACAGCAAACGAAAGGAAAATAGAAAGTTAGTCCCTTAACCCGACAACAGCAAACGAAAGAAAAACAGATATACAGTCCCTTACTTCGACAGCGGCAAACGAAACAGAAGGAGAAAGACAGTCCCTAAATTAGACAGCGGCAAACAAACAGAAAGAGAAAGAGAGTCCCTTAATTCGATAGTGACAAACGAAACAGACGGAGAAAGATAGACCTTAAACCCGACAACAGCGAACGAAAGAAAAAGAGAAAGACAGTCCCTAATTTCGACAGCGTTGAACGAAACAGAAGGAAAAATACAGTCCCTAAATTTGACAGGGGCAAACGAAATAGAAAAAGAAAGAGAGTCCCTAAATTCGATAGTGACAAACAAAACATACGGAAAAAGACAGACCCTAAACCCGACAACAGCAAACGAAAGAAAAATAGAAAGACAGTCCCTAATTTCGACAGCAACAAACGAAACAGAAGGAGAAATACAGTCCCTAAATTCTACGGCGGCAAACGAAACAGAAAGAGAAAGAGAGTCCCTAAATTCGAAGGCGACAAACAAAACAGAAGGAGAAAGAGAATCACTTAATTCGATAGTGGCAAACGAAACAGACGGAGAAATACATACCTTAAACCCGACAACAGCAAACGAAGGAAAAATTGAAAGTTAGTCCCTTAACCCGACAACAGCAAACGAAAGAAAAATAGATAGACAGTCCCTTACTTCGACAGCGGCAAACGAAACAGAAGGAGAAAGACAGTCCCTAAATTCGATAGTGACAAACGAAACAGATGGAGAAAGAGAGTCCCTTAATTCGATAGTGACAAACGAAACATACGGAGAAAGACAGACCCTAAACCCGACAACAGCAAACGAAAGTAAAATAGAAAGTTGGTCCCTTAACCCGACAACAGCAAACGAAAGAAAAAGAGATAGACAGTCCCTTACTTCGACAGTGGCAAACGAAACAGAAGGAGAAAGACAGTCCCTAAATTCGATAGTGACAAACGAAACAGACGTAGAAAGATAGACCTTAAAACCGACAACAGCAAACGAAAGAAAAAGAGAAAGACAGTCCCTAATTTCGACAGCGGTGAACGAAACAGAAGGAAAAAGACAGTCCCTAAATTTGACATTGGCAAACGAAATAGAAAAAGAAAGAGAGTCCCTAAATTCGATAGTGACAAACGAAACATACGGAAAAAGACAGACCCTAAACCCGACAACAGCAAACGAGAGAAAAACAGAAAGACAGTCTGTAATTTCGACAGCAACAAACGAAACAGAAGGAGAAAGACAGTCCCTAAATTCTACGGCGGCAAACGAAACAGAAAGAGAAAGAGAGTCCCTTAATTCGATAGTGGCAACCGAAACATACGGAAAAAGACAGACCCTAAACCCGACAACAGCAAACGAAAGAAAAAGAGAAAGACAGTCCCTAATTTCGACAGCGGCAAACGAAACAAAAGGAGAAAGACAGTCCCTAAATTCGCCAGCGGCAAACGAAACAGAAAGAGAAAGAGAGTCCCTTAATTCAATAGTGGAAAACGAAACAGACGGAGAAAGACAGACCATAAACCCGAAAACAGCGAACGAAAGAAAAAGATCAAGACATTCCCTAATTTCGACAGCGGCAAACAAAACAGAAGGAGAAAGACAGTCCCTAAATTAGACAGCGGCAAACAAACAGAAAGAGAAAGAGAGTCCCTTAATTCGATAGTGACAAACGAAACAGACGGAGAAAGATAGACCTTAAACCCGACAACAGCGAACAAAAGAAAATAAGAAAGACAGTCCCTAATTTCGACAGCGGGGAACGAAACAGAAGGAAAAAGACAGTCCCTAAATTTGACAGGCGCAAACGAAATAGAAAAAGACAGAGTCCCTATATTCGATAGTGACAAACGAAACATACGGAAAAAACAGACTCTAAACCCGACAACAGCAAACGAAAGGAAAATAGAAAGTTAGTCCCTAAACCCGACAACAGCAAACGAAAGAAAAATAGAAAGACAGTCGCTAATTTCGACAGCAACAAACGAAACAGAAGGAGAAAGACAGTCCCAAATTCTACGGCGGCAAACGAAACAGAAAGAGAAAGAGAGTCCCTTAATTCGATAGTGGCAACCGAAACATACGGAAAAAGACAGACCCTAAACCCGACAACAGCAAACGAAAGGAAAATAGAAAGTTAGTCCCTTAACCCGACAACAGCAAACGAAAGAAAAAAAGATAGACAGTCCCTTACTTCGACAGCGGCAAACGAAACAGAAGGAGAAAGACAGTCCCTAAATTAGACAGCGGCAAACAAACAGAAAGAGAAAGAGAGTCCCTTAATTCGATAGTGACAAACGAAACAGACGGAGAAAGATAGACCTTAAACCCGACAACAGCGAACGAAAGAAAAAGAGAAAGACAGTCCCTAATTTCGACAGCATTGAACGAAACAGAAGGAAAAAGACAGTCCCTAAATTTGACAGGGGCAAACGAAATAGAAAAAGAAAGAGAGTCCCTAAATTCGATAGTGACAAACGAAACATACGGAAAAAGACAGACCCTAAACCCGACAACAGCAAACGAAAGAAAAATAGAAAGACAGTCCCTAATTTCGACAGCAACAAACGAAACAGAAGAAGAAAGACAGTCCCTAAATTCTACGGCGGCAAACGAAACAGAAAGAGAAAGAGAGTCCCTAAATTCGAAGGCGGCAAACAAAACAGAAGGAGAAAGAGAATCCCTTAATTCGATAGTGACAAACGAAACAGACGGAGAAAGACATACCTTAAACCCGACAACAGCAAACGAAGGAAAAATTGAAAGTTAGTCCCTTAACCCGACAACAGCAAACGAAAGAAAAAGAGATAGACAGTCCCTTACTTCGACAGCGGCAAACGAAACAGAAGGAGAAAGACAGTCCCTAAATTCGATAGTGACAAACGAAACAGATGGAGAAAGAGAGTCCCTTAATTCGATAGTGACAAACGAAACATACGGAGAAAGACAGACCCTAAACCCGACAACAGCAAACGGGAGAAAAACAGAAAGACAGTCTCTAATTTCGACGGCGGCAAACCAAACAGAAGGAGAAAGACAGTCCCTAAATTCGACAGCGGCAAACCAAACAGAAGGAGAAAGAGAGTCCCTAAATTAGACAGCAGCAAACTAAACAGAAAGAGACAGAGAGTCCCTTAATTCGATAGTGACAAACGAAACATACGGAGAAAGACAGACCCTAAAACCGACAACAGCAAACGAAAGAAAAAGAGAAAGACAGTCCCTAATTTCGACAGCGGTGAACGAAACAGAAGGAAAAAGACAGTCCCTAAATTTGACATTGGCAAACGAAATAGAAAAAGAAAGAGAGTCCCTAAATTCGATAGTGACAAACGAAACATACGGAAAAACATACGGACAGACCCTAAACCCGACAACAGCAAACAAGAGAAAAACAGAAAGACAGTCTCTAATTTCGACAGCAACAAACGAAACAGAAGGAGAAAGACAGTCCCTAAATTCTACGGCGGCAAACGAAACAGAAAGAGAAAGAGAGTCCCTAAATTCGAAGGCGGCAAACAAAACACAAGGAGAAAGAGAGTCCCTTAATTCGATAGTGACAAACGAAACAGACGGAGAAAGATAGACCTTAAACCCGACAACAGCGAACGAAAGAAAAAGAGAAAGACAGTCCCTAATTTCGACAGCGGTGAACGAAACAGAAGGAAAAAGACAGTCCCTAAATTTGACAGGAGCAAACGAAATAGAAAAAGATAGAGAGTCCCTAAATTCGATAGTGACAAACGAAACATACAGAAAAAGACAGACCCTAAACCCGACAACAGCAAACGAAGGGAAAATAGTAAATTAGTCCCTAAACCCGACAACAGCAAACGAAAGAAAAATAGAAAGACAGTCCCTAATTTCGACAGCAACAAACGAAACAGAAGGACAAAGACAGTCCCTAATTTCGACAACGGCAAACGAAACAGAAGGAGAAAGACAGTCCCTAAATTCGAAGGCGGCAAACAAAACAGAAGGAGAAAGAGAGTAACTTAATTCGATAGTGGCAAACAAAACAGACGGAGAAACATAGACCTTAAACCCGACAACAGCGAACGAAAGAAAAAGAGAAAGACAGTCCCTAATTTCGACAGCGGTGAACGAAACAGAAGGAGAAAGAGAGTAACTTAATTCGATAGTGGCAAACAAAACAGACGGAGAAAGATAGACCTTAAACCCGACAACAGCGAACGAAAGAAAAAGAGAAAGACAGTCCCTAATTTCGATAGCGGTGAACGAAACAGAAGGAGAAAAACAGTCCCTAAATTCTACGGCGGCAAACAAAACAGAAGGAGAAAGAGAATCCCTTAATTCGATAGTGACAAACGAAACATACGGAAAAAGACGGACCCTAAACCCGACAACAGCAAACGAAAGAAAAAGAGATAGACAGTCCCTTACTTCGACAGCGGCAAACGAAACAGAATGAGAAAGACAGTCCCTAAATTCGCCAGCGGCAAACAAAACAGAAAGAGAAAGAGAGTCCCTTAATTCGATAGTGACAAACGAAACAGACGGAGAAAGATAGACCTTAAACCCGACAACAGCGAACGAAAGAAAACGAGAAAGACAGTCCCTAATTTCGACAGCGGTGAACGAAACAGAAGGAGAAAAACAGTCCCTAAATTCGACAGCGGCAAACAAAACAGAAGGAGAAAGAGAATCCCTTAATTCGATAGTGACAAACGAAACATACGGAAAAAGACGGACCCTAAACCCGACAACAGCAAACGAAAGAAAAAGAGATAGACAGTCCCTTACTTCGACAGCGGCAAACGAAACAGAAGGAGAAAGACAGTCCCTGAATTCGCCAGCGGCAAACGAAACAGAAAGAGAAAGAGAGTCCCTTAATTCGATAGTGACAAACGAAACAGACGGAGAAAGATAGACCTTAAACCCGACAACAGCGAACGAAAGAAAAAGAGAAAGACAGTCCCTAATTTCGACAGCGGTGAACGAAACAGAAGGAGAAAGAGAATCCCTTAATTCGATAGTAACAAACGAAACAGACGGAGAAAGACAGACTTTAAACCCGACAACAGCAAACGAAGGAAAAATTGAAAGTTAGTTCCTAAACCCGACAACAGCAAAGGAAAGAAAAAGAGATAGACAGTCCCTAATTTCGACAGCGTCAAATGAAACAGAAGGAGAAAGACAGTCCCAAAATTCGACAGCGGCAAACGAAACAGAAGGAGAAAGACAGTCCCTAAATTCGGCGGCGGCAAACGAAACAGAAAGGGAAATAGAGTCCCTTAATTCGATAGTGGCAAACGAAACAGACGGAGAAAGACAGACCTTAAACCCGACAACAGCGAACGAAAGAAAAAGAAAAAGAGAAAAACAGTCCCTAATTTCGACAGCGGCAAACGAAACAGAAGGAGAAAGACAGTCCCCAAATTCGACAGCGGCAAACGAAACAGAAGGAGAAAGAGAATCCCTTAATTCGATAGTGGCAAACAAAACAGACGGAGAAAGACAGACCTTAAACCCGACAACAGCAAACGAAGGAAAAATATAAACTTAGTTCCTAAACCCGACGACAGCAAAGGAAAGAAAAAGAGAAAGACAGTCCCTAATTTCGACAGCGGCAAACGAAACAGAAGGAGAAAGACAGTCCCTAAATTTGACAGCGGCAAACGAAATAGAAGAAGAAAGAGAGTCCCTCAATTCGACAGTGGCAAACGAAACAGACGGAGAAAAACAGATCGTAAACCCGACAAGAGCAGATGAAGGAAAAACGAAAAGTTAGTACCTAAACCCGACAGCAGTAAACGAAAGAGAAAAAAGAAAGAAGTCCCTAAATTCAACAGCGTCAAGCAATACAGAAGGAGAAATACAGTCACTAAATTGAATAGCAGCTAGCGAAACAGAAAGAGAAAGACGGTCCTTCACATAGAAAGAGGAGAAGTAAAACAAAAAGACACTGAAACAAGAATGAGGCAACTCAAAAGAAGAATGAAAGTAGCGATGTTAACAAAAAAAAAAATACGTGCAAGCAAGAGAAAGAATGGGAATAAACAGATGGTGGGACAAAGAATGTAATGAAATGAAGAGACAGAAAGCAGATGAGGAAATGGAGAAACACCTAATAAATAAAGAACTCGATAAAAAAGGGGAGAAGATGTGGGCGTTCCTAAGACTTTGAAGAACTTAACAAACTTGTGGAAATTTAGAACTTTAGGAAACTAAGAATCTGAAACTTGAGGGTTCTGAAATTTCACAATCGGAGAACTTAAAACTGAGAATCTGAGGAGGCTAGGAAGTTAAGAAGTGGTGTAAATGTGTTGCGGGACTAAAGTTCGATTTGATCTCTTATGTGGTTATTGCCCTCCTTGTATGTTCGTATGTTATGTGCTCCTAAACCGGTGAACCGATCGTTATGAAATTTTGACCACAAATAATATTCGCAATGGGAAGTAACATAGGGGGGTTGACGACCTTAATGTGTCACCTCTTTTTCGTAAAAAAATATTTAAAGTTCAAACCGGGCGAAAGTGGTACTATGTGAGATAAATATGTGATAATTTTAGATGTAAAATGTCACTCATCAGTTTGCTGGTGTGGTGAAGTCTCGAAAACGATAGAATGAGATCTTCAACTTCAAGATCTGCTGAAACACCTGAACAACATAGCGTGTATTGAAACGACCATCCTCAATGGAAAATGTAATGGGAAGTTGATGTGCTCATCCCACGGATACCAATTGTCCGATTTGCCTTTCGATTTCAAACGGCTGCAATTTCCAGTGTGCCTTGTTTTCCCAATTACCACCAACAAAGCCCAAGGACAGTCACTGACTGTTACTGGGGTCAATTTGGGAAGGAAATTATATGTTGCTGTCTACAGAGAGGGAACACCGAAAAACTTAAATAAAATACACATTTCAAAATACTGTTGACTAAAAATTCATTACTTGTATAGTTCCTTCAAGACTTATATCGTACGAGAGGAGGCGCAAAAAAACTTGTTTTATTTGTTCCGCACCTGCAGATGAAACAGGCCCGTCTTCGATTTTTTGTTTTATTACAATTTTGATCGAATATGCAGTTTTACACCTACACTTTAAGTTAAGTATCGCCCAAATTAAGACTTAATAAAACAACGTTCAATGGCACTGCATAAATCGAAAGTATTTTTAGTAGAATCGAGCATGTCTTTTACCGAAACCTTAAATTCTGGAGTTCGTCTCTGTCGACCCAATCTTGGCACGCGACGAAACCGGTGCGGCTACCTTTGAGCAACTTTTTTACGTACCTCGAAACTCCACCTTCGTACGATATATCTCTTGAGTTAACAATACGCTTGTCTGTTTCTATGTTCCGAATAGGCTGCTACACCGGTCAACGGATCGATATGAAATTTTGACCACAAATCAAATAATATTCGTCAACAGAAGCATGTAGCAGGAGCTTAATGCCACCAGGATCGGTTCAGTGTTTATCCATCGTGGTTTACCTGTTCGTTGCACCGGTCTATGTTTTACTTTATTTTTGGGGCGTGGCAACGCGCGCCGGGTACCAGATGGTAAATACAAACATAAAAATATATCACCCCGATTCAAAACACACACTTTTATATGAATTTTAATAATTAAATATTGCGCATTTATTGTTAATCAGATCATTGATGACAATGAATATTCCTTGCACGTGATATTCATTTAGTTTTTAAATAAATAATTATGCTTTCTTAAAGCGTTTAAGTCGGTCATAAAAAATGCATAAAACCAATAAACTTGCGGAAAGCATTGGAATAAAACTCAATAAATCCATTTATTCTACATCTCCTTATAATACCATTTATGTTAAGTAATTATTTTCCCTACACATCTTCCATTTTTTTTGTTTGTTAATTATGATTACGTCTAACAATTGACATAAAATTTGGTATACTGTGGAGGACACAGAACTCAAGGTCTGAACAGTCTGAATGATATAACTGCAACCCCCACGCTCTAAAATATGTCAATTCAAAATCAATTTTCATCACCCACTCGACTACAAATGCCACCCTTTAATTCTCCCACATTGTGTTGGCGTACCCACTTACATAATTCACTCTAAATCGATTCCAGGTTCTTCTAGAAGACACAGTAACGAAAGTACGTGCAGCCTGCACGTCCCGTTCGAGCGCCAGCCAACTCCTCAAGTCTTCACCATAACCGGAAATGCTCTCACCAGCAGATCTAAATCTTTAGTTAACATCGATAAGAAAACCGTAGACCAAGATAACTACCTCAATGAGATTGAAGAGAACCCGGGGGCGAATTACAGAAGAGGCTCGTTGCAACCGGAGCAGGTAACTGTGGGGTTTTCTAAATGTCGTGGTGGTAATTGTATTTTAGAGTGTGAAGGATGCATTCGGACCAACGAACGACTTGCCAATGACGCTGCCGGGAACACCCATACCGTCGTTAGTGCAGGACGATACGGATGACGACTTCACCGAGCTGCATCCACCAACACCGGCGGAAAAAGACGAAGTAAGAATTTTCAGTTTTCCACTGTGTAATCTTAATCAATAAGTCTGATAGATCCTCGATCCGGAAAGCCTGTACTTTAGAGATGGAAGGAGGAAGATCGACATGGTGCTGGTTTACGAAGAAGAAGAGTTGGGAGTGATGACGGAAGCAGAGGCTAGAAGGCGCGACAACCGAAGAGTTTTCCAGGTCTGTAGGTCATTGTACTAACGCAAGCCACCAACGTTCTCTCTGACTCCAGGAAAATTTAATCAAAGAGGGACTAGAATTAGAATTGGAGCACAAAGACATTTCATTTGATGGTAGGACGTGGTTCTTAAAAATACATCTCCCGTGGAAAACGAAAACGAGATACGCCTCGGTCATGGGCATGCGGTTACCAATTAAAAGGTTCATCACAATTTCTGTCAAAGCATGGGTGAGTTTTAAGTCGTTGTTTAAAAAAATACGATATTTTTTCCAGGAGGATGAGAAAAATGAGAATAAGAAAGAATCCATTTGGTCGAAACTACAAAAGAAATTTCACGATTTCACGCAATACAACACTGATCTGATTCCGGACGAGCCGTCATTTTATGAGTCGACGAAAGGAGGGGATCGAGAAGAACAGTAAGTCAGTGTTTGTCTATCACGAGGTAATCGAGAAATATTTATTGTTATCATCAGTACAGCCGTTCAGTGGCGGGTAACTAAATTAACGTCAAAACTGCCACTAATTTTAACGGTGTTTAAGGTAAAATTTTATTAAGAAAAATTTATGATGAAATTCTATTTATTTCTGTAACACCCTGTATATTTTGGGGATATTATATAAAATTAGCGAAACAGCAAAATTTTTGATTAAAGAACTAGTATTACATATTATGAGGCTGATAAAATATCAAATCCGCAAATAACCAATTATCAAATTAGCGAAATAACGAAACATTAAATTATGAAAATATTAATTTAGCGAAATATCAAAATACCAAAGTATCAGATTAACGACAAATCACATTATAGCAACATCAAATTAGCGAAACGAGAACGTCATTAAATCTCGAGCTATCAAATTAAGAAAATATGAGTTTTTAAAAATAATAATCTCAAATCAGCGAGATTAACGAAACATCAAAATCTGGAAACTAAATTAATGAAATGGCTAAATGTAGAATTAACTAAATAAAACATCAAGGGCCGGTTTCAACTTTAACTGACAAATAACTGTATAGATACGTTTGTTAAAACCACGACCTTCTTGATAAATTTCACTTTAAACCGGTCTGTACATTGGCTCAGTTCTAGTGTTTCTCCACAAGCGCTGCCTACCCGGCAAAATCCCGCGATTTTTAAAATAAGGAAATAATAATTAAACAAATAATACTTCACATTTAATGGAATTAGATTGAGAGTACCTTTCGCTCGCATTTAATTCTTTGAATTTTAGTATCTGTTGTAGATACTTTGTTCTTGTCTTGTGACTGTTGGTGTTACTTGTTTCAATATTTTCTTGTTCTCGTTGTTGTATTCATATTAATAATTCAACAAAATGCCGCGTATGCATAATAAATGCATCGTGCCTTCATGCCAGGCTTCACTAGCGATTCAGGTAAAACGACATATTTTCAGTTGAATTTAAAAATAATTGTAATAATTGTTTATACAGTACAAGAATTTATTGTGTTGTCTGAGAAAGCACTGGCATGTAATTTTCATTTCAATCCATAAAGAACATCATCGAGAAGAAAACACCTGATGTATTCTGATGCCTTACCTTCCTGCTGATCCGTTACCTTTATTAAAGAAAAAAACCAAACTTATTCTTTACAATACCAGATAAAAAGGTTTCATTATGGGTTCTGCTCTTCAGTATTTAGCAAGAAAAAATAGTTCTCATTTATGTTAAATACGAGCCTGTATGTAACATATTAATAATAATAATAATAATAATTGCTTTATTCCCAACGTGTCAGCACCCAATTACAGGAAATTATACATTGAATACAATAATATGTATGTAATACTAAAAAAAGCTACTAACAATACTAACGATAAAAAAAAAAGTTACTTGCTCTCTTGTAACCGAATTATACAATTTGATAAGTGTGACTCGGTATCATAATTAATATCGCATATTCCTGATATTGAGTTAAATTTCTCACACATAACTGTTACTGGAGACCTGAACAAAGCATTAGTTCTAGAGCACTTCGGATAAAAAGATAGATGCTGTCTTGAGTTGAGGCGAGGGACTACGATATTAATTTGACTTAGCAAAAGGGGACAGTTCAATTTGTTATTTAACAACTTGTACAAAAATTTAACCGCAATGATAGAGCGACGTGTTTCCAGCGATTCATACTTAAATCTAGATAACAATGATTGGTGATCACAACCTCTAACAGGATAAACACCATCAACAACAAATGACAAAAACTTTAATATTACCTACTTGGAAAAATCACAAGCATTTATATCCTATATACTTATTTTTATAATTTACCAAAATATATACTAAAATACACTAGGTCTCATGAGTGATGGAACGAAAAATCAGTGACAAATCTTATCTTTAAGAAACTTGACGCATTATGACAAGTGGAAGCCATATCCGCAACAGAGATACTAAGCGGAAATGAAAACACTAAAACAGTTAATCGCAAGACTTAAAAAATAGGATATTTTGTAAAATAAAAAAATACAAGATTTGCAAAGTTTAGTGAACAATTCGTAATACAGGACCATTGAAGCAATTAAACAAGATGCCTTGAAAAATAATTCACAAACATGCAGTATTTATTTTAGATCAAATTTTAAGTTACAACAAATGAAAGCCAAAATGGTCAGAAATGACCATTCGCCAGTGTGTCATGTGGATGGTTCCTTCACCTAAAGGGTACGAATATTATGTAGGAAATATTTCAGCCGGATTACCCTGCTTAGACGTACTGGAGGCACAAAACCGAGTTTTGAAATGACAGAATTAAAAGGAAACTAGAAGCAGAGGACAGTTGTTTATCTCGTATTGAAGCGTCATATAACATGGCAATTAAAGAAAAACTTCAGTAAAATAGAATGGAGGATAAATTCTATGGATTTTAAAATATGTACATTATAGAGAAAACTGTTGGAAATCAAAACATATTAGCCAACAAAATGCTGTTTTGTTATTCATGGTTTTCTACTAAGTACATAATTCTTGTTGGATACTTTTTTCACAAAAATTTGACAAGTAAAATGCTTTTTGATCTAACAATGAAAATACTATCAGAAATTAAAGCAGCTGGATTTCTTGCAATTCATATTATTCCAGACAGCCACAAATGTAATGTCGAATTGTTCAAGTTGTTTGTAAATGGTAGTAAAACAGCCATTACACAGCAACATGCCTCTCTTTCTGAGCTTTGACTATTGCTATGTTATAAAGAACTGTAGAAACATTTTTCTGGGCCACAACATGCACTCCAGTGAAGGAATTATTTCTTCGAATTACTTGAAAACACTATATGACCTACAACAAAAAACATGGTTATAAAGCCTCTTAAATTTTTAATGAAAAAACACCTTTACCTCTCAAACATGGAAAAAATGAACGTCCATAGAGCTGTGGAAATACTTGCACCCCCTGTATATATAAATCTTTATTTGCCCTACGGGCTTTCTGATTCCTAGACATATACCAGTAAACTTCACAATTATAATAATAAAAAAAACTAAATAAAATTCTCTATTTCTTCTCCCCTCCCCTTTCCTATTCTCCCTTCTCCCTCCCCTTCCATACCTCTTTCATCCATTTCATTTCCCTTCCATCTACATTCAGTATTTCCTCTCTTTCTTTCCTCTCTCTTTGTTTCATCTGACTGCACTCGTTCCACATATGCTCAATCGTCTCTCTTTCCTCATAGCACATTCTACACATTCTTCCTCCATCTTCTGCCCAATACCTATTTTCCCTCTCTTCATTTCCGCACCTAAACCTCGCCATCATCTTTCTTTCTTTCTCGCTCTCCCTCCCCAAATATTTCAGTACTTCCTCGATCATGCATCTTCCGTACTTCCCGTTGTATCTGGAATCTCTAATTCTTTCTCTCCTCTCTTGTCTATCCGTATCCTTATCTCTTTCACTTAGTTCTACATTCATCCACACGCCTCTTTCTCTCAGTCTCTCTATTTCTTTGCTTGCATACCCATTCCTCCTGTAGTAATTCTCCCTATCATTCTCCTCTGAATTCTTATTTTTTTTCTCTCCAGCACTCCTTTAGTATCCTACATTCTTTCCTCCCTTCCATCCTGTCTTCGAACTTGACCGCTCTTTTTCCCGCTTTCACTCTCAACCTATTCCTCTTGCATTCTTCTCTCACTATGTACCCTGGCGTTTCTCTCTCGACCCCTAGCACCCACCTCAGATATTTCTCTTGCACCCTCTCTATCTCCTTTTGTTCTTTCCATCCCCATAACTCTGCTCCGTACAACAACACGCTTTCAATAAGACTTTCAAACATCATCATTCTCCTCTTAAAATCGCCTCCCCACCTTCTCTCTCCTATTCCCCATACACATCCTATCACCTTGTTCGCTTTTCTTGCCAGTTCTCTAATATGTGCCTTATCTGTGGCTCTTTCATTGAACACATACCCCAAGTATTTGAATTCTTTTACTTGTTCTATTACTTCTCCCTCCCACCTCCAATCACTCTCTTCGTTCTTCCTCTTTCTCTTATTGAACACCAGCATTTTTGTTTTCTCTACATTCACTTCTAGTCTTTTCATCTTCACATATTTTCCTAAACTCTTTATCATTTCCTTCATTTCTCTTTCACTCTTTGCCACCATTACCACATCATCCGCAAACGCCAGGCTCCACATTTTTTTTCTACCTACCACACACCCCCCCGCTTGTGCTCTCTCTAACATTCCGTCCATATCTGCCACATACATCGTGAACAACAAGGGGCTGAGCGGGCAAACTTGCCTCACTCCCTTTGTTGTCACAAACCATTCACTTTCCTTCTCCCCTACCTTCACTTTACTTATTGTCTTCTCATATATCTCCTCAACCTTTCTTATCAGCCATTCATTTACCCCTTTCTCCCTCAGGCACTCAAACATCCTCTCTCTGTCCACCTTGTCAAAAGCCGCCTTGAAGTCTACGAATAATGCATACACCCTCCCCCCTTTCTTCTTTAACTCACTCTTCGTCAAATGGTCCAGGATGTATACATTATCCATAGTTCCCCTCCCCTCTCTAAATCCTGCTTGGCTGTCTGGTAATGCTCCCTTTTCCTCTATCTCTCTGCTCATCCTTTCATTCAGAATTGATGCATACAACTTGTACCCTGTGTTTAGGAGAGTTATCCCTCGGTAGTTTTCTACTTTATTTTTCTCACCTTTTTTGTAAATGGGGTTACAAAAATTACCCCCTCTCTCCACCCTACCGGGAATCCTTCTCCCCATTCATTACCTCCACCAGCCTCTCTAGCACTCTTCTCGTCCCATACATCCACGACTCATTCTGTATTCTATCCCTCCCTGGTGCCTTCCCTTTCCTCAGTTTCTTCACATGCCTCTCCACCTCTTCCATTGTAATTTCTTCTCCTTCAGCTTCTACTCGGTTTCTCTTCGTCTCTATTTCCGTTTTCTTTTTTTCCTTTTCTCCCTCCAGCAGCCTCATGAAGTACTCCTCCCACTCATTCATCGTTATCTCCTCGCTCCCATTTTCTTTTTTCTTTCTCTCTCTATTAATATAGTTCCATACCTCCTTCTCTGTTCTTATTGCTTTTATCTCTTCCTCCTCTCTCTCCTTCTTCTGCCTCTTCTTCTCCCTGCATGTCTCTCTGTATCTTTTTTTCGCTTCTAAAAAGCCACTTCTGTTCCCTTTAGTCTTTCTCCACTTTCTTAGTTCTTTTATTGCTACCTTTTTACGTTGCCACATTCTTTGTCCCACCATTTATTCTGTCTTTTTGTTCCTCCACCTCTTACTGTTATTTCTCTTTTTGTCGCTGCTTTTTCCAATATTTCTACCAATTCTTTCTCCATTTTCCCTACTTCTTGTTCTTTAAATCTTGCTTTTTCCAGTCTTCTCTTATACTCTTCCACCCCTTCTTCGTCCCATACTTTACTTATCACCTTCCGCATTTCCTCTATTTTGTCTTCTCCTCCTCTCTTCTCTCTCCTCCTTCCTATACTTATCTCTATAGGCAGATGGTCTGACTCTACTCTTTCCCCTATTTTGAATTCTTCGACTTCTTCCCATGCTTCTTCGTTTACTATTCTGTAGTCTATCACCGTCTCTCCTCTACCGCCTATGTAGGTCCATTCTCCTTCTTCGTCCCCTTGTTTGTTTCCATTCAGCACTTCCCATCCTTTTTCTTCTATCCATTCCATCAACTTCTTCCCTTCCGCGTTTTCTTTCTTGTCTTTAGATTTTCTTTTTCCCTCTCCTCTCTCTTCTTCCCAATCCCTGGCTCCTCTTTTCCCAATTCTCCCGTTAAAATCCCCTCCCAGAAGCAGACATTCTTCCCTGTTGTCTTTTAATGTTTCTTCTATCTGGCTTATTGTTTCTTTCATCTCTTTGCTGTACACTGTCACTATTTTCCACCATTTACTGTCTATTTCAACGTTTCTCACCATGTGACCTTCCTCTTCTCCCTTCTTTTTAGTATTCTCTTTTATTCCTTTTTTTTACCCCTGTTATTATTCCCCCTGCGGCTCTTCCTTTTTTCTTTCCCCTTCTCGCCCCTTGTCATTCCCAAAAATATTCTTCTTTTTTCCCTAGTCCCGCTACATTCCAAAATAGTGCCCTCACCCCTGTTTTTCTCGTTACCTTCTTTGATTTCCCCCTTCCTTCCTTAGTTTCCCTCCTACTTCCTTCTTTGTTTCTTTTTTCCCGTTTCATTGTCCTTTTTACTTTGCCGTTGTCCCCCTTTTTCCCTCCTTCCCTTCTTCTTCTTATTGGAAAACCTCTAGTCTCTCTCCCTTTTCATTCCATCTCCATTGCTCCCCGTCCACTATTAATTTCCTGTATCCCACTCTTACTTCTTTCCCGACTTCCCTTTTTTCCTTCGCCATACTTCTTAGTTTTTTCTGTAAATCTCTTTCTTTCTTTGTGAGGTCGTTGTCTATGTACATCCCCCTTATTTCCCTCTTCTTCCTCAATTTTCCTTTGTGCTTCATTATTCTTTCCTTCTCACCCCATCCCTCCATCTCGACCAATACTTGATCCTTGTTAATCCTGTAACAATCTTTTACTTTACTATCCTCTACATTTTCCTTCAAAAACTTCTCTACATCCTCTTTTTTTACATGACTTTTTCTTTCCACGTCCCATCCTGTTATCACGATGTTGTTCTTCCTCTTTCTTCTCTCTTCGATTTCCATTCTCTCTTCCAGCTTTTCCACTCTCTCCTTCCCATCTCTTCTCCTTCTCTTTAAACTCTTCTCTCTGCCTCTCTATCTCTCTTGAGTTCCTTGTTTTCTCGTCTTATTTCTTTCATCTCCTCCTTCAACTCTTGCAACAGCTCCAATATTTTTTTCTCCATCTCTGTGTCCGTTTCCTTCTCTTTCTCTGATGTCTTCTGTGTTTTCTTTACTCCAGGAGACCTCGCCGTCTTTTTACTTTTTCGAAAAAATTTCTCTTCCTCCTCTTCTTGTTTTTCTGTTCTACCCTCCCCTTTTCTTTTTCTTTTTCTTTCCTCCAGGTAAGAGTCCAGGCTTCCCTGACTGAGCGAGCGGTTTCTATCGTCTTTGTCACGACCTCCTTGATAAGAAGTATGACTTTCAGTCCTACCGGCCCATCGCGTCAGATAAATTTTTGTTTATAACACATGACATTTTGGGGGAGTACAAGTGTGCCATCTATTGAAAATTTGCAATGTTCTAGTATTATTGGTTGCAGAACCTTTTTTTTTTTTTGAAAATTTAAATTCAAACAAAGCAGCGGAGGCATCAGTCAAAGTTGTCAACAAATTAAAGTTTTACACTCGGAATTTTAAAATTCTGTTAGAAATGCCTAGAAATAGAAACTGTTGTGTTACAAATTGTAACTCTCGTGATTTAAATGGTTGTTTTTCGTTTCATTATTTTCCAGCAGATTTAAATTTGTCTCTAAAATGGAGAGAAGCACTAATGAATCACACTGGTAATTAATGCATCTGTAAGAAAATTTAGTTTAACTAGTTCTTTGTAGACTATAATCGGTTATCCCAATATTCAACAGTTTGTAACGCACATTTTAAACAAGAAGATTTCAATCCAACTTTGACTGCAAAACGTCTTGCTTCAGGAGCTGTGCCGTCCATATTTGTAAAATTAAACTTTTGTTTTCTGCCAAAAATAATATAAACATTTTTAGACACAAATAAACAAAGAAGATGAGTTTGTTGAGGATTTTTAGGAATCTCATCTTTATGACAAAGAGACACAAACAAGATCTACTGCACTTCAAATTAAAAATTTGGAATACACAAATAAGTGTTTACGACAAAAATTGAAACGTATTCAATTTCGTTACAATAAAACTAAACAATTACTAGGAATGGAAAAAGAAAAAAACAAAAAACTCTCTGCTGAGAGGAAATGTATAGAGCCTATAAAGAAAGACGCCGGTTACATGAATCCTAAAGCAATTTTATTAATGGATCAAATTAGAAATTATAAAAAACATAAACCAGTATGGTCAGAAACCACCATCCGACAATGTATTGCATGGCGATTCTGCTCCCCTAAAGGGTACGAGTTTCCAAGAAATCATTTGCTAAAATAGACTGATCTGTGAAAGTCAAAATTTAAACCCTTCTGAAAGAATATGTTCTTTGCAAGTCGACGATATGGCCATCAAGGAAAGTGTTAAATATTCAAAAGCAGAAGATCGCATTTTTGGCTTAGAAACTTTACCAAAAAATGAAAATTTTATAAGAAAATCTCCAATTATTGCAAATCAGCTTCTCTGTTTTATTATTCATGGCCTGTCAACAAAATATACAATCCCAGCAAGTTATTATTTTCACAAAAAATTAAGCAGTAAAGAACTGTACGAACTAGCCCAAGAGGTCTTAAAGTTGCTTACTGAATGTGGCTTTAAAGTCATCCGAATTGTGGGAGATAATCACAAAAATCATGTGGCTTTGTTTAAACATTTTGGAAATGGCTCTCTCCAAAATGTAATTCCGCATCCCTTTAACCCGGGTTTAAAATTATTTTTTAGCTTTGACTACTGTCACGCAATAAAAAATGCTCGAAATATATTCCTGGAGCATGATATGGTATCGTCGGATGGTGTTATCTCCTCACAATACCTGAAAGAATTAGCAGAGATGCAAGAGAAATTAATAATAAAGCCAGTTAGGTATTTGAACAAAAAACATCTTTTTCCCAGTAATTTAGAAAAAATGAAAGTGAATCTAGCTGTGCAAATATTTTCACCCGCAATAACTGCTTCTCTAAAGTATTTAGCACACCATGGTGGAACCGAATTCTCGCATTTTCAAGAATGTCTAGGGACAATTAAATATTTGGAACAGATGCACAAATTCTTTAAAGTACACGACGTTAGTAATAGAGTACAACATGTTCGTCAAATTGATATGGACACTGCTCCCTATACAGATACTTCTGACGAGCGACTGACATGGCTAGAAAATGATTTTCCAAATTACATCAAAGATATTCAACATACCTCAATAAGTAAGGGTATGAAGGGGTTGACGAAAGAGACTGCAGAGGCACTAATTTTTACCTCAAAAAGTACGCAATTATGCATAAAATATTTAATAACAGAGCTCAATTTTTTCTACGTTTTGACAAGAAGTTTTAGTACTGACGCCATAGAATCGTTATTTGGCAATATTCGAATGCGTGGTGGTTGCAATGATTTGACCGATTGCAAAGCTGCAAACCATGCAATTAGGCAAATTTGGAGAAGTGCCTTAATAAAAAAAATCAACGCAAGCAACTCTATGTCTCAGATTGACTATATAAGTCATGCAAACCTTGGAGCATTAAAAATTAATACAAATGAAATAAGTGTTACTCTTAGTAATGCAATAATTGGAAAGTTGGAAAACTTAAGTACATTTGTAAGCACGGTATCAAGTTCATGTCACTTAGAATCAGCAGCCACAGCTTTTCTTTGTGGCTATTTAATAAAAAAGATTCAGGACTCTGTGACTTGCGAATTATGTTTGGCACCCTTCAGAAATCCCTTTCCAGAAAGAGCATCTCCACTTTTGGAATTGATATATAATCAAGACCGAGGAAGATTAATCTACCCTAACGAAGGATTTGTAGCGCTAATACAATTTACGGTACAAACAATTGTGGAAATTTTGCCAAGTCTACCGAAAGAAAATGTGGACTTTATTTTGAAAACAATTTTGTTTTCATACCTTAGGAATAACCCCCTTTTTTGTTGTGCTTCTCACTTTAAAATTGTTTGTTGTAAAGTTTTAGATAATTTAATTCCCCCTGTGATAACAAACTTTTGCAATATTCAAAATTTCCAAATTGCAGATAAGAGAACCAACATTCAAAAGAAAAAAAGGAAATTACTAAAATTAAACTGATTTGAACGTTAAAATGTGTTTTTCTTTTACTAGTTTTTAACAAAATTTTGCTTTGTGCATACAAAATAAAGAAATTTATTAATTCAGCGCCCTTAAAAAGAGCTTATATAGGCAACCAATCGTGTACCGTAATGCAGCGCCTCTTCAAAACAAAAAAAATGCCTTGAACTAAAGATACGTCGGGCCGGTAGGACTGAAAGTCATACTTCTTATCAAGGAGGTCGTGGTCTTTGTTCATCCGCTTCCTGTGGCGCCCCCTAGATGTCGTTATCTTCCGGCTTCGCCGATTTATTCTTTTTCCTGACTATATCTCCTCTTCCCTACCCAATTCTTTCTTCCTATCTTTCTCTAATATCTCTTCTCGCTTTTCTCAATATCTTCTCTATTTTTTTCTTTATATCACCTTCTATTTCTCTATTTTTCGCTACTTAACCTCTCTACCGCGTGTTTACCTTCAGCTCGGTAATACAGGAATCCACTTGCACCGCCTGTAACAACTACTCTAAATTATTTAGCCATACATCACAAAGACAAAGTTCTCATGATCTGAGGCAACAGTCAAATTGTTGGAGATGATGTATTCCTTTTTCCTGTGCGCCTTATTTGGCTGTATGGGCTTTAAAATGAAGTTTCACATTGTGTAAATAACATTCAATTACCCTGAAAAAAATAATAGGAAAGTATTAATACAAGAAACGGCGGAGGCCTTATACCGCAAAAAGCACTTCAGAGTGTATCCAGTATTTACTTAAAGATGTTGGAGTTTATTATGTTCTGACAAGAGGATGTCGTTCTGATGCTGTTGAAGCCATGTTCAGCACTTTTTGTATGAGGTGTGGTTTCCAAGATGCAACTGATGCCCAAGCTGCTCACCATGCCATAAAAGGAATAATAATTTGTGGTCTTGTAAAGACAGCCACGTCTGTAAATGTTTCAGAACCTTGTAATTTTTTAAGCCAAGTCGGTCACCTCCATGAACTTGAAGCCTAAAACAATTATCAGATTCATTTAAGAACAAATACACATTCAGGAACGAATTCTTAGAATTTAAAATTTTGAAATTTTTGATTTACATAACATAAAGTATGATAGAATCTGGGTCTGTAGCATTTCTGGAAGGCTACATTCTATAAACAATTCAAGAAAGAGTAATTTGTAAAGCTTATCTGAATAATTTACCAAGAGATGCTGGCAATAATTCTCTGGTGGCCCTCATATACAAGACGGGGGGGCCTTAGATACCCCCACTTATGGTTACTTGTTTGATAAATCAAGTTTTTGTAGGTATGAAAAATTGTAAAATACGTACCTGTAGGATGTAGTCCACGAATAACTGTTACATACCTAATTAAGGAATGCGTAGAGTTTTTGCTTTGCAAGAAAGAAAAGCACAAACATTAGATTGTAGACATTCTCTTAGAAAGATTGTTCGAAAGTTTGACATTGTGCGGTAAAATGTCAATATTTAGATTGCGGCGCAAAACGGCCGGGTAAGTAGCGTCCTCTGCACAATAATTTACTTCAAAAAGAGGTTTAAAGAGAAAATTTATCAAGAAGGTCGTGGTTAAAACAATAGCAACAATTGTTTCTAACGAATAAAAAATATTAATTTAACGAAAAATTAAATAACAGATTAACGAAATAAAGAAAAAGAACTTTAAGACTCAGTATGGCTTCCTCTGTTCTGGAGGATTGATTTCAACCACAGTGGCATTAAAAGAATTAAGTTTTTTTCTTCTCGAAATTATCCCATTGACTTTGTGATTTGTTATTTTAATGTGAACGATCGACCAAGTAGCAAATAGTAGATGCAGGACCAACTTTCTCTCCATCCACAGAATTGTCAACCAATGGAAGTCCTTACAGGCTGTGGTCGTCACACATCCAACGTGAAAATTTAATATACTTGACAATCTAAGACTTTAGGAGACAAATTCCTTTGCCTTGTCCAGCATATGCACCTTTGGCTCATATTCATCGCCAATGCGGCACTGAAAGTAGTATATCAAATCCGTTGTGGAGAACGAAAGGTGCCGAATATTGTATTGTACTGTATTGTACTCTGGGGTCGTAGGGCTATTCAGCCTTTAAAAACGTCAGCCATCGTTGATCTTTTGTTCAACCCTACTCGCATCTATGTTCTTAGGCATCCCACTTTCTTTGCTAGTTCAGGATGTCACTAAGAGACGTCTTCTTCACTTCTTCAGGTGTCAGTCTAACACTTTAGAAGTGATTAAGCCTTAGCTTAGCTAATGCGTCGTACCTGCAGAGTACGCGTTCGGCTGTTTCTACTTCCAAATTGCATACTTCACTGTCTACTAGTCCCACATTAAGATGGTGTCTTACAGGGCAGTGACCTGTTGTCGCAGGAACAAGGTTTCCACCAGGTGACGGATGGGGTCCGCGACTCCTCGGTGGTGAAAACGTTGCCGGAGACATCGACCGACGTCGAAGGGGGTTGTCGGTCAGAGCGGATGCTCGACCTGGTGCTCTGCGCCTCGACGTAGTGGTCCACCGGACCAGCAGGGTTTGGGGTCGACGAGTTGTTAAAGAGAAGACATCAGTTGGTTTTTGAATGCACTTTATTCAGACACAAGGTCCGAATAGAACTCCCTTCCAACCAGAAAGTGGCCTGCCTTTATACCTGCGACGGGGTAAAACCCGATCGCAGGTGGCGTCCTGCTTTCTGATTGGCTGCAGTCTATTCTTACTTAAAACTAACATTTAATAAACTTAAATCTACTTAAAACTAAACTTAAACTATAACGCGAGCGCTAAACTATACTGTTATACTACTTATAACTAACCACTCGCGACTCAAAGCGTAAAAAACGCTTTATCGCGAGAGCGCGGAAGTGGGAGGGCCAAGCGGTAGACAGTATAAAGGTAAACCTTCCGCTACTATCGCACGCTCGCTCCCTGTTGCAACCTCATGCTATGCCGCAACAGAAAGCGTGGTGTTTAGATCCAAACTTATTTAACTAATGCTAAATCTTAAAATTAAACACTACACTAACGAAAATCCGGCCGCGAATTCGTTCGCGAAGTAGAAGTGACGTCCGCGACGTCGTTCTCCGGGTTCCCAGAGGTGGATGGCCTTGGTAAAGCTGAAATCCGCGGTTGCCCGCGGTTTCGGGGCGTGGCGAGCTGAGCTCGCGGGTTTGGCGGGTCCCTCCCGTCGTGGTGGGTCGTGGTGGGTTGGTGGGCTGGTGACGTGGTGCTGCTGGTCCGTCTCGGGAGGTTCGCAGGGGCTGTCCGGCGGTGTCTCGGTGGCTTCTGCTGATGACCTCCTGGGATGCGGTGTCGGCGATCTGAATCGACTCAGCGGCCCGTCCCATGTCACCGTTCGTTTCGGCGGCCGCTGCTGGTGGTAATGCGGCGGTTTCGGGGACTCCGGGTACCTGGTACTCGCTACCGGGGGCTACAGGGAGATAGGTCTCCACCTGCGAAGAAGTCCTCTTCGACCTGCGGTTCTGCCGCTTCTTCTTGCGCTTCTGGGGGGTGCCGCGGCCGACTCCTGGTTCGGCCGTCATGGCGCCGCAGAACTCTCGCTGCCGTGGTTTACTTCCTCGGCGCAGGTCACGGTCGGAAACCTCTTCGTTGGGCGACCCATCCTCGTTGTAGAGGTAGCCCATATCTCCGTCGTAGTCACAGCGGCCTTTTGTAGTGGTCCAGGGAGCGGGATTCTCGTCGGCGTACGGTTCGTGTTGTACACCGTACATGTCGTACTCGCCCTTGTACGCCCTTCTGAGTGCGTCGTAGACCCCTTCGACGTGCCTTTGGCCCTCCAGGAGTGGTTTAACTTCTCCTGGGACGAGGTCGATGGACCGGAGGATGTAGGTGACGCACGTTCTCTGGACTTCTTCGCCGCCGCCTTCCCGGCGGATGTAAAAGTCGACGTCCCTGCGGAGGTCTTTAATGAATTCCTCGGGGTAGTCCCCGAAGGGAAACCACGGAACGCAAAAGGTCGGCGGGTCTCCCGGTCTCCAGGTCTCCAGGTTCTCGTAGGCGCACTCCTCCTCCGGATGTGATGCTTCGAGTGGCGGTACGTTGAGTTCCTTGTCGGACTCGCCGTCGTACGCCCTCTTCAGAATGACCCAGGCCTCCTGGACGTCGGTGTAACCCTCCATCTGTCGCCTCAGCCTATCTGGGATGTCGTCGATGAATCGGACGGCGATGGCGGCGTCCCTCTCCGGGTATGAGTTGTTCCACCTGAGGTAGTCTTCACATTCGTAGAAGAAGGTCCCGGGGTACGCCCCGAAGCGCAGCCGTGATGGTGGAAGACCCATAGGTTCCATCGTGCTTTTGTCGGGCCAGGTGGTACTTGGTGGTGTTGCTGATGTCTTCTGTTGTCGTATGGTCGCCCCCTACTGGTTGGTGTGGGCGGTCCTCCGTCGTAGCTGGTGCACCAGGTTGGTGCTAACTTCCTTCTCTCTCCTCTTCGACGCGGTTTTTAGTTTGGGGTTCCCCCAGGTGCTATTCTGGAGAAGAGCCCCACGTTGGGCGCCACGTGTCGCAGGAACAAGGTTTCCACCAGGTGACGGATGGGGTCCGCGACTCCTCGGTGGTGAAAACGTTGCCGGAGACATCGACCGACGTCGAAGGGGCTTGTCGGTCAGAGCGGATGCTCGACCTGGTGCTCTGCGCCTCGACGTAGTGGTCCACCGGACCAGCACGGTTTGGGGTCGACGAGTTGTTAAAGAGAAGACATCAGTTGGTTTTTGAATGCACTTTATTCAGACACAAGGTCCGAATAGAACTCCCTTCCAACCAGAAAGTGGCCTGCCTTTATACCTGCGACGGGGTAAAACCCGATCGCAGGTGGCGTCCTGCTTTCTGATTGGCTGCAGTCTATTCTTACTTAAAACTAACATTTAATAAACTTAAATCTACTTAAAACTAAACTTAAACTATAACGCGAGCGCTAAACTATACTATTATACTACTTATAACTAACCACTCGCGACTCAAAGCGTAAAAAACGCTTTATCGCGAGAGCGCGGAAGTGGGAGGGCCAAGCGGTAGACAGTATAAAGGTAAACCTTCAGCGGCTGGCGCCATTTACCGCTCGACTTCGGCTACTATCGCACGCTCGCTCCCTGTTGCAACCTCATGCTATGCCGCAACAGAAAGCGTGGTGTTTAGATCTAAACTTATTTAACTAATGCTAAATCTTAAAATTAAACACTACACTAACGAAAATCCGGCCGCGAATTCAATTCATCCAACACTGTGAATAGGCCTGTAATGAGAATAAATTCCTTCTTGGGTAAGAAGAGAAGCTTTTTAACATTTTGTGGCGAGTACTTTTTCCCATTTTTGAACTGTCGTCTAAATGCGTGTCTTGGTTAGGCCACAGAACGGTTCATTTCCTATGGTAGAAGCTTCTGCGTCTTGTCTAGCAAGTTTGTCGGCGTTGGCTTAAGCATTTCCCGCATGTCCGGGTACCCAACTTAGAGTTACTTTGTGGTTTCTACCCAGTTCTTTGAGGGACTGTCTGCACTCCCAGGCGACTAAGGATTTGGTACTGTGTCCTTTAAGTCCGTTAATCGCAGCTTGACTGTCAGACAGTATATAGATTTGTCTGCCCTTCATCTTTCTGCCTAAGCATTCTTGGGCACATATCTATCGCAAGTATCTCAGCTTGTTCAGTCTTTGATCCATCTGTGTACCAGATAGAAGAGCTTTGACCTATTGGTGCTATTTGACTTCTTGCCATGTGGCGGTCTTTAATGACCACTTCATATGGTAAGTCAAAGTCAAGCGTTTTTGGATTAGCCCTATTCCAATTTGTTTTTTGATTAACCTCCAGTTAACGGCACTAGATGCTGCCTTTAATTTGCAAATACATTATTACGTTGAAGAGGGAGGTTTAGGTTCCTCAGCAATGGGCTTGGAGTGGCTCTTAGACTTGGTTTGGGATTTGGTTTCCTCCCCTGTACCGAGTTTTTGGTCGGTTTGTTGGGGGGTTGACCCACGTTCCTCTGCGCCGCCTTTGAAGTCGACTGCTGAGCCTCTTGAGCTTTTTCGGATTTGCTCTTCTTCGGCCGTAGTTGAACTTGCCCGAATTTGTAGCTAACCCGATAGCTCATTTTCTTCAGTAACTACTGATAAAGTTACCTCCAATGTATCCACGGCATTCCTCCGTAGTACTCTGGAGGCACTGAGGCACTGAGTTGCTCGTTTTGTCCCTGTGATTTTTTCAGTTGGGTACTCCTGGCTCCCCGGTAGATATCCCAAAAGAATCTCAGTGTGAGGCGTTTCCTCCTCTTCCATTGTCTTGAGGGATGCACCTTCCCAAGGCTTTAGCTTGGACTGTATGCCTCTTAGCCACTCCATGGTGGCTGTATCAACACACGTAAGACTGAGCCAGCCTGGTCTTTTTTGTATGTCGAGGAAACGAGGCTTTACTGTTGCCTCTTTCTTCTTCTCCACTATTTTCTACAGAATACTCTCTTGTATGGCCTCCAACTGTTCCACTGTTAGCAGAGATTCTGGAACTACTTTTACCCGAGTCCATTTCGAACTCTGGCTCAAACCTTGCTGTCCATTGGGTTCAGCGCGAGTGTTCTAGCTTTTTCAGCCGGAACACCTTTTCCCAGGTAAAACTTAAACCTCTTGCAAGCAGTTCCGCTTAGTCTTACCCTTGCTACCTTTAAGTTAAGGTTGTTGAGGGCATTTTTGACTTCTTCGTCACTGCTTGCAAGTAGAGTATCTTCGGTACAGTCAGGTCAGGTCAGGTCAGGCAGATAGTGTAGTCTAACTCCTCTAACTAGATGTTTGCAATTGGGTTCTCAGCGCCTGCTGAGAATAATGTTCGCACTAAGCAGCAGGAAAATTGGACAAAATATCAAGACCCGCTATTTATTCTCCGCACGCTCTACACAACTTATACGGTGAATCTGGTGGTTCTAGTAATTGGGTGCATGGGAGGCATCAAGGCTTTGTTCATCCCTAATCTCATCATTACCGCCTGCCAAAAGCCGAAGAAGCTCCTGCGGACGGAAGGCAGAAGACAGAATCTTGGGGTCGTCGAGTTTGCTCAGGACACATGGTTGTCTGTATTCGTAGCTCCCATGGTTTAAGAAGAGGAACTTCGTTAAGGTCGGAATCACGAGGATTTCCTTCTGGTGGACTTAAAAAATAATAATAATCAGCTCTTGAATTGTTATGGGTGGGTTTTGTGTTCGTAATATTGCTTCACTAATCGTTCTCCACAAGCCAAATCTAGATTCGTCGAAAAAATTACGATTTTCCCTAATAAGTCTAATAAGCCTAATAATCTTCTATTATACAAAATTGGCTATGTAGGGATTCTTTCTGCATTTGCAACTTTTGGACGCCCATCACTTGGTCTTCTATTCTTATTTCCAGTCTATTGGAACGATCACACTGTGATAACAGATGATTTGGTTATGTGTTGCTGAAATTTAGTGATTTGACCAACCCTGTTGATCCAAGGCGATTATCCTTGCCCTATCAAAATCCAAAATTTGGTGGCAGGGCATTTTTCGACAAACGCAGTTTTTCTTTTTTTTTGGGATTTACACCACATTGACAAATTTTAACAAATGAGTTGCTACCAGTAGACGATAATATTATTGACTGTTTTCAAAAATCGCAAATTTGTGTGTAATTATTCCCATAAAAAACAATCCTGTATTACCGACTGATGCAAAAACACGTGGTGCAGATAAAAGGAGAAGAGAGATACGAACGAAAGGTAGGAAGTGAATAAAGGGGTTGGAGAAAAAATATTTTATTTATTTTATACCATATTTTTATCAATACTAGAATGGCAGCGACATTAGATTAGACATTAGCTGCATTCCTGGAAGAAAAGAAAAATAGGGACGAAACAAGAAGACAAGAAGAGGAAGTAGAGAGGATATTTTAAAATGACTAAAATAACAGCAAGATCGTCAGACAATGAAATGGATCATGGTGTGACGCTTATTACGGTCTTCTTCAGTTTTTTAACGTGGTATGCTCCACGTGATCACATGGAGCTGGGTGTTACATATGCTGCCTTTAGTGGTTACACAGTCTCTCTCCGTTCATGCGGTGTTTACGCAGGGTCTTTCTCCGGAGGGGAACTGCGGCGGCTGGCGGCGGAGGCGGGTGTGGGGTGGCTGGGTCTTGTCGCTGTTTCCAGCCAACCGAAGAGCCACTAGGACTCCCGCAGAGTGACGGAAAACAGCAGATCAACCCCGTGCACGAGAAGCTGGTTGCGACTGAGGAGCGGCTAGGCCTTAGTGTGAACCAATTTCCTGTGCAGTCAGTCGGAGTATTCAGGCCTTCCCCGTCCTGTCGGCGGTGGTGGGAGGCTGGTGCTTCCGCGGATGGTCTCTAACTTTTCTTTTAAGAGTTCTAGGGGGTCGGGTTCTTCAATGTCTCTCTCTCCTTCTTCGGGTTCTTCTTCCAAGGTGAACTGGTGGATTCATCCTGCTAGAGGTCGACCTTTTATAGACCACGTAGTGGAAGAGCTGCGCCGCAGTGACGTCGAACTGATGCGTGCTCCTGAGTCTGCTCCACGGGTCGAAGGAGGCTAGGGGCGGTATGGAGGATCCTGGACGTCGGCGTCACGAGCGCGCTATTTCAATCAGTGACTGGGAGCAAGAATGGTTTTGATATGGCACCGGGAAGTATTTTATACGGTGTCGGGAAACATTAAAAATTCGGTAAAGTCGTCCCAATGGATAAGTTGGAAGGAATAAAAAGGAAACTAAACGAAGAAATGAAGGGGACACGAAGAGATTAGGAGAGAAATTGAAAGGCAAAGAGAAGAATTTAAGGAGAAAGAGAAGAAACAGAATGGAGAGAGAAACAGGTTCAGAGAGAAAGTGACACAGCTGGAAGGAAAAGTGTAGTATGAGGAAAAAAGAAGGAGGAAGGACAATTTTGTGATAACAGGATGGTCTGAAGATAGCAAAAGAAAATAGCAGGCCAAAGAAGGGATAAAGTGCATTTTCCTTTTTGAGCCTCAATTAACTAAACTTAATAAATACGCATTAATTATTATTATTATCATATCATTGAAGAAGTTGTTTGCGAATATTTCATTGGGAGAACTAGTCGTAAAACATCGGTAAAGGCGGGAGGGGAGAGGTGTAAGAGGGGTCAGGCCCATCTGTCCCCAAATCAGATCAATCACTTTTTAGAAGAAATAATTTATGAAGTTTTGAAATTTTGGTTATGAACTCCCAGTAGGGACCCAAATAAAGATCCGAAGAGTTCCCACCTCCCGCGCTGAAAACTGTACTCAGTTTCCAAAGTCATTTTTGAGCACTGGGTGGGAAACTTCATGAGATCAATTTTATGCAGAGTTGAATGCAGAACGTAAGTCCCATAACATTTTCTCGTCGGAGCTACCGTTTACGAAAAAAATGCAGAAAAGCTTTATGAGGTCAAGCTCGGGGGCGCTTTTTTGGGAAAAGGGTATCTTTATGAGTTCACAAGCAAAATTTCAAAACATGTTCTTCTATTCGGCGTTTTTTCGTCTAATTTGCTTGAACTATATTATCAGACCGCTTATAATTATTAATAACGACTAGCCATCATTAGTAGTAAATAATTCGATGAAACTTTGAACAGTTAAAAATACATTACAAACGAACCACTTCGATAAGCCCTGACCTGCACAGCATCCAGACGTCAACCTGCAACAAAAAAAAAATAATTAGGTGCAATTGAGATATAACGAAAAAGCAAAAAGTAAAATTAACGATATGAACGAAATTACAAAATATAATAAATACCAAAATTAACGAAATGGCAAAATATCGGACTAAATATATTAATTACCACCAACAAAATCAACAAAATGAATTAACAAAAGATCAAATTAACGATATACCTAAATGTCAAATGAAAGAAATAACATGATATTAAATTTAGACAATGTCAAATTTAATGATATGCGAAATATCAGATTAACGAAATATCAAAATATCAAATTAAGGAATTATCAAAATTTCAGATTCACCAAGAATCAAATCAAAAAGATGCCAAATGTTAAGCTGACAAAAAAGCAACATCTAATATCAGCGAAATAGCAAAACGTGAAATGAACGAAATATCAAAATATTATATCAAATCTTCAAAATTACCAAATACCAAATTATCAAAATATCAGATTGATGAAAGAGAAGAATATCTTAATAACGTAAGTTTCAATAACGATAAATAGCAAAAGGAATAAATATACACGAATATATCAGGCTGTCGAAAGAGAAAAATATGAAAATGAAATGGTAATACATATCTATAAAGAATTGAGGAAATATCAAATTATCAAATTCATGAAATATCCTGCTAAGGGGCGTCAAATTTATCAGAAACCCCTTAACCAACCACAATTAACAAATAATAACAACACGTCGAAGAAAAATTTGTTTAAAATTCCAAAACCGCAATTAATACCAAAACGCAAAATTTATTTCAACGAAGTTGCATAGCTTCAGTGGTAACCTCTAAATAATTCCTTCCTATGGCCTTCTAATGAAGTCGCGAAGGGGGCCATGTGGGGCTAAGAAGTCCTCTTTATGGGACAAAGTATTGTCACAAGGGAAAATTGCATTTAGGCGCACTCCTGAAGGCACTGGACAGTCGACAGAAATATAATCTCCTCTCCACTACAAAGAGATGGAAATGACCTTTTCTCTGGGAGACGCTCAGCGCATCTCCCCGAATTCCGTGCCGGCGGTCTTTATAAGAGTAATTTCTCAGTAGCATAAAAAAGTATTCAAAAATGTATGTATTTATTTGAGCACATTTTTTCACCCTCTGTTCTTGGGTTTTTATTGTTTATATTTTTTGCGTCTTCAATCCCAGTGTTGCCGCTGCTATATAAAATGTCACAGTTTTATCAGTATTTTTTTTGCAGATTTGTGGTCAAAGACCGAGTAACCAGCTATTCCAGTGCACAAAGGAGCCTTATTGTCATGCAAATATTACTGCGAGTGAAATTCGATGACACCGATAGAGTCGGAATAAGACGTCTTCTAAACGATAATACGTATCTTGCCTGTTTTCCGCTTCACGAAGGACGCTGGGAAAGAAACCAGAGTGATGGTAGAATTCTAGACAGACGAGTATGTATCTGCGGGTACTTATCTTCACTATAGTTTTCGCTTTCAGAAACTTTATCTTGAGTGGGCGCGGCCAGGGACTTGGGCAAAAAAGCAACCCCTCTGTTTAGTCCGAAAGTACTTCGGGGACAAAATAGCTTTATACTTCTGTTGGTTGGGCTTCTACACTAAAATGCTGATTCCGCCGGCCATAGTCGGTACTTTATGTTTCCTGTATGGACTCTTGACTATAGATAGTCATGACAACATTCCGACGTGAGTTGCCACGTAGTGTCGTTAAAATTAGTTAAACACATTATAATATGTAGAAAAGAGATCTGCGATCCATATGGTCCCGGAAACATAACTCTTTGCCCTTTATGCGACAAAGCCTGCAAGTATCAAAAACTTATCGACAGCTGCAAGTTTGCCCGACTCACTTACCTCTTCGACAACCCAGCGACGGTTTTCTTTGCCATCTTCATGAGTCTCTGGGGTAAAAAACTCATCAATCCATAAACAGTTTTCAATAAAGTGCTTACAGCGACGGTGTTTTTGGAACTGTGGCGACGTAAACAAAGCGTCATTCAGTGGGAATGGGATCTACAAGGTTTCGAACAAGACGAAGAGCCCCGACCGGAGTTTGAAACCAGCGTGAAAACCTATCGGACCAATCCCGTGACGAGAGAGAAAGAGGCGTATCTGCCGATGCGAGCAAAGGCCTTCAAGTTTTTAGCCACAGGTTCTGCTGTATTTTTCATGGTACGTATCCATAAAGTTTCGTTGCTGGTTTAATGGGAATATTTTACAGTTAGTGGTAGTTTTGTGTGCTGTCCTAGGAACAATAATTTATAGGTTGTCTCTCGTCTCCGTCATATATGGAGGTGGGGGAACTTTCCTCAAAAGACATGCCAAAATCGTGACGTCTGTCTCAGCCGCCTTGATGAACTTGATAATAATCATGTGCCTAACGAGAGTAAGTACATCTAATTAAAAAAATTGACGAGTGAAATTACAAATTCTTGAAAAATTAAATAAGTTTAATCTAATTTCGTTTTTCTAATTCAGTTTTGTTTTAAAACTGAACAAAAGCGTACAGAACTCCGCAAAAGTGACATTCAATTCCGTCTTACCACAAACCGCCAAAGTCCGGAGATCATGCTGGTATGAAGTACCAGTTGACAGGACCAAAAGTAAATGATTAGGAAATCGCATTTGAATTATTCTCAATTATGATTGAGCTCAGATTTTCAATCAACAAAATTTGCGCCGTTATCTGAATGGATCTTAATGGAGTTTAAAAGACGCCAGAAATGCGTCTGTTGTGAAATGCAAACTTCGTTCGGGAAAATCTGCAGGCTCTTGTGGCTTATCATTCTCTTACTTTCTTTCAGAAATTAATTCGAACAGTTTCTCTTATTTATTCGATCTGTTTTTGAACTTATTTAGTGAAATTCAACTCCATAGAGACTCCAAAGCGTGTCTTTCGACTATTTCAAGAAATGATCAAAAATGGTGGTGGCGCTGAGCAAATTTAAATTCCCAATATATTCAAAAGCGATCCGTTACTATTTCTTTTCCTTATTTGAGACGCTTTCGACACTATTTAATGAGATTCAACTCCATAGACACTCCAAAAATTGTCTTTCCCATATTTCAAAATAACAGCAAAAATGGCGGACGCGCCGAGCAATTTTAAACTAGCAATATATTCAAAAGCAATTGGGGACTGTATCCTTTCTGTAGTTGAGTTGTTTTTGACCTTATTTAATGAGACTCGACTCCATAGAGACTCCTAAAAGTGCCTCTCCCTTATTTCGAAATATCAGCAAATATGGTGGAGGCGCTGGGAAATTTTAAATTCCCAAAATATTCAAAAGCAGTCCGGTCTGGTTTCTTTTATTTACTCGATCTGTTTTTGAACTTATTTAGTGAAATTCTACTTCATAGAGACTCCAAAGCGTGTCTTTCGACTATTTCAAGAAATGATCAAAAATGGTGGTGGCGCTGAGCAACTTTAAATTCCCAATATATTCAAAAGCGATCCGTTACTACTTCTTTTCCTTATTTGAGACGCTTTTGACATTATTGAATGAGATTCAACTCCATAGACACTCCAAAAATTGTCTTTCCCATATTTCAAAATAACAGCAAAAATGGCGGACGCGCCGAGCAATTTTAAACTAGCAATATATTCAAAAGCAATTCGGGACTGTTTCCTTTCTCTAGTTTAGTTGTTTTTGACCTTATTTAATGAGACTCAACACCATAGAGACTCCTAAAAGTGTGTCTCTCTTATTTCGAAATATCACCAAATATGGTGGAGGCGCTGGGAAATTTTAAATTCCCAAATTATTCAAAAGCAGTCCAGTCTGGTTTCTTTTATTTACTCGATCTGTTTTTGAACTTATTTAGTGAAATTCAACTCCATAGAGACTCCAAAGCGTGTCTTTCGACTATTTCAAGAAATGATCAAAAATGGTGGTGGCGCTGAGCAACTTTAAATTCCCAATATATTCAAAAGCGATCCGTTACTATTTCTTTTCCTTATTTGAGACGCTTTCGACACTATTTAATGAGATTCAACTCCATAGACACTCCAAAAATTGTCTTTCCCATATTTCAAAATAACAGCAAAAATGGCGGACGCGCCGAGCAATTTTAAACTAGCAATATATACAAAAGCAATTGGGGACTGTATCCTTTCTGTAGTTGAGTTGTTTTTGACCTTATTTAATGAGACTCGACTCCATAGAGACTCCTAAAAGTGCCTCTCCCTTATTTCGAAATATCAGCAAATATGGTGGAGGCGCTGGGAAATTTTAGATTCCCAAAATATTCAAAAGCAGTCCGGTCTGGTTTCTTTTATTTACTCGATCTGTTTTTGAACTTATTTAGTGAAATTCAACTCCATAGAGACTCCAAAGCGTGTCTTTCGACTATTTCAAGAAATGATCAAAAATGGTGGTGGCGCTGAGCAACTTTAAATTCCCAATATATTCAAAAGCGATCCGTTACTATTTCTTTTCCTTATTTGAGACGCTTTCGACACTATTTAATGAGATTCAACTCCATAGACACTCCAAAAATTGTCTTTCCCATATTTCAAAATAACAGCAAAAATGGCGGACGCGCCGAGCAATTTTAAACTAGCAATATATTCAAAAGCAATTGGGGACTGTATCCTTTCTGTAGTTGAGTTGTTTTTGACCTTATTTAATGAGACTCGACTCCATAGAGACTCCTAAAAGTGTCTCTCACTTATTTCGAAATATCACCAAATATGGTGGAGGCGCTGGGAAATTTTAAATTCCCAAAATATTCAAAAGCAGTCCGGTCTGGTTTCTTTTATTTACTCGATCTGTTTTTGAACTTTTTTAGTGAAATTCAACTCCATAGAGAAGCCAAAGCGTTTCTTTCGACTATTTCAAGAAATGATCAAAAATGGTGGCGCTGAATATCTTTAAATTGCCAATATATTCAAAAGCAATTCGGGACTGTTTCCATTCTGTAGTTGAGTTGTTTTTGACCTTATTTAATGAGACTCAACTCCATAGAGACTCCTAAAAGTGTCTCTCCCCTATTTCGAAAAATCACCAAATATGGTGGAGGCGCTGGGAAATTTTAAATTCCCAAAATATTCAAAAGCAGTCCAGTCTGGTTTCTTTTCTTTATTCGACCTATTTTTGAACTTATTTAGTGAAATTCAACTCCATAGAGACTCCAAAGCGTGTCTTTCGACTATTTCAAGAAATGATCAAAAATGGTGGTGGCGCTGAGCAACTTTAAATTCCCAATATATTCAAAAGCGATCCGTTACTATTTCTTTTCCTTATTTGGGACGCTTTTGACATTATTTAATGAGATTCAACTCCATAGACACTCCAAAAATTGTTTTTCCTATATTTCAAAATAACAGCAAAAATGGTGGACGCGCCGCGCAATTTTAAATTAGCAATGTATTCAAACAATTCGGGACTGTTTCCTTTCTGTAGTTGAGTTGTTTTTGACCTTATTTAATGAGACTCAACTCCATAGAGACTCCTAAGAGTGTCTCTCCCTTATTTCCAAATATCAGCAATTATGGTGGAGACGCTGGGAAATTTTAAATTCCCAAAATATTCAAAAACAGTCCGGTCTGGTTTCTTTTATTTACTCGATTTGTTTTTGAACTTATTTAGTGAAATTCAACTTCATAGAGACTCCAAAGCGTGTCTTTCGACTATTTCAAGAAATTATCAAATATGGTGGAGGCGCTGAGTAACTTTAAATTCCCAATATATTCACAAGCGATCCGTTACTATTTCCTTTCTTTATTTGAGACGATTTTGACATTATTTAATGAGATTTAACTCCATAGACACTCCAAAAATTGTCTTTCCCATATTTCAAAATAACAGCAAAAATGGTGGACGCGCCGCGCAAATTTAAATTAGCAATGTATTCAAAAGCAATCCGGGACTGTTTCCTTTCTGTTGTTGAGTTGTTTTTGACCATATTTAATGAGACTTAACTCCATAGAGACTCCTAAAAGTGTCTCTCCCTTATTTCGAAATATCACCAAATAGAGTGGAGGCGCTGGGAAATTTTAAATTCCCAAAATATTCAAAAGCAGTCCAGTCTGGTTTCTTTTATTTACTCGATCTATTTTTGAACATATTTAGTGAAATTCAACTTCATAGAGACTCCAAAGCGTGTCTTTCGACTATTTCAAGAAATGATCAAAAATGGTGGTGGCGCTGAGCAACTTTAAATTCCCAATATATTCAAAAGCGATCCGTTACTATTTCTTTTCCTTATTTGAGACGCTCTTGATATTATTTAATGAGATTTAACTCCATAGAGACTCCAAACATTGTCTTTCCCATATTTCAAAATAACAGCAAATATGGTGGACGCGCCGCGCAATTTTAAACTAGCAATATATTCAAAAGCAATTCGGGACTGTTTCCTTTCTGTAGTTGTGTTGTTTTTGACCTTATATAATGAGACTCAACTCCATAGAGACTCCTAAAAATGCCTCTTCCTTATTTCGAAATATCACCAAATATGGTGGAGGCGCTGGGAAATTTTAAATTCTCAAAATATTCAAAAGCAGTCCAGTCTGGTTTCTTTTATTTACTCAATCTGTTTTTGAACTTATTTAGTGAAATTTGACTCCATAGAGAGTCCAAAGCGTTTCTTTCGACTATTTCAAGAAATGATCAAAAATGGTGGTGGCGCTGAGTAACTTTAAATTCCTAATATATTCAAAAGCGATCCGTTACTATTTCTTTTCCTTATTTGAGACGCTTTTGACATTATTTAATGAGATTCAACTCCATAGACACTCCAAAAACTGTCTTTCCCATATTTCAAAATAACAGCAAAAATGGTGGACGCGCCGCGCAATTTTAAATTAGCAATATATTCAAAAGCAATTCGGGACTGTTTCCTTTCTGTAGTTGAGTTGTTTTTGACCTTATTTAATGAGACTCAACTCCATAGAGACTCCTAAGAGTGTCTCTCCCTTCTTTCGAAATATCACCAAATATGGTGGAGGCGCTGGGAAATTTTAAATTCCCAAAATATTCAAAAGCAGTCCAGTCTGGTTTCTTTCATTTACTCGATCTCTTTTTGAACTTATTTAGTGAAATTCAACTCCATATGGAGTCCAAAGCGTGTCTTTCGACTATTTCAAGAAATGATCAAAAATGGTGGTGGCGCTGAGTAACTTTAAATTCCCAATATATTCAAAAGCAGTCCGGTCTGGTTTCTTTTATTTACTCGATCTGTTTTTGAACTTTTTTAGTGAAATTCAACTCCATAGAGAAGCCAAAGCGTTTCTTTCGACTATTTCAAGAAATGATCAAAAATGGTGGCGCTGAATATCTTTAAATTGCCAATATATTCAAAAGCAATTCGGGACTGTTTCCATTCTGTAGTTGAGTTGTTTTTGACCTTATTTAATGAGACTCAACTCCATAGAGACTCCTAAAAGTGTCTCTCCCCTATTTCGAAAAATCACCAAATATGGTGGAGGCGCTGGGAAATTTTAAATTCCCAAAATATTCAAAAGCAGTCCAGTCTGGTTTCTTTTCTTTATTCGACCTATTTTTGAACTTATTTAGTGAAATTCAACTCCATAGAGACTCCAAAGCGTGTCTTTCGACTATTTCAAGAAATGATCAAAAATGGTGGTGGCGCTGAGCAACTTTAAATTCCCAATATATTCAAAAGCGATCCGTTACTATTTCTTTTCCTTATTTGGGACGCTTTTGACATTATTTAATGAGATTCAACTCCATAGACACTCCAAAAATTGTTTTTCCTATATTTCAAAATAACAGCAAAAATGGTGGACGCGCCGCGCAATTTTAAATTAGCAATGTATTCAAACAATTCGGGACTGTTTCCTTTCTGTAGTTGAGTTGTTTTTGACCTTATTTAATGAGACTCAACTCCATAGAGACTCCTAAGAGTGTCTCTCCCTTATTTCCAAATATCAGCAATTATGGTGGAGACGCTGGGAAATTTTAAATTCCCAAAATATTCAAAAACAGTCCGGTCTGGTTTCTTTTATTTACTCGATTTGTTTTTGAACTTATTTAGTGAAATTCAACTTCATAGAGACTCCAAAGCGTGTCTTTCGACTATTTCAAGAAATTATCAAATATGGTGGAGGCGCTGAGTAACTTTAAATTCCCAATATATTCACAAGCGATCCGTTACTATTTCCTTTCTTTATTTGAGACGATTTTGACATTATTTAATGAGATTTAACTCCATAGACACTCCAAAAATTGTCTTTCCCATATTTCAAAATAACAGCAAAAATGGTGGACGCGCCGCGCAAATTTAAATTAGCAATGTATTCAAAAGCAATCCGGGACTGTTTCCTTTCTGTTGTTGAGTTGTTTTTGACCATATTTAATGAGACTTAACTCCATAGAGACTCCTAAAAGTGTCTCTCCCTTATTTCGAAATATCACCAAATAGAGTGGAGGCGCTGGGAAATTTTAAATTCCCAAAATATTCAAAAGCAGTCCAGTCTGGTTTCTTTTATTTACTCGATCTATTTTTGAACATATTTAGTGAAATTCAACTTCATAGAGACTCCAAAGCGTGTCTTTCGACTATTTCAAGAAATGATCAAAAATGGTGGTGGCGCTGAGCAACTTTAAATTCCCAATATATTCAAAAGCGATCCGTTACTATTTCTTTTCCTTATTTGGGACGCTCTTGATATTATTTAATGAGATTTAACTCCATAGAGACTCCAAACATTGTCTTTCCCATATTTCAAAATAACAGCAAATATGGTGGACGCGCCGCGCAATTTTAAACTAGCAATATATTCAAAAGCAATTCGGGACTGTTTCCTTTCTGTAGTTGTGTTGTTTTTGACCTTATATAATGAGACTCAACTCCATAGAGACTCCTAAAAATGCCTCTTCCTTATTTCGAAATATCACCAAATATGGTGGAGGCGCTGGGAAATTTTAAATTCTCAAAATATTCAAAAGCAGTCCAGTCTGGTTTCTTTTATTTACTCAATCTGTTTTTGAACTTATTTAGTGAAATTTGACTCCATAGAGAGTCCAAAGCGTTTCTTTCGACTATTTCAAGAAATGATCAAAAATGGTGGTGGCGCTGAGTAACTTTAAATTCCTAATATATTCAAAAGCGATCCGTTACTATTTCTTTTCCTTATTTGAGACGCTTTTGACATTATTTAATGAGATTCAACTCCATAGACACTCCAAAAACTGTCTTTCCCATATTTCAAAATAACAGCAAAAATGGTGGACGCGCCGCGCAATTTTAAATTAGCAATATATTCAAAAGCAATTCGGGACTGTTTCCTTTCTGTAGTTGAGTTGTTTTTGACCTTATTTAATGAGACTCAACTCCATAGAGACTCCTAAGAGTGTCTCTCCCTTCTTTCGAAATATCACCAAATATGGTGGAGGCGCTGGGAAATTTTAAATTCCCAAAATATTCAAAAGCAGTCCAGTCTGGTTTCTTTCATTTACTCGATCTCTTTTTGAACTTATTTAGTGAAATTCAACTCCATATGGAGTCCAAAGCGTGTCTTTCGACTATTTCAAGAAATGATCAAAAATGGTGGTGGCGCTGAGTAACTTTAAATTCCCAAAATATTCAAAAGCAGTCCGGTCTGGTTTCTTTTATTTACTCGATCTGTTTTTGAACTTTTTTAGTGAAATTCAACTCCATAGAGAAGCCAAAGCGTTTCTTTCGACTATTTCAAGAAATGATCAAAAATGGTGGCGCTGAATATCTTTAAATTGCCAATATATTCAAAAGCAATTCGGGACTGTTTCCATTCTGTAGTTGAGTTGTTTTTGACTTTATTTAATGAGACTCAACTCCATAGAGACTCCTAAAAGTGTCTCTCCCCTATTTCGAAAAATCACCAAATATGGTGGAGGCGCTGGGAAATTTTAAATTCCCAAAATATTCAAAAGCAGTCCAGTCTGGTTTCTTTTCTTTATTCGACCTATTTTTGAACTTATTTAGTGAAATTCAACTCCATAGAGACTCCAAAGCGTGTCTTTCGACTATTTCAAGAAATGATCAAAAATGGTGGTGGCGCTGAGCAACTTTAAATTCCCAATATATTCAAAAGCGATCCGTTAATATTTCTTTTCCTTATTTGGGACGCTTTTGACATTATTTAATGAGATTCAACTCCATAGACACTCCAAAAATTGTTTTTCCTATATTTCAAAATAACAGCAAAAATGGTGGACGCGCCGCGCAATTTTAAATTAGCAATGTATTCAAACAATTCGGGACTGTTTCCTTTCTGTAGTTGAGTTGTTTTTGACCTTATTTAATGAGACTCAACTCCATAGAGACTCCTAAGAGTGTCTCTCCCTTATTTCCAAATATCAGCAATTATGGTGGAGACGCTGGGAAATTTTAAATTCCCAAAATATTCAAAAACAGTCCGGTCTGGTTTCTTTTATTTACTCGATTTGTTTTTGAACTTATTTAGTGAAATTCAACTTCATAGAGACTCCAAAGCGTGTCTTTCGACTATTTCAAGAAATTATCAAATATGGTGGAGGCGCTGAGTAACTTTAAATTCCCAATATATTCACAAGCGATCCGTTACTATTTCCTTTCTTTATTTGAGACGATTTTGACATTATTTAATGAGATTTAACTCCATAGACACTCCAAAAATTGTCTTTCCCATATTTCAAAATAACAGCAAAAATGGTGGACGCGCCGCGCAAATTTAAATTAGCAATGTATTCAAAAGCAATCCGGGACTGTTTCCTTTCTGTTGTTGAGTTGTTTTTGACCATATTTAATGAGACTTAACTCCATAGAGACTCCTAAAAGTGTCTCTCCCTTATTTCGAAATATCACCAAATAGAGTGGAGGCGCTGGGAAATTTTAAATTCCCAAAATATTCAAAAGCAGTCCAGTCTGGTTTCTTTTATTTACTCGATCTATTTTTGAACATATTTAGTGAAATTCAACTTCATAGAGACTCCAAAGCGTGTCTTTCGACTATTTCAAGAAATGATCAAAAATGGTGGTGGCGCTGAGCAACTTTAAATTCCCAATATATTCAAAAGCGATCCGTTACTATTTCTTTTCCTTATTTGAGACGCTCTTGATATTATTTAATGAGATTTAACTCCATAGAGACTCCAAACATTGTCTTTCCCATATTTCAAAATAACAGCAAATATGGTGGACGCGCCGCGCAATTTTAAACTAGCAATATATTCAAAAGCAATTCGGGACTGTTTCCTTTCTGTAGTTGTGTTGTTTTTGACCTTATATAATGAGACTCAACTCCATAGAGACTCCTAAAAATGCCTCTTCCTTATTTCGAAATATCACCAAATATGGTGGAGGCGCTGGGAAATTTTAAATTCTCAAAATATTCAAAAGCAGTCCAGTCTGGTTTCTTTTATTTACTCAATCTGTTTTTGAACTTATTTAGTGAAATTTGACTCCATAGAGAGTCCAAAGCGTTTCTTTCGACTATTTCAAGAAATGATCAAAAATGGTGGTGGCGCTGAGTAACTTTAAATTCCTAATATATTCAAAAGCGATCCGTTACTATTTCTTTTCCTTATTTGAGACGCTTTTGACATTATTTAATGAGATTCAACTCCATAGACACTCCAAAAACTGTCTTTCCCATATTTCAAAATAACAGCAAAAATGGTGGACGCGCCGCGCAATTTTAAATTAGCAATATATTCAAAAGCAATTCGGGACTGTTTCCTTTCTGTAGTTGAGTTGTTTTTGACCTTATTTAATGAGACTCAACTCCATAGAGACTCCTAAGAGTGTCTCTCCCTTCTTTCGAAATATCACCAAATATGGTGGAGGCGCTGGGAAATTTTAAATTCCCAAAATATTCAAAAGCAGTCCAGTCTGGTTTCTTTCATTTACTCGATCTCTTTTTGAACTTATTTAGTGAAATTCAACTCCATATGGAGTCCAAAGCGTGTCTTTCGACTATTTCAAGAAATGATCAAAAATGGTGGTGGCGCTGAGTAACTTTAAATTCCCAATATATTCAAAAGCGATCCGTTACTATTTCTTTTCCTTATTTGAGACGCTTTTGACATTATTTAATGAGATTCAACTGCATAGACACTCCAAAAATTGTCTTTCCCATATTTCAAAATAACAGCAAAATGGTGGACGCGCCGCGCAATTTTAAATTAGCAATATATTCAAAAGCAATTCAGGACTGTATCCTTTCTGTAGTTGTGTTGTTTTTGACCTTATATAATGAGACTCAACTCCATAGAGACTCCTAAAAGTGCCTCTCCCTTATTTCGAAATATCACCAAATATGGTGGAGGCGCTGGGAAATTTTAAATTCCCAAAATATTCAAAAGCAGTCCAGTCTGGTTTCTTTTATTTACTCGATCTGTTTTTGAACTTATTTAGTGAAATTTGACTCCATAGAGAGTCCAAAGCGTTTCTTTCGACTATTTCAAGAAATGATCAAAAATGGTGGTGGCGCTGAGTAACTTAAATTCCCAATATATTCAAAAGTGATCCGTTACTATTTCTTTTCCTTATTTGAGACGCTTTTGACATTATTTAATGAGATTCACCTCCATAGACACTCCAAAAATTGTCTTTCCCATATTTCAAAATAACAGCAAAAATGGTGGACGCGCGGCGCAATATTAAATTAGCAATATATTCAAAAGCAATTCGGGACTGTTTCCTTCCTGTAGTTGAGTTGTTTTTGACCTTACTTAATGAGATTCAACTCCATAGAGACTCCTAAGAGTGTCTCTCCCTTATTTCGAAATATCACCAAATATGGTGGAGGCGCTGGGAAATTTTAAATTCCCAAAATATTCAAAAGCAGTCCCGTCTGGTTTCTTTTTTTGTTCCACTTCTTTCTGAACTTATTTAGTGAAATTCAACCCCATAGAGACTCGAAAGCGCGTCTTTCGACTATTTCAAGAAATGATCAAAAATGGTGGTGGCGCTAAGTAACTTTAAATTCCCAATATATTTAAAAGCGATCCGTTACTATTTCTTTTCCTTATTTGAGACGCTTTTTACATTATTTAATGAGATTCAACTTCATAGACACTATAAAAATTGTCTTTCCCATATTTCAAAATAACAGCAAAAATGGTGGACGCGCCGCGCAATTTTAAATTAGCAATATATTCAAAAGCAATTCGGGACTGTTTCCTTTCTGTAGTTGAGTTGTTTTTGACCTTATTTAATGAGACTCAACTCCATAGAGACTCCTAAGAGTGTCTCTCCCTTCTTTCGAAATATCACCAAATATGGTGGAGGCGCTGGGAAATTTTAAATTCCCAAAATATTCAAAAGCAGTCCAGTCTGGTTTCTTTTATTTACTCGATCTGTTTTTGAACTTATTTAGTGAAATTCAACTCCATAGGGAGTCCAAAGCGTGTCTTTCGACTATTTCAAGAAATGATCAAAAATGGTGGTGGCGCTGAGGAACTTTAAATTCCCAATATATTCAAAAGCGATCCGTTACTATTTCTTTTCCTTATTTGGGACGCTTTTGACATTATTTAATGAGATTCAACTCCATAGACACTCCAAAAATTGTCTTTCCCATATTTCAAAATAACAGCAAAAATGGTGGACGTGCCGCGCAATTTTAAATTAGCAATATATTCAAAAGCAATCCAGGACCGTTTCCTTTCTCTATTTGAGTTGTTTTTGACCTTAATTAATGAGCTTCAACTCCATAAAGACTCCTAGGAGTGTCTCTCCCTTATTTCAAAATATCACCAAATTTGGTGGAGGCGCTGGGCAATTTTAAATTCCCAAAATATTCAAAAGCAGTCCCGTCTGGTTTCTTTTTTTGTTCCACTTCTTTCTGAACTTATTTAGTGAAATTCAACCCCATAGAGACTCGAAAGCGTGTCTTTCGACTATTTAAAAAAATAGTCGAAAGGCTGAATAACATTAAATTCATAATATATTCAAAATCGATCCGTTACTATTTCCTTTCCTTATTTGAGACGCTCTTGACATTATTTAATGAGAATCAACTCCATAGACATTCCAAAAATTGTCTTTACCATATTTCAAAATAACCGCAAAAATGGTGGACGCGCCGCGCAATTTTAAATTAGCAATATATTCAAAAGCAATTCGGGGCTATTTCCTTTCTGTAGTTGAGTTGTTTTTGACCTTATTTAATGAGACTCAACCCCATAGAGGATCCTAAAAGTGTCTCTCCCTTATTTCGAAATATCACCAAATATGGTGGAGGCGCTGGGAAATTTTAAATTCCCAAAATATTCAAAAGCAGTCCAGTCTGGTTTCTTTTATTTACTCGATCTGTTTTTGAACTTATTTAGTGAAATTCAACTCCATAGGGAGGCCAAAGCGTTTCATTCGACTATTTAAAAAAATAATCAAAAATGGTGGTGGCGCTGAATAACATTAAATTCCCAATATATTCAAAAGCGATCCGTTACTATTTCTTTTCCTTATTTGAGACGCTTTCGACACTATTTAATGAGATTCAACTCCATAGACACTCCAAAAATTGTCTTTCCCATATTTCAAAATAACAGCAAAAATGGCGGACGCGCCGAGCAATTTTAAACTAGCAATATATTCAAAAGCAATTGGGGACTGTATCCTTTCTGTAGTTGAGTTGTTTTTGACCTTATTTAATGAGACTCGACTCCATAGAGACTCCTAAAAGTGTCTCTCACTTATTTCGAAATATCACCAAATATGGTGGAGGCGCTGGGAAATTTTAAATTCCCAAAATATTCAAAAGCAGTCCCGTCTGGTTTCTTTTATTTACTCGATCTGTTTTTGAACTAATTTTGTGAAGTTCAACTCAATAGGGAGTCCAAAGCGTTTCTTTCGACTATTTCAAGAAATGATCAAAAATGGTGGTGGCGCTGAACAACTTTACATTCCTAATAATTATATTCAAAACCGATATTTATTTGTAGAAGCACTGACCCACATGCTGTGCAATGAATTTACATAAATCAGGCACTTTGTGGGTTAAATTTAAATTTCCCTTAAATACAAATCCTAACCTATTTCTTTATGAACCCATTAAAAATTGCGTCAAAAAATCATAAAAGAAGTTCTCTTCACAAAATTTGATATTTCTTGTACGCGATGCATTAAGTGTCATACCACTTTTTGCAGCTGTTGCTAACAACATTTTTTGTAAGACTGTATCCGGACTCATTTTGCTGAAGAATCACCGTTACCTAAGCTGCATGTATAAACAAAGCATTATTATCAAATTAAAAATAAAGACGAACCGTTCTCGGATATTCGTCGACGTATTCACCGTTCTCGGATATTCGGCTAACCACTCGGCCACAAGCAGCAAATGCGTCCAAAAAAAGTTTGACGGCCTAGGTACACAAATTAGTATTTATTGTTTATAATCGCTTTTTTATATTTCTAATGTTTTAATAATTAATTAAGAAATATTTTGTAATAATTGGTAATGTTTTTTTCTGAAATTTCCATAAACAACTTTATATAACAAAGTGTAGAAAAAAAATCTTGGATTCTTTATGGCATTTTATAAAATTACGTGTCGCTAAAGTTACAGTGGCCACTTGATTTTTCAAGTAACAAACTGCTGTAACTGTTAAACTGTTAAAGATACGGTCTTCGACACTCAAGTCAATTTTATAAAGCATTAGTTAATCTTTTAAATACATTTTGAACCAAATGTTTTGAATGAACAACTATAACATAAAATATGTTTAAAAAAATTGTTTAACATGTTTTGGATTTTATTTTTTTTTCAGCTTTAAACAATTATTATAAACAAAATAATTAACTTTTAGAACTTGAACTTCTTGAGTACATATACCGGGTGTCCCAACTAAAATTTGTACCCCCCAACAATTTCCAAAGACTCAGAAGAAAACGCTTAACAGGTCAATTTTGCTATAAAGGGGGACCAAATTGTACCAAACTTTCAAGTCTCAGATCTCACCCCTTTAGCCAGGGGGGGCCACCCCCTTAAAAAATTTCAATGGCATAGGGGGTCGTGTGATATTATCGATATTATTATTATCGTATATTTATCGATTTCCTTGTACAAAAAAATAAAAATTGCAATTTCGGGTAGCATTTTCAAAAGCTGTACATTTACCGCCTCTTGTTACGTCACTTCGGGGGAGCATTCTTATTGGTCCTTCCGGTTCTCATTAGTCCGCGTGTCTACTAACTTTGAATACTTTAATTCCGATCACTCTCCATAACTAAAAAATGAACGGTATCAGAATAAATTCACTTTGGCAAATATTTGTTGATAAAAAAATTTGTTGCAGTTTTACCATAGGTTGGCAATACACTTGACCAACGTGGAAAATCCAAGAACACAGACTGAATATGAAGATTCGTACACGTTTAAGATATTCCTGTTTGAATTCATGAACTTTTACTCGTCTCTCATCTACATAGCATTCTTCAAAGGAAGATTTTACGCGTTTCCGGGTGATACAGCGATCAGAGAAACGATTTTTTCCAGAGTAAAAGGAGATATTTGTGATCCCGCCGGGTGCTTGAGTGAGTTGTGTATACAGTTAGCTATTATTATGGTGGGAAAGCAAATCTTCAATAACATTGTAGAACTCTTTAATCCGTGAGTTTCCAAATGAATTAATTTCTTCTTTTTCAATTTTGCACTTCAGAACAACATTTGGGCACGTTTAACTTACTAACGCTTAAAATTTTTACTTGCATCATTCCGTAAAAAATTAGAAATCAACCCCATCATCATTCATTTCAGTGCGTCTTACTTAAGGACTTTTCGACTTATTGGGAACTAATTTTCAGAAAATTTTACAACTGGTGGCGTTACCGCACACACAGGTCAAACACGAAAGACTTAACTCGTAAGCATACTCGATGGGAGGAAGACTACCACATGCAGGATCCAGGACGCCTGGCCCTCTTCGACGAGTACTTAGAGATGAGTAAGGAAGAATGTTTGCCCAAAAATGCGCGCTGATTCTTTTGTTGCAGTATTACAATACGGGTTTGTGACCCTTTTTGTAGCCGCGTTTCCCTTAGCCCCCTTATGTGCCTTACTAAACAATATAGCGGAAATTAGACTAGACGCCTATAAAATGGTGACTCAAGCCAGACGCCCTTTAGGGGAACGCAGTGAAGATATAGGCGCATGGTACGGTATTCTACGAGCCATCACCTATACAGCCGTAGTCTCCAATGTATGTATACTTAAAATGATAACACTTCCGGTAATTCAGTCATTTAGGCGTTTGTAATCGCGTATACCAGCGACTTCATACCCAGGATGGTTTATCAATATAAATACTCACCAACTGAGGACTTGGTGGGATACATAGACTCGTCCCTCTCATGTAGGCAAGTCTTAATAAATTTTCCCAAAAATGACAATTGCATTCTAGTGTTCAATACTTCGGATTATCACTCCGGAATGGGCGGGGACGACAATGAAGAGGCACCCCCCACAAGTTGTCAGTACCGAGGGTACCGCAATGGTCCCGACCATGAGGACAAATATGGGCTTAGTCCCCAATATTGGCACGTTTTCGCCGCCCGACTAGCCTTTGTTGTCATTTTTGAGGTAAGTCACCGTTGGTGTTCCATCAAAACTCCATCAAGTTTTGTCACAGCACATCGTATTTGCTTTGACTGGAATCATGCAATACGTTATTCCTGATGTTCCGTCGGAACTGAAAACCCAAATTCAAAGAGAGACTCTGTTGGCTAAGGAGGCCAAATATGAGCACGGATTAAAAAAAAGTGACAACGAAATGTATGAAGATCTCATGAATAATCTCAAAGACACGAGTAACACAAAATTGGAGGCCACAAGACCAGGTAGGTACTCTCTTTTTGTTTTTCGGTTAGTTACAATTATTATTGTTTTACAGCATTGAGAGGCTCTTGGGCCCGGCGCCTCAGTAAACTAACCGACGGCTTGGATGCCCACGTAGAAGTTACCAGTAGGAAGAAGAATTCAGTAAGTTCGACAGTTTGGGAATGACGCTCCATTATTAGTTTTGTAATTTTCTAAGTGTTATGTAAGCAGAAAAAGAAATAAAAGTGTAGTTTTAATCACCCGATGGAAAAGCAAATTCCCATAAACAAGAATATCACTTTATTGAATTGAAACTATTTATGAAGAAGTTTACAGAGCCTCTCGTAAACGGCGCCGAAAATTTTCGTGTATCCAGTGTTGGTCAAATGCAGGTAATCGTGCATAATATGGTGAGAGATAGTTTGATCATTTTGGACTATGTTGTGGTGGATCTCGACCACGTGAACATTTTCGGTAACTTCGTCCGCATTCGCTTCGTTACAGAACTTGTCGATGAGGAAGGTATTTACGTGTTCGTTACGCTCTCTGTAGGGGTTTGGATGCTGACCTCTGGGAAGAAGTGTCTGAAATCAATACTCAAAAATTAATGACAATATAATTTTTGTCTTACCGGCAAAATTATAAGAACCTTCCCCAATTTCTGCTTAATTTCTTTGATGATCTCTAAAATTCCCTCTAGAATTTCATGTGGGGTACAATCGGTATTGTTTGTCCCTACAAACAACACCACCGCTTTCAACTTCACATTGAAATCAAGTTCGCCGTTTTGGATTCTCCATAATACATTCTCAACCCTGTAAGTTAAAGGTGATATAACATTCTACCATTATAATCCTTCAGTACCTATCTCCGCCTATGCCGAAATTCACGCAATGTAAAGCACTGATTTTCTCAATCCAAATTGAAGAAAACTGTAGTTGCTCGATGATGGAGTCTCCTATGAAAAGCACTTCAGATTCGCATGTACTGGCTTGTTGAACGAAACGTTTGTGCTAGAACAAAAATTGGAAAAAATATTAAGTGAAAGGTCCAAAAAACTGTAGAAATTCACGAGAAACTTAAATTAGTTAATGTAATTAGCGGAAGAAGGCATAATTTGTTAATTAGAGGTTGATGCGTGGATGATGTGAGAGAATTAGTAAACGCGTGGGTTAGAATGCGGTCAGCCTCGGAAAACAAGATTATTTGTGATAAAATGGACACCTTTTAGATTTGTTATTAACGTCATGAGGCCGATAAGTGGAAAATAACGGACAAGATTGATTGTGAGATCGAGCCAAAGCCGAGGTTTTATAATCAATTGTGTATCGGCCGAATATCGTTCAGTACTTCTCGTAAGACCGTCGGCAATACCGACAAAAAAACTGAATTGTTGAGCATAACTTTTTAGACAATTCATAAATCAATTTTGTTTGTGTTTCTCTAGAAACAATGATCAAAGTGAAAAAGAGGTAGAATGAAAAAAAAAACTGTTTGTGAGAGCGGGAGAGACGAAGAATATAAAAGAAAAAGAAAAGAAGGACGAGAATCTAGAAAAACACAGGTGCTTGAAATCGAAACTTGCGGCTGATCAATACGCGTTGTACGCAATTTTCCAAGGAACTTATAGTCAACATTTCAATTAATGAACGAAGATTAAAATGGTAAAAAAAGTTATTATTATGATGAGATCTATTACCAGTTTTAATATTTAATTCCTGTTTATTAAGTGCATTTCTGACGATTCGCATTGCATGTAATAAACACTCACATTTTGCACTTGTTACATAAATACCTAAATCAGTGCCCAAGTGTGTGTCGTGTTAAGTTAAATAACCAATTGTAATATCATATGTAAATTGTCGACAACAATCAGAATGTTGTCGGGAGTCTCGCGACCTCCACCCTAATTAATTGCTCCTCCACCTACGGACACTCGACGCTTGAGCTTACGTTTTCAGCTTCTTTTTTTATTAAGTAAACCAACTTCACTAGCTAACGACGTTTTATTGAAAGGAAATAGAAATAGATGTCTGGTTAGTAAACGGGAGATAAGGCGGCGGTATTTAGCTTTCGAAACCGTATCATCCTCTCATGAAACACTAAACTTATTTTGCTCGTCGTAATTTCTTCAGAATTTCCTGTTTTACAACACTTATAAAAAATACTGTTAGAAGATCCTGAAATAATACATTGCACCTGAACTAACAAAACAGTGCAACTTGCAATGACCAACTTTGGCAACAATAGGGAATCAAAAATGTTTCTCTGCCTAGGCAGACAAAATATTTTTTCGGCCTTCGTCTCAATTTAGTTATTTTCCAATCGTCCAAATCGTCTTGAAAACGATATTTGCCTGCCTAGGGTAGAGAATAGAAACTAGGGATTTTGTCGGTCGAAAAAGTTTCGTTTATCACACGGCCCGAAACTGTTTTGCAAGTGCTTGGCTAACGCCTCGCCTCCACAAACTGTGCTCGCACTTACAAAATGTTTTATCCGCCGCTCAATTGACCATTTTCGCTGCCTAGGCAAACAAAGTATTTGTCTGCTGCTCAACTGACCAATCGTGTGCTTTGAAAAATTCGAGAAACCTGTCAAATCGGCAGCGTATATAATTTTAATACTTTTAGGGATTTAGCGCTAAAGTTAACATTATTTTAAAGAAAACGGAATTTCATAAAACTTGTGTATGACGTTTTAGAAAATAAACTGGAAGTTTAGACAGAAATTCATGTGTACATTGGGGTTAGTAAACTGTCAGATTTGTATTTCGTGGGCGATTTGCGGCGAAAAAATAACATGTTTTATTCGGAGAAAATTGACAAAAGTGACATAAATCTCACTTTTGCTCTTAATAAAACAATATACAATTTTCTTCAAACGTCAGAAAAACGTGACATTGTATTATGTTAATAGGCAATGACAAATGCTTTGCCTATGCAGGCAAAGTATTTTTGGCAATGACAATGTTCATTTTTCAAAGCATTGAGAACTGTTTTCTGTGAAATTATTTCCAAAAAATTTAAGGGAATCTGTACCAAAGGCAATTAAACAACACCAAAACAAATCCGTAAACACAACACACGTGAACTTAAAATTTGAACATGGCCGATTCCAAAACCGACAACAAAAGAAAATAAAAAGAACTACAGCCAAGTTTTCCATACCGACATAATTTCAAAATTCCAACGCCACCCGGGATGCAGGTTAATAATGAACAGAATATATTACTAACCTAAATAATATTGTTATTGGATATTATCAAATTCCTAACCAAATAATTACAGTTGCTAATTAAATTTAAAATGTCAGTACCGTGGCCAGAAAAATTTGAAATTTGATTCTCATTCTGAATATTTAAAAAACGGGAAGAATATCGATTAATTAAAGTGGAGTAAATTGAAATATATTCTAGTCAAACTCCACAAAATAAACGTAAATTATAATAGGAACATGTTTCGGAATCTTTGATATTTTAAAGTTGTAGCAAAATCCTTTCAAACTTTGATTTTTACAATAAAATAGAGTAATAATATGCACAAAAAAGTAAAAAAAATCGATTATAGAATCGAATAATTTTTAATCAAAACAGTAACAGAACAAAATCACCCGTTAACGAAGAAGCATAAGAAGAATTCAGAGTAGAGGAAGAATACAGTCAGATCATCTCCCTATAAAAATAAATATAGGAAGAGGGAGACAAGAAAAAAGAGGAGAAGAAAGAACAGAGGAAACGTAGAGAAGACTTGAAAACGCAAAGATTCGAAGAACAAGAAGTAGCAAAGAAGAATTGAAAGAAATATTAGAAGAAGTAGTGACAAAAAGAAAAATAACAATAAGAGGCAGAGGAGCAAGAAAGAAAAATGAATGTGAACAAAGGAAAAAGGAGACGATGAGCTAAGAGAATGGAAAAAAATGAAATCAAACAGAAACGACTGTTTAAAAGCGAAAAGAAGATAGAGAGAGATGTAGCGAGAAGAAGAGGCAGAAGAAGGAGAGGGAAGAGGGAGAGATAAAAGCTATAAGAACAGAGAGGGGGGTGTAGAACAATATGTATCAATAGAGAGAGAAAGAAAAAAGAAACTGTCAGTGAGGAGGTAACGATGAACGAGTGGGATTAATACTTCATGAGGCTGCTGGAGGAAAAAAAAGTAAAACAGAACTAGAGGTGGAGAGGAACCAGAATAAGGAAAAATAACGGTGGAAGAGGTGAAGAAGAAAGTGAAGAAACTGAGGAAAAGAAATGCGCCGGGGAGAGATGGGCACAGAGCGAATCGTGGATGTATGGGACGAGAAGAGTGCTAGAGAGACTGAAAGTGTGGAGTCTGGCGTTTGCAGATGATGTATGGTAATGGTGGCAAAAAGTGAAAGAGAGAGATGGGAAAAAAAATCTTTGGACTTTGGTTTATAAAAATGAATAGTTTTATCATATATAATATCATAAGTGGTAAAATTTTGTCGGCAAAATTTTCTTATTGCTACGAGCGTTTGTTGCATAGCAATTTATCGAGTGACATTGTTGTTAAAACCACGAGACGATAGTCGAGTGGTTTTTGATCAATGTCACGAGATAAATTGGCAACAAACTCGAGTAAATCAATCGAAAAATTTTGTCAAGACAAAATTTTATCACGAATGATATTCCGAAGACTATTTCATGAATAAAACAAAAAATAAGTTATTTGTTTATTATATGAAAAGTACAGTTATTGTATTGTTTTCTCTTTTCTATTTTTTTTTCTTGCAGTTAGCAGCCTCATTTCCTCTCCAAGCAAGATCAAATGCACATAGGTGGAAACAGTTTCTTTGCAAACCGTCGGGCTCTTCCTCATTCCAAACACTTGCCATTGCATTAATCTCTTCTGCTAATAACGCTTGAGAACTTCTCTGTTTTTTCTTGTCCGCAGATTCTTTCAGATTTTTTCTTTTAGCATCTCTAGCACGTGGTGCATTCGCAAACAGAATATCTGTAAACGGATTAATTCTTACTTGATACTCGGAAAAATATTTAATATCACCAATTTGGAAGTGGTGTTCCAAATAAATTTTACGCACGTCTCTTTATAGTCTTCACCGTTCTTTTTTCTCATATTGTATGCCCAGTCTTCTAACATTTCTGCAATTTCTTGTACAGGCGTTGTTTGATAGAAGTTGGTGCTTTCTTTCATGCCAGGATTGATTAAACTGTTTCCAAATGGAATTTCTTGTTTTAACAGTATTTTGGGGCACATTCTGGGACACTGCATTTCTAATATGTTCTAAGGATTTGTCGCTAAAACGTTCGCTTCGGTTCATTCATTTTAGACAAATTTTTGACTTTCAAAAATATTGTTTATTTCGTTGTTATGACAAAAATTTTGCCATTTAAAAACTCTCTAGCTTCGCGATTTCATTGGAGCATACGGTCTGGCAAAATTTTCATTAGATTAGTTTTTCCAGTTGAAATTTAGTATTCATTGTTTAGTGACGGAATATGATTGGTTCAAACAACTATGAATGAAATAGTCACAAATAAAATTCCAAGCTGTCATTTGTTTTCGAGTGATGACGTCATCGTTATTTTTTTTAAATAGAAACCCCCAATTTTTTTTCTTGATTCAGATAGCCCTTTTAATTGTCTAAACGACAGTATAAAAATTTTGTTATCTTACATAATAAAAGTTTTGAGAAAAAAAAAAAATTGGATCAAATGGTACTGTCAGTTTCATTTGTATGTGCAAATTGTTTTACAAAACGTTTTCGAAAATGGTTCATTTAACAGAAACACAACGTATAAGAATTTTAATTTTTAAAAATTAACGAAGATACGTCCTTGTTGAAAATTTTCCGAATGACAATGATCAGACCTTAGTAAAAGATGATTTGTGGTTCCAGCAAGACGGTGCACCCCCACACTTTGCACTTCCTGTTCGCCATTACTTGAACATTTGGTTTCCTAGGAGGTGGATTGGGAGAAACCCCTTGATTATTTTTCATGTCGTTATTTAAAGTCTAAGATTTATGTTAGATCACAGAATCTAGAAGATTTAAAAATTAGGATTCGATACGAAATAAGTAGAATTAGTGAAGAAGTAATTCATAATGGCATGTAATTAACTGTTCGGTATTTTAATGCATTTTTGCACAGTAAATAATTGTCATTGTAAGTATAGTAACAAGTTGCACGGTAGGTTACACCAGTATTTAAATATATGTTTGCATAGTAAAATATAGCATAACTGCTATGTATTTAATTGCTTTATGCACAGTATAAAAAATGTTTGCTAGGTATAAAATATAACATCAATAATTCAATTAGAACAATTATTACAGATTGCACACTATATTCTAATATACAGTATCATCATAAAGTTACACACAAAATTCGAATTTGCGAAAAACGCTCGAACAGGTCCATTTTTGTTTTTAAATAGCTATCTTTCGACATATAAATTTTGTTGATGACGTCATCTGTTTTTGAACTATGACACCGTGATCATTTTTCTTAAATGGCAACCCCCAAAATTTTTTTGGGTTTTCGATGCACTTTTCAATTTTCTATTTAACAAGGGTAAAAAAGTGATACCTTGCATAACTTTTTTTGAAAAAAATTTTGAAGTTTTACTTTAAAAAATTAAATTTTCATTCCTTGAAAAAATACTATTTCACTACTATAAAAAAAAAGTTATTCAAAGTATCAATTTTTTACTCTTGTTGAATAGAGAATTGAAAACTGTATTAAAACCCAAAAAAAAGTTGGGGATTGCTATTTAAAAAAATTGATGACGGTGTCATAGTTCCAAAACAGATAACGTCATCAACAAAATTTGTATGTCAAAACATGGTAATTTTAAAACAAAAATCGACCTGTTCGAGCGTTTTTCACAAAAATACTACATAACTAAATTATGAATTTTGTGCGGAACTTTATGATCACTCTGTATAAAAATCTCGTGTCACTGTGTTTGTGGTCGAACTCCTCCGAAACGGCTCGACCGATTTTTGTTTTTTTTTTTTTTTTGTATATTAGGCAGGTATGAGAATAGGTGATAAACTATTTTTCACATGGACATGGGGGCCCAGGGGGGCCTTTTGGGCTGGACCGATTTTTGTGAAATTTGTTTTGTTGGATTCTTTTCGCCCAGAATAGCAGAATAACTATTAAAGTATTTTTCACATGGACATGGGGCCTCTTTAGGCTGGACCGATTTTTATGATCTTTGATTTGTTGGATTTTTTTTTCGCCCCGAATAGCCGAATAACTATTAAACTCTTGGGTTTATAACTCAAGAACGGTTTTTATGATCTTTGATTTGTTGGATTTGGGGGCTCCTGTGGTATTGATTCTGAGGCGGTACAAAGTTCGCCGGGTCAGCAAGTAAATATATATAACATGATTTTTCCTATGCGAATAACATTTTACTTAGAAAATACTTAACATTTAGATTTTTATACCGAGCGTCCAGTAATCTACTGAAAACTCTTCAGAAAGTACTGTACATTCAGATTTTCATACCGAGCGTCCATGATTTTAACTATGCGAGTAACATATTATACTTGGCAGTGTGGGTTTTAAACATGAAGAACGATTTTTTTACCGAGCAATTAAGTAGATAACCATGACTGCTTATTAAGATATTAAGAATTAGGATAACAAAATTTTTACACTGTCGTGTAGACAATTAAAGGGGCTATCAGAATCAAGAAAAAAATAGGGGGTTTCTATTTAAAAAAAAATATCGATGACGTGATCACTAGAAAACAAATGACTGCTTGGAATATTATACGGTATAAAAATATGTATTGTTATAACCTAAAACTGACCCGTCTAAAGATTTCTTTGAATTTTTTTTTTATTTTTAATGAATTTATTCCATACTTTTGCCGCTCACTGTATATTACCAGCCATATAGCAAGATGTACAGATGGAATAATACACTGTTGCAATGGAGAGAAAAGAAAAAAAAAATAGAAGACGACCACCGATGGACTAACGATATAAAAACAACGGTGGGTTGGACTGGCGAAAATAATCATAAGATATGTTCAGAAACGGACGGTACAAAAAGGCGATTAAATTTGACAGCTCGATTTCATATTAAGATTCGACGTAAAATTGGTCTTTACACGTCTCTATGAGAACGGGCATTTAAGACCGTCGAGCTGTTAGACACGTTGGCAAAAATTGAACCAGAAGAGAAAAACCAGACAAAAATTAAAGGAGTAAAAAATTAATAATTGAGATTTGGAGTAGAGCTGGTAGACAGAAAAATTGGAGAAAATATTTACGATTTTACAGCACAAGGAAAAGAAACTGAGTATAGCAGCTCACAGATCAAATGAATGGACCTTCAAATGTAAGAATATAATTTAGGACCGGTTGTACAATGTCGAGTTAAACTGAAGGTTGCAGGTTTACTTCCAGATTCGTCAAAAGACCGGTTGTACAAACACAGTTTATCTCGAAACTAGAGGGTAAAGTCCTAGTAAATGTTACCGATGGATTTCCATTGGTTAAACTCTTGGTTGTAATTACCCATGAGCAAATAGCACCGACTCATCGAGGGATCAGCGCGGTAGAAAATTGATTATCCGTTGTACTTGTTGTTTGTTGGTTTTTATTGCAATTAACGCTCATTTAACAAATATGGAGGATAAACAAGAAGAATGTCCTTAAATCCAAGTGGAGTAAATTTAAATTAAAATTGAAATATATCTATGTCGAACTCCACAAACTTTAATAACTGAAGGATTACTAATGGTACATGTTTCGGCAGAATGCTTCTGCCATCATCAGCCCTAATTTAACAAGAGATTAATGATACAATTGATGAATTACAAGAGGGGTTCTTACCTTAAAGAATATAAAAAATTATGACATTGACGTAATTTTGAATTAAATTTGACGTTTTCAAAGGGTTACATGATTTTTAAAAGATTTCGTAAAAACAACATTTTATAAATGTAAAAATTAAAAATGGATCAAAGAGAATCTGGTAAGTTTGTTTGAGTGAAAAATTAAAATAGTGAATTAATAATGGGATTATTGAAGTTATTCTGTTCATTTAAACAAGATCTGTTTTCCAGTTTCAAGGCTTTCCTTATTTCCAAAGTCTCGAGAAAATCTAATTTCCGGCCTTTATTGCATTTATGAATCAATTTGGAATTTGATGGTGAAAAACTATGTTTCGTTATTAATATATGATTGGCGAAAGAAGAAGGTGTTGATGGTGGAGGATCAAGATCTGTGTTGTTATAGATGTGCCTGAAATGTTCTTTAATACGGTCTGATATTTTGCGACCTGTCTGACCTATGTAGAATGACTCACAAGTAGAGCAGCTTAATTTGTATACACCTGATGATGATTTGTAATCTTTATCATAATATATAATATATATGATATATAATCTTTTTTAAATGACAGTAATACCTTATTTTCAGAGTCTGAAATTAATTTTCTTTCCAAAGGCCTTAAATACAATGTCCAACCATTAAATATCCAACACGTAAAAGAAACACTTGCAGTTGAAACAGAAATAATCACCAATTATTATAATACACCATTGATACCCGATACCATTCCATCACTAGTAACTACATTAACTACCTTATCTAAAGACAATATCACAAAGAACATTTCAGATTCAAACATGATTAAAAGCTTAAAAACAAAAATTAAAGAAAACAACATTTGTATTAGTAAAGCTGACAAGGGTAATTGTTTGGTAATACTTAACAAACAAGATTACTTAAACAAAGTAGAGAATTTCTTAAAATCTGGTGACTTTACAAAACTCAAAAAAGATCCTACTTCAAAATTTGTTTCCAACCTTAAATCTACGCTCAAAGACGTTTCAGAAACTATTAAATATTTTGACCCAAAAGCTTTCACACTAATACCCATGAATCCTTGCATACCTAGACTATACGGTCTACCTAAAATACATAAAACTCAACCTTTTCCCATTAGACCAGTAGTTTCGTTTGTTAATTCACCTGTATCAATACTTTCAAAATGGCTTAATACAATTCTTAGACAACATTTAGATTTTAATAACAAATTTGCAATAAAAAACTCAATAGATCTTTGCTCCAAAATTAGAAATTTCCAAATTCCATCAGACACTAGACTTGTTTCATTTGACGTAGTTAATTTATTCCCCAGCATCCCACCCAAATCTTGCTTATTAATTTTAAAAAACCTTCTATTTAATTCTAATATGCCAACCATACATGCACTAAATTTACATTCACTTTGTGAGACTGTCCTAGATTAAAATTTCTTTCAATTTAATAATAATTTTTATTCACAAGACTCAGGCTTAGCAATGGGCTCTAATTTGTCACCTCTTTTAGCAGAAATATTCATGAATAACTTGGAAGATCAGTTTTTAACTTCTTCACCTTTTAAAGATCATTTTCTCTTTTGGTACAGATATGTAGATGACATAATTGTTTTATTCAAAGGATCTGATTCTGAACTTGATAACGCACTCAGCAACTTAAATTCTTTAAACCAATCCATTAAATTCACCGTTGAAATTGAAATCAATTCCCAAATCCCCTTTTTAGACTTGTTAATCACTAGAAATAATAATAGTTTTGAATTTGACATTTATAGAAAACCTAGTATCACAGATTGCGTAATACCTTTTGACTCTTGTCACCCTGTTTCCCATAAATTTGCAGCTTTTCATTCCTTTTTCCACCGATTATTTTCTATACCACTATCAGATTCATCTTTTCAAACAGAACTTAATAACATTAAACAAATCGCTTCAAATAATGGATATTCTTTAAAAACTATAAATAAATTATACTATAGATACTGTAACAAATTCAAGTACACACACTACTTGGTTAAAAATCCTTCAGAAACAATTTCCTTTTCAAATTCATTAACATATTTTGGCGTCGTCTCAGAGAAATGTTCTAAAATACTTCAACACCTTCTTCTTTCGCCAATCATATATTAATAACGAAACATAGTTTTTCACCATCAAATTCCAAATTGATTCATAAATGCAATAAAGGCCGGAAATTAGATTTTCTCGAGACTTTGGAAATAAGGAAAGCCTTGAAACTGGAAAACAGATCTTGTTTAAATGAACAGAATAACTTCAATAATCCCATTATTAATTCACTATTTTAATTTTTCACTCAAACAAACTTACCAGATTCTCTTTGATCCATTTTTAATTTTTACATTGTATAAAATGTTGTTTTTACCCTTTAAAAACGTCAAATTTAATTCAAAATTACGTTAATGTCATAATTTTGTATATTCTTTAAGGTTAAGAACCCCTCTTGTAATTCATCAATTGTATCATTAATCTCTTGTTAAATTAGGGCTGATGATGGCAGAAGCATTCTGCCGAAACATGTACCATTAGTAATCCTTCAGTTATTAAAGTTTGTGGAGTTCGACATAGATATATTTAAATTTTAATTTAAATATGGAGGATGTTTTCGAAATATTTGAAAATATTTGTCTTTTTAAATTTTTTGTACTTCTACGCGTGGTCCCGCTCATTGAATTGAATGCAATAGTAATTTGTTCCCACGCAGCATTTTTCTTCTTTAGGTGACAGCATCTGTTTTCTTACATTCTACAACTTATTTAATTTTTTAACAAAGTCGTGCAAAAAGTTTAAACATAACATTCACATAAAATATCATTTCAGATGTGTGACCAAACATTAACAGACAAGGTTCAAATATCAAATAACCTTCGGAAATCTTGAAATTTCCAACAAACAGGTAGGTAGATAATAAACAACGCTAATATTTATGAACTAAGAAATTATTCAAATTCTGTGAGCGAACTGCCACTGTTACAATCGCCAAATAATAGTGACAATTCTAGTAATTTTTGTGCCTATCAATACCAGTCGAAGTAAACTTAACCACGGCTAGAAAACTCGTTTTTGTCAACCTGAAGGGTGATGGTTAAGTTATCGGGTCGTTTTACTCGACATTGTACAACTGGCCCTTAATAGTTTTAGGATCTTCGAATCGGAAATGTGTTATCTAGATATATGACGAGAAATTTCGTTCTATCTGATGTAGAATTACTTCAATTTGTAGCCATCAGTGTGTTTGGATACATGCCAATCCTCAGGCGAAGATTTGTCCAAAAGATTTTTGAAAACGGTTAGTTCTTGAATAGATGCTTTTTCACTTATAATAGGGCCGCTGTGATTCTCTCTTTTCTTTTAATAGTAAACAGAAGTAGAAAATTATTTCCAGATACAGGGCCACAACGCATATACCAAACGATTGGCATACAAGTACCACAACATCAATCTGCAAGAAAGGTCATCAGATCAGGGCGAGATGGTACCAATAACACAAAAAGTATGACACATATTGCCGAAATGAAAACTAAGAGTTAGTAAATTAGTAAACGTCGCAATCTAAAACACTTCTTAAATGTTATTGTGTTCTTGATTTCTATTTTGCTGCGTTTCCAAAAAAAATTATTTCACTTTTGCTTTAAAATTGTGAACTATAAGTAAGTACTAACTACTTGTATAAGTTACTGAAACTATTACATTCTAAAGTGAAATGTTTTGAGATGGTTGAATTTATATGGAAGCAGTAATATTATATTCAAGTAACTTACTTACAATAAACTCTAAAATACCTAAGATATTGTTTTGAACCTTCGACCATTAAGTTCTGACGTCGTTGTTTTGAACATTTCTTGGACCAAAATCCTGTGTACCTCTTACATTAACAATTCTTTTTATAGCCTTTATCAAGTACTTCTTAATTTATTTATTTAAATTTCAGAAAAATTGCTGATCCCTTTCCTGCACTGAACGAATAATGATTAATAAAACTGGTGCTCGGATTTGGTACTAGAATATCTGTTTACACTAAGTAAATACTAGTAGGACCGTGTAACTCCGTATTTCTTTCATGAAAGTTTTAAGAAAAAAAAACAAAAATGTATGTATCTACACTTTCAAATTTTATAAATCTAATACATAATACATTTGGCAAAAAAAAAGAATCTAAGCAAAAAAGGTTGTGTCGTAAAAAATACATAGATAGACATACGTAGACATACTACCATAGTATAAACCATTTGATTCATGTCAAGACCTATGATACAATATATTATGTAAATATCGGGTCTTCATAAATGATTCATACATCATGCTGCGAAAATTTACATGTAGTTAGGTGGTGAACTTTGATGTTCAAAACCCACTGAATGTATGAATAATTCATGAAAATCCTGTATTTTACATTAAAACTAATTTTGAGCCGCATTTCGAGCAACAAATTCTAACGATTGACCAGTCGTAAAAGCTGTTGTATACTCTGAATTACCTACCTTACCCCACATGTAATCTAGACCTACTGTGCTAGTTGAAAGTCATTTCCGCGTTTCTGTTCTAAATTAATACGTAGATTTCTGCGATTTATTTTTAAATGTTAGGTAAACATTTTACTTTGAACATAAATATATTAGTTTGCGCTTCCAAATAAAACTGTTATTATAGTAATTTTCGAGCGGAATGATTTCCAAACTTAAACGATTCCTGCTTGCAAATTATGTCAACATCGATTATAAAGACGTGAATGGGACAATAATTATGATTCCCGTAATTTTTTCCATGCTTGGCCATTACGTTTTTACAGCGTGATCAATTGATTTTTTTGATTTGGCGATTAAATTAAATTGTGCCTTAAATGCATTCCAAATTCGTACTTACAGGAAAAGAAAGTAGGTGAACATAATAAAATAAAATTCAAACTAAACCGTTGGAGTTTCACTTCTTTCATGAAAAAAGTTACTACTCAATTTAGAAATTAGTGGCCAACACGGATATGCGAAACTGCACATCTCTATTGGTTCATTTAATCACAACACGCTCGTTCGTCCCAACATGCGCTGTAAGTCGGTACACTTACATCAAATCATTATAAGAGTAATTTAAATTACGAGTGAAAAAATCAAAGAAAAAATAAATCAATCCTACCATGCTCAGTTTCCTCTCGTCACCATCGCGGTCCTCCGAAAGCTTGGGAATGACACAAGGGTTCATTCTTAGCACAAAGAACAAAACAAATTAAATGAAAGGAAGTTGTATCACAGTTGGAGAGTCTAACCTATCTCGTTATTATTTCCTGTTGTATAAACTGCTGGCATGTGTTACAATTAGATGAACGAAACAGGAGTCTTCGAGGAGTGAGCACAACTGACGTTAGATGGCACAAACATGCAGATTCGCCAATTTGTAAATGGCTGCAACCACGGGTGCAAGACGGTATGCCTACTTTAATTTTAGAGGCAAAATCAGGGTTGACAAATGATATTGTAGCAAGGCTACCTTTAATTAAAAATAATGTAATTTGTTATGGTCATGGGAGTAGAAAATATATTTTTTAAAACACTTCAAAACTAATACGTTCGATATTTTTGTTGCTGTCAGTTTTGACAGTCAACATAATTTTTTTAAATATTTTTTATTCTGAATATAAAAATGTAACACCATTATCAAATTACTCAAATCATGAAAAAAGAAATAATGTGCAAGTGAGCCGGGAATATTTGTCAATTACACAGTTTGTAAAAGAAAATGTTTTGGTGATAAAATCTGCATCTTTTAATGTTCCACAAATAACAGTCGTGGATTGCATACGAGCTTATTTTGACAAGAACATAACCCCAAATATTTTATTGGACGCAAAGATAATTGTTTCTAGAAGGCGTCAATAATATCGGGAACAACATAGAGATAATTTGACAAAACTATATCTGCATCATGTCCTAATATATATTCACTTGAGCAACCTTTATGTAATTGAAAAGTATTTTTATCAAAGAAATCACAAATGGGTTCACAAATTATGTCCTATCAAGGCCATCCTTAATTAAAGATAATTTAATTTGTTATGGTCATGGGGGTAGAAAAAATATTTTTTTAACTTGTAAGGGAACTAGAAAAGAGTAACTTTCCAGTTCGATCCCTCCAACACGCTCGATTATAAAGAGAGGACTTGGATGCACAAAAATTAGTCAAAATATGCGAATATACAGAGTGACTCACAAAAAATCTTTGACGCTGTATCTCATAAATTATTATTAACCCGATTTGAACACGTTTCGATTAAAATTATTTTTAAAACACCTCAAAACTAATACGTTTGATATTTTTCCAGTTTTTGACAGTCAACATTATTTTTTCAAATCGCTTAAATGCTTTATTCAGATTTTTTTCTGAATATAAAATTTTAAGATCTGTAGTCAAATATAACAAAAACACCATTCTTTTAAATCAAATTACTGAAAACATGAAATCAGAAATGTGCAAGTGAGCCGTGAATATTTGTCAATTACACTCTTTGTACGAGCTTATTTTGACAAGAACATAACCCCAAATATTTTATTGGACGCAAAGATAATTGTTTCTAGAAGGCGTCGATAATATCGGCAACAACATAGAGGTAATTTTCGACGTACGATGCCATCAAAAAACCTACGTTGTTCTGGTCTTAATATTAAAAAAATATACTCTATAAGAATGGATAAAAAAGTAATTTGGCGTGTCAGATCATGTTTTTATTCATATTTATTTTTATTGTTTCGATAAAATATTATACACAAATCATGTTACATAAAAATATATTCCTTATATTACATAAATACATAGATTTCCTTCACTCTTGATATCGTTATTTTTATCAGTACTATCGTCGTTATTAAATTCTGTGACAATAGATTTGTGGTATCTAAAATACGATACATGAACGTCGAATGTTTTTTTTCATCACTTGAACTATTTTCTTTTATATATTACAATATTTTATACCTTTATTCACTTCACTGTATATAATTAAAAATATACAGGATGTTTCGTAAGTAAACGGCAAAACTTAATACGCTAACTCGTAGAAGCTAAAGGAACGTTATTCTGCAATTTTTTCTGAAAAATTTTAAATTTAATGCGCTGGTTGAATTATACCATAAAATGCAAAGTATATTGAAATACCATTACATATTTTATCACTTCCAAATTGAAATTATAGATTCTGCTTCTTTCATCTTTCCATTTCACTATCATTTTAGCGTCCTGAATATACTTACTATCGCTTTTACATCCGTTGTATATTTCGTATACTAATTTCAGTACATTAATTGTCCTACAGTGTTTTAAGTATGTATGATTTAAGTTTAAATTCAGAATTGGACCCGGTAGGTGTTCCCATTTTTTTTTAAGTCAATCACGCGTCATAGCTTTTGTGTGATATTCCATGTAGAGAGAAACATCTGAAATAAATAAATAAAAATAATAATAAAAAGATCAGACAAACGCTTCAGTTTCAAATTTTGATTTTTTTTACTGTTTTGGCGGTTGAGGATTTTTTGGTTAAAATATCAGTAATTGAAAAAGTACTAAGCTACTGTATAATGTCCATAAATCGATTATTTGTACTGTTTTTTTGTACGAACAAAAGCTTGACTTGATTTCAATGAAAATAAGCGTGGGAAATTGATTAAACCCCTGCTCTATTAAACGACCTTGACTTTTAATTAAGCAATAACATGTAAAAAATGTCTTTAGAAGTATTTTAACACAATTTGGCGTTAAATAGGCGTGATAAAAAACCGATATATTGAAAAACTTCAATTGAAACGCCTCAGTTCTGAAATTTTAACAATTTTGTTTTAAAAGCTCGTTTGAAAACATTGAGAAAAAAATCCTGATAAGCGCATCCCAGCCTATAAAAAAATAAAATTATATTTGTTTTTACTTTTGTGTTTTTCACGATATGTCCAAAAACAAATTTATTGAAATTTGGAGAGGACAGCGTCTTTCGCGTCACCTACTACATATACATATACATAATTATATATAAAATCCAAATACCAATAACTCTCTCATAAAGAAATCTCCGGATCCACTGAATCGACTGCAATGATGAAATTTTGCACTTACTTATTTTACCACGTAGGCGCTCATTAAGAAACGTTTTTTCAAAATTCCATTTCTTATTTAATAAAATAAAATATAAAAACAACGTGTAAAGTATTAAATAAAATGAAAAAATAAAATCACTGTACGAAGCAGGGACGTAATATCTAGTTTATATACCATATTTTATTTTAAGATCCCATTGTAGAAACGGAGACCATCAAATGTGCGAACTCTACTTGCAGCAAAATAAAAAGCAAAATTGTTGTAATAGAATCCTAACCTTATCAAAGGTGTGACCTTGCGATTTATTAATGGTTATAGCGAATGCTAACATAATTGGAAATTGGGCTCGCCTCAAGGAAAGTGGCAGTAATGTACCAGAATACGTCATATGAATTCTGGGTATTAAAATACGTTTCCCAGTTGATCGTCCAGTTAAAATTTTGTAATCAATTGTATTTTGAAAACTGGGACAAGCCAAGTTATATTTAGCTGTAGTTTGCCAGTTCCTAAGTCAAAACGACTCACGCTACTTCAAGCCGGTGACTGCAATGGACTGGTATCTGCCGAAAATAAAATGCAAATAATCAATAAACCTGTTAAAGTTTTGAAAATGAAAACTAATCTTAGCCTAGATCTTATCAATGTCTTTTATTTAAAAAATCAATGAGAAAAATCTTTGCAGTTTACGTGATTTGTAAATAGTGTAAATAATGTATATATTGTAATATATAAAGTCTAAATAAATTGTAAAAAAATGGAACCCAGAAACGCAAGATTAGTGTCAGAAGTGGGATACGAAGATTTGTAAGAAATCGATATTAAGTTTAACAAGAAATATGAATGAAGTCGCTTGAGAGATGGCTGGAGCACCGTGAGTTATAGAAATAACTGGAAGAAAATCGGATCTACAGAGAAGGGTGCTTGAGGATCTGGAAAGAAGACAAGAAACTGCGGTCACAAATTTTCGGATTAGATAACGGTGAAATAAGGAAGGGAATAGAATTTTGGAAAACCGTTTCTTAGTGAGCAAGGGTGCAAAATTCCAGAGAATTCCCACCTCGTAACCCCCCGTTTGAATGTAATTTATAAAAACCGTTTCTTAGTGAGCGCCTACGTAGTAAAAAAAGTAAGAGTGCAAAATTTCATTGCAATCGGTTCAGTGGATTTAGGGATTAACCCCCCACCCCGTTACAACTCTTTGGAATGGGATTTTGAAAAACCGTTTCTTAGTGAGCATCTACGTTGTAAAATAAGTAAGTATGCAAATATTTCATTGCAATCGGTTCAGTGGGTCCAGTGGATAACCCCCACCCCGTAACCCCCCTTTAGAATGGAATTTTGAAAAACCGTTTCTTAGTGAGCGCCTACGTGGTAAAATAAGAAAGTATGCAAAATTTTATAGCAATCGGTTCAGGGGATCTAGAGATAACCCCCCGCTCCTCTACACCCCCTAGAAATTAATGGAATTTTGAAAAACTACAACGTAATATATAAGTTCTATTTTTGTATTGTCCTATAAAAGGGACTTATCTGTTGGGAAAATATATTACTAGTATTGTTATTATTAACTTCGAGGGGCACCGATACGTCAACATAGGGTGTCAGGCGATTTGAGAAGGGGATACCAAACACACATTCATAGAGGTTTGTTAAAGAAAATGTGGAGGGCAGCACCAGTACCGTAGGAGAAATTAACATAGGATTTCTCTTCAGCGTCCGTATACTGACGTCTAAAGGCAGTGGACGCTGAAGCATATGTAATTTTAAAATGTACGGACGCCGAATGGATAGCAGGTTATATATATATATATATATATCAATAGATATAAATAAAAAAGTGGGTTGAGGAGTGGAGAAATATACGTAGGAAGGAATACAACAATAACAAAGTACGCCGGCAACCAGCAATACATAGCACAGTTTAGAGGGTTAATGAAAACATAATGCTTTTCGTTAACGCTCGATTTTACTAGCCACCAATTTGTCGTACCATAATCTCTAAAAATATAACGGGTGCCGAACTACATACATTTGGAGGACGCCATGTTACACATTATTTTGCCAAGTGAACTTTAGGTCAATAAATGTACTGAAGAATATTATTGAAAAAATAATCATTATTCAATTGCAGTTATGGCAAAAATAAACGTGCATCATGACCTTCTCCACATATATTTTCAGTTGAGCAACCTTTATGTAGTGCAATCTGAAAAAATATAGTTGAAAATATTATTTGGTAATTTTCATACTAGAATAGACTAGAAGAATAGTTCCTGTGAAAGAAAACGATGGCATCATTTTTCAGCAAGACAATGCTAGATCACACATTGCATGCATTTGTAAGAACCTTATGCAACAATAAAATGCCGGGCTTTAGGTAATGAGTACTAAAGTAGTTAGTTTAATTTTATTGTGCACTAACGGGGTACATTTCTATCTTCTAATTTTGAATTAATTTCCTCAGTTTTTGTCCAGTTTTATTTAATGCACCATTAAATTTGTTTCGTTCCTCTTTGTATCTATTTTTTATGAACATAATAATTGGTAAGGTAGATTCCAAATAGTTCGGCAGACGACTATCAGTTCTCCCCATCACCAAGTTGATATCGTTCCTAAAAATCAAGATTAATAGTTATCTTGTAATATTTGTGGCATGTAAGTATTAGAAAACATAATTACAGTTTGTGTATCATATCTCTTCCGACGTCAGTTTCATTTTTCTGACCACAAATATTAACAAACAACACGAAAAAACACAAAAAGAGTAATCTGTACATTATCGTTTTAAGTATTGGCGATATAGAGGACGTATTTGTTTTTCCATTTATATCATAAGAATACTTGCATGTCTGTAACCTATTGTAATACCTAATTTAAATATTCCCATTATTATATACAATTTTGGTTAAAAAGCATATATTAATTTAAATGAAACATAATTTTCATTGAATTACTTAATATTAAGGTCTCACGTTGTCTTCAAAATACAGGGTGACTGCCAAAAAAAATTGGTAGCAGTATCTTAGATTTTAAACGAATGAGATCAAACTAATTGTTGTACGATTATTATTTCTAGCCAAACCCGTGGGCTACAGCCGACCGCACGAAGCCTGCACGCCCTGAGTCGCCAATTTCACGGTGAAAACATAGGTGTTCCACAATATACGTTTCAACTGCTTTTTCTCACAGATGCCTCATATAGCGTTCTCACTTGGCACTTACGGGAAAGATGGAGTGGGGAAATTGTTCAATTTCGAGCTGTCCGCTTTTAAGAGAATATATATGTATTTATAATAAAATAAGAATTTGGCGACAATATTATTCCATTATATGAAGATGAAGTTGACAGTTCTACACAACATCAAAAACATAATATATATTTTTTATTTTATAAATGAATATAATGTTCTCTCTTTTAATTTTGTGTGTTTAATTCATGCATTTGTTCTAAGTTCCCTTTAGTCTAGCTTTCTCTATTTTCTTCTGCAGTACTTCTTTCGAAACGCTTTTTAGGTCGTACGCCCATCCAATCTTCGCCATCAAATCTATAAATCCAGTAGTTAAGTTTCCGTTGTAACTATCCAACTCTGCAGCTTTATAGTCCCAAGGGAAGGAGTGATGATAATTGTGCCAGCCTTCACCGTTAGTGAAACTTGATACGAAAGTGTTCTGTGAAGGCTTTATGTGTCTAAAAAAAAATTACAATGAATGCTCGTAAGGCTTTCGTACTACCTGTCGTAAGGCCTTGTTCCCCAAGTGTGAGCAGCACTATTCACCAACCAAGTAGCGTGAAGAGTAAACAAATATCGTAGCATACCGACGGTGGAAAAAGCACCGTAAAACGATTCACCCCAAGAAAAATATGGCACGAGAACCGGGAGGACGAAACAACAGACAGGAGCCAAGATTATATAATACCTGCAAAAAAATTAAAGTTTTTATTACGGCTCGGTGAAGTTGATGATGTACTTTTTTTGAAACTGGACAACGGCATCAACTTCCATATCACTCATGTCGACGGTTTTTCCCTTGGTGATGACGTCCGGATGCTTTCGGACCATCAGCCATCCCATGTGAGAAAAGAAGAATCCTCTATTTATATTGTGCGGATCGGCATCGGTATCCGAGAATCGGTGATGAACCCTATGGTCTCTCGCCCACTCATAAATACTATTTTGAAAGCATATTGTTTGTAAAAAACATAAAAGTATTCTTAAAGGGAGTTTGGCTTTGTAGCTTCTGTGGGCCCATAGTCTGTGAACTCCCGCAGTTACACCTTGTCCGGACGCTATAGCCAAGAGGTAAGCTAAAAGAAAATTTCTATCGAATTATCCACTGATAACGTTTCATATTTACCCATTGTAATGGTTTGCCATTTCACTGTCAATGTCACGATATAGTATACTCCTTGGAGTGCAATGTAGTGGTACAAAATCATTATAATTACATTGGGCCAAACTACATTACTAAACATCGTCACGGAGAGGTTTGGCTACTTTAACGAATATGTTAGGCATACGGGCATATGAAATCTATTGTTATTTATGGACATAACGAAAACAAATTTTAGTAATAAAAAATAATAGTTGCAATTACGACTATTAACTTGTTTATATAAAATGTGGAAGTGCACGCACATCTGAATGTAATAACTGCATTTACAAATTTTGTAATGGAAATAGTGCCAAATAGAACCCAACAGAATGCAAATTAAAGTCAGGATCAGATTCAAAATGGTTTGGAAAATGAAATCGGATAAAATCCAAATGCGGAATTAAGCGAATTGAAGACAGAATCAATTCAGACTAAATCAAATAGAATAAAAATCAAAACCAGTATCAAATTAATACCCTCGCAGCGCCCGTCGAGGTATCACCCGTTGCGTAAACTGGACGCTATTAAAGCCTGGAAAATGGTCCAGAATACCAGAACTAGCTTTCAGCATTTCGATTCCATTATCCTTTTTCCTTCTAAAATACAGAAGTCAAGTTAGTTACCAGACTTGGCTTTAATAATTTATTTTCTCTGGTTTGAACATATTTTCGTTGATTTTAGAAGTACATATCTAATATATAAAAGTGAATGTTTGTTTGTTTGTTCTTATGTTATGCACTCCTACACAGGTCAAACGATTATTATGAAATTTTGAACACAAGTAATATTTGTGAGATTTCAGATCAAAAACTGCTGAAACAGCTGACCAACATAACCCACGACTAGAAAACGATCAAATCAGAGCTTCGACTTCAAGAGCTGCTGAACCACTTGAACAGCAGACCGCACAACTCGAAAACGAGCGAATCAGATCTTCAACTTCAATATATCGTCGGTGAAATGTGTTAACCTGCTAACTCCATTTGACAAAATTTTAGTGGAGTCTGTTAAAACGCTTGTATTTCCGGGTTTATATTAAACCAATTGGAGATATGAGGTATTATTGAGACAAAATATTTTATGTTTTTAATTAATAATACCTGATATCTCCAAATTGTTTAATATAAACCCGGAAATACAAGCTATTAAAACGTCTCCTCTAAAATTTTGCGAAATGGAGTTAGCAGGTTAACACATTTCACCGACGATATGCTGAAACACCTGAACAACATAGCGTCCATTAAAAGGACCATCCTCAATGGAAAAAGTAAGGGGAAGATGTGCTCATCCCACGCATACCAACGGTTCGATTTGTCCAAGGGCAGTCACTGTTTTTCACGTTACCAATTATTATATGTTGCTTGCTACAGTGAGGGAACCTGGGAAAACCAAAAATATTTATTACTCATCTACTTCTCTAGAATAAGGAAAAAAATTAAATAAAATACATATGTCAAGATACTGTCCACAAAAAAAGAGTTTTATTATTTCTACACCGGTCAACGAAATTTTTACCACAAATCAAATAATACTCATCAAGTGTTTACCTGTTCGTTGGAACGGTCAAATCGGATGAGATGTGTTTTATTTTATTTTTGGGGTGTAGCAACGCGCGCCGGGTACCAGCTAGTCTATATAATAAAAATGAAATGCCAACGTACATAAGCTTATAACTTGAGAACGGCTGGACCGATTTGGCAAATATTTTTATTTAGAATATTCGTAATGGTCCAGTTCAGGTTTTTATGGAAAGCAAAATTGGAAGAGCTTCCCGGAAATTTGAAAAATTCCGGAAAAATTTAGTGCTTTTTTGGGATTTTTGTATGAACTCAAGACCATAACTCACGATTTTGTTCGTTATGGTCCTAGAAAAATTTTCAGAAAAATAAAATTTGAGACAATTATAAAATAAGCATAACTTTTGTATGCACTCTCGATCATACCTATCGATATAATAAATAACTCAATCGAATGTTTTCAATTGAAAATAAAAATCGCTCTATACGTTCACAAGTCCTATTCAGAACTTTACATACTCTGACATCAAGTTTCTTCTGTCTAAGTAAAGAAGACTCGTAACTTGATTACATAATCAATAAAAAAATTCTTAAATTTACATACTACTAGCGAATAATTTCTTCTACTAACTTAAAATTTTGTGGTCAACTATGTATCTCGCCTCACTTAATACAAATAAAGTCCTTTTGTCGTTAAATATGCAAAAATTAAATAGAAAAACTGACTGCTGCAACATTTGCCACAATCTCAGGAGTTCTATTTTGGGCCCTCCGCTACCCGCTTTTCGACCAACAGTCAACATCACGAAATCTTGCAACACATTTACAAATTTGTTAGACTAATTTTTGATAATCTGCTGGAAAATTAGGGTAGGCATTTCGAAAATCATTAACACAGCGTTCTATAGAATATTCCATTCACCATTCTGTTCATTTATCATTCCGTTGCCGTTCAGCGTTCTTAATAAAATAAATTTTAGTAAGAAAAATTTTATGCTCTGATTCAAATATTTTGTCACTTTGACATTCAAATTTTAAATCAGATCAGAGGGAACGATTGGTAGTGCCAACCTTTAAATTTCACAGCCTACTCTAATTTATAATTTAAATGATCTCACGGAACTTATTTTACAATATAAATTCCGTTTGAAAAAACTGATTGCGTGATAAACCTACTTAATTATTATTATAATTATTATATTATCAGTAAAGTCTATAGTATCACTCCAGATGGTTCTCTAGACGACGGTCGCGCCGGAAGTATGAGGTCATCATTCCAGAACAGAAGAAATCGAGAACAGCAGTAGAGAAAGGGGAAGAGGACAAGTGTAGAGAAAAGAAGAGGGAATAGGATGTATCGATTTTTATATTTGACCTCGAAAGAGAGAATAAAGTTGTTGTACATATTATTATTGTTATTATCTTGTTTTTTTTACAGTTAGATTTTTTTATATTTTTCTAGGTCTCCTCATACTAGGAATTCCGATTCGAGCAGTTGAGCCGAGCGGACGTGTTTTGCGGATTAGCGGATTAAAAAGGGTGAAAAGTGAAAAAGAAATAGAATGAAAAAAAGTGGTAGTGAGAGCGAGAGAGAAGAAGATTACAAAAGAAAAAGAGAAGAAGGACGAAAGTCGGAAGAGAGGATTAACCCCTTTAGGAAAAGTAAAAAGTTAGAAAGATCACCGATTAAAAAGACAATGGATGAGGAAATGAAAGAGATGCTGAAAAAAAAGGAAGAGAATCGGAAGATGAGCCGGGAACTGCAACAGTTGAAAATTATGATGCGTGAAAAGAGAAAAGATGGAAATACAAGAAAAAATGAAAAAATTGGAGGAGAAAATGGAAGAGCAGGAAAAAAGAGTGAGAAAAAAGAATATTGTAGTAACGGGATTGAACGAAGAGGAATGCCAGAGCGAGAAGAAACTGGAAAAATGGAGGTGGAATTAGAGGTAGAAGTGACTGTGAGAGAGATGAATAAAATAAATGGAGGAAAAATGATTGTGGCGGAACTTGGGAACTGGGGGGAAAAGAGGAAAGTTAAGGAAAATAAAAGAAAACTAAGAGGAAAGAGAGTGTACATATAGAAGATGATCTGACAAAGAAGGAAAGAGATATACAGAAGGAATTAAGAGCAATAGCCAAAGAAGAGCGACAAAAAGGACAGAAGGTGAATGTAGGTTATAAAAAGATATGGATAGAGGGAAAAGGGCTTAGGTGGGACGAAGAAAAGGGGGAGTTAGATATAGAAAAAAATTGAATAAGAGCATAAGAAAAAGACGACAGGGCAGAAAAGGGAAAACGAATACGGAGAGGAATAAAGGAGAAAAGGAGCAAATAAGAATGGTATTCTGGAACGTAGCGGGAATAAAAAACAAAGAGAATAAATTTTGGGAGTATTTGAGAAAATTTGACGTAGTGGAATAGTAGAAACGTGGGTGGAAGAAAAGGGGTGGGAAAAATTGGAAAAGAGAATGCCGACAGAGTTTAAGTCGAAATGTCAATATGCAGAGAGGGAAAGCAAGAAAGGGAGAGCTAAAGGTGGGATAATAATGGGGGTGAAAGAGAGACTGGAAGGAGAAAATGGAACTGAAACAAAAGAAGAAAGAGGGATTATGGAAAGTACGGTGAAAAATAAACAGAGAAAATGGAGAATTGTAACAGTGTACAGCAGAAGTATGACGGAAACGAAGAGAATAATAGAAGAGCGAGTAAAAGAGGAAGAAGAAGGAACTTTGGTGATTGGAGGGGATTTTAATGCAAGAATTGGGGGAAAAGGAAGACGGATAGAAGAGGAACAAGAAACAATAGAAGGAAAATCAACAAAAGATGGAACAGAAAACGCAGAAGGGAGAGTACTGATTAGTTTAGTAGAAGAAAGAGGGTGGGACATACTTAATGGGAACTGCACAGGAGATGAGAAAGTTGAGTACACGTATATTGGATCAAGAGGGGAGATTATGTTATGGTAAATGAAGAAGCATGTAATGAAATAGAGAAATTCAAGGTGGGAGAAAGAATGGAGTCGGACCATATGCCTTTAGAAGTGAAGACAAGAGGAAGAGAGAAAGATAGAGGAAGTGTGAATGAGTTTAGAAGAAAAATTGTGAAGAATATTTGGACGGAAGAAGGAAAAGAAAATTATAGAGCAAGACTTAGGGAGGCAAAATACGAAGAAACAGAAATAAACGAAAACGTGAGGGAACTGAGCGATAACATAAGAAACGCAACAGAAAAAAAAGAGATAGAGAGAGAAGATGGGGCTGTGGAAGAACGAGTGGTGAGATAAAGATTGCAGGGAAAGGAAGCAGGAAGCAAGAAGGAAACTAAGAAATTGGAAAAAAGAAAAAGCAACCCAGGAAGAGTACAAGAGACCACGCAAGAAGTACAATTTAGTATGCAAAGAAAAGAAGCAAAAGAAACGGATGGAAGAAGAGCTAAAGATGAAGGGTATAAAGACGGAAGAAGAGGTATGGAGATACATAAATAAGGAAAGAGAGAGAGAGTGAGTGATGGAATGACTATGGAGGAATGGAGAGAGTACTACAGTGAGCTGTCGGGGGGTGATCAAAACAGACAAGAAAAGGAAAAGAAACAACAAAGAGTGGAGAAATAGAAGAGATAACAAGATAAAAACTAGAGCAACAACTAAGAAAACTGAAAAGAAAAAAGACACCTGGGAGGGATGGTATACAGAATGAAGCGTGGATATATGGAACGGAAAGGGAAGTTGACAGGTTGTTAGAGATAATGAATGGAGTGTGGAAGGGAGATATGTCCCAAATATAAGAAAGGAGAAAAGGATACAGTCAGTAATTATAGGGGGATCACTCTCCTTAATACAGCATATAAGGTATACGCGATGATTGTGGAAGAGAGGCTGATGAAGGAAATGAATGAGAGGGGGGTGTTACCAGACGGACAGGCGGGATTTAGGAAAGGTAGAGGGACCATGGATAATGTATATATCTTGAATCACATAGCAGGAAATGACATAAAAAAGAGGGGTGGCAAGATATATGCATTCTTTGTGCACCTGAAGGCGGCTTTTGATAATGTGGAAAGAGATTTACTGTGAGAATGCTTGAGAAAGAGAGGGATAAATGAGCATCTGGTAACAAAAATAGAAGAGATATATGAAGAGACGATAAGTAGAGTGAGAGTGGATGGAAGGGTGAGTGAATGATTCAAAACTTATAAGGGAATAAGACAAGGTTGCCCACTAAGCTTCAGCCTGTTTGCAGCTTTTATTGGAGACTAGTTGGTACCCGGCGCGCGTTGCCACGCCAACAAAATCAAGTAAAACACATCCCAGTCGATTTGACCGGTGCAACGAACAGGTTAACCACGATGGATAAACACTGAACAGATCCGAATATTATTTGATTTGTGCCATTGCTATTAGACAAATCCAACAAATCAAAGATCATAAAAATCGGTCAAACCCAAGGAGGTCCCCTGGGCCCCCATGTCCATGTGAAAAATACTTTATCACTTATTCTCATACCTACTAAATATACAAAAAAAAAATTCATAAAAGTCGGTCCAGCCCAAGAGGGCGCCCTGGACTCCCATGTTCATGTGAAAAATATTTCATCGCCTATATATTCTCATACCTACCAAATATACAAAAAAAAAAAACATAAAAATTGGTCCAGCCCAAGGGGCCCCCCTGGAGCCTATTCTGAACCTAGAAACAGCTAAACGTACAAATAATAGAACACATTCCTTTTTAGTGAACGGTATTTTGAAATATGTATTTCATTTAATTTTTTTCCTTATTATTCTAAAGCAGTCGGGTAAACAATATTTTTGGTTTTCCCATTTGGCGAATACATAAATAACTTTTTCGGTCTTCCCTCTTTGACCATGAAACAAATATGGACTTCCCAAACATTGAGCCCAGGAAATCAACATTAATTGCCAAATCAAGGCGTACTGGAAATTGAAGCCGTTTGCAACCGCAAGGCAAATCGAATCATTGGTATGCATAGGATGAGCATTAAATTTTGGATGGTGGTTTTAATGGCGACTATGGTGTTGAAGTGTTTCAGCAGCTTTTGATCTGAAATCCGCGTTTCCCGTTGGTCGGGTGTCTCACCTGTCCTATTGCCTTTCATTTGCCTAGATTTTTGGTTGATTTTCCAACAGATGGTTTTCCTTTTTTGGCATTTTAAAATATTTTCTGTAGTAGTAAGCAAACGTTAAAAAATCCAAAATACCCAGCGCAAGTGGCTGCACCCCAAAAATGAAGTAAAACTATGTTTTTAGTGAACAGCAAATTAGTGTTATAAAATTTTTTGGTTAGCGTTACCTGCCGATTGCACGTCCTTTTCAAGAAGAATTTAAAGTTGCGCCCACTTCGAAAGCAATCATAGACACATCCACAATCGATTTTGACACTTTTCCCTCGATTTCACCACACTGTTCCTCCCTGCTTTTGAAGAAAACTGATGATTGACATTTTATATCTAAAACTGTCACTGTGACATTTTTATCTGACAGTTTTCAATTTCGCCTGGTTTTAACTTTAAAAATTTACTTTACCAATAAGGGGTGACACATTGGGGTCGTGACCCCCCCCCCCTATTTTACTCCCGATTGCGAATATTATTTGTGGTCAAAATTTCATGAGGATCTGTTTACCGGTTTAGGCGTGCATAAGATACGAACAAACAAACAAATATTCATTTAGAGAGAAAATTTGGACATGATTTTAGAAGGAGAGTAATGATGTTTGATAGTTTGGTGAAAAGCGTGATGATGTATGTATGGGGATGGAGAGAGCAAGAAGGATTGGAAAGGGTGCAAGGAAAATATATGAAATGGGTGCTAGGGGTAGAGAGAGAGACACCGGGGTATATAGTGATGGAGGCAACAAAGATAGGTGGAATAAGAATAGAAGCAGGAAAAAGAGCAATAAGATTTGAGGAGAGAGTGATAGAGAGAGGAGAGTGCAGAATCTTGCAAGAGTGTTTGAAAGAAAAAAGGAAAGAAATAGGAAAGGGGATATGGAAAGAGAGGGAGGTATATTTCGAAAGAAACGCGAATGCAGGCGCGGAGAATGTAAAGAATGCGAGAGAGAAGCAGAGTAATGACAGATGATTTCGCGCAGAGAGATAGAGATGTGCAAGTGCAGGAAAATAGAACGAGAATTAGGCAGTCTACTTACAATGGGAAGTATAAAAAAATAACGGAAGAAATGCCAAAGTACCTAGGAAGAGAGAGAGTGATAATAGCAAGATTTAGATGTGGAAATGAGGAGAGACAGAATAAATATTGGAGTGAGGATAATAATAGAGTATGCAGGATGTGTGTAAAGGTAATAAAGATACATACTACTACTACTATACTTAGTGAATCACCCTGTATATTTAGTTACATACCACTTTCTCCATTATTTATTTCACAAAAGGAATACAAAAAATCTATTTTAAATATATCTCATTCATTCTTTTTAATTTTCTTTTTGTATCGTTCCACCAAGAATAAATTATTCTCAAATTACATCCGAATTAGTTTATTTGAGTAAAACTGCACCACAACGATGAAGACACTGATAATTGCATTCATAGAGTGAAGTACTGTAGATCGATTAACTTCCAAAAATCGAGCCGCGGTTATTCTGGGACGACAAAACGCTATTAATTTCATCAGCTTCTTTAACTCTTTGTCATGCAAACCAAAATTTAAACACACCCTTGAAATGTTTCTATGTTGTTCCGAAATTGCATCACACAGGTGAATTATGTAACAAATTAATACCTACAACAATACACATCGAATTTTCTATTCAATCCACCTAAACAAAACTTACCCAAAGAAGTGCCGTTATTCCTAATTCGGCTAACATATATATCATATGAGAAATTGCATGCAAGTGGAAATGGGTCGGAGTGGTGGCTAAATGATGAAAAAATATCAGAGTTTTGGTGGAAACGTACAGTAGATTGTACCAGATGGTTGCGCCAAAAATGTCGACGAAAACGTCGACCAAATTTTTCATCGGCAAAATTTCCCTCTTAAATTTACACAACTGTGGCCACGTTCTTGGGGTATTCAATTTCAGACATTGGTAAGTGTACCTTTTCTGTATCATTCGAAGGACTGTACAACTAACCAGTAAAAACAAAATTTGCAAGTATATCTGTACGAATTCGACAAAACATAAACGGAAAATTTGGTAAAAACTGTTGAAAGAGTAAAACACCGTCAACAATGATATTAAGATAAAGATGAAAAACAAATGGGTTATAATAAAGAACGAACGGTAAAACACTCGACTAAATCCATCACTTGGGCACGTTGTTCGTAAAAGACCAATCAGTCGGAACCATCGATTTCGGCTTTGCACCAGATGCACGCTATGACCACAACGAAGGGAGTCTACAAAGTCAGAAAGGAGCGCTTGGACTGGGTTCAAAGAAAACAATTTTCTCCGGTAGCTAACACTGGTTAAGGTTCCGATTGTAAAACAGCAGAAAATAAATAGAGAGTAGAGTTTTTGTGCTCTTGTAGGTCTTTTACAACTTAAAGTTTTTGGTGTAGAGGCAAAGACTTTTCCGATTGAAAAAAACCATGTAAAGATATTGACATCCATGGTTGTGGACTGTGGCAAGGATTCAAATTAATTAATGCAATTGGCGTAGAATACAGGACCGTATTTATGGTGCAAATGCACATCAAATGTTAGTCATTAATGCATCATTAATCAACCATGATTTGTAGTTGGTAGTTTGAATTTATGTGCTTTTGCCTATAGAGAACATAAATCTATAATTTAAACATACATGTTTCATTATCGTTGGCCTTATTTCCTTTTTGTTTCGTTTTACCGTAACGCGTAGTTAGGAAAGCGTTTAGATTTACTGCCTATTTTCTTCTAGGACTGATCAATAGCATATTAGGTAATATTTCGACGATGATGCAAAAACAGGTGATTGTTGCAACATTTTGGGTATAAAAAGTGTATCATCATTGCATAAACACTTTTAATTTCAGTATTTTTTGAATTTTTATTACAGACAAACCGTGCTAGATACGACGTTTCTGAGGGCACCAATCGAAAGAAAAACGCCATATTTACTTATGCTCCGGACCACGTCGTCATAACTCGAAGAGTTTGGGACTAGGAGAGGATTAAAGAAAAATTAACAAAATTTTACCCTCAAGAAGGTAAACTTTGAAAATTAAAAAAATTAACTTTTTATGTCAAAACGCTTTTAAACCTTCACTATACTTAGCGACCGACGAAATGAATGAGAAATAACAACCATTTATTGATTATTTTTTTCCTTTAAAAACTCGAACTCACTCTCGTGTTGTCCAATTTCAAAATTTTTAAGTCAAAAAATGGTTGTCATTCCAATACCATTTGTCGATCGATCAGTTGTGAATGCGGAGGCCCACCTGCCTACCGCATTCACAGGTGGTGCCATGAACCATATGGTTTTTAATCACAAAGAAACCTATACCGGTAATGAGAATAAATCCAAATTGAGATTTACACCAAAATATATTATACTCAAATTTACATTTTTGATGAATGGTTGACAAGCTGGTTGAATGACAACCATTTTCATATTGTATTCACCAAAGAAGATTTATAACAAAATATATATGTATACATATATTCAAATTTACATTTTTGACTGAATGGTTGACAAAAGGGGTCGGATAGTAAATTGATGCGAGCAATCCATCTGTAACCTCGGTTTCCCCCTAAATCCAGCCGTTTTCGAGTTATGAGCGTTTTTTGAAAAATATTAGAAATGGTCCAATTGTATCAAAGTGGCCATTTTCTGATAGAACTCGACCTCCGGAATCCAACGGTGAAAATTTCACCCCGATAGCTCCAATGGTTTCGGAGATATCGCGTTTTAAAATTTTGGCACTTGCAATAAATTCGTGAATTTCGTTAACACCCAAAAACATTTTCGCTCATATCTCGTAAACTATGAGTCACTGACCTGATTTAGTGACACCAACGTGTTCGTCTAAAAATTCTCTTTAATTTGAGTGTATATTGTGTGTGGTAATGCGTCATTTGAGGATGCTAGAAGCGACAGACCGAAAATTTTGGGTAATTTTTTTGGATTTTTTGAATTTTTATTACAGACAAACCGTGCTAGATAGGACGTTTCTGAGTGCACCAATCGAAAGAAAAACTCCATATTTCATTATGTTCCGGACCACGTCATCATAAGTCGAAGAGTTTGGGAGTAAGAGAGGATTTGAGAAAATTTTAAAATCTTTGAACCTCAAGGGGGTAAATTTTGAAAATTCAAAAAATTAACTTTATGTCTCAATACGCTTCGAAACCTTTACTATCTCATGTAAATTGATGCGAGCAATCCATCTGTAACCTCGGTTTCCCCCTAAATCCAGCGGTTTTCGAGTTATGAGCGTTTTTTGAAAAATATTAGAAAATGGTTCAATTGTCCCAAAGTGGCCATTTTCTGATAGAACTCGACCTCCTGAATCCAACGGTGAAAATTTCACCCCGATAGCTCCAATGGTTTCGAAGATCTCGCGTTTTAAAATTTTGGCACTTTCAAAAAATTCATGAAGTTCGTTAACACCCAAAAACATTTTCGCTCATATCTCGTAAACTATCAGTCACTGACCTGATTTAGTGACACCAGCGTGTTCATCTAAAAATTATCTTTAATTTGAGTGTATATTGTGTGCGGAAAGACGTGATTTGATGATGCTAGAAGCGACAGACCAAAAATTTTGGGCAATTTTTTGAATTTTTTGAATTTTTATTACAGACAAACCGTGGTAGATAAGACGTTTCTGAGGGCACCAATCGAAAGAAAAACTCCATATTTATTTATGTTCCGGACCACGTCGTCATAAGTCGAAGAGTTTGGGAGTAGGAGAGCATTAAAGAAAAATTATAAAATTTTGAACCTCAAGGGGGTAAATTTTGAAAATTCAAAAAATTTTCTTTTTGTCTCAAAACGCTTCGAAGCCTTTACTATCTTAAGTAAATTGATGCGAGCAATCCATCTGTAACCTCGGTTTCCCCCAAAATCCAGCCGTTTTCGAGTTATGAGCATTTTTTGAAAATTATTGGAAAATGGTCCAATTGTCCCAAGTTGGCCTCCTTCTGATAGAACTCGACCTCTTGAATCCAGCGGTGAAAATTTCACCCCGATAGCTCCAATGGTTTCGAAGATCTCGCGTTTTAAAATTTTGGCACTTTCAAAAAATTCATGAAGTTCGTTAACACCCAAAAACATTTTCGCTCATATCTCGTAAACTATGAGTCACTGACCTGATTTAGTGGCACCAGCATGTTCGTCTAAAAATTCTCTTTAATTTTAGTGTATATTGTGTGCGTAAAGGCGTGATTTGAGGATGCTAGAAGCGACAGACCGAAAATTTTGGGTAATTTTTTTGGATTTTTTTTTACAGACAAACCGTGCTAGATAGGACGTTTCTGAGTGCACCAATCGAAAGAAAAACTCCATATTTACTTATGTTCCTGACTACGTCGTTTTAGGTCGAAAAGTTTAGGAGTAGGAGAGGATTAAAGAAAAATTAAAAAATTTTGAACCGCAAATTTTGGAAATTCAAAAAATTAACTTTTTGTCTCAAAACGCTTCGAAACCTTTACTATCTCATGTAAATTGATGCGAGCAATCCATCTGTAAATTCGGTTTCCCCCTAAATCCAGCCGTTTTCGAGTTATGAGCGTTTTTTGAAAAATATTAGAAAATGGTCCAATTGTCCCAAAGTGGCCATTTTCTGATAGAACTCGACCTCCTGAATCCAACGGTGAAAATTTCACCCCGATAGCTCTAATGGTTTCGAAGATCTCGCGTTTTAAAATTTTGGCACTTTTAAAAAATTCATGAAGTTCGTTAACACCCAAAAACATGTTCGCTTATATCTCGTAAACTATGAGTCACTGACCTGATTTAGTGACACCAGCGTGTTCGTCTAAAAATTCTCTTTAATTTTAGTGTATATTGTGTGCGTAAAGGCGTGATTTGAGGATGCTAGAAGCGACAGACCGAAAATTTTGGGTAATTTTTTTGGATTTTTTTTACAGACAAACCGTGCTAGATAGGACGTTTCTGAGTGCACCACTCGAAAGAAAACCTCCATATTTACTTATGTTCCTGACTACGTCGTTTTAGGTCGAAGAGTTTAGGAGTAGGAGAGGATTAAAGAAAAATTAAAAAATTTTGAACCGCAAATTTTGAAAATTCAAAAAATTAACTTTTTGTCTCAAAACGCTTCGAAACCTTTACTAGCTTATGCAAATTGATGCGAGCAATCCATCTGTAACCTCGGTTTCCCCCTAAATCCAGCCGTTTTCGAGTTATGAGTGATTTTTGAAAAATATTAGAAAATGGTCCAATTGTCCCAAAGTGGCCACTTTCTGATAGAACTCGACCTCCTGAATCCAACGGTGAAAATTTCACCCCGATAGCTCCAATGGTTTCGAAGGTCTCGCGTTTTAAAATTTTGGCACTTTCAAAAAATTTATGAAGTTCGTTAACACCCAAAAAAATTTTCGCTCATATCTCATAAACGATGAGTCACTGACCTGATTTAGTGACACTAGCGTGCTCGTCTAAAAATTCTCTTTAATTTGAGTGTATATTGTGTGCGGAAAGGCGTGATTTGAGGATGCTAGAAGCGACAGAGCAAATTTTTTTTGCAATTTTTTTGGATTTTTTAAATTTTAATGACAGACAAACCGTGGTAGATAGGACGTTTCTGAGTGCACCAATCGAAAGAAAAACTCCATATTTACTTATGTTCCGGACCACGTCATCATAGGTCGAAGAGTTTGGGAATAGGAGAGGATTAAAGAAAAATTAAAAAAATTTGAACCTCAAAGGGGTAAATTTTGAAAATTCAAAAAATTAACTTTTTGTCTCAAAACGCTTCGAAACCTTTACCATCTTATGTAAATTGATGCGATCAATCCATCTGTAAAATCGGTTTCCTCCTAAATCCAGCCGTTTTCGAGTTGAGTGATTTTTGAAAAATATTAGAAAATGGTCCAATTGTCCCAAAGTGGCCACTTTCTGATAGAACTCGACCTCCTGAATCCAACGGTGAAAATTTCACCCCGATAGCTCCAATGGTTTCGAAGGTCTCGCGTTTTAAAATTTTGGCACTTTCAAAAAATTTATGAAGTTCGTTAACACCCAAAAAAATTTTCGCTCATATCTCATAAACTATGAGTCACTGACCTGATTTAGTGACACTAGCGTGCTCGTCTAAAAATTCTCTTTAATTTGAGTGTATATTGTGTGCGGAAAGGCGTGATTTGAGGATGCTAGAAGCGACAGAGCAAATTTTTTTTGCAATTTTTTTGGATTTTTTAAATTTTAATGACAGACAAACCGTGGTAGATAGGACGTTTCTGAGTGCACCAATCGAAAGAAAAACTCCATATTTACTTATGTTCCGGACCACGTCATTATAGGTAGAAGAGTTTGGGAATAGGAGAGGATTAAAGAAAAATTAAAAAAATTTGAACCTCAAAGGGGTAAATTTTGAAAATTCAAAAAATTAACTTTTTGTCTCAAAACGCTTCGAAACCTTTACTGTATTATGTAAATTGATGCGAGCAATCCATCTGTAACCTCGGTTTCCCCCTAAATCCAGCCGTTTTCGAGTTATGAGCGTTTTTTGAAAAATATTAGAAATGGTCCAATTGTATCCAAGTGGCCATTTTCTGATAGAACTCGACCTCCGGAATCCAACGGTGAAAATTTCACCCCGATAGCTCCAATGGTTTCGGAGATACCGCGTTTTAAAATTTTGGCACTTGCAAAAAATTCGTGAAGTTCGTTAACAAACAAAAACATTTTCGCTCATATCTCGTAAACTATCAGTCACTGACCTGATTTAGTGACACCAGCGTGTTCATCTAAAAATTATCTTTAATTTGAGTGTATATTGTGTGCGGAAAGACGTGATTTGATGATGCTAGAAGCGACAGACCAAAAATTTTGGGCAATTTTTTGAATTTTTTTAATTTTTATTACAAACAAACCGTGGTAGATAAAACGTTTCTGAGGGCACCAATCGAAAGAAAAACTCCATATTTATTTATGTTCCGGACCACGTCGTCATAAGTCGAAGAGTTTGGGAACAGGAGAGGATTAAATAAAAATTAAAAAAATTTGAACCTCAAGGGGGTAAATTTTGAAAATTCAAAAAATAAACTTTTTGTCTCAAAACGCTTCGAAACCTTTACTATCTTATGTAAATTGATGCGAGCAATTCATCTGTAACCTCGGTTTCCCCCTGAATCCAACCGTTTTCGAGTTATGAGTGATTTTTGAAAAATATTAGAAAATGGTCCAATTGTCCCAAAGTGGCCATTTTCTGATGGAACTCGACCTCCTGAATCCAACGGTGCACATTTCACCCCGATAGTCCCAATGGTTTCGGAGATATCGCGTTTTAACGTTTTGGCACTTGAAAAAAATTCGTGAAGTTCGTTAACACCCAAAACCATTTTCGCTCATATCAAGTAAACTATAAGTCACTGACCTGATTTAGTGACACCAGCGTGTTCGTCTAAAAATTCTCTTTAATTTGAGTGTATATTGTGTGCGGAAAGGCGTGATTTGATGATGCTAGAAGCGACAGACCGAAAATTTTAGGTATTTTTTTTGGATTTTTTGAGATTTTTATTACAGACAAACCGTGGTACATAGAACGTTTCTGAGGGCACCAATCGAAAGAAAAACTCCATATTTACTTATGTTCCGGAACACGTCGTCAAAAGTCGAAGAGTTTGGGAGTAGGAGATTATTAAAGAAAAATTTAAAAAAATTTAACCTTAAGGAGGTAAATTTTGAAAATTCAAAAAATTTACTTTTTGTCTCAAAACGCTTCGAAACCTTTACCATCTTATGTAAATTGATGCGATCAATCCATCTGTAAAATCGGTTTCCTCCTAAATCCAGCCGTTTTCGAGTTGAGTGATTTTTGAAAAATATTAGAAAATGGTCCAATTGTCCCACAGTGGCCATTTTCTGATAGAACTCAATCTCCTGAATCCAACGGTGCACATTTCACCCCGATAGTTCCAATGGTTTCGGAAATATCGCGTTTTAAAGTTTTGGCACTTGCAATAAATTCGTGAAGTTCGTTAACACCCGAAAACATTTTCGCTCATATCTCGTCAACTACAAGTCACTGACCTGATTTAGTAACACTAGCGTGTTCGTCTAAAAATGTTCTTTAAATTGAGTGTATATTGTGTGCGGAAAGCCGTGATTTGATGATGTTAGAAGCGACATACCGAAAATTTTGGGTAATTTTTATCGATTTTTTGAATTTTTATTACAGACAAACCGTGATAGATAGGACGTTTCTGAGTGCACCAATCGAAAGAAAAACTCCTTATTTACTTATGTTCCGGACCACGTCGTTATAAGTCGAAGCGTTTGGGAGTAGGAGAGGATTAAAGAAAAATTAAAAATTTTTGAACCTCAAAGGGGTAAATTTTGAAAATTCAAAAAATTAACTTTTTGTCTCAATACGCTTCGAAACCTTTACTATCTTATGTAAATTGATGCGAGCAATCCATCTGTAACCTCGGTTTCCCCCTAAATCCAGCCGTTTTCGAGTTATGAGCGTTTTTTGAAAAATATAAGAAAATGGTCCAATTGTCCCAAAGTGGCCATTTTCTGATAGAACTCAATCTCCTGAATCCAACGGTGCACATTTCACCCCGATAGCTCCAATGGTTTCGAAGATCTCGCGTTTTAAAATTTTGGCACTTTCAAAAAATTCATGAAGTTCGTTAACACCCAAAAACATTTTCGCTCATATCTCGTAAACTATGAGTCACTGACCTGATTTAGTGGCACCAGCATGTTCGTCTAAAAATTCTCTTTAATTTTAGTGTATATTGTGTGCGGAATGGCGTGATTTGAGGATGTTAGGAGCGACAGACCGAAAATTTTGGGTAATTTTTTTGGATTTTTTGCATTTTTATTACAGACAAACCGTGATAGATATTACGTTTCTGAGGGTATCAATCGAAAGGAAAACTACATATTTACTTATGTTCCGTACCACGTTGTTAAAAGTCGAAGAGTTTCGGAATAGGAGAGAATTAAAGAAAAATTAATTTTTTTTGAACCTCAAGGGGGTAAATTTTGAAAATTCAAAAAATTAACTTTTGTCTCAAAACGCTTCGAAACCTTAACTATCTCATGTAAATTGATGCGAGCAATCCATCTGTAACCTCGGTTTCCCCCTAAATCCAGCGGTTTTCGAGTTATGAGCGTTTTTTGAAAAATATTAGAAAATGGTCTAATTGTCCCAAAGTGGCTATTTTCTGATAGAACTCGGCCTCCTGAATCCAACGGTGCACATTTCACCCCGATAGTTCTAATGGTTTCGGAGATATCGCGTTTTAAAATTTTGGCACTTGAAAAAATTCGTGCAGTTCTTTTAACAACCAAAAACATTTTCGCTCATATCTCGTAAACTATGAGTCACTGACCTGATTTATTGACACCAGCGTGTTTGTCTGAAAATTCTCTTTAATTTGTGTGTGTATTGTGTGCGGAATGGCGTGATTTGAGGATGCTGGAAGCCACAGACCGAAAATTTTGGGTAATTTTTTTGAATTTTTTGAATTTTTATTACAGACAAACCGTGGTAGATAAGACGTTTCTGAGTGCACCAATCGAAAGAAAAACTCAAAATTTACTTATGTTCTGGACCACGTCGTCATAAGTCAAAGAGTTTGGGAGTAGGAGAAGATTAAAGAAAAAATAAAAAAAATTGAACCTTAAGGGGGTAAATTTTGAAAACTCAAAAAATTAACTTTTTCCCTCAAAACGAGCGTTTTGTTCTGAGTCTTTCGAAATTGGAATTTTTGGAGAGTACAAATTTTAGTTGGGACACCCGGGATGTAATAGTTATTAACGTCATGAGGCCGATAAGTGGCAAACAACAAACAAGATCAATCACGTCTGTTATTTGCGTTTCGGCCGAATATCGTTCAGTACTTTGCACAATACCGTCGGCAATACCGCAAAAAAAAACGTATTGTTTAGCATAATTTTTCCTCTTGTACTAAAATTAATTTTTATAACAGCCGTTACTGTTATGACCGTTTTCACTCAAACTGACAGTTCTGATATAATGCAATAACAGGTAGGTATTATGAAAAAAATTTAACCGGTGCATCATAAGGTCCAGTACAATATAACGTACGCTGATACGGAACTGTTGTTTTGTTGTTGTTTTGCACACCTTCACGTATAAAACTCCATTTATCCGTCAACAATCTGCACCTTTTGTACAATACAAGACAACAATCTCGATCAGAACTGAGATGGATAAAAAAAAAGATGACAGTTTTTGTCTATTATTTATGAATACATAAAGACCTTGTTTACATGACCAGTGGCGTGCTCCGATTTTATAGCCAAACTTTACATACATACATACATACATACATTTCGATTTCAGCCTTTATGTTTGCATAATTTCGGGATGAAAAAAAAAATAGATACGGCACGAGGCCAGAAATGTCCTGGCGTGCCTTGGATCGTAATACTTTTTTTTCAAGGAGTTCTCGATAATAATAACATTTGCTTAAAGCTTACACTTGAAACATTCTTTACTTTGCACTTTTTGCACTATAAATAGCAAATTACCTCCACACGTCTGTTGTTTCGATTGTAATTAGCATGGAGAATAAAATCTAAGAGAGTAAATGTACAAATATGCTTATTCTCCTGTCTTTTAATTTCTCAATTTTTTTCTGCTTGCCCTTTTATTGATGGAAGTAATACCCGCGCAGATCGTTAACCTAAACTAACCTAAACGCTTACCGAAAGATGAACGTGACGCACTGTTTAATTTAGATAAGAGATAACTGATACGAAATTTCATTTCCCTGAAACCGTGTCACCTGTATACACGCTTACTTATTTCGTTGTGATGGTAGTGTAGAATATTTTTAATGTAAGTAAGAAATTTTAATTTTTACATTATTTACTACGTTCATGCTGTCTTCAAATGTGTATTATATAATTCGTACTGGCAACGACTGTTATGGCAATCACAGAATGCGCATTTTAAAAGAAGGATAAACGGGTCTGTCAGGTAGATTAAAACGTCTAGAGAAGATTGTACAGGCAACCAAAAAAAATAACTGTAAATAGACATATATTTTAATAAAAGTTGTTCTACAATCAATTATGAACTACTAATGTTGTTTGCACGATATGTAGCCCTCCGGGTGGGGCGTTGTATGATGAAAAACCATGCGTATCTCAATTATCGCCTAATCTCTGTTATATGAATGAGTAACATTTTGATAAACAACAGAAAACATTTTCCCTTTGTTTATCTTAATTGTTGACGTTCATAATTTAAACTAATGTACAAAAATAAACTGAAAAAATGTCAACGTAATTAATTCTGCAATAAAATAAAAGTTGAGTTTTGAGCTCCGGTAAGATAATTTAGGGTCCTAGTAGTACATATCTAAATATATAAAATTTTCCGTTTATGTATTTAATTTGACAGCTGTCAAACCTAACCTAAAAAAATTGATGTTATTTCGTGTTTTTTTTTCATTTTGGGTAGATACAAAAAACTTAACTATAACTATATATTTTGTTAGCATCGTGGTTCTAGTAAAGTTACAAAATTACTGACAACTATTGTTTTATTTTTCAGAATGCGTTCCTATCTCATATTATCCAGTCTCGCAGTTCTATCCCTTGCCCAAAGTGTACCACCACTGTGCAACAAATGCAACTGCGAGAATCAAGACAATAAGTTTCGTCTTACGTGCCGCAACGATGTCACAGGCTTTATTTTCAACAGCTCTTACTGGTTAGAGTCCAGTAACAAAACTTACCCTTATCATTCTTTAGATATCCAAAATACGCCAGTCTTAACACTGAAAGACAAATTTCCACCGTCTAACATCACGTACTTGAGACTAGAGAACACTTCCCTCGTTAACATCTCGGATTCCGTTTTCAGTAACTTGCAAGATATGGTGACCTTGAGTTTGAGTTACAATTATATTGAGATAATTCACCCGAATGCTTTTGACGTAAGTGGTTAAGCTAGATGTCATAATGTACTGTTTGTTCGGTTGCAGGGAAAATACCTGGACAATGAGTTTAGGCCGTTGAAGTCTTTAATTAGTTTACTGATGGATCACAACAAGATTCACAGTTTGGATGCCGATCTCTTTGAACATACCCCCAATCTGGAATATTTAAGTATATCGCATAACCCCTTCAAAGTCTTAGATCACAATACAGAAATCGCGATTACCAGTTTAGTCTTTTTGAAGGTGATGTTTTCCAAATAACTGTGAACACTATTGAAATTGTTACTCTTTAGAAACTGGATCTGAGTTACTGCGGGTTAACTACACTACCGGACAACTTTTTGCATACCCCAAAGTTCCTCTACTCTCTAGACTTGAGCGGAAACGGCTTTACAACAATTCCAGAGACATTGGGAGACTCCCACAATTTAACGATTTTGTATTTGAACAGTCACTCCATTGTTAATCTAACCAGTGAAACTGGTTTTCCCAATATTTCCACACTAAGAACTCTCTATTTCAGTGAGTCCCAAACTCTGATTAACATTACCAAAGGAGCATTTTCTAACCTTGAAAACCTTGAAGAACTGTACTTGTCCAAAAACCCCGAGCTTACCAACATTGACAGTTTGGCTTTGGGCACCAGACGTAATGGAGCTGAGTATACTACATGGCCCCCACTTAAAAAAGTACAGGACTGTTTCTTATGTACTTAATGACTAATTTGACTGCAACTTTTAGTTGTATTTACAAGAGAACAAACTGTCTTATATTGACATGCAGTTGGTCCTCCAGTGGAAAGATCTCACCGAACTAGATCTCACTCACAACCCTTGGACTTGCGAATGTGAGAACCAGTGGATAGTGGATGAATTAATGCCTATTTACTTGAAACTGGATGAAGAAAGAGCTAAAGCGATGAAGTAAAAACCATAAAATTTTGTCCATTTTAGTTTTTTTATTTCGTAGGTGTGCTGCTCCCATCGAGATGGTTTCCTTCACTTTTTACGATATCTACAAGCAGGAGAAAACCATGCGGTGTTTGGACCTGTATGGACACAGGCCGGAAAGGGACGGAACGCTACTAGTGGGGCTTCTGGCCGGAATTTTGATCACTATTCCACTTGTTCTCTTCATTATTTATGCTTATCAAAGGCATTGGTTTGGACTTTTTGATAGTTCACCTGCTGCTTACAACAGGCAGTTTTATAAAAGAGGCGCATCATCGGACGATGGACAGTTTTAATACAATACATTATAGGACAGGGGCTTGCGTGTTGACCTCTGGCTTTGGTTCCCGGCAAAACCATCGCTTGACTTCTCTCTGCCAACATCTGGCCAACACGTTAAAACGCTCCGACACTTGAAAAACACGCAAGCAAATTTTGTAGTGTTCCTCAACATAGTTTTGTTTCTCGATTAAATCTTTAAAATTTTATTTCAAAGAGCAAACATTTTTATGCAGTAAGTTTGTATGTGAATGTGATGTATTTTGTGTAAATATTTTTAGTGTTTAGTGAGCTTTTCTGTCGTACTTATTCTCTAGCAATTAATTCATACAAATTATGTTATAGGAGTGCAAGTGCAAAGCAATATAATATAATCATATGATTATTGTTTTAACCTGTGTTAAATTTTTTTTAAAACATTTTCCTTAAAAGCTGTGGTTAGTATTTAGATAACAAAAAACAAAAATGTCTTCTGTCAAAACAATTTAAAGAGTCTACTGTTCTAAAGAAGCATTAGAGGTAAAGTGCAAGGCACGATAATCTAACACCTATACAACCGGGGCCCACTGCCTCAAATTACTGGACCACAATTTATTTTTATAGCAATACACATTTAACTGAAATTTGACCTGTATTGATACATCTTATTATTATATTTTCTCATTTTATAAATTGGATGCGTTACTTTCGTTTCACACTGAATATTATACAGTTACAATATTAGGCTAGTTGTACAATAATAGTAATTTGTACAACTAGTTTTACTGATAAATAATACATACATATTTTTGAATTTTAATATCTGCAGCCATATAAAAAATTAAATACATTACTTATTTATGATAGTTTCGGTGTAAAACGTTTTGAACACAATTTTCAAGTGCCTTCACGTTTTCTAAAAAGCTCTCGGCGTGAGCCACACTTTGGTCTCGGAAATTTATGGCTGGGTTTAGTCCTCCATTGTTAAGATAATTGTGGGCAATAGACCCCGTTTTATGGGTGTTAGATTATCGTGCACGTTACTATAATAGTATATCGTTTTATTAGGAGCAAAAGTGAGGCTTTTCGTGGCAAGCCTGTAGGTTTGACGACCAAGCTTGTAAAGCAGACAAATACAGACGAGCCACGAAAAGTCACTTTTCTCCGAATAAAACAAGCTGTTTTTTCCGAAAATCACCCACGAACTACAAATCTGACAGGTCAATAACCTCAACGTACGCATGAATTTCTGTCTAACAGAACATTTTACTAACTTCACGATTATCTTCTAAAACGTCATTCACGCGTTTTATGAAATTCCATTTTCTTCACAATAATTTATTTAAACATTAATTAAAAAATTGTCCTTCATAGTTAATTTTTGTTTTCCTTTGTTGCTCACAAATGACATTTGTCATTTGTGTTACCAGCATCTTCAGCGCTAAATCACAAAAAAAAAAATAATTTTAAATAATTGGAAATTATATACTTTTAAATCGATTTTATGAGAGAACTAGCTGACCCGGCGAACTTTGTACCGCCTTAGAATTAATAAATATTGTGTTAACTCATTAGCTGAATCAAATTAATATTAATATAATTCTATGTTTCTCAGATTTTACGAAACCACACATGCTCTGTTTACTATAACAATCCCGTTTGTATAAAAAAATGTATATCACGTATTATACGAAGCCAAGCGGTGTTGCCAGCATTTCCACCACAAATGTAGACTAAATTAATATTGTATGCTGACTTATTATTCAACAAAATTGTAGTTTTTTTTTAAGTTTTTCTTAAATTATTTGTTTGGAATCGGGCACCTGTATTTTCTTGGCAATATATTGATAATGAATAATAATAATGAATGATAATGACAGCAAAATTATTCATAAAGGTAGTTCCAATTTGTTTTATTTACCCGTCGTCCCACAGGTAGGTGCAGAATAACAGGAGCCAACTGGTGAGGCCTATCAAGTACAAATTATTTATTGCTATAATATTTAACTGGGTAAACAATTTTAAATAGGCCTTTGTCATTTATAAACTATAAAAGTACTGTTTATAAAACTAACAACTTACTAAAGTCCAAAGTTTTGTGCCTCTTACATTATTTACAACATCCCCTTTTGTTTCTGCTGTTCTTGAGGGAATTCTATTTCTGCCTCCCCTCATACCATCTCACGAATTTTTCGGAGCAAATATTGTGTTTTTTTCGGCCTTCGTCTCAATTTAGTTATTTTCCAGTCGTCCAAATCGGCTAGAAAACGATATTTCCCTGTCTAGGCTAGAACAGGGAAACTAGGGATTTTTCAATGCAAGCTTTTATGTTCGTTGGATTTGTCACCGCCCCGAATAGCAGAATAACTACCATTAAAACATCGGAAAAATTACAGGGGGGGGCCCTTGGCATAGGACAACGACAATAACAAAACCCCCTTCAACAGAGGGGCCCAAGGGGGCCCTTTAAGACATGGGGGGGGTCCTTTTGACATGTGGAGCCCTTGAAACGGGGGGCCCAAAGGGGCTCTTTGAGACACGAGGGCCCCCATGCGTTATGAGGCCCCCTTAGACTTGTGGGGGGCCTTGCGATATGGGGCCCAAGGGGGCTCTTTGCGACACGTGGGCCCCCATGAGGCATGAGGCCCCCCTACAAAAGTGAACAATGAAAATCTTTTGTCGGCCGAAAAAGTTTTGTTTATCACAAGACCCGAAACTGTTTTGCAAGTGCTTGCACTTGTGAAGTCTCGGCTACGCCTCGCCTCCACAAACTGTGCTCGCACTTTCAAAATGACATTTTCTGGCCTTGTAATAAAATATACTATTGTATTCGTTTTGTAAAACACATAATGCGTAATGAAATACATAGCAACATACATAAATTTTGCATCGTATGTATTTAATTTGGCAGCAGTCAACCTAACCTCAAAATCTGATGTAAATTTGTACTTTTTCTCATTTTGCGGGAACGAATACAAAAAGAAACACTATTCAATACTCGTGCCCTGTCACTTTTCAGGGGCTCGGCCTCATTGCGGCCCTCGGCATTCGCCTCGGGCTGCAAAAATTCGCCCTCGCCCCCGAAAAGTGTAATGACAGCGCACTCGTATGAAATATACTATTACTTTACCTATATACTATCACCTTGTCGCACGGGTGAGGCCTGTAAGAACAAAATATTTTGATTAATTTTGAGATTTATGCTAAATACTACTTTAAACTACTTTCTAAGTCAAGTTTAGACAACAAGCTCTTAAAAACAAAATTATTGCTAAAATTTCGGAACTGAAGCGTTTCGGTAAAATTTTTATATATCGGCGTTTTATAACGCCTATTTACAGCCAAATTGTGCTAAAATACTTACAAAGACATTTTTTACATGTTATTGCTCAATTAAAAGTCAAGGTGGTTTGATGTCTCCAACAATACCCTAAATTCTAAAATTAATAGAGTATGTTCTTAACAACTCTCTTGCGCTTATTTGCGTGAAAATCAAGTCAAGCTTTTGTCCGTAAAAAGAAAACAGTACAAACAAGCGTTTCATAGAAAATTTACTGTGACTTAAGCTATTTTTTTAGTAAAATACTATTGATATTTTAACTAAAAATCCTCAACTGTCGAAACAGAAAAAAAATCGGAACTGAAGCGTTTGGCTGAAATTTCTATTATTTATTTATTTTAAAGACACGTATTTGCACATTTGACAACAGTATTTATTACAGTCCCAGAATGGTTATTTATACCACATAAAATTTGTAGGGACTTGGTAGTTTACATATCTATATAATAAAAGTCGTGTTAGTGCAAGTCGGACTCGCACACGAAAGGTTTCGTACCACCGTACAATATTTATTTAAGACTACATTTTTTTATTATTTTTATTATCTGTTGTTATTGCGGCCATAGTTGTCCGCATTCTGTGAAAATTTCAAGTGTCTAACTATTACGGTTCAAAAGATACAGCCCTGTGACAGACGGAAGGACGGACAGCCGGACAGCTGAGCCTTAGTAATAACACTCTTGGGGTACGGAACCCTAAAAATGAAATGCTGTACCTACGTTGGTAACACACTTGGCAACACTTGAGAACGGCTGGACCGATTTGTCTATTTTTTTTTAGAATCCCCGTAATGGTCCAGGTCAGGTTCTTACGGAAATAAAAATTGGGAAAGATTTGCCGGAAAATTGGAAAATCTTTATTTCCATAAAAACATTACCTAGACCATTACGAATAGGTACTCAAAAAAAAAATTGCCAAATCGGTCCACCTGTTCTCAAGTGATGCGTTTACCAACGAATAGCGTTTCATGTTTATATAATAGACTGGAAAAGTCGTGACGTCACTGAGAGTGGGGACTTTCCAAAACAAACGCACGTGCTAGTGACGTGTCAACAGCTGGCTGGAAATAGTGAGGTTACTGTCATTCGCTGTATTTTTTTTTGGAAAATTTACCCGGAAAATTCGAAAATTCGGGAAAAACTGAAATACACTGCACGTGCGTAAATGTTGAAATGGTGTATTTGTAGGCGCATCACTTGAGAACGGATTAACCCATTTCGCTAAAAATTTTTTCCTCATATTCGTCATAGTCCAGATAAGGTTCCTACGGAAATAAAAATTGTAAAAGTTGCCCGAAAAATTGGAAAATTCGGGAAAAGCTGAAAGTGATTTTTTCTATGGGATTTTTATATAAATTCACAACCATAACTCACGATTCGAACGATGGATATGCCTAATTCTTTTTTTGTTTCGTTCGTTATGGTCCTGGAAAAGTTTTCGGGAAAACAAAGTTCGAGCCAATTATAAATAAAAGTCGGAAAATTAGGAAATACTGCAAAATCATGATATTTGTATGCATTCTCAATCATAACTGATGATAGGAAAGACCTATTTTTTTGTTTTGTTCGTTCTGCTCCCGGGATGTGAGCTTTTTTATTATTATTTATTATTAAGTTTTAAGTTGTCATAAAAAATGTCTCCAAAATTTAGTTGTAATTAAAGCAATGGTGTATTGAAGGGTTAAAAAATAGTTTTAAGGATGCTTTTAAAATTTGGCCTTGTTTAAAACAATTTAAAAATTATAAACAGTGTCAAATATTTAAAAACCACCTTTTTTTAAAGTTTTTAACCCATAAATACACCTTTGCTTTACAATCAAATTAAAAACACAACACAATTTAAAGCAATGTGTGTAAAACACACCCTTAAAACAATTATTTTCAACCATAAATACACCCTTGCTTTTATTACAACCAAATATTAAACCTAATTTAAAAGGGTAAAACATTTTAAATCAAAAAAACACAAAATTAACATAATCCGCCTCCGGAAAAATAAAAATCTGGCAATAATATCCCATTTCAACGCACTGTTGCGCCTAAACGGTTCACCCGACAAAAAAATATGGTAGGTTAGACCTGTTAGACCCAATTCGTATTCCACCTCAAAAAACATAAAGTATCAAAAACCCAAAACTAGAAGAAAATTTGTTAAGCAGGACACCTAAAACCTTTTGTGACTGGAATGATGGGTTCAAAAACCGTTTTAAGGGCTTTTTTAAATATCTGACACTGATTATAATTTTTAAATTGTTCTATAAAAAACGTTTTAAAAATTTGGTTGTAATCAAAAAACGGAGTATTTAAGAGTTGAAAAAACGTTTTAAGGGTGGTTTGACAATAAAATATAATTTTAAAATTCTCAGATAAGAGCTTTCTGAATTGTTACCGCTAAATCATCTTTTCGCTCGTAGCGTTAAATATCTCCAATATTACATTAAATGAATAATCGAGTGAATGCGCTGTTGTCGCATGAACGGGATTCCTATTATGCATTAAACATCTTAAGGTCGGGCATCATCGACAAAATATCTGCAGAGGATATACAGTTTTATACAAATCTGTCGTGCGCCCCCTACAGTGAACTTCAAAAACTAAACGTGTGTATTTTACGATATATGGTGACTTTACCCGCCAAATGAAAATTTTGCCAGTAGATGGCTTTAGTCGTATCAATGAGAAATAACTGGGATATACACGTGAATTTTACGAAGCCCAAAGTCGGGCTTCGTAAGTAGGTGTCGGGCTTGGTATTACTTTCCAACATAGCATTTTGGGCTTGACATTGCCGCCGTATATGTCTATATAGATTAATATTTTTTTGGCAAAACACACAAAATCGATATAAAGTAAATATTATTTTTGAATTTCTAGATTTGATTTCAAAATAAATGATAATTTTTTTTATAACTTGATTATCGTAGTATGCTATGCCTAATTCTAAAAGAGCAATTGGAAGTTAATACAAGCGTCGTTTTCTTTCGTTGGTTTGCAGTTTATAAAATTTTTGTACATTTTTGTTGCTTTGCTGAATGAAACTAAAGTATTGGCATGTCTTTATTGGGTAATTTAATTGGCCATGCACTTCAAAGGACCTCAGCTATACTGATAGTTAATGCTGGAGGAGACATTACTAACCTAAAGCAATATGGGGGCTGGAAATCCAGCAGTCTAGCTGAGAGCTATATTGAAAAGTCCCTCGAAAATAAGCAGGATATAGCAAAAAAATTGATGAGGCGGGATGTAGTGGCATCAGCAGAGTGAATCTTCTGGGGCCAGCTTTGGAAGCCAGTAGCACCAACCAACATCATAGTTGAAAGTTCAGAAGTAAATGAAGAGCACAATGAGGAATTAGTCATTCCACCACAGGTTCCACTGGCGAGCACTTCATGCAATGAAATAACCACAGAATTGTCTGCAATGAGCGGCTTCAACTTTCAAAATGCCCATTTTCAATTTGCCAATAAATAAATAGTTCACGTTCTTTACTTGATGAATATCCTAATTGATGGAGAACAACGTTTAATGAGTTGTGAATGTTTTCCTTTTCCTCACAACAAGAACAACACAAACATGTGCCATTTCGAGATTTTAACGACAGTTCGAGACAAGTCCGCCTCGCAGGGTTCGCTTACCGGGACATGAAATTAGGCCGTTAGACGAGACATAATACAATTATTGCACCATAAATATTTAAAAAACACTACAAAATTCACGATTGGTCAACTGAGCGGCAGACAAAATACTTTGTCAGTCTAGGCAGAAAAAATGACGTTTGAAGAAAAAATATTATTTATATAAAATAAAGGCTCAACTTTATGGTCTTTGTATTCCATGGTAAAAGCGACAGTGATTATTAAAAACGAGATTGACATAAGTAAATTTTCAAATGTAGGTTACCTGGCTACAAAATCGGCCCTATTATTTTACTAAGGGTGATATTAACAAATTTTTGCTGGAAGCTTCTGACGTGACTTATTTAATGTTGAATGTAATTAGGTTTTTTACGCACAACTGCATTTTTTATACTTGTTTACGTCTTGGTTACCATGATTGAAAATGGAACATTACACCCGTAAAGCAAATGCCCGTAAAGAAAAGGACCGTTAAGAACTCTATACGTAAATAAGTATATTACATCATAATTTGGCTTTGGTTACCTCATAATGTGTTTGCTTGATACTTGGGACTATAGTAACTGGAGCATTGAGGGCGTGAAGAATTACGAAAAATGTCGGTATGTGATTGTGGGATATTGTTATTTTATATTTTAACTAGATGCTCCATCCCGGCTTCGCACAGTGATTTTATTTTATTATTTTATTTAATAAGGAATGGAATTTTGAAAAACCGTTTCTTAGTAAGTGCCTACGTGTTAAAATAAGTAGTGTGCAAAATTTCATTGTAATAGGTTCAGTGGATCCAGAGATTGACTCCCCCGCCCTGTTACCAACCTCAGGAATGGAATTTTAAAAAACTGTTTCTTAGTGAGCGCCTACGTAGTAAAATAAGAAAGCATGCAAAATTTCATTGCAATCTGTTTAGTGGATCCGGAGATTTTGTGATGAGTGACTCAGTCAGTCAGTCAGTTAGTCAGTGAGTAGTATTTGGATTTTATATACATATGCAGACTTTCTTTTATAAATTACCGCAACGGAAAATGCTCAACGCAGGTGGCAGCTGGAGGTAATGTTATTATGTTGAAGCGTCATGGAGGCTGGAAATATTCGACTGTTGCAGAAGGCTATATACAAGATTCTATGTACAGCAAAACGGAAACTTCGAATAAAACAGGCAGGGCTAGCCTTTCAACCTCTTATGTTCCTACTAACACCACTGGTCCTCCAATGTCAAATTTTCACCAGTACGACGGCAGAAAATACCATTCTTTTTGACAATATTCACAACTCACTAAAAAACAATCAAGCACTTTCTTTAAGCTTTATGAGGAGCAAAAGTGAGGCTTTTCGTGGCAAGTCTGCAAATACAGAATTTTCTTCGAATAAAACATGCAATTTTTTTTAAACGCCGAAAATCTGACAATTTCTTTGATTTGACTGACCATCAGCGGCGCATAAAGTAATTTCAAGATTACTTTTAGTGGCTCCGCCAGCTGACTTTATGCGCCGCTAAACGACTTTGTCTGCCATGATTATGAAATGACCATTTGGACATTACCTATTGGCGTATACATTGTCTGACGTTTGAAAAAAAAATAGTAGATTGTTTTATTGGGAGCAAAAGTGAGGCTTTTCGTGGCAAATACAGACGCGCCACGAAAAGCCATTTTTCTCCTAATAAAACACGCTATTTTTTTTAATAAACGCCGAAAATCGTTCACGAAATACAAATTTGACAGTTTACCAACCTCAATGACATAATTAAATGACATGAAAACTTTTCAAAGCACACGCTTTTTCAATTGAGCGGCAGACAAAGTATTTTATCTGCCATGGCAAAGAAAATGGCCATTTGTCATTGTCTATTGTCGTATACAGTTTTTCTGACGTTTAAAGAAAAAAATATTTAACTACATTTTTAAATACATAGTATTTTCCGTTGAGAGCCGTTGACAGAAACGCCATATTACACAACCAGATTTCATGATATATAAAAAGTTTCTGACAGATCAGTCCCAACAAAGTGGAGTTTGACAAATGTGTTCAAAAAAGTGAAACCTGACGGCTCCAAAAGAGTCCATTTGGTAATCATCGCCTAAATAATATTTAACTTTTGCAACCAACACAACAATGCTGTAAAGTTTCTAGTTAATTTTGAATAGTTGGCTGGATTTTCGTCGTTTTCTGATTGAAAACATTGAAAGATTCCAAATTAAATCATGCCTTAATTTATCGTCAAAGTACGGAACTTGGAGAAATTCGGATTGCCTACCCGACCTGGGGCGTCGAACTGACAACAACGCTCCTCGCAGCAAGCTATTATCAATGTTCTTAAAATTTGTTAAATTTGATTTTATTTGCACCAGGAGTTTTTCCTGTTGTTTGAAGTCCAAAAACAACATTCAACATTGGACATAATTTTTGACATTCCTTCAAAAAATCATCGTGATCGATACTTTACGTTACGTGTGATTTGGACGTCTTTTTGATTAACATTTTAACAATTTTTTTTAAACGGTTTTATTTAGCTGGCCTTGTTTGTGTCTTGTCTTGTGTGGTTCAAATCTAGTAATTGAAATTTTACCCCCTTCGTGTTAACCGATTGATCTGAAATTTGATACACGTCTTTAGTTCTGATTAGTTCTATTCAGTGTCATTGTAAATCAAAGATGGCCGCCGCAACAAAATGGCGGATTGCATTTTTTTATCCCCTCAATATGGATATCAAATGAAAGGGCTTAACTAGTAGAATACGGTAGACCATGGAAAAATCAAAATTCAAGATGGTCACCACCACAAAATGGAGAATTACATATACATATTTTTCAATACCTTTAATATGGGCATCAAATGACTTAACTAGTAGAATACAGTACACTATGAAAAATTTCAAAATCCAAGATGCGGATTACATTTTTTTTCCAATCCCCTCAATATGAATATCAAATGAAAGTGTTTAACTAGTAGAATACAGTACACCATAAATAAATTCCAAATCCAAGATGGCCGCCACTACAAAATGGCTGATTACTTTTATTAGTTTTTCAATCCCCTCAATATGGGTATGAATGAAAGAGCTCGACAAGTAGAACACAGTACACTTTAGAAAAAATAAAAACTTGAAAACAAAATAAGTAAAAAACATTTTTAAGTTAAACAGTTTTATTGTAAAGAAACATAATAATGATGCCGATAATGTACTAAAAGCTAAAAAATAATTAAGTAGGTACCAGGTACCAGTCATCACACCACTTTCCTCATCAATCCAGAGTATTAATCAGACTAAAATAAAATCGTGGGGCGAGACAAATTTCTATTATCTATAGTCAACCGATTATATCATTAGAGGTGTGCTTTGAATGCATCTTCCCAATAGACAATTTATACAAAATGTGTGTAAAAGTAAATCATCTAGCGACATTCCAGAACGATCAGTTACATATTTACTCAGGTTACGCTACGCCCCACGATTTTATTTTCTGTCTTCAGAACGTTCCGGAATGATGACCTCATCCGCTGCGATTAGTCTGACCTCGACTCTGTATGGCTTCCGGGGCGACCGTCGTCGTGCACAGATATTTAGCTTGATATAATTTTATGGCAACTAACGGAAACTATGGACAGGTTTTGGTCTTATTAGACTTCATCAGTGCGGCATTTCTGAAGAATGCACCTATAGCCTCATCGTGGAGACCAAGCTAACAAGTGACTATTATCTTAAGAGAACTAAATAAAATGGCACCCCTGTCCGTTGACGTTGAAATTGAAATGAAATTAAATGCAGCAATGTGAGATCAACACAATATGTATGCAGAGAAAATGTGAAAAAATAAATAGCGTATTATTTCAACAAACAAGCTTCTGTACTATTAGTAAAGTCAGTGCTTTAGTAATTGCCGGTTTCCTGTTCCATTGTGTACAAAGTCGAGTTGATAGCACTTTGGCTCGTCTCGGATGCTGCTAAGTGACATCTTTTCAGTGTTTTTCTCTATACATACGTAATGAGAGAGCCGCGCGAGGGTCGAAAGTGCTTTTGCTCTTGTCTGTCACGGCTCTAAATCCGGAGCTTTTCAGATTTTCACCCTCTTCATTATTAAGGGGAGATAGTGGGTGCAATTATTTTAAACGAAACTTAATAGGTGGGGTGCGATAAGAGATGGAGACCTTTAACATTTCCCACGAAATGAAAATATGTATTTTAGATATCTCTACATATATCGATTTTGTGTTTTTGACTCAAGCAGCGGCGCATCTCCGCTAAAACTCATATCGAACATAAATTGGACATTATTGGAAAAATTATAGGAGAATAGCATTCGTTACGAACAATTTGCGGCGTACAGTCTGCTGAAAAAGTACTTAGGGGAGCGTAGCCGCCGTTATTGCATTATGCGCTACTATCACGAAAAGAAAATACAACTAAAAGGCAATTCTCCGCCCGCAGATTCACTAATTAGTGTGGATTAAGAGATAGGGCACGTCGTATCGTGTTACCTAATCAAAAAAAAAGAACCGTATAATCGCGTGTTGACACAAACTAGGGGTAACCGTACAGAAAAATCTAAATTTAACAAAATCCCCTAAATTACCAAAATTGATTCTATTTGTAAAAAAATGAAATTAATATTCAAATTAGAAAAAATAACATGAAAAACTCGTTTCGTAAAACTTAAGAGCACTCGTCCTTTGCAGGCACTCTGTTATTGTTATACTGTTATTGCACTAGTGCAATAATGAAATACTTTTTCCACTCAAAACAATGCAAAACACTACCTGTTTTCGCACGATCGTAGAAAAAACACTTTAATTAAATTTTCTCCCTGTAATCGCATGTCCCCTTTCTATAGTCTCACCCTTTTGTATTTATTAGATACATAGAACCAGAGAAAGCAAATATTATTGTCGTGATTACACGCTCTTCTAATCGCTTCCGAACGCCTTCTAATTGGGGCTTGTAAAATCAAGCCACCCTTGACGGACGTCGATTGTTCGATCAAGTTACTAGGGTTACACTCATTCATGTCGTGCCTTTAGACACTGATTTTATTACGTTTCTATGACACGGCGGTGCCCCATAGTTTACGGCGTTGGTTTTATTAGATTTGCTCTGATTAGAAGGACGCGGATTATTGAATGTGAGCATATGAGTCCTTTACTGGGGTCGGGATAATGTGGGATAAATTTAATTAAGTGATCTTTTAACCAGTATATTGCTATTTTAGTGCGTTTGTTATGGGTTTTATAGATGTACAATTTCTTAAGTTATATAAGCACACTATGATCTTCCTTCGACCACGACCCAAAAAACAAAATTAATATTACTGTATTTTAATAACTTATACAGGGTGTTGATTTTTCAAAAAAGTATTTTCTCAAAAATATTTTCTTAAGGAACATCCTTTAATAAATACACCGTTGAATTCAGAAAAAAAACTTTTGAAATACATAATACATAAGTCAAAAATTTATCATTACATTTAAAAAATAAAAGTTGACTATCGTTTGACCTTGAGATTCATATGTCAAAAGTTTATGTCATCTGGTTTATTGTTTCCTTCAAATCAAGCAATAAATGAGAAAGACGTTCTGTCCGTTTTTTTAAACGCCCGGTATTCATAAATAAATCATACATCATTGTAAATGTAATGTAAATCATTTATGAAGACCCTGTAATGTTTTCACATAATTTTTTTACGTTTTCAGGATTCCGCAGGTTTTTAGGTTTCCAAGTTTATTTTCAGTTCTCTGTCCTTCAAATTTTCAGGTTCTCATCTTAAATTTCAGATTTTCAGGTCTTCGGGATCCAACATTTTTACGGTTTCAGGTTTCCAAATTCATTTTTAGATTTTTAACTTTTCTGTCTTTCTGATTTTCCGGTTCTGAAGAAAACAGAAAATTTTATGAGAGAAGTGGAAAAGTCCGGGGACGAAAAGAAGAAAGGAAGAGCGGAAGGGGGAATAATAATGGGGGTAATAAAAGGAATAAAAGAGAAAAATGAAAAAAAGGGAGACGAGAAAGTATTCATTAAAATCATTTAAAGAAAACAAAATAGAATGTATACTTGGGAAGAGGAGCCAGAGCTAAAGAAAATCCAAAGACAAGACAAAGTAAAAAGGAAGAAGCTGATGGAATGGATATAGAGGAAAAAGAGTTGGAGATGTTGGAAATAAACAAGGGGACGAAGGAAGATAATGGAGCTACATGAGCGGCAGAAAAAAAATGGTAATAGACGACGGAATAGTAAAGGCAGAAGCATGGGAACAAAGAATAGGGCAAAAGAGAGAGGAAACGCAGAAAAAGTGATATTCAATGAGTCGAACAAGGACGGGAAGAGAAGACTAGAAAAGGCAAGATTCCAAAAAGAGAAGTAGAGAAGTAGAGAAAGAAATATTAGAAGAAACAGCAACAAAATGAGAAAGGACAATCGGGGTAGAGGAACGAGAAAGAAAAATGAATGGTGGGGTCAAAGAATGTGAACAGGGATGCAATAAAGACACTAACAGAATGGAAGAAAAAAGAAGAACGACAAAAGGAAGAATAAATTCTTTTCTACTTGTTTTTATTAATTCTTTTTTTTTAATTTCTAAAAATAAAAATGATAGAAAAATATTCATATAGAGTGCAACTTTAAAAGATGAGGTTTTCTGTCAAAAGCCAAAAATCAAAAATTGTCACCATGTATATTAAAGCATATTTGCCCTAGAATGTGTATTTGAAAATCACACAGTACAATAATTGTGATATAATTTTTTTTTTCATTTGTTTTTTTGACAGTTATGACGTCATCAATATATTTTTTTAATGACAACTTTTGTTATTTATTCTGTTTTCAACGTTATGAAATAGGTTACATTAGAAAAAATGAATTAAAACGGTGCTAAATTTCAAATTATTAAAATTTCAAAAAATTAACAGAGCTTCCTAATGTTATCGGAATTTAAGAACAAAACTATAGAGAGACCAATACAAAGTTGACAAGTCCCGAATTGGTACAAAATAATTGTGTCTAAACTGTTTTTCTCTGATTAAATGATTAAATAACAAATTATAATTTCTGGTTGCAACAGAATGGTGCTCCACCACACTACGCCCAGTACAGCGTTATTTGGACGAAGTGTTTCCAAAAAGATGGCTAGGAAGAAGAGGTCCAATAGAATGGCAGGCTAGGTCCCAATATCTAACCTCATTAGATTTTTTTCTATGGGGGCACTTAAAAAAACAAGGTGTCCCGTTTATAGTAAATCCCCAAACAATTCAAAAAGTTTTGGCTGCATTTTATGATCGTCTTGGATTTTGACATATACCAGAATACGTCATTTGAATTCTGGGTATTAAAATACGTTTCCCAGTTGATCGTTCGGTTCAAATTTTGCAATCAATTGTATTTTGATGCAATCGTTTAACACGCATTCTTATACTATTCACTAATGCAATTGCATTTTCTTTCAACACTAATTTATGTGGAGGCAATCCAGTGGGAGAAAAATTCAGTCTGAAACCGAATTACAACTGCTCTAAACGTGCTCTAGACCGGGCATTTCTAGAAGAATTATTTTTTTACTAATCTTTTTTTTTTGGAGGCAAGATAACACTGTACCCCTTGATCTCTTTCCACAAACGTTTATAACACCCCGAGCGTCCCGAAGTAAATGCCAAGTCTCTGAACCACCGAAGAGCCGAAACCTTAAGGGAGGGGCTAAGTTATTTTTAGCTGTGAGTTCGCCAGCTTGTTACTTAAAACGATTCTCGTTCATTGAACCCTGTGATTGCAATGGACGGGCATCTGTCGAAAAATTACATGCAAATAATCAAGGAACCTGTAAAATTTTTGAGAATGAAAGGTGTATCTTATCAATGTCTTTTATTTAAAAAAACAGTTATAAAAATCGGTGCAGTATCCACTGTTTTATTTGCTTCAAACTATTCATGTTCAACGATTAAATATAATTATAGATTAGCAACTGTAATTATTTAGTTATGAATTTGATAATATCCAATTACAATATTATTTAAGCTAGTAATAATAAGTATAAAAATATATTACTTATGATAAAAAAAAACAATAATTAATTAAGTTAGCCAATAACACGGCATTGACAAGTAAATTTATGGCCTACCATTTTGAAAATTGACTTTTAAAATGGATCCACTTATTACTGTCCTAATTTTTCCCCCTCGAGCGAAGTCGGCGTTGGCCCTTATGGCCTTAAGCAGGTATAAGTTTTAAGTTTTTTGCAAATATCTCTTAAATCATTAACTTTATCAACAAAATACTTATTGGCAAAAATAACCTAGAGTAAATTTGCAACAAAAAAGATCTTTACCGTTTGTTTCTAAAGTTAACCGTTAGGATGCTACGGATATTCAAATTGGAGCCCTTTTTGGTCCTTGCGGAAAAGTTATAAAAATCAAATGTTATATCAAAGTTTCTACATGTTATAAACAATTTTGAACGTGCCACGTATACAAGCTGTTAACTCGTTACAATTATAACTGCGATATATAGGACAAATAGTTGGGGCTAATTATAGTCCAAGTAAAATAGACGAAAAAACGACGAATAGAAGAAATAATTTATAAAGTTTGGAAATTTTGGTTATGAACTCCCAGCAGGGGATCAAATAAAGATTCGAAGAGTTCCCACTCCCCCTAGGGGAGCTTCATCCCTTTTGGAACAAGAAACCGCCCCCAGGCGTGACATCATTAAGCTTTTCTGCATTTTTCTCGTAAACGGTAACTCCTATCTGCTTTATGTTCTTGATTAAATTTTGCATAAATTTGGTCTCATGGAGTTTTTTTCTATCTCCCACCTAACGCTCATAACCTTTAAACTGTATATATACGCCAGGCTGTCCCTGCTCCAGACGTATGTATACGCGATGACATTTTAAATTATTTGGAGACGCATAACGATTTTTTATTTTTTTTTTTATGTGATACTTCCATGACAAGAAACACAATTTGAGAGTGATTTACACTTTTTTAAATATTAGGAACCGGCTGCTGCAGACGTTCATATACGCATCAGACTCAATATCGCCGCATACGGTGAGGAATATTGAAATCTAATTCAGCAGTGTAAAGAAGAAATGACCTTGGAAAATTAGTATAGCTTTCAGCGTGAATGCAAAAATTAATCAATCCCCGCTTTTTGAACAATAACAATTTATTGCAATTTTTTTTCAATATGGAGTTACCGTTTACGAGAAAAATGCATAAAAGCTTAATGAAGTCACTCTAGAGGGTGGAAACTTTTCGGATCTTTATTTGGGTTCCTGTTGGGAGTTTATAACCAAAATTTCAAAACTTTATAAATTATTCTTCTATTCGTCGATTTTTCGTTTTTGCTTTGTAGAAACTTTCATATAACATGTGATTTTTATAACTTTTCCGCAAGTACCAAAAAGGGCTCCAATTTGAATGGCCGTAGCATCGTAATTTTGAAAATTCAAAAAATTAACTTTTGTCTCAAAACGATTCGATAATAGGTAAATTATAGAAATGGGCATAACACGGTACTGACATTTAAGTGATAGTTTTGTCTGGACTGGAAGTTATATTACACAAAAAAGTGATAAAATATGTTTTTGAGGATCGCATTAATAGTAAAATTTTATGAATACAATGTTATGGTAGACCAGTGAAAGTAAACAGTACAGGACATTAAATAATCAATGTTATAATATTTTTTTTTACTTAAATTTCGATAAAATTAAGCAACAATAATTATTTTTTTGAGGTTAATAACGTTGAAATCAGAATAAAAAACTCGAATGTAAAATAAAAAACATAGGTTGCCATTAAAAAAATATTGATGACGTCATAACTGTCAAGAAAAAAGTAATGAAGGAAAAACACTATACGTTCCTCGGATGCGATATATAATTAACCCTACCACATGCTTTTTAGGTTTTATTTCTATAGCGCAAATACTAGCGGACTTCCTGAATTTATTCCTTACTTAATTTGCACACTGTATAATTATTATGTAAGTTTGCCATTGTTACTATAAAAGCTCGGTTTGTAATTCGCTTTGTTCGTATAACGACTCGATTACCAAATGTGATACACAATATAAAATGTTCTAAAGGTTAATCGTTTGGCGGCCACCGCATGACATCGCGTTAAATGTCAGAAAATGTCAACTCGTTCACTCTTTACGGCCTATTGTTACGACCTCTAATTTTGCCAAATACGGGAGGAAAATAATGAGCTGATCCAACCCTATATTGTTTCCTTCAATCTTGGGTTAATATCGATTGTTAGTCATTTTGTTCTTTGCGGTTTGCCCGTATCTTCGGAGCTCTCTGGTCGGATTCCCACTCTAGCGTTTTAAAATCTCCGATTAATTATTATCAATCTGCCTTTTATTTTAACTCTAAAATTTTATTATGCAGGTCCGGGTTCTAAAATGCTTCTATTTTTCTTTTTTTCATTTGACCCATTATACTCGAAATAGTGTATAAAGTTTTTCTTTTTTTTTCTATTTAAATCCTATAAGTATATTGGTTTATAGCCGACTAACATCTAAATGATTATTTTTGCCACGCAAAAGGAAGGTATAATGGAGTATTTCTCTCACAAGTGATATAATGATAAAAAGGGGTGAATTATACTATGGTTACACAATGGACACTTTCATTAACTTTTTGATTTTTAACTTTTGCAAGAAATTACACGTCGGGCATAAAACTTCGTATCTTACACGTGACCGAAATGACATTATAAGCTCGTGAGATGTATTTTTAGTTTTGTTTGTTATGGTCATCGAAAAGTTTTCCGGAAAATAAAATTCTATACAATAATAATTATAAAGGGAAGTCGGAAAATTCGGACAAACAGCAATTTGTATGCACTCGATCGTAACTGGCGATAGGACCGACATTTTTGGTTGTTTTTTTTTGTTTGATTCGTTATGGAAATAACTTAATTTTAGCCTAAATTTATCTTCTATATAAATAAAAATCAATTGCCGCATGTATGAAAGATTATCACTTCAGAACGGCTCGAGCGATTCGGCTGATCTTTTTTTCGCTGTGTTCGTAATTGTCAGGACAAGGTTTGTATAAAAGTAAATTTTTGAAAAATCCACCAGAAAATTAAAAAACAACTGAAAGTGACCATAACCATCACCCACACCATAACTCTTTTTTGTTTTGTTCGTTATGGTCCTTGAAAAGTTTTCAGGAAAATAAAAAAACAGACAATTACAAAGAAAAGTGAAAACAAACTGTAAAAATTCTTTTTTTGTTTCGGCTCCCGGGATAGAAATAACTCAATTGAATGGGAAAATCTGGAAAAAAATCTAGAAAAACGCATCCCAAGCTATAATAAAATAAAATTACATTTGCTTTTACTTTTGTGTTCCGTCCAAAAACAAATTTATTGAAATTTGGACAGGACAGCGTCTGTCGGGTCAGCTAGTACCTATGTGCATAAAACCAATCTGTTGTAATAATAGTCATTTATGCATTAGTTCAATTATAATTGATACGGAACTAATTTTTCTTAATAATGTGTCTGGAGGCAATAAGTCCCAAAGATATTTTTACAGAAAAACTGCATCAAAAATTTAATACGACACCTGCCTATAGAGTATTGTTGATGTCTTCGCGCCCTTGCTATAAGTGAAGTTCGAGTGTATGTATTCTAACGAAACCGTCACTTTCTTCAGAGATTGTACCTGTTTTAAGCAATTTGAATCATTGAAGAGATATAGTCTCTGGTGATCCATCTTCTTCTATACCTATAGTGAACGCAAGAAACACATCTTTTTTGTGGTAAACCTCAGTAACAACTCTTACAGTGGATCTATCTTAAAATATGTCCTCAAATAATCAAATATTTTACAGGAATTGTATACACCTGTGTTTCCACATTTTAGAACAAACCGACATTCTGTTAAACGTATTCATTTCCCCAAAAACCGATTCGAAAACAATTCTACAAATCATTAGTACGTTTCCATTGCAGTCATTTTCGTCCCCATCGCCGCCCCCACGTTGGATAAATCTATTTTCGGTCGTCGTTTACGCGCTGACTCGAAACTACCTTCCGATAATACACCGCATATTGTCTGTTAAATGCCCAATTTCCTCCTGAATATGCCGGATCAGTGTTGTAATACAGCCAGATGTCTATTGGGCACTGACGTCACCTCGCCGGATGCGAGAGCTCGCCATTGGCTGGAAAAGCAACGCCCCTATTTGACGTTGTCATGGAGACGTAATCTCAGGTTTAACGCACCTTAATGGGGGTAGGTAAGGGAGAACGGGATAAAGGGGAATTTTTGTAGGTTGCCTCTAAATGCGGAGTTTGTAAGCTTGTCGGGCGGTTTAAAACATGGTATACTGGAAAGGGTAGTTTTCATTACTACTACATCTATAATGACTAGAAATGAAATATGTAATAAAAGTGGATTAAAATATATCGCAATAAAAAAAGTACGTCTCAATTTTTGATAGCCGCTTGATCTGTTGAGGGCTATTTCTGCAGCAGCCATAATTTTCTTTCGTATAAATTCACCCACTCGTCTTTTACTAGGAGTAGTAACACTTTTCAGTAGAATATGTTCTAATAATAAATAACTGATAGGTATAAACAACGATAAGAATAAACGATAACAGAGGACAAGTAATTTCTATAGGTATCTTCAGTAATCTTATGGCTAATGGTGATGGAATCAAAATTATAACTTCCACAATTGGTGAAGTTGAATGAACAATGGGCCGATGTGGAATCCAAAAGACAGTCAAAGAAGACTAAACTAACAAATAAGGACAGCAATACAAACAGCTAAAGTAGAGGAGAAGACTGATCAACGCAAGAATTATTATTGTAGAGATACTAGCCTGCAGTGGCACAGACACTGTATAGAAGAGGAAATCATAAAATTCTACAGAAATTCACGAGTTATAGGTATAGTATCTCTAAGGCGCGCCTTAGTCTATAATGTTTTGTTTTCTATTTTAAAGACCGCTCGAAACTTGTGGCACGCGTTCAACAAATTAGACCAGTTAATTTGTGATGGACTCAGAATTGGAAAGTAGCTAAATACGAAACTGGTTTGGGTCGCAAAACACCTGTCGATGCAGGTGCATCTGCTTGTGATACAGGGATAAATTTAATTAATTTTGTTTTTAAAAGTTTATTCTTTTCAGTGCATCTTAGTGTTTATGATATCTGTTAAAGTAATACAAAAAAATAATAATAAAACCAACCCTGCTTGCACAATACCGTTTGGGTCAACTATAGCTACTCTGGATCAAGTAAGGTAAACGAAACAAACTATAATTAGGTAGGTCTACTGATGGTCGACTGAAATGGAAGAATAGGAAAACATTCAAGAAGAAGTTCATATCAGGTCTTCAAAAATACATCATATTACCTGTGGAAAACAACAACGATTAAAGTCTACTAGATGTTTTCATTTATGAAGCCCTATAGGGAAGAAATATACTAAACCGCATCAGCAATGGTAGAAAATGATCTAATTATATCGGACCCGAATTCCGAATTAAGATATTAGCGGATTATGGGATTACGAAATTAAAAAAATTATGCAATTACGAAACGAAGAAAGTAAGTAAAGTAAAGTGAAAAGTAAGATTGCGAAATTAGGAAATCATGAAATACCACATAATAGAAACAGAAAACTTACGATATATAGGGAAATAGATATACATGGAAATTACGATATAACGAAATTCCGAAATTACGATATTACCAGATTACGAAATCGTAAAATTATGCTATTACGAAACGAAGAAATAAGATAATTAAATATGTAGTAATACTGCGAAATAACGAAATCACGAAATACCACATACATAATAGAAATAGAGAAACAGGGAAATAACGAAATACAAAATTACCAAAAATTTAAAATAATAAAATGATGTAATAGATTCATTTCGTTATATAGATTTCAACATGACGATATAACGAAATTCCTAAATTACGATATTAGCAGATTACGAGATTACAAAATTATAAAATTATGCAATTACGAGACAAAGAAATAACAAGTTAATGAAATATGTAGTAGTACTGCGACATAACGAAATCACGAAATACCACATAATAGAAAGAGAGAACTTGCAAAATAGGGACATAGAGAAACAAGAAAATAACGAAAAATTTAAAATAATAAAATGATGTAATAGATTCATTTCGTTATATAGATTTTAACACGACGATATATAACGAAATTCCCAAATTACGATATTAGCAGATTACGAGATTACGAAATTATAAAATTATGGAATTACGAAACCAAGAAATAACAACTTAATGAAATATGTAGTAAAACTGCGACATAACGAAATCACGAAATACCACATAATAGAAAGAGAGAACTTGCAAAATAGGGAAATAAAGAAACAAGAAAATAACGAAATACAAAATGACCAAAATTCAAAATAATAAAATGATGTAATAGATTGATTTCGTGATATAGATTTTAACACGACAATATAACGAAATTCCTAAATAGGGAAATAGATATGCATGGAAATGACGATATAACGAAATTCCGAAATTACGATATAGCAGATTACCAGATTATGAAATCGTAAAATTATGCCATTACGAAGAAATAACAAGATAATTAAATATGTAGCAAAACTGCGAAATAACGAAATCACGAAATACCACATACATAATAGAAATAGAGAAACAGGGAAATAACGAAATACTAAATTACCGAAAATTTAAAATAAAAAAATAATGTAATAGATTGATTTGGTGATATAGATTTTAACACGACGATATAACGTAATTCCCAAATTACGATATTAGCAGATTACGAGATTACGAAATTATAAAATTATATAATTACGAAACGAAAAAATAACAAGTTAATGAAATATGTGGTAAAACTGCGACATAACAAAATCACGAAATACCACATAATAGAAAGAGAGAACTTGCAAAATATAGGGACATAGAGAAACAAGATAATAACGAAATACAAAATAACGAAAAATTTAAAATAATAAAATGATGTAATAGATTGATTTCGTAATGTAGATCTTAACACGACGATATAACGAAATTCCTAAATTACGATATTAGCAGATTACGAGATTACGAAATTATAAAATTATGGAATTACGAAACAAGGAAATAACAAGTAAATGAAATACGTAGTAGGACTGAGACATAACGAAATCACGAAATACCACATAATAGAAAGAGAGAACTTGCAAAATAGAGACATAGAGAAACAAGGAAATAACGAAATACAAAATTACCAAAAATTTAAAATAATAAAATGATGTAATAGATTGATTTCGTAATATAGATTTTAACACGACGATATAACGAAATTCCTAAATTACGATATTAGCAGATTACGAGATTACAAAATTATAAAATTATGCAATTACGAGACGAAGAAAGAACAAGTTAATGAAATATGTAGTAAAACTGCGACATAATGAAATCACGAAATACCACATAATAGAAAGAGAGAACTTGCAAAATAGGGACATAGAGAAACAAGGAAATAACGAAATACAAAATTACCAAAAATTTCAAATAATAAAATGATGTAATAGACTGATTTCGTCATATTGATTTTAACACGACGATATAACGAAATTCCCAAATTACGATATTAGCAGATTACGAGATTACGAAATAATAAAATTATGGAATTACGAAACGAAGAAATAACAAGTTAATGAAAAATGTAGTAAGACTGCGAAATAACGAAATCACGAAATACCACATAATAGAAAGAGAGAACTTGCAAAATATAGGGACATAGAGAAACAAGAAAATAACGAAATACAAAATTACCAAAAATTTAAAATAATAAAATGATGTAATAGATTCATTTCGTAATATAAATTTTAACATGACGATATAACCAAATTCCTAAATTACGATATTCGCAGAATACGAGATTACGAAATTATAAAATTATGGAATTACGAAACGAAGAAATAACAAGTTAATGAAATATGTAGTAGGACTGCGACATAACGAAATTACGAAATACCACATAATAGAAAGAGAGAACTTGCAAAATAGGGACATAGAGAAACAAGGAAATAACGAAATACAAAATTACCAAAAATTTCAAATAATAAAATGATGTAATAGATTCATTTCGTTATATAGATTTCAACATGACGATACAACGAAATTCCTAAATTGCGATATTAGCAGATTACGACATTACGAAATTATAAAATTATGGAGTTACGAAACGAAGAAATAACAAGTCAATGAAATATGTAGTAAAACTGCGACATAACGAAATCACGAAATACCACATAATAGAAAGAGAGAACTTGCAAAATAGGGAAATAATAAAAACAAGAAAATAACGAAATACAAAATTACCAAAAATTTAAAATAATAAAATGATGTAATAGATTGATTTCGTAATGTAGATCTTAACACGACGATATAACGAAATTCCTAAATTACGATATTAGCAGATTACGAGATTACGAAATTATAAAATTATGGAATTACGAAACAAGGAAATAACAAGTAAATGAAATACGTAGTAGGACTGAGACATAACGAAATCACAAAATACCACATAATAGAAAGAGAGAACTTGCAAAATAGAGACATAGAGAAACAAGGAAATAACGAAATACAAAATTACCAAAAATTTAAAATAATAAAATGATGTAATAGATTGATTTCGTAATATAGATTTTAACACGACGATATAACGAAATTCCCAAATTACGATATTAGCAGATTACTAGATTACGAAATTATAAAATTATAGAATTACGAAACGAAGAAATAACAACTTAATATGAAATATGTAGTAAAACTGCGACATAACGAAATCACGAAATACCACATAATAGAAAGAGAGAACTTGCAAAATAGGGACATAGAGAAACAAGGAAATAACGAAATACAAAATTACTAAAAATTTAAAATAATAAAATGATGTAATAGATTGATTTCGTAATGTAGATCTTAACACGACGATATAACGAAATTCCTAAATTACGATATTAGCAGATTACGAGATTACGAAATTATAAAATTATGGAATTACGAAACAAGGAAATAACAAGTAAATGAAATACGTAGTAGGACTGAGACATAACGAAATCACGAAATACCACATAATAGAAAAAGAGAACTTGCAAAATAGAGACATAGAGAAACAAGGAAATAACGAAATACAAAATTACCAAAAATTTCAAATAATAAAATGATGTAATAGATTGATTTCGTAATATAGATTTTAACACGACGATATAACGAAATTCCTAAATTACGATATTAGCAGATTACTAGATTACGAAATTATAAAATTATAGAATTACGAAACGAAGAAATAACAACTTAATATGAAATATGTAGTAAAACTGCGACATAACGAAATCACGAAATACCACATAATAGAAAGAGAGAACTTGCAAAATAGGGACATAGAGAAACAAGGAAATAACGAAATACAAAATTACCAAAAATTTCAAATAATAGAATGATGTAATAGACTGATTTCGTCATATTGATTTTAACACGACGATATAACGAAATTCCCAAATTACGATATTAGCAGATTACGAGATTACGAAATAATAAAATTATGGAATTACGAAACGAAGAAATAACAAGTTAATGAAAAATGTAGTAAGACTGCGAAATAACGAAATCACGAAATACCACATAATAGAAAGAGAGAACTTGCAAAATATAGGGACATAGAGAAACAAGAAAATAACGAAATACAAAATTACCAAAAATTTAAAATAATAAAATGATGTAATAGATTCATTTCGTAATATAAATTTTAACATGACGATATAACCAAATTCCTAAATTACGATATTCGCAGAATACGAGATTACGAAATTATAAAATTATGGAATTACGAAACGAAGAAATAACAAGTTAATGAAATATGTAGTAGGACTGCGACATAACGAAATCACGAAATACCACATAATAGAAAAAGAGAACTTGCAAAATAGGGACATAGAGAAACAAGGAAATAACGAAATACAAAATTACCAAAAATTTCAAATAATAAAATGATGTAATAGATTCATTTCGTTATATAGATTTCAACATGACGATACAACGAAATTCCTAAATTGCGATATTAGCAGATGACGACATTACGAAATTATAAAATTATGGAGTTACGAAACGAAGAAATAACAAGTCAATGAAATATGTAGTAAAACTGCGACATAACGAAATCACGAAATACCACATAATAGAAAGAGAGAACTTGCAAAATAGGGAAATAATAAAAACAAGAAAATAACGAAATACAAAATTACCAAAAATTTAAAATAATAAAATAATGTAATAGATTGATTTCGTAATGTAGATCTTAACACGACGATATAACGAAATTCCTAAATTACGATATTAGCAGATTACGAGATTACGAAATTATAAAATTATGGAATTACGAAACAAGGAAATAACAAGTAAATGAAATACGTAGTAGGACTGAGACATAACGAAATCACGAAATACCACATAATAGAAAGAGAGAACTTGCAAAATAGAGACATAGAGAAACAAGGAAATAACGAAATACAAAATTACCAAAAATTTAAAATAATAAAATGATGTAATAGATTGATTTCGTAATATAGATTTTAACACGACGATATAACGAAATTCCTAAATTACGATATTAGCAGATTACGAGATTACAAAATTATAAAATTATGCAATTACGAGACGAAGAAAGAACAAGTTAATGAAATATGTAGTAAAACTGCGACATAATGAAATCACGAAATACCACATAATAGAAAGAGAGAACTTGCAAAATAGGGACATAGAGAAACAAGGAAATAACGAAATACAAAATTACCAAAAATTTCAAATAATAAAATGATGTAATAGACTGATTTCGTCATATTGATTTTAACACGACGATATAACGAAATTCCCAAATTACGATATTAGCAGATTACGAGATTACGAAATAATAAAATTATGGAATTACGAAACGAAGAAATAACAAGTTAATGAAAAATGTAGTAAGACTGCGAAATAACGAAATCACGAAATACCACATAATAGAAAGAGAGAACTTGCAAAATATAGGGACATAGAGAAACAAGAAAATAACGAAATACAAAATTACCAAAAATTTAAAATAATAAAATGATGTAATAGATTCATTTCGTAATATAAATTTTAACATGACGATATAACCAAATTCCTAAATTACGATATTCGCAGAATACGAGATTACGAAATTATAAAATTATGGAATTACGAAACGAAGAAATAACAAGTTAATGAAATATGTAGTAGGACTGCGACATAACGAAATCACGAAATACCACATAATAGAAAGAGAGAACTTGCAAAATAGGGACATAGAGAAACAAGGAAATAACGAAATACAAAATTACCAAAAATTTCAAATAATAAAATGATGTAATAGATTCATTTCGTTATATAGATTTCAACATGACGATACAACGAAATTCCTAAATTGCGATATTAGCAGATTACGACATTACGAAATTATAAAATTATGGAGTTACGAAACGAAGAAATAACAAGTCAATGAAATATGTAGTAAAACTGCGACATAACGAAATCACGAAATACCACATAATAGAAAGAGAGAACTTGCAAAATAGGGAAATAATAAAAACAAGAAAATAACGAAATACAAAATTACCAAAAATTTAAAATAATAAAATGATGTAATAGATTGATTTCGTAATGTAGATCTTAACACGACGATATAACGAAATTCCTAAATTACGATATTAGCAGATTACGAGATTACGAAATTATAAAATTATGGAATTACGAAACAAGGAAATAACAAGTAAATGAAATACGTAGTAGGACTGAGACATAACGAAATCACGAAATACCACATAATAGAAAGAGAGAACTTGCAAAATAGAGACATAGAGAAACAAGGAAATAACGAAATACAAAATTACCAAAAATTTAAAATAATAAAATGATGTAATAGATTGATTTCGTAATATAGATTTTAACACGACGATATAACGAAATTCCTAAATTACGATATTAGCAGATTACGAGATTACAAAATTATAAAATTATGCAATTACGAGACGAAGAAAGAACAAGTTAATGAAATATGTAGTAAAACTGCGACATAATGAAATCACGAAATACCACATAATAGAAAGAGAGAACTTGCAAAATAGGGACATAGAGAAACAAGGAAATAACGAAATACAAAATTACCAAAAATTTCAAATAATAAAATGATGTAATAGACTGATTTCGTCATATTGATTTTAACACGACGATATAACGAAATTCCCAAATTACGATATTAGCAGATTACGAGATTACGAAATAATAAAATTATGGAATTACGAAACGAAGAAATAACAAGTTAATGAAAAATGTAGTAAGACTGCGAAATAACGAAATCACGAAATACCACATAATAGAAAGAGAGAACTTGCAAAATATAGGGACATAGAGAAACAAGAAAATAACGAAATACAAAATTACCAAAAATTTAAAATAATAAAATGATGTAATAGATTCATTTCGTAATATAAATTTTAACATGACGATATAACCAAATTCCTAAATTACGATATTCGCAGAATACGAGATTACGAAATTATAAAATTATGGAATTACGAAACGAAGAAATAACAAGTTAATGAAATATGTAGTAGGACTGCGACATAACGAAATCACGAAATACCACATAATAGAAAGAGAGAACTTGCAAAATAGGGACATAGAGAAACAAGGAAATAACGAAATACAAAATTACCAAAAATTTCAAATAATAAAATGATGTAATAGATTCATTTCGTTATATAGATTTCAACATGACGATACAACGAAATTCCTAAATTGCGATATTAGCAGATTACGACATTACGAAATTATAAAATTATGGAGTTACGAAACGAAGAAATAACAAGTCAATGAAATATGTAGTAAAACTGCGACATAACGAAATCACGAAATACCACATAATAGAAAGAGAGAACTTGCAAAATAGGGAAATAATAAAAACAAGAAAATAACGAAATACAAAATTACCAAAAATTTAAAATAATAAAATGATGTAATAGATTGATTTCGTAATGTAGATCTTAACACGACGATATAACGAAATTCCTAAATTACGATATTAGCAGATTACGAGATTACGAAATTATAAAATTATGGAATTACGAAACAAGGAAATAACAAGTAAATGAAATACGTAGTAGGACTGAGACATAACGAAATCACAAAATACCACATAATAGAAAGAGAGAACTTGCAAAATAGAGACATAGAGAAACAAGGAAATAACGAAATACAAAATTACCAAAAATTTAAAATAATAAAATGATGTAATAGATTGATTTCGTAATATAGATTTTAACACGACGATATAACGAAATTCCCAAATTACGATATTAGCAGATTACTAGATTACGAAATTATAAAATTATAGAATTACGAAACGAAGAAATAACAACTTAATATGAAATATGTAGTAAAACTGCGACATAACGAAATCACGAAATACCACATAATAGAAAGAGAGAACTTGCAAAATAGGGACATAGAGAAACAAGGAAATAACGAAATACAAAATTACTAAAAATTTAAAATAATAAAATGATGTAATAGATTGATTTCGTAATGTAGATCTTAACACGACGATATAACGAAATTCCTAAATTACGATATTAGCAGATTACGAGATTACGAAATTATAAAATTATGGAATTACGAAACAAGGAAATAACAAGTAAATGAAATACGTAGTAGGACTGAGACATAACGAAATCACGAAATACCACATAATAGAAAAAGAGAACTTGCAAAATAGAGACATAGAGAAACAAGGAAATAACGAAATACAAAATTACCAAAAATTTCAAATAATAAAATGATGTAATAGATTGATTTCGTAATATAGATTTTAACACGACGATATAACGAAATTCCTAAATTACGATATTAGCAGATTACTAGATTACGAAATTATAAAATTATAGAATTACGAAACGAAGAAATAACAACTTAATATGAAATATGTAGTAAAACTGCGACATAACGAAATCACGAAATACCACATAATAGAAAGAGAGAACTTGCAAAATAGGGACATAGAGAAACAAGGAAATAACGAAATACAAAATTACCAAAAATTTCAAATAATAGAATGATGTAATAGACTGATTTCGTCATATTGATTTTAACACGACGATATAACGAAATTCCCAAATTACGATATTAGCAGATTACGAGATTACGAAATAATAAAATTATGGAATTACGAAACGAAGAAATAACAAGTTAATGAAAAATGTAGTAAGACTGCGAAATAACGAAATCACGAAATACCACATAATAGAAAGAGAGAACTTGCAAAATATAGGGACATAGAGAAACAAGAAAATAACGAAATACAAAATTACCAAAAATTTAAAATAATAAAATGATGTAATAGATTCATTTCGTAATATAAATTTTAACATGACGATATAACCAAATTCCTAAATTACGATATTCGCAGAATACGAGATTACGAAATTATAAAATTATGGAATTACGAAACGAAGAAATAACAAGTTAATGAAATATGTAGTAGGACTGCGACATAACGAAATCACGAAATACCACATAATAGAAAAAGAGAACTTGCAAAATAGGGACATAGAGAAACAAGGAAATAACGAAATACAAAATTACCAAAAATTTCAAATAATAAAATGATGTAATAGATTCATTTCGTTATATAGATTTCAACATGACGATACAACGAAATTCCTAAATTGCGATATTAGCAGATGACGACATTACGAAATTATAAAATTATGGAGTTACGAAACGAAGAAATAACAAGTCAATGAAATATGTAGTAAAACTGCGACATAACGAAATCACGAAATACCACATAATAGAAAGAGAGAACTTGCAAAATAGGGAAATAATAAAAACAAGAAAATAACGAAATACAAAATTACCAAAAATTTAAAATAATAAAATAATGTAATAGATTGATTTCGTAATGTAGATCTTAACACGACGATATAACGAAATTCCTAAATTACGATATTAGCAGATTACGAGATTACGAAATTATAAAATTATGGAATTACGAAACAAGGAAATAACAAGTAAATGAAATACGTAGTAGGACTGAGACATAACGAAATCACGAAATACCACATAATAGAAAGAGAGAACTTGCAAAATAGAGACATAGAGAAACAAGGAAATAACGAAATACAAAATTACCAAAAATTTAAAATAATAAAATGATGTAATAGATTGATTTCGTAATATAGATTTTAACACGACGATATAACGAAATTCCTAAATTACGATATTAGCAGATTACTAGATTACGAAATTATAAAATTATAGAATTACGAAACGAAGAAATAACAACTTAATATGAAATATGTAGTAAAACTGCGACATAACGAAATCACGAAATACCACATAATAGAAAGAGAGAACTTGCAAAATAGGGACATAGAGAAACAAGGAAATAACGAAATACAAAATTACTAAAAATTTAAAATAATAAAATGATGTAATAGATTGATTTCGTAATATAGATTTTAACACGACGATATAACGAAATTCCTAAAATAACGATATTAGCAGATTACGAGATTACAAAATTTTAAAATTATGCAATTACGAGACGAAGAAATTACAAGTTAATGAAATATGTAGTAAAACTGCGACATAATGAAATCACGAAATACCACATAATAGAAAGTGAGAACTTGCAAAATAGGGAAATAGAGAAACAAGAAAATAACGAAATACGAAATTACCTACCAAAAATTTAAAATAATAAAATGATGTAATAGATTGATTTCGTTATATAGATTTCAACATGACGATATAACGAAATTCCTAAATTACGATATTAGCAGATTACGAGATTACGAAATTATAAAATTATGGAATTACGAAACAAGGAAATAACAAGTTAATGAAATATGTAGTAGGACTGAGACATAACGAAATCACGAAATATCACATAATAGAAAGAGAGAACTTGCAAAATAGAGACATAGAGAAACAGGGAAATAACGAAATACAAAATTACTAAAAATTTAAAATAATAAAATGATGTAATAGATTGATTTCGTAATATAGATTTTAACACGACGATATAACGAAATTCCTAAATTACGATATTAGCAGATTACAAGATTACAAAATTATAAAATTATAGAATTACGAAACGAAGGAAAAACAAGTTAATGAAATAGTAAGACTGCGAAATAACGAAATCACGAAATACCACATAATAGAAATAGAGAACTTGTGAAGTAGGGAAATAGAGATGCAAGGAAATAACGAAATCCAAACTAACAAAAAATCACAATAATAAAATGATGTAATAGATTGATTTCGATATATAGATTTCAAATGACGATATGACGAAATTGCGAAATTAGCGGATTATGGGATTACGAAATTATAAAATCATGAAATTACGAAATGAAGAAAAAACAATTAAATGAAATAGTAAGACTGCAAAATTACGAAATCACGAAATAACGGCCATCCATGAATCCAAACTGCGACATATTGTAATAAGTAACTTCAATTTTGTAAGTGCTATATTAGTGTAATAATTCCTAAATTGAAAATTGCTAAATATGTGACGTCACATCAGAGAAGGAGGGGTTACACAAATGTGACCACCTTGTGACAAAAAACATGAGATTCGGGTGACGGAATTTATAAATGGCCCTGGAACTTTGAAGCATCATGTAGGATGGCAGTCTTTAACCGTAGCTGAAAATTATGTTGAAGACTCGTTGTCCAATAAATTATTATCAATTGCTGGCAAGATTTTAAATACCAATAATAATAGTACAAAGTAAAAATAATCAAAATAAAATTCTTTCTGGCCTCGGCTCGCTCACAATTAAAACTGTGTGGTCCACCAAGCACAGTATTTTTTTTCTCATATTAACAAACTCTAGGTATACACAAAACCAGTGTCTTTAAAAAGCTCAGTTCGATTTCTTACAAAATAAGCAAACGAAGCATTCATACATTCATCTCCCACTTGCGTAAAATCTGCCACCTAAATCATTCCTCATCCCCCATTTCCCGTACAATAGCAATAGCCTCGTAATTAACTTAGAGCAGAACACAATTAGCTCCAATCAATCTCATCACATCGTATTATCCTCGGTGTAGCTATAAGGGCGGTTTTGGCTCAAAACTGATTTCCGGGCATTAAGGGTTGAAAACGGCGCTGGTGCGAAGGCGGAACTGTTTTGATGGAGGCCAGCGTTGATCGGCACAGATTGCGATTGTTTGCGGCCCCGAAGAGAGCGCGGTATTTATTTCAAACAAGTGTTGAAGTGATTTAAAAAAAAGTTCGTATTTTTTACACGATGAATCATTTCAAAGGGAAAGACTTTGACTCGCAGCATCAGCAGAACAGAACGTCGTTTCTTATCGAGGATATTTTATATCGGCAGAAAGCGGAAGAAGAACACAACGAAGGTGAAGAAGGATTTAGAGTTAAAGACGATAAAGTGTTCCAACAGCCGAAAATTGTTGATAAAAGAATTGATAAAAGTGCTTATGGGTATTTTCCGCCCGTGCAAAATAACTGTGTGCAATCGTTTCAAGGACCTGATAATGGATATATTCAAGTTATGGGTGCACTAGGGGCTTATCTCGGCACTCCGTACAAGACGGTCTCGGAACCATATTTTTTAGCACAAGGTAAAATTATTAATAAGTATTCCAAGATTTGAGTTTTATATTGTATCTGAGGTTTTTTTATTAGAAGGACAAAACAAAACTCACCAATTATTGTTAGATGTATGTAAATTTCTAACTCGTCTGCTAATAATAATCTAAAATTATTTTTACGCCACAAAGTTGTTGGCTTTTACAATTTATTTCCTAATTTCAAATTGAAGTATGTACTAAAATACAGAGTGATCATAAAGTTCCGCACAGGTCCTTTGACATAAAAATTTTGTTGATGACGTCATCTGTTTTTGAACTATGACAACGTCATCAACTTTTTTTTGGGTTTTAGATACACTTTTCAATTCTCTATTTAACAAGAACAAAAAAGTGGTGATACCTCAACGTCAAAATTCTTCCAGCGGCGACATGATGTATGATACAAAAAGTGTGGATTATTTTTTTTCCTTTTAAGTGTAAGTTGGCGTGATTTCAATTATAAATGTAGGCTTATGTTGGTTTGATATAAATTTAAATATAGCTGTCAACCATCTGTCAACGGCTGACCCGAAATGCCAGGATTATCAATTTTCCCGTGTGTTGCCAACCCAATTTTTTATAGTTCTGATTAACAAAAATTTGGCAAAGTATTTCTGCTTCAATTTAAACTTTAACTCTGGAAAATGTGAAATACAATGTATTTCATTCCTTCAGTGTAATTGAGACAAAATAGCGTCTGTCAAAAAACAAAGTGACATCGGTGATGCGTCAAAAACTGTTAAAACCATCTGCAAATTTCGGTGAGAGAATAAATGCATCTTAAGTAAACATATTATACCAAAGGTCATAATAAAGGAACAAGAATAGTAATTATACACCAAGGTTGAGAAGCTAAGTTAATAATCAAGCAAGCGAAGCATCGCGGGCAATAATAGTGCGAGGCTAAGAAAAGGCTTCTCAACCGTGGTTTGTATAGATATTATTTTTTTCACCACTAGCACATTTGTTTAACTTTTCTTCAAATGATGGTCATGATAATGTGAAAGGTCGGAACGAGTTTGAGGTTATGTTTTTTTGGAAATTGACATTTCTAAGAGACCGGACTTTTACATGAATTACGTGCAAATTAATGCCAAATATTTACAACTGCAATTTGTAAAAATCGAAGAGCGCTGTCGTTATGTAGGTAGATAATAGTATATTATATACCAAGGGAGAGAAGTCGTTTTTCTCAGATGAGCAGTTTCCCAAGATACGAAGCATCGAGGGAATTAAGTTGAGAAGCTGAAAAAGGTTTCTTTACCGTGGTTTATGTATTATTTTTTTCATTACTAGCAGCTTAAATCTTATAAATCATATTTTTCTGTCCATTCTTGTGTTTATAATTACATAAACAATTTCAAGAATATTCTAAGAAAGAGTTTTTTGCATGAAATCCGGTCTCTTCATTATTAACTACTAGTCAATAATGAAATGATTATTATTAACAATGTACTAGGAAAGAAAAACAATTTCACACATCCTCGACAAACTGTATAATGGTACATTTTACAGGTAGTAGTGAAAAAATTATGCATTTTGCATGTAATCCGGTATCTTCATTATTAACTACTGGTCAATAATAAAATGATTATTAACGACTAGGACAGAAAAACAATTTCACACATCCTCTACAAACTATATAAAGTGCGAGCCACAGTAATCCGACACGTATAAACCGGGGCCCATTGCCCACAATTATCTTAACAATGGAGGACTAAACCCAGCTATAATAAATTTCCGAGACCAAAATTTCCAGTCCGGTGCATTTCATCCACCAATAAACAAGCACCTCAAAGATGTTGCTGCTTCCTGTTGATTTACAGCGCTAAAACTTTTTCATTGTGCATCTAATTTGAGTTTTTTTTTCATGAGGTCCTACGTTAGGTATTACCATTAGATTTATTAAATAACCATTTTGCATGAAATCCGGTCTCTTCATTATTAACTACTAGTCAATAATGAAAAGATTATTATTAACTACTAGGAAAGAAAAACAATTTTACACATCCTCTACAAACTATATAATGGTACATTTTACAGTTAGTAGTGAAAAAATTAAAAAATCTGGTATCTTCATTATTAACTACTGGTCAATAATAAAATGATTATTAACGACTAGGACAGAAAAACAATTTCACACATCCCCTACAAACTATATAAAGTGTGAGCCACAGTAATGCTACACGTATAAACGGGGGCCCATTGCCCACAATTTATCTTAACAATGGAGGACTAATCCCAATTGCGAGTCCTCAAAGACGTTGCCGCTTCCTGTTGATTTACAACGCTCTCATTGTGCATCTAATTTGAAGCAATGGGCTCTGGTTTATGGCTGTCGAATCACTGTGGCTCGCATTTTAATCGTACATTCTACAGGTAATAGTGAAAAGAAGAATATACAGAATTTTTCAATACCCAAGGCTACAGATAGATTATTGGAGGTGACTACAATGCGAAACATACTCACTGTTAATCAAGGTTAACGACCACCAAAGCAAAATAATTGTATAAGCATGTCCACTATAAAGCCAACATGCCTAATCTCATCTACTTATTTCTCATAAAAAAATCACAACTAAATATCTGCACGTAGAAGAAGCTTGATTAGTACAAAATCCAGCAAGATTAAAAAAAAAATTAGAACGGACCTAGAGAACTTAATCAACCTCTCAGTTGCACTGAAAACTGAAGAACAACTGGATGTTGAAGTTGAACTGCTAGTTAAAAATATTGTTGCGTTTCTGGGCTCCATTATTTATTTAAACACTATGTAGAATTTATTTATACTTCTTATAAGTATTACACTATTTACAAATTATTACTTCACCGGTACGTCTCGTATTATTTACACATCGCGCGGCACTCCGGATAGGTAAAGGCAACTATCCGACTCGACCCACTGATCTTTAACTGTAACTGTGAAGAACTGATGAACTGGTTGGTGCAACTAGACTAGACCCCCGCTGAATCGTTCCAGGCGCTTCCAGATAGTTCTATTAATGTCATCATCGAGACATTCTCGACAATAATTCCAGAACATCAAGGATGACGATAAAAAGGCCTGAGCAAATGGGACCGTTTTTTTTTTTCTTAAGGGGCAGCTAGCGTGTTAAATTTGTACAAATATCTGTTGCTATTTTGGGCGCATTTTCGAGTAATTTATATAAAACAGAAAGATAAACGAGTGAACTTTTTTGCAGGATTTCCATTCCATCACGCCTTATTCGGAAGTTCAGCCAGCGAAATATCGTTAAATGCGTTAAAGCATTGTCGGCGACGGAAAGCTCGCACGGTTTTCAGCGACCCACAACTTACCGGTAAGTAGATTTTGCGGTAAACGTAGCACAGAACGACAAATGCATGTACGTCTCAGGGTTGGAAAAGCGTTTTTCTGCACAGCGTTACTTGTCCACCCCAGAACGAGTGGAACTCGCGAGCGCTCTCAGTCTTAGCGAAACTCAAGTGAAAACGTGGTTTCAAAATCGAAGAATGAAACACAAGAAGCAGATGCGAAAAATGCAGGAAGAAAAAGCGACGTCCTCGAACGGAACCGTCGCGGCGGCTGACAAGGCGCAACGTTCAGGTATGGAAGTGCGTAATGATCTTTTTCCACACGTAACCACGGATGTGCCATCAGGGCCATTATTACACGAATAAAATACTACACTTTTTCTACATAATATCACTTATATTGACGTTTCGTATTTCTGAGTTCTACTGTCTAATGTTATTGACAGATGAATGTCACCTCTTGTATGGATGACATTCTGAGTAACAATGCACATATTTATCTTAAAGATTTATATTTTAATTTTCTTTCACTTTTTGTTTAACTCAACAGTTTATTATGAAAGCAAGCATTGTGTCGAAAATATTAAATTAATCTGCGGGTACAAACAAAATAGTTTGTAAAGGAACTGAAGCATGCCTCGAAGTAAAAATTGACCGACCTCAAGACCCACCCACCATCTTAAGCATTAATTGATCAAATTAGGCGAGCAATTTGCATTAGGATGGCGTCGTCGTACAGTCTGCACTTTGAAAAGAGTGTAAATATCAAATTAGACTTTTAATTCATTAATGCTCCATTTGAAAGAACACCGACTCTAGTTTGAAACGAGTTTAAATTGAACCTTTTAAAACTTGTTACGTCGCTTATGGATTTTTTCGCCGAGGCGGTTTCCAAGGGAGGGTGGCGGAGGCGGCCGCTGTCGGCGGCGTCCGGAGCTCATATTTCAGGGAATTATCGGAAAATGCGAATGTTACAAGCCGATTAATGTGACGGACGTTTCTGTATGTTGGTTCCTGTGGGACATCATTAAAACAGTATTATTTTGTCTGGTCGGGAAAGAAGCTAGCTTAAATGTCACTTAGGCAGAAATTAACTTTGAATACGACTATAAATATTACCATTTCAAAACCTAAATTATTGACAGTAAGTTCATCTTAACGATCTCCAGCAGGAATTTTCGAGCCCCGAAAAAGGATCATTCTCTGCGACGGTTGTTGAGGTTGACCCTAATTAATTTGAAGAACACCTTATTTTCCCAAGTAGTTATCACAAACTGACACTTCTGGGGATGGTGTGCAATAGAATTAGCTCCACTTAACTTTGCCAGTGTAAATTGCTTGAAAAATAAATCGCATTCATTGTGGCAACACCTAACGATATACTTCTTAGGAATTAACACTTTCCGACAGTTTTTAAAAAAAATCTGAATTTCGGAAAAAATTAAATCTGAAAATTTTACGATTTGAGGCCTAGACAAAACAGAACCTGAGATATTAAAAAATCTAACGATCTAGTAGCTCAGGACTGCCTCTGTCCAGCGTCTAAGTGTTCCATCCGCTGCACCACATACTTCAGGAAAACTTTGTACAACATATTATGGGGCCATTACATTATTTCGTAGAATTTTATCTCATTAACAGCATCTACACACACTCATTTTTGATACCCCATGCATATCGCAAACACCATGGTACTGACCTCCATTCCCTAACCAGTGCAGAGTAATTAATGTCTTCTGCGGTGGTGTCAATCCATACCATCCGAAGGAGATTTTGAAACGAAACCTTTCGTTGAATTCGTTATCATTGAGAAAAGCGTCTTTCTTTATATTAAATCGATATTCTCTAGGCAAATCTTCATCCTCACTTGCGGAAGCACTTGACCACATATTGGCAACAGATACGTACATATTCATAGTACGGGAATTGCCGTAACACTGATGTGCATTTACCTAGAGCTGAAGATATGTAAAACATTATCTACACTTGTATCAAATTCTGTAACACAATCATACAATACGTTTACATATTTATGTAAAGATTCTTCCGTATTTATTGATGCCGTACTGGTAATTACAAGATGAGTAGTGTTATGAAAAACTTACAAGTTTAAAATATATTCTAACAATTGTAGGACTTGTACGGCTTGTGTTACAGGCCCCAGATGGCCACGATTGTTTAAATTAAACTTAAAAACTATAGCACTAATCACAAATTAACTCTTATAAAAGTTTATTATCTAAAAAGCTGCAGCGGTTTTATGATGAAATTTTTTTTTAAATCATAACGAAATACACAAAAATTACAAAATCGTGAAGCCAATGGGACGACGAGGACAGTCTGGTATTGGCCAATAAAGGCGTCTGTTCCTTTTTAGAGATCACTTTCTAAGGCTCAGAATTTCGTGGAACCAATGAGAGCTCGCGGACGTCCCAACTTCGCAAAGCTAATCAGAGCTCTAGGACTGTCTTATGGGTCTATAGAGACGTCAGATTCCTTCTCTTTTTGGACCTATTGAATTTGTCTCATATAGTTTGGTCTATGAAGTCGTCGGATTCCTTTTAGGAGTCACTTTTTAAAGCTCGCAATTTCGTCAAGCTATTTTGACCTATGACGACCCCAGTCCCCTTTTTTTGCCAATTTCACAAACAGCTCTAAGAGTGTCTTAAGGTTGTACAGAGGTGTCGGTTTCTCCTAGATGTCATTTTTTGATGTGGAACATCTATAGTTGCGAAATGGGAGTAAAACCGATTCAATTGTCGTCACGTAAAATGTCGTCACGCCCCCTCTCCGCCCACTCTCTTTTCTCCCAGGTGCGTTCGAGGCGATCCGATCTCAAAAATGGTTTCACCAATATTAATAATGAACCTTCAGGGTAGACATGAGCTTTATATTACTTCGTTAAAATAAAAGGCCTTTTCGTGGAAACGGTTGAACGAATAGTTTTTTTTTACGAACGCTGCCTTAACGATAAGATGAATGCTTTATGCAGAAAAGTTGTAAAGCTTAAGGTTAACCCCGTGCAGAATAGTAAAGAGTGAGCCACAAAATTCTTGATCGTAGGAGCTTCTGAATCCAAATTTTTGAGTCGATTCTTGATCGATACGATTGTGTAAAAAGTCAACGAGTAATGTGAATTGACGATTAATGTAAACAGTAAAGTAAAAGAACCGATATACGTTTAGCCAACTGCGATCACGAATTTTGTTGCTCACTCGTTATAACTAAGATGTCTGGGTGTGATTTGGTTCATGATATTACAGTGTCCTTTTGTTTTTAGAGTCGAGCGAAAAACCCTGTTAACCAAAGATTGTTTTCTGTGTTATTCGGAACGTTCAAACTGAATATTGGCCTGGGTGACCATATCTCTTTATAATAGAGACTTTCTCCGTAATCAAATCCCCATAATAAAGGGGCCCACTCACACAGAGCCAAAACTTAAAAGACTTGAATGCACGGAGAACAGGGTACAGTTAAAACTTTTCGTCTGTGGTCAAGATTTTGGAATGCGCAATCAAGTCCGCTGGAATCAAAGCTGTCTTGATCTTTGGCGTGTGCAATTAAACCGCGCGGGGATGATTCACTGTGTGTGGAGACAATGCAGTCATTGTAGATTTCATTCCAATTCATTAGCGGCGTGTTTAGTATTAACAATTAACCAGAATTAATTATAATATTTAACAAATTAATAATTAACACTAATACCTCAATTATTTTAAACGTTGTTGAGCGCATCCTTTTCGCTTGGTGCGTAGTATCTACTAAATAAAGAAATTATGATAAATATAAAAAAAACAATATTTATGGTGGAGTAAAGAAGTTTATTATAAAAAAATAATATTCTGATAATACGTGATTTATAGAATACATTGTCTCCATAAAATTACTTTTCTTCTTAATGATGATAAAGTTTGAAACAAAATTATTAATTGTGTTGTATAAGCAAATGGCTCGGACAGGTCTTTTTTTTTTGTATGCCATCTTTTTACGCAATATTTATTATTGAAATAACGTCATTGGTTTTTAAACTATGACGTCATCATATTTTTTTTTAATCCCTCCAAATTTTTTTCTGGTTTTGGTAACTTTTTTCCGCCCTAAATGGTGATTTAAAAACCTGATACGTTCACGTATTTACTATTACTAGTGGTCGCCCAGTGGTCGAAATTCGACCGTAATTAATTAAATTTGTAAGCTTGAACGTTATTGAGGATCTTTTCCAAATAGTACACATCTATACTCATTGCATATAATTTTTGAATTTTGTTGTATTACGTTTGCTGCGAGCGTGTACAAATACGTCATTAACATGTGTTCTTTGCCCTAAATCCCTGCAATACCTATGAGAAAGAAACATCTGAAATCACAAAATTCATAGCTCGAAACTCCTTCAGTGTCATATGCAACTGTTTGACCACATATTATTTATTATTTAATGTATTTGTAACACATATTACATAGATTTTAGCTTTCTACTTTCCTTCTTCATATAAACTTTATCTATGCTAAATCTCACTCCTCCGTGCGCTCAATATGGCTAAAAAGAGGTACAAAAGTTTCTCTTCACGTATTAATATACAAAGTACGGAATAAAATTCATTATAATATGTTTATTCTTATGTGTTGACAATATTCCTCGGTAGGTCAATTTTTATTTGTAAATCTCTATCTTTTGACATAAATTACATCTTCCTTCTTATTCTTAAGGGGTGCGGTTTTAACCCCGTTGCACTGAAGCTTAAGCTTATTGTGCCGCACTTAGTGCGGTCTCATGTGGGCTGTAGGCCTATCACAGGCCTTTTCGGCGCTTTGGTTACCTTGAAATCCCTCATGTCCCGACACCCATCACAAAGAGGCACTCTATTGTATTTTGCCAGTTTCACCAGCGATTCAAGACATCCTCTCACCACTCTGCGTCTCTCTCTCTCTCTCTCTCTCTCTTTCTTTACTTCGACACTTTCCAGAGCTTTTAGCGCTGCCTGACTATCGGTCTTAATATGTATCCATCCGCCTGTTTGAACAGACCCTCCTCACTACATATTTCCCCGAAACAAAAATGTCCATTGCAGTAATTTCTGCCTATAACATTGTTCCCAGGAACCCAGGTTAATAGTCATGTCATCTCCTGATGTTGCTCCAGCCACCCCTAGCAGTGTAGCGTGTTTTCCAGACCCCTTATGGCACCAAACTAACGAAGAGTATGTTACCGTGGGATTTATGACCTTAGTGTAGAGCCAGTGAACCATTTCTAGTTTTAATCCCCACTTCTTTCTCACCATGCCCTTACAGGCCCATAATAAACTATTTATTTTATTAAACACTATTCCATAGCCATGGTGCAACTGCAGCTCCTATATCATTAACATAATGTTTTAAATAATCCCTGACCTTTAGAATCAGCTAAGTTAGAAACATTACATGTTTCTCATCTCCTCTGCAGAGCTGTTGTCTTGTAGCTCCTTGACAATATCATCAACGATTTCTGCATTGATGGTCCTATGGAAGATTCTAAAACGGGACACCAAAATCCCAAATGTGTTTTCTATTGTTCTCCGAGCTCGACTCAATCGATAAATCGCTATGTCCATTGTTATTTTGGCCATTTGGTGCCTTGACATATTAAGTTGGGATAAAACGTACCAAATAGTAGAACATGTTTCCCGCACGATAATACATATCGTGGATACCCTCAAACGAAACCCAGATGACAAACTGGGGTAAAAATCTCCAGTGGCAAGAAACCTAAGAGTCACTGCTAAGCGGCATCCTGCAGATACACTTTCACGGCGAGAATGTTATTATAATCTGGGACCAAGAAGTGGTGATTCTTGTGAAATTGGAAAAAAAAAACGGTGGCTCCAAGGCGCATTTCTTGCAAGAAATTGTGATAAAAGCCTTGTCCTTTGCGCTTCTTCTCTTTGTGATTCCACCTGAAGCAAACAAAAACTATTCTGTAAGTGGGTACACAGAAAAAGCGGTTTGGGTCATTTTTACCTTTTTAATTTCTTCTTATTAACTCGAATGCGACACTTGCATACAATAAACAACCACACTTTCACGGCTCGTCGTTTTTCAATCACCAGAAAGTCACCTAATGCGCATGTCCACTTCGAAACTTTTACCGTCCCGTAAATCCAGAAAATTAAATTTTTACAGTAGCTGTTTTCGCGGAGCCGATCCCGAAAAAGGCATTGTAGGGGTTCCACTCAAGTAAACTTTTGCAAAAGCACAGATTTTTCTCGATGTCGATGACATTTTACACAATCGTATCGAAAATTTTGGATTCAGATAGGCTCCTACGATGACGAATTTTGTTGCTCCCATTTTATTTTATTAATTTAATGTATTTGCAACGCATATTAAATATAAATTTTAGCTTTGTGCACTTCTTCTCCATATGAACTTTAACTATGCCAAATCTCACAGTCCTCCGTGCCTGCAATTGGCTTCAAGAGGGATCCAAAGTTTTCGCTTCACGTATTAATATATAGATTATAATTATTTTTATTCCCAATTATTTGTAAAAACCTTTCTTATTTTATTATTTCATTCCACTTTGTTCCGTTTCAATTTTTAATTAATCCGTAACCCTTTTGTTAGGTTCTGGTGTTAGTAAGTCTTAATTCTTTTTTATTTTGAATTCCCTTTAAAATCTAGGTAGGACGCGTCCGAGACGCCACTGAAGAGATGACAGCTTGACACCTTTGACATTCTAATATTAAACCAAATTGTCAACAGCTAGTAGTGCCAACCTAATTTAAATTTCACAGCCTACTTTAATTTATAATTTAAATGACCAGCACGATCAAGCGACCCATCATTTCATTAATACCTTCAACAGCAACTATTACAGAAATCACAGAAAATACATCAAATAAATATTCCGTAACTGCATTGTAAAAAAGTATATATTGAAAATATCTATTTGTTCTGTATTTATTTTCGGTATATATTATTACAAATGGGACATTCCATACCAAGTGAGCCACCTAAAATTTAGATTTCGTGGAAATTTCATATATTAATAGTACTTATAAATAGCAATGCCCAAGCGCCATTTCAGATTTTTTAGGCCTCTTATTTTTGATATACATGGAGGTGAATTATAAATAAAAATACAGGACAGGCGTAACCTTTCATTTGATTGCTCCGTTCCTACTGACATTTATTTCAATTTAATAACTGTACTAGTGGCACAATGAAATACCCTTTAAAAATGGTCCGATGCAATTTTGACCTAAACCAATATTTTGACCTTGAAAATGACCCAAAAATACGAAAAATTATTATTTTCCATCTTATGACTGTTTTTATTTGCTTCAAATGTTGCCCAAAATGTATCTTATGACTTCTTCTTTATTGGTCATGAGTTTTATTGTGGGCAGATCTTGGGTTCAGAAGATACAGATTTTTTAAATACCCCTTACGACGTGAAATCGTCGATTTGTTGCTCTTTACATTTGAAAAAAATTATATCTTCTGAACCCAAACTCGGCCCACAATAAAACTTATAATCAATAAAGAAGACGTCATAAGCTACATTTTGGGTAACATTTGAAGAAAATAAAAGCAGTCATAAGATGGAAAATAATCATTTTTCAAATTTCTAGGTCAAAATATTGGATTAGGTCAAAATTGTATGGGATCATTTTGAAAGGGTTTTTCATTGTCACTCTATTACTGTTATTAAATTGGAAATAGTATCATGAGGAACTGAGTAAAACACATTTAAGTTTACTCATGTCCTATCTTAACATCTATAATTCACCCCCATGCATATCAAAAATAAGCTGCCTAAAAAATCTCAGATAGCGCTTGGGAGTTGCTATTTACAGGTACTATTAATATGATAAATTTGAGCAAAATCTAAATTTTAGGTGGCTCACTTGGTATGGAATGTCCCATATAATAAGAATAATAAGAAATATTAAATTAAAATTTAAATATATTATCCAAGTCGAACTCCACAAACTTTAATGAGCGTAAAATTACAAATGGAACAGGTTTCGGCAGAACACTTCTGCCATCATCAGCCCTTAAAAAAAATAAAATAATTTAATAGGGTCAAATTTAATTCAAAATTACGTCAACGTCATAATTTTTTATATTCTTTAGGGGCTGATGATGGCAGAAGTGTTCTGCCGAAACATGTTCCATTTGTAATTTTACGCTCATTAAAGTTTGTGGAGTTCGGCTTATATATTTAAATTTTAATTTAAATTTACTCCACCTGGATTTAAGAACATTCTTCTGGTTTATAAATAGTAAATTGTTTTATTAAGAGCAAAAGCTTTTCGTGTCAAGTCTGTAGGTTTGACAAATGCAGACGAGCCACGAAAAGCCATACTTTTCTCCGAATAAAACATGCTATTTTTTGTTTAAACACGAAAATCTGACAATTTCTTTGATTTGATAAAACTTGACCGACCACCAGCGGCGCATAAAGTAATTTCAAGGTTATACTTTAAGCGCCGCCAGATGATTCTATGCGCCGCTAGACGGCTTTGCCTGCCATGGCAGAGAAATGGCCATTTGTCATCTCCTAGTGACGAAGGTATACAATGTCACGTTGTAGCTAAACTGTTTTTATTTATTTATTGGTTTCAATTTCATCTGCCGGGTGTCCCATGAAGGCTAGTAGTAGTAATAAACAGCGAAATAAATAGAATTACAACAAATTATAAATAGAGTACTGTTATCAATATGAATAAAACCGAGGTGCATGTGGCAGGTAAAGAAAATACATATTGATTATATTGAAATAATTATTAATTACATATATCTTTCAGGGGAAATATAAGCTACTGGAAATTTATGTATAAAGCATGAGGATATAAGATTAACTTCTTTATCTAACCGGCATTTAGTTAAAAGCTAAAATAAATACAGGCTCTATTACAAGAGAGGAGCACAAGGGGGTTATAGAGAACGGAAAAACGAATTTTGAAAGCACTAAGTTCCCTTGATATATACCCCACGACCTTGTAAAATAATACATACTTTGAAATGTGTCTTACGAATTTTAACCCATAAATCACAGAAACACACCATTTCTTGTCAGAAAAATCACTGTCACAATCTGTCATTTTTACTCTGACATCATTACCTACTTGATTTAGGTTGGTGTTTATTGGATGCAAAAGTCCGAGTCGGTCTGAGAAAACTAGATACCCATTAAAAAAACGCATAATGCAGTTGGGCCCGTCATTAATTAAATCAAAGATTGTCCTATAAAAGTGAAAAAATATTTCGGTGTTTAATTCATAGAGACAAAATCAGTTAATGGGTTATTCTTAAACACACATAGACTCATAATATAATTGTGACAGAGAGGGCAAAAACGAATTTTGAAAACCCTAAATACCCTTACGAAATTCACCCCGCGACCTTGTAAAATAATATATTATCTAACTTTGAAATGTTACTTACCATAGCACGATGGGACTCCGCACTTGCACCCAACACCAATAGTTCCAGATTTCAACCCATAAATCAAAGAAACACACCATTTCTTTTCACACAAAAATCACTCTCACAATCTGTCATATTTACTCTGACATTACCTACTTGATTTACGTTGGTGTTTATTAGATGCAAAAGTCCGAGTCGGTCTGAGAAAACTAGATATACCCGTTAAAAAAACGCATAATGCAGTTGGGCCCGTCATTAATTAAATCAAAGATTGTAATATGAAAATGAAAAAATATTTCGGTGTTTAATTCATAGAGACAAAAACAGTCAATGAGTTATTCTTAAACACACATAGACTCATAATATAATTGTGACAGAGAGGGCAAAAACGAATTTTGAAAACCCTAAATACCCTTACGAAATTCACCCCGCGACCTTGTAAAATAATATATTATCTAACTTTAAAATGTTACTTACCATAGTACGATGGGACTCCGCACTTGCACCCAACAACCACAGTTCCAGATTTCAACCCATAAATCACAGAAACACACCATTTCTTTTCACAGAAAAATCACTCTTACAATCTGTCATATTTACTCTGACATTACCTACTTGATTTACGTTGGTGTTTATTAGATGCAAAAGTGCGGGTCGGTCTGAGAAGACTAGATATACCCGTTAAAAAAACGCATAATGCAGTTGGGCCCGTCATTAATTAAATCAAAAATTGTCCTATGAAAGTGAAAACATATTTCGGTGTTTAATTCATAGAGACAAAAACAGTTAATGGGTTATTCTTAAACACACATAGACTCATAATATAATTGTGACAGAGAAGGCAAAAACGAATTTTGAAAACCCTAAATACCCTTACGAAATTCACCCCGCGACCTTGTAAAATAACATATTATCTAACTTTGAAATGTTACTTATTATAGTACGATGGGACTCCGCACTTGCACCCAACAACCACAGTTCCAGATTTCAACCCATAAATCACAGAAACACACCATTTCTTGTCACAGAAAAATCACTCTCACAATCTGTCATATTTACTCTGACATTACCTACTTGATTTACGTTGGTGTTTATTGGATGCAAAAGTCCGAGTCGGTCTGAGAAAACTAGATACCCGTTAAAAAAACGCATAATGCAGTTGGGCCCGTCATTAATTAAATCAAAGATTGTCCTATGAAAGTGAAAAAATATTTCGGTGTTTATTTCATAGAGACAAAAACAGTTAATGGGTTATTCTTAAACACACATAGACTCATAATATAATTGTGACAGAGAGGGCAAAAACGAATTTTGAAAACCCTAAATACCCTTACGAAATTCACCCCGCGACCTTGTAAAATAATATATTATCTAACTTTAAAATGTTACTTACCATAGTACGATGGGACTCCGCACTTGCACCCAACAACCACAGTTCCAGATTTCAACCCATAAATCACAGAAACACACCATTTCTTGTCACAGAAAAATCACTCTCACAATCTGTCATATTTACTCTGACATTACCTACTTGATTTACGTTGGTGTTTATTGGATGCAAAAGTCCGAGTCGGTCTGAGAAAACTAGATACCCGTTAAAAAAACGCATAATGCAGTTGGGCCCGTCATTAATTAAATCAAAGATTGTCCTATGAAAGTGAAAAAATATTTCGGTGTTTATTTCATAGAGACAAAAACAGTTAATGGGTTATTCTTAAACACACATAGACTCATAATATAATTGTGACAGAGAGGGCAAAAACGAATTTTGAAAACCCTAAATACCCTTACGAAATTCACCCCGCGACCTTGTAAAATAATATATTATCTAACTTTAAAATGTTACTTACCATAGTACGATGGGACTCCGCACTTGCACCCAACAACCACAGTTCCAGATTTCAACCCATAAATCACAGAAACACACCATTTCTTGTCACAGAAAAATCACTCTCACAATCTGTCATATTTACTCTGACATTACCTACTTGATTTACGTTGGTGTTTATTAGATGCAAAAGTGCGGGTCGGTCTGAGAAGACTAGATATACCCGTTAAAAAAACGCATAATGCAGTTGGGCCCGTCATTAATTAAATCAAAAATTGTCCTATGAAAGTGAAAAAATATTTCGGTGTTTAATTCATAGAGACAAAAACAGTTAATGGGTTATTCTTAAACACACATAGACTCATAATGTAATTGTGATAGAGAAGGCAAAAACGAATTTTGAAAACCCTAAATACCCTTACGAAATTCACCCCGCGACCTAGTAAAATAATATATTATCTAACTTTGAAATGTTACTTATTATAGTACGATGGGACTCCGCACTTGCACCCAACAACCACAGTTCCAGATTTCAACCCATAAATCACAGAAACACACCATTTCTTGTCACAGAAAAATCACTCTCACAATCTGTCATATTTACTCTGACATTACCTACTTGATTTACGTTGGTGTTTATTGGATGCAAAAGTCCGAGTCGGTCTGAGAAAACTAGATACCCGTTAAAAAAACGCATAATGCAGTTGGGCCCGTCATTAATTAAATCAAAGATTGTCCTATGAAAGTGAAAAAATATTTCGGTGTTTAATTCATAGAGACAAAAACAGTTAATGGGTTATTCTTAAACACACATAGACTCATAATATAATTGTGACAGAGAGGGCAAAAACGAATTTTGAAAACCCTAAATACCCTTAACAAATTCACCCCGCGACCTTGTAAAATAATATATTATCTAACTTTGAAATGTTACTTACCATAGTACGATGGGACTCCGCACTTGCACCCAACAACCACAGTTCCAGATTTCAACCCATAAATCACAGAAACACACCATTTCTTGTCACAAAAAAATCACTCTCACAATCTGTCATATTTACTCTGACATTACCTACTTGATTTATGTTGGTGTTTATTGGATGCAAAAGTGCGGGTCGGTCTGAGAAGACTAGATATACCCGTTAAAAAAACGCATAATGCAGTTGGGCCCGTCATTAATTAAATCAAAAATTGTCCTATGAAAGTGAAAAAATATTTCGGTGTTTAATTCATAGAGACAAAAACAGTTAATGGGTTATTCTTAAACACACATAGACTCATAATATAATTGTGACAGAGAGGGCAAAAACGAATTTTGAAAACCCTAAATACCCTTACGAAATTCATCCCGCGACCTTGTAAAATAATATATTATCTAACTTTGAAATGTTACTTACCATAGTACGATGGGACTCCGCACTTGCACCCAACAACCACAGTTCCAGATTTCAACCCATAAATCACAGAAACACACCATTTCTTTTCACAGAAAAATCACTCTTACAATCTGTCATATTTACTCTGACATTACCTACTTGATTTACGTTGGTGTTTATTAGATGCAAAAGTGCGGGTCGGTCTGAGAAGACTAGATATACCCGTTAAAAAAACGCATAATGCAGTTGGGCCCGTCATTAATTAAATCAAAAATTGTCCTATGAAAGTGAAAAAATATTTCGGTGTTTAATTCATAGAGACAAAAACAGTTAATGGGTTATTCTTAAACACACATAGACTCATAATATAATTGTGACAGAGAAGGCAAAAACGAATTTTGAAAACCCTAAATACCCTTACGAAATTCACCCCGCGACCTTGTAAAATAACATATTATCTAACTTTAAAATGTTACTTACCATAGTACGATGGGACTCCGCACTTGCACCCAACAACCACACTTCCCGATTTCAACCTATAAATCACAGAAACACACCATTTCTTGTCACAGAAAAATCACTCTCACAATCTGTCATGTTTACTCTGACACCTACGTGATTTACATGCAAAGACTGAGTCGGTCTGAGAAAACTAGATACCCGTTAAAAAAACGCATAATGCAGTTGGGCCCGTCATTAATTAAATCAAAGATAGTCCTATAAAAGTGAAAAAATATTTCGGTGTTTATTTCATAGAGACAAAAACAGTTAATGGGTTATTCTTAAACACACATAGACTCATAATATAATTGTGACAGAGAGGGCAAAAACGAATTTTGAAAACCCTAAATACCCTTACGAAATTCACCCCGCGACCTTGTAAAATAATATATTATCTAACTTTGAAATGTTACTTATTATAGTACGATGGGACTCCGCACTTGCACCCAACAACCACAGTTCCAGATTTCAACCCATAAATCACAGAAACACACCATTTCTTGTCACAGAAAAATCACTCTCACAATCTGTCATATTTACTCTGACATTACCTACTTGATTTACGTTGGTGTTTATTGGATGCAAAAGTCCGAGTCGGTCTGAGAAAACTAGATACCCGTTAAAAAAACGCATAATGCAGTTGGGCCCGTCATTAATTAAATCAAAGATTGTCCTATGAAAGTGAAAAAATATTTCGGTGTTTATTTCATAGAGACAAAAACAGTTAATGGGTTATTCTTAAACACACATAGACTCATAATATAATTGTGACAGAGAGGGCAAAAACGAATTTTGAAAACCCTAAATACCCTTACGAAATTCACCCCGCGACCTTGTAAAATAATATATTATCTAACTTTGAAATGTTACTTACCATAGCACGATGGGACTCCGCACTTGCACCCAACAACCACAGTTCCAGATTTCAACCCATAAATCACAGAAACACACCATTTCTTTTCACAGAAAAATCACTCTCACAATCTGTCATATTTACTCTGACATTACCTACTTGATTTACGTTGGTGTTTATTAGATGCAAAAGTGCGGGTCGGTCTGAGAAGACTAGATATACCCGTTAAAAAAACGCATAATGCAGTTGGGCCCGTCATTAATTAAATCAAAAATTGTCCTATGAAAGTGAAAAAATATTTCGGTGTTTAATTCATAGAGACAAAAACAGTTAATGGGTTATTCTTAAACACACATAGACTCATAATATAATTGTGACAGAGAAGGCAAAAACGAATTTTGAAAACCCTAAATACCCTTACGAAATTCACCCCGCGACCTTGTAAAATAACATATTATCTAACTTTGAAATGTTACTTATTATAGTACGATGGGACTCCGCACTTGCACCCAACAACCACAGTTCCAGATTTCAAGCCATAAATCACAGAAACACACCATTTCTTGTCACAGAAAAATCACTCTCACAATCTGTCATATTTACTCTGACATTACCTACTTGATTTACGTTGGTGTTTATTGGATGCAAAAGTCCGAGTCGGTCTGAGAAAACTAGATACCCGTTAAAAAAACGCATAATGCAGTTGGGCCCGTCATTAATTAAATCAAAGATTGTCCTATGAAAGTGAAAAAATATTTCGGTGTTTAATTCATAGAGACAAAAACAGTTAATGGGTTATTCTTAAACACACATAGACTCATAATATAATTGTGACAGAGAGGGCAAAAACGAATTTTGAAAACCGTAAATACCCTTACGAAATTCACCCCGCGACCTTGTAAAATAATATATTCTCTAACTTTAAAATGTTACTTACCATAGTACGATGGGACTCCGCACTTGCACCCAACAACCATAGTTCCAGATTTCAACCCATAAATCACAGAAACACACCACTTCTTGTCACAGAAAAATCACTCTCACAATCTGTCATAGTTACTCTGACATTACCTACTTGATTTACGTTGGTGTTTAGTGGATGCAAAAGTCCGAGTCGGTCTGAGAAAACTAGATACCCGTTAAAAAAACGCATAATGCAGTTGGGCCCGTCATTAATTAAATCAAAGATTGTCCTATAAAAGTGAAAAAATATTTCGGTGTTTAATTCATAGAGACAAAAACAGTTAATGGGTTATTCTTAAACACACATAGACTCATAATATAATTGTGACAGAGAGGGCAAAAACGAATTTTGAAAACCCTAAATACCCTTACGAAATTCATCCCGCGACCTTGTAAAATAATATATTATCTAACTTTGAAATGTTACTTACCATAGTACGATGGGACTCCGCACTTGCACCCAACAACCACAGTTCCAGATTTCAACCCATAAATCACAGAAACACACCATTTCTTTTCACAGAAAAATCACTCTTACAATCTGTCATATTTACTCTGACATTACCTACTTGATTTACGTTGGTGTTTATTAGATGCAAAAGTGCGGGTCGGTCTGAGAAGACTAGATATACCCGTTAAAAAAACGCATAATGCAGTTGGGCCCGTCATTAATTAAATCAAAAATTGTCCTATGAAAGTGAAAAAATATTTCGGTGTTTAATTCATAGAGACAAAAACAGTTAATGGGTTATTCTTAAACACACATAGACTCATAATATAATTGTGACAGAGAGGGCAAAAACGAATTTTGAAAACCCTAAATACCCTTACGAAATTCATCCCGCGACCTTGTAAAATAATATATTATCTAACTTTGAAATGTTACTTACCATAGTACGATGGGACTCCGCACTTGCACCCAACAACCACAGTTCCAGATTTCAACCCATAAATCACAGAAACACACCATTTCTTTTCACAGAAAAATCACTCTTACAATCTGTCATATTTACTCTGACATTACCTACTTGATTTACGTTGGTGTTTATTAGATGCAAAAGTGCGGGTCGGTCTGAGAAGACTAGATATACCCGTTAAAAAAACGCATAATGCAGTTGGGCCCGTCATTAATTAAATCAAAAATTGTCCTATGAAAGTGAAAAAATATTTCGGTGTTTAATTCATAGAGACAAAAACAGTTAATGGGTTATTCTTAAACACACATAGACTCATAATATAATTGTGACAGAGAAGGCAAAAACGAATTTTGAAAACCCTAAATACCCTTACGAAATTCACCCCGCGACCTTGGTAAAATAACATATTATCTAACTTTAAAATGTTACTTACCATAGTACGATGGGACTCCGCACTTGCACCCAACAACCACACTTCCCGATTTCAACCTATAAATCACAGAAACACACCATTTCTTGTCACAGAAAAATCACTCTCACAATCTGTCATGTTTACTCTGACACCTACGTGATTTACATGCAAAGACTGAGTCGGTCTGAGAAAACTAGATACCCGTTAAAAAAACGCATAATGCAGTTGGGCCCGTCATTAATTAAATCAAAAATTGTCCTATGAAAGTGAAAAAATATTTCGGTGTTTAATTCATAGAGACAAAATCAGTTAATGGGTTATTCTTAAACACACATAGACTCATAATATAATTGTGACAGAGAGGGCAAAAACGAATTTTGAAAACCCTAAATACCCTTACGAAATTCACCCCGCGACCTTGTAAAATAATATATTATCTAACTTTGAAATGTTACTTACCATAGTACGATGGGACTCCGCACTTGCACCCAACACCCACAGTTCCAGATTTCAACCCATAAATCACAGAAACACACCATGTCTTTTCACAGAAAAAATCACTCTCACAATCTGTCATTTTTATTCTGACATTACCTACTTGATTTACGTTGGTGTTTATTGGATGCAAAAGTCCGAGTCGGTCTGAGAAAACTAGATACTCGTTAAAAAAACGCATAATGCAGTTGGGCCCGTCATTAATTAAATTAAAAATTGACCGATGAAAGTGATAAAATATTTCGGTGTTTAATTCATTGAGACAAAAACAGTTAATGGGTTATTCTTAAAGACACATAGACTCATAATTTAATTGTGATAGAGAGGGCAAAAACGAATTTTGAAAGCCCTAAATACCCTTACGAAATTCATCCCGCGACCTTGTAAAATAATATATTATCTAACTTTGAAATGTTACTTACCATAGTACGATGAGACTCCGCACTTGCACCCAACAACCACAGTTCCAGATTTCAACCCATAAATCACAGAAACACACCATTTCTTTTCACAGAAAAAATCACTCTCACAATCTGTCATTTTTACTCTGACAATACCTACTTGATTTACGTTGGTGTTTATTGGATGCAAAAGTCCGAGTCGGTCTGAGAAAACTAGATACCCGTTAAAAAAACGCATAATGCAGTTGGGCCCGTCATTAATTAAATCAAAGATTGTCCTATGAAAGTGAAAAAATATTTCGGTGTTTAATTCATTGAGACAAAAACAGTTAATGGGTTGTTCTGAAAGGCACATAGACTCATAATTTAATTGTGTCAGAGGGGCAAAAACAATTTTGAAAACCTTAAATACCCTTACGAAATTCACCCCGCGAGCTTGTAAAATAATATATTATCTAACTTTGAAATGTTACTTACCATAGTACGATGGGACCCCGCACTTGCACCCAACACCCATAGTTCCAGATTTCAACCCATAAATCACAGAAACACACCATTTTTTGTCACAGAAAAATCACTCTCACAATCTGTCATGTGTATTCTGACACCTACTTGATTTACATACAAAGGCCGAGTCGGTCTTAGAAAACTAGATACCCGTTAAAAAAAAACGCATAATGCGGTTGGACCTGTCAAATTCAAAAGTTAAAAGATTGTCGGATGAAAGTGAAGAAAATATTTCGGTGTTCAATTCATGGGAACAAAAATTGCTAATGGTTTATTATTAAAGACACATGAATTCATAATTTAATGTTGATACAAATATTATTGTATTTAGACATCGTAGTCATTTAAGTGATTTAGTAAAAAAATATTAACCCAGAAATTCTTTCAACACTTACCTATATTTATTTAAAACTTCCGCCTAGCATCTTCCGGTTTTGCGGATGCACAGACCCTCTATCAATTCCCTCGGAAACTTTATTATATAATTTTGTTTCTTAAGTGGGCACGATCTTAGAATCTCACCCGTCATCTTATGTCGTAATTTAGTTCATTAGTCTCTGAAGTTGCCTTAATTGATGTTTAAGATGATGTACACTCCGTGGAGGCAGTTGGAGGTGCGTCTTTTCTGCACCGTCTAAATACGTAGAAAAGCCAATCGATAGCACAACTGATATCAAAATTTAATTAAATGTCAAACCCAGCAGGATTTCGTTTTCTTGAGTGATATCTCTTCGTTTTTAAGGGTAGTAACCCGGTATTTATTATTTAGATTTACAAATTTAAGAAAGAATCGGTGGCGAGGCGGTGGACTCACTGAACCGTTGTGCAAATTTGAGTTAACCTCGTAAATTTTTTTCACAGAAATGGACTTCCCAAGAGCACAGGAACTGCATATGGCAGGAACAGCGAAGTCTCTCACCAGTTCTGACCTGAGCGATTGTGAGAGTGACATCGACATAGTGGGCGATACGAAAAATCTCGGCTTTTCCTACAAAGGTGCTTAAACTGACGTTACGAATATTTTCGGTTTGTAAATACATATTTATTTCACTTTAGACTCACAGGGTAAATAAGTACGGGAGAACTAGTCACTACTTTATCACTGATTATGTATAGTAAGAGAAACATCCTGTAGATGTGTGTATCGTGTACATAGTCCCCTCGAATACTTGTTAATAAAAACATTAGTTGAGTCTTTATTATTTCTCCCCGAGCTGAAGCACCCTTTGAAGTACATCGGACGAGTGAGCTTATTATTAAATCAGTTTATTATTAGGGACAACAACGGTGTTTTTGTTGGGACGATCTGATAAATGAAAGAAATGAAGATATTTAATAATGGAAGCAGCATGTGCCTCTTATCTGCGCTTACCTTGGAGATGTTTGATCGGACGTTTTATTAATTCATTGTTGGAGAATGAGAATGGAGGTGTCGAGAAATGGGATCAATTTTCGAAAGCAAGAAAGTCGGAAACGGTTCAATGTTTTTAGTTTAGCAGGAAATATCGCAATACAGAACTACTCAACAACATAGTAATCCTTCTTTAGTTTCTCTACATTCAAAATAATGTCGTGTTTGCTCTGTAAAAACAGCGCACTCGGATCTAACTCCAAAGGCACTCGAGTTGAATCGCCCAATTCCAACAGGAAGTCTTTGATAACATAAGCCAGCACTATCTTGCTCACCAAATTTGCAAATCGTTCACCTGCAAACAAACAACTTAGGGAGATATTTTATAGTCGGTACACTAACCAATGCAAACTCTTGGACCGTCGCCGAAAGGAAGATAGGTGTAAGGGACGATTTTTGACTTATTCTCTTCATTAAATCTTTCTGGATCAAACTCGTCGGGATTGGGATAATATTTAGAATCATAGTGAAGCCCGGTGAGTGGTACCAAAATTCTTTCTCCTTTTTTGATAGTAAAATTAGTTTCTTTGATAGTGTAATCAGACGAAGCTTCCCTTTGAAGGAATGTGGCCAAGGGATATTTTCTATGAGCCTCTACAAAGTTATTTTAATATGACTAACATAAAATATTAGAAAATTACCTTTTAGTACCATGTCCAGGTACTCCATTTTAATCAATGCTTCGTATGAAAAATCCCCATCATCGTCGCAATTTTCCAACAATTCTTTTCTCAAACGATTTTGAATGTCCTTGCTTTTGGCCAACTCGTAAAAAGCAAAAGACAATAGAAGAGCCGTGGGATCATTTCCTCCCAAAAAGAACACCACCGCCTGTGCAGCTATCTTTGTATCATCTATAAAAAATCGTCAAACCAAAACCTCCAAAAAGCGATTAAAACGACCATACTTGTAGTCGCCACTCTCTTTCAGTCTCAGATTTTTGAGTAGGTCTACCAGATCGTCCCTCTGAATGTTCATCTTTTCCCTCTGTCTCAACGTGTCATGAAACAAATTAATGAAGAACTGTGAGGCAGTTTTGTCGGCGAACGTTAGTCGGAATAAAGTTACAAGTTGTGGTAAAAAATTGTAACAAAATAATGAGATGTTGCGAATTGTAGATTTAAAATCGAGTAACTGATTGGCCATCTTGAGAATTTCAGAATTGGAATTTCTAAGACAGTCGGATTTGATGCCAAAAGCACACGACGATATAACATCCACAGTGCACATCTTGATGAGATTTCTGATGTTAATCTCACCGTGATTTTCTAAATGAAAAACTAAATCTCTCACACATTCTTTCATCAAAGGCAACATCAATTTCATTTTTCCGGGGGTGAAAGCTGGGGAGAGTGTCGAACGGAGGTTCCTCCATGCACCGTCTTTAGAACTGAAGGGAGTGTTGAAGCTTATGGGATCGACTTGTTCGTTGGATGCTATCGGTCTGTTCACAAACGTGGCGAAATCTTTGATGAGAATTCGTTTTAGTAACTCAGGACTTCGGACCATCAGGGTGGGATTGTGAAAAATATGGATACCTACGTACGGATGGCCTTCGTACTTGTCGTAAATTTCGCGAATTTTTTCACTAAAATGCAGTTTCCTCTTTATGACGTCGAAGAAGCATCCAAAGATGAGGAAGGGTTGCTCAAAGGGAATCCCTCTTGGTTTCCAGTACGTGTTGTTGTTCTTCATTATGTAATATAGACACACTAAGAATATGCCGATTAAGAAAACTAGCATCTTTCTGGATGTAAAGAAAAGTGTTACTAATATTTTTAAGACGTTGACGTGTTTGGTGGTTAAAATATACTAGTCATAATCGTAATATTGTTACTTAATTAAACACAGTGATAGCACGTTTATCGATTCGGCAACAATTGACCTTAACAAGTAATAAATACATTTATTTACATCAGCCGTCGCCATTTGTAAACATGTTGTCACACATTATCAAGATGACCAATTATTATCATTCTGTTTACATTCAAATGCGGTTGAATTTTACAATGCGAGAACTTCGTTTATTATTTGGAGCACTCTAATAGTAGATTATATTATAAGTGACAAAAATGCTTTATTGCCATTCATTCATGCGAGTGAGGTTTTTGAATAGCACGAGTGATGTACATCTCACGAGCTTATAATGGCATTTGGGTCACATGTGTGATACAACGTTCTATCACTTTATATCACTTGCTCCATTTTTCCAATTGCAATGTATATATTTATTTTTTTAGTCATTCTTAGAGATTTTTTCTGAATACAAAAATGTCACAGCTACGATCTTTAATACAAATAGGAGTAACTAACAGAGTAATGGGAGAAATGTATTTTGTATTCGTTTTGTGAAATACATAATGCATACTTAAAGACTTAATAATATAGCAAATGTTTTTCATTTAACAGCTGTCAACCTAATCTCAAAATTTGATGTAAATTCGTGTTTTTTCTCATTTTACGTGGACGAATACAAAAAACAATGTTCAATACTAGTGCGCTGTCACCTTTCAGGGGCTCGGCCTCATTTCAACCTTCGGCTAACGCCTCGTGCTGCAAAAATTCGCCCTCGCCCCTGAAAAGTGTCATGACAGCGCACACCTATCTAAGTATACTATTATATATTTACAGAAATGACACACAACGAAATAATATTATTTTGACTACATAATAGTAGATTATATTACAAGTAACAGAAATGCTTCATTGTCAGCGAGTGAGATATTTGAATCAGAAGTGCGATGTCACGAGCTTACAATAGCATGTTGGTTACGTGTAAGATACGACGTTTTATGCCCGACCTGTAATTTCTTGGATAACGTTAAAAATCCCAAAATTAATGAAATTGGCAAAATGAGGTTTCAAAAAATAATTAATGTTTCACAATCACCCCTTTCAACATTATATCACCTGTGAGTAAAATGCTACATTATACCTTCCATTTACGTGGCATAATAAGTCATCTAAACGTTGTATAGGACATAAAGTAGAAGATATTATTACAACAAATAAAAAACTAATGCCGATTTGGTGAAATACAAAAATAAATAATTGTACACACATGATATTTCCCCAATTGCCCATTTTGCCTTCTTCTGCTATAACATGTTTAATATTTTGTTTCCAATGCTGTGCAGTCACTTTCAAAATTGCTTTTTACATCTGCAAATTTAAAACTTGTGTTTGCAGCAACCGAATTTTTTATAAACCAGAAGAATGTTTTTAAATCCAGGTGGAGTAAATTTAAATTAAAATTGAAATATATCTAAGTCGAACTCCACAAACTTTAAAAACTGTAAAATTACTAATGGAACATGTTTCGGCAGAACACTTCTGCCATCATCAGCCCTAATTTAACAAGAGATTAATGATACAATTGATGAATTACAAGAGGGGTTCTTACCTTAAAGAATATAAAAAAATATGACATTGACGCAATTTTGAATTAAATTTGACGTTTTCAAAGGGTTACATGATTTTTAAAAGATTTCCTAAAAACAACATTTTATAAAATGTAAAAATTAAAAATGGATCAAAGAGAATCTGGTAAGTTTGTTTGAGTGAAAAATTAAAATAGTGAATTAATAATGGGATTATTGAAGTTATTCTGTTCATTTAAACAAGATCTGTTTTCCAGTTTCAAGGCTTTCCTTATTTCCAAAGTCTCAAGAAAATCTAATTTCCGGCCTTTATTGCATTTATGAATCAATTTGGAATTTGATGGTGAAAAACTATGTTTCGTTATTAATATATGATTCGCGAAAGAAGAAGGTGTTGATGGTGGAGGATCAAGATCTGTGTTGTTATAGATGTGCCTGAAATGTTCTTTAATGCGGTCTGTTATTTTGCGACCTGTCTGACCTATGTAGAATGACTCACAAGAAGAGCAGCTTAATTTGTATACACCTGATGATGATTTGTAATCTAATGGATCTTTATTTTTAATAAAAAATCTGGATAAGCTGTTATCTGTTTTAAATGAAACTTTAAAACCGTTTTTCTTAAGTATTTTAGAACATTTCTCTGAGACGACGCCAAAGTATGTTAATGAATTTGAAAAGGAAATTGTTTCTGAAGGATTTTTAACCAAGTAGTGTGTGTATTTGAATTTGTTATAGTATCTATAGTATAATTTATTTATACTTATTAACAAGTCTAAAAAAGGGATTTGGGAATTGATTTCAATTTCAACCGTGAATTTATTGGATTGGTTTAAAGAATTTAAGGCTCAAAACCACGAAGGTGGCAAATTCCAAGTTTGCAATTTGAGCATAAATTCTTAAAAGCAATAGCCAAATTAAAGAGTTTAAATGATTGGTTTGTTATTATACTTAACATATTTAAAAGGGGCGCGCACAGATTTCAAATTTATTCAAATTACAGCGATTTTAATGCAACTCGACAGAAAGAATCGTCATTTAGGGAACGTACTTAAATATTTATTTTACAATATATCTCTTAACTTAACTTTAATTTATTATTATTTTTAACAGCATTTTACTGTATTAACTAAGTGCAAATGGAAATTTTGTAAATAGATACACGTATTTATAAAAATAATCAAACTGAAAATTAAAATGAATCTAAGTTTCAAATTTCAAGCATAAAATTTAATTTATAACAGAATATGGATGACTTAAAAGTAAAATTAGATACGACTGTAACAACAGCTTTATTTTGTCTGTATGTGTACCTGTTTACATGTTTAATAATATTTCAAATTAGTATTATTAAGACAAAAAAAGTAGTGTTCCCGAAAATGATGTAGTGTTCCCGAAGGTGTTTACTGAATGATGCAGTCGGGATTTTCTTACAGGTAAAGCTATTTTTAAGTAATAAATGCAAGAATGTAATGTAAGATATAGTATTTATTATAGCAGTATAATTAAACAATATAGAATTGGCAATTATAAAAACAAAACTGGTAACAAAACTCTTAATGTTTTAGTTACTTGTACGAACATAAATCTTTACAAACTCAACTTTTAACAAGTTTAAACTATGTCTAGCCTCTTTAATTTAAATCAGTCTTCGATTGTAGTCTTATCAATAATCAAAATTAATTTTTTATATTCTTTAAGGGCTGATGATGGCAGAAGTGTTCTGCCGAAACATGTTCCATTTATAATTTTACGCTGATTAAGGTTTGTGGAGTTCGACTTAGATATATTTAATTTTTTTTAATTTAAATTTACTCCACTTGGATTTAAGAACATTCTTCTAGTTTATCAATAATCATTAATCAATTTAACAGTTTTGAGAATTGAACTAAGGCAATAATAGTATATTATTTATCTAGAACGAGAAGTGAAGTTTAAAGTACGAGCAAGTTGTTTACGGCCGAGGCGCCTGGCCGAAGCCGGAATTACTTGTGAGTACCTTTAAAAACACTTCTTCGTTCGAGGTAAATACAACGTTTTATTTCATACTTCAAGTTTAATGAACTAAGTCAAAATAAAAAGAAATGTTGTGTGTTTATCTTGCAGAAATTATTCGTAATAACTAAACATGCGGGAACTAACATTCCCATAGTAACAAACGTTTGTCAAAAATGACAACGAAAAAACTGGGTCACGGTGAATGGTTTTGGATATTTTATTCGATTATTCCGTTTAAAATGGAGAAAATTGAGGTGCCTCAAGACATTGTAGATGAAGCAGATCACCAGAAGAACAATTTGAAGCCACAAAAATCTCGGGAACAATGTAAGAAATGATTGACGTATAATTTTAAAGTACTAGGACTTTAAAATTTTTCTTTAAAGTACTAGGACGTTAATGTTCCACTTTTGGTATCAAAAATAATCCGAAAAATGTCACTTTAGATACAAGTATGAAATAAAATAAACAAAATAGGTAACACAACCATATAAAATTAAAAAAGAACAAAATTTGCATTTTTCTGCATTTAAAAAATAAAAAATAATTCCTAGAGTATTAATTAATTAGCATTTTTCAAAAATATCAACATTTGACTTAAAATGGTAATACTCGCGATTGTTTTTAATTTTCAGTGACGGTGTAGGTGTTATCTCTATAATTTGTTCAAATGCAACATAAGATACATCTTTTGGGTTTAGCTGAAATACCTTCGCAGTATTGCGCACTGATCTCAGGAAAGTTATTTGAATTTTTGAATATTTTGTTATGTAATTTTCGGAAAGTCAATTTGGATCATGATCTCATTCTCAGTCATTGTTTCTTTGAGCTGTTTTTTTTGTTTATTATAGTTGTAAATACCATAAAGATGTTGTTTGATTATTGGAATTTCTTCTGCTAATGCTTTCCGTAATTCTTTGACTGTAGTTGTAATAGGAATTTTACTTGTTATTTTAAATGTCTTTTTCTCTCCCTTAATAATACTTTCTTTATTTATGGATTGCCACTGAAAATATGTTACTGAATCTTGTTTTTCTACTGCTTCTAATGTCAGCTCTTTACAATTGTCGCATAATCCATTCATGCACTCATAGGAAATCGGGATTTTTTTTAGTTTTCTTCTTCTTCTCATCTTCATTTGGTTCCATGTTTGCTGAAAGCAAAGAAATATTTCCACAAAATATTTATTAAATATTAATTCAGCAATAACGTCATATCGGGAACAACAAAGTTCCGATAAAGACCGTTCTCGAAATGACGTCTTTGAAATTTCGCGCCTTTTATTCTGATGCCCGACATCTTAGATGTATTATTTCGAGGTTATTGTGAAGTAAACAATGATAGTTATAAGGAATACTCATTAAATAACTGTAATCTTAATTTTTCTAACAATTACACTCATTCCCGTAATGACGTATAATTAAGGTACGGTAAAGAAAAAATGAATATGATAGTACTTACCACTTAAATTGTTATTTATTCGCGAACAAAACAAATAACGCCGGCCACAGAAAATAATTGCTCACTATACTGAAGTACACTAACGCCAAAAGTCGCGTTCAAGAAAAAAGTTTTCAAAAACAAAACAATTGTCTGGATCACTTTTGGTGGTAGATAACTACTTTTAATCAGTTTTCCCCTAAAACACCAAAAACAATTTTATTATAACTGCCAACGCACGTTTCGCCAACAATGTTGGCATCATCAGGGCGATGAGTAAACTAAACTTACATGCTACGTACCGCTCTATATATACTCTAACGGCTCGCATCCCCACCCGTACTGTTCAAAAGTGGGAATAGTGCGGAAGAGGGGATCGGGCCTTTGTCGCTATTAAAAACACAATTCCTGTTCTTATGTATTTCTAGACTTTCGTAAATGTCTAGAAATTTACAATTATTTACAGTTTTAACTAATTTAACACAAGTTATGTCGATGTGATGGTCATGTTCAAAAATATGTTGAGCTACACTTGATTTTTCGAATCTACCAAATCTCTGATGAGCAATGTGCTCTTTAAATCTAGTTGAAATTGATCGTCGTGTTTGCCCAATATATTTTTGATTACAATCTTTACATTTAATTTCATAAATTCCCGATTTCTCCAACTGATCAATTTTGTCTTTTGGGTTTCCCAAAAGACATTGAAGACTAGGCCCAGAAGTGTGTACCACTTTTAGGTCTAGTCCACTGAAGATTTTTGCCAAACCCTTGGTGATCGAGGGGGCATAAGGAATTGTCACAATTTGTGACTTCTTCTTTTGATCAGTTTGAAAAGTCGAAGATTCAGTGACCATTTTCTTAAAATTAATCCTATTTATAATCTTATGTATTATACTACTGTCAAACCCATTACATCTGGCTACTTCTTTGATAATTTTGAGCTCTTTCTTGAACCTGTCTGGATTCAGTGGAAAGGCAAGGAGTCTGTGCACCAAAAAATTGAGACTAGCCATCTTGTGTTGTGGACAATGATGGGAGTCTGCTGTGATGTAGCGAAGTGTACTGGTGTCTTTGCGATAAACATCAAACTCTAGTTTCAAATTATTTCTGATAACTAGAGTATCTAAAAATGGTAAACACGAATTTTTCTCTTTCTCACAAGTGAATTTTATGCTTTCAAAGCGATTGTTAATTGAGTGAAGGAAGTCATCAATGTTGCACTTCTTCGTGTCGAAAATTGCAAAAATGTCATCCACGTACCTTAACCAAACCTTGGGAAAATAATCCAGTTCACGTTCCAAATCCTTTTCAAAGCGACTCATGAAAAGGTCAGCAAGAAAAGGCGACAATGAATTACCCATTGCCGTACCTTCTTGTTGCTGAAAAAAGTTGCCGTTAACTTGAAAAATGTTTTGCTTCATGCAAACCTCTGTTAACTGGATATATTCCTTGATGATTTGCTGGTCCAAATTGTTTTGCATCAGCACTTCATTGAGGTAAATTAAAGTCTGTGGAATGGGAACACTTGGAAATAGAGAACTCACATCAAACGATTTCTATTTCCAAGTGTTCCCATTCCACAGACTTTAATTTACCTCAATGAAGTGCTGATGCAAAACAATTTGGACCAGCAAATCATCAAGGAATATATCCAGTTAACAGAGGTTTGCATGAAGCAAAACATTTTTCAAGTTAACGGCAACTTTTTTCAGCAACAAGAAGGTACGGCAATGGGTAATTCATTGTCGCCTTTTCTTGCTGACCTTTTCATGAGTCGCTTTGAAAAGGATTTGGAACGTGAACTGGATTATTTTCCCAAGGTTTGGTTAAGGTACGTGGATGACATTTTTGCAATTTTCGACACGAAGAAGTGCAACATTGATGACTTCCTTCACTCAATTAACAATCGCTTTGAAAGCATAAAATTCACTTGTGAGAAAGAGAACAATTCGTGTTTACCATTTTTAGATACTCTAGTTATCAGAAATAATTTGAAACTAGAGTTTGATGTATATCGCAAAGACACCAGTACACTTCGCTACATCACAGCAGACTCCCATCATTGTCCACAACACAAGATGGCTAGTCTCAATTTTTTGGTGCACAGACTCCTTGCCTTTCCACTGAATCCAGACAGGTTCAAGAAAGAGCTCAAAATTATCAAAGAAGTAGCCAGATGTAATGGGTTTGACAGTAGTATAATACATAAGATTATAAATAGGATTAATTTTAAGAAAATGGTCACTGAATCTTCGACTTTTCAAACTGATCAAAAGAAGAAGTCACAAATTGTGACAATTCCTTATGCCCCCTCGATCACCAAGGGTTTGGCAAAAATCTTCAGTGGACTAGACCTAAAAGTGGTACACACTTCTGGGCCTAGTCTTCAATGTCTTTTGGGAAACCCAAAAGACAAAATTGATCAGTTGGAGAAATCGGGAATTTATGAAATTAAATGTAAAGATTGTAATCAAAAATATATTGGGCAAACACGACGATCAATTTCAACTAGATTTAAAGAGCACATTGCTCATCAGAGATTTGGTAGATTCGAAAAATCAAGTGTAGCTCAACATATTTTTGAACATGACCATCACATCGACATAACTTGTGTTAAATTAGTTAAAACTGTAAATAATTGTAAATTTCTAGACATTTACGAAAGTCTAGAAATACATAAGAACAGGAATTGTGTTTTTAATAGCGACAAAGGCCCGATCCCCTCTTCCGCACTATTCCCACTTTTGAACAGTACGGGTGGGGATGCGAGCCGTTAGAGTATATATAGAGCGGTACGTAGCATGTAAGTTTAGTTTACTCATCGCCCTGATGATGCCAACATTGTTGGCGAAACGTGCGTTGGCAGTTATAATAAAATTGTTTTTGGTGTTTTAGGGGAAAACTGATTAAAAGTAGTTAAAAAAGTTTTGTCTACTTAATGCTGCGTTCACGAATATGACGTATATTTTCTTGGACAAACTTTTAACAAATGCTGCGTTCAAAATTAATTAATTTTGTCAATATTGGCTTAGAATACTTACTTTTTAGGAAACAAACAAATTATAATGAAGATTGAAAACAATTAAAGTTTGATTTTACTATATGTTTACATAAGTTGAAGTTACAAGTTGTTGTTTAGGACGCGTTCCCGAAATGACTTTTTACCCATATTTTCTGTTAAATTAATTAGAATTACTTATTTTTGAAATCATAAATTTTAGGTATAGATACATCAAACTAATCTCAATACTATTAGATACTTATTTACTGTTATTCATTCGGATATATTATTTTATGAGTTGCCAAAGCGAATTCGCCACCTTCGTGGTTTTGAGCCTTAAGTTGCTGAGTGTATAAATAAAACAATTATGTCATCTACATATCCTGTACCAAAAGTGAAAATGATCTTTAAAATGTGAAGAAGTTAAAAACTGATCTTCTAAGTTATTCATGAATATTTCTGCTAAAAGAGGTGACAAATTAGAGCCCATTGCTAAGCCTGAGTCTTGTGAATAAAAATTATTATTAAATTGAAAGAAATTTTGATCTAGGACAGTCTCACAAAGTGAATGTAAATTTAGTGCATGTATGGTTGGCACCCTGTTAAACCTGTTTCCCATAAATTTGCAGCTTTTCATTCCTTTTTCCACCGATTATTTTCTATACCACTACCAGATTCATCTTTTCAAACAGAACTTAATAATATTAGACAAATTGCTTCAAATAATGGATATTCTTTAAAAACTATAAATAAATTATACTATAGATGCTATAACAAATTCAAATACACACACTACTTGGTTAAAAATCCTTCAGAAACAATTTCCTTTTCAAATTCATTAACATACTTTGGCGTCGTCTCAGAGAAATGTTCTAAAATATTTAAGAAAAACGGTTTTAAAGTTTCATTTAAAACAGATAACAACTTATCCAGATTTGTTATTAAAAATAAAGATCCATTAGATTACAAATCATCATCAGGTGTATACAAATTAAGCTGCTCTTCTTGTGAGTCATTCTACATAGGTCAGACAGGTCGCAAAATATCAGACCGTATTAAAGAACATTTCAGGCACATCTATAGCAACACAGATCTTGACCCTCCACCATCAACACCTTCTTCTTTCGCCAATCATATATTAATAACGAAACATAGTTTTTCACCATCAAATTCCAAATTGATTCATAAAGGCCGGAAATTAGATTTTCTTGAGAGTTTGGAAATAAGGAAAGCCTTGAAACTGGAAAACAGATCTTGTTTAAATGAACAGAATAACTTCAATAATCCCATTATTAATTCACTATTTTAATTTTTCACCACTCAAACAAACTTACCAGATTCTCTTTGATCCATTTTTAATTTTTACATTTTATAAAATGTTGTTTTTACGAAATCTTTGAAAAATCATGTAACCCTTTGAAAACGTCAAATTTAATTCAACATTACGTCAACGTCATAATTTTGTATATTCTTTAAGGTAAGAACCCCTCTTGTAATCAATTGTATCATTAATCTCTTGTTAAATTAGGGCTGATGATGGCAGAAGTTTTCTGCCGAAACATGTTCCATTAGTAATTTTACAGTTATTAAAGTTTGTGGAGTTTGACTTAGATATATTTAAATTTTAATATTTTTTTATGTAGGCCCAAACCAGTTCTATAGAATTCAGCTCACAATGATAGTGTGGCAACAATTTTTCGTTCGTTGCACATAATCTTTGTGAGCTGGTTCCAACAATTCTGCCTTTAACATGGTTTCTTCAAAATTAACTTTTTTTTGGTCTTGGTCTATCTCAGAGGAGTATCAACTCCTTCAAATTGGGTTTACAAAAATTGATCAGCAGTCAAATATGGAGTTGGTTGACAGCAAAGCAGCAAAGTTAAATTTTGCCGCATTCGTAATTCCGTTGGGCAGGCATCACAGCAGGCAGAATCGAATAGAAAGTAAACGCTAATGGTAACGTTTTTTATTTCGGAGGAGGCAATCCAAGAAACTCACTGGTGGATACAAAACTTGCAGACGACGTCGTCACTATTCCCAAAGTATCCGGGTTCCCAAACTGAGGCGAAACAAATCAGGGGCAGGTGGCTTCCTGATCAACTGCTGTGCCACATAAATCGCAAGGAATTTTACACAGTTCCAGTCGGTGATCGCTACTTTAGCAAACCCAACCAAAGCAGAAAATATCACAAACCATCCACTGGTAAAGCATACGTTGAAAGCCATTGGCCTTAGTAATCCCTCTTCCAATAAAAAAATCTATTTGGGATGCCAGCGAGCTCATAACTGGGCTGGAAAATGAGTCCATCCACGAGGACAGTGTGTTCCAGGTCCCTCCCAGAATGGCATTGATTCTTTTGTTAGCGTCGGGACGCAGAATTCATGAAAATTGATGCTAGGTTCGGGTCAAAGACAGATAAATCAACATATAGGCAATCTGGCTGAAAACTGGTAAAAAGTTTAGAAGAAGCTTTTCATGCGATTCTTTGGATAAAACGACTAATTGCTGTAACTGTCAAAAGAAGACAGGCTAAACAAGTTTTAAATCGTCTCTTTATCGAATCAAGTGGTGCTATAGCTCCTGATTTTAGAGCTGTTATAGCACGCTCAATTAAGAATGCCTTCTCCCAAAGTCTAAAAAACGAGTTCCCTCCAGTGTGATGAGGAATTCTGATTCTTCTGTGGGCCACCGCTGTCAGGGAAAGCAAGATCACCAACAATAAAGGAAACCGCCCCACAAAGTCCGAAGCGAGGACGGAAGCGCCCACAAGGACAACATTCTCGCGGCCGTCATCCCAACCAAGGACAAGAAAGAGCAGACACAAATGCTCCCTAATTCGGAAATCCCTACAGATCGTCTTCTGGAACGCCAATGGACAAGCTCGACTAGAGCTCGAGGAGTTCATTGACTCCATCTGGAAGATGGGACAGCGACCGCAAATCCATCCCTCCGATCCATGAAAGCAACGTAGTCGTATTCACGGACGAAGACGAAAGCCGAAGTCTTCTCCAACAGCCTGGAGCTGCAATGCAAAATGAACCTCGAGAATGCTGAAGTCGACCACCTAGAAGAGGTGGAAGAACAAGTCCGGGAACCCGCCGAAGAAATCACAGTCTCAAGTCAAGGAAAGCCCCACGTCCAGACCCCATCTCCAACAGGACCCTAAAGTACCTTCCATACAGCGGCGCACTGTGCGCAAGGTTGTGGAAAGAATCACCTATGCAAAACCTTTTCACAAAGATAACGGCACTTAAAACTCTAGCACTACTAAGAAAAAATTATTTTACATTCATGTGACCATCACGGACACACAGCAGATGTCGCGGTTTTATGTGTATGGTTATTATTAAACACTGGGTGTTATAAAAGACAAAAGAGCTTTCTGGAAGCACAAACACTTCCCGTTTTATAAACATAGCTATACACCTACATAATACAAAATAATAATATTATTCTTATGAAAAGAAACATTACAAATTTTGAGTTAGTCATTTTTTTTGTTAATTGTAAGATATAAAAGTAGACAAATTTATAAAACAATTTATAGGCATCAAATTTAAAAAAAAAGGGCAATTTATAAAATATATTTTGTTCGAACATGTTCCCTTGGCAATTCGACGGAATATTTGGTTTGTGCACGACGGAGCGCCTTGCCACTAGGCACAAATGATTGAATACCAAATTCCCACGTCATTGGATAGGCAGGTACGGTCCTGTTCGTTGGCCACCCCACTCGCCGGATTTAACACCTTGCGACTTCTTTCTGTGGGGGTGGATGAAACAATTTATGCCGCGTCTATAAACAACGTGCAAGAATGACGAGAACCGCAAGAAATGTAAAAAACGAGCACGGGCGAAAGCGAGCGTCCAAGCGGCATGTCTTGTTATGTTAAGGTCAATTGTTGCCCTATCGATAAATACGTTATCTTTGTTTTTAATTAAGTAACAATATTACGATTATAACTAGTATATTTTAATCACCAAACACGTCAACATCTTAAAAATATTAGTAAGACTTTCCTTTACATCCATGAAGATGCTACTTTTCTTAATCGGCATATTTTTTGTGGGTCTATATTACCTAATGAAGAACAACAACACGTACTGGAAATCAAGAGGGATTCCCTTTGAGCAACCCTTCCTCATCTTTGGATGCTTCTTCGACGTCATAAAGAGGAAGCAGCATTTTAGTGAAAGAATTCGCGAAATTTACGACAAGTTCGAAGGCCATCCGTACGTAGGCATCCATATTTTTCACACGCCCACCCTGATGGTCCGAAGTCCTGAGTTACTAAAGCAAATTCTCATCAAAGATTTCGCTACGTTTGTGAACAGGCCGATAGCATCCAACGAACAAGTCGATCCCATAAGCTTCAACACTCTCTTCAGTGCTAAAGACGGTACATGGAGAAACCTCCGTTCAAAACTCTCCCCAGTTTTCACCTCCGGAAAAATGAAATTGATGTTGCCCTTGATGAAAGAATGTGTGAGAGATTTAATTTTTCATTTAGAAAATCATGAAGGTGAAATTAACATAAGAAATCTCATCAAGATGTGTACTGTGGATGTTATATCGTCGTGTGCTTTTGGCATCAAATCCGACTGTCTTAAAAATTCCAATTCGGAAATTCTCAAAATGGCCAACCAGCTGCTCGATTTTAAATCCACAATTCGCAACATCTCAATCTTTAGTTTCTTTTTTTTACCACAACTTGTAACTTTATTCCGACTGACGTTCGCCGACAAAACCGCCACACAGTTCTTCATTAATTTGTTTCATGACACGATGAGACAGAGGGAAAAGATGAACATCCAAAGGAACGATCTGGTGGACCTACTTAAAAATCTGAGACTGAAAGATAGTGGTGAGTTTGGTAAGTTTTGTTGCTTTTTGGTGGCATTAGTTTGACAATTTCTTTATAGATGATACAAAGATGGCTGCACAGGCGGTGGTCTTCTTTTCGGCAGGAAATGATCCTACGGCTCTTGTATTGTCTTTCGTTTTTTACGAATTGGCCAAAAACAGAGACATTCAAAATCGCTTGAGAAAAGAATTGTTGGAAAATTGCGACGATGATGGGGATCTTTCATACGAAGCATTGATAAAAATGGAGTACCTAGACATGGTACTAAAAGGTAATTTTCTAATATTTTATATTAATCATATTAAAGTCAAATTTTCAGAAACTCACAGAAAGTATCCCTTGACCACATTCCTTCAAAGGGAAGCTTCGTCTGATTACACTATCAAAGAAACTAATTTTACTATCAAAAAAGGAGATAAGATTTTGGTTCCACTCACAGGGCTGCACTACGATTCAAAATATCATCCTAATCCCGATGAGTTTGATCCAGAAAGATTCAATGAAGAGAATAAGTCAAAAATCACTCCTTACACGTATCTTCCTTTCGGCGACGGTCCAAGAAATTGCATTGGTTAGTGTACTAACTATAAAGTATGCCCTTAAGTTGTTTGTTTGCAGGTGAACGATTTGCCAATTTGGTCAGCAAGATAGTGCTGGCTTATGTTATCAAAGACTTCCTGTTGGAATTGGGCGATTCAACTCGAGTGCCTTTGGAGTTAGATCCGACTTCGCTGTTTTTACAGAGCAAACAAGACATTATTTTGAAAGTAGACAAACTAAACAAGGATTACTAACTTAATAGTCAAATGTTGTTGAGTAGTTCTTCAATAAAAATATTGCGATGTTTGCTGCATTTCAGGGATTAAAATTGACCACCGCATAAATCCAATCGGACCGGCAGCCCCATAACCCAGTACTGAAACTGTCTACTGAGTATTTAAGCGTGCCGATGTCTCTGGGGAAAAACAGAGAATCGGGGTGAATTTTTATTTATACTAAAGGAAAAAAGATGGGAAAAAATTCCTGCCCTGGCATTATGTCTTTTCCTCCTGCCAACCCATCCCGGGATCACCTCTCGGCATAACTTTAGGGGGGAAGCTTGCCCTGCCTTTCGGCATGTTCTTCTCCGATCCTGCGTCAAAACGCATGTTTCTTCCTTCTGCAGCATCGTTCTCTTCATGCCACGGGACCTCCGGAGTACTGCAATGCGTGTCTCGATATCTCGCCTTTCAATTTCTTTCTCCCTGCTCCTGCGTTGTAATGCATGGATCCTTCCTCCACGGCACCGTACTCTCTATGCCGCCGGTCCTCCGGACTCCACTCCCCGAACCCCATCGTTCCATAGCAGCCACCGGTGCCACCAGCCTGCGTTCGTCGCACGCACCTGCGCCTTTAGCGTCCAGGCACGGTGGTTCTCTTTCTCATCCGTCGCTTGTCCTGCCTCTTCTGCAAGTGCTCGCTTGGTCTCTCTCCTTCGCTATGTCATGTCAGAGGGGCCCCTCCCCACCCCTTCTTGTGGGTTATACCCATTCCTTTGAGGTAGCCCGGGCTTCTTTTCAGCTCCCGAGCGGCCCCACGCGCTTTTTTGGGCGACTTTTTTCAGCCGCCAGAATACCCTTCTGGAGTTTCAGTCTGAACTTCGGGCACTTTGAATCCCCAGCTCGATGACCATCCCCCTTGCACGAAGTTGTTCTTGCACGCTTTCCCACTGCCTTCGCAGTCTTTTGCCTGGTGTCCACACCTTCTTTCCTCCTTACAGTGGCGACCCTTGTGGTCCTAAGACCCGCAGTTGAAACATCTGACGGTGTTTACCCAGCTTCTTATTCTTTAAGAGATAGGACCCACCTTTACCTTTCCTATCTCCAGCATCTTCTTTCCGAGGGTTCCAGACACTGTGATCGTCGCGGTCTGCTCCCCTCTATACCCTCTAGCCATCGGCCGCTTAACGACCGTGGCTCTTGCTGGGCTTCCGGAAACTGGTTCTACAGGGCCTGCTCAACCTGGTTCGCCGACGTGTCGCAGTCGATGTTGCGTCAGTGTTACCGTTCTAGTCTTCCTGCTTATTACTGTTACAGTCTCACTGGCTGCAGCCCGGATCGTTGATATCAACGCTTCCGTGCCCTTGTCCCCTTTCACCGACACTATGAGGGCCCCTTTAACCTGCCTCATTGACTTTACCTCTGCGTCTGGTTTCTCTTCGACCAGGCCCTTCTTCACTTTCCTTATAAGCTGTGGGAACTGGAGATTATCTCTTACCAGAATCATTGTCGTCTCTGACGCTGGTAGCTTCCTTTTCTTGGAGCTGCTTGCCTACGACGCTGACGGCATACCCCCCTCTCCCCAAGGGAAGACACAGCCGAACCCTAGCCAATATCAAAGAGTTTCCTGAACATTATTACTTACACCTTCGGCGGAATCATAACGCTCAGCTCCTTTTCTTTCAAATCTTGGACCCGATTTCTCAGGTCCGTCAACAATTGATACCAACCTTTCACAGATTCGTATCTCTTTTCCGGCTTGGCGTGATACACCCTCATTGGCGGATCAGTCTTGCCGCCACCTGGTCCTTAGTCCCACCAGGACCGAACATCACCGCCAGGCTCTTCGTCGTGGAGTTTGACATCGTATTCCCCACAACCACCTTTATTCTGAACGCCTTCAACGGCCATTCCTGGTCAAGGATGCTCTTCACCTATTCTATATCTTCTACAGTGTCCCTCATCCAGTGCCACTGTGAATAGTCTTGCGGCCCTCCAATCGGATTTTGGGTCCTCTGTCGGAGGTGTTCTTTCTGAAACGCCTCCACCCTGTTGGCCTAAATCGTCCGGATTTCAACTGTACTCCGCGACATCCTTCAGATCAGCTTCTGCAATCTACAAGAAGCCTCATCAAACCTCTCACCACTTCCCTTAATAGATGTGTGTTTGAGATCCCACTGCGTCTGCATCATTCCTCACCGAGATAAAGCCTCCTTCGCTGCTGTGCAGTTTTTCCTCCCCTTCGCCTTTTCTGATATCTCTACCGCTTCCGGCCTCCTCTCCTTTTGAATGAGTATGGGACGAAACTTATGTCAATCGCCAGGTGAGGCCCATTCTAACGATAAGACTACATACTGCAGGGTGCGCCAGATCCCCTACAGAAAGGTCACCGCTGAAGACTGGTCTCACGTCACAGCCAGGGACTATCCATACGACCGCCCACTACCCCTTCGGCACCAGACCTCTAACCGACCTTGGGGTAACGGATTGTTTTATAGACGAGGATGTAGGGGAGATAAAGGAAGAGAATCGGAAAATGAGCCGGGAACTGGAACAGTTGAAAATTATGATGCGTGAAAAGGAAGACAAATGGGAAAGAGAAAAGATGGAACTAGAAAAAATGAAAAAAAATGGAGGAGAAAATGAAAGAGTAGGAAAAAAGAGTGAGAAAGATGGATAAAGGTGGAATTACAGGTAGAAGGGACTGTGAGAGAGATGTATAAAATAAATGGAGGAAAAATGATTGTGGCGGAACTTGGGAGCTGGGGGAAAAGAGGAAAGTTATGGAAAATAAAAAAAAAACTAAGAGAAAAAAAGGAAAAAGAGTATACATAGAAGATGATCTGACAAAGAAGGAAAGAGATATGCAGAAGGAATTAAGAGCAATAGCCAAAGAAGAGCGACAAAAAGGACAGCGGGTGAAAGTGGGCTATAAAAAGATATGTAAATCTTTAGTAAATCTTTATTTGCCCTACGGGCTTTCTGATTCCTATACATATACAAGTAAACTTAACAATCATAATAATAAAAAAAACTAAATAAAATTCTCTATTTCTTCTCCCCTCCCCTTTCCTCTTCTCCCTTCTCCCTCCTCTTCCATACATTCAGTATTTCCTCTCTTTCTTTCCTCTCTCTTTGTTTCATCTCACTGCACACGTTCCACATATGCTCAATCGTCTCTCTTTCCTCATAGCACATTCTACACATTCTTTCTCCATCTTCTGCCCAATACCTATTTTCCCTCTCTTCATTTCCGCACCTAAACCTCGCCATCATCTTTCTTTCTTTCTCGCTCTCCCTCCCCAAATACTTCAGTACTTCCTCGATCATGCATCTTCCGTACTTCCTGTTGTATTCTCTAATTCTTTCTCGCCTCTCTTGTCTATCCGTATCCTTATCTCTTTCACTTAATTCTACATTCATCCACACGCCTCTTTCTCTCAGTCTTTCTATTTCTTTGCTTGCATATCCATTCCTCCTGTAGTACTTCTCCCTATCATTCTCCTCTGAATTCTTCTTTTTTTCTCTCCAGCACTTCTTCTTCGAACTTGACCGCTCTTTTTCCCGTTTTCACTCTCAACCTATTTCTCTTGCATTCTTCTCCCACTATGTACCCTGGCGATTCTTTCTTCACCTCTAGCAACCACCTCTCTCCACCCTACCGGGAATCCTTCTCCTATCCACACCCCATTCATTACCTCCACCAGCCTCTCTAGCACTCTTCTCGTCCCATACATCCACGACTCATTCTGTATTCTATCCCTCCCTGGTGCTTTCCCTTTCCTCAGTTTCTTCACATGCCTCTCCACCTCTTCCATTGTAATTTCTTCTCCTTCAGGTTCTACTCGGTTTCTCTTTGTCTCTATTTCCGTTTTCTTTTTTTCCTTTTCTCCCTCCAGCAACCTCATGAAGTACTCCACCCACTCGCTCCCATTTTCTTTTTTCTTTCTTTCTCTATTAATATAGTTCCATACCTCCTTCTCTGTTCTTATTGCTTTTATCTCTTCCTCCTCTCTCTCCTTCTTCTGCCTCTTCTTCTCCCTGCATGTCTCTCTGTATCTTCTTTTCGCTTCTAAAAAGCCACTTCTGTTCCCTTTAGTCTTTCTCCACTTTCTTAGTTCTTTTATTGCATCCTTTTTACGTTGCTCACATTCTTTGTCCCACCATTTATTCTTTCTTTTTGTTCCTCCACCTCTTACTGTTATTTCTCTTTTTGTGGCTGCTTTTTCCAATATTTCTACCAATTCTTTCTACATTTTCCCTACTTCTTGTTCCTTAAATCTTGCTTTTTCCAGTCTTCTCTTATACTCTTCCACCCCTTGCTCGTCCCATACTTTAATTATCACCTTCCGCATTTCCTGTATTTTTTCTTCTCCTCCTCTCTTCTCTCTTCCCCTTCCTATACTTATCTCTATAGGCAGATGGTCTGACTCTACTCTTTTCCTTATTCTGAATTCTTCGACTTCTTCCCATGCTTCTTCGTTTACTATTCTGTAGTCTATCACCGTCTCTCCTCTACCGCCTATGTAGGTCCATTCTCCTTCTTCGTCCCCTTGTTTATTTCCATTCAGCACTTTACCTCCTTTTTCTTCTATCCATTCCATCATCTTCTTTTCTTCCGCGTTTTCTTTCTTGTCTTTGGATTTTCTTTTTTCCTCTCCTCTCTCTTCTTCCCAATCCCTGGCTCCTCTTTCCCCAATTCTCCCGTTAGAATCCCCTCCCAGAAGCAGACATTCTTCCCTGTTGTTTTTTAATGTTTCTTCTATCTTGCTTATTGTTTCTTTCATCTCTTTGCTGTACACTGTCACTATTTTCCATCATTTACTGTCTGTTTTAACGTTTCTCACCATGTGACCTTCCTCTTCTCCCTTCTTTTTAGTATTCTCTTTTATTCCTTTTTTTAACCCTGTTATTATTCCCCCTGCTGCTCTTCCTTTTTTCTTTCCCCTTCTCGCCCCTTGCCATTCCCACTTGAACTAATTTGGTAACAGTTTTTCAATTTTTTCCCAGCTTTCTGACCATGTTTCTGTTAATCCAACAATATCGAACTCCTTCACATAGTCCCAAAAATCTTCTTCTTTTTTCCCTAGTCCCGCTACATTCTAAAATAGTGCCCTCACCCCTGTTTTTCTCGTTACCTTCTTTGATTTCCCCCTTCCTTCCTTAGTTTCCCTCCTACTTCCTTCTTTGTTTCTTTTTTCAAGTTTCATTGTCCTTTTTAGTTTGCTGTTGTCCCCCTTTTTCCCTCCTCCTCTTCTCCTTCTTATTGGAAAACCTCTAGGCTCTCTCTCTTTTCATTCCATCTCCATTGCTCCCCGTATAAAAAGATATGATAGAGGGAAAAGGGCGTAAGTGGGACAAAAAAAAAGGGGGTGTTATATACAGAAAATTCTTGAATAAGAGAACAAGAAAAAGACAACAGGGCAGAAAAGGGAAAACGAATACGGAGAGTAATAAAGGAGAAAAGAAGCAAATAAGAATAGTATTCTGGAACATAGCGGGAATAAAAAACAAAAAGAATGAATATTTGAGAGAATTTGACGTAGTAGGAATGGTAGAAACGTGGGTGGAAATACAGGGGTGGGAAAAATTGAAAAAGACAATGCCGAAAGAGTTTAAGTGGAAATATCAATATGCAGAGAGGGAAAGCAATTAAGGGAGAACTAAAGGTGGGACAATAATGGGGGTGAAAGAGAGACTGGAAGGAGAAAGTGGAACTGAAGCAAAAGAAGAAAGAGGGATTATGAAAAGAACGGTGAAAAGTAAACAAAGAAAATAAAGAGTTGTAACAGTGTAAAGCAGAAGTATGAAGGAAACGAAGAGAATAATAGAAGAGCGAGTAAAAGACCAAGAAGAATTAACTTTGGTGATTGGGGGGGATTTTAATCCAAGAATTGGGGAAAAGGGAAGACGGATAGAAGAGGAACAAGAAACAATAGAACGAAAAACAACAAAAGATGAAACAGAAAACGCAGAAGGGAGAGTAGCTTAGTAGAAGAAAGAGGGTGGGACATACTAAATGGGAACTGCACAAGAGATGAGAAAGGAGAGTACACGTATATTGGATCAAGAGGGGAGACAGTTATTGATTATGTTATGGTAAATGAAGAAGCAAGGGAGGAAATAGAAAAATTCAAGGTGGGAGAAAGAATGGAGTTGGACCATATGCCTTTAGAAGTGAAGACAAAAGGAAGAGAGAAAGATAGAGGAAGTGTGAATAAGTTTAGAAGAAAAATTGTGAAGAATATTTGGACGGAAGAAGGAAAAGAAAATTATAGAGCAAGACTTAGGGAGGCAAAATACGAAGAAACAGAAATAAACAAAAAGGTGAGGGAACTGAGCGATAACATAAAAAACGCAACAGAAGATAAGATAGAGATAAGAGAGAAGATGGGGCTGTGGAAGAACGAGTGGTGGGATAAAGAATGCAGGGAAAGGAAGCAGGAAACAAGAAGGAAACTAAGAAAATGGAAAAAAGAAAAAGCAACCAAGTAAGAGTACAAGAGAGCACGCAAGAGGTACAATTTAGTATGCAAAGAGAAGAAGCAAAAGAAACTGATGGAAGCAAAGCTAAAGATGAAGGGTATAAAGACGGACGAAGAGGTATGGAGATACATAAATAAGGAAAAAGAGAGAGTGAGTGATGGAATTACTATGAAGGAATGGAGAGAGTACTGCAGTGAGCTGCTGGGGGGTGATGAAAACAGACAAAAAAAGGAAAAGGGACAACAAAGAGTGGAACAAATAGAAGAGATAGCAAGAGAAGAACCAGAGCAACTACTAAGAAAAATGAAAAGAAAAAAGACACCGGGGAGGGATGGTATACAGAATGCAGCGTGGATATATAGAACAGAAAAGGAAGTTGACAACCTGTCATGATTTTAGAAGGAGTTAGTTTGGTGAAAAGCGTGATGATGTATGGAGTGGAAATATGGGTATAGAGAGAGCAGGAAGGATTGGAAGGGGTGCAAGGAAAATATATGTAATGGGTGCTAGGGGTGGAGAGAGAGACACCGGGGTATATAGTGATGGAGGAAACAAAGATAGATGGAATAAGAATAGAAGCAGGAAAAAGAGCAATAAGATTTGAGGAGAGAGTGATAGAAAGAGGACAGTGCAGAATTTTGCAAGAGTGTTTGAAAGAAAAAACGAAAGAAATAGGAAAGGGGATATAGAAAGAGAGGGAGGCATATTTCGAAAGGAACGGGTATGCAGGCGCGGAGATAGAAAGAATGCGAGAGAGAGGCAGAGTAATGACAGATGAATTAGTGCAGAGAGATAGAGATGTGCAAGTGCAGGAAAGAGAAACGAGAATTAGGGAGTCTAGGTACAATGGGAAATATGAAAAAATAATAACGGAAGAAATGCCAAAGTACCTAGGAAGAGAGAGTGATAATAGCAAAATTTAGATGTGGAAATGAGGAGAGAGAGAATAAATATTGGAGTGAGGATAATAATAGATTATGCAGGATGTGTGGAGAAAAAAAGGAAACGATAGAGCATTTGTTGAAGGAATGCGTAGAATTGAGAGGGAGAGATGAGAGTAGAGAAGAAATTTTGAATGAGGAGGGAAGAGGGATCGAATGGATGAGGAAGGCTTAGTGGAGAAGATGTACAATAAGTGGGAAGGGATAAAACTGCTAGTTATTGTGTTGAATTATTGATTTATTTAGTTTTAGTTATTATATTATATTTTATTTTATTTGAGTTATGTAATAAATATACATACTACTACTTATAGAGGTTTACTCCTCGCGGACCAGCCAGTTAAGGCAAGTCCCCCGGCCGCAGTCCCGGAATTGCCAGTTTCCGTGCCACGACTACCGAAATGTCAATCGACAAGGTCTCAGGCTTGGGGGCGTTTTGCACGCGGGGCTTTACGTAAGGGGCCTTTACCTGTTGGGCTTTTCTTATCAAAAGGCAATTACCTGAAGGGCAAAAGTGTTGGTTTCTGGAGGTTCTGGAGAACTTATACATGCTAAATCCCACAGCCGAATTTAAGATTCACCAGCACGAGTGGTGGACTTTCTCGGCCTCCAAGTAAATGACCTCCATAGGGATATTGCCGATTATCATCCTTTTCTGATCTTCTAGGAACGTGTCGCTGTTGTGCTCCATGTTGCGCGATTTTAGAAGTCGGATAAAACTTCTAAAATCTTCTGGTGTATGTGTAGTTTTGTCCTTCTTCGAGGGCAATGTTTGGGGACACGAACCTCCCAACTTCGCTCACGCATTCCAGCGGGCGCGCGCGGTGGCACTTGCGATGTGGCGGGAGCGGGCAGCCTATCTATCTACTACCGATTTATTTGACTTGGCACCGACTTCAAATAGGTGAGTCTTTATGTTTTTCAATGAGTGCATCGCTGGTTGCTATTAATTTTTCAACTTTGCATTAAGCGTTTTTTAATACCGCCAATGCTACGTTTAGGGGCCAATTTGAGGTTTAAATAGCTACTATACTTCGTGAATCACCCTGTATATTAGATAACATTCATCCTATTGCGACGAAACGTTGGTGAGTTTTTTACTAAAAAACTAAATATTATCGTATTAAATTAAGATCACGCCAACAAAGTCAAAAGCTAGTAAGACATGAAATAAAAAGAAAATTAACAAACTACAAACATTTTATTACCTATATAAATTCACAAGTTATCTGGCACTTACATAACTGTTAATAACAATTAAGTCTTCTTGTGTCTCCTTTTTCATAGCTATCGCTTCAGCTGTTTTCTGTTTTCGCTGTTGCACTATACTCGACGACGCAGTTTTAAGATCATATGCCATACCAATTTTTGCCATTAGATCTATAAAAGCAGTAGTTAAATTTCCACTATACGAATCTAGTTCTGCTGCTTTATAGTCCCACGGGAACGTATGGTGATAATTGTGCCATCCTTCTCCATTTGTGAGATGTGACACAAAGTGACTTTGTACCGCCTTGATGTTCCTATAACGAAAAAATTACTTTGAATTCCAAAAAAATTGTTACCTACGGATCGTATGGTTTGTAACCCCACATATGGGCGACACTGTTGACGGCCCACGTGCCGTGAAGAACCGCGATGTATCTCAGTAAGCCGGCAACACATAGAGAGACATACCAGTTCTCAGACCAAAAAAACCATGGTACCACCGTTGGAATAAAAATTGACACGACCGGAGCCCAAATCATATTTCTGTGTTGGAACATCACCACTTCGTCACTTAGTAAATCGCTTAAATCGACGGTCTTTCCCCTGGTGGTAACATCTGGGTGTTTTTTACACAACAACCAGCCGATGTGTGCAAAGAAGAAACCGCGATTAATATTGTGGGGATCGGCATCAGTGTCGGTGAACTTGTGATGAACGCGATGGTCTCGTGCCCAAACAAAGATTGAATTCTGATTCGCGATTGTGTTGCATATCATTAAAAATATCCTCAGTGGTAACTTTGCTTTATAGGATCTATGAGCCCATAACCTGTGCACTGCAGCTGTTACACCAATGTTCGAGAGGATTACTAAGAAATAAGCTGCAATTCGAGAGGATTAATTTAATTGGTTTAGTACTAACTACTGTACTTACTCCACGCGAATGTTTTCAACTGAAGTTGCAGTGTCAGAAGATAAAAAACTCCATGGAGGGCTAACAGATGGTATAGGCCCATCACAAGCACGTTGAACCATACTATTTCCTGATGATATGCACACATGTTGTTTTTTTGGTGATCTGGATGCATAGACATTAGTGCTTCCTTTTATACGCTAGTTTTGAAATTATAATTAGGCTCATAAAGTTTGGCAGCGTTTTGAATAGGTCTGCATGTTTATATTGTTCGATTATTCGGTATAGCTGGCCGGTCCAGTTTAATTAGGTAACCTTATCTTACTAAATATACATGTTATTCAATAATTCAATTTGATACTCAGATAACGAATTCAAATAATATAATTTTATAATAAACGTCAAATTACGAATAAAAAACTTAAAAATGAAAACAAAAACGGAGCATCGACAAAGTAGGAAATTAACCTACTAAGGTATAATTTTTTTCCATTTACAAGTCAAATAACGAAATTAATACAAGCCTCCCGACCTTCGTCAGTAGAACAGTATTGTAATTAAATTTAGTCACAATCGGTTAGAAATATACTGCGTTCCAACTGCAAAGGAGGTTGGAAAGTGATCAATTCCCGACCTCCCGAAGCCGAATTTAAATTATTATTAAAAGTATGATTGGTAATAAAGGCAACTCGTGAGCAGTTGGCAAATACAAAATTAAGATTATAACTTACCCTTTAAAGTGTAAAAAAAACACCAGTCACATGAAATTCATTGATTTCACACAACCTGTTAATATTGCGATTAATGTCGGAACAAATATTCACATAGGATGATGTCATCACTCCAGAACGTTAGGTCGCGCCGGTAAGATGAAGTCATCATTCCGGAATTTAAAAAAATGAGAACACTCGGAGGAACATAAAAAGGAGGAAAACGACGTCGGACGGAGAAGAAAGTTTTTGTGAATTTTACTAATATTATAAATGCGAACGTTTGGATGGATGGATGGATGTTGCTCAATCACGGCTCAACGAATCTGGATAAAATTTGGCACAGAGATAGAGAATAGTCTATAATAGCACATAGCCCACTTTTTATCAAGGAAAATTGTACGGTTCGTGTGGGATAGATAACTCGCACACGTAAACACATGTCCGTGTAGTTTTTCATTGTCCTCCCACTTACTTTCGAGAAACTCTTGACTTGGGGAGTAAGCTGTTGAATGCGTGACGAGAGCGTTACGAAAAGTGTGATCGGGCGAAGCGAACGATTTTACAATAATTAATTCATAAAAAAAATGTTTGCCTTAACGGGATTTGCACCCGCGTTTTATCCGTATCAATCCGCACTTCTCACAATACAGCCATTTACGTGTGTCAGGTTTGTATCCAATTGGGCTACTTATCTTAATCGCTACACATGATTGCCGTCTTTTCGCTGACGACAAACTGAAACATGTATTATCCAATTCTGCAGACGGTATTAATTCAGGATTCTCTAGCTTCATTTATAAACTTCTGAAGTTTTACTTCAGTCGTGTGGTCTAAAGCACACTAGTATATTTTGTATTTGATCCTGCCCTATTCCTCAGTTTCTCACGACTTTCTTCTTCTGTTCCCATGTATCTATTTTCGCCACTATTATGTCCTACTATCCTTTGTACTTGAAATTCCTATGTCAAAAATATCTTTGTAGTACAGTTTGTAGCCTCTAAAAAACTGTATTATCGCGTGTTTGTTTCTTTAAAATCAAGCAATGAATGAATGATCTGTCCGTTTTTTCAGAAAAAAGTGAAAACTTATCTATTGAGTTTAGCTCCGGCGGAGCGCGGATATTGTTGAGTTCGCCCTGGTCACAGCCAACTTTGGCCCTCGTTAAGCGAATGCTGGTAGCCAAATGTAACGAGTGCGACAAAAACAAAGCTATTGCATTTCTACATTGTACTAAACAAGGAAACACCGCTCTTACGGTCAACAACCCAAGAGTGTCTTATTGTAGAATTGAATCACGTCTTTTATTATAAACGACATAATGCATGCTTGAGATAAAGATAGAAAGTCGGACGTCCGACTAACAAATTGTTGTAAGAGGTAGGATGGTGTTCCTCTTTAGTTCAGTCAGCTGTCTGGTGTTTCAACTTTCATCATGTCGGTAGTTCAAACAGTAAAAGAACTCCAAACTAATAGTAATCGTAATTTAAGTTTTAAGAAACGGTTAGACAAATTAGACAAAAATAAAGAAGTTTACCGTAATTTTCGTAAGAGCATATATTATGATTTGTGGATCTGAAGTGACAAATGCTTTTTACTGTTTCGTGTGTTTGATTTTTTCAAATGTAAATGATTCGCTGTAGTGTAAGAACATTTGAAAGGACGTGTTGATATTCGATCACAATTGGACGGTGCGTTGTTGCGTATAGGAAATTTATAACAGATTTTAACGAAAAGGTAACAAAAAAATCTTAAGACTTAAATTTATATTTTTTAAACGCATTATTTTTTCACGAATCTTTATAAACATACAGCTAAAATTCGAAGTGACCCTCCTGTAAAATGAACCACGAGCCGCCACTGCATAGAAGTAATGGTAAGAATGCGAAAACAGCTATAAAAGTCATTATAAGTCCTTGAAAGAGTAACTACTGATAAGTAATAAGTGAAAACAAGACAAATATATGAAAATGAAAGCAGCAAATTAATACAGAAGAAAATAGTAATATTAAGCTTAAAGCAGAAAATGGGAAAGAATAAAATAAGTAAATAAAAGAATAGTAAAAGGAGGCAGTGGAGGTTGGCGTCCCTTTCGAGAGGGGCAGGTAGCGGCCATTACGACTTGAACTTAATTGAATTGAACTTAAGCACTTATTTTTTGTTTTTATCTGATTTTATTCCACTACGAGTTTTCATCTTTTAAAGTTGAGTGTGTTCTATGTAACAGAAGGACCGGTTGAATTTATATTAAAAACCGCGTGTGTCGTGCTGCTAGAACAGGTAACCTTTTTATTCTATCTATTTTCTCTATCGTACTCATCGTAAGGAGATGCCATGTAATTTCCCGTGCATACGGGAACTACTTAGGTAAAATCATTTCAATTTTTAGCGTCACTGCAACAAAATGGCCGCCATTATAGGCAGCTAGTCGTCAGTCCTTTGTTTACCAGATCTTGTTTAATCACTAGCCTTTGTTGAAATAATATCCATAAATATATAATGGCAATATGGATCATCTCGTCTAAAACATATGCATCATGAAATTTGGTACAACAAAAGGGAAAAAGACGCACAGCACGTTACTTATGTTACGTTTTTTTTGTGTGTGTTTTTTTATGCTATGTTGCGGCGGCCGCGATCTCCGGTACCGTCGGTGCATGTTACGATCTAGCTTGTCTGGGCATCGTGAAGCAAATTTTCTAGTAGCAGTATGTATATTTATTACCTTTACAGGTTTTTTTTTTTATTTAATGAGTTTAACGGCACATCAGCAGCTAGGCTATTAGTGCCGGCGGTACAATAAGTTACAGTTACAGTTTGGAATACACATTAATTTCTTTTAGGTACTGAACTCTCTTATCGATAGGGGATGACCAGTTAAGAACTGTTCCTATGTCTTCCGGGAGTTGATATTCTCTTCTGCAGGCGGCTAAGCTCGGGCACTCAAATAGATGTTTTACGGTGATGCGCGTTCCGGGACAGGACTCACATGTTGGAGGTTGCCTGCCTTCAAGAAGGAAATCATGTGTTAACTTGGTATGTCCAAGTCTGAGTCGCGTCGGTATTGATTGTTCTTCACGACTGAAGTCTCTTATAGGTCTTCTCAGTTTAATAGTTGGCTGACATAGTCTTAAAAACGTGTATTGTTTGTTCCATTCGCGATGTCATTTTTGGTGCAGGCCATCCAATAGGTGCCCTTTTAGATCTTTACTGGGTATTGAACCCATTGGTTCACCTTCAGTGACTGCCGTCTTTGCTGCCTGGTCTGCCTTTTCATTTCCCATTATTCCACTGTGACTGGGAACCCACAGAAATGTGATGGTCTTGTTTTCTTGGTAGTGAAGGCACATAAGTATTTTCTTTGCCATTTCATCAGTGGTGTTTTTATTTTGAAGTAAGCGAAGGGACGATAATGAATCTGTGCAGATCAGGAACTTTTTACCAGGGAGCTCTGTTATTAAGTTCACACCTTGGAATAGTGCATGTAGTTCCGCGGTGTGTATCGTGGTCTGGTTGAGCAATTTGATGCACTTTGTTTGGTTTGTTTGTGGAAGAAGTATTGCAGCCCCCACCCCTTCTGGGGTTTTGGAAGCGTCAGTGTACAGCGTAGTAAATCCTCGGTATTTATCTAGTTGCCTTCGAAATAGTGCTTCCATAAGATTTGGGTTTATATACGGTTTAGGTACTTGTGTGAGCCCCAGATCTATTTGTGGTTGTTTAATAAGCCAAGGTGGTGTGTCAAACCGTGGATGTGGTGATATGCTTGGGATATCCTTTGAATCGATTTGGGCAGAAACTAATGCTTTAAATCTGACCTGGGGGGACTGTGGACAGCTCGACTTCTCGGCAGATTCTGCATGATAGGCAGTGTGAAAAAGCTGGTAATTTATGTTTCTTGGGTGGGAAATGGTATTTAGGGAGTACGATGTGAGAAGTTTGTCTCGCCTGATCTCAAGTGAAGGTTCTGCTGCTTCGCAGTATAGACTCTGGATGGGGCTTGTTCTGTGTGCACCTAGAACTATGCGGAGGCCGTGATTATGGATGGAGTTGATCTTTTGGAGTAATGATTTGGACGCAGTGGCGTAGGCTATGGATCCGTAGTCAACTTTTGCTCTTATGAATGCTCGATAGAAGTTCATGAGCACACCTTCGTCAGCTCCCCATCGGTGGTGGCTTACCGACTTCAAAATGGAGAGTCTTCTGATGCAGTCTTGTCGCAGCTGGTTTATATGATTTGCCCAAGTCAGCTTCGCATCCAAAATTACTCCCAGAAAGCGGGTTTCATCCACTTGATGAATTTCTTGATTTCCAAGGCGTAATGGAAGGAGTTTGGCGTTTTTAGTTTTCCTGGTAAAACAAATAACTTTTGTTTTTTCCGCGGAAAATGCAAACCCTGTGTTTGAGGTCCATGTGGCTATGCGAGATATCGCCGTTTGTAGTATTATCGCTGTGGTTTCTGGGTTTTGGCCTCTGCAGAATATTACTAGGTCGTCCGCATAGATTGTGGCTTTAACTGGAGACACCACTTGTTTGATAACATCATTTATTGCAAGTAGAAATAACGTGACACTGAGGACGGATCCTTGGGGCACACCATTTTCAAGCGTCCGCGCGGAGGACGTTGTATTGTTAACTCGGACTTGGAATGTTCTTTCCCTTAAAAATTGCTTGATAAAGTAGAACATGTTTCCTCCAATCTTGTTTTCTAATAGGATTTTTAATATTCGTCTTCTCCAGACGGTGTCATACGCTTGTTTTAAGTCAAAAAAAACGGCAGCCAGATGTTGCTTCGTGGCAAATGCTTTCAGGATCTCCACCTGGAGATTTAAGATGTTATCAATTGTCGATCGATGCTCTCGGAAACCGCTTTGTTCATCACAGATGATGTTATTTATTTCTAAAAACCATCGCAATCTTTTGTTCAGTACCTTCTCCAAAAGTTTACACAGGGTGCAGGTAAGTGAAATTGGCCTGTATCCTTTCGTATCGGATTTCTTCTTTCCCGGTTTATGAATAGGCACTATTATGGAATGGCGCCATTGTACCGGAAATACATTGCTCTTCCAGATATGGTTATACAAATCGCACAAATATGATGTCGCTTCTGGTGGTAAGTGTTTTAGAAAGGCGTTGTGTATATTGTCCGGTCCTGGACTTGAGTCTTTTAGTCCTTGAATAGCCTCTTGAAGTTCTTCAAGGGTGATAGGGCCGTTCAGCGCATCGTTGTTGGTGATCTTCGGTGTTAGGAGTTCCTTTTCTATTTGTCTTTTATTCGCCAGAAAAGCTATGTTATAATTCTCGTCGGCTGAATTTTCACAAAAGGAATCGGCTAGAAGTTCCGATATTTCAGGATTTGCGATCACCAAGTCTCCGTGCTGGTTTTCAAGTGCTGCGATTTTATATGTAGCATTTAGGCCTTTTACTCTGTTTATCTTAGTCCATACTTCGAATATAGGCGCATTATGGGACATTGAGCTGACATAGTTCCTCCAACTCGCTCTTTTGCTTTCATTGATCAGACGACGGGCTTTGGCTCTGGCCTTTTTAAACTCGATGAGTGCTTCTACGCTTCGATGTTTCTTGAATTGGTTGAAAAGCTGCTTTTTTTCTCGGATGGCATTCTGGCAGTCCTTGTTCCACCACGGAACAGCGGTACCGCCTTTAAGAGCTACACACTTTTTTATATACTTGTGTGCCGCTTTGAGAATCATGTCGGATATCTGAGCAAGTGCCATGTCGATGCTTTCTGTCTCATCTATGAGCTCGAGTAGTAAAGGGCTCTTTAAAATGTCTTCAGCGAAAGATTTCCAATCCGCAGTTTTAATGTTCCACTTTATGTGAGCCGGTTGGCTGTTTGACGGGCTGTTGTCTTTGGTCAGCATTGAAATATGTATTGGGAAGTGATCACTATCGTAAAGGTCAGGGCAAACTTCCCATGATAATGAAGGGGCAATTCTGGCTTCCGCAAAATGCCAGATCATTGCTTGAAAAAGAACCTGTTCCTGAATTAAATCGGGTGTTGCTCCCTGAGTTTAGCAGAGTCATTGTGGTGTCGGAGATGAGTGCTTCGAGGATTCTTCCTCTCAAATCAGTGGTCTTTGATCCCCACAGATGACTGTGTGCATTAAAGTCACCGACTAAAATGTACGGGGCTGTCAGCTGCCCAATTAAATTCTTGAGGTTCTCATGGCTGATATCTCTTCTATTTGGGATATACACATTGCAAAGAGTTATCTTGTGTGGCCACCATAGTGTAATAGCAACAGCTTCCAGCTGTGTTTGGAGATTTAGGGGTTCAGAGTGATACTCGTTTTTTACAAATATTCCTACCCCACCACTGGCTCTGCGACCGGCTGTTCGATTTTTGCAATAGCCTGTGAATCCTCTAATGTTTGGTTGATGTCCGGGTTTAAGGTTTGTTTCTTGGAGACAAAGTACAATTGGGTCAAATTCGGATATTAACATTTGGATGTTATTTAGTCGTGTATAGAAGCCATTAACGTTCCACTGAATAAGAGAGTTGAATATGATTAATGCGTTTGGTCGGAGAAGTTGTTACACTCTCCGGGTAAAGGGTTATCTGTATTCAATGTGATTCCTGAAGCTTTCCTGTATTGATCAGCAATTTTTTTCTTTAACCGTGTGAGTCGGTTTTTTAAAGACTGATTTTCCAGATGTGGGTAAACCGTGTTAATCATTGCAATGGTCTCGGGTACCTTGTTGGTAAACCGTTGTAGCTCTTGAAGCACATTAGTTTTTCCAGAAGTGTTTTCGACCAAAGCTTTAAAGTTTTCGTAAGATAATACAAAATTTTTCGGGTTTGTTAGAGTTAATTCTTGGATTGGGTGAAAAGCATTTTCCGCATCCGATAGGAGAGATTCGGTTGATAAACTGCGCTTTTGATTTAGAGACTCTTGAGAACTTGATTTTTTCAGCTTTTTGGATTTCTGCCTTTCACACGGGGACTTGAATTCTGTCTCTTGGCTTAGAGTACGTGATTCTTTTGTCTCCAGCATCAGTCTGTCATCTTCAATTTCTGATAGCGTCGTGGATGAGTTCATTGGTCGTTTTGTTGCCGGTGTTATCAGGTTGGCCTTATGTTTCTTGGAGCTTGCATCTCCTCTACTGCTTCAAGTTCTGTTGGTTTGTCGCTTTGCTCGGGAAGACTTTCAATTGGGGTTTCTGTGTAGACAGTTTCTCTTGGCGCTGGCTGTGTCCGTTCTGGTGGATTTGGACAGTTATTGGCTATATGCCCTGATTTTTTGCATAGAAAGCAGATCATGTCGTCTAAGCCCATAAATATCCTATAAGGGGTGTCTTCATAGGTGATTACCACCGACATTGGAAACTTTATATGGTCTTCGGGAGGTGCAATAAACACCTGCCTGCGGAAACTTTCAATATGTGAATATTCATCACCTGGGATACCAGCTCTGAGGGTTGATATCGGTGAAACCAGTTTAATACCTTCCTGAGTGACTGCCGATTCGATTACCTACTGTATGAGGTATGGAGCTACAAACATTTGATATAATTAATCGCTTAGCAGGTGATATAAGTTTTCGTAATTTAATTGATCTGTCCGCCACTGTAATAGAGGGGTAGGAGCTTACTAGGTTGTCCGCAATCCCACTGTTTGCCAGATATATACAGATTCGCCCGTTTGAGATCTTCGAGGCGGATATTATATTTTTTGGCAAGACTATTTTTCCTACACTTGTTACATAGTCGCCGAGTCGGAGGTCGTCTACTGCGTCAAGTATAATTGCCTGGTCGCGTTTTGGAAATCTTGGGATTCGTGCTTTTTGTGTTGCTGCTGCATAGGAGGTCATATTGTTGTCTTCTCTTTGTTCATTCAACATGTTATACATGATGGGTAATTACTGGTTGCGATCCTACCAGACGCAACAGCGCTCTGGTAGGAGAACGGAACGGTTTGATTTTGATAAGTAAAAAAGTTTGTTTATTGTCACCTCCTGCATTCATCCCCTGCAAATGCTGAGTACGAAGCCAGGTACCATGAACTGTGCACTTCTGGATTTTAAATTTCCAAATTATTTAGTAACTATCGCCTATCTGCTTGGCACACGTGCTTCTCGCTCGAGGCCACAAATCGAACTCGTTTTTACAGGTTTATAAAGTATCCGATTAAGGCTGCGTTTTTGTCTAAAATGGCGGGAGATTAATACCCAAATGACACTTTTATACAAATTTAAAAATTTAAACATTTTAAACGAAAATTGATTTATCAGGCACGTTGTAAATATTTATTGTGAGACACCTTTTCAACCGTTATGTCCAAAATTGAGCCAAATTACCAAAAAAAAAATATAAAAGTTGCAAAAATCTTGGATCAGCTTTGGCGATAATTTTATACAAGTTCGATGGTGTATGAAATCATAAAGTGAATCCCAAATTGTAAGGAGGAAATAAGCTTTGGTTTTGACAAAATAGCCAAAATAAAACAGTACTTGACAGCTCCGACATCTTGCTTATTTTAGTTGAGCCTGTTGGTCACCATATTATGCGGTGGCGCTGTTTAACGATTTGGCGGAAAATTTGTACAAATTCAAAGATTTACACACTTAAATAAAATTTAAATGCAAAAGTTTGGATGGATGGATGTTTGTTGCTCAATCACACCAGACCGGCTGAACGGATCTGGATGAAATTTGGCACAGAGTATAATCTGGAATAGCACATAGGCTACTTTTGACCCCGGAAAAATGTACGGTTCCCGTGGGATAGATTTGTTACAAGCTTTTATTTAACTTGCCTTGTTGGTATGTTCGTATGTGAGGGTCAAATCTTGCAAGCTAAATTAGAACCACTTCTTGACATCCGATTGAGCTGAAATTTTGTATACGGGACATTCCATACCAAGTGAGCCACCTAAAATTTAGATTTCGTTCAAATTTCATATATTAATAGTTCTTATAAATAGCAATGCCCAAGCGCCATTTCAGATTTTTTAGGCCGCTTATTTTTGATATACATGGAAGTGAATTATAAATAAAAATACAGGACAGGCGTAACCTTTCATTTGATTGCTCCGTTCCTACTGACATTTATTTCAATTTAATAACTGTAATAGTGGCACAATGAAATACCCTTTAAAAATGGTCCGATGCAATTTTGACCTAAACCAATATTTTGACCTTGAAAATGACCCAAAAATACGTAAAATGATTATTTTCCATCTTATGACTGTTTTTATTTGCTTCAAATGTTGCCCAAAATGTAGCTCATGACTTCTTCTTTATTGGTCATGAGTTTTATTGTGGGCAGATCTTGGGTTCAGAAGATATAGATTTTTTAAATACCCCTTACGACGTGAAATCGTCGATTTGTTGCTCTTTACATTTGAAAAAAATTATATCTTCTGAACCCAAACTCGGCCCACAATACTACTTATAATCAATAAAGAAGACGTCATAAGCTACATTTTGAAGCAGTCGTAAGATGGAAAATAATCATTTTTCAAATTTCTAGGTCATTTTCAAGGTCAAAATATTGGATTAGGTCAAAATTGTATGGGATCATTTTGAAAGGGTTTTTCATTGTCACTCTATTATAGTTATTAAATTGGAAATAGTATCAGGAGCAACTGAGTAAAACACATTTAAGTTTACTCATGTCCTATCTTAACATCTATAATTCAACCCCATGCATATCAAAAATAAGCTGCCTAAAAAATCTCAGATAGCGCTTGGGAGTTGCTATTTACAAGTACTATTAATATGCCAAATTTGAGCAAAATCTAAATTTTAGGTGGCTCACTTGGTATATACGCTTTTAGTTTTGGTGACAATACAATAAACAGTACTCAATATTGTAATACTCTCAAAATGGCCGTCGCCACAAGATGGCGGATTATGTATTTTTAGTCAACCAGATTAATATGGGTATCAAATGAAAGGGCTTGAAAAGTAGAAAACGAATTTAATATGGCCGCTGCTCCAAAATGGCGGATTATATTTTCTTTGCAACCCCTTTAATATGGGTGTCAAATGAAAGGGGTTAAAGAGTAGAAAACGATACAACTAGTCACATCACACTAAATTCAATATGACCGCCGCTCCAAGATGGCGGATTACATTTTTTTTAACCCCCTTAATATGGGTGTCAAATGAAAGGGCTTGAAGAGTATAAAACGATAAAGTTAATGACATCACACTAAATTCAATATGACCGCCGCTCTAAAATGGCGGATTACATTTTCCTTTAAACCCCTTAATATGGGTATCAAGTGAAAGGGCTTGAAGAGTAGAAAACGAATTCAATATAGCCGCTGCTCCAAAATGGCGGATTACATTTTCTTTTGAACCCTTTTAATATGGGTGTCAAATGAAAGGGGTTAAAGAGTAGAAAACGATACAGCTAGTCACATCACATTAAATTCAATATGACCGCCGCTCCAAGATGGCGGATTACATTTTCTTTTCAACCCCCTTAATATGGGTGTCAAATGAAAGGGCTTGAAGAGTATAAAACGATAAAATTAATGACATCACACTAAATTCAATATGGCCGCCGCTCTAAAATGGCGGATTACATTATCTTTCAAAACCCCTCAATATGGGTATCAAATGAAAGGGATTGAAGTGTAGAAAACGATAGTTAGTGACATCACACTAAGTTCAATATGGCCACGAAAAAATTCTAAAAAATCGAAAAAAAAACAGTAAAAGATATTTTTAAAAACAAGCTTTTATTTAATGCTCTGCAAAGAAAAAAATAAACTTTGAAATAAATCAAACCAAAGCAAACCCATAATTTTGTTACATCATACATCATGTTATTAAAAATATTCTTTTACTATTTTTTTTGTTGCCCCCTCCCAAATGGGCTCCGATGGTAGCTACACCCCCCTCTCCCAAGAGGGCCCCGATGGTAGCTGCTGAGAAAGCTTTATTTTAATTTAGGAAAAGTGCTTAATTTGTAGATAGAATAATATACAGGGCGTTTCAATGGAAATGAGCCACCGTTAATAACTTTTAAGGAAAAGAGATTTTTATCTCGACATGTTTTAATGCAATAGTAGACACGCTTGGTGCAACCCCATATCTCTGACAGGAGCAACCCCTATTTTTAAATAGGGATTGAGTAACATGTCGCTTGAAAGGTCTTTTAATTGTCTTTTCAACCACATAATAATTTTTTTAATTACATGGTCTACAAGTTAGTAATTAAAAAAAAATTACTTGTTTTGTATCTAGGCATACTTGCAAAACTTCTTATCCCACGGTGTAAGATTTTTGTACGGGGTGAGCGCGTAACTCGACACAAACTCGAAAAATGCAATATATAAGTGGGGGGATATTTGAGACCGGGAGGAGATAGTCCAAGCAAATTAGACGAAAAAACGACGAATAGAAGAAATAATTTAGAAGTTTTAAAATGTTGGTTATAAACTCCCAACAGGGGCCGAAATAAAGATCCGAAGAGTTCCTACCTCCCCGGGGGGAGCTTCATCCCCTTTTGCCCAAAAAAAGCGCCCCCAGGAAGGTTTTCCCCATTTTTCTCCTAAACGGTAACTCCACGCACAATTCTTTTTCAATGTTTATTTGTGTCGAATAGACTTTATGGAGTGCTAAACGGCTCTTCGAAAATAAACAAAAATATTTGTTTAACATATTATAACATCCATAAAATTCGAATTTAAGTTATTTATATTTATGTGTAGTGTGTTTATTAAAGAACAATGCCACGTTTTCGTGGACGAGGAGGAAATACTGACGACATACACGGAATTTATAATAAGTCTACACCCGCTATTGGTTAAATCGAACGACAGAAGATTAATTATTGACCTACAATGCAAATTTAAGAGACCGGGTTGCAAACACAGGTGCAAATGAAAGTCAAGAGCAACGCAATGAACGACTTTGAGCTAATGTACTGAAACAAAGATAAGGGCGTCATTTTTTTTGTACTTAGAGCGTGACCTGGATGGTTCTTAGCTACAGTTGGACTCGCTGTTGTCGAGATCCAGATTTTTTTTTAATTTTCTGACCGATTTTGATGATTTTTTTCTGTACTTATGGTGTCACCTGGTGGTTCTTAACTAAAGTTGGACCCGGTAGGTGGCGCTGTCAGATATAGTTTTTTTCACATGGACATGGGGGCCCAGGGGGTCCCCTTGGGTTGGACCGATTTTTCGGCTCCACCGATTTTTATGATAATTTTTGTATATTTGGTAGGTATAGCTCGTAAACTATTTTTCACATGGACCCTGGGGGCCCCCATGGGCTGGACCGAGTTTTATGATATTTGATTTGTTGGATTTGTCTCCGCCCCGAATAGCAGAATAACTATTAAAACATAGATATAGGAGCCGAGGGGCGCCATCTTGGGTTTCAACCCTAAAGTTTAGCTGAAAAATCAAAAATAGGTAATTTTGTTTGGAAATCGCTACTTCAGATTACTTTTAATTGATAGCGTTCGTTGTGGAACTATCAGACGATATACAAAACTGTCATTTGTTCTTGAATGGCTACTTCGGAATACTTTTAATAGAACGCGTTAGTAGGTGATACGAAGTTCACCGGGTCAGCTAGTATCTTTATATTTATATATTATGATGTGGGGGAAAATGTGGAAAACACATTCAAGCCTAAATTTATATAATCAAAATAAAATCGTGTTCGTTGGTAAGCGCATCACTTGAGAACAGGTGGACCGATCTGGATATTTTTTTTAGTATTCGTAATAGTTCAAATAAGGTTTTTCGGACAATACAATTTGGAAAAGCTTCCCGGGAAATTGTAAAATTCGGAAAAAACTGAAAGTGCTTTTTTTCTGTGATTTTTGTATGACAATTATTTTAGTGGCAATTTTTCGACAAGCTTTATTCCAGCGACAATTTTTTTGTAACTATTTGCTATTACAATTTACAAGTAAAATTGTCGAGAAAAATAAGACTCGAGGTCTAAATATTGCCGCCAATTTTTGCTCTTTAGATTGGTTCGTCTCTGTTGCTTGAGAAAATAATGACTCGTGCAAGCACTCGTCATTATTTTCGTCGCAACAGAAACTCGTATCTCAATCGCAAAAATTATTGTGGGCAATATTTTGACCTCTCGTGCTATTACTACTACTATCTGATAGAAAAAAGTTTTTTTTGGATGGCCCCTCTTTCCGAAAATGTGAAAAAAGCACACCCAATGTAAAATTGAGCGTGCAAATGCGAAAACCACACAGCACACGACTGAAACACATACATAAACAAAGCATCCGATACGACAAATTGCATTTCAATCAAAAATAATCTCATGTCGTCGCCGTGATAACGAGTAAGCCCGATGGCTGCCGAAGTGTGAGGAGGATTAGGAAATTGAATAATTAAATAATTTTGCGTTCGGTCGCCATCTAGTAGCCAATTTAAATCCATAGTTCTCGAAATGGCCGTTATGGCGTAGGGACGCCCCCTTAATACATTTCCCATACTCAAATAAAATAAAATATAATATATATAATAAATAAAACTAAAATAAATCAATAATTTAACACAATAACTAGCAGTTTTGTATCCCTTTCCACTTATTGTCCCTCTTTTTTACTCAAGCTTCTTTATCCATTCGATCCCTCTTCCGTCCTCATTCAAAATTTCTTCTCTACTCTCATCTCTCCCTCTCAATTCTGCGCATTTCTTCAACAAATGCTCTATCGTCTCCTTTTTTTTCTCCACACATCCTGCATACTATTATCCTCACTCCAATATTTATTCTCTCTCTCCTCATTTCCACATCTAAATCTTGCTATTATCACTCTCTCTTTTCTATTCTCTCTTCCTAGGTACTTTGGCATTTCTTCCGTTATTATTTCTTCATACTTCCCATTGTACCTAGACTCCCTAATCCTCGTTCTTCTTTCCTGAAGTTGCACATCTCTATCTCTCTGCACTAATTCATCTGTCATTACTCTGCCTCTCTCTCGCATTCTTTCTCCGCGCCTGCATACCCGTTTCTTTCGAAATATGCATCCCTCTCTTTTCATATTCCCTTTCCTATTTCATTTATTTTTCTTTCAAACACTTTTGAAAATTCTGCACTCTCCTCTCTCTATCACTCTCTCCTCAAATCTTATTGCTCTTTTTCCTGCTTCTATTCTTATTCCATTTCTCTTTGTTTCCTCCATCATTATATACCCCGGTGTCTCTCTCTCTACCCCTAGCACCCATTTCATATATTTGCCTTGCACCCCTTCCAATCCTTCTTGCTCTCTCCATCCCCATATTTCCGCTCCATACATCATCACGCTTTTCACCAAACTATCAAACATCATTACTCTCCTTCTAAAATCATGTCCAAATTTTCTCTCTCCTATTCCTCATACAGCTCCTATTATCTATTCTTTCATTTATCACATAACCTAAATACTTAAATCCTTTCACTTCTTCAATTTTCTCTTTCTCCACCCATCTCCACTCATTTACTTTTCTCCTACCACCCCCTTTTCTGAACACCATCATCTTGGATTTCTCTACATTCACCGTCAACTTTTTCTTCCTCATATATGTATTTCTCCATGTTTCCTATCATTTCTTTCATACCTTTCTCCTCTCTAGCTAGCACCACCTAATAATCCGCATATGGTAAATACCACACTTTTTCTTTGCCCAACACAACTCCCCCTGCCTGCCCCTTCCTGAACATCTCCTCTATATCTCCAATAAAAGCTGCAAACAGACTGGGGCTTAGTGGGCAACCTTGTCTTACTCCCTTTTAAGTTTTGAAACATTAACTCACCCTTCCATCCACTCTCACTCTTCATCGTCTCTTCATATATCTCTTCTATTTTTGTTACCAGATGCTCATTTATTCCTCTTTTTCTCAAGCATTCCCACAGTAAATCTCTTTCCACATTATCAAAAGCCGCCTTTAGGTCCACAAAGAATGCATATATCTTGCCACCCCTCTTTTTTATCTCATTTCCTGCTATGTGATTCAAGATATATATATTATCCATGGTCCCTCTACCTTTCCTAAATCCCGCCTGTAAGTCTGGTAACACCCCCCTCTCATTCATTTCCTTCATCAGCCACTCTTCCACAATCATCGCGTATACCCTATATGCTATATTTAGGAGAGTGATCCCCCTATAATTGCAGACTGTATTCTTTTCTCATTTCTTATATATGGGGCTCTCCCTTCCACACTCCATTCATTATCTCTAACAACCTGTCAAATTCCCTTTCCGTTCCATATATCCACGCTTCATTCTGTATACCATCCCTCCCCGGTGTCTTTTTTGTTTTCAGTTTTCTTAGTTGTTGCTCTAGTTTTTCTCTTGTTATCTCTTCTATTTCTTCCACTCATTGTAGTCTCTTTTCATATTCTTGTTTGTTTTCATGACCCCCCAGCAGCTCACTGAAGGACTCTCTCCATTCCTCCATAGTAATTCCATCACTCACTCTCACTCTCTCTTTCTTTCTTTCCTTATTTATGTTTCTCCATACCTCTTCTTCCGTCTTTATACCTTAGCTCTTCATCCATCCATTTTTTTTGCTTCTTCTTTTTGCATCCCCATCTTATCTCTATCTCTTTTTTTTTGTTGCGTTTGTTATGTTATCGCTCAGTTCCTTCACCTTTTCGTTTATTTCTGTTTCTTCGTATTTTTCCTCCCTAAGTCTTGCTCTAAAATTTTCTTTTCCCCTTCCGTCCAAATATTCTTTACAATTTTTCTTCTAAACTCATTCACACTTCCTCTATCTTTCTCTCTTCCTTTTGTCTTCACTTCCAAAGGCATATGGTCCGACCCCATTCTTTCTCCCACCTTGAATTTCTCTATTTCATCCCATGCTTCTTCATTTACCATAACATAATCAATAACTGTCTCCCCTCTTGATACAATATACGTTTCTCATCTCCTGTGCAGTTCTCATTAAGTATGTCCCACCCTCTTTGTTCTACTAAACTAATCAGTACTCTCCCTTCTGCGTTTTCTGTTCCACCTTTTGTTGATCTTCCTTCTATTGTTTCTTGTTCTTCTTCTATCCATCGTCCTTTTCCCCCAATTCTTGCATTAAAATCCCCCCCAATCACTAAAGTTCCTTCTTCTTGCTCTTTTACTTGCTCTTCTATTATTCTCTTCGTTTCCTTCATACTTCTGCTGTACACTGTTACAATTCTCCATTTTCTCTGCTTACTTTTCACCGTTCTTTCCATATAGTCGCGTCAATGAAGTCTTTTTCTCGGAAGTCCTCAGAAACAGCTCCGATTTTGATGTTTTTTTTTAATATTTTCTTTTTTTATATTATTTATAATTAGAAACCTTTTGGAGCGGGGACATAACTATTAATACTATTTAAACAATATGTATGATATTTACCTAAAAAAAATTGTTTTGCGTTTTTTTTTAACAAACTCCAAAAAGGAAGAAAGTTATCAATTCGGTTGTATGTTTTTTTTTAATGCTTGTTACCTCAGAACATTTTATATATTTATATTTCATTTATGTTCACCGATTTCTTCGTCAATTGTGGACCGATTTACAAAATCCTTCTTTTATTTGAAAGGGTATACTCTTCAGGTGGTTCCGTTATCAAAAAATTAGCATCTGACCAGGGAATCCCATGGAAATCGAGAAAAATACTCAAATTTTCGCTCCCTTTTATTAACCGACTTTATGTATGTTCACCGATTTATTCGTCAATTGTGGGCCGATTTTCAAAATTCTTCTTTTATTTGAAATTGTATACTCTTGAGGTGGCTCCATTGTCAAAAAGTTAGGATCTGATCAGGAACTCCCATGGAAATCGAGGAAAATTCTCAAATTTTTCCTTCCTTCAAGTATTGATGAACAATTGTTAATTATTTTATTTATAAATGTCTAAAATAAATAATCCACAATTCATGATAATTTTATAATTTACTTCGTATATTATTTGTAGAATAAGTATTGAAAAACTAATTTTTTATATAAATATAATAAATAGTGTTTAAACAATATAAATAATTATTTCCCCACTTCAAAAGGTTTCTGATTTTGAATAATATATAAAAAAAAATCATTAAAATCGGAGCTGTTTTTGAGGACTTCCGAAGATTGCCTGTTTTATGTATTTATTGACGCGACTAATAATCCCTCTTTCTTCTTTTGCTTCAGTTCCATTTTCTCCTTCCAGTCCCTCTTTCACCCCCATTATTATCCCACTGTTAGCTCTCCCTTTCTTGCTGTCCCTCTCTGCATATTGACACTTCGACTTAAACTCTTTCGGCATTCTCTTTTCCAATTTTTCCCACCCCTTTTTTCTACCCACGTTTCTACCATTCCCACTACGTCAAATACTCCCAAAATTAATTGTCTTTGTTTTTTATTCCCGCTACGTTCCAGAATACTATTCTTATTTGCTCCTTTTCTCCTTTATTCCTCTCCGCATTCGTTTTCCCTTTTCTGCTCTGTCGTCTTTTTCTTGTGCTCTTATGCAAAAATTTTTTGTATCTAACTCCCCCTTTTCTTCGTCCCACCTAAGCCCTTTTCCCTCTATCCATATCTTTTTATAACCCACTTTCACCCGCTGTCCTTTTTGTCGCTCTTCTTTGGCTATTGCTCTTAATTCCTTATGTATATCTCTTTCCTTCTTTGTCAGATCATCTTCTATGTATACCCTTTCCTTTTTTTTCTCTTAGTTTTCTTTTATTTTCCATAACTTTCCTCTTTTCCCCCCAGCTCCCAAGTTCCGCCAGAATCATTTTTCCTCCATTTATTTTATGCATCTCTCTCACAGTCACTTCTACCTCTAATTCAACCTTCATCCATTTTTCCAGTTTCTTCTTGCTCTCGCATTCCTCTTCGTCCAATCCCGTTACTACAAGATTCCTTTTTCTCACTTTTTTTTCCTGCTCTTCCATTTTCTCCTCCAATTTTTTCATTTTTTCTTTTAGTTCCATCTTTTCTCTTTCCCATTTTACTTCCTTTTCACGCATCATAATTTTCAACTGTTCCAGTTCCCGGCTCATCTTCCGATTCTCTTCCTTCTTCTCTTTTTCTTTTGTAATCTTCTTCTCTCTCGCTCTCACTACCATTTTTTTTTCATTCTATTTCTTTTTCACTTTTTCACCCTTTTTTATCCGCTTATCTTATCGAGCGCCGCAAATGCATATTTTATTTTTTATATTTGTCCGAGGGGTAAACCGCGAGGTATTTTGGTGCACAAGTACAGGGTATTAGTAGGCATTAGTTGGGTATTAGGAGGTAGTAATAGGTATTAGTGGGTTATTAGTGGGTATTACTTGGTTATTAGTAGGTATTGCAGGGGTATTACTCAGGTATTATTGGGTATTTATTCTGAAATAATACACAAGGTAAGGGGTCTGCGCATGCGTTCTTGTTTTATCGTCCTAATCTCCGGAGCTGCTGCCATCTAGTGTTTAGTGGTGTTTCAAACCAAAGGTGCCGTCGGCCGTCACAGTGTGTTTAAAAATGGTGAAATGGTGAAACAAAAATAAATAATTAATAATTTAAAATATTTGACCAAGTTAAGGGTACAGTTTCTGAAATTCCAGAATAATGTTGGACAGCTCGGAGAATATTAGTTCAATTCCTTTGAATGCATCTCAAAATGAAGATTTGTTTCGAGATTTGTTCTCGAGAGCGGAAAATGCATTGGAATATTTTGAAAAAAAAAAATGCTGATACTGTGGAAAAAGATCAAAATAATATCCGGCTCAAAAAAAGCTTTAAGAAAATTGCAAAGTTGAAAATAAAAATGTGGATATTAGCATTCCTTCAACTAGTTCATTTAGCGAGTCGTCGATGGATAATTCAAAATTCTCGCATGCTACTGCTACTAATAAATCTACTAGCGTTTGTCGTGATCGCAATTTATCGGAGGAAAATAAAATATTAACAAAAAGTAAAGTGGAGAGCTTGGATATAGAATTAAGTATTTATTTTATTAATTTTGTACCTTGTTTATTTTGAGTGAATATTTTAATTTTTATTTTGCTTTTTGTACTTACTCGTTAGTTTATTCGTTTGAAATTTGTTTTTTAGGTAATCAATGTTGAAATAAATAAACCAATTGGTTTCTTTACTTAGTACTCATTGCTTTAGGAAATCCACTCCCTTGTTCTGGTTCAATTTGAAGAATAAAATGAGCTATTATAAGTAATAAATATCTGGGTATTACTCCAAAATAACCCAGGTATTAGTAGGTATTACTATAAAAATACGGGGTATTACTGGGTATATATTTAAAATACCCAGGTATTAGTGGGTATTACTAATAAATACCCAGGTATTAGATGTATTTCTTGAAAATTTCTCGGTATTACTGGGTATTTCTCCATAAATAAGTGTAATACCCGTTATGGGGAATTAGTGTACAAAATGTTTCTTCGCGGTTTACCCCTCATGTTTGTCCATACAAGTATCGAATCAACAGATAGACCAAATAGCATTCATTTCGTGGTTCGTGTTGCATGCTGCTGGTGGGAGGCTGCAGCGCTATTCCGAGTTAACTTGAACTTGGTTTGGACAAACCTTAAAGAAAACTAGGAAACTAAAAAGGACTAGTACAATTCTACCCGATTCCGATTCGAGCAGTTGAGCCGAGCGGACGTGTTTTGCGGCGCTCGAAAAGATAAGCGGGTGAAAAAGTGAAAAAAAGTGGTAGTGAGAGCGAGAGAGAATAAGATTACGAAAAAAAGAGAAGAAGGACGAGAATCAGAAGAGCCCTTTAGCAAAGGTAAGAAGTTTCAAAGATTAGCGGTTAAAAAGGCAATGGATGAGAAAATAAAAGAGATTGTGAAAAAAAAATTGCAGGATGTAGAGGAGATAAATTAAGAGAATCGGAAGATGAGCAGGGAACTGGAACAGTTGAAAATTATGATGCGTGAAAAGGAAGAAAAATGGGAAAGAGAAAAGATGGAACTAAAAGAAAAAATGAAAAAATTGGAAGAGAGAACCAATTAAAATTATTTCGAAACAGTTAGAAAATATAAAAAAATACTAAAAGGCATAATATAATCAAGGGCAATATTATCTAAAACCAATCTTGACATTGATCCATTTAAAATGTAACCTTTACTTAAAATGAAACAGGAAATAAGAATAAAATAGTAATTTATTGTAAACTTATAATTAATAAAAAATTTATAAATTATAATAGGTGTGTACATACTCGTATATTGATTGCTTCATTATTTAGTGATTTATTTTCTGCTAAAAATATTAAGTTAAGTTAATGTTTGATAATAATAAATAAATACAAACCTGGGACTCTCTTAGTTCTTCTCGCGATCCCCAGCGGTAGCTAGGGCAATTCCAATATACTGAGTTATTTCCAACTCATTGTTAGTCAACTTGAAGTTAGTCTTAACTGCTTCTAAAAAATAAAACTTAACGTAACATAACTTATTCGAAGCATCAATAAATAATATTATATATACGGCAAGAACTACAAGATTTTAGTTAGGATGTTCTCTTACCCATAACCACTTCATAGTATAATTTCCTTCGAGAAAAGTCCATTTTTCGACCTTGTCCGGAATATAGAACGGCCTCATGGGGGATGCTAGCCATAATTATATAAATGGTTTTGTCAGTATTCTCCTTACTCAGTAAGTAGAAAATATAGCTAAAAATATAAAAAGTAATAGTACAAAAAATAACATAAATAACTACTACTACCGAGAAGATGTCCGGGCGTACTTTCTATACACTGACAACAAACTTGTTTATCGCTTCAAGAACATAAAAAGACTGAGAAAGGGTCGCAGGTACTCGGCAAAAGCTACAAGGTCACAAGAAACTGACGGCTTTGTCGCATATCGAACGGATGTTTTTACCCTAATCAGTATTCACTATAATAATTAAACTACAGTATTGGGGCTGGCCACAACACAACGGGGGTGGCTTGGCTGGAAGCCGCCAGCATCTAGGAGCGGCTACCCGGCGTACAGAGGCCCCAAGTACTTGGTGTCGCTAGAACCTTTGAGGCGGCTTTTTGACCCGGGGGCAATGTTTCGGCGCTTATAGCGTGGAATAATGGCCATTCAGGGTTGGTTTGTTGGTTGATTCTAATTGGTACCATTAGGGGTTCAATGTCATGAAATTTAGGAATCCGAGAAATTGCCGATTTTATCAGTAGTGGCAGATCGCAAAAATATTTTATCATAAAAGAAATGGTTAAAAACTAACTTTATTTATCAATATGATAAAAAATAGTTCTATGAATTTATTCCAATTATAAATCATCGAGTACTGCAATGAACATTACAAAAGACTAAAAACACAAAACTTGAAGAAAATGAGTCCCAGCTGAAGAAAAATGTTGGCATAATACAATATTGGCTGAATCTCGTAAAAAACAATATACTAAAACCGACAAAAAAAATATATTGGACCCATATTGTGTTACAATATTGTAAAAGAAGATGTGGGGCCAATGTAGACAATTTCATTAATGGCTAAAAGAAGTATGTTTATATTGGGACAATGTTGGTTTACAATATTGTAAAAACCAATATTGTACCAATATCGGTGATACGTCGAAATAACAATGGAAATTAATCGATAATGGGCCAATATAAAAACAAGCTTTGCCCAATGTAATGTGACAAAGAAGGAAAGAGATATACAGAAGGAATTAAGAGCGATAGCCGAAGAAGAGCGACAAAAAGGAAGGGTGAAAGTGGGTTATAAAAAGATAGAGGGAAAAGGGCTTAGGTGGGAAGAAGAAAAGGGGGAGTTAGATACAGAAAATTTTTGAATAAGAGCACAAGAAAAAGACGACACGGCAGAAAAGAGAAAACGAATTCGGAGAGGAATAAAGGAGAAAAGGACCAAATAAGAATAGTATTCTGGAACGTAGCGGGAATAAAAAACAAATAGAATGAATTTTGGGAGCATTTGAGAGAATTTGACGTAGAATGGTAGAAACGTGGGTGGAACAAAATGGGTGGGAAAAATTGGAAAAGACAATGCCGAAAGAGTTTAAGTGGAAATGTCAATATGCAGAGAGGGAAAGCAAGAAAGAGAGAGCTAAAGGTGGGATAATAATGGGGGTGAAACAGGGACTGGAAGGAGAAAATGGAACTGAAGCAAAAGAAGAAAGAGAGATTATGGAAAGAACGGTGAAAATTAAACAGAGAAAATGGAGAATTGTAACAGTGTACAGCAGAAGTATGAAGGAAACGAAGAAAACAATAGAAGAGCGAGTAAAAGAGCAAGAAGAAAGAACTTTGGTGATTGGGGGGGATTTTAATGCAAGAATTGGGTGAAAAGGAAGACGGATAGAAGAGGATCAAGAAACAATAGAAGGAAGATCAACAAAAGATGGAACAGAAAACGAAGAAGGGAGAGTCCTGATTAGCTTAGTAGAAGAAAGAGGGTGGGACATACTTAATGGGAACTGCACAGGAGATGAGAAAGGGGATTACACGTATATTGGATCAAGAGGGGAGACAGTTATTGACTATGTTATAGTAAATAAAAAAGCATAGGATGACATAGAGAATTTCAAGGTGGGAGAAAGAATGGAGTCGGACCATATACCTTTGGAAGTGAAGACAAAAGGAAGAGAGAAAGATAGAGGAAGTGTGAATGAGTTAGAGCAAGACTTAGGGAGACAAAATACGAAGAAACAGAAATCAATGAAAAGGTGAATGAACTGAGCGATAACATAAGAAACGCAACAGAAAAAAAAGAGATAGAGATAAGAGAGAAGATGGGGCTGTGGAAGAACGAGTGGTGGGATAAAGAATGCAGGGAAAAGAAGCGGGAAGCAAGAAGGAAACTAAGAAATTGGAAAAATGAAAAAGCAACCAAGGAAGAGTACAAGAGAGTACGCAAGAGGTACAATTTAGTATGCAAAGAGAAGAAGAGCTAGGGATACCTGTATTACCGAGCTAAAGGTAAACATGTGGTAGAGAGGTTAAGTAGCGAAAAATAGAGAAATAGAAGGTGATATAAAGAAAAAATTAGAGAAGATATTGAGAAAAGCGAGAAGAGGTATTAGAGAAAGGTAGGAAAAAAGAATTGGACAGGGAAGAGGAGATATAGTCAGGAAAAAGAATAAATCGGCGAAGCCGGAAGATAACGACATCTAGGAGGCGCCACAGGAAGCGGATGGACAAAGACGATAGAAACCGCTCGCTCAGTCAGGGAAGCCAGGACTCTTACCTGAAGGAAAGGAAAAGAAAGAGAAAAGGGGAGGGTAGAACAGAAAAACAAGAAGAGGAGGAAGAGAAATTTTTTCAAAAAAGTAAAAAGACGGCGAGGTCTCTTGGAGTAAAGAAAACACAGAAGACATCAGAGACAGAGAAGGAAACGGACACAGAGATAGAGAAAAAATATTGGAGCTGTTGCAAGAGTTGAAGGAGGAGATGAAAGAAATAAGACGAGAAAACAAGGAACTCAAGAGTGAGATAGATAGGCAAAGAGAATAATTTAAAGAGAAGGAGAAAAGATGGGAAGGAGAGAGAGACTGGTGGAAGGAGAGAGTGGAAAAGCTGGAAGAGAGAATGAAAATCGAAGAGAGAAGAAAGAGGAAGAACAACATCGTGATAACAGGATGGGACGGGGAAAGAAAAAGTCATGTAAAAAAAGAGGATGTAGAGAAGTTTTTGAAGGAAAATGTAGAGGATAGTAAAGTAAAAAATTGTTACAGCATTAACAAGGATCAAGTATTGGTGGAGATGGAGGGATGGGGTGAGAAGGAAAGAATAATGAAGCAAAAAGGAAAATTGAGGGAGAAGAGGGAAACAAGGGGATATACATAGACAACGACCTCACAAAGAAAGAAAGAGATTTACAGAAGAAACTAAGAAGTATGGAGAAGGAAAAAAGGGAAGAAGGGAAAGAAGTAAGAGTGGGATAGAGGAAATTAATAGTGGCAATGGAGATGGAATAAAAAGAGAGAGAGACTAGAGGTTTTCCAATAAAGTAAAAAGGACAATAAAAAGGAGAAAAAAAAAGAAAGAAGGAAGTATAAGGGAAACTAAGGAAGGAAGGGGGAAATCAAAGAAGGTAACGAGAAAAACAGGGGTGAGGGCACTATTTTGGAATGTAGCGGGACTAGGGAAAAAAGAAGAAGATTTTTGGGACTATGTGAAGGAGTTCGATATTGTTGGATTAACAGAAACATGGTCAGAAAGCTGGGAAAAAATAGAAAAACTGTTACCAAAGGAGTTCAAGTGGGAATGGCAAGGGGCGAGAAGGGAAAAGAAAAAAGGAAGAGCAGCAGGGGGAATAATAACAAGGGTATAAAAAGGAATAAAAGAGAATACTAAAAAGAAGGGAGAAACGTTAAAATAGACAGCAAATGGTGGAAAATAGTGACAGTGTACAGCAAAGAGATGAAAGAAACAATAAGCACGATAGAAGAAACATTAAAAGACAACAGGGAAGAATGTCTACTTCTGGGAGGGGATTTTAACGGGAGAATTGGGGAAAGAGGAGCCAGGGATTGGGAAGAAGAGAGAGGAGAGGGAAAAAAAAAATCCAAAGACAAGAAAGAAAACGCGGAAGGGATGTTGATGGAATGGATAGAAGAGAAAGGATGGGAAATGCTGAATGGAAATAAACAAGGGGACGAAGAAGGAGAATGGACCTACATAGGCGGTAGAGGAGAGACGGTGATAGACTACGGAATAGTAAACAAAGAAGCATGGGAAGAAGTCGAAGAATTCAGAATAGGGGAAAGAGTAGAGTCAGACCATCTGCCTATAGAGATAAGTATAGGAAGGAGGAGAGAGAAGAAAGGAGAAGAAGAAAAAATAGAGGAAATGCGGAAGGTGATAATTAAAGTATAGGACGAGGAAGGGGTGGAAGAGTATAAGAGAAGACTGGAAAAAGCAAGATTTAAAGAACAAGAAAGAATTGGTGGAAATATTGGAAAAAAGCAGCGACAAAAAGATAAATAACAGTAAGAGGTGGAGGAACAAAAAGAAAGAATAAATGGTGGGACAAAGAATGTGAGCAACGTAAAAAGGAAGAAGCAATAAAAGAACTAAGAAAGTGGAGAAAGACTAAAGGGAACAGAAGTGGCTTTTTAGAAGCGAAAAGAAGATACAGAGAGACATGCAGGGAGAAGAAGAGGCAGAAGAAGGAGAGAGAGGAGGAAGAGATAAAAGCAATAAAAACAGAGAAGGAGGTATGGAACTATATTAATAGAGAGAGAAAGAAAAATGAAAATGGGAGCGAGGAGATAACGATGAATGAGTGGGAGGAGTACTGCATGAGGCTGCTGGAGGGAGAAAAGGAAAAAAAGAAAACGGAAATAGAGACGAAGAGAAACCGAGTAGAACCTGATGATGTATGGGACGAGAAGAGTGCTAGAGAGGCTGGTGGAGGTAATGAATGGGGTGTGGAGAGGAGAAGGATCCCCGGTAGGGTGGAGAGAGGGGATAATTTACCCCAATTTACAAAAAAGGGCAGAAAAATTAAGTAGAAAATTACCTAGGGATAACTCTCCTAAACACAAGGTACAAGTTGTATGCATCAATTCTGAATGAAAGAATGAGCAGAGAGATAGAGGAAAAGGGAGCATCACCAGACAGCCAAGCAGGATTTAGAGAGGGGAGGGGAACTATGGATAATGTATACATCCTGGACCATTTGACGAAGAGTGAGTTAAAGAAGAAAGGGGGGAGGGTGTATGCATTATTCGTAGACTTCAAGGCGGCTTTTGACAAGGTGGACAGAGAGAGGATGTTTGAGTGCCTGAGGGAGAAAGGGGTAAATGAATGGCTGGTAAGAAAGGTGGAGGAGATATATGAGAAGACAAAAAGTAAAGTGAAGGTAGGGAAGAGGGAAAGTGAATGGTTTGTGACAACAAAGGGAGTGAGGCAAGGTTGCCCGCTCAGCCCCTTGTTGTTCACGATGTATGTGGCAGATATGGACGGAATGTTAGAGAGAGCACAAGCGGGGGGGTGTGTGGTAGGTAGAAAAAAAGTGTGGAGCCTGGCGTTTGCGGATGATGTGGTAATGGTGGCAAAGAGTGAAAGAGAAATGAAGGAAATGATAAAGAGTTTAGGAAAATATGTGAAGAAGAAAAGACTAGAAGTGAATATAGAGAAAACAAAAATGCTGGTGTTCAATAAGAGAAAGAGGAAGAACGAAGAGAGTGATTGGAGGTGGGAGGGAGAAGTAATCGAACAAGTAAAAGAATTCAAATGCTTGGGGTATGTGTTCAATGAAAGAGCCACAGATAAGGCACATATTAGAGAACTGGCAAGAAAAGCGAACAAGGTGATAGTATGTGTATGGGGAATAGGAGAGAGAAGGTGGGGAGGCGATTTTAAGAGGAAAATGATGATGTTTGAAAGTCTTATTGAAAGCGTGTTGTTGTACGGAGCAGAGATCTGGGGATGGAAAGATCAAGAGGAGATAGAGAGGGTGCAAGAGAAATATCTGAGGTGGGTGCTAGGGGTGGAGAGAGAAACGCCAGGGTACATAGTGAGAGAAGAATGCAAGAGGAATAGGTTGAGGGTGAAAGCGGGAAAAAGAACGGTCAAGTTCGAAGACAGGATGGAAGGGAGGAAAGAATGTAGGATACTAAAGGAGTGCTGGAGAGAAAAAAAGAAGAATTTAGAGGAGTATGATAGGGAGAATTACTACAGGAGGAATGGGTATGCAAGCAAAGAAATAGGGAAACTGAGAGAAAGAGGCGTGTGGATGAATGTAGAACTAAGTGAAAGAGATAGACAAAAAAGGATACGGATAGACAAAAGAGGAGAGAAAGAATTAGAGAATCCAGATACAACGGGAAGTACGGAAGATGCATGATCGAGGAAGTACCGAAGTATTTGGGGAGCGAGAGCGAGAAAGAAAGAAAGATGATGGCGAGGTTTAGGTGCGGAAATAAAGAGAGGGAAAATAGGTATTGGGCAGAAGATGGAGGAAGAATGTGTAGAATGTGCTATGAGGAAAGAGAGACGATTGAGCATATGTGGAACGAGTGCAGTGAGATGAAACAAAGAGAGAGGAAAGAAAGAGAGGAAATACTGAATGTAGATGGAAGGGAAATTAAATGGATGAAAGAGGTATGGAAGAGGAGGGAGAAGGGAGAAGGGGAAAAGGGAGGGGAGAAGAAATAGAGAAGTTTATTTAGTTTTTTTTTATTATTATAATTGTTAAGTTTACTTGTATATGTATAAGAATCAGAAAGCCCGTAGGGCAAATAAAGATTTATTGTTGTATATTGAGAAGAAGAGCTAAAGATGAAGGGTATAAAGACGGAAGAAGAGGTATGGAGATACATAAATAAGGAAAGAAAGAAAAAGAGAGAGAGAGAGAGTGAGTGATGGAATTACCATGGAGGAATGGAGAGAGTACTTCAGTGAGCTGCTGGGGGGTGATGAAAACAGACAAGAAAATAAAAAAAGAAATAAAAAAGATAACAAGAGAAGAACTAGAGCAACAACTAAGAAAACTGAATAGAAAAAAGGCACCGGGGAGGGATGGTGCGTGGATATATGGAACGGAAAGGGAAGTTGACAGGTTGTAGAGATAATGAATGGGGTGTGGAAGGGAGAGGGATTCCCCCAAGAGTGGAAGGAGGGAACAATATGCCCCATATATAAGAAAGGAGAAAAGGATACAGTCAGTAATTATAGGGGGATCACTCTCCTAAATACAGCATATAAGGTATACGCGATGATTGTGGAAGAGAGGCTGATGAAGGAAATGAATGAGAAGGGGGTGTTACCAGACGGACAGGCCGAATTTAGGAGAGGTAGAGGGACCATGGATAATGTATATATCTTGAATCACATAGCAGGAAATGAGATAAAAAAAGGGGTGGCAAGATATATAATGTGGAAAGAGATTTATTGTGGGAATGCTTGAGAAAGAGAGAGATAAATGAGCATCTGGTAACAAAAATAGAAGCCATATATGAAAAGACGATAAGTAGAGTGAGAGTGGATGGAAAGGTGAGTGAATGTTTCAAAACTTATAAGGGATTTTTATTGGAGATATAGAGGAGATGTTCAGGAAGGGTTGTGGTGGGCAAAGAAAAAGTGTGGTCTTTAGCATATGCGGATGATTTGGTGGTGCTAGCGAGAGAAGAGAAAGGTATGAGAGAAATGATAGGAAACATGGAGACATATATGAGGAGGAAAAAGTTGACGGTTAATGTAGAGAAATCCAAGATGATGGTGTTCAAAAAAGGGGGTGGTAGGAGAAAAGTAAATAAGTGGAGATGGGAGAAAGAGAAAATTGAAGAAGTGAAAGAATTTAAATACACTTACGAAACAAATTAACGCATCACTTCTGATTTATTTGATATCACAAAATTGAGTTCTTGTTTTATAGAAAATTGTATATCTATCGAAAAAGCTTATCAATTATGGTGTTTTAATCCCAATAGTTTTCCCATGGTTTATCCTCAATAACAATAAAAACGCACTTAACATTATTTTCACTTGAGTACAGGTTCTCAGTAATTGGTTTTTAAAACACATAAAATACAAAATAAAGAAGTATGAATGTTAAAAGACGTCAGAATCGCAATTTAAGAGGCTGTGCGTGTAGCGACTCTTGCAGAAGAAGGTAACAGTCAGCGTTGCATTGCTCAACGTCTTGGTATTAACCAATCTACTGTCTCCCGGGTAAAAAATCGGTATCCAGAAACTCAGGTATATTCCAAACCAAGGCAAGGAAAAAGGCAATCTACAAATGCGTGTGTATAGACGGCCAGGTAAGCGTTATGCCCCTGCAATATTGTTTCCACTGTTATTTTTGGCGGAGGCTCTGTTATGGTCTGGGGGTATCACTTTGGAGGCTCGCACAGAATTGGTGGTAATACCCAGAGGCAGCATCACGGCAGCATCTTATAGTGAGAACATTTTAGAACCTCATGTAATGCCTTTTGTGCCGTTTGGAGGAGATAATTTCATTTTTATGCCTGATAATGTTAAACCAGACACTGCTCGAATTATGCGAGGGTCTCTTGCAGAAGTCAATGTACGCACGATGCAATGGCCAGCCAGAAGTCCCGATCTTAACTCAATTGAATACTTCCGGGACAACATAGGGAGGCAGCTTAAAACCCTTCATCGTCCTCCTGTTAACCAACAGAAGCTTTGTCAAGGACTTCAAGAAATTGGTATTGATGGTATTGACCAGGCTGAAATTAGAACCTTAATGTCCAGTATGGGTCCTCGCTGCGAAGCAGTAATTCGTGCCAGAGGAGAAAATAATAAATACTTTTTTTAACACCATCTTAAGTTTTGTTCCAATGGGTCTGATTTTTTTTCTTTTGCAATGTTATTGATTTTTGTTTTTTTTTTTACTTTTCCTTAGATGATAAATGTTCAGTTACACCTAGAACATATCAAATATTTGGTCCAAATAACAAAATAAGGATGTATTTTACTTTAAACTAAAATTGTAAAAGTGATGCGTTAATTTCTTTCGCTAGTGTATTTAGGTTATGTGATGAATGAAAGAAACACAAAGAGAGACACCGGGGTATATAGTGATGGAGGGAACAAAGAGAGATGGAATAAGAATAGAAGCAGGAAAAATAGCAATAAGATTTGAGGAGAGAGTTATAGAGAGAGGAGAGTGCAGAATTTTGCAAGAGTGTTTGAAAGAAAAAAGGAAAGAAATAGGAAAGGGGATATGGAAAAAGAGGGAGGCATATTTCGAAAGAAACGGGTATGCAGGCGCGGAGATAGAAAGAATGCGAGAGAGAGGCAGAGTAATGACAGATGAATTAGTGTAGAAAAATAGAGATGTCCAAGTCCAGGAAAGAAGAACGAGAATTAGGGAGTCTAGCTACAATGGAAAGTATGAAAAAATAATAACGGAAGAAAGGCCAAAGTACCTAGGAAGAGAGAGTAGAAAAGAGAGAGTGATAATGGCAAGATTTAGATGTGGAAATGAGGAGAGATAGACTAAATATTGGAATGTGGAGAAAAAAAGGAGACGATAGAGCATTTGTTGAAGGAATGCGTAGAATTGAGAGGGAGAGAAACTCATTTCTCCTGGTCCATTTGGATGTGTAATTTTTTTCCGTGGTAGTGAACTTTTTAGAACACCAGATCTGCATATTGTCCATCAATCTCCGGCACACAGGTACCTCACCTTAGATAGATAGCTTCACCAGTTTCAATATTCTTGCTTTCCCTCTCAGGATCGAATATGCATGCACGCTTGCAAAGCTCAAAGGTGGAATAAGATTAGCTGACTTAACCTCACTCATCATGTACACCAAAATTGTCAAATTGTATTATTGTTTGCTATTTTTCTAAAGAACTAAATTGTTAACCTGTTGAAATCATTGTAAATTGTCAGTTGTAATTTATTTCTCAAGATGCTGCTAATTTGTCAAATTGAATCGTTACCAACCTAACACAAAGCCACTGTAAAAACCTACTCCCACTCGGGAGCCAGGTGTCGAGAAGATGACAGGGACTTTCTGGGGTAGTTTTCTAAAATTTGCTTGTTTCTTTGTATTAACAAAGTTTGTAATTGTCGTTGTTATCAAATACATTGATAAATCCCTAATCCTCCAACGCTGCGCACCTTGCATTCAATGTCTGGGTAGGTTCGGTTTGAATTTCCCGCCACTGTTGTCTTTTCAAAAAAAGAACAAAATGTAGGTCTGCTCTTCTGTCTTTGTTTCTAGACGATCACGATTCAATGGCCTTTTAATTTTCAAATTTGACGTTTGGTCAAGTCATTGACATTTCATTTGACGTTTAATTTCAAATTGTTGGCGCGAAGAGCTTAGGCTCATCACACCACTGAAACTTGTTAATCGCAGTACGAAATCACAAAAACTCAAATCCACAACATGATTAAATCTAATAAACATTTAAACCCATGATTTTTGTGTTATCAATTTACCCCCCACGCCCGATAGCTCTCGTCATGTATCCAAAGAACCTAGTGTTGTTTTGTTTGGGTAAGTTTGAATCTCCCGCCACTGCTTTGTCTTGTCAAAACGTAGGATTCCTTTTTTACTTTCATTGTCTGACGGTAATTGGCCAACCTTTATAAATGTCGCGGTTTGTTACTAATTTTCGAATTTGACGTTTGATGACTTCATATTCAAAAAGTGGCGGTACTGTAAGGGGGGGGGGGGGGTATCACGATATCAATAACAGCCCAACTAAGAATTTATGAAACACATTTCAAACGAAAGAAAGACCTACGACGAGTATGAATTTTCACGACAGGTGCAATAAATGTCACTTTTTACTCTTGTTGCATAAATGCATAATATTATTGTTAAATTTAATATCGATTGAGTGTAGTCTAAATATACCAGTGCCATCTATGCTCAGGAAGCAGCTATTAAATAAATCAATAACTTTTCATACAGTTTGTGCCAAACACCTGTAATGACGACTACTGATGGTTCATCTGCAGTTTTGTTGATGGCTCTTGTGTGAACATATAGTCAAACAACAAACTTACTTATTAATGTATTTATTTATGTATTATGATCGCGTTATCGCCACTCGAGTATTTTGCTTTTCCATAAACTCCGGTTCTTCCTCCTCATCACTGATTTGTTTGATGTGTGACTGTGTTTTGTACTCTTCCTGTCTGGCACTGTCTTCAGCTTCTGTGACGTGAAGATCGTAATCCTTGCGTTCGATATTCCTAAAATTATAAATATTAAGTTTTCAATTTGGCCTAGTTCACATTCTCCTCTACCCGTCAAACTGCTCCACTTCATGCATTACAGCAAGTTCCAGCCAAGTGCCGTGAAGAGTGTATAAGTACCGAAACACGGCAGCAAAAGTCACCGCCACGTAAATATCTTCATTCCACAACAGCGAAGGTACAACAGTCGGCACTACGAACGACAGCAGCGGGGCCAAAATCAAATAATACTTTCTTTGGAATGTAACCACCGCATCGTTCTCCAAATCGCTTAGATCGATCAATTTACTTCTCGAGAAGAAGTCCGGGTGCTTATCTTCCACCAACCAACTTATGTGTGAGAATAAATTGCCCCGGGTTGAGTTGTATGGGTCTGCACTTGAATTGGTGAACTTGTGATGAACACGATGGTCTCTTGCCCATTTAAAAATGTCGTTCTGGAAGGCCACGGTTTGACCACAGCAAAGAAGAACGCGAAGTGGCAGCGTGGCCTTGTAACTGCGATGGGACCAAAGCTGATGCGCCCCTGAAGTAATTCCTTGTTCGGACAGGACGGCCAGCAGGAGTACTAAAATAACAATAACATCAACGTGTTTTTAAATATAATGACAGAAAGTTACCCCAAACCAAAGTCTGCCAGCATATCTGAAAAGTGATAAAATAGTACAATCCCCACAATGCAAGAATGTGACTCAACGAAAGGAAAAAGACATTTGTCCACACAATGGAACTTGCACCCATAATTTCGACCAATTTCTTCGACTTTTAAACTCGCTTTAGTGAACTGATTTTAAGTGAACCACTTTTATAGTTTCATTGGATTTGAATAACAAATGATACGACAATTGTTTCGAAAGTGGGTGTCGGAACTATTCACTATTCGATAGATGCAGATTTTGCAACAAAACTTCCTTGAAGTCACTGGGTCGAAAACCCATTCTTGATCTTCTAATTTCTAAAATTATACAAAGTATGTCGGTGCGAGGCCTGGTGGATCTGATGAGACCAGAAGAATTGAGTCGGTTCTGTATAGTTTTTTCCCTTAGTGCTTTTCTTATGTCTTCCGGCCACGTCCTTCTTGGATTCCCTCTTGTTCTTAAACACTGTTCACTATCTTGTCTTCTCGGATAACATTTTTTCAAATATTTCTGAATTATTTTGTTCCACCCTCACATAACTACAACTATATGACCATGTAATAACTATACAGGGTAATTCACAAAGTACAGTAGATATTTAAACCTCAAATTATATGGCCCGTAGTTTTGACGTATTGAAAAACGTTCAATGTAAAGTTGAAAAATTACTGGCAACCAGCGATGCACTCAAAACATTTTGATAGTCGGTGGATTTATTTTGGGCAAAAAACTTACTACCTAGGATAGAAACTATTGTAAACATCTCGGTCTTTACTGATGAACCCTTTCCGACTGACAAAGGTCAACGTACCGTTTATAAAAATTGTTCGAAATGACAAATTTCTCAGATGCATACCCCACTATATTTCGGTCTTAATGGCATAAACAAGATGTTTCATGTGGCCCCACACGAAAAAATTACTTATTCCGAACCACCTTTCGTGTAAAGTTCGTACCACCGGTTTCACGTAATATGATAATAGACATGATCAGATCGATTACTATTTGAAAATAAAGACATTTTAAAATATTTAGTGTGCACCGTCAACAGTCAAAGTAAAACTGAAAGTAATTAATTGGACATAGGTTGTCCGCAAATATTATTTAATTTCTTTTATTCCTGAGGTTGCTACAATTATCCCGAATCCATGTTATGCGAATTTTCGTTTATTTTTCTGTTGATAGTAAGTTTCTCCGCTTATTTCTAATGTATTTACATCTTTTTATATATATTTTTTATATTTTACAAAATGTATAGGTGGAAAAAAAATCGCCCAACGTGGGGCTCGAACCCACGACCCTGAGATTAAGAGTCTCATGCTCTACCGACTGAGCTAGCCGGGCTACTTGCCCCGCCAGTGATCTAATCCCAACAGCAACCAGGGGTGCCAAAAATTGTCTTTCAAAAAATAAAATTGAAATGTGTGAAATTCTTGGATTTAGAAATTCCATCATATTTTAGCTTGCACTGTATTTTTTTTTAGTTTTATTTCCAAGTAATATTTCCTATTGTGATAACCGTCTTTTACGTTCTTATTGAACATGAAGAAGAAATGTAATGTCAACGACGTCGACAAAACGTCAAATCCGAAAATTTGAAATAAAAAAAAATCCCAGTCCTTCAAGGAGAAAAACAAAACGAAAGCCCTACGTTGTGTTTTCTCTTTGACAAGACAAAATATTGGGGGTAAATTGAATAGAACCTACTCCAGGTTTTTTGGATACATGACGTGTGCAATCAGGGTCATGGCGTAAATGGATAACACCAGATTGTGCTTGTTTATTGGCGCGTTAAAAATTTTGTTGATTTAACTTTTGAAATTGCTTACTTCGATTAACAAGTTCTAGTGACTTTGTTTGTTTGGTTAGCAAGGGTTTGCAGTCAATTAATTTCATTTAAAATTTGCAATAACTTCATCAGTTGAACAATTTAGTTCTCCCGAATATAGATATCGTATTCTACATAATGCACACATTTCCGCACTACTTATGGTGTACATTTCATATACGAACAGAAAAACAAAAACGTTTACAAATTACATTGATTTTTAAATCGAACACCCTCAACTTTAAACAAAATGAAAAACTCGTGTTGCAAATGAAATCAGATTTAAGAAATTTTAACAAAATCACCGCATGTTGGATAGGCAATACGCATTTTTCCCTGGTGTATTACAGGTTCCGTACTTCAACGGATGATTAAAAAATGGTCAAATTTAGAATCTCTCAGTATTTACGTTCGTGTTCTAGACAAAATTGAAAGATACTCTCTCATCGTTCTTGTTTTCTGTTTTTACTGCATTTCCATAAAAAATCTTTTCTTCTTTTCTGGGCATTCATTTGGTCCATATGCCACAATCAAGTAATATTTTTCAATCTCTTTTCTTTCATGTATATATGTATTTTATTAGTCATTTTCTTATTTACCAGTTTTTATTTATAACATAGGTATTCCTGTTTCTTTTGTTGTCTATACAGTGTATGTCCCACTTTTATGTTATTTTGTTATGTTGTTATTTCTTTAACTTTCATTTAACTTTGTTTCTAATATTTCTTTTATTCTTTTTGAATATTTCGTTTTCCCTGTCCCATTTCCAGTCCTTGCTATCAACGGTAAGACCCTATATTTGCTAAATTTTTTCTACCTCTTTTCATCCGCTAGTCGACGGTGAGATTTTAAGCGACACGACACATGTCCGCTCAAATAACTACCAAAATAAACGCTTCGAAACGGCAAACGGTGTAAGACTTCCCCCGTCCCCAGGGGAGCCCGGAGCCCACCCCAAAGGGGTTCCTTGGTAGAGGGAGGCCCCCTTGGTAAATGACGGCCCCTTTGGTAAAGGATGCCCTTGTACGGGGCAACGACAACAACAGAGAAATCCGGCAACCAAAATTTGTCGTACCGGGCACTAAAAATGAAAATCAACTCTTAAGGAGTAAACTCCGAAAGGCCCATATTTACCAATGCTCTATAAACGGCTAAATAACTATTCCATCAATTGGATTTACGGAACCCATAAGAATATTTGGTATTCACTCAAACCATTGGAAACCCGGCAACCCTGCCTTTTTTCTCTAAATGACAGAACTTTCAGATGTTCGCACAATTTTATCGATGTCGATTCCACAACCAAGAAGTCTGAGCTCCACAATTAATATTAATTAATTAATAAGCAAAACACAGGTTTAAAATTTGTTACTGAATTATGTACGTTATTGCTGGTACTCTTGAAAATCCACGAATGTCATAAAAATCTTCTACTGCAGCTAATTGTTCTTCACTGTTCATTGGCATTGAAATGAGGTGACCACTTCACTGTGCAATTAAACGTGTCAATCTGAGGATAATTCTAGACTATTTATTATTTAGCGTATTTGTAACACATATTACATTATATAGATTTCAGCTTTCTGCTCTCCTTCTGCATATAAACTTTAACTATGCTTAATCTCACTCCTCCGTGCGCGCAATATGGTTAAACGTTTTTCTTCACGTATTAATATACAAAGTATGGAATAAAATTTATTATATGTTTATTTTTCTGTGTTAACAATTTTCCTCGGACAGGTCAATTTTTATTTGTAAATCTCCATCTTTTGACATAAATTGCACCTTCCTTCTTATTCTCAAGGGGCGCGGTTCTTACCCCACTGCACTGAAGCTTGAGCTTATTGTGCCCCACTTAGTTGCTTTACTCCCTAAGGCCTGTGCTGTTAATGAACTTCAGCACAAGCTCTATAGGCATATGTTTAATGTTTTATGCTTTATGAGACTTCCTTCACCACTCTGCGCGTCTCTCTCTCTACTTCGACACTTTTCAAAGATTTTAGCGCAGCCTGACTATCGGTCCTAATATGTATCCATCCGCCTGTTTGCACAACCCCTCCTCACTAGTTCCCTGAAACAAATGTCAATTGCAGTAATTTCTGCCTATAACACGGTTGTCCAGGAAGCCAGGTTAATACTCATGTCATCTCCTGGTACTTCTTCAGCCACCCCAGATGGATCCATTGTTAGTATCGACCCTCTCCTCCTTTCCCGGTATGAATACATCGAAGGGTTTTACGAAACTTGTTACGTACCAAAAATTGGTTTGATACCGCCCCATATCTAGCTCGATGGGGATGGGCTGGGTCTATTGTTATTTATGCTATATCTTTATTACTTTTTTTTACTTAAATGGACGCCACCAGTTTTTACCGCAGAAGAGGACGGTTACGAAATTATTAGACTTTAGTTGAAGAATTGAATTTAAATCAACATAAATTAGTAATTATAAATTACACAAATTAAATGGAATAGTCAGTCAAGTTTCCTTCATCAGCAAAATTCAGTTACAAAAAACAAAGATTAAATCAAATAAGAATTCACTCATAAAACTAAGATCGTAAATTAATAGACCGAATGGAATTTAAAGACGTCGAATTATAGCTATAATTCGAGGCAAGTATAGTGCAAACTACTTCAACATCAACGACGATTCGACAATCTAATTAGTTTTATGTTACACGATAGAGACGATAGAGTTGATGCTAAGTTACATTATTGCTATAAATTATTAAGATTATTTTTACTCTAAATTATGACTTTAAATTATGGCTTTAAATTATTACTTTGAATTATACCACAAAAACGAAAAAGAGACAAGAAATACGAGATAAGAAACAAAAACACAAGGTGTCTTATCTGACCTTGGAACTCTGGTTTGGATGTCCTCCAGAAGGAGACGACGACGATTCTCCAGCCCCTGGCACAATTAAGTCCTCCTTAATCGTCCACGCTGGAACTTCCAAGGAATACCAACCTCGATGGCGTAGTTCCAATCCAGATGAATTAAGTGGGAAAGATTTTAGGGTACACTCCGAGCCAGCACCATAATGAAGAAGATTTCCCTTTAAGTACCCCGTTTAACGAACAGAAAGGCCCTTACCTCCAATGAGGGACCTGGACGACTTCCAAAAAGACACAAAATGTGGACGCACCACGTGGACGACTTATTCGGTGAATTTAATCCCCACAGATCGAAAATGATTCTGTCGATTTACAAATGTTTTCAACGAGACGAGAATCACTCACTTCGATGAAACGGATGAGTTAATCCCTTGCGGATAATTCAAATTTAATTGCAACTACCACCACGTTTCATCAACCACCGAATAATAATGTTTCTTTTTGACAGAAAACGCCTGCCGGAAGAAGGCCTTTCAAAATCTGCGCAGCAACGATTGACGTACCGCTGCTTGACAGGTGTGAGGTTATGAAGATGTAAACAAAAAAAGTTCTTCCTTATTTTCCGACAAAACACAAAGAAGTTTTAAGTGTAGGTATTACCCAGTCGAAGTTCCATTAATTTAGCCCCTTGGCGTTTTAGGCATTGGTAAAAGTGTTGCATACTTCCAGAACGAAAGATCGAACCAGATAACACCAGCACAGCGAAGAATGAAGAAGAAAAACGATAGCATTGAGACTAACAATTCGTAATGTCGAGCGCAATTACGGTTTACCTACAGTAGAAATTACTTCGAGCGAGAATAGAGTAAAAAGTACGAAGAAAACAACGGCTTAAACTCAAGAGCGTGGTACGCTGAATACCATCTCCCTTTTTTCGTAAAATGCTCTAGGATCCCCAAACAGCAATCCCTTCACAGCCGGGTGATCCAAACCCGAAACAATTTATCAAACAACCAAAAAAAAAAGTAACGAAATATGTAAGGTTAATGAAAAGATAAAATTATCTTCACAAACTGTAGCAGTGTAGCGTGTTTTCCAGACACCTGATGCCACCAAACTAACGAAGAGTATGTTACATTGGGATTAATGACCTTAGTGTAGAGATAGTGAACCATTTCTGGTTTTAATCCCCACTTCTTTCCCACCGTACCCCTACAGGCCCATAGCGCCCGAGTATCTATCTAACATTAGTCTCAATACTTGACTTCTTTCCCTATCCGCTTTCCCACTATGGTTTGATTACCACAGAAAAAAAATCAGTTTTATTATTATGACCTTGGGGCGTCAAGCGCGACCTTCAGGTTCTTACACCGATCCCCAACATTCCCAGAACTTACTTTCAGTTTTGATGACTGTTGTAGTTTTTCTTCTCCGTTTTCAGACGGATATTGCAATATTGCAGTTCTATTACAGTGTTGAATTCCCAACCACCGCTTCGTGAGGAAGAATTTTCTAGTAATGACCCCCTTCCCCCAGTGACCCTTATGCATTGGAAACGATTGCATTGATTTCACAAATCGTAATAAAAACCAAAAAACATCAAAGATTCCGTGGCTGTATTTAAAGATGACGGGTTACATTTTAATTTTTTTTTATTTAATTTTACCAGTGGCGACCGCAGCGCTAGTCTATCGGGCGCTCGGAGTACTATTTTATTACAATAATATAAATATTAATTCCATGTATTTGTAAGGCATATTAAATATAAATTTTAGCTTTCTGCAGTTCTTCTCCATATAAACTTTAACTATGCCAAATCTCAGACTCCTCCGTGCGCGCAGTAGGCTTAAAGAGGGGTACAAAGTTTTTTTTTCACGTATTAATATATAGATAAAATTACAAGATGAAAACGTTAAGCCAATTTTTTTGAAACACAGACAAGTGCCTTACGCACTGATACTTAAAGTCGAAGCAGAAATGAGTTGGGAATTATTGAACCAGTTACACATTCAAATTGGGGTACTCCAGTCGTTCCTGTTCTAAAATCGAATGGCGAAATTAGATTACTTATGTGATGATAAATATCCAATTCCGCCGATCGAAGACATATTTTGTAAATTGGGTGGTGGTAAATATTTCTGCACACTGGACATCTACCACGCATATTTACACATAGGCATAGATGAAGATAGTCAGATGCTCCATGTAATTACCACACACAAAGGTCAATTCAAGGTGAAAAGATTAATGTTTGGGGTCAAAATAGCTCCAAATATGTGGCAGATACTCTGGCAGATATTAATAGAGTAGTTCGATGATATTGCTATCCAGGAAGAAACAGCTGTGGGGCACAATAAGCTGAAGCTTCAGTGCAGCGGGGTCTGAACCGCGCCCCTTAAGAATAATAATAATAACAGCTGAGGAACTGTTAGAGAAAATATTAAAAGAAGACACATTGAACAACTTTTACCTTATGTGTGGATAAAGTAGAATGGACTAATTGGGAGAGAAGTGAACAAGATTCAAGAGATGAAGTAAGAAGAAATATTACAAGATAGGAGAAAAAATGAAAGTTGAAGAAAAAGTGTCGGTACCATCTTTACCACCTGTTGTAACAGTACGAAGATCACGGCGTTTAAGCAAAGCACCCGAGCGACTTCAAATTGTCGAAGGGGGTGCAAAGGGGGCCCCGAGCAGAAGGGGTGAAGTCACCTGAGCCCCGATCGTCGGGTGTTTTTTGGTGATGGTTAAGTAAGAGTCGAAACTAAGAAACGTTTTTTATTTCACACACCAGGGTGTACTGACCCTCAGGTGGCTTTCCTCTAGGTCGAGTTTTCGGACTTTTCCAGGCGTTGTCCTTCTGTTGGGGTTGACTGAGGGCGATAGGCATTCCGGGATGCTGGCCCGGAAGTGATAACCGACGTCGGTGACGGTGAATGGCGCGCGCGTGTGATCGGAACCGGTGGGGGGCTCGTGTCCAGATGACGAAATCTCCCCATGTAGACGAGGTCGATGGCAGGCGGATGCGAGTCGATTTCGACAAACCCTCGTTGCCTTATTTTCAACCCCGTGTTGTTGCCGTGGATGGTCCGGAGCCAGCGAAAGGTCGCTGGTTGGTAACGACGGCGTCGGGATGGTCGGAGGAGTCGTGCATACGGATGGCGGTGCCGTGAAGCCCGCTGGTGGCCGTGTGACCGTTATCGTTGATGTCACATCGGTACAAGCTAGAACCAGCTGGATTTCTGGTGTCTGTCCAGAGTGGACCAGGGATGTTCTCGTTTCAATTTCTTCGGGAACGTCACAGGGCTGCAGGATTGCTTGCGCTTGTTCTGGGACCGCTGTGAAAGCATCTGCGTCGGATTGTCTCGGCTCTGGAATATTGTCTTATCCGGGAAGACGATGCTAGGTGCTCCGGGAGGTCTTCAAAGTCGGCTAGCGGTGGCGGACTAGAGTCTTACTGGACCTACGGTTCCGCTTCTTATTTCTCCGCTTTCTGCGGGTGCCGCGGCCGACCTCTGGCTCGGCCACCATGGCATAGCGGAACCCCTGCCGTTGGTTGGAGCTGCCTTGGCGTAGGTACCGGTAAGGAACCTCCTCGTTGGGCGACAAATCCTCGTTGTAGAGGTCGCCTTCTTCGTCGTCGTCGTACTCTGGACTCGGTCCGTGAAAGCGGGAGTCGGCGGGACGAGTGGAGGTTGTGTAGTCTCTCCACGCGTCCATCAGGTCTAGGTCGCGTTCGCTGAATTCCATGTAGGGCTCCCCGTCGGTGTCGTACTGCAGGCGCTCCGGGTAGTCATAGCCTCCCCAGTGGCTCTCTGGAGCGTCCTTGGGGACCTCCTGGTCCTCGTCGCTGTACGGCGACTCGACCCGTTGTTGTTGCCTGTCCCGTTCCTCCATGATCTCCTGGTCGTACAAGCCGTCATCCGCCCTTCTCAGAACGTCCCAGGGGTAGAACTCCATGTCTCGTCTCAGACTCTCCGGGATGTCATTGATGAAACGGAGGGCGAGGGCGACGTCGATAAATGACTCGGGGTACTCCCCCAAGTACAGGCGTGGAGGTGGGTCGGCTGGTGTGGATGGTGTTTGTTGTTTTTCTGGGTGCTGTGGCTGACATCTCCACGGAAGGGTGGTTGAGCCAGAGCGGAAATGGGCAAGTCTTAGCAGCCATGCTAAGATTGCCGCACGTTGGGCGCCATGTGTCGAAGGGGGTGCAAAGGGGGCCCCGAGCAGAAGGGGTGAAGTCCCCTGAGCCCCAATCGTCGGGTGTTTTTGGTGATGGTTAAGTAAGAGTCGAAACTAAGAAACGTTTTCTATTTCACACACCTGACCTGATCTGACCTTCGAGGGGCAAATAACCACCTTAAATAGTTTTACAATGTACCGCTAGAATTACCGTTGGATGGGTACACCGTTTTGCGGTCAGTTTTGTCCCTTACAACTAAATTTAGAAGTACAGAAAAAACTTACTATATACAATAAACACCGAAAATATTAATATAGCGGTAAAAACCGATTCAAAATGAGCTCCGGTAACAAAATGAAGTAAAGAAGAAATGTAACGGGGGGAAAACTGTTACATATTTATGGATGTAAACAGTTGACAGAAAGAAATCAATAAAGAATAAAACTGACATTGAATCTGAGGTTTATAATAAGCGATTGCAAGCTATTTCTAATACATAAAAAAACAGTATTTTGATGACCGCTTGATCTCAGTTGATTTGCAGCCTCCTACATCGCCGGACCTTCCCGAATTATTTTTTCTTTGTCTATATAAAAAATACTGTTTTTAGGAATCATCTGAATGACATGAATAAATTGAAGAATGCAATTACAGAAGTTTGTCAGGCCATTCCAGCAAAATGTTTAGTAAATGTTTTTGAAACGAGTTCGACTTTGCTTCGAACATAACGGAGGACATTTTGAGTTTTTTTGTAAACAAGAAAATAGACAGTAGCAGTATGTGAATTGGTTTATCTCAACTAAAATAAAAAGTTTAATTTCAACGTTTCTAACATATAGGTAACGTGATGAACATTTTTCTTAATTTTGAAAGGGCTCTTTGATTTTTTCCAACTTTAACTGTAAACCATAGTGTTCAGATATGTGTAAAAAGACAATGCGGTTTTGAAAATCTAAAACACAAAAATTGTAACAATTTAACATCATCAATCCTTTTGAGCAAACTTGAGTGAACGTTTCCACGTTAATCCGCACTAATCCTAGTCCATTAAAAACGACCTTCTTTTGTGATCTTTCTATGACCAAAACAACAACCTTCTTCATGTTTTCATCTTTAATTTCGTACCAAAGTGAGCGATATGTGGCGTTCCCCACGTCCGCTGACTGCAAAAATGACAAACCCTTTAAAAAAATCTAAAACGTTTGAAACCACTCACACTTTCTGATATTACTTCGGCCGTTAAAGTGTATATTGCTATTTCTATGACCTGCATTGTAAAATAAGTCAAACATTTTATTTTGTTCATAAGACCAAACTCCCTGAAATGGAATAATTAAATTAAACCGAATTAATACTAACGGTATACGGTTGGGACGCAATAAAGAGCTGCATGCAGGACGTCGCAATGGCGACAAGAAACTGAGTGAGAAATACGCCACCAAACATTTTATTTATTTCCTGGCAATACCGCATGAGGAAGTTCTGGTGGTCCACTAATCTTTTTAATCCGTCTCTTGTATTTCTATCCGAGGTGTTTAAATTCACTGTTTCAAACTCACTGGCCAACAGCCTAAACTGAATACTGACAGGCACTGAAATAGAGTAATACGTGGTGTCAACTCCCCAAATACTTGCCATAATTGCTGGAGTCACCAAGTTAAAACTGCAAAGTAGGAAGTAGTACCATCCATCTGGCACGTAGAAAAATACGGGTAGTTGCCCTGTTATCACTGGTTGCATTAGAAAGCTGGTAACGACACACAAACTGTACGTCAGATACAATTTTATTATTAATATTGCCGTTTTCAGAGACTTTGAGCAACTGTCACACACTGCTCGTTCGGCGTCCTCAATTTTCCAGAATTTCGACCTTTCGGTCAGAAGTCGTTTAAGCGTGGGTCTGTATTGATACAATATCATATATTTACTCATCATCTGAAAAATATTCGCTGGCGCCGAGTTACACTATAAATTGCTTCTCGTACGTGAAGATACAAGACGATCGTCAGAATACTCTCAATAGCGACGTAAATGTTTCCGCTATAAGACAACAAGATCTGAACGGCTGCCAGCACGGCGATGAGGGCAAAGAACGAAAAACTGCACCAAAAAAACAGTTCCGCAAACTTGGAATCGGTGTCGGGGTGCAGACCCCCGAACGAAATCCATCGTAAAGGATAAAAAGTCAAACGTTGCCAACTGTCCAACATCTTTTCACGAACTGGAATCTTTCGTTAAACTTTCAAGGAAGGTGTTGAATAAAAATCGGGAGGGATGTGCTCCTTTTAAAACGCTCTGATTTCTATTATTCATTTTATAGGAAGATATCATTAGGGTGTGTTTCGGGGCTGAACCGCTACCTCGGAACTCCCTTTAAATCGAGGACTCATTTATAATTTATGAATACATTGCAACATGCAAGGAAATTGACGTGATGCCATAAATACAAAATGAGTTAGCTCGTTAATTATATTATTATCCGGAAAAGGTGACCGAATGCCAAAATTACCCCAAAAGGGCATTGAAAGTAGTAAGTAAATAAATTTATAACGCACCATGAAGTAAAAAGACATTTAAGTACAAATGCTCTACTAATAATAATTATCACACTGTTTTGCATATTTTTCAATTGAATATATTATGTAAATGTTACACTGAAAGTAGATCGGTAAAAGTGCGAATAAGGTCTAATGCTTTGCAACGATATGGATTTAACACATCGCGTCTTCGCACAAACCGGAAATGGTGTATTGTGTGACTAGTGTCGAAAATCGCATCTTACACGCAAATACGAACTCTCGTTCGCACCTTCTGTTGACATTATGGACTTTCATGCCGTCAAATGTCGCATGTAATTTGGCACTTTCGGACAGGGAATCAATAGCGAAAATGTCAGTTTCGGTAATAGGCGTAGGAAAAATAATATTTTCTCTTTAATTAGCGGTTTGCTGGTGTTTTTTCATTTTCATTGATTATTATTTAATCTTATTCTTCAGCATTTATACACTATCTTGCAATCATTCAGAACTCCTTAAGAATCGATTTCTAAAGCCCGGTAGGTACGACAAATTCATGGGTGGTAAAATCGAGCGTTAACTATTACGCGTTAACAAAAAGCGTTTAACTTTCTACACTGTGCCATGTATTGTTGATTGCCGCCGTTCTGTCGTTGCCGTAAGAAACCAGTTGAAGTGATGATGAAAAAAATCACGTATCTTCCGACGTTTACGTATCGTATTTCAGTTTTTTTTTTTAAAGCATTATGGTGCAAATGCTAACACCCTAAATTTAATTCCCCATATCAAAAGCATTACGGTGTTATGGAGACGAGAATAGGGTGTGAATTATTTGCACCACAATGGTTTTTTAATAAAAAAACTGACTTTACCACAAAACCTATTGTCACAGTATTTAATAATGACGATAGTATTGATATTAATAGTGAAGGAAATCAATATTCCTAATGTGTATACAGTGTGGAAATTAAGTAAGGAATAAATTCAGTAACTCCGATAGTAGTTGCACTAGAAATAGAACTTAAAAAGCATGTGATAGGGCTAATTATATCGCATCCGAGGAACGTATACATTTTTTTTCTCATTAGTTTTTTTGACAGTTATGACGTCATCAATATTTTTTTTAATAGCAACCTAAGTTTTTTATTTTACATTTGAATAGAGTTTTTTATTCTGTTTTCAGCGTTCTCAAATACTTAATAGGTTAGATAAGGAAAAATTTAATTAAAACGGCGCTAAAGTTCAAATTAGTAAAATTTCAAAAAATTAAGAAAACTGTCTAATATTATCGGAATTTAAGAAAAAACCATAGAGATACCAATACATTGTTGACAAGTTTTGAATTGGTACAAAATAATTGTGTCTGAACTGTTTTTCTCTATTAAATAATAAATGAACTTTTAAATAATAATATCTGGTTGCAACAGAATGGTGCCCCAACACACTAAGCCCGGTGCGACGTTTGGTGTTCCCAAGAAGATGGAAGAAGAGGTCCAATAGAATGGCAGGCTAGGTCCCCAGATCGAACCCCATTAGATTTTTTTCTATGGGGGCACTTAAAAAGCAAGGTGTGTCAAAACCGTGGCAACAATTTGGATGATCTTGAAGGAAGAATTCGACATGAGTGCAGTTTAATAACTCTCCAAATAGTCGGAGAGCTAGTGAACATTTCGCGTCATTACTCGAAGTATGTTGATGACGTCATAACTGTCAAAAAAAAGTGATGAAAAAAAAATTGTATACGTTCGTCGGATGCGCTATAATTAGCACTACCACATGCTTTTAAAGTTTTATTTCTAGCACAAGTACTAACGGAGTTACTGAATTTAATCATTACTTAATTTCTACACTGTATGTGTAATCTAATATATCGCGTGTCCCAACTAAAATTTGTACCACCCAACAAATCCAATTTCGAAAGACTCACAAGCAAACGCTCGAACAGGTCAATTTTGTTATCAAGGGGGACAAAATTGTACCACACTTCCATGTCTTAGATCTCACCCCTTGAGCCAGGGGAGCCACCCCCTTAAAAAATTTAAATGGCATGGGGGTCGTGTGATGCATTATTTTAAAGCTTATTCAATTCTCTATCCAAACCTGCATTTATCGATTCCTTTTTACAAAAAAAAAAGCATGAATTTCATATCTTCCAAATCTATATAAAATACTCAACTAAAATTTGTACCCCCCAACAATTCCAATTCGGAAAGACTAAGAAGAAAACGCTCGAACTGGTCAATTTTGTTATCAAGGGGGACCAAATTGTACCAAACTTTGAACTCGTAGATCTCACCCTTTTAGCCAGGGGAACCACCCCTATAAAAAATTTAAATGGCATGAGGGGTCGTATGATACATCATTTTAAAGCTTATTCAATTCTCTATCCAGATCTACTTTTATCGATTTGTTTCTACAAAAAAAAGCATGAATTTGTTATTTTTCAAATCGAGAGTATTTTATGTAGATTTTGAAAATAACAAATTCTTATGCTCTTTTTTGTAAAAACAAATCTATAAAAGTAGTTTTGGATAGAGAATTGAATAAGCTTTAAAATGATGTATCACACGACCCCCCATGCTATTTAAATTTTTAAAGGGGGTGGCTCCCCTGGCTAAAGGGGTGAGATCCAAGACATGAAAGTTTGGTACAATTTCGTCCCCCTTGATAACAAAATTGACCTGTTCGAGCGCTTTCTTCTGAGTCTTTCGGAATTGGAATTGTTGAGGGGTACAAATTTTAGTTGGGACACCCTGTAGAAAAATCTCGTGTCACGGTGTTTGTGGTCGAATTCCTCCGCAACGGCTCGACCGACTTTTATGATTTTTTTTGTATATTTGGCAGGTATGATAATAGGTGCTAAACTATTTTTCACATGGACATGGGGGCCCAAAGGGGTCCCCTGGGATGGACCGATTTCTTTAACTCGGCCGATTTTTATGATTTTTTTGTATATTTGGTAGGTATGAGAATAGGTGGTAAAGTATTTTTCACATAAAATTCCGAAATTCGACAAGTTCCACCCTCAAAGGGCGACTGAATATTTTACAGATTTTCTTCATGAAGCACATCCACCATTTTTCACTGTTTCTTCAATATTCCCCTATAGATGTCCTGGAGTCTTTATATGTTTAAATGAGACAATATAATTATGAAGAGGGCTCCGAAATTCGACAACTTAAACCCTCAAAGGGCGACTGAATATTTTACAGATTCTCTTCAAGTGGCGCATCCACCATCTTTCACCGTTTCTTTAATCTTTCCCCATAGATGTCCTGGTGTCTTTATAGGTGCAAATATGACATTGTGACTATGAAAGCAGTTCCGAAATTCGACAAATTACACCTTCAAAGGCCCACTGCATATATATCAGATTTTCTTTTAGTGGCGCATCCACCTTTTTTCACCGTTTCTTCAACATTCCCCCATAGATGTCCTGGTGTCTTTACACTTTCAAATGTGACATTGTGATTATGAAGAGAGCTCCGAAGTTTGACAAATCACACCCTCAAAGGGCGACTGAATATTTTGCAGATTTTCTTCAAGTGGCGCATCCACCATTTTTTATCGTTTCTTCAACACTCCCCCATAGATGTCCTGGTGTCTTTATATTTTCAAATGTGACATTGTGATTATGAAAACAGTTACGAAATTCGACAAATTACACCTTCAAAGACCCACTGAATATTTCACAGATTTTCTTCATGTGGCACATCCACCATTTTTCACCGTTTCTTCAATATTCCCCCATAGATGTCCTGGTGTCTTCATATGTTCAACTGTGACATTGTGATTATGAAGAGAGCTCCGAAGTTTGACAAATCACACCCTCAAAGGGCGACTGATTATTTTACAGATTTTCTTCAAGTGGCGCATCCACCTTTTTTCACCGTTTCTTCAATTTTCCCCCATGGATGTCCTGGTGTCTTTATATGTTCAAATGTGACATTGTGATTATGAAAACAGTTCCGAAATTCGACAAATTACACCTTCAAAGACCCACTGAATATTTTATAGATTTTCTTCATATGGCACATCCACCATTTTTCACCGTTTCTTTAACATTCCCCCATAGATGTCCTGGTGTCTTTATATTTTCAAATGCGACATTTTGATTATGAAAACCGTTACGAAATTCGACAAATTACACCTTCAAGGACCCACTGAATATTTTACAGATTTTCTTCATGTGGCACATCCACCATTTTTCACCGTTTTTTCAATATTTCCCCATAGATGTCCTGGTGTCTTCATATGTTTAAATGTGACTATATAATTATGAAGAGAGCTCCGAAATTCGGCAAATTAAACCCTCAAAGGACGACTGAATATTTTACAGATTTTCTTTAAGTGGCGCATCCACCATTTTTCACCGTTTCTTCAATCTTTCACCATAGATGTCCTGGTGTCTTTATATGTTTAAATGTGACAATATTATTATGAAGAGAGCTCCGAATTTCGACAAATTAAACCCTCAAAGGACGACTGAATATTTTACAGATTTTCTTCAAGTGGCGCATCCACCATTTTTCACAATTTCTTTAATCTTCCCCCATAGATGTCCTGGTGTCTTTATATGTTCAAATGTGACATTGTGATTATGAAAACAGTTCCGAAATTCGACAAATTACACCTTCAAATAAACATTGAATATTTTACAGATTTTCTTCAAGTCGCGCATCCACCATTTTTCACCGTTTCTTCAACACTCCGCCATAGATGTCCTGGTGTCTTTATATTTTCAAATGTGACATTGTGATTATGAAAACAGTTACGAAATTCGACAAATTACACCTTCAAAGACCCACTGAATATTTTACAGATTTTCTTCATGTGGCACATCCACCATTTTTCACGGTTTCTTTAACATTCCCCCATAGATGTCCTGGTGTCTTTATATTTTCAAATGCGACATTTTGATTATGAAAACCGTTACGAAATTCGACAAATTACACCTTCAAGGACCCACTGAATATTTTACAGATTTTCTTCATGTGGCACATCCACCATTTTTCACCGTTTCTTCAATATTTCCCCATAGATGTTCTGGCGTCTTCATATGTTTAAATGTGACTATATAATCATGAAGAGAGCTCCGAAATTCGACAAATTAAACCCTCAAGGGACGACTGAATATTTTACAGATTTTCTTTAAGTGGCGCATCCACCATTTTTCACCGTTTCTTTAATCTTTCACCATAGATGTCCTGGTGTTTATATATGTTTAAATGTGACAATATTATCATGAAGAGAGCTCCGAAATTCGACAAATTAAAACCTCAAAGGACGACTGAATATTTTACAGATTTTCTTCAAGTGGCGCATCCACCATTTTTCACAATTTCTTTAATCTTCCCCCATAGATGTCCTGGTGTCTTTATATGTTCAAATGTGACATTGTGATTATGAAAACAGTTCCGAAATTCGACAAATTACACCTTCAAGGAAACATTGAATATTTTACAGATTTTCTTCAAGTGGCGCATCCACCATTTTTCACCGTTTCTTCAACACTCCGCCATAGATGTCCTGGTGTCTTTATATTTTCAAATGTGACATTGTGATTATGAAAACAGTTACGAAATTCGACAAATTACACCTTCAAAGACCCACTGAATATTTTACAGATTTTCTTCATGTGGCACATCCACCATTTTTCACGGTTTCTTTAACATTCCCCCATAGATGTCCTGGTGTCTTTATATTTTCAAATGCGACATTTTGATTATGAAAACCGTTACGAAATTCGACAAATTACACCTTCAAGGACCCACTGAATATTTTACAGATTTTCTTCATGTGGCACATCCACCATTTTTCACCGTTTCTTCAATATTTCCCCATAGATGTTCTGGCGTCTTCATATGTTTAAATGTGACTATATAATTATGAAGAGAGCTCCGAAATTCGACAAATTAAACCCTCAAAGGACGACTGAATATTTTACAGATTTTCTTTAAGTGGCGCATCCACCATTTTTCACCGTTTCTTCAATCTTTCACCATAGATGTCCTGGTGTTTTTATATGTTTAAATGTGACAATATTATCATGAAGAGAGCTCCGAAATTCGACAAATTAAAACCTCAAAGGACGACTGAATATTTTACAGATTTTCTTCAAGTGGCGCATCCACCATTTTTCACAATTTCTTTAATCTTCCCCCATAGATGTCCTGGTGTCTTTATATGTTCAAATGTGACATTGTGATTATGAAAACAGTTCCGAAATTCGACAAATTACACCTTCAAGGAAACATTGAATATTTTACAGATTTTCTTCAAGTGGCGCATCCACCATTTTTCACCGTTTCTTCAATCTTCCTCCATAGATGTCCTGGGGTTTTTATATGTTCAAATGTAACATTGTGATTATGAAAACAGTTCCAAAACTCAACAAATTACACCTTCAAAGGCCGACTGAATAATTTACAGATTTTTTTTATGTGACACCACCAGGATCCCTTCGTCCACCCGCACAGGTAACAAAATTTTTTTGATATTGTTTACGAGATACTATAATAATTCACGTCCTCCACTGCCAGACACCCTTAAAGTATTAAAAATTGTAAGTGTATTTACATAATTTTTTAAATCTGAGTTTAATATATGATATGTCACTTGGATAACTATTTTAAGGTGTTTCCCAAGCTGCCAGACAGTTTCCCTACCAGACATAGTTGAAGGTCAGCTGTAGGTACGAGCGCAAAGGAAAGGCAAATGTATGTAAAAACGTTTATGTAGAAATTATTTATAAATTAAAGATAGATGTTGGAATAATTTCTTCAACAATTTTTTTTTGTTTTTTTGGCAAAAATTTATTGAAATTTATTTCATAAAATGACGTAGGTCTGGCGTTCACGGGATCTTGGACTATTACATTTTAAGGTAATTATTATTTTGGTAGCACTTGGAGGCGTACACAGGGCGAAAAAAACGTTATAAAATGATAAGGAAATAACACTCACGTAATCAAAATTGTCATTCCTAACATTTCTTAGACAACTTATTTTTTGAAAAAAAAATAATTGACGCGGTTAGATATACATAATTATTTCAACTTTATTTTTCCGTTAAATTTTCTTATGGTTTGAAATAATACAAAAATATACTTTTTAAAAAAGCTTCAGATTTCTCGGTCGCGGTTTGGACCAGAGGACTTTTGCCATTCTCCACAATGGGAAATGGGCCGATTTTTGAAGCCAACTCCGTGAACTTGAGCCAGTCGATCTTGTCGATTCTTCTGAGCTCCGCTGCATATTAAAAAAGTTTGCGATATGGTAGACAAAGTCTTTGATGATGTCAAGGCCTAGCCGCAGCCCCAAAGTGGGTGGGCCCCTGTCTTTCGCAAAACCCTGTAGTTGCCGGCATTTCGCGTTGGTGACCCAGTTTCTCTCCATGGGTGGATCTTTCAAAAATTTCCATTAACACGATGGTTTGCGCATAGTCTCCATTGACGCGCGGTTTTCGCGAGGACTGCAGAATGGAACACCAATAGGCTTCAACGCGGTTGTTATTGAGTATGATTCAAAAAAGAAATAAATGTCATGCTCCAAAGACAACTAGAGGAAATACGAACATGGCTAGAAAATTGTCTTCCAAATGTGTCCAGGTAACATTTCCTACTGTGCATAATTTGTAGAATATGTATTTTGGCTCACCACTATATCTCTAAGGATAGTTTTTATTTTATCGCATAAGTTAACGTAACAAAATGGCCTATAAACATGAAGTTAGTTTATTCGTATGGTGTTGCCAATTCAAAAAAGTACTAGATATATAGTAAAAGTACGAGATATATTGGTGGTCCAATTCAGAAAGGGTCCAGTACACCCTACTTTCCCTTATCCTGATTGTCAACAAATTTATTTAAAAAATCCTATAAAGAAGTCACCAACATCAATTGGTCAAATTTGCACCAAGGAATCATGCAACCTAGTTAAAAAAAAATACTGTATATAATGACACTTTTTTATTATACTACATAAAATATACGTACATACTTAGTATCGATTTATGATTTCAACATGATATTTAAATCTTTAGCTTTGCCTCCTATCCTCCCCTATTAATTACTTCTATCGATTTCAACTCCCCCTGCATTTATTGAGTTTCCATTAATTATAATAAAAGTGTCACATATTCTGAAGCTAAAACAAAACAGACTAAGGAATAATTTAAATTCCCAACTTTGTAATTAGCTTTATGTGAATTAAACCCTGCACTGGTATTAATTTCACATTTATAATTATCCATTCCATGACTAAATAATTATCCTAGATACTTAAAACAAAATTTTAAACGTATTCGCCCAGTTTTGTAAAAGATTTGGTGAACTAAAAATGTGAGTGATATCAATCAAGAATATAAATACCAGCTTTTATTGTTGTAGGGGTTCTGATATCAAAGATCCGACATATTATTCCCTGAAATTGCTAAGCGTTTGTGGTTTGCATCCCAATTCTCAATCAAAGATTTTATACGCATATTTTTGTGTAAACTACTTCTGTTTTGTTTCAATTCTGACACTGGCAATAATTGGAGTCGCCACCACTTACGACAATAACATTTTCGAAGCCATTGAGAATCTGCAAACTGTGTTTTTATACATTCATGTAAGTACAAAGTAAATAGAAATTTCTCTACGTGTCTTTTAGCTTTTGGGAAAATACCCCACGATGTTCTTTAAGAGATCCACCTTGTCTCAACTCCTCGACAAACGATCCACGTTTTGGCGTCTCGATGAGGCGCCCGAGGCCGTTCGCTCAGAATGTGAAGAAATTCTTCTGACCACAACAAAATTTGTCCGAAATTTTATAATCGTGACGTTCTTAGTCATCATGAATTTTTTTCTACAACCGATATTAACGGGTGATCTTCCTGTTCGCGTCTACGTACCTCACGGATGGTTCCATTATATCAACTTGACATACTGGTACCTCATCCCGGTCATAATAGGCAGTATTTACGGTTCCGACCTCGTTTTTTGTTCAATTTGTGTACCCGTCATCATTCAGTTTAAACTCCTGGCTAGCAAATTCGAAACGCTTGAGATGAAAAGAATCCAAAAGGAAGAGTTGAAGAAAATGGTCGATCATCAAAATTTTCTCCTTGAGTAAGTTAACGACATATGCGATATTTTTGACATGGGTTTTTGTCAGGTACTGCCAAGAAATCAATGGCTACGCCAAAGCGATTTTTCTCAATCAAGTGATTGTGTCAACGGCCATCATATGCATGCAATTTTTCATCGTTTCACAGAAGTATGTACCAACAGTACTTAAGTGTTATCTTGACGCGTCTTTTAGAGAATTTTTGCTCCCAAATAAACTCAAATGCTTGGGTTACTGCCTGATGGAGATAATCGAAACGGTCATCTACTGCTTTAATGCAGAATTGGTTTCAGAATCTGTACGTAAATAATGTAGACTTGTTTTTGGTATGGAAATTGAAATTACATTTTATTAGGCTCCCTAACTATATAATTATACCAATTATTATTTATCAGCTTAAAATATTTGTTTTAGTCGGAAGCTGTTGGAGACGCTGCATACAACTCAAAATGGTACGAGAGCGACGTTGCCGAAACTCAAAAATGCTTGGTCTTGATAATCGCAAGATCGCAAAAGAAAATCATGTTTAGCGGTTACGGCTTAGTTAGGATCAATTTAAAAACTTTTACACAGGTAAGAGCTCCACGTAATGTGTACCTAATTATTTTATAAATTTCTTTTCAGATATTTAAAACAGCAATGTCGTTCTTCAGTTATCTCAACACGATGGTTTCTTTTGAACGAGATTAGTGTACGCCACAGGCACAGTAGCAAGATTGTGAAAAATATTTTAACCTCAACCTAAAATATGTTAATATATAAAAAGAATGTAATTTAAAAGTTTATATTTACATTTACAATAAACTGTAACTATTTACAAATAATTTTATTAATATCTTTTACCAATTCCGGTTGGTCAATCATCGTTTCATGATCACCCTCCACTGTCGTCACTTTTACCAGGTTTTCACAGATTTTTGACAACTGATAGTCTTCCTCCTCGTTGATCATAGGGCATTTGGCTTTAAATAGGTATACGTTCGATTTAATTTTTTGGCAACAGCTATAACTAATGATTGTTTTGATACGTTTATACATAGTAATAGCTCCTTGTTGGAACACTTCCTTTTCAGCTGCTACATTTGATGGAATTAACGTGAATCCCAAGTCAATTCTTTCTTGCAAATCCTGACATTTTATAAACTTTTCCTAAAAGAAAACTAATTCTATACATTGTCTAAACCGGTAATCAATTACGTGATGCTCTAAAAGGACGTCTACTTGTAGTAAGAAATTTAATATTTTGCAAATAACACCTGTTTGAAGTTCACCTTCTGTGGCATGTGGTAGCACGTCATGCGCAGAGGAAGTCAGGTACGCAGGCGTTCCTTCAATTAAGATTATTTTAATGAGGTAACCCTGAGTTTCTAAAATATTGGCTGTTTCTAGGGCTACAACTGCTCCATATGAGTAAGCAATTAGGAAAAGAAAACGCTCTTTCGACGAGTTGTTTTGAATGTGCTGCAATTTAACTTTTACGTTTGGAACTACAATAATTAATAAAAAGAACAACATGTTCAAGACGAATCCTTCTGGGCTCTTCAAGCAGCCCAACTCTGTCCCAGAGAAATTGCCAGCGGTGCGGGATGTCGAAACCTTTTGGAGGGGAATATATGAGGAGAGGAAACCGTTGCGTGAAGACACTCCAGCCCTTGCACAATTTGAGAACTTCGTAAGAAGTTCTCAATTAAGACCAGTGGTGTGCAATACGATACCCCGGAAGAGATTGGAGAGACCCTTAAGGAAATCAAAAATTTTGCCGCACCAGGCCCGGACGGAATTAGTACCTTTTGGTGGAAGAAATTCCGAAGTACGCATAAGCGTCTGGCCAAGGTATTTAATTCCTGGCTTAATGGTGAGCGGCCCATTCCGGAGTGGGTTGTCGAGGGGCGAACCGTTTTGATACCCAAAACTGGCGATTTGTCCCGGCCTCAAAACTACCGGCCAATAACTTGCCTAAATGCGTGTTATAAACTCTTTACCCGACTCCTGTACTCCCGAATATTCCAGGCTATTGACCCCGTGTATTCGAAAATTTTCGAACAGCGCGGCTGTAAGAGGGGCGTGGACGGCTGCAAGGAAAACCTGCTGATTGATAGGTGCGTCACACAGGATGCCGTCCAATATAAGCGCAACTTATCTATGGCCTGGATCGACTATCGTAAGGCATTTGACACATCTCATGAGTTGATTATTCACTTGCTCCAATGCCTTATGGTACCCGATCTACTGGTGGGATGCATAAAACAACTGATGTCACTCTGGAAGACGCGGTTCTCGATAACATCCCGACGGGACCGAGTTCAAACAGAGTTGATATCGTTCAGAAGAGGAGTATTCCAGGGAGATTCCTTGAGTCCTCTTCTGTTTTGCATCTCACTGCTGCCGCTGTCCGTAGCCTTGCGCGGTGCAAGGGGTTATAGCTGTGGCACACCTGGTGACCGGAAGCATAAGATCACGCACATGTTCTATATGGACGATTTGAAGATGTATGCTTCCGGCAAGCGAGAACTGACGCAGTCATTGCGAATAGTGCAGAAGTACACAGATGCTATTGGCATGGAGTTTGGTTGGGATAAATGCGCTCAGGTTCATCTCAAAAGAGGACGATGCGAGTATTTCGACGAAGATGCTCAACTCATCGACGGAAGCGTTCTGAGACATCTGAACGTCGGAGAGACTTACAAGTACTTGGGTGTGAAACAAACCCACATTCAAGCGTCACACAAAGTAAAAGAGTCTCTCCGCGGCAAGTACAAAAATCTACTCCGACGGGTTTGGTCTTCGGAACTGTCGGGGAAGAACAAGATTTTTGCGACAAACATGCTTGCCGTTCCGATCCTGCTCTACTCGTTTGGAGCAGTTAAATGGTTGGTAGATGAGTTGAAGCAGATTGATCGAGATACTCGCAAAGTGATGCATTTACAGCGAAGTCTGCATCCAAAGTCGTCCGTTCCGAGGCTATATCTCCCAAATGTATGCCTTTTGGATAAGCCAAGGTTTTCAATGTTCTTGAAGAAAACACTATGCATTGACTTATCCATATGCCTTCTCATGAGCATATCTTGCTCAGAGATTCTGACGTGGGCTGTAAGACGGAGCAAATTGAGCTCGGTAATAGAATGTGGCCGAGCTCGCTCAACGTCAAAGTCAAGACCGAGTTCATCTGCTGCTCTTTGTGCCGCCCTAAACAAAAATGCCCCGACTCCCCGCCTCTCGTGATCCCCGACAAGAAGCAACAAGGGATCCGAACTTTGGATGATCTTACAGGCTATACCCAAGATTACCCTGTTATGAAGACACTCCAAACTCAAAAGTCCTCGGCCTCCCTGGTTTCGTGGAAGATATAACCTCGGAACGGACGATTTTGGATGCAAACTGCGCTGTAGATGCATCATTTTTCGAGTATCCCGATCAATCTGCTTCAACTCATCCACTAACCATTTAACTGCTCCAAATGAATAGAGCAGGATCGGAACGGCAAGCATATTTGTGGCAAAAATCTTGTTCTTCCCCGAAAGCTCTGACGACCAGATTCGTCGGAGTAGATTTTTGTACTTGCCGCAGAGAGACTTTTTTACCTGGTGTGACGCTTGGATGTGGCACTGCTCCACACCCAAGTACTTGTAAGTCTCTCCGGCGTTCAGATGTCTCAGAACGCTTCCGTCAATGAGTTGAGCATCTTCATCGAAATACTCGCATCGTCCTCTTTTGAGATGAACCTGAGCACATTTGTCCCAACCGAACTCCATGCCAATAGCATCTGTGTACTCCTGCACTATGCGCAATGACTGCGTCAGTTCTTGCTTTCCGGAAGCATATACTTTTAAATCATCCATGTAAAACAAGTGCGTGATCTTATGCTTCCGGTTACCGGGTGTACCACAGCTATAACCCTTTGCACCGCGCAAGGCTACGGACAGCGGCAACAGTGAGATGCAAAACAGAAGAGGACTCAAGGAATCTCCCTGGAATACTCCTCTTCTGAATGATATCAACTCTGTCTGAACTCGGTCCCGTCGGGATGTTATCGAGAACCGAGTCTTCCAGAGTGACATCAGTTGTTTGATGCATCTCACCAGTGTATCGGGTATCGCAAGACATTCGAGCAAGTGAATAATCAGCTCGTGAGATGTTGTGTCGAATGCCTTACGATAATCGATCCAAGCCATAGATAGGTTGCGCTTATATTGGACGGCATCCTGCGTGACGCACCTATCGATCAGCAGGTTTTCCTTGCAGCCGTCCACGCCCCTTTTACAGCCTCGCTGTTCGAAAATTTTCGAATACACCGGGTTAATGGCGTGGAATATTCGGTAGTACAGGAGTCTGGTGAAAATCTTGTAGCACGCATTTAGGCAAGTTATTGGCCGGTAGTTCTGAGGCTGAGACAAATCACCCGTTTTAGGTAGTAAAACGGTTCGCCCCTCGACAACCCACTCCGGAATGGGCCGCTCACCATTAAGCCAGGAATTAAATACCTTGGCCAGACGCTTGTGCGTGCTTCGGAATTTCTTCCACCAAAAGGTATTAATTCCGTCCGGGCCTGGTGCGGCAAAATTTTTGATTCCCTTAAGGGTCTCGCCAATTTCTTCCGGGGTTATCGGATTGCACACCACTGGTCTTAATTGAGATCTTCTTACGAAGTTCTCAAATTGTGCAAGGGCTGGAGTGTCTTCACGCAACGGTTTCGATCCCTCGTATATTTCCCTCCAGAAGACTTCGACCTCCTGCACCGCCGGCAATTTCTCTGGGATAGAGTTTGCCCGCTGGAAGAGCCTCGAAGGATTTGTCTTGAACTTGTTGTTCTCGACCAACCTTCGCCTACTCCTTACCAGGGACTTTCTTGCAGCCACAAGACTGCGAACTCTATCCATGCAGTGCTGCTTCTCAACAGCAAGCACCGCTGCATTCAGTGTATGATGGGTCCGGCGAAAAAGACGCGCGATGCGCCGGATTTTTGGTGTGAAGGGTTTCATCTTTTTGATGAATTCCATCACACACTGAATTCGAGAAATATCCTGCCTAGCGGTTTCTATCTTCTTGTCTATCTTTTCAAGGCGACATTCGAATTTCCTCTCAGCCTCAGTGCTCTCACCACGTGGGGCCGAAGAAGAAAGCCTCGTCGCCTCTCGATAGACCATTTCGTTCAGGAGCAGGATGTCTGGATCCTCAGGGAGGTTCCTATCGAGTGATTCGTCCGCTGCAACTACATCGCTGGCTTTGGGTGGTGGAATTTTGTGGAGAGACTTTCTGTTCGGAGGCATCTCCAAAATTACCGGAACAGCGTGGCGGATCTCCGGCTCGTCCGGCTGAACCTCCACCAACTGCTCCGGTGCTCTCTCGTATTGAATGCGACGAAGATAGGCCACATAGTCGCGGAGTTTTTGTGGCGCGAAAAAGTGATGCTCGGGGTGTTTCTCACCCCACAGAGCATGCATCCTTGCCATGTAACCCCTTCGCCGCGGCTCTCTCGTCTCGTAGCAGTCGAGCAAGTCATTTCTTAGTGTGTTGGTCCACTCAAAGCGTCCATGGGCATTGCCAGAGTCGTCAACGGGTGAATCGTTTTCCGAGACCCCACCACCTTCACCTTAATCCCAATCCGACTGGGACCGGTCGTGGAGGTCTTTCCCTGCTGAGGTAGGAACAACAGTCTAGGATTCCAATTGGCTGTTAGCCAAAAGGAACCCCGGCCGGTATTGAGGTCAAGATGGCTTGACCTCCCAGGTGCGCCAAGAGCTACCGGTCCGATTTGCACCTTTAGCTCAGCAAGGTGGTGGCGCTACTCACCAGGACCAAAGATGTTATGTGGCCTGCCTGCCTTTCACTTCTATATTTTTTTTTTTTTTCGTATTGCCCTATACCTCACTTCTATTATTATTATTATTATTATTATTATTAATTTTATTAAAGAAACATACTCCAAAAAGGTCATATTTCCCTGTACGTGATACTCAAAATGTAGACAGTATTTCATCTTTTAAGTTTGGGCAACAAAACAGCACCGTTTTCCTACCCCTGTCGCAATTGTCAGAAAAAAGTCACAATTGCCAGAAAAAAGTCAGAATTGCCAGCAAAAAGTCGGAATTGCCAGAAAAAAGTCGGAATTGCCAGAAAAAAGTCAGAATTGCCAGAAAAAAGTCAGAAGTGCCAGAAAAAAGTCGGAATTGCCAGAAAAAAAGTCGGAATTGGTAGAAAGAAATTGTTGCCAGTTATTTTTCCATTCATGTCCGTTCAGCGCCTTCGTATTGTACGGACAGCCACTTCTGTAAATGTTTCAGAACCTTGTAATTTTTTAAGCCAAGTCGGTCACCTCCATGAACTTGAAGCTGAAAACAATACTCAGATTCATTTAAGAACAAATACACATTCAGGAACAAATTCTTAGAATTCAAAATTTTGAAATTTTTGAATTAACCCAAAGTATGATAGAATCTGCGTCTATAGCATTTCTGTAAGGCTACATTCTATGAACAATTCAAGTAAGAGTAATTTGTAAAGCTTATCTGAATAATTTACCAAGAGATGCTGGCAATAATTTTCTGATGGCCGTCATATATATACAAGATATACCATAGATACCCCCCACTTATGTTTACTTGTTTGATAAATCAAATTTTTGTAGGTATGAAAAATTGTAAAATAAGTACCTGTAGGATGCAGCCCACGAATAACTGTTACATACCTAATTAAGGAATGCGTTGTTTACTTCAGAGTTTTTTCTTTGCAAGGAAGAAAAGCACAAACATTAGATTGTAGACACTCTCTTAGAAAGATTGTTCGAAAGTTTGACATTGTGCGGTAACGGTCAAATGTTAAAATTTAAATTGCGGCGCAAAACCGCCGGGTAAGTAGCGCCCCCTGTACAATAATTTTCTTCAAAAAAATCAATGCAATTTTGAAGAATGGTACAGGCCGGTTTAAAGAGAAAATTTATCAAGAAGGTCGTGCCCAACATTAATTGGTAAAATTTGCACCAAGGAATCACGCATACATGCACTACCTATTTAAACATATAATTGATCGCAGTGTATATAATCGACACTTGTTATAATATTACACATACGTGCATTCTTTTGTTGAGTATCGATGTATAATTTCAACATGATATTTAAATCTATAGCTTTGCTTCCTATCCTCCCCTATTAATTACTTCCATCGATTTCAACTCTCCCTACATTTATTGAGTTTCCATGAATTATAATAAAAGTGTCACATATTCTGAAGCTAAAACAAAACAGACTAAGGAATAATTTAAATTCCCAACTTTGTAATTACCTTTATGTGAATTAAACCCTGCTCTGGTATTAGTTTCACATTTATAATTATCCATTCCATGACTAAATAATTATCCTAGATACTTAAAACAAAATTTTAAACGTATTCGCTCAGTTTTGTAAAAGATTTGGTGAACTAAAAATGTGAGTGATATCAGTCAAGAATATAAATACCAGCTTCTATTGTTGTAGGGGTTCTGGTATCAAAGATCCGACATATTATTCCCTGAAATTGCTAAGCGTTTGTGGTTTGCATCCCGATTCTCGATCAAAGATTTTATACGCATATTTTTGTGTTAACTACTTCTTTTTTGCTTCAATTCTGATACTGGCAATAATTGGAGTCGCCACCACTTACGACAATAACATTTTCGAGGCCATTGAAAATCTGCAAACTGTTTTCTTAAACATTCATGTAAGTACAAAGTAAATTCAAATCTCTGTACGTGTCTTTTAGCTTTTGGGAAAATACCCCACGATGTTCTTTAAGAGATCCACCTTGTCTCAACTCCTCGACAAACGATCCACGTTTCGGCGTCTCGATGAGGCGCCCGAGGCCGTTCGCTTAGAATGTGAAGAAATTCTTCTGACCACAACAAAATTTGTCCGAAATTTTATAATCGTGACGTTCTTAGTCATCATGAATTTTTTTCTACAACCGATATTAACGGGTGATCTTCCTGTTCGCGTCTACGTACCTCACGGATGGTTCCATTATATCAACTTGACATACTGGTACCTCATCCCGGTCATAATAGGCAGTATTTACGGTTCCGACCTCGTTTTTTGTTCAATTTGTGTACCCGTCATCATTCAGTTTAAACTCCTGGCTAGCAAATTCGAAACGCTTGAGATGAAAAGAATCCAAAAGGAAGAGTTGAAGAAAATGGTCGATCATCAAAATTTTCTCCTTGAGTAAGTTAACGACATATGCGATATTTTTGACATGGGTTTTTGTCAGGTACTGCCAAGAAATCAATGGCTACGCCAAAGCGATTTTTCTCAATCAAGTGATTGTGTCAACGGCCATCATATGCATGCAATTTTTCATCGTTTCACAGAAGTATGTAACAACAGTACTAAGTATTATCTTGACGCGTCTTTTAGAGAATTTTTGCTCCCAAATAAACTCAAATGCTTGGGTTACTGCCTGATGGAGATAATCGAAACGGTCATCTACTGCTTTAATGCAGAATTGGTTTCAGAATCTGTACGTAAATAATGTAGACTTGTTTTTGGTATGGAAATGGAAATTACATTTTATTAGGCTCCCTAACTATATAATTATACCAAAATCAATTCTGAATTGGTTAAATATGTTAGTTATCAGCTTAAAATATTTGTTTTAGTCGGAAGCTGTTGGAGACGCTGCATACAACTCAAAATGGTACGAGAGCGACGTTGCCGAAACTCAAAAATGTTTGGTCTTGATAATCGCAAGATCGCAAAAGAAAATCATGTTTAGCGGTTACGGCTTAGTTAGGATCAATTTAAAAACTTTTACACAGGTAAGAACTCCACGTAATGTGTACCTAATTATTTTATAAATTTCTTTTCAGATATTTAAAACAGCAATGTCGTTCTTCAGTTATCTCAACACGATGGTTTCTTTTGAACGAGATTAGTGTACGCCACAGGCACAGTAGCAAGATTGTGAAAAATATTTTAACCTCAACCTAAAATATGTTAATATATAAAAAGAATGTAATTTAAAAGTTTATATTTACATTTACAATAAACTGTAACTATTTACAAATAATTTTATTAATATCTTTTACCAATTCCGGTTGGTCAATCATCGTTTCATGATCACCCTCCACTGTCGTCACTTTTACCAGGTTTTCACAGATTTTTGACAACTGATAGTCTTCCTCTTCGTTGATCATAGGGCATTTGGCTTTAAATAGGTATACGTTCGATTTAATTTTTTGGCAACAGCTATAACTAATGATTGTTTTGATACGTTTATACATACCCAAGTAGCACATTACATTGGCTAAAGCTTGTTTTTATATTGGCCCATTATCGATTCATTTCCATTGGCATTTCGACGTATCACCGATATTGGTACAATATTTGTTTTTACAATATTGTAAACCAACATTGTGCCAATATAAAAATACTTCCTTTAGCCATTGATTAAATTGTCTATATTGGCCCTATATCTTCTTTTACAATATTGTAATACAATATGGGTCCAATACGTTTTTCTTGTCGCTTTTGGTATATTGTTTTTTACGAAATTCAGCCAATATTGTATTATGCCAACATTTTTCTTCAGGTGTGGCTCATTTTCTTTAAATTTTGTGTTTTTAGTCTTTTGCAATTTTCATTGCAGTATTCGATGATTTATACTGATAAAATTTCATGACATTGTGCAAAGTTTCTTTAAAGGGATGTTTCTTTTTAAATAAAAAATGACTTATAATTAATTCAGATATACATCAAAATTATTAATGAGAATTTTAATATACATAATAAGAAAACTTTCCTTTCGAATTAACTTCCCTAGTAGCCAAGTTTATTTATGTCATGTATTACTAATATTTAGAAAATATTGAATCTTTTTTGAATATTAGTTATATTCAAAGAATGTGAAAGCATTACTTATATTTTATTGTAGATATTTGCTCACTATTTTTTTCTATGCTGGAAACAATATCGTGCGTTGTATAATGAATGGCCCTTTTTCCACGCTATAAGCGCCGAAACATTGCCCCCGGGTCAAAAAGCCGCGCATCTCTGTCATTTTTAGTGGTACGTAATTTACGGTACGAACCGAATTAACAGATTCGACAGATTTCTTCAATTCAACAAATGTCTGAAGTGCGAGAAAATGCTTCATCGAGAATCGGTTGTTGTGTTGTTGGCTGTCCTAATAAATACTAGAATAAAATATAACTGTCTGTAAAATTTTACACCGTTCCGAACAAATCGTATGAGAACGAAAGACATCAGATTTGGATAAAATTTGCATTTAGATTTTGTGCATACTTCTAATATATCACAATCAGAGATCAGCCTTTTATAGTTTGTTGCACAGCCATTTTTTTTTATTAATGATACTTAAGAATTTAGACAAATTTAATGTTGCAAATATGACGTTTATTTGTTTTACCACTAAAAATGCCAGAAAGGCCGTTGAAGGCACTGTAAAACACGCGGAATTTAAAATGTGCACACCGCCTGTAGTTTAACATTATAGTGAATACTGATTAGGGTAGTTTTAGGATTTACATATTTGTAACTGTTTATAATAAACATTCCTTCGACATCCGAGAAAGCCGGTCAGTTTCTTGTGACCTTGTAGCTTTTTTCGAGTACCTGCACAAGCTCTTGTCAGTCTTTTACGGTCCTTAAAGCGATAAACAAGTTTGTTGTCACCCCTCTCAGTCCGTTGTCCGGGAGTGTGCAGAAAGTACGGTAATAGTAGTTATTGATTTTATTTTTTGTACTATTGATCTTTTTACTTTTAGCTATATTTTCTACTTACTGAGTAGAGAGAATACTCACAAAACCATTTATATAATTATGGTTAAATCGGAAATTCCCCATGAGGCCGTTCTATATTCCGGACAAGGTCGAACAAAATTAATTTTTCTCGTATGAAATTATATGAAGTGGTTATGGGTAAGAGAATATCCTTTATTATATTATATATGGTTTAATATGGTTTGAATTGATTTAGAGGCGACAAAAAAACGTGAAAAGAATGCCACCAATGAGGAAATGAAAAAAATCATAGGATTGTACATAATTAATTATTCATAATATGAATCTGTTTATTTATTAATTTTATTTACTATTAACTTTTGTCTTTAACTTTATCTATGGATTAATTTCTCTTATTTTTTGAGAAAATGGTGTTTGAAAGAGAATTTGTAAACTTTAAGTTTATCAGTTGCATGGAATAAATGGACATAAAAGATTAATAAGTAAAATCTAGTAGTTCTTGCCGTATATATAATATTATTTATTGATACTTCAAATAAGTTACGTTCCGTTACGTTAAATTTTATTTTTTAGAAGCTTGACTAACAATGAGTTGGAAATAACCGTTGGGGATCGCGACGGTGGAAGAACTAAGATAGTCTCAGGCTTGTATTTATTTATTATTATCAAACATTAACTAAACTTTTTTTACAGAAAATAAATCACTAAATAATGAAGCAATATACATGAGTATGTACACACGAGTATGTAATATAAAATTTTTATTAATTATATGTTTACAATAAATTACGATCTTACTCTTATTTCTTGTTTAATTTTAAGTTTAAAGGTTTCATCTTCAATGGATCAATGTCAAGATTGGTTTTAGATAATATTGCTCTTGATTATATTATACCTTTTAGTATTTTTTAGCGACTAGTTCGGACACTAGTCTATTGTAAAATATTTTAAATTGGTAGTAAATTAGATTTATGAATAATAATTATAGTAATACATATATACAGTTGTATCACGATGATGAGCTAAATATACATTACATTTTCATTCAGTTTGCATCGGATTAGATTATTGTACAAATATTGTGTTATTGAATCAACATTAGCATACTATTACGTTGTTGGAAAAAGATTGCTATATTATGTTGTTGGACTATGGTTGGTATACGTTCTTGGACCGTGATTGATATACGTTGTTGGGCCATGATTGGTAAACGTCATTGGACCATGATTCATATTCGTTGTTGGGCCATGATTGGTATACGTCATTGGGCCATGATTGAAATACGTTGTAGGACCAATATTGCGAAATGTCCACATTATATAATGGCCCAATATAGAGAAACAAGTTTGGGCCAATATATCCTCGAGAATGGCCCAATATTGGCTCAATATTGTTGTGCTGCCTGGGTAGTAATAGCTCCTTGTTGGAACACCTCCTTTTCAGCTGCTACATTTGATGGAATTAACGTGAATCCCAAGTCAATTCTTTCTTGCAAATCCTGACATTTTATAAACTTTTTCTAAAAGAAAACTTTAATTCTGTACATTGTCTAAACCGGTAATCAATTACGTGATGCTCTAAAAGGACGTCTACTTGTAGTAAGAAATTTAATATTTTGCAAATAACACCTGTTTGAAGTTCACCTTCTGTGGCATGTGGTAGCACGTCATGCGCAGAGGAAGTCAGGTACGCAGGCGCTCCTTCAATTAAGATTATTTTAATGAGGTAACCCTGAGTTTCTAAAATATTGGCTGTTTCTAGGGCTACAAGTGCTCCATATGAGTAAGCAATTAGGAAAAGCAAGTTGTTTTGAATGTGCTGCAATTTAACTTTTACTTTTGGAACTACAATAATTAATAAAAAGAACAACAATATAAGCGCAACTTATCTATGGCCTGGATCGACTATCGTAAGGCATTTGACACATCTCATGAGTTGATTATTCACTTGCTCCAATGCCTTATGGTACCCGATCTACTGGTGGGATGCATAAAACAACTGATGTCACTCTGGAAGACGCGGTTCTCGATAACATCCCGACGGGACCGAGTTCAAACAGAGTTGATATCGTTCAGAAGAGGAGTATTCCAGGGAGATTCCTTGAGTCCTCTTCTGTTTTGCATCTCACTGCTGCCGCTGTCCGTAGCCTTGCGCGGTGCAAGGGGTTATAGCTGTGGCACACCTGGTGACCGGAAGCATAAGATCACGCACATGTTCTATATGGACGATTTGAAGATGTATGCTTCCGGCAAGCGAGAACTGACGCAGTCATTGCGAATAGTGCAGAAGTACACAGATGCTATTGGCATGGAGTTTGGTTGGGATAAATGCGCTCAGGTTCATCTCAAAAGAGGACGATGCGAGTATTTCGACGAAGATGCTCAACTCATCGACGGAAGCGTTCTGAGACATCTGAACGTCGGAGAGACTTACAAGTACTTGGGTGTGAAACAAACCCACATTCAAGCGTCACACAAAGTAAAAGAGTCTCTCCGCGGCAAGTACAAAAATCTACTCCGACGGGTTTGGTCTTCGGAACTGTCGGGGAAGAACAAGATTTTTGCGACAAACATGCTTGCCGTTCCGATCCTGCTCTACTCGTTTGGAGCAGTTAAATGGTTGGTAGATGAGTTGAAGCAGATTGATCGAGATACTCGCAAAGTGATGCATTTACAGCGAAGTCTGCATCCAAAGTCGTCCGTTCCGAGGCTATATCTCCCAAATGTATGCCTTTTGGATAAGCCAAGGTTTTCAATGTTCTTGAAGAAAACAGTATGCATTGACTTATCCATATGCCTTCTCATGAGCATATCTTGCTCAGAGATTCTGACGTGGGCTGTAAGACGGAGCAAATTGAGCTCGGTAATAGAATGTGGCCGAGCTCGCTCAACGTCAAAGTCAAGACCGAGTTCATCTGCTGCTCTTTGTGCCGCCCTAAACAAAAATGCCCCGACTCCCCGCCTCTCGTGATCCCCGACAAGAAGCAACAAGGGATCCGAACTTTGGATGATCTTACAGGCTATACCCAAGATTACCCTGTTATGAAGACACTCCAAACTCAAAAGTCCTCGGCCTCCCTGGTTTCGTGGAAGATATAACCTCGGAACGGACGATTTTGGATGCAAACTGCGCTGTAGATGCATCATTTTTCGAGTATCCCGATCAATCTGCTTCAACTCATCCACTAACCATTTAACTGCTCCAAATGAATAGAGCAGGATCGGAACGGCAAGCATATTTGTGGCAAAAATCTTGTTCTTCCCCGAAAGCTCTGACGACCAGATTCGTCGGAGTAGATTTTTGTACTTGCCGCAGAGAGACTTTTTTACCTGGTGTGACGCTTGGATGTGGCACTGCTCCACACCCAAGTACTTGTAAGTCTCTCCGGCGTTCAGATGTCTCAGAACGCTTCCGTCAATGAGTTGAGCATCTTCATCGAAATACTCGCATCGTCCTCTTTTGAGATGAACCTGAGCACATTTGTCCCAACCGAACTCCATGCCAATAGCATCTGTGTACTCCTGCACTATGCGCAATGACTGCGTCAGTTCTTGCTTTCCGGAAGCATATACTTTTAAATCATCCATGTAAAACAAGTGCGTGATCTTATGCTTCCGGTTACCGGGTGTACCACAGCTATAACCCTTTGCACCGCGCAAGGCTACGGACAGCGGCAACAGTGAGATGCAAAACAGAAGAGGACTCAAGGAATCTCCCTGGAATACTCCTCTTCTGAATGATATCAACTCTGTCTGAACTCGGTCCCGTCGGGATGTTATCGAGAACCGAGTCTTCCAGAGTGACATCAGTTGTTTGATGCATCTCACCAGTGTATCGGGTATCGCAAGACATTCGAGCAAGTGAATAATCAGCTCGTGAGATGTTGTGTCGAATGCCTTACGATAATCGATCCAAGCCATAGATAGGTTGCGCTTATATTGGACGGCATCCTGCGTGACGCACCTATCGATCAGCAGGTTTTCCTTGCAGCCGTCCACGCCCCTTTTACAGCCTCGCTGTTCGAAAATTTTCAAATACACCGGGTTAATGGCGTGGAATATTCGGTAGTACAGGAGTCTGGTGAAAATCTTGTAGCACGCATTTAGGCAAGTTATTGGCCGGTAGTTCTGAGGCTGAGACAAATCACCCGTTTTAGGTAGTAAAACGGTTCGCCCCTCGACAACCCACTCCGGAATGGGCCGCTCACCATTAAGCCAGGAATTAAATACCTTGGCCAGACGCTTGTGCGTGCTTCGGAATTTCTTCCACCAAAAGGTATTAATTCCGTCCGGGCCTGGTGCGGCAAAATTTTTGATTCCCTTAAGGGTCTCGCCAATTTCTTCCGGGGTTATCGGATTGCACACCACTGGTCTTAATTGAGATCTTCTTACGAAGTTCTCAAATTGTGCAAGGGCTGGAGTGTCTTCACGCAACGGTTTCGATCCCTCGTATATTTCCCTCCAGAAGACTTCGACCTCCTGCACCGCCGGCAATTTCTCTGGGATAGAGTTTGCCCGCTGGAAGAGCCTCGAAGGATTTGTCTTGAACTTGTTGTTCTCGACCAACCTTCGCCTACTCCTTACCAGGGACTTTCTTGCAGCCACAAGACTGCGAACTCTATCCATGCAGTGCTGCTTCTCAACAGCAAGCACCGCTGCATTCAGTGTATGATGGGTCCGGCGAAAAAGACGCGCGATGCGCCGGATTTTTGGTGTGAAGGGTTTCATCTTTTTTATGAATTCCATCACACACTGAATTCGAGAAATATCCTGCCTAGCGGTTTCTATCTTCTTGTCTATCTTTTCAAGGCGACATTCGAATTTCCTCTCAGCCTCAGTGCTCTCACCACGTGGGGCCGAAGAAGAAAGCCTCGTCGCCTCTCGATAGACCATTTCGTTCAGGAGCAGGATGTCTGGATCCTCAGGGAGGTTCCTATCGAGTGATTCGTCCGCTGCAACTACATCGCTGGCTTTGGGTGGTGGAATTTTGTGGAGAGACTTTCTGTTCGGAGGCATCTCCAAAATTACCGGAACAGCGTGGCGGATCTCCGGCTCGTCCGGCTGAACCTCCACCAACTGCTCCGGTGCTCTCTCGTATTGAATGCGACGAAGATAGGCCACATAGTCGCGGAGTTTTTGTGGCGCGAAAAAGTGATGCTCGGGGTGTTTCTCACCCCACAGAGCATGCATCCTTGCCATGTAACCCCTTCGCCGCGGCTCTCTCGTCTCGTAGCAGTCGAGCAAGTCATTTCTTAGTGTGTTGGTCCACTCAAAGCGTCCATGGGCATTGCCAGAGTCGTCAACGGGTGAATCGTTTTCCGAGACCCCACCACCTTCACCTTAATCCCTATCCGACTGGGACCGGTCGTGGAGGTCTTTCCCTGCTGAGGTAGGAACAACAGTCTAGGATTCCAATTGGCTGTTAGCCAAAAGGAACCCCGGCCGGTATTGAGGTCAAGATGGCTTGACCTCCCAGGTGCGCCAAGAGCTACCGGTCCGATTTGCACCTTTAGCTCAGCAAGGTGGTGGCGCTACTCACCAGGACCAAAGATGTTATGTGGCCTGCCTGCCTTTCACTTCTATATATTTTTTTTTTTTCGTATTGCCCTATACCTCACTTCTATTATTATTATTATTATTATTATTAATATTATTAAAGAAACATACTCCAAAAAGGTCATATTTCCCTGTACGTGATACTCAAAATGTAGACAGTATTTCATCTTTTAAGTTTGGGCAACAAAACAGCACCGTTTTCCTAGCCCTGTCGCAATTGTCAGAAAAAAGTCACAATTGCCAGAAAAAAGTCAGAATTGCCAGCAAAAAGTCGGAATTGCCAGAAAAAAGTCGGAATTGCCAGAAAAAAGTCAGAATTGCCAGAAAAAAGTCAGAAGTGCCAGAAAAAAGTCGGAATTGGTAGAAAGAAATTGTTGCCAGTTATTTTTCCATTCATGTCCGTTCAGCGCCTTCGTATTGTACGGACAGCCACTTCTGTAAATGTTTCAGAACCTTGTAATTTTTTAAGCCAAGTCGGTCACCTCCATGAACTTGAAGCTGAAAACAATACTCAGATTCATTTAAGAACAAATACACATTCAGGAACAAATTCTTAGAATTCAAAATTTTGAAATTTTTGATTTAACCCAAAGTATGATAGATAGTCTATAGCATTTCTGTAAGGCTACATTCTATGAACAATTCAAGTAAGAGTAATTTGTAAAGCTTATCTGAATAATTTACCAAGAGATGCTGGCAATAATTTTCTGATGGCCGTCATATATATACAAGATATACCATAGATACCCCCCACTTATGTTTACTTGTTTTGTAGGTATGAAAAATTGTAAAATAAGTACCTGTAGGATGTAGCCCACGAATAACTGTTACATACCTAATTAAGGAATGCGTTGTTTACTTCAGAGTTTTTTCTTTGCAAGGAAGAAAAGCACAAACATTAGATTGTAGACATTCTCTTAGAAAGATTGTTCGAAAGTTTGACATTGTGCGGTAACGGTCAAATGTTAAAATTTAAATTGCGGCGCAAAACCGCCGGGTAAGTAGCGCCCTCTGTACAATAATTTTCTTCAAAAAAATCAATGCAATTTTGAAGAATGGTACAGGCCGGTTTAAAGAGAAAATTTATCAAGAAGGTCGTGCCCAACATTAATTGGTAAAATTTGCACCAAGGAATCACGCATACATGCGCTACCTATTTAAACATATAATTGATCGCAGTGTATATAATCGACACTTGTTATAATATTACACATACGTGCATTCTTTTGTTGAGTATCGATGTATAATTTCAACATGATATTTAAATCTATAGCTTTGCTTCCTATCCTCCCCTATTAATTACTTCCATCGATTTCAACTCTCCCTACATTTATTGAGTTTCCATGAATTATAATAAAAGTGTCACATATTCTGAAGCTAAAACAAAACAGACTAAGGAATAATTTAAATTCCCAACTTTGTAATTACCTTTATGTGAATTAAACCCTGCTCTGGTATTAGTTTCACATTTATAATTATCCATTCCATGACTAAATAATTATCCTAGATACTTAAAACAAAATTTTAAACGTATTCGCTCAGTTTTGTAAAAGATTTGGTGAACTAAAAATGTGAGTGATATCAGTCAAGAATATAAATACCAGCTTCTATTGTTGTAGGGGTTCTGGTATCAAAGATCCGACATATTATTCCCTGAAATTGCTAAGCGTTTGTGGTTTGCATCCCGATTCTCGCTCAAAGATTTTATACGCATATTTTTGTGTTAACTACTTCTTTTTTGCTTCAATTCTGATACTGGCAATAATTGGAGTCGCCACCACTTACGACAATAACATTTTCGAGGCCATTGAAAATCTGCAAACTGTTTTCTTAAACATTCATGTAAGTACAAAGTAAATTGAAATCTCTGTACGTGTCTTTTAGCTTTTGGGAAAATACCCCACGATGTTCTTTAAGAGATCCACCTTGTCTCAACTCCTCGACAAACGATCTACGTTTCGGCGTCTCGATGAGGCGCCCGAGGCCGTTCGCTTAGAATGTGAAGAAATTCTTCTGACCACAACAAAATTTGTTCGAAATTTTATAATCGTGACGTTCTTAGTCATCATGAATTTTTTTCTACAACCGATATTAACGGGTGATCTTCCTGTTCGCGTGTACGTACCTCAAGGATGGTTCCATTATATCAACTTGACATACTGGTACCTCATCCCGGTCATAATAGGCAGTATTTACGGTTCCGACCTCGTTTTTTGTTCAATTTGTGTACCCGTCATCATTCAGTTTAAACTCCTGGCTAGCAAATTCGAAACGCTTGAGATGAAAAGAATCCAAAAGGAAGAGTTGAAGAAAATGGTCGATCATCAAAATTTTCTCCTTGAGTAAGTTAACGACATATGCGATATTTTTGACATGGGTTTTTGTCAGGTACTGCCAAGAAATCAATGGCTACGCCAAAGCGATTTTTCTCAATCAAGTGATTGTGTCAACGGCCATCATATGCATGCAATTTTTCATCGTTTCACAGAAGTATGTAACAACAGTACTAAGTATTATCTTGACGCGTCTTTTAGAGAATTTTTGCTCCCAAATAAACTCAAATGCTTGGGTTACTGCCTGATGGAGATAATCGAAACGGTCATCTACTGTTTTAATGCGGAATTGGTTTCAGAATCTGTACGTAAATAATGTAGACTTGTTTTTGGTATGGAAATTGAAATTAAATTTTATTAGGCTCCCTAACTATATAATTATACCAAAATCAATTCTGAATTGGTTAAATATGTTAGTTATCAGCTTAAAATATTTGTTTTAGTCGGAAGCTGTTGGAGACGCTGCATACAACTCAAAATGGTACGAGAGCGACGTTGCCGAAACTCAAAAATGTTTGGTCTTGATAATCGCAAGATCGCAAAAGAAAATCATGTTTAGCGGTTACGGCTTAGTTAGGATCAATTTAAAAACTTTTACACAGGTAAAAACTCCACGTAATGTGTACCTAATTATTTTATAAATTTCATTTCAGATATTTAAAACAGCAATGTCGTTCTTCAGTTATCTCAACACGATGGTTTCTTTTGAACGAGATTAGTGTACGCCACAGGCACAGTAGCAAGATTGTGAAAAATATTTTAACTCAACCTAAAATATGGTTTTAAAATTTTGTTTTTTTTTACGAAATAAAAAAAAAATGTAATTTAAAAGTTTATATTTACATTTACAATAAACTGTAACTATTTACAAATAATTTTATTAATATCTTTTACCAATTCCGGTTGCTCAATCATCGTTTCATGATCACCCTCCACTGTCGTCACTTTTACCAGGTTTTCACAGATCTTTGACAACTGATAGTCTTCCTCCTCGTTGATCATAGGGCATTTGGCTTTAAATAGGTATACGTTCGATTTAATTTTTTGGCAACAGCTATAACTAATGATTGTTTTGATACGTTTATACATAGTAATAGCTCCTTGTTGGAACACTTCCTTTTCAGCTGCTACATTTGATGGAATTAACGTGAATCCCAAGTCAATTCTTTCTTGCAAATCCTGACATTTTAAAAACTTTTCCTAAAAGAAAACTTTAATTCTATACATTGTCTAAACCGGTAAACAATTACGTGATGCTCTAAAAGGACGTCTACTGGTAGTAAGAAATTTAAAATTTTGCAAATAACACCTGTTTGAAGTTCACCTTCTGTGGCATGTGGTAGCACGTCATGCGCAGAGGAAGTCAGGTACGCAGGCGCTCCTTCAATTAAGATTATTTTAATGAGGTAACCCTGAGTTTCTAAAATATTGGCTGTTCCTAGAGCTACAAGTGCTCCATATGAGTAAGCAATTAGGAAAAGAAGACTCTCTTTCGACGAGTTGTTTTTAATGTGCTGCAATTTTACTTTTATGTTTGGCACTGCAATTATTAAAAACTCTTACGGGAATTAAATTGTGTGCCATGTCTTCAATGGTATCTTCGGGATTGTCATAGTCGTATTGAATTGCCATAACGTTGCCTTCTAACTCTTTCAAAAATGATCTAAAATGATGTAAAGACCCATCGAGTCCCGGAAATAAAAACACAGAACTACAGTTTTCCTTTTTGCTCAAAGTGATAATTTTTTCATAAGTTTTGTTTTTCTCGGGAACACTTCTCATAAGCAAATTCGCACCTTTCTCAACTTTAACAGCAATTTTTCCTTCGCTACTGATTTTTCTTTCTGCTTCCATTTCGGTCAATCTAAAAGGCGAATTTGCAACTCCAATAAACGATAACAATGTTTCTTACTTTGCAAATGTTAAACTTCTCATATCCTTTGGAGTTATGTAAATTTCAAAATCTTTCTCTAGCAACTGAACAATTTCCGTACCCGTCATCGAATCCATTCCTAATTTGGCAAGAGTCGAATGTTGACTTACAGTTTTTAAGTCCTTGATACCTAGAACTTGGGCCACAGCATCAACTGCACTTATGAGACCATAACTTTTGTTGTGCTTTTCCGCCACTACCATGCTAGATACAACAGGATAATCTTGATTGAGGAACCTATCTAGGCACTCAAAGCAATTTGATACTTTTTGTTGAAGAGTACCTCCAATAACTAATTCCTTATTGACTTTCTGCATTTTAGCAACGAGTCCCACCTTAAGACAACATGTAAGTATTTGTGTTGGCAATTACACTAGAAGTAGTACTTCACCGACAGCACCCCACTGAACTGCAAGAGCAGCGAATCCATCCTGTTTTCTTTTCTCACAGATCCGCTCCATGACTGAATTAGCCATTCCATAGTTGGTTTGACCAGCGTTGCCGCGGCCACAAGAAACTGAAGAAAATACTACAAAAGATCTGGAAAGACATATTATCACCAGAAATTTAATAGTTCCAAAAAATAACCTTAATTTTGGGCAGAGCTCTCTAGTAATTTGATCTAAATATATGGTTGCTTGAGCTTTCGGTGCTAAAGATGCCACAAAGCTTTTCTCGGTTTGGTCCTCAAAAAGTGCATCTTTAAGAACTACGGCCAAGTTAAATATAGCATCTAGAGGCCCCAGTTTCGAAGCTTCTACCAATAATGAGGTGCAACCTTGTTTGGTAGTCACATCTTGGGTGGAGATCTGTATGTTGACTCCATACGAATTCCACATTCTGGAATGTTATACTGAAGTGACTTTAGTGAAATATGTTGTCATTATTACTTGATTCGTTGAGTTTGGTAACCGTTCTGTATTCCTGATCTGGAAACTAAGAGGATTTTTCGAGCGCCCCTTAAGAACAACCAATCAGCGAGTTCTAGACCAATGCCACCTAATCCTCCTATGATGACATACGTGCAATGAGATTCACAATGATATCTGCAGACAAAAAGTACATTATATACATATACGTATAAGTAAATTTTTGGTTTTTAATAAACTGGTACAAAGATTAATTTTAATGGTTAGGTGGAAAACAAATAACTTCCCTCACAAAACTGTATTATAGAGAGAAATAAAAATGAAGAGGTTTACCCAGAATACAAGTGCTGAGTGATACATAAAGGGCAGTTATTAAGATCATAAACAACAGTGAGAGTTCTGAGTTTATTTTCATTCAATACCCTATAGAACACAAAAAACTGAATTGGCAATTAACACCACACACCGTAAACCGCCTGACCTGTGCAACGACCCTCCACACATGGTGGGGGTAGTGCAGGCAGGGGACACGGGGGCTTGGCTGGGAATTCTTCGGCAGTCGGGGGCAAGAAACGCCGACGACTGCCAGAGAGTACTCGCAGCGACAAAACAATTCCGCCAAAAAGGAGGAGTGGATCTACCAGGCCCACTGTATCATTTACGATGGCCGTGTCGGATATGGTGGCAATTTTGCCGCATGGATATCCAGCAAACGTCCTCAGCGAGGATCAAGACAAAATCCAGGTCTTAAGACAGAAAGCTGCTCAGTAGTGAATAGGAAGCTGGACCCCAAGGGACAGCAACTTATCATCCTAATGGATGAGCACTCCTGCACCAAAATCCGGGAGGAGCTGCAATGCAGGCCATACCTGAATCTCTCCAAGGTAAAGTTTAAAGCCCTGGGGAGAGGCAGGCAGGCATCCGAAGGAATGGAAGTTGAGGAGAGACACCAGAATCCCAAGGCCGAATAGGAACCTTGTGTCATCCGCGGGGCTGAAGAAAAACGTGGGCATCTTCAGGGCCTTACAGATAAACATGCATCACTGCAGGGCGGCGTCAGCTGCCCTGCAAAGATACATAACTAATAGCGGTATTGATATTGTGCTGATTCAGGAACCATGGGTCTATAGGTAGTAGATCAGAGGACTCAGGATGGGAAACGAATGGGAGCTCTTATCACCAGGAGGAAGTCATCCAAGAGCTTGCATACTTGCAAAGACAAGAACAAATACTTCCCGGGGAGTGTATCCTCGGCAAATTCAACAAACACTTCATTGGGCCGTCCAGGGAGGAGTGGAAACTAGCTGATACGCTGGTTAACAAAACAAGACTCGGATGGGCAACCATTCAAGTCTCCAGGAATCGACGGAATTCTTTCGCTGATGCTTCAACAGAGATTCGAGGAATTAGCCTCACTCCTGTGCGCATTACTCAGGAGTAGCCCGGCCTTGAAGTATGTGCCAACGGGCTGGAAGAAAGTGCAGAGAGATTTCATGGATCGTCGGCCCGGTGACCAGGGGGTGGTGGCGGCCAGAGGGTGCCCACAGAGAGGCGTTCTATCGCTTTTATTGTGGTCACTCGTGGTGGACGACCTCTTGGGAACCTGGAGCTGTAAGGAGTTCACGCACAAGGATAAGCAGGCGATATCACCATACTCGTAAATGATGCAGTGAGCTCTAACAGTCGTCGAGAGATGGTGCACTGAAAAACAGCTGTCGGTTAACTCCGATAAGACTGAAGTTATGGTCTTCACAAGAAGGAGAATTTGAAGAGGCTCCAACTGTGGGGAAAAGAACTGCGGATAGGGAAAGAAGTCAAGTACTTGGGACTAATGCTAGATACCAAACTCCATTTAGAATACATCACCACTAAGGCCACTCGGGCCCTATGGGCCTGTAGAGGCATGGTGGGAAAAACGTGGAGATTATAACCAGAGGCTCTAAGTTCATAATTCCCACGGTAACATACTCTTCGATGATTTGGTGGCATAAGGCGTGTGGAAAGCACGCTACAAGGCTATTAGGGAAGCTGCAAAGACTTGCCCGCCTTGGAATAACGGGAGCAATGAATACAACGCCTACCGCAGCCATGGAAGTGCTCCTGAACCTGCCTCCGCTACACCTCTTGGTAAAATCGGAGGCAATGAAGGCAGCATACAGGCTTGTAAGTGCCGGATATGGCAAGACCCACGTTAGAAGGAGATAACACACCGAGATATTTGAGAAAATACGGAACGCTTGCGTACTGAGCATGCAATCGGACCAACTCAGGATCTAGTATGACTGACCGAGAAAGGAGGAGATGGTCGATACCCGGAGTAACAACGGAACCATCTGGTACACGAATGGGTTCAAAACAACAAAGAGCACTGGGGCAGAGATAGCCGGAGAAGCACCGGGGGATGATGACATGAGCATCAACCTGGGCTCCTTGGAAGCAGAAATCACTGCAATTGTTATTTGTGCCGGGGAAATAATGAGGAGGGACTGTGCAAATAGGCGGATTCACATTATGACCGACAGTCAGGCAGCGCTGAAAGCTCTGGAGAGTGTCGAAGTACGCTCCAGGAACTGTGAAAGAATGTCTCGAATTGCTTGTGGAACTGGAAGAACACAATAGAGTGACTCTGTGGTGGGTGCCGGGACACAAGGGATTTGAAGGAAATGAAAAAGCTGACCTCCTAGCCAAAGAGGGAGCGAAAAGACCTTTGATAGGCCCCAGAGCCTACTTGTGGGATCGCACATGAACCCGCAAAAAGGGTGATTCAGGGCTATATATAATTGGACTCTTCACGGGACACTGCTGTCTCATGAAACATCTCATCACAATCGGGGCGAAGCAAGATGTCTAGGGAGGAGGAAGAAACTCTGCTACACATACTATGCGAGTGTCCAGCGCTTGAGGCTGTGCCAATGAATGACATGAAACATATGCCCATAGAGCCTGTGCTGAAGTTCATCAACAGCACAGGCCTTATGGAGTAAGCTTGCTAAGTGGGGAACAATAAGCTGAAGCTTCAGTGCAGCTGGGTCTAAACCACGCCCCTTAAGAATAATAAATAAAATACCTATTTCTACCACATGGATGGTCACACCGGGAATATTGTGAGCAGAGTAAATACCAAGCAAGAAATATAATAAGATGGCGGACTCACCTGGGAAGTACCGTAAATGTGTTCCGTGGCACAAGGCTTACTTTTTCTTTCTCCTCGTCTCTAAATTTGAGCAACACTTTTCCAATGTGTTTTCCAGTCATCATATATCTATATGAAGCTTCAAGATCTTTTTTTTCAAAAACCACTCTCGGTAAGGGCTTAACATATCCAGCTTTAACTCCTGCCTCCATCATCTTCATTATACTAATGAGCGTGCTTCTTGAGTTGAGGAAAATTTGGTCCAACATTATACCATGGTAACTTGCTTGCTTTTCGATAAACAATAACTCTAACGAAGTATCATTGGCCAAATCATATTTTCCAATTTCTATGAAGCAACCACCCCTCGCCAAACATCGAATTGAAGCCTTGAGTTTGTCATCCGTTAAAGAATTCAATACGAAATTAACGCCCTTGGATTTCGTTTCGATTTTAATCATATCTTCAAATGATATGTCGCGTGAATTACCAATATGACTATCTGGAATTTGAGGGTAGTGTTTTTTGAGGTAATCTCGTTTCTCTTGAGTGCCCACAGTGACGTATACGTCGCAGTTGTAATACAAGCAAACATTTAAAGCTGCGATACCAATGCCACCGGTTCCAGAATGAATAAGAATAGAACTGCCAGACTTCATGTCTCCAACCTTGAAGCATTTTTGTTTACACTTTAATTAACTTTAGCTGCAAAAAAAAACATTACCACGAGTAGAGAGTAAAGAACCGTGGCGTATACAGTAGTGATAGTGGCAGCTTCTTCAAGAGAGATGGAATTAGGAATCTCCCACAAGCAGTCTTTGTCACAAGTAACGTAGGAAGCCATAGAGCCACAATCATTCATTCCAGCGACTCGCCGACCGCTGTTAAATAAAGAAATGTAAGGTGATTAACCAAAATAATAACTCACTTCATGTCTCTTCCACAAAACTCGAACCCAATCAGACATTCCTGTTTAATTCTATCCATTGTTAAAGCTTCCACACTTACGCGTCCAGAAGCCACCATAACATCTTTAAAATTTATGGCGCAGTAGTAGGGCTAAAAATAAACCACCTAAGACAATTTTCAACATTCTGTTTATGCTTACCGCAACCAAAACCTGATCTTCTGATTTCAGGGGTTTATCAGGTGACAGTGGCCCGTCACACCATCTTAAACTTGAAATATCTCCTCGGCTGATAACATTTGCGTAACAATGCTCACTTTTTATTTCTTTGCTTTCTTCTAGTAGAAGGTGCCGGTAAGTGCCCCAGGTCTCATTTTTATACACATTTACAGCCAAGTTTTTGTTTATTTGTTCCGAGTATAATTGCGAATCAAATTCTGGTGCATCATCCATAATAAAAACACATTTGACTTTGTCACCGTTAGGTTCGCGCCTGAGGCAGTTTACCATCCCTAACAAACCCTCAGGATTTTTGTTCTTCGCATACAAAACAATTTTATCATCTTTTACAATGGAAGCTTTAAGGTGTGACAACCAACCAAAGTCATTTGAAGACACTTGTATAAACTTTGTCTTCAGCTGTACGTTTCTTTGAAGCAGAATAATTTTCTCGTTTGGAGTTTTAAATTCAGTTAGAATGTTTATGTCACTTATACTACTTGGTACAAAATCCACTCGCTCTCGAGATAAAATAAATCCATTTTCTTTTACGGAAGTAAAAAGTTGCTTAACCGTATTTAACCGTTCTAGTAGCTTGGTACCAACAATTAAAAGAAGACTGCTTCCAGGTGTTAAAGTGACCACTTCAACAGTAACGCCCGGCATCTCCTCAAATTCGTCTTTTGAAGAAATAATGAGATTTGGTGTTATCAAAGGAAGATCGTCCAATGTCGCGGAAACTAATGGCAACAACGGCTGTTCACCTGAATTGGTATAACCATCGAAAATTTCAACAGCTTTAAAATTAACGTCTCCGGTATTTTCTAAGATAATTTGTGTATTGACTCTAACAGCTTCTGGTAGACTTAAAACAGTGCGATTTGGAACAAACACGTGTTTTTCCAGTACCGGAAGGAGTTTAGGTTTCCTTTTTGCAATAGACTTTGCTTGAAGGCCTTGAATTTCTACACCTCCACTTCTGTGGTGAAAATCAATACCAGTTATTCTCATCTACAACTACAAAATACCTACTTTATAATGCCAGCAGTTTTGTAACTATAAGCCGGAAACAGTACTTCTTTATCGCCGAAGTTTCTTGCCATTTCGGTTTGTTTTGCTGGATCGATAATCAACTTCTTGATACCAATTGGAACAAAAAGAAGTCTTGTATCAGAACTGAGCATCTGCATCTGCAACATTTTATCCATAAAGGTGCACCAGTTCTTTTCCCATCTAATTAAAGCTGACGATGCATTGATACTGCATTTTTCGATTCCTTTAAAATCACCACTAAAAATAATAAGTTCTCTTAAATACCTTGTATCAAAGGGTGTGTCAGAGATTTCACAACATGTGGATCGAAACCAACATAATACCTGTAGTGGTAATGTTTAACTAGACTACTAATAAAAATGCTAACATTGATAATAATTAATATTCTCACCACGTATGGTAACGTAATTAATCTGGAACAGTCCACATGAGAACAACTGGGAATAATTGTTCACATGGAATGCTCTCATGAGTCTAGAAAACTCTGTGGCGGTGATCTCATACTATACCACGCACATACAAGAGAATGATCTCATTCTTCTAGAATAATCCATTGCGCCGAAAACATGATCTCATGATTCCGGGAATAGAAGAAATCGAGAACGCCGGGAGCGGTATAAGAAGGGATCAAACGACGGAGCAAGGAGTCTATGGGAAGCATCGTGAACAAGTAGTCAGCGCGTGTTATTGTGAAAGTTTACACATAGTGAAAAGTTAGTTTTATTGTTAGTCTTTTTAATAAAAGTTAGTAGCTACGGTGTGCACCAGAATTTTCTTTAAATCCTCAAACCCTCCCGGCTCAGGCTACGTTACATTGGTGTCAGAAGTGAGATTTAAAGAAGCGGACGTAAAAAAAAGAAACATCGAACCAACCGGTACGTGACGCATGTCAAAGCAACCTTCTGGAAAAATCACGAGAAGTAAAACCATGGAGGCTCTACAAGAACAAATGGCCGTTCTTCTGAAACAAAGAAAGAAAGAGACGACAGGAAGAAAGGAAAGAACAAATGGCACTTCTAGAACAACTAGAGAAGCAATGACAAAAAGAAAAAGAAGAGCAAGAAAAGCGACGACAAGAAGAAAAAGAAGAACAAGAAAATCGACGACACGAAGAACAGAAAAGAATTTTCGATCAGCTTGACATTTTGCAAAACACTTTTAAAAAAGACGTGGAAGAGAAGGTTCAAGTTGTGGAAAGGAAAGTTCTAGAAATTCAAGAAGTTGTGAAAGAAGAAGTTCTGGAAATGAAAGAAGACATAAAAGGGATAAAGGAAGATTTGGAAAAGAAAGTCGAGAAAATGGAAACAAAGCTGAAAAGGATGACAACGGGGCAGTCAGTCATGACAGAGCCGTCATCACAAAGGCTAAAACCTCCGACTTTTGATGGCCAGACCTCGTGGTTTATGTACAGGAGGCAATTCGAGGCAGCGGCCGAAATGAACAACTGGGGTGAAGAAGAGAAAGCCACTGCACTGGTGTTATCCTTGCGAGGACAAGCTCTTCAGCTGCTGCAAACCGTCCCGGAGAAGGAACAAAAGAACTACGTCGCCGTGGTCAACGCTCTCGAGCTGCGGTATGGAAACCTCCACTTGAACCAAGTGTACCAGTCGCAGCTGAAGTCACGAGTTCAGAAGAATGGCGAGAGCCTGCAGGAGTTTGCGGCGGACGTTGAGAGACTGGTACATCTGGCCTACCCAAGCGCCCCTAGCGAGTTCCACCACCAACTTGGAACAAGCACGTTTATTGATGGGGTCCGCGACAGTGAGCTGCAGCAAATGTTGAGGTTAGGTAGACATCAAAAATGCGCCGACGCCTTCGTGCACGCCCTGGAGTTCGAAGCGGCTAAAAACGCCTGTCGTCCGGCGGCTCACCGTCTGCGAGCAGTAACCACAGAGGAACCCCCGAAGGACGGAAACGACTTACTGAGAGGGATGAGCGAGATGATGAGAACTTTGTTAGAAGAAATGCGGCACGGAAGCATGACAGGCAGGCCCAGATGCTTTAATTGTGGGAAAATGGGTCACCTGAGGAGGGACCGCTGCTTCAGGAGATCGCCGGAGCAGACCCATAGGAATCCGGAGTCCGGCCCTTCAAGCTCGAGGCAGTCGGAAAAACTAAGTCCAGCTAGCGCTTTGGGGCGTGTGCTAGCTAGTCCCACAAAAGCCCCTAGGGTCATCACCGTCTCGCAGTTACGAAGAAGGAACGACAGTCTGTTGCTCGAGGGTCGAATCAACGGAGCTGGCTGTTCTATGACCGTCGACACCAGAGCGACCGTCTCGATCGGAAGACCAGACATCTTCAAACCGCTGGGAGATTTCCAGTTGGTAGAGAGCGACCTGGTGCTAAAAACAGCAACGGGAGAAGCAGCACGAGTATTCGGAGCAGTTGAGGCAAGGCTCGAGTTGGGGAGTTTCGAGTTCGTTCACAAGGTTATTGTGGCTGATATAGTGGACGATTTCATCTTAGGTCTTGACATCATGAAGAAGTTCGGATTCGTGTTGGACATCAAGAATCGCATGCTGCTAGTTGGCAACGAAGAAATCTCCCTGCACTCTGCGATACCATCCGCCGACGAAGTGAAAGTGATAGTCTCCGAAACGGTCCGTGTACAGAAGAACTCGGAACAGATCGTGCTCGCAGAGTTGGAAGAAGACCCTGGGGGATACCGGACTAGAATAATAGAACCGAACGTGACACAAAAAACACAGATCATGGTAGCAAGAACACTCGTTGAGGCTAATGGACGAATTCCTATCCGTGTAGGGAATTTAGGCGAAAGTCGTGTTACACTACAGAAAGGGCAGACGATTGGACTATACCATCCTGTACTACGGGTCGTCCGTTGCGAAGAACAACCTGTTGGGTGTAACAGAAAAAAGGCTCAGCGAACGAGTGTAGAGAAGCTCTTCCTAGAAGACTGGAAACACCTTACAAACCATCAATTCGAGAAGGCCATGGCATTTATCCGCAAGGAGAATGACATCTTTGCTACCGAAGACCGAAGCACCGGCAGAACCAACATGGTGCAGCACAGAATCAACACAGGAGATGTTGCTCCGGTCCGACAACCGCCAAGAAGACTTCCGTTCGCAAAACACCAAGAGACGGCTCAGATGGTGGACAAAATAAAATCAGACGGAATAATTGAAGACTCCTCAAGCCCGTGGTCGTCACCAGTTGTATTGGTAACGAAGAAAGATGGTTCCACTCGCTTTTGCGTTGACTACAGACGGCTGAACGATGTAACTAAGAAGGACAGCTATCCGTTATCACGTATTGATGACACCCTAAGCATGTTGTCGGGATCGCAGTGGTTTTCAACCCTGGACTTGAGAGCGGTTACTAGCAAGTTGAAATCCACCCCGATGACAAAGAGAAGACAGCATTCTCGACTGGAAGTGGTCTCTACCAGTTTAACGTCATGCCATTTGAAGAGGTTGATGGAACTGGTTCTGCTAGGGCTGACGTGGAAAACCTGCTTGGTGTACCTCGATGACGTCATGGTAGTTGGAAGAACCTTCGAAGAACATTTGAAAAATTTGGAAGAGATCTTCAACCGCCTGCGGAATGCCAACCTTCAGCTCAACCTCAAGAAATGCCGATTGTTCCAGACAGAAGTGAAGTTCTTGGGCCATGTGGTTTCGGCCAGTACAAACAGATCCGGACAAGATGGCGGCCGTCCGTGAGTGGTCTCGACCAAGGGATAAGCACCAGCTGAGAAGCTTCTTGGGCCTCTGTACCTACTATCGCAGATTTGTCAAAGGGTTTGCTGACATTGCCAAGCCTCTGCACAGACTCACGGAAGACAAAACCCCATTTATCTCGAATAATGAGAGCGAAGCAGCGTTTAGAACTTTGAAGATCTCGCTGTGCACGGGTCCTATTCTGTCTTACCCGAAAGTAAAGGGGCGGTATGTCCTGGATACAGACGCCAGTAACAACGGTATCGGGGCAGTCCTTTCGCAGGTGCAGGAAGGCAAAGAAAAAGTCATCGAATACTATAGTAAGGTGTTCTCTAAGCCGGAAAGAAACTACTGCGTTACGAGGAAGGAGTTATTGGCAATCGTAAATGCAGTAGGACATTTTCACAAGTACCTGTACGGTCAACACTTCAAAATCCGAACGGATCATGCTGCGTTGAGGTGGTTGTTAAGCCTTAAGGATCCAGAAGGACAGACAGCCAGATGGTTGAAGAGGCTGCAGCAGTATGATTTTGAAATCGAACACCGACCAGGCAGATCACACCAGAATGTGGACGCACTTCCTAGGAGGCCGTGCCGGAGTGACTGCAGACATTGCAGTCGGAGAGAGGCATCCAAAGAATTCGATGGCGTAAAGAGATTGGTTCTGCAACCTCAAGATGGATGGACAACGGCGGAGATGAGGGCAGAACAACTTGGAGATAGCGAGATAAGTCCAATTTTAGAAAGCAAAGAGAACGGAAATCAGAGACCACAATGGCAAGACATCTCGGACAAGAGTCCTGCTCTCAAAGCACAATGGGCCCAATGGGATTCACTGAAGGTGGAAAATGGCCTGCTGAAGCGAGCATGGGAGAGTGCAGACGGAAAGTCGGTGACGATGCAACTGGTTGTGCCCAAGTGTCGCGTGAAGGAGGTCTTGCAAGAAATCCACGGCGGAGTGTCTGGCAAACATCTTGGCATGAATAAGACCATAGGGAAAGTTCGTGAACGCTTCTATTGGGTGAACGTTCGAAACGATGTCGAGAGCTGGTGTCGAAAATGTGACACTTGTGCGGCGAGCAACGGTCCACAAACGCGTAGTCGAGGAGCCATGAAGCAGTACAACGTTGGAGCACCATTCGAGAGAATAGCCTTCGATGTAGCAGGACCGTTTCCTACCACTGATTCGGGAAGAAGTACATCATGGTGGTCATCGACTACTTTAGCAAGTGGCCGGAAGCCAATTCCCTACCCAATCAAGAAGCTGTGACGGTTGCCAGGGCGTTGGTAGAAAATTGGATTTGCAGCTACGGACTTCCACTGGAAATGCACTCGGACCAAGGGCGGAACTTTGAATCTGGAGTGTTCCAGGGCGTCTGCGAACTATTGGGCGTGCGGAAGACAAGGACGACACCCCTGCATCCTCAGACGGATGGAATGGTCGAGCGTTTCAAGAAGACCATGGAGCAACACTTGTCCAAGGTGGTCGATCAACATCAGCGGGACTGGGACCGGCGTCTACCTTTATTTTTGCTGGCGTACAGAGCGGCAATTCACGAGACGACCCACCAGACACCGGCGAAGATCCTGTTTGGACGGGAAATACGTCTACCTTGCGATCTGGCTTTCGGATCACCGGGACAAAAGCGGAGGGACGAACTACAGGAAGTCATGTCCAGTATACACGAACTAACGCGCAGTCACATTCGCGTGGCGAGCCACGGATGAAGACACGTTACGATCTGAAGGTGAATTCGGCAGGATTCAGTGATGGAGACCTGGTATGGTTGTTCTATCCCCGGCGAAAGAAAGATCGCTGCCAGAAGTTACAACCTAGTTGAGAAGGCCCGTACACGGTTGTAAAGAGGATCAACGACGTAGTGTACCGGATTCAACGCAATCCCCGAGCCAAGATGAAGGTGGTTCACCTGGATCGTTTGGCACCCTACTCCGGGACAAATCAACAGGATTGAAGTAGATTGTTCGGGTCGAACAATATTTAAAAGGGGGGCAGTGAGACGGCAGCGCGACGGCACCGGAAGTGAATGATGTCATGATGATCTCACCACGTATGGTAACGTAATTAATCTGGAACAGTCCACATGAGAACAACTGGGAATAATTGTTCACATGGGATGCTCTCATGAGTCTAGAAGAGTCTGTGGCGGTGATCTCATACTATACCACGCTCGTACAAGAGAATGATCTCATTCTTCTAGAATAATCCATTCCGCCGAAAACATGATCTCATGATTCCGGGAATAGAAGAAATCGAGAACGCCGGGAGCGGTACCGATTGACTAAGGGTATTGGAATGACAACAATTTTTTGACTTAAAAATTTTGAACACGAGAAATAGTTGTACTTTTTAAAGGAAAAACATTTCAATAAATGGTTGCTATGTCTCGACCATTTAGTCAGTCAATGAGTATAGTGGACGGGGCGGCCCACCCGCCCACCGCACTCACAAATGGTGCCAGAACCATACGGTTTTTAGTCACAAACGAACCTTGTACCAGCAAAGAAAATCAGTCTAGACTGAGATTTCCACCAAAGTATACACTCAAATTTACATTTTTGACTGAATAGTTGACAAACTGGTTCGGAATGACAACCATTTTCATATTGTATCCAAATATCGTTTCACAGTTGTTCTTTGTGAGAAAAACCAATTCGTTCATGGCACCCTATGTGAATGTGGTGGGCAGCTAAGCAGCTGAGTAATGAGTGACACGGTTTTACTGCACACTTTTTTACCATCCATTTGCTGATTGCACGAAGAAAACTTTTTCTTATTGACTTTGACCCTTTAACGTTTAATTTAATAACATAATTAGAATGTTCTTTGTACATGGTCACGCGGAAATAAATATTTACAGGGAACAGTTGTGGCTAGAGTTCAAAGGCTGAACTTGAGAAATTATCAATGTTAAATATTATATTATTATTAATTACCACTTCTAGTACATATTATGTATTTTTTTTACCATTGTTTAGTCGCATTCGAATTAAAGAAATGTTTACCTGTAGTTGTATCCTCTTAAGTACAGTTCTCTGTAAATCTCGTCCCTTTCCATGACTTTAGTTGGATCCTCATCCAAAGGTACCTCGTCCAACTTAGTAAACATGCCATTTGTATCGCTGCAAATACTAATTTTTCCACACACCACAAGTGAGTTCTTTTGTAAGATTTCGAAGTATCCAGTACCCTTTTGAATCATGACCAACAGGGCGAGAAAACCGTTTGCCGGCATTGTTAAAGCTCTGACAAATCTACAATCTCTGAAGACCACCGAAAGATCTTCAACCAATAAACGACGACTTTGCGCAAAAGTTTTCCACACCAGACGTAGGTACTCCGTCGCCGGGAATAGATTTCGACCTAGAAAATGTAGTTTTACATTGTAGCAATCGGAAGGTCACAAATATCACCATCTATAACATGTCCTGCGACAAACTTGAATTCTTCGTCAAGATAGGAAACACTATATTCTTTCTGTTGATCAGTTGTTGCTGTAAACTCACTAAACTTGAAAGTGTACCAACTTTTGTCATGATCCCACCGAATTGAAGGAGAGATCATAGGTGTACCACGACTAACCGGAAACTGGACTTTCGGATACAACTTATGGACTTGAAGATTATGACCATCTTCAAACAACCTAAAAGGTTTATTGATTTTTGGGGCTCGATTTATCGACTGTACAATACCTTCCCAAAGTTTCTAAAAGTCTAACCTCGGAGCCGTTTACTAGAACAATATCTCTATTGTTAAGATGGGAGTCAGAGATATTCAACACTGTCGCACGTTTAGATAATTCGATTAAATTTTCTGTTTTTAGGGAATCACCACGAAGTTTATCGATTTTTTTAATTTCAGTTTGAAAGTGAAGATCTGACTCGAAATCAAGTTGGCTTATTTTAACGGCAGCCAAAACTGTCTCTTCTAAAGTTATAACGCCATAGTAGTAGGCGCTGATAAGTTTAGCGTAAGAATCGGCATATATTGCTGTTGGAAAAATATCTAGGGTTTTGAACATGTCAACAAGAGCAATTTGAACACAAACTGAACCAAGAATTCTTTGATAGTGTTCAACTGGTGTCTTCAGGATATCTTCTATGGGTTTTGAGTCCTTTTTCAATAAAATTTTATTGATTCTATAAATAAATTAGTTTATGACTTTTGCTATACGAATAGTAATGATAACTTACCTAGTCATAGTATCCCTGCAAACAGGAAACTGTAATAAGTGTAAACCCAAAGGCTTAAAATTGTTGGCAAACTGTCCAAAAAATATATATAATGGTAAAATACTTGATATCCATTTAAAAGAAGTCTTTAAAGCGCCGTGTGTTGAGAGTATGGTATAGCCTCTAAAATAGTTATGACTATTATTTTTAAACAATTGGTGAAGCAACGCAATGTAATCCTCATCTAGCCCATTTGTGTTAATATCTGCTAACAAATTCTGCACTGCCTCCATTGAACGACCACTAACACACACTAATCTAGGAGCGTCATCGTTTGGTTCTCTGTTAACTTTTTTGTTCTTGTTTCTTCGAAGTATCGTATGAGCGTTGTTACCCCCAAAACCAAAATTGTTGAGTCCAATGATTGCGTCGTCCTCTTTAAGCTCAGTCAGTTCTGTTACCACCTTCATTCTTCCTTCTTCGAATCCAGTCATTCCGTTCTTAATTTTCTTTAAATGAATATTTGGTGCTATAAGTCCGGTTTCCATAGCGAGTAATATCTTGATAAGGGAACAAACTCCAGATGCTGGTTCTGTATGCCCAATACTCGATTTGACAGAACCTACAAGAAGTTGTTTATCTCTTTTCTGAGCCAGGGCGCAATCAATAGCTTCCACTTCTTGTGGATCTCCAGCTTGTGTTCCCGTTCCGTGAGCTTCTAAATAGCTGAGATCTGAAGGGTGAACACCGCTTTCATTATAAATTTCAGTCATCAGCGCTTTTTGAGCTTGGGGTGATGGAAATGTAATTCCTTGTTCCTTAAAACCGTCACCGTTCACTTTGGTGTTTATGATATGTGCATAAATCCTTCTAGAATCTTTCGCTTTCTGGAGGAAAACACTGACCACGGCCTCTCCTCGGACATAACCGGAAGCATTTTCGTCAAACACTCTGCAGGTTCCATCGCTGCTTATAACACCTAAACTAATATTTGAGAGTTAAAAGAACGAACATTTAACGACAAGTACCGATAGAACTGCAACGTTATTCCTGGATGGAGAAGAAGATTGGTGCCGCCAACTATAGCGTTGTCACATTGACCACTCCTGATGGCTTTGAATGCAACATCAAATGCATTAAGGGAACTGCTGCATGCTGTATCGATATTGCAAGCTGGTCCTTTCAGTTTTAGAAAATAACTGACTCGGTGCGAGATTAGAGATCGAATGTACCTAAAATCATCAATAGTCGATCAACAAACAGTGTTATATCCTAGTTTCTGTTTAATTTGAATACAATGCCTACCTGTGAAAAAGAAAATGTACGTAATTAACATAACAAAAGAATAATTATTTTGTAAATATTGACAAGTTAAGACGGAAAACAAAAGTATATGAAATTCTAATAAGCTTCAGCAGCAACAATGCAAAATTCTAAATAACTAACCGGAAACTGGACTTTTGGATGCAGCTTATGGACTTAAAGGTTATGACCATCTTCAGACGACCTAAATGGTTTATTTATTTTAGGAGATAAATCTGTGAACTGCATAATATCTTTATAAAGTTTCAAGTCTAACCTTATATAGCTGCCCCAAACGGTAATGTGCACTGAAGCTATATAACGACCAGCGAAGTCGTAAGCTTTGTTTCTATGCTTTAAGCCAGTTTGCCAAAATTATTCCATCACTGAGTGCTTTTTCGCCACTGTCGGCAAGCAGGGGCGGCTTTCTTTTGTATTTTTTAACCGATATCTAATTCATCCCTGTATCACGATCAGAAGCACCTGCACCGATGAAGACAGAATTATTGATTAAACTATCTGTGTTTAGGGATTCACCACGAAGATGTGACTCAAAATCAAGTTGGTTTATTTAAATTGCAGCTGAAATTGTTTTTTCCAAAGGTATAACACTATAATAATAGGCGCTGATAAGTTTAGCGTAAGAATCGAAAAACATCTAGATATTTTGTCAACAAGAGCAATTTGCATGCAATTAAAACAAAATTTACGTAATTAACATAACAAAAGTATAATTATTTATTATTCACATAATTTTTGTTCGATCATAACTATAGTTGAAAACAAACATTAGTAATGTAATTACAGTTGTTTGTAGAAAAAACGGCCCCGGATTTTAAATAGGACGATTAGAGTAACAATTTACAAATCCTAACCAACATACCTGTATGAAAATTTTATCAGGTCATTAAATGTCATTATTGCCCCAAAAGACGTTTACTCACCCTGTTACAGCAAAATTTTGCGATTCCGTCACATTACAGCAAGTATTAACTTCCATATCCGACCAAGAAGTACTAACAAACACCCCGGTTCTACTTCCCTCCAAATCTTTCGGATTCACTCCGGCATCCATAATTGCTTCGACGGCCGTTTCCATCATCATTCTCATCATAGGATCCATAATATCTGCTTGTCGATAATGGACCCCAAAGTATCCAGCATCGTATTTGTCGATATTGTAAAGCTTTGCACTTCTTTGTGGAATTTCGTGATGTTCTAGTTTCCATCTCCTATCGTCACCACTGACCATTTCTTCTTTATTGAAGAGGTGGTCCCGAAATTCGTGGATGTTGTTACAATCTGGAAGCCGTCCAGACATTCCCGAAATAATAACTTCGTCGTCCGGGGAAGGTGACGATAACCAACGACCATATTGATATTTGGGATCCATGCTAAATGAACTACACCTTTGGGTCGCTATCTGATTATGGCACTTCTATATATAGAGGTAGAATGGCATAGGTTGAAAACCAGGGAATGGTGGAAAAAAGTGTACAAAATTCAATGGCACCTCCCGAATGATGTAAGCAAGTCTTACTTTTAGACCAAGCTTAGTTTATTCTCGTTGTCAATGTTTTTGGTTTAGGAGAAAGAAATATTGAAAACAAGATTTTTTTCCTGAGATTTTTTTTTATTTTAAAAATTTTGCTCTCGCCTCCTCTATATTTCACGAGCAGCCTCATTAACGTTAGGAGTTAGAAACAATTGACAATATTCCGTCAGCGGAAATGCATTGCTGGTTTTCTTCCACTTTCCTTGAACTTGCATTACGACAGGAAAAACGGAAAGGTTTTTTTTATCAAATTTGCATGTCCCTTATAGTCTAGTTCACAAGTTAAAAAACGTGTTAATTCCTGCTACTGCGAGTTTAAGATGCGTGTGATAGCTCATTGTGCAAAAGTTTCAAACAATTAAAGAATCCCAAAAAAAGGGGTCATTTTTTTGAAAATAACTCGAAAACTATTAATGCTAGAGAAAGAAGAGGAATTATTAAGGCGAAACCGTACCAAGGAATGGTGAAATTACATTACTAATATTTTCGACATTATAAGGAAAAATTAAAATATGAAAAGTCGAATGTATGTACAAAACTCATAAAGTTTGCGCTACCAGGTCTATTTTTTAATTTTAGTTTTATCCTATTCAGAAAAAAAAACAAAATTCCAAGGGATACACAATAAAGCCTAAAAGATTTAGTAAGGCCTAGGATTTTTATTTTCTCGCAATTAGGGGTGATTTTTATGATAAAACTGTACCAAACTCGGATTCCTGTATTACCGAGCTAAAGGTAAACATGTGGTAGAGAGGTTAAGTAGCCAAAAATAGAGAAATAGAAGGTGATATAAAGAAAAAAATTAGAGAAGATATTAAGAAAAGAGAGAAGAGGTATTAGAGAAAGGTAGGAAGAAAGAATTGGGCAGGGAAGAGGAGATATACTCAGGAAAAAGAATAAATCGGCGAAGCCGGAAGATAACGACATCTAGGAGGCGCCACAGGAAGCGGATGAACAAAGACGATAGAAACCGCTCGCTCAGTCAGGAAGCCTACCTGGAGGAAAGGAAAAGAAAGAGAAAAGGGGAGGGTAGAACAGAAAAACAAGAAGAGGAGGAAGAGAAATTTTTTCAAAAAAGTAAAAAGACGGCGAGGTCTCCTGGAGTAAAGAAAACACAGAAGACATCAGAGAAAGAGAAGGAAACGGACACAGAGATGGAGAAAAAAATATTGGAGCTGTTGCAAGAGTTGAAGGAGGAGATGAAAGAAATAAGACGAGAAAACAAAGAACTCAAGAGTGAGATAGAGAGGCAGAGAGAAGAATTTAAAGAGAAGAAGAAGAGATGCGAAGGAGAGAGAGACTGGTGGAAGGAGAGAGTGGAAAAGCTGGAAGTCAGCAAATCAAAATTTTGAGGAAGTACACAAAATTTTGATATAAGTATCTGTGAAGTATTTGAAGAAGATTAGTGAAAGAAATTTTTCCCAACCCCCGAGAATTGGCGAAAAAAAAATATAATAAAGTTATTTTCTTTAATTATTCAAAATGGGTCAAAGGCAGTAAAAAAAGTTTCAAATAAAGATTATAAAGCATGAAATTCTACACAAAAATGATCTTTTGACAAGAAACATACCCCAAAAAGGTCATATTTCCCTGTACGTGATACCTACTCAAACAAAACAGCACCATTGTCCTACCCCTGTCGCAATTGCCAGAAAAAATTCAGAATTGTCAGAAAAAAGTCGGAATTGCCAGAAAAAAGTCAGAATTGCCAGAAAAAAGTCGGAATTGGTAAAAAAAAATCGTTGACAGTTATTTTTCCATTCATGTCCGTTCAGCGCCAGAAAAATTGGAAAAATTTACCGGAAAATTGGAAACTTCGGGAAAATCTGAATGCTTTTTATGGGATATTTGTATGAACTCGATACCATAACTCGCCATTCAAATGATGGATATGCGTAATTCTTTTTTTGTTTTGTTCGTTATGATCCTGTAATGGATGTTGGAAAAACGAATTCCAGACTAAATTAAAATATTTTTTTTACATTATTTGTCGTCTCGCGATCTGTCCAAAAACGAATTTATTGAAATTTGGACAGGACAACGTCTGTTCGAGTCAGCTAGTGATGAATAATTTTAATATATATGTATTTTAGAAATATACATTTTATAGATATATTTTTTTTAATTTTAAAGTTTCTCTAAAAATGTTAAAAGATATGATAGTCAACTTCCAATATTTCATCAGATGAAACGATGTTTCAACCAATTATTTTCAAGGGTAATATAAAGTGGTACGCTTATTATGTTTTTTTTTTAAATGCCACGAATATCAGTTCCAACGACGAAAATACACTGGGGCTGGAATTATATTTAGGAAGAGAATATAATGAGACACACACATTAATTAACAAAGATCTTGGACTGGAGGCACAACCAGGGCGTAGAAGTTGGCATCGAGGTCCCTTTTAAGCCAGAAAGGGTGCTTTTACATGTACTGATTATCTGTTTTTTTTTTTGTATTTGAAGTAGTCATAGCAATGGGTATGTAGTATGCGTCTTACAGTGACAGTACAACAGTATTGTATGGTCAGTTATTAATAACAAATAACAACAATTATTATAATATTCTCAATAAATTAATTCGTATCTAAAAATTTCTAATAGTATCTTAATTTGAATTTATATTAATAAAGTCGAGAAAGGAAAACAAAATTTAGTATAAATCTGTGAGTATTAGTAGTAATAAGAATTTCGTTTATTACAAATGAAAAATAGATTTTGAAAGTATTTAGATCACGTAAGCAAAATTCCACATTTTTAATAAAACTGAAATGTACATAAAACAGAGCGTGTGTAAGACTATAGTTTGCAAATTATGGATAACATTATATTTGTCCAAATTTTGCAAACAATTTTCATCTCTGTCGATCACATTATCGATTTCTTTTTAGTGATCGTGACGTCAGAAGAACAGTGTCGTAGGTATAGGAAAAATTTAAACAGGTAAATACATTTATACCTGCCTGAAAAGGAAAGGTAGAAAAAATATTTAAGCAATTGGTTTCACTATCTAAAGTCCTTTAACAATTAAATTAAAAATTTACTATTAAAATATAAAACTATTTCTCTGATAATAAATTTTATATTTTTCTGGGTAAATTAAAAAAAAATTAAGATTTGTTAACTTTTCAAAACGCTATGATTTTTTGAAGTTATACATAACATCCCATAACTTGTAACCGCCCTAACTTGGTTAATTTTAATAATAGCAAAAAAGTCAAAAGATAATTTTTGTGTAGAATTTCATGCTTTATAATAATCTTTATCTACAACTGATTAATAATTGACGTATTATACTTGTAACTATGAATACTTAACTAGGTCTATTAAACACAGACAGCCAGGTCCGGTTTTTAAGAATTATTATTAACTAGCCATGAAATAATGAATATTGACAACTGTTGAAATTTCTTCTCAACGTCGAGTTTTTCACAAGGTTTGTTTTATTCTTTCTTTATTTCTTTATCTAGAACTGATTTAATTTACGTATTATACATGTAATCTATGAATACTTGACTAGGTCTATTGAACACAGACAGTCAGGCTAGGTTTTTAAGAATTATTATTAACTGGCCATGAAATAATGAATATTGACATTTTTTTCTCAACGTCAAGTTTTTAACAAGGTTTAATTTCTAATTTTGATTCCAAAAGTGCAGTTGTAGATAAAACGTCGTATTTCACTCGCATATAATGGTGGCTAGTATACACTCGAATGGTTAAAATCCTCGCCTGCGGCTCGTATTTTAATTTCCATTCTCGTGTATAATAGCCACCATTATATGCTCATTAAATAATGTACTATTATTTGAAACTTTTTTTACTACCTTTTACCCATTTTGAATAATTAAAGAAAATAACTGTATTATATTTTTTTTCACCATTTCTCTGAGGTTGGGAAAAAATTTTCTTTCACTCATCTTCTTCAAATACTTCACAGATACTTTTATCAAAATTATGTGTACTTCCTCAAAATTTTGATTTGCTGACTTATTTGATTGGACTAAACAGGATGGGACGGGAAAAGAAAAAGTCATGTAAAAAAAAAGAGGATGTAGAGAAGTTTTTGAAGGAAAATGTAGAGGATAGTAAAGTAAAAGATTGTTACAGGATTAACAAGGATCAAGTATTGGTGGAGATAGAGGGATGGGGTGAGAAGGAAAGAATAAGGAAGCAAAAAGGAAAATTGAGGGAAAAGAGGGAAACAAGGGGGATATACATAGACAACGACCTCACAAAGAAAGAAAGAGATTTACAGAAGAAACTAAGAAGTATAGCGAAAGAAAAAAGGGAAGAAGGGAAAGAAGTAAGAGTGGTATACAGGAAATTAATAGTGGACGGGAAGCAATGGAGATGGAATGAAAAGAGAAAGAGACTAGAGGTTTTTCAATAAGAAGAAGAAGGGGAGGAGGGAAAAAGGGGGACAACGGCAAAGTAAAAAGGTCAATGAAACGGGAAAAAAAAACAAAGAAGGAAGTAGGAGGGAAACTAAGGAAGGAAGGGGGAAATCATAGAAGGTAACGAGAAAAACAGGGGTAACGGCACTATTTTGGAATGTAGCGGGACTAGGGAAAAAAGAAGAAGATTTTTGGGACTATGTGAAGGAGTTCTATATTGTTGGATTAACAGAAACATGGTCAGAAAGCTGGGAAAAAATAGAAAAACTGTTACCAAAGGAGTTCAAATGGGAACGGCCAGGAGCGAGAAGGGGAAAAAAAAGGGAAGAGCAGCAGGGGGAATAATAACAGGGGTAAAAAAAAGGAATAAAAGAGAATACTAAAAAGAAGGGAGAAGAGGAAGGTCACATGGTGAGAAACGTTAAAATAGACAGTAAATGGTGGAAAATAGTGACAGTGTACAGCAAAGAGATGAAAGAAACAATAAAAAAGATAGAAGAAACATTAAAAGACAACAGGGAAGAATGTCTGCTTCTGGGAGGGAATTTTAACGGGAGAATTGGAGAAAGAAGAGCCAGGGATTGGGAAGAAGAGAGAGGAGAGGGAAAAAGAAAATCCAAAGACAAGAGAGAAAACGCGGAAGGGAAGAAGTCGATGGAATGGATAGAAGAAAAAGGATGGGAAGTGCTGAATGGAAATAAACAAGGGGACGAAGAAGGAGAATGAACCTACATAGGCGGTAGAGGAGAGACGGTGATAGACTACGGAATAGTAAACGAAGAAGCATGGGAAGAAGTCGAAGAATTCAGAATAGGCTAAAGAGTAGAGTCAGACCATCTGCCTATAGAGATAAGTATAGGAAGGGGAAGAGAGAAGAGATGAGGAGAAGAAAAAAATAGAGGAAATGCGGAAGGTGATAATTAAAGTATGGGACGAGCAAGGGGTGGAAGAGTATAAGAGAAGACCGGAAAAAGCAAGATTTAAAGAACAAGAAGTAGGGAAAATGGAGAAAGAATTGGTAGAAATATTGGAAAAAGCAGCGACAAAAAGAGAAATAACAGTAAGAGGTGGAGGAACAAAAAGAAAGAATAAATGGTGGGACAAAGAATGTGAGCAACGTAAAAAGGAAGCAATAAAAGAACTAAGAAAGTGGAGAAAGACTAAAGGGAACAGAAGTGGCTTTTTAGAAGCGAAAAGAAGATACAGAGAGACATGCAGGGAGAACAAGAGACAGAAGAAGGAGAGAGAGGAGGAAGAGATAAAAGCAATAAGAACAGAGAAGGGGGTATGGAACTATATTAATAGAGAGAGAAAGAAAAAAAATGGGAACGAGGAGATAACGATGAATGAGTGGGAGGAGTACTTCATGAGGCTGCTGCAGGGAGAAAAGGAAAAAAGAAAACGGAAACAGAGACGAAGAGAAACCGAGTAGAACCTGAAGGAGAAGAAATTACAATGGAAGAGGTGGAGAGGCATGTGAAGAAACTGAGGAAAGGGAAGGCACCAGGGAGGGATAGAATACAGAATGAGTCGTGGTTGTATGGGAGGAGAAGAGTGCTAGAGAGGCTGGTGGAGGTAATGAATGGGGTGTGGAGAGGAGAAGGATTCCCGGTAGGGTGGAGAGAGGGGGTAATTTAACCCATTTACAAAAAAGGGGAGAAAAATAAAGTAGAAAATTATCGAGGGATAACTCGCCTAAACACAGGGTACAAGTTGTATGCATCATTTCTGAATGAAAGGATGAGCAGAGAGATAGAGGAAAAGGGAGCATTACCAGACAGCCAAGCAGGATTTAGAGAGGAGAGGGGAACTATGGATAATGTATACATCCTGGACCATTTGACGAAGAGTGAGTTAAAGAGGAAAGGGGGGAGGGTGTATGCATTATTCGTAGACTTCAAGGCGGCTTTTGACAAGGTGGACAGAGAGAGGATGTTTGAGTGCCTGAGGGAGAAAGGGGTAAATGAATGGCTGGTAAGAAAGGCGGAGGAGATATATGAGAAGACAAAAAGTAAAGTGAAGGTAGGGGAGAGGGAAAGTGAATGGTTTGTGACAACAAAGGGAGTGAGACAAGGTTGCCCGCTCAGCCCCTTGTTGTTCACGATGTATGTGGCAGATATGGACGGAATGTTAGAGAGAGCACAAGCGGGGGGGTGTGTAGTAGGTAGAAAAAGAGTGTGGAGCCTAGCGTTTGCGGATGATGTAGTAGTGGTGGCAAAGAGTGAAAGAGAAATGAAGGAAATGATGAGTTTAGGAAAATATGTGAAGAAGAAAAGACTAGAAGTGAATGTAGAGAAAACAAAAATGCTGGTGTTCAATAAGAGAAAGAGGAAGAACGAAGAGAGTGATTGGAGGTGGGAGGGAAAAGTAATAGAACAAATAAAGGAATTTAAATACTTGGGGTATGTGTTCAATGAAAGAGCCACAGATAAGGCACATATTAGAGAACTGGCAAGAAAAGCGAACAAGGTGATAGGATGTGTATGGGGAATAGGAGAGAGAAGGTGGGGAGGCGATTTAAAGAGGAAAATGATGATGTTTGAAAGTCTTATTGAAAGCGTGTTGTTGTCCGAAGCAGAGATCTGGGGATGGAAAGAACAAGAGGAGATAGAGAGGGTGCAAGAGAAATATCTGAGGTGGGTGCTAGGGGTGGAGAGAGAAACGCCAGGGTACATAGTGAGAGAAGAATGCAAGAGGAATAGGTTGAGAGTGAAAGTGGGAAAAAGAGCGGTCAAGTTCGAAGACAGGATGGAAGGGAGGAAAGAATGTAGGATACTAAAGGAGTGCTGGAGAGAAAAAAAGAAGAATTCAGAGGAGAATGATAGGGAGAAGTACTACAGGAGGAATGGGTATGCAAGCAAAGAAATAGGGAGACTGAGAGAAAGAGGCGTGTGGATGAATGTAGAACTAAGTGAAAGAGATAAGGATACGGATAGACAAGAGAGGAGAGAAGGAATTAGAGAATCCAGATACAACGGGAAGTACGGAAGATGCATGATCGAGGAAGTACCGAAGTATTTGGGGAGGGAGAGCGAGAAAGAAAGAAAGATGATGGCGAGGTTTAGGTGCGGAAATGAAGAGAGGGAAAATAGGTATTGGGCAGAAGATGGAGGAAGAATGTGTAGAATGTGCTATGAGGAAAGAGAGACGATTGAGCATATGTGGAATGAGTGCAGTGAGATGAAACAAAGAGAGAGGAAAGAAAGAGAGGAAATACTGAATGTAGATGGAAGGAAAATTAAATGGATGAAAGAGGTATGGAAAAAGAGGGAGAAGGGAGAAGAGGAAAGGGGAGGGGAGAAGAAATAGAGAATTTTATTTAGTTTTTTTTTATTATTATATGTTAAGTTTACTTGTATACTATACTACACCAAACTCCTAAAGCTGTCAAACTTGTGTCAAACCGAATGACATCAAAGTAGATAAATGAATACCAATCCAATAAACCAAGTTGGTGGATTAATCATAATATAATCTCGAAAATAAACAGATGAGTTACGTACTACAATTTCTAAAAGTCGATCAAAATTTTTATATTTAGGTTAAAATACTACCTAACCTCATTTTATCTAATCTGATAAGTAGTTGAAAAAAAGTAAAGCCCAGATTTTGTTGCTTTAAAACGCTGCAGCCCCAATTTCAAGTGGTGTGCAAGAAATATTATCTGTATCGGACGACATTCTATATTGAAATTAAATTTCGAGCTATGAAAAAATATACATTTTAAATAGATTACTTTACCGTTTTCATAAAATTTTTGAACAAACTTCACAAATGCGATGACAAGCTAAAACAAATTACCCAGCCTACTATTCCATTTTTAAAAAGTTCGTTTTAGCCACCTAGTTTGTTTGCCGGTAGAGAAAAAAAATAGTATTCAAACCTTGTTAAGAAAGTGCCCTTGCACTCGGCTACGCCTCGGTTTATAAACTTTGCCCGTGGTTTGTAAGAGAACACTTTCTTACCTTGCAAAAACTTAGGTAATGACTTGGTAATGAAGCTCCCCCCGGGGGAGAGAGATTTTTGTTTGGGTGCCTGCTGGGAGTTCATAACCAAAATTTCAAAACTTTATAAATTACTTCTTCTAAAAAGTCTATAGTCCAGGCAATGGGTACAAAAAAGGGGTTTTTATTCGCAAAAGGTTGGACAGCAATGAAATTTGGTGAAATGGTAAACATCCATAGACTCAGAGAGCATTCCTCTTTCAGAAAAAAAAATATTGCAAAATTATTTGAAGTCGATCTTCGTTGTAATCCACGCTGAAAATTTGATTTTGTTGGAATTTGCAAATCAACCCCCAAATTTGGCGCCCCGTAAAACGGAAACTGTTGGTCGCAACAAAAAATAAATACAACCAAAATTATGCACAATTTTGTTCTCTACATATTTTATTTGAACTTTTTTTCGATAGCACTTACAACAACGGCTCTATTTTCCGAAAAGCGTCGCGGTGCATAGTTTTTGACCCCCCCCCCCTCGAGCGGCAATCCCCCGAGGTCGCAAACTACCATGAGACCTATGTCTACCATCCCACCAAATTTTATTTCTGTCCAACCTTTTGTGATCAAAACCCCCTTTTTTGAATGCGAGAGAGAGGCAGAATAATGACAGATGAATTAGTGCAGAGAGATAGAGATGTGCAAGTGCAGGAAAGAAGAACGAAAATTAGGGAGTCTAGGTACAATCGGAAGTATGAAAAAATAATAACGGAAGAAATGCCAAAGTACCTAGGAAGAGAGAGTTGAAAAGAGAGATTTAGATGTGGAAATGAGGAGAGAGAAAATAAATATTGGAGTGAGGATAATAATAGAGTATGCAGGATGTGTGGAGAAAAAAAAAAAGGAGACGATAGAGCATTTGTTGAAGGAATGCGTAGAATTGAGATGGAGAGATGAGAGTAGAGAAGAAATTTTGAATGAGGACGGAAGAGGAATCGAATGGATGAGGAAGGTTGAGTGGAGAAGAGGGACAATAAGTGGGAAGGGATAAAAGCTGCTAGTTATTGTGTTGAATTATTGATTTATTTAGTTTTATTTATTTTATGATATTTTATTTTATTTGAGTTATGGGAAATGTATCGGATACTTTATAAACCTGTAAAGGTAATAAATATACATACTACTACTCAGTATTTATTTATTTAGTATTGTATAAGAATAGGAATCCTTTTCAAAGCCGAAAGGCAATGAAATGAATCTTTTTTTATTTTATTTTTTATTATTATTATTATAAACAAAAATTGAAAAAAACGTTCATCGCGCAAATTGTATTCATATTTAAAGAGTTGCTGCGCTTTTAAACTAATTAAAATCTTCATAATTTTCATTTAATCGGTAATGTAATTTTCCGATGTTTTGTCTCTCTTGCACACTAGGGTATCAATTTCGTACGGTTTCGCTTTCATACTTAATACAGACAGAAAAACAAAAATTTATGTATCCAAAAGCAGTTCGATAAACAGAATTACAACACCACAACTTTCTGTCTTTCTTTCTTTCAGTGGTATTGCAACGCAGGCCGGGTACTGTTACGATCAAAACCGACGAGTGTATGAACGTTCCACCTGAACGTTCCACCTGTAAAGGTTGAGGTGGGGGTCAAGGTCACAAGTAAGATACACTTTTATTCCACAGACCCTATAATATAAAATTAACAGGAGTGGAAAGGAAATTTAACAATAATAAGATGACAGAAATTAAGTTGAACACATTTGACACTTGTACAAATTATTATTATTATTGTAAAAAATGACGCATATTAAAACTGACAATGGAACAATGCAAAGAATGACAAATTTTAATGTGTTGATTATACAACAACAAATACAAACTATGGCAATTGTTTTTCTCAGTTAATTTTTTAAACACTTAAAGTTACGTTCATGGGTTGCAGAATGGAGGGTTTGAATTTCTACCACACTTCGTGAGACAGCCTTGTAAGCCTAAAGTCCAAAATGAGGAAAATGGAAGATCGAAAAAAAAGAACATTAAAGGCTACTGTCGTTAGGTCGGGTTTCTTCCAGGTCACGAAGCCTTCGGTGGTGGAAGACCTGATGCTGTGCCTCGAGGTAGTCGTCCACCGGACCAGCAGGGTCTTAGGGGCTTCACGAACAAGACATCTTGCGAGGTCCGAATAGAACGCTAGCCTAAAAAATAGAGAAACCGCGAGAACGTGCGCGGTGGGATGACGGAGTGGGAGACAGTATAAAGGTAAACTGTCTCCGGGTGGCGCCATTCTCCGTCTGCCTTCCGAGTTGACTGCACGCTCGCTCCCTGTTGCAACTTCATGCTATTTACTTACTTATTTAAACTTCTGCTATACTTAAAATTAATCAGTTATTGACAATTAATTTCTTGACAAAAATTAATTCTATTAACAAAACTTAATAAAACTATGACCGTACAAAAAAAAAATCGAGAGCTGACAAATCTGGAGATCTGGCCGGCCACTCTCCAGCCTATCCACCTGCCAGGAAACACCTCATCTAAGTGATGTCGGACTTGTTGACAAATACGGGGTGGAGCTCCATCTTGCTGGAACCAGGTTGAGTCGGCAAGGACATTTCGTCTGTCATAATATGGAAAAATCTTTGTAAGACCAGGAACAATCTGTTCTTGCAGTAGTTTTCCGAAGTCAAGTTTCCATTCACCAAACGTTTACTTTTTGTGGATCTTGTGTGTGTAGTTTTTGTAGCTTATATATTATAATAAATTGAGCATCTTCGTTCACTCGATGCATCATTATTTCGAAAAATTCGTCTATCAAAATCATCTTCGCGTAATTCTTGAACAAAATGGATCTTGTATGGATTTTCGTCAACATGTAGCAAAAGGTTTCAGCAGTTTCATTATTGGTTGCGGTTTTAGGCCTATCAATTTTTTGGCGCTCCTTTAAACTGCCGGCTTCGTTAAGCAAACACTTTTCCATACTTTTGCGCTACCCTGTATAAATTAATACCTCAATAATTATTATATTGTAGAAATTATTTTTTTTTTTTAAATTGCATAGCAGGTGGCAAAAAATACCTGTCCGAGCGATTTGCTTGAAAGCTTCACCATCACACTGTATGTATTAAGGAGGAAGGTAATTTTATGACATTTTTTAGGTGATGATCACAAAAGAATTCAAAAATTAGGTCATAATTTTTTTTAGGCGATGATTACCAAAAAGGTGTTTCTATGGCCTCTTTTTTGGAGCGGTGAAGTTTTACTTTCTTGAACACATTGTCAAATTCTGACAAATCAGTCCCAACACAGTAGAGTTTGACAGATTTTTTGACAAAACTTTACGGCTCCCACGGTTATAAAAGTTATAAAATTAATTGAGGTATTAGTGTTAACCAAAAAGAAATTTACTGTATGACCGTGACGTGCATTTGTGCTATTCAAAAAGAAAATTGCAAGAAAAAACTCTCTCTTACTCTTACTTTTTGCTCATAAAGTAATTCGGGTCCCCAAAACGATCATGTTGAAATTTGACATTTACATAAAATGTGACTATAAATAGTCTTCAGCGTTGCGTTGAAAATTAAAAATAAAAACATTTGAAAAAGGAACATGAAGGATCGAATTATCACTATATGAAATAATTTATAATATAATTCAATAGATTTCGCCAAAAATATTCCTCATATGAGACATAATTGTCAATTATGAATTTGTTAATTATTATCAAGAATTAATTGTTGTTAATTGTTAATATTGAACAACCCGCTAATGAATCGGAATGAAATCTACAACGACTTGTCTCCACACACAGTGAATCATTCCCGCGCGGTTTTAATTGCGCATTCCACAATCTTGGACGTGAAAGTCCTTGAAAAAGGTTATTGCTGCAAAACGATACAAAGTGTCACTTTTTGCACAAACTCACCAGTGTTTTTGCCAAAAGGCGTGTATATACATGTAAACCCAATTGACTGTAAAACTGATTAGACAATTGGAAGAAATGTGTATCGCAAGGTAAATCATATATTTCTTTTTATAGGACTTTCGGTTGAACGCCTTATTTTACCTCAAAAAGTGTCCGCGTGAACGAGAAATAAAACGAATGTAATTTACAAATTTATCTTTATACTTAGTTCTACATTTTACTAAACTATAACTACTTACACATAATTTCATTAATATTTTTTACCAATTCCGGTTGATCAATCATCGTTTCATGATCACCCTCCACTGTCGTCACTTTTACCAGGTTTTCGCAGATCTTCGACAATTGATAGTCTTCTTCTTCGTTGATCATAGGGCATTTTGCTTTAAACAGGTATACGTCCGATTTTATTTTATGGCAGAAACTATAGCTAATGATCGATTTGAAACGTTTGTACATAGTGACAGCTCCTTGTGGGTCTAGTTTCTTCTCGCTTACTACTTCGGACGGAATTAACGTGAGCCCCAAGTTAATTCTTTCTTGCAAACACTGACATTTTAAAAACTTTTCCTGAAAGAAAACTTTACTTATTCATACTGAATCTAATGCGGTTATTAATTACGTGATTTGCTAAAAGGACGTCTACTGGTAGTAAGAAACTTAAAATTTTGTAAATAACAGCTGTTTGAAATTCCTCTTCTGTGGCATGTGGTAACATGTCTTGCGCAGAGGAAGTTAAGTACGCAGGCGCTCCTTCAATTAAAATAATTTTAATAAGGTAACCCTGATTTTCTAAAATATTGGCTGTTTCTAGGGCTACAGCTGCTCCATAGGAGTAAGCAATTAGGAAAAGAAGACGCTCTTTCGACGAGTTGTTTTGAATGTGCTGCAATTTAACTTTTACGTTTGGATTTACAATAATTAATAAAAACTCTTACGGGAATTAAATTGTGTGCCATCTCTTGAATGGTATCTTCGGGATTGTCATAGTCGTACTGAATTGCCATAACGTTGCCTTCTAATTCTTTCAAGAATCCTCCAAAATGATGTAAAGATCCATCGACCCCCGGAAATAGAAACACAGATATACCATTTCCGTTTTTGTTCAAAGTGACGACTTTTTCGTAAGTTTTATTTTTCTCAGGAATACTTCTCATCAGCAAATTTGCACCTTGCTCAACTTTAACAGCACCTTTTTCATCGTTACTGATTTTCCTTTCTGCTTCCATTTCGGTCAATCTAAAAGAGGAATTTGCAACTCAAGTAAACAATAACAATGTTTCTTACTTTGCAAGTGTTAGACTTCTCATGTCCTTTGGAGTTATGTAAATTTCAAAATCTTTTTCTAGCAACTGAATAATTTCCGTACCCATCATCGAATCCATTCCTAATTCGGCAAGAGTCGAATGTTGACTCACAGTTTTTAAATCCTTGATACCTAGAACTTGGGCCACAGCATCAACTGCACTCACAAGACCATAACTTTTGTTGTGCTTTTCCGCCACTACCATGCTAGATACAACAGGATAATCTTGATTCAGGAACCGATCTAGGCACTCAAAGCAATTTGATACTTTTTGTTGAAGAGTACCTCCAATAACTAATTCCTTATTGACTTTCTGCATTTTAGCAACGAGTCCCACCTTAAGAAAACATGTAAGTATCTGTGTTGGCAATTACACTAGAAGTAGTACTTCACCGACAGCACCCCACTGAACTGCAAGAGCAGCGAATCCATCTTGTTTTCTTTTCTCACAGATCCGCTCCATGACTGAATTAGCCATTCCATAGTTGGTTTGACCAGCGTTGCCGCGGCCACAAGAAACTGAAGAAAATACTACAAAGGATCTGGAAAGACATATTATCACCACAAATTTAATAGTTCCAAAAAATTACCTTAATTTTGGACAGAGCTCTCTAGTAATTTGATCTAAATATATGGTTGCTTGAGCTTTCGGTGCTAAAGATGCCACGAAGCTTTCCTCGGTTTGGTCGTCAAAAAGTGCATCTTTAAGAACTACGGCCAAGTTAAATATAGCATCTAGAGGCCCCAGTTTCGAAGCTTCTTCCAATAATGCGGTGCAACCTTGTTTGGTCGTCACATCTTGCGTGGAGACCTGAATGTTGACTCCATACGAGTTCCACATTCTAGAATGTTATACTGAAGTGACTTTAGTGAAATATTTTGTCATTGTTACTTGATTCGTTGAGTTTGGTAACCGTTCTGTATTCCTGATCTGGAGACTAAGAGGATTTTTCGAGCGCCCCTTAGGAACAACCAATCGGCGAGTTCTAGACCAATGCCACCTAATCCTCCTATGATGACATACGTGCAGTGAGGATCACAATAATATCTGCAGACAAAAAAGTACATTGTATATTGGAAGTAAATTATTCGTTTATAATGAGACGACGGCGCGACGGCCCGGAAGCGGATGATGTCATGATGATCTCACCACGTATGGTAACGTAATTAATCTGGAATAGTCCACATGAGAACGTCTGGGAATAATTGTTCACATGTGATGCTCTAGAAGACTCTGTGGCGGTGATCTAATGCTATACCACGCTCGTACAAGAGACTGATCTCATTCTTCTGGAATAATCCTTTGCGTCGGAAACATGATCTCATGATTCCGGGAATAGAAGAAATCGAGAACGAAGGGAGCGGTATAAGAAGGGATCAAACAACAGAGCAAGTCAGTCTATTGGAAGCATCGTGAACAAGTGATCAGCGCGTGATATTGTGAAAGTCTGTACATTGTGAAAAGTTAGTCTTAGTAGTCTTTTTAATAAAAGTTTGTAAATACGGTGTGCGCCAGAATATTTCTTTAAATCCTCAAACCCGCCCGGCTCAGGCTACGTTACATTGGTGTCAGAAGTGGGATTTAAAGAAGCGGACGTTAAAAAAAAAAAACGAACTAACCGGTTCGTGACGCATGTCAAAGCAACCTCCGGGAAGAGTCACGAGAAGTAAAACCATGGAGGCTCTACAAGATCAAATGGCCGTTCTTCTGGAACAATTAGAAAAGAGACGACAAGAAGAAAAAGAAGAACAAGAAAAGAGACGACAAGAAGAAAGAGAAGAACAAGAAAAGAGACGACAAAAAGAAAAAGAAGAACAAGAAAAGAGACGTCAAGGAGAAAAAGAAGAACAAGAAAAGAGACGACAAGAAGAAAGAGAAGAACAAGAAAAGAGACGACAAGAAGAAAGAGAAGAACAAGAAAAGAGACGACAAGAAGAAAGGAAAGAACAAATGGCATTTTTAGAACAACTAGAAAATCGACGACAAGGAACAGCAGAGGATTTTCGAACAGCTTGACATTTTTCAAAACACTTATAAAAAAGACGTGGAAGAGAAGATTCAAGTTGTGGAAAGGAAAGTTCTAGAAATTCAAGAAGTTGTAAAAGAAGAAGTTCTGGAAATGAAAGAAGACGTAAAAGGGATAAAAGAAGATTTGGAAAAGAAAGTCAAGGAAATGGAAACAAAGCTGAAAAGGATAACAACGGGGCAGTCGGTCGTGACAGAGCCGTCATCACAAAGGCTAAAACCTTCGACTTTTGATGGCCAGACCTCGTGGTTTATGTACAGGAGGCAATTCGAGGCAGCGGCTGAAATGAACAACTGGGGTGAAGAAGAAAAAGCCACTGCACTGGTGTTATCCTTGCGAGGACAAGCTCTTCAGCTGCTGCAAACCGTCCCGGAGAAGGAACAAAAAAACTACGTCGCTGTGGTCAACGCCCTCGAGCTGCGGTATGGAGACCTCCACTTGAACCAAGTGTACCAGTCGCAGCTGAAGTCACGAGTTCAGAAGAATGGCGGATGCCTGCAGGAGTTTGCGGCGGACGTTGAGAGACTGGTACATCTGGCCTACCCAAGCGCCCCTAGCAAGTTCCACCACCAACTTGGAACAAGCACGTTTATTGATGGGGTCCGCGACAGTGAGCTGCAGCAAATGTTGAGGTTAGGTAGACATCAAAAATGCGCCGACGCCTTCGTGCACGCCCTGGAGTTCGAAGCGGCTAAAAACGCCTGTCGTCCGGCGGCTCACCGTCTGCGAGCAGTAACCACAGAGGAACCCCCGAAGGACGGAAACAACTTACTGAGAGGGATGAGCGAGATGATGATGACTTTGTTAGAAGAAATGCGGCACGGAAGCATGACAGGCAGGCCCAGATGCTTTAATTGTGGGAAAATGGGTCACCTGAGGAGGGACCGCCGCTTCAGGAGATCGCCGGAGCAGACCCATAGGAATCCGGAGTCCGGCCCTTCAAGCTCGAGGCAGTCGGAAAAACTAAGTCCAGCTAGCGCTTTGGGGCGTGTGCTAGCTGGTCCCACAAAAGCCCCTAGGGTCATCACCGTCTCGCAGTTACGAAGAAGGAACGACAGTCTGTGGCTCGAGGGTCGAATCAACGGAGCTGGCTGTTCTATGACCGTCGACACCGGAGCGACCGTCTCGATCGGAAGACCAGACATCTTCAAACCGCTGGGAGATTTCCAATTGGTAGAGAGCGACCTGGTGCTAAAAACAGCAACGGGAGAAGCAGCACGAGTATTCGGAGAAGTTGAGGCAAGGCTCGAGTTGGGGAGTTTCGAGTTCGTTCACAAGGTTATTGTGGCTGATATAGTGGACCATTTCATCTTAGGTCTTGAAATCATGAAGAAGTTCGGATTCGTGTTGGACATCAAGAATCGCATGTTGCTAGTTGGCAACGAAGAAATCTCCCTGCACTCTGCGATACCATCCGCCGACGAAGTGAAAGTGATAGTCTCCGAAACGGTCCGTGTACAGAAGAACTCGGAACAGATCGTGCTGGCAGAGTTGGAAGAAGACCTTGGGGGATACCGGACTAGAATAATAGAACCGAACGTGACCACCAACCCGGACGTGACACAAAAAACACAGATCATGGTAGCAAGAACACTCGTTGAGGCTAATGGACGAATTCCTATCCGTGTAGCGAATTTAGGCAAAAGTCGTGTTACACTACAGAAAGGGCAGACGATTGGACTATACCATCCTGTACTACGGGTCGTCCGTTGCGAAGAACAACCTGTTGGGTGTAACAGAAAAGAGGCTCAGCGAACGAGTGTAGAGAAGCTCTTCCTAGAAGACTGGAAACACCTTACGAACCATCAATTAGAGAAAGCCATGGCATTTATCCGCAAGGAGACTGACATCTTTGCTACAGAAGACCGAAGCACCGGCAGAACCAACATGGTGCAGCACAGAATCAACACAGGAGATGTTGCTCCGGTCCGACAACCGCCAAGAAGACTTCCGTTCGCAAAACACCAAGAGGTGGCTCAGATGGTGGACAAAATGAAAGCAGACGGAATAATTGAAGACTCCTCAAGCCCGTGGTCGTCACCAGTTGTATTGGTAACGAAGAAAGATGGTTCCACTCGCTTTTGCGTTGACTACAGACGGCTGAACGATGTAACTAAGAAGGACAGCTATCCGTTGCCACGTATCGATGACACCCTAAGCATGTTGTCGGGATCGCAGTGGTTTTCAACCCTGGACTTGAAAAGCGGCTACTGGCAAGTTGAGATCCATCCTGATGACAAAGAGAAGACGGCGTTCTCGACTGGAAGCGGTCTCTACCAGTTTAACGTCATGCCATTTGGACTCCGCAACGCTCCAGCCAGTTTCGAGAGGTTGATGGAACTGGTTCTGCGAGGGCTGACATGGAAAACCTGCTTGGTGTACCTCGATGACGTCATGGTAGTTGGAAAAACCTTCGAAGAACATTTGAAAAATTTGGAAGAGATCTTCAGCCGCCTGCGGAATGCCAACCTTCAGCTCAACCCCAAGAAATGCCAATTGTTCCAGACAGAAGTGAAGTTCTTGGGCCATGTGGTTTCGCCCAGCGGAGTACAAACAGATCCAGACAAGATCGCGGCCGTCCGCGAGTGGCCACGACCAAGGGACAAGCACCAGCTAAAAAGCTTCTTGGGCCTCTGTACCTACTATCGCAGATTTGTCAAAGGGTTTGCTGGCATTGCCAAGCCTCTGCACAGACTCACGGAAGACAAAACTCCATTTATCTGGAATAACGAGAGCGAAGCAGCGTTTAGAACTTTGAAGATCTCGCTGTGCACGGGTCCTATTCTGTCTTACCCGAGAGTAAAGAGGCGGTATGTCCTGGATACAGACGCCAGTAACAACGGTATCGGGGCAGTCCTTTCGCAGGTACAGGAAGGCGAAGAAAAAGTCATCGAATACTATAGCAAGGTGCTTTCTAAGCCGGAAAGAAACTACTGAGTTACGAGGAAGGAGTTATTGGCAATCGTAAATGCAGTAGGACATTTTCACAAGTACCTGTACGGTCAACACTTCAAAATCCGAACGGATCATGCTGCGTTGAGGTGGCTGTTAAGCCTTAAGGATCCAGAAGGACAGACAGCCAGATGGTTGGAGAGGCTCCAACAGTATGATTTTGAAATCGAACACCGACCAGGCAGATCACACCAGAATGCGGACGCACTTTCTAGGAGGCCGTGCCGGAGTGACTGCAAACATTGCAGTCGGAGAGAGGCATCCCAATAATTCGAGGGCGTGAAGAGATTGGTTCTGCAACCTCAAGATGGGTGGACAACGGCGGAGATGAGGGCAGAACAACTTGGAGATAGCGAGATTAGTGCAATTTTGGAAAGCAAAGAGAACGGAAATCAGAGACCACAATGGCAAGACATTTCGGACAAGAGTCCTGCTCTCAAAGCACTATGGGCCCAATGGGATTCACTGAAGGTGGAAAATGGCCTGCTGAAGCGAGCATGGGAGAGTGCAGACGGAAAGTCGGTGACCATGCAACTGGTTTTGCCCAAGTGTCGCGTGAAGGAGGTCTTGCGAGAAATCCACGGTGGAGTGTCCGGCGCACATCTGGGCGTGAATAAGACCATGGGGAAAGTCCGTGAACGCTTCTATTGGGTGAACGTTCGAAACGATGTCGAGAGCTGGTGTCGAAAATGTGACACTTGTGCGGCGAGCAACGGTCCACAGACGCGTAGTCGAGGAGCCATGAAGCAGTACAACGTTGGAGCACCATTCGAGAGAATAGCCTTCGACGTAGCAGGTCCGTTTCCTACCACTGATTCGGGAAACAAGTACATCATGGTGGTCATCGACTACTTTAGCAAGTGGCCGGAAGCCTATGCCCTACCCAATCAAGGAGCTGTGACGGTTGCCAGGGCGTTGGTAGAAAATTGGATTTGCCGCTACGGACTTCCACTGGAAATGCACTCGGACCAGGGGCGGAACTTTGAATCTGGAGTGTTCCAGGGCGTCTGCGAACTATTGGGCGTGCGGAAGATAAGGACGACACCCCTGCATCCTCAGTCGGATGGAATGGTCGAGCGTTTCAACAAGACCATGGAACAACACTTGTCCAAGGTGGTCGATCAACATCAGCGGGACTGGGACCGGCGTCTACCTTTGTTTCTGCTGGCGTACAGAGCGGCAATTCACGAGACGACCCACCAGACACCGGCGAAGATCCTGTTTGGACGGGAAATGCGTCTACCATGCGATCTGGCTTTCGGATCACCGGGACAAGAGCGGAAGGACGTGGGAAACTACGTAGACGAACTACAGGAAGCCATGTCCAGTATACATAAACTAACGCGCAGTCACATTCGCGTGGCGAGCGATCGGATGAAGACGCGTTACGATCTGAAGGTGAATTCGGCAGGATTCAGTGATGGAGACTTGGTATGGTTGTTCAACCCTCGGCAAAAGAAAGGTCGCTGCCCAAAGTTACGACCCAGTTGGGAAGGCCCGTACACGGTTGTAAACAGGATCAACGACGTAGTGTACCGGATTCAACGCAATCGCCAAGATGAAGGTGGTTCCAATCCCCGAGCCAACATGAAGGTGGTTCACCTGGATCGTTTGACACCCTACTCCGGGACAAATCAACAGGATTGAAGTAGGTTGTTCGGGACGAACAATCTTTAAAAGGGGGGCAGTAAGACGACGGCGCGACGGCCCGGAAGCGGATGATCTCACCACGTATGGTAACGTAATTAATCTGGAATAGTCCACATGAGAACGTCTGGGAATAATTGTTCACATGGGATGCTCTAGAAGACTCTGTGGCGGTGATCTAATGCTATACCACGCTCGTACAAGAGACTGATCTCATTCTTCTGGAATAATCCTTTGCGTCGGAAACATGATCTCATGATTCCGGGAATAGAAGAAATCGAGAACGAAGGGAGCGGTATAAGAAGGGATCACACAACAGAGCAAGTCAGTCTATTGGAAGCATCGTGAACAAGTGATCAGCGCGTGATATTGTGAAAGTCTGTACATTGTGAAAAGTTAGTCTTAGTAGTCTTTTTAATAAAAGTTTGTAAATACGGTGTGCGCCAGAATATTTCTCTAAATCCTCGAACCCGCCCGGTTCAGGCTACGTTACAATAATAAACGGGTGTATCAAAAATGGTTTACTTTTACTTCTCTGAAGGCAACTAACTAACTTTTCTCGCAAAAATGAAGAGGCATACAGAAAGAACTATCAAGACAGTAAAAAAAGAGACAGGTGTGAAACTAGGATGCATCCCATTTCCAATATTCTACGTAATAGTGCATCAATAAAGCATCACAGACTATAAGAATACGCCCATAACGTACTGTGACGTTCTGGAAGAATCGCGGCGTGATGATTTCATCGTAGACTCGAGGAGGATCGCGACCGCAATTCTAGGCGAATCTAGAAAACCGCTTCGCTTTTTAAATACGATGCGAGAGAGGCCGTCCAACTAGTCGAGTCAATGTCAAAGTTTGAATAAGCTACTGAGCGACATAATCCGTGGGACTCGTGCGAACTGTTAAAATAAATATACTAAGTGACATAGAAAAAAGAACACCCAGTAATAATGAATATTTTGCGGCAATTTTTGGTATACATGTGCATTAGGGTTAGCTAAGTAATCGATCAATATTTGAGAAAAATCAAACAGTTAGATCAAGAGAAAACTGAATAATGTGTTGTGCCTCCACGATGTCTTATGCACTCATCAACACGTTTGGGAATACTCTTAATGAGGCGATCAATTTTCTCCTGAGATACCTCATCCCAGGCTACCTGTAACTCATGCCAAAGTGCCGCTAAAGATTGTGGAGGATGGGGTAAGCGGACTAATATTCTTCCCATAATATTCCAGACTTGTGTAATGGGTGAAAGCTCAGGAGATCTTGGTGGCCAAGACAACAAATCGACTTGATTGTCTTCAACGTAAGTCTGGCTACATGTGGTCGACCATTATCTTGTTGGAAAAGGCGGTTGGGGATCGTCCGAATGTAGGGTAGAACATGTCGTTCTACCACCCCCTGGATGTAACGCACGGCGGTCATATTGCCTCTGATGAAGATCAAAGGTGACCTACTTCCATAGGCAATAGCTCTCCATGCCACAATTCGAACGGTGTGGTGCACATGCCGTTCCACAGAAAATTGAGAATCTCGTCTTTCACCGCTTAGCCTCTTCACCCTTACACGGCCATCATGCATACCCAAACAGAATCTAGATTCATCACTAAAAACAACCGTATTCCATTCTAGATCCCAATTTAGCCGTTCTCTGCACCACGCCAGACGATCACATCGATGTCCGGGAGTGAGAGGTAACAGAAATTGAGTATGGTATGAAAAAAGTACAAAACTTCTGATTCGGTGATAAACGGTTCGCATCCCAATAGGCCTTCTACGTTCTTCAAACGACTGGTCCGCAATAGCCCTTGTGGAAGTGAAAAGGTCCCGTAGAGCCAAAAGTCTAAGGCGGCGATAATCACGTTGTGTAGTTCTTCTGACACGTCCTGTACCTCTCGCTCTTCGAATACGGCCTTCCTGGTTCCATGCCCGACAACAAACTGCCACCATGTGTAAACTTCTTTGCGTCCTAGTGGCTATTTCTCTAAAGTACAACCGAGCCACTCGTAAGCTCACTATTCCCCCTCTATCAAATTCGCAAAGATGGCGAAAATTTTAGCTCTAGGCATAATGAACAAAATAAAGAAGCTCCTCAAAATGTACTGCACAACGCCTAAATGAGAAATGTAGCTAGAGAAGACCATTAGCGTCTATTGGATTTCTTTTGGAAAGATACGATACCACAAAAACCAGTTGATCAATATGGCTGAAAAATTGATCGTTTGTCATCTTAACTTAAACAAACACATTGCTAGAAAATTGCCGCGAGATATTCATTATTACTGGGTGTTCTTTTTTCTATGTCACTTAGTATAATTGTGCCGTTATAACTGTGATCTGTAGATAGTCTAGTGTTTAAATAAATTGTACATAGTTCGTTCAAATAAATAGTTTTGTGAACCCGTAAACGCTACATTGGTGTCACGAGTGGAATTAAATAAATAAATACGAAGATGGCAACGAAAAAAGTTACGTTGAAAGAGCTGAAGGTTGCAGAACTGAAGAGGGAACTGGAGAAACGTGAGATGGAGACTTCTGGCACAAAATCGGTGTTACAGAAACGGCTGATTGAGGTCCTTGAAGAGGCGGGTGAAAATCCTGAAATATACTTGTTTGAAGTTTACTGCGACATAAACACTATGCTACAGAAGCTCCAAAAAAATATTCTCAAAAATTCTACCAGTGTAAAGCAAAAACTTCGAGCGCAAACTTCTTGAAAATTCTGGAAAGCTGGAAGAGAAAATTCATTCAATCGAAGAGAAGTTTCTAGAACAATTGGACGAAATAAATAAATTCGAAGATAAACTGATAACGATTGAAGAAAAGCAAAGAGAACTTGTGAAATACTTGGAGATGCGCTATGGACAAACACACCATGTGCATGTATACACTTCTCAGCTGCAAAATCGTTGCCAGAAGCCAACGGAATCTCTACAAGAGTTTGAAGCAGACATAGCACTCTTGGTTCGCCTAGCTTTCCCTGACGCTCCAGAGGATATGATGGAAAGAATCGCTGCGCAAAATTTTACAGACGGCATTCGAGATGGTGACACGAAGCAGCCATTGATATTACCTCGCCCAGCAAAATTAGCTGATGCTTTAGCTCGGGCTTTGGAGTTCGAAACAAGTAAGGTTAGTTTGAGGAGTCAAGCCCGAATTCGAACCATTCAAGAAGAAGCTACGAATGGAATCGAAGAAAAAATGGAAGCAACACTTAGGAGGGTGCTAAAGGATATTGTGCCAAAAGAAAAGAAGTCGTATCAAGTGTTGGAAGTGTGGACAAGAGAGTCGCAAGAATAAACGATGCACCGTCAACGTCAAAAACTCCAACGGAGCCAGCATAAGGAGGCAACGTCAGAATACCCTGGAAGCAAGTGTTGCATGCATCAAACCCCAACTCAACAGCGCGTTCGTGGATGGATTTCTGGACGGAAAGCCATGTTCGCTGTTGGTGGATACAGGAGCAACAAAGACGATTGTAAGGCCCAACGTTTTAAACACCGACAAGGACATACTACTCACAAATTGGAGACTTCGTACCGCTACTGGGATTCGGCTTCCACCACGGAGAAGTCAACGTCGTTATCACAATTGGGAGTACTGCTTTCCACTACAAGGTACTGGTAGCGAATATCCAGGATGGAGTAAGGGCTGTGGACTAGACTTCGAACGTGGCACGTTGAAAATAAATGGAGAAGTCGTCGTATTACACTGAACTAATGAGGAAGCCATTTGTGTGATTTTGACTGAAGACACTTTAATACCAGAACGGAGTGAAATGATTCTGGAAGCTCGGGTGGATCGCCAAGAAAGAGAGAGGAACATCATGATGTTTGAACCCAGATGTAGTGATAATGAGATAGGACGAGGATTGGCACTGGGAAAAAGTTTGTTGCGTACGTCTGGTGTAGTACCAATAATCTAAGCTCTGACCCTGAAGAAAGGCACTGTATTAGGGTATTGTTCTCCTATTTCATCCATCATCCGCCAAATAAGAATCAGTGACGAGTCACAGAATAGGATTGCACCCGAACTAGTCAACCTGGTCAAGACATCGTCGAGGGAACTTAATGACAGCCAAAGGAAGCAGCTCAAAGTACTCGTAAGCCGTTATCAGGACATCCTCGATACCGGGAAAAGTAAAAGAGGCAGAACCGATGACAGCCTGCTAGAAGACTACCTCTTGCCAAGAAGGAAGAGGCCGACAAGATCATTCGGGAAATGGAGGAAGAAGGAGTGATTGAACCATGGAGCAGTCCATGGGCCTCGCCTGTTGTTCTAGTCAAGAAAAAGGATGGATCAACTAGATTCTGTGTGGACTATCGTCAACTGAACAACGTGACGAAAAAGGACAGTTATCCACTCCCCCCGAATTGATGATACCCTCGATACCTTGGCGGGTTCGAAGATCTCGACTTTGGACTTAAAAAGTGGTTACTGGCAAATTGAATTGGCACCTGGAGACAAAGAGAAAACTGCATTTACCGTTGCCACTGGCCTGTGGCAGTTTACTGTAATTCCGTTTGCCTTTGATTAATGGAAACGGTGCTGAAAGGATTATCGTGGAAAACTTGCCTAGTGTATCTGGATGACATCATTGTGGACTGAAGCTTAGTCCGAAAAAATGCCACTTGTTTAGAAAAGAAGTGCGATATCTAGGGCATGTAGGCTAAAGTCAGGGTGTCGCCGCCGACGAGCAGAAGGTCAAAGCTGTGAAGGACCACAAACAAGCACGACCTGCGCAGTTTTCTCGGTTTATGTACTTACTACCGCCGGTACCTGCCAGGATTCGCCAACATTGCTAGACTAACTGAGGACAAAAGAAAGTTCCAATGGAACGAAGATTGCAGAGAATCCTTTGGCCAACTGAAGAACGCACTAATCAATGCACCGATTTTGAGTTACCCGTTGCCACAAGGAGAGTTTGTGTTAGACACAGATGCTAGCAACGTGGGAATTGGCGCTGTGTTGTCCCAAATGCAGGAAGGGCGAGTGTGTCATTGGTTATTTTAGCAAAACCTTGTCAAAGCCAGAACGAAATTATTTTGTTACTAGACGAGAACTGTTGGCCGTCGTGAAGTCCGTAGAGCACTTCTATAAATACCTCTACGGAAGAAAATTCTTGTTGAGGACGGATTGAAGTTGAAGTGGCTCCTAAACTTCAAGAATCCCGAAGGACAAGTAGCCAGGTGGATCGAGAGATCACGAAAACTGTGTGTAGAAGACTGCAGTCACTGCCGACGTGCTGAGGATTAGGACCTCTCCGTTCGAAGGACAAGAGTTATAAACGAACGCTGGAGCCCTGAAAGGATTCGAGAAGACCAAGAGAACGACCCTGATTTGCTGTTGGTGCTAGGATGGAAGAACGAAGACCGGAGACCGACGTGGGAAAAAATTGCACAATACTCACCCAGTGTGAAATCGTACTGGGCTCAGTGGAACTCTATTGTCGTGGAAGACGCGTGCTAGAAAAACCTGAGGGTCCAATAAAGAGGAAGCAACTGTTGATCCCCAAAAACAGAATTTCGGAACAGACACCAGCTAGGAGAGCAGGTGCGGCAATTGCTGCCAGTGGAAGACTTGTCATTCGAAGAGTTTATGACTCTGCATTCTGGAAGTTATAAGTCCCGATTTGGAGTCACCCAAGAAGTATGTCAGGATCGTCAGTCAGTCGAAAGGGATCACTGATGATGATTTCATCGTAAATTCGTACGATCCCGAATATTCTAGGCTTTGAAGTTCTCGGCCCGATTCTCGGCGAATCCAGAAAGCGGCTTCCCGCTTTAAATAGGACGGGAGAACGACTATTAATGTTAAAATAAATAATTGTGCCGTTATAACTGTGATCTGTACATAGTCTCGTGTTTAAATAAATAGTTTTGTGAACCCGTAAACGCTGAGAAACACACCGAGACTAATGTGCCAAAGTAAATAATACACAAAAAATATAATAAGATGTCACACTCACCTAGGAAGCGCCATAAATGTTTCCCGTGGCACAAGGCTTACTTTCTCTGGCTCTTCGTCTCTCAATTTGACCAGAACTTTCCCAATATGTTTTCCAGTCATCATATATCTATACGAAGCTTCAAGATCTTTTTTTTCAAAAACCACTCTCGGTAAGGGCTTAACATATCCAGCTTTAATTCCTGCCTCCATCATCTTCATTATAGTAATGAGCGTGCTTCTTGAGTTGAGGAAAATTTGGTCCAACATTATACCATGGTAACTTGCTTGCTTTTCCATAAACAATAACTCTAACGAAGTATCATTGGCCAAATCAAATTTTCCAATTTCTATGAAACAACCACCCCTCGCCAAACATCGGATTGAAGCCTTGAGTTTGTCATCCGTTAAAGAATTCAATACGAAATTAACGCCCTTGCATTTTGTTTGGGTTTTGATCATCTCTTCGAATGATATGTCGCGTGAATTACCAATATGACTATCTGGAATTTGAGGGTAGTGTTTTTTGAGGTAATCTCGTTTCTCTTGAGTGCCCACAGTGACGTATACGTCGCAGTTGTAATACAAGCAAACATTTAAAGCTGCGATACCAATGCCACCGGTTCCAGAATGAATAAGAATAGAACTGCCAGGCTTCATGTCTCCCACCTTGAAGCATTCTTGTTTACACTTTACTTAACTTTGGCTGTTAAAAAATTACGTTACCATGAGTAGAGAGTAAAGAACCGTGGCGTATACAGTAGTGATGGTGGCAGCTTCTTCAAGAGAGATGGAATCAGGAATCTCCCACAAGCAGTCGTTGTCACAAGTAACGTAAGAAGCCATAGAGCCACAATCATTCATCCCACCGACTCGCCGACCGCTGTTAAATGAAGAAATGTAAGGTGATTAGCCAAAATAATAACTCACTTCATGTCTCTTCCACAAAACTCGAAACCAATCAAACATTCTTGTTTACTTCTATCCATTGTTAAAGTTTCCACACTTACGCGTCCAGAAGCCACCATAATATCTTTAAAATTTATGGCGCAGTAGTAGGGCTAAAAACGAACCACCTAAGACAATTTTCAACATTCTGTTTATGCTTACCGCAACCAAAACCTGATTTTTCGATTTCGGGGGGTTATCAGGTGACAGTGGCCCCTCACACCATCTTAAACTCGAAATATCTCCTCGGCTGATAACATTCGCGTAACAATGCTCACTTTCAATTTCTTTGTATTCTTCTAGTTGAAGGTGCCGGTAAGTGCCCCAGGTCTCATTTTTATACACATTAACAGCCAAGTTTTTGTTTATTTGTTCGGAGTATAATTGTGAATCGAAATCAAATTCTGGAGCATCATCCATGATAAAAACACATTTGACTTTGTCACCGTTAGGTTCGCGCCTGAGGCAGTTTACCATCCCTAACAAACCCTCAGGATTTTTGTTCTTGGCATACAAAACAATTTTATCATCTTTTACAATGGAGGTTTTAAGGTGTGACAACCAACCAAAGTCATTTGAAGACACTTGTATAACGTTTGTCTTCAACTGTACATTTCTTTGAAGCAGAAAAATTTTCTCGTTTGGAGTTTTAAATTCAGTTAGGATGTTTATGTCACTTATACTACCTGTTGGTACAAAATCCACTCGCTCTCGAGATAGAATAAATCCATTTTCTTTGAGGGAAGTAAAAAGTTGTTTAACCGTATTTAACCGTTCTAGTAGCTTGGAACCAACAATTAAAAGAAGCTTGCTTTCAGGTGTTAAAGTGACCACTTCGACAGTAACTCCCGGCATCTCTTCAAATTCGTCTTTTGAAGAAATAATGAGATTTGGTGTTATCAAAGGAAGATCGTCCAATGCCGCGGAAACTAATGGCAACAGTGGTTGTTCATCGGAATTGGTATAATCGTCAAAAATTTCAACAGCTTTAAAATTAATGTCTCCGGTATTTTCTAAGATAATTTGTGTATTGACTCTAACAGCTTCTGGTAGATTTAAAGCTGTGCGATTTGGAACAAACACGTGTTTTTCCAGTACCGGAAGGAGTTTAGGTTTCCTTTTTGCAATAGACTTTGCTTGAAGGCCTTGAATTTCTACACCTCCGCTTCTGTGATGAAAATCAATACATGTTACTTTGATCTACAACTACAAAATACCTACTTTATAATGCCAGCACTTTTGTAACTATAAGCCGGAAACAGCACTTCTTTATCGCCGAAGTTACTCGCCATTTCGACTTGTTTGGCTGGGTCGATAATCAACTTCTTGATACCAATTGGAACGAAAAGAAGTCTTGTATCGGTACTGAGGATCTGCATTTGCAACATTTTGTCCATAAAGCTGCACCAGTTATTTTCCCATCGAATTAAAGCGGACGTTGCATTTCCATTGCATTTTTCGATTCCTTTAAAGGCACCACTGAAAATAACAGGCCATAAATACATTGTGTTATAGGGTTTATAGAATAGCTGTACGAAATTTAATATGTTATCATTAATCATCAACACAGGCCTATTACAACCACCAAACAATAGTTTACCTGTAGTTGTATCCTCTTAAGTACAGCTCTCTGTAAATCTCGTCCCTTTCAATGACTTTAGTTGGATCCTCATCCAAAGGTACCTCGTCCAACTTAGTGAACATGCCATTTGTATCGCTGCAAATACTAATTTTTCCACACACCACAAGTGAGTTCTTTTCTAAGATTTCGAAGTATCCAGTACCTCTTTGAATCGTCACTAACAGGGCGAGGAAACCGTTCGCCGGCATTGTTAAAGCTCTGACAAACCTGCAATCCCTGAACACCACCGGAAGATCATCAACCAATAAGCGACGACTTTGCGCAAAAGTTTGCCACACCAGAAGCAGGTACTGAGTTGCCGGGAATAGATTTCGACCTAGAAGATTTACCTTGTAGAAATCGGACGCTCACAAATATCAAATTACCATCTATAACATGTCCTGCGACAAACTTGAATTCTTCGTAAAGATAGGAAACACTGTATTCCTTCTGTTCAGCATCTGATGATGTAAATTCACTAAACTTGAACGTGTACCAGTTTTTGTCATGATCCCACTGAATTGAAGGGGAAATCATAGGTGTACCACGACTAACCGGAAACTGGACTTTCGGATACAACTTATGGACTTGAAGATTATGACCATCTTCAAACAACCTAAAAGGTTTATTGATTTTTGGAGCTCGATCTATCAACTGTACAATACCTTCCCAAAGTTTCTAAAAGTCTAACCTCGGAGCCGTTTACTAGAACAAGATCTTTGTTGTTGAGGTGGGAGTCAGAGATATTCAACACTGTTGCACGTTTAGATAATTTGATTAAACTCTCTGCGTTTAGGGAATCACCACGAAGTTTATCGATTTTTTTCATTTCAGTTTGAAAGTGAAGATCTGACTCAAAATCAAGTTGGCTTATCTTAACGGCAGCTGAAACTGTTTCTTCTAAAGTTATAACGCCATAGTAATAGGCGCTGATAAGTTTAGCGTAAGAATCGGCATATATTGCTGTCGGAAAAATATCTAGAGATTTGAACATGTCAACAAGAGCAATTTGAATGCAAATTGAACCAAGAATAGTTTGGTGGTGTTCAACTGGTGTTTTCAGGATATCTTCTATGGGTTTTGAGTCCTTTTTCAATAAAATTTTATCGATTCTAGAAATAAACTAGTTTATGACTTTTGTTATACGAATATTAATATTACCTAGCCATAGTATCCCTGCAAACAGGAAACTGTAATAAGTGTAAACCTAAAGGCTTAAAATTTTTGGAAAACTGTCCAAAAAATATATATAATGGTAAAATACTTGATATCCATTTAAAAGAAGTCTTTAAAGGGCCGCGTGTTGAGAGTATGGTATAGCCTCTAAAATAGTTATGACTATTATTTTTAAACAATTGGTGGAGCAACGCAATGTAATCCTCATCTAGTCCATTTGTGTTAATATCTGCTAACAAATTCTGCACTGCCTCCATTGAACGACCACCAACACACACTAATCTAGGAACGTCATCGTTTGGTTCTCTGTTAACTTTTTTGTTCTTGTTTCTTCGTAGTATCGTATGAGCGTTGTTACCCCCAAAACCAAAATTGTTGAGTCCAATGATTGCGTCGTCCTCTTTAAGCTCAGTCAGTTCTGTTACCACCTTCATTCTTCCTTCTTCGAATCCAGTCATTCCGTTCTTAATTTTCTTTAAATTAATATTTGGTGCTATAAGTCCGGTTTCCAATGCGAGCAATATCTTGATAAGGGAACAAACTCCAGATGCTGGTTCTGTATGCCCGATACTCGATTTGACAGAACCTACAAGAAGTTGTTTATCTCTTTTCTGAGCCAGGGCGCAATCAATAGCTTCCACTTCTTGTGGGTCTCCAACTTGTGTTCCCGTTCCGTGAGCTTCTAAAAAGCTGAGGTCTGAAGGGTGAACACCGCTCTCGTTATAAATCTCAGTCATCAGCGCTTTTTGAGCTTGTGGTGATGGAAATGTAATTCCTTGTTCCTTAAAACCGTCACCGTTCACTTTGGTGTTTATGATATGTGCATAAATTCTTTTAGAATCTTTCGCTTTCTGGAGGAAAACACTGACCACGGCCTCTCCTCGGACATAACCGGAAGCATTTTCGTCAAACACTCTGCAGGTTCCATCGCTGCTTAGAACACCTAAACTAATATTTGAGAGTTAAAAGAACGAACATTTAAAGACAAGTACCGATAGAACTGCAACGATATTCCTGGATGGAGAAGAAGATTGGTACCGCCAACTATAGCGTTGTCACATTGACCACTCCTGATGGCTTTGAATGCAACATCAAATGCATTAAGGGAACTGCTGCAGGCTGTATCGATATTGCAAGCTGGTCCTTTCAGTTTTAGAAAATAACTGACTCGGTGCGAGATTAGGGATCGAAGGTACCTAAAAGGTTCAATAGTATATTCTAACGTTGTTAGGGACCGTATTTTCTCCACGACCAGAAAGTGTGAATCAAAAACAATTAAAAACAAGTTATTTATTGAACACATCTGACACTGACGGTTTTGAAATCCATGGCAATGTTCAGCATAATAAATTATAGAATATTCATTCTGTCACTTGTTATAGAATGATAATACATATATGTAAAACACATAAGAAGCAAGTGTTTCAGAATAAATATTCTTTACCAAGCGTGAGAATGTTCCCTTAAAAATGATTTCGGAATTATTACATTCACTAATGGTCGTGGATAAACAATGTTATATCCTGGTTTATGTTAAATACAATACTTTTAAGAATATTTAGGGAATTAACATAACAAAAGAATAATTATTATTTGGTCATTGACAAGTGAATACAGAAACAAAGAATGTATAAAATTATATTAACCTTCAGCAACAAGGATGTCTAAAACCAAAATAAATTTCATTTGAAGAATTTTATTATATTAGTAAAAAAAAATTACAAAAACGTTTTTTCTTTCATGAGCATATACCGTTGTATCTTATTAGTTATACTTTACTAGAATTTGTGGTCTGAAGTATTTATTGCATGGTGTTGAGATCAGAAATTGTATTCTCAACAGATCATGTCTGTCAAGAAATTTAATGTTTTTTTTTTATTTTGTTTCTAAAATGGAGATATTATCTTACAAAGACCTCGTTTGCAGTTTTACAACTTTTATAAATATTTCCACTGGTATAAACAACCAACGAAGGGCGTTGATCGCCTTTACAGACATCCTGGACAAGCTTTAGCAGATATTTTAGTAAACAAAAACAAAATTAAAAATTTAAATATATCTAAGTCGAACTCCACAAACTTATAAGATCTTATCTAATTATAATTTTTTATATTCTTTAAGGGCTGATGATGGCAGAAGTGTTCTGCCGAAACATGTTCCATTTGCAATTTTACGCTCATTAAAGTTTGTGGAGTTCGACTTAGATATATTTAAATTTTTAATTTAAATTTACTCCACCTGGATTTAAGAACATTCTTCTGGTTTAAAAACAACATTGTAGAAAATAATTTAAATGGAATCGAACTTAAAATCTTGTATACAACTCGGCTTTTATATGTAGTATACAGGATGTCCCCGAAATAACTACTTTAATTTTAACTAGTAGCAGAACTCGCCGAGAGCAACAACATTTCAATCTACCAATTTTTCGAAATCTCATTTTTTTTTAGAATTTTTTAACCCTTCAAATTCACGAACCGCCTATGGTTATTTATGTTAACTTGACCTACAGACAATCAATTGTTTTTGACCGGAAAAGCCAACGTCCTTATCAAGTTTCCAAATTTCTTGCACTTTCGGGTGCATCAGTTTCCTGCTGTTGAGAATCAGTATCGGCGGGCGAACTCGACCAGGCGTGTATACAATAACACTTTTTACTTTCGCTTTTAAAATTATTATCGTAAAAGATGCCTGCTTTTTCTCGTGTTTCCATTAACGTTGTGCATTGTGTTTTGCAAAAAAAACGCCAGTACCCGAAGGTTAGCAAATCGAATTTGGAGCACATTAACAATAATTCAATAATACATAATCATCAAAGAAGGTATTTTCAACTTAAATAATAAAATCTGAATGTTATTTATTAGGCCCCACAATTGTCAATAGCATTGGTTGTTGGACACCCGTATATAGTAAGATTAAATACCTTCAATAATGAAATTTATTAATTAGGTAACTAAATGCAAATTTCTAGTTGTAATATAATACATATATGGATTTTGAGACATCGGAACTTTACATGTAAAAAAAAATCTGAGAATATTGACTCCCCTAACTATTATTTACAGAATAGAAAGTACCTGAATTCATATTTTATAGTGTTACACTGGTTTCAAGTGTTAATACTGAAAACAGCATCAGCTTTGAAAATATGATGGTGCATTTAAATTATTTTGCAGAAAGTTGTATCAATATTCTCAGATCTTAAATTCCATTATGCACAAAAAAAACTTTCACTCACCCTGTCATCGCAAAATTTTGCGGATCCGTCACATTACAGCAAGTATTAACTTCCATATCCGACCAAGAAGTACTAACAAACACCCCAGTTCTGCTTCCCTCCAAATCTTTCGGATTCACTCCGGCATCCATAATTGCTTCGATGGCCGTTTCCATCAATAGTCTCATCATAGGATCCATAATATCGGCTTGTCGATAATGGACCCCAAAGTATCCAGCATCGTATTTGTCGATATTGTGTATCTTCGCAGTTCTTTGTGGAATTTCGTGATGATCTAGTTTCCATCTTCTACCATCACCACTGACCATTTCTTCTTTATTGAAGAGGTGATCCCGAAATTCGTGGATGTTATTCGATTCCGGAAGCCGTCCAGACATTCCAGAAATGACGACTTCTTCATCCGGAGATGGCGACGATAACCAACGACCATATTGATAGTTTGGATCCATGCTAAATGAACTACACTGTTCGGGTCGTATATCTGATTATGGCAGTCCTATATATAGAGGTTGCGATAGAACAGGTTAGAAGAGGAAGTGGTAGGGGAAAGTGTGGAAAAATCAACCGCACACATACAATGGGTTCCCAACGAGGTAAACAAGTATCAGATATTGTACCAGACTACCAGTGCTAGTAAACTTTGTTTTAAACTCATACTAGTCTAATATGTTTTTTTGGTTTATGAGAATATGTAGTACCGGCTCTCTTTTAGAGAAGATCATGTTTCACTTTCGACCTCCTCTACATTTTACGGCCACATTCATTGATCTTAGAAGTTAGAACAATCGACAATATGCCGTCAGCGGAAATTCATTGTTAGTTTTCGTTAATTTTCCTTGAACTTGTTTGTGCATTAGACACAATGTAAACTCTATCCTTAAAAACAACACAGAATAGTCCACATTGGAATTTTACAGCTCCTGCTTTTATTAAAATTATTAATATAATTTCATCTATAGAAATCCTTTTTGTTACCTGAACAAATTGGAAATTTCCAAAATTAATCCGAAATCAAGGCCTTCGTATTTCGAAGACTTCGGTGATCGGGAAACATTATTAATAGCAGTTTTTGATCTAAGAAGTGCAAAAAGTAAGTACTTATTGCACGTGTCAACATAATCATACCACTGTATATTCGCCATTCTAATTACTAACCTTCAATATTTACAACACCAACGTAATAATCGCCGACGATGTCAGTACACCGATACACAATAAAACAACGAAAGAATAGAGATAAATCTCCAGTTGATTTGCTTAGTTTTCAGTCCTGCAGTAACGTCACAGAAACGGCTGAAAACTGGACGTCCAGACTACTAGATATCACTAAATATACTCTTCTTGATAAAAGGTTTTTCATCTTGAGTAAGATAACTAAAGTTAGTAGAGCTAGTAATTCATGGAATTAGGTCTTGGTTCTGTTTATTTGTTTTTCTTTTCCTTATTGTTGCACACATAACATTTGTTTATGCACAGGTGTGATTGTTGCCTTCATGTTAACTTGTTTTGTATTATGTGATTAGAGTTCCCTTCATTGAATACAATCAATCATTAAATTAAATAAATTGAAATAAATTCCGTACACACTGTCGAGCACGTACACACTACATGATTATTTAAATAATCGTAAAACGCTAATCATTAAACCGGGTTTTCATAAGTGTTTCATACATCAAGTAGGCTGTGAACGTCAAAATTCTCCATCATACTAGATGTAAATTTTGTTTGTAGTTTGTAGTTCCATTACGCTCCGCAGCACCCTCTCGGTTAGCGCCACCGAGCCAACACATTTGACGGCAGTCCCTACCTTCTGACGTGTATTTATCGTGACATCTAATACTCTTTATTGTAATATAATTTAGTGAAATAAACTCGTTATATGTTTATATTCTCAATTTCGCAGACGTTCTCATTTTACACTTTTTGTATTTTTTTACTTTTGCACATTTTTCAATTTGGTAAAAATTCTTGTAGTAATCTAGATATTATTTTATTTTCTCTTGTTTGGGGAATTTTTTCTATAACTTCATTGGGACATTTTTTCGGATACACTTAAAATTTGTTGGATTTCTGTTCTCATTTAATTGTGGTCCATTTGGAACGTTGTTGTACTCACCACGGGACCACCTTTTCCAAAAATGTTGGCGAAACTACTGAATTTTCTGTCATTTTTCTAATGGATAAATATTTATGAGGCTCCTGTCGGTAAGTGCAGTGAGTGCGGTTCCAATTAGAAAGTGGCCTGGTATAAGTGCGATAAATCATCGGGGTTTATTCAATTAATGTGAAATATGTGTACATCTGCCAATAAGTCAACAACGACTGGCCTGTAATTCTTTTAAAATTATTTATTGATTTGATGCCTACTTCCCAAATACCGCCCACATGGGGGAACGAGGGGGCTTTTAAGTACAATCACAGTAATAAAACAATGTGGGACATAAACGTTTTAGAGGCCCCTATAAACAAACTGTGATGTCACCCAGACTCTCCCCGGGAACCACCCCAGATCCATTGATGACCGTCCAGATTCCGGATGGCAACGACGGTCTCCCCGGTCCCCGCCATCACCCTTGCACCGCCTGTCAGAACTTTCGACATCCCGTCCCTGAGCTTTGTGGCAGCACTAGCTCCTCCTCCCGCAAGGACAAACTTAACGTGATCTGAATCCAGATGCCCCTCCTCCACCATGACGGCCCTGAACTTCAAAATCGCCTCCGGGTTTGTTGCCGCCTTGATCTTGAAGATTTCCCGCTCTTCCTCTTTCATGGGGCTCTTGATTTTCGTGTCTCAATCATACAGCCAGGGAATTCTTTCAAGTTCACTTTCAAGATCTGGGTATCTAACCCTGAACCTGCTTGGCTCCCCTCTATTCATCTCCGGGTCATCTTCCTGACACCAAATTCCCTCCTGGCTTATAAGAGGTTGACCCGTTCCACTGTTGGGAGATCAGCCCTCTGGTTTGCATCCAGTCGTGCTGTTTAACCTCCCTTATCCATCTTTCCAGGACCTTCTCTGCTCCTCCAACCGTCTTTTATTTTTTGGGCCATTTTGGACACCTCCCCGCCTCCTCCATAGCTCCCTTCGGATCTTCCTTCTGGTCCGTCCTAGCCTTCTTCATCCTCGATTATCCTCGTTCCACAAGGGGTTGCTTCCTGCCTACCTCCACTTCGGCAGAAAGGCATCCTCCCTCCGCGCTTCCGTTTTCCAATTCTAGTGTTACGAATATCGAATTTGAATTTGGCGGGCTATCTTTAGTTGGCACCCGTGGCACCCGAGCGGGAAGAACTCACTCGATCCATGGTAGATGTTCTTCACATTATTAATATTCTTAATCTAATAAAGTCTTTTGATCAGTGTGCAATTAGTGTTATTTCTAACACTAGTTCCTTTGTTTTTCTTGATTCCGTACAACTGAGTACGCCAATTTCTTGCCAGAACTTTGAGGTAAGGGTGGAAGGGGAAGTAGAAGGAAGGGATCCGGGAAACCTGCCTCTCTCTGAACCGTCCTGCCACTCCACAAACCCATTCTTCTGAGCCCCCCCACCAACGACAAGATCTCACGGCCCCTCGAAAGGTACCTAAATTGAGGTAGAGGGACCTCGCATTTACCAATTTTCGAACGTTTATGACCGTCATTAAATATTCGCTCACAAAAAGCGAATTTGATGACCATTTGTAAGTTTGGTTACTTGTAGAATAAAGTTTTGTGTCAAAGATTCGCGACTAGGTTTCAAAAATCGGATCAGCTAATTGAATATAATTTGGAAACTTTAAATTAGAAAATGAACTGCACGGTAGAAATTCTGAAATTTGAAGTGTTACAACGCACAATAAATTTAAAACATTATTTTCATAATTTGAATAAATTTTCATGTCTGTTACCTCTGACGCATTTGTAATAGAATGATTAATGCCAGAAACCGGTAGAACAATGGGTTATAATTAGAGTTTTAACAATTTTGGTATTAGTTTTGATGTCTAGAAGAAGCCTTGTGCTGTGATGACTTGATGGGAATTTATTTTTAAAACGGTTGGTGATTACTTGTACCTGCTAATTCATCTGACTGTGCACTGTTATGCAATTCAAATACCAATAGCAAACATTCATTGAAATAGGAAAATGAGAAATGGATTCGAACTTCACTTACTGGTATGTCCACGTTAGGGTTGCTCTGGTCGTGAAGCTGTTTGATGATGTTGACGCTGCCAAAGAACGATGATGATGAAACATGTCACAATGATGAAATCCGGCTCGAAGGACCAAAATGATGCGCGTAAATCAAAGTTGAATCAAGGTTCAATATTTATTGATCACACTCGAAAACTACCACTAACATAAAGGACCCTCCTCAACCAAGTTCAGGTAAACTGAAGCACTATCTTCAGTTATACTTTATTTGGACGCTATTGTGTTCAAATAGCTAACGAAGGACGCAGTTGCTTTAAATATCTAAAACAGTTGCAGTTTTTTTGCCAGTATGTAAATATGTAGTAATACCTTCGTAAAAGTTGTCATATTAATCGGAACCATTTTAAACCCACTGAAAGTCATCGCCTTCTGCGCTCTGATAACAACCATGTTGAGGTCCCGATTTATCCGATAGTTATCAGATTTATACCAGGGGCAATCGTAAGCTGCACTTCCCACGTCTCTCGACTAATTTACCGTCAACTTTCGTTAAAAAAATTCACTAAACTTACCGCCTCTGTAATTAGTTCGGCGCTGTAGCAGTACACTGCAGTGTCCAAGAACTGGCTCACGATGAAACCTCCATATTTAATCTTGTCGACTATTTTATAATCACTGAAACGAAACTTTGAGAAGAGAAAACACTTTAATAAGGATTTTACTTCGCCAACATGAACATGAGAATGCAACAGACCGACACTGTTATGAAGTACTCAAAGAGCAGTGTTGCGTTGGCATAATCGTTGATCTTCTTGGAGTATCTAAAATTCCATGAAGTGTAATAGTATATCATGATACGAATTTATAAGAAGCATTTTGTCGCACGCACGCAAATGAACACCCTCAACCATCTCCTGACCCACAACATCGCCGTCTTCGGCAAGCTCCATTCGAGCACTTGTTTGGAAGTGTTACCAGCTTGGCCGCCCTTAGACAGAATGCCCCAACAAAACCGTATCGATTGCTGTTACCTTAATAAAAAATTATGGTAGTTGACCAACATCTTCAATTCCTCCTTCCTTTCTCTTTCTTCTTGTAAATGCATGTTTCGAAACTTATAAGCCAACAACTTAAACTGCCCCACGACTGGCACACAAAGGGCACAAAACATCGATGTCACACCATAAACGCTCACAAACAAAGGAGGCGTCATATACCAATAGACACAATTCAAGTAATAATACCAGCCTTTTGGGACAAATATTTTCATTTGCAGCTCGTGAAAAATAAATGGTTGCACGTAAAAAATTGTAGCCAACGTAATGGCATAATTCTTGTAGAACTTGATAAATCCCAGTGCGTCTTCCATCAAATGGTTATATCCCTCACGAACAGGGCCCTGAAAGCCTTCTATCTTCCAAAAATTCGATTGCTGCTTTAGCAGCTCCGCCAAAGCATTTTTCTTCTTGAAATTCATGACGTACCTGCAAAAAGTCTGAAAATTAATACCACCTGTAATGTATTGTTATCACTGAAGTTAAGCTCATACATATGTCACAAAAAGTACCGAGGAAAGACCTTCGATCGCTCGAAATGTGTTGTTCTGCAATAGAGACGTGACCACTTCAAGGACTGCTAATGCCAGAAGGAAGAGAAAAAAGAAACAATTCAGATAGTAGAAATAAAAAAGTGAGATTTTCGATACGAAGTATGGATGCAGTCCTGCGTATTTTAGCATCAGTTCGGGATAATAGGACAAACTCTTGGTTGATAAAGTCCTGAAAATGTCATTAAGGGAATACCGATTACCGGCACGTGTAAACTCACATGTTAAAATGTTAACTGACAACTTTAGCTAATTTGCTCTTGTTTTATAACAAGCAGTCTAGAAAATCGATACTGATAAGTACGTATAATGAGATGCAATTAAGCTAAAAGGAAAACCAGCGGTATTACAGAGAAATATAATTTTATATAATTTAGAAACATGGAGAATATGAGATGGTAATTAAAAAAAATAAAAACGTACGTAGTCATTTTGAAATTGCGGTGGTAATACGAAAGTGTTGAAAGATAAATTATGTCCCTTCATTATTGACAGAGAGTAAAAGGTAGCAGTAAGGTAAAAGGGGGCTTGAAATATTAATCATCAGGAAATAGAAGGGCGATGTTATTGATTTGATCTGCATTTGGATGTAGGCCAAGTTTAAGAGTGTGAGGTGAGTTAAACGTTAGTGGTTGATTAAGTAAATTTCAGGGAAAAAATTGTTTACGATTTAGAAGAAAAACGCCAAGTGATTGGTGAAAATGAAAGTACTCAAGTAAAACAATTCAAAACGAAAAATGTGTCAATCTGATTCCCTACTAATGAATGGAATAAAATAACTCAGTAGGCTAGGTATACTAACCTTGATGATTTTTCAAAATATCTGAGGACCAAATTCTATAACCAGGATAATATGAATGGCTATAGTAGTATGTATATTTATTACCTTTACAGCTTTATAAAGTATCCAATACATTTCCCATAACTCAAATAAAATAAAATATAATATAATAAATAAAACTAAATAAATCAATAATTCAACACAATAAGTAGCAGCTTTTATCCCTTCCCACTTATTGTCCCTCTTCTCCACTCAACCTTCATCTTCCATTCGATCCCTCTTCCGTCCTCATTCAAAATTTCTTTTCTACTCTCATCTCTCCCTCTCAATTCTACGCATTCCTTCAACGAATGCTCTATCGTCTCCTTTTTTTCTCCACACATCCTGCATACTCTATTATTATCCTCACTCCAATATTTATTCTCTCTCTCCTCATTTCCACATCTAAATCTTGCCATTATCACTTTCTCTTTTCTACTCTCTCTTCCTAGGTACTTTGGCATTTCTTCCGTTATTTTTTTATATTTCCCATTGTACCTAGACTCCCTAATTCTCGTTCTTCTTTCCTGCACTTGCACATCTCTATCTCTCTGCACTAATTCATCTGTCATTACTCGGCCTCTCGCTCGCATTCTTTCTATCTCCGCGCCTGCATACCCGTTTCTTTCGAAATATGCCTCCCTCTCTTTCCAAATCCCCTTTCCTATTTCTTTCCTTTTTTCTTTCAAACACTCTTACAAAATTCTGCACTCTCCTCTCTCTATCACTCTCTCCTCAAATATTTTTTTCTGCTTCTATTCTTATTCCATCTCTCTTTGTTTCCTCCATCACTATATACCCCGGTGTCTCTCTCTCTCTACCCCTAGCACCCATTTCATATATTTTCCTTGCACTTATTCCAATCCTTCTTGCTCTCTCCATCCCCATATTTCCGCTCCATACATCATCACGCTTTTCACCAAACTATCAAACATCATTACTCTCCTTCTAAAATCATGTCCAAATTTTCTTTCTCCTATTTCCCATACAGCTCCTATTATCTTATTTGCTTTTTTCACTAACTCTCTCACATGTGCTGTTGCTGTGTTTCTTTCATTCATCACATAACCTAAATACTTAAATTCTTTCACTTCTTCAATTTTTCTCTTTCTCCCATCTCCACTCATTTACTTTTCTCTTACCACCCCCTTTTCTGAACACCATCATCTTGGATTTCTCTACATTCACCGTCAACTTTTTCCTCCTCATATATTTCTCCATGTTTCCTATCATTTCTTTCATACCTTTCTCCTCTCTCGCTAGCACCACTAAATCATCCGCATATGCTAAAGACCACACTTTTTCTTTGCCCATCACAAACCCCCCCTGCCTGCCCCTTCCTGAACATCTCCTCTATATCTCCAATAAAAGTTGCAAACAGGCTGGGGCTTAGTGGACAACCTTGTCTTACTCCCTTATAAGTCTTGAAACATTCACTCACCCTTCCATCCACTCTCACTGTTCTTCATATATCTCTTCAATTTTTGTTACCAGATGCTCATTTATCCCTCTCTTTCTCAAGCATTCCCACAGTAAATCTCTTTCCACATTATCAAAATCCGTCTTCAGGTCCCCAAAGAATGCATATATCTTGCCACTACTCTTCTTTATCTCATTTCCTGCTATCCTGCTATCTTTATCTCATTTCCTCATCCGATTCTTTTGCTTCTTCTCTTTGCATACTAAATTGTAGCTCTTGCGTGCTCTCTTGTACTCTTCCTTGGTTACTTTTTTTTTCTAATTTTTTAGTTTCCTTCTTGCTTCCTGCTTCCATTAACTGCATTCTTTATCCCACCACTCGTTCTTCCACAGCCCCATCTTCTCTCTTATCTCTATCTCTTTTTTTTTCTGTTTCGTTTCTTATGTTATCGCTCAGTTCCCTCACCTTTTCATTTATTTCTGTTTCTTCATATTTTGCCTCCCTAAGTCTTGCTCTATAATTTTCTTCTCCTTCTTCCGTCGAAATATTCTTCACAATTTTTCTTCTAAACTCATTCACACTTCCTCTATCTTTCTCTCTTACTTTTGTCTTCACTTCTAAAGGCATATGGTCCGACTCCATTCTTTCTCCCGCCTTGAATTTCTCTATTTCATCCCATGCTTCTTCATTTACCATATACCAATATACGTGTACTCCCCTTTCTCATCTCCTGTGCAGTTTCCATTAAGTATGTCCCACCCTCTTTCTTCTACTAAGCTAATCAGTACTCTCCCTTCTGCGTTTTCTGTTCCATCTTTTGTTGATCTTCCTTCTATTGTTGCTTGTTCCTCTTCTATCCGTCTTCTTTTTCCCGCAATTAAAATCCCCCCCAATCGCCAAAGTTCCTTCTTCTTGCTCTTTTATTAATCTCTTCGTCTCCTTCATACTTCTGTTGTACACTGTTACAATTCTCCATTTTCTCTGTTTACTTTTCACCGTTCTTTCCATAATCCATCTTTCTTGTTTTTCTTCAGTTCCATCTTCTCCTTCCAGTCCCTCTTTCACCCCCATTATTATCCCACCTTTAGCTCTCCCTTTCGTGCCTTCCCTCTCTGCATATTGACGTTTCCACTTAAACTCTTTTGGCATTCTCTTTTCCAATTTTTCCCACCCCTTTTCTTACACCCACGTTTCTACCATTCCCACGTCAAATTCTCTCAAATACTCCCAAAATTCATTCTCATTGTTTTTTATTCCCGCTACGTTGCAGAATACTATTCTTATTTTCTCCTTTATTTCTCTCCGTCTTCGTTTTCACTTTTCTGCCCTGTTGCCTTTTTCTTGTGCTCTTATTCAAAAAAATTCTGTATCTAACTCCCCCTTTTCTTCGTCCCACCTACGCCTTTTTCCCTCTATCCATATCTTTTTATAACTCACTTTCACCCGCTGTCCTTTTTGTCGCTCTTCTTTGGCTATCGCTCTTAATTCCTTCTGTATCTCTCTTTCCTTCTTTGTCAGATCATCTTCTATGTATACTCTCTTTCCTTTTTTTTCTCTTAGTTTTCTTTTATTTTCCATAACTTTCCTCTTTTCCCCCAGCTCCCAAGTTCCGCCACAATCATTTTTCCTCCATTTATTTTATACATCTCTCTCACAGTCACTTCTACCTCTAATTCCATCTTCATCCATTTTTCCAGTTTCTTCTCGCTCTCGCATTCCTCTTCGTCCAATCCCGTTACTACAATTTTTTCATTTTTTCTTTTAGTTCCATCTTTTCTCTTTCCCATTTTTCTTCCTTTTCACGCATCATAATTTTCAACTGTTCCAGTTCCCGTCTCATCTTCCGATTCTCTTCCTTTATCTCCCTTACATCCTCCATAATTTTTTTCAGCATCTCTTTCATTTCCTCATCCATTGCCTTTTTGACCGGTGATCTTTCTAACTTCTTACTTTTCCTAAAGGGGTTAATCCTCTTTTCTGATTCTCGTCCTTCTTCTCTTTTTCTTTTGTAATCATCTTCTCTCTCGCTCTCAATACCACTTTTTTTCATTCTTTTTCTTTTTCACTTTTCACGCTTTTTTATCCGCTTATCTTCTTGAGCGCCACAAAACACGTCCACTCGTCTCAACTGCTCGAATCGGAATCTCTAGTAATCCTTTAAAGTATTCTCTCCATTCTTCTATCCTTATCTTCTCGTCTGCCCTCTTGTTCACTTTTCGTTCTCTGTTTACGTATTTCCAAACTTCTTCTTCTGTGTTGATTGATCTAATTTTCTCTTCTTCTTCTCTTTTCTTTTCTTCCTTGTTCTTCTCACAATTGTTTATGTATTTCTTTAATTGCTTCCGGTATTCTTCTCTCGATCCCTTCCCATTTCTCCATTTTCTCATTTGCTTTCTGGCTAGTCTTTTCATTTCTTTATATTCTTTATCCCATCATCTATTCATCTATTTTTACCGACTTCAAAAAAGGAGGAGGTTCTATGTTCGGCTGTATGTATGTTTTTTTTTTCTTCCTTTTATGTATGTTCACCGATATCTCCGTTAATTGTAGACCGATTTTGAAAATTCTTCTTTTATTTGAAAGGGTATACTCCAGAGGTGGTCCCATTGTCACCAAGTCCGGATCTGGTAAAGGGCTCCCATGGAAATCGAGAAAAATTGTCAAATTTTTCCTTTTATGTATGTTCACCGATTTCTTCGTCAATTGTGGATCGATTTTGAAAATTCTTCTTTTATTTGAAAGGGTATACTCCGGAGGTAGTCCCATTGACAGAAAGTCCGGATCTGATGAGGGAATCCCATGGAATTCGAGGGAAATTCTCAAATTTTTCCTTTTATGTATGTTCACCGATTGCTTCGTCAATTGTGGATCGATTTCGAAAATTCTTCTTTTATTTGAAAGGGTATACTACGAAGGTAGTCCCATTGTCACCAAGTCCGGATCTGATGAGGGGATCCCATGGAAATCGAGGAAAATTCTCAAATTTTTCCTCTTATGTTCGTTCACGGATTTCTTCGTCAATTGTGGATCGATTTCGAAAATTCTTCTTTTATTTGAAAGGGTATACTCCGGAGGTAGTCCCATTTTCACCAAGTCCGGATCTGATAAAGGGCTCCCATGGAAATCGAGAAAAATTGTCAAATTTTTCCTTTTATGTATGTTCACAGATTTCTTCGTCAATTGTGGATCGATTTCAAAAATTCTTCTTTTATTTGAAAGGGTATACTCCGGAGGTAGTCCCATTGACAGCAAGTCCGGATCTGATGAGGGGATCCCATGGAAATCGAGGGAAATTCTCAAATTTTTCCTTTTATGTATGTTCACCGATTGCTTCGTCAATTGTGGATCGATTTCGACAATTCTTCTTTTATTTGAAAGGGTATACTACGAAGGTAGTCCCATTGTCACCAAGTCCGGATCTGATGAGGGGATCCCTTGGAAATCGAGGAAAATTCTCAAATTTTTCCTTTTATGTTCGTTCACCGATTTCTTCGTCAATTGTGGATCGATTTCGAAAATTCTTCTTTTATTTAAAAGGGTATACTCCGGAGGTAGTCCCATTTTCACCAAGTCCGGATCTGATAAAGGGCTCCCATGGAAATCGAGAAAAATTGTCAAATTTTTTCTTCTATGTATGTTCACAGAATTCTTCGTCAATTGTGGATCGATTTCAAAAATTCTTCTTTTATTTGAAAGGGTATACTCCGGAGGTAGTCCCATTGACAGCAAGTCAGGATCTGATGAGGGGATCCCATGGAAATCGAGGGAAATTCTCAAATTTTTCCTTTTATGTATGTTCACCGATTGCTTCGTCAATTGTGGATCGATTTCGAAAATTCTTCTTTTATTTGAAAGGGTATACTACGAAGGTAGTCCCATTGTCACCAAGTCCGGATCTGATGAGGGGATCCCATGGAAATCGAGGAAAATTCTCAAATTTTTCCTTTTATGTTCGTTCACCGATTTCTTCGTCAATTGTGGATCGATTTCGAAAATTCTTCTTTTATTTGAAAGGGTATACTCCGGAGGTAGTCCCATTTTCACCAAGTCCGGATCTGATAAAGGGCTCCCATGGAAATCGAGAAAAATTGTCAAATTTTTCCTTTTATGTATGTTCACAGATTTCTTCGTCAATTGTGGATCGATTTCAAAAATTCTTCTTTTATTTGAAAGGGTATACTCCGGAGGTAGTCCCATTGACAGCAAGTCAGGATCTGATGAGGGGATCCCATGGAAATCGAGGGAAATTCTCAAATTTTTCCTTTTATGTATGTTCACCGATTGCTTCATCAATTGTGGATCGATTTCGAAAATTCTTCTTTTATTTGAAAGGGTATACTCCGGAGGTAGTCCCATTTTCACCAAGTCCGGATCTGATAAAGGGCTCCCATGGAAATCGAGAAAAATTGTCAAATTTTTCCTTTTATGTATGTTCACAGATTTCTTCGTCAATTGTGGATCGATTTCAAAAATTCTTCTTTTATTTGAAAGGGTATACTCCGGAAGTAGTCCCATTGACAGCAAGTCAGGATCTGATGAGGGGATCCCATGGAAATCGAGGGAAATTCTCAAATTTTTCCTTTTATGTATGTTCACCGATTGCTTCGTCAATTGTGGATCGATTTCGAAAATTCTTTTTTTATTTGAAAGGGTATACTACGAAGGTAGTCCCATTGTCACCAAGTCCGGATCTGATGAGGGGATCCCATGGAAATCGAGGAAAATTCTCAAATTTTTCCTTTTATGTATGTTCACCGATTGCTTCGTCAATTGTGGATCGATTTCGACAATTCTTCTTTTATTTGAAAGGGTATACTACGAAGGTAGTCCCATTGTCACCAAGTCCGGATCTGATGAGGGGATCCCTTGGAAATCGAGGAAAATTCTCAAATTTTTCCTTTTATGTATGTTCACCGATTTCTTCGTCAATTGTGGATCGATTTCGAAAATTCTTCTTTTATTTAAAAGGGTATACTCCGGAGGTAGTCCCATTTTCACCAAGTCCGGATCTGATAAAGGGCTCCCATGGAAATCGAGAAAAATTGTCAAATTTTTTCTTTTATGTATGTTCACAGAATTCTTCGTCAATTGTGGATCGATTTCAAAAATTCTTCTTTTATTTGAAAGGGTATACTCCGGAGGTAGTCCCATTGACAGCAAGTCAGGATCTGATGAGGGGATCCCATGGAAATCGAGGGAAATTCTCAAATTTTTCCTTTTATGTATGTTCACCGATTGCTTCGTCAATTGTGGATCGATTTCGAAAATTCTTCTTTTATTTGAAAGGGTATACTACGAAGGTAGTCCCATTGTCACCAAGTCCGGATCTGATGAGGGGATCCCATGGAAATCGAGGAAAATTCTCAAATTTTTCCTTTTATGTTCGTTCACCGATTTCTTCGTCAATTGTGGATCGATTTCGAAAATTCTTCTTTTATTTGAAAGGGTATACTCCGGAGGTAGTCCCATTTTCACCAAGTCCGGATCTGATAAAGGGCTCTCATGGAAATCGAGAAAAATTGTCAAATTTTTCCTTTTATGTATGTTCACAGATTTCTTCGTCAATTGTGGATCGATTTCAAAAATTCTTCTTTTATTTGAAAGGGTATACTCCGGAGGTAGTCCCATTGACAGCAAGTCCGGATCTGATGAGGGGATCCCATGGAAATCGAGGGAAATTCTCAAATTTTTCCTTTTATGTATGTTCACCGAGTGCTTCGTCAATTGTGGATCGATTTCGACAATTCTTCTTTTATTTGAAAGGGTATACTACGAAGGTAGTCCCATTGTCACCAAGTCCGGATCTGATGAGGGGATCCCTTGGAAATCGAGGAAAATTCTCAAATTTTTCCTTTTATGTTCGTTCACCGATTTCTTCGTCAATTGTGGATCGATTTCGAAAATTCTTCTTTTATTTGAAAGGGTATACTCCGGAGGTAGTCCCATTTTCACCAAGTCCGGATCTGATAAAGGGCTCCCATGGAAATCGAGAAAAATTGTCAAATTTTTTCTTTTATGTATGTTCACAGAATTCTTCGTCAATTGTGGATCGATTTCAAAAATTCTTCTTTTATTTGAAAGGGTATACTCCGGAGGTAGTCCCATTGACAGCAAGTCAGGATCTGATGAGGGGATCCCATGGAAATCGAGGGAAATTCTCAAATTTTTCCTTTTATGCATTTTCACCGATTTCTTCGTCAATTGTGGATCGATTTTGAAAATTCTTCTTTTATTTGAAAGGGTATACTCCGGAGGTAGTCTCATTGTCAGCAAGTCCGGACCTGATGAGGTGATCGCATGGGAATCGGGCGAAATCCTCACATTTTATAATTATTATGAACTCTCTCGAATGTAGTCGTTCAATAATTATGCAGGTCTTTGCGTCTGGGAGTCATCATTGCCTTAGATTTTTCAGGTAGTAATATTAATTCATCATTGTTTCAGTATTTCTGGTTTTAATTTTTTATAGTTTGCGTCTTTCATCTTCATTTTCAACCAGCCATCGTTTCCTCATTCGAGCAGCGTCCTTACTAGGTCTACCCATCACTTAAAATTGTAAAATAATTAGCTTTTTAAAAAAAAGAAACCGACTTCAAAAAGCGAGAAATAACTCAGTACATGTATTATTACATGTGCTACCTACTGATCTGGTTGAAGTCGGTGCCAAGCTAAAAAAATAGGTAGTAGATAGATAGGCTGTTCGCTCCCGTCACATCGCAAGTCCCACCGCGCGCGCGCCGGAATGCGTGAGCGTGGGTGGGGGGCTCGCTCTGAGCAAAACATCCCAAACGGGCAGACACGTGCGGGGCAGACGTCGTTGACGGCCTGATATTAAATTTTTGATGCGCTATAACGTTGTTGATATATTTGTATAATGACAATAGGTTACAAATTTGTTAACCTCTTTGGCTTGGCACCGATTTCAAACAGATCAGTAGTAATAATACATGTACTGAGTTATTTCTCGCTTTTTGAAGTCGGTTTCTTTTTTTTAAAAAGCTAATTATTGTTTATAATAAAAATGAAGTAAAATATTTTATTATTAAGGTAAAAATTCAAAATTTCAAAGTATACAAGTGAAAGCTAAAAAAACTTTATGAATAACCCTTTTTTTATTTTTTATTTTGGGTAATATTTAGCCCATCAAAACTGGGAATAAACATTTTCTTTTTTTTTCATTTTCAAAAATTTCACAGGTGACTATTATTATTTGAATTTTCTTTTCGGCGCACACCAGTCTATTACCTACAGTCATAACGAGCATGAGTTTTTTTGAGTAAGAAACTGGCGAACTCTACAGCCAGCTTGACAAGGTTTGGTTGCGGTTTAGATTTTGTTCAGTGTGGAGGACAGAGCTCATTTCGTTAAATATTCTCGATTAGTATATTATGTATATCGCTAAGGCCTTACTGCGCCGCACAGTAATAAATTATCATAATTATTACTGAAACAAGATTTCCAACTTTATGGTGAATTCACAGAAAATTCTTCAGCTTCGTGTAAACTGTTCGCGGTAAATTAAAATTACCGTAAACAAAATGGGACAATTGTCTCAATGGATGAAAGTTATATTCATTCGTCCCACACACATGAAAAAAGTTGGAGGGACGAAACCGAGGATGGTCTGCGAGAACCCATTGCAAAAGATCCTCGACTGATTATTATTTATTACTGTAAATGCGGGAGGAGAAGCGGAATTTGTAAACCACTGTGGCGAATTTAATTGACTGGCGATCACTAAAATTTTAAATCTGCGATAAGGAAATCACAAAGTCCTGTAATTTGTAACTGTCCTTAAATTTGCATATAATAATTATGTTTATTTCATACTGGTATCGACTGTGAAATTTTTCGGATTATGTATTTATAATTTAAAAAGTGGAACATTAACGTCCTCGTACTTTAAAATTATACGTCAATTATTTCCATAGTAAAAATTAATTCAAGTAAAACTTTGAATCCACTCGCGAAACAGCTGATATTCCTTCTCATATTGTTTTCGGAGATTTCTGTGGCTAATAGAAAAGATGCAAGCAAACCGACCAATAGGCAATGTGTGCTTGGTTAAATGTAAAAACAGTCTGACTGGTCAATAGATGTTGTTTCCATTTCAGAAAAACACGATACATTTACAATAATTGTCCTTCAAATGAGGATAGAATAACACCCTGAAGACATGAGACGGCGACCGGCGGCTTTATCAAAGAGAATGGTATATTTCAAGGTAAGAACTTTATAAACCGAAGCGTAGCCGAGGTTTGTAATTGCCCGTGATTTGCAAGGGCACTTTCTTAACAAGGTTTGAATACTATTTTTTTCTCTACCGGCAAACAAAGTAGGTGGCTAAAACGAACTTTTTAAAAATGGAATAGTAGGCTGGGTAATTTGTTTTAACTTGTCATCGCAAACGGTAAAGTAATCTATTTAAAATGTATTTTTTTTTTTTCATAATACATACCTTGAAATTTAATTTCAGTATAGAATGTCGTCCGATACAGATAATATTTTTTGCACACCACTTGCGTTTTAAAGCAACAAAATCTGGGCTATTCTTTTTTTCAACTACTTATCAGATTGTTTTCGCTCCCAGATTAGAAAGAATGAGGTTAGGTAGTATTTTAACCTAAATATAAAAATTTTGATTCATTTTCAGAAATTGTAGTGCGTAACTCACCTGTTTATTTTCGAGATTATATTATGATTAATCCACCAACTTGCTTTATTGGATTGGTATTCATTTATCTAAAAATGACCCCTAATTGTGAAAGCTGAACTTTCATACCTCAAATGCTTTTTTTTTCCTGCAATTTTTTCATTTTTTCTTTTAGTTCCATCTATTCTCTTTCCCATTTTTCTTCCTTGTCACGCATCATAATTTTCAACTGTTCCAGTTCCCGGCTCATCTTCTGATTCTCTTCCTTTATCTCCCCTACATCCTTCATAATTTTTTTCAGCATCTCTTTCATTTCCTCATCCATTGCCTTTTTGACCGGTGATCTTTCTAACTTCTTACTTTTCCTAAAGGAATTAATCCTCTCTTTTGATTCTCGTCCTTCTTCTCTTTTTCTTTTGTAATCTTCTTTTCTCGCTCTCACTACCACTTTTTTCAATATGAATGGCTATATTTTCATCCAATTTTGTCTCCAAGCCCGAATGATCGCAGCGGATGAGTCATCATTCCGGAACGTTCTGGAGATAGAAGTCGAGAAACAATTTGAAGGATATAAAAAACGAAATGAACGACTTGACGGGTGAGAAGTGTTCAAGAAGTCAGTCAGCGAAGAAAGCACCTCGACCCACAGATCTTCAACTCTAATTGTGAGGAACTGGGACTGATTGGCTGGTGCACCTAGACTGACTCCCGCTGGAACGACCTCCAATCAATATAGCGGCGGCTAAAACCTTCTAGGCGCCTCCAGATAGTTCCATTGATGACAAATCTAGTTCTAGCGATACAGGTCGAATACTCCAGACGATGATGTTTTGAAAGGCGTCATATCGTCCAAGTTTCCATTGTTTTTTTGCTAAGGTGTTTTCTTTTCCTTCGGTTGAGGTATTTCATTAACGTTAGTTTCAGCTTTAGGAGTTCAACTTCAACTTGATCTACACCATTTTGCTTCAAAAAGAAATCTCGCCAAATAAAAACCAAGACTTGTCTTCAATGTCTCCATCCCATAATTCATCAGAACTTTTGAAGATAACGACTTTCTGCTTGCCATCTTTAAATTCCAGAAGCTCTATTACGTCGCGAACGAATTTTCTTTCTTTATATCCCATACTTGTCCTACCAGCCCGTTCGCTTTTCTTTCGGGCTCCCTTATAGGTCCTTTCTTGTTATTGCTCTAGCTGAAGGTGTTTTCTTTCTCTTTTCCTTCCCACTTCCTGTCCTTCTTTCTTCTGCCTCCTTTCTGAAAAATTATATTTTTTGTTTCTTTCTCGTTCTCTTCTTGCTTCTCTCGTTGTCTTCTTCACGATTCTGTCCTCTTTTTCACCTTTCGTTAAATGTTTACGTATTTCCAAACTTCTTCTTTTGTGTTGATTGACCTAATTTCTTCTTCTCTCTTCTTTCCTTCCTTCTTCTTCTTGAAGGTGTCTTTGAATTTCTTTGGTTCCGCCCAGTATTTTTATCTCGATCCCTTCCTATTTCTCCATTTGCTCATTTTCTTTTTGGCTAATCTTTTCACTAATTTCTTTACATTCTTTCTCTCATCATTTGTTTCTTTCCATTCTTTCTTCTACCTCTACTTCTATTCTCTTTGTTGACATCTTTCTTCTCTAACTATTTCTGTTTTTAACGATTGGTAGTAAATCTTCGTACTTCGTGCTAAGGGGCACAAGCACAAGTGCCCACTGCTTTAAAACTTTAAACTAAAAAATTACGTATTTATTAATGATGATTTTGATTATAGTAGCGGAGTAGCGGAGTCATCAATTACTAGAATGTGCACTGTACAACGTATTCTAGTATGACATCTTCTTTTGGAATACCCGGTACACATCGAGAGAGCGATGGAACTATTTGGAGGCGCATATAAGCATTTAGGCGCCGGTATATTGATTAGAGGACGTTCCAGCGAAAACCAGTCAGTCGTATCATCGAGTCTAATTAGTCGAACCAGTCGCATCGAAGTCGAAGATCAGTGGGTCGAGTCGGACAGTTGCTTTTATCTATCCGGGTTGCCGTTGAAGAAGTAAATTGTAAATAGTGTAAATACTGTAATATTATAAGTGTAAATAAATGCTCCATAATGCTTATATTTAAATAAATGGAACCCAGAAACGCTACAGTATAATTAATCACTGATTCTCCTCTCGCCTTCATGTATACGTCGTCATACCAGTTCCCATTTGGTACTTCATATCATCTCTTTTACAAATTCTATAATTTTTCTTCCTTTTTTTTCTGTTCTCTTCTCGTTTCTTCTGTCCCATTATTTTGTCTTTAATATTTTTATGACTATCTTAATGTAAGACTTAGATCCAGATTTATATAATAGTGGATTATACTATGTTATAAGTGACAGAAATGCTTTATTGTAAGCGAGTGATACACATATTACAATAAACAAGAAGAATGTTCTTAAATCCAAGTGGAGTAAATTTAAATTAAAATTTAAATATATCTAAGTCGAACTCCACAAACTTTAATAACTGTAAAATTACTAATGGAACATGTTTCTTCTGCCATCATCAGCCCTTAAAGAATATAAAAAATTATGACATTGACGTAATTTTTTTTTAAATTTAAATTAAGTCAATGTCATAATTTTTTATATTCTTTAAGGGCTGATGATGGCAGAAGTGTTCTGCCGAAACATGTTCCATTAGTAATTTTACAGTTATTAAAGTTTCTGGAGTTCGACTTAGATATATTTAAATTTTAACATATTACAATTGAATTTCGGTCATGTGTGAGATACGACGTTTTATGCCCGACGTGTAATTTCTCGTAAAACGTTAAAAAAAATTTTTTTTCTTTTCACCCTATTATTGTTAAATTGCTTTTTTTCACAGGGATAAGGTTTCGTTGACCCTTTTTTTGTCAACTTCCTCAGGGCTATCTACGGCACAAGAGTTTATTTTTTTATAAATTAACAACGTATTGTACAATGATAATCTTTCTTAACAGTGTGTTAACGTCTAAATAAATTACACATTAAAACAATCGATTTTTGTTACATCTGCCTATTACAACATGGCTGACAATGACATTACTAATTTGATATATTTCTTACTTTAGACAACCAATAATGCACTAATACAAAATTAAAAATTAAAAAAAAAATTGTGTGTGGAGTCCACGCGCGACAGAAGCGAAACTTTTGGAGTTTACTCCTTAAGAACCGATTTTCATTTTTAACGCCCGGTACGGCAAATTTTGATTGCCGGCGTTCTCTGTTATTGTCGTTGCCGTGTGCCAAGGGGCCCCCATGGACCTCTTGTGTGCCAAGGGGGGCCTCTTTGTACCAAGGGCTTCTCTGTACCCTTGGGGCATTGGGTCCCCTCTTACAGCGTTCGCCGCTTCGAAGTGTTTAGAGCCGATATGAATTAATCCAAAAATCGACCGATAAAAGTGTACAAATACCCCGTACAAAAATCTTAAACTATGGGATAAGAAGCTTCACTTAAAAAAAAAATAGAAAATGTCAAAATGACGTTTCAAAAAATAATTAATTTTATCATCACTTGTGAAAAATAGTCATCTAGATGTTGGTCGGGCATAAAGATTTATACATTTGACAAACTTCTGCCAAATTGTTTATTTGGTACATAGTTGAAGAAATGGTTCTTTTTGAATATGTTGGTTCGCCAGTTCAAAGATATAGCATATGGTTGTATTTCTGGGTTCGATTATTTATTTACATAATATGTACAAATTATTTTCGACTTCTTATATTACAATATTTATATTATTTACACCATTCACAAATCATGTAAACGGGCTCAAGCAGCACTTCATCTTACCCTTCATATCGATTTATTTGCAATGTGGCATTTCTGCGTTCGATTATTTATTTACTTAATATGTATAAGTTATTTTCGACCTCTTATATTACTCGGGTCAGATAACTGTGACTGTGACTGATCCCCGAATGCAACGTCCTCCAATAAATATATCGGCTGGACCCTTCTAGGCAATTGCATCGAGCTCCCAATACATAATTATATAATCTTCTCGACAATTATTTCAGACTTCCATTTCCAGAACAACATGCATGACGGCATGCTCTCGATGTGTACGGAATACTCCAGAAGATGATGTCACACTATCTCGAGCACTCCGCACCAGTTCTTTCCATCCAGACTTCTGCAACTAAGAAGTGAGGGCCTTGAAATATGTAAGGTGCTCTTGATATGTAATCATGAGCCGAAGAGGGCAAAAGATCGTTGCGATTGTTACTGGCCAATGTCAATTAATTTGAAAAATGTAACTAAAAAGTAACGTTAAAAGAATTAACTTTTCTTGTGGAAATTGTTCCATTCTTCTTCAGTTCTCTTCATTCTTCTCCTGAAGAGTTATGGTTGGATTTTGTGTTCTTAATATTGCTTTACTAGCCACATTTCACGTGTACTCGATTGGATTCATATCCGGCGAGCTTACTGGCCTATCGACTCGCTGCCAATTAAATTTGTGCAAAAAAATCCAAGAAATTATTGCTACAAAAGGTAACCTTTATAAATAATCAACGTACGAAATCGAAACAATATTGTAGACACGTTTACATAATAAAGCTTCCAAACCTTTTTTCAGGGTCTTCATAAATGATTCATAGGTCCAGTAACCTTTGAACGTCAAAATTTTCCATTCAAAAATCACCAATGCGAACTAGGATGTATTTTTCCTCTCTCTTTTGTGAATGAAAAATTTGTTAAGCACTACAAGTATCATAACTCACTTTTTTGGAATATCATTGTTTGTCATTTTCTTTTATGCAAGCGTTTGCTCTATACAATTAAATTAAGCAGGTCGTTCACTCATTCATTACATCTATTCATTTTTGCATACAATACTTGTTTACTGGTCAATCGGAAATTTTAAATTAAAGAATTTAAGTTTGTGAGTTAACCTTTGCAGAATTGAGTCAAATCATTTTTGCAAATCATACTGGTCTAATGCAAATGCAATTATTTATTTACATTGTCTGTTAAGTAGAAGTAGAAAGGAATTATGTAATTTAATTAATCTCGCATCAATAAATTATGATGTCTTCTCTCGAACTAAGAGGTCATCCCAGACGAACAGAAGCTAGTGTAAGATATTTTAAACTATGAGAACTTATTGCAATTTCTAGTATTAGTGCTGAACTACAAACGAATACCAGTTTTCATCCGTAGAATTAACAATGAGACCTCAAACATGAATCTATGTATGTCCATATTTAATTTACATAAATTACCAATTTCAAAAGACCTTGAGATATGCTTATTGGCCGAAGAATCCATAAATAAATTTGAAATACACGTTTTTAAATGGAGATCTTACAGTCAAAGGTCGGTAGTTTTAAAGTGCAAATGATGGCTTGGCTGTCTGTGAACATACACAATGATTTAAGTTTTAAAGACAACTCAAATAAAATGGAGGAAGAGAAAACAGGGATTTTTCTGCCCTTCCACAAAATAAGAGCATTATCATTTACTCTTCAGAATTGTCGAATTTAAAAACTGGGGAACTTGGGAACTGGGAAAGTAAGAATTGGGGAATTAGGAACTGAGGGATAGTTAAGTGGGGAACTAGGAATTGAGAATCTTGGGAACTAATAAAACTGGGAACTGAAAAATTGACAACCTTAAATTGTAGAACTTTGGAAAGATTTAGAAACCAAGATGAGTAATGAAACTAGGAAATGGGAAACGTCGGAACTGTAGGGCTAGCAACTGGGAATTAAGTACTGGGGACACTGAAAAACTATCAAATCGCAAATTGGGAACTAAAACTTAGAAACTTGGAACAAAGAATTCTGGAAACGGAGAAAATAGGAACTGGGCAATTGGGAGAGAGATTGAGTCTAGATACAGAAAATGAAAATCCTGAAAAATTTTACTCTCCAAGTGAAGACCTAGGATCTAGTACCTAAGGAGCCGGAACTAGAAATTAGGAAATGAACTTGGAACTTAAGAAGTAAAAACTTATGAATTAAGAACTAGAAACTGAGTATAAATTGTGGGTGGGGAACCAGCAATACTGTGAAACTAAGAACCAGAGAGCTAGAAACTGGGGAACTAATAATTATTGGGAACTGAAAAGTGAGGAATTGGGGAAAGGGAACATGGGGAACTAGGAACTAGAGAACTGGGAAACTGGAAACTCAAGAACTGATAAATGAGTGTGTCTGTCTTTCTATTTCTGCTTTGCCACCTTGATGTCCTTTCGTAACGCTCAGTTTTAAAGTTACTCAGATTTCAGCTGCTCAATTTCTCATTTGCTCATATCATAAGTTCCTCAACTACTTATTTATTCACTTTCTCGCTTGGTTAGTTTTTCATTTGCTCAGATCCTCAATCATGCATCAATTTCTCAGTTGTTCATATCGTTGGTTTCGCAGTTCTCAGTTACTTAGTCGATCAAATCTAAACTGCACAGTTGGTCTGCTGTTTTCAGCTGATTATTTACTCAGCTGCTAAGTATTTTAGTTGCTTAGTTCTCAGTTGCTCATGTTTCAACTCAGCTGCTAAGTTCATACTCTCAGCCCTTTACTTTCCCACGTTTTCATCTTACCAGCTTTCCACTTCCTCAGTTCATCAGTATCTAATTTCCTCAAGTTCCTCAGGAACAGCTCTCCTCTCCGCTGAGACCGACCGATTCTTTTATATCGTTACTTTGGAAAATCCTAGAATTAGTCCCAAGTAGTCGAAAGGCGTATTGGCACCAGACTGGCGACCTGACCAATATACGCTCCCTGTCTTAATAAATCCCTACTCTAAAAAACAAAACTACGTATTTGCGCAGACTGGGACCATCTGACGCGTAACACCACCTTGGCATTCCATCACCAATCTCCATTCCAAAGAAAATTATTTTCGTTTTTCTTTCGGACTATCAATATATCAAATTTTAGAAGAAAGGTCATACGTCTCTCGAGTGCCAATATTTTAGTTAGGAGGAATGAATAATAAAGAGAAATGTGAAATGAGGGATTAGGGATAGTGTAGTAGTAGTATGTATGTTACCGCTAATATCCGAAATCAGTTAATACGCATAATAACTGAGCATTTTAGGAAATACGCGTAATTACTAAAACTTTCAGTTATTATGCATAATAACTAAGCACATTAGGAATTATGCATAAATACTAAAGTTGTCAGTAATTATGCATAATAACTGAACTGAGCACATCAGGAATTATGCGTAATACCTAAAACATTTTAGTCATTTTGCTTATTTCCTACTACAGTATGAAATAAAATGCATTATGATACACTCCTAACGTCGCCTCGTCCATAATGTCTAACTCGTTACAAGTAACCTACCGGACTTGTAACGTTAAATACTATTACAGGTTTATAAAGTATCCGATACATTTCCCATAACTCAAATAAAATAAAATATAATATAATAAATAAAACTAAATAAATCAATAATTCAACACAATAACTATCAGCTTTTATCCCTTCCCACTTATTGTCCCTCTTCTCCACTCAACCTTCCTCATCCATTCGATCCCTCTTCCGTCCTCATTCAAAATTTCTTCTCTACTCTCATCTCTCCCTCTCAATTCAACAAATGCTCTATCGTCTCCCTTTTTTCTCCACACATCCTGCGTACTCTATTATTATCCTCACTCCAATATTTATTCTCTCTCTCCTCATTTCCACATCTAAATCTTGCTATTATCACTCTCTCTTTTCTACTCTCTCTTCCTAGGTACTTTGGCATTTCTTCCGTTATTATTTTTTCATACTTCCCATTGTACCTAGACTCCCTAATTCTCGTTCTTCTTTCCTGCATTTGCACATCTCTATCTCTCTGCACTAATTCATCAGTCATTACTCTGCCTCTCTCTCGCATTCTTTCTATCTCCGCGCCTGCATACCCGTTTCTTTTGAAATATGCCTCCCTCTCTTTCCATATCCTCTTTCCTATTTCTTTCCTTTCTTCTTTCAACCACTCTTGCAAAATTCTCCACTCTCCTCTCTCTATCACTCTCTCCTCAAATCTTATTGCTCTTTTTCCTGCTTCTATTCGTATTCCATCTCTTTGTTTCCTCCATCACTATATACCCCGGTGTCTCTCTCTCTACCCCTAGCACCCATTTCATATATTTTCCTTGCAGCCCTTCCAATCCTTCTTGCTCTCTCCCTCCCCATATTTCCGCTCCATACATCATCACGCTTTTCACCAAATTATCAAACATCATTACTTTCCTTCTAAAATCATGTCCAAATTTTCTCTCTCCTATTCCCCATACAGCTCCTATTATCTTATTTGCTTTTTTCACTAACTCTCTCACATGGGCTGTTGCTTGTTTTTTTTTCATTCATCACATAACCTAAATACTTAAATTCTTTCACTTCTTCAATTTTCTCTTTCTCCCATCTCCACTCATTTACTTTTCTCCTACCACCCCCTTTTCTGAACACCATCATCTTGGATTTCTCTACATTCACCGTTAACTTTTTCCTCCTCATATATTTCTCCATGTTTCCTATAATTTCTTTCATACCTTTCTCCTCTCTCGCTAGCACCACCAAATCATCCGCATATGCTAAAGACCACACTTTTTTTTTCATTTCCTTCATCAGCCTCGCTTCCACAATCATCGCGTATACCTTATATGCTGTATTTAGGAGAGTGATCCCCCTATAATTACTGACTGTATTCTTTTCTTCTTTCCTATATATGGGGAATATTATCCCCTCCTTCCACTCTTGGGGGAATCCCTCTCCCTTCTACACTCCATTCATTATCTCTAACAACCTGTCAACTTCCCTTTCCGTTTCATATATCCACGCTTCATTCTGCATATCATCCCTCCCCGGTGTCTTCTTTCTTTTCAGTTTTCTTAGTTGTTGCTCTAGTTCTTCTCTTGTTATCTCTTCTATTTCTTCCACTCTATGTTGTCTCTTTTCCTTTTCTTGTCTGTTTTCATCACCCCCCAGCAGCTCACTGAAGTACTCTCTCCATTCCTCCATAGTAATTCCATCACTCACTCTCTCTCTTTCTTTTTCTTTCTTTCATTATTTATGTATCTCCATACCTCTTCTTCCGTCTTTATACCCTTCATCTTTAGCTCTTCTTCCATCCGTTTCTTTTGCTTCTTCTCTTTGCATACTAAATTGTACCTCTTGCCTGCTCTCTTGTACTCTTCCTTGGTTGCTTTTTGTTTCAATTTCTTAGTTTCCTTCTTGCTTTCTGCTTCCTCTCCCTGCATTCTTTATCCCACCACTTGTTCTTCCACAGCCTCATCTTCTCTCTTATCTCTATCTCTTTTTTTTTTCTGTTGCGTTTCTTATGTTATCGCTCAGTTCCCTCACTTTTTCGTTTATTTCTGTTTCTTCGTATTTTGCCTCTTTAAGTCTTGCTCTATAATTTTCTCTTCCTTCTTCCGTCCAAATATTCTTCACAATTTTTCTTCTAAACTCATTCACACTTCCTCTATCTTTCTCTCTTCCTTTTGTCTTCACTTCTAAAGGCATATGGTCCGACTCCATTCTTTCTCCCACCTTGAATTTCTCTATTTCATCCCATGCTTCTTCATTCACCATAACATAATCAATAACTGTCTCCCCTCTTGATCCAATATACGTGTACTCCCCTTTCTCATCTCCTGTGCAGTTCTCATTAAGTATGTCCCACCCTCTTTCTTCTACTAAGCTAATCAGTACTCTCCCTTCTGCGTTTTCTGTTCCATCTTTTGTTGATCTTCCTTCTATTGTTTCTTCTTCCTCTTCTATCCGTCTTCCTTTTCCCCTAATTCTTGCATTAAAATCACCAAAGTTCCTTCTTCTTGCTCTTTTACTCGTTCTTCTATTATTCCCTTCGTTTCCTTCATACTTCTGCCGGACACTGTTACAATTCTCCATTTTCTTTTAGTTTTCACCGTTCTTTTCATAATCCCTCTTTCTTCTTTTGCTTCAGCTCCATTTTCTCCTTCCAGTCCCTCTTTCACCTCCATTATTATCCCACCTTTAGCTCTCCCTTTGTTGCTTTCCCTCTCTGCATATTGACATTTCCACTTAAACTCTTTCGGCATTCTCTTTTCCAATTTTTCCCACCCCTTTTCTTCCAAATACTCCCAAAATTCATTCTCTTTGTTTTTTATTCCCGCTACGTTCCAGAATACTATTCTTATTTGCTCCTTTATTTCCCTCCGTATTCGTTTTCCCTTTTCTGCCCTGTCGTCTTTTTCTTGTGCTCTTATTCAAAAATTTTCTGTATCTAACTCCCCCTTTTGTTCGTCCCACCTAAGCCCTTTTCCCTCTATCCATATCTTTTTATAACCCACTTTCACCCGCTGTCCATTTTGTCGCTCTTCTTTGGCTATCGGTCTTAATTCCTTCTGTATATCTCTTTCCTTCTTTGTCAGATCATCTTCTATGTATACTCTCTTTCCTTTTTTTATCTTAGTTTTCTTTTATTTTCCATAACTTTCCTCTTTTCCCCCCAACTCCCAAGTTCCGCCACAATAATTTTTCCTCCATTTATTTTATACATCTCTCACACAGTCACTTCTACCTCTAATTCCACCTTCATCCATTTTTCCAGTTTCTTCTCGCTCTCGCATTTCTCTTCGTCCAATGCCGTTACTACAATATTGTTTTTTTCTCACTCTTTTTTCCTGCTCTTCCATTTTCTCCTCCAATTTTTTCATTTTGCTTTTAATTCCATCTTTTCTCTTTCCCATTTTTCTTCCTTTTCACGCATCATAATTTTCAACTGTTCCAGTTCCCGGCTCATCTTCCGATTCTCTTCCTTTATCTCCCCTACATCCTCCATAATTTTTTTCAGCATCTCTTTCATTTTCTCATCCATTGCCTTTTTAACCGGTGATCTTTCTAACTTCTTACTTTTCCTAAAGGGGTTAATCCTCTTTTCTGATTCTCGTCCTTCTTCTCTTTTTCTTTTGTAATCTTCTTCTCTCTCGCTCTCACTGCAACTTTTTTTCATTCTATTTCTTTTTCACTTTTTCACGCATTTTTAACCGCTTATCTTATCGAGCGCCGCAAAACACGTCCGCTCGTCTCGACTGCTCGAATCGGATTAGGGATAGTGAAGGAATCGAAAATCGAAAGTCAAAAATCCTTCATAAACTGTTTTTATTACTTTTATTACATTGAAAATCGGAAAAATGAAAACAAAATCAGTCAACAAATTTATTAAAAAAAAATAAACAGAATAAAAAGTTAACTCTCAACACTATCATGAATACTCAACAATAAACAACAGGTATGGGAAACGATCAATGAGAAAATGTAAAAGTAAAATAAAAAGTCTGTAAGCTCTAACTTTAAAAATCTAAATAAATAAAAAAATAAAATATTGAGATATCCCCAAAATAGACCATACGATGCATAGGAGAACTTCGAGTTGCCTCTCCGGCAAGTTGCTCTGAAGTTGGCAACATTCAGCAATGGTTGGCAAGTTCGCATGGTTAAAAGGACGGTTGGCGTCCCTTCCAGATGGTGGAAGGAGGACCGGCGGCCATTACATTCATTCCACTTTTAACGTCAGAAACATCAAGTCGTAACTAACGCTTAATTCTTTGTTTTTATCTGATTTTATTCTACTGAGTTCTCTTGTTTTTAAAGTGGAGTGTGCTCTATGTTTAAATTGAATTGTCAAAATTTCACGTTACTAGAAGGATCGGTTGAATTTAAATTAACAATCGTGTGTGTGTGGTGCCGTCCGACGTATCTACAGGTAATCTTTTCTTATTCTATCTATTTCTTTTTGTCATACTCAACATAATGAGATGGCCCTGAAATTGACCGGCGTTTGTTCCATACTAGAAACCATTTCAATTTTTACCGTTAGTCGGCCATTTTGTCTGCTAGGTACAGTTCCGGACATGGAATCTTGGCCAATATTTTTCTGACATTTCTCAAAAAAAAAAATGTAAACAAATCTTTATTGGCACCAATGAATGATTTATTTTTTTGAATCCATTTGAAGTTTTACTTGTCAAATTGAAAACTACAACGGTTAGTCTTTCATAACAGGGATAAGCTCTTGACTGCAATTACTGAAGCATGGAATACATTACGTTATATACCTAGACAACTATTAGTGTTGTTCTTTAAATTTTAGAAAATGTTTTAGTGATGTTAGTTTATTCAAAATTAATTTGTACAAATTTATTAAAACATTACCTCTAGGTTTCGTGTTAATGCTATGTTTGACTCATTATCATATTAAAATCCATACACCATCAGGCATCTCATTTTAATGACAGATCAAGTCAAATGTAAGGTTATCAATAATAAAGACCATTTCACACATTCTTGTCAGTTAAACGTCAGTAGTGGCCAAGATTCCATGTCCGGAATGGTACGTCATAAAACCCTCCATGATGAAAACAAAGTCTTTCAATTTTTGTATCTACAATAATGTTCACTATTGCTACTCGAAGTATTCCGTGGAGCTCGCGTGAACCCAGAAATTTCGTATCAGTTGCATTCAGCCCTCCTTTCACCAACCTTTAAAGTTCGCGGTTTGTTTCAAATTTTCAAATTTGACGTTTTGTGACGTCATCGATATTTCATATTCCGCGTATTTCATTTCATGTTCAAATTCAAAAAAAGGGGGGGTTATCACAATATGGAAAATAAAAACAAGAAAAGCAGTGGTTATCAGTCGACAGAAACGTGAAATGGGAAATAATAAAAAAAAATTAATATAAATGAGACTTACAGCCCGATTTTATGTTGATTTGCGACTGATCGCAAGTGCCGGTTGCTATGGAAACGCCTTACCTAAAGACCAGAGGCCCGTTTCATAAAAAACTTGTCACTTGTAATACAAGTGTGTAGTCAAGGAAGAGCTTCATTGATTGGTTGCTGCTTAGCAACGAATTGGTTTTACAAGTGACAAGTTTTCTATGAAACGGGCCCCAGGCAGTAAGGCTAAATTTCATGTTTTATTTCACATGAAATTGATCCTTACTGCCTGGTTTTTAGTTAAGACGTTTCCATACCAACCGGCACTTGCGACCAGTCGCAAATCAACATTAAATCGAGCTGTTAGTAATGAGTAAAAATGAGGCATGAAAGGGATAATGGAAAATTATTAATAAAAAATGAAGAATGAGAAAAGGTAGCAGAAAGGGAAAATTGACGATTAATAAAGAATGAAGAGTACGAAAAACAAAGAATAATAAATGAGGAATGTGAGGGTGGATAATTTACATTGAATGAGAGTGAGGAAAGGGGAAATAATGAAATGATAATGGGGTACACAATGAATTTTTGCAAAACGAATACAAAAATTTTAAAACGTGCAAAGTTGAGATAAATAAAAAAAATCACTTTTTGGTTCATCCAATGATAAGGACCTGAAAAACAAAAAAGGCACAATTTGAAAAAATAAAAAACGTAAAAATCTGTAAATGATATATAGAATAAAACAGCACAGGAAAAGTAAAATGAGTTTGCATGTAATGGTTTCAATATAATTGCTGTTGAGAGAAATACCCCAATATTATTCGTTTTTTATAACTTCCAATTTGCACGCGAGCTAATTAAATAAAGTACAGTTTGTTGTAAATATATTACCCGCTTCAATATAAAAATAATTGCCCAATATTTATTGACTATACACTAAGTTAAATAAAAATTACAACCCAAGAGAAATAAAACTCACACTGCACTCCGGTGTTGAGGTGTTCACAATAACATTTTTTTTTAACAAAAATAATGTAAATTTCTTTCTCTTTCAAAGTGGTATTTTTTTAAACTCAGTGTATTATATTATTATTGTCTACCATAATTAGCACCAATTTGAAACAACCAGGCTTAAATCAAAAAATGACGCTCGAATTGGTGCACCTTATTTTCAAGTGGGGTTATTTTCTCGCCCTCACACCGTCAAACGCCGAATCAGTATCCGAGTCTCTACCACGTAAGCTATACAGAATTTTATTTTATTTGTGGGTGACTGTAATTAAATTCAACACAATTTATTATTACAATAGAAATCCAATTTTCCAAGGTCTCTATATCACATTGGACGTAGAGACTTACATTTTCGAGTTCCTCGTGATGGTGCCAATTATGCAAAAAGAGGAACTGTGGCATCGTCTTTTCGAAATACTGGCCCTCGTAAAAAACGACTTCAAGCAAAAAGGGGCGAAGAATCGGCCACAGAAGCTAATTTTCACTGTAGTTATTTTTACTTACCTTTTGTCAGAATGGACTTCGTTTGGATTATCACTTTCATTCAGGTCTATTCAGTCTTTGCTAAAGTCAATGGTGTCAAGATTCATTTCGTCCTTTATTTTTGTGTACTACAATTTTCTTATTCATGCCATTTTGCATGAGCTCTTAAAGACCTACAAACAAATCAATTCTGTGACGACCCTTCATATCAAACAAAGGGCAAGAGTTCTGAAGTTGACACCAAACGTCCCTATGGCCCTCCTAAGAAAACTTTCTCAAAACATGAGTAGATTGCGAGAATTTTCTATGATTTTTAACTCGTTATTTGGAATGTCTATTACTCTGTCAGTTTGTTTTACTGTCTTAAGAGTAATAATTTTTCTCCTATTTATAATTACACATAGTGATAGTCCCCATATAGTTACCATAGGCCTGTGTGCATTTTTCAGAATGAGTTTCGTACTGGTAATTTTTTCAACAAGGTGACTAAGCTGTATTAACTGCAACTCATTTCAGGTTCTGATGTTATCCGTTATATGTCTGTGTGACATTAACTTACGGACGGCCAAACAGGTTTCAGTTTTGTGTGAAGAATTATACTGGATCTCTTCCCAGCCATCTGAAGAAGTGGAGACTGAATATTTTCAACTCGTCGATTATATCCAAGAAAATATGCCCACATTTTCGGCGGGTGGCTATTTTCGTCTTGAGAAATTTACAGTTTTGGGCGTCCTTGGAACTATCGTTAATTTTATCATTCTGGGTGTTCAACTGCAATCAAAATAATACATAATTATGTAGCCACAAAGAATTCTAATTCAGGACGGGATGTCAAAATTTACAACGAAGACTTGATTAAAGTTAACTCTGAATCACCCGGTATGTTAAAGAACGAAAGGAAGTAGAAAATTAACAAATAAGGAAAAAAGGTTCTTTAACAAAGAAAGAATAATATAAATAACAAATTATGATACAATTGAGGCAAAAAAGATTTAAGGTGTATTACTGGTTGCATAACATTTTAATTCAAGATTTACGTTGTTCAAAAATAAATAAATTTGAGCTTAAGGATAAAGACTGTGTTAGTACGTTTTTAGCTCTAAATAATTACCAAATCTGATCTAAACATCCATTCTTTTAATTATTAGTTAAACATCAATTTGGTTATTTTGCATCTGCATTTTTGGCGAACCTGGTTCCCATCTTTGACATATGTCACTTCTGACCATGACAAACAAATTATAAAAAAGAAGATGGCGTCTGCCGCTGTGCAACAATCAAATGTTACCGACTATTTATCTAAAAAGCAAAAAGAAGCCCCAAAAGATCTAGCCAACGACTGGGCAGAAATCGAAGAACTCCACAACAAAAAGTTAGTATCTTTATATCTCAATTTTATTACTTATAACCTTTTTTTCATTGTAGATTATGGCATCAGCTAACACTAAAACTGCTAAAATTAATTAAGAAAAGTGAATTCCCAAAAGGGGACAACTTAATACAGCTCTACAACAGTTTTATTCAAACGTTTGAAAATAAGTAAGTGAGTTGAGGCCCCCAAGCTTTTTGCTTACTGATGACATTGCAGAATAAACCCTCTCTCATTGGTTGAAATCGCGGCTATTGTGTCCGAACAGTTCAAGAACCCCAAGGATGCAATTACGTTTTTGGAGAAAACTGAAACCAAGGTGAAAATAAACCCAGATGCACAAAATTTATGTAAAGTTTTGGCTGGCCAAATCCAACTGGATAAGCTCAATGATTTGGAGGCCACGAAAAAGGTTATTGAGGAAGTCGAAGCCACCCTTGATAATGCAGATGGGATTACCGCTGTGCATGGAAGATTTTATCTGCTGGCGTCCCAATTTTATCGGTAAATAAATTTAACGTCGTTTTGATTAAATTTCACGACACATTGCAGCATCCAAGGAGATCATGCCCAGTATTACAGGACTGCTCTGAGGTATCTGGGGTGCATAGAACTAGACACTCTCTCATCTGAAGTTAAACACCAACATGCATTTTTCCTTGGATTGGCGGCCCTATTAGGAGAGGGCGTGTACAATTTGGGGGAGCTCCTAGCACACAACGTGTTGGAATCATTAAAAACCACAGATACAGCTTGGCTAATAGAATTGCTCTATGCTTTTAATGCGGGAGATATTAACAAATATGAAGCAATGAAGCCACAGTGGTCTGGTATTGCTGATTTGTCAGCACAAGAACTGTTTCTGCGACAAAAAATTTCGTTACTGTGCCTCATGGAGGTAATATTTTCCCAAGTTGATTAGAACATGTGATTGTGATTTTCTTCTAGATGACCTTCAAGAGACCCTCCCATAATCGCCAACTGAGTTTTAATGAGATTGCCAAGGAAACTAAGCTGCCTCTAAATGAGGTTGAGGTGTTGGTAATGAAGGCTTTATCCCAGGGATTAGTAAGGGGAGCCATCGATCAGGTTGCAGGCACTGTTAATATGACATGGGTCCAACCCAGGGTGTTGGACAGATCTCAGATTTCCTCAATGGTTGAGAGGCTTAATGAATGGTGCCTTCATGTTAACACCATGGAGCAGCTGTTGGAGGAGAAAGCCAGTGAAATATTAACTTTGTAAATTATAAATCAGAATAAAACGTTTTTCTTTATACCCATCAAGTTTGCGGTTTTTGTGGAAAGAAAAAATTACCAACTTTTACAATGATTTATTAATACAACTACACTGTATTTTGTGTATAGAACTAATACTTAAAAAAATAATTATATTAATCTCTTGCATCACAACTACAACTAACCATGTGAGACACCCTAGCAGAAAATAGAAGAGTAACAGCAGAACTATCACACAATTCAGTTTACCAATGAGAAAAAAATAAAATACATAAAATAAAAAATATGTTAAGGGCTAATTTATTTTAAATATACATTTATAAATCTTGTTTCATTAGAGGTCATCAGCACCATAGACATTTTCATCTGAATAAGCAATATATAAGAAAAAGTCTTCTTCATGATGTTCCTAAAAATGAAAAATGTGTGATCACAACATAGAAATCACATAAAGGGGGGTGAGTCAAGAGCTTGGTAAAAGGTTAAAAAATTTAAGATTGTCACTCATGTCAGCACAATTCTATTTTGAACATCCAACTTCATAAAAACAGTTTTTTAACCACTCTTATTGGAAGTTATATATAACACCTGGTTCTATGATTGCTGCTCTATTGTTTACCGTCCAAACGTAGGACGATCAACAAAAACCCACCTGATAGAGGGAGCCCATGGTTGCAGAAGTTGGAGGAATGACATTATTTACAAAGAAAAATAACGCATCTTCTGGTCTGAGATGGATTCTCTTCCTAATCAAAAAATAGAACTGACCGACGGTCAGATCCGAAGGGACTAGGTATTTTTTCTTATCGAGGTCTCCAATCCGGGCCCTGGGAGCCTTTTCAACGATCACCTGGTTGTAACAAAAACATCAAATGACCTTGAAACGCCATGTTTGTTTTCAATTTCAACAAAAACGAAAGACATTAAAATTAACAATACTTCATGCATTCTAAACATTGTTTTAAGCAATAATTAATATGGCAGATACAATTTATGAGATTTATAAGAGATGACAATTCCTTTGTTAGAAATGACGTCTTTACTTACTGGGACCCTGTCGGGATATTTACGGCGAATTTTTTCTCCTTCGGACTTTCTCTTCTCAAATGGGTGTTCTTCTTTGTATTGGAACTTCATTCTGCTGTTTGTTACACGAGAATTTGGCGAATTATTGGGAGCAAAGCAATTTGTAGTTTCAGGTTTCTTCTTGTTATGACACAAAACAATCGATTGAGTCTACATCCGCTACTGCGCAACCATATGAAAAACTATTTCAGCAATTCAATAAGTGCCGCACAAATAACGGAACTATCTAAAAACTACCACAAGTAAGCATATTTTTAGCTACAATTTAATCAAAGCTGCTTTAGTTGTTATGCTTAAATAATTTTTTGCATTCTGAAATAGCATTTCATTTGACTACAAGGTAGAGACACAGGTGACGCATGCGCACAAAATACTTTCATGAATTTATAACCTACATAAAATTATTCATTCCAATTTTTCGCAATATTTACTATGTCAAACCAAAAAGGAGCTTTATTTGTCTGTCTTGGTTAGTAAAGCGAAATTCAAAATAATTTTTAGTATCTTGTCTTGTAGGAAACATTTGTCGTTCCCCAATCGCCGAGGCTGTCTTTCTCCACTTACTGAAAGAACGTGGTATCAGCGACAAATGGAAAGTCGATAGTGCAGGGCTTGGGGGCTGGCATGTGGGCAATGCACCCGATTCAAGAGCTAGAAGGATCTTGAGCAACCATAACGTCCAATACCAGAACACCGCTCGCCAAGTAGCCACATATTTGAAACAGAAAACACTACATTAATGATGCATTTTTAGATAGAGAGTTCTGATTTCCATGAATTTGATTACATTTTTGGAATGGATAGAAACAATATATCTGGATTAGAGGCAGAAGCTCCTCCTAATTCAAAGGCTAAGATTTTACTTCTGGGAGACTATGACCCAGAGGGAGATGTTATTATCAGAGATCCCTACTACGTAAGCATTACAGTATGCAGAATAATTTTGTTTCTTATAATAATAACTGCAGGATTCAGGTTCTGAAGGGTTTGAAAAGTGCTATCAACAGTGTCTGCGTTCATGCAAGGCTTTTCTGGACAGCCTAGAAAGGGAAACTAGATAGACAAATTAATATTAATTTTTTACAATAAATGTTTGTAATTTAAAATTACATACATTTCCTTAGACATAAACTGCAGATTTTATATGAAATATTACTTGTATTGAATATACAGTAGGGAGCAAAAGTATTACATAATGTAGTTAAATACCCCATACCAAGTTTAAATCCAGAAAAAATCATAAAACAATACTGCTTGATCAAATTTAGTAAAAAGAGACATATTTTTACCCTATAACAATTTTGCTGTAAAAAAAAAGTTTTCCATAATTTGAATCAAGTATGCAATGCTATTTTCGTTTTAAACGTCGAGCAACGTCAGAAATGTCAACCAAACGTCAATTTCAAAAATCCGCGTAATTTAAACTCGGTGGCACGGATCAACAAGTTTTCGCTTTAAAATGGTAGTCTGGCTTTTTTATTAATTTTGCGACGCTGACTTTAAAACTGATAACAAATTTAAAGTTTAAAATTTGTCACTTCGCAAAAATTTTGCCTAAAAAATTGCTTTCATACAGGAGTGGCCAGAAGAACAAAGATTAGGGGGCGTCCATTAATTACGTGAGGCGATTTTCCGACCCCCTCTCCCCCTTGGTGAAATGTTGTGAGATTTGACTCAAAACAAATGTAAATTTGTTTTCATTTAGGCTGGAATGCCTTTTCCTATATTTTTTCCAGATCTTAGCGATTTTTTTTTTTCAATTCAAAATATTTAATTGAGTTATTTCCAACCTGGGAGCATAACAAACAAAACAAAAAAAGAGTCAACCAAATATGTCGTTCCTATCGTTAATTATGATCGAGGTTGCATACAAATATTTTAATTTAGTTTGTCCGAATTTACTCTTACGGATATTTAAAAAAAAAAAGCCAAATTGCTCCAGCGGATCTCAAGTTATGCGGTTACCAACCACCAGCATTTCATTTTTATTATATAGATGAAATCCTATTTGTTGCTAAGCGCATCACTTGAGAACGGCTAGGCCGATTGGGCATTTTTTTTTTAATATTCGTAATGATCCAAGTAAGGTTTTTCGCGTGGACCCCTGTGAATGATGTAGAGGTAAATAATAAAAACACGGTTACCTTATCGCCAATAATAATAATAATACGAAGATATATTATTGGTATTTGAAGGTATTGATATTTTTATTTTTCATATTAGATTTGGAGGTCAGAGGTTAAATCAGTTAAATAGATAATTTTATTTTTAAAACAAATGCAATCAATTACATTTTAGATAAAAGAAAATTCGCTGTTTTGCAAAAAGCATATTTCATCAAAGTAATATAGTATAGTTATTTTAGAAATTTACATGATTTACATTATTATTATTATTACATATTTCAAACTGACAAATTTAACGAGATCATGAATAATTAAAAAATTTCACTTGTTTCACGTTGTTTTGACATTGGGGGAAAAATAAATTACTAAAATCCGCGCATGCATTTTGGCAACCTCTAGAGCAAAATTAACAGCAGTATAAACGGGCCATTTGGCAGTTAATGCTTGGCGGTTAATGCTTAGTGGTTACTTGAGCATAAACTAGACTTTGAAGTCCAATTTAAGCGCCATCTGCAGGCGCCTGTTTACTCAACGAGGACGCGATCTTTAACTTTTAGTTCTCTCCATAAATCGATATTATTCCTTACAAAAAATCTCATACGCATTCTTCTTTCCTTTTTTGACTCCAATATGTTAAAATTTGAAAATTAGATAGATATATTTTAGTAGAATTTTGGAAGCTTGGAAACTTAAGATCTCCATGAGTATTTTACAAATTTGTCGGCAATCTAGCAACATCTGGCAATCTAGAGTTCTTGAAGTCTTGGTATCGAATTTGAAATTTCTAGTCTAAATTTACAATGTTATAATTACACTATTATCGGATCTTTTATCTTTTAAGTTTGTAATCTTGGAAGCTCGGATTTATTTAATATTTGAACATGTTGTTGCTCTTCGAAAATCCTAAGCTTCCAAAACATATTCGGTTTGTAGGACACCAGGATTTGGTTTGGAGACTTCGAAATTCTATATTTAGTGAGTTTATATAGAATCTTAAAATTTAGAAATGTTTGAAACTTGAAAACTAAGATCATGGAGACAGAATTTTATTTCTGATTTTTAGAATTAATGTGTCGGTTCTTTTCTTCCTGTGTTATAGAATTTTTGTAATCGTGAAATCCTGGAACCTAGAACTCCAGAAATAGAATCTGAAAATTTCTGAACTTCTTCATCTCCAAAATTTTCGAATCTTACAAATCTTGAAAGATTACTTTCGTAGAATTCTGCGCGGGATTTTCACAATATTGGAATAGCAACTTTTCTAATCTTTGTCTAAATCTAAATTCTCGAATTCTCGGAATTTCTTAAATTTCTGCAAAAAATCGTGGAATTTTGGAATTCGATTATTTTGAAATCTTTGAATTTTGTAATATTGGAACCTGACATTTTCGAATACTTAACAATTGAGTATCCTATAATCTAAAATATTAGAATCGGAATTTGGCAAACTCTGAATGGGGTCGTCCCACAATTTTCAAAAACAGCTTTTCTAGAAACTAGACGGAAAAATATTGTACCCCTATTTTTTTGTTTATTCGAAATCACGCGTAAAAGAAAATCCGAAACATTTGAGGAGTTGGTGGGAAGAACGATGAAGGTGCATATTTTATCGAAATCGAGATAAATTGTGCAATCTATAGATTTTTGCATGAACTATACACTTGGTAAACAGTTGGGGGGAAAACAATGAAGGTGTCTATAATACAGCTAAAAATAGTTTTAGTTTTTGCAGGAAAAACGATTAGCGTGCCTTGCAAAAAATCGATTTACTCAATTATTTCTCTTCCCGCCAACTCCTCATTTGTCTTATTTGAAACACGCGCCTTTCGGTGACGTCAACACGAGAAAAAATGACAACCATTTTCCTATTGTATCCCCATTCCGTTTCTTGTGTTGCCCGATTCTTCTTTGTGACTAAAATCATGTCGTTCATGGCACCACATGTGAATGCGGTGGGCGGGTGGGCCACTGCATCTACAACTGACTGATTGACTATCGGTATTGGAATGACAACCATTTTTTGAGTTTAAGCTTCTGAAGGCAGTTTAAAATGCGGTGTGTGTTCTGCTTTAAATGAAAAAAAAAAAACAATAAATGGTTGTCATCTCTCAACCATTTAGTCAGTCGATGAGTATAGTGAACAGGGCCATACCAAAACCATACGCTGTTTAGTCGCAAATGGGGTATAATACTACATACGAAAATCAGGAAAACAAGTAGTGAGTCATAATTCATATCTACATTTAATAAGTTATACAATGTCAGTTAGAAAAATTTCCCTAAAATGCCGCCAAATTAGGCGTTTGAAAATTGTGTAGTTACGGGATGCGATTTAAAGAGAGCGGGCGTGCTTTTGCACAATGTGGCAACACCGACTCCGTCGGCCAACCGTCGTCGCTTTCGAACACAGCCCTGATGAGTAGGGGAGAGTGGAGCAAAGCGGAATAGCTAACTAAAATGACTAATGAAAAAAAAAAGAAAAAAGCATTCAACATTTCATCACATTAATCACTACTTCCATGATTATTATCTAGAACATTTGCAAAGCAGTATCTAGGTAGGGAAACAATCAGTATATGTACCTATTTTCTTGGTGACAAATTTCTACTTCGTCCCAAAGTGCGGGGCAAAACCGAATTTGGCATAAAAAAAATGAAAATACAAACTCACACAAGTTGTGTATACAATTCTGTGATAATAAAAATATTAACAAGAGATACTATTAATTAGGATGTAATAAACAAAAGTTTAGTTAAATTTAATTTTTTCACAACAAAGAACAGTAAATTTGTTAAGAACACGGAGTTCTGACTCAAAAATTAAGTTTTTCGAATTTGGTTTCATAATTTGCAAATTATAACACCAAAAACTGTTTTTGGTAACTTTTCTTGTCTTAATGTTGCCTGCAACTTTGCAACTGTACTGCAATGTGACCATGACAACGACGTTATGAACGTCAACTAATCGCGCCATATGACAGATGTGAACAAAAATAAACCAAAGAACAAGAATTGAAAAAATGGCAATCAAACCTGAGGTACAGCTTGTGTCTGCATAATCAAAAGTTTCCAAATCTAACCTCCAAATCAGAAACGTCATTTAGCAGAAATACCATTTATACTGAAATACCACTCGTGTTATTCAAAAGTCCCAAAGTCATCAATTTAGCACAAATTTTCAGTTTTTCTTAATAACTTAATAAACTTCTACACTTTTTTAGGCGCCTCAATTCACCAAACAAAATTCAAAGTTACTAGATGGGCGGACAAATGAGAAGCGCACGAACCAATGAAAAGGCTTCTCCGAAATTACGTCACAAGAGGCGGTAAATGTACAGCGTTTGAAAATGCTAGCCGAAATTGCGAGTTTTGATTTGCTCTGTTGTCTCACAAAACAACTTTATTAAACAACACAACACGGTTTAGGGCTTCATATGCTATAGGCCAATTCGTCAAATTCAATTGAGGGGGACCCCCATTCTGGAATATCAAAATATGTGACTGCAAATGAACCACAAATTTTCTTCCAATCTGGAAAGAAAGACTTATTGTTATTATAGTGTTTTTTATATTATTATTATTATTAAATCTCAAAATAGCTGCGTTTGGTTTCTTGACATAAGTTTCACTTCTTTTTGTTTCGCCTTTTGTTTTTCTTTTTAATTTCAACTTTATTTATTGCGGATTGCGTTTATGTTGTTTAATTTTTTTCTTTCTAGGATAGCTTTTAATTTCTATGCTTTTGTGATTGTATAATCTATTAAAATTGGAATCTGTACTAAACTAGGGATAGTATTGAATGTTTAAATTTTTAGTATTCATTTTTATGTCGTTGCCTGATTTATATTTATTTTCATTTTCATGTTTTTTTGTTTATTATATTTCTTGTACAGTTACGGCCACGGAATTTTGGCCGTCACTTATCATTTATTGTCATAAGATGTAAGGTGACCCTTAGGTATTCGTAACCTAACTTTCTACTCTTTCAAAGACTTGTCATTTTGACACTGACTCACTTGCATGAAAACACTAACAATGACAAACTTTTAGATTTCAATTTCAAAAAGTCAATCATAATGACAATAAAGCATGGACTACATCATTTTCTTTTTATTGACATTAAAGTGACGGCTAAAATTCCATGGCCGTGACTGTAATTGGGCGTAAACCTGTTAGAAATAAATGTTATTATTATTAAAAAAAAATTCCAAGTGAATCTGTAAGGTAGGGATTTTAAAATCTCCGAATATTCGTATCTTATTACATTAAAATTCTGTAATGTAGGATTTTTTGAATCTTTCAATGTCGGAATCTCGGATTACAAAAGATTGAAATGTTCCTATAAATTTTCGAATGTTGCACTTTCCTTAGAACTTTCAAATCCAGCCGGTCCTGTAAGGCTTTCGAAGATTTGTGGCAACTTGGCTGGTAAAACAGTTAATACGCTCGTTTATTTATTATTAGATTTTTCTTATCATAGGCCTTCTGTTGATGTTTTAGAATTTCAGATGTGTCTGAAAATGAATTCAATATTAGCAAATAAATAAAAACTACTTAATCAAAATCAATTTAAATTGCTGTTATTTATGAAAACCTATGAAACTACAAATATTATATTATACATATATCGCATAAGAAGTTTCACTTCTGGTGTGTAGTTCACCAAGCATATTCTTTTTTTTGTGATTTTTTACCCCTTTGATCTAATACGACAAATCTTATAAGCTCCAAAGGTCAAAGTGGCAATAAAGAAAATTTTCAAAATTCAAAATGGCGCCCAAAATTTTCTGTCCGCGACTGTACATTTACGTTGAACTGGATCGTTTGTGAATAAATAAATTTTAATATTAAATAATCGGTCCACGCGCTCGTATCATTAACGTGCTTTGTCAATAAAGTTTTACATTATAAATAGACTCTTTAGATGTTCATTTTGGAGGAATTATCCAAAGTGATAATTTCACTTCGACTTCATCCACGGTGAACATGAGAATGAATGATAAATCGATGATTTCACTGGATGTACAATCGGTGGACATAATTATAAAACTAGTGCAAAGTTGGCAATCTTGCCGTTTTCATCCCAAGGTTATGTGCTCTGATAAGTGGATGACAGGCAGTATAAAATTTTTATTGACAACTGTGTAGATTGATTGTTTAAATTTTACTTGTACTAGTTTTATATGTCCAAACCTTAGTAAAACATAAATAATTTTGTACGACCGATCATTAAACTCTATAATTTTTGCAATTCGCGCCGTGTGGGACTCGAGTCACGTGATATCATTTTGGGATCCATACTCCATACAATCCATATATTGATGGTTCGAAGCTATTCAGTACATATTCAATTTGGTTTTTATCGTAAGCTAATAGCATAAATACATTGTCATGTAGTTTTGGAACACCTGTATATGACGTATGACATGACTCTTATGACACTAATTGCCGATGTTATCAAGTTATAAATAAATTCTAATTGTTAAATTTGAAATTGGCGTTCACTTGGAACAGAGTTACGCAGACGCAATAGAAGCAGCAGCTAACTCTAGTGGCCACTTTGGGAGTTAGTGTCAGCTTGATCAGCCGACCATGTTGGGAGCCGTGGCAAGAGCAGGATCCAGCCTTTTGGCTGGCAAAACCATTGAAAAAATTGGTAACGAGTCCTTGAAAGTGGTGTCCATCTACAATGCTTCGAGTGAGTATTAATTTTTCTATAACAACACAATTTTTGGGCGTTTCGGCATGAGGTCACATGAAGACATTTTGATGTCTTATTTCTCAGTTAATGCGGTAATTGTTACCTCCTATTTAACAAACCTCATCTATTTCCCTTTTCTGGATCGAACGGGGCGCGTATTTCTCAAAACTCGTGCCTTTTTTTACCGAATTTTGATTACATAATTCTGGACCGGCGCCATCTTGGTTACGTAAATCGAAATTCTGCTTTTCAGACAGGGGTTATGCGGCGAAAGCCGCTGCTGCTGCTGCAGGAGCCAAGGGCCGCGTGGTCGCCGTTATCGGTGCCGTCGTCGACGTCCAGTTCGACGACAATTTGCCCCCCATCCTGAACGCCCTTGAAGTCCAGAACAGGTCCCCAAGACTAGTCCTGGAGGTCGCCCAACATTTGGGTGAAAATACTGTCCGTACCATTGCCATGGACGGTACCGAAGGTTTGGTCAGAGGACAACCTGTCTCAGACACCGGCTACCCCATCAGGATTCCTGTAGGAGTCGAGACTCTGGGCCGCATTATCAACGTCATCGGAGAGCCCATCGATGAGAGGGGACCGGTTCCCACCGACAAGCTCGCCCCAATCCACGCAGAAGCCCCAGAATTCGTCGACATGAGCGTAGAGCAAGAAATTTTGGTCACAGGGATCAAAGTCGTAGATCTTCTCGCCCCTTACGCCAAGGGAGGAAAGATTGGTTTGTTTGGAGGCGCTGGAGTAGGGAAGACTGTATTGATCATGGAGCTGATCAACAACGTTGCTAAGGCCCATGGTGGTTATTCAGTGTTTGCTGGAGTAGGGGAGAGAACCCGTGAGGGTAATGACTTGTACCATGAAATGATTGAGTCCGGAGTCATTTCTTTGAAGGACAAAACCTCAAAAGTAGCGTTGGTGTATGGACAGATGAACGAACCACCAGGTATATTTGTTGATATTTTTATTCTCAATATTTGGGGGTCATGGGTCAGAGATAATTTTATTTTCAAAACAAATGCGTTTCATTTTAGATAACTCGATTTTTTGCAATCAATGTTGTGCAATAAGCATCTTTGATCAAAATAATGTAGACCAGAGAGATCCAAAACTAAATTATTAAAGATGGCCATGTCTTTGACTAATTTATTGAATGTGTTGACAAGTGGTTGACAAATTTTGTAAACATCAAAGTGACATGACTACTTTTTTTTAAATGTCATCCAAGATTTTCCGTTATGGACTACATATTTTGCCGAAAAGAAGTACAAGAGAAAACAATCCTAGATATGTATAAAAAAAATTAGTTTCACAAAAATTTGTTTATAACTAACAGTAAATCAAGTTAGCTGTGTACTTGAAGGAGAATGCTTATTTTCAAAGTCCACTTGGGTAAACACCTGAATCTTGGATGTCTCAAATAATCTAAAACACATTACAGTGGACTAAATATTCAGAACCACCGTTTTTCCTGTTCTAGGCGCACGTGCTCGCGTTGCTTTGACAGGATTGACCGTCGCTGAATACTTCCGTGACCAAGAAGGTCAAGACGTGTTGCTCTTCATCGACAACATCTTCAGGTAATTTCCTCCAACCTCGAAAACCGCACCGATTCAATAATATTTTCCAGATTTACTCAAGCCGGTTCTGAGGTATCAGCCTTGTTGGGTCGTATCCCCTCTGCCGTAGGTTACCAGCCAACCCTGGCCACTGACATGGGTAGCATGCAGGAGCGTATCACCACCACAAAGAAAGGCTCCATCACATCAGTACAGGCCATCTATGTGCCAGCTGATGACTTGACAGATCCCGCCCCTGCCACCACTTTCGCTCACTTGGACGCCACCACCGTATTGTCCCGAGCCATCGCCGAATTGGGTATTTACCCCGCCGTGGATCCCCTCGATTCCACCTCCCGTATCATGGACCCCAACATCATCGGTCAGGAGCACTACAACGTAGCCCGTGGCGTACAGAAGATCCTCCAAGATTATAAATCCCTTCAGGACATTATCGCCATCTTGGGTATGGACGAGTTGTCTGAAGACGACAAACTGACCGTGGCTCGTGCCAGGAAGATCCAGCGTTTCCTGTCGCAACCTTTCCAGGTCGCTGAAGTTTTCACCGGTCATGCCGGAAAACTCGTTCCCCTCCAGGAAACCATCAAGGGATTCCAGAAGATCCTTGGAGGTGAATACGACCATCTGCCCGAAGTTGCGTTCTACATGGTTGGTCCCATTGAGGAAGTCATACAGAAAGCTGAGAAACTAGCTGAATCCACTGCTTAAATTATTTCCAACTAGGTTTCAAAAATGTCAAGGTTTTTTTACTGTAACATTATAAATTGTACATCATGCAATAAGGCGTACTGTTGTATTTACTTTTAATTCTAAAAAAATAAGTAGTTGAAAATTTTTGAGTATTGTTTATTGAATGTTACATTAAATTACAGTACCTTAGGTGGTTTAAGTCGAACTTTCCCCGTGAAGATGCTTCTTGTTTTTTGTTGTGTGTTGGACAAGCAGTGCGTTTCTTTCCATTCGGATTCCAAGCGCACCCAGATGCCGCCTAGAACGTGAAATCAATAGTTAAAATACACCATTGAATTGGAAATAATAAAATGGATTTCCAAATGATTGTTTTTATTTCTGGGTATCTAAAGAATTGTTGTCTTCAAAAATGATTCAGGTACATTCAGTAGCCTGTGAACGGGGAGAACATTAAATTTTCTTTTCCACAGGCAACATGATTGATACCTAGTTATGGAATGATGAAACTACAAAACTTCTTAATTATCGTGCTTTCAACAAAAAATGACGTCAAGTGGGCCGTGGATTGCATCTCATCTCTGTTGGTCAGGTGCGAGATGAAATGCAATCCAAAATTAGGGAATTATGGAATTTAGAAATTACGGAATTTTAGTATAATTTATTGAAATATGGAATTACGATTATAAAATTGCTAAATTATTATGAAATTTTGGAATTACAAAATATTGAAACTGTGGAATTACGAATTTATGGAATTTTATTATTACCAGAGAGTAGGTAAACATTATTAAATCCTCTTGGTTATTACTGAAATATGGAGTTGGGAGTATAAAATAGCTAAATTACTAAATTGCAAAATTTGGGAATTATGGAATCAAAGCTTCTGGAATTACAAAATTATGAAATTCCACAATTAGGGAGTTTGGGAATTAAAGACCTACGAAATTATAAAATTTCTGAATTATGAATTTTGGAATTACAAAATGACAAAATTAGAGAATTGGGAAGTTAGATATTATGGAATTTTGGAATTTCGAATTTATGGAATTCCTGAATTATAAAATTCAATAAAATTATGAAATCATAGAATTACGAAGTTATGCAATTTCTAATGAAATTGTGAAGTTATGATATGAAGTTACGAAATTATTAAATTAAAATATTGTGGAATTTGGAAGTTGGGAAATTTCGATATTATAGAGTTGTGGAATTATGGAATTTTTTATTACTGAAAAATGAAATTGCGAGTATAAAATTGCTAAATTACTTAATTACAAAAATTGAGAATTACGGAATTATGGAGTAACGAAATTCAAACATTTCTGAATTATGAAATTCCTAAATTTGGGGATTATAAAATGACCAAATTGGGGAATTGGGAAGCTACGGAATTTTAGTATAACTGAAATATGGATTTAGGATTATAAAATTGCCACCAAATTATTAAATTACAAAGCTTTGGAATTACGGCCTAAGACGGAATTACGAAGTAATAAAATTTTTGAATTAGAAAATGACCAAATTAGGGAATTGGGAATTTACGAAATTATGGAATTTTGGAATTACAAATTAACGAAATTGTGGAATTTCGAATTTATGGAAATCCTGAATTATACAATACATAATTGTAAAATTATGAAATAATAGAGAATTACGAAGTTATGGAATAACTGAATTATTGAATTATGAAATTAAGAAATTGTGGGATTTGGAAGTTCTGAAATTTTGAAATTGCAGAATTGCGAAATTTGGAATTATGGAGTTGTGGAATTAGGAAATTTGGAAATTACGGGATTTTAGTATAACTGAAATATGGAATTACTATTATTAAATTGCAAAGCTTTGGAATTACGGAATTAAGACTTGTGAAAATAGAAATTATGGAATTTTGGAATTACAAAATAATTAAAATGTGGAATTACAAATTTATAGAATTCCTAAATTATAGAATTGTGCAATTATGGAATTACTAAATTATTGAATTATAAAATTAAGAAATTGGGGAATTGGGAAGTTACGAAATAATGGAATTTTGGAATTACAAAATAATGAAAGTCTGGAATTACGAATTTATCGAATTCCTGAATTATACAGTTGCGAAATTATGGAATTTCGAATTTATGGAATTATTAAATTATTATTAAATTAAGAAATTGTGTAATTTGGAAGTTGTGAAATTATGAAATTACAAAATTGGAAAATTGAAAATTTGAGAAATTACAAAATTACTAAATTAGGAAATTAAAATATTAAGGAATAATGGAGTTGTGGAATTTGGAAATTACGTAATTTTAATATATGTAACTGAAAAATGGAATTACGATTATAGAATTGACAAATTATTAAATTACAAAGCTTTGGAATTATGGAATTACGGAATTAAGACTTGTGGAATTACAAAATTATGGAATTCAGAAATTAGGGAGTTTGGGAATTATGAATCAATAAAATTTTTGAATTATGAAATTTGGAAATTACAAAATAATGAAATTGTGGAATTACGAATTTATCCAATTCCTGAATTATACAGTTGCGAAATTATGAAATTACGAAGTTATGATATTAAAAGTTACGAAATTATGAAATTAAAAAATTGTGTAATTTGGAAGTTGTGAAATTATGAAATGACGAAATTACAAAAATACTAAATTGCGAGATTAGGAAATTATGGAGTTGTGGAATTATGCAATTTGGAAATTACGGAATTTTATTATTACTGAAATTGGAATTACGAGTATAAAAAATTGGGAAATAACAAAATTATGAAATTACGAAGTTATGATATTATAAAGTTACGAAATTATGAAATTAAAAAAATGTGTAATTTGGAAGTTGTGAAATTATGAAATTACGAAATTGGGAAATTAAAATATTAAGGAATAATGGAGTTGTGGAATTTGGAAATTACGTAATTTTAGTATAACTGAAATATGGAATTACGATTATAAAATTGAGAAATTATTAAGTTACAAAGCGTTGGAATTATGGAATTACGGAATTAAGACTTGTGGAATTACAAAATTATGGAATTCAGAAATTAGGGCGTTTGGGAATTATGGAATTATGAATTAATAAAATTTCTGAATTATGAAATTTGGGAATTAGGAAATTACAAAATTAGGGAATTGGGAAGTTAAAAAATTATGGAATTTTGGAAATACAAAATAATGAAATTGTGGAATTACGAATTTATCCAATTCCTGAATTATACAGTTGCAAAATTATGAAATTACTGAATTATTGAATTACGAAATTAAGAAATTGTGGGATTTGGAAGTTGTGAAGTTATGAAATTGCGAAATAACAAAATTGGGAAACTTTGAAATTAGCAAATTATGGAGTTGTGGAATTTTATTATCACCGAAATCTGAAATTGCGAGTATAAAATTGCTAAATAACTTGATTACAAAATTTGAGAATTACGGAATTGAAGCTTCTGGAATTACAAAATTATGAAATTCCGAAATTACGGAGTTTGGGAATTATGGAGTTGCAAAATTATAAAATTTCTGAATTATGAAATTCCTAAATTTGGGAATTATAAAATGACAAAATTGGGGAATTGGGAAGTTACAATATTATAGAATTTCGAATTTATGGAATTACTGAATTATTAAATTTTGAAATTAAGATTGTGGGATTTGTAAGTTATGAAATTTGGAAATTATGGAAATTATGGAATAAATTGGGAAATAACAAAATTATGAAATTACGAGGTTATGATATTATGAAGTTACGAAATTATGAAATTAAAAAAAATGTGTAATTTGGAAGTTGTTAAGTTATGAAATTACGAAATTGCGAAATTGGGAATTTGAGAAATTACAAAATTACTAAATTGGGAAATTAAAATATTAAGGAATAATGGAGTTGTGAAATATGGAATTACGATTATAAAATTGAGAAATTATTAAGTTACAAAGCGTTGGAATTATGGAATTACGGAATTAAGACTTGTGGAATTACAAAATTATGGAATTCAGAAATTAGGGAGTTTGGGAATTATGGAATTATGAAATAATAAAATTTCTGAATTATGAAATTTGGGAATTAGAAAATTACCAAATTAGGGAATAGAGAAGTTACAAAATTATGAAATTTTGGAATTACAAAATAATAAAATTGTGGAATTACGAATTTATCCAATTCCTGAATTATACAGTTGCGAAATTATGGAATTTCAAATTTATGGAATTACGAAATTAAGAAATTGTGGTTGTATTTGGAGGTTGTGAAATTATGAAATTGCGAAATAACAAAATTGGGAAATTTTGAAATTAGCAAATTATGGAGTCGTGAAATTATGGAATTTTATTATCACCGAAATATGAAATTGCGAGTATAAAATTGCTAAATAACTTAATTACAAAATTTGAGAATTACGGAATTATAGCTTCTGGAATTACAAAATTATGAAATTCCGAAATAACGGAGTTTGGGAATTATGGAGTTACGAAATTATAAAATTTCTGAATTATGAGATTACTAAATTTGGGAATTATAAAATGACAAAATTGAGGAATTGGGAAGTTACGATATTATAGAATTTCGAATTTATGGAATTACTGAATTATTAAATTTTGAAATTAAGGAATTGTGGGATTTGTAAGTTATGAAATTTGGAAATTATGGAATTACAAAATTGGGAAATAACAAAATTATGAAATTACGAAGTTATGATATTATGAAGTTACGAAGTTATGAAATTAAAAAAATGTGTAATTTGGAAGTTGTTAAGTTATGAAATTACGAAATTGCGAAATTGGGAATTTGAGAAATTACAAAATTACTAAATTGGGAAATTAAAATATTAAGGAAAAATGCAGTTGTGAAATATGGAATTACGATTATAAAATTGACAAATTATTAAATTACAAAGCTTTGGAATTATGGAATTAAGACTTGTGGAATTACAAAATTATGAAATTCAGAAATTAGGGAGTTTGGGAATTATGAATGAATAAAATTTCTGAATTATGAAATTTGGAAATTTGGAAAATTACCAAATTAGGGAATAGGGAAGTTACAAAATTATGGAATTTTGGAATTACAAAATAATGATATTGTGGAATTATGAATTTATCCAATTCCTGAATTATACAGTTGCGAAATTATGGAATTTCAAATTTATGGAATTACTGAATTATTGAATTACGAAATTAAGAAATTGTGGGATTTGGAAGTTGTGAAGTTATGAAATTACGAAATTTCAAAATTAGCAAATTATAAAGTTGTGGAATTATGGAATTTTAATATCACCGAAATATGAAATTGTGAGTATAAAATTGCTAAATAACTTAATTACAAAATTTGAGAATTACGGAATTAAAGCTTCTGTAATTACAAAATTATGAAATTCCGAAACTACGGAGTTTGGGAATTGTGGAGTTATGAGATTATAAAATTTCTGAATTATGAAATTACTAAATTTGGGAATTATAAAATGACAAAATTGGGAAGTTACGAAATTATAGAATTTCGAATTTATGAAATAACTGAATTATGAAATTAAGGAATTGTGAGATTTGTAAGTTATAAAATTTGGAAATTATGGAGTTACAAAATTATGAAATTACGAAGTTACGATACTATGAAGTTACGAAATTAAAAAAATATGTAATTTTGAAGTTGTGAAATTATGAAATTACGAAATTGGGAATTTGAGAAATTACAAAATTACTAAATTGGGAAATTAAAATATTAAGGAATAATGGAGTTGTGAAATATGGAATTACGATTATAAAATTGACAAATTATTAAATTACAAAGGTTTGGAATTATGGAGTTAAGACTTGTGGAATTACAAAATTATGAAATTCAGAAATTAGGGTGTTTGGGAATTATGGAATCATGAATTAATAAAATTTCTGAATTATGAAATTTGGGAATTAGAAAATTACCAAATAAGGGAATAGGGAAGTTACAAAATTATGGAATTTTGGAATTACAAAATAATGATAATGTGGAATTACGAATTTATCCAATTCCTGAATTATACACTTGCGAAATTATGGAATTTCGAATTTATGGAATTACTGAATTATTGAATTATGAAATTACGAAATTGCGAAATTGGGAATTTGAGAAATTACAAAATTACTAAATTGGGAAATTAAAATATTAAGGAATAATGGAGTTGTGAAATATGGAATTACGATTATAAAATTGACAAATTATTAAATTACAAAGCTTTGGAATTATGGAATTAAGACTTGTGGAATTACAAAATTATGAAATTCAGAAATTAAGGAGTTTGGGAATTATGGAATTATGAATGAATAAAATTTCTGAATTATGAAATTTGGGAATTAGAAAATTACCAAATTAGGGAATAGGGAAGTTACAAAATTATGGAATTTTGGAATTACAAAATAATGATATTGTGGAATTACGAATTTATCCATTTCCTGAATTATACAGTTGCGAAATTATGGAATTTCAAATTTATGGAATTACTGAATTATTGAATTACGAAATTAAGAAATTGTGGGATTTGGAAGTTGTGAAGTTATGTATGAAATTACGAAATTTCAAAATTAGCAAATTATAAAGTTGCGGAATTATGGAATTTTAATATCACCGAAATATGAAATTGTGAGTATAAAATTGCTAAATAACTTAATTACAAAATTTGAGAATTACGGAATTCAAGCTTCTGTAATTACAAAATTATGAAATTCCGAAACTACGGAGTTTGGGAATTGTGGAGTTATGAGATTATAAAATTTCTGAATTATGAAATTACTAAATTTGGGAATTATAAAATGACAAAATTGGGAAGTTACGAAATTATAGAATTTCGAATTTATGGAATAACTGAATTATGAAATTAAGGAATTGTGAGATTTGTAAGTTATGAAATTTGGAAATTATGGAGTTACAAAATTATGAAATTACGAAGTTATGATACTATGAAGTTACGAAATTAAAAAAATATGTAATTTTGAAGTTGTGAAATTATGAAATTACGAAATTGGGAATTTGAGAAATTACAAAATTACTAAATTGGGAAATTAAAATATTAAGGAATAATGGAGTTGTGAAATATGGAATTACGATTATAAAATTGACAAATTATTAAATTACAAAGGTTTGGAATTATGGAGTTAAGACTTGTGGAATTACAAAATTATGAAATTCAGAAATTAGGGTGTTTGGGAATTATGGAATCATGAATTAATAAAATTTCTGAATTATGAAATTTGGGAATTAGAAAATTACCAAATTAGGGAATAGGGAAGTTACAAAATTATGGAATTTTGGAATTACAAAATAATGATATTGTGGAATTACGAATTAATCCATTTCCTGAATTATACAGTTGCGAAATTATGGAATTTCAAATTTATGGAATTACTGAATTATTGAATTACGAAATTAAGAAATTGTGGGATTTAGAGGTTGTGAAGTTATGAAATTACGAAATTTCGAAATTAAAAAAATGTGTAATTTGGAAGTTGTGAAATTATGAAATTGGGAATTTGAGAAATTATGAAATTCAGAAATTAGGGAGTTTGGGAATTATGGAATTATGAATGAATAAAATTTCTGAATTATGAAATTTGGAAATTAGAAAATTACCAAATTAGGGAATAGGGAAGTTACAAAATTATGGAATTTTGGAATTACAAAATAATGATATTGTGGAATTACGAATTTATCCAATTCCTGAATTATACAGTTGCAAAATTATGGAATTTCAATTTTATGGAATTATTGAATTACGAAATTAAGAAATTGTGGGATTTAGAGGTTGTGAAGTTATGAAATTACGAAATTTCGAAATTAGCAAATTATAAAGTTGTGGAATTATGGATTTTTTTATCACCGAAATATGGAATTGCGAATATAAAATTGCTAAATAACTTGATTACAAAATTTAAGAATTACGGAATTACAAAATTATGAAATACCGAAATTAGGGAGTTTGGGAATTCTGGAGTTACGAAATTATAAAATTTGGGAATTATAAAATGACAAAATTGGGAAACAACAAAATTATAATATTATGAAGTTAGAAATTATGAAATTTAAAAAATGTGTAATTTGGAAGCTGTGAAATTACAAAATTACTAAATTGGGAAATTAAAATATTAAGGAATAATGGAGTTGTGAAATATGGAATTACGATTATAAAATTGACAAATTATTAAATTACAAAGCTTTGGAATTGTGGAATTAAGACTTGTGGAATTACAAAATTATGAAATTCAGAAATTAGGGAGTTTGGGAATTATGGAATTATGAATTAATAAAATTTCTGAATTAAGAAATTTGGGAATTAGAAAATTACCAAATTAGGGAATAGGGAAGTTCCAAAATTATGGAATTTTGGAATTACAAAATAATGATATTGTGGAATTACGAATTTATCCAATTCCTGAATTATACAGTTGCGAAATTATAGAATTTCAAATTTATGGAATTACTGAATTATTGAATTACGAAATTAAGAAATTGTGGGATTTGGAAGTTATAAAATTACGAAATTTCGAAATTAAAAAAATGTGTAATTTGGAAGTTGTGAAATTATGAAATCACGAAATTGCGAAATTGGGAATTTGAGAAATTACAAAATTACTAAATTGGGAAATTAGAATATTAAGGAACAATGGAGTTGTGAAATATGGAATTACGATTATAAAATTGACAAATTATTAAATTACAAAGGTTTGGAATTTTGAAATTAAGACTTGTGGAATTACAAAATTATGAAATTCAGAAATTAGGGAGTTTAGGAATTATGAAATTATGAATTAATAAAATTTCTGAATTATGAAATTTAGGAATTAGAAAATTACCAAATTAGGGAATAGGGAAGTTACAAAATTATGGAATTTTGGAATTACAAAATAATGATATTGTGGAATTACGAATTTATCCAATTCCTGAATTATACAGTTGCGAAATTATAGAATTTCAAATTTATGGAATTACTGAATTATTGAATTACGAAATTAAGAAATTGTGGGATTTGGAAGTTGTGAAGTTATGAAATTACGAAATTTCGAAATTAAAAAAATGTGTAATTTGGAAGTTGTGAAATTATGAAATCACGAAATTGCGAAATTGGGAATTTGAGAAATTACAAAATTACTAAATTAAGAAATTGTGGGATTTGAAATTATGAAATTACAAAATTGGGAAATTGGGAAATTTCGAAATTATGAATTTACGAAATTAGGAAATTATGGAGTTGTGGAATTATGGAATTTGGAAATTACGGAATTTTATTATTACTGAAATTGGAATTACGAGTATGAAATTGCTAAATTACTTGCTAAATTTGGGAATTATGAAATTACGGAATTAAATCTTGTGGAAATACGAAATTATGAAATTCCGACATTAGGAAATTATGGAGTTACGAAATTATAAAAATGACCAAATTGGGGAATTGGGAAGTTGCAAGATTATCAAAGTTTTAAATTACAAATAAGTAGAAAATTTTCAGGAAAAAAAATGTTGAAATAATTATTACACCTAACCCACAATTAGTTTTTTTTAAATCAAGTTGGTTAAGAAATGTTTTGTTGGAAATGACAATTTGAATCACGTAAGTCCTTATCAAAATTTTTATATAAAGGTATAATATAGAGGCTGTCCCAACTAAAATTTGTACCTCCCAACAATTCCAATTTCGAAAGACACTTGAGTCTTTCGAAATTGGAATTGTTAGGGGGGTACAAATTTTATTTGGGACACCCGGTATAAATACTATCATTCAATTAATGAATAGTGATACTCACCTACTGGTGTTATATTCCTATTGAAAGTCTTAGTTTTAGGGGTACCATCCGAAATACTCGTCGTTTTGCGGTTCAACATTGTTGTGATTTCTTTTATGGCGGTTTCTTCATACGCCCTTTGTATGTCTTGGTTGCTTCTAGCAGACAAGTTGTGTTGCCATAACTTCCCTTCCTGCTTTGTTCTTTTTCTCTTAATGGTCTAAACATTAAATAAATATACCTCATCTATAAATGTTGAAATTTCCTCACCTTCTTTAAAACTGGAGGCGGTGGATTACTCTCTGCGGATCCTCTTGCGGACGACGTTGACGAGCTAGACGAACTTGTATCAGAACTGCCCTCACTGCACTCTTCGCTGGATTCTTCCACCGGTGGCGGAGAATCTTGCATTTGTCTCCGGTTTACAAAACTGGTCAACAACCCCAGTTTTGGCCTCGGGGGTACGAGCTGGAACCCCTCCCACCAAAAATTTTCTTTGCACACTAATTTTTTGCTGTCACCGGCTGAGGGATCTCTCGCTACTAGTCGTGTTAATCGTTCCGGAAACATCAATTGTGGTGGTTCTTCTTCGATCAATTGCCTGTAGTTCTCCAGAAGAGATAAAACCGCGGAATCTCGCACATCTCTAGCACATACTGTGTGTTCGCGGAATTGGCAACCGGAATAATCATATAACAATTGGAAACGGTAAGCTCTTTCTCCGCAGCACGGGTACCGGCCTACAGGCAAAGGGGCCTTCTGTGCATCCACGGTAAAGTACTGGGGAGGATCGGGATGGTAGCGGCACCATCCGATTTGATGAGCGGGGAAGTATCGCTTGCATGTCGCACAATACAAGAAGTGCGCATCTCCCCACAATCTCCAGTACACCTTCCTCCAGGTCTTTAAGGCCTTGTGTAATTTTAAGATGTACTCGTTGATGTTCCAAGATGGGTCTCTAATGTGGTAGCTTAGTATGGTACCGTCGCATTGAAGCTGCATGCACATAGGAACACAAGGTATTCTAGGAGCCACTGCCGGACTCACCAACTGCTGGCATTTTCCACACCGATACACACGAGCTAAAGAGTTCCAATGGCCTCTGACACTTTCAGGTTCCGGTTCTCCCAACGACTGTATCAGCTTTGTAAATATCCTGGATTGTATTTTATCCTTGCGATCCTTGATCATTTCAACTTCGGTGTTTGTATACATCGCCGACAGACGAGTCAGAATGGAATCGTTGAGACACGAGAGATTGGTCGAAGTTCGCAGAATTTCGTTCATGTGTTGGTGACAGAACAGGAGACAGTCGTTCTGTAACGGTTCCATTTGAAGAAAGGCCGCTGACACAAGAATAGGGACGACGCATTGTGGGTCTAACTGTGGCCAGTCTTCTTCCAGAAGCGATTCCTTTTTTACCCATTTCATTAACCATTCGAAGATGCCGATATCGCAGTGGACTGAAATGTCCATGTCTTCAAGGCGTTGGCCTGTGGTTACTTCGGCGAAATAGCCCATTTTCTCTACGAGGAGCTTTTGGTTGCACACGAAGTCCTTTTTCATGTTTTTAACTTCATCGCAGACGTGAATTTCGACTTCCGAACTACTTGAAAACAAGTAAGATCATATCAAGAAACTATTATACAAAAATAAGGTGCAAAATTTTTTCGACACATATTAGACATGCCGAATTCGGTATTATATACAGATTAAAGAGACATGAAAAAAGGATCATTGATAATATTTTGCTCTTTCGTGATTTGCGTTTTTAATTTTATAACATATCTCATCATTTTTATTCCGTCACTTCGTCACTTTAAATTTTGGAATTTGAAACATTATATAGGAATCGTATAATCTTGGATTTTTGAATCTAAAATTTCCAAAATTCCAATTTTCAAGATTCAAAAATCCAAAATTTCAAATTCTAGGACTATAGGCCTCATGTTGTAAATTTGAAGAGTTAAATTGTGGAATTTGGAACCTTGTAATCTTGAAAAGCAGAGGGTTCATAAAATAAATTGGAAACTTGAAACTTTATATAGGAATCGTGTGATCTTGAATTTTTGAATTCTAGAAGCAAATAAACTTCGAATCATTGAAATCCTCGAGCCCATCAGGCCAATAGTCCCAGAATTTGAATTTTTGGATTTTCGAATCTTGAAACTTGGAATTTTGGAAATTTTAGAATTTTAACACTTCGGAACTTGAGATATTGGATTGTTGTAAATTTGAAGAGTTAAATTGTGGAATTTGGAACCTTGTAATCTTGAAAAGCAGAGGGTTCATAAAATAAATTGGAAACTTCGAATTTGAAATTTTGGAACTTGAAACTTTATATAGGAATCGTGTGATCTTGGATTTTTGAATTCTAGAAGCAAATAAACTTCGAATCATTGAAATCCTCGAGCCCATGAGGCCTATAGTCCCAGAATTTGAAATTTTGGATTTTCGAATCTTGAAACTTGGAATTTTGGAAATTTTAGAATTTTAACACTTCGGAACTTGAGATATTGGATTGTTGTAAATTTGAAGAGTTAAATTGTGGAATTTGGAACCTTGTAATCTTGAAAATGAGAGAGTTCATAAAATAAATTGGAAACTTCGAATTTGAAATTTTGGAACTTGAAACTTTATATAGGAATCGTATGATCTTGGATTTTTGAATTCTAGAAGCAAATAAACTTCGAATCATTGAAATCCTCGAGCCCATGAGGCCTATAGTCCCAGAATTTGAAATTTTGGATTTTCGAATCTTGAAACTTGGAATTTTGGAAATTTTAGAATTTTAACACTTCGGAACTTGAGATATTGGATTGTTGTAAATTTGAAGAGCTAAATTGTGGAATTTGGAATCTTGTAATCTTGAAAAGCAGAGGGTTCATAAAATAAATGGGAAACTTCGAATTTGAAATTTTGGAACTTGAAACTTTATATAGGAATCGTGTGATCTTGGATTTTTGAATTCTAGAAGCAAATAAACTTCGAATCGTTGAAATCCTCGAGCCCATGAGGCCTATAGTCCCAGAATTTGAAATTTTGGATTTTCAAATCTTGAAACTTGGAACTTTGGAAATTTTAGAATTTTAACACTTCGGAACTTGAGATATTGGATTGTTGTAAATTTGAAGAGTTAAATTGTGGCATTTGGAATCTTGTAATCTTGAAAAGCAGAGGGTTCATAAAATAAATCGGAAACTTCGAATTTGAAATTTTGTAACTTGAAACTTTATATAGGAATCGTGTGATCTTGGATTTTTGAATTCCAGAAGCAAATAAACTTCGAATCATTGAAATCCTCGAGCCCATGAGGCCTATAGTCCCAGAATTTGAAATTTTGGATTTTCGAATCTTAAAACTTTGGAAGTTGGGATATTGGATTGTTGTAAATTTGAAAAGTGGAATTTTGGAATTTGGAATCTTGTAATCATGACTTTTCTTATTTGCTATTTATTTATTCGTTAAATCCCCAATTCGTTTCTCATGTCAAATTTTCGAATTTGTGCATAACAAATTGCATTGTTAATAAACAATTAATTTTTTAATATATTTTTATGTATTTCATTAATACATTTGTCCGAGACACAAAATGTTGTATGCAACTGGTTTAATAATGTAATTTACTGAATCGAATTTTTATGAATACCGCAGCTCGCTTCGCTCGCTCCTATATTCTATTAACACGTTACAAACTGAAGAATGCTACTATTCAATAATTTGCATTACGAGTTTCATACAAGATTTTATGTTCCATTTTTCTTGTTTAAAGTCAAACTGTGATGCATTTGTAATGTTTCATTTCGCTCCATATTTAACTACACTGTAGTCACCGTTCGGTGTTATTTCTGTTCTTATTTGGATCACTACTTTTTCCAAAATTCTATAAACTCAAAATTTTTATATTCAAAATTCGCTCATTACGATACCTTAATTCGATATTTTGGCATTTTCAAATGCCAAAAGGATACATTCTTTTACAATAAAAAATATTTTATAATATATGAGCGAGCAACTATGTATTCTTAAACACAAATTCTTGGATGCAAATGGGTTCATTATGTAATTTACCGATTCCCATTATTTATGAACACCAGCTCGCTTCGCTCGCTCATATATTCTAGCTCGTAACAAACTGAAGAACGAAATGATTTTCTACTATTCATAAAAAATACGAGTCAATAATTTTCCATTACAGCCGAGTTTCATACAAGATTTTATGATCCTTTTGCGTTGTTTGAAATCGTCCTTTTCGTTTGTAACGATTTAATAATATATGAGCGAGCGAAGCGAGCTATTATTCATAAACAAGACGACTCATTAACTTCACGTTACAGCCGAGTTTCATACAAGATTTTATGTTCCTTTTGTATTGTTTGAAATCAAACTTTGAAGACTTTCGTAAGTTTTTATTTCGTTGCACATTTGGCAATATGTATGGGCGGGCGAAGCGAGCTACTATTCATAAACAAGACGAGTCAATAATTTCCCATTAGAATCGAGTTTCATACAAGATTTTATGTTCCTTTTGTATTGTTTGAAATCAAACTTTGAAGACTTTCGTAAGTTTTTATTTCGTTGCACATTTGGCAATATGTATGAGCGAGCGAAGCGAGCTACTATTCAGAAACAAGACGAGTCAATTATTTCCCATTAGAACCGAGTTTCATACAAGATTTTAGGTTCCTTTTGTATTGTTTGAAATCAAACTTTGAAGACTTTCGTAAGTTTTTATTTCGTTGCACATTTGGCAATATGTATTGGCGAGCGAAGCGACCTACTATTCATAAACAAGACGAGTCAATAATTTCCCATTAGAACCGAGTTTCATACAAGATTTTATGTTCCTTTTGTATTGTTTGAAATCAAACTTTGAAGACTTTCGTAAGTTTTTATTTCGTTGCACATTTGGTAATATGTATGGGCGAGCGAAGCGAGCTACTATTCAGAAACAAGTCGAGTCAATAATTTCCCATTAGAACCGAGTTTCATACAAGATTTTATGTTCCTTTTGTATTGTTTGAAACCAAACTTTGAAGACTTTCGTAAGTTTTTATTTCGTTGCACATTTGGCAATATGTATGGACGAGCGAAGCGAGCTACTATTCAGAAACAAGTCGAGTCAATAATTTCCCATTAGAACCGAGCTTCATACAAGATTTTATGTTCCTTTTGTATTGTTTGAAACCAAACTTTGAAGACTTTCGTAAGTTTTTATTTCGTTGCACATTTGGCAATATGTATGGACGAGCGAAGCGAGCTACTATTCAAAAACAAGTCGAGTCAATAATTTCCCATTAGAACCGAGTTTCATACAAGATTTTATGTTCCTTTTGTATTGTTTGAAACCAAACTTTGAAGACTTTTGTAAGTTTTTATTTCGTTGCACATTTGGCAATATGTATGAGCGAGCGAAGCGAGCTACTATTCAGAAACAAGACGAGTCAATTATTTCCCATTAGAACCGAGTTTCATACAAGATTTTAGGTTCCTTTTGTATTGTTTGAAATCAAACTTTGAAGACTTTCGTAAGTTTTTATTTCGTTGCACATTTGGCAATATGTATGGGCGGGCGAAGCGAGCTACTATTCATAAACAAGACAAGTCAATAATTTCCCATTAGAACCGAGTTTCATCCAAGATTTCAAATAATTTCAAATCGCATTAAAATTTAAAATTTACGCGAAAACCGATTGAGAACCGCTATCATGATAGACGAACCATTAGTAAATAAACTTTTTCCACTGTTTCATGATTTTAATAATTTTACAATTTTAGTATTTTTTATGTTGTTGGTTTGCTATTATGTAATTTCGTGATTTCATTTAATTCTACTATATTATTTCATAATTTTATGACACATCGGTTTTTCCATATTTAGTTATTTTTCTATTTCACCCGTAAGCCCCGCCTCGTCTTCATCGTCTGTGTCATCGCCGCATCGATGAATGTGATGCACACTCAACTGCGTTCTGATTAGGGGACAGGGTGGCAAAGCAGAATAGTGGGGTAAAGCAATATGTGCGATTTTAAAATTAGTCAACTGTTGCTCGTTCCATGTGTTTTTTATAAATACATTTAATTGTTGTTAGCGCCTTTGTTCTGGTGGGTTTATGAGTATTGTTATGTAAACGGGATGAATCATGAAGTCTGATCGTTTGCACCCATTTTTTGTCTAATGTATAAAAACGTTTCGTTACGTATTGTACCGATAAGGTGAGGGAACGTCTAAAAGTTCATTGTTGTGAAGAGTGCCGAATAAAGCGGACGTAGTGCACGCAGAGTTGTTTCTCATATATTCAACCCCGCGATAAATTATTATTAATGTGGTATTTGAGGTTATCCTTGTAAAATATTGAGGTAAGTTTGATAACTTTTGTCATATTAAGAGGGTTCTGTGGCATGTACATTTCTGCCGGTCGAAGTACATTTTCTCGCAATATCTTTTTTTTAATTTACAAATTTCAAAAATCGCTCTGTAGCTGCAAAGATCTATATTTTATCAACACGCCCACAAAATTTCAACGAAAAATCTTCAAAAATAAAAAAGTTACATTCAACGCCGCACATTGCTGTTGATATTTCGTTTATGTATGTCCATAAAGCATTTTGAAATTTGTTACGTATTATCTACTCCTTTATCTCACCATTTCATAATTCTATAATGTATTTCATCGTTATGGTATTTTGCTTTTTGTAATTTATTTCGATATTTAACAAATTTGTAATTTCCCAACGCATTTCATAATTTTCTATTTAATTTACTTTTTTTTCGTCATTTCATAATTTCTCCTATAGCATCTTGTAGACTATATAACATGAAGCCCTAAAACGTGTTCTGTTGTTTAATAGTTGTTTTGTGAGATAACAGAGCGTATCAAAAACGCAATTTCGGCTAGCATTTTCAAATCCTGTACATTTACCGCCTCTTGTGACGTCATTTCGGGGAAGCATTCTTGGTTCGTACGTAAATTGTGTCGTCTCGTGTCGTCACCGAAAGCCGCGCGTTTCAAATAAGACAAAAGTTTGGGATTTTTAAATAGGGGTATATTTTTTCGCCTAGTTTCTGTTTCGCTGTTTTTGAAAATTGGGGGACTACCCCATTTCGTAATTGAGTGGTTTCATGATTTAATAATTTGTATCTTTATTTCAGATATTTATAACTTAAAAACCTCACAGTTTCAACGGTAATTCCTTTTTCCTTTAGCGACTCATAAATTATTTTCTTACAAAATAATGTAACTAAAATATATATTTTTTTTTGCAAAGAATTATATTGTACTTTCAAAACTACTGAGTGATTATATAAATTTCGAATTCAAATTACCACACTTACTCTACTTTTGCAACTGGGGCCTTGGAGGTTTCCAAGCTTTTTTTCCTCGTCATTGAAGTGGCGGAAACAGCCGATTGACTGAACTTCTCTATCGAAACTCCAATTGTATGAATACTGTTAGCATAACTACAAATTAATTACCTGATGGCACTTTCACAAGACTACTCCTTTTAGAACTTTGTTGGGATGAAGGCGGAACCAAGTACGGGAGTACCGAGTCCAGCAGCCCTTCTGACAGGACTTCACTTAGTTTTCTCTTGACAGAGTCAGTCTCACTCGATGATTCACTCTTCTTCTTAGCCAAATCTATAAAAAAATTATTAATCTGTCGAAATCGAATTGCAATTTCACCTCTAGATTTTATGTCAGGTTCTTTGGACTTCACAAGTTCGTTTTCTTTTAATTTCAACCAATCAATGGCTTCCGTCAGTCCACTATTTTCAAGCATGCTTTCTATACTCTCTTGCACCTATGAAGTTACACAATAAATTATTTAATTGTTTTTTGAGCTAGACTGACTTAACTTGATATGCGGTTCTTAAGAAGTCCAAAAATTCCTTGATCGAAATTTCCGAACAACTGGAGGACTTTGTGGATACAGTTATTGTCGGATCTGGAGCCTTCGCCTCTTCTGCTTCTTTATCCATTGTTAATTTCCGTTTAATTAATTTAATGGATTTAGAATGGAACCAAACCAAATATTGATCAAACTTCAAATGTCATAGTTAAAAAATTGATGTCATCTTATTGATTTTTGAATGCATCAAAAAGGAAGTTTTCAAACAAAATAAAAGTCAACAAAAAATAGAAAACCACATTTTATTGAATACAATCTTAATTAATTCTCAATAAAGCATGGTATTTAATCTAAAACTGCATCCTGTGGGGGTACTGCGACGATCTCAAACCCCACATGGCTGATAAATAGGCCAGCAGAACCTTCCTGTCAGGGTGCTTCCTGACAGCTTCCAAAATCTGCTTGTCTACCACCTTTTGATCAGCCTTGCGTTGCTCACTGACTTTGTAGCCTTCTTTCTTGGTTTCAAAAATGTTTCCTTCCCCTTGCTTCGCTCGCTTTTCCCGCTTACGACGGAAATATTCGTCATTGATGTTCTCTGGCAATTTGACATTGCTAACGTCAATTTTCGTTTGGGTAGCAATGACGTATCTCTGACTGATGCGTCTCAACGGACAGGAATTGATTTGCATTGGTCCAGTCACCAGGAGCAAACCAGAATAAAGTTGTTTCAAGAAGACGACCCTCTTTCCTTTGTGTGCTCCCGCCAGCAGAATGCAGACAGTTCCAGGCTGCAAAGTGGACCTCAATGAACGTTTGTGCTGCTTGAAGGTCTTCTTTGCTGGTCTCTTTTGGATCCTGCAAATACATGAATTTAGTGAAAATACTATGTGGTTATAAAGCCTGCTTACTTGTCTTGGGTGGGGTAGTAGTTCCTACGTTTTTTCAGGAGCACGTTGCGAGTTTTCCCGTTTTTCTCACCACCGATTTCTTTGACGACAAAATTAGATTTGGCTGGTCTGCGGGTGGGGCTCGTGCTGACTCCCACAAACTTGTGCAGGCATTTTTTACGGTACATGCGAGTTCGTGAGAACCGAAGCACTCCATTTCCCAGGTCATAGTTTCTGGACCTCCTGTGCTTCTCCACAGGCTTCTTTTCCTTTTCTTGCTTCTTCACAGCAGTCGGGGCCATCTAAAATTATAGTGCTCACTCAAAAAAGGGCCACGTTACATACACAACACAATTTGTGAGGTTATGTCAGAATTGAATTGTTGATCGACACTGAGTTTATTCAGAGGTGTCCTAAGATAATCATCATGGATACATTTTAAATTAAATCATTAGTTGAATGGCTAGAGCATGGGGGCTGTGTTATTATACGGTGTGTACACCATACCACATAATGACATAACCTAAATGTTACTTTCCCGGAAATTTGAAAAAAATATGGTCGGATTCCTTTTTAATTGTGTGAAATCTTAATTTTGATGATATTTTAGCCGAAAAAATTTGTTTACAATATAGGATGGTCGAAGATTTAAAAAAATTCAGAGGCACCAGACACTCACCTTCACCACCGTTTTCACTAAAAAGATGGCGCTGCACAAGAAATGTCAACACATCGGCAACCTCACACGCACGCACCAATAAGAGCACAGAAGCCAAAAGCGCCAGATTTAAATAATTATGTGTGATCAAATGAATTTTGTATGAATCGGTTTGCTAGGTTAGAGCTTGTATGGAACCGAGATGAAATAAAATCCACATATCTAAATATATAGCTATGTATTTAAATAAATAATCAGTAAATAAATATGTAAATGGATACAAGACTAGCTATTAGTACATTTGTTATTATCACATAGACCTTGTTTACTGTAAATACAACGTATTTAAAGAATTAGTTTTAAAACTGCACTTTGGGTACATTTAAAATCAGAAAGCTCATTGGCAAAATCCTATCACTTATACAATCAGAATTTGTTAATTTTCAACGTTCATTGGTCCTATGTATTTAAGTAATATATTGAATACAGCCTACTCTATAATATCAATTCAGGTTCAACTGCAAATACTGTATTAATACGAACTACGCTTCAGAATGGATAAGCCTCGTGTTAATGTGCGATTCCTCTACAAAATTAATGCCAACAATGCGTTCTTGCTCTTCGGCTTCTTGCAGCCACTGGGCGATTTCTGATATGTACATGTGGCGTTGCAGGACCTCCCGAGTCCTTCTTCTTCTTCCAATGTAAAAGCAAACTCCCTAGATCAGAATAAATGAGTGTAATAGGTTGATTACATTTGTAAATAATACTTACACCAGGTATGAAGTCAAGTTGTAAAGACTCGATAAGTTTTGGATCTTGAACTTGCCTTTGAAGAGAATTCCAATCCACTGCAACTTCCTCATGTAACATTTGTTCCTCTGCAAAAACATATTATCAATATATTATTTCTAAACACTCTGGATGTCAATGAAAGTGTATTGATCAGTGCCATGGCTAAGAGGGGTTTCTCAACACACCAAAAAGTTGACCAGTTGGCAAAATTCAAAAATAGTTATTTATTTCATGTCCTAAAAATTTTGAAATTACCAAAAATCCCGAACTATTCGTAAACAGTTAATTTTAAAACATAAATTTCATCAAATAAACGAAAAAATTCTCGGAGAAATTTTGTTTTTAGTGATACATATCTGGAACACGAAAAGTGCAATCACAAAACTAACACCAGAATTGCATTTCTGACCTTCGAAAACCTATGAAACGAAACCCAACTTGATATATCATAAGCGAAATTTTCACGCAATAAAAATTTTTAATTTCCAAAAATTCCAAACTATTCCTAAACAGTTGATTTGAAGACATAAAAGGGTTGCTATAATAGCTCAATGTAAAATATTTTATCAAATAATCGAAAAAATTCTCGGAGAGAACCGAAAACCTATAAAACGAAACCCAACTTGATCATCAGAGAAATTTTGTTTTTGGTGATATTTGGAAAACGAAAAGTGCTATCACAAAACTAACACCAGAATTGCATTTCTGACCTTCGAAAACCTATAAAACGAAACCCAACTTGATACATCAAAAACGAAATTTTTACGTCCTCAAAATTTTGAGATTTTCAAAAATTCCAAATTATTCAACAGTTGATTTTAAAACATAAAAGGGTTGCTGTGATAGCTCAATGTAAAATATTTCACCAAATAATCGAAAAAATTCTCAGAGAAATTTTGTTTTTGGTGATATTTGGAAAACGAAAAGTGCTATCACAAAACTAACACCAGAATTGCATTTCTGACCTTCGAAAACCTATGAAACTATACCCAACTTGATACATCAAAAACGAAATTTTTACGTCCACAAAATTTTGAGATTTTCAAAAATTCCAAACTATTCGTAAACAGTTGATTTTAAAACATAAAAGGGTTGCTATAATAGCTCAATGTAAAATATTTCATCAAATAATCGAAAACATTCCCGGAGAAATTTTGTTTTTTTCTGATATATGGAAAACGAAAAGTGCTATCACAAAACTAACACCAGAATTGCATTTCTGACCTTCGAAAACCTATGAAACGATACCCAACTTGATACATCAAAAACGAAATTTTTACGTCCTCAAAATTTTGAGATTTTCAAAAATTCCAAATTATTCGTAAACAGTTGATTTTAAAACATAAAAGGGTTGCTATAATAGCTCAATGTAAAATATTTCATCAAATAATGGAAAAAAAAATCGGAGAAATCTTGTTTTTACTGATATATGAAAAACAAAAAATGCTATCACAAAACTAACACCAGAATTGCATTTCTGACCTTCGAAAACCAAAAAAAGGAAACCCAACTTGATGCATCAAAAACGAAATTTTTACGTCCTCAAAATTTTGAGATTTTCAAAAAATCCAAATTAATCAACAGTTGATATTAAAACATAAAATGGTTGCTGCGATAGCTCAATGTAAAATATTTCACCAAATAATCGAAAAAATTCTATCAGAAATTTTGATTTTACTGATATATGGAAAACGAAAAGTGCTATCACAAAAGTAACACCAGATTTATTGCATTTCTGACCTTCGAAAACCTATAAAACGAAACGAACATGATACATGAGAAACGAAATTTTTACGTCCTCAAAATTTTGAGATTTTCAAAAATTCCAAATTATTCGTAAACAATTAATTTTAAAACATAAAAGGATTGCTATAATAGCTCAATGTAAAATATTTCATCAAATAAAGGAAAAAATTCTCAGAGAAATTTTGTTTTTGATGATATTTGGAAAACGAAAAGTTCTATCACAAAACTAACAGCAGAATTGCATTACTGACCTTCAAAAACCTATGAAACGATACCCAACTTGATACATCAAAAACGAAATTTTTACGTCCTCAAAATTTTGAGATTTTCAAAAATTCCAAATTATTCGTAAACAGTTGATTTTAAAACATAAAAGGGTTGCTATAATAGCTCAATGTAAAATATTTCATCAAATAATCGAAAAAAAATTCGGAGAAATCTTGTTTTTACTGATATATGAAAAACAAAAAGTGCTATCACAAAACTAACACCAGAATTGCATTTCTGACCTTCGAAAACCAAAAAAAGGAAACCTAACTTGATACATCAAAAACGAAATTTTTACGTCCTTAAAATTTTGAGATTTTCAAAAATTCCAAATTAATCAACAGTTGATATTAAAACATAAAAGGGTTGCTGCGATAGCTCAATGTAAAATATTTCACCAAATAATCGAAAAAATTCTATCAGAAATTTTGATTTTACTGATATATGGAAAACAAAAAGTGCTATCACAAAAGTAACACCAGAATTGCATTTCTGACCTTTGAAAACCTATAAAACGAAACCCAACTTGATACATCAAAAACAAAATTTTTACGTCCTCAAAATTTTGAGATTTTCAAAAATTCCAAATTATTCGTAAACAATTGATTTTAAAACATAAAAGGATTGCTATAATAGCTCAATGTAAAATATTTCATCAAATAAAGGAAAAAATTCTCAGAGAAACTTTGTTTTTGGTGATATTTGGAAAACGAAAAGTTCTATCACAAAACTAACACCAGAATTGCATTTCTGACCTTCGAAAACCTATGAAACGATACCCAACTTGATACATCAAAAACGAAATTTTTACGTCCTCAAAATTTTGAGATTTTCAAAAATTTCAAATTAATCAACAGTTGATATTAAAACATAAAAGGGTTGCTGCGATAGCTCAATGTAAAATATTTCACCAAATAATCGAAAAAATTCTATCAGAAATTTTGATTTTACTGATATATGGAAAACAAAAAGTGCTATCACAAAAGTAACACCAGAATTATTGCATTTCTGACCTTCGAAAACCTATAAAACGAAACCAACATGATACATGAAAAACGAAATTTTTACGTCCTCAAAATTTTGAGATTTTCAAAAATTCCAAATTATTCGTAAACAATTGATTTTAAAACATAAAAGGATTGCTATAATAGCTCAATGTAAAATATTTCATCAAATAAAGGAAAAAATTCTCAGAGAAGTTTTGTTTTTGGTGATATTAGGAAAACGAAAAGTTCTATCACAAAACTAACACCAGAATTGCATTTCTGACCTTCGAAGACCTATGAAAGGATACCCAACTTGATATATCAAAAACGACATTTTTACGTCCTCAAAATTTTGAGATTTTCAAAAATTCCAAATTATTCGTAAACAGTTGACTTTAAAACATAAAAGGGTTGCTATAATAGCTCAATATAAAATATTTCATCAAATAATCGAAAAAAAATTCGGAGAAATCTTGTTTTTACTGATATATGAAAATGAAAAGTGCTTTCACAAAACTAACACCAGAATTGCATTTCTGACCTTTGAAAACCTATAAAACGAAACCCAACTTGATACATCAAAAACAAAATTTTTACGTCCTCAAAATTTTGAGATTTTCAAAAATTCAAACTATTCGTAAACAGTTGATTTTAAAACATAAAAGGGTTGCTATAATAGCTCAATGTAAAATATTTCATCAAATAATCGAAAAAATTCTCGGAGAAATTTTGTTTTTACTGATATATGGGAAACGAAAAGTGCTTTCACAAAACTAACATCAGAATTGCATTTCTGACCTTCGAAAACCTACGAAACGATACCCAACCTGATATCAAAATGAACATTTTTTCGTCATAAAAATTTTGAAATTGTACTCCACAAAGTCCAAACTGGGAAACGAAAAGTGCTATACAAAATATGTCAAAATGAAAATTTTTCCGTTTCAAAATTTTTGGATCGTTCAAAAACGTCATTTTTTGCACGCATTTTTAGTTAAAAAAGTATTTCATTATTGCGCTAAAATTTTGATATAAATTGGTAATTTGTCTTTCTCAATAGTATGTGTTTTGTGAGCTCTGGGACGATCCTACACAAAATGTCCAACACGCGTAAAAAGTGGTATGGCACCTGACGTGTTGTCCAACTCGGGCTTCGGTCTCGTAGAACAATTTTCACGTCGCGTGCAATAATTTTTTTTTTAATTTGTTACCCAAATAATTATTAATTATTTTTTACACTAATAAAAAAACACTTCATTATTATTTCTTCTATGGTAGTCTAAGCATGCTCTCATAAAACTCATAGCTAATCATATTATACGTACCATCCCTTTTTGAGGTCTGCTTTTTGTACTGTATCCTAAACCGGAAAGCTTCAAGAACTGAAGCGACAACAATAGTTAAAACAACCATAGTGAACAGGTAAAACAACATAAAAAACAGTCTTGAATATGGATGGGCTACTACAGCATATGCTTCCATTACGATAAACCAATTGTTTACAACTGTCAACTCAAAAAGTGTAACTCCTGATATCAACAAGTTTGAAAAGTTGTTCAAATAATAGTAATAACCAATGGTGGTACTGTTGGGATTGTATTTGTAGAAATCTTCCACCGTCGTGTTCCTAAAATTGGGAAAATTTTATTAAGTAAATCAAAAAATTAATAATAAAAATGCTTACTTGCAGCAGTCCCGCAAATCGCATTTTGCAAACAGCTCCATCCCAATAATCGCAAAAAAATAATACATGACCATCATTACTATCGCCGTGGACCACATCAGCGGAGAAAGAAGTACCAAAGTACCGAAAATATCACGATATCGCTTCTTCAGTTTGAACAGTCGCAAAAGGCGCAGTGGGCGCAATATAACAACCACAGTCAACTTGGGCATAACTAACAACAACAGTGATCCAACCAATGCAATTACTGTTACAGAGAGATCAAAGAAGTTCCATCCGGATGCAATGTATTCTCCCCAACCTAGGCCCACAATTCTCAAAAAAGCTTCTAACAGAAACACTAAAATTGACACAGATATTAAAATGTCCACAATTGTCTTAATCTTACGCGTCAAAAATAAGTATGTGTCCCATGAAGCACAGAAGTTCTTTGCTCCTTCTTCCAAGGAGACTGAAGATTCCAGAACACGAATGAACATAGCCAAACCGTTGCCCACGATTAAGACGTCTGTATTGAAATCGCTGCTGTTAGGGATCCATGTTAGTTTTTGTGTTTGTTACTTACACACAATGTGTTCAAAATACTCCCATGTAACAATTGTGCGAGCTGTTTTGCAGAAAAGTCGCAACGGGGGCCAAGCGGCTGAAAACCATGGATCTGGGGGGTCCTTTATGCGCCATCTTAGATTTACCGCATCGTAAATCGAGAGAAATTCCTCCTCAGATAAGGCGCCCGTGCCCGAGGTGTTTAATTGACGGAATATTAATATTACATCGCGTTGGGCTGCAATAGAAGAAAACAAAAAATAAATAATTATGACGATGACCTCATCAGTATGGTAAAAAAAGCAAAGTCAATTTTTTGTTCCATAATTACTCACATGTTCTTGGTGAATAATATCTCATCAAACCATGAAATTGCTTAAATCGCACCATGTTGGGCGTTTGCTTGCTGACGAGCAACCGGAAAGCCAACTGGCAAGCTTTTCTCTTGTGCAACAATAACTTCCTGAACTTATCCTTCTCAATACCCGTAAAAGTCTCATACACTACTGCCAACATCTGCAAAAACAAAATTACATGTCTACCACACCCTCCATATCAACGTTACCAAATTCATCAACACATATAGGACTGTGGAAATGTACGAGATAAAAAAAATTGCGTTCCATTTCGAAATCTTATAAGAAGGCATCATTACATCAGGAAAACTACAATCAAAAATTAATCGGAAATACTTTTCCAACAGTGCACCTACTTGGCAGTGGTCAGAAGAACGAACATGCTGACGAAACTGTCACCCAAGGTGCGAAAATACAGGTTGGTCTCGTCGCTGCTGTAAAGAAAGTACCCCAAAAGGGCATAGCTGCATACAAAGAACATCAGTAGCACCAACATGTCCAAAATTGGAGGCAACGATTGTAGAATTTGTCGAATGAATCTCCGCACAGCTCCTAGGGCTCTTGTGTCGACCAAAAATATGGGTCTCAAAGCTCTCGTAACGCGGAAGTGTGAGGATTGTCGTACTAAAACTATTACGGATTCTAGGACCATGATGAAGAGGGTGATGCCTTTGACCATGGTTCTTTTGTGTCTTAATATCATACCCCAGCCTATCCATCTCAACTTTAAGGCCAGCTCCACACCTATTACACCCAAGGACACCAGTTCTAGGGTGGCATGGACTCCTACTGGGAGCTGGAACCTGTTTATAATACAAAAGAATGTGAAAGAACGGAAAGGCTTTCATGATCGGAGTTAACAGTAAAATTATTTGGTCCGGGTTTGGACCGTATCTGTTTTGAATTTTGGTGAAGAATCATTTTATGTATCATACGAACCCCCATGCCATTTAATTTTTTTAAGAGGGTGGCCTCCCTGGCTAAAGGGGTGAGATCTAAGACTTATTTATTATTTCCTTTCGTCTCTGGTGATATTTCATCAATTTGGTTTTTCATAATTAGCTATTTAATTAATTTCTTGTTATTCCAACTAATTTGATGTATCCTTGATGTTTGCTCTTCTCTTAATATAATTAATTATTATTAAACGTCCCTAATTTCATGTTTTGGTATTTCGCTAATCTAAGATTTTAGCTATTTTGTAAATTTGATATTCCGTTAAACTAAAAATTTCGTTATTGTGATATTCTTTTCTGAAGTCAATCTGATATTGTGATATTTAGATAATTGGCATTTGATTAATTAATATTTGGTTGATTTGATGTTTAAATTTAATATTTCATTATTGGATAATGTCTGATTTCGTTAACTTCTTGTTTGTTTGATTTTTTGTTAATATGATATTTTGATAATTCAGTAATCTGACGTTTTAATATTCTGACATTGTGCCGTGTCGTTAATTTGATTTGATTTTGCCATTTTCTTGATTTGAGAATTCGTTTACTCAATATTTGGATATTTCATAAATTGGATATATTATGTAATGCTATTTCGTTGAGTTTATGTTTTGCCATTTCACTGATCTGATTTCGACAATTTGAGATTTAAAAAAAAGATGTTCCTTGAATTTGATATACCAGTTTGATATATTATAATTTCTTTCATTTCATTTTTCGTTAATCTTATATAGATGTTGGCCTTTTATAACAATAGTATTTTGAAATTTTGTTTATTTTAATATCGTTTTCAAATTTTGTTATTACATATATTATTTTCATTTGTCTCTTTTGATATTTCATCAATTTGGTTTTTCATAATTTTAATATGTATTTCATAATTCATAAACGTCCATAATTTCATGTTTTGGTATTTCGCTAATCTAACATTTTAGCTATTTTGTGAATTTGATATTTTACCGTATTTCGTTAATTCCATGTACTGCTATTAGTGTAAAATGAACTGATTTTAAGATTTTAAACTTCCGTTAATTTGATGTGTTGTCATTTTGATAATTTGCTATTTCATTCGTACTTTATGATACACAGAGATCAAAAAGTAAATCTGTCAAAGTTGGCCAAGGACAAAATGCCGCTTGTCGTAGTTTAATAGCATGATGTATTAAATGTCAAATTTAATAGTCAACTTGACATTTAATGAATAATTCGATTAAACTACATTATACTATATTTACTAAATTCTTTATCTGATATAATATATATCGTTATATTCCTTTAATTTGTTATTTCGCTATTCCGTTAAACTAAAAATTTCGTTATTGGGATATTAATAATTGGCATTTTATTAATTAATATTTTGTTGATTTAATGTTTTATATTTTGTTAATTTGATATGTATAATATCCATTTCATTAAATTTAATATTTCATTATTGGATAATGTCTGATTTCGTTAACTTCTTGTTTGTTTGATTTTTTGTTAATATGATATTTTGATAATTCAGTAATGTGACGTTTTAATATTCTGACATTGTGCTGTGTCGTTAATTTGATTTGATTTTGCCATTTTCTTGATTTGAGAATTCGTTTATTCAATATTTGGATATTTCATAAATTGGATATATTATGTAATGCTATTTCGTTGAGTTTATATTTTGCCATTTCACTGATCTGATTTCGACAATTTGAGATTAAAAAAAAAAGATGTTCCTTGAATTTGATATACCAATTTGATATACGTATTATAATTTCTTTCATTTCATTTTTCGTTAATCTTATACAGATGTTGGCCTTTTATAACAATACAATTTTGAAATTTTGTTTATTTTAATATCGTTTTCAAATTTTGTTATTACATATATTATTTTCATTCGTCTCTTGTGATATTTCATCAATTTGGTTTTTCATAATTTTAATATGTATTTCATAATTCATAAACGTCCATAATTTCAGGTTTTGCTTATTCGCTAGTTTGACATTTTAGCTATTTTGTGAATTTGATATTTTACTGTATTTCGTTAATTCCATGTTCTGCTATTAGTGTAAAATGAACTGATTTTAAGATTTTAAAGTTCCGTTAATTTGATGTGTTGTCATTTTGATAATTTGCTATTTCATTCGTACTTTATGATACACAGAGTTCAAAAAGTAAATCTGTCAAAGTTGGCCATGGACAAAAAGCCGCTTGTCGTAGTTTAATAGCACGATGTATTAAATGTCAAATTTAATAGTCAACTTGACATTTAATGAATAATTCGATTAAACTACATTATATTATTATATTTTCTACATTCTTTATTTGATATAATATTTATCGTTATATTCCATTAATTTGTTATTTCGCTATTCCGTTAAACAAAAAATTTCGTTATTGTGATATTCTTTTCTGAAGTCAATCTGATATTGTGATATTTAGATAATAATTTTATTAATTAATATTTCGATGATTTGATGTTTGATATTTTGTTAATTTGATATGTATAATATCCATTTCATTAAATTTAATATTTCATTAATAGATAATGTCTGATTTCGTTAACTTCTTGTTTGTTTGATTTTTTGTTAATATGATATTTTGCTAATTCAGTAATGTGATGTTTTAATATTCTGACATTGGGCCGTGTAGTTACTTTGATTTGATTTTGCCATTTTCTTGATTTGAGATTTTGTTTATTTAATATTTGGATATTTCGCTGACAAGATTTCGACAATTTGAGATTAAAAAAAAAACGATGTTCCTTGAATTTGATAATATACCAATTTGATATATGTATTATAATTTCTTTCATTTCATATTTCGTTAATCTTATACAGATGTTAGCCCTTTATTAAAATAGTATCTTGAAATTTTGATTCATAGTTTACTTGCTATTTTGACATTTGGTAATTTAGTAAAATACTTTAAAATTTTGTTTATTTTAATATCGTTTTCAAATTTTGTTATTACCTTTATTATTTTCATTCGTCTGTGGTGATATTTTATCCGTTTGGTTTTTCATAATTTTAATATGTTTTTCATAATTCATAAACGTCCATAATTTCATGTTTTGGTATTTCGCTAACATGACATTTTAGCTATTTTGTGAATTTTATATTTTAGTGTATTTCGTTAATCCCAAGTTCTGTTATTACTGTAAAATGAACTGATTTTGAGATTTTAATGTTCCGTTAATTTGATGTTTTGTCATTTTGATAATTTGCTGCTTTAAATGTCAAATTTAATAGTCAACTTGACATTTAATAAATAATTCTATTAAATTGCGACAAGCGACTTTTTGTGCATGGCCAACTTTGACCAATTATTAAGTTTTCGATCTCTTTGTATTTCGGTAATTTGACATTTTGATATTTCGTTAATTCAATATTTTGTAATTTCGTTAACTCCGCTGATTTGAGATTTCATTTATTTGATATTTCTATAATGTGATTTAAAAATTTAAAGAAATGAAACACACTGTATATCGATTTCAGAAAAAAAATTAGTAAATTATTTCAATTGTAAACGTTAATATGTATGTACAGTTGCGGTCACAGAATTTCGTCACTAGTTTATACTGACATGCTGACATTTTGACAAGCACTTCCACGTGACAGATGAAAATTTAGAGACGTCATAATGACAATAAAACATAGAATACATCCCGTTTTTTGAAATGACATAAAAGTGACTGACGAAATTCTGTGACCGCGACTGTACGTGCATTTTCCTAAGAACGTCAAATATGCTACTGATTACTTCTAAAAATATGTGCAAATACAGGGTCTTTATAAATGATACATACATCCAGTAGGCTTTGAACATGATAATTGTTATCCATATAACTACATGTAATTTTGTGATCCAGAGACTACTGTATGGAATGATTTATTAAACACCTGATAAATATGTATCGCGAACTTAAAATTACATAATGTAATGCAAAAAACAGTATAAATGTCCCTAAAATGTCATTTTATGAAACTGGTTTTTAAAGATACTATTTTAGCATTATTTAATTTGCGATTAAATAATTGCCTATTTTTGCTACTCTGGGGTCTTTTTTTTTGTTACCACCACTGTACATAAGTAACTTAACTACTTATCTCAACTTTTGTATCTCTGCAACTACCACAGCAAATTCTCATCATATTTTGTCGTTCAAAATCGCTATTATTTTATTATTTGTTGAAACTCTACAACTCTCAAGTACTGACTGTTTATAAAAATGATTCATACATCAAGTTGCCTGTAGATAGTGTATGTATTTACACATTAATTTTTATGTTTAAAGCCTACTTGACACATGAATCATTTATAAACAGTTGCAATGCTTACTGCAATGTCTACTAACTACAAAATCTAGATGTGTTTTTTACTACACTAGCAGTGGACATGACCAGGTTCACTAGACTTTTCACTACATCAAAGAAGCCTTGAATGTCAAAATTGTTCATAGTTTTGTTATCCACAGGCAACTTGACACATCATTTATAAACACCTGATAAGTAGATAAACCTGATCATGAACCAACAGCTTGAACTTAGCTTATAGTAAATTCTAGTGTACTGCCAACCTGTCTACTGAAGGACTCTCAGCAAGAGCTAGCATTAACAGTATTATGGAAAAGGTTAGATCTAGCCCATAGTACCATGAATTGTGCACTAAAAGGTAAGCTGGCAGGGCAGATGGGTGTCGTGGGTGTGAGTCAAACTTTTCATTATTTTCACCTTCCTACATAAAATAGTCATTAGGACTTGACTAAATTTAACTAAAAACTACCTCTAAAAAAATTGCGGCCTCGTGGTAGTTCATCTCCCAATGGTCCGTCGTCTCTGTGGTTTCCCTGCTAAGACTAGACCGGCTCCCCATTTCATCAAGGGGATCTGTAAAATTAGTAATAATTAAATTATTACTAGTAAATAAAACCAATGTACACAGGAACATGTTGGCAGGAAAAATTTACAGAACCAGCTTGATAATTATTACAAGCATAAAAATTAGATCATTTTAAATTGGGGGTATGCTAAATTGGGTCTTATGGACGAGGATATAAGGTCTGATATATTATGAGATGGGTTAGATTAGTCACGTTACTAATTTTTACTGATAAGATAAGGGGGATTTTGTAAACTTACTTGTATTGTTAGATCCGTATGACACATTGTGCGTGTCTTCAGAGAAACATTTGTATCCGTCATCGTCTGGCGAGTCTCTGGAGGACGCCATTGGAAGACGAAGAACTGTCAAATTGGTGGTAGATATTGATTTATACCAGAAAAGTGTAGTTAAATAGTCTTGAAATGTTTTTGTTCATCTTAAATGTTTACCGTGTACCGAAAGAAAATTCGTCTTCAAATTTTAAAAATACGTATAATGAATGTAGTCCATGCTTTACTGTCATTCCCGTTAAGGTTTGACAGGACTAACACAATAAACTATTGAGAGAGAGATAAACTAATATTTATTGAGGAGAGAGGACCAATATTGATCTCACAATCAATAGTGTTGTAATTGCTATACATATTGCTGATTTAAATAAATAAACTATAGTACAGTTGGTTGCAGAAAAAACGGGACACTGACAGGCGCTCCCAAACATTTTTCATAGTTGGCGAGAGGTTACCTGAAAGATGACATCTGACATGTCATTTAAGAAATTTTATGATGTAAATGTGTAAATGTAAATTAGCGTGTGCCGCTATATAACTATTTATTAGATTGATGACAGGGACCGTAAAAACTTAACTGTCTGCTTCACACCTTATTTTATAAATAAGCCCAAATTTTTGTACACACTTATGTATTAATAAATTAATTTAATTAATCTATTATCCCCTGAAATTTTAATTCTTGTCCAGTTTTTAGTTAGCATTTAAAAAAAGGCTTTGAAGAATTTTGGAGTTTTTTAAATTTTGGAAGTGGTATATGTAACACCATAGAAACATTTAGGTGTTAGATTATGAGTATAATTAAGATATTTAGTCCAGTCAGTTAAGTTGGTTTAGATTTTTTTTTGAATTATTTTGGCATTATAAATAACACAGGCGAATAGCCTTTACTTTTTTTTTTATTTTTTTTAATCCGTTTCTGCTTCATTTTATATTCTTCATTTTCTTCTTATTTTCCTCCTTCTTCTTCATCATTTTCATCACTATTTTTTACCATCTCCAATAATCATGATGGCGAATAGAATGACGTCAGATGCATTATTGTGTTGTATCATCGGAAGTGAAATTTAATTTAAGCTTGGCTGACCACCGCAATTATGTAATTTTTTTACATCCACAATTTGAACCGCAACGTATAAATACAGAAAATAGAAATCATATTATAGTACAACGTGCACTAGGGAATACAGTATATAAAGTTTAGAATATAAATTCTTTCCCAGCGAGGTTTTAACATAATATAGTACTCTAAACAAATGTAATTGTGGGTAAAAGTGATGACAACTGGACAGATTTTGGGTAAGGACTTATTCATCCGTTTAACACTTTAGTTCTATTCAAAACTTATCAAATTTTCTAAATGAAGAAAGGCCCTCAGTAGATCTCTATATTTTTGAAGTGAAACTTTTATACGCGCGGTGGAAACTTGGAGAGTAAACCGGTGGATACGTTACGCTCTTTTGTTATTATTATTCTTTCACTTATTTCTCTTATCGAAGGCCTTTTGTTTCTGTTTTAGAATCAAACAGTAATTTGAGATATGTGAAAATAAAAATGACTTGAAATTATGAAATACATAAATAAAAACTTCCAATCCGATCTAAAATGTTGTTATTTATGAAAACCTATACAACTAAAAATATTATACTTGTTTGTATAAAGAGATGGAAAACGAAATTAGTCAAAATTGGCCATGCACGAAAAGTCGCTTGTCGTAGTTTAATAGAATTATTTATTAAATATCAAGTCGTCAGTATTAAATTTGACAATTATATTAAACTACGACAAGCGGCTTTTCGTGCATAGCCAACTTTTCTGTTTTCGATCTGTGTATATCATTTCTGTAAACACGTTCGGGCAAGCGCTATTTTTCCGGCCTGAGCAACAATGACAATTCTTTTATTTAAACTACAATTAAAATTTAGTATACTTTCTATCTAAAAGGTGACGCAAAACCTAAACTTTCTCTAGAAAACTGTGAATTACATTTTATGAGATATTTTTTGTGCAGTATTTTACGGCGAATATTTTTTATAATAGGTAATTAAAATCATTGTGTGACGACTTTTGCCATGGCCAGCCATGCTTAACTTTTACTTCCGATGAGACAATACACTCATCTGAGGTATACCAAATATTATTGCTATGCTATACACGACCATGATTAGGTAGATGAAAGTGATAATAAAAAAGAAGAAGAAAATAAAGTACATAATTATTATATGGAGCATGAACTTCTTACATATTTCCAAAAAAGGTAAAAAAATTGGCTTCCGCAGTAGTCTTTGTAAATGAATGATTCGCATATCCAGTGATATATTTGATATTTTTTCTTGCGGCCAATTTTCAACAGAACAACCAACTTTATTTTTTAAAATATTGCTTTGTATATAGCATATTTTTAATCATTATTACATATATAGATTTTTCTGAAGACAAAAAAATTAAAACATAAATATAACTAAAGTGGGCCATGAATTTCTGTCAGTCAGGCAATTTGTTAAAAATAGAGTTTTGTTTCTGTATAGCTTTTCAATATTTCAGCATTAACATTAACATAATGCTTTGTCAAAAAATCATAACTGCATTGTCCTTCAATAAAACTACTACGGCAAACAATAATATAAAAAAATATATAGAGGGGTTCTATTGAAAAAAAGTTGAATACAGTCCTGGAAAATTGGGTCCGGTTAGGTAACTAGGAAATGCAGTTTTTCCTGTTTTATTTAATTAATAGTGAAGGCATAAGAGACCGATCCTACACTAATGACTCACTCTGTATATTTTATGGTATAGTCAAAAGTAATTAGTCAAATCAAGTGGGATAATTCAATTACTCCGTAAATTTAGCAATGCTAAAATAGGATAAGAGCCAACTCGATAATACGTTTTTTACTTTTGTGACATTTTATGCAACACAATAAATATGTAAGTGAATTCAAAGTTGCAGTTATTTGTAGATTTTTTTATAAATAATCGTCAGCATAATTTGATGTCGTCCTTATGAAAATCCAAGCAGGTACTAAGGTTTTCTAAATTAAATTCAGTCAATAAAAAATTCCAAATTCAAAATTGTCGAATTTCCCATTTCTGGTTGTCAAAAATTTATCGATATTCTTTATTGTTATAGAGCGATCAACATTAAAAAAATAGTTGGTAACCTTCAATAATTATAAAGTTGGCTGCTTTTATTGAATGCCAATTTGATATTATTAAATTTTATATTTCATAAATTAGTTTCAGTTTCGTCAAGCGGTTGTTTGTGCATGGCCAACTTTGTAATAAGATATTTTTAGAAATTTCAAAATTTTTGACATCAAGTCTCGGAAAGGTATTTCTGGTGTTAATCCACGAGTTACCAAAACCAGTTTCAACATCATATGTCCAAAGAGTCAATGAGATAACGCTCGTCCTCCTCACTGAAAAAACCAATGATGACGTCATTGTGCAAAAATACATGACGTCATAAGTCAAATTTTTATGTCATAAGGTGAAAACAGAAAATAATAAATTGGCACAATAATAAATCAAAATCATAAAAAATAAAATATGCGGTCAATAAAATTAATTGAGAAGAGAATTTTATACCAACAAAATACTTTTCTTAAATTCAAAAACATTTAACCACAGTCGCACGATGAGCAATTAACAATACTTACAACTGGCTAATTGAGGTCCATGCAGAACCTCCTTTGATTCCCTGTAAATTTCATTTGCTGCCATTTTTTTGGAATTATGTTTTTAACCACTACATAATTTTGATATCTTCTTTCATAAATTATAGCTGATATAAACACTTTTCGCCAGATCTTGTCTGGAATGGCGCATTGAGGGATTCTTTTAACTCCTTCCTATGATCCAACGCTGCTGCTGACTAGTATATTACTGGCTATTACTAGATGCGATTTTGAGCAAAACCATGACGTAATTTTGATTGCGACAAGTGGTTTATTAATTCATCGCCAACTAGATACTTATAATTTATGACAAAATGCCCTGCATATATACCGGTGTCCCAGAGGTGTGCACCATCATTTACGCCCTTATTTTGAATTGTATCAAAACGGATTTTTGAATACATAATAAATCATTTTTCATTAATTACTCTTTCAATTCACCCACTCTAATATACAGGACAGTCCATTTAAAAAACATAACCTTGGTATATTACTAATATTAGAACACTCTGTATATGATTGTCAATGATTTTAAATTGTGAAGGTATCGTGTGGCTACCGTCTCCCGAAAACCCTGTTTTGACATCTTTCAAAATAAGGTCGTAAATGTGGTCCACACACCTCTGGAACACCGCTATATGTATCATAAGAAAATTAAGAACCTCTAAATCGTTTTTACGGCTAACCAATGTATAAATATTGAATTACCATTTGTCTGCTAATTATAAGAATTATTACATACACGATGATAAAAACGGAAAATGATTAATTGAAAACACTGCAAAGCACACCTTATCGCTCGTGAATCATTAGGTAAAATACTGCAACAGTGATAACACGATAAATGAAATAATTGGTGTCGTTCCAACGTTAGACATTTCAGCAACCAACAAAGGTAAGAATCAAACAGCTACATTTAATCAAAATATTTATAAAGAATTGGTTTTGTTCACATTATCTTGATTACAAAATCACACTTTGTGATACAACAGTAATTTTATCTTATCAGTTCGTTTTTAACACCGTTCAGTACAACGTCCATCCCTTGGACCTTTTCAAAAGTATTACCACATTTGGACATTAATGTTGGAAACCTCAGTGGTGAAGAGTAAAGTAGAGTAAATTAAAACACTACAATCCTAGTAAGTAATATTCCTAATTTATTTTTTAAAAGGTGGAACAATTTCTTGTAACGTAATGACACATTATTTCACAGTGACAGAAACGATCTGAATATCGTCATACGGCTTATCAGTTTTAGCGTTTGTTTTGATATTATAACTTCCATCCCTTTGACAACTCTTCCAAAACAGTGTGTTTGTTGTCCAGCCACGGCGTGGGGGTCAACGTTACGAAAAACTGACCAATTTGCACCATGAATCCTTTCATGTTCATTGTAATATCCGTTTTTGGAGTGAACACAAAACTTCTCCACTGTTTTGGGTGTATCGACGGTAATTTTATTATTAATCCTTACCATATCCAGCTTGTACAGGAACTGGACGAAAGGGATTTTCAAAAACGTCTTGATTTTTCTGTGTGGATTCGAAATCAACTGAAACAAGATCCTGACTTTCTGAATAAACTTTTGTTTACAGACGAAGCAAAGTTTCATAAAAACGGATTTGTGAACCGACATAATTTTTATTATTATGACAATAGTAATCTCAACTTTATAAGACATGCAATTGTAGACCAGCATATGTATGGGGAGTTATAATAATAAGGACAAAAATTATTGGACTAGATTTTTTTGAAGGGAATGTGAACGCGGGGAGCTCTATTTAAATTTTATTAGTAATTAATTAAGAGGACTCTTAGAGGATGTGCCACTAGACGTTAGAGCAAATATGTGGTTCCAACATGACGGGGCGCCATCCCACTATAAAATTGTACTTAGGCATTTGCAACTACATGATGCGCCACCAAGATCACCAGACCGCCTCCCACATCGAAGAACGACATGAAAATCAGAATAAGAAGAAAGAAAGAGGTGAATAACAGTAACATAATAGCGCAAAAAATACAAGATGTTCCATTTGAAAAAAAAAAAAAGTTTTGGCGATGAGTTTTGGCGATGAAAATTTTTTTTTCTCTTAAGTACTACATTGAAATCTAAAATTATGGGCCAAACACGATGTCTCTAACCTTCTTTTCCCTGCGTACAAAATATTATAATTTTACGGTTAATAACAAAGCCTTTATAATTTGTTTTTGTAAAGCTGGTTTTCACTATTTTTTGAAAAAAAAAAAAAACATTGTTCAATAAAAATTAAAAAACATTACACAGCTGTATAGCATTTACTACGGCAAACAATAATACAGGGTGGCCAATCCAATGGTTCGCCAATCGGTTGTTAAGCCAATTGCGAACGTTTAAGGCACAATATGGTGGTGCTCCATCTTGTTGAAATTTCCTTTATGAATATGTTTAGCACATTTGTTTTGGGAGCATTAAATAAAAATAATTTCAACTCTTTCAACAACTGAGTTGACCATTTTTCCATCCGAATGTATGCAGATTTACTTTAAAACTGAATAATTGTCAATGTCAATGAATAAGAAACGGTTTTTATTTCAGAAAGTACTTGATATTTTAGAAAAAGATCAACTTTTTTAACTTCCAAATTTTGTCGCAAAAGTGACGTTTTCCTAAAAACTAATCGTAGAAATAAAAAACTACTGCATAGCCAAAAATATGTTAAATGGACCTTTCAAAAAATTAACTTTTGGACCTCCTGTTCCATTTAAGATTTTTGAGGGGGCTGCTGCCCCGGCCAAGGGGGTGCACCTGCAGGTCTAAAACGACACTAATTAAGTGTCCGCCTCACAAACAAAATTGACCGGTTTCAGCAATTTGCACATAACGTTTTAGTTTTCAACAAATTTAGGGTGGATAATAAAACAAAAACTTGTATACGGTCCTGAAAAATTGGGTCGGGTTAGGAAATTCTAAATATTTTTAGGAGATGCAGTTTTTCCCTTATAATTTTATTCCATTGACCATATGATATATTTTTTTTAATTAATAGTAAAGGCATAAGAAACCGATCCCACACTAATAATGACTCACTCTGTATAATATACCGGGAATAAATCTAAAAATAGTAGTTATACACCACACAATAAAGCCTTTATATGTATTTTTTTGTAAAGCTGGTTTTCACCATTTTTTGAAAAAAAAAATTGTTGTTCAATAAAAATTAAAAAACATTACACAGCTGTATAGCATTTACTACGGCAAACAATAATACAGGGTGGCCAATCCAATGGCTCGGCAATCGGTTGTTAAGCCAATTGCGAACGTTTAAGGCATAATGTGGTGGAGCTCCATCTTGTTGAAATTTCGTTTATGAATATGTTTAGCACATTTGTTTTGGGAGCATTAAATAAAAATAATTTCAACTCTTTCAACAACTGAGTTGACCATTTTTCCATCCGAATGTATGCAGATTTACTTTAAAACTGAATAATTGTCAATGTCAATGACTAAGAAACAGTTTTTATTTCAGAAAGTAATTGATATTTTAGAAAAAGATTAACTTTTTTAACTTCCAAATTTTGTCGCAAAAGTGACGTTTTCCTAAAAACTAATCGTAGAAATAAAAAACTACTGCATAGCCAAAAAGGGATTAAATGGACCTTTCAAAAAATAAACTTTTTAACCCCCTATTCCATTTAAGATTTTTGAGGGGGCTGCTGCCCCGGCCAAGGGGGTGCACCTGCAGGTCTAAAACCACACTAATTGAGTGTCCCCCTCACAAACAAAATTGACCGGTTTCAGCAATTTGCACATAACGTTTTTGTTTTCTACAAATTTAGGGTGGATAATAAAAGAAAAACTTGTATACGGTCCTGAAAAATTGGGTCGGGTTAGCAAATTCTAAAGATTTCTAGGAGATGCAGTTTCTTCCTTATAATTTTATTCCATTGACCATATGATTTTTTTTAAATTAATAGTAAAGGCCTAAGAGACCGATCCCACACTAATGACTCACTCTGTATAATATACCGGGAATAAATCTAAAAATAGTAGTCATACACCACACAATAAAGCCTTTATATGTATTTTTTTGTAAAGCTGGTTTTCACCATTTTTTGAAAAAAAAAACATTGTTCAATAAAAATTAAAAAACATTACACAGCTGTATAGCATTTACTACGGCAAACAATAATACAGGGTGGCCAATCCAATGGCTCGGCAATCGGTTGTTAAGCCAATTGCGAACGTTTTAGGCATAATGTGGTGGAGCTCCATCTTGTTGAAATTTCGTTTATGAATATGTTTAGCACATTTGTTTTGGGAGCCATAAATAAAAATAATTTCAACTCTTCTCAACAACTGAGTTGACCATTTTTTTCATCCGAATGTATGCAGATTTACTTTAAAACTGAATAATTGTCAATGTCAATGAGTAAGAAACAGTTTTTATTTCAGAAAGTACTTGATATTTTAGAAAAAGATTAACCTTTTTAACTTCCAAATTTTGTCGCAAAAGTGACGTTTGCTTAAAAACTAATCGTAGAAATAAAAAACTACTGCATAGCCAAAAAGGGATTGAATGGACCTTTCAAAAAATAAACTTTTTAACCCCCTGTTCCATTTAAGATTTTTGAGGGGGCTGCTGCCCCGGCCAAGGGGGTGCACCTGCAGGTCTAAAACCACACTAATTGAGTGTCCCCCTCACAAACAAAATTGACCGGTTTCAGCAATTTGCACATAACGTTTTTGTTTTCTACAAATTTAGGGTGGATAATAAAAGAAAAACTTGTATACGGTCCTGAAAAATTGGGTCGGGTTAGCAAATTCTAAAGATTTCTAGGAGATGCAGTTTCTTCCTTATAATTTTATTCCATTGACCATATGATTTTTTTTAAATTAATAGTAAAGGCCTAAGAGACCGATCCCACACTAATGACTCACTCTGTATAATATACCGGGAATAAATCTAAAAATAGTAGTCATACACCACACAATAAAGCCTTTATATGTATTTTTTTGTAAAGCTGGTTTTCACCATTTTTTGAAAAAAAAAACATTGTTCAATAAAAATTAAAAAACATTACACAGCTGTATAGCATTTACTACGGCAAACAATAATACAGGGTGGCCAATCCAATGGCTCGGCAATCGGTTGTTAAGCCAATTGCGAACGTTTTAGGCATAATGTGGTGGAGCTCCATCTTGTTGAAATTTCGTTTATGAATATGTTTAGCACATTTGTTTTGGGAGCCATAAATAAAAATAATTTCAACTCTTCTCAACAACTGAGTTGACCATTTTTTTCATCCGAATGTATGCAGATTTACTTTAAAACTGAATAATTGTCAATGTCAATGAGTAAGAAACAGTTTTTATTTCAGAAAGTACTTGATATTTTAGAAAAAGATTAACCTTTTTAACTTCCAAATTTTGTCGCAAAAGTGACGTTTGCTTAAAAACTAATCGTAGAAATAAAAAACTACTGCATAGCCAAAAAGGGATTAAATGGACCTTTCAAAAAATAAACTTTTTAACCCCCTATTCCATTTAAGATTTTTGAGGGGGCTGCTGCCCCGGCCAAGGGGGTGCACCTGCAGGTCTAAAACCACACTAATTGAGTGTCCCCCTCACAAACAAAATTGACCGGTTTCAGCAATTTGCACATAACGTTTTTGTTTTCTACAAATTTAGGGTGGATAATAAAAGAAAAACTTGTATACGGTCCTGAAAAATTGGGTCGGGTTAGCAAATTCTAAAGATTTCTAGGAGATGCAGTTTCTTCCTTATAATTTTATTCCATTGACCATATGATTTTTTTTAAATTAATAGTAAAGGCCTAAGAGACCGATCCCACACTAATGACTCACTCTGTATAATATACCGGGAATAAATCTAAAAATAGTAGTCATACACCACACAATAAAGCCTTTATATGTATTTTTTTGTAAAGCTGGTTTTCACCATTTTTTGAAAAAAAAAAAACATTGTTCAATAAAAATTAAAAAACATTACACAGCTGTATAGCATTTACTACGGCAAACAATAATACAGGGTGGCCAATCCAATGGCTCGGCAATCGGTTGTTAAGCCAATTGCGAACGTTTTAGGCATAATGTGGTGGAGCTCCATCTTGTTGAAATTTCGTTTATGAATATGTTTAGCACATTTGTTTTGGGAGCCATAAATAAAAATAATTTCAACTCTTCTCAACAACTGAGTTGACCATTTTTTTCATCCGAATGTATGCAGATTTACTTTAAAACTGAATAATTGTCAATGTCAATGAGTAAGAAACAGTTTTTATTTCAGAAAGTACTTGATATTTTAGAAAAAGATTAACCTTTTTAACTTCCAAATTTTGTCGCAAAAGTGACGTTTGCTTAAAAACTAATCGTAGAAATAAAAAACTACTGCATAGCCAAAAAGGGATTGAATGGACCTTTCAAAAAATAAACTTTTTAACCCCCTGTTCCATTTAAGATTTTTGAGGGGGCTGCTGCCCCGGCCAAGGGGGTGCACCTGCAGGTCTAAAACCACACTAATTGAGTGTCCCCCTCACAAACAAAATTGACCGGTTTCAGCAATTTGCACATAACGTTTTTGTTTTCTACAAATTTAGGGTGGATAATAAAAGAAAAACTTGTATACGGTCCTGAAAAATTGGGTCGGGTTAGCAAATTCTAAAGATTTCTAGGAGATGCAGTTTCTTCCTTATAATTTTATTCCATTGACCATATGATTTTTTTTAAATTAATAGTAAAGGCCTAAGAGACCGATCCCACACTAATGACTCACTCTGTATAATATACCGGGAATAAATCTAAAAATAGTAGTCATACACCACACAATAAAGCCTTTATATGTATTTTTTTGTAAAGCTGGTTTTCACCATTTTTTGAAAAAAAAAACATTGTTCAATAAAAATTAAAAAACATTACACAGCTGTATAGCATTTACTACGGCAAACAATAATACAGGGTGGCCAATCCAATGGCTCGGCAATCGGTTGTTAAGCCAATTGCGAACGTTTTAGGCATAATGTGGTGGAGCTCCATCTTGTTGAAATTTCGTTTATGAATATGTTTAGCACATTTGTTTTGGGAGCCATAAATAAAAATAATTTCAACTCTTCTCAACAACTGAGTTGACCATTTTTTTCATCCGAATGTATGCAGATTTACTTTAAAACTGAATAATTGTCAATGTCAATGAGTAAGAAACAGTTTTTATTTCAGAAAGTACTTGATATTTTAGAAAAAGATTAACCTTTTTAACTTCCAAATTTTGTCGCAAAAGTGACGTTTGCTTAAAAACTAATCGTAGAAATAAAAAACTACTGCATAGCCAAAAAGAGGTTAAATGGACCTTTCAAAAAATTAACTTTTGGACCTCCTGTTCCATTTAAGATTTTTGAGGGGGTGCTGCCCCGGCCAAGGGGGTGCACCTGCAGGTCTAAAACTACACTAAATAAGTGTCCGCCTCACAAACAAAATTGACCGGTTTCAGCAATTTGCACATAACGTTTTTGTTTTCTACAAATTTAGGGTGGATAATAAAACAAAAACTTGTATACGGTCCTGAAAAATTGGGTCGGGTTAGGTAACTCTAAATATTTTTAGGAGATGCAGTTTTTTCCTTATAATTTTATTCCATTGACCATATGATTTTTTTTTAAATTAATAGTAAAGGCTTATGACACCGATCTCACACTTATGACTCACTCTGTATAATATACCGGGAATAAATCTAAAAATAGTAGTTATACACCACCCAATAAAGCCTTTATATGTATTTTTTTGTAAAGCTGGTTTTCACCATTTTTTGAAAATAAGTTATTGTTGTTCAATAAAAATTAAAAAACATTACACAGCTGTATAGCATTTACTACGGCAAACAATAATACAGGGTGGTAAATCCAATGGTTCGGCAATCGGTTGTTAAGCCAATTGCGAACGTATAAGGCATAATGTGGTGGAGCTCCATCTTGTTGAAATTTCGTTTATGAACATGTTTAGCACATTTGTTTTGGGAGCCATAAATAAAAATAATTTCAACTCTTTCAACAACTGAGTTGACCATTTTTCCATCCGAATGTATGCAGATTTACTTTAAAACTGAATAATTGTCAATGTCAATGAGTAAGAAACAGTTTTTATTTCAGAAAGTACTTGATATTTTAGAAAAAGATTAACCTTTTTAACTTCCAAATTTTCTTGCAAAAGTGACGTTTTCCTAAAAACTAATCGTAGAAATAAAAAACTACTGCATAGCCAAAAAGAGGTTAAATGGAACTTTCAAAAAATTAACTTTTTAACCCCCTGTTCCATTTAAGATTTTTGAGGGGGCTGCTGCCCCGGCCAAGGGGGTGCACCTGCAGGTCCAAAACCACACTAATTAAGTGTCCGCCTCACAAACAAAATTGACCGGTTTCAGCAATTTGCACATAACGTTTTTGTTTTCAACAAATTTAGGGTGGATAATAAAACAAAAACTTGTATACGGTCCTGAAAGATTGGGTCGGGTTAGGAAATTCTAAATATTTTTAGGAGATGCAGTTTTTCCCTTATAATTTTATTCCATTGACCATATGATTTTTTTTTTAATTAATAGTAAAGGCATAAGAAACCGATCCCACACTAATAATGACTCACTCTGTATAATATACCGGGAATAAATCTAAAAGTAGTAGTTATACACCACACAATAAAGCCCTTATATGTATTTTTTTGTAAAGCTGGTTTTCACCATTTTTTGAAAAAAAAGTTATTGTTGTTCAATAAAAATTAAAAAACATTACACAGCTGTATAGCATTTACTACGGCAAACAATAATACAGGGTGGCCAATCCAATGGTTCGGCAATCGGTTGTTAAGCCAATTGCGAACGTTTAAGGCATAATGTGGTGGAGCTCCATCTTGTTGAAATTTCGTTTATGAACATGTTTAGCACATTTGTTTTGGGAGCCATAAATAAAAATAATTTCAACTCTTTCAACAACTGAGTTGACCATTTTTCCATCCGAATGTATGCAGATTTACTTTAAAACTGAATAATTGTCAATGTCAATGAGTAAGAAACAGTTTTTATTTCAGAAAGTACTTGATATTTTAGAAAAAAATTAACCTTTTTAACTTCCAAATTTTCTTGCAAAAGTGACGTTTTCCTAAAAACTAATCGTAGAAATAAAAAACTAACTGCATAGCCAAAAAGAGGTTAAATGGACCTTTCAAAAAATAAACTTTTGAACCTTCTGTTTCATTTAAGATTTTTGAGGGGGCTGCTGCCCCGGCCAAGGGGGTGCACCTGCAGGTCTAAAACTACACTAATTAAGTGTCCGCCTCACAAACAAAATTGACCGGTTTCAGCAATTTGCACATAACGTTTTTGTTTTCTACAAATTTAGGGTGGATAATAAAACAAAAACTTGTATACGGTCCTGAAAAATTGGGTCGGGTTAGGTAACTCTAAATATTTTTAGGAGATGCAGTTTTTTCCTTATAATTTTATTCCATTGACCATATGATTTTTTTTTAAATTAATAGTAAAGGCATAAGAGACCGATCTCACACTAATGACTCACTCTGTATAATATACCGGGAATAAATCTAAAAATAGTAGTTATACACCACACAATAAAGCCTTTATATGTATTTTTTTGTAAAGCTGGTTTTCACCATTTTTTGAAAAAAAAAACATTGTTCAATAAAAATTAAAAAACATTACACAGCTGTATAGCATTTACTACGGCAAACAATAATACAGGGTGGCCAATCCAATGGCTCGGCAATCGGTTGTTAAGCCAATTGCGAACGTTTTAGGCATAATGTGGTGGAGCTCCATCTTGTTGAAATTTAGTTTATGAATATGTTTAGCACATTTGTTTTGGGAGCCATAAATAAAAATAATTTCAACTCTTCTCAACAACTGAGTTGACCATTTTTTTCATCCGAATGTATGCAGATTTACTTTAAAACTGAATAATTGTCAATGTCAATGAGTAAGAAACAGTTTTTATTTCAGAAAGTACTTGATATTTTAGAAAAAGATTAACCTTTTTAACTTCCAAATTTTGTCGCAAAAGTGACGTTTGCTTAAAAACTAATCGTAGAAATAAAAAACTACTGCATAGCCAAAAAGGGATTAAATGGACCTTTCAAAAAATAAACTTTTTAACCCCCTGTTCCATTTAAGATTTTTGAGGGGGCTGCTGCCCCGGCCAAGGGGGTGCACCTGCAGGTCTAAAACCACACTAATTGAGTGTCCCCCTCACAAACAAAATTGCCCGGTTTCAGCAATTTGCACATAACGTTTTTGTTTTTTACAAATTTAGGGTGTATAATAAAACACAAACTTGTATACGGTCCTGAAAAATTGGGTCGGGTTAGGAAATTCTAAAGATTTTTAGGAGATGCAGTTTTTCCTTTATAATTTTATTCCATTGACCATATGATTTTTTTAAATTAATGGTAAAGGCCTAAGAGACCGATCCCACACTAATGACTCACTCTGTATAATATACCGGAAATAAATCTAAAAATAGTAGTTATACAGCACACAATAAAGCCTTTATATGTATTTTTTTGTAAAGCTGGTTTTCACCATTTTTTGAAAAAAAAAAAACATTGTTCAATAAAAATTAAAATACATTACACAGCTGTATAGCATTTACTACGGCAAACAATAATACAGGGTGGCCAATCCAATGGTTCGGCAATCGGTTGTTAAGCCAATTACGAACGTTTAAGGCATAATGTGGTGGAGCTCCATCTTGTTGAAATTTCGTTTACGAATATGTTTAGCACATTTGTTTTGGGAGCCATAAATAAAAATAATTTCAACTTTTTCAACAACTGAGTTGACCATTTCTCCATCCGAATGTATGCAGATTTACTTTAAAACTGAATAATTGTCAATGTCAATGAATAAGAAAGTTTTTATTTCAGAAAATACTTGATATTTTAGAAAAAGATTAACCTTTTTAACTTCCAAATTTTGTCGCAAAAGTGACGTTTTCTTATAAACTAATCGTAGAAATAAAAAACTATTGCATAGCCAAAAAGAGGTTAAATGGAACTTTCAAAAAATAAACATTTTAACCCCCTATTCCATTTAAGATTTTTGAGGAGGCTGCTGCCCCGGCCAAGGGGGTGCACCTGCAGGTTTAAAACCACACTAATTGAGTGTCCCCCTCACAAACAAAATTGACCGGTTTCAGCAATTTGTACATAACGTTTTTGTTTTCTACAAATTTAGGGTGGATAATAAAACAAAAACTTGTATACGGTCCTGAAAAATTGGGTCGGGTTAGGAAATTCTAAAGATTTTTAGGAGATGCAGTTTTTCCCTTATAATTTTATTCCATTGACCATATGATTTTTTTTAAATTAATAGTAAAAGCCTAAGAGACCGACCCCACACTAATGACTCACTCTGTGTAATATACCGGAAATAAATCTAAAAATAGTAGTTAAACACCACACAATAAAGCCTTTATATGTATTTTTTTTTGTAAAGCTGGTTTTCACCATTAAAAAAAAAAACATTGTTCAATAAAAATTAAAAAACATTACACAGCTGTATAGCATTTACTACGGCAAAAAATAATACAGGGTGGCCAATCCAATGGTTCGCCAATCGGTTGTTAAGCCAATTGCGAACGTTTAAGGCACAATATGGTGGAGCTCCATCTTGTTGGAATTTCCTTTATGAATATGTTTAGCACATTTGTTTTGGGAGCCATAAATAAAAATAATTTCAACTCTTTCAACAACTGAGTTGACCATTTTTCCATCCGAATGTATGCAGATTTACTTTAAAACTGAATAATTGTCAATGTCAATGTAAGAAACAGTTTTTATTTCAGAAAATACTTGATATTTTAGAAAAAGATTAACCTTTTTAACTTCCAAATTTTCTTGCAAAAGTGACGTTTTCCTAAAAACTAATCGTAGAAATAAAAACTACTGCATAGCCAAAAAGAGGTTAAATGGACCTTTCAAAAAATAAACTTTTTAACCCCCTGTTCCATTTAAGATTTTTGAGGGGGCTGCTGCCCCGGCCAAGGGGGTGCACCTGCAGGTCTAAAACCACACTAATTGAGTGTCCCCCTCACAAACAAAATTGACCGGTTTCAGCAATTTGCACATAACGTTTTTGTTTTCTACAAATTTAGGGTGGATAATAAAACAAAAACTTGTATACGGTCCTGAAAAATTGGGTCGGGTTAGGAAATTCTAAAGATTTTTAGGAGATGCAGTTTTTCCCTTATAATTTTATTCCATTGACCATATTATTTTTTAAATTAATAGTAAAGGCATAAGAGACCGCGATTCTATACTTATGACTCACCCTGTATAATATACCGGGAATAAATCTAAAAATAGTAGTTATGCACCAAGGTTGAGAAGACATTTTTATTAAGCAAACTATTTTATTATAATAGTGGGAGGTTAAGAAACCCTGGTTTACATAAAAAAAATCACTACGAGCACAAATCGGAACGAGTAGAAATCGAAAGTAGCGAAGAAAATAGTGTAGGCACCTCGCCGGAAAGCACCAGTATATAATAGCAAATTGTTGCCGGAAAAATTAAAAAATATTATTATATATTTATTATCTACTAGTAGGAGAGAAAAATCCATTATCCAAAACAAAATAGATTCCTTAAATTCAAAAACATTTATTTAACGACAGTGGGTACAATGAATAATAATAATTAACAATACGCACGACTGGCTACTTGACGTGCATGCAGAACCTCATTTGACCTCTGTAAATTTCATTTGCTGCCATATTTTTGGAATTGTGCCAAATGGAATATCTTCTTTAATAAATTATAGCTGATACAAAATTTATGTTCATACAGCTTTGACGTACCGACATGCACCAATTTTATAATTTCCATATTTATAAATCGTATCAATTTTGTAACAAAAGGATGACGTAATTTTTATTGCCACAAGTGGTCTATTCATCAATTAATTAATTTGAAAACACTACAAAACACCTTATTCGCCATTTGGTGACCATGGTAACCATTTGCAACACGGTGATAACATAATAAACGAAATTGGTTTTATATCGACGTTAGACATTTCAGCAACCCACAAGGTAAGAATCAAACAGTCGCATTTAGTTCAATTAGTTATAACGGGTGTTTTTTTTTTAATTTGGCGTCATAGTTGGCGCTGATTATGACTTTATGTGAACAGGCCACAATTTTTTGCCTGGTTTCATTTAGACGGTTATGTGAATTCACCAAACATGCGGATGTAGAGTTCAGAAAAACCTAATTTTATCGAAGAGGTTCCACCCCGAAAAGGTAGGAGTATGAGCGGAGTATTAATGTGTTGAACTGTCGCTTAATTAAATTAAAAGTGTGGTTAGATATAGATTCAGATGTCAAAATAATAATTGTCACTTCGATGGCACGTTCACAATTAAACATTCATGGCCAACTTCGACGCCAAATTAAAAAAAAAAAACACCGGTTATAAAGAATTTGTTTAGTTCACATTATCTTGATTACAAAATCACACTTGCGATGGAATTGTGATACAACAGTAATTTTATCTTATCAGTTCGTTTTTAACACCGTTCAGTACAACGTCCGTCCATCCCTTGGACCTTTTCAGAAGTATTACCACATTTGTAATTTGACTTTTCTGTTGGAAACCTCGGTAGTGAAAAGTAAAGTAGACTATATTAAAACACTACAATCCTAGTAAGTAATATTCTTAATTTATTTTTTAAAAGATGTAACAATTTCTTGTAACGTAATGACACATTATTTCACGGTGACAGAAACGATCCGAATATCGTCATACGGCTTATCAGTTTTAGCGTTTGTTTTGACATTACTAATATTCTGCACAACCTCCATCCCTTTGACAACTCTTCCAAAAACAGTGTGTTTGTTGTCCAGCCACGGCGTGGGGGTCAACGTTATGAAAAACTGACTCCCATTTGTGTTCGGCCCCGCATTCGCCATGGACACGGTATAGGGCCGGTCGTGGCGCAAACTCGGCCTGATCTCGTCTTCGAACTCCCCACCCCAGATACTCTCACCCCCCGTGCCGTTCCCCGTAGGATCCCCCGTTTGCACCATGAATCCTTTGATGACCCTGTGAAAGATGTGCCCATTGTAATATCCGTTTTTGGCGTGCACGCAAAAGTTCTCCACGGTTTTGGGTGTGTCTTTCATGAAGAGCTTGATGTGGACGTCGCCGAAGACGGTGTGGATGATGGCGTTCTCGTACAGACGCTGGATCGCGGGGTTGTCAGTAGCCGCAAATGTGTCTTCTTTGGACGGCTTTTCGTTGAAGACGTCGCGGTCTTGGTCGCCTTGGAGGTCGTCGGGGTCGCGACGGCTGAACAGGTAGAACCGGGCCTTTTTGTAAGCGGTGCAAATGATGGTGGGGTCGGGCTGGATGGCGTCGAGGGTGGGGTTGTTGGAGGCTTCGATCTCGAGGGTCACGGCGGCTTTGTTTCTTTTGGCCGAGCCTGGAAAAGCAACAAATTGTTAGTTTAAGATCTACAGGGTGCGATGAGGTCTAATAAGACCGAGACGTTTCACTACATCAGATTAACTTTCCTGATTATCTGATCTAGCAGGCTGTTACGTCACGAATCCGTATAGTTATTAGACAAGTATCTTTGCCGAAATGTTGTAACCAGCGACATACGTTCGTAACGCACCAGCCTTTTTATTTACAATAATCATAATAAATTGTTTACACTAATTTCTTTGTTTTATTTCCAGAAATGGCCGATGAAAGTGTCATATTTGAAATTCAGGTCGCGAAAAAAACCCTCCAACAAGTACTCTCCGAAAACCAGCACTTAAAAGACAATTATGACAAAATAACCACCAATGAAACATTAAAAAATGTCAGTAAACTAAAATCCGAAAACGACAATCTTCGTAAAATCATCGAAGAACTAAAAACTGGAAGCACGAGGCAAAACGGCAGAGATCTTGAAAATAATGCCGACGATATGGAACTGAGTAGAACTAGAGCAAGGTTGGAAAAAGTGGAAAACGAAAACGTAAAGTTGATGAAAGAAAATTTAAATTTAGAATTACAACTCAAAAATATGTCGAAAAAGCTGCGACTTGAAGAAGAGCGTAACAAATGCAGCGATTTGGCTCACGTGGAATGCAAAATGTCGAAGCTGAAGCTACAATCGCTCGAAAACGAAAAGAAATATCTCCTGGAGGACTTTGAGAAAGAGCGGAAAATTCTTACCAAGCTCCGCAGACCCCGAGTGGCTGCAATAGAAGACAACTTGCGACACTTGAGGTCCTGGATGGAAAAAGAAATTAAAGAGCGGAGACCGAAAGACACAGAAGAAGTGAAATTCCTGAAAGCTAAAATTCAAATGTTGGAAAACGACAGAGTGGACCTCCTTGAAGGTTTCGAACTGGAAAGGGGTGTGTTCAGAAAAATTCTCAAAGGTGCTAATAAAGAGTATGACTTACCTTGATATAGTGCGATGTTTAGTATCCTCAAGTTCTCGTTCTTTCCTATAATCCTAACACATTTATTTGAATACAAATTCACAAGTTTTATTCCCAAAAGAGTAGAATACATTATAAAGTGGCCACTGTAGTCAAACACAATATTGGCCAAACTCATGGCTTCGGACTTCTCCAGGTCTCTTTCCACCGCCATTCTGCGTCCAAATTCCATATTTGGGAGCTGTTGAGTTGCTTGCTGCAGTTCTGTAAACCTCGGCAGGGTTTCATCTAACACGCGAACCAATTTTCCTGTGGTAAAGTTAAAAACCCTGACCCTCCTATCAGTGCACAGAGTGGCAAAGCGGCTCCCATCCGGCGAAAATGCCAATCCAGTAGGCACAGTTTTGTTCTTTGCAAACTCGAACAAATCGGTGTCCAGTTTTGAGTCAAATTTCACATTTTTAGGAAAAATACAGTCTTGTTTAAGGCTCGTCCAGTACTCTAAAATCCCTGCTTTATCTATAGACACCGCAACATCATATTTATGATTATACTTGATAAGGACCACAGGTTGGGTGTGCATCTTCTCTAAAACTTTCAACGGTTTATTGTCAGACTGTCCGTCATAAATGTATATCTTGGAGGAATCACTATCGGTTACTGCCAGGGCATGCACGGGGTCTCCGGGCCCGTGCACCCACTCCACTTGATTGGGGACATAATCAAACTTCATCATGTTGATCATATCGAAGTTGACAACATCGAAAATCTTCAAGGATTTGTCCAAAGAGGCCGAACAGAACAGAGTCCCTTCGGTGTTGCAAGCAATTTTCGTGATCGGCCCCAAATGGCTCCGAAAATGTTTGACAAACTCAATGCCGCTCTCCACTTTCTTCCAAAATTTTATATGACCGTCGCAGCTCGCCGTTATAATGAAATCCGTGTTCGAGACCACACAATGTGTGATCACATCCCTGTGCATAAAACTTTTTTCATACGATTCGGCACACGGTAAGTTGTCCAAGTAGAGGTTCTCGTGCGATAAGCGGCGACGCTTTTTTCGCTGGAACGCTTCATTTACGGAAGGCCCCACGAAGTCGGGGGGATTTTCAGTGTCTGACATAACCTCAAAATCGGACTAGCAGGAATAGATGTTCAATAACTTAACTCTACGATCACCCGTTTCCTTCTTGTTTAGTTATATAATAAAGAGTTTATAAAATAAAGGACACAATACTGCCAGAGAAACTTTAAGTATTTGATAACATAACCCTAAAATAGGCACGTGAACTACTACGTAAATAAATATTGGTAGTAGGTCTTTAGTATCTGGAAGCAGTAGGTCCAACTACATAATACTTACTGTGATTACTGGACTAAAAAGCTCTGAACTGTAGTTTTAGTTTTCCTGAAGTCTTTTGACTTTTTATTTTGGAGATATTTTTAAATTTTGGACACGACCCAGCCACAGTAGTTCTAAAACACCTAAACAAGACGATCTACTGTCATTTGTCTGACACGTCATTGTAAGGTTATAGGAGTGTTTGTTTATTTTGTTGTTAAATTCCCCGATTTGTTCGTCAGAATGTTCAAGAAGCTTAAAGAGAAAATTACCGAAGAGGTGAAGAGCTCTCCCCAAAGATTCCAGCAATTGACGCAATCAGTCAGTGACAGACTGCAAAATGCGTCAACATCAGATGAAAACTTTTTCTCGATAGGAGAAGACGGTACTGATTCCAGTTTCTTGAATTAACAATAACACTTCAATCACTTTTAGACGCCAACACGTCAAATACAAGTCTCGAAGCAGGGTTTACCAACGTGTCCTTAATGTCACCTCAGGAGAACAACTTCAGGCGCAGTTCTACTTCTTCTCTCGCCAGCGACGTTTCTTTTCTACCCAGGTACGAGTCAATGGCGAACATGTACCACTTACAGTCAGACTTTGAGGTGTCTGCTAGTGAAATTGAAGACAATGCGTCGACTTCGTCGCAGTTGGGGCATTTGAGTAAGGAGCAGATATATACGGCGTTGCAGAAGTCACAGATGCGGTATTCTAAGTACAGGGGGCGTTACAGTGACTTAGCAAAGCATTACAAGGACCTGGAGAGAGAAAATGCAAAGATGAAATCGGTACTGGTTGAGACTCAAGACAAGGCGATTCGGAGGGTCACGGAGCTGAAGGAGCAGTGTGCTTTGGAACAGAAGGCAAAGGCTCACTTGGAGGGTGCACTAAGAGATGAGCTAGACGAAAAGCAATTCAAAATTCAGTCACTGGAGACCAAAATTGGGCTGCTCCAAAATGGTACTTTGGCCGAAGATAAAGACAACATGGAGAAGTTGAATAAGTACCTCACAGATGCGCGGTTAGAAATTGAAAATTTAAACGCAAAGATCCAAGAGTTGAAAGCAAACTCTATTATTTTCCAGACCAAGGAGCAGGAATACAAGTTGAAGATCTCAGAACTAGAGAAGGACATCTCCTTGTTTTCTGAAAGAGAAAAAGAAAGTAATTTGACTTTGGCTCAGAACAAGATGGAGTTGCACAATGAGCTGTTAAGCAAAGACATGGAAATAAGCAGGTTGAAGGACGAGAACGAGACCCTCAAGAACAACCTCGACGTTGTAACAACTGGGGGAGGGAAGCTTGAGAATTTACAGACCCAAAATAAAAAGTTGATAGATAAATTAGAGGCACTAACTCAGAAATGCAACAAGTACGAAAATGACCTCCTCAAAATGGAACAATATCGCATTGAATTGCAAAACACCAACCAGTTGAGTGTTGAGTTGAAAAACAAGCTTAAGGAATCTGAAGATCAGCTACAGGCAGTCAGAGATGACACCAAGATTAGCTTACTCGCCTTAGAGGGGAAAATTAAAGATAAACTTTCTAAAGAGTTTCTAGAGAAGGAAGAGGCAATTAAGAGCGAATTTCAGAATAAACTGGCGGAGATTATGTCAAACCAAAGCAGCATGGAAGAACTGCATCTGGAGTTAATGGAGAAAGAAGAAGAATTAAAAAAGCTGCGAGAGGTGAATGAGGGAATTCTAGAGGAGTTGGCTATCAAAACAGCCAAGTACGACGATCTGGAGCGAAACCATTTGGAGCTGATCAAAGAAGGCGCCAATTTGAGGGGCAAAATCGGCAGTCTGGAAAAAGATATAGCTGGAATGCAGAACAAGCAACAAGCAGCTGATTTAAATACGGCACGGTTACAGACAGAGGTAGCTAATCTAGAAAAAGAGCTCCAGGAATACAAGTCTTTGGAAGAAAACCACAAAGAAAATGAAACACTTCTGGAAGAAAACCGGGGGCTGCTAGAACTTAAAGAGAAAGAAAATTCAGACTTGCGTCAACAAATAGAGGTTATGAAGACCGCAGTTCAGAAGTGGGAAGAAAACCTAGAAGAGAAAACGAAAGACATTCAAGACAAGTTTGAAGAAGGGAGAAGAGAACTGCTCCAAAAGCTTGAAACGAGCGAGGAGACCGTAAAACATCTGGAGGAAAAGAGTATAATATTCACTGAAGGGATGAAAGAATTGGCGGAAAAGAGAGACCAGATTACCACGTTGCAAGAGGAACTACAAAAGTCCGTCCAAGAAAACAGTCAATTAAAGGCAGAACACCTGAAAAGGCAGGATGTAGAAGAAGAAAAGGAGAGATTCCAGAAACAGTTTGATGAATTGCAATTTAGACTTAACCAATGTGAAGAAATAAAATCGGAATTAATCACCAAGGTCCACAGCCTTGAGGAAGAGGCGGTAAAATTGGTTACCGATTTAGAGAGTGAACGCAAAAAGAACGAAGAGATGAACAAGGAAAATGTTAGTTTGCATCAAGAACTGCGGCACCAAGTCAACCAAGCGCAGCTACTCGTTGAAAAGGATAACATAGTCAAAGATTTGGAACAAACGATTAGTAATCTTCACATAGAAGTGTCTACTCTTAAGGAATCATTGAGTAAAAAAGATGAAACAGTTACCACATTAAGGGACAGCTTAGAGTCACTAAAACAGGAGCAAAATCAAACTCTGGAAGAAGTAAGTTCCTTGAAGAGACTCCTGCAAGAAACACAGGATAATTTGATTGCGAAAGAGCGCGATTTAGAGAATTTGAAAACAGTTGATGCAAAAACCAACAGTTTGTTGAAGGACCTTGAGGAGTGCCAAAAAAGAGAGCACGAGTTGTCGGTACAATTAAATGACCACAAGGTGGATCTGAGAGCGAAAGAGCAGCACATAGAGGCTCTCTCAAAGAGGTTTGAAAAGTACCACGAGTTGATCGAACAAAGGAATCAAGGTTTGTCCAAAATCTTCAACAACTTTCCGAGCCAACCCAATCACTGGAATTACAACAACTTGGCAAACGTCGAAGAGAAGTTGCAAAATTTCGAAAAGACCTTCTCTGTAGAAAAGGAAAATTTGGGGAGAATCCTAGACTTTCTGCAGAAGTTTGAAGGAGAATACTCATCAGCGTTTGAGGAACGAGATGAATTGAAAAATGATAAAGAGGAATTGTTGGCCCAAATAGAGGCTCTACAAACGCAAATTAAAGAGGTTAACGTAGCCCAAATCTCCACGAAAGTCTTAGAAGACGAATTGGTACGACTTAAAGAAGAAAATACGAAATTAGAACACGAGCAGCAAAGATTGAGTCAAAACGTTAACGAAATGGAGTCGCGGAACACCCAAGTCGTCTCGGACAGTAATTTCTTGTCCGAGGAAAACACGAGTCTGATCACAGAAATCGAAGCACTCAAACTAAAAAATGAAGAAGTTGAACGTAAATACGGCAGTACTGAGTTATTGGTCAATGACTTAAAACAAAACGTAATTAGATTAGAAAGTGATTTACAAGAGGCCAGTAGCCGTCAACAGCGATTGTTGGAGGCCGAACGTAACTTGTCCGAATTGCAACGCGAAAAACAAATACTCCAAGAAGAAATACGCGATCTTAAGGCTGCTCCTGTTAATTCACAAAATACGAAACAGGAGAACGAAGAAAACTACCTAAAAGAAATAGAACACTTACGAACGAAAGTAGTCCAGTACAAATCTCTGGATTTGACCAACCGCAGCTCGATAGAGTTTTACGAGAACGAGTTGCAAAAGTTGAAGAATCAAAATGAGAAGTTGAACAGGAAACTGGACGAAACTCTAGTCACGCTCAATCATTGTTCAGAGTTGTCAAATTCGACAGAGATTGAATACCTCAAGAACGTGCTCTACAATTACATGATGGGTAAAGAGAGCTTGGTTTTAGCAAGAGTGATAGCAGCAGTGTGTAAATTTGATCCCCACCAGACGGAAACGATTTTAGCCAAAGAACAGCAAAAACAGACTTTGGTGAGTTAGATTGAAATTAAGGGAGTTGATGATAATTTTATTTTTACAGCTGGGTCATCTAGGAATTCTTTAAACGCGAGGCAGTATTTATACTAATAAGGTGCATTCCATTGATTCTCATTACGTACAAACGGTTGCAAACGGTTTAATACTAACATACTAATACACGCGTAATTGTACATATTTTGTTGTCTATGTCTTATATTTATAATTGTTATAATAAATCAACCTTCTTAATAAAGTTGTCTACATTTTATTGTGAGGTTGCCAAATGTTAAAAGAAAAACAAAATAATAACGTCGGTAAAGCTAGCAGGACCAAAGTCGAAAAAACAAAAATTACCCAATGGGAATTTAAGGCTATTTGAAGGCTAATTTAATGCCAAAGACTTAATTTTATTGCTCTCATAGTTTTCGTAGAAATTATGGCTCTGTTGGCTTGATGTTAAGCTAGCAGGACCATGAGTTCAAATTTGGTAAAAATTGAAAAATAACCACATAGGATTTTAAGGCTATTTAAAGGATAATTTAATGCCAAAGAATAAATTTTATTGCTCTTACCGTTTTCATGGAAACGATGGCTCTGCTAGCTTGACGTCAAGCTAGCAGGACCATGACTTTAAAATATGAAAAAAATCAAAAATTTGTCCCATGGGTATTTAAGGCTATTTAAAGGCTAATTTAATGCCAAAGATTTAATTTTATTGCCCTCATGGTTTTGGTAGAAATTATAACTTAATATTAGATAAAAATTAAAAACCAACTACGTGATTTTAAGGCTATTTAAAAGCTAATTTAATGCCAAAAACAATAAAACCGAGGTTTTTCTCGAAATTATGGTCCTTATGGCTTTACGTCAAGCTAGACGGATCATGGCTTTAAAAAATATAAAAAGCAATAATAATTAACCGGGAATTTAAGGTTATTTGTAGCATAATTTAATGCCAAGACTTAATTTTAATTTTTAATGATTTTAAGGCTTAAGTTACATTTTTTATTCCTTAGGAAACCCCGTTATAAACCGAAATAGACATTTTAGGCCTTTTACACACACACTACACTTTTCTACGAGATATTGTTATTACAGTTTAGTAGCAATATTAGCAATATTGTTATTACAGTTTAGTAGCAATATTGCTTTACACCAAATATATATGTACAATGTCCCAAAATTTGCGGTACAATTCCATGGTACCTACCTTGATTATTTCATGCGCAAAATTATAAAAAAAATTCGAGATAAAATTTCTTGTCAGCAGTTTTACCTTGAATATCTACAAATTAATATATTCAATTTTTGTTTTGTTACACGAGTTCCATCTAAAGTATTTGTTAAGACAAGTTTTACCTTTTTTGCTTGACGCATTTTGGAGAAAGATTCGCTTTATTAAACCAAAAGAATTAAATTTGCTGTAGAAAACCCTTTGGTAAAGCTCAAAAGTTTTTAAAAGTAGGCTTTAAAATCATTAAAATTAAACCTCCTAAATTCTCGGTTAATTATTGCTTTTTATAATATTTTAAAGCGATGATCCTGCTAGCTTGACGTGAAGCCCTAAGTGCCATAATTTCGAGAAAAACCTCGATTTTATTATCTTTGGCATTAAATTAGCTTTTAAATAGCCTCAAAATCCTCTGGTTATTTTTTAAATTTTCATCTAATATTAAGTTATATAATATCTACAAAAACTATAAAAACAATAAAATTAAGTGTTTGGCATTAAATTAGCCTTTAAATAGGCTTAAATTCCCATGGGACTATTTTTTGATTTTTTTCATATTTTAAAGTCATCGTCCTGCTAGCTTGACGTCAACCTAGCAGAGCCATAATTTCTACGAAAACTATGAGAGCAATAAAATTAAGTCTTTGGCATTAAATTAGTCTTTAAATAACCTTAAATTCTCATGTGGTTAATTTTTGTTTTTTCGACTTTGATCCTGCTAGCTTTACCGACGTAAATAATGGTACATAGTTATAATTTAGATGTGGCCCATGAAGTAGGCTGTGTCGGCGACGTCGTTTTAGTTTAAAGTGTGCTCTCCTTGGTTTCACGATGAGCTGATCTCGTCGTCTATCTCCATTGTAATCGCAAACTCCTCAGATAAAAACGACTGCCGCTCAAATTGACATAAACGCATTGCCGCGCGAATCACGCGAGAAAGCCAAACTATGGCTTAACTTTTGACGTATGTAGCCCGCCACCTGTCCCATCAGCTTACGCGGCATATGCAATATAAATTTCTCGCGTTTTTCCTCTACACAACGGTAGTAAAATTAAAGCTGTGTGTGGTACGATTGCAAAGATAAGTAGTTAAAAGAAAATGGATCTGTCTATCTTTCTCTATTTTAAATTTTTGAATTTCTAAATCTCCGACAGTCTGTTAATCTTTGGATATGGAATCTATAAATCTCTCAAATCCTGCTAATCTTTGAGTTCCTTACAAACCCGAATCGCAGAATTTCTGGAGCTTTAGATACCTACTTGTATTTCTGGATATCTGAAAATCTACAAATTTATATTGTAGAGTTTACGGGTTCACAGAACTATTTATTTGAACGAACTATGTACAATTATAACGGCACAATTATTTATTTTAACGGTCACACGTATTATGTCGCTCAGTAGCTTATTCAGACTTTGACATTGACTCGACTCGACTGGTTGGGCGGCCGCTGTCGCATCGTATTTAAAGTGGGAAGCGGTTTTCTAGAATTGCGGTCGCGATCCTCCTCGGCCGTCGAGTCTACGATGGAATCATCACGCCGCGATTCTTCCAGAACGTCACAATATTTCTGAACCAAATTTTGAATTTCAATTCCTCACTCAAAAATTCTGATTTAAAGGGAATCTGTAAGTATCAAAAGGAGGAGGAGGAGAAAAAGAAATCAATCTAACTTTGGCACAGAACAAGATGGAGTTGCACAATGAGCTGTTAAGCAAAGACATCGAAATAAGCAGGTTGAAGGACAAGAACGAGACCCTCAAAAACAACCTCGATGTTGTAACAACTAGGGGAGGGAAGCTTGAGAATTTACAGACCCAAAATAAAAAGTTGATAGATAAATTAGGCGCACTAACTCAAAAATGCAACAAGTACGAAAATGACCTCCTCAAAATGGAGCAATACCGCATTGAATTGCAAAACACCAACCAGTTGAGTGTTGAGTTGAAAAGCAAGCTTAAAGAGTCTGAAGATCAGCTACAGGCAGTCAGAGATGACACCAAGATTAGCTTACTCGCCTTAGAGGGGAAAATTAAAGATAAACTTTCTAAAGAGTTTCTAGAGAAAGAAGAGGCAATCAAGAGTGAATTTCAGAATAAACTGGCGGAGATTATGTCAAATTAAAGCAGCATGGAAGAACTGCATCTGGAATTAATGGAGAAAGAAGAAGAATTAAAAAAGCTGCGAGAGGTCAATGAGGGAATTCTAGAGGAGTTGGCTATCAAAACAGCCAAGTACGACGATCTGGAGCGAAACCATTTGGAGCTGATCAAAGAAGGCGCGAATTTGAGGGGCAAAATCGGCAGTCTGGAAAAAGATATAGCTGGAATGCAGAACAAACATCAAGCAGCTGATTTAAATACGGGGCGGTTACAGACAGAGGTAGCTAATCTAGAAAAAGAGCTCCAGGAATACAAGTCTTTGGAAGAACACCACAAAGAAAATGAAACACTTCTGAAAGAAAACCGGAGGCTGCTAGAACTTAAAGAGAAAGAAAATTCAGACTTGCGTCAACAGATAGAGGTTATGAAGACCGCAGTTCAGAAGTGGGAAGAAAACCTAGAAAAGAAAACGAAAGACATTCAAGACAAGTTTGAAGAAGGGAGAAGAGAACTGCTCCAAAAGCTTGAAACGAGCGAGGAGACCGTAAAACATCTGGAGGAAAAGAGTATAATATTCACTGAAGGGATGAAAGAACTGGCGGCAAAGAGAGACCAGATTACCACGTTGCAGGAAGAACTGCAAAAGTCCGTCCAAGAAAACAGTCAATTAAAGGCAGAACACCTGAAAAGGCAGGATGTAGAAGAAGAAAAGGAGAGATTCCAGAAACAGTTTGATGAATGGCAATTTAGACTTAACCAAAATGAAGAAATAAAATCGGAATTAATCAGCAAGGTCCATAGCCTTGAGGAAGAGGCGGTAAAATTGGTTACCGATTTAGAGAGTGAACGCAAAAAGAACGAAGAGATGAACAAGGAAAATGTTAGTTTGCATCAAGAACTGCGGCACCAAGTCAACCAAACACAGGTACTCGTTGAAAAGGATAACATAGTCAAAGATTTGGAACAAACGATTAGTAATCTTCACATAGAAGTGTCTACTCTTAAGGAATCATTGAGTAAAAAAGATGAAACAGTAAGAAGTAAGTTCCTTGAGGAGGCTCCTACAAGAAACACAGGATAATTTGCTTGCGAAAGAGCGCCATTTAGAGAATTTAAAAACTGTTGATGCAAAAACCAACAGTTTGTTGAAGGACCTTGAGGAGTGCCAAAAAAGAGAGCAAGAGTTGTCGGTACAATTAAATGACCACAAGGTGGATCTAACAGCGAAAGAGCAGCACATAGAGGCTCTCTCAAAGAGGTTTGAAAAGTACCACGAGTTGATCGAACAAAGGAATCAAGGTTTGTCCAAAATCTTCAACAACTTTCCGAGCCAACCCAATCACTGGAATTACAACAACTTGGCAAACGTCGAAGAGAAGTTGCAAAATTTCGAAAAAACCTTCTCGGTAGAGAAGGAAAATTTGGGGAGAATTCTAGACTTTCTGCAGAAGTTCGAAGGGGAATACTCATCCGCGTTCGTGGAACGAGATGAATTGAAAAATGAAAAGGAGGAATTGTTGGCCCGAATAGAGGCTCTACAAACGCAAATTAAAGAGGTTAACGTCGCCCAAACCTGCACGAAAGTCTTAGAAGACGAATTGGTACGACTTAAAGAAGAAAATACGAAATTAGAACACGAGCAGCAAAGATTGAGTCAAAACGTTAACGAATTGGAGTCGCGGAACACCCAAGTCGTCTCAGACAGTAATTTCTTGTCCGAGGAAAACACGAGTCTGATCACAGAAATCGAAGCACTCAAACTAAAAAATGAAGAAGTTGAACGTAAATACGGCAGTACTGAGTTATTGGTCAAGGACTTAAAACAAAACGTAATTAGACTAGAAAGTGATTTACGAGAGGCCAGTAGCCGTGAACAGCGATTGTTGGAGGCCGAACGTAACTTGTCCGAATTGCAACGCGAAAAACAAATACTCCAAGAAGAAATACGCGATCTTAAGGCTGCTCCTGTTAATTCACAAAATACGAAACAGGAGAACGAAGAAAACTACTTAAAAGAAATAGAACACTTACGAACGAAAGTAGTCCAGTACAAATCCCTGGATTTGACCAACCGCAGCTCGATAGAGTTTTACGAGAACGAGTTGCAAAAGTTGAAGAATCAAAACGAGAAGTTGAACAGGAAACTGGACGAAACTCTAGTCACGCTCAATCATTGTTCAGAGCTGTCAAATTCGACAGAGATTGAATACCTCAAGAACGTGCTCTACAATTACATGATGGGTAAAGAGAGCTTGGTTTTGGCAAGAGTGATAGCAGCAGTGTGTAAATTTGATCCCCATCAGACGGAAACGATTTTAGCCAAAGAGCAGCAAAAACAGACTTTGGTGAGTTAGATTGAAGTTAATCGAGTTGATAGTAATTTTATTTTTCCAGCTGGGTCATCTAGGAATTCTTTAAACGCGAGGCAGTATTTATACTAATAAGGTGCATTCCATTGATTCTCATTACGTACAAACGGTTGCAAACGGTTTAATACTAACATACTAATACACGCGTAATTGTACATATTTTGTTGTCTATGTCTTATATTTATAATTGTTATAATAAATCAACATTCTTAATAAAGTTGTCTATATTTTATTGTGAGGTTGCCAGATATTAAAAGAAAAACAAAATAATAGTATAAGGCCAAAGGTCAATTGAGGTCAAAGTGGGCCAGAAGCGGCACCACTTAACTACTGTTATAATTGAGACGTGGCTCATGAAGTAGGCTATGTCGGGGACGTCGTCCCAGTTTAAAGTGTGGTGCCCCTGGTTTCACGACGAGCTGATCTCATCGTCTATTTTCATTGTAATTGCAGACTCCTCAGATAAAGACCACTTGCGCTCGAATTGACAAACGCATTGAAGCGCAAATCACAAGAGAAAGCCAAACTGTGGCTCAACTTTTGACGTGTGTAGCCCGAGACCTGCCCTATCGGCTTACGCGACATATGCGATATAAATTTCTCGCGTTTCTCTCTACACAACTTTAATAAAATTATAGCTGTGTGTGGTACGATTGCAAAGATAAGTAGGTAAAAGCACATGGATTTGTCTATCTTTCTCTATTTTAAATCTTTGAATTCCTGAATATCCGACAGTCTGTTAAAATATTTGTATTTGGGATTTATAAATCTCTCAAATCCTGGTAATTTTTGAATTCCCAGATTCCTAGATCTCTGAATCTTTAGAAACCCAAATCGGAGAATTTCTGGCGCTTTAGATACCTACTTGTATTTCTGGATATCTGAAAATCTACAAATTTATATTTCTAAAATTCCAATTTTTGGGATTTCAATTCCTCCCTCTCAAAAACCCTGAATCTTTGAAGTTGTAAATCCCTGTTTTTCTGATTTAACTTCGGAACTATGCAAGTCCCAAAATTACAAAATTCATGAGTTCTTGAATCTCCTTCTTTTCTGAAGGAGAAAAAGAAATCAATCTAACTTTGGCTCAGAACAAGATGGAGTTGCACAATGAGCTGTTAAGCAAAGACATCGAAATAAGCAGGTTGAAGGACGAGAACGAGACCCTCAAGAACAACCTCGACGTTGTAACAACTGGGGGAGGGAAGCTTGAGAATTTACAGACCCAAAATAAAAAGTTGATAGATAAATTAGAGGCACTAACTCAGAAATGCAACAAGTACGAAAATGACCTCCTCAAAATGGAGCAATACCGCATTGAATTGCAAAACACCAACCAGTTGAGTGTTGAGTTGAAAAACAAGCTTAAAGAGTCTGAAGATCAGCTACAGGCAGTCAGAGATGACACCAAGATTAGCTTACTCGCCTTAGAGAGGAAAATTAAAGATAAACTTTCTAAGGAGTTTCTAGAGAAGGAAGAGGCAATCAAAAGCGAATTTCAGAATAAACTGGCGGAGATTATGTCAAACCAAAGCAGCATGGAAGAACTGCATCTGGAGTTAATGGAGAAAGAAGAAGAATTAAAAAAGCTGCGAGAGGTGAATGAGGGAATTCTAGAGGAGTTGGCTATCAAAACAGCCAAGTACGACGACCTGGAGCGAAACCATTTAGAGCTGATCAAAGAAGGCGCGAATTTGAGGGGCAAAATCGGCAGTCTGGAAAAAGATATAGCTGGAATGCAGAACAAACAACGAGCAGCTGATTTAAATACGGGGCGGTTACAGACAGAGGTAGCTACTCTAGAAAAACAGCTCCAGGAATACAAGTCTTTGGAAGAACACCACAAAGAAAATGAAACACTTCTGAAAGAAAACCGGAGGCTGCTAGAACTTAAAGAGAAAGAAAATTTAGACTTGCGTCAACAAATAGAGGTTATGAAGACCGCAGTTCAGAAGTGGGAAGAAAACCTAGAAGAGAAAACGAAACACATTCAAGACAAGTTTGAAGAAGGGAGAAGAGAACTGCTCCAAAAGCTGGAAAGGAGCGAGACGACCGTAAAACTTATGGAGGAATATCTTAATAAAATACCAAAAAAATGTTATTAAAAAATTAATTGTTTATTGACACTGCAATTTCCAAACAAATTCCAAAATTTTTTGAATTGTTATATATAATAAGCCTACAAATTTGTCTTGAATCATATTTGTCGTAACTGCATTTGTTTATAAGATATGAGCATTGCGTAAGAAGTATAAAACAATTTTTTTTCACTACTAGCTTCAGAAAACATCAATATATATCATGTTTGAAGCTTCAGAAATTGATTTTCTGTACCTTACCTAATATGTAATTGATTTTTCTCTCCTACTAGTAGATAATAAAAACAATATTGGCAATGTTGGCATGGTTACTGCCGTACTTGATGTTTTGACCTGACATTTGCTGTCATTATTAATGATAGGTGACAACTCAACAATGTAGAAATTTGCCAGCTGGACCACACTAGCAACATCGCAACAAAAATAGAAATGACAGGTATTGATTAAATTTCATATGCTACTTGCTTTTTATGGATATCTTTCTTGGACCCTTTCGCATTATCATGATTATAATTTGAAGAAATGTTAAACAAATGTGCTAGTAGTGAAAAAAATTGTATATAAACCACGGTTGCGAAGCCTTTTCTTAGCCTTGCACTATTATTTACCTCGATGCTTCGCATCTCGGTAAATAAAATAGCTCGGCTAAGAAAAATGGCTTCTCAACCTTGGTGTATAATTACTATTTTTATAAACAAGTCCATATAAATAATGAACTATGGTAGGTACAAATTTATTTAAAAGATTAACTAATGCTTTATAAAACTGACTTGAATGTCGAGGACAGTCTCGTTAATATTTTAAAAGTTACAGCAGTTTGTTACTTGAAAAATCAAGTGGCCATTGTAACTTTATAGTGACACGTAATTTTATAAAATGTCATAAAGAATGCAAAAAAAATTACACACTTTGTTATATATGCTTGTTTTATGGACTTTTTAGAAGTTTCAGAAAAAAACATATTACAAATTTTGGAATTTGTTTATAACAAATTGCTTAAATTAAAAATTTATTTTATGTGACGTACTCTCTTCAGCGACGTTACGGCTGCGCGGAGCCCTATTTTCAGCGTTAAATTAATTATTAATGGAGTTATAGAACTCCGGGAGTTGGGAGTTTTTGATCGGAAATTTCCTTCTTTTTGAATCTTTTTTTCCATTTTCGCTATCCCTGTTACTATAGTTTAGTAATTATAAATTATTAATAAATTGATTTTTGAATTGAAAGCGTCAACTTTCAACAAAATGAAAAACTCGTGGTGCGAATAAAATCAGATTTGACAAGAGAATGATAGGAGCTTGCTGTGGTAAAAAAAATGTGAAATTTAGGAGATCTCCGCTGTTAAGAAGGTCCTAAAAATGGAGTTAGGTAGGATCGTTTATTCTCATATTTAGCGTTTTGCTCAAAACACATTAGGGAAGCCAGTATTCTCAGATCTTTGTTTTCACACAAAAAATTAATAAATTGTAGTAATAACGGGTAACTATTTTTAATCTTGAAAGAAATACTTGTAAATAGGTTTGCACCATATTGGTAATAATTGACACTTCTCTGTTTGAATTTGATGTGTCAATGTAAAATTAATCAAATATTTTTCAACTACAAAAAAATTACAACAATTTTGGGGTATTGTTACAACAATTTTAACAATCAGCCATGCCATGAAAAATCTCTGACGCCTTTGATTGTAGGATCGTTTACTTTTTGAATCTCTCTTCATTGACCGAATCTCTCTTCATTGACTGAATCTCTAAATTTCTTGATCCCCGAATTTCTGTCGCTTTTTGATTTTTATGGATTATTGATTTCCTGGATGTCTGAATGTCTTTTGGCCTTTTGAATCTTTGGTTTTATAACTTGTAAATCTTTAATTTTTGATTTCGCGGATCTCTAACTTTCTTGACTGATACCTCTACTTTTGAGTATGCCTGAATCCCCAATCGTTAATATTGTAAATCCCAAAATTCCTTGATTCTCGAATCTCTGACTAATTCTCTCGGTTTTAGGTTCTCGAGTTTTTAGTTTGCAATTTTTTCAGGTTTTCATGTGTTTTGGTCTTCAATTTCTCAAATTTTGAAAATTGTTAGACCAAACTTCCGGAAAAGCTCTCAAATTATAAAAAAATGAGAAAGTGAAGTTGGATATCTTCAGAATCTCGAGAATGTAGAAAAAAGTGAAATAAAGTCCATAAAACTCAAAATAAACCCAAAAATTAGAAACTGAAAAACCCAACATGGCAACAAAAAATTTTCAAATTTCGGTACAAAAGATGAAGAACCAAAAAACTACGGAGTGACAAGAAGGAAACTTTTTCGGCTATTAAATATATAATTTTGTAATTAAATACGGACCTGCTTTTCCCAAATAAGAAGTGTTAAAGTGAAAGCAGATATTACGGAGGAAGTCGTGATCCATCATATTGTGATTAGATAACAGAAATATACGTACACTATTGATAGAAGTACTTGGAAAAAACATTTAAAACTAATATACATATCACCCATTTTATATTAGACTGTACTTTTTTTTAGAATATGGGCGATTTGAATGCCTTCAAATAAGCGATTCTGTATCACATAAATAATTCATACTGCATTATGTTGTTAGAAAACTGATGCAGAATTTCGACTTTGTTAAATGAACAGTTTTGACTTTCAAAGCCCACCGGATGACTCATTTATGAAGACTGAATAGGAAGTTCAAAATAGGGTGAATTATGACCTTGAAGAAATTATCAACTAGTTTGGAATTATATTGTACAAACAAGATAATTGTGATATCTAAAAACACAAATACGGAAATTTATTTGTGAGTTTGTGTATGTTGGAATTAGTTACTGTATTAAAGACTATGCTCCAAAATCTTTGCACGAAAAATCTAGTCTTAAGAAGAAAACAAATTAGCCATTGTCAGCCAAGTTATTGCGCAAAAATCCGATCGTCTTCAAACTCACTTTATCTCATGGATTTTGGGAGTGGTTATTATGGATATGTATTTTCTTTTAGTCATATGTATTTAGTTTGCTCTCAATTTTGGAACAGTCTGTATAAAGCAACTCACCTCAACACAAACCTTTCTCTTCTCTAATACAGATATCACGGTGTAGCAAGCAATAAAGCAACATTTGTAATAAATCGATTGACTTTATTGGCGAAACAATATAAGTAAAAATATAGTTGTGGTATCAACTTATGGAAATAAATAGTTTTCTGATGGATAAATCTAAAAACTTATGTACAAAATGGCCCAATGCCTTGCACTTAATACAAAATCCGATTGCTATTATCGCACCACACAGTTCATAGTTAAAACCTCTTGAGGAACTCTTCAGACACTATCCGAGCCCTGGCATTCACAGCCAGCTTCATCTCCGAAACTTCTTTGTCAATTTCCTCCATAAAATGTATGACAAAGTCGACAAGTTTATGTTTGTACATCTGCTCCGTGTGGAAATTCGTAATAAGAAAGCTGATATCGTATCCTTCGATGGGTTTCCTCCTTAAAACTACGAAATTCTCCGCACGCATCATCATAAACCTCATGAACTTCTTGCACAGAATTTTCTCGATTTCGTCCGCTTGTTTCACGGCGATACTGACGCGCACCGAGTTCACCGAAGTCTCAATGAACACCTTTTCCTTTTCGTTACGGGAGATCACTACGGGGGTCATCAGGAGTTCTTTGCTGGATCTAACCTCAACTTCCGGCTTGTTGTGTCGCTCCACGACTTGGGAAGAAAAGTTTTCTAAACACATTGCGGCCGTTAAGGTGTGACGGACTGCCGTTAAATAAGGCCTAAGCGTCGCCGACATTTTCACTTTACTGTTGAATTTTAACCGGAAATATTTATAGCACCACACCTCAGAGAGAAACCTCCCGATTTCCGATGATAAATACGGAACTGTCAACTGTCAAGCTGATGTCAAAGGATGCATAATGCAAAATTTGGGAATATTTTTAGCGAATTGACCGGGGGCTTTGAATGTTTACGACTCATGAGTGCAACAAGGTTTTTCACTTCTAAATTGAACAAGCGCGTACTTTTAACATGAAAAAGTTACTAAACAGCGGTTACAATTACAACACGTTATAAGAAATTTTGTTGTCCGAGTACTTACTCCAGCTTACTCCTCTTGGTGGGGCATAACCTCACATTTTTGACAATTTCAAGTCGCGGTAATTATTCCTGCAAATCCGGTAAATTGTGAATTATAAAATTTAATAACGTTTACTACACTAACCTTCTGATTTGGTATGCTCGATCTATACCAAACCGGTATGTTTTGAAAAAAGTTCTATTCACTTTGACATCTGTTGGGACTTGTTATGTCATCCAATTTTCATTAACAATACTAAATATAACATGTCCTGTGCGCTAAAATTGTACAGTTTGGCCAGACCCGGTAAGTTCTTATTAACTATTAGAATCAATATGATTATAGCATTATCACCGATACATCTTGAAAACATAACCTCAATGTTGTTTCATAACAGTGGCGGGCTGCTCCAACGCGACTGTCTTAAGGGCATGTGTTCAAAACCGCTTCAAGAGCTCCTCTTCAAAGGGAGACTACATTAACATTACTAAAGATGATTCTGGGATGAGCTTGTCAGAAATCACAGGTAAGCTGATGTGTAGACACCAATTTTCTCCACTGTGAATTTACTTCAGATAGGGCTGCCCAGACTGTGTTTTTAACGGAACTATTCCGGGGCTTTGCTGTTACCTTGGCTCATATATTCAAGGAGCCCGCCACAATAAATTACCCGTTCGAGAAGGGTCCTCTGAGTCCTAGATTCAGAGGTGAACATGCGTTGAGACGTTATCCGTCTGGAGAGGAGCGATGTATAGCGTGCAAGCTTTGCGAAGCCATCTGCCCTGCACAGGTAATTTTTCCTTGTCTTCTGCTGAGCTGATGCTTCTAAATAAATATTGGGTGTTTTTCATTCATCAAGTTGCCTGTGTGATGGAGAAATTCGACATTCAAAGCCTACTTGTTGTGAACTATCAAGTGTGACAATATGTTTACTAACGATTTTGTCAATTTGAACAGTTGGCAACACTAGTGAATTATGTGTCTCAGAATTTTGCACAATTTAGATAACTGTCAAAATTGTTCTTTATGAATAACAATGCAATGACATTTGGACAAGTCTGATTCACACTGCTGAAAACTCAATTTTGGAAGTGTATAGAAACATGCTGTCTGACCTAAATACCAATACTTTTAATTTAATTGTCCAATTTTAGGCAATAACAATTGAAGCAGAAGAACGTGCTGACGGCTCTAGAAGAACCACCCGTTACGACATAGATATGACGAAATGCATCTACTGCGGATTTTGCCAAGAAGCTTGTCCCGTGGACGCCATCGTCGAAGGTCCGAATTTCGAGTTCTCCACTGAAACGCACGAGGAGCTACTCTACAATAAAGAAAAGCTGTTGAATAATGGCGACAAATGGGAGTCTGAAATTGCCGCAAATATTCACGCTGACCATTTGTACCGCTAAAGTGGGAAATGTTCTAGTTAAATATATAGTTGTATTAAAATAAAATAATTTTATTCACCAGATCAGTATAAATAGCTAAAGCTATACAGCACAGTAGTTATATGCTGTACAATTTTCAAGTTTCAGCTACATGTTGACTTGTAGCTATTTGAAATATGTACAGCACGGGCTGATTATTAATATTAAACCTAATTAAATACGAAAGTACATTCCTCTTATTATATTACACGTCCCGAATATGGCAGTTTTACTTCACTGTTCTTGATCTTCCCTGATTATAACTATTCACAAGTGTCACTCTTAATTTTGTCGCCCTCTGATTGGTCTTGCTAATGTTGTTTCTATCCAATCAACGTCGGGAGCGATGTAACCGCCTATTTGACCGGGCTGTTTGCATCCGGTGTCCCATGCGTAGATACCAGAGAGTGTGTACCTGTCACCATCCGAACAGGCTAGGGCGCTTCCGTAGTCAACCTGTAAGAAATGAATATTAAAGAATTTCGGAGAAAGTAAGAATTTTAAAATTTCAGTTGGCAATACATTCAAATAAGTGTATTTTCCGTGTAGTTGGCGGAATGTCAATTATAATTTCAAGGTTATGTCAAATTATATTGTTGCCAACTCAAATTTTGTTCTAAATCAGTCTGTGAAAATTGTAAAAAGATCCAAACCTTGCACTGGTCAACATCGGAGTATCCACACAAGGTGTTGGGACTGTAGTAGCTGGCTGCGTGCTGGAATGTGCTGGTCAAAGTGTTTTTACATTGCTGGGTATCCATAATCTTCACGTCTACTGCATGCATAATGGCACCTTTGGCGTGAACTGTAATTTAATACATTTTAACGCATCATTTACCGTTTTATCATGCAAGCTAAAATTTGAACAAATAAAGTCCCAACCGGTAATCCTAACAGCGAAAAAGTTTATTGTGGGTATTTATACAAGAGGATGGGTCTTATTGAATATTGTTCTTTAACAAGCGAAACTTTAACCTTATTAACTAGTCCCTTGACAGTTTGACGCGGAAAAGTCTAATTCACACCGGTGAATAATGTAATTTTTCTGTACTGGCTAAAATAAACGGCAAACTTACGCTGCAAGATCCTCTTGCCCCAACCCGTGGCTATACAGTTCTGAGCGGGTATTTGGTTAGGCTGAGGCAGGCAGAGGGTTCCCACGTTTTTCGCTGGCCTCAGTTTTTCCTCGAGAATTAACAGAGCCAGATCATTGATCAAGGAACCTTTTTGGTACTGCGGATGTTGTACCACTGCCGCTACTTTAACGATCTGGAAAGGTAAGGGTTCTTCGTCGATTCCAAGTTTCCATTCTCCACCTTTGATGAGAATGTCGCTGGTTTCAAGCCTGCAAAATGCCACGCATAATAATGTTTCTGTTTTCTGGAGAAAGTATTGTGTGTACCACTCACCCTTCGACACAGTGGGCCGCAGTCAGAACGGCATCTCTTCTGATAATCACACCTCCACACAGCAAACTTCTGTTCGAGTCTCTAAGAATCATCGCCTGCCAGGGTATTTCTGCGAAATTAACATCTAAAGGTCCGGGACCTGGTGGATTCGTTCTCAGATGGCGTTCTCCACAAGTTGATTGATCTGGGATGTTATTTGTGTTCCTGTTAACTGAAAGGTCTTGTCTTGGACCTCCTGTCTGTGATCGCACGTTTCGTTGCAAATCGGGTTGGTATTGTCCCAAATTAGGGTCCTCTTTGTATTGTCCATCATCCACTCCATCTACCAGATTCGCAGACGGCCATGGATCCTTGTAGTTGGGATCCCGACAGCACTTCCCGATTATGCCAGATTCTATATCTTGACAAACTGTGGTTGGTACTCGGCTCAGTTCCTGTTCTTTTGTTAAAACCACCGGAACCGGTGAAATTACACCTTCTGCTGTGCAATAGATCTCTTGAACACATTTCAGTGCTGCTGCACAACCCGTTGGAGGGGCAGTGTTAAGTTCACCTTGGAATTTTGGGACGGGGGTCGAAGACACTTTTATAATGGAATCATTGGCGGAGTCGCCGGTCTGATCTGGGTTTTCAGGCCTGTTATCTGGCCTCTTTTTCGTAGGTGGAGGAATGTATTGATTGTTGATGTCGCTGTTGCTGCGGTCTAAGTTCGGACGTGGCGATGTCGAAGGATACCCGAACGTAGGGGTGGGTTTCGGATATTCGTAACCTCCGGCTGGATTCGGCCCTGGGGTTGGTTGTGGCGGTTGGACGGGTCGTGGGGTTGGACGATATGGTGGACTAGTTGGTACTGGTTCTTGTGGGAAGAACGGGTTTGGTCTGGGTGAACTGGGACTGGGATATGGATACCCATTTGTTGCGGTGGGCTGAGGAGAACTTGGGCTTGGGAATCGTGGAGCAGGTGGAGTTGGTCTGAAAGGAGGAGAGGTAGGTCTGGGAGAGCTTGGTCCAGGAGTGGGGTAGGAATAATCTGGTCTGAAAGGCGGAGAAGAGGGTTTAGCAGGACTTGGGTAAGGATAACGTTCTGTTGATGGTCCTAAAGGTGGGGAGGTAGGCCTGGGAGAGCTCGGCCCTGGTGTGGGGAATGAGTAACCATTTTTTGGTTGGGACGGTTGGCTCGGTCGGTAAGTGGATGGGCGTTGTGTAGGTTGGGTGGTAAACGGATTGGGTCTAGGACTCGACGGCTGTGGCACAAACGGAGTCGAAGTTCTTGGTGGTAAATACTCCCGTCCGTTGGAAGGTCTTTGAGGTGTCACACTTGGTTGATACGGTTGTTGAGGAGTAACGCTGGGTTGGTATGGCCTCTGAGGTGTCACACTTGGTTGTTGAGGAGTAACGCTGGGTTGGTACGGTCTCTGGGTTGTCCCACTTGGCTGATACGGCTGTTGAGGAGTAACGCTGGGTTGGTACGGCCTCTGAGGTGTCACACTTGGTTGATACGGTTGTTGAGGAGTAACGCTGGGTTGGTATGGTCTCTGAGGCGTGACACTTGGTTGATACGGTTGTTGAGGAGTAACGCTGGGTTGGTATGGCTTCTGAGGTGTCACACTTGGTTGTTGAGGAGTAACGCTGGGTTGGTACGGCCTCTGGGTTGTCCCACTTGGCTGATACGGTTGTTGAGGCGTAACGCTGGGTTGGTATGGTCTCTGAGGCGTGACACTTGGTTGATACGGTTGTTGAGGCGTAACGCTGGGTTGGTATGGTCTCTGAGGCGTGACACTTGGTTGATACGGTTGTTGAGGCGTAACGCTGGGTTGGTATGGTCTCTGAGGCGTGACACTTGGTTGATAGGGTTGTTGAGGCGTAACGCTGGGTTGGTACGGTCTCTGAGTTGTTACACTTGGTTGTTGAGGAGTAACGCTGGGTTGGTACGGCCTCTGAGGTGTCACACTTGGTTGATACGGTTGTTGAGGCGTAACGCTGGGTTGGTATGGTTTCTGAGGTGTCACACCTGGTTGATACGGTTGTTGAGGTCTCTGTGTTGTCTGTTGGGGTTGATAAGGTGATGGTGAAGACGGAGATGGTTGGTATGGTTGCTGAGGGGTAACGCTAGGCTGGAAGGGCCTTTGAGGAGTTATACTGGGTTGATAGGGTTGTTGTGGCGTAACGCTGGGCTGATAAGGTCTCTGTGTTGTCTGTTGGGGTTGATAAGGTGATGGTGAAGATGGGAACGGTTGATAAGGTTTTTGTGGCGTAATGCTCGGCTGATACGGCCTTTGAGTTGTTACGCTTGGTTGATATGGTTGCTGTGGGGTGACACTTGGTTGATATGGTTGTTGGGGAGTTACACTTGGCTGATACGGCTTCTGCGGAGTCACGCTAGGCTGATATGGCCGTTGAGTGGTAGAACTAGGCTGATATGGCCTTTGGGGTGTCACGCTCGGTTGGTACGGTTGTTGGGGAGTCACACTCGGTTGATAGGGTTTCTGTGGAGTCACACTAGGTTGGTACGGCCTTTGTGTGGTACCGCTAGGTTGATACGGTTGTTGAGGAGTCACACTGGGTTGATACGGTTGCTGCGGTGTGAATGTCTGTCGGGGTGGTACATACGGACTGCTGGTGGAAGGTCTAGGAGGTAGGTATTCTCTACTCGTGGATGGAGCAGGCCTCGTCGTAACAGAAGGACTTGAAGGAAAACCTTGAGGTCTCTGTGTCGTTGACGGGACATATTTAGAAGTGGAAGGGCTGCTAGGAACATAGTTTGGCTCAACGCCAGGTCGTTGAGTGGGACCACTGGGAGCAACCGGCGGTAAATAAGCAGGGCCTTGGAACGTAGACGCGAACCTCACGTCGCTATCAAACTGAGTGTTACTGTAATCGATGGTGCTGGGAAACACCGAATTGGGGGAGACAGAAGTGTCCCTGATTGACTTCGAAGTAACACTGGATGAATGGTGACCGTGCTGTCCGGAGAAAACAATGTCCGGTTGCACATCCAAGGGTTGCACGTGAATCAAACCCGGACTGAAACCGGCGCCTCCGGCAAATTTAATGGTCGATCCGGGAACGGAGCTTTTACCGGCAGTGACTTCGTTAAGATTGTTCATTTGGCAACAGACTTCCGTATCTTCGTGACAATAACGAATCTGGAAGAAACATATTTTGTAAGGAAGAAATTTCAATCACGAATTCGGTCAAAGGTTGCATGATTTATCGGTACAATTTCCGCACTTTCCCCGGTAGACAAAGTCAAGGACATTTTTGGGTCAAGCCGCATTTCGCTTTTGTTCGGTAGTGGGTGGTTAGGCGCTACAATAAAGAAGAGTGAAATCTGGTGTAAGATGACTTATGTAATTGAAAAGTGATGGATTGCAACAGCCACCACATTAGATCGCGGGAATTTTGTTTCGTGGGCAGTAAAATTTTATTTTTAAGACGAGCAGGTCCGTCTTCGGATTAGATAATGCCATTACAACAGTGATTAGGCCATCTCAGCGTGTTGCCACTAACATAACTGCCAATTGACCTCCGAGATCAAGAGGTGACACATTCGCGCCGTAATTTTGAAACATTAAACCGACTGCAATTAATTCGACAATAGATTTTTCTGATAATTGCGTCATTACCAAACAAATTAGGCGCCTCGCGGTGATTTCGATAGAGAACGTATGGAGAGACTTCGACGGGATTGTAAGAGACGAACCTTTGACCTCGCATTTATCGCAATCGGTAGCGGGTTCGAAAAATGAGTTTTTTAAATGTCATGTTATTTACTGGTTCTATGAAGAGTAAGGGTGTCAAATACCTCCATGCTGAATGCCAGAGTTCGTTAATAATGTTATTTGTCAAAATAATTAGGTAATCATTATTTAAAGCAACGTTGAGGATAATTAGTCAACTATTGGTAGAGTACAGCGTCCGGAATGCTTTTTTTACAAGATGATGGTGCATTCACAAGTAATTACGTAAACACAAAGTTAGCATTTATAATTGAAATACCAAGTAGCGATTTCTATGTACTAATTTATTTCATTACCACGTTGAAAAGAATTTGTAATTACCCAATACCCCCTGAATTCCAGTCAAAATATTGGTGCGATTATTGGAATCGACTTTTACGTCCATATGACATTTAAACCCAAATGAGAATGATTTCGTCATGGCCATATAAAAATTCAAGGATGATTCTTGGTGTTTCATCTCTGAATAATTTTAAAGTAATTATATTTTTGGTGCAATGCGACCAGTTTTGGATATTTATTATTTTTATGAAAATTAAACAATTCTTTTCTAAATGTCAGCTCTGACTCATTGTGAAGTCTTTGATGCACGTAAAACTATCTTTGGAAGTAGTGAGATTGATGTAGGCGTTTTATTGCGAAAGACCAATCTTGGTAGCCGAATTAATGTGGGAATCCGTTGCGTAGGTCAATATTTGTTTCCATAAAATATATTTTTTTTTTAGAGGGCACCGGTATTTCTTATGTAATGAATAAAGTATTGGTTTACTTTAACTCTCAAAATGTGTTGAAATAATATTGAAATCTCCATCTAAATGTCACTCAAGATTTAAAACCTGAATTACCTGAAAACGTCGGTTCGGCTTAGAGCAGATTATTTTTCCACCACAGAACACAGCTTAGGCCGAGTTGTAAACATTCTGTTAACTCATTGCAACACTTTATGTTTATAAAGTAACATTCTTGACCATAAAATGTCTGAGGAGAAAATGAAAGTATGTAGTCAAGATAGAATTTACTGAAGGCAGGAAGAATTGAAAAATTATTATTTAATAATTGTAAAAATAGAATTCATTTTTGAATGAGGTGAAATATCGAATTACTATATGATCACAATCTGCAAAATTTTTCGTCAAGGGTAACCTAACCTCAAAAATATGACATATGTTTGAGTTCCACAATGAGTCAATGAAATTAATATTTTTGAAGGTTGCCAGTATTTAAGGTTATGTTTTGACAATTAACACCTTTTCTCCTGCATGCTTGCATTTGCGCTTCTCTGGGCACAACATAATTGCAAAAATAAAAAATGTTTACCGATTTCTCAACTTTACATATGTAACAACCTTGTCCGCACCTTGGATTAGCACATGAAATTAAATATCATCAAATTATTTACTTACATCACTTCTGACTTGTAGCAGTCCTTCGCCATTGGTGTTGACAACTCCATTGAGGCATGAACTCTTTTCCACGCAGACATAACCGGCCCCCTGGCACGCCACGGTTATGTTCAAAGCGCCCGACGAAGGTTTCTTCTGTTCCAGAGGGTGAGTGGTGGCAAATCCCGGTTTTTTGGTCTGTTCCAGAGGGTGGGTGGTGGCAAATCCCGGTTTCTTGAAGGGCTGCGCCGGTTGGACTCCCAGGAAGCCGTTTTCGTCTTTGACTACCGGCACGCCGTTACCGGTGGTCACGACAGCACCGCTTAAAAACGGATTCTTGCTGATGTCGATTTTGGCATTTCCGTCGTTGTAGTTGGCGTTGCCTCCGGAAGGGTGGAAATTGCCGTTGAGGAAGGGATTGTTCTTCACGTTTATTTTAACGTTTTCTTGCGGTTGGAACGGTTGGGGAGAAGGGGCGTCTGGATTGATAGGTGCCAGACAGTTGCCCTTGGCGTTGCACTTCTTGTAGTAGTCGTAGGCGGCCTTGAAGGGCGAACTGGAGTTCATCCACCAGTACTGGCCGTTGGGAGGGTTGGAGGCGAGATGGTTGACATCTTGTGGGGAAATGGAGTTGGGTGCCGAGCCTTCGAGGACGTGCTTAACGTCCGCAAAAGTGGAAGTTGTTATGACTAGTATCCCCACTAGCACTAGTGGAGACATTTTCTGTTGGCTGAAAAAAAAAAGAACTTTGTGAAACTGCAGTAGTTACGTCAACGTGAGTTCAGTTTACGCTGCGGGGACGTAAGATCGGTTAAGCGCCCGTTAAAAGTGAAATTATAGTAGTTATGATTTATTAACTGGTTTGCGGTTCAATGGTTCACTTTACTTTTGTATGACATAATACCGGTAAATGATCATGAATTATGTATAATATGTTGATCGCACATGTAAAGATCAAGCCAGTGCTGATTAATCATCGGTAATTTTAGATTGGCGTTGGGGGGATCACTCTATATTTAGAATTAGAAATATTTTTGTGGAAGGTCCAGATCACTGCCCGGAGAAAGTGACGTCAAAATCATGCTGAAAAAAATAAGACCGAAACCACTAATATCACATTAATTTATCACTTTCTTAGTGTAGGTAGGTCTAAATATCTATAACACCATTTATTACTCCACGGAATTTATCACGAACCGCCGGACAATTTCACCACATCAATCTTTCATCGCGTGATGCATGGTATAATTACACGACAAGCACGTTAGTATTTTATCTTGATAAATAAATTTTCCTCGGATCTATTATTTATTATTGCAAAAGGTCAATAAAAATACGAGTTGCTAAAGAAAATCTAGACAGATGAATACAATGGATTTAAATAGAATAAATATCATTCATCACGTTAACTCAATGTCGCCAAAATTTCATTACCGCACTTGTTAACCAACGATGGATGACATTTAAAACACCTCGCCTTACATTCTTGGACCAATTTTTCTAGGATGCTGAAATCTGATATTATGTGTCTATTGTTTGAAAACAAAGTCAGACAATGGAACATTATCTCGATATTAATAACACTTTAACGGTTTGTGATGCACCTCAATTATGCAATATTTGTTATTTATCATTTACATACCTACATGCTAATTTGTGGATAAAAACGAACCCGCATTCACTCTTTTAGACAGTCGTTAATTCAGCGGTTTCTAAATTAACGCCCATTAGGATTTTTCCGCTTGCAAAATTCAAAACGATGCCGATGCGGTCCGGTGTTGTGCCATAGCGATAAGAGCAAGTTCTAATGCAATATGACGATCTGACCTTCGAAGGATGTCCTACTCTCGTTTGCAAAGGACATTGTAATATATGGAGCGTCCGTTCTTTGAAAATTAAATAAATTGTTAAGAATATCCGGTTCAAAGTGTCAAGGACGAAGTTGCTATTCTCACGGCGATATTTATTACAATAAGCTGTAGTTTTCCAAAAAACATCTTCCATAGTTTATTAATGGGGTAGTGTATACTGATATTTATCAAAGATCGGTATGAGAATAAATACTAAGCATTGACCTGATTTGCGAATTATTTCTTTGTAAATTTGTGTTTAATTTGACAGCTGTCACACCTAACCTCAAAATTTGATGTTAATTATTATAAAATGGCAGAGAAGCTGAAAATTCAATAAATTGGAAGATTGAAGAGAATCTGAAAGACCTGAATCAGTGTAGGCTTTGAACGTCAAATTTATCAGATCTAGCAACAAATCAAAAGGTGCGCACTTGGACTTCCCTGACATCAAATAATTCACTTTTACTTTTTCTTAGGGCTTCATAGTTTTTATTTTCAAATACAAGTGGCTAGCGACAAACCTTTATTAAATTTTCAACATGTTCATTACTTAGTAACCACAGAATTATTGAGAATTACCTTCGAATTACCTTGAGAATTTCGTAAACTATTGCTCTGTGGAATAATAAACAGTTTGGGTATTGGTTCGATCCCTTTTATCTGATCTTTAAGAATTAGTGCGAACCTTTTGACACACCCTGCATAAAGTTCGTGATTTAGGGGTAACATGATATATAAGGAACCCGTATATATTACTTTCCTAAAACACAATAATTACAACATTAATTTCACTACACACGGTGTACGGAAATCAATATTTTGGGCGTTATTGCTTAAAAAGTCTAAAAGTAATTTTCCTCTAAAAGAATTTGGAAAACCCTACAAATTTCGGGTTTTCTGTGCAGGTTACCAAGTTTTCAATCTTTAGGTTCTCTCTCTGTGAGTCTTATAACTTGTTCATCGAAGGTGATATTATTAATTTAGATATCGTAACTGTCAACTGTCTGATATAATTCAAATTCAGATTGATTGTGATTTAAATCAGGTAGGTAGATTAAGATTGTAAATGACAAATGGATTAATTTAATGGGTGTTGGGTGCATAGATGGTGTACCAATTTGATCCTGGTAAGTGATATAGTTTTCAAAAAAGTTTCACTTCTGTCGTGCCACGCACAATTAATTTTTTTTTAGGTATGAATATTACCAGGTTCCTAAATTTTCAAGTTTTTGGTGTTTTGTTTTTCAGATTAATATTTATATGTATAATATTAATTTATCTACAAATGATTAATAAATAATAGATAAAACGTCGTATTTCACTCGCATATAATGGTGCCTATTGTACGCTCGAATGGTTTCCATTCGCGTGTATAAAAACGACCATTATATGCTCATTAAATAATCTACTATTTTATTTTATATATTTATTGAATATATTTTCACGTTTTCAGGTTGCCAGGTTTTGAGATTCAGACTTGTTTTTGTTTTCGGGATCTCTGATTCTCTTTTTATAAAGTTGTCTGACTTTCGAGTTTTTGGGTGTTGGGTTTTCAGGTTCTCAAATCCAAAACCCCAAAAACTAAGTGTTCAATGTTAAAGTTTTTATTCTTAAGATTTTTAATTTCTCAATATCAATCTTGTTCTACAAATTTCCAATGTTCCATTTTGTTTTAGATTTTCTTAACTTAACTTTTTCTTTCTCATACCTTTCATGTATTATTTTTCGTCTTTATCTTATTGTTCTCTTACACGGTCTTTTTTCGTTCCTCATTTTTATTATTCATACTTTCCACTTTTCTGATCTTTTTCTATCTTTACTTTCTATTTGTCCGTTCAGTATTTTTTATCTTTTGTTCAGTTCCTTTAAAATCTTCCTATTTTAATATCACAATTTTCTTCCTTTAAGTATTTACTTCGATGATTTATTAGTTTTTTATTATTACGTAAGTTTATAAAACATGTATTATTTATTTTATTATCAACGTTATTAATGCAACAAGTGTAATATATTTATAAATAATAAAAATCACCTTAGGAGGGCGAAAGCCGAGTTGGACAGCACGTTCCATATATCACTTTTTACGCGTGTTGCATAAACATTTATTCTACGAGCATTACTGAACACACACGACATTAAAGGTATAAAAAGACAATAAATATAAAAGGGGCAAAAGAAACCAAAGTGACTAAAGAGACCAAAAAGATCAAAAAGACCAAAGAGGTCCAACAAACAAAGAGACTAAAGTGGTTAAAGGGAGGAAAGGGACAAAACAGATCGAAGACACCAAAACGATTAAAAAAAAACCAGACGAATTAAAATGGCCAAAAAGACTAAAGTAAAACAAAAAATTATACAAATGAGATAAAAAGGATAACAGATAAGATGAAATAGGATATCCAAAAGATAAAAAAGAAACTAAAACGGCAAAGGAATCAAACATCTCAAAAAGACCAAAGAGGCAAAACAAACCAAAGAGACAACAGAAACCAAAGATACGAAAGGGGGAAAAGAGGCAAAGTGACAACACATTATTCGTCTTTCATTGCTAAACTTTTTTTTCTCATACCTTTTACGTATTATTTAGATGGTCTTTTCTCATTCTTCAATTTTGGTTATTCATATTTTATTTTGCATTTTTCTGACATATTTCTATTTTTACTTTCTTTTTATCCATTTATAATTTTATTTTTATGATTTATTAGTTTTTTTATTATGTGCAACTTTATAGAGCATGTTTTATTATCATTGCTATTTATGCAACAAGTGTTATACGTGACTGTTTATTGCACTCAGCGGGAAAATAACACTACGACTTGGAGAATACAATACCACTTTTTACATGTGTTGCATACAACATTTATTCTACGAGCGTTACAGAACACACACGACATTAAAGGTATAAAAAGACAATAAATATAAAAGGGGCAAAAGAAACCAAAGTGACTAAAGAGACCAAAAAGATCAAAGAGACCAAAGAGGTCCAACAAACAAAGAGACTAAAGGGGTTAAAGAGAGGAACGGGACAAAAGAGATAGAAAACACCAAAACGATAAAAAAAAACTGGACCAATTAAAATGGCCAAAAAGACTATAAAGTAAAACAAAAAATGATACAAATGGGATAAAAAGGATAACAGATAAGATGAAATAAGATATCTAAAAAATAAAAAAGAAACTAAAAAGACAAAAGAACCAAAAATATCAAAAAGACCAAAGGGGCAAAACAAACAAAGGGGACAACGGAGACCAAAGATACGAAAGAGGAAAAAGAGGCAAAGTGAGAACATATTATTTGTCTTTCATTGCAAAACTTTTTTTCTCATACCTTTTACGTATTGTTTTTCGTCTTATTTAGATGGTCTTTCTTCATTCTTCAATTTTTGTTATTCATATTTTATTTTGCACTTTTCTGACCTCTTTCTATTTTTACTTTTCTTTTATCCATTCAGTATTTTATTTTTATGATTTATTGTTTTTTTTATTATGTGCAACTTTATAGGGTATGTTTTATTATGATTGTTATTTATGCAACAAGTGTAATACGTGACTGTTTATGGCACTCAGCGAGAAAATTACACTACGAGTTGGACAATACAATACAACTTTTTACGTGTGTTGCATACAACATTTATTCTACGAGCGTTACAAAACACACACGAGATTAAAGGTATAAAAAGATAGTAAATATAAAAGGGTCAAAAAAACCAAAGTGACTAAAGAGACCAAAAAGATCAAAAAGACCAAAGAGGTCCAACAAACAAAGAGACTAAAGTGGTTAAAGGGAGGAAAGGGACAAAACAGATCGAAGACACCAAAACGATTAAAAAAAAAACTGGACGAATTAAAATGGCCAAAAAGACTATAAAGTAAAACAAAAAATTATACAAATGAGATAAAAAGGATAACAGATAAGATGAAATAGGATATCCAAAAGATAAAAAAGAAACTAAAACGGCAAAGGAATCAAACATCTCAAAAAGACCAAAGAGGCAAAACAAACCAAAGAGACAACAGAAACCAAAGATACGAAAGGGGGAAAAGAGGCAAAGTGACAATACATAATTCGTCTTTCATTGCTAAACTTTTTTTCTCATACCTTTTACGTATTATTTTTCGTCTTTTATTTAGATTCCTCATTCTTCAATTTTGGTTATTCATATTTTATTTTGCACTTTTCTGACCTCTTTCTATTTTTACTTTCCTTTTATCCATTTAGTATTTTATTTTTATGATTTACTAGTTTTTTTATTATGTGCAACTTTATAGGTCATGTTTTATTATCATTGTTATTTATGCAACAAGTTTAATAAATGTGACTGTTTATTGCACTCAGCGAGAAAATTGCACTACGAGTTGGACAATACAATACCACTTTTTTCGTGTGTTGCATACAACATTTATTCTAAGAGCGTTACAGAACACACACGAGATTAAAGGTATAAAAAGATAATAAACATAAAAGGGGCAAAAGAAACTAAAGTGACTAAAGAGACTAAAAAGTTCAAAAAGACCAAAGAGGTCCAACAAACAAAGAGACTAAAGTGGTTAAAGGGAGGAAAGGGACAAAACAGATCGAAGACACCAAAACGATTAAAAAATTGGACGAATTAAAATGGCCAAAAAGACTATAAAGTAAAACAAAAAATGATACAAATGAGGTAAAAAGGATAACAGATAAGATGAAATAAGATATCCAAAAGATAAAAAAGACACTAAAAAGGCAAAAGGACCAAAAATATCAAAAGACCAAAGAGGTAAAACAAACAAAAGAGACAACAGAGAGCAAATATACGAAAGAGGGAAAAGAGGCAAAGTGACAACACATTATTCGTCTTTCATTGCAAAATTTTTTTTCTCATACTTTTTACGTATTATTATTTAGATGGTCTTTCCTCATTCTTCAATTTTGGTTATTCATATTTTGTTTTGCACTTTTCTGACCTCTTTCTATTTTTACTTTCCTTTGATCCTGTTTGTATTTTATTTTTATGCTCTATAAGTTTCTTTTATTATGTGCAACTTTATAGGGCATGTTTTATTATCATTGTTATTTATGCTATAAGTGTAATACGTGACTGTTTATTGCACTCAGCGGGAAAATTACACTACGAGTTGGAGAATACAATACCAGTTTTTACGTGTGTTGCATACAACATTTATTCTACGAGCGTTACAGAACACACACGAGATTAAAGGTATAAAAAGATAATAAATATAAAAGGGGCAAAAGACACCAAAGTGACTAAAGAGACCAAAAAGATCAAAGAGACCAAAAAGGTCCAACAAACAAAGAGACTAAAGTGGTTATAGGGAGGAAAGGGACAAAACAGATCGAAGACACCAAAACGATTAAAAAAAACTGGACGAATTAAAATGGTCAACAAGACTATAAAGTAAAACAAAAAATGATACAAATGAGGTAAAAAGGATAACAGATAAGATGAAATAAGATATCCAAAAGATAAAAAAGACACTAAAAAGGCAAAAACCAAAAATATCAAAAGACCAAAGAGGTAAAACAAACAAAAGAGACAACAGAGAGCAAATATACGAAAGAGGGAAAAGAGGCAAAGTGACAATACATTATTCGTCTTTCATTGCTAAATTTTTTTTCTAATACTTTTTACGTATTATTATTTAGATGGTCTTTCCTCATTCTTCAATTTTGGTTATTCATATTTTGTTTTGCACTTTTCTGACCTCTTTCTATTTTTACTTTCCTTTGATCCTGTTTGTATTTTATTTTTATGCTCTATAAGTTTCTTTTATTATGTGCAACTTTATAGGAAATGTTTTATTGTCATTGCTATTTATGCAACAAGTGTTATACGTGACTGTTTATTGCACTAAGCGGGAAAATAACACTACTACTTGGAGAATACAATACCACTTTTTACATGTGTTGCATACAACATTTATTCTACGAGCGTTACAGAACACACACGACATTAAAGGTATAAAAAGACAATAAATATAAAAGGGGCAAAAGAAACTAAAGTGACTAAAGAGACCAAAAAGATCAAAAAGCCCAAAGAGGTCCAACAAACAAAGAGACTAAAGGGGTTAAAGGGAGGAAAGGGACAAAAGAGATAGAAGACACCAAAACGATTAAAAAAAAACCGGACGAATTAAAATGGCCAAAAAGACTATAAGGTAAAACAAACAATTATACAAATGGGATAAAAAGGATAACAGATAAGATGAAATAAGATATCCAAAAAATAAAAAAGAAACTAAAAAGGCAAAAGAACCAAAAATATCAAAAAGACCAAAGGGGCAAAACAAACAAAGGGGACAACAGAGACCAAAGATACGAAAGAGGAAAAAGAGGCAAAGTGACAACACATTATTCGTGTTTCATTGCTAAACTTTTTTTTCTCATACCTTTTACGTATTATTTAGATGGTCTTTCCTCATTCTTCAATTCTGGTTCTTTATATTTTATTTTGCACTTTTCTGACCTCTTTCTATTTTTACTTTCCTTTTATCCATTTAGTATTTTATTTTTATGATTTATTAGTTTTTTATTATGTGCAACTTTATAGGGCATGTTTTATTATCATTGTTATTTATGCAACACGTGTAATAAATGTGACTGTTTATTGCACTCGGCGAGAAAATTACACTACGAGTTGAGCAATACAATACCACTTTTTACGCGTGGTGCATACAACATTTATTCTACGAGCGTTACAGAACACACACGAGATTAAAGATATAAAAATACAATAAATATAAAAGGGGTAAAAGAAACTAAAGTGACTAAAGAGACCAAAAAGATCAAAAAGACCAAAGAGGTCCAACAAACAAAGAGACTAAAGTGGTTAAAGGGAGGAAAGAGACAAAAGAGATAGAAGACACCAAAACGATTAAAAAATTGGACGAATTAAAATGGCCAAAAAGACTATAAAGTAAAACAAAAAATGATACAAATGAGGTAAAAAGGATAACAGATAAGATGAAATAAGATATCCAAAAGATAAAAAAGACACTAAAAAGGCAAAGGAACCAAAAATATCAAAAAGACCAAAGAGGCAAAACGAACAAAAGAGACAACAGAGACCAAAGATACGAAAGAGGGAAAAGAGGCAAAGTGACAACACATTATTCGTCTTTCATTGCCAAACTTTTTTTTCTCATACCTTTTACGTATTATTTTTCGTCTTATTTAGATGGTCTTTCCGCATTCTTCAATTTTGGTTATTCATATTTTATTTTGCACTTTTCTGACCTCTTTCTATTTTTACTTTCTTTTTATCCATTCAGTATTTTATTTTTACGATTTATTAGTTCTTTTTATTATGTGCAACTTTATAAGGTTAAGTTTATTTTATTATCATTGTTATTTATGCAACAAGTGTAATACGTGACTGTTTATTGCACTCAGCGAGAAAATTACACTCCGAGTTGGAGAATACAATACCAGTTTTTACGTGTGTTGCATAGAACATTTATTCTACGAGTGTTACAGAATACACACGAGATTAAACGTATAAAAAGATAATAAATATAAAAGGGGCAAAAGAAACCAAAGTGACTAAAGAGGCCAAAAAGATCAAAAAGACCAAAGAAGTCCAACAAACAAAGAGACTAAAGTGGTTAAAGGGAGGAAAGGGACAAATAGATAGAAGGCACCAAAAAGATGTAAAAAAATGGGATAAAAAGGATAACAGATAAGATGAAATAAGATATCCAAAAGATAAAAAGAAACTAAAAAGGCAAAAGAACCAAAAATATCAAAAAGACCAAAGAGGCAAAACAAACAAAAGAGACAACAGGGACCAAAGATACGAAAGAGGGAAAAGAGGCAAAGTGACAACACATTATTTACGAGTTGGACAATACAATGCCACTTTTTACACGTGGTGCATACAACATTTGTGACAAATTAAAAGCTGAAAACCTAAGGAGTGGGCAACCTGGAAACCTTAACTCTCAAGAGTTGGAGAACCTGAAAATCTGAGAAAAGAGCCTTTTCATGATGAAAAAACCTGGAAACAAAAAATTTAATATTCTAAAACTCTTGTTTAAATGTTTTGCTCCAAAAAAATAGTTTTGACAAAATTATCTTGATCTACAGGGTGTCTATAAATGATTTATAGGTACATCCAATAGAGTTTGACTAATGTAGATTTTGTTATCCACAGGCAACATGATGAATCATGTATGACTAGATTTGACATTTGACCTCCAATTTTGTAAATATGCATAAATATGTTGTGTGGCGTTTTTTCTAAATACAAATCTTATTTTATATCGACAAATAAAACACGTTTAGAGTAACCAAACTTTTCCAAACGGTAATACCAAGTGAAGCAACACTTGTTTGCCATTATGACTTCACAGGTATGGTACGAAAAAAAATTGTAACCTTTACCATTTTCACCAAGATTTACCTTGATTGGATAACTATTTTAGAAAACATATTCAAGGATAATGTAAATGATAGGACCTACAATATGAGGTGGAAATTCAGTTCCAGTAAAGACTACATTAAGTGCAAGCTTATACAGAAAATGAATAACAATATATTGAAAAATGTTGTTATTCTAAATGGATGCCCTATATAAATATTTAAATATATTATATATTTTTTATAATAATCCGGAATTAAAAGCAAATTTCATTACAGGCAAGTGTCCAAAAATAAGCTCATTTGTATTTTTTTTTAGAAATTTCGTCAAAAATCATTACCTCGTATAATGAAAACAAAAGTACAGAAGGTTACAGAAATGATTTGCATAAAATCAATCCTGGAGACTCCAACGGTAAATAAAGCGACGAACCCACTTTCAATTCGGTTCTTTGACCATAGTCCTCGGTACTTACATAATTTCACAGCACACTGAACAAACAATAACAATTAACACTGGACACACGGCTTGGAGTGACAACACTGATCCGAGGCGGCTTAGGCTCATCACCTTTATACCTTGCGCATCTTGCGATCTTCGCCAACTTCTCGGAGGATATCCCACCATTTGGTACCGGAGAATCGCGGGTCGGGGGTCTGTCGCATTCCGTGCCTACCGAAATTCCGATTCACTTTTTGGGTCATTTTGCGCTACCCAAGGTTAGGCATCTCCTGATTGTCATTTGATGATAATGCGCGAAAAAGTAAAAGTGTGATCGATCGTGTTATTCAACCGTTCTATTTTGGTTCGTACTTTCAGTTTTTTGGGTACCACGCATATCTTGAGGTGATATAATGACGTCACGGTTGCAATTTCTCGAATGGGTTCAAGGATTAGGATTAATAAACCATTTCTCCGATGACTAAAGGCGTAGAAATGGGAGAGGAGGTGTAACCTTCGCGAAGGTCCGGGTTTGATTTTTCGTAAGAATTGATGTTTTCTCGGAATCTGCTGAAATAATCGTGTTTTGGACTTAATCAACAAGGATGCGTCCGAGTCAGACGTCGACCGTCGACCAGTTGGGATTTTCCGATATTTCACCTATTGCTGTAAATAAATGTTTGTCTTTTTCATTGTCTAGATGTGAACGGTAGCTTTTAAATTTGAAGTAGTAATGATTACATTGTTTGAGTCATTCATAAGAAGCCTTTTATTTACGGTAACGGCTCCAGAAGAAAGTGAAAGCGGTAAGGAAGTTTCAATAATTAAACCATAACGCCCTTTCCACATTTGTTAAATGTTAAAAGGCAATGGAGAGAAAATCGAAATACAGTGTGATAACATAAATTGTAAAACTTTATTTGACAACTTAAATATCAATTTATTTGAATCATTTTATAACTCAGCAAAGTTGTTTTTAAAAGACATAGCTTAATAGCATTTATTATTATGAGGCAGAAAATAATAATACTTGTTTCACAAGTACGAATGTGATTATTCTAAGAAAAAAAATAGAATATGCACCAATTACAGCAAAAAATACTGCGACATGTTTCTGTAGACACTTCCAGACAGTGTACACCCGTGTGAATCAGACTTGTCAGTCATTGTTTTGTGATAGTTGCGGTCGTTGTTTTACTGTCTTGTAGTCACAGCGGGGTCAAAATTCTGCAATACTTCTGGCATGAAGAATGGTAAATATTTTCAAAATTTCAAATTATTACATCATAATTTCAGTGATCTTTAGCTTTTCGAGTACATGAGTATGACACGTTAGGTCACGCTACGTCACTTTACTACGGATTTTTATTTTTTTTTTCAATCTCTTTTCTTTGTGGTGTAATTTAATTGTCAATAATGTCGGAACTTTTTTTGAACGTGGAAATAACAGGCATGGTGCTTGCCGCTGCCCGTCTTTATCAGGAGCGCTACTCCACACCCTACAACTTGTTTTAAGATTAAGTTTCTACAACTAGCCAGTTTCTCTCGCGAGGTTTGGTGATACACTGTTATAAAGCTGTGAGAACTAAGTGAATCTTTGAATCTATGAAACCTTAAAAATTATGAAATTTGAAGAGCTGTTAAACTGAATAAATGTGTAAACTTTAGGAAGTATGGGATATTATAAAAAATCAGAAACTATGGCATCAGAAAACCTAAGAAGAATAAGAAACGATTAAACATTATAAAACCTATAAGGAACTAAACCGACAAACCCTGAGAAACTATCTTATTAAATTATAATACCTGGGAGATTATGGAACCTTAGGAACTCTTGACAAATTTTAAACCTGAGAAATGGACAAACGTGAGGATCCATGAAATGAGAGGATTTATTAAATCTGGGAACCTAATAAACCTGAGATACTATGAAATCTGAGAAGTGGGTAAACCTGAGGCTTCCTGATTTCTAAGAAATTATGAAGTCTGGGCGTTCATAGAGTCTGTTAAACAGGAAAATATTAGAGCCAATTTAACCTTGGCAAATTTAAAGTCGGGAGGTATGAAACCTGAGGAAATATTAAACGTTGGAAACCACTAAACCTGAAAATTTTTGAAAGCTGGATCAATTAAATCTGAGTAGCTACGCGACTTGGGAAAACATAAAACCTGAAGGATTATAAAGCTGTGAGAGCTGAGTGAACCTGAGAATCCATTAAAGCCTAAAATTTATGAAATTCGAAGAGCAATTAAAATGTAAAGTTTAGGTAGTATGAGAAATTATAAAAAATTAGAAACTATGGCATCAGAAAACCTAAGAAGAATAAGAAATGATAACATTATAAAACCTGAGGAACTAAAACGAGGAACAATTAAATCTGAGAAACCACCTTGCGAAATTATAAAACCTGGGAGATTACGAAACCTTAGGAACTCTTGTCAAATTTTAAACCTGAGAAATGGGCAATCGTGAGAGGATTTATTAAATCTGGGAAGCTAATAAACCTGAGATACTATTAAATCTGAGAAGTGGGTAAACCTGGGGCTTCCTGATTTCTAAGAAATTATGAAGTCTGGGCATTCATAGAGTCTACTAAACGGGAAAATACTAGGGCCAATTTAACCTTTGCAAATTTAAAGTCGGGAGGTATAAAACCTGGGGAAATATGAGATCTGAGAAAATATTAAACGTTGGAAACCACAAAACCTGAAAATTTTTGAAAGCTGGACCGATTAAATCTGAGTAGCTACGCGACTTGAGAAAACATAAAACCTGAAGGATTATAAAGCTGTGAGAGCTGAGTGAACCTGAGAATCCATTAAAGCCTAAAATTTATGAAATTCGAAGAGCAATCGAAATGTAAACTTTAGGAAGTGCGAGAAATTATAAAAAATTAGAAACTATGGCATCAGAAAACCTAAGAAGAATAAGAAATGATAACATTATAAAACCTGAGGAACTAAAACGAGGAACAATTAAATCTGAGAAACTACCTTGGGGAAATATTTAACCCGGGAGATTACGAAACCTTAGGAACTCTTGACAAATTTTAAACCTGACAAATGGGCAATCGTGAGAGGATTTATTAAATCTGGGAAGCTAATAAACCTGAGATACTATGAAATCTGAGAAGTGGGTAAACCTGGGGCTTCCTGATTTCTAAGAAATTATGAAGTCTGGACATTCATAGTCTACTAAACGGGAAAATACTAGGGCCAATTTAACCTTTGCAAATTTAAAGTCGGGAGGTATGAAACCTGAGGAAATATGAGATCTGAGAAAATATTAAACGTCGGAAACCACAAAACCTGAAAATTTTTGAAAGTTGGACCAACTAAATCTGAGTAGCTACGCGACTTGAGAAAACATAAAACCTGAAGGATTATAAAGCTGTGAGAGCTGAGTGAACCTGAGAATCAATTAAAGCCTAAAATTTATGAAATTCGAAGAGCAATCGAAATGCAAACTGTAGGAAATGTGAGAAATTATAAAAAATTAGAAACTATGGCATCAGAAAACCTAAGAAGAATAAGAAATGATAACATTATAAAACCTGAGGAACTAAAACGAGGAACAATTAAATCTGAGAAACTACCTTGGGAAATTATTAAACCTGGGAGATTATGAAACCTTAGGAACTCTTGGACAAATTTTAAACCTGAGAAATGGGCAATCGTGAGAGGATTTATTAAATCTGGGAAGCTAATAAACCTGAGATACTATGAAATCTGAGAAGTGGGTAAACCTGGGGCTTCCTGATTTTTAAGAAATTATGAAGTCTGGGCATTCATAGAGTCTACTAAACGGGAAAATATTAGGACCAATTTAACCTTTGCAAATTTAAAGTCGGGAGGTATGAAACCTGAGGAAATATGAGATCTGAGAAAGTATTAAACGTTGGAAACCACTAAACCTGAAAATTTTTGAAAGTTGGACCAATTAAATCTGAGTAGCTACGCGACTTGAGAAAACATAAAACCTGAAGGATTATAAAGCTGTGAGAGCTGAGTGAACCTGAGAATCCATTAAAGTCTAAAATTTATGAAATTCGAAGAGCAATCGAAATGTAAACTTTAGGAATTGTGAGAAATTATAAAAAATTAGAAACTTTGGCATCAGAAACCCTAAGAAGAATAAGAAATGATAACATTATAAAACCTGAGGAACTAAAACGAGGAACAATTAAATCTGAGAAACTACCTTGGGAAATTATTAAACCTGGGAGATTACGAAACCTTAGGAACTCTTGACAAATTTTAAACCTGAGAAATGGGCAATCGTGAGAGGATTTATTAAATCTGGGAAGCTAATAAACCTGAGATACTATGAAATCTGAGAAGTGGGTAAACCTGGGGCTTCCTGATTTCTAAGAAATTATGAAGTCTGGGCGTTCATAGTCTACTAAACGGGAAAATACTAGGGCCAATTTAACCTTTGCAAATTTAAAGTCGGGAGGTATGAAACCTGAGGAAATATGAGATCTGAGAAAATATTAAACGTTGGAAACCACAAAACCTGAAGGATTATAAAGCTGTGAGAGCTGAGTGAACCTGAGAATCCATTAAAGCCTAAAATTTATGAAATTCGAAGAGCAATCGAAATGTAAACTTTAGGAATTGTGAGAAATTATAAAAAATTTGAAACTTTGGCATCAGAAAACCTAAGAAGAATAAGAAATGATAACATTATAAAACCTGAGGAACTAAAACGAGGAACAATTAAATCTGAGAAACTACCTTGGGAAATTATTAAACTTGGGAGATTATGAAACCTTAGGAACTCTTGACAAATTTTAAACCTGAGAAATGGGCAATCGTGAGAGGATTTATTAAATCTGGGAAGCTAATAAACCTGAGATACTATGAAATCTGAGAAGTGGGTAAACCTGGGGCTTCCTGATTTCTAAGAAATTATGAAGTCTGGGCATTCATAGAGTCTACTAAACGGGAAAATATTAGGACCAATTTAACCTTTGCAAATTTAAAGTCGGGAGGTATGAAACCTGAGGAAATATGAGATCTGAGAAAGTATTAAACGTTGGAAACCACTAAACCTGAAAATTTTTGAAAGTTGGACCAATTAAATCTGAGTAGCTACGCGACTTGAGAAAACATAAAACCTGAAGGATTATAAAGCTGTGAGAGCTGAGTGAACCTGAGAATCCATTAAAGTCTAAAATTTATGAAATTCGAAGAGCAATCGAAATGTAAACTTTAGGAATTGTGAGAAATTATAAAAAATTAGAAACTTTGGCATCAGAAACCCTAAGAAGAATAAGAAATGATAACATTATAAAACCTGAGGAACTAAAACGAGGAACAATTAAATCTGAGAAACTACCTTGGGAAATTATTAAACCTGGGAGATTACGAAACCTTAGGAACTCTTGACAAATTTTAAACCTGAGAAATGGGCAATCGTGAGAGGATTTATTAAATCTGGGAAGCTAATAAACCTGAGATACTATGAAATCTGAGAAGTGGGTAAACCTGGGGCTTCCTGATTTCTAAGAAATTATGAAGTCTGGGCATTCATAGTCTACTAAACGGGAAAATACTAGGGCCAATTTAACCTTTGCAAATTTAAAGTCGGGAGGTATGAAACCTGAGGAAATATGAGATCTGAGCAAATATTAAACGTCGGAAACCACAAAACCTGAAAATTTTTGAAAGTTGGACCAACTAAATCTGAGTAGCTACGCGACTTGAGAAAACATAAAACCTGAAGGATTATAAAGCTGTGAGAGCTGAGTGAACCTGAGAATCAATTAAAGCCTAAAATTTATGAAATTCGAAGAGCAATCGAAATGCAAACTGTAGGAAATGTGAGAAATTATAAAAAATTAGAAACTATGGCATCAGAAAACCTAAGAAGAATAAGAAATGATAACATTATAAAACCTGAGGAACTAAAACGAGGAACAATTAAATCTGAGAAACTACCTTGGGAAATTATTAAACCTGGGAGATTACGAAACCTTAGGAACTCTTGGACAAATTTTAAACCTGAGAAATGGGCAATCGTGAGAGGATTTATTAAATCTGGGAAGCTAATAAACCTGAGATACTATGAAATCTGAGAAGTGGGTAAACCTCGGGCTTCCTGATTTCTAAGAAATTATGAAGTCTGGGCATTCATAGAGTCTACTAAACGGGAAAATATTAGGGCCAATTTAAAATTTGCAAATTTAAAGTCGGGAGGTATGAAACCTGAGGAAATATGAGATCTGAGAAAGTATTAAACGATGGAAACCACTAAACCTGAATATTTTTGAAAGCTGGACCAATTAAATCTGAGTAGCTAAGCGACTTGAGAAAACATAAAACCTGAAGGATTATGAAGCTGTGAGAGCTGAGTGAACCTGAGAATCCATTATAGCATAAAATTTATGAAATTTGAAGAGCAATTAAAATGTAAACTTTAGGAAGTATGAGAAATTATAAAAAAATAGAAACTATGGCATCAGAAAACCTAAGAAGAATAAGAAATGATAACATTATAAAACCTGAGGAACTAAAACGAGGAACAATTAAATCTGAGAAACTACTTTGGGAAATCATTAAACCTGAGAGATTATGATACCTTAGGAACTCTTGACAAATTTTAAACCTGAGAAATGGGCAATCGTGAGAGGATTTATTTAATCTGGGAAGCTAATAAACCTGAGATACTATGAAATCTGAGAAGTGGGTAAACCTGGGGCGTCCTGATTTCTAAGAAATTATGAAGTCTGGGCATTCATAGAGTCTGTTAAACGGGAAAATATTAGGGCCAATTTAACCTTTGCAAATTTAAAGTCGGGAGGTATGAAACCTGAGGAAATATGAGTTCTGAGAAAATATTAAACGTTGGAAACCTCAAAACCTGAAAATTTTTGAAAGTTGGACCAATTAAATCTGAGTAGCTACGCGACTTGAGAAAACATAAAACCTGAAGGATTATAAAGCTGTGAAAGCTGAGTGAACCTGAGAATCAATTAAAGCCTAAAAGTTATAAAATTCGAAGAGCAATCGAAATGTAAACTTTAGGAAGTGTGAGAAATTATAAAAAATTAGAAACTATGGCATCAGAAAACCTAAGAAGAATAAGAAATGATAACATTATAAAACCTGAGGAACTAAAACGAGGAACAATTAAATCTGAGAAACTACCTTGGGAAATTATTAAACCTGGGAGATTATGAAACCTTAGGAACTCTTGGACAAATTTTAAACCTGAGAAATGGGCAATCGTGAGAGGATTTATTAAATCTGGGAAGCTAATAAACCTGAGATACTATGAAATCTGAGAAGTGGGTAAACCTGGGGCTTCCTGATTTCTAAGAAATTATGAAGTCTGGGCATTCATAGAGTCTACTAAACGGGAAAATATTAGGGCCAATTTAACCTTTGCAAATTTAAAGTCGGGAGGTATGAAACCTGAGGAAATATGAGATCTGAGAAAGTATTAAACGTTGGAAACCACTAAACCTGAAAATTTTTGAAAGTTGGACCAATTAAATCTGAGTAGCTACGCGACTTGAGAAAACATAAAACCTGAAGGATTATAAAGCTGTGAGAGCTGAGTGAACCTGAGAATCCATTAAAGCCTAAAATTTATGAAATTCGAAGAGCAATCGAAATGTAAACTTTAGGAATTGTGAGAAATTATAAAAAAATTGAAACTTTGGCATCAGAAAACCTAAGAAGAATAAGAAATGATAACATTATAAAACCTGAGGAACTAAAAAGAGGAACAATTAAATCTGAGAAACTACCTTGGGAAATTATTAAACCTGGGAGATTATGAAACCTTAGGAACTCTTGACAAATTTTAAACCTGAGAAATGGGCAATCGTGAGAGGATTTATTAAATCTGGGAAGCTAATAAACCTGAGATACTATGAAATCTGAGAAGTGGGTAAACCTGGGGCTTCCTGATTTCTAAGAAATTATGAAGTCTGGGCATTCATAGAGTCTACTAAACGGGAAAATATTAGGGCCAATTTAACCTTTGCAAATTTAAAGTCGGGAGGTATGAAACCTGAGGAAATATGAGATCTGAGAAAGTATTAAACGTTGGAAACCACTAAACCTGAAAATTTTTGAAAGTTGGACCAATTAAATCTGAGTAGCTACGCGACTTGAGAAAACATAAAACCTGAAGGATTATAAAGCTGTGAGAGCTGAGTGAACCTGAGAATCCATTAAAGCCTAAAATTTATGAAATTCGAAGAGCAATCGAAATGTAAACTTTAGGAAATGTGAGAAATTATAAAAAATTAGAAACTTTGGCATCAGAAACCCTAAGAAGAATAAGAAATGATAACATTATAAAACCTGAGGAACTAAAACGAGGAACAATTAAATCTGAGAAACTACCTTGGGAAATTATTAAACCTGGGAGATTATGAAACCTTAGGAACTCTTGACAAATTTTAAACCTGAGAAATGGGCAATCGTGAGAGGATTTATTAAATCTGGGAAGCTAATAAACCTGAGATACTATGAAATCTGAGAAGTGGGTAAACCTGGGGCTTCCTGATTTCTAAGAAATTATGAAGTCTGGGCATTCATAGAGTCTACTAAACGGGAAAATATTAGGGCCAATTTAACCTTTGCAAATTTAAAGTCGGGAGGTATGAAACCTGAGGAAATATGAGATCTGAGAAAGTATTAAACGTTGGAAACCACTAAACCTGAAAATTTTTGAAAGTTGGACCAATTAAATCTGAGTAGCTACGCGACTTGAGAAAACATAAAACCTGAAGGATTATAAAGCTGTGAGAGCTGAGTGAACCTGAGAATCCATTAAAGTCTAAAATTTATGAAATTCGAAGAGCAATCGAAATGTAAACTTTAGGAATTGTGAGAAATTATAAAAAATTAGAAACTTTGGCATCAGAAACCCTAAGAAGAATAAGAAATGATAACATTATAAAACCTGAGGAACTAAAACGAGGATCAATTAAATCTGAGAAACTACCTTGGGAAATTATTAAACCTGGGAGATTATGAAACCTTAGGAACTCTTGACAAATTTTAAACCTGAGAAATGGGCAATCGTGAGAGGATTTATTAAATCTGGGAAGCTAATAAACCTGAGATACTATGAAATCTGAGAAGTGGGTAAACCTGGGGCTTCCTGATTTCTAAGAAATTATGAAGTCTGGGCGTTCATAGTCTACTAAACGGGAAAATACTAGGGCCAATTTAACCTTTGCAAATTTAAAGTCGGGAGGTATGAAACCTGAGGAAATATGAGATCTGAGAAAATATTAAACGCTGGAAAACACAAAACCTGAAAATTTTTGAAAGTTGGACCAATTAAATCTGAGTAGCTACGCGACTTGAGAGTACATAAAACCTGAAGGATTATAAAGCTGTGAGAGCTGAGTGAACCTGAGAATCCATTAAAGCCTAAAATTTATGAAATTCGAAGAGCAATCGAAATGTAAACTTTAGGAAGTGTGAGAAATTATAAAAAATTAGAAACTATGGCATCAGAAAACCTAAGAAGAATAAGAAATGATAACATTATAAAACCTGAGGAACTAAAACGAGGAACAATTAAATCTGAGAAACTACCTTGGGAAATTATTAAACCTGGGAGATTACGAAACCTTAGGAACTCTTGACAAATTTTAAACCTGAGAAATGGGCAATCGTGAGAGGATTTATTAAATCTGGGAAGCTAATAAACCTGAGATACTATGAAATCTGAGAAGTGGGTAAACCTGGGGCTTCCTGATTTCTAAGAAATTATGAAGTCTGGGCATTCATAGAGTCTACTAAACGGGAAAATATTAGGGCCAATTTAACCTTTGCAAATTTAAAGTCGGGAGGTATGAAACCTGAGGAAATATGAGATCTGAGAAAGTATTAAACGTTGGAAACCACTAAACCTGAAAATTTTTGAAAGTTGGACCAGTTAAATCTGAGTAGCAACGCGACTTGAGAAAACATAAAACCTGAAGGATTATAAAGCTGTGAGAGCTGAGTGAACCTGAGAATCCATTAAAGCCTAAAATTTATGAAATTCGAAGAGCAATCGAAATGTAAACTTTAGGAATTGTGAGAAATTATAAAAAATTTGAAACTTTGGCATCAGAAAACCTAAGAAGAATAAGAAATGATAACATTATAAAACCTGAGGAACTAAAACGAGGAACAATTAAATCTGAGAAACTACCTTGGGAAATTATTAAACCTGGGAGATTACGAAACCTTAGGAACTCTTGACAAATTTTAAACCTGAGAAATGGGCAATCGTGAGAGGATTTATTAAATCTGGGAAGCTAATAAACCTGAGATACTATGAAATCTGAGAAGTGGGTAAACCTGGGGCTTCCTGATTTCTAAGAAATTATGAAGTCTGGGCATTCATAGAGTCTACTAAACGGGAAAATATTAGGACCAATTTAACCTTTGCAAATTTAAAGTCGGGAGGTATGAAACCTGAGGAAATATGAGATCTGAGAAAGTATTAAACGTTGGAAACCACTAAACCTGAAAATTTTTGAAAGTTGGACCAATTAAATCTGAGTAGCTACGCGACTTGAGAAAACATAAAACCTGAAGGATTATAAAGCTGTGAGAGCTGAGTGAACCTGAGAATCCATTAAAGTCTAAAATTTATGAAATTCGAAGAGCAATCGAAATGTAAACTTTAGGAATTGTGAGAAATTATAGAAAATTTGAAACTTTGGCATCAGAAAACCTAAGAAGAATAAGAAATGATAACATTATAAAACCTGAGGAACTAAAACGAGGAACAATTAAATCTGAGGAACTACCTTGGGAAATTATTAAACCTGGGAGATTACGAAACCTTAGGAACTCTTGACAAATTTTAAACCTGAGAAATGGGCAATCGTGAGAGGATTTATTAAATCTGGGAAGCTAATAAACCTGAGATACTATGAAATCTGAGAAGTGGGTAAACCTGGGGCTTCCTGATTTCTAAGAAATTATGAAGTCTGGGCATTCATAGAGTCTACTAAACGGGAAAATATTAGGGCCAATTTAACCTTTGCAAATTTAAAGTCGGGAGGTATGAAACCTGAGGAAATATGAGATCTGAGAAAATATTAAACGTTGGAAACCACAAAACCTGAAGGATTATAAAGCTGTGAGAGCTGAGTGAACCTGATAATCCATTAAAGCCTAAAATTTATGAAATTCGAAGAGCAATCGAAATGTAAACTTTAGGAATTGTGAGAAATTATAAAAAATTTTAAACTTTGGCATCAGAAAACCTAAGAAGAATAAGAAATGATAACATTATAAAACCTGAGGAACTAAAACGAGGAACAATTAAATCTGAGAAACTACCTTGGGAAATTATTAAACCTGGGAGATTACGAAACCTTAGGAACTCTTGACAAATTTTAAACCTGAGAAATGGGCAATCGTGAGAGGATTTATTAAATCTGGGAAGCTAATAAACCTGAGATACTATGAAATCTGAGAAGTGGGTAAACCTGAGGCTTCCTGATTTCGAAGAAATTATGAAGTCTGGGCATTCATAGAGTCTACTAAACGGGAAAATACTAGGGCCAATTTAACCTTTGCAAATTTAAAGTCGGGAGGTATAAAATCTGGGGAAATATGAGATCTGAGAAAATATTAAACGTTGGAAACCACAAAACCTGAAAATTTTTGAAAGCTGGACCGATTAAATCTGAGTAGCTACGCGACTTGAGAAAACATAAAACCTGAAGGATTATAAAGCTGTGAGAGCTGAGTGAACCTGAGAATCCATTAAAGCCTAAAATTTATGAAATTCGAAGAGCAATTGAAATGTAAACTGTAGGAAATGTGAGAAATTATAAAAAATTAGAAACTATGGCATCAGAAAACCTAAGAAGAATAAGAAATGATAACATTATAAGACCTGAGGAACTAAACCGAGGAACAATTAAATCTGAGAAACTACCTTGGGAAATTATAAAACCTGGGAGATTATGAAACCTTAGGAACTCTTGACAAATTTTAAACCTGAGAAATGGGCAATCGTGAGAGGATTTATTAAATCTGGGAAGCTAATAAACCTGAGATACTATGAAATCTGAGAAGTGGGTAAACCTGGGGCTTCCTGATTTCTAAGAAATTATGACGTCTGGGCATTCATAGAGTCTACTAAACGGGAAAATATTATGGCCAATTTAACCTTTGCAAATTTAAAGGCGGGAGGTATGAAACCTGAGGAAATATGAGATCTGAGAAAGTATTAAACGTTGGAAGCCACTAAACCTGAAAATTTTTGAAAGTTGGACCAATTAAATCTGAGTAGCTACGCGACTTGAGAAAACATAAAACCTGAAGGATTATAAAGCTGTGAGAGCTGAGTGAACCTGAGAATCCATTAAAGCCTAAAATTTATGAAATTCGAAGAGCAATCGAAATGTAAACTTTAGGAATTGTGAGAAATTATAAAAAATTTGAAACTTTGGCATCAGAAACCCTAAGAAGAATAAGAAATGATAACATTATAAAACCTGAGGAACTAAAACGAGGAACAATTAAATCTGAGAAACTACCTTGGGAAATTATTAAACCTGGGAGATTATGAAACCTTAGGAACTCTTGACAAATTTTAAACCTGAGAAATGGGCAATCGTGAGAGGATTTATGAAATCTGGGAAGCTAATAAACCGGAGATACTATGAAATCTGAGAAGTGGGTAAAGCTGGGGCTTCCTGATTTCTAAGAAATTATGAAGTCTGGGCGTTCATAGAGTCTACTAAACGGGAAAATACTAGGGCCAATTTAACCTTTGCAAATTTAAAGTCGGGAGGTATGAAACCTGAGGAAATATGAGATCTGAGAAAGTATTAAACGTTGGAAACCACTAAACCTGAAAATTTTTGAAAGTTGGACCAATTAAATCTGAGTAGCTACGCGACTTGAGAAAACATAAAACCTGAAGGATTATAAAGCTGTGAGAGCTGAGTGAACCTGAGAATCCATTAAAGTCTAAAATTTATGAAATTCGAAGAGCAATCGAAATGTAAACTTTAGGAATTGTGAGAAATTATAAAAAATTAGAAACTTTGGCATCAGAAACCCTAAGAAGAATAAGAAATGATAACATTATAAAACCTGAGGAACTAAAACGAGGAACAATTAAATCTGAGAAACTACCTTGGGAAATTATTAAACCTGGGAGATTATGAAACCTTAGGAACTCTTGACAAATTTTAAACCTGAGAAATGGGCAATCGTGAGAGGATTTATTAAATCTGGGAAGCTAATAAACCTGAGATACTATGAAATCTGAGAAGTGGGTAAACCTGGGGCTTCCTGATTTCTAAGAAATTATGAAGTCTGGGCGTTCATAGTCTACTAAACGGGAAAATACTAGGGCCAATTTAACCTTGGCAAATTTAAAGTCGGGAGGTATGAAACCTGGGGAAATATGAGATCTGAGAAAATATTAAAAGTTGGAAACCACTAAACCTGAAAATTTTTGAAAGCTGGACCAATTAAATCTGAGTAGCTACGCGACTTGAGAAAACATCAAACCTGAAGGATTATAAAGCTGTGAGAGCTGAGTGAACCTGAGAATCCATTAAAGCCTAATATTTATGAAATTCGAAGAGCAATTGAAATGTAAACTTTAGGAAGTATGAGAAATTATAAAAAATTAGAAATTATGGCATCAGAAAACCTAAGAAGAATAAGAAATGATAACATTATAAAACCTGAGGAACTAAAACTAGGAACAATTAAATCTGAGAAACTACCTTGGGAAATTATTAAACCTGGGAGATTATGAAACCTTAGAAACTCTTGACAAATTTTAAACCTGAGAAATGGGCAATCAATCGTGAGAGGATTTATTAAATCTGAGAAGCTAATAAACCTGAGATACTATGAAATCTGAGAAGTGGGTAAACCTGAGGCTTCCTGATCTCTAAGAAATTATGAAGCCTGGGCATTCATAGAGTCTGTTAAACGGGAAAATATTAGGGCCAATTTAACCTTTGCAAATTTATAGTCGGGAGGTATGAAACCTGAGGAAATATGAGATCTGAGAAAATATTAAACGTTGGAAACCACAAAACCTGAAAATTTTTGAAAGTTGGACCAATTAAATCTGAGTAGCAACGCGACTTGAGAAAACATAAAACCTGAAGGATTATAAAGCTGTGAGAGCTGAGTGAACCTGAGAATCCATGAAAGCATAAAATTTATGAAATTTGAAGAGCTATTAAAATGTAAACTTCAGGAAGTATGGAAAATTATAAAAGATCAGAAACTATGGCATCAGAAAACCTAAGAAGAATAAGAAATGATAACATTATAACACCTGAAGAACTAATACGAAGAACAATTAAACCTGAAAAACAAGCTTGGGAAATTATAAAACCTGGGTGATTATGAAACCTTAGGAACTCTTGACAAATTTTAAACCTGAGAAATGGGCAAACGTGAGGCTTTCTGATTTCTATAAAATTATAAAGTCTGGACATTCATAGAGGCTGCTAAACGGGAAAATACTAGAGACAATTTAACACTGGCAAATTTAAAGTCGAGAGGTATGATATTAAATTCTGAGAAACTATGAGAACTGAGAAAATACCTTGGAAAATTATAAAACCTGGGAAATTATGAAACCTGAGTAATGGGCAAACGTGGGGACCGATTAAATTTTAGAATTTATAAAATATGAGGATTTATTAAACCTGGGAACTTAATACCTGAAAAACTATGACTTCTAAGGTGTTGTGAAACCTGAGTCACACATAAACCTGAGCTAATATGAAACCTGAGGCTCCTTGACTTCTAAGGAATTATAAACTTGGAAAATCATAGAATTCAAAATTCAAAATCGAGAGGTACGAAATCCGAGAAAATGTTAAACGTTGGATACTACTGAACCTGAAGAATTATGAAGGCTGGAAATTTTGCAAACTTTTATAATTAATTTTTATGGTTTTCTACGTAAGTTTTCGGCTTCTGGGGTTCACAGACTTCCAGTTCTTTTCAAGCTGTCAATTTGTATTAGTCACAGTATGCAGTAAAGAGACGAGCAAAACAAAACAAAAATGCTAGACTACATGTGGGAGAAAAACATAATAATTGGGAGAGACTTTAATGCAAGAATAGGACAGAAGAATATCGAAGGAAAAAACAGAAAATAAAGTAGGAAGAAAAATTACCGAATTTATAGAAGCGGCAGGATATGAGATACTAAATGGGAATTGAGAGGACAATACATGGGAATTTGCGTACGTGGGACCGAGAGGAGAATCAGTGAATGATTATGCAATAGTAAACCAAAACGCTTGGGACGAGGTACGAAGATTTGACTTGGGAAACACACCACCAACCGTTAGAAATAAAAATAAAAAGACACAAGAAAAAAAAAAGAAAACAAAAAGATACCTACCGAAACAAGAATGTAAGAACTCGAAAGAAGAAGCGATATCAAGAAAGAAAATAGGAGAGAAAAGAAACAGATGGTGGGACAAAGAATGTAAATAAATGAAAAAAAAAACTAACTAGAGAGCAAATGAGGAAATGAGAAGGGATCGAAAGTAGAATACCGGGCGTCACTAAAAAATATTGGGAAGAAGAAGGAGGAAAAGAAGATGAGAAAAGGGGAAAAGGAAATTAGATCAACAAACACAGAAGAAAAGTCTGGAAATACATAAACAAAGAATGAAAATAGAGTGAAAAGCCCCCCTCCTTTTCATGAGACGACAACAAAAAAAGAATGGAGAGAATAACTCAAAGAATTACTAGACCGAAAGTAACGAGAAGAAAACAGAAGAGAGAAGAAAGAAGAGAACGAGAGAAAGGACGGAGAAAGGGAAAACAACTACTGGAAAGAGAGTCACGAGAGAGTGTGCAGGGAAGGAGCAGAAACTACAGAGCACATGAGGATAGAATGTGATGAGATGAGAGAGGAGAGAAAAGACTGAAAAGTGCAGTTAGGAAATGTTAAAGAACCACGCTGGATGAAATTAATTAGCTCAAAATTATCATCTCTCGGTGGTACTTTCGTTATAAATATGGCATTATTTTTGTGTCTTCTTGTATGTGCTAGTTTCTCATCTTCTTGTGTTAAAATATCGATGTTCCAAGTCTCCGTATAACTGGATTTAACTTCTTCATTTTGCTGATCGATCACTATGAGACAAAATTTTGTTTTTGCTATTCAATATATTTTTTTTACTTTGTTAATTTTAGTATTGTTTTCACACATTTTTTTTAAATAATTAATATCGATTTAGAAATAACATCCTTAATCCTTAAACAGGCTGTAAAGTAACGCAGTGAAAGAGCCAAGTCCGAGTTATAAGAAAAATATTCCGTGAATGACATAATCCAAGTTATGGCATTTCTTATAAACCATGTCTTTATTTTTTAATTTATTTTGTGCAATTAATAGCATCATACTCATCATTCATTAAGTCATAATGGTTTATTGTATGAAAAAACAGTATCTGACGAATTACAAATTCGAGCTGCGTAACTGAAAGCCTGAAATTCATTACAGAGAATTAAAAAATACAAATACAAAAAATTGTGAGGTTGAACAATTTTGTTTACCACCATATCAAATGTGCCATTTGCGCTACGACGGTGAGTATAATTTTACGATCTAGCGAACTTGAAGATATACGATGAGTGCTGTTAAAGTCGTCATTTGTACATATAGCAATGTAAGAAACTCAGAAATAAATTGAATATAGACAAATATGTAGTTTAAATCAATTAATATATAGTGTATAAATAATTATGAGCGATAACAACGAACGTTGTGACAAATTGGTTTTATAAACCAAATAAATTACATTATCGTTGAGGTCGGTCTAATAAAGTCTAAGAAGAACAATCCGATTTATTAATAATAATTTGAACCAAAATTCTACAGTAAACTATTTGTGTCATTAACTAATTCGATTTTTGAAGTCGTCCAAATTGTTTGGTCTATTCGATTTTAAATACCCCCAAAGAAATGAAGGGGCGTTAAATCCAATCCATCTTCCCTCGAATATGTTGTCGAAGAAATACTCCGACTTCCAAGGCAAAATGCGGAGCTGCTCCATCTTGTTGGAACCAAATTCGTTCGTTGGGCACATCTTCGTGCTTTGGAAACATAGCAGCAAGAGCGGGAACACGCTCAAAACGTGGCGTGCCGCTGTCAACGTGTTTTCAAAAGTGTCCATGTTCCTTCCGTCTTACGTCGGTGTCTTATTTCTTGATACTCTTGATCCACTTAGGTCTTACGTCTTTTGTCTTAGGTCTTCTTGTCAATTATATTTATATTTTTCATTTTTTCATGTTTACATCTTACAGCTTTACAACTTCTGGTTTGCGTCTTAGGTCTTACGACCACTGCCACTTATATTTTATCCTACTGATTAATCATATGTCTATCATTTATGTCTCCCTCTGACCCCACTTCTTACGTACGCGTCTTAGGTCTCGTATTAAATGCACCTCTTATTGCTTTATCCTATTGATTTACTTATTTCTAAGGTTGATTCACTTGCTTAGCGTTTAAGGGGGTGGCTCCCCTGTCTTAAGGGGTGAGATCTAAGACTTGAAAGTTTGGTACAATTAGGTCCCCCTTGATTACAAAATTTACCTGTTCGAGCGTTTTCTTCTGAGTCCTTCGAAATTGGAATTGTTGGGGGGTACAAATTTTAGTTGAGACGCCCGATATAGAGCAGAAAGGCGTGCAATAATTGGAACATTGCAATAAATATGGCAAAGCACCAAAGAATGGAAATAATGGATAATCGATTACACAAGAGACATAAAAGACCAAGAGAAATAACAAAATAACTTATAAATACTGCAAAGAACTTAGAAGACAGAAATCTAATAAATAATTACACCTGAAAATTTATTTTTAGTAGGCCAGGTTACTTGATCTTTTTACACCAAAATATTTTTCTCTTTTAAAAATGTCGTCTGTCAAAAATTAAATACTTCTATTTGATGCATCGGTCGTTTTTGTACCAATTTGTCGAAATCCCGTATAAACCGCAACATAAAATTTATTTGGAAAACTGAAGATCCGCGAATATGAATTTATAAACCAGGATATGTTCGGCAGCGCCATTACATCTGCCAAAAGCGCACCCACTAACCAGTTTTTTTCCAATTACTCATCCATCTCTAGAAATACAACGACTCTTTTATCAAAAAATCGTTGTAATGATGAGGTTAAGGTTACCGCTGTTATTAATTAAATGGTTTATTAATAACCAAGAGGAAGGACCTTCGATTCATTATATTGTCAATTATAAATGCTGCTGCTGCGTTAGAAACCAATAAATTTTCTAAAAACCATCACCGATTACTAACACTAATCCATGGACACACACATGTGATTTTCGGTTTGAAAATTAGTTATCATTTAGTTTCGTCGATGATAGAGTGATTAATCACTTTTTGCAGCCGTATATTTATTGGTTCCCACGATTCGTTGTTGATAACAACGTTAAGTATGAAATAATGTCGCCACATTAGCTATTTCGAGAAGAGCGGCTTGACAGTCTGTTAATTTGATCTTCTCTTGCGGTGGAGATAATCGAGGTCGCAACATCTCGCTGTTATTTAACACATAATTTTACTTGAAGTCCAGGGTTACAGTTCGAAGAAAGTTGCTACATCCTTTGCGGTTGTGAAGAAATTTGATTAATCCAAGCAATAAAATAACGACAAAATATTTTTACGTGTTCGAGGTCTTGTAACAATGTAAGCTGCGTTGTTGGTAAGGTCCGAAAGCTGCCACCACCAAGATGTCCATATAGGTTTTTTTTTCGCATGAAAATCTGTAGTAAAAGTCGAACCTCATGGCAGGTAAACAATAGAGTTTACTAAACGATAACATCTTCTAAAAGCAGATTTAAGGATCAGTTACATACCGTGCGATCATTTAAATTATAAAATAGAGTACGCTGTGAAATTTAAATTAGGTTGGCACTACCAACTTTTGACAATTTCAAATGTCAAAGTGACTTTTCAAAAAAACAGCAACAGAATGGCGAATGGAGTTAACAGCTGAATTGAAGATGCGGGAGAACACATTTGTTGTAATTCTCAATTATTCTACATTATTTGTTAGTCTTTTATTTTCATGAGAAACATAAACGTCACAATGTTTACCATAACAAAAATTTTACTGTCAGTCTAAGCTAGTAACATATTAGAAAGGAAGAACAATTATTATTGATTGATATTGGAAAGACCTAAGATTTTAGGGAGCTTGAGAGCTTGAGTAAGCTAAGATTCTGGGAACTTAAGAAACCAAACTTGAAAAGTGAATGAGAAGTGAATTTTGGAAAACCTCATATTTTAGAGATCTCTGCAACTTGAGAAACAAAACTTGAGAATTGGAGGAAACTTGAGAATTTAAAAACTTAAAGTCCTTAAAAACTTGAGATTGTAGGGAACCTAAGTATTTGGAGAATTTGTGATCCTAGCAAACAGGGAAGTTGAGACATTGACTAGCGAAAGAAACTGAGAACTTGAGATGGAAAAAACTAAACTTGAGATGAAAAGGAGGATCCTGAGATTTTGGAAAACCTGAGCACATAGAGATCCTTGGATCTTAAGAAACACAATTTAAAAAGGGGAGAAGTTGAGAAATATTAATTGAGAACTTGTATAACCTGTGTTTAATAAACCTGAAATCTTAAACACTTTTAAAATTTGGACAATTTGAGATGTGGGAAAAACTCATATTTTAGTGAATTTGGACACTTGAGAATTTGAAGAACCTGAGATACTGGAAAGACCTAAGATTGTAGGGAACTTGAGAGCTTGAGTAAGCTAAGATCCTGGGAACTTAAGAAACCACACTTGAGAAGTATATCGCCACCAATGTCAAAATATACACATGAGAAGCATTCTTTTCAGTTGTTCGTCTGGCCCACTGATTTTGTATTTCATAAATAAAAATCATTTTTAGCCTTGACAGTTGTAAACTACGTTCTACCACATTTTAGACAGCCATGGTAACCCATTTTTTACACATTGAAGCTGTCACCTACCGCCTTTAAGCGGTAAAATAGTCCAAAATTTTCTTCTTTAAGAAACGCGCAAAAAAAGATACTTTATGATAAATACTGGTCGTATATTTTGAAAGAAGATACCGCACTTAACTGTCTTTGAATAAGTTTCTAAGATATAATAATGACCAATTTAAAGACACTCGAAGGCGCACCATTTCGTGGTATAAATAGTAAGCATCTCAGTTGCCTATTTACCTTGTCAATTTACACTGTCACTCAATCTAAAAATGTTAATTTATTGCGATTATTACTCTCATAAAATACAATAATATGGCAAATTGGGTGAAGTGATTGAACTAAAAGTAAAACACGTCAAGAATAAGATAATGAAAAAGTTAAGGTAAGTCAACAAAACACTCGAAAAACATAACCCCTCTCATATTTTTAGGAATTGTGCCCTATTTATGCTATTTATGCATTCCTACAACTCCCGTATCCTTTTGGGCAAAATTTGCGTCCGTCACACTATCCTGCACCTATCTTTATGTCAATAATGTGAATGTAACTTCGGTGCAACGATAATTTTTGTTAAATGGGGGCGCCGAGTGGAAAACTTCGTCATCGACTAAAAAGTTGTATACATTATGTGTGTGGTAGGTATTTTACATCACTCAGTTTTATTAAAACACTCCGCTGCGCGTCGTGTTTCAATATTAAAACTTCGTGATGTAAAATTGAACCTACCACACTTATAATATAATATACTATTCTACCCTTTCATTCAGAATGTAAACCATTTTGAAAATCTTTCTCTGTCCACTAATATTCGCTGACTAACTTCCTAAATTTTTTTCAAGCGGCGCATCCACTATTTTTCACCCTCTCTTTAATTTTTCCCTTCAGATTTCCGGGTGTCGATATCTGTGCAAATGTGACATTGTAATGATGAAAGCAATGCCCAATGTGATCCCCAGTAGCCCAGTTTTTTATTTTTTATTTTTAATACCTATATTATAAACTAGCTGACCCGGCGAACATTGTACCGCCTCAGAATCAATAAATGTGGTGTTAACTTATTAGCTGAATCAAATTCAGTTTTTTAATAGTTATTCGCCCCCGAAAAAAGTTAGTCAATCCGTTCTCTAGATATCATCAAACAAAAATTGTGTGGAGTCCACGCGCAACAGAAGTGAAACTTTGGAGTTTACTCCTCAAAGATCGATTATCATTTTTAATGCCCGGTACGACAAATTTTGGTGGCCGGCGTTATTTGCTATAGTTGCCCTGTACCAGGGGGGGCTTTTGTTATTGTCGTTGCCCTGTACCAAGCTCCCCGCCCCCAGTAATTTTTCCGATGTTTTAATAGTTATTCTGAAGATTATAAAAAATTGTCCAGCCGTTGTTGAGTAATAAATTCAAGGGGCCCCCATGTCCATGTGAATAATACTTTACCACCTATTCTCATACCTACCAAATATGTATACAAAAAAAATCATAAAAATCGGTCCAGTTCAAGGGGGGGGCCCTGGGCCCCCATTTCCATGTGAAAACTACTTTACAACCTATTCTCATACGAACCAAATATACCAAAAAAAATTAAAATCGGTCCTGAAGAAGAAACGTTATTCTGCAGTTTTTTCTGAAAATTTTCAAATTTCAATTTTTTTGCAATGTTGTCAACAAATTTGTAATAATAATAGAACACCACTGAGTGAACGTCACATTTGACAAATGTCTCGCAATGGTCTAACATTCATAACTTCATATATTTTTTAGTGCAAATTCATTTTCTGTAATTCCGTTAGTCCATTTAAAAACATCGGCATTTTTAAACCAGACGTTTTAGAAAATAAAAAAAACTTTCCAATATATTTCTCTTATCGTTGATATTCATAATCTCGGAGATTGCCGTTTACTTATGAAACACCCGAATGTAAATGAAATATGTTGTAGAAAATATTTGAAGTATATATTTTGGTAATATGTATTGCAGTATCCCCTGTAATGCACAGGAGAACTTCGACTTGCCTTGCAAGGTGCTCGTTGGGCAACGACTTTAAAGTTAGCAACATCCTGCAGTGGTTGGCAACGCGCTGAAGCTAGTTGGCCGTGGCTAAAAAAAGGGTTGGCGTCCTTTTTGGAGGGAGAAAGGAGGACCGGTGGCCATTACATTCATTCAGACTTTTTTTGTAACTGACGCTTAATTTTTGTTTTTATCTGATTTTATACCACTGAGTTCTCTTGTTTTTAAAGTTGAGTTTAAATTGCACTGTTGCAAATATCACGTGTCATGTGTAAAAAATCGCGTGTGTCATGCCGCCCGAAGTATTTACAGGTAACCTTTTTATTCTATCAATTTTTTTCTGTCTTACTCACGGAATTATACATTGGAAGGCCAGTGATATGACACGCGCAAAAATACTTTACGCCAATTTGAAGAAATACAATAAGGTCGACAATTGCTGGAAGGGAGAGCCAGGAACATGCGCTGTGGCAGCGGTTAAGAGCGTTCACTATGGAGGCGTTGTTAAATGCTCCCTCTATACCCAGGAAAGTGGCTAAGGCAATTTCCTTGTCTTGTCTTTTGAAGGAGTACTGGACAGATCCCGTCCACCCCTGGGGATTTGAATTGCTGGACTGCGTTTACTTCACGTTGTAAACTTAAAGCGTCATGTCCCCCTTCCACACCAGCCGCTATAACAGCGCATGTTCCTGAACCATTCTCAAGCAAATGTCGATCTTAATGTATTTCTTCAATTTGGTGTAATTTCGTGTCCAAAACACGAAAACTTTTGGCCTGTTGTCATATTGAAGTGTTGTAGGATTTGCTCCATTTTGACAAAAGACGAAATGCGCATGTGTCTGGCCCTCCCTGCGAGATGCTCTACTTGGCGTACGTTTACTTTACAGGATTGGCCTTCCAATGTATAATTCCGTTGTCTTACTCAAAAGAATGAGATGGCCCTGAAATTGACCCGCGTTTGTTCTACGTGCATACTAGAAATTCCTAGGTAAAATCTTTTCAATTTTACCGTTGTCCGGCCATCTTTTATCAGCGTCACTAATAAAATGGCCGCCATTGTGGAAATCTATTAGTTACTCCTTTGTTTGTTAGATCTTGCTTAAATAATATCCACTATTGCTATTCAAACCTGGATAATGGATAAATCATTAAATAACTACCTGTCTTGCGGTATGAGGCCGACAGCAGCTTGCGGTCAGTTAAAAGCTATTTTGTCTCTGTTGACTTGAATTAACTAACACTGAGTAAGATCTGAATACAGAAGGGCAAATAGCGGCAAAGCGTTACGCCTAATGTTGTATTTCTGAAATGTGTCTTATCTTTTATGCTATGTTGCGCCCCCTTACGATTTCCGAATCCGCCGTTTGCATGTAAACGATATCTAGCTAGTTTAGACACCGGGAAGCCAAATTTCGGTATCTAGTGTTTTTGCTTTGTGCATGTTTGTTGTTTCGTTGCGCCTCATTGCGTTTTCTCCCGCTAGACGTCGTCGCGTCGCGATTGTTTCAAAATGTCTTCCAAAGAAAACGTTGCGCTCCATTATATTTTATTGTGTTTGTTCATATATGTTTCGAATCAACATTTAGACCAGATTAGAATTTAAATTAATTAATAATAATTAATTAAACTTTACTTGGACTTGGTTTGGACAAGCCTTAAAGAAAGACAGGAAACCAAGCAGACAGATTAGCTGACTTAACCTCACACATCATGTACACCAAAATTGTTAAAATGTATTATTGAAAAGAAAAGTGGTCCAAAAGAAGACAAATGAGGGAACTGACATGTCTGGGCCTGCATAATAGATTCAGACTAATATTTTGAACTTGTACTTGTATTTTACTATTAAAAAGGATTGACTAGTAGCTTGTAATTTGTGTATTAACTAAAACTATTAACTAAAATATTTAAACATGTAACAACTCAACTTGAACGCAGAAACTATTATAATAAGAACTTTTAAATACACTTCTCAGATTAGGTTAGACTCTCGCTGTGACGTCACAATTTTAACCTTAAGGCTTGGATTTATACAAATTATTTAGAGACGGCGCTGTGACTACTCTCGATGTAGTTATTACATACATAAGTAGGCTTTGAACGTCAAAATCCTCCGACTGACTACATAGAAATCAAGTTATCCACAAACAACATGTGATGTATAAATCATTAAATTTATTAACACCCGATATAAGTAGGAAAAAGTTGTTGAAGCTCCTGACGGATAGACGGTAACTCTGTGCTATTGAAACGTTAGGAAAAAAAATTAAACAAAAATTACTGACTACTTATATCGGGTGTTAATAAATTTAATGATTTATACATCACATGTTGTTTGTGGATAACTTGATTTCTATGTAGTCAGTCGGAGGATTTTGACGTTCAAAGCCTACTTATGTATGTAATTACTACATCGAGAGTAGTCACAGCGCCGTCTCTAAATAATTTGTATAAATCCAAGCCTTAATCCAATTAGGAAGTGGCCGGCTTTAAGTGCGGATAAATGATCGGGATAAGTAAGCATAAGTAAACAGTGACTGGCCTATTAAAATAAAATTCTATTGATTTGATGCCTGCTTCCCCAATACCGCCGACATGTGGGGAACGAGGTGTTGTGAAATGCCAATTAACATTGTTTTCAGCACAACCAGAGATAACATTTTGAAACAGGTATAAATGCCTCATGTTTTACCCCTGCGGGACATGGACGTTTTAAAACGATGATCACGTACGTACGTAATTCTAAATTAATTGCTTTGTTAGCTAAACATATGAATAAACGAATATACACTTTTATGGACCTTTTTCCACGACCTTTCCCCTCATAATCTCTTCATACGTGAATAGGTTCACGCGTCTACAAGTCTACAAGGTACACAGCTATGCAATATTTTTCTTATGGTAACGTGGCAAAGTGTATAATGATCGTAAACTTGGACTTATTATTAATATTCTTAAAATGACTTTTTGCCTGCATGACAGGCATATTCGATGTCGCCATATTAGCATTAATAGCAAAAATAATGTTAGTACTGTTGTGTCTGCGTTTGAGAATTCGTAAGAACTCCAATATCCGTGAAACGTGACCACCGTCTCGTTCTCTCCCATCCTCGCAAAAAAAATGACTAGATTGTTGTGAATGAAAAAATAACATTTACAAAAATTTCAAAATCTTTATAGTCCCTTTTATTTTTTTGGAGTGGCATAAAAGCACAGGATAATCTACGACGACAAAGTGCTTACAGCGTAAATATTTTAACATGAAACGTTTCACACTAGATCTGCTCCCACATTACTGTTAGAAACACCTTTCTTTCATTATACTACGACTTTATATAACATGACTCAATCCTATGCATAGAAATACACAAAGATCCAATTATACTCTTTTATACCAATAACCAAGAACAAAATTATCCCGTGCATTAATGATTGGAATATTAGAACGCATGCGAAAAATCCCTATTGTATCATCTTGATTGCATAAAAAATATAATAAGAGTTATGCTTAATGAGCATTTGTTGCATCCGGCTTAACTAATGGTTCTTTTATTGAGCATGTTAACGTTGATTAAAGTACTGGACCGTAAATTTCAAGCGTGTCGATATTGTAGGTATAATTTTTTCTGTGTTAAGGCAACAAAATTTCTGACATACACCTTTTCATCAAGTCTTGAGACCTACTAGGAGGATTTATCTACAAAAAAAGTATTTTTGGTAACGAGATCCTCATAATCAAAGCAACACAGAAGTCTGTCAATATCTATATGTCATCGGAGACAATAATGTGTTTTTAGTCGTAAATCTGTTCATTTATAGCTACTAACATTAAATGTTAAACACCTACAGTCTATACTTATGATTTATTGCTTGAAATTTTATTTGCCAAAAATCATAGTTGAAGGTAATGGTGTAAACTTAATTACCTGTTAACCGATTGAAAATTTATATGGGATTATTTTCTCAGAAAGTGTAATAACCAATACAGTTTATAACTCAAAACAAATTGCAAATTCTCCGTTTTCTCACACAAAGATGATTGTATCTAGAAAAACATGAATTGTTCAATAGGATATGTTTGAAGAACAATAAAACAAAGTATATAAATATGGTTCCATTTACCACTACAGCGCATTTTTAACAACATGGGGAGAAAAATTTAATAGCCGCTTTGCAAGTCAATATAAGACCTTCGATTTTAAGTAACCCCATAAAAAATCTAGGGGAGATAAGTTAGGGAACCGCGGTGTCCAATCCATCGATTTTGAAATACCTCATCAAGGCATTCACGAACCCCAACGTCAAAGTGAGGAGGTGCCCCGTTCTGTTGAAACCAAATATTCGCGGGAGGAAAATTATCATTTTCATCAGAAATAACTGACAGTGCTGGTATCAGTTCAAATCTTAGAAAGTCTAAATAGCGAGCGGCAGTTTTCAAAAAAATAACGTCCTAGCAAACGCCGCCCAATTATATAGATGGTAATTAAATGATTAATTACATGATAATTCTGTGATTTTTCACAGCCAGCAAATGGGGCTTGTATACGAGGTGTTTCAGAAATAAGTGCAATACATTTAATCAGCAATAGAACTCATCATTGTCAACAATTTTTCTTAATAGATTTTAGCTCTAAATCTCGTAGCTATCGAGTTGAAATTAGTGGAAGTTTTGTACCCGCCACTGAACGGTTGGGCTGACGATAACACAATAAAAAACTTTAGCAAAACATTAATGCAGACCGCCCGCCGTAAATACTAAACGTCATTAGGGATTTTTCGACACCCCCCTTCCCCCTTGGTGAGATGTCTTGAGATTTGGATCGACCCTCTATTGCTTCAAGTCCTTTCAAAATATTTCAAGTCGCCTCAAGTCCCTTCAAAATATGTCAATTTTGTTCAATTCGCAACATTTCAAATCCTTTCAAGTGGCTTTCAGTCATTTCAAGATATTATTTAAAGTGTTCCCAAATCGCTCCAAGACTCTTCAAGTATTTTCCAGACATTTCAAGTCTTTTCAAGTCGCTTCCAGTTCCTTCAAAATATTTGAAGTCTTCCCAGGTCGCTTTAAGATTCTTCAAGACATTTCAAGTCTTTTCAAGTCTCTTCAATTCCTTTCAAAACTCTTCAAGTCGCCCCAAGTTTCTTCAAAACATTTCATGTCGTTTCCATTCGCTCTAAATATTTTCGAGTCGCTTCAAGTCCTTTTAACATATTTCACGTCGCTTCAAGTCCTTTTAAGTCGCTTCAAGACCTTTCAAAATATTTCATATCGCCTCAAGTCCCTTCAAAATATTTCAAGTCTTTTCAATTCACTTCAAGTCTTTCAAGTCGTTTTAAAACATTTCAAGTCCTTTCCAGTAGTTTCATGTTTCTCAAAGTCGCTTCATCTCTCTTCAAGTCGTTTCAAGACTGATCAAGACATTTCAAGACTTTTCAAGTCGCGTCCAATCCCTTCAAGATATATCAAATCTTCCCAACTCGCTTTAAGACTCTTTAAGTCTTTTCAAGTGGCTTCCAGTCCCTTGAAATTATTTGAAGTCTTCCCAGGTCGCTTTAAGATTCTTCAAGACATTTTAAGTCTTTTCAAGTCTCTTCAATTCCTTTCAAAAATTTTCAAGTTGCCCCAAGTTTCTTCAAAACATTTCATGTATTATCCATTCGCTCTAAATATTTTCGAGTCGCTTCAAGTCCTTTTAACATATTTCAGGTCGCTTCAAGACATTTCAAGTCCTTTTAAGTCGCTTCAAGATTCTTCAAGTCGCTTCAAGACCTTTAAAAATATTTCATATCGCCTCAAGCCCCTTCAAAATATTTCAAGTCTTTTCAATTCGCTTCAAGTCTTTCACGTCGTTCCAAAACATTTCAAGTCCTTTCTAGTCGTTTCAAGTTTCTCAAAGTCGCTTCATCTCTCTTCAAGTCGTTTCAAGACTTTTCAAGATATTTTAAGACTTTTCAAGTCGCTGCAGTTTCCTTCAAAACATTTAAAGTCACCTCAAGTCCCTTCAAAATATTTCAATTCTTTTCAATTCGCTTCAAGTCTTTCAAGTCGTTTTAAAACATTTCAAGTCCTTTCCAGTCTTTTCAAGTGGCTTTCAGTCCTTTTAAGATATTATTTGAAGTGTTTCCTGACCGTTCCAAGACGCTTCAAGTGTTTTCCAGACATTTCAAGTTTTTTCAAGTCGCGTCCAGTCCTTTCAAGATATATCAAACCTTCCTAACTCGTTTCAAGACACTTCAAGTCTTTTCAAGTCGTTTCCAGTCCATTCAATACTTGAAGTCTTCCTAGGTCGCTTTAAGATGCTTTAAGACATTTCAAGTCTTTTCAAGTCTCTTCAATTCCTTTAAAAAAAATTCAAGTCGCCCCAAGTCTCTTCAAAACATTTCATGTCGTTTCCATTGGCTCTAAATATATTCGAGTCGCTTCAAGTCCTTTTAACATATTTCACGTCGCTTCAAGACTTTTCAAGTTCTTTTAAATCGCTTCAAGTCTTTCAAGTCGTTTCAAAACATTTCAAGTCCTTTCCAGTCGTTTCAAGTTTCTCAAAGTCGCTTCAAGATTCTTCAAGACATTTCAAGACTATTCAAGTCGCTTCAGTTTCCTTCAAAACATTTAAAGTCACCTCAAGTCCCTTCAAAATATTTCAATTCTTTTCAATTCGCTTCAAGTCTTTCAAGTCGTTTCAAGACATTTCAAAACCTTTCAAGTCGCTTCAAGGTATTTCAAGTCTTTTCAAGTCGCGTCCAATCTCTTCAAGATATATATAATCTATCAAATCTTCCGAACTCGTTTCGAGACTCTTCAAGTCTTTTCAAGTTGCTTCCAGTCCCTTCAAAATATTTGAAGTCTTCCTAGGTCGCTTTAAGATTCTTCAAGACATATCAAATCTTTTTAAGTCTCTTCGATTCTTTTCAAAAAATTTCAAATCGCCCCAAGTCTCTTCAAAACATTTCATGTCGTTTACATTCGCTCTAAATATTTTCACGTCGCTTCAAGACATTTCAAGTCCTCTTAAATCGCTTCAAGTTTTTTCAAGTCGCTTCAAAATCTTTCAAAATATTTCATATCACCTCAAGTGTCTTCAAAATATTTCAAATCTTTTCAATTCGCTCCAAGTCTTTCAAGTCGTTTCAAAGCATTTCAAGTCCTTTCCAGTCGTTTCAATTTTCTCAAAGTCGCTTCATTTCTCTTCAAGTCGTTTCAAGACTCTTCAAGACATTTCAAGATTTTTCAAGTCGCTTCAATTTCCTTCAAAAAATTTAAAGTCACCTCAAGTCCCTTCAAAATATTTCAATTCTTTTCAATTCGCTTCAAGTCTTTCAAGTAGTTTCAAGACATTTCAAATCCTTTCAAGTCTTTTCAAGTGGCTTTCAGTCTCTTCAAAATATTTGAAGTCTTGCTAGGTCGCTTTAAGATTCTGCAAGACATTTCAAGTCTTTTCAAGTCTCTTCAATTCCTTTCAAAAATTTTCAAGTCGCCCCAAGTGTCTTCAAAACATTTCATGTCGTTTCCATTCGCTCTAAATATTTTCGAGTCGCTTCAAGTCTTTTTAACATATTTCACGTCGCTTCAAGACATTTCAAGTCCTTTTAAATCGCTTCAAGTTTCTTCAAGTCGCTTCAAGTCGCTTCAAGTCCTTTCAAAATATTTCATATCGCATCAAGTCCCTTCAAAATATTTGGAAGTCTTCCTAGGTCGCTTCAAGATTCTTCAAGACATTTCAAATCCTTTCAAGTCGCTTCAAGGTATTTCAAGTCTTTTCAAGGTATTTCAAGTCTTTTCAAGTCGCGTCCAATCTCTTCAGGATATATATAATCTATCAAATCTTCCGAACTCGTTTCGAGACTCTTCAAGTCTTTTCAAGTTGCTTCCAGTCCCTTCAAAATATTTGAAGTCTTTCTAGGTCGCTTTAAGATTCTTCAAGACATTTCAAGTCTTTTTAAGTCTCTTCGATTCTTTTCAAAAAAATTCAAATCGCCCCAAGTCTCTTCAAAACATTTCATGTCGTTTACATTCGCTCTAAATATTTTCCCGTCGCTTCAAGACATTTCAAGTCCTTTTAAATCGCTTCAAGTTTCTTCAAGTCGCTTCAAAATCTTTCAAAATATGTCATATCACCTCAAGTGTCTTCAAAATATTTCAAATCTTTTCAATTCGCTCCAAGTCTTTCAAGTCGTTTCAAAGCATTTCAAGTCGTTTCATTTCTCTTCAAGTCGTTTCAAGACTCCTCAAGACATTTCAAGATTTTTCAAGTCGCTTCAATGTCCTTCAAAGCATTTCAAGTCACCTCAAGTCCTTTCAAACCATCTCAAGTCTTTTCAATTCGCTTTAAGTTTTTCATGTCGTTTCAAGACATTTCAAATTTTTTTAAGTCGCTTCAAGGTATTTCAATTCTTTTCAAGTTGCTTCCAGTCCCTTCAAGATATTATTTAAATCTTCTCAGATCGCTCCAAGACTATTCAAGTAGTTCTTCAAACATTTCAAGTCGCCTCAAGTCCATTCGAAACTTTTCATGTCGTTTCAAGTTGCTTCAAGTCTTACAAGTATTTTCAAAATATTCCAAGTTCCTTCATGGCGTTTCAAGTTTCCTCAAGATGCTTCAGGACATTTTATGTTTTTTCAAGTCGTTTCCAGCCCCTTCAAGATATTTGAAGTCTTCCCAACTCGCTTCAAGAGTCTTCAAGTCCCTTCAAAATATTCAAGTTTTCCCATTTCGCTTTAAGATTCTTCAAGACATTTCAAGTCTCTTCAATTTCTTTCAAAGATTTTCAAGCCGCCCCAAGTCTCTTCAAAACATTTCATGTCGTTTCCATTCGTTCTAATATTTTCGAGTCGCTTCAAGTCCTTTTAATATATTTCCCGTCGTTTCAAGACATTTCAAGTCCTTTTAAATCACTTCAAGTCGCTTCAAAATATTTCAAGTTTCTCAAAGTCACTTCATCTCTCTTCAAGTCGTTTCAAGACTCTTCAAGAATTTTCAAGTCGCTTCAGTTTCCTTCAAAACATTTAAAGTCACTTCAAGTCCTTTCAAAACATCTCAAGTCTTTTCAATTCGCTTCAAGTCTTTCAAGTTGTTTCAAGACCTTTCAAATCCTTTTAAGTTGCTTCAAGGTATTTCAATTCTTTTCAAGTTGCTTCCAGTCCTTTCAAGATATTATTTGAAATCTTCCCAGATCGCTCCAAGACTCTTCAAGTAGTTCTTCAAACATTTCATGTCGTCTCAAGTCCATTCGAAACTTTTCATGTCGTTTCAAGTCGCTTCAAGTCCTTCAAGTAGTTTCAAAATATTCCAAGTTTTTTCATTTCGTTTCAAGCGTCTTCAAGTTGCTTCAGGACATATTTCACGTCGCTTCAAGACATTTTCAATTCAAAATATTTCAAGTCTTTTCAATTCTTTCAAGTCGCTTCAAGGTATTACAATTCTTTTCAAGTTGCTTTTTTCGGCTCAACCTCATCCCCCCCCCACTAAACGCCTCACGTAATTAATGGATGCCCCCTTACTTCAACATCCAATTCCATTAAATTCTCCAAGTGGTGTAATGCGATACTCCAAACTGATTTGATAATCTTTGGTGGGCGGTTTTCAACATTTTGCGAAACACTAACACAACGGACATTTGGGAAGGCTTTATGCTTCGGTGAAATTTTCTTGACCTCCGTAAATCAATACAATGAACGTGCAAAGTAAAATACAATAACAACAAACTATCGCCGCCCGATTGAGTTGTCTCGAGAAACTGATTTTAATAATGACTATTTGAGTAATCAGCACGGTAATTGCAAAACATTTAGAATGTTGTTAAGCACTGACTCTTCCGAACAAAAACATTTGATTCTCAGTGGGTCAATTTAAAATAATTATCTATATGCGGCTCGTGAATTTGTAGGGCGGGAAAATGCTAAAAAAAATGTGAGTAATAGAAAAGTTGTAGCTTTTGACGGGTTCTACCATTATTTTCAGTTATTGCACTTATTTCTGAAACACCCTGTCTTCGTCAAGTAGTGAATTTTCATGCTATTTAAAAAAAAATCTAAATTCCGAAATTAACAACTTGGACCACATTTTATGGGTAAACGTGTGTAGATTTTTTTAGCAAATACGGGGTATTAGAAACCGTCGAAAAGCAATCACTAATAACAAATCCTCTGAATTGTTGGTAAAATATTAATCTTTTAGATAAATAATAATTAACGTTGTTGCCCTCTGTTTCCGATTTTACAACAAATTAAAGGTGATAAATTCACAGGACTATTATCTCTAAGGAAGTAAAACTCATAATTATTGTTATACTAAAATTAGTACAAAAACAAACATTTTCCGACGAATGCAGCTGTCTGTCAGAATTGTGTTTCAAAATTTTATTACTGATTGTGCTAAGAACAATGCTAATTGGCATTTTATACCTCCACGTTCCGCACATGTGGGCGGTATTTGGGAAGCATTGATGCCTGCTAGTGAATGATATTAGGGAATTAGAGGCCAATCACTGTTTACTTATGAGGAGACATACACATATCTCATATTAATTGAAGACTGACTGACATGACTGATATCAATATCCATCGATGATACCAATAGTCCAAGCAAAAACGACGAATAAAAGAAATAATTTCTAAAGTTTTGAAATTTTGGTTATCAACTCCCAGTAGGGACCCAAATAAAGATCCGAAGAGTGCCGTATGCAGAGGTTTGTAAATCTTCCTATTATACCATAAACCCCCCGTTATCCTCATTATGCGAGAGTCAGAAGTAAAACAGCATAAACCATTATAGCATTTATTGCAATGTTATCCCTTTCACGAAAATAATATTTCGAATAGTTCCGAGCTCATAAAGAGTAGTATCAATTTATCCAAAAAGAATGCAAACAATCAATTTCATTTTTAAAAATAACATGGAGCAATAAAGCGAGATAACATTAAGTAATAAATTGAAATAACATTCTCGTGCGCTCTTTATGGGCGAATGTACAGGATTTATAGTATTTTCACAAACCGATTTTCTCAATCTGTTTGCCATATTTGTGTTATTATGTCTTGGTGTTTATGTGGTGTTTATGGACCGCAAATACATCTAGCTTGATGATACGGGTCACTTATTTAAGAAAAGGTATTTCCTCCTTAAAGAAATATTAATTCGTTTTGTGTTTATTTTCTTCAAGTAAAACAACTAAAGGAGCTGTCAAAGCTCTGAGACCAACGAGCATCTTAATTAGATACAAATGTTTCTTTTTTTTTAAAACTGAAAATATTCCAAATATGTATGTAAAAGGAAAAGTTTTCGATTTTGAATTACCAAGTTCTTGTAAAGCCAAATCAATTCCCATTAAGTATTCACAGAATGTTGCTGGTACCCATCAACCGCTAACTTGGTCGTCCTGGAATTTGAGAGCCACGTGACCACTTTAAACGTGATATTTAAAACGATTCGATAATAAAATTCGGCATTTCGATACTAATCCAAGAAATTGTGCAGTGTCGTCATATACAGAGTGTCAAAACATTTCGCAAGCCTCAACACCGTTGATATGATTGTAGTTCATCACAGTACACATGCAAAACAGGATTTAAAATATTTGAAAAAAAAATCGTGATCGCTTGTTTACGGATTCCTCGAACCACTAATTATCGGAATGAACAAATCCGGTAACCAACGATTGCTTCTTACTTCCATTTTCCGTCATCCTTGAACTCGTTTGTTTATGCTAAGAAGTGCGTCATAATTTCTCCGATTACTCGAGCGTCTTCAGAAAATATTTTGGCGACATTCAGGATTTTCTCCCCACATTGTAACATTAAACCGTGATTTATGCGTTTTGAAAGTCATGGCCAAATTGTTCTGGTTTAAAATATTGCTAAAAGTGACAACTTGATTTGTGGTAATTTGGGATCTTTAGAAAGAACATGCGATCGTAAGAATAAAACGTTATCTAATGTAAAACCAAAATCAAGAGGTTGTGGATGATTAGCTCCGAGTTAAACGTGATGAGTAAAAGGATAGAATTTTTTTGAACTGTTTCGTGACAACCGCATTAATGTAAATGATGATGACGCAATGATTTAAGTAAAAATATTGATGTAAACAACCTCATCAGTAATAGAAGGAGGAGGGGGGCAAAATAAATTTGCTGCTTCCTCTTAGTAGCCTTGGTATAATTGAACTTGCTCCAAATATAATGATCCTTTTTCTCTGTTTCAAATGTCTTATAATGGTTGTACTATATGGACGAACGAAGAGGATACAAAATTTCAAACATACTGAAACTAAGCAAATTCATCATACCCCCGGAGAGTTCAATTCTGCTCCTGGTTCAATGAAGTAATGAACGACAATGATATCCTTGACCAACCATATTTTCTGATTTCAGTTTGGTTTCATCTTGATGGTTATGTGAACAAGCAAAACTAGAGAATATGGTCAGGTGAAAATCCCCACGCTGTTGGAGCTGCAACTTTGCACCCCGTTAAAGTTGGCGCTTGACTAGCGGTTTCGAGGCAGCGGATGTATGGGCCGGTCTCTTTTAAATTCACCATTAATTCAGAAAAATATATCCGGTATATTTTGTAGCCGTTTATAAACCAACTAACGGATCACGAGTGGCAAATGACAATGACCCATTTACGAGATAATTTCGGTGAAAAGTGATTATTGCGGGAATTTGGCCAAGCATGTCACCAGATCTTACTCGACTAGATTTCTCTATATTTGGACTCTTGAAATACAATGTCTTCAGGAATGTATTGCACACTGCCGCAGAACTGCAAGCAGCAATTGTTCACGAAGTGGCAAACATTACTCTGCACATGTTGGTGAAGTTCTTCGAGAGCTTAAGCCAAAGAGTTAATTTATTTGCAAAATGCTGAGTTTAATTTCTGCTTCGTTTAATTTCCTTGAATTAAAAGAATTGCTATTCACCTAACCTACAATTGTCTCTCAGTTGACGTTACGTCAAATATGTCAACTCAAACACTCCTTCTTGATCACTCTGTAGATAATTATGACAAAGCAAAAAATTGTAAAAAATTCAGCCTGCCTTTGAGGGGTACATTGTCGAATTGGGCATTGATTTCATGATTACCATGTCATATTTGAACAGATAAAGGCACTCGGAAGTCTATAGAGGAAGATTGAAGAAAGGGTAAAAAATGGTGGATGCATCGCTTGAAAACCAAATGTAAAAAAATTAAACAAGAAGAATGTTCTTAAATCCAAGTGGAGTAAATTTAAATTAAAATTTAAATATATCTATGTCGAACTCCACAAACTTTAATAACTGTAAGATTACTAATGGTACATGTTTCGGCAGAATACTTCTGCCATCATCAGCCCTAATTTAACAAGAGATTAATGATACAATTGATGAATTACAAGAGGGGTTCTTACCTTAAAGAATATAAAAAATTATGACATTGACGTAATTTTGAATTAAATTTGACGTTTTCAAAGGGTTACATGATTTTTAAAAGATTTCGTAAAAACAACATTTTATAAATGTAAAAATTAAAAATGGATCAAAGAGAATCTGGTAAGTTTGTTTGAGTGAAAAATTAAAATAGTGAATTAATAATGGGATTATTGAAGTTATTCTGTTCATTTAAACAAGATCTGTTTTCCAGTTTCAAGGCTTTCCTTATTTCCAAAGTCTCAAGAAAATCTAATTTCCGGCCTTTATTGCATTTATGGATCAATTTGGAATTTGATGGTGAAACACTATGTTTCGTTATTAATATATGATTGGCGAAAGAAGAAGGTGTTGATGGTGGAGGATCAAGATCTGTGTTGTTATAGATGTGCCTGAAATGTTCTTTAATACGGTCTGATATTTTGCGACCTGTCTGACCTATGTAGAATGACTCACAAGTAGAGCAGCTTAATTTGTATACACCTGATGATGATTTGTAATCTAATTGATCTTTATTTTTAATAAAAAATCTGGATAAGTTGTTATCTGTTTTAAATGAAACTTTAAAACCGTTTTTCTTAAGTATTTTAGAACATTTCTCTGAGACGACGCCAAAATTAGTCTGCCTTTGAGGGTGTAATTTGTCGAATTTGCGCATTGTCTTCATCACTACAATGTCACATTTGAACATATAGAGACACCCGGAGGTCTATAGGGGAATATTTAAGAAATGGTGAAAAATGGTGAATGCGTCGCTTAAAAAAAAATGTAAAAAAATCAACCTGTTTTGAGGGTGTATTCAGTTGAATTTTGGCATTGTTTTCATGATTACAATGTCACATTTGAACAGATAGACACTCGGAAGTCTATAGAGGAAGATTTAAAAAAATGTGAAAAATACTGGATGTGCCACTTGAAAAAGAAAATTTAAAAATTCAGCCTGCCTTTGAGGGTGTAATTTATCGAATTTGGGCATTGTTTTCAGCATTACAATTTCACATTTAAACAGATACAGACACCCGAAATTATATAGGGAAATATTTAAGAAAGTGTAAAAAATGGTGGATGCGTCGCTTACAAAAAAATTGAAAAAAATTCAGCCTGCCTTTGAGGGTGTAATTTGTCGAATGTGGGCATTGCTTTCATCATTATAATATCACATTTGAACAGATATAGACACCCGGAACACTATCGGGAAATATTTAAGAGATGCTGAAAAATGGTGGATGAGTTGCTTGAAAAAAAAAATGTAAAAAATTCAGACTGCCTTTGAGGGTGTATTCTGTCAAATTTTGGCATTTTTTTTATCATTGCAATTTCACATTTGAACAGATAAAGACACTCGGAAGTCTACAGAGGAAGATTGAAGAGAGGCTGAAAAATGGTGGATGCGTCGCTTGAAAAAAAAAACAGTTAAAAATTCAGCCTGCTCTTGAGGGTGTATTCTGTCAAATTTTGGCATTGCTTTCATCATTACAATGTCACATTTGAACAGATAAAGACACTCGGAAGTCTATAGAGGAAAATTGAAGAGAGGCTGAAAACTGGAGGATGTGCCGCTTGAAAAAACAAAAGTAAAAAAATTCTGCCTGCTTTTGAGAGTGTATTTTGTTAACTTTTGGTATTGTTTTTATCATTGCAATGTCACATTTGAAGAGATAGAGACACCTGGAAGTCGATAGGGGAATGTTAAAGAAGGGATGAAAAATGGTGGATGCGCGGCTTGAAAAAAAAAAGTAAAATATTCAGCCTGCTTTTGAGAGTGTATTCTGTCAAATTTTGGCATTGCTTTGATTATTACAATGTCACATTTGAAGAGATAAAGACACTCGGAAGTCTATAGAGGAAGATTGAAGAGAGGCTGAAAAATGGTGGATGCGTCGACTGAAAAAATAATGTAAAGTATTCAACCTGCTTTTGAGTGTGTATTCTGTAAAATTTTGGCATTTTTTTCATCATTACAATGTCACATTTCAACAGATAAAGACACTCGGAAGTATACAGAGGAAGATTGAAAAGAGGCTGAAAAATGGTGGATGCGTCGCTTGAAAAAAAAAAACAGTTAAAAATTCAGCCTGCTCTTGAGGGTGTATTCTGTCAAATTTTGGCATTGCTTTCATCATTACAATGTCACACTTGAACAGATAAAGACACCCGGAAGACTATAGAGGAATATTGAAGAGAGGCTGAAAAATGGTGGTTGCGTCGCATGCAAAAAAATTCTTAAAAATTCAGCCTGGCTTTGACGGTGTAATTTATCAAATTTGCGCATTGTTTTCAGCATTACAATTTCACATTTGAACAGATATAGACACAAGGAAGTCTCTAGGGGAATATTTAAGAGAGGGTGAAAAATGGTGGATGCGTCGCTTGAAAAAAAAATTCTGCTTGGTTTTGAGGGTGTATTGTGTAAAATTGTGGATTTTTTTTCATTATTTCAATGTCACATTTGAACAGATAAAGACACCCGGTAGTCTATAAAGGAAGATTTGAGAAAAGGTGAAAAATGGTGGATGCGCCACTTAAATTATTTTTTTTTAATTCAGCCTGCCTTTGAGGGTATAATTTATCGAATTTGAGCATTGTTTTCATCATTACGTTGTCACATTTGAACAGATGTACACACCCGGAAATCTATAGGGGAATATTTAAGAAAGGGGTAAAGACACCCGGAAGTCTCTAGAGGAAGATTTAAGAAAGGATGAAAAATGGTGTATGTGCCATTTAAAAAAAAAATCAGCCTGCTTTTGAGGGTGTAATTTATCGAATTTGGGCATTTTTTTCATCATTACAATGTCACATTTGAACAGATATAGACACCTGGAAGTCGATAGGGGAATATTAAAAAAAGGATGAAAAGTGATGGATGCGTCACTTGAGAAAAAAAATTAAAAAATTCGTCCTGCTTTTGAGAGTGTATTCTGTAAAATTTTGGCATTTTTTTCATCATTACAATGTCACATTTGAACAGATAGAGATACCTGGAAGTCGACCGGGGAATATTAAAGAAAGCTTGAAAAATGGTGGATGCGCCAGTAGAAAAAAAAGGAAGAAAATTTGCCTGCTTTTGAGAGTATATTCTGTCAAATTTTGGCATTGCTTTCATCATTGCAATTTCACATTTGAACAGATGGAGACACCTGGAAGTCGATAGGGGAATATTAAAGAAAGGGTGAAAAATGGTGGATGCGCCAGTTGAAAAAAAAAAAAATCCTGCCTGCTTTTGAGAGTGTATTCTGTCAAATTTTGGCATTGCTTTCATCATTGCAATTTCACATTTGAACAGATAGAGACACCTGGAATTCGATAGGGAAATATTAAAGAAAAAGTGAAAAATGGTGGATGCGCCAATTGAAAAAAAAAAGTAAAAAATCCTGCCTGCTTTTGAGAGTGTATTCTGTCAAATTTTGGCATTGCTTTTATCATTGCAATTTCACATTTGAACAGATAGAGACACCTGGAAGTCGATAGGGGAATATTAAAGAAAGGGTGAAAAATGGTGGATGCGCCAGTTGAAAAAAAATAAAAAATCCTGCCTGCTTTTGAGAGTGTATTCTGTCAAATTTTGGCATTGCTTTCATCATTACAATGTCACATTTGAACAGATAGAGATACCTGGAAGTCGACCGGGGAATATTAAAGAAAGCTTGAAAAATGGTGGATGCGCCAGTAGAAAAAAAAGGAAGAAAATTTGCCTGCTTTTGAGAGTATATTCTGTCAAATTTTGGCATTGCTTTCATCATTGCAATTTCACATTTGAACAGATGGAGACACCTGGAAGTCGATAGGGGAATATTAAAGAAAGGGTGAAAAATGGTGGATGCGCCAGTTGAAAAAAAAAAATCCTGCCTGCTTTTGAGAGTGTATTCTGTCAAATTTTGGCATTGCTTTCATCATTGCAATTTCACATTTGAACAGATAGAGACACCTGGAATTCGATAGGGAAATATTAAAGAAAAAGTGAAAAATGGTGGATGCGCCAATTGAAAAAAAAAAGTAAAAAATCCTGCCTGCTTTTGAGAGTGTATTCTGTCAAATTTTGGCATTGCTTTTATCATTGCAATTTCACATTTGAACAGATAGAGACACCTGGAAGTCGATAGGGGAATATTAAAGAAAGGGTGAAAAATGGTGGATGCGCCAGTTGAAAAAAAATAAAAAATCCTGCCTGCTTTTGAGAGTGTATTCTGTCAAATTTTGGCATTGCTTTCATCATTGCAATTTCACATTTGAACAGATAGAGACACCTGGAAGTCGATAGGGGAATATCAAAGAAAGGGTGAAAAATGGTAGATGTGCAGGTTGAAAAAAAAAGTAAAAAATCCTGCCTGCTTTTGAGAGTGTATTCTGTCAAATTTTGGCATTGCTTTTATCATTGCAATTTCACATTTGAACAGATAGAGACACCTGGAAGTCGATAGAGGAATATTAAAGAAGGGATGAAAAATGGTGGATGCGCGACTTGAAAAAAAAAGTAAAATATTCAGCCTGCTTTGAGAGCGTATTCTGTCAAATTTTGGCATTGCTTTCATTATTACAATGTAACATTTGAAGAGATAAAGACCCTTGGAAGTCTATAGAGGAAGATTGAAGAGGGGCTGAAAAATGGTGGATGCGTCGCTTGAAAAAATAAAGTAAAGTATTCAGCCTGCTTTTGAGTGTGTATTCTGTAAAATTTTGGCATTTTTTTCATTATTACAATGTCTTATTTGAACAGATAAAGACACCTGGAAGTCGATAGAGAAATATTAAAAAAAGGATGAAAAATGATGGATGCGCCAGTTGAAAAAAAAAGTAAAAAATCCAGCCTGCTTTTGATAGTGTATTCTGTCAAATTTTGGCATTGCTTTCATCATTGCAATTTCACATTTGAACAGATAGAGACACCTGGAAGTCGATAGGGGAATATTAAAGAAAGGGTGAAAAATGGTGGATGTGCAGGTTGAAAAAAAAAAGTAAAATATTCAGCCTGCTTTGAGAGTGTATTCTGTCAAATTTTGGCATTGCTTTCATCATTACAATGTAACATTTGAAGAGATAAAGACACTTGGAAGTCTATAGAGGAATATTGAAGAGAGGCTGAAAAATGGTGGATGCGTCGCTTGAAAAAATAAAGTAAAGTATTCAGCCTGCTTTTGAGTGTGTATTCTGTCAAATTTTGGCATTGCTTTCATCATTACAATGTAACATTTGAAGAGATAAAGACACTTGGAAGTCTATAGAGAAATATTAAAAAAAGGATGAAAAATGATGGATGCGCCAATTGAGAAAAAAATTTAAAAAATTCTTCCTGCTTTAGAGAGTGTATTCTGTAAAATTTTGTCATTTTTTTCATCAGTACAATGTCACATTTGAACAGATAGAGACACCCGAAATTATATAGGGAAATATTTAAGAAAGTGTGAAAAATGGTGGATGCGTCGCTTACAAAAAAATTGAAAAAAATTCAGCCTGCCTTTGAGGGTGTAATTTGTCGAATGTGGGCATTGCTTTCATCATTATAATATCACATTTGAACAGATATAGACACCCGGAACACTATCGGGAAATATTTAAGAGATGCTGAAAAATGGTGGATGAGTTGCTTAAAAAAAAAATGTAAAAAATTCAGACTGCCTTTGAGGGTGTATTCTGTCAAATTTTGGCATTTTTTTCATCATTGCAATTTCACATTTGAACAGATAAAGACACTCGGAAGTCTACAGAGGAAGATTGAAGAGAGGCTAAAAAATGGTGGATGCGTCGCTTGAAAATAAAACAGTTAAAAATTCAGCCTGCTTTTGAGAGTGTATTCTGTCAAATTTTGGCATTGCTTTGATCATTACAATGTCACATTTGAAGACATAAAGACACTCGGAAGTCTATAGAGGAAGATTGAAGAGAGGCTGAAAAATGGTGGATGCGTCGCCTGAAAAAATAAAGTAAAGTATTCAGCCTGCTTTTGAGTGTGTATTCTGTAAAATTGTGGCATTTTTTTCATCATTACAATGTCACATTTCAACAGATAAAGACACTCGGAAGTCTACAGAGGAAGATCGAAGAGAGGCTGAAAAATGGTGGATGCGTCGCTTAAAAAAAAATGTAAAAAAATTCTGCCGGGTTTTGAGAATGTATTCTGTCAGATTTTGGCCATTTTTTTTTATCATTGCAATTTCACATTTGAACAGATAGAGACACCTGGAAGTCGATAGGGGAATATTAAAGAAAGGCTGAAAAATGGTGGATGCGCCACTTGAAAAAAAAATATTGTAAAATATTCAGCCTGCTTTTGAAAGTGTATTCTGTCAAATTTTGGAATTGCTTTCATCATTACAATGTCACATTTGAACAGATAAAGACACTCGAAAGTCTATAGAGGAAGATTGAAGAAAGGCTGAAAAATGGTGGATGCGTCGCTTGAAAAAATAAAGTAAAGTATTCAGCCTGCTTTTGAGTGTGTATTATGTCAAATTTTGGCATTGCTTTCATCATTGCAATTTCACATTTGAACAGATAGAGACACCTGGAAGTCGATAGAGGAATATTAAAGAAGGGATGAAAAATGGTGGATGCGTCGCTTGAAAAAATAAAGTAAAGTATTCAGCCTGCTTTTGAGTGTGTATTCTGTAAAATTTTGGCATTTTTTTCATCATTGCAATTTCACATTTGAACAGATAAAGACACTCGGAAGTCTACAGAGGAAGATTGAAGAGAGGCTGAAAAATGGTGGATGCGCGACTTGAAAAAAAAAAGTAAAATATTCAGCCTGCTTTGAGAGTGTATTCTGTCAAATTTTGGCATTGCTTTCATCATTACAATGTAACATTTGAAGAGATAAAGACACTTGGAAGTCTATAGAGGAAGATTGAAGAGAGGCTGAAAAATGGTGGATGCGTCGCTTGAAAAAATAAAGTAAAGTATTCAGCCTGCTTTTGAGTGTGTATTCTGTAAAATTTGGGATTTTTTCATTATTACAATGTCATATTTGAACAGATAAAGACACCTGGAAGTCGATAGAGAAATATTAAAAAAAGGATGAAAAATGATGGATGCGCCAATTGAGAAAAAAAATTAAAAAATTCTTCCTGCTTTAGAGAGTGTATTCTGTAAAATTTTGTCAATTTTTTCATCAGTACAATGTCACATTTGAACAGATAGAGACACCTGGAATTCGATAGGGAAATATTAAAGAAAGGGTGAAAAATGGTGGATGCGCCAATTGAAAAAAAAAGTAAAAAATCCTGCCTGCTTTTGAGAGTGTATTCTGTCAAATTTTGGCATTGCTTTTATCATTGCAATTTCACATTTGAACAGATAGAGACACCTGGAAGTCGATAGGGGAATATTAAAGAAAGGGTGAAAAATGGTGGATGCGCCAGTTGAAAAAAAAATCCTGCCTGCTTTTGAGAGTGTATTCTGTCAAATTTTGGCATTGCTTTTATCATTGCAATTTCACATTTGAACAGATAGAGACACCTGGAAGTCGATAGAGGAATATTAAAGAAGGGATGAAAACTGGTGGATGCGCGACTTGAAAAAAAAAGTAAAATATTCAGCCTGCTTTGAGAGTGTATTCTGTCAAATTTTGGCATTGCTTTCATCATTACAATGTAACATTTGAAGAGATAAAGACACTTGGAAGTCTATAGAGGAAGATTGAAGAGAGGCTGAAAAATGGTGGATGCGTCGCTCGAAAAAATAAAGTAAAGTATTCAGCCTGGTTTTGAGTGTGTATTCTGTCAAATTTTGGCATTGCTGTCATCATTGCAATTTCACATTTGAACAGATGGAGACACCTGGAAGACTATAGGGGAATATTGAAGAGAGGCTGAAAAATGGTGGATGCGTCGCTTGAAAAAATAAACTAAAGTATTCAGCCTGCTTTTGAGTGTGTATTCTGTAAAATTTTGGCATTTTTTTCATCATTACAATGTCACATTTGAACAGATAGAGATACCTGGAAGTCGACCGGGAAATATTAAAGAAAGGGTGAAAAATGGTGGATGCGCCAGTTGAAAAAAAAAAGTAAAAAATTCTGCCTGCTTTTGAGAGTATATTCTGTCAAATTTTGGCATTGCTTTCATCATTGCAATTTTACATTTGAACAGATGGAGACACCTGGAAGTCGATAGGGGAATATTAAAGAAGGAATGAAAAATGGTGGATGCGCCACTTGAAAAAAAAATTGTAAAATATTCAGCCTTCTTTTGATAGTGTATTCTGTCAAATTTTGGCACCGCTTTCATCATTGCAATGTCACATTTGAACAGATAAAGACACTCAGAAGTCTATAGAGGAAGATTGAAGAGAGGCTGAAAGATGGTGGATGCGTCGCTTGAAAAAATAAAGTAAAGTATTCAGCCTTCTTTTGAGTGTGTATTCTGTAAAATTTTGACATTTTTTTCATCATTACAATGTCATATTTGAACAGATAAAGACACCTGGAAGTCGATAGAGAAATATTAAAAAAAGGATGAAAAATGATGGATGCGCCACTTTAGAAAAAAATTTAAAAAATTCTTCCTGCTTTAGAGAGTGTATTCTGTAAAATTTTTGCATTGTTTTCATCATTACGTTTTCACATTTGAACAGATATACACACCCGGAAATCTATAAAGGAATATTTAAGAAAGGGGTAAAGACACCCGGAAGTCTATAGAGGAAGATTTAAGAAAGGATGAAAAATGGTGTATGCGCCACTTAAAAAAAAATTCTAAGAAATTCAGCCTGGCTTTGACGGTGTAATTTATCGAATTTGGGCATTGTTTTCATCATTACAATGTCACATTTGAACAGATATAGACCCCCGGAAGTCTATAGGGGAATATTTAAGAGAGGGTGAAAAATGGTGGATGCGTCGCTTGAAAAAAAAATCAGCCTGGCTTTGAGGGTGTATCGTGTAAAATTTTGGATTTTTTTTCATCATTACAATGTCACATTTGAACAGATAAAGACACCCGGAAGTCTATAAAGGAAGATTTGAGAAAAGGTAAAAAATGGTGGATGAAATTCGATATTAATTTTTTTATACAGTTAAATAAATTAACTCGCAGTCGCAGTCGTGCAAGTCAGATCTGATTAATATATTATTTTTGGTTGAAAAATTATTGGGGTGGTAAGCCTTTAAATGAACGCGCTTTATAAAATTCGTTCCTTGCGTATAGAGGTAAAAAATACAACTTCTTCCTTTCATTTAACAGTAAAAAAAGATAATGTTACAATAATATCCATCATCGCTCTCACGATTTAGAATGTAGCATCACCTCAAATTATATGAGAATGCTTTTCTGGGTGTTTGTTAAATTTAAGTTAATGTATATTATCCTTAAATCTGGTTTTAAAAGATGTTATCGTTTATTAAACTTCTATTGTTTACCTGCCATGAGATTCGACTTTTACTAGAGATTTTCTTGCGACAAGATCAACACTGTAGATGTAAGTAATTTCAACAAACCAATTTTCACTTGATTAAAATTTTAAATACTTTCTTGCATAATCGTTGAACCATCACCGCAACTTACGCATCTTGAAAACGACTCTTACGTATTCATAATATAAATTATTTTCATATTCATTATAAAATAATAGATTTTTTCCAGTCTCTTGGGTAAACGTATTGACAATAAATAAGAAAACTAACGTTATAATGATATAAGGTTTGCTTCATCTCAATTACGAAACGAGCGAATTGTAGAGAATTATTCCGGATAACCAAAAAGCCAACACATAGGTGGGAAGCTGCGTTATTTACATGACTAGACCCAGGGAATCTCCTGTGGAATGCGGAAATATGCATCAATACAATACTTGCGTCTCTCGAAATAAATCTTAAGGCCATTGCAATGTGCAAACAGCATGGAAAAAACTGACTAATTGCGTTGACCTATTTATTACAATTTGACATTACGACGGATCCGAAATCCTGATCCGGGTTCACTTTTAATCAGCGTTATAAATATTTTTCTTGATATTATAATTATGTAAAGTAAATAATCATCTTATTATTCAAGGAAATATTAATTACCATCCGCTCCTAACAGTCAATTAAAATCTGTCGTTTCATTCTTGCTCGTTTTTTAGAATTCCCATGTTGTGGTCACGAAATTCGTTTCTGATCACTGAAATTAATGGAGGTAAATGAAGTAGGTACATACAGAAGTTCATTTCATTTATGACTCGTAGGATCGGAAAAAAAATTGATTCCATCGTTATCCCACTATGGGCCCAGGCTTAAAAGTTGCGTGAGTGACAGTTTTTTTAGAAACAAATTTCAAGAAAATGAAATGGACATTCATAGGCCAAATGGTGTCCGATTAGGCGCGGAATGCCTCCCTATATAAATAAAACTCAATTGCCGCATGTATGAAAGATCATCACAGAACGGCTCGACCGATTTGGCAATTTTTTTTTTGTTGTGTTCTTAATTATTATCAGGACAAGGTTTGTATGAAATAAAAATTTTGTAAAATCCACCGAAAAAGTCGGAAATTTGGATGGATTTGTAATAGAATCTCAATAAGGAGAGAACGGCTGGACCGATTTGGCATCGGAAAGTTGCCCGGAAAATTGGAAAATTCGGGAAATTTAAATTCAATGAAAGAGCATAATTTTTAAAAACAATAAATATTTATTAATAAAAAATTCGACTCGTACAACTCAACATTATTTACAGTAAGAAGACAAAACTTGACCTTAAGACTGTTTTCCCCTTGTTGATTCACTATCCCTTCTCGGGCTTAAGGACTACCTTTCTCCATCTGTTTCACTTTCTATTCTCGGGTTTAGGGACCGTCTTTCTCTTTCTGTTTCAGTTTCTGCTGTTGGATTTAGGCAGTGTCTTTCTCTTTGTGTTCCGTTTTTGGCTGTTGAGTTTAAGGACGTCCGTTGTTCTTTCAACATCCCTTATCGGGTTTAGGGACTACATTTCCCCTTCTGTTTCAATTGCTGCTCCTGGATTTAAGTAGTGCATTTCTCTTTCTGTTACGTTTGTTGCTGTCATGTTTCGGCACTGTCTTTCTTCTTCTGTTACATTTTTACGCTGTCGAGTTTAAGGACTATTTTTCCCTTGTTGATTCCCTATCCCTTCGCGGGTTTAAGGACTATTTCTATGTCTCTTTTACTTCATCTTGTCGGGTTTAGGGACTGTCTTTCTCCTTCTGTTTCAGTTGCTGCTGTTGGATTTAGGCAGTGTCTTTCTCTTTGTGTTCCGTTTTTTGCTGTTCAGTTTAGGGACGTCCGTTGTTCTTTCAACATCCCTTATCGGGTTTAGGGAGTACATTTCCCCTTCTGTTTCAATTGCTGCTCCTGGATTTAAGTAGTGTATTTCTCTTTCTGATACGTTTGTTGCTGTCATGTTTCGGCACTGTCTTTCTTCTTCTGTTACTTTTGATGCTGTCGAGTTTGGGGGCTGTCTTTCTCTATTTGTTTCACTTTCGATTCTCAGGTTTAGGGACTGTCTTTCCCATTCTATTTCAATTGCTGCTTATTTGTTTAGGCAGTGTCTTTCTTTTTCTGCTCCGTTTGTTGCTGTCATTTCTCATAAATGTCTTTCATTTTCTGTTACATTTGATGCGGTCGAGAATAGTGACTATCTTGCTCCTTGTGTTCCACTTTCTCTTCTCAGAGTTAAGGACTGTTTTTCTCCTTTTACTTCATTTGCTGCTCTTGAGTTTAGGCAGTGCCTTTCCTGTTATGTTCCATTTGTTGCTGTCATGTATCGGCACTGTCTTCCTTCTTCTGTTACATTTGACGCTGTCGAGTTTAAGGACTGTTTCTATGTCTCTTTTATTTCATCTTGTCAGGTTTAGGGACTGCCTTTCTCCTTCTGTTTCAGTTGCTGCTGTTGGATTTAGGTAGTATCTTTCTCTTTGTGTTCCGTTTTCTGCTGTTGGGTTTAAGGACGTCCGTTGTTCTTTCAACATCCCTTACCGGGTTTAGGGACTACATTTCTCCTTCTGTTTCAATTGCGGCTCCTGGATTTAAGTAGTGTATTTCTCTTTCTGTTACGTTTGTTGCTGTCATATTTCGGCACTCTCTTTCTTCTTCTGTTACATTTGATGCTGTCGAGTTTGGGGGCTATTTTTCACTTTTTGTTTTACTTTCGATTCTCGGGTTTAGGGACTGTCTTTCTCCTTCTATTTCAATTGCTGCTCATTTGTTTAGGCAATGTCTTTCTTTTTCTGCCCCGTTTGTTGCTGTCATGTCTCATAAATGTCTTTCATTTTCTGTTACATTTGATGCGGTCGAGAATAGTGACTATCTTGCTCCTTCTGTTCCACTTTCGCTTCTCAGGGTTAAGGACTGTTTTTCTCCTTTTACTTCAGTTGCTGCTTCAGTGCCTTTCCTGTCATGTTTCATTTGTTGCTGTCATGTTTCGGCACTGTCTTTCTTCTTCTCTTACATTTGACGCTGTCGAGTTTAAGGACTGTTTTTCCCTTGTTGATTCACTATCCCTTCGCGGGTTTAAGGACTATTTCTATGTCTCCCTTACTTTATCTTGTGGGTTTAGGGACTGTCTTTCTCCTTCTGTTTCAGTTGCTGCTGTTGGATTTAGGCAGTGTCTTTCTCTTTGTGTTCCGTTTTTTGCTGTTGAGTTTAGGGACGTCCGTTGTTCCTTCAACATCCCTTATCGGGTTTAGGGACTACATTTTCCCCTTCTGTTTCAATTGCTGCTCCTGGATTTAAGTAGTGTATTTCTCTTTCTGATACGTTTGTTGCTGTCATGTTTCGGCACTGTCTTTCTTCTTCTGTTACTTTTGATGCTGTCGAGTTTGGGGGCTGTCTTTCTCTTTTTGTTTTACTTTCGATTCTCGGGTTTAGGAACTGTCTTTCTCCTTCTAGTTCAATTGCTGCTCATTTGTTTAGACAGTGTCTTTCTTTTTCTGCTCCGTTTGTTGCTGTCATGTCTCATAAATATCTTTCATTTTCTGTTACATTTGATGCGGTCGAGAATAGTGACTATCTTGCTCCTTGTGTTCCACTTTCTCCTCTCAGGGTTAAGGACTGTTTTTCTCCTTTTACTTCAGTTGCTGCTCTTGAGTTTAGGCAGTGCCTTTCCTGTTCTGTTCCATTTGTTGCTGTCATGTTTCGGCACTATCTTTCTTCTTCTGTTACATTTGACGCTGTCGAGCTTAGGGACTGTTTTTCCCTGGTTGATTCCCTATCCCTTTGCGGGTTTAAGGACTATTTCTATGTCACTTTTACTTTATCTTGTCGGGTTTAGGAACTGTCTTTCTCCTTCTGTTTCAGTTGCTGCTGTTGGATTTAGGCAGTGTCTTTCTCTTTGTGTTCCGATTTCTGCTGTTGGGTTTAAGGACGTCCGTTGTTCTTTCAACATCCCTTATCGGGTTTAGGGAGTACATTTCCCCTTCTGTTTCAATTGCTGCTCCTGGATTTAAGTAGTGTATTTCTCTTTCTGTTACGTTTGTTGCTGTCATGTTTCGGCACTGTCTTTCTTCTTCTGTTACATTTGATGCTGTAGAGGTTGGGAGCTGTCTTTCTCTTTTTGTTTTACTTTCGATTCTCAGGTTTAGGGACTGTCTTTCCCCTTCTATTTCAATTGCTGCTCATTTGTTTAGGCAATGTCTTTCTTTTTCTGCTCCGTCTTTCATTTTCTGTTACATTTGATGCGGTGGAGAATAGTGACTATCTTGCTCGTTGTGTTCCATTTTCTCTTCTCAGGGTTAAGGACTGTTTCTCTTCTTCTACTTCAGTTGCTGCTCTTGAGTTTAGGCAGTGCCATTCCTGTTCTGTTCCATTTGTTGCTGCTGTCATGTTTCGGCACTGTCTTTCTTCTTCTGTTACATTTTTACGCTGTCGAGTTTAAGGACTGTTTTTCCTTTGTTGATTCCCTATCCCTTTGCGGGTTTTAGGACTATTTCTATGTCTCTTTTACTTTATCTTGTCGGGTTTAGGGACTGTCTTTCTCCTTCTGTTTCAGTTGCTGCTGTTGGATTTAGGCAGTGTCTTTCTCTTTGTGTTCCATTTTTTGCTGTTGGGTTTAAGGACGTCCGTTGTTCTTTCAACATCCCTTATCGGGTTTAGGAACTACATTTCCCCTTCTGTTTCAATTGCTGCTTCTGGATTTAAGTAGTGTATTTCTCTTTCTGTTACGTTTGTTGCTGTCATGTTTCGGCACTGTCTTTCTTCTTCTGTTACATTTGATGTTGTAGAGTTTGGGGGCTGTCTTTTTCTTTTTGTTTCACTTTCGATTCTCGGGTTTAGGGACTGTCTTTCTCCTTCTATTTCAATTTCTGCTCATTTGTTTAGGCAGTGTCTTTCTTTTTCTGCTCCGTTTGTTGCTGTCATGTCTCATAAATGTCTTTCATTTTCTGTTACATTTGATGCGGTCGAGAATAGTGACTATCTTGCTCCTTGTGTTCCACTTTCTCTTCTCAGGGTTAAGGACTGTTTTTCACCTTTTACTTCATTTGCTACTCTTGAGTTTAGGCAGTGCCCTTCCTGTTCTGTTCCATTTGTTGCTGCTGTCATGTTTCGGCACTGTCTTTCTTCTTCTGTTACATTTTTACGCTGTCGAGTTTAAGGACTGTTTTTCCCTTGTTGATTCCCTATCCCTTTGCGGGTTTCAGGACTATTTCTATGTCTCTTTTACTTTATCTTGTCGGGTTTAGGGACTGTCTTTCTCCTTCTGTTTCAGTTGCTGCTGTTGGATTTAGGCAGTGTCTTTCTCTTTGTGTTCCGTTTTTTGCTGTTCAGTTTAGGGACGTCCGTTGTTCTTTCAACATCCCTTATCGGGTTTAGGGAGTACATTTCCCCTTCTGTTTCAATTGCTGCTCCTGGATTTAAGTAGTGTATTTCTCTTTCTGTTACGTTTGTTGCTGTCATGTTTCGGCACTGTCTTTCTTCTTCTGCTACATTTGATGTTGTAGAGTTTGGGGGCTGTCTTTTTCTTTTTGTTTCACTTTCGATTCTCGGGTTTAGGGACTGTCTTTCTCCTTCTATTTCAATTGCTGCTCATTTGTTTAGGCAATGTCTTTCTTTTTCTGCCCCGTTTGTTGCTGTCATGTCTCATAAATGTCTTTCATTTTCTGTTACATTTGATGCGGTCGAGAATAGTGACTATCTTGCTCCTTCTGTTCCACTTTCGCTTCTCAGGGTTAAGGACTGTTTTTCTCCTTTTACTTCAGTTGCTGCTTCAGTGCCTTTCCTGTCATGTTTCATTTGTTGCTGTCATGTTTCGGCACTGTCTTTCTTCTTCTCTTACATTTGACGCTGTCGAGTTTAAGGACTGTTTTTCCCTTGTTGATTCCCTATCCCTTTGCGGGTTTCAGGACTATTTCTATGTCTCTTTTACTTCATCTTGTCGGGTTTAGGGACTGTCTTTCTCCTTCTGTTTCAGTTGCTGCTGTTGGATTTAGGCAGTGTCTTTCTCTTTGTGTTCCGTTTTCTGCTGTTAGGTTTAAGGACGTCCGTTGTTCTTTCAACATCCCTTATCGGGTTTAGGGAGTACATTTCCCCTTCTGTTTCAATTGCTGCTCCTGGATTTAAGTAGTGTATTTCTCTTTCTGTTACGTTTGTTGCTGTCATGTTTCGGCACTGTCTTTCTTCTTCTGTTACATTTGATGTTGTAGAGTTTGGGGGCTGTCTTTTTCTTTTTGTTTCACTTTCGATTCTCGGGTTTAGGGACTGTCTTTCTCCTTCTATTTCAATTGCTGCTCATTTGTTTAGGCAATGTCTTTCTTTTTCTGCTCCGTCTTTCATTTTCTGTTACATTTGATGCGGTGGAGAATAGTGACTATCTTGCTCGTTGTGTTCCATTTTCTCTTCTCAGGGTTAAGGACTGTTTCTCTCCTTTTACTTCAGTTGCTGCTCTTGAGTTTAGGCAGTGCCATTCCTGTTCTGTTCCATTTGTTGCTGCTGTCATGTTTCGGCACTGTCTTTCTTCTTCTGTTACATTTTTACGCTGTCGAGTTTAAGGACTGTTTTTCCTTTGTTGATTCCCTATCCCTTTGCGGGTTTTAGGACTATTTCTATGTCTCTTTTACTTTATCTTGTCGGGTTTAGGGACTGTCTTTCTCCTTCTGTTTCAGTTGCTGCTGTTGGATTTAGGCAGTGTCTTTCTCTTTGTGTTCCGTTTTCTGCTGTTGGGTTTAAGGACGTCCGTTGTTCTTTCAACATCCCTTATCGGGTTTAGGGAGTACATTTCCCCTTCTGTTTCAATTGCTGCTCCTGTATTTAAGTAGTGTATTTCTCTTTCTGTTACGTTTGTTGCTGTCATGTTTCGGCACTGCCTTTCTTCTTCTGTTACATTTGATGCTGTAGAGGTTGGGAGCTGTCTTTCTCTTTTTGTTTTACTTTCGATTCTCAGGTTTAGGGACTGTCTTTCCCCTTCTATTTCAATTGCTGCTCTTGAGTTTAGGCAGTGCCTTTCCTGTCCTATTTCATTTGTTGCTGTCATGTTTCGGCACTGTCTTTCTTTTTCTGTTACATTTGACGCTGTCGAGCTTAAGGACTGTTTTTCCCTTGTTGATTCCCTATCCCTTTGCGGGTTTAAGGACTATTTCTATGTCTCTTCTACTTCATCTTGTCGGGTTTAGGGACTGCCTTTCTCCCTCTGTTTCAGTTGCTGCTGTTGGATTAGGCAGTGTCTTTCTCTTTGTGTTCCGTTTTCTGCTGTTGAGTTTAAGGACGTCCGTTGTTCTTTCAACATCCCTTATCGGGTTTAGGGACTACATTTCCCCTTCTGTTTCAATTGCTGCTCCTGGATTTAAGTAGTGTATTTCTCTTTCTGTTACGTTTGTTGCTGTCATGTTTCGGCACTGTTTTTCTTCTTCTGTTACATTTGATGCTGTAGAGTTTGGGGGCTATCTTTTTCTTTTTGTTTCACTTTCGATTCTCGGGTTTAGGGACTGTCTTTCTCCTTCTATTTCAATTGCTGCTCATTTGTTTAGGCAGTGTCTTTCTTTTTCTGCTCCGTTTGTTGCTGTCATGTCTCATAAATGTCTTTCATTTTCTGTTACATTTGATGCGGTCGAGAATAGTGACTATCTTGCTCCTTCTGTTCCACTTTCTCTTCTCAGGGTTAAGGACTGTTTTTCTCCTTTTACTTCATTTGCTACTCTTGAGTTTAGGCAGTGCCCTTCTTGTTCTGTTCCATTTGTTGCTGCTGTCATGTTTCGGCACTGTCTTTCTTCTTCTGTTACATTTTTACGCTGTCGAGTTTAAGGACTGTTTTTCCCTTGTTGATTCCCCATCCCTTCGCGGGTTTAAGGACTATTTCTATGTCTCTTTTACTTCATCTTATCGGGTTTAGGGACTGTCTTTCTCCTTCTGTTTCAGTTGCTGCTGTTGGATTTAGGCAGTGTCTTTTTCTTTGTGTTCCGTTTTCTGCTGTTGAGTTTAGGGACGTCCGTTGATCTTTCAACATCCCTTATCAGGTTTAGGGACTACATTTCCCCTTCTGTTTCAATTGCTGCTCCTGGATTTAGTTGTGTATTTCTCTTTCTGTTACGTTTGTTGCTGTCATGTTTCGGCACTGTCTTTCTTCTTCTGTTACATTTGATGCTGTCGAGTTTGGGGGCTGTCTTTCTCTTTTTGTTTTACTTTCGATTCTCGGGTTTAGGAACTGTCTTTCTCCTTCTAGTTCAATTGCTGCTCATTTGTTTAGACAGTGTCTTTCTTTTTCTGCTCCGTTTGTTGCTGTCATGTCTCATAAATATCTTTCATTTTCTGTTACATTTGATGCGGTCGAGAATAGTGACTATCTTGCTCCTTGTGTTCCACTTTCTCCTCTCAGGGTTAAGGACTGTTTTTCTCCTTTTACTTCAGTTGCTGCTCTTGAGTTTAGGCAGTGCCTTTCCTGTTCTGTTCCATTTGTTGCTGTCATGTTTCGGCACTATCTTTCTTCTTCTGTTACATTTGACGCTGTCGAGCTTAGGGACTGTTTTTCCCTGGTTGATTCCCTATCCCTTTGCGGGTTTAAGGACTATTTCTATGTCACTTTTACTTTATCTTGTCGGGTTTAGGAACTGTCTTTCTCCTTCTGTTTCAGTTGCTGCTGTTGGATTTAGGCAGTGTCTTTCTCTTTGTGTTCCGATTTCTGCTGTTGGGTTTAAGGACGTCCGTTGTTCTTTCAACATCCCTTATCGGGTTTAGGGAGTACATTTCCCCTTCTGTTTCAATTGCTGCTCCTGGATTTAAGTAGTGTATTTCTCTTTCTGTTACGTTTGTTGCTGTCATGTTTCGGCACTGTCTTTCTTCTTCTGTTACATTTGATGCTGTAGAGGTTGGGAGCTGTCTTTCTCTTTTTGTTTTACTTTCGATTCTCAGGTTTAGGGACTGTCTTTCCCCTTCTATTTCAATTGCTGCTCATTTGTTTAGGCAATGTCTTTCTTTTTCTGCTCCGTCTTTCATTTTCTGTTACATTTGATGCGGTGGAGAATAGTGACTATCTTGCTCGTTGTGTTCCATTTTCTCTTCTCAGGGTTAAGGACTGTTTCTCTTCTTCTACTTCAGTTGCTGCTCTTGAGTTTAGGCAGTGCCATTCCTGTTCTGTTCCATTTGTTGCTGCTGTCATGTTTCGGCACTGTCTTTCTTCTTCTGTTACATTTTTACGCTGTCGAGTTTAAGGACTGTTTTTCCTTTGTTGATTCCCTATCCCTTTGCGGGTTTTAGGACTATTTCTATGTCTCTTTTACTTTATCTTGTCGGGTTTAGGGACTGTCTTTCTCCTTCTGTTTCAGTTGCTGCTGTTGGATTTAGGCAGTGTCTTTCTCTTTGTGTTCCGTTTTCTGCTGTTGGGTTTAAGGACGTCCGTTGTTCTTTCAACATCCCTTATCGGGTTTAGGGAGTACATTTCCCCTTCTGTTTCAATTGCTGCTCCTGTATTTAAGTAGTGTATTTCTCTTTCTGTTACGTTTGTTGCTGTCATGTTTCGGCACTGCCTTTCTTCTTCTGTTACATTTGATGCTGTAGAGGTTGGGAGCTGTCTTTCTCTTTTTGTTTTACTTTCGATTCTCAGGTTTAGGGACTGTCTTTCCCCTTCTATTTCAATTGCTGCTCTTGAGTTTAGGCAGTGCCTTTCCTGTCCTATTTCATTTGTTGCTGTCATGTTTCGGCACTGTCTTTCTTTTTCTGTTACATTTGACGCTGTCGAGCTTAAGGACTGTTTTTCCCTTGTTGATTCCCTATCCCTTTGCGGGTTTAAGGACTATTTCTATGTCACTTTTACTTTATCTTGTCGGGTTTAGGGACTGTCTTTCTCCTTCTGTTTCAGTTGCTGCTGTTGGATTAGGCAGTGTCTTTCTCTTTGTGTTCCGTTTTCTGCTGTTGAGTTTAAGGACGTCCGTTGTTCTTTCAACATCCCTTATCGGGTTTAGGGACTACATTTCCCCTTCTGTTTCAATTGCTGTTCCTGGATTTAAGTAGTGTATTTCTCTTTCTGTTACGTTTGTTGCTGTCATGTTTCGGCACTGTTTTTCTTCTTCTGTTACATTTGATGCTGTAGAGTTTGGGGGCTATCTTTTTCTTTTTGTTTCACTTTCGATTCTCGGGTTTAGGGACTGTCTTTCTCCTTCTATTTCAATTGCTGCTCATTTGTTTAGGCAGTGTCTTTCTTTTTCTGCTCCGTTTGTTGCTGTCATGTCTCATAAATGTCTTTCATTTTCTGTTACATTTGATGCGGTCGAGAATAGTGACTATCTTGCTCCTTCTGTTCCACTTTCTCTTCTCAGGGTTAAGGACTGTTTTTCTCCTTTTACTTCATTTGCTACTCTTGAGTTTAGGCAGTGCCCTTCTTGTTCTGTTCAATTTGTTGCTGCTGTCATGTTTCGGCACTGTCTTTCTTCTTCTGTTACATTTTTACGCTGTCGAGTTTAAGGACTGTTTTTCCCTTGTTGATTCCCTATCCCTTCGCGGGTTTAAGGACTATTTCTATGTCTCTTTTACTTCATCTTATCGGGTTTAGGGACTGTCTTTCTCCTTCTGTTTCAGTTGCTGCTGTTGGATTTAGGCAGTGTCTTTCTCTTTGTGTTCCATTTTCTGCTGTTGGGTTTAAGGACGTCCGTTGTTCTTTCAACATCCCTTATCGGGTTTAGGGACTACATTTCCCCTTCTGTTTCAATTGCTGCTCCTGGATTTAAGTAGTGTATTTCTCTTTCTGATACGTTTGTTGCTGTCATGTTTCGGCACTGTCTTTCTTCTTCTGTTGCATTTGATGCTGTCGAGTTTAAGGACTGTTTTTGCGTTGTTGATTCCCTATCCCTTCTCGGGTTTAAGGACTATTTCTATGTCTCGTTTACTTCATCTTGTCGGGTTTAGATACTGTCTTTCTCCTTCTGTTTCAGTTGCTGCTGTTGGATTTAGGCAGTGTCTTTCTCTTTGTGTTCCGTTTTCTGCTGTTGGGTTTAAGGACGTCCGTTGTTCTTTCAACATCCCTTATCGGGTTTAGGGAGTACATTTCCCCTTCTGTTTCAATTGCTGCTCCTGGATTTAAGTAGTGTATTTCTCTTTCTGTTACGTTTGTTGCTGTCATGTTTCGGCACTGTCTTTCTTCTTCTGTTACATTTGATGTTGTAGAGTTTGGGGGCTGTCTTTTTCTTTTTGTTTCACTTTCGATTCTCGGGTTTAGGGACTGTCTTTCTCCTTCTATTTCAATTGCTGCTCATTTGTTTAGGCAATGTCTTTCTTTTTCTGCTCCGTCTTTCATTTTCTGTTACATTTGATGCGGTGGAGAATAGTGACTATCTTGCTCGTTGTGTTCCATTTTCTCTTCTCAGGGTTAAGGACTGTTTCTCTCCTTTTACTTCAGTTGCTGCTCTTGAGTTTAGGCAGTGCCATTCCTGTTCTGTTCCATTTGTTGGTGTCATGTTTCGGCACTGTCTTTCTTCTTCTGTTACATTTGACGCTGTCGAGTTTAAGGACTGTTTTTCCCTTGTTGATTCACTATCCCTTCGCGGGATTAAGGACTATTTCTATGTCTCTTTTACTTTATCTTGTCGGGTTTAGGGACTGTCTTTCTCCTTCTGTTTCAGTTGCTGCTGTTGGATTTAGGCAGTGTCTTTTTCTTTGTGTTCCGTTTTCTGCTGTTGAGTTTAGGGACGTCCGTTGATCTTTCAACATCCCTTATCAGGTTTAGGAACTACATTTCCCCTTCTGTTTCAATTGCTGCTCCTGGATTTAGTTGTGTATTTCTCTTTCTGTTACGTTTGTTGCTGTCATGTTTCGGCACTGTCTTTCTTGTTCTGTTACATTTGATGCTGTCGAGTTTGGGGGCTGTCTTTCTCTTTTTGTTTTACTTTCGATTCTCGGGTTTAGGAACTGTCTTTCTCCTTCTAGTTCAATTGCTACTCATTTGTTTAGACAGTGTCTTTCTTTTTCTGCTCCGTTTGTTGCTGTCATGTCTCATAAATGTCTTTCATTTTCTGTTACATTTGATGCGGTCGAGAATAGTGACTATCTTGCTCCTTGTGTTCCACTTTCTCCTCTCAGGGTTAAGGACTGTTTTTCTCCTTTTACTTCAGTTGCTGCTCTTGAGTTTAGGCAGTGCCTTTCCTGTTCTGTTCCATTTGTTGCTGTCATGTTTCGGCACTATCTTTCTTCTTCTGTTACATTTGACGCTGTCGAGCTTAGGGACTGTTTTTCCCTGGTTGATTCCCTATCCCTTTGCGGGTTTAAGGACTATTTCTATGTCACTTTTACTTTATCTTGTCGGGTTTAGGGACTGTCTTTCTTCTTCTGTTTCAGTTGCTGCTGTTGGATTTAGGCAGTGTCTTTTTCTTTGTGTTCCGTTTTCTGCTGTTGAGTTTAGGGACGTCCGTTGATCTTTCAACATCCCTTATCAGGTTTAGGGACTACATTTCCCCTTCTGTTTCAATTGCTGCTCCTGGATTTAAGTAGTGTATTTCTCTTTCTGTTACGTTTGTTGCTGTCATGTTTCGGCACTGCCTTTCTTCTTCTGTTACATTTGATGCTGTAGAGGTTGGGAGCTGTCTTTCTCTTTTTGTTTTACTTTCGATTCTCAGGTTTAGGGACTGTCTTTCCCCTTCTATTTCAATTGCTGCTCTTGAGTTTAGGCAGTGCCTTTCCTGTCCTATTTCATTTGTTGCTGTCATGTTTCGGCACTGTCTTTCTTTTTCTGTTACATTTGACGCTGTCGAGCTTAAGGACTGTTTTTCCCTTGTTGATTCCCTATCCCTTTGCGGGTTTAAGGACTATTTCTATGTTTCTTCTACTTCATCTTGTCGGGTTTAGGGACTGCCTTTCTCCCTCTGTTTCAGTTGCTACTGTTGGATTAGGCAGTGTCTTTCTCTTTGTGTTCCGTTTTCTGCTGTTGAGTTTAAGGACGTCCGTTGTTCTTTCAACATCCCTTATCGGGTTTAGGGACTACATTTCCCCTTCTGTTTCAATTGCTGCTCCTGGATTTAAGTAGTGTATTTCTCTTTCTGTTACGTTTGTTGCTGTCATGTTTCGGCACTGTCTTTCTTGTTCTGTTACATTTGATGCTGTCGAGTTTGGGGGCTGTCTTTTTCTTTTTGTTTCACTTTCGATTCTCGGGTTTAGGGACTGTCTTTCTCCTTCTATTTCAATTGCTGCTCATTTGTTTAGGCAATGTCTTTCTTTTTCTGCCCCGTTTGTTGCTGTCATGACTCGTAAATGTCTTTCATTTTCTGTTACATTTGATGCGGTCGAGAATAGTGACTATCTTGCTCCTTGTGTTCCACTTTCTCTTCTCAGGGTTAAGGACTGTTTTTCTTCATTTACTTCAGTTGCTGCTCTTGAGTTTAGGCAGTGCCTTTCCTGTTCTGTTTCATTTGTTGCTGCTGTCATGTTTCGGCACTGTCTTTCTTCTTCTGTTACATTTTTACGCTGTCGAGTTTAAGGACTGTTTTTCCCTTGTTGATTCCCTATCCCTTCGCGGGTTTAAGGACTATTTCTATGTCTCTTTTACTTCATCTTATCGGGTTTAGGGACTGTCTTTCTCCTTCTGTTTCAGTTGCTGCTGTTGGATTTAGGCAGTGTCTTTCTCTTTGTGTTCCATTTTCTGCTGTTGGGTTTAAGGACGTCCGTTGTTCTTTCAACATCCCTTATCGGGTTTAGGGACTATATTTCCCCTTCTGTTTCAATTGCTGCTCCTGGATTTAAGTAGTGTATTTCTCTTTCTGATACGTTTGTTGCTGTCATGTTTCGGCACTGTCTTTCTTCTTCTGTTGCATTTGATGCTGTCGAGTTTAAGGACTGTTTTTGCGTTGTTGATTCCCTATCCCTTCTCGGGTTTAAGGACTATTTCTATGTCTCTTTTACTTCATCTTGTCGGGTTTAGATACTGTCTTTCTCCTTCTGTTTCAGTTGCTGCTGTTGGATTTAGGCAGTGTCTTTCTCTTTGTGTTCCGTTTTCTGCTGTTGGGTTTAAGGACGTCCGTTGTTCTTTCAACATCCCTTATCGGGTTTAGGGACTACGTTTCCCCTTCTGTTTCAATTGCTGTTCCTGGATTTAAGTAGTGTATTTCTCTTTCTGTTACGTTTGTTGCTGTCATGTTTCGGCACTGTTTTTCTTCTTCTGTTACATTTGATGCTGTAGAGTTTGGGGGCTATCTTTTTCTTTTTGTTTCACTTTCGATTCTCGGGTTTAGGGACTGTCTTTCTCCTTCTATTTCAATTGCTGCTCATTTGTTTAGGCAGTGTCTTTCTTTTTCTGCTCCGTTTGTTGCTGTCATGTCTCATAAATGTCTTTCATTTTCTGTTACATTTGATGCGGTCGAGAATAGTGACTATCTTGCTCCTTCTGTTCCACTTTCGCTTCTCAGAATTAAGGACTGCTTTTCTCCTTTTACTTCAGTTGCTGCTCTTGAGTTTAGGCAGTGCCTTTCCTATTTTGTTCCATTTGTTGCTGTCATGTTTCGGCACTATCTTTCTATTTCTGTTAGATTTAATGCTGTCCAGTTTAGGGCCTGTGTTGCACTGTTGAGTTTTTAGGGAGTGGCTTTTCCCTTCTGTGTTTTTCTTTTTCTGTTCCATTTGTTCCTGTCATGATTCGGCATGTTTAGATCGTGTCCAAGAACTGTTTCATGGCTCCGTTTCAGTAACTACTATTGGGTTAAGGCAGTGTCTCTCTGAAATATAAATTACTAGCGGACCCGAGAATTAAAAAAAATCCTAGAAAGACTGGAATTAAGGGTCTAAAAAATAAAAGGGCTTGAAAACTGGGGACTGAGGACTAGTAACGCTGAAAACTTGTGAAACTTAGATGCTATAGAATTGAGAAAAAGAAACTGAAGAATGGGATTGTTGATTATGACAAATTATGCTGCGAAATTGAGACTGGCATGAGACACTCACAGAAACTCAAATTTAGATATTGGGAGAGGAAAATTGAGATACTGGAAGCCACTGCGAGATTGAGAAACTGAAAGATTGAGACAATGGAAATACTGAAAAAATACACCTCCATAATGATACTGTAACATACTGAGAAATTAAGGCAATGTGAAATACTGAGAAACTGAGACCGATGCACGAAAAAATGGGAAACTAGGAGTCTGAGATACCGAGAGTTTGGGAATTTGAAAAATTGAGCAACTGAGTGCCTGATATACACCTAAAAATTAAGCACCTGAAAATTAAAATACTTTGAACCACTGAGAACCTGTAAATTGAAAATGTGAAAAGCGAAGAACCTGACAAATTAAAAACTTGAGAAACTGAAATATTACTTGAGACACTGACAAACGGAAAATGAGCACCTGTGAAACTGAACATGAGACTTATAGTGCTTGAGAGCCTTAAAAACTAAAAATGAAAATAAGAGCGTCAGAAATGGAGCAATTGACAAATTGAGCACCTTAAAGGTGAGGAGCTGCGAAATTGAGAAACGGAGATACTGGGAAATTAATAAACTTCTGATTGGTTTTCCAACAAAGGCCGGAGGGAGAAAATGGAGACGACGGCAAAGGAAGAAATACAAAGAAACGGCAAGAAGAGGGGCGGGAAAATTAAAGAGGCATCGGAAAGGGCAGGGTCGAGGGCACTATTTTAGAATGTAGCGGGGCTAAAAAAATAGGAAGATTTCTGAGAAGATTGGAAGCAATTCGAGATAGTGGTTTTAATAGAAACGTAGATAGAAGAACAAATCTGGGAAAAACGGAAAATGGGTATGTCAGGAGTAGAGCAGAGGAAAGAAAAAAGGAAGAGACACAAGGGGAATAATAACGGGGGTAAAAAAATAATGAAGAGAAATCAAAAGAAGGGAGAAGAGGAAGGATACATGGTGAGAAACGTACATATAGGTAATAAATGGTAGAAAATAAGCAAGATAGAAAAAACCTGAAAAAACGGCAAAAATAGATAGACTACGGACGGAGATTTTAAAAAATTGAGATACTGAGAAATTGAAACAGGTTAACCACAAATTGAGAATTAGCTTTCTTACCGCTTCGGATTCTTCTTTTTGGATTACCGGGTTAATAGTCTCCGTTCTAGCTCTTCTTCACATTGTTAGTCTTTTCATTCTTGCCTCACACGATTGTCCTTCTTTTTTTTCTTTTAATGTTCTCCACAATCTATGTACATGAGTCTGCATTCTGATGGTCTTTCCTTCTCGTCTCCTAATCTTATCTGGGTGGATCCTTGCTTTCGATTATTAATTTTTTTTTCTGTTCGCACTTCTCATCTTACTTTAACCCTAACCAGGAAATGATCGGTCTATAGATCTTTGTCGCTTTTTTGTATGTGCTCTTTTAAGTTTCTGTTTTCTCGAAGTATGTGTATAAGTATAAACTGATAATAATTTTGATTTTCACAATGCGTCTTGAGCAAATCTTCATTTCCAAAACGCGATGTGGGCACAAAATTCCGAATTGGCTCGGTGGGTCCAACATGTATATTTTCTTAAGTTTGTGTACCATATTCATCATACCTCAAGTGATAACAAATTTAAAAGAAAGAAAATAAAAAATGTCATTTCTGTAGAGACTAAAGTTTACCAGAATCCAAATTGTTGTTAAAATAACTACGATATTATGATAATAAAAAGCTCCCGTTACATACCTACGTATAAATTTTAACGTGTTTCCTTCAAACGAGTACCATACATACATTGACTCTTTGTATGTTTTTGGTCGTCACTTTCACAGGTTGCGAGATGGAGGGAGTCATTTCCTAATATAAAAATGCGGTGCAGTAAATTAATTCAAAAATGGCAAAACGATAGTAAATCTTTTAGCACCATTATTCCAAAAATTTAACACAAACACCCGCAATTTTTTATAATAATATATTATTTATCCAACCCATTCTCTTAATAATATCAGCATCGTCGAAATCTCAACATTAATCATTGTTACCCAAAAATATTGCATTCCTTACACAAATGACTTCACTTTCATGCTAATTATTCTAGAAAGGCGGCACGTGTGAGTTATTGGTAGCTTCCTGATTTCATACGTTGCAGAGCTAAATTTTTCCGCATAAAAATTACGGTAATTATTATCGATGAAGGTTTCTCAGCAAAAATATATTCGTCATAAATAAACGGTTTTGTACAATCGACGATCCAAAACTTATGTATTGAGTCTGGGATGTGGGGAAAGTGGCGTTGTCAAGGCGACCAACTCATCTTACAGCATCCTTGCAAGGCTACCAGAAAAAAACGACGGCATATAGGGGACAGTAGAGCACGGTAGGACCAAAATCGTTCTTACAATAATCAGTATAGGAGGTAAAAGAGGCCAAGTTGGTTGATGAGATTTTAGATCATAAAGTTATGATTGTGCTGCCTTAAATTAGATGTAATAGATGTTCCAATTTTTTTCTTTTGCCAACTGTATGGTTTATCTCGGAATTAAAGAAGAGGCAAAATTCCCTCATCCCTCATATTACAAGGCAGTAAAATGATTTCTTGAATACTAATGTTTTAGAGATAGCATAATAGCACTGATCAATCCAAAATAAACACTTTATTTTTTACTTTAGACAGGAAGTAGGAAAAGGCACCATTGGAGGCTGGCCCTCAAAAATTGCAAAGTATTTAAATTGCAAGCAGCTGAAGCTTGGACTGGGCACTCGTTTCGACGCACATCGGCTACACTTTAATCAATAAAGGAGTTAATGTGCTGGGGCTAAAAAGACATTGCGGGTGGCGTTCGTCGACGGTGGCCGAAAGTTATTCCCTCCAAAACAAAATTGAATTTGCTCAAAAATGTTGGTGGACCTGTACAACAACCTGGGAGTTCTACATTTGAAAGTCTGTCCATTAACCATCTAGCTAGAAATTCAAATGCGGGTGGTATTACAACTGTTAATTACAATAATTATTGTACATTCGATTTTTTGATTTTTGAAGTACTCACCGTTTTGTTAGATGTAGCAACCAGTAGCAGTAATTCAAAATTAATTAATTAAGTAACTCTAATTCTTGTTTAAATTAAAACAATTAAGTCGAAAATTATAATAAACACTAATTTCAATATACCAGGATGTCCGAAAACAGAATCGAGAATAATTATTTATGCAACAAGGGTAAAATGCAAATGATATTTGCGTGGGCGTGAAAAAACGTCAAGTACAATACCACTTGTTGCACGTGCTGTGGATATCTACGATCGTCCTAGATTCCATTTTTCTGGAATACCAACATTGCTGTCCTTCGGCATTTACAAATATAACAGACACTGCTAAAAAAGGAAATTGGTACATTACCAATTTGATAAATAAACATAAGGATAAAATCAATGTGAAGATTTTGGATATCCAAATGGCAATAACAATTTTGACACACTTGACATTATAACTATCGAAAGCCGAAAATACAGTTGTCACAAATTTCCACAAAAAGCTCAAATGATCTCGTCTTCCAACAAGTTAAAATCTGAAAACATCAAGTTGCTTACATGTATTCTATATATTTAGACAAAAAACTTTAAAATCATATTTTATTTTCTGGAGGCAACATGATATGTATGAATCATTTATGAAAACCCGGTATAATAATATCATAACTGTTTTTTTAATTAGATCTTTAATGTATTGTTAAACTGTCGTTGTAAGAAGATGGTTCCCAGATCCTGAAAGATTTAGGTATCAACATTTAAGTATTTGAAGTTTCCATACAGATTAGAGTAGATACACATTACTCATCAGGGCATAATTGAAATTAATTAATAATTGATTACGTTAGGTCATCTGAAGCGAACTTTCTCTAAATTGCTAGGAAATGGGCTTAGATAATTTCGTATACACATTTCTGTAGGCAACAAATCAGGAAATCTGAGCAGTAAAAGGAAAAGATTCACGTCAATTTAATTTTTATATTGTCTGTGCATTAAAGCGTCATATCATGAGCATGGGATTTCTTTAAATATCGCTCTTGAATTCTTGAGTAGCACCAACGTTATCATCCAACCAAGGCGTGGTATAAAACTCACAGTATATAACTTAAATGTCAGTACCGTGATAATAATATAAATTAATTATTTTCTTTTTCGCAATAAATGATTCAAACCAATTAAACCATAAATCTTAATGTCTATAATCAAACTTAAAAAAAAATGATAAATGTTTTTTCAATATATTGTTTCCACATTGAATTCTGGATTAATAACTTTTGTCCTTAGATTTAAGCGAATTTTTGAATTTGAATTTGTATGACGCGTGCGCCATATACCTCGAGACTACTGAAACAACTAGTTAGCCATATTGAAAGTACGCCATCTGAGTTAACAAGTGCAACAAGTTTGTGTCATTTTAAAAGTCAATTTTTAAAAAGGTATGTCATAAATTTACTTGTCAGTACTTATTGGTTGTTTTCATTATAAGTAATAGATATTTATACTTATACATATAGTTTAAATGCGTCAGTACCGTGGCAAGAAAAATTTGAAATTTGATTCTCATTATCAATATTTTAAAAACGGGAAGAATGTCGATGAATCAAAGTGGAGTAAATTTACATTAAAATTTAATTAAATTCTGGTCAAACTCCACAAACTTTAATAAACGTAAATTACAATTAGAACATGTTTCGGAACCACTCCCATCTTCGATATTTTGAAGTTGTGGCAAAATCCTTTCGAACTTTAATATTTGGAATAAAAGTAGCTGACGTCTGTCGGGTTGTCCTGTCCAAATGTCAATAAATTTGTTTTTGAACAGATCGCTAAACAACACAAAAGTAAAAACCAATGTATTTCCATCTCGGGAACATAACGAACAGAACAAAAAAAGAATTACGCATATCCATCGTTTGAGTACGGTCTTGAGTAATTCATACACACATACAACATACAAAGTAGTATACAAACATAGTAACATACAAAAATTTCATAGAAAAATTTACAACTTTTCCAATTTTTATTTCCCTTAAAACCTTATTAGTATTAAAGAAATATATTTAATAAAATAGCCAGATCGGTCCAGCCGTTCTCAAGTGATGGGCTTACCAACGAACAGCATTTTATTTTTCTTATATAGATTTAGGCTGGAATGCATTTTTCCAGATCTTCCCGATTTTTTTAAATTGAAAACATTCAATTGATTTATTTCCGCTCCGGGGCCATAACGAACAAAACGAAAAAGAATTACGCATATCCATCGTTTGACACGTGAGTTATGGACAAATATAAAAAAAACATATTTGGACTATTACAAATATATAAAAAATAGACAAAACGGTGTAGCTGTTCTCAATGATGGGCTTACCAACGAAAAGCATTTCACTTTCATTATATAGGTTTAGGCTGGAGTGCGTTTTTCCCATTATTTTTTTTTTATTGAAAACATTCAATTGATTTATTTCCATCCCAGGAGTATAACGAAAAAAAAACAACATTTTCTATCGCCAGTTATGATCGAGAGTGCATACAAATATTATGATTTTTGTAGTTATCTTAAATTTTCCACCTTTTCTTTATAATTGCCTCCAATTTTATTTTCCTAAAAACTTCCAGGGCCACAACGAGCGAAACAAAAAAAGAATTACGCATATCCATCGTTCGAATCGTGAGTTATGCTCTTGAGTTCATAGAAAAATATATGAAGAAAACAGAATTAGGCAAATCGGTCCAGCCGTTTTCAAGTGATGCGCTTACAAAGGAACAGCATTTTAACATTTAATTTCGGTTTTCCGCGTTGGTGAGCGTATCACTTGAGAACGGCTGTACCGCTTCTGCATTTTTTTTTTTAGAATAATAATAGAATGGTAATTCTATTAAGTTTTAATTCTACTAATGGTCCAGGTAGGGTTTTTGAGGAATTTTCCCAATTTTTTTCCCAATTTTCGAGGAAACTTTTCCAATTTCTCTTTCAGTAAGAACCTGACCATTACGAATATTCTAAAAAAAAAAAATAATTGAGGTTATGCCCATAAATGTCAAACTGGTTGACGACTTATCATGAAATTGCATCGCGTATGTCACCACGACGGAATAAATGTCAGAATTTGGCATTCAATGTGACCAACCAAAAATTACTGTTGCTTATACCAACATGACCACATTTTGGCAATTGTTTATAAAAAATAAATGGATAATAAGGTTAGGTTGTTGAACATTGGAAACTAAAACTAAAATAAAATACTAGCTGACCCGGCGAACTTTGTACCGCCTCGGAATCAATAAATGTTGTGTTAACTTATTAGCGGAATCAAATTCATTTTTTTTATCAAAACATAATGCACACAACACCATCTACTGACATTCCCGGAACCAGGAAACAAAACGCCACGTCCATTTTTGTTTCTGTCATATATCAAAGATGGCGTTATATACGGATTTCATACAAAATACATGAGAAATTTTTTTTCGTTAATTTTTCCGATGTTTTAATAGTTATTCGCCCCCGAAAAAAGTCAGTCAATCCGTTCTCGAGATTATCATTAAAACAATTATTTTGTCTGGAGTCCACGCGCAACAGAAGTGAAACTTTGGAGTTTACTCCATTAAGACGGCTTTGTTTTTGTTGCCCTGTACCAGGGGGCTTTGTTATTGTCGTTGCCCTGTACCAAGCTCCCCGCCCCCTGTAATTTTTAATGTTTTAATAGTTCTTCTGCTATTCAGTGGGAAGGCAAATCCAACAAATTAAAGATCGTAAAAATCGGTCCAGCCTTTCTTGAGTTATAAACCCAAGGGATCCCCTAAACCCCCCTGTCAATGTTTCAATAGTTATTCTGCTATTTGAAGCGGAGACAAATAGAAACAAATCGAAGATCATAAAAATCGGTCCAACCGTTCTTGTTATAAAAATCAGTCCAGTCGTTCTTGAATTATAAAGCCAAGGGGGCCTCCTAAGCCCCCTTGTCCATATTTTAATAGTTATCCTGGTATTCGGGGCGAAGACAAATCCAATAAATCAAAGATCATAAAAATCGATTTAGCCGTTCTAGAGACATACACCCAAGAGGGGCCCCTGAGCCTAGACGGGCCCCCCCACCCTGTTCAAGTTTTAATAGTTATTCTGCTATTCGAGGGGGAGACAAATCCAACAAATCAAAGATCATAAAAGTTGGTCCCGCCGTTCTTGATAAATAAACTCAAGGGGACCCCCTGGGCCCCCATGTGCATGCTTTAAAAGTTATTCTGCTATTCGGGGCGTAGAAAAATCCAATAAATCAAAGTTCATAAAAATGGGTCCTGCCGTTCTTGAGGTATATACACCCAAGGGGCCCCCCTGGGCCCCCTTGTCTATGTGTTAATAGTTGTTTTGCTATTCGCGGGGCGGAGACCAATCCAACAAATTAAAGATCATAAAAATCAGTACAGCCGTTCTAAAGTTATAAACCCAAGGGGGCCCCCTGAGCCCCCCTGTCCATGTTCATAAGAACCTTCCTCAAACTTTTAGCTAAATTAGCTAAATTGGTCCAGCCGTTCTCAAGTGATGCCGTGATCAAGGAAAATAGGGATTCATTTTTATATATATAAATATAATTATACAGGGTGTTATGGAAGTCGTAGCAGAAAATTGAACCACAAGTAGAACTCGTCAATATAAACATTTTTTCTATTCACCACTTTGCTGAAATCCGCAATTTTTTTGAACATTTTTCTGACCCCTTAGTTCACCCTTCGCCTATAACTAAATTGAACCTGAACGCATGAGAAACTTTGCCCAACGAGGTAAACGCCTTCTAACATTTTTGGGGCAAAAAATTTGTCGATAGTAAATTTTGGCTATCAATTGTGTCGCGCAGGTCGCTCAGAAATAAACTGTGATCGATTCTTAAGCAAATACTAAGAATTTATTCATTGTAATTTCCACGAAAATGTTTTTTTCTATGGTGCTTTGCGTCTCGGACGTCCCAGATGTAATCGCGTTTTGGAAATTGAACCCAAAATTTTTAAGTATTCGAAAATGTGTGGTGTCGGTGTGTCAACATTTATCGTAAGTTAGCGAGTTTATTACATACCGTGCGATCATTTAAATTATAAATTAGAGTATGCGGCTTTTTTATTATGCAATGGCCCAGCCTGCAAATTGACTGACTGCTTAGACTGACAGTAAAATTTGAAGTTATCGTAAACATTGTTTATGTTCTCATGAAAATAAAAGACTAACAAATAATGTAGAATAATTGAGAATTACAGCAAATATTCAAAGTATTCTCCCGCATCTTCAATTCAGCTGTTAACTCCATTCACCATTCTGTTGCCGGTTTTTTGAAAAGTCACTTTGACATTCGAATTTTAAATAAAATTGTCAAAAGTTAGTACTGCCAACCTAATTTAAATTTCACAGCATACTCTAATTATAAATTTAATGATTTAGGTTAGTACATGTTTCCATTTAAACAGTTTTTATTTCGATTCGTTTATCGGGTAGCGTTTTTGTGGATTCCTCACAATGAATGAAGTTGGGACCATAGGCGGGTATTGGTTTTAGGGGTTAAACTATTCTTAATTTGAACTCCGTAAGGGAGCGTGTGCGAAAAAAATGTTTATTTTGACGAGTTCTACTTGTGGTTAAATTTTCTGCAACGACTTCCATAACACAGACGCAGACTCTTATTCAAGTTTTAGTTTGAAGTTTCAAGTCTATAGTTTAGGCCTACGCCGTCTGCGCCTACCGCTGTGCCTACAAACCCTCAATTTCGATGTTTCACATCTGCCGGGTGTCCCGTGACGGCTTAATCTTTTTTCATTTGAAAACATTGAATTGAGTTATTCCATCCCGGGAGCATAACGAACAAAACAAAAGTTATGATCGAAACTCCATACAAAAATTATATTTTTTTGCAGTTTGTCGGAATTTTCCGACTTTCTTTCGTAATTGTCTGGAATTTTATTTTGATTCGGATTGGTTCGGGTGGTGAGGATTGTTAAAGACTTTTTTTAAAGAATATCAAAGTATCTCGACAACAGCGCCACCTACCGGATGCGTAGCTAAGAACCATCCAGCGATCCACTCAAAGTTTCGCACCCAACTCATCAACGGACAAATCGCCAACTGCCATTTCATCAATTTCATAACCTCAACGACCCAACTCACCAATTAAGATTTTCATAAAAACATTGTAACAACTGGAGCCAGGTTGTTTCATCAATTATATTGTTTTTAACCGACTTCAAAAAAAGAAGGAGGTTATCATTCGGTTGTATTTTTTATTCTTTTTTTATTTGGAAGACCAACCAACTTCCAGATTGGTCCAATTGTCACCAGGTCAGGATCTGAATTTCGGCGATGAATTTCTTTTTCGTAGGCTCGAAGGACCATATGTTAACCAATGGGTTTGATAAATGTTCCACTTGTAGTTTGATTATACTATCTTGATTTTGATAGTATTTATAACCAAATCAAACTTAGAAAAACGGATTCAAAAAACACAAAAGCAAGATAAGTTAACTAAAAAGCAAAAAACAAATGTTTTTTATACAATTTAGTACTTTTTGTTGTCTTTGGGTCCCAGGGGCCCCCCTTGGGCTTAACCGATTTTTCGGCTCAACCGATTACATATGTTTTTTTTTTGTATATTTGGTAGGTATGAGAATAGATGGTAAACTATTTTTAACATGCTTATGGGGGCCCAGGGGACCCCCTTGGAATGTACCGATTTTTCGACTCCACCGATTTTTATGATTTTTCTTTGTATATTTGGCAGGTATGAGAATAGACGGTAAACTATTTTTCACATGGATATGGGGGCTCAGGGGGGGCCTCTTGGGCTGGACCGATTTTCATGAATTCTGTTTTGTATACTTGGTAGGTATGAGAATAGGCCGTAAAGTATTTTTCACATGGACATGGGGGCCACAGGGCCCCCCATTATGCTGAACCGTTTTTTACGATCTTTGATTTGTTGGATTTGTTTCCGCCCCGAATAGCAGAATAACTAATAAATCATGGACATGGGGGCCCAGGGGGCCCCTTGTGTTTATAACTCAAAAACGGCTTATATGATCTCTGATTTTTTAGGTTTGTCTCCGCCCCGAATAGCAAAATATCTATTAAAACATGAACATGGAGGCCCCCTTGGGTTTGGCCGATTTTTATGATCTTCGATTTGTTGGATTTGTCTCCGCCCCGAATAGCAGAATAACCATTAAAACATGGAAATGGGGCCAGGGCGGGCCTTGGATTTATAACTCAAGAACAGCTTTTATGATCTTTGATTTGTTGGATTTGCCTCCGCTCCCACTAGCAGAGTAACTATTAAAACATGGATATGGAGGCCCAGGGGGGAGCCCTGGGTCAATGTTTTATTGATTCTGAGGCGGTACAAAGTTTGCCGGGTCAGCTAGTTGTTGTTATAATTTTGAAGTCGGTGCCAAGTAGAACATAACAAAAATAAGAATTAATTCTGCAATTTGCGTTATTGTAATAAAAGTGAGTTAAGTTTTGATTTGACAATAAAAATTATTAAATATTATTAGCAACACGAATATGATTTTTTTTATGTATTTTGAATGATTTGCAATATTAAGTATGGAGAGAGAGCTCTTTTCACAAAGTTTTCTACATACATATTTCAAATAAATTTATTATTCTGTAAATCCAATGTGTTTTTACAATTGTTGATTAAAATCTTAGTTGGTGAGTTGGGTCGTTGATATGTTGGGTAATTGAGGTAATGTCCCGTTGGTCAACTGGGTGTTGATGAAATGGAAGTTGGCGACTTATCCGTTGGTGAGTTGGGTCGACCCGCCACCCAAACACACACAAAAAATTTGATAAAAATCGGTCAAGCCGTTTAAGATGAGAAGAATTACGAACACACCGGAATTTTATATATAAAGATAGAGTAATAATAATAATGCATAAAAAATATAGAAGTAACAGAACAGAATCACCTGTATGAGGTATTTTGAAAGAAAATTAATAAGATCTTGATCTAAATAAAGATATTTAGATGAATGGTACGATCTAGTATCTAGCGGTATCTAGCGGTAGAACCCTTATTGGGCGCTACTACTTCGTGGCATTACAAGACACCTCTAGGTGGTCGGTTGCTCCGCATATTCAACGAGGATAAAGTAGCGAATGTTTGTACAAAACAAATGACTTTCTAGAAGAGTTCTCTGTAACTATGATGTCATCCCAATAGAAGCTACAGGGATTGTCAGTACAAGAAACATTCGAAAAACATTCCTTTAAGGTTTAGTGGCAACGACAATTTAGAATAGAACAATTTTACTACTCGCTAAAGCGTCAGCTATAATAAAATTCTTTTATGGTTGTCTATTCAGTAGTCCACAGCAGCATAGGACATCGTTTCGTATGTCGTAACCATTTGGATTCAATGAATAAGATGATTTGCGTGGAACCATTAACTATTTATAGTCATCACTGTCATAAATATATTTTTATGCCTCTGTCAGCACTTGGGATTTTGTGTATACCATTTGCCTCCAGGAAACAATTTGGTGAACATGGATAATACCCCAGGGATTTGTGTTGCTAAGCCTGGGCTCTGCAATTTCACTGGGATAATTTTAAAATTCGTTAAAAGTTTTTGAGGAGTGTGAAGGTTTGGAACATCTTATTTCACGACAGCTTGGGGACCTGCCTAAATTAAAATCGTATTCTTTGCATCTTCACATTAGATACTTATCTTCCCATGAAGTTTTCCTCATGTTTAATCTCCATTTGCTAATGCTCACCTTTCAGTTTGATCCATTGCAAAATCTAAAAATGACTAGTGCTTTTCAACAGTCACACTTGCAGCCTTAAGGCTCAGTTTAAAAACCACATGCCAATAGGTGCATATCTGAAATGCCTACATTATTACTTTATTATCACAACGTCGACCCGACCGTGTGTACAAAATCGTTCGAAATTTCACTGTTGCGTAACGGATGACACAATGAGATATTCGGCTGTACGAACGAAATCTCAAGCAAGTTTTTAATAAATTGTATTATTAGCATAATAAAAGAACAAATTACTACTAAAACAGCACATTTTACAACTAATAAAAAATAATGGCCGTGGTAAATCCGTGTTGACACGAATCGATCTTCAAGACACAGGAAGAATCGCCAACACCCAGCACCAGTCCTTCTTCGCGTGGTGATCATTCCAATTAGACCTATGACCATTTTGGATGAAATAGGATCTTCGCTAAACCTGTAAAGCTTCAATCGATAAAATTGTGGGTCTGCAATGATCTAAAGTCTTAAAGGAACCCTCGGTATGCTATTACTGTCTGCAGCTAAATTTGCAACTTAAGAACCGGACATCCTTGAGATCCAAATAAATACTCACCGCCAAATATTTTCTTAAACGACACTATTGAGCAAACTACGTTATCTTAACAATACAAAACGCGAATGACCAGCAATGCTTCCACGAATGGAATTTTTTTTTTTTAGGAACATTTGAATTTTTTATGACAATCAGTGTATTTATAGAAAACATTACGTTCATGTCAGATTCTGAACCTGAACTTTTCTCTAGCAAGGAGCAACATAAAAAGCAAATAAAAAAATGCGAAAGCGGATGAGCACGGCCTTGAACGTCAGAAGGTTTTCTATTCGATCGGGCTCATCCTCTTCTTTGATTTTGAATAGCGTCCATTATCGACCGAAAGCGATTCATCATCCGGCTCATGATAATCCATGGAGATTTTGGCATTTGACCGCCCGCACCCACTACGTAATGTGAAACAATTGCATTGTAATGAAGAAAACGGTGTTAGACTCTGCCCCGGGGCGACGCCACTGCCAACGATCACACAGCACCAAAAATCTGATCCGCAATATTGTAAATAAATATGTGTATAATTGATTTATTTTTTTAATGTTGGCAATCCTAACCTCCTTCGCTGTCAATGTCATTTTTCATTAAATCCAGTTGCAGGCCAATGTTCCCACTTTTATTTACCTTATAGCTCAAAATATGTTTACTGCACAAAATTTCACCACCTTCCTATTTTTAGTTTTGGTTACTTGAAATAATATTCTTTGTCAAGAAAATAATGACAACTTCGTCTAAAACAAATGCCACGGCCATCTGATAACAAGATTCACAAATATGGATTTAATTTATAAAAAAAGGTAAAGCTTGTAAAATAATTTTTTATGTTATTTTTGCATTCCATTTCTTTTATTCATTTTGACGGTACAAAACCTTGTTGCTACAGACATTTCTTCGCGTTACTTCTTTATTGCTTTAGCTATCAAATAAGGTTATCGTGTTAAACCTGAGATATTTATGCAACATTTTGTGCAAGCAAAAGCGTAAATTAAACATACGTCTTTTTAATGATAAAATTACACTTCCTTGTTGAAATTCTTGTTCTTCTGGTCACCTGATAATGCGAGCGAAATTTCACGACTGGAAGTGCCTGCGGGCACAAAATTGTTGAGAGAAACAGGTATAAAAACGAAAAAAACAGTCACTTAAGTGGATAAGAAACCCGTAGTTTTTTTCTCCGCAAGTTTGGATGTATGTTTTACACTCTCAATAAGTGGTTTTGTACCAGCGTGACGTCTACAGGTGTATTTTGAATATAGGTTTAATGCTTTGAATCATTGCCACATTATGTTGCACTAATTAATTAGTGTAGCAATTTGGGTTTTTAAAAATTATTTTTATCTGTTTCAGGAAGTTAAACAGCTGTTTACACATATAGTCGGCTGGTGAGTAAGCTGTATGTGATATTACCTTACCGAAATGTCAATTGTCAACATTTGTCAAGAAAGTAAAAACAAATTAATGTGAAAACTAATAAATATGTATTATGTTATGTATGAAAATAGCATAAGAGAAGACGAAACTATACCTTATAATAATTTTAAAATAACAAAAAAAAAATTACAACTGCTTTTTTTCGCCATTACAGTAAACATTTATGGTGCAATCTTTCAAACCAGAAACCACGAATATTATGATCCAGATGTCTTAAAATCCTCGCTCTACGAGCTCGGATTTCAATCTGACATCTGCGACTGTAATAAACGTCATAACATTTCTAGGTATGTTAATAGCTATAACATACAGTGTCTCAAAATTAGGGCATTCCGAGATCAGAGCGTTGTGATGGAAGACCTCACCAGAAGTAAGAGAAAAATAATTGTAAAAAAATGACATCAACATCAAGTTATCTTCAAATAAAAGCTGTTGAGTTGGCGTTTATTTTTATTTATAAAAATTTTTTGAAAAAGTGTATTTAACGACGCTCTATATACAGTGAGCGGTAAAAGAATGGAATAAATTCATTAAAAATTAATAAATTTTTTTTTTTTTCAAAAAATTTTTAGTTTTCGAGTGATCGATATTTTTTTTAAATAGAAACCCCCTATTTTTTTTCTTGATTCTGATAGCCTTTTTAATTGTCTACACGACAGTGTAAAAATTTTGTTATCTTACATAAGGAAAGTTTTGACAAAAAAAAAGATGGAAAAAATAAATTTTATAACGAAAGTTTGTTGACAATAAGCAAGTCTATGAAGAAATTCCTTTTGGACATTATGAATTACTTTTTCACTAATTCTACTTATTTCGTATTGAATCCCAATTTTTAATTCTTCTAGATTCTGTGGTCTAACATAAATCTTAGACTATAATAACGACATAAAAAATAATCAAGGGGTGTGAGATCTGGAGACCTTGCAGGCCACTCTATCGGTCCTCGTCTCCCAATCCACCTCCTAGGAAACCAATTGTTCAAGTAATGGCGAACAGGAAGTGCAAAGTGTGGGGGTGCACCGTCTTGCTGGAACCACAAATCATCATTTACTAAGGTCATTGTCATTTGTAAAATTTTCAACAAGGACGTATCTTCGTTAATTTTTAGACGACCCGCTCTTCTAATCGCTTTAACATGTCCAGTTTTTCTAAATTTATTTTCAATTTTACTGACTGTAGATTGGCTGATGAGTCTATCTGTATACTTTGCATTGAACAAATTACAAACTTCTTGTTGCGTTCTAGTTTTATCCCCGCACCCAATCAAAATTATAATTTCTATACTCTGTGTTTCTGTTAAATAAACCATTTCCGAAAACGTTTTGTAAAACAATTTACACATACAAATGAAACTGACAGTACCATTTGACTATTTGATTTAACTACTTGATTTTTTAACTTGTTTTTGTTTGTCAAAAAAAATCCAATTTTATTTTTTCTCAAAACTTTCATTATGTAAGATAACAAATTTTTTATACTGTCGCTTAGACAATTGAAAGGGCTATCTGAATCAAGAAAAAAAAAGGGGGTTTCTATTTAAAAAAAATAATAATAACGATGACGTCATCACTCGAAGACAAATGACAGTTTGGAATTTTATTTGTGATAAAAATATTCATTTTTATAAACCAAAATTGACCCGCCCAAAGATTTTTTTTAATTTTGTTTAATTTTTAATGAATTTATTCCATACTTTTGCCACTCACTGTATATGTAGTTTTAATCTAAAAACTTGTAGATCAAAGGCGTCTATGAAAATCATATTTAGGAACCAAATGGATAGATTATTCATTCATATCAAATACCACAAATGTCAACTGCCTGCTATTTCAATCCATGTCTACGTAACCTAACCTAAAAAAATCAACCGAATTACAGATTTATCCATTTTGATCCATTGTATTGTTGCCAACAATTTTAAAATTAACACTCGAGCTCTCGTAGTTTTTTTACGCGTCCACCAGATTAGCGCCCTTGTTGCTGAAATTTTTCCATAATTTGACAACGCAACTGTCAATAAAGGTACACTTTGCTTTTAAGCTAAGCACAAAAGAAAATTTCCTATTTGATTCAATTACATCAAATTACATACACCAATTAAATGCCATTGACAGCCACTTGGACTTGAGAGGGGAGTACGTTAGGATTACCAACATTTAAAAAATAAATTGTGCTGTTTTGACTAGAGGTGAAAATATTGCCGAAAATACTTGTATTGTATTGGCGCTGTACGAGTCATTATTTTCTCAAGCCACAGAAGCGAGTCAATCTGAAGAGCAAAAATTGGCGACAATATTTAGACTTATTGTTAGAGCCCTATTTGGCTTGACAATTTAACTTGTAAATTAATTAATGTGTTTGGGATTCCTGTATTACCGAGCTGAAGGTAAACACGTGGTAGAGAGGTTAAGTAGCGAAAAATAGAGAAATAGAAGGTGATATAAAGAAAAAATTAGAGAAGATATTGAGAAAAGCGAGAAGAGGTATTAGAGAAAGGTAGGAAGAAAGAATTGGGCAGGGAAGAGGAGATATAGTCAGGAAAAAAAATAAATCGGCGAAGCCGGAAGATAAGGACATCTAGGAGGCGCCACAGGAAGCGGATGAACAAAGACGATAGAAACCGCTCGCTCAGTCAGGGAAGCCTGGACTCTTACCTGGAGGAAAGGAAAAGAAAGAGAAAAGGGGAGGGTAGAACAGAAAAACAAGAAGAGGAGGAAGAGAAATTTTTTCAAAAAAGTAAAAAGACGGCGAGGTCTCCTGGAGTAAAGAAAACACAGAAGACATCAGAGAAAGAGAAGGAAACAGACACAGAGATGGAGAAAAAAATAGTGGAGCTGTTACAAGAATTGAAGGAGGAGATGAAGGAAATAAGACGAGAAAACAAGGAACTCAAGAGAGAGATAGAGAGGCAGAGAGAAGAATTTAAAGAGAAGGAGAAGAGATGGGAAGGAGAGAGTGGAAAAACTGGAAGAGAGAATGGAAATCGAAGAGAGAAGAACGAGGAAGAACAACATCGTGATAACAGGATGGGACGGGGAAAGAAAAAGTCATGTAAAAAAAGAGGATGTAGAGAAGTTTTTGAAGGAAAATGTAGAGGATAGTAAAGAAAAAGATTGTTACAGGATTAACAAGGATCAAGTATTGGTGGAGATGGAGGGATGGGGTGAGAAGGAAAGAATAATGAAGCACAAAGGAAAATTGAGGGAGAAGAGGGAAACAAGGGGGATATACATAGACAACGACCTCACAAAGAAAGAAAGAGATTTACAGAAGAAACTAAGAAGTATGGCGAAGGAAAAAAGGGAAGAAGGGAAAGAAGTCAGAGTAGGATACAGGAAATTAATAGTGGACGGGGAGCAATGGAGATGGAATGAAAAGAGAGAGAGCCTAGAGGTTTTCCAATAAGAAGAAGAAGGGGAGGAGAATGTAGCGGGAGTAGGGAAAAAAGAAGAAGATTTTTGGGACTATGTGAAGGAGTTCGATATTGTTGGATTAACAGAAACATGGTCAGAAAGCTGGGAAAAAATTGAAAAACTGTTATCAAATGAGTTCAAGTGGGAATGGCAAAGGGCGAGAAGGGGAAAGACAAAAGGAAGAGCAGCAGGGGGAATAATAACAGGGGTAAAAAAAGGAATAAAAGAGAATACTAAAAAGAAGGGAGAAGAGGAAGGTCACATGGTAAGAAACGTTAAAATAGACAGTGAATGGTGGAAAATAGTGACAGTGTACAGCAAAGAGATGAAAGAAACAATAAGCAAGATAGAAGAAACATTAAAAGACAACAGGGAAGAATGTCTGCTTCTGGGAGGGGATTTTAACGGGAGAATTGAGGAAAGAGGAGCCAGGGATTGGGAAGAAGAGAGAGGAGAGGGAAAAAGAAAATCCAAAGACAAGAAAGAAAACGCGGAAGGGAAGAAGTTGATGGAATGGATAGAAGAAAAAGGATGGGAAGTGCTGAATGGAAACAAACAAGGGGACGAAGAAGGAGAATGGACCTACATAGGCGGTAGAGGAGAGACGGTGATAGACCACGGAATAGTAAACGAAGAAGCATGGGAAGAAGTCGAAGATTTCAGAATAGGGGAAAGAGTAGAGTCAGACCATCTGCCTATAGAGATAAGTATAGGAAGGGGGAGAGAGAAGAGAAGAAGAGAAGAAAAAATACGGGACAGGCGGAAGGTGATAATTAAAGTATGGGACGAGCAAGGAGTGGGAGGAGTACTTCATGAGGCTGCTGGAGGAAGAAAAGGAAAAAAGAATACGGAAATAGAGACGAAGAGAAACCGAGTAGAACCTGAAGGAGAAGAAATTACAATTGAAGAGGTGGAGAGGCATGTGAAGAAACTGAGGAAAGGGAAGGCACCAGGGAGGGATAGAATACAGAATGAGTCGTGGATGTATGGGACGAGAAGAGTGCTAGAGAGGCTGGTGGAGGTAATGAATGGGGTGTGGAGAGAAGAAGGATTCCCGGTAGGGTGGAGAGAGGGGGTAATTTACCCCATTTACAAAAAAGGGGAGAAAAATAAAGTAGAAAATATAACTCTCCTAAACACAGGGTACAAGTTGTATGCATCAATTCTGAATGAAAGGATGAGCAGTGAGATAGAGGAAAAGGGAGCATTACCAGACAGCCAAGCAGGATTTAGAGAGGGGAGGGGAACTATGGATAATGTATACATCCTGGACCATTTGACGAAGAGTGAGTTAAAGAAGAAAGGGGGGAGGGTGTATGCATTATTCGTAGACTTCAAGGCGGCTTTTGACAAGCTGGACAGAGAGAGGATGTTTGAATGCCTGAGGGAGAAAGGGGTAAATGAATGGCTGGTAAGAAAGGTGGAGGAGATATATGAGAAGACAAAAAGTAAAGTGAAGGTAGGGGAGAGGGAAAGTGAATGGTTTGTGACAACAAAGGGAGTGAGACAAGGTTGCCCGCTCAGCCCCTTGTTGTTCACGATGTATGTGGCAGATATGGACGGAATGTTAGAGAGAGCACAAGCGGGGGGGTGTGTGGTAGGTAGAAAAAAAGTGTGGAGCCTGGCGTTTGCGGATGATGTGGTAATGGTGGCAAAGAGTGAACGAGAAATGAAGGAAATGATAAAGAGTTTAGGAAAATATATGAAGAAGAACAGACTAGAAGTGAATGTAGAGAAAACAAAAATGCTGGTGTTCAATAAGAGAAAGAGGAAGAACGAAGATAGTGATTGGAGGTGGGAGGGAGAAGTAATAGAACAAGTAAAAGAATTCAAATACTTGGGGTATGTGTTCAATGAAAGAGCCACAGATAAGGCACATATTAGAGAACTGGCAATAAAAGCGAACAAGGTGATAGGATGTGTATGGGGAATAGGAGAGAGAAGGTGGGGAGGCGATTTTAAGAGGAGAATGATGATGTTTGAAAGTCTTATTGAAAGCGTGTTGTTGTACGGAGCAGAGGTCTGGGGATGGAAAGAACAAGAGGAGATAGAGAGGGTGCAAGAGAAATATCTGAGGTGGGTGCTAGGGGTGGAGAGAGAAACGCCAGGGTACATAGTGAGAGAAGAATGCAAGAGGAATAGGTTGAGAGTGAAAGCGGGAAAAAGAGCGGTCAAGTTCGAAGACAGGATGGAAGGGAGGAAATAATGTAGGATACTAAAGGAGTGCTGGAGAGAAAAAAAGCAGAATTCAGAGGAGAATGATAGGGAGATTTACTACAGGAGGAATGGGTATGCAAGCAAAGAAATAGAGAGACTGAGAGAAAGAGGCGTGTGGATGAATGTAGAACTAAGTGAAAGACATAAGGATACGGATAGACAAGCGAGGAGAGAAAGAATTAGAGAATCCAGATACAACGGGAAGTACGGAAGATGCATGATCGAGGAAGTACCGAAGTATTTGGGGAGGGAGAGCGAGAAAGAAAGAAAGATGATGGCGAGGTTTAGGTGCGGAAATGAAGAGAGGGAAAATAGGTATTGGGCAGAAGATGGAGGAAGAATGAAGAACGAGTGCAGTGAGATGAAACAAAGAGAGAGGAAATACTGAATGTAGATGGAAGGGAAATTAAATGGATGAAAGAGGTATGGAAGAGGAGGGAGAAGGGAGAAGAGGAAAGGGGAGGGGAGAAGAAATAGAGAATTTTATTCAGTTTTTTTTATTATTATAATTGTTAAGTTTACTTGTATATGTATAGGAATCAGAAAGCCCGTAGGGCAAATAAAGATTTATTATATAACAAATTAATGTGTTTGAAACTGAACTATTAATTAATTATGTTTCTTTCACTTTTCCTTTAATCTTAAATTGTGAGTATAATTATTATAACTTTTGTTAGTACATATATATCTTTCGATACCAGTGAATTTTTGAAGCACGGGAAAACAGCCGAGTGTTGCAATGAACCCGAGCCTCTGAACGGTGACTGCGCACGAGTACTGAACAGCGTTTTTTGTATTCGTTCACGCAAAATGGTAAAAAAACGTTGAGGTTACAGCTGTCAAATTAAATTCATTTTCAAATTAAATTAAATACATAATATTTATTATAATCCACTTATGTTGCATTATGTATTTCACAAAACGAATACAAAAAAAAAATAGCAAAAACGATTTCGTGTCCCTAGAAGAACCTTGCAACCATTTTAATGTCATATAATCTTCAGAGACCATTAATTCGTGGAGCATTGTTTCCATAATACAAAAACGGTGGTCTGTGGATTATTTTAACAACGTAATTAATTTTACGGCATAATTCGAAGGTAAGTTCAGTAAAATTAATATAGATGCATTTGCATAAACCAATAATCGAGTAGTAATAAATTAATTAAGATATCAACGAAGATGTTTTAAAGCAAATAATATAAGGTCGAAAGCGATAGTTCCAGAAATTAAGAACATCAACATTCTTCTAAGCTTGAAATCATGACTAACAGATTACCACTGAATAATTAATTTTAGGTTAGGATAGATAGAGGGACGATTTCTTCGACAATAATAATTAACAAAAAGAAAATACAACTATACATAGTCACACGGTATTTGTAATGAAATTTTCAGAAAAAATCTGATGGAATTAGGATAAGTAAAATAAATAAATAAGAAACTGAAAATATTAAACAGTAGAACTCAATAGGAATTGGGAGAAGTCGGAAATAAAGAGGAAATCTGAGAAATTGGCAATAACGGAGGGAATTTGCAGAAAAATGGAAATAAGAAGGAAACTGAGCAAAATCAATAGTTTTGTTCGCATTTCACAATTTGAATCGATTCCGAACTAGTTCAGAACTATTCCGCATTGTCATAAAGCGCATGCCCGATTATGAACCGGTTCGGGATTGTATTTTACCGCGAACGAAAATTGCTACATGACGCTAGTCTAGATGAACCGACAAACTAGCGTTGTTTGTTGATTTGTCTAGAGAAAATGAGTGAGTTCGAAACTCATCAGTGGAGCCACCAAAATGCTTTGGCATTCCTAGAACTATACAAAAAATATCGGGGGTAGGTGGGTTCAATAAAAAAAAAAATAAAAAAAAAGTTGCGTGCCTCACCTTTCTAAGCACACGACTCAAAGTGAAACTTGCCAAGGCAATGGTAGAAATCGAGTTTATGTCATTATTTTCTGATACAAATGTTACGGTAACTAAAATAAGGGGTTCCCCTTGGCTCAGAGAAACGTAGCTACCATCTCAACCGCGTAGGTAAGCAACCCAGTATACCGTAGTCCACTTTGTGATCGTCGTAATAGGAGGGTCACTTTCGGTCAGGGGGGGCGTCTTGGGACAACCTTGGGATAGGAGGGCCTTTTGGGGACACCATTGGTGCATGGGGACACACTTGGTACAGTTGGGCCCTCTTGGGACACCCTTGGGACAGGAGGCCCCCTTGTGACAGGGACGGGGCTTGAAACACCCTTGGGATACACCTAGGACAGGTGGGCCCCCTAGGGAAGCCGTTGGGACACCCCTAAGACAGGATCAGCGAGTCCGGTATGGCGATATCCGGAGCGCGAATTTTTACTGGTCAACATCATCTGGTACGACACTAGGAAACATTTATTTTCGACGGATTACATTACTGGTTCGTTGTGAAGGGCATAGTCCGTGGTCTATTTTTTATTCATTTTTTTATGCATCTTACCAACTTCTTATTAAGACCGATAGCTTTTGCTTCCAAAATTTTCAATTTTAGCAATTACAATGGTTTTTGCATTTGTAATATATTATTCCTATTTTTTCTTAGTTCTTAATTATTGTTAGTGGGTTGTCCTATTACTTTATAGGTTCCGAGCTTTCAGATTTTTTTTAGATTTTCGGGTTTGTTCTTAAGTTTTTCAGGGTTTCAATTTTTTGAGGCCGGATTTTCCGTTCTTCAGGTTTTCAGTCCATCAAATTTTAGTTTTTGTATCGGCGTAGTTTCAGGTTGCTAGGTTAGGTTTTCAGGTTCTCTGCATTTCCACTTTCGAGGCTTTCAATTTTTTAGGGCTTCTGAATTTAATTTCTCAATCAATTTCAGGTTTTCCGGTTCTCAGAATTTAGACTCTTCGCGATCCCTTTTAATTTCTTCTGATCACTGCTGCTTTCTTCGATCTTCGACTTCTCACTTTTTTTTTTCATCCACCTCGATTCAACATTCCACTTGATATCGATAATTTTATTCTTGAATATTTGAACTTCTTCGCAAATAGAACCGTTTTTAAATTTGTTTAATGTTTTGTTGATTTCTAATTTCTTCTTTTTATTATACCAACGGGTGATACTTCGATGGGGTGAAGGTCCAGGGTGGTGGCGCGGCAGCTCGTAGGTACGACCGAGTATTAGCGAGGGTATTAGCGGATCGCGTCGGTACTATTCCAATTATTACATTTTTAAACAGGCCAGACTTTCAGTATACTAGCAGGCGTCTAACAAATGTGATGGTTTCGAGATTTTCAGGTTCTCACAGTTTACCATTTTGATGTTTCCAGGTTCTTTGAGTTTCATATTTTGAGGTTTCCTATAATGTTTTTTTTTTCAGGTTTTAAAGCTTCACGCTTTAAGTCAGGTTCATTTCCAGATTATCAAGATCTCGGATTGCCGGTTCTCAAAATGTCTGATTTGTATTTCAAAATTAGTGTTTCCAACTTAAAACGCCATCTTTGTGACCAATTAAGAAATCATGTTTTTATTGCAACTTAGTGTTACATTTGATACAACTATATATTATATTACATTCATTTGGAATGAATCAGAAGGAAATCAAGATCCCGAATAAAAAATTATAAGTCAAATTGATATTGGTTCCAACGTTAATGAGAAAGTATTATAAAAGACATCAGAAATCAACAATGATGAATCAAATAAGTTTAAAGATCAAAAATTAGTAAAAACAAAAAGTTATAAAAAATATGAAGGAATAAGTAAAAATAAGAAATGAGAAATTATAAGTAAAAAGTTGGAAATAAAAATTAGCAGGAATTAGGAAGAACCGATAGAAATCAGAGAAATGAAGTGAGTATTGTAAAGACTTGGAGTCGAAGTCAACATTGGAAAGCTAAATGGGTTGCCTGCCGCGTTCCATCTGGAGAGAAGTTGGCCACACCACAGGGCGCTGGGAAGGTTGAGAGGGTGTTATATAGGACTTGTTGTTCTTTTTTTTTTTTGTTCAAATTGTTTTAGTTGCATCAGCAAAGTTTCGGGGGCAGTTCTCACTCCAAAGAACATGGTGGAAACCATGACTCGGTCAGAAGAAGGAGATTCTGAGCATGGTCGAGAACATCCTCCAAGAGAAAGAGAACGACCAGATAAGAGGAGAAACGGAGGCGGAAGATGCGGGCCGGGATAGAAGAACGATAGAAGAACCTGGTTCTGTGTCTGGGTAGGTTTGGTTTGAATTTCCCTCCACTGTTGTCTTGTCAAAAAAAAAACAACGTAGGTTCGTTCTTCTGTCTTTGACGATCACGATTCATTGGCCAAATTCAATTGACATTTCATTGACGTTTGTGACGTTTCATTTCAAATTGTTGGCGGGATGAGTTTAGGTTCATCACGGTATACCTAATAATCAGGAAATAAAAAATAAGTATCTGCAGGAATTAAAAGGGACCGGTTTCACATCACGGACGACTGTTTCTCTGTGATACCAGTCTTAAGGCAAATGCAAATTTCAAAATGCACATTTAAGAACAGTACAAACCTAGTAATTGATGCATATTGGGGCTGCCTCATCATGCATGTAAAAAATATTTAGAAGACGTAACATTTTAATATAGGAAGATAATTAAGCAGAATAATAAAATTAAATATGCCAAGGTACAAAATCTCCACACTAATGACAATAGCAATAAAGTAGACATTGGAAATGGGAGTGGAGCACTAATAGATGTTCGCGAAACAATAAAAACAACATAATGTTAGAATAAAACGTCTCCGCTGTAAAAGATTAATAATAATAATGAACATAATTAGTGACTGACTAACTTAACACTTTAACATTAAACTGATATCATTTCTGTCTTCAGTTCGTGAATAATAATCAATTCCAACCATGATCTTTTTCGGCAGCGAAGCTGCTGGTCATTTGTTTGTTTACTCAAAACCAATGAGTTAATCGTGAAATTCCAACACATAGTTCAAGAGTATCCGTATGCGTAAGACGAGAATTAATAATTTATTAGCCAACAAGAAATTTCCCAAATACCTAAGAAAATCGACCACGTAACAATCCACAAAAATTTCTACCAAATAAGGCCACTACAGAATAGCTTCTATCAAGGATTGTTTTTATGCAACAATTATTGAGAAATCCGCGGAGGTGTTGCAGATAACACACCTTTCGCACTTTTCTTCCAATTTCTAATAAAGTTATTATAAACATCTACAAGATGATCGGGTGATAAACAGGCACATAAATTACAGATAACAATGGTCTGACCCCCCATTCGCTGCTGAAATTATGGAGCCAGATGTTGGAAGTGTTGGATAATTTACACCTCAAGCCGAAGGTAACGAGGTGTCTGCCGTGTGGGCGAGATCCGGTTCTGGATTTCATGGCTTTTCGTGTGGCTGATGTCACGCAACCAGTAATACACGCGTGCTCACGTGTATGAATTGGATCCGAGTGGGCACTGTAAAGAAAAATGTGTGGACTCACCCTTAGACCTAACCGTTCTTTTGCTATTCTTTTTCTTCGTGTTCTAAATAATCGTCGTCTTATTAGATACTCAACATCGAATACAAATTTAAAGTTCCCGCCGTTATCGTTGACATTTATATGAAGCGAAATCCCGCCTACGCGTCCTTTGAAATCGATATGTTAGAAAAGGATGAACAGCATTTCGTTTGTCGTGGTTAGATAAATAAAAATGTAAACACACCAAACATCAACGCACCAGCGATTTAAAAGTGTCCGTTGGATTGTTTAATTTTTAGTGAAAAGAAGAAACATTTCGCGTGGTTGTGAATATGTTTAGAGTGAGTGATGTACAGTAACATCAACGTTACGTTATAGATCGTCGATTTAATTGATATTCGGTTAGTTTTGCCGTCATGTGCCTGTTATTATGTAGGTATTGTTCGATTATTTAAAGTGATTATCCGTGGGTGTCATGTAGCCTATTTATTATTAATTTATTCGGTGTTGCAGTAACAGCGAAATTTTGTGCAGTTTGGTGGTCACGAGTGTGGTGAGAAAATGAAGATAGGCGAGAACTAGAGCCATGCACGTGAGTACTACCGCCGTTTTTTCTTACACTGAAATACAGCTGATCGGTCGTACAGTCGTATGGCGAATGCGCCTCTCTGAAAAAATTACTGAAAATTTCATGTGTGCGCAAAAATGGGGTTACCTGCCTTGATTCAAAAATAGCCCGTAGCGCACATGGAGCAAAAGCAGCTAACAGGATGTGGACGAAAATTGTTGAATTTCTTCTGTCAGTCGTAACAGGTGACTAGTTAATCGTGAATAAATAAATAGATTGGCGCCACTGAACAATTGGCACCCCTTTCCATTGACACCTTGACAGATCTTGATTGTTAACTTATTACCATACAAAAAATACAACAAAAAGTAGTCACGTGGGGTGGTCTTTTTCTTTCCGCATCTTATCCTAAAACAGGTTGATCAAAATTAAACATTAGTTAACATTAAACTTGGTATGTCTGTGATTCGATTCTCAGGAGTTAAGTTAAATTTCGGTAAAACAAACATTGACATTCCGCCAACTTAGACAAACAAATCTACGCTTGTTTAAGTCAATTACCAACCGAAAGTTATTCTTGTCAGTACAAAGATTACATAATTACATAATAACCCATGAGTTTAATAAAATTGTAGTTATTTATATAAAAAATAGTTTAAATTATTGTATTATGCAGGATCTTTATAAACACTTTGAACGTTAAAAGATCCTCAACTATTTAAATGTAAATTTCCATAGAAAACATGATGAATTATTTATAGAAGCGCACATCAATTATTACATACTAGATACTATACTAGTGTTGTCCCTAGTTCCTTTTTAACCGGAGATTCATCATTTTACATATTTACATCTTTTCCATTTTAAAACAATAAACGTTGTTTTCACCGTTTTCTTTTATTTTCTTTATTATTTAAAACTTTAGCTTTTATTCCGTAAATTCACTTTACTTTTTATGAAATTCATCCACTTTCCAGAAAAGAATATTAAATAAATTCGCGAACAGCAAATTTTTGTTCCCTGAAATCAATAACACCATTATTTGTTTTTTTTTTTTAATAATTTTTCATATATGTACTAGAAAATGATATTTCTAGTGCTGGGGTTAGAGGACACTGGTCAAAACATTTGGACGAAGTAACAAACTATATTCCCAAAACATGTAAAACTTTGGAGGATGTATAAATATAAGGGGGGAGGGCCGTTATAGGCTCAGGCGCCTTTGCACTATAACCAGTATAAGGATGGGATAACAGGATAAGGATGGGAAATTTAGAGGGATTCGGAGGATCATCTCCCACCATTCGGCTAATTGTAAAGAAAACCCTCCGACCTTTAGTAATATACTGCGTTCTAACTGCAAAGGAGGTAGGAAAGTGACCAATTTCATTACTCACCCGATGTTGCCAGTAATCACACAACTGTTGCTGCAGCCTCGCAGTAACTCGTGAGCAGTTCACAAATACACAATTACGATTACAAATTACCTTTAGTGTGATTTACTAAGTGTAATAGTACAAATTCCAAAAAATCCTTTGACATTTATCTGACAAATAATATCCAATTGTTGCAGTGCTTACTTTGTGCAAACATTTGACTGAAATTAAACGTTACAATAATAGTTCATGTTAATGAGATTTAATTATTAAATTTCGAATACCTATAATTGTAAATAAAATAGTATACAAACTTCGGCAATAGTGCCATTCCTATGTCTCGAGAACTAGAGGTTAGGCCTCTCGGTAAACTATAGTTCGCTCGACAGGAATGGAATACTTTCCGCTTCAGTATGTAATATACTACTAGCGATCGCCCGTCACTCGAAATTTGAGTGGTAATCGAATCAATGTAAAAAAAAATTTGAATACTTACATAAATAGTGTTGAATAAAGACTGGTTACCATGTTACACATTACAATTTTTAATTTGTTTTGTTCAACTGTAATTTTGAATAAAAAACGGTCTGGATAATAATAATAAGTCAATGTGTACATAACGGGGATTCATCCCAAACGTCGGAACTAATCCACCAACGATACATAACATTGTGAAGTTTAAAATGATACACCCCATTAAGCACCGATTGATCCAAATCAGCTTCAGAACTTGCCATAGCAAAAGCTGAATTATATGACCTTATCTTCTCAACTAAATCTTTACATTTTTGTTTATAATTGTAATCTGTAGATGTTATACCTTCGATGAGTGATTGTAGAACCGGAGATGTAGTAAAAGGTGGTAAATGGACCTTTCCTTTGTGACAACATGCAATAAATCCTTCGGCATTTCTGGATCTTATTTCCGAATTAAAATGAAGCGCCGAACAAAACGAACAACTTAATGAAAGTTCACCGAGATTACGTGAATCAACATTTATCGGATTGTTATTCAAGGCCGATTTAAAGGGACAGTGTCAACTGTTTTTGTTGCAGTAGCGTTCGTACCGAAAACCGCTTCAACATTTTGAGAAATTTCAATTATTTGTCTGGCACGGCGTCTATTTCTGCGACGCACCTCTTGTGTTTTTCTCCGTCCGGGAACGCGAGGCATTTTGTTATAACAAATGTTATAGAAAGAAATTAAAGCGCCCAAAAAGTGGTGATCAGTGATGACAACTAGTATATCAAGCAGGCATGTGCGGAGTGAAGCTCCAGGTCTTAAGCAGACCTAGCAAGTTATAGTACTGCCAGACTAACACGGGACGAATAGAATTCTCCCAAACCTCAAAAATTTACAAGTCTCTAAACAATAACAAAACTCAAAATAAAATTATGACCAATGACATCAAGAGAAGTAATGGGCTCTATAGTGGCTCCTCACTAAAATTATTGGCAAAATTGGAGACTATAAGAGAGAGCTCTTTCTTGATTCGGTGGGTGGTGGTGCATGGCCGTTCTTAGTTGGTGGTCTTACTATTAAGGTTCAGCTCCAACACCGCGTCGAAACGTTACTCAGCTAGAAGACAAAGTAATTAGCAAGTTATTCTTGACAATTCCTCCACACTTCAAAGTTTTGTAGGGACTATCCAAAAGTTCACAATATTATTACATACTCCCGGAGTATTCCGGATCCCGGACGAGCCCCCAATTTATTACAACCTAAATTGTTGTAATGCCCTGACAAAATTTAGAAGTGTGGATGGTGACACAAGAAATACAGCTAAGTCCCCAAAATCATATAATGAACAAATAAAAATAATACAGATACTTCCTACAATTATATAATATTAAATAACGTGGTAGAAATTAGAATGACTGAATAACAAGTTGTTGCAATAAATTACGAAATGAACGATGAAATAATTAAAAATATGAAGTTAAATAGTGACTTTTGCTCTTTACCTATGTTTAAATTACATTAAGGAGATTACTGAACTTACAATTTTTAAATGAACGCTAATATAACAAAAAACTAGATGAATTGATAACACATAAAAAAAATATAATAAAAAATGGTCTATTACTTATCTTCTTAACTATTACGCTTCCTGCCGGTTTTGAAGCTGTTCTGACACCTTACTTTAGACTTTCTGTCGAATCCTGCGAGTCTGCGAATCTGCAACTCCTGCGGGTCCTGGGAATTTACACCAGTTTCCACGTGAATTAAACTCCGTGCATCCAGGAAAGAATTTTCACAGTTATTATCCCTTTGAGGTGGTACAAATCATCCTAGTAATAAGTGCTGGTGAATTTGCCTCTGTCATTCCGAAATCTCAACATTTAACGATTTATCCGCTAAGCGATTAGTTATCGAAATAACTCACATTCAACGATGCTTATCCGCAAACGCGATCTCTCTGGAGTAATCCCTTTTACCAGGAGCAACTTTACGCTGAACGTGAACTCGTCAAAATCTCGAACGAAAAATAGCGAATCTCGGTTTAGTCGCGCGCGGCACTGCAAAACCTATCGTTTTTTGTATTTGCCGGTTATCTCTAAAGCAGATACGTTCCTGAACCCGGTGGTGAATGCGCGGCAAAATCAAATTGTAACAGTACCCGTAGGTACCCTTTGATATTTGATATTTTTTATTTGAAGTTAGACTAAATCTTGTAAACATCCCGACATATTGTACCGATGTGTACAAATCGAGAATATTTTTCAAAGTGAGCTATGTCCCTACTTTGAACATAATTTACTGCACATCAAGACGCGCAACAAAACTGGCCCAAGTTCTATATTTAGCTCCAGTTAGTCAGCTTGTTGCTTAAAACGATTCACGCTCATTTTTATCGACGACTGTAATGGACCGCTTTTCCCCTAAAATGATTTGCAAATAATTAATGAACCTGTGAAATTTTTGAAAATAGAAACTAACTTGCAATGTCTTTCATTTAAAAAAACAATTATCAAAATCGGTGCAGTACAGCCTGTTTTATTTGGTCCAAATTGATTCATGTTCAACGATTATATATACTAGTGATCTCCCGTAAAAATAAAAAAGTGAATACTTACGTAAATAGTGTTGAATAAAGACTGGTTACCATATTACATATTACAATTTTTAATTTGGCTTGTCTGAATAATTTAAAAAAATTAAGACGGAATAATTTCTCTATATACAATGTTTTACGTAAACACTTGTTCATTGTGCGGTATAAAATGCTTCTGATTGAATTGTTCGCTAATGTAGAAACGGAGGATCGAATGTACGAAACAGAAGACATTACAACCAGTACTGTGTTGAAAAACCTCTTGAAGTATATGATCAATAACGGCACGTTATTAGCCGTTTCATACATTTGATTAAACAATAAATCTTCCGCTTCTCGATTGATTTGTTGAGAAAGTCGCAGGTCAGTTAAGCGAAAATATTGTGGAATTGGTAAACCAATTTTTCGGCAAGAAAAATTATGCGATAAAAGAATTGTATTTTGCACAGCTTCATTCGTCCTCTATTTCACACTCTTCACACTCCGCACCCAAACATCCATCCAGATGTATACCTAAATGTTCCCTAGCCAAGTTGCTCACAAAACCTCAGGGGCGGGACTAAGATACCTATTTTTAGCTACAGTTGTCCAACTTCTCACTTAAAACGATTCACGCTCATTTAAATCGATGACTGTAATGGACCGCTTCTCCCCTAAAATGATTTCCAAATAATTAATGAACCTGTGAAATTTTTGAAAACGGAAAGTAATGCACACATAGAACTTGTCAATGTCTTTCATTTAAAAAAAACAATTATCAAAATCGGTGCAGTATAGACTGTTTTATTTGGTTCAAAAATATATAGATTACAGGAGAGTCGGCCGCGCTGGCAATCGTACCCCGGGCCTCCTGAATGACAAGTGCGGCTGCAGGCCATTGAATCCCGCAGAATGATGATCAAAAGTGAAACGTTGTTATTTGTCAAAAAAAAAGATTTAATTTAAATCGAGCAACTAAGAAAGTACGTAATTATGTAACACGAATTAATTTGGCTTAGTATTATCGTATAGCTCAACCATAGACGCCATAAATCTTGCCAGGGTGTTTGGCAGGCAACTATTTGCTACTGCAATGGAGATACCGGCTCTAGTAAATCGTCTTTTCTAGCCACAAGTTCCTATTAGTCCTTGAAATGTTTCAGGCAACAAGTTTGCAAATATTTTTTGGTATGATGAACTTAACGGTACCATGAGATCATTATTTAAATTATAAATAAAGAGTAGGCTTTTTTATGCAATGGCCCAGCCTGCAAATTGACTGACAGTAAAATTTGAGGTTTGTAGAGTTGGGCGTTGAGGGCGCTGATCAAAACACTTGGACGAAGTAACACACTATATTCAGAGGACGCAGAAGCTAGAGTTGAGAGGAGCTCTCGTTCTGATCTTGAAAGGTCTGCACACGTCTTTTTATCGGGGTGTCCAGGTAGTCCGTAAGGGTTGAGGGTGTGCGCAATGGGTGAGAGTACCGAGTGGGGGAGCCGATCCGTGTGGGGGTGGGATCAGCAATAAGGGCGCTAGTCTGGTGGGCGCCTTGAGAACTATGATGCTACAGGTTATAGTAAAAATTGTCACGTTTATGTTTCTCATTTTAATTTGTTTTAAATTAAAGAAAATAAACACTTGCAAATAATGTAGGTTTATTGAGAATTACAGCAAATGTTCAAAGTGTTCTCCCCCAGCTTAAATGCAGCTGTTAATTCCTCGTTTCATATTTTCAAATGCTGTTTCCAACAACTGAAAGGTTAGAACGTTGCAGGCATTAAAAATTGTTCTTCAAGATTATGCGGATTATTTTTAAATACGGTGTTTTTGAGATACGGGAATAGTATATTGTAACGAGTGAGCAACAAAATTCGTGATCGCAGTTGGCTAAACGTATATCGGTTCTTTTACTTTACTGTTTACAATTTACATTACTCGATGACTTTTTACACAATCGTATCGATCAAGAATCGACTAAAAATTTTGGATTCAGAGGCTCCTACGATCACGAATTTTGTTGCTCACTCGTTATAACAAGCGTTGAAAATTAAAGATTGCACACGCGTTTGCAGAATTGAGCCACGAGCCGTATGCGAGTGACTTAAGCAAACGAGTGTGAAATCGAATTTTCAACACGTGTTGTACACTATACTTTTTCTACGACTGCATCAAATACACGAAAAACGCATGATTTTATTTTTATTTATTTTATTATAACGTTTTATAATATCAAACATGATATATTTATTATTATCTACTTATTTCAAATGATAATTTTAATAATAATAGTTTAATTTAATTCCAGGAGTTTCCATTTTTTAAAATATATTTTCTGTCAATTAAAAGCTTGTGGAACGTGAGGGAATTCGACATTTGTATTTTGTTTTTGATGGAATCGTCTATGTATCCTTCGACAGTAGCACTGGAACGCCAACCTCCATGGCGTTTGAGGGTTAGCAAATCGCCACCTGCGTTTACCAGTAGTGTGGACGATTACCGGCGAAAGCAATGGCCTGCATACTGTCCATGGTTTGGGAGTTTTAAATAGACAGCTATGTCTTTTGCCTTTATCAATAAATAAATATGATCTGGCGGTGCGTTCAAAGTTTTTTTAAAATCTTCTGAATATAGAATTCTTGACTTCTTCGGGACGTAAGTTTCAGATTTTATTTTCAAAAGGCCTCTTAGTTTTTGGTATTTAGATAGATTAGATTTAGATTTAGATATCAATGTTGTGTGGTTGTGTTTAACACTTATCGTATTCATCTTCGTTCATCATATTTAGCACAGTTTTCACGTTTACATTAAAAACAGAATTACAGAATAACATTTTTTTTTTTTGGAATCGTCGTTGCAGCACAGCTTATTTGATTTTAAAATTTTGGCATCTGTTCCGCCAAGAATGTATCTTTGGTTGCCTAAATACACAAAATTGTGCTGTGTAAAATAAATGAATTTCAAGTGTAATTAATGGTGTTTTTTTTACACACGTGTATAGCAGTCGCTCCACTACACCACACTGACATTACGAAATCTTGCCACACATTTATAAATTTGTTGGACTCATTTTTGATAACCTGCAGGAAAATTGGGCTAGACATTTCGAAAAACCTTTAACGCAGCGTTCTATACAATGTCTGTCGCCGTTTTTTTTAAGTCACTTTGACATTCAAATTTTAAATCAAATTGTCAAAAGTTAGTAGTGCCAACCTAATTTAAATTTCACAGCCTGCTCTAATTTATAATTTAAATGATCTCATGGTATATAATATGGTGGTTATATAAGAGATCGTCACCCAATCGGAGGTGTCATAGCCTCTCCGAGTACCTGATCTTAACTAGAGGAGACTAATTTTTTGTGTTTTTGTTTTATGTCAAAAGTATCCAGGAAATGGTTACAGTTTTCCATTGTGTCAGACATGAATATTTATCATGCATTGATAACGAAGGTTGTGCTCTCTGCATCGGCCATCTAAAAATCTCTCATATGATTGTCAACAATACGTTCTACACCCCATCCTTATAAATAAATATGTGTTGTTTTCCAACAGAAACTAAAAATATATGGGCCACTGGGTAAGTAAAATGTAAAAAGTAATTGTTGCTTTAATAAATCGTTGAAAAAAATGCACAAAACGATTTGCCCATTGACAGTTGACAGGTAAAAAAATCACCAAACCCATTGAGCACAGCCTCCGCGTACGGAAGCTGTTGATACAAAACCCACGTCGGTTTTTGTGGATAAACAGGGAACTGTAAATACGAATTTCAAATCGAATGTGTTGACAAGATCGTACCAGATGTAACGATCTTCATTAAGTTATCAGGAGGTCGTAAAAATGTACGCACATCTGCTGGAAGAGAGAAAATAACTCTGTACTCCAACTTAGTGTCACTCTCGTTAAGTCGGTTAAATCTACAAGCAAAGTCAATTTATTTATCCAGTGTATTTTGAATTTTTACTGGTGCCATAAGGAAATGAAGAAATGACATCACGGAAACCTTTGAAGCGGCGACAATAACCGTCGTTGACATCTTTGACACTGTTAATGTTACACCAGAAGCGACAAAGAATACAAAACAGATTTCCTAAATTTAGTTTACCCAGCAGGTTCTCTTCGACATAAGGATGTTTCTGTCACATTTTATCGGTGGCTCGCGAGAAATGACAAGGCTGGATTACAGTTACTAATTAAAAGTACAACACGTGGTTAGTGTTCAGGTACGAGAACAAGTTAGCGGAAACAACAGAACGTATGCGAGTGTTTCTCAAAATCGATTTATAGTTTATCTTGACCAAAAACTTCTGACAATGATGTCACAACAGAGAGACTGTCCAACAATAGAAAACGTAGCTGACAGTGGTTTATTTTACGAGTGCATTGCGATCGGGAAATTTTTGTGCTACCTTTAGTAGGTATATTTTAAGAACAAATTCTTTCATTAAAAATTTAACAGACCCTCGGACAGAGAGATCTGTATGGAAACCAGTGCATCCTACAATTTATTTTTTGTTTCACCTTAGATAATATTAGTGACATATTTTCAATGACGGCTAACGGTATCAATTGAAGAAGTATTAATTTAAGCCTTTACTACATAATAATAATAATCATGGAAATAAGCTGGAACCAATATGGTGCATAAAGCTTTTGTTAGGTATTGCGGCAAAAGTATAGTAAAGCAGAGGGAAAAACGTTCAGACGAGACCGCTGGCAGTGATTGAGGGCAAACGGAACGAAATTAATAGGAGCAAAGATAGACTTCGATTTATATCGAATTTATATGTAGAATATATATTATGTATGTTACTGTAAATAAATTTCCTTTCTGACAATTACTTTAGATGGACACGTAGTTACTTTTTTATTTTTTGAGTGATGGTCATAGGAAAAGTATAGTGGACAACGCATGCTGATGGCCAGTTCAGACTCGCGTGACTAAGCCACTTGTACATTGAAAAATAAAATTCATATAAATGAGCAAGTTGACTAAAATTAGAAACTTACACCACAAACAGAAGAGAGGGAAGAGTTGAAAATGAAAAAACTCGGGAGAATGTTTATAGATGTGTAGAACTCCATTAGGGCGGAAATAAAAGCAGATATAAATAAATATAATAAAACTCTCACTCCTTTTCATCTACCCACGTTTCTACCATTCCAATTACGTCAATTTCACTTATTATGTATTTCCAGAAATCTTCTCCTTTGTTTCTTATCTCCGCTACATTCCAATATACCAATTTTATTCTTCCTTTTATTTTCTTCTATTGCTTTTCCGTTGAAACATGTACCTTTTTTCGTTTTGCCTTCTGTCTGATTTTTCCTTCCCGGTTTTTTCCTTTCTCCTTTAAAAGTTTTACAGTCGCTCGGTGTCATCGTTCCATTTCCTCCAATTTTCCTCTACCTAAAGTTTCCTGTAGCTTACCCTTACCGTATTTCCTCCTTCCCTTTCCTTCTTCGCTATCTCTCTTTCTTTTCTTGTTAGGTCGTTGTTTACAAAGTTTTTCTTTATTCCTCATGACGTTTATCTTCTGTTCCCAACTCTCAGTTTTTGCTATTATCATCTCTTCTCCCTTTATAGCATATAGGTCTTTGTTATCTTCACTTCTGTTCCAACTCCTTTTCAACCCATTACTCGATTTCTTTTCTCACGTTTTGTCCCTTTTCTTTTAGTCTTAACCCTGTTATTACTATGTTATTTCTTCGTTCACCTCTTTCTTTTTCCTCCATCTTCGACTTCATCTGTCCTATCTTCTTTTCTAGGAAGCTTTTCTCTTCTCTCCATTTTTACTTTTTTTCTTCCATCGCTTCCATATCTTCCCTGAGCTGTCTGTTGTCGTTTTTCGGCTCTTTCGCTTCTTTCCTCGTCTCTCGTGTCTTCTTTGATTTGCTTAAGGTTCTGCATTATTTTTTTGTCATTTCCTCCATCTCCTTCCCCACTTCTTGCCTTCTTTCTTCCCCTGGAGATCTTGCTGTTTTCAATCTCCCTCTTCAAATTTGCTCAATCATACATCTCTCGTACTTCCAATTGTACCTGAATTCTCTAATTATAATTATATTCCAGTCTTTGGTTTTTCTTTTTCTATCCCCTTTCTCTTCTTTGCAATCCCTGACTCTTCTTTTCTCCCGTTAAAATCCCCCTCACCCCAGAAGGATGCATTCTTCTGTGTTGTCTTTCAATGTTTCTTCTATCTTGCTTCATATCTTCGCTATACATATATGTAGTCTCACTATTTTGCACTATTTATTGCCTATATGTACGTTTCTCACCATTTATCCTCTTTTCCCTTCTTTTGATTTTTCTCCTTTATTCTATTTTTATCCCTGCCGTTCTTCCTTTCTTCTTTCCTATTTTCGCCCCCTGAAATTCCCACTTGAATTCTTTTGTTAGCAGTTTTATTGTTTTTTTTTCAGCTTTGCTGTTTATCAATGTTTCTGTTACACCGACTATCTCGAATTGCTTCACATAGTCCCAGAAATCTACATTCCAATATAGTACCCTCACCTTTCTTTTTTTCGATGCCTTTTTAGTTTTCCTGTCCCTTTTCTTGCCCTGTCTCTTACTTTTCCAACTTTTCCAGTTTCTCTGTTCTTTTTCGTTTTCCGTCGTCTCCATTTTTTTCCTCACCACTTCTTATTTGTCTTTTTAACTTTCATTCTTGCTTGGTGAGATCATTTTCTATAAATATCATCTCTGTTTCACTCTTTTCTCTTAGTTTTCCTTTTTGCTTCATCACTTTTTCTTCTCTTTGCCTTTCAATCCCTTTCTTTATTTCTTGGTTCTTTCTTCGTATCTCCTTCATTTTTAGTTTATCCTTTAGTTCCCTTTTTCTTTTACTCATTTTAAATGTTTTCTCTTCTTCCTCTTCTGGTCTTTCTATTCCGACAATATTATAATAAATGTGGTGATTATATATACCGGGTGTCCCAGAGGTGTGTGGACCATCAATTACGCCCTTATTTTGAAAGATATCAAAACGGGGTTTTGGGGGGACGATAGCCACACGATACCTTCACAATTTAAAATTATTAGAAATCATATACAGAGTGTCCTAGTATTAGTAATATACCAAAGTTATGTTTTTTTAAATGGAATGCCCTGTATATTAGTTGGTGAATTCAAAGAGCAGTTAATGCTGAGCAAAATGATATAAGGTTCTACAGGTTTATTATGGATGGTTCTTGAGTTCTGAAGAATTTTAGGTCAAAATTAGTGCTTTTTTAAAAAATTGCGGAGACCATTCCAACAGAGATAACTGAATACTTTTCTGTCAATAATTTTTTATAGATCCAAACTTTAATACATACCGATTGAAAGTCATTTAAATGATATTTCTATACAGGGTGTACGGTTTCGCAAAATGTATAATAACTTTTTTTTTCAAATGGAACACCCTATACTCCATTATACCACCAAATAGCATTTTTAATAAGCTTTTTTTCAATGTATGGTTTGCCTTGGCAAATGTTAGTACTTTAGGTAATTTTTACAAAAAAGAAAGTTTCCCAAAATTGCTAAAATCGCGTGTTAAGATCAAATCGCCTTGGACTTGTTGCCATGGAGATAGTCGTGTTTATTGTCTAATTTATTAAATTACTTCAGAAATGACACCGAGAGGTAGACAGGCTTAGGTTTACGTAAGAATTCGATTGACTATATCCTTTACATAACCACAAACGAAAAAATCTAGAGGTGTTAAATCTGGTGATCTTGCGGGCCATTTGACAGGGCCGCCCTTACCAACGTCTCGGCAACCAGTCATTTAAATATCTTTTTACATCCCTATAGAAATGTACAGGAGCTCCATCCTGTTGCAACCACATTAAGGACCACTGATTCTGATCAGTCAGTCAGTCGTCCGCATCTAGTGGGAATTTTCAGTGGCATAATAGTGCATGTTATGCCTCTTGACTTGCCCATTACTCTTAAAGGTCGCCTCATTAGTGAACAAAATTCTGTTTAAAATATTTCTATTCCTTACTAGAAGATTGTCCATTATTTCGTAAAATTCCACTCTTTTTGCAAAATAAGCTTCTTGCAATTCTTGATGCAGTTTAATGTGGTATGGATGAAACCGATATTTTTTGATCACACGGTTTACTAACCATTTTGAAATATCAGATTGGGCAGCAATTTCTTTTGTACTGGAGTGAAGATTTTCTTCTAAGATTAGTAAAACTTCTAGCTCAGTGTTTTCACCTATTCTTCTACCAATTTTTTGTTGTAGGCCACGTTTCCAGTGTTTTCCTGTATAGAAATATCAATTTAAATGACTTTCAATCGGTATGTATTAAAGTTTGGATCTATAAAAAATTATTGACAGAAAAGTATTCAGTTATCTCTGTTGGAATGGTCTCTTAAAAAACCACTAATTTTGACTTAATATTCTTCATAACTCAAGAACCGTCCATAATAAACCTGTAGTACCTTATATCATTTTGCTCAGCATTAACTGCTCTTTCAATTTACCCACTAATATACAGGGCATTCCATTTAAAAAAAAAACATAACTTTGGTATATTACTAATATTAGGACACTGTATATGATTTCTAATAATTTTAAATTGTGAAGGTATCGTGTGGCTATCGTCCCCCCAAAAACCCCGTTTTGATATCTTTCAAAATAAGGGCGTAATTGATGGTCCACACACCTCTGGGACACCCGGTATAAAATATAATTGATACACTTACAGTGTGTGGATGTTTCCATTGTATGCTTACCTTTACTTGTTTCAGCATACTCCAAATTGCCCAAAAGAAGAACTGTAGGTATATGGCCTTTAGGAAGTAAGGTTAAGGACATTCTTATTTAATTATGCATAGGTTGCCATGACAAGCATCTGTCAAAACATCATTATTATATTATTTCAGACATTTTTCGATTGAACTTGTCATTCTATCCTTTGGAAAGCATTGCGTATTGTGGAACACGAACGTTCGGAAGACACCGTTGAAGATTGAGATATCTTGATATTGCTATTGAAGACGCGTTCATAAATATCATTACAATTTTATTGGGGTAGTGGTTTGTAGAAATAAGTCAAAGTTGGCTATATATATATATATATATACATATATATATATATATATATATATATATATATATACGTTTTCCCACCAAGTCGAGATCCGAACAAAACTTGGACAACCTGAGATCCACCAGAAGGGAAAGGATTTTTCAAGTACATATTGTATAAAAACATTTTAAGCGATATCTAGAGTTCAAATAACTAGAGAGGGGAAACTTTTTCACACTTTGAATTTTGTGATAAAGATCGAACAAAACCAGATCCGTGATAAATGCAATACAACCCGAGATCCGACAATGTATAATTAAAGGCGTATAAGATAAGGTGAGGTCCGGCGACGTTGCCATTGTTTTGTTTAGTAAAACAACACGTGGGACGTATTTTTGTTCTTTATGCAAGTTGAATTTCGATGAAAAAATCACAGCACTTTCTTTCTGAGGTCCTATGTACCTTTCAATCTTTTAAAAATACATCTCCACGTCGATAGTATATTTCAAACGAGTGCGCTGTCATGACACTTTTCAGGGGCGAGGGCGATCCCGAGCCCCTGAAAAGTGACAGGGCACAAGTATTGAACAGCGTTGTTTGTATTCGTTCCCACAAAATGAGAAAAAGTAGAAATTTACATCAGATTTTGAGGTTAGGTTGACAGCTGCCAAATTAAATACATATAATGTAATATTTATGTATGTTTTTATGTATTTCATTAAGCATTATGTGTTTCAAAAAACGAATACAAAAATAATATTTTAATCTTTCAAATAATTTGATGTTAAATAGTTTGCCCTGACAGGCCTCAATATTTTGTCCTGTAACTTTATGTTACCGGAATTATTTACGGGATGCCACATGTGATATAAATAATCATTCTAGACTGTAATAAACGCAATATTTTCTACGAAAAATTACTGTAATGGCATGAGGGAATACAGAAATAACATCCTCAAGAACAGTAGAAACAAAAGGGGATATTGTAAATAATGTAAGAGGCACAAAACTAGATATTTCGTTAGTTCCACTATTAATAATATTTGAATAAATACACGCCTTTAAAATAAATAAATAAATAAATAATAATCCAAATTTCAGCCAAACGCTTCAGTTCCAAATTTTTATTTCTTTTACTCTTTTGATGATTAAGGACTTTTTGGTTAAAATTTCAACGATATTTTACACAAAACTATTTTAAATTACAGTAAATTGTCTATAAAGCGTTTGTTTGTATTATTTTTTGTACGAACAAAAGTTTGACCTCATTTCAACAGAAATAAGCGGAGGAGAATTATTAAACGCATGTTCTATTAATTTGAGAATTTGAGTTATTGTTAGAGACATTGAAAACGACCTTGAATTTTAATTGAGCAATAACATGTTAAAAATGTCTTAAAAGTATTTTAACACATTTTTTTTAAATTTCAATGGGGGGTAACGGGGTGGGGGGTGGAGAATCTCTGGATCCACTGAACCGATTGCAATGAAATTTTGCACACTTACTTATTTTACCACTTAGGCGCTCAATAAGAAACGGTTTTTCAAAATTACATTCCAAAGGAGGGTAACGGCGAGGGGGGGTTAATGTCTGGATCCACTGAACCGATTGCAATGAAATTTTTGCACATTTACGTATTTTATCACATGGGCGCTCACTAAGACACGGTTTTTCAAAATTCTATTCCAAAGGGGGTAACGGGGCCCTCCGCCCCGGTAATCTCTGGATCCACTGAACCGATTGTAATGAAATTTTGCACACTTTCCTATTTCACCACATAAGCGCTCACTAAGAAACGGTTTTTCAAAATTCATTCCAGAGGGGGGTAACGGCGTGAGGGGGAGTTAAGCTTTGGATCCACTCATCAATTGCAATGAAATTTTGCACACTAACTTATTTTACCACGTGGGCGCTCACTAAGAAGTGGTTTTTCAAAATTCCATTCCTAAGGGGGATTAACGAGGTGAGGGGGTTAATCTCTAAATCTACTGAACCGATTGCAATGAACACTTACTTATTTTACAATGTAGGCGCTCACTAAGAAATGGTTTTTCAATATTATTAAAGTACTAAATAATAAAAAAAAATCACCGTGTGAAGCCGGGACGGGTCATCTAGTAGGCGTTATAAAACAACGATATATTTAAACCTAAAAACCTATAAACCTCACTTCCAAATTTTTAACAATTTTGTTTTTAAGATCTTGTGTAAATTTGAACAGTACCTGACTTAAAAAGTAACTTAATAAAGGACCTGACCCGACCTGACCTGACCTGACTTAAAAAGTAACTTAATAAAGAAGCCTTTAGCATAAATTGGATACAAAATTTGAACGTCTCGAAATTACACCATATTTTATTTATTTAGGTCCTCTAAAGAGCTGTTTGACATTTCCAATCCAAATATTTTCTAATTTTTACCGACTTCAAAAAAAGAGGAGGTTCTATGTTCGGCTTTATGTATGTTTTTTTTTTTCTTTTATGTATGTTCACCGATCTCTTAGTCAATTGTAGATCTATTTTGAATATTTGAAAGGGTCGAGATGATCCCATTGTCACCAAGTCAGGAGCTGATGAGGAGATTTCATGGAAATCTAGGGAAATCCTCAAATTTTTCCTTCGTTTTATGTATGTTCAGCGATTTCTTCGTTAATTGTTTACTGTTTTTTTTTGTTCTTTTTGAAATTGAAACTTTTTTTAGCGCTGTAGTGAGTCCGAAAAACTGAAACGGAAATCAAAGTGAAACACTTTAGTAGTGATAGTGGGGACGCGTGTGAATTAAACGACTAGGGTAGTAGGTTTCTGTCTCAAGGGGGCCCCTCGAGTCCCGCTGTCTTGGGTCCCCTCAAATTTTACCAGAACCTAAAGTGAAATTTTATCCCCACGACGTTTTCACATCAAAATCTACGGCGCGGACCCGCACTGTGCCTTTACGTATTTTTTTGAACTATTGATTTTGGCCTCGTTTTATATATTTTCGAACCCCAGAAATTGATTTGCGTTGTCTATTTTTCTTTATCTTTCTTCGTTTACGAAATACCACCTTGAAAACAATGAAATTTTCGCGAAAAAGTAAGTAACAATTTTCTCTTTAGAACTTTAGAACAATATATTGAAATTCGTCGGTCTCACAAGACCATTTCGAAATTTTGAAAGCCGAAAAAATATTTTGACGTGAACTGTATTTGTAACTGTGCCTGTGTTTGTGCTATATCCACTGTAGATCTGAACCATAAATAAATCAAATCAAATGAAGACGTCTATTCGCTCGTCAAATACAGTGATAACGTCAAACTTTTTTGGGTTACAAATATCGCCAGATTTTAATTGCTAATAACTACGATAATTCGTTAACAACGGTTTAGCCCACAACGGGTAGGGCATGTCTGTACGTATATCTGTCGTGCTGAATTTGTTTTTTGACGTCATCTGTAGATAAATTAGTGTAGCGTGAAAATGTGTTTAGCTAGGAGGTTAATGCAGATGTCATTGTGAAGAGCTCGCGAGGCTTTACTACGACCCAAAGTGAGAATTTGTTCCCGACGACGTTTTCACGTCAAAATCTACGGCGCGCACCCCAACTGCGCTTTTACGTATTTTTTATTGTTCCAGATAAATAACTTCCATTTATCTGTCACCTTCTACTTACAATAATTACTTAACAATTTCGTCTTTAAATTGGCTAGTTGCTAAACAGGCAATTTTTTGTGCATACGGTTTTATTCTTTCTAGACAACAGGTAATAATTATAGTCATCCTTTTAATCTGCAAAATATATTAGTGTCAATCGATCAGTGAATATTCCAGTTCAGCGCTTTGCATTGTAATTTAATTCTACTTAATCTTTGTTCGGCTACCAGTCGACGTTGCCATGTCTACTGGATCTCATTTTGTGCATAATTTATAAACTCCGTGTATACTACTGCAGCGCCCTCTGCAGCAGACGTTTACTAACTAAATTTGTATAAAAATTCATAAAAATGGTCAAGATGAGATCCGGGCTAAAATTGGCAGAAACATTGTTTACACTGTTTTAAACGTTTTGGGCACGATATACACGTAGAAACAAGTTGAGGTCCGTTTCGGATCTCGCCTTGCTAAAACGGAGCCCGGCTTGTATACAAAATCTCACAAAATGATCTCGACTTGTACAAAAACATATATATATATATATATATATATATATATATACATATATATATATATATATAGACATATACGGCGGCAATGTCAAGCCCAAAATGCTATGTTGAAAAGTAATACCAAGCCCGACACCTACTTACGAAGCCCGACTTTGGGCTTCGTAAAATTCACGTGTATATCCGAGTTATTTCTCATTGATACGACTAAAGCCATCTACTGGCAAAATTTTCATTTGGTGGGTAAAGTCACCATATATCGTAAAATACACACGTTTAGTTTTTGAAGTTCACTGTAGGGGGCGCACGACAGATTTGTATAAAACTGTATATCTACTGCAGATACTTTGTCGATGATGCCCGACCTTAAGATGTTTAATGCATAATAGGAATCCCGCTCATGTGACAACAGCGCTTTCACTCTTTTATTCATTTAATGTAATATTGGAGATATTTAACGCTACGAGCGAAAAGATGATTTAGCGGTAACAATTCAGAAAGCTCTTATCTGAGAATTTTAAAATTATATTTTAATGTCAAACCACCTTTAAAACGTTTTTTCAACTCTTAAATACTCCGTTTTTTGATTACAACCAAATTTAAAAAATGTTTTTTATAGAACAATTTAAAAATTATAAACAGTGTCAGATATTTAAAAACGCCCTTAAAACGGTTTTTGAACCCATCATTCCAGTCACAAAAGGTTTTAGGTGTCCTGCTTAACAAATTTTCTTCTAGTTTTGGGTTTTTGATACTTTATGTTTTTTGAGGTGGAATACGAATTGGGTCTAACAGGTCTAACCTACCATATTTTTTTGTCGGGTGAACCGTTTAGGCGCAACAGTGCGTTGAAATGGGATATTATTGCCAGATTTTTATTTTTCCGGAGGCGGATTACGTTAATTTTGTGTTTTTTTGATTTAAAATGTTGGTACCCTTTTACCCTTTTAAATTAGGTTTAATATTTGGTTGTAATAAAAGCAAGGGTGTATTTATGGTTAAAAATAATTGTTTTAAGGGTGTGTTTTACACACACTGCTTTAAATTGTGTTGTGTTTTAATTTGATTGTAAAGCAAAGGTGTATTTATGGGTTAAAAACTTAAAAAAAGGTGGTTTTTAAATATTTGACACTGTTTATAATTTTTAAATTGTTTTAAACAAGGCCAAATTTTAAAAGCATCCTTAAAACTATTTTTTAACTCTTCAATACACCATTGCTTTAATTACAACTAAATTTTGGAGATATTTTTTATGACAACTTAAAACTTAATAATAAATAATAATAAAAAAGCTCACATCCCGGGAGCAGAACGAACAATACAAAAAAATAGGTCTTTCCTATCATCAGTTATGATTGAGAATGCATACAAATATCATGATTTTGCAGTATTTCCTAATTTTCCGACTTTTATTTATAATTGGTTTTCCCGAAAACTTTTCCAGGACCATAACGAACAAAACAAAAAAAGGATTAGGCATATCCATCGTTCGAATCGTGAGTTATGGTTGTGAATTTATATAAAAATCCCATAGAAAAAATCACTTTCAGTTTTTCCCGAATTTTCCAATTTTTCGGGCAACTTTTACAATTTTTATTTCCGTAGGAACCTTATCTGGACTATGACAAATATGAGGAAAAAATTATTAGCTAAATGGGTTCATCCGTTCTCAAGTGATGCGCCTACAAATACACCATTTCAACATTTACGCACGTGCAGTGTATTTCAGTTTTTCCCGAATTTTCGAATTTTCCGGGTAAATTTTCCAAAAAAAATTACAGCGAATGACAGTAACCTCACTATTTCCAGCCAGCTGTTGACACGTCACTAGCACGTGCGTTTGTTTTGAAAAGTCCCCACTCTCAGTGACGTCACGACTTTTCCAGTCTATTATATAAAAATGAAACGCTATTCGTTGGTAAACGCATCACTTGAGAACAGGTGGACCGATTTGGCAATTTTTTTTTGAGTACCTATTCGTAATGGTCTAGGTAATGTTTTTATGGAAATAAAGATTTTCCAATTTTCCGGCAAATCTTTCACAATTTTTATTTCCGTAAGAACCTGACCTGGACCATTACGGGGATTCTAAAAAAATAGCCAAATTGGTCCAGCCGTTCTCAAGTGTTGCCAAGTGTGTTACCAACGTAGGTACAGCATTTCATTTTTAGGGTTCCGTACCCCAAGAGTGCTATTACTAAGGCTCAGCTGTCCGGCTGTCCGTCCTTCCGTCTGTCACAGGGCTGTATCTTTTGAACCGTAATAGTTAGACACTTGAAATTTTCACAGAATGCGGACAACTATGGCCGTAATAACAACAGATAATAAAAATAATAAAAAAAATTTAGTCTTAAATAAATATTGTACGGTGGTACGAAACCCTTCGTGTGCGAGTCCGACTTGCACTAACACGACTGTTATTATATAGATATGTAAACTACCAAGTCCCTACAAATTTAATGTGGTATAAATAATCATTCTGGGACTGTAATAAACACTGTTGTCAAATGTGCAAATACGTGTCTTTAAAATAAATAAATAATAGAAATTTCAGCCAAACGCTTCAGTTCCGATTTTTTTTCTGTTTCGACAGTTGAGGATTTTTAGTTAAAATATCAATAGTATTTTACTAAAAAAATAGCATAAGTCACAGTAAATTTTCTATAAAGCGCTTGTTTGTACTGTTTTCTTTGTACGGACAAAAGCTTGACTTGATTTCCACGCAAATAAGCGCAGGAGAGTTGTTAAGAACATACTCTATTAATTTTAGAATTTAGGGTATTGTTGGAGACATCAAACCACCTTGACTTTTAATTGAGCAATAACATGTAAAAAATGTCTTTGTAAGTATTTTAGCACAATTTGGCTGTAAATAGGCGTTATAAAACGCCGATATATAAAAATTTTACCGAAACGCTTCAGTTCCGAAATTTTAGCAATAATTATGTTTTTAAGAGCTTGTTGTCTAAACTTGACTTAGAAAGTAGTTTAAAGTAGTATTTAGCATAAATCTCAAAATTAAACAAAATATTTTGTTCTTACAGGCCTCACCCGTGCGAACCCGTGCGACAAGGTAACTTGTTTGCACCAAAATTATTCCCTTTTGAAGCATTTACTGAAGCTTCATTTTACCCTAAATTATCGTAATTATTTTTCATAAATAACAGTTCTTGGACGGTAGTAATAGTATATTTCATACGAGTGCGCTGTCATTACACTTTTCAGGGGCGAGGGCGAATTTTTGCAGCCCGAGGCGAATGCCGAAATGAAAAAAAGTACAAATTTACATCAGATTTTGAGGTTAGGTTGACTGCTGCCAAATTAAATACATACGATGCAAAATTTATGTATGTTGCTATGTATTTCATTACGCATTATGTGTTTCACAAAACGAATACAATAGTAGTTTATTATACGAGTTCCTGTGTAAATTGGACGCTTTATCCCACAAGGGGTTTATAAAAGCACGAGTGAAACGAGTGCTTTTGTGACCCCGAGTGGGATAAAGCGTTCAATCTACACAGGGACGAGTGTAATACAACGTTTTATCGTTCGACACCACCCCGGAAAGCCTTTAAATTGCTTTAAATCCCTTAAAAAATTGTGTGACGTTTATCTGTCATTTTCATTATTTCATGACAGAGAGTGTTTACACAAGTGAAAATTTGAAAATTCTGACAGTGTCGAACGATAATAGTATATTTTATTACAAGGCCAGAAAATGTCATTTTGCAAGTGCGAGCACAGTTTGTGGAGTCGAGGCGTAGACGAGACTTCACAAGTGCAAGCACTTGCAAAACAGTTTCGGGTCATGTGATAAACGAAACTTTTTCGGCCGACAAAAGATTTTCATTGTTCACTTTTGTAGGGGGGCCTCATGCCTCATGGGGGCCCACGTGTCGCAAAGAGCCCCCTTGGGCCCCCATATCGCAAGGCCCCCCACAAGTCTAAGGGGGCCTCATAACGCATGGGGGCCCTCGTGTCTCAAAGAGCCCCTTTGGGCCCCCCTGTTTCAAGGGCTCTACATGTCAAAAGGACCCCCCCCATGTCTTAAAGGGCCCCCTTAGGCCCCTCTGTTGAAGGGGGTTTTGTTATTGTCGTTGTCCTATACCAAGGGCCCCCCCCTGTAATTTTTCGGATGTTTTAATGGTAGTTATTCTGCTATTCGGGGCGGTGACAAATCCAACGAACATAAAAGATTGCATTGAAAAATCCCTAGTTTCCATGTTCTAGCCTAGGCAGGTAAATATCGTTTTCCAGCCGATTTGGACGACTGGAAAATAACTAAATTGAGACGAAGGCCGAAAAAAACACAATATTTGCTCCGAAAAATTCGTGAGATGGTATGAGGGGAGGCAGAAATAGAATTCCCTCAAGAACAGCAGAAACAAAAGGGGATGTTGTAAATAATGTAAGAGGCACAAAACTTTGGACTTTAGTAAGTTGTTAGTTTTATAAACAGTACTTTTATAGTTTATAAATGACAAAGGCCTATTTAAAATTGTTTACCCAGTTAAATATTATAGCAATAAATAATTTGTACTTGATAGGCCTTACCAGTTGGCTCCTGTTATTCTGCACCTACCTGTGGGACGACGGGTAAATAAAAGAAATTGGAACTACCTTTATGAATAATTTTGCTGTCCTTATCATTCATTATTATTATTCATTATCAATATATTGCCAAGAAAATACAGGTGCCCGATTCCAAACAAATAATTTAAGAAACACTTAAAAAAAATACAATTTTGTTGAATAATAAGTCAGCATACAATATTAATTTAGTCTACATTTGTGGTGGAAATGCTGGCAACACCGCTTGGCTTCGTATAATACGTGATATACATTTTTTTATACAAACGGGATTGTTATAGTAAGCAGAGCATGTGTGGTTTCGTAAAATCTGAGAAACATAGAATTATTTGTATGTCAACAAAAAGTTACCCCTCTCAGGTTGCGCTGATTAATGTGGTGATATAAAACCTATATATCCAGGAAATATATCTGTAACTATAAAGGAAAGGGCGGGCTTCTGAGTGCCTGTGGTGTTTGTCGGGCTTGGTATGGATAGCTGGGTATGTATATATATATATATATATATGTATATATATATATATATATATATATATATATATATATATATAAATATTATAAAAACTATTGATCAAAACTTATTGAAATTTGGTATATGCTTAAAAGTATTTAAATTCCATCAAAAATCGAACTAATAAAATTTTGAAAACTGTTGTTAACCTTGGAAATGTTCTCTTAATTTATCATTAATAGCTATTTGCCGTCTGAACTTTGACCAAAAAATAAGTAAAAGCTAATAATAATTGTTAAAATAACACTTTTAACTGAAACTGGACACATTTTAATCAATAAAAAACTTTAATACCAAATACATAATAATTAGTCCAGACGGAGCTGGTTTAATTATACCATAAAATGCAAAGTATATTGAAATGCCATTATTTTATCGCTTCCAAATTGAAATTTTAGATTCTGCTCCTTTTTAGCGTCTTTCCATTTCAGTATCATTTTTTAGCGTCCTCAATATACTTTATACTTTACTATCTCTTCTGCATCCGTTGTATATTTCGTATACTAATTTCAGTACATTAAGTGTCCTACATTGTTGCCAATTCACACAAGTGATTTAAGTATGTACTAGAAGTGGTTTAGATTCAGATTTGGACCCAGTAGGTGTCCCGAATATTTTTTAAAATGTCAGTCACGCGTCATAGCTTTTGTGTTATCAATTTCTGTGATATTCCATGTGGAGAGAAACATCTCAAATAAATAAATAAACAATAATAAAGAACTTCAGACAAACGCTTCAGTTCCGATCTTTTTTTTTTTATATTTTGGCGGTTGAGGATTTTTTGGTTAAAATATCAACAGTATTTTACTGAAAAAGTACTTTAAGTTACTCTAGATTGTTTATAAATCAATTATTTGTAGTTTTTTTGTACGAACATAAGCTTGACTTGATTTCACCGAAAATAAGCGTGGGATAAACCCGTATTCTATTAATTTTAGAATTTGGGGTATTGTTGGAGACATTAAACGACCTTGACTTTTAATTGAGCAATAACATGTAAAAAATGTCTTTAGAAGTATTTTGGAATTAAATAGGCGTGATAAAAAGCCGATATATTGGAAAAATTCCACTGAAACGCCTCAGTTCTGAAATTTTAACAATTTTGTTTCAAGAGCTCGTTTGAAAAGATTTGGAAAAAAATCTAGTCAAACGCATCCCAGCCTATAATAAGATAAAATTACATTTGTTTTTACTTTTGTGTTTTTGACTATCTGTCCAAAAACACATTTATTGAAATTTGGAGAGGACAGCGTCTTTCGAAAATCGAAATACCAATCATTCCCTCATAAAGAAATCTCCGGATCCACTGAATCGATTACAATGATAAAATTTTGCCCTTACTTATTTTACCACGCAGGCGCTTCAAAATTCCATTCCTTATTAAATAAAATAATAAAATAAAAACAACGTGTGAAGTATTAAATAAAATAATAAGATAAAATCACTGTGCAGGGACGGACTATCTGGTTCTGTCGCGATTTATTAATGGTCATAGCGAATGCTAACATGATTGGAAATTGGGGTCGCCTCAAGGAAAATGGCAATAATGTCCCAGAATACGTCATATGAATTCTGGGTATTAAAATACTTTTCCCAGTTGATCGTCCAGTTAAAATTTTGTAATCAATTGTATTTTGATGCAATCGTTTAACACGCATTCTTGTGCCATTTTTTGGGCGACATTCTTGAGGTAAATTCCATAAGATGAGTGATGCCACTCTGAGTTCACCGCACACCCAAACTTCAGGGAACGGGCCAAGTTATATTTAGCTGTAGTGTGCCAGTTTCTTACTCAAAACGATTCACGCTACTTCAAGTCGGCGACTGTAATGGACTGGTATTTGCCGAAAATAAAATGCAAATATGTAATCAATAAACCTGTGAATACTAATCTTGGCCTAGATCTTATGTGTTTCATTTAAAAAAAAACAATCAGAAAAATCGGTGCAGTACACGCTGTTTTATTTGTTACCAATCGATTCATGTTCAACGATTAAATATATAGATATGAGATCGAAGACATCATCTTGTGGAGTATTTGATAAACATCGAGATCAAGAATGTACCAATCAGGTCACAGTCACAGTCGGAGTCGAAGATTAGTGGGTCGAGTCGGACAGTTGCCTTTATCTACCCGGAGTGCCGTACGATGTATAAATAAATAGACGAGCCCGTTTACGTGATTTGTAAATAGTGTAAATAATGCATATATTGTGGTATATAAAGTCTAAATAAATTGTAAAAAATCGAACCCAGAAACGCAACATTGGTGACAGAAGTGGGATACGAAGATTTGTAAGATATGAATAAATCCATATTAAGGTTAACAAGAAATATGGAGTTGGGCAGGAAGAAAAAGGAAGGATTTGAAGTTGCTTGAAAGATAACTGGAGCACCGTGAGTTATAGAAATAACTGGCAGAAAATCGGGTCTGCACAGAAGGGTGTTTGAGGATCTGGAAAGAAGAAAAACCGTTTCTAAGTGAGCAAGTGCGCAAAATTACATTGCAATAATCCAGAGAATAACCCCCCCCCCCCCTGTTGCCCACATTAGGAATGGGATTTTGAAAAGCCGTTTCGTAGTGAGCGCCTACGTAGTAAAATAAGTAAGAGTGCAAAATTTCATTGCAATCGGTTCAGTGGATCTAGGAATTAACCCCCCACCCCGTAACCCCCCTTTCGGATGGAATTTTGAAAAACCATTTCTTAATGAGCGCCTGCGTGATAAAATAAGTAAGAGTGCAAAATTTCATTGCAATCGGTTCAGTGGATCTAGCGATTTACACCCCACCCCGTAACCTCCCTTTCGGATGGAATTTTGAAACACCGTTTCTTAGTGAGCGCCTACGTGATAAAATAAGTAAGAGTGCAAAATTTCATTGCAATCGTTTCAGTGGATCTAGCGATTAACCCTCGACCCCGTTATCCCCCTTTGGAACAGAATTTTAAAAAACCGTTTCTTAGTGAGCGCCTACGTGATAAAATAAGTAATTGTGCAAAATTTCATTGCAATCGGTTCAGTGGATCCAGAGAATAACTTCCCACCCCGGAACCCCCCTTTAGAATGGAATTTTGAAAAACCGTTTCTTAGTGAGCGTTAAGGTGGTAAAATAAGTACGAGTGCAAAATTTTATTGCAATCGGTTTAGTGGATCTAGGGATTAAGACCCCACCCCGTTCCCCTTTTTAAAATGGAATTTTGAAAAACCGTTTCTTAGTGAGCGTTTACTTGGCAAAATAAGGAAGTGTCCAAAATTTTACTGCAATCGATTCAGTGGATCTAGGGATTAACCCACTCCTCCCGTGACTTATTTGTTGACTTATTTGTTGGGACAATACATTACTATTATTATTATTATTATTATTAACTTCGAGGGGCACCGATACGTCAACATAGGGTGTTAGGCGATTTGAGAAAGTTGACCACTGCTACTAATATTCAAATGCTGTGTTTCCATTGTTGCCATATCGCTGGACGCCGAAACAAACCAGATAGCCTGTGCCGATTAATATACTGTATACGATAGCAGCACCACCAAAATGCAGTTGCTTGAACTATCCGAGAATATAATTATTACACTTTGCGATAATTCGGCGTCCATTTGAATGTTGGTAACAGCCACAGTCTAGAAAATAAAGATTTCTTTTCAGGAGATACCAAACATACATTCATAGAGGTTTGTGAAAAAAATGTGGAGGGCAGCAGCAGTACCGTAGGCGAAATTAACATGGGATTTCTCTTCAGCGTCCGTATACGGACGTCTAAAAGCGGTGGACGCTGAAGTATATGTAATTTTAAAATGTGCGGACGCCGAATGGAGAGAAGGATATATATAACTGTTTCCATACTTTTTAGCGACCCTGTATATATTGTATCGAGCCATCAAGATAATTTGTAATCGAGTCATCCATGAATCCGAAAACGTATGTCGTGCACTTAAACTGCACTTATAAATGTCAAATAAGGTGTTAATTGAAAGATAAAATGGTGGAAATTCTCAAACAGGATTTTATTGTCAAAAATATGTAAAATTTTAAGGAAAATACATTTATTTCATTCAACTGTTATAACAAATGGATTCTTATTTATTTCATTAATTTTTCGGTGATTCTGAGCCTTAATTCTTGTAAATTATGAAGAGGCGTTAGGTAAATGGATTTTTTTAAACAAGGCCACAAAAAAAGTCCGCAGGTGTAAGGTCACAAGATCTCGGAGGCCAGATATTTTCAGTGTTCCGACTAATAAGTCTGTTATCAAAGAACTCTCGTAACATAGCTGTTGTGGTCCTTGCTGAATGTGCTGTAGCCCCATCTTGTTGAGAATATCCAAGTACCAATTCGTCATCATGAAGTTCGTTAATAAAAGTTTCCAAAATTACTTGTTCATCTGAAAGTGCAGTTAGGTTGCCTGAAGGAGGATTAAAAAAAAATTTTGGCAAAATCTGGCGAAAAATTGAAATTAATAAAAAAATAGGTTGTGGAGGCCACATTTTTTTCGCATCTGTTTAAAAATTTATTTCTTAAATTTTTTGAAACCTCAAAATTATTTTTTAAACTTCTTGAATGACGTAACAATCGGGAAAGACACACGGATTCGAATTCATGGATGACTCGATTACAAATTATCTTCATCGCTCGATATATAAATTATACATATATTTTTCTTACAATGGCGTAGAAAATGTGTTTTCTTCTCATCCAAAGTTGTCTTCTTTCATTTGTTTTGGGAACTATTATGTCATACGCTGTGCACGGACCACGGATAATTTAAAATTAGCGCGCTTGTCATTTTAAAATTACGACTGAAAATCCGATTTTTTTACAAATTTTCCATACAGAAACGTTCAATATTACAAAAAAGCTTTACTATGTGTATACTTACGGATTTGAAGCATTAGTTTTAAATAATTAAGAAATCTCGGTCTTGCGACGATCTTTTACACATTTAAAATTTAAATACATTCAAGTCAAACTCCACAAACTTTAATAAACGTAAATTACAATAGGAACATGTTTTCGGAGAAAACTACTCCCATCTTCAGCCCTTAATAAAGAATGTTTAAATTATGACGTTATTTTGAAAATTGTTTTTGAAAAGTTTACGATGCCCATTTTTAATAACAATAAAGAAAATACGGTAAAACACGAATTACAAGAAAGAGTTAATTATCACCCTACACCCATATAACAATACAAGAACCTAGACAAATAAATAAAACGAAGATACGTTGGACGTAAGAGATACAACATAAGATGTTCAGGCACTTCAAGCAGCCAAAAAAAAAGGGCGACAGAACAATGGAACCGAGAAGATTACTTAAGAGCTTTAAAACTATATTTCTAAGAAAAGAGAAATAATTGAGAAGGCTGAACGAAAAATGTTAATAGGGGAGTGCGAAATTACAAGGGGTCGATTAGCACAGGTAGCTTTTCGTCACTTCGACCGATTTGATCTTTTGTGATTTTTTTACATAATAAACGTCTACTAACATTTGGTTTCGAATTGGTCAAGCATTGGCAAAAAGAAACGGTTTAATTAAATTTGACTGGGGTACCTAAAAGTGACGCATGTTGAAAATTACCCTGTGGTACTAAATAAAAACGTTTCATAATTATAGTTATGTATATATGTATAATTTATAAGGAGACAATCTGCCTGTCATTTTCAAGACTATTTATTTATATCGTGTTCAAAGCACGTGCGGTTTATGAGGTTTGCAAATCTTCCTATTGTGCCCAAAAACCGCTTGTTACCCTCATTATTAGCAATAAAGTTTTATGTGGATATATATTTAAAACGTACAATTTAGTATACCATAATTCTACATTAAATGGTTCTTCAAAACTGGTATTATTTTTATTGACGTTATTTTTGGAGCGAAGCAACTAAATATATCAGTGTGCATCATAGGTTTTATTTCAGACCACCCCTAAACCGGTACAAAAGCCGCAACTATCCTTTCGAAGAACTTACAGTTACGTCTTTACGTAATTATCATCGATTGGCGTATTTTGCAAACGCGTGGGAGTCAAAGTTGCGCCTCTTCCCGGTTCCACCTGCAACGCTCATCATCACAGTAACATCCGAATATTTTTTCTACTATTTACGACCATATCCACATCGTTACGGTCTCTTTGGCACGCCTCGTCGCATTATCAGACAAGACGCATGCGTCCACATTCCCACATGCCGGGAATCTCTTCTGATCATAGAAGCCGCTGCGTCGAGTTGTTTTTGTTTTGATTACGAAATCGCGTCGCGTGAACCAACCCTTAGTGCGAAGCCGTAGTTTCATTGAAATGCACAGTGATCGAAATTGAATATTATCGTAAATTTACTAGGAGGAAGGTGTCGTTGGTGGTGTTTCAGTGTTGGCGACGTTAGGGGTTTGCTACCCCTGCGCTGTTCCTTTGTTACGGTTTTAGGGGTGGATTTTACGCTGCAGTGTAAAGGTCAGTATTGGCTGTAGTTTTCCATTTCCGATTTGAATTTGTTTATTTAGTTTGTGTTTATGAAATGGCATTACTTGAATCAACCCTTCTTATTTATAACGTTGCAGAATGAAAGGTGAGTAAATGCCAAAAATATATTTGTCAACGGTTTATACACAGTCGCGTTATATGAACGTGCTGGAATGTCCATAAACCAGGTTTTTAAATGAATTTATTTTTGTCAATTGCCGTTATGAAACTAGACTACGTTAAATTAGTGACAGTATTTTTTTCAACCTGAAAATAAATTGGTAATTTAATGCTGACCTTCACATTGTAATTGCTAATTTCCTCCTTTCAGCGGAAAGCAAATTTAAGTTATTTCCATTCAAAAATTCCTCCATCTATGTGGGTTGCTATACATGTAAACATCTCTTCATTTCTATGGTAAACACTAGATTATGAAGACGTTAGTTACACGTTCACCTTTTAAAATAGGAAATCATGTCTGAAATAGATATCAGCATTTTTTAATACCGTTAAATCGTGACAGTTTTTCCATCCTGAAAATCGATAATTTATTCGCAACCAAACGAACGCCGCTGGCATCCACGTAATGTGTAATTGCTAATTTCCCTATGGGATAGCGGAAACGAACGTTTAATGTGACCCGGTGAATAGCCGTTAAGGTGTCTTCATAAGCGGTTATTAGGGGACGAATTGCGGCGTTAACGTAGGCGCCAACTTACAGGGGCGAAAGGGCAACGCTCCTCAAGCGAGCATCTGCTTGTCTATTCTAGCTCTTAATTGTATTAGGACAGATAATTAAGAAAAATTATCCGACTGGATTCAGGAAAGAAGACCTCTGAGTCATTATGTCTATGTTTAAAATGGTTTCCATAATAATTGCGTCCTTCGTCTTTTCTAAAGAAATTTTTACGTTTCTACAAATTAATTTTCATTGTGGGATTGTGGGTCTCGCATCCCTTAAATTCTCAGGTTTTAAAGTTCTCAATTCTTCATAATCCCATCTTTTTATTTCCTTCATTTCCCAATTCATTAAGTGCTCAAATCTCAAATCTTTAGATCTCTTCTCAATTTCCCAACGTTCCAGTTCCTGACATTCCCAATTTCAAATTTTTTTATTTTTTTTTCAGGTTTTAATGCTATTTTGAAGCTGATCCTTCTTCCTTCTTTCTTCTTAAATTGTGACACTTGTTCTGCAAAAAGTATTCTACAAAAAATTTGGGTATTCTGAGATATCAAAATCATTATTGGAAGATTCGCCAAGTTCAAAAACTCCTGGAATTTTAGAAAAAATTTTAGATTTAAAGATTCTAAGCTTTCGATTTCATGTATCCAAAGATTCGTTACATTTTTGGATTCCAAGGATGTAGGTCGAAGAGTAAAGACAGAACAAAAATAAAGGAAGACGAAAAACTAAAACCAATAAAAAGATCTTAGGATAAGATAAAGGATGAGTCAGAATGAGGAAATTAAAAATTCTTTTATGATCAACCCGAGTTGAAGGTATACTTAAAAAACACTTAAAACACTTTCCTGTCAATTTTTCAGATTGCTCTAATTTTTTTAGTAGTTAATAATAAAAAAATTAAATAAGAAAATATTTTTAAAAATCAAGTCACCCAAATAAACCATCAGAAATTACCAAGTAAGCCATGAATAGCTGTCAATTATACAGTTTATTCTATTGTTAGGTTACTTGTGTTTTTTTTTTTTGTTCAGAATAAATTTCTGTTCATATTTCAAAAAATATTTTCTATACCAATGAATAGAAAAATATAAACAATGCAAAAAAACTGACTGTCATCTGTCAAAAATTAAACGTCAAAAAAATAAATGATTAAAATGGGTACCATCCTATATTTTTCCTTTTAAGCGGACAAATTTCTGGCGACCGAAGGTGTCCACAAGAGGGAGTACACTGTATCTACTTCTAGTGATGTAGAGAGAAAAGATGTATAAGAGAAAAGATATGATAAAGTGACCAAACAGCGTTCAGCTCACGTAAATTTTGTTTCGCAAAAAGTAATGTTTCCTCCAAATTCAGTTATTGTGACATTTCAATCGTACGAGTTGTGTTTAGTTTGTGCGATTGTGCAACCATGTATAAAAACATTTGAAAAAGGAACATAAACGATTATCGAATCAAAAAATAAAGTCACGGGACGCCCGAAATCGGAATCGACATCGAAAATAATGGTTATTGAAAGAATTTATAATTAAAGAAAAACAATAAATAAATATGTGGAGTAGAATAAATAAAAACATAGTTTCGTTAATAAAATAAGTATACTTTTTCTTCAAACGTCAGAATTGTATACGTCAATAGGTAAAGACCAAGTCAAGTCGCCATTTCTCTGACATCATAAACAAAGTTGTCTGGCGGCGCATAAAGTAACCTTCAAATTATACTCTATGCGCCGCTGGTAGTCAGTCAAATTCCATCAAATCAAAAATTTTGTCAGATTTTCGGCGTTAAAAAAAATTAGAATGTTTCATTCGGAGAAAAGTGTATTTTCGTGGCTCGTCTGAATTTGACACACGTACAGAGTTGTCACGAAAAGCCTCACTTTTGCTCCTTATAATATCTTATTATTTACTAGCTGACCCGGCGAACTTTGTACTGCCTCAGAAGCAATAAATGTTGTGTTGACTTCCCAGCTGAATTAAATTCAAAATTAAATTCAGTAAGTTATTCGCCCCCGAAAAAAATCAGTCCATCCGTTCTCGAGATATCAAAAAAATTGTGTGTAGAGTCCACGCGCAACAGAAGTGAAACTTTGGAGTTTACTATGTAAGAATCGATTTTCATTTTTAAAGCCCGGTACGACAAATTTGTTATTGATGTTGGATTGTACCATAGAGGTCACTCTGGGCCCCCCTGCTATTCGGGGCGGAGGCAAATCCAACAAATCAAAGATCATAAAACTCGTTCTTGAGTTATAAACCCAAGGAGGCTCCCTGGTCCCCCATGTCCATGTTTTAATAGTTATTCCGCTATTTGGGGCGTAGACAACAAACCAAAGATCATAAAAATCGATCCAGCCCAAGTCCATGTGAAAAATACTTTACGACCTATTCCCATACCTACCAAATATACAGTGAGCGGCAAAAGTATGGAATAAATTCATTAAAAATTAAACATTTTTTTTTCAATTTTTTTTTATACGGGTCAATTTTGGTTTATAAAAATTAATATTTTTATCTCAAATTAAATTTCAAGCAGTCATTTGTTTTCGAGTGATGTCATTGATATTTTTTTTAATAGAAACCCCCTATTTTTTCAGATACAGATAGCCCTTTTAATTCTCTAAATGATAGTATAAAAATTTTGTTATCTTAGATAATGAAAGTTTTGAGAAACAAATTAAATTTGATTTTTTTATGACAAACAAAAACAAGTCAAAAAATCAATTATGTAAATCAAACAATTTAAACATAGAAATGAAACTGACAGTACCATTTGACTGTTTGATTTACCTACTTGATTTTTTGACTTGTTTTTGTTTGTCATCAAAAAATGAAATTTTATTTTTTTCTCAAAACTTTGATTATTTCTATGTTCAATTTAAACATAGAAATGAAACTGACAGTACCATTTGACTGTTTGATTTACCTACTTGATTTTTTGGCTTGTTTTTGTTTGTCATAAAAAAATGAAATTTTATTTTTTTCTCAAAACTTTGATTATCTAAGATAACAAAATTTTTATACTTTCTTTTTATATCATTTAGAGAATTAAAAGGGCTATCTGAATCAAGAAAAAAAAATAAGGGGTTTCTATTTAAAAAAAATATCGATGACGTCATCACTCGAAAACAAATGACTGCGTGAAATTTAATTTGGGATAAAAATATTAATTTTTATAAACCAAAATTGACCCAACTAAAATTTGTACCTCTCCAACAATTTCAATTTCGAGAGACTCAGAAGAAAACGCTCGAACAGCTCAATTTTGTTATCAAGGGGGACCAAATTGTACCAACCTTTCAACTCTTAGATCTCACCCCTTTAGCCAGGAGAGCCACCCCCTTAAAAAATTTAAGTTTAATCGTGTGGTACATCATTTTAAAGTACTAATTTTAGTTGGGACACCCTGTATAATAGAATACAGGATATGAGTACAAAACAAATAAATATTTTTATCCGCAAACGTAACAAGAGTGCCTTCATTGACAAGGTAAAAGTGTCACTTTATCTGATTAGGCTCATAAAGTAGACAAAAGGTGTTCCTTACAAAGTGACACTTTTACCTTCTCAATGGATTCTTTCAAATTCTTACTCAATTATTGTTTTCTAATCTATTGAAAGCGAAACTTTCTTTAACGAGGTAGTGAGTGGGGACGCGTGGCAATAAAACGTCTAGCGTAGTAGGTCCCTGTCTCAAGGGGGCCCTCCCGGGCCCGCTGTCTTAAGATAGCCTACTCGGGCGCCCCTACCTCAATGGGCCGCCCTAGGGTCCCCTGTCTCAAGAGGCCCCACTTGGGACGCCTGTACGCCTGTCTCAAAGAGGGCCCCTCGGGATAACGGGGGCCTCCTTGTTTTATTTATTAAATAAACTGGATTCCTACCATCCTCTTGCCAAGTTTCACTTTCAGTTGTGTGCTTATAAAACTGAGAAACACAACTTTTTTTTTTCTTCAAGCGTCATATAAACGTGACCTTGCCAATACATGACACCAAATGGCCATTTCACTGGGATGACAAAGTAGTTTAGCGGCGCATAAAGTCAGCTGATGGTCAGTCAAATCAAAGAAGTTGCCAGATTTTCGGCGTTTAAAGAAAAGATGTTTTATTCGAAGAAAAGTGGCGTTTCATGGCGCGCCTGTATTTGCCACGAAAAGCCTCACTTTTGCTCCTCCACAATCTGAAAATGGTTGCGAATAAAATAGTATATAAATTATTCAGAGCATAAGTCGCTTTATGTGCTTCGCCTGGACACACTTCGTGTTCCAAGCTCTTCACATACATCTTAACTTATGCTCTTAATAATTTATATACTATTATAATATAGACTTTTTTACAAAGAGTTACGGAATTTTATTTGATGTAACTTCTGTGATTTCTCTAATAGTAGGTGTTGAAAGTGTACTTGACGATATTAATGAAGATTCGGATTCTCACGCGCGAATTATCCCAACAGTTTTTTCGTTGACTTACTTTGCAAAAGAATTTTTGAAATTGGCAAAGTAGAAGTTTTGGAAATTACTTAGACAAGAGCTTCTCGCACACACCTGGGAGAAGAGAGTGCGGGGTGAGAGGTGGCGTGACACTGTTTTTCGTGACGACACAATGGTTTTACTACCCCATCGCCGCTATAGATGTGTTCCACATCAATATAATCTGTTAAGTTTCTGTATAAATGTGATAATGTGATAAACATTTAGCAATGTCAAGAATAGACGTCTATAAATAGCAAGTGTAATTGGCAGATATGTGCAGAGCTTTTCGCAAGCTCATTTATTATCAGTTTTGGGTATTACGGGTAAATTTACAGGACATATTTCACGATGTCGTCTTAATGAACACTGTTTTAGAAGTAATTACGAGGACGTTGAAGGTTTCCTATTTCCGCCGAGCAAGGAATTTACTATACATGTATCACTCTTTTAAAGCTAGTAATGTCAATTCAAAGGGTGCGCAGTTACCTTTGTTCTCTCCCTCATTGTCGGTAATTCGAATAATTTTGCAAAATACAAACCTGTTTCTAAACGAACGTACGAACGTGGTAACCAGATATTTCCGACACAATGGAATGAGTATATCGCACAACGCAAAACGATTTAAAACATTCAAAATCACCCCATCTATATATAGCGGTATTAAATAAAACCGTGTGTACTGCACCGATTTTTATAATTTTTTTTAATGAAAGTTCATTGATTATTTGCATTTTTGCGACATGCACCAGCGTGGGTCGTCTGAGTAAGAAACTGGCGAAATGCACTTTGATGCGCGCATAAAATTAGAACGCTGAATTTACATCATTGACCTCTATGTAGGTATATTTATTCCACTCGAACTTCGAGTTACACTCTTCTACAAAATTTTATGGTCGCTAATCCACGCGATGAAGGTAATCAGTTCGAAACTTCAGCTCAGTGGTCATCCGGGGCGAATCGCAAATGTGCGGCGGAAATGATTGGCAGAGGATGCGTGTCATGCCCCAGTTGCCCACATTGTGCCGAGTGTTTATTTATGAGAGATTTAATATGATTAAAATGTTTGGAGGCCATGATCATCGTTCTACAGTAATTAGATGATGATAATGGGCGCTCGAATTATCTCTGGCAGACACGGTTATTGACATTAGTTGATACTGGCAACATGTAATTATCTATATCAGTAAGCATACATGAATTCATTACGATAGATAAGTACAGGTCAGAGTTGTAGCGGTTTTTTCTTGTTAGTTGCATGCAACATAATATGAGTGGTATATTGTGAAACTGAAATACTATTGTTATATTTTTTTAACTGTTTTCTAATTATATTCAGTAAAACGCTATAGAAATTTATCATCTATATTTTTTATTTGTTTAGTGCTTTACTTCTATGTAGTTTTAGTATACTCTTCGTGGGCTATCAACAAGATTTAAAGCCACTCCGCCTTGATTTATAACTTTACATAAAACAGTTTACTCACAATCACACGTATATCTAGTTTATTTATTTATGTATCGTTCTTATCATTGTTTCATCACACACGCGACACAAACGACCATCCATGAGTTCTAGGAAAGGCACGTTTTCATTTTGTAGTTTGACTAATTTTGTAGTTTCTGCCTTCATTATCGCATTTATATTTATCAAAATTTACTTATCGAAAGATATTATAATAATCCGGTCAAAGTAGGCATTCAAGCTTACAAAAATGTGAGGTCCCCATCGATCCTGTGTGTGCAAAAATTCTTATTTAAGGTCAAAGTTCGCTAATATGGGTTTTTTGCGTTTTTCAGCCAAACGGTAGGTTTTATTACAAAAGTAGCTCTGACATATTAAAAAATATTGGTCTGTGTGACTAATACGTAAAAATTGTATGGTTCGGAGAATATCAACTCAAAAGAAACCCAACCCCTCATTCTATATGCCCGTATGGCCTTGAGAAACATCTGTCTTCTATTCAATTGTTTGCGTGGCAGTGCTCGTATACCTGCTCCTTTTTCAAAGGTCTCAACGAAATACTATTACAGCCAGATTTCGTGGTGAGTTGCGACGGGTCTTACGCGTCTTATCTAAAGACCAGGCAGTAAGGACCACTTTGATGTTTAATTTCAAAAATGGTGATACATAGTTAGGAAAAAAAGTGTAAGGACAATTTTTGTAGAGAATTGTATCACCTACAATTTTTGTCAGTACTATTTTTATGATAAAACTTACCGTTTGGCTGAAAAATGCCAAAAACCCATACTTTCGAACTTTGACCTTGAATAATTTTTTTGCACACACAGGATCGATGGGGACTTTTCACATTTTGTTTATAATGTTTTATTGTTTTTGTTAGCTTAGCACTATTTTGACCGGATTATAACAATGTACCTAGTAGGTAAATAAAACTATTTATTTAACCTTTAATTTCCAGGTATATTGACAAATGAGGACCTATATACGACTAAGTTCTTTTTTATCATTATGTAATATTGTGGTCATGAAATAATTTATCATATAAACCACTTATTTATTTATGGTGTATTTATTTTTTGTCGCTTTCATTTATTTGATTCTTTGTTTTCTGTTATGCCTGTTATTCTTTAGTTTCATTCTATTCGTTTAATTTCTTTCTTTCATCCGTTTGACTCTTTAGTTTTTATTCCTTTGATTTTTTGTTTTCTTCATGCCTTTTATTCATTCGAGTCTTTTGATTAGATTCTTAGATTCTCTTATTTTCTTGATGCCTTTAACTCGTTGAGTTTTTTGAATTGTTGGATTTCTTTGGTCACTGCGACTCTTTTGATTCCTTCGATTTGTGGCTGCGATTCCTTTCTTTCATCCCCTAGATTTTTAATTTTTACATTGGTGTTTTCTTTCCTCGATTCTTTTCATTATTTTGTTTGTACTTATTCTTGTCATCTATAATATTTTCTATAATATTTAATCGTTTGGAGCAAATAAAACAATGGGTACTGCACCGATTTTTATCATTTTTTTTAAGGATTTTTAAGGACACCGGTGGATTACTTTTCATTTTCAAAAATTTCACAGGTTCATTGATTATTTGCATGTAATTTTTCGACGGATGCCCGTCCATTTCAGTCACAAAGTTCAATGAGCGAGAATCGTTTTAAGTAACAAGCTGGCGAACTAACAGCTAAATTTAACTTGGCCCCTCCTCTAAGCTTGTAAGTGGTTCAGAGATAATTTTATATTCGTTATAATTAATTAATTAATAATAATGATCAACGTAAAAAAAAGAGAATTTGATAACCTGAAAAACTAAGACATGGCAAATACATAGGTATATGAAAATGAGTTGGACAACTAGGATTCAAGAAATCAGAACCTGAAGTTCAAAATCTGGAAATGGAAGTGACAACTTGAGAATTCAAAAATTTGAAAACCTGAACCAGCAAATTTGAGAATTCAAGAATCTGAAAACTTTGATTTACGGCTTGTGAACCTGACAACCTGACAACGTAAAAATCGAGAATTTGATGAAATCAAAACCTGAATACTTGAATGACGGAGAACTTGGAAACATGAAAATAATGAGTATCTGACAACCTGAAAATCTGCAAAATTTGACAACCTAGAAACCTGAAAACCTAGATGCTCGAAAACTTAGAAACCTAAAAACCTAGAAACCCGAAAACCAAGGAACCCGAAAACCTAGAAACCTGAAAACCTAGAAACCCGAAAACCTAGAAACCCAGAAACCGGAAAACCTAGAAACACATTTTTTTTCTCCTTTAACTGTCTCATTCTGTTTCCTGAACCTGAACATCCTAAGATTTTTGAAAATCCTGAAACCTGAAAACCTAGACACATCAAAACCTAGAAGCCTGGAAATGGAGAATTTTATAATAGCAAACCCTGAATCTCAATGACAGGGAACTTGAAAACATGAAGATCCAAGTCGTGAGATATCTGGAAATGGACGGGACAAAATTTGGAAACCTGAACCAGCAAATTGGAGAATTCAAGAATCTGAAAACCTTAAGATTTACGGCTTGAGAACCTGACCACTTCTAAACGTAAAAATCGAGAATTTAATGATATAAAAACCTGAATACCTGAATGACGGAGAACTTGAAAACATGAAAATCATGAGTATCTGACAACCTTAAAATCTGTAAAACTTTAAAACCTAGAAACCTGAAAGCCTAGAAACCTGAAAACCTAGGAACCTGAAAACATAGAAACCTGAAAACATAGAAACCTGAAAACTTTGAAACCTGAAATCCTAGAAACCTGAAAACCCAGAAACCTATAAACCTAGAAACCTGAAAACCTAGAAACCTGAAGACGTGAAAATTTGATATGAGAACTTTAATACGTAGAAGAAAGAGAATCTTTTTCTCACTATCTTTTTGCTTTGTCTCGTATTATTATTAGTTAGTTCTTTTTTTTTCTACTTATGTAGCTCTATCTCTAGTTCTATTTTTCTTTTCGTCTGTTTTTCTTACTTTAATTTTTCTGACAAATATTTTTTTTCTTTAACTGTTTTTTTCTGTTCTCCCCTCTTTGTCTCTTTGTTTGTTTGTCAACCTTTCCTTCTTTTCCTTTTGTCTTCATATCTTTATTTCTCTGTTTCTTCTCTTTAGCTCTTTGTTTCTTTGACCTTCTCCTTTCATTCTGTCATTTCTATTATCTTTTGTTTCCCTTTTCTTATATTTTTTAAATTTTAATTTGTCACTTTGTCTCTATTTCAATTTTTTTTCTCTGTGTTATTTCGTTATTTCTCTCTTTTACTCTTTGTCTACTCTCTTACCCTGATCTATTTTTTTATCTTTCTTTATCTCTCGGCCTCCGTGTCCCTTTTTAATTTTTTTGTTGTTTATTTACATCTCCATTTGTATAAATTTATTTATTCCTCTATTTTTTATGCTTGTTCCTTTTCTCTTTCTCTCCTCTTTAACTTTATATTTTCTGTCTTTCTTTCTTCTTCTATTTATTTTTGTTCCTTTTTTATTTTATTTTTGTGGACACATTAACAAATGAATTTTCTCAACAATAATTTTGCTTTTTGCCTCTTTATGTCTTTCTTTTTTTATTTCGATCTCTTCATTTCTTTCTATTAATCGTTACGTTTTTTGCCTTCTTGGCATTTTGGCCCTTTGTCTCTTTCCCTCCTCTTTAGCTCTCCGTCTCTTTGTATCTTTCCTTTTCTATAGATTTATTTCCTTCTTTTGTATTTCTCCTAGAATTCTGTTTCTTCTCTTTCGCTCGTTGTTTCTTTGACCCTTGGTGTTTTTCTCTTCTTCCTTTATTCTGTCATTCTTTTATTTTTATTTCCTTCTCTATTTATTTTTTATTCCTTTGTCTTTTTCTCCCCTCTAACTTTTTATTTTTGTCTTTTTCTCCTATTTTATTTACTTTTATTCCTTTCTATTTCTCGTAATCTTTATCTCTCTCCCTTTATGTAGTTTTTATTCCATTATCCGTTTTTATTCCCTCTTTGTCTTCTTGTAATTTCGCTCTTTGTCTCTTTCGCTTCTCTTCACCTCTCATTCTGTCATTACTTTAATTTTTTATTTCCTTCTCTATTTTTTATTCTTATTTCTTTTGTCTTTTTCTCTCCTCTTTAACTTTTTATTTTTGTCTTTTTTTCTTTTTCGATTTATTTGTATTCCATTCTATTTGTCGTAGTCTTTATCTCGATCCCTTTATATTGTAGTTTTTTATTCCTATATATTTTTTTCTATTTTATCTATTTGTTTAACTCCCTCTTTGTCTTCTTGTCATTTTGGCTCTTTGTCTCTTTCACTCCTCTTTAGCTCTCCGTCTCTTTGTTTTTGCATAGATCTGTTCTTCATTCTGTCATTACTTTAATTTTTTATTTCATATTCTTTTTTTATTCTTGTTTCTTGTGCCTTTTCCTCTCCTTTTTTAAATGTTTATTTTTGTCTTCTTTTCTTTTTCGATTTATTTGTATTCCTTTCTATTTCTCGTAGTTATCTTTATCCTTTATATTGTAGTTTTTTATTCTTTTTCTTCTATTTTATCAGTTTGTTTATTCCCTCTTTGTCTTCTTGTAATTTTGTTTTTTGTCTCTTTGTCTCTTTCGCTCCTCTGAGTTTTATTCAAAATCACAGTTAAAGAAAACAAATTAAAAATTGTAATATGTAATAATATGGTAACCAGTCTTTACTCAAAACTATTTACGTAAGTATGTATTCCCCTTTTTACATTGTTTCGCTTACCAATCCAACACATACCACTCGAATTTCGAGTGACGGGCGATCACTAGTTTACTTAATGTTCTTAATTTATTTTATTTTTTCAATCTATCTACTTCTTTATTGCTTCGTGTATCTTTTATCTATATATTCAATAGTTGAACATGAATCAATTTTAACCAAATAAAACAGTATGTACTGCACCAATTTTTATAATTGTTTTTTTAAATGAAAGACATTCACAAGTTCTAGGTCAAGACTACTTTCCATTTTCCAAAATTTCAGAGATTTTAGGGGAAAAGCGGTCATTGCAGTCATCGATTTAAATGAGCATGAATCGTTTTAAGTGGAAAGTTGGACAACTGTAGCCAAATATATCTTTGCCCCTCCACTAAGGGTTGGGTGAGCAAGTTGTGTAGGGAACTTCAGACATGCTTATTAAGACATTATACCTTTGGATTGATGTTTGGCTGCGGGGTGTGAACAGTGTGAAATAGAGGACGAATGAAGCTGTGAAAAATACAATTCTTTTATCGCATAATTTTTTTTGCCGAAAAACTGGTTTACGAATTCCACGATATTTTCGTTTAACTGACCTGCGGCTTTCTCAACAAATCAATCGAGAAGCGGAAGATTTATTGTTTAATCAAATGTATGAAACGGCTAATAATGAACAACGTGCCATTATTGATCATATACTTCAAGAGGTTTTTCAACACAATACTGGTAGTAATGTCTTCTGTTTCGTACATTCGAATACCGCACAATGAACAAGTTTCTACGCAAAACATTGTATATAAAGAAATTATTCCGTCTTAATTTTATTTTTAATTATTCAGACACGATAAATTAAAAATTGTAATATGTAATATGGTAACCCGTCTTTATTCAACACTATTCACGTAAGTATTCACTTTTTTTAATTTGTACATTGATTTGATTACCAATCCCATACATACCACTCGAATTTCGAGTGACCGGCGATCACTAGTTAATTTAATTTCCTATTTTCCTACAATCCTTCTAATTCTTTTTCTTTTTCCTTTGATTCATTCAGTCCCCTTTACGTTTTTTATTTTTTTTTGCTCCCCTTCTGATTTATCTAATTCCTCCTATTTTTTTGACTACCTAATTTAGTTATTTTGATTGATTTTGATCCAGTTCATTATGTTGATTCCTCTGATTCATCTAATTCCTCTAAGTGGTTTGATCACTTTGCCTCCATTCTGCCAATTTATCTTTACTTTTAATATAAAATTACTCACTCAACGCTTCGAGCTTCTTTTGATTATTCGGTGTGTACAACGTAATCTGTCATAAATGTGCAGAGTGCAGAGGGTTCTTGAAGTCGTACTGAATTTGTAATAAAAGTGGCTTCAATTGCTGCAGGGGCTGGAAGCACTGTTAAAGGAAGCTGAACCCTTTAGTTGATGCATTCGTGAGTTTGTTTGCGATGACACTATGTATTTACAAATATTTGAGAATACGTTATAGTTGCTAACGTCATGAGGCCGATAAGTGGCATTAATCAATCGCGTCTGTTATTTGCGTATCGGCCGAATATCGTTCTGTACTTTTCATAATACCGTCGGCAATACCGACAAAAAAAAACAATTGTTTAACATAATGTTTAGACAATTCATAAAACAATTTTGTTTGTGTTGCTCTAGAAACAATTATCAAAAACTTCCTCCTGTACTGTTAATTTTTATAACAGCCGTGACTCTTATGAGTGAGTTTTGATATAATGCAATAATTATTACGCTTATAATTTTCCAGAAGTCCGATGACAGTTGTGACTCAATATCACTTAAAAATGAATCAAGAAAGCCAAAAAAAAAAAAATGTGGGGAACAATGAAAATATGCACATCAAAATTTGTCAGTTGTCAGCCGATGACAGATAGTTGGCAGCTACTTTTAAATTCACACCAAACAAGCAAATAACCTTGCATTTTCAAATGACATTCCGCCAACTTAAAGGCAAGAATAAATCTACATGTTTATGTAAATCTATTGCCAACTCAAATATTAATTAAACAGGAAGAATGTCGATGAATCAAAGTGGAGTAAATTTAAATTAAAATTTAAAATTATTAAAGTCAATCTCCACAAACTTTGATCAAATTAAATTACAAAACGAACATGTTCCGGGAGCAAACTACTCCCATCTTCAGCCAAATTTTGCAAGAGTTTAATGATCCAATTGATGAATTACAATGAGGTTCTTACCTTAAAGAATGTTTTAATTATGACGTTACGTTATTGAAAGATTATTAAATTTGACGTTTTGAAAAAGTTCCATGATTTAAAAAAAAATGGAAAAAATACATTTTTTAGAATGTAAAAATTACAAAGGGATTGAGGAAAATCTGGTAAGTTTGTTCAAACTATATTTGACTGGTATAAAAGGTGATAAATAATGAAATCATTATAAGTGAAAAAAAGTGACTTATGAGGTTAGAATAATGTTGAATGGAAAAATTGATTGGAAAATTAAAGTAGTGTTTATTTAAACAAACAAACATCCGTTTTCCAGTTTCAAGGCTTTCCTGCTTTTATTGCATTTGTGAATCATTTTGGAATTGGATGGTGAAAACTATGTTTCGTTAATAATATACGATTGGCGAAAACAGAAGGTGTTGATGGGGGAGGGTCAAGCTCTGTTGTTATAGATGTGTCTGAAATGTTCTTTAATACTGTCTGAAATTTTGCGACCTGTCGGACCTAGAATGTAGAATGACTCGCAAGAAGAGCAGTTCAATTCGTATACACCGGATGACGTTTCTTTCTTTGAGACTACTCCAAAGTATGTTGATGTATTAGAAAAGGAAATTTTTGTGTGTATTTGAATTTGTTATAGTATCTATGGTATAATTTCTTCATAGCTTTTAAAGAATATCCATTGGTTAAAGCAATTTGTTTAATGTTACTAACTTCTGTTTGAAAAGATGAATCTGATAGTGGGATAGAAAATAATATTAATGGTTGATCAGTCTGTATTACTTTTTTAGATTTTTTTTATCTAGTTTTTATTTTACTGTCACTTTGATATTTGTGTCAACTGTCAAAAATCACAAATTTAAAAAATTGGGTTACAATCCTTGTAAAGAGTGTTTCCCAATGACATTGATGTCCAAGATTTTTAGATCGCGACTGTATAATCACACAAAAGAACCCAATATCAAAAATCTCAAAATCAGTGCAAAGAATTATCAAATTAGCGTAGTACAGAATAAAACATTAAAAATGGCAAAATATCAAATTAACAAAAGAGGAAAATAAAGAAGCATCATTTTGGAGAAACAACAAAATATCAGATGAAGGAAAATGAAAATATATAAATTAAAATATCAAAATATCCCGACTGAAGAAAAGATTGTAAATTATAATTCATCAGCCCCAGTTCTGTGGAATCAAGTATTCTGTTGCAAAAAAGAAACTGTCACATTTGACGGCTAAAGTCAATCAAAAATCAGTGGCGTATACTCGGAAAGATACTTACAAAATAACTGCAACATTCAAATTGTTTTATTATTGAAGAAAGGTAACTTAAATATTTAAAACAAATGTTCAAATCGGCGACCATCGTTCTGAATACAAAGACGGGCCCGTCTCAACAACGAACTTCTAGCGTTTTCAAGAATTCCGTGTCGCAATTCGTTCACATCAGGAATATCGGTGGAATAAACAACCGATTTCACATGCCCCCAGAAATAAAAATCTGACTGAGTTCAATCCAAACTCCTGGCCGGCCACGGAAACGGGCCACGTCTGCCAATCCATCTCTCCGGAAATGCGTTGTTTAAATATTCTACATCTCTATGCGTATTTACTTTTAATACGTCACTATCTAATATTATATTTTTAAATGCAGTATGCCGTGTAAAAATTTCAATTTTAGTACCGTTTGTAGAAAAAGTACAACTGCGATCACAAATTTTATTGCCCACTCGTTACACATAAGAGATAAACCGCTTATTAAAAAAGTTACAGACTACCATGCACTCACTATGTATTTTATGTAACATTTGAAATATGAAATTAGTTTTCTGTTTGTATTGAGTGCCAGTGTGAGAGAATGATGTGGGTATTGGATGGATATTACGTCAACCTCTGTGATGAAATATCAACACACACACAGATATCAAATATCGCGATTGTAACCTAATAATCCCGAACGTCTCGTCTTGGCACTGCCGGATGATCTTTTATTTTCTTGTGGTCTAGGGTTTGCATAACATGAGAAAAAACTGTCTGAGAGCTCTCGTCATTTTTAATAAGTTGTTTGAGGTAGGACATATTTATTTTCTCTACCACAAATTGGTCTTTAATTGTCCAAGGAATAAATTATGTACGAATTTACCACCAGAGTGTCAAATGTAATTAAGATCTTTAGTCGGTGAGGTATTAACATAATATACTATGTATTGGGTTTACTTTTAGTGACATAATATACAATAGTCGCCTCTACAGTGTCTTCATAAATAATTTATACATCCAGTAGGCTTGGAAGGTCAAATTCTTTGTCTAACTAAATGTAGATATGAAGGCAATGTATGAATCATTTATAAAGACCCGATATAATAAGAAAAGCACTTTGGGGTTGAGGCAGACGCAGCAGTATTGATCGCGTTGCAATCGCGCCATCCCCAGATCTCCAGAGTTTTCTCTCGCGGCCAAATTCGCAGTTACGACCTGGGGCAAGGCTCATAACGGTACACAATTCGGGCGCCTCCTCGTTCTGTGACCTTGAAGTTACGTAACACCGCAACACGAGTGTTGACGCTTGTTAGATGGCATAACAAGATTGTCATTTTCCGGCTTCCGGATTTTTCGATTTGTTGGTCTTAGGAGGTTGTTGCACTTATTGCATAAAGAGGGTCCGAATATAGGAGCGGAAGCGACGTGACTGGAAGTGGTGTTGTTTAACTAGTTTCAGTAAATAAATTTAATAATTCTCACTGAAGACCTGTAGATTTCAGCAATTATTCCTTCTTCTTACCTTGTAAATGCTGAAGTTAAATATCTTTTAAGATCGTACAAAATTTGCTTTTAAAAAAAAGAGAACCGACTTCAAAAAGTGAAAAATAATTGAATACATGTATTATTACATGTACTATCCAATGATCTGTCTGAAGTCGGTGCCAAGCCAAATAGGTTACAAATTTGTAACATATTGTAATTATACAAAAATATCAACAACGTTATAACGCATACAAAATTCGACCGTCAACGAAGTCTGCCGTTTGGGATGTTTTGCTCAGCACGAGCCGCCCACCCATGCTTACGCATTCCGGTGCGTTCGCCGGGAGACCTTCGATGTGGCTGGAGCAGGCAGCCTATCTATCTACTACCTATTTGGCTTAGCACCGACTTCAGACAGATCATTGGGTAGTACACGTAATAATACATGTATTCAATTATTTTTCACTTTTTGAAGTCGGTTCTCTTTTTTTTTAAAGCAAATTTTTTTACAATTTTAAGTGATAAGTTAGTGATACCTAGTAAAGACGCTTCTCCAATATTGAGGTCCTCAATAAAGTTGACGAAGAAATTGGTATGAACATAATTATATACATAAAATGAAGAAAAAATATGGCCATTTTTCTCGATTTCCATGGGATTCCCTGATCAGATCCTGATTTTTTGACAATGGAACCACGTCAAGAGTATTTATACCCTTTCAAATAAACGAAGAATTTTGTAAATCGGTCCACAACTGACAAAGAAATCGGTGAACATACATGATAAGTCAGTTAAAAAGGGAGCGAGAATTTGAGGATTTTTCTCGATTTAATTCGAAAAAAAAAAAAACAATGTCATTGGCAAACCCATTATCTTCTATGGGATTTAAATACGGTGAACGGGGTGCCTACGGCAAAACATTAATGCCAACTTCTTGGAGAGAGCAATATGTGGACGTGCGTTGTTTTGCTGAAAAAGGACATGTTGGACGATCCTCTAGATAACGCAATAAAGTGGTTCATAGGACGTCATCAACATAGCGTGCAGCCTCGCATAAACACAAGATGTGATCGGCTTCCATAGGCAATATTCCCCCCAAACCATTACTCTCACAGTCCTGTGCACATGCTTTTCAACAGCAAATCCAAAATCACGTCGCTCTCCGCGGCGGCGTCTTACCCTCCGATGACCATCATGCATAGGCAGAATCGCTATTCGTCGCTGAATACGACATTATGCCATTTTGCTTCCCAACGCTGCCGTTCTCTGCACCAGTCCAAACGTTAACGTTAATCGTGGAGGGTATGAAAAAATCTAAAAGCTCAAATGTGGCGATATAATGTTCGCATACTAACAAGTCGACCTTCTTCTCCAAACCATTGGTCACAGAGTTGGCGCGTAGTAGTAAAACGGTCTCACGGAGCTAGTTGTCTGAGGCGCATATCTTGACGCTCTGTGGTACGCCTCGGTGGACCTGTCGGTCTGTTCCGTGTTCCTCTACCTTCTTCTGTCCACCCGACACATACACGGGCAATTTCATGACAAACCAACTGTAGTTCTAGTAAGTATAAGTACAGTATAAATATCATCTTCTGGAGTATTCCGTACACATCGAGACCATGACGTCATCCACCATGTTCTGGAAATGGAAGTCGAGATTCCATATACCGGGTGTCCCAGAGGTGTGTGGACCATCAATTACGCCCTTATTTTGAAAGATATCAAAACGGGGTTTTCGGGGGACAATAGCCACACAATACCTTGACAATTTAAAATTATTAAAAATTATATACAGAGTGTCCTAGTATTAGTAATATACCAAAGTTGGACTATCTCCATGGCAACAAGTCCAAGGCGATCTGATCTTAATAAGCGATTTTAGCAATTTCGAGAAACTTTTTAGGTTTTTTGTAAAAATTACTTAAAGTACTAACATTTGCCGAGGCAAACTATATATTGACAGAAAGCTTATTAAAAATGCTATTTGGTGGTATAATGGAATATAGGGTGTTCCATTTTGAAAAAAAAAAGCTATTATACTTTTGCGAAATCGTACAGCCTGTATAGAAATATCAATTTAGATTACTTTCAATCAGTGTGCATTAAAGTTTGGGTCTACAAAAAATTATTGACAGAAAAGTATTCAGTTATCTCTGTTGGAATGGTCTCTGCAATTTTTTAAAAAATCACTAATTTTGACCTAAAATTCTTCATAACTCAAGAACCGTCCATAATAAACCTGTAGTACCTTATATAATTTTGCTCTGTATATGATTTCTAATAATAAGGGTATTGTGTGGCTATCGTCCCCCGAAAACCCCGTTTTGATATCTTTCAAAATAAGGGCGTAATTGATGGTCCACACACCTCTAGGACACCCGGTATATCGAGAGCTCCATTATGTCATCGATGGAGACCCCTAGAAAAATGCAGCCGATCTATTTATTAAAATTTAAATATATTTAAGTCGAACTCCCCAAACTTTAATAAGCGCAAAATTACAATGGGAACATGTTTCGGCAGAACACTACTGCCACCATCAGCCCTTAAAGAACATTAAAAATTACACTAGTTTACAAATTTTAACATTTTTTATATACTTTTGGTGAAACACCTATTTTCTTATTATACTGCCTCCTACTAATGAAAGGCGGTAATCGAAAAAAATCTATCACGTCACGTTTTTTTAATATGAGAATAACTTTTTTTTTACCTACCCGCATTGTCAACTTGGATTTTATATTCCGTTTTCTTGTGTTTTTGTGAACTGTAGTGGTTTTGTTTTTGATAAAATGTCTCATAGAGTGTGTAATTTAAATTCTGATCGAACATCATTACATTGGAAAATATTGGCCTGTCCGAAATTAATTTTACTCCAAGAGAAATGAATGTGAAATATCCGTCTTTAGTGGATGCGCAAAATATTATTTTGCCACCATTACACATTTTAAATTGGGCCTAATAAAAAATTTCATCAAAACCATGGATAAAAACAGTGCTGCTTTTAAACTTTTACACAAAATTTTTTTAAAAGTATTTCAGACGCTAAATTAAAAGAGAATTTTTGTCGGTCCACAGATAGGTAAACTAATGCAAGAAGGACTTTGAAAAACTTTTATCTACTAAGGAAAAAAATGACGAAAGTATGTTAGGGGACTACTGCTGGTCTATTTTAAGAGAAACAGATCAAAAAAAAATACAAAAAGAACTTTTTCTTTTTATATTTTATGTTATTGTTTTTTTTTACTATTTAATAAATATTTTTTAAACTAGACGTGACAGAATTCTTTAAGTATTTTTCCCGTACTAAGCGCACTTGAATCTATAAAAAATACACATTTGGGCGAAAGTATATAAACCGTGTAAACTAGTGTTATTTATTGTGACCAGTTTCATCGGCCAACCTGTCGCACCAATCAGTCACACTCGCAGTCGAAGACCAGTGGGTCGAGTCGGACAGTTATCTTTGTCTATCCGGAGTGCCGCGCGATGTATAAATAAATATATAAGCCCGTTTACGAGATTTGTAAATAGTGTAAATAACGTAAGTATTTTAATACAATAAGAAGTCGAAAATGAACCCTGAAACGCAACAATACCCTTAATTTACAAACTGTTTATGATCCTTTCTAAAAAAATGTATCGAAATATGTATTCAATTTTTGTTTTAATTTTTTATTAAACAAACATATTTATTTTCAGTTGCATAATTATAAGTGGCACAATACAAAATAATAATAATTACTAACCAGTAATTTTCGTTAATTACATTAATTTTAACCACTAGTAGAACTCATCAGTTTCAACAATTTTTCTTAATAAAATTTTGCCCTAAACGCCGTAGTTATAGAGTTAAAATTAGTGAAAGTTTTGACGTTAATTTCGGTACGCGCCACTGAACCCCTGAGCGGTGATAAAAAATTTCGAAAAATGAATTTAAACCGCTCGGCGTAAATAAACAAAGAATCTGAAAACTGACCTACTAAATGTGTATTGAAAATTGTGGGCCCTAATAAATAACATGCGGATTTTCGTCTGCCCCTACGTATTATTTCAGTTGAAAATACCTTCTCCAATGATTATGTATTATTGAATCCTCCACTTGTAAAAATTAGACTTTCTGTACGTGATAGGGATTTAATAAAATTGTTCTCCAAATTCGATTTGCTAACCTTCGGGTTCTGGCGGTTTTTTTGCAAAACGTTAATGGAAATTATGCACACGAGAAAAAGCATAATAACTTTGAAAGCGAATGTAAAATACAATAACACGCCCGGTCGAGTTCGCCCGCCGATACTGATTCTCAACAGCAGGTAACTGATGCACCCGAGAGTGCAAAAAATTTAGAAACTTGATAAGGACGTTGGCGTTTCCGGACAAAAACAATGAATTGTCTGTAGGTTAAGTTAAAATAAATATCCACTAGCTGACCCGGCGAACTTTGTATCTCCTCAGAATCAATAAATGTTGTGTTAAATTATTAGCTGAATTCACTTTTTTATCAAAACATAATGCACACAACGCCATCTCCTGGCATTGCCGGAACCAGCATACAACGCCATGTTCATTTTTGTTTCTGCTATGTATTCCGATGTTTTAATAGTTATTCGCCCCCGAAAAGAAAAAGAAAAAATGTATATGGAGTCCACGCGCAACAGAAGTGAAACTTTGGAGTTTACTCCTTAAGAATCGATTTTTATTTTTAAATCCCGGACGACAAATTTTGATGGCCGTCGTTATTTGTTATTGTCGTGCCAGGGGGGCTTTGTTATTGTCGTTGCCCTGTACCAAGCTCTCCGCCCCCTGTAATTTTTCCGATGTTTTAATATTTAGTTTGCTATTCGGGGCGGAGGCAAATCCAACAAATTAAAGATCGGTCCAGCCGTTCTTGAGTTATAAACCAAAGGAGGCCCCTGAGCCCCCATGTTTATTTATTAATAGTTATTCTGCTATTCGGGACGGAGACAAACACAACAAATCAAAGATCATAAAATCGGTCCAGATGTTCTTGAGTTATAAACCCAAGGGATCCCCCTGAGCCCACTGTCCAAGATTCAATAGTTATTCTGCTATTCGGGGCGGAGGCAAATCCAACAAATCAAAGATCATAATAATCGGTTCAGCCCAAGGGGCCCACCTGGGCCCCATGTCCAATGTGAAAAATAGTTTACGACTTATTCCCATACCTACCAAATATTAAAAAAAATACTTCATAAAAATCGGTCGAGCCGAAAAGTCGGTCCAGCCCAAGGGGGCCCCCTGGGCCCCCATATCCATGTGAAAAATACTTAACGACCTATTCCCATACCTATCAAATATACAAAAAAAATCACAAGAATCGGTCGATCCGAAAAATCGGTCCAGCGCAAGGGGACCCTCTGGGCCCCCATGTCTATGTGAAAAATAGTTTACCACCTATTCTCATACCTACCAAATATACAAAAAAAAATTCATAAGAATCGGTCAACCTGAAAAATTGGTCCAGCCCGAGGGCCCCCTCCGGGCCCCCATGTCCATGTGAAAAATAGCTTACAAATTATTCTCATACCTATCAAATATACAAAAAAAAAATCATAAGAATCGGTCGAGCCGAAAAATCGGTCAAGCCCAAGGGGGCCCCCATGTCCATGTGAAAAATAGTTTTAAACCATCCCTGGATTATGTCGATCAAAACAAAACAAAAATTATTCAAATCGGTAAAGCCGTTCTTGAGTTATAAAATTACAACGAAAAGTGGCATTGATTTTTATATACAGGCTGTCCCATTTAAAACTCCCCAGTCCAGATTTCTCCGAATTGATTATTGTGATTAAAAAATCCGCGGACAGGTCGATTTTGTTTGCCAGGGGCACATCTTTTCAGGTTCTTTTCAACTCCCGGCATTTCGCCCTCTTCGCGAGGGGGCTGTTAGCCCCAAAATCTTAAATGGCACTATGGGTCGAGTGATGCCTCATCTGAAAGAAAGGAAAGGCCTCTCTACAACTAACCACTTACTTTTTTTGGATTTTGGGGCTAACAGCCCCCTCGCGAAGAGAGCGAAATGCCGGAACTTGAAAGGAGCCTGAGAAGATGTGCCCCTGGAAAACAAAATGGACCTGTTCGAGGATTTTTCAATCAATTCGGAGAAATCTGGACTGGGGAGTTTTAAATGGGACAGCCTGTATATAGATATAGGCGGTTCGTGAATTTGAAGAGTTCCAAAAATGATAAAAAAATTGAGATTCCGAAAAAGTGGTAGATAAAAATGTTGTTGCTCTCGGCTAGTTCTACTACTGGTTAAAATTAAAATACTTATTTTGGAGACACCCTGTATATTTCTTTCTAAAGGTTTTACTTGTTTATTTATAATCATAATAGCCTATTAAAGATCGAGAGCTCAGCGATCTGTTTGTGGGTAATATTTATATTTACTACAGTCGCAAAATTGCTTAGTCCGAGTTTGGACCGTGTGTGTTTTGAATTTTGGTGGAAACTTTTCGACGTTTCGTCCTCTCGTATAAAGGACATCTTTACCTAACCTAGAAATGTTCTGTTAACGTTGGATTTAGAATGAAGTACAAATTAATGAAAATGGACCTTGATATTGAGATTTTAGTGTATGTAAAAAAACATAATTCCAACTATGCCAGACTTGAAAACCTGTAAATGGAAGACCTGAAAACATCAGAACCTGAAATATAAATTGAATACCTACTTGAAAATCTAGTCAAAACATGTCAACCCGAAAAGGTAAATATATGAGATTCTAAGAACCTGAAAACCTGAAAGCCCGAGAACTTTAAAACCGAAAAAGAAAATGTGTTTTTCTTGAACGATCGTTGTATGCAAGTGGCACGGCACGTGTCAATTCGGGTCGCGTGCAATAAGCGTCACTTTTTGCACTTGTTGCAGAAATAACTGTAAATGCAAATTTTGTGTTTATTATGTTAAATAGTTGTGTAATTAACAGTTTCTACAGTTCAAACGTGTTGCATACATGAAATTGGGATTCCAATAATTTTATGATTCGTTTGTCCCCAAACTGTTTAAGCACGAAATAAATTACTTCAGATTACCACATCGATGCATTAGTTTCCTATACTACGTAACAAGCCTAGGTAGGTATCCTCAAATCAACAAACCAATAAGTAAAATTTGTTTTATTTCACATTCATATAAAGGGGCAAGTTCCGCTGTCTTCATTACCGAGATTTTTTGATGCGGGTATCTAGCTGGCAATGGAAATTTCAGCGATTATACATGCCATCAATAAACGGTCTGTACCGCATTCCAATGAATTCTAAAATGTATCTTATGTAAGAACCTGCGTTAGGATTTCTGTGGGAAAGAACCACTAAAAGTCTGTACGAGTCGTCAATAATGACGAGGCCTCTATAAAATGAAAGTCGAGAATGTCGTGGTGTGCGATATTCTTTAATATGTAAGTAAATAGTAATAACGTTCAAGTAACTAAAGAAGTACCAATAAATCAAGTTTGAGGGGGAAAGCATAATGCCGTAGCACACCGAACAAAAATTTTGCAAATTATATATACGATCGCTACTTTGAATTGTTGGTTATTGGTTTTCTTTAGCGCTTCAAGGGACCAACGAAACTTCCATAACTGAAAAACTAACTATGTATAATCCATTTTTTTTTATAAACAATTGTCAATGTCAAAATGCAATTAAAGACCAGGTTGTATCATCTAAAAATATGTCCTTTCGGACCGAGCTGTATAGCGACACTATTATTAAGGTTATTTTCACCATGTTAAATAACGGAATAAATGTCAGAATTTGACATTCAATGTGACCAACCAAAAAGTACTGCTGTTTATACCAACATGACCACATTTTGACAATTAAAATTTAAATATATCTATGTCGAACTCCACAAACTTTAATAACTGAAGGATTACTAATGGTACATGTTTCGGCAGAATGCTTCTGCCATCATCAGCCCTAATTTAACAAGAGATTAATGATACAATTGATGAATTACAAGAGGGGTTCTTACCTTAAAGAATATAAAAAATTATGACATTGACGTAAATTTTGACAATTGTTTATAAAAAAATTGATAATACATATAATAGTAATACAACTTTGTTCACTCTTTCGAGGTCGAATATAATAATAATCGATACATAGATAGAAAAATAAAAATAAAATCAACCTTTTCTCTTCCTTCTTCGTATCACGCTCTTCATCCATTCTCTTCCTCGTTCATCCTCATTCAACAGCTCTCGTGCCTTTTTCTCCGTTTCTTCCATCTCGTTGCACTTTCTCAGATGTTCCATTGTTTCCCTTTCCTCCCAACACATTCTGCATAACCTTTTCTCCTCTTCCATCCAATATTCTCCTTCTCTTTTTCTCCGCCTGCTTTCTTGAATATCATCATTTTGGTATTTTCTACGTTCACCTGTAAATTCTTTTTCTTCATGTACTTTTCTAGACATCTAATCATCCCTCTCGTAGTGCTTCATCTAAGTCACTTATTATATATGCCTTGTTCGTGTAAAAGCATTCACTCACTTCCTCTAGCACTTTCACATTTTCTTTTCCAGTTTGTTACTTCTATCCAAATATTTTCTTGTACCCCCTGCTCTGTTTTTGTTAAGTTCTATTCTCCTAGATTATCTATTTTCCTTTTTTTGACATTTTTAACCGCATATTTCTAGGAGGACGGACCAATTTCTACATTTGAGTCTCCCTAAAAGAAAAACTTCCAACTCATAAGAATATGCACGGCCGAAAACTTTTGATGGCCACTGGAATGATGACCCGTTTATAGTGCTATGGCTGCTATCTGAGACGACATTGGTCCGTAGTAATAATTTTGACCAATAGACCATAAAAAGGAAAATTAATTGATTCCAATACAAATAAAGTTTATTCCGTACACATTTGCAACAAAAACAAAAATTAAATGCTATAAAATCTATAAACGGGAAGAATGTCGATGAATCAGAGCGGAGTAAATTTAAGTTAAAATTTAAATGTTTCATGTTTACATGTTTCGGGAGAAAACTACTCCCGTCTTCAGCCCCAATTTTACAAGAGATTAATGATGCAATTCATGAATTACATAGGGGTTCTTACCTTAAAGAATGTTTAAATTATGACGTTATTTTGAAAGTATTAAATTTGACGTGTTTTTTTTTCCCGAAACATGTTTCTATTGTAATTTACGTTTATTAAATTTTGTGGAGTTAGACTTGAATATATTTCAATCTACGTATATATATAAAAAAGAATTGCCGTTCGTATCACGCTAAAACTCAAAAACGGCTTTACCGATTTGAATATTTTTTTTCTTTTGTTTTGTTTGTCATAATACAGGGATGGTTTGAATTTATTTTTCACATGGACATGGGGGCCCTGGAGGGCCCCTTATGCTGAACCGATTTTTATAATCTTTGATTTGTTGGATGTGCCTCCGCCCCGAATAGCAGAATAACTATTAAAACATGGACATGGAGGCCCAAGGGGCCCTTGGGTTTATAACTCAAGAAGGGCTTTTATGATATTTGATTTGTTGGATTTGTCTCTGCTCCGAATAGCAGAATAACTATTGAAACATGGACAGGGGGCTCAGGGGGACCCCTTGGGTTTATAACTCAAGAACGGCTGGACCGATTTTTATGATCTTCGATTTGTTGTATTGGTCTCCGACCCGAATAGCAGATACAGGGTGCTCAGCGACCTGGAAAACCTGGAGAACCTGGAAAAGTCAGGGAATTGGAAATTCTTCATGGAAAAGTCAGGGAATTTTTTTTAAATTAATATTGGGACCATTGGGCACCCATAGGAATGTTCAATCCTATCTAAACTTATATTTTGGATGTTTTTCTTTTGGATTCATATTAGGGAAATTAGTCCATAGTTCGGGAATTTTGATGCGTAACATGTTTAGTTGCAACATGGGAGTAAACTATTAAAACATCGGAAAAATTACAGGGGGCGGGGACTAGGTGGGCCTCTATAGGAGAGGGCAACGACAATAACAAATTATGCCAGCCACCACAATTTGTCGTACCGTGCTTTAAAAATGAAAATCGATTCTTAAGGAGTAAACTCCAAAGTTTCACTTCTGTTGCGCGTGGACTTCACACACAAATTTTTTGATGATATCTCGAGAACGGATTGACTGATTTTTAATAACTATTAAAACATCGGAAGAATTAACAAAAAATGGCGTATGATACATGACAGAAACAAAAATTAACATGGCGTTGTATGCTGGTTCCAGTAATGCCAGTAGATGGCGTTGTGTGCATTATCCTTTGATAAAAAAAAACTGCATGTGATTCAGCTAGTAAGTCAACACAACATTCATTGATTCTGAGGCTGTACAAAGTTCGCCGGGTCAACTAGTCCATATATATAAAAAAATGAATCCCTATTTTCCTTGGTCACGCCATCACTTGAGAATGGCTGGACCAATTTAGTAAATTTTTTGTTTAATATTCCTTAAGTTCGAGGAAGGTTCTTAAGAAGTAAAACATGGCTCAGGGGGGCCGATTTTTATAATCTTTGATTTGTTGAATTTGTCTCCGCCCCGAATGGCAAAATAACTATTAACACATGGACAAGGGGGCTCCCTTGGGTTTATAACTCAAGAACGGCTAGACCGATTTTTATGATCTTTAATTTGTTGGATTTGCCTCCGCCCGAAACAACAGAATAACTATTAAAACATGAACAGGGGGGCTTAGGGGGACCCATTGGGTTCATAACTCCAGAACGGCTGGCCTGATTTTTATATTTGATTTTTTAGATTTGTCTCCGCCACGAATAACAGAATAACTATTAAAACATGGACAGGGGGCTCAGGGGGCCACTCTGGGTTTATAACTTAAGAACGGCTGGACCGATTTTTATGATCTTCGATTTGTTGGATTGGTCTCCGACCCGAATAGCAGATACAGGGTGCTCAGCGACCTGGAAAACCAGGAAAAGTCAGGGAATTTTAAATTCTTCATGGAAAACAGGGAAAAGTCAGGGAAATTATCATTTTAAGCTAAAAGTCAGGGAATTTAAATTAATATTGGGAACATTGGGCACCTATAGGAATGTTCAATCCTATCTAAACTTATATTTTGGATGTTTTTCTTTTGGATTCATATTAGGGAAATTAGTCCATAGTTCGGGAATTTTGATGCGTAACATCTTTAACCGCAACATGGGAGTAAAACCGATTCGAATGTCGTCACATAAAACGGTACCACGCCCCCTCTCCGCCCGCACTCTCTTCTCGCATGTATGTGCGAGGCGCGCGTGTCGTAAGTAATCTCCGAAACTTCTGCTTATCCGGTTTCAAAAAAAAAAATTACTAATATTTAGAATGGACCTTCAGGGTGGACATTATTATACCATTAAAATAAAAAGGGCTTTTCGTGGAGATCACTTTTGCAAAGTAAGTCGATGACTGAATTATTATTGAAAATATTATTCCTGTGCGAAAATGAATACAGACTGAGTGAGGAATCTTCTATTATTGTGTTCACAAGAAGTGCTTAAAGATTTTGGATCAATGACAGTCTCAAGCGGCCAATCATTTCATTAATACCGTCTAATACACTTTCAACAGCTACTATGACAGAAATCATAGAAGATGCATCAAATAATATTCTGTAACTCCATTGTTAAAAAAGTTTATATTAAAAATATTTATTTGTCTTATACTAATTTATATTCTGTAGGTATATATTATTATTATCATAAGAATAATAAGAAATAGTAAATTGTTTTATTAGGAGCAAAAGTCTTTTCGTGGCAAGCCTGCAGTCGAGCCACGAAAAGCCACTTTTCTGCGAATAAAACATGTTCCTTTTCTTTTAAACGCCGAAAATCTGACAATTTCTTTGATTTGATAAAACTAGTAATTTCAAGGTTACTTTATGCGCCACCCGACGACTTTATGCGCCGATAGAGGACTTTGTCTGCCGTGGCAGAGAAAAGGCCATTTGTCGTTACCCATTGAATTTATTTTATTAGCGAAACTATGTTTTTACTTATTTTCGTTATTTTACTCAGTTTCGATATTTCACATCTGCCGGGCGTCCCGTGACGGCTTAACACTTGTATTTAGTAATTATTTTATTTTTTGATATATTATGATTTTTTTTTGTAATCGTTTTTTAAAATATATAATTATATGACAGAAAGTACAACTGTCAAAAATTTGGTGTAAATTCGTGTTTTTTCTCATTTCGCATGACCGAATACGAAAAACGCTGTTCATACTCGTGCGCCGTCACTTTTCTGGGGCTCGGGCTCATTACAACACTCGGCGGTCGCCTCGTGCCACAAAAGTTTGTCCTTGCCTCTGAAAAGTGCGTTTACAGCGCACTTGTATCAAAATATACTAATTTAAAAGTTGTTTAGTTTTTAATCAATAAAAGTTAACTTAACAAAAGCAATGTACACCTCTATCTATAAATATAAAAGAAAGTCGTGTTAGTTACACTATTTATATCTCAAGAACGTCTGAACCGATTTGGCTGAAAATTGGTGGGGAGGTAGCTTCGAACCAGGAGAAGGACATAGGATACTTTTGGACATGGGGGCCCAGGGGGGCCCTTTGGTTTATTACTCGAGAAAGGCTGGACCGATTTTTATTATCTTTGTTTTATTAGATTTGTCTCCGCCCCGAATAACAGAATAACTATTAAAACTTGGACAGGGGGCTCAGGGTTTATAACTCAAGCACGGCTGTACCGATTTTTATGATCTTCGATTTATTGGATTTGTCTTCGCCCCAATAACTATTAAAAACATTGTAACTATTAAAACATGGTAAACTATTTTTCACATGGATATGGGGGCCCAGGGCCCCCTTGGGCTGGAATTTTTTTTTTGGCTCGACCGATTTTTTTTTTGTATATTTGGTAGGTATGAGAATATGTCGTAAAGTATTTTTTACATGGGCAGGGGGGCTCAGGGGGCCTGTTTGGATTTATAACTAAAGAACGGCTGGACCGATTTTTATGATCTTTGATTTGTTCTATTTGCCTCCGCCCCGAATAACAGAATAACTATTAAAACGTCTGGAAAATTACAGCAGGCGGGAGCTTGGTACAGGGCAACGACAGGGGCCCGCCTGGGGACAGGGTGAGACAGGGGACCTCTATGGTCTCTAGGGTCTCCACAATAACAAATGACGCCTGCCCCAAAATTTATCGTACCGGGCTTTAAACATGAAAATCGATTCTTCTCCAAACTTTCACTTCTGTTGCGCGTGGACTCCACACAAATTTTTTTTTCATGATATCTTGGGAACGGATTGACTGATATTTTTCGTGGGCGAATAACTATTAAAACATCGGAAAAATTAACGAAAGAAACCGGATTTAACACTATCTTTGATACATGACAGAAACAAAAATGAACATGGCGTTGTATGCTGGTTCCGGTAAAGCCAGTAGATGGCGTTGTGTGCATTATGCTTTGATAAAAAACAAATTAATTTGATTCAGCTGATAAGTTGACACAACATTTATTGATTCTTAGGCGGTACAAAGTTCGCCGGGTCAGCGAGTTCTAATATAAAATCTATATATAAAAAAATAAATGCTATAAGATCTATATAGAAACCAAAAGTAAATACCATAAAATCTATACAATACAAAATGGTTGTTGGTTTTTACACTATGACATCCCTCAACCCAGCTGGAGAACGTGGGGGCCACAATGCGGGGATATTATTTCCGATCCACCTTTCCTGGAAATTATTATCTAATACTATAGGGGGCAGCTGGTCTTAAAGAACCACATCAGACAGCTCCCGAGCCGCAAGAGGTTTCCCACGGATTTCACCGTAGTTCACAATCATATCGGTCATGTCACCATTTGAAAATAAAGGCATTTTAAGAATTTTGTTTATGATAAGAGATATGGGTTTATTTACTGATAGTATTTCAATCATGGTAGCGGTGCTCAATCAGTTTTCATATATTCGCGGTCTCCTCATATTAGGGACTATTACAAACTTAAATATTTGCATAACTTGTGAAACACCCTCTATAAATTTGGTCTGAAAGCTGAAACTTCACAAGCATATATTTACATCAACCCGTTTGAAAAAATACTCTACTCGCGGTGCTATTATCAGTAACCGATAAGATAACACTGATAAGTGTTTGAACAACGTAACAGAAACATGAATCAGTCCTCATCATGGAAATAATTAAGTTGTGAATTACTTTACATCAACGCCATGCTAAACCTATTTAAAAACAAGGTATGTACACGTAAATCTGAACTGCTCGTGGATTGTAATAGAACAGTTTTCAATTTCAAATCTTTGTTGTCTTCAACGTAGCATAAACATGTAAACAAATCCTCTTTCTTCAGATTTTACTTTTTTGCAGAAAGACCCTGGGAAACCACCGGCCAAGCCTGCCAAGAAGCCTCAGCCGCGATCAAGCAGGTACTGTTTTGTATTTGGTGATATGATGTTATGTTGTAAGTCGTTTCACCTACGTTAAAGCGACTAATGATTGTAAAGTGTACCCGCGTGAGTCACGTTACCGGAAATCAGGAGTTTCCCTTCAGTCCAGACGGGGGCGGAAGTTTACAATCGTCGTCATGCCGTGGTGAATACGGGCTTTCGACGAAACCGTTACATGAATTATATAATAATTAAAGCCAGCAGTTCGTGCGAAACGTTGCCGAAGAACAGTTATGTTGTGTGTGAGACTAGGCAACACAAAAAACACGTCTGTAGATTGATAAGTGGGTTGGGATTCGAAGAAATCATATTCGGTCTGAAGCTGTGAATAATAATTTGTTTAAATGAAATTTATGTTCTGGTTAGTTGGAAAAGAAATTTAAGAAACGACGGGTAATATTTTTTATCTACAACGGCTCATATGACGTCATTTGAGTTGAGTATTCAACCCTATTACTCCACTGGTGAAATAATGAACAATCCCCCTAACATGTCAATGCAAAAAAAATCCGTGATTCTTGATTGACCGCGTCATCTGCAATCTTCACACTTGTTGCTGTAATGATGCTTCTATCCCACTAAAAGGATAAATAACTTCTGAGAGTAACTGCAGTTATAACGTTGTTGTTCCGTTATTTTTTTATAGACAGGTCGAAAAAAGTATAGATAGAGTTAAATATTATTTCTATCTCCATTTGTTCAGGGGATACAAGCCAAACTTGATTTTTTTCAAATGGCAAGAAGGATTAAATTTAATATTTTTAAAAAGAGCATTTTCTTCCGAGTTCTGTGAAGTAACACATACATATCTTATTTTAATCGAAACATAAACAAAAATCCAACTAATAAAATTTTGAAAAATGTTAAATTTTTTTAGCCTTGGAAATGTTGTCTTTATCTATCGTTAGCTCTTTACTGCCTGAGCTTTGACCAGAAAACAAATAAAAGTTAATAATAATTGTTAAAATAGCGCTTTTAACTGAAAAAGTATACATTTTGAAAGAAAAACTAAACTATACACGAAATACATAATTTTTATGCTACAAAATGATTTCCATTGACTTCTTGACAAAGAATCAATCAAACATTGGAGAAATATTGGCAGTTTCGTTTCTTATTCGTTCTTGTAGGTCTTCGATTGGTATTGGTCTGGAGTTTTTACATATTCGCGCACTTGACTACCAAAATGTGGCGGTGCTCCGTCTTGTTGAAACCGTATGGTTTCTGCTGGTATATTTTGATTGCCGTAGTTGGTTACCATTGTTAATCTAATTATCGCACACAAGTTAATTTTTGGCTAATATGCAAGTGACAGATCGTTAATAACAGCAACTTAGTTTTACTTTCCAGAATTAAATTTTAGAATTTTTATTTTTTTACCTTTTAATGAAAATGCTCTTAAAAATTATTAAATTTGACCATTCCTGATCTCGATGATAGAATTTAAAAACACTTCTGTTTCGCAGATGTCGACGCGCTTTATCTTTTTTACCAATACTTTTTAGCGACCCTGTATATCTCTATATCTCAAACTAGATGTTTGTATTATTTACAAATTCTTGTTAGTAGATTACGTTTGTAGACAAGATAAAGATTTTCGCAATCACTGAATTACTACTACAACAATATTTTGTACAAATAACAATTGTTTCGTATTTTTTAGTATACAATAATACTTTGTTATCTCAATTCATCGTGCTTCAAAACACATTGTATTCAGATTAGTTTAGCTTTTGGTATGTTTGACTTATTGAAGATATACTGTTCTCAGTGTTCTCCCCAGGATTCTTTTTCGGAGGGCGGTACATAAGTATTTCTGGTATGGACGATAATACCATAAAAAATATATCTTCAAAAATATTTTCATCTTTTTCTCCCACCGTTGACAATTTCCTTAAGTTCCTTAGGCTTCCTAGAAGTCCTGAATTTCTCAGGTTGTCCAACTGCACTCAGATTTCTTAAATCTTCATCAAGTTCCTCTGGTCCACAGGGCCTTCAATTTCTCAGATTTCTCTAGCTCTCAAGTTATCAGGTTGTGCGGTTCCTTGAGGTTCCTCATGTTCTCAGGGTCCCTAAGGACTCAGGTTTTCCAAGATTCTCAGGTTCTTCAAGTTATCAGGTTCCAAGTTAAGGTTCTCCAAGTTCTTAGATTTTCCAAAATTTCAGATTCCTCAAGTTTTTACGTTTTTAAGTTCCTTAAGATTTCAGCAATATATAGAATAGTATAGTTAGAAGGAACAATTAAGAAGAAAAGAAAAATGGTTTTCATTTTAAATTTAATTCATGGGGAATGAGCATTAATCGGGAGTGAAAGATCAAAAATTGTTTAGACGTAAAATCAGAAATGAGGACTAACGAAAAAAGAGTACTTTCGAAAGAGTGAGTAGTGAGTAGAAATTAGTAAACATCAAAGAACGCAAGATGAAAATAGGACATAGATTTGGGGGGTAAGAATCAATGAGACCTGGTGGATAAAGAGAGAGGAATAAAGAATAATTATGGAAAGGGATTATGAGAATTGGTGAATAATGGAAATGTAAAGCTGAAGTTGTAAAACTGAAAATCCAAAACCGAATATCAAATTGAGTACTAAACTAAACACTAAACACTAAAAATTTTGTATGTTGGTTGTGAGATGCTGTAACCTCGTGCAGAATAGTGGAACTAAAGTGTCTCGGTGTGATTTGCTTTGTGATATAACTAAAGATGCGAGTTTTTTACTAACGAAAATTCAATTCTTGCTACAGGGTAACGTCTATTTGAAATTTACCATTTGTAAATCCAAATCCATTCATTTATACTCCTAAAAATATTTTCCCTGCATTATTCCCAGTAAATGACAGCCTTAACAAAAAAAAAATAGTAAAGTATGTATGTAATACTAGCTGCTACCCGGCGCGCGTGGCTACGCCCCAAAAATAAAGTAAAGCACATCTCATCCGATTTGACGGGGTCACTATGACATCTTTATTTGACAAAAGACTCAATTTCGCCCGGTTAGAACTTTAAATATTGTGTACTAGTGATCGCCTGTCACTCGAAATTTGTGTCGTATGTATTGGATTGGTATTCGGCAAAACAAATTGGGTTTTCATCATCGGTTTCGTCGCTGCAAGTTTTTTAATGTGTGGGGGACAATTATAGTTTACGGTACTTTTTAATTTGTCACAAACATTTTACACGAAGCTGCAGGATTTTCTGTGAAATCGCCTTAAAGTTGGAAATCTTCTTTCGGTAATAATTATGTTAATGCGCAGTACCCCTTAGCGAAGTGACCTTTGGCCTCCACTCTGAACATAATCTACGGCGCAACTAAACCTGTTGAGTTCGCCGGCTTCTTACTCAAAACGACTCACGCTCATTCAAGTTGCAGAAAGACATCCATTCAGATTCTGTTCTTCCAAAAGCCGGGTTGGGCACTTCATGATGGTACTCGCTCATTTTTAAATACCATGAGAGTAGTAAGGCAATGCTTTTCATCGTTACTTGTAAACGAATAAACAGCTTTCTCTCTTTTACGTACTAGAATTTTTGGAAGTAAGAAAATAGCGTTAAACACTCTGCTTGGATCCTCTTAAACGTGGGTGTAGTCTTTTAATTCCGCTTTTACTCCATCGAACAATTTCTTTAGGCTCTCTTCTGTTATAGGCGCCCTTGCTCGACATACTGAACCGTTTGGGTCCCAGTTATGAAATGTGTAACGAATGGAATTTTTGCGGTGGAGCGGAGCTAGTCCCCGTAATATGACACAAAACAGCATTTCATAACGTGTTGCATACAATATTTTTTTTTCTAAAAATATTAGTTACCTGTTTTATCTTAAAAGGACTTTGCATCTTCTTCCGCTGTACCAGCTGTAATAATTAAAAACCACGAACATATATATTTGGAAGGATTCCGATTCGAGCAGTTGAGCCGAGCGGACGTGTTTTGCGGCGCTCGAAAAGATAAGCGGATAAAAAAGCGTGAAAATGTGAAAAAGAAATAGAATGAAAAAAAGTGGTAGTGAGAGCGAGAGAGAAGAAGATTACAAAAGAAAAAGAGAAGAAGGACGAGGATCAGAAGAGAGGATTAACCCCTTTAGGAAAAGTAAGAAGTTTCAAAGATCACCGCTTAAAAAAGCAATGGATGAGGAAATGAAAGAGATGCTGAAAAAAATTATGGAGGATGTAGACAAGATAGGAAGAGAATCGGAAGATGAGTCGGGAAGTGGAACAGTTAAAGATTATGATGCGTGAAAAGAAAGAAAAGATAGAACTAAAAGAAAAAATTAAAAAAATTGGAGGAGAAAATGGAAGAGCAGGAAAAAAGAGTGAGAAAAATGAATATTGTAGTAACGGGATTGGACGATAAGAGGAATGCGAGAGCGAGAAGAAATTGGAAAAATGGATGAAGGTGGTATTAGAGGTAGAAGTGACTGTGGGAGAGATGTATAAAATAAATGGAGGAAATATGATTGTGGCGGAACGAGGGGTTGACCACCACCCGAAATCTTGTACACTAGATTTACTATTTACAAATTATTAACCATATTTACAAATTATTTGCCATATTTACAAATTATTTACCATATTTACAAATTATTTACCAAATTTACAAATTATTTACCAAATTTACTGTATTTGCCATTCATTTACCATATTTACCAGATATTTGGTATATCTAGGACACGTTTAATATATTTACCAAACATTTACTATATTTATTATATTTGCCAATTATTTACTGTACATATTTACAACTCATTTACTTCATTTATCAATTATTGTAAAAATGTAATATGAAGGGCCATAGATACATACAAGCAAACTTTTAACAAACACAATTGCTCAACTTAATTCGAAAGTATCAGGAATTATGCACCTAAAATAAAATTATCAAATTTTTTGCAAATATTGTTTGTAAATACGAAGAAAAATGCTAAAAATAAATCAAAGGATGCTAATTCTTTCAACGGTGACTTGAAGCAGTTTTGTGTTTACTTATTTATTGTAGATGGGAGACTGTTATACCGAGACTTTATATGCGAATTTACAAAATACAATTCCGTCCATTTCATCCCTGTTATGAAGTATGGGTAATGACATTCTAGAAGAAGATAGTTTGCGGTTTAAAGATCTAGCTGAGTTTTCGAGGAAACAGAATTTGTCTCCTGCCTACCTAAAAAGAATTATGGTCTTACTTCATTTGAAGAATTGCTAAAGAAATAAAACAAATAAATACCGGTCAAAAAAAATCGTTTTCGACACCGAAAAACACAAAACGTCCACTAAACAGTTAGATTATTTCGATCAAGGGGTACTGTGCCGCACAGTAATAAATTATTATCAATTACTGGAAAAAAATTCAAATGTACGGCGAATTTACAGAAAATTCTGTTAAGACACAGGATATGCGGGCCCAAACAAAATGATATTGCTACTGACATTTTCTGTGAGCCAATCTCCATAGAAGGTGTGGGAACGATGACCATAAGCAAAACAGATCGGGCCCCTTGTTTTAGTTACCATAAGCCACTTGAAGTTAACATTTGTATCAGAAAATAATGTAGTAAACTGAATTTTATTTGAATACAGATTAAGTGACCGTTCAGGAGCTAGACGTTAGTCAGAACAGGAAGAGACATGAAATAAATGATTTAATTCGTTGCCATTGTTAATGGGTGTACGCGCGCATAATTTCGACTTTAAACTCAAAATTTCGCCTTCAAGTGGCTTATGGTGTATGGAGCCCCTTTGGGACAGGGGTAGGACGACGGTAGGAACCGAGTTGATTTTATTATTTTCTGATGCAAATGTTAGGCTACGGTTACGATAATTACCCCAGCGAAACAACAAATTTTCGATAAGAATTCCTACTCAGAGAGGCTTTTTATGAGTTAGAATGAAATAAAAAAGCGGATGAAGAAGAAATTTGAGAGAAAGTTTATTTAAGTGTTCCTTATGCAGGATAGGCTGTTGTGAAGTTTCCGTTTGTGAAGATTAGCTTTTCCGTGGATCATTGAAATTGGTGCCTCGCGCTACGCGCTCGATTCCTAAAAGAACCATACTCCAAGAAGGGCATATTTCCTTGTACGTAAAACTCGAAATGTGTTAATGGGTGTGCGCGTGCATAATTTCGCGATTTCGAGATTAAAGTCCTCTCTGCGCCTTCGTACGTTTTCCCGTATCCCGTATTTACGCACATTTACAGATATTTACTAATATTTACGCACATTTACAGATATTTACTAATATTTACGCACATTTACTGATATTTACTAATATTTATGCACATTTACTGATATTTACTAATATTTACGCACATTTACAAATATTAACTAATATTTACTGATATTTACGAATATTTACTATATTTACTGGGTGGTCAACCCCTCGTGGCGGAACTTGGGAGCTGGGGGAAAAAGAGGAAAGTTATGGAAAATAAAAGAAAACTAAGAGAAAAAAAAAAGGAAAGAGAGTTTACATAGAAGATGATCTGACAAAGAAGGAAAGAGATATACAGAAGGAATTAAGAGTGATAGCCAAAGAAGAGCGACAAAAAGGACAACGGGTGAAAGTGGGTTATAAAAAGATATGGATAGAGGGAAAAGGGCTTAGGTGGGACGAAGAAAAGGGGGAGTTAGATACAGATTTTTTTTTAATAAGAGCACAAGAAAAAGACGACAGGGCAGAAAAGGGAAAACGAATACGGAGAGGAATAAAGGAGAAAAGGAGCAAATAAGAATAGTATTCTGGAACGTAGCGGGAATAAAAAACAAAGAGAATGAATTTTGGGAGTATTTGAGAGAATTTGACGTAGTGGGAATGGTAGAAACGTGGGTGGAAGAAAAGGGGTGGGAAAAATTGGAAAAGGGAATGCCGAAAGAGTTTAAGTGGAAATGTCAGTATGTAGAGAGGGAAAGCAAGAAAGGGAGAGCTAAAGGTCTGATAATAATGGGGGTGAAAGACGGACTGAAAGGAGAAAATGGAACTGAAGTAAAAGAAGAAAGAGGGATTATGGAAAGAACGGTGAAAAGTAAACAGAGAAAATGGAGAACTGTAACAGTGTACAGCAGAAGTATGAAGGAAACGAAGTGAATAGAAGTAGAATGAAGTAATAGAAGAGCAAGAAGAAGGAACTTTGGTGATTGGGGGGATTTTAATACAAGAATTCGGGGAAAAGGAAGACGGATAGAAGAGGAACAAGATGAAACAATAGAAGGAAGATCAACAAAAGATGGAACAGAAAACGCAGAAGGGGGAGTACTGATTAGCTTAGTAGAAGAAGGAGGATGGGACATACCTACTGGGAACTTCAGAGGAGATGAGAAAGGGGAGTACAGGTATATTGGATCAAGAGGGGAGACAGTTATTGACTATGTTATGGTAAATGAAGAAGCATGGGATGAAATAGAGAAATTCAAGGCGGGAGAAAGAATGGAGTCGGACCATATGCCTTTAGAAGTGAAGACAAAAGGAAGAGAGAAAGATAGAGGAAGTGTGAATGAGTTTAGAAGAAAAATTGTAACATAAGAAACGCAACAGAAAAAAAAAGAGATAGAGATAAGAGAGAAGATGGGGCTGTGGAAGAACGAGTGGTGGGATAAAGAATGCAGGGAAAGGAAGCAGGAAGCAAGAAGGAAATTAAGAAATTGGATAAAAGAAAAAGCAACCAAGGAAGAGTACAGGAGAGCACGCAAGAGGTACAATTTAGTATGCAAAGAGAAGAAGCAAAAGAAACGGATGGAAGAAGAGCTAAAGATGGAGGATATAAAGACGGAAGAAGAGGTGAAGAGGTATGGAGATACATAAATAAGGAAAGAAAGAAAAAGAGAGAGAGAGAGTGAGTGATGGAATTACTATGGAGGAATGGAGAGAGTACTTCAGTGAGCTGCTGGGGGGTGATGAAAACAGACAAGAAAAGGAAAAGAGACAACAAAGAGTGGAAAAAATAGAAGAGATCACAAGAGAAGAACAAGAGCAACAACAAAGAAAACTGAAAAGGAAAAAGACACCGGGGAGGGATGGTATACAGAATGAAGCGTGGATATGTGGAACGGAAAGGGAGGTTGACAGGTTGTTAGAGATAATGAATGGAGTGTGGAAGGGAGAGGGATTCCCCCAAGAGTGGAAGGAGGGGATAATATGCCCCATATATAAGAAAGGAGAAAAGGATACAGTTAGTAATTATAGGGGGATCACTCTCCTAAATACAGCATATATGGTATACGCGATGATTGTGGAAGAGAGGCTGATGAAGGAAATTAATGAGAGGGGGGTGTTACCAGACGGACAGGCGGGATTTAGGAAAGGTAGAGGGACCATGGATAATGTATATATCTTGAATCACATAGCAGGAAATGAGATAAAAAAGAGGGGTGGCAAGATATATGCGTTCTTTGTGGACCTGAAGGCGGCTTTTGATAATGTGGAAAGAGATTTACTGTGGGAATGCTTGAGAAAGAGAGGGATAAATGAGCATCTGGTAACAAAAATAGAAGAGATATATGAAGAGACGATAAGTAGAGTGAGAGTGGATGGAAGGGTGAGTGAATGTTTCAAAACTTATAAGGGAGTAAGACAAGGTTGCCCACTAAGCCCCAGCCTGTTTGCAGCTTTTATTGGAGATATAGAGGAGATGTTCAGGAAGGGGCAGGCAGGGGGGGTTGTGGTTGGCAAAGAAAAAGTGTGGTCTTTAGCATATGCGGATAATTTGGTGGTGCTAGCGAGAGAGGAAAAAGGTATGAAAGAAATGATAGGAAACATATATGAGAAATATATGAGGAGGAAAAAGTTGACGGTGAATGTAGAGAAATCCAAGATGATGGTGTTCAGAAAAGGGGGTGGTAGGAGAAAAGTAAATGAGTGGAGATGGGAGAAAGAAAATTAAAGAAGTGAAAGAATTTAAGTATCTAGGTTATGTGATGAATGAAAGAAACACAGCAACAGCACGTGTGAGAGAGTTAGTGAAAAAAGCAAATAAGATAATAGGAGCTTTATAGGGGAATAGGAGAGAGAAAATTTGGACATGATTTTAGAAGGAGAGTAATGATGTTTGATAGTTTGGTGAAAAGCGTGATGATGTATGGAGCGGAAATATGGGGATGGAGAGAGCAAGAAGGATTGGAAGGGGTGCAAGGAAAATATAAGAAATGGGTGCTAGGGGTAGAGAGAGAGACACCGGGGTATATAGTGATGGAGGAAACAAAGAGAGATGGAATAAGAATAGAAGCAGGAAAAAGAGCAATAAGATTTGAGGAAAGAGTGATAGAGAGAGGAGAGTGCAGAATTTTGCAAGAGTGTTTGAAAGAAAAAAGGAAAGAAATAGGAAAGGGGATATGGAAAGAGAGGGAGACATATTTCGAAAGAAACGGGTATGCAGTCGCGGAAATAGAAAGAATGCGAGAGAGAGGCAGAGCAATGACAGATGAATTAGTGCAGAGAGATAGAGATGTGCAAGTCCAGGAAAGAAAAACGAGAATTAGGGAGTCTAGGTCCAATGGGAAGTATGAGAAAATAATAACGGAAGAAATGCCAAAGTACTTAGGAAGAGAGAGTAGAAAAGAGAGAGTGATAATAGGAAGATTTAGATGTGGAAATGAGGAGAGAGAGAATAAGTATTGGAGTAGGGATAATAGTAGAGTATGCAGGATGTGTGGAGAAAAAAAAAGAGACAATAGAGCATTTGTTGAAGGAATGCGTAGAATTGAGAGGGAGAGATGATAGTAGAGAAGAACTTTTGAATGAGGACGGAAGAGAGATCGAATGGATGAGGAAGGTTGAGTGGAGAAGAGGGACAATAAGTGGGAAGGGATAAAATCTGCTAGTTATTGTGTTGAATTATTGGTTTATTTAGTTTTATGTATTATATTATATTTTATTTTATTTGAGTTATGGGAAATGTATCGGATACTTTATAAACCGGTAAGGCCCGGTTTTTCAATTGTAGATTAATTTTTGATTAAGGTTTAATTTGTAATTAACACAGTGTTACCGTTTTTCAACCTATGATTAACAAAAAAGTTCATGTTTATTCTAGATTAACTTAATCATAGGATGTTCTATGAATTAATCGGAATTTGATGATTAACGCCAGTGACATTTATTGCCGATTTATTGAAAATTTTTCATTAAAACAGTAAAACCATCAGAAAGAAATCATGATTGATGATATTTACGAGATCAATGCTTATAGTAGCGACGAAGAGCCACGGAGGCCAAAAACCATACGTTTCGGGCCCAATCACTTCGAAGAATGGGACCAAAAAGATTTTTTTAGTCGCTTTCGTTTGTCTTCCCGAACAGTAGAAAGATTGTTGGAAGAAATAGAAGAAGCTATTTCTTATCCAACTAACCGGTGAGTGTTGTGGAGTATCAAATTCAGGTGTTACCAGCAAAATTTTTGTTTCAGAAATGACTGTCTATCGCCTCAAAATCAGTTGCTTTTGAGTTTGCGATTTTATGCAACAGGATCATTCTTAAGCGTGGCTGGAGATTTTTGTGGTGTCGGCAAGTCCACAGCCAGTAAAACTGTTAAAAGAGTTAGTAGAGCTCTAGCGGCGTTGCGTCCAAATTATATTAAAATGCCCCAAAATCGAAATGAAGTTACCGAATGTAAACAGAAGTTTTTTAACATAGCAAGATTTCCCAATTGCATTGGGGCCATAGACTGTAGCCATGTTAAAATACAGTCAGTAGGTGGAGAAAATGCGGAAATTTATAGGAATAGAAAAAGTTTTTTTCTTTAAATGTACAAACTGTATCTGATGCCGAACTAAAAATACAAGATATTGTAACACGAAATTCTGTGTTATGTGCGTCAATGTCGATGGGACCGTATTTAATAACACCTTTATTAAATGTTCGGAATCAAGCAGAAAATTTATTTAACGAATCCCAGATAAGAACAAGAAATGTGGTGGAACGGTCTTACGGGGTCTGGAAACGCAGATTTCCGGCACTGGCTTTGGGTCTGCGGTCAAAACTAGACACAACAGCTACAGCTACAGCAGTTTTACATAATATAGCCTGCGATGAAAATGAACCTGAACCTTCTGTTAATGAGCATGAAGAGGCTGCCATAGAACTTGTTAACAATGTTGGCGATGATGATTAAAATGAAATAACGGGCGAAGCTAATAATAATACAAGATATAATTTAATAAATAACTATTTTGCAACACTTTAACAAAACGAAATATGTACTATAAACTACGATGAATATAAATTTGTATCATTTTTTCCAATTTTTTGTTAACCAGCTCTATTTATTTTTCTTAGGAGTTCTTTTTGTTTTTGTAACTTAACTAAATCTAATTTTTCTTCTATTAATTGGTAATGAATACCAACATACTTCTTTGTGGTATTTAACTTTTTACTTATTATTGATCGACTTTCTGAAAATGATGTTCGTGAAATTTTAAATTCATTATAATAAATTATTTACTTGGTGGTAAGTTAATCTTCTTGGCTTTCGTAACTAATTTTTCCGATACAGATGATTTTAGATCACGGGGGGTAGATGCAGCCCAGTTAATGCTATCGCCAATCTCCACTTCTGCAATATTATTAATAATAAATTATAGTTAATACATAGCATGAAATTAATAGTTTTCATCATTTAGCATTTCATACCTACCTTCACAAGAAATTTGTTCACTAGGCGGTGCGGCGATTTCATTATAATCTGAAATAACTTCTCGAACCTCTACTAAATCATCTTCATTTACTTCGTCTATAATAAATATTGAAAATAATTTAAGAAAAATAAGAACGCATAAAATCAAGTAAAATTCAGTTTCTTTCTTTGGACACAGTCGCTGTCGTAAATATTTTTCAAACCATCGACTTGTTCTCCTAATATGTCTTTCAACATCGTATCTATATCCGTAAAATTAATAGCTTCGCAAAATCCTCCACCTGTTTTTAAAATTTGTTGCCTATTTTTCGAAAATTTTAGCTTGGTAGTCCTTTTTAGGTTTGCATATTTCTCTTTGAGGCCTTTCATGTTGCGATATAAAGTATGCGTGTTTTGGCAATTAAATTCTGCCTCAATCCTTTTCCACGCTTCCTGCTTGTCTTTCCAGGATATAACGCCCGATTTTTTATTTTCAATAATATGCTTGTTTTGTGCCACTAGGCTCACAAGCAATTGCTCTTCCTCTTTAGAAAAATTGCCAGATCGCTTATTTGAATTACTCGCACTCGCCATGCTAACTACAAAAAATAATCTTCCATTTTGATAAATCCTACATGTTTAATACATTTACTTACCTAAGAAATGGTTTTTAACCAAAATTACGATCAACAGAAATTACAAATTTGAAATCGTCACAAATCACAAACCACCAAGTTGTCAAATTTGACAGAAAAGTTAATACCAACGTAACAAATTTTCAATTAATTTTTAATTAGTTAATCATAATTAAATGTTGGTTTGAAAAACACTGTCCATGATTAATTTGAAATTAATCAAGAAGTGATGATTAGCTAATCAAAATGTTAATCATCGATTGAAAAACCGGCCCTAAAGGTAATAAATATACATACTATTACATATATATTTGGAACTTTGATAAAAGTAGTTGTTCTGTTAAATTTTTTATGTACCCCCGTACATCTCAACGGAATCTAGCCGCTGAGATTTAGTTATTGGAAAGCCTCCATCGGCGCTTTTAAACATCTATTCAATTATTATCTTTTGAAACATTCCCTTTTTATTTATTTAAATTGTAGTGTTTTTTAGCCTTGGCAAAAAGTTAAGTAATAAAACAGACATAGATCTATAAAACGAATAATTTCCTTAATGAAGTAAATTGCAAAGTACACAGCTTGGTGAACACAGGTGTACTCTCACAAATAAAGGATAAATCTCCCTTCATTCTAACAACCATAAAAGTTGAGAATTATGTACATATTAGTCACGATTATAAAAAATCAGGAATTGTGGCAAGGTCTGTTTATTTAATGAGTAGTTGTTTGTCTCTTTTATAACACAGTCAGGGCAAATTTAAGATGTTAATTAACCGTGTGGTCCAAATTATACATTTAAAATTTAAATTATACGTATAAGGAATTGTGTGGGTTTGCTCTGTAGGATTACAATACTTACAAATAACCTAGTAGATATAGGGGGTATAGCTCAGTGGTAGAGCATTCGACTGCAGATCGAGAGGTCCCCGGTTCAAACCCGGGTGCCCCCTCACTTTTTTTCTCATCTTTTAATATCACAAATATTAATCTATAACATATTGCGACGATAACAATATTTTCCCCAAAAAATCAATAACAATGACGGCCTCTTCGAAGCTGTACAAGTAACGGCGAAGAAGTCGTCGACCAGACAGCCGTCACCGTATCAAGTGTTTAAGGTTAATCGGTCATCATTGATTGTCATTCTCAATGGGTCTCCTTGTTCACCCAATCTTCTCTTGAATTGCAGGACCGGAGTCGGGACAAACAGCCAGACTAAATCCTGGTTTAGCAGACCCACGAAGCCTGGCAATAAAAACAACGTTAAGGTAATCGAGGTAAGTACACACTCGTGATGCATGTGACGGCGTTGAAAGGTCATGTGAAGATTTTTTTTAGTCGGCAATTATCCACTTTCAAGTGCGTAGCAGCTTTCTGCAGTTACTTAAAGAAATCAATGCCACAGTTTTGGCCCGTTAGCCTTCCGAGTAGATTCAAAATTGTGAAAAAAATTTGTAGACATTGGCATCAAACCTTTTCAACTTCTGCTACGGCCCAAAAGTTCTTTTTCAGACAACTACAAAATAATTTTTTTTCCGCTTTTGTAACTTCGTTTTTTGCTGTTCAATTAACATTCAACGTACTTTTGGAAATTTGAAAAAGAAACTATTTCACATTTTTTCACAACACATCAGCCTTTCAATGTAAAAAGAAAAGATTGTTTGACAGTTCACCGAACAAATGTGAATCCACGCGTAGTATGAAGAACAAATCACGATAAGAAAGACCTCGAGCTACAGCTTCTGACCGCACCAGACGCCACTGGCCAATTTGATGAAATTCAGAGGCTGAAGTGGCAAAAGGACATAAAAATCGGTCAGTGGAAGAGTGGCAAGAGGTGCTTTGGACCGACGAGTCATTGCTTGCTTTGTTCCTAACATCAAACACGGTGGGGGTTCAGTGATGTTTTGGAGGATCTTCAGTTGGAGATCTCATTGGAAGTGAAGGAGCGATGTAATCTGTGACGTTTCTTTACGGCGGCGATTGCCTCGAGCGCGAGTTTTTTTACGTGGTATGCTCCACGGGACCAAAAGTCGGAGTACGAAACTCCAGGGGTCAACTGTTTGGCGGGAGGGAAACATAAAGCCGATTCGGTGTTACTGTTTAATGTTCCCCTATTTACAATTATTTACAAAGCTTAATGACTTGGTCGGTGGTAACTCGGTGACGAAACTTGAGATTCACCCTGTATGCCCCTGTCGAATTGCACCCTGTTTACGGCGGTTCAGAGTCTGCGCGTTTCGGTTGCGGATCACCCTGTAGTCGTCGGTGTACCCGCCCCCTGTATACGGTGATTCGTTTAGTTACGGAACCTGAGCGGTCGGTGACGAAAGTTACGATGCACCCTGTTGATATATTCGCCCCCGCACACGGTGGTTCGATTGTTTTGGTTTGGGCACCCGAGTGGTTAATGACAAAAGTTAGGATGCCCCCTGTAGACCTTGATGCACCCACCCCTTAAATACGATGGTTCAGGTAGTTCGGAACCCGAGTGGTCCGTGACAAAAGTTATGAGACACCCTGTAGACACTGATGTACCCGCCCCTTATGTACGGTGGTTCAGTTCACAGAAATTTCGGAACCCGGGTGGTCGATGACAAAAGATATGCTGCCTCCTGTAGACCTCGATGCATCCCCTCCCCCTTGAATACGGCGGTTAGATTATTATTATGAACACTCTGTAGTATACGTTTATTGGCGTTTCCCTGGATTCATCTTGCTGATTCGCGGGGCGGGACAGTGGGGTGGGGTTTGATACTGGCTAGCCAACAGAAAACAAGTCGTTCTGGTTGATCCGGTAGCTTGGCCAGCGTTGAACCCTGGGATCCCCCCCGCGTGAACCCAACCTTCCTGATACCAGTAAAAACCGAGATAATGTGTTACAATGGCTAGACGTTGGCGGGTGTGGGGTAACTAGCAAAGAGAGACACTCTTTACTGTCGTTATGAAATCGCTTCCGGGCATCGTATCGGCTCCGGAGCGGCGGCGTCCGGAACGCGCTTCTTCGCTGGTTAAGATAATCATTCCGGTGCGATAACCGAAGTATTTATTTTCGGCGGTTTCCGGTTCGACGAAAGGGTGTGGTCGAGCGTGGTCGTAGCGACTCCGGGGTAGGCTCGTTTGGAGCGGCAATTTTCCGGTGGCAGTCATAAAAAAATTATCCGGCTGTGACACTACAAAATATTTTCCCGCCGAGTTATGTTTTATTTTGCAGGTGCACGGTCTTGCTTAAATAGCGAATCGACGGAGCGCTCCGCGGTGTGAATGTCGCTTCGCTGACGGCTCTTAATTTGATATTTAAATTCGGATTTTTCTGTAACTTCGTTACAAAACAATTCTGCACAGACATGCTATTTCTCCTGGGACTCGTCTCATTGGTAGAGCTTTTAACTTTTGAGAAGATAACGACCCAAAATACTGGTCAAGACTGTTTTGAAACTACTTGGCCAATCAGGAACACCTGGAAAAATTAAAAAGAATGGAGTGGCCGCCTCAGTCCCCAGATTTGAATATTGAAGAGTTGCTGTGGGATGAAGTTAATCGTCAGGGGCCCAACTTCATAGGGACATTTTAAAGCAAGAATTTCTTTTTTCTCAAGACTGTTTTACTTATACAGAGTGTTGAAATTTTATTTATTACATTGTAACGCCTCGGGCGCCAGCTACACCGGAGTACGGTAATCCGAGGGTCGGCTGTCAAGTTTGGCGGGAGGGAGGCAGATCAAATACACGGTCGGCGTTGTGCTCTTTATTTACAAAAAAAAAATTACAGCTTCTTCCTGGGATGGTAAGAGGACAGGATCTGAGCTCCGCTAGCTTCTGTTCGGCCTTTTATACGTGAAGCGAAGCGCCGACGCGGCGGCTGCCTTTTCCACTAAACGGCGTCCGTTCTGGGCAGCGCAGAAAGTACGGGAGGACGGCATCGGGAGCGCTCTAATTCACTGGTGCTAGACACTAAAATAATTTATATTTTAAAAATATGTATTATATCAACGCGCTTTCAAGGGGCGAGGACGAATTTTTGAAGCACGAGTATTGCAATGAGCCCGAGTCCCTGAAAAGTGACAGCGCTTGAACAGCGTTTTTTTGTATTCGTTCAAGCAAAATGAGAAAAGACACGAATTAACATCAGGGTTTGACAGCTGTCAAATTTAATACATATGCGGGAATATTTATATATTTATTTATGTACCACTTTCTGTAGTATGCATTTCACAAAACGTATACAAAGCAGTATTTTTTATAATAATCCCTTGTTTACTAGAATTAAAGTGAAAATTACCGATTAGAAAAGTTTTTGCATGCAACATAAACGCTATTGCAGAATATAGAATTTACGCTGAAGAAGTAGAGCAAGATTATTCTAGATTTAGCAAAATATTTCTGGAAATTCTATTTATTTGAGGGGTTTGACTACAATTACGAACTACAAAATAGGGAAGTGCAAGTTTTTAATTTTAAATATTATGTAATTAAAAAAATGTCAATAATGTCATGTGTGTATTTTTTTCCGGCGCTTGAATCAAAGCCTGAAGTCATAATATAATAATTACGTCCATATTTTGTAGTGACACAGTTGTATCATTACTTCGGGTCTTCATAAATGATTCATAGAATTATTTACATAGCAAGTTTTTTTGTAATTTGGTTTCCTACTTTCGAGCGTAAATACCACATATTGCAAAGTATAGAAGGAACGCGTTTGACATCACCAAATTTCAAATAGTATATATGTTACAGGTCAGGTCCCTATCGGCATCGTCTTCTGCTTTAAACAACAATAATGAAAATAAAAAGATCAAAAAAAGGCCTGTGACGATTGTTGGAGGTGAAAATGTTACTTTGAGGAGGTAAGTATACATATTAGGTTTAGATGATCAACATGAATAATTTTTGGTGTCAGTCTTGTAATAACAACCTATAAAAATGTAGCCGCAAAAAAGTATCCATTGCAAACATTGTAGTTAATTTTCCCAAACCGTCTTCTGACCTTAAGAAATTACAGTGAAACATGTGGGATATTTAGAAAACTTAAGTGTTATTCTAAAATTAAATATGAGTAACAGAAAAACTTCGTTGCTTTAGGACTTTGGGGGATATAATAATGTCCCAGCAAATATTAAACAGTTATTTTTGTATTGAACACGTATTGGCTACCTGCTGATGACCTTCTTTACATATAAAACTATGTTTTATTTAATAACAAAACTGTTGCGGCGTGGACAAAAATAATAACACACAATGTTGCTTTCTTTGTTCGTTTTGTTATTAGCAGAGGGTAAATATATTCATGTAGCTTTACTACAAACAATAAATTACTTTTTAATTTCACCAAAATTAACAGCAATGAATTTTAATTTCATTTTCTTCATCCCCTAACCGCAAAATTCGGTCTTCCCAGCCGCATGTCGCTCCGGGAACAGCGGCTCTTCCGGCCTGCTGGGGATGAAGAAAAATAGTATACGACGCCCTGGCGTATGTGATATAAATCCTCGGCTTGGGCTCGGCCTTTATATCACACGAAATCCAACTTTCTGGCCTTGGGTTGTAATTTCTTTCTTTAAGACATTTATCTTCCGCCATATCAAATCTTAACTCATGCGGAAATATGCACCGGAAGTTTCGAGATAACTAAACAATTACGAGATCCACGATAATGAGGATCATTTACACACGTGCGTGTGAGTTAAAAACCTCTTTTGTGGACTGTATTTCATATTGACAAGAACTGTACTTCTAAAAGTAACGAAAAACATGCAATGTTGGTTGCATATTAAATTATCGATGATTATTTATTATTGCAACTTTCTCAAATGTTGCTCTAATTTGCGTTTGTATCTCGAAAGGGCAAATTTTGGATAGTGCACAATCAAACAACATTTATGATGTAATATGCCAGAATTTTTGCAAATTATTTATATTTGGATAAAGTAGGTACATATACAGGGTGACTGACAAAAAACATAAGGACAAGCTTTTACTCTTTAGCATTATAAAGGTCCGGCCTAGCTTAGATCGCTCTCCTGCACAATTGGAAAAATGGATATAGGGCGTTCGTAATAACAACGACATGGTACCTGATATAAAGTCATTTTAAAAACGTTTTAAAATTAATATTTGAGATTTCTTTTTCCAACCATACAAGCACCCTGACTTTTCGGGACAAAAAAAATTGATTCTCAGTAGGTCAAATTAAAATAAATATCCATATGCGCCTCGTGAATTTGGAGGAGGGAAACACCCTGTATACATGTATTTAAATGTATATGTGGTCCCACATAAATAATTAGAAGAACCTAGCAATACATTTTAAATCAAATCGTGCAAATGTGATTTTTGAAGCAGATGTAAAAATAAAAAAACAAGTATGGGTTGTCTTAAATGTAAAAAAAATACACTTAATTTTTTATCACTTTTAGAACTTTACTTTTTGGAATCTAAGAATTCCAAAATCATCATTTTTGAGTCTTGAAATTTCACAATTTCTGAATGCAGACAAATCTTTATAGATATTAGAATCAAAAGATATCAAAACTGATACAGCCAATGCTAAATATCAGGATACAAATATGCATAAATAATTATGTATGCCAATCAATTTGAATAGGGGTAATATGGAATACTTCTATAAATATCGTTGTCCTCAATGCCGTATGGGGTTGCGCGTTGTCCTGTTGAACGATATAACGTTGTACCGATATAACAGTGGCGCTAAGAGCAACCAAGGATCATCATTTTGGTGTGAAGTCAGGTTTTTGCCTTTCACCTCCATATCTTCACACAATTTGAACTCATTAGAAAACAAAATTGAAGTCGATTTCTCTACCCCGCTTTGTCTTTCAACCATTGATGTCTGGTGGCTCTTTGAGAATCAATCAGAAGGAAGCGATATCCACGACGGTAACAGTGAAGTCTAAACGAATTGGTGGGGCGGGGTCGACTCACCGCAACCATCCCATGCGCTCCAACCGAACGTGTTGTTTTAAACGGTTCGCGCAGTGCCATTTGAAAAAACTTGAGTACAGCTTATTTTCTTAAGAAAAATTAATCTATTAATCAGCTAGGTATGAGAACAATAATTATCACAGTTACGATTTAGTGGGTATTGTATTTTCAAGCATTGTGAACTTTCATTTTTAGGATTCTCATAAACATTATCAGTTTCCCAGAACCTATTATTATCAAGAGCGGAATATGCTAGCATTAAAAAATTTCTCCATTGTCTTAAAGTGTTTAAACTAAATTTGTCTACAGTTTTGGATGAGTGTTGCAACCTCATTACTCTTGAACAGCTAAATTGGTCTACCTTGGTGTTCTTGAATATATATGTCTTCAATATCTCCTTAATGTTTTAAATTACATATAACTTTTCTCACTGGATAACAGACATTACTGTGGATAAAAGACAGGGGACAGACATTACTGTGGATATCAATACTTTCAATAACTACGCGTGCTGCTAATTTGAGACATTCAGATTACACCAGTTTATTCTTATTTTCACTTTGTGATCCATAACGTTTTTAAAACCTCAATAAACGAGACGCCACTGCTTTTTCTCGATTCTGGGGTCTATCAAATGTCAGATTTAAAAAATCACGGTGTAGTTTCCAAAGGGCTCTTTATTACTTTGGATCACGCGGTATATTTATATCCATCATCACACGTGCGTAAAAAATAACCTCAAAAATGTGCAACGATTACCACCAGCAGCAGTGACAAACGCCGCCGCTTCCATGAACCGAACAGCTGAATCATGGAATTTTACGAACACGAAAATAATTGAGAACGAATTTCCGGCCGTTTTAAAAATAATAGGGAACGAATATGACATATGGCGGCCCTTTGAACGTGCAAGAAGGCGTGGGAACAGGAAGACAGTAACGAATGTTCGAGGGTTATCTCGGGAGCGGTTCCAGAAAAATACACGATTAGATTCTCGGTTTGCGAGTGTGGTAATAAAATAGCTGAGTGTTTTTTCTCGTGTGTTGTGTGAGCGAAGGTATGTGCATTCGTGTTCCACAATGCGAAAAAGCAGGACCGTATTTGAGGATGTTATGCCGAGTTTTACGAGGGTGTTTACCTGTTTTATAATTTAATATTAATGTAATAACCGTAATAAATATGTATACTAAATATTTTTGAAATCTTACATTGGCACATCTGATTCCAAATTGAAACATGTCAAAGGAAATCCAAGGTTGCCAAATAAATCATTACTATCCCAAACTTAACCTAAAAAATTAATCAAGATCTTTGAAGGTATCAACCGTCAGGTGTGCCAAAACACTTCAAGCCGCCTGTTATCATCTACATTATCTACAAATTAATGATGACTTTTTTTAGATGGCAGTGGATTCCAACCTTAATCTTTCTTTGAACCAGCACGGAATTGTGATAGTGGTGAACTGTAAATATTTTTTCCTGATATTATTTATTTTAAGCCATTAAAGGTGGGGCCGGTATTTTACATCAGACGTTTGTTTTTAGTCAACAACAAAGATAACGATCAGGGGGTCTACCATTGAAACGATCGAGTGAGTATGATGGTTTTGTTGGTTGTCTACATTACCGTACTTCGAACATTATTGTAAATAAACTAATAACTTTGTCTAAAGGGCCTAAACCCAGGCCTAAACCGTAAATCGTCTAAATTTAAACGTCTTTCAAGTAACAACGAAGTCTCCCACACTCATTTAACCGTTATAAGGTTGTTTTACAATAACTTAGGCTTAATATCAACATTTTATTTCTTATATCTATTATACACAATCATAATGAATAATTAAAGAATGAAAAATTAAGTGGCGGAGAATTAGACCTACAATGCTGGGTACCTACTCCATATTCATTGTAAAAATCTTAAAAAAAAACAATCATTTAAGTACTTAGTAGAGAGTGTATGTTTACTTACTTTTGTCTAACTTTTCTAAGGTGTTCTATAATTATACTGGAACTTTAAAAGTCATCCTCCATTTTGTCTTTAGCTGTTTAAGGGCACAAACTATACAACGAACTAATGTTAAAATACAATTATTCCAATGCACACTACTACATAAACAATAAAACAGACATAACCTCACTCTTTGAAGGCGGGGAATAAAGACTAAATTAAGTATTTATTCCTTTTTTAACTCAATATAAGAGGTTTAAGGTTTTACAACACTCTCAACACTTTATTTGAGTATTGACATATTGAATTTTTCAACTCACGCGAAATGTCAAATAAAGTCACTCACAAATTCGCATTCGAGAGAAGTCATCGATTTTTAAGTGAAATTTACGTTTGTGTTTGTTTACGATGAGAAATGTAAATAAAATGACGTCACTTTTGTGAGTGTTATTACGGCTTAATAACGGTGAAATGAGTGTGGGAGACTTCGTTGTTACTTGAAAGACGTTTAAATTTAGACCATTTACGGTTTAGGCCTGGGTTTAGGCCCTTTAGACAAAGTTATTAGTTTATTTACAATAATGTTCGAAGTACGGTAATGTAGACAACCAACAATACCATCATACTCACTCGATCGTTTCAATGGTAGACCCCCTGATAACGGTCTAATGTCATGGACCAATTTCAATATTTTTGTACGTTTGATCTTGGGGTTTCTTCCAAATTAGCCATTGTGTTTCTTACATCCAATTTACGGAAATATAGCTTTCGCATGCGTTTAATTGGTCACGTGATAAGATCAGATTTATACCGGCCGTAAAAGTATCATTGTACCTTCTACTGCATTTACAGGCCAATAACGCTGTAAAGTATGGAGTCTAATGTGAAAAACGTGTAATTTTTTCGCCCACGGGCCGATTTACCTCCACCGTAAATTCCAAAGTTGCGGCTAACCTTGAAAGGTCGCTCGTGTTTAGGATTTTTTCGATTTTAAACTCGACGTCGAAGGTGACCTCGGCAGAAGTTGACACGGTAAAAAAGGCAATAAAATGTTTCAGCGCAACAAGCCAACGATTAGCATTTTAATCCTTCCACAATAACATAAAGAGATAACTTCCGAATACGGCGTTACGGCCCTGTTGAGAGCGGTCTACCTCAATGCCCCCACCATCGCGTATCACCAACCGTCGCCTTCTTGATAGTTATTCGAACCAAGCACAGAGTTTACGTTGTCAAGGTGGCTGTGCGTGTTTGTTTTCGTATACACGATTTACACATACAGTTTGTGTAACTGAATTGTTTAGTTCTACCAACATATTGTGAACATTGTATCAGTGACAAGTGAAGATGGTTTTTGATGAAGTCGAAACCATCGCGGTGGTGATGGTGCAACGCCACCTTTCTAACGGCTCACTATTATTGCAATAGGGAGATTGCAGTGCGTTATTTTTCCCTCTGTTTTAATCCGTTTTTATTGTGTAATTAAGTGTTTTTGGTAATTGCTCCCCAGACTGGAACAATAAAAACAGATTACTTTAATGATGAGCACGGCCTACTTTCTCCGCTTGTGAAGATCGCGAACTCGAAGTGGGTTCTGGGTTTCTTTTGTTTTTTTATGATCACTTTTCAAGCTAGCCCACTTAATTACTTTAAAAATTGCATTACTCGAAATCTGTGATTAATCTTTCCGATGAGAACACAATGAAGAATTTATTAGCACCGATAAGATAAAAATGATACAGGTAGTTGATTCAGGGGCGCAAACACGAACAGCACTGTGCGAGAACCGGACTTGCAGGGATTGCCTTTTTTGTCACTCCAAATGGAGCAAGGAATAATTTGCGTTGATGCTGGCGAATAAACGACCACTTTTTGAGTTGAAAATCCGGCCCAACTTCGGCAGTGAGGTTAGAGACTGAAAATCAAATTTGTAATTTTTTTCTAAAATATAAGGTTATGAAAACAAATAAAGCAGCACCAAACGTCTGATATTTCACAGATTGTATTTTTTGCGGATAACTGAGCCCTGATCGAGATTATCGTGAGATATTTTAAGATTCGAAATTAAATTCCAATTAAAAATAGAATTGACAGGTACGCGTCACTAAAAAAAATGGGTTCAACGAATATTACAGTATCAAGGTCAAAATTTCCAATCAATAATAGACCGCTACGTTTGAAATTAACCATTGCAATGTTAGTTTTAAAGTTTCAAATTAAAAGTTATGCTACTTCGAGATTAAAATTGAATTTTAGATCGATTATATGTTCGCCACGGTTAATATTGTGGTCTACGCCCCATTTGAAATAAGTTCTCGTCATTGGATTAATTAGTATTTTAACGAGCAATTTTTTCATTAAATAGATTATGGCACAAACCGCTTTAAGTCTCAAGAACTACATATTAAATCTTAGTGTTTCTGTAGACACTTCTAAAATTCACAGTTTTGGATAGTGTGAATCGGTCAACTATTGTCAAGAAAAAGTCTAGTTGGTCCTAAAGAGCTGACACTTTTGACAGTTCGTATAAATAGTGAAAAGAACAAATTAATTATTCATAAACAATAGCTGTCATTTTTGACAGTTCATCTAAATGGCCAAAAGATTTAATTAATCAGCTCAAAATTTCGGCAGTATTTTCTGCTCTGAGTGGCACCTATACTGTATTTTTGGCAAGCTACTTTTTGTTTACAAAACCTACATACATATGTACAATCAGTGGACATATAAAACTAGTACAAGTAATATATCAGGCTTATCAATCTACATAGTTGTCAATATAACACATAGCCTTGGGGTGAAAGCGGTAGTAATTTTTTTCCTAATTTCTTTTGACATTTTTTTAATTCGTTCACGCAAAATGAGAAAAAATACGAATTAACATCAAATTTTGAGGTTAGGTTTGACAGCTGTCCAGTTAAATAGATAATAATGCGGAAATATTTATTTATATACCAGTAAGTAGTGCTGTTCTTAAATTCGTTTTATCAGGAAGCTTTCTTGGAATTTTTAATCATAAGTATAAATTTATGACTAATGTTTTATCATGTCTCCTCAAATATCTTTGTATCTGCTAGAAGTGCAACTGGAATACTTTACAAGGTGATTATTTTCTATCGCGTCTCAACTGCACCAAGTAACAATTTAAGTCTTGTCATGACGGAAGTTACATAACTTGCAAATAACAAATGCAACAAAACTGGTACTTAACAATGGATAATACTATTGTGTACACTTTTGGGGCTCTGTAATTATTATAAACTCAGACTTTTAAATTTAATTTCAATCTTAAATCATACAGGTGTTCAAAAAATAGATGAACGTCAATTACAAATTCTGTGCTCGAAATTATTACAACCGAACTTTCTAGGAACGAGATAAAATTGATAAGGACTACATATTAGTAAATTGGTAAAAAAACGCATGGAACTATATCGCAGAGAGGTCACGAAATAGGAACAATTGTCTACTTTGACGCATCGTCTAAATTTACAGCACAAACATTGCCCGACCTTGGTATGGAATTAAAGACGGCCCATTAACACCGTGAGAAACATACATTACACACGTAGACTATCCTTCCTCGACGATTAGAAGTAGAGTCACGCTCCAATTAATCAAAAAATTAACATCTAAAGACGTTCTGCAGCTGTCGTACGAGGTATGTACAGCCGGCCAGGTATGTGGGTCGTGAAAGAAAATTACGATTTCCATCGACCCGGTCACCGTCGTTATTCAAGTGAGGATAGATCTGGTCGAACATGTGGCGTACCAAATGACGGTAGTGCACTATTTACGGTTGTGTAAATATTTAAGTGAAGATTGGGTTTACCATTTTTGTAAAAGATATCTTGAGTAAAGATTGTTGTATAAATTTGCACTGAAGTGTCGTTTTATTTTAGAGGGGTTTTAGGTTTCTTGAATGTCAGTTTAGACTAACAGTAAGAGATGAACGATGAAGTTATCAAATCACCGTGCGACCTCTCTAGAGAAACCGTTTTGACAGTTTTGGTCTAAAGTAACTAGATTTGGTGGAGTTTTTAGCTCCTGAACTAATGGTTGACTACTTTTAGTTCAGTCACCTGTAATTTGTTATTTTTAATTGCGCACTACTGTTAATTACCGAACTTAGCGGATTCTGTTTTACCTCAAGCGCTATTACAACCGCTTCAGGCAGAGAATAAAATAATAAATGTAATTATTCCAACGTTCCATCCTCGGACAGGTCAATGTTAGCTTTTAAAGGACACTGTTTGACGTAACAATGTTTTTTTTTGTAACCAGCCGTTTTTGCAGTGACGTCACCAACGATTTTTTAATTTTTTAAATGGAAACGATAACTTTTCCGTTAGTATTACCTTACATAGGCAGTCTTCTGGCAAAAATGCAATAAATGTCGGTAAAACAAAAATCTATAGCCCTCATTGGGCACAAGAATCTCCAAATTGTTAGGTTCTTTAATTAATTAAATTAAATCAATAATTAAAGTTTTATTTTAATTTAGGAAAACTGTCTAATTTGTAGATAGGATAATATATTTAGGCAAGTACAAGAAGGCTTGAGTAGTTACGATCTTCTAACTATAACCTACAAGCAATATAGTCATACTGAGCTGCAAAAATGTGTTATTTTATAAAATACAAAAAATGAAGATAGGACGATATAACTAAGGACGCCAGCTCTACGATCTCAAGTTCCCTGAAATATGACCTTTCCCGAGATCTCAATTTGTCCAAATTTTTAAGTTTCTCAACTTGTGTTTCTTAAGATCCAAGCTTTTCTATGTACTCAGGTTTTCAAAAATCTCTTCATCTCAAGTTTGCTTTCTTCAGCTCAAGTTCTCAGTTCCTTTCGCTAGTCAATGTCTCAAGTTCCCTGTTTGCTAGGATCTCAAATTCTCCAAATGCTTCGGTTCCCGTCAATTTCAAGTTTTCCAAGATTTTAAGTTTTTAAATTCTCAACTTTCCTCCAATTCTCAAGTTTTGCTTCTCAAGATCTCTAAAATATGAGGTTTTCGAAAATTTTAAGTTCATTCACTTCTCAAGTTTGATTTCTTAAGTTCCCAGGATCTTAGGTCTTTCCAGTATCTCAGGTTCTTTTAATTCGCCAGTGTCCAAATTCACTAAAATATGACTTTTTCCCACATCTCAAATTGTCCAAATTTTGAAGTTCCTGAAATTCCTGAAGTTCCTAGTATACAAAATTTTGAAACTTTTTTTATAAATGAAACTACTTAAAATAGAGGACTCCTATTTTTTCGTTTTGCTTAAATCATAACCGTTTTCATGAAATAAGTGAAAAACTATTAATAATTCAATTTTTTTTTGCATTTTCAGTAAGTATAATTTCACCATAATAGCGCTAAACCATACACTTTTAAATGAAGTTTATGATTATTGTATTTTCCAAAAACTTTATTTTTTAGTATACTACCTCATTAAACACAGGTTCCTCAAGTTCTCAATTCATGTTTCTCAACTTCTCCCCTTGTCAAAATGTGTTTCTTAAGATCCAAGGATCTCTATGTACTCAGGTTTTTCAAAATCTCAGGATCCTCCTCTTTATCTCAAGTTTGGTTTCTTCATCTCAGGTTCTCAGTTCCTTTTGCTAGTCAATGTTCTCTGTTTGCTAGGATCTCCAATTCTCCAAGTACTTAGGTTCCCTACAATCTCAAGTTTTCCAGGATTTTAAGTTTTTAAATTCTCAGTTTGCTCCAATTCTCAAGTTTTGTTTCTCAAGTTGCAAAGATCTCTATAATATTATGAGGTTTTCCAAAATTTTAAGTTCATTCACTTCTCAAGTTTGGTTTCTTAAGTTCCTACGATCTTAGCTTACTCAAGCTCTCAAGTTCCCTAAAATCTTTCCAATATCTTAGGTTCTTGAAATTCTCAAGTTCCTCAAGTGTACAAATTCACTAAAATATGAATTTTGCCCACATCTCACATTGTCCAAATTTTCAAGTTCCTGAAATTCCCAGTGTCTCTAAGATCTCAGGGTTTCCGAGATTTCAGGTTTTTTTAAACTCTCATATTCCTGAAGTTCTCAATTCATGTTTCTCAACTTGTCCCGTTGTTAGGTTCCTCAAAATCTAAGGTTTAGTTCAATGGTTTTTCAAGATCTAAAATTCTTTAAATGCTCAAGTTTCTCGAGTTTTCAAATTGTGTTTCTCAATATCCAAGGTTCCCTAAGTGTCAAGGTTTTCCAAAATCTCGGGATCCTCCACTTCATCTCAAGTGTGGGTTCTTCATCTCACCTTTTCCTAGTCAATGTCTCATGTTCCCTGTTTGCTAAGATCTCAAATTCTCCAAATACTTAGATTCCCTACGACAATCATGTTTTCCAGGATTTTAAGTTTTTAAAGTCTCAAGTTTTGTTACTCAAGTTCCTAAATTCTATAAAATATGAGGTTTTCCAAAATTTCTAGTGCATCCACTTGTCAACTCAATTTCTTAAGGTCTTATCTTACTCAAGTTCTCAAGTTCCCTAAAATCTTAATTCTTTCCAATATCTCAGGAGGTACTTCAAATTCTCAAGTTCCTCAATTGTACAAATTCACTAAAATTTGAATTTTGCCCACATCTCAAATTGTCCAAATTTTCAAGTTCCTGAAATTCTCAGTGTCTAAGATCTCAGGGTTTCCGAGATTTCAGGTTTTTTTTAAACTCTCAGGTTCCTGAAGTTCTCAATTCATGTTTCTCAACGTCTCCCGTTGTTAGGTTCCTCAAAATCTAACGTTTAGTTCAATGGTTTTTCAAGATCTAAAATTCTTTAAATGCTCAAGTTTCTCGAGTTTTCAAATTGTGTTTCTCAATATCCAAGGTTTTCCAAAATCTCGGGATCCTCCACTTCATCTCAAGTGTGGGTTCTTCATCTCACCTTTTGCTAGTCAATGTCTCAAGTTCCCTGTTTGCTAAGATCTCAAATTCTCCAAATACTTAGATTCCCTACGACAATCATGTTTTCCAGGATTTTAAGTTTTTAAAGTCTCAAGTTTTGTTACTCAAGTTCCTAAATTCTATAAAATATGAGGTTTTCCAAAATTTCTAGTGCATCCACTTGTCAACTCAATTTCTTAAGGTCTTATCTTACTCAAGTTCTCAAGTTCCCTAAAATCTTAATTCTTTCCAATATCTCAGGAGGTACTTCAAATTCTCAAGTTCCTCAATTGTACAAATTCACTAAAATTTGAATTTTGCCCACATCTCAAATTGTCCAAATTTTCAAGTTCCTGAAATTCTCAGTGTCTAAGATCTCAGGGTTTCCGAGATTTCAGGTTTTTTTTAAACTCTCAGGTTCCTGAAGTTCTCAATTCATGTTTCTCAACGTCTCCCGTTGTTAGGTTCCTCAAAATCTAAGGTTTAGTTCAATGGTTTTTCAAGATCTAAAATTCTTTAAATGCTCAAGTTTCTCGAGTTTTCAAATTGTGTTTCTCAATATCCAAGGTTCCCTAAGTGTCAAGGTTTTCCAAAATCTCGGGATCCTCCACTTCATCTCAAGTGTGGGTTCTTCATCTCACCTTTTGCTAGTCAATGTCTCAAGTTCCCTGTTTGCTAAGATCTCAAATTCTCCAAATACTTAGATTCCCTACGACCTCATGTTTTCCAAGATTTTAAGTTTTTAAAGTCTCAAGTGCATCCACTTGTCAACTCAATTTCTTAAGGTCTTATCTTACTCAAGCTCTCAAGTTCCCTAAAATCTTAGTTCTTTCCAATATCTCAGGTACTTCAAATTCTCAAGTTTGCTAAGATCTCAAATTCTCCAAATACTTAGATTCCCTACGACCTCATGTTTTCCAAGATTTTAAGTTTTTAAAGTCTCAAGTTTTGTTACTCAAGTTCGTAAGTTGAGGTTTTCCAAAATTTCTGGTGCATCCACTTGTCAACTCAATTTCTTAAAGTCTTATCTTACTCAAGCTCTCAAGTTCCCTAAAATCTTAGTTCTTTCCAATATCTCAGGTTCCTTAAGTGTCCAAATTCACTAAAAATATGACTTTTTTCCAGATCTCAAATTGTTAAAATTTTCAAGTTCCTGAATTTCTCAGGGTTCCCGAAGTTCTCAATTCATTTTTCTCAACTTCTTCCGTTGTTAGGTTCTCTAAAATGTATAGTTTAGTTCAATGTTTTTTCAAGATCCAAAGTTCCCTAAGTGTCAAAAAATCAAGGTCTCAAATTCTCCAAATACTTAAGATTCCCTACGATCTCATAAGTTTTTAAATTCTCAGTTTCCTCCAATTCTCAAGTTTTTTTCTCAATTTCCTAAGTTCTATAAAATATGAAGTTTTCCAAAATTTCAAGTGTATCCAATTGATTTCTCAATTCCTTAAGGTCTTAGCTTACGTAAGCTCTCAAGCTCCCTAAAATCTTAGCTTTTTTTAATGTTTCAGGTTCTGCAAAATCTCATTTATCAAGTTTCTCAAGATCTCAAATTGTGTTTCTCAAGATCCAAGGTTCTCTAGGTGTTCAGGTTTTCCAAAATCTCGGGATTCTCCACTTCATCTCACGTTTGGTTTCTCAGGTTCTCAGTTCCTTTTGACTAGTCAACGTCTCTGGAGCACTCCTCATTTTGGCTTGGAAGTCAGAGCGTTTAATGAAAACATTTTCGAAGGAAAATGGATAAGGCGACGTGGACCGTTTGAATGGCCGGCTCGTTCGCCAGACTTAACGCCCCTTGATATTTTTTGTAGAACACTGTTGTTTGTCAGGTTTTGCAGTTTTCAAAGTTTTGAGCTTTCCAGATGGTTTAGGTCGTCAGGTTCTAACGTTCAGCTTGCAGTCTAACTCTTCAGTCTCTTCTTACTCTTCTCCGTTTTTTTTTGGGGTGTTCTAATTCCTTTTGAGTGTTTTCTTTTCAAATTCAATTTGGTCTCTCCATGTTTCCTATCGATTTACAATCAGTTTTAAGTCTCCTCTTCAGCCTGTCTCTCACCTCGGATTATGTTAATTATTATTTTCTTGACTTTCTGCAATGTTCAACTTGAAGTATGGTTTTTTGAAAAGAAAACGATTAAATAGTAATTTGTATCGACTTAAGTTGTTTTGTTTTCTAATTGTCAGGTTGTCTTAAAATTTTACCCAAACTCGTAAAAACGTTGATGACTGACAAAACCACGTGTTGAAGAACTTTTTGCGTTTTATCTATAATATTTTTTGCGGCGGGGTTGCTAGTCGTGAAATCTTCAGATTCATAACAGTGGCGTGTGTGGTAAACAGGGTTAGATTTCAAGTTTTTCAAGTCCACCCTATTATTTTCTATTACAACCCCCCCCCCCCTCCCCCCCAGAAATTGTGAAAGTAAGCTCAGAAAAAGCCTGGCATGAGTTCTTTCGAAACACTCTGTATCTAGAGCTCCCATCGAAGCACCACGGAAACAAGAATTAGTAACACCTTTTTTTCCGATAAATGTCACCGGTTAACACAAGTACACCCATATTAAAATAACAACAATGCGCGGCCTCCCAGTTATTTTATTTATAAAATGTACAACTCCATAAATAGCTTTACATTTTAGCCTTCGACTGCTCAATACCATTCATAACTTGATATCAACAAAAGAGTTATTTATCTCGCGATGATGTTTTTTGCCGGCGTCCATTAGGCGCCCAACCAGGGGTCAACCGTCGGATTTAACGAGGCCGTAATCCAATTTCAGTAAGCGTTTATCGAGAGACACGCCAAGGTTCACGTCATCGAAATAAACAGGCCATATTTATCGGTAATTTTATCAAGAACCGTTATCGAATATTTTTTTAAATGTTTGTGAACAAATATAATCTCTGTTTCCTGTTTGGAGTTTAGAATACCTCAAAATTTAATCTTTCCGTTTGTTCTACACCGCATAGGCTACAGAGTGATCAGTTGAATACATATATCGGTTTGCAGAACGCTAATAAAATTACTGTTTATCGAAAGCAAATTAAAAACAAAATCTAAATGGCTAAATTTAGCTTATCGCTCTTCTGAGTTGACCTGAGGAACTGGTTAATTCATAAATCGGATTAGTGACATCGGTGTTGATCTCGGATTAATGTTTGCTGAGTCCTAAATTCTTATTCAGAATACCTCTCAATAAGTATTAGCGGGCTACTGCGATTGTTAAAATTTGTTATATTTCTTTATCTTAAGTGGGCTATTGTTTATTTCTAAATTTTGACATTCAAAACCTACTGGATGAGAACCCCGTACTTGTAAGAATGGCCATTTCACTATCTAGTGCTCTGTTATTAATTTTTAAAAAGAGGGAAAAAACGCATTAACCTAACTTAAATCGCACGTATAGCTTTCCCAGCGGCCATCGCTAAAAGACTGACACCATAAGTTGTTCTGTTGATTGATATGGTGAAAATGAAAAGCATCAAAGCGATATTTCGTAGAGGCCAACAAACCTCAAAAGTGGAAACTCCGACCCCGGAAGACCTGTCCAGATCATCGTCCATCAACAACATCAATGTCGATCAAAAAGCCAAAGGTGCCAAGCCGAAAAAATCCGACTCGAAGGATAAGCTAGACAAGCTCGGAGAAAAGAAACATGAAAAGAATAAATTGAATAGGAACAACAACAAAGAGTCGGATAACAACCTTGATTCTTTGGTGGACGTGGAAGCGCTGCAGAAGGAGCTGGCGCAGATGGCCAGTGACAAGTCGAATTTAGCGCTGCAACTTGGGGAAAAGAACGGACAGTTGAACAAGTTGCAGAAGGAGATCAACAGTTTGAAGATGCTGCAAGAAGAATCAAACCAGAAGCTCGAGCAGTTGGTCGAAGAAAACACAATCTTGAGAAATAGATTGAGGGATGTCGCCCATTCGCCTCTGTCGGATAACGAGAAGCAGCAGCTGTTGTACGAGTCGCACAGGCATCACAGTTCGGCTCCCGCCTCCATAGCCACAAACGTGAGTTTCCAGACCAAGGTTAAAAATTTGAGTTGGCAACAATACAGTTGGTAGGCCTATTGTCAGTAGTTATAGCATCTGTCAAACTAAGAAAAAAAAAGTTCCACACTTTTATTCAATGTATTACCAACCGAATTTGCAAACCTTGAGCAGTCCTTACGTTCCATACTAGCGTCGCAACTTTTTTTTTTGCTGAAGTGTGGTTATCAAAATATTTATCCAAAATTTATTTTTTGACAGTTGTTAGACGATGGCGGTGACATTACAGCGTGTCCGACGCCTGAATGGGACAAACATTCCAGCAGCAACGTCAGTGAAGTCTCCGTGGCCTGCCTTCAAGACAAAATCAACCAAATGCAAGAGACTCACTACAGGTAAATTTCCGTAAAATTCGGATATGTTTTATTTAATTTTCAAATTTCAGTACAAATGAAGAGCTCCAAGCCACCCTCCAGGAACTGACTGATCTTCAGCGGCAACTCACCGAGCTACAACAAGAAAACCTGCGACTTAGCGATGAAAAAAATTTAATGTTCGAATCTTTGTGTCGACAAACCGAACGTCTGAACGACTCCCGGAACGAAGTGGAGTCTCTGAAACAATTTCTGTACAAAGACGAGAACGGCCAGTTCGAAACCGCCGCTGAGAGAGAACAAAAACTGCTAGATCTGCTAAAGTCGGCCCAGGAAGAGCGCGAATCTTTGTTGGTGAAACAAGAGCAACTTAGCAACGAACTGGAAGATTCTAGATCGACTAACTTGGTGCATGATGGTGAAATTGTGCAATTAACGGAGCGCGTTAAAACGTTAGAAAGCACCTTAGATGCCAAGCATGCCGAGCATAAGCAGCTGGATCAAGAACTGGCCCAAGCGAGAGATCAGAGCAGTAGCAGACATATCGAAATCACACGTTTGAAGGACTTACTGGAGAATGCTAGAACTAAAATTAACGAGTTGGAGCAGGACAGAGCTTTGAGCGACAAATCTGAACTGGATGAACTTCTTGACAACGCCCGCAAAGAAAAAGATGCGTTGGAATCCGAGGTCGCGCATCTGAAGGAAAAATTGGCTTTGAGTAAAAACGAGAGCGAGAAATTTAGAGAGCAAGTGTCTATCTTACAGGAAGAGTGTAAAGTCACACGGAATAACGCGAAAACCACGCAGTCAGATTTGGAGTACAAGCTGGAAAAAGTACTGTCTGAGAAGAATGCGCTGACGGAGCAGATACAGCAGTTTCAAGAGGCAGTCGGTGAGATGCAAGTGCAGAATCAGTGTCTTCAAGACGACAAGCGGCAACTTTCGGCGGTTCTGTCGGAGACCCAGAGGAATTTGAACGAGTCCGAACGGAAGGTGGCGGATTTGGAAAACGAGCTGACGGAATTAAAGAAAACGAAGCAAGAACAGGTAAGTTACGCAGTATATCAATGGAATTGACGGTTTTAATGTCGAAACTAAAATAATACTCAGACGCAACCCCGTGGCACCCAGAAGAAAAACTCACTCACCAAACATTTAAACAGGGGTGCCACGGGGACAATTAATCAGTACACTGAAACAGAAAACTTGTGGAGGAATCGTCGAGAAAAAGTACTGTTCCATTTAGAGCTTAAAATTTTTTTACAGCGACAGTAAGTAATAATCTGGACAGACATTTTATAAATTTGATCATCAAAAGAACTATCACGCATACACATGTGACTAGACGAGAAAGTGCTTTTTACTTAATTATCTCTTCGAAAAAATATATTATAGTATAGCAGTTTTTTTGTTTTTTGTGGGTCGGTATAGCAATCGGCAAAGAGAAATCATTTAACGACTTCAGGACCGACCCGGAATATTCTGCATACTCACTAAACCACTCCCGTGAGGCTTCTTTCAAGACTGTTGCCTTTACCTGTTTTCTTTATTTATTTACACACTATGTACAATTTATTATTATTACTATACTTCAACGGTACGCCCATTCGGATCTGTGTGATCATTTGTGATGGTTTCTGGTTTAAAAATTATTTAATAGGTATATCAGGGAAACATTCTGTTTCATTTCGTATAGGAATTGCTTGTGCCTCCATCTGTGAAGTTTCACTTCTAAAGGGCGTGGCGGTCATGCACCTAATTAGTTTTTAGATATAACTGATTCTACGTACTTTCATCAACACTTCTCAGAGGAATCATCTGCGAGTAACAATGCTAATGCACCAAGGGATAAAATGCATAGCCCACTCAATATACAGTATGAAATTTTGAATTGTCAGTTCAAAATGATTATGTTACATTACCATAACCTTGCTTTTTAAAATCCGTAACAAACTATAAAAAATATTACAAAAATTACATAGGCCCCTGTCAATGCTTATGCTTTTTGCAACCAACTGTAATTCATGAATACACAGATTTCAAAGCGAATCAAAGTGCACATAAGAATTTCATAAAAAAAAATTGATGATCCATTCGGATCTGTGTTTGATCATTAGTGATCGTTTCTGGTTTAAAGATGATTTAAAAAATATTTCAAGGGTAATTCGCTTTCATTTCGCATAGGAATTTTTTTCGCCTCCATCTGTGAAGTTTCACTTCTAAATGGCGTGGCGGTCATACACCCAATTCGTTTTTTTATGTTTTTTTATTATCGACATAACTTATTCTACGTACTTTCATCAACTAAGCGCTGGAGAAAATGTTCTCAAAGGAATCATCTACGAGCAATGCAGCAAGGTGTGTAATACATAGCTCGCCCAATATACAGTATTGAATTTTGAATTGTCAGCTCAAAATGATTATGTTACATTACCATAACCTTGCTTTTTAAAATCCGTAACAAACTATAAAAAATGTTACAAAAATGACATAGGCCCCCGTCAATGCTTATGCTTTTTGAAACCAACTGTAATTCATGAATACACTGATTTCAAGGCGAATCAAAGAGCACATAAGAATTTCATAAAAAAAATATGATCCATTCGGATCCGTGTTTGATCATTTGTGATCGTTTCTGGTTTAAAAATTATTTAATAAATATATGAGGGATACATTCTGTTTCATTTCGTATAGGAATTGCTTGTGCCTCCATCTGTGAAGTTTCACTTCTAAAGGGCGTGGCGGTCATGCACCCAATTAGTTTTTAGGTTTTTTTAGATATAACTGATTCTACGTACTTTCATCAACACTTCTCAGGAATCATCTGCGAGTAACAATGCACCAAGGGATAAAATGCATATCCCGCTCAATATACAGTATGGAATTTGGAATTGTCAGCTCAAAATGATTATGTTACATTACCATAACCTTGCTTTTTAAAATCCGTAACAAACTATAAAAAATATTACAAAAATGACAGGCCCCTGTAAATGCTTATGCTTTTTGCAACCAACTGTAATTCATGAATACACCGATTTCAAAGCGAATCAAAGAGCACATAAGAATTTCATAAAAAAAAAAATGATGATCCATTCGGGTCTGTGTTTGATCATTAATTTGTGATGGTTTCTGGGTTAAAAATTTTTTAATAAATATATCAGGGATACATTCTGCTTCATTTCGTATAGGAATTGCTTGTGCCTCCATCTGTGAAGTTTCACTTCTAAAGGGCGTGGCGGTCATGCACCCAATTAGTTTTTAGGTTTTTTTAGATATAACTGATTCTACGTACTTTCATCAACACTTCTCAGAGGAATCATCTGCGAGTAACAATGCACCAAGGGATAAAATGCATAGCCCGCTCAATATACAGTATGGAATTTTGAATTGTCAGTTCAAAATGATTATGTTACATTACCATAACCTTGCTTTTTAAAATCCGTAACAAACTATAAAAAATATTACAAAAATGACATAGACCCCTGTCAATGCTTATGCTTTTTGCAACCAACTGTAATTCATGAATACACAGATTTCAAAGCGAATCAAAGTGCACATAAGAACTTTATTAAAAAAAGTTGATGATCCATTCGGATCCGTGTTTGATCATTTGTGATCGTTTCTGGTTTAAAGATGATTTAAAAAATATATCAGGGATACATTCGCTTTCATTTCGTGTAGGAATTTCTTTTGCCTCCATCTGTGAAGTTTCATTTCTAAATGGCGTGGCGGCCATGCACCCATTATTTTTTTTAATTTTACATATAACTTATTCTACGTACATTCATCAACTAAGCGCTCGAGAAAGTGTCCTCAACAAGTAACAATTCACCAAGGGGTGTAATGCATAGCTCGCCCAATATACAGTATCGAATTTTGAATTGTCAGCTTAAAATGACTGTGTCACATTACTATAACATTGTTTTTTAAAATCCATAACAAATTATAATGGCATAGGCGCCTGTCAATGCCTATGTTTTTGCAACCAGCTGTAATTCATGAATACACAAATTTCAGAGCGATTCTAAGAGCACATAAAGAATATCATTTAAAAATATATATGGGCCATTCGGATCTGTGTTTGATCATTTGTGATCGTTTCTGGTTTAAAGACGATTTAAAAAATATATCAGGGATACATTCGCTTTCATTTCGTGTAGGAATTTCTTTTGCCTCCATCTGTGAAGTTTCACTTATAAATGGCGTGGCGGCCATGCACCCATAATTTTTTTTAATTTTACATATAACTTATTCTACGTACATTCATCAACTAAGCGCTCGAGAAAGTGTCCTCAACAAGTAACAATTCACCAAGGGGTGTAATGCATAGCTCGCCCAATATACAGTATCGAATTTTGAATTGTCAGCTTAAAATGACTGTCACATTACTATAACCTTGTTTTTTAAAATCCGTAACAAATTATAATGGCATAGGCGCCTGTCAATGCCTATGTTTTTGCAACCAACTGTAATTCATGAATACACAAATTTCAGAGCGATTCTAAGAGCACATAAAGAATTTAATTAAGAAAATATTTGGTCCATTCGGATCTGTGTTTTGATCATTTGTGATCGTTTCTGGTTTAAAGATGATTTATAAAATATATCAAAGATACAGTCGCTTTCATTTCGTGTAGGAATTTCTTTTGCCTCCATCGGTGAAGTTTCACTTCTAAATGGCGTGGCGGTCATGCATCCAATTGTTGTTTTTTTTTTTTTAACTTTACATACAACTTATTCTACGTACTTTCATCAACTAAGCGCTCGAGAAAGTGTCCTCAGAGGAATCATCAACGAGTAACAATTCACCAAGGGGTGTAATGCATCGCTCGCCCAATATACAGTATCGAATTTTGAATTGTCAACTTAAAATGACTGTCACATTACTATAACCTTGTTTTTTAAAACCCGTAACAAATTATAATGGCATAGGCGCCTGTCAGTGCCTATGTTTTTGCAACCAACTGTAATTCATGAATACACAAATTTCAGAGCGATTCTAAAAGCACATAAAGAATTTAATTACAAAAATATTTGGTCCATTCGGATCTGTGTTTTGATCATTTGTGATCGTTTCTGGTTTAAAGATGATTTATAAAATATATCAGAGATACAGTCGCTTTCATTTCGTGTAGGTATTTCTGTTGCCTCCATCGGTGAAGTTTCACTTCTAAATGGCGTGGCGGTCATGCATCCAATTGTTGTTGTTTTTTTTAACTTTACATACAACTTATTCTACGTACTTTCATCAACTAAGCGCTCGAGAAAGTGTCCTCAGAGGAATCATCAACGAGTAACAATTCACCAAGGGGTGTAATGCATCGCTCGCCCAATATACAGTATCGAATTTTGAATTGTCAACTTAAAATGACTGTCACATTACTATAACCTTGTTTTTTAAAATCCATCACAAATTATAATGGCATAGGCGCCTGTCAATGCCTATGTTTTTGCAACCAACTGTAATTCATGAATAACACAAATTTCGGAGCGATTCTAAGAGCACATAAAGAATTTAATTAAAAAAAAATATATGGTCCATTCGGATCTGTGTTTGATCATTTGTGATCGTTTCTGGTTGAAAGGTGATTTAAAAAATATATCAGGGATACATTCGCTTTCATTTCGTGTAGGAATTTCTTTTGCCTCCATTTGTGAAGTTGCACTTATAAATGGCGTGGCGGCCATGCACCCAATTGTTTTTTTTTTTTTAATTTTACATATAACTTATTCTACGTACTTTCATCAACTAAGCGCTCGAGAAAGTGTCCTCAACGAGTAACAATTCACCAAGGGGTGTAATGCATAGCTCGCCCAATATACAGTGAGCGGCAAAAGTATGGAATAAATTCATTAAAAATTAAACAAATTTTTTTTCAAAATTTTTTGGAACGGGTCAATTTTGGTTTATAAAAATGAATTTTTTAACCCAAATTAAATTTCAAGCAGTCATTTGTTTTCGAGTGATGACGTCATTGATATTTTTTTTTAATAGAAACTCCCTATTTTTTTTCTTGATTCAGTTAGCCCTTTTAATTGTCTCAACGCCAGTATAAAAACTTTTTATCTTACATAATGAAAGTTTTGAGAGAAAAAAATAAAATTTGATTTTTTTATGACAAACAAAAACGAGTCAAAAAATCAAGTAGGTAAATCAAACAGTCAAATGGTACTGTCGGTTTCATTTCTATGATTAAATTGAACATAGAAATGAAACTGACAGTACCATTTGACTGTTTGATTTACTTAATTGATTTGTTGACTTGTTTTTGTTTGTCATATAAAAATCATTTTATTTTTTTCTCAAAATTTTCATTATCCAAGATAACAAAATTCTTATACTGTCATTTAGAGAATTAAAAGGTCTATCTGAATAAAAAAAAAATGGGGTTTCTATTTAAAAAAAATATCGATGACGTCATCACTCGAAAAAAAATGACAGCTTGAAATTTAATTTGGGATAAAAATATTGACTTTTATAAACCAAAATTGACCCGAATAAAAAAAAATGAAAAAATTTTGTTTATTTTTTAATGAATTTATTCCATAATTTTGCCGCTCACTGTATAGTATCGAATTTTGAATTGTCAGCTTAAAATGTCTATGTCACATTACTATAACCTTGTTTTTTAAAATCCGTAACAAATTATAATGGCATAGGCGCCTGTCAATGCCTATGTTTTTGCAACCAACTGTAATTCATGAATACACTAATTTCAGAGCGATTCTAAGAGCACATAAAGAATTTAATTAAAAAAATATTTGGTCCATTCGGATCTGTGTTTTGATCATTTGTGATCGTTTCTGGTTTAAAGGTGATTTATAAAATATATCAGAGATACAGTCGCTTTCATTTCGTGTAGGAATTTCTTTTGCCTCCATCGGTGAAGTTTCACTTCTAAATGGTGTGGCGGTCATGCATCCAATTGTTGTTGTTTTTTTTAACTTTACATACAACTTATTCTACGTACTTTCATCAACTAAGCGCTCGAGAAAGTGTCCTCAGAGGAATCATCAACGAGTAACAATTCACCAAGGGGTGTAATGCATCGCTCGCCCAATATACAGTATCGAATTTTGAATTGTCAACTTAAAATGACTGTCACATTACTATAACCTTGTTTTTTAAAACCCGTAACAAATTATAATGGCATAGGCGCCTGTCAGTGCCTATGTTTTTGCAACCAACTGTAATTCATGAATACACAAATTTCAGAGCGATTCTAAGAGCACATAAAGAATTTAATTAAAAAAATATTTGGTCCATTCGGATCTGTGTTTTGATCATTTGTGATCGTTTCTGGTTTAAACATGATTTATAAAATATATCAGAGATACAGTCGCTTTCATTTCGTGTAGGTATTTCTGTTGCCTCCATCGGTGAAGTTTCACTTCTAAATGGCGTGGCGGTCATGCATCCAATTGTTGTTGTTTTTTTTAACTTTACATACAACTTATTCTACGTACTTTCATCAACTAAGCGCTCGAGAAAGTGTCCTCAGAGGAATCATCAACGAGTAACAATTCACCAAGGGGCGTAATGCATCGCTCGCCCAATATACAGTATCGAATTTTGAATTGTCAACTTAAAATGACTGTCACATTACTATAACCTTGTTTTTTAAAATCCGTAACAAATTATAATGGCATAGGCGCCTGTCAATGCCTATGTTTTTGCAACCAACTGTAATTCATGAATACACAAATTTCAGAGCGATTCTAAGAGCACATAAAGAATTTAATTAAAAAAATATTTGGTCCATTCGGATCTGTGTTTTGATCATTTGTGATCGTTTCTGGTTTAAAGGTGATTTATAAAATATGTCAGAGATACAGTCGCTTTCATTTCGTGTAGGAATTTCTTTTGCCTCCATCGGTGAAGTTTCACTTCGAAATGGTGTGGCGGTCATGCATCCAATTGTTGTTTTTTTTTTAACTTTACATTTAACTTATTCTACGTACTTTCATCAACTAAGCGCTCGAGAAAGTGTCCTCAGAGGAATCATCAACGAGTAACAATTCACCAAGGGGTGTAATGCATAGCTCGCCCAATATACAGTATCGAATTTTGAATTGTCAGCTTAAAATGACTGTCACATTACTATAACCTTGTTTTTTTAAAATCCGTAACAAATTATAATGGCATAGGCGCCTGTCAATGCCTATGTTTTTGCAACCAACTGTAATTCATGAATACACAAATTTCAGAGCGATTCTAAGAGCACATAAAGAATTTAATTAAAAAAATATTTGGTCCATTCGGATCTGTGTTTTGATCATTTGTGATCGTTTCTGGTTTAAAGATGATTTATAAAATATATCAGAGATACAGTCGCTTTCATTTCGTGTAGGTATTTCTGTTGCCTCCATCGGTGAAGTTTCACTTCTAAATGGCGTGGCGGTCATGCATCCAATTGTTGTTGTTTTTTTTAACTTTACATACAACTTATTCTACGTACTTTCATCAACTAAGCGCTCGAGAAAGTGTCCTCAGAGGAATCATCAACGAGTAACAATTCACCAAGGGGCGTAATGCATCGCTCGCCCAATATACAGTATCGAATTTTGAATTGTCAACTTAAAATGACTGTCACATTACTATAACCTTGTTTTTTAAAACCCGTAACAAATTATAATGGCATAGGCGCCTGTCAATGCCTATGTTTTTGCAACCAACTGTAATTCATGAATACACAAATTTCAGAGCGATTCTAAGAGCACATAAAGAATTTAATTAAAAAAATATTTGGTCCATTCGGATCTGTGTTTTGATCATTTGTGATCGTTTCTGGTTTAAAGATGATTTATAAAATATATCAGAGATACAGTCGCTTTCATTTCGTGTAGGTATTTCTGTTGCCTCCATCGGTGAAGTTTCACTTCTAAATGGTGTGGCGGTCATGCATCCAATTGTTGTTTTTTTTTTAACTTTACATTTAACTTATTCTACGTACTTTCATCAACTAAGCGCTCGAGAAAGTGTCCTCAGAGGAATCATCAACGAGTAACAATTCACCAAGGGGTGTAATGCATAGCTCGCCCAATATACAGTATCGAATTTTGAATTGTCAGCTTAAAATGACTGTCACATTACTACAACCTTGTTTTCTAAAATCCGTAACAAATTATAATGGCATAGGCGCCTGTCAATGCCTATGTTTTTGCAACCATCTGTAATTCATGAATACACAAATTTCAGAGCGATTCTAAGAGCCCATAAAGAATTTAATTTAAAAACTATTTGGTCCATTCGGATCTGTGTTTTGATCATTTGTGATCGTTTCTGGTTTAAAGGTGATTTATAAAATATATCAGAGATACAGTCGCTTTCATTTCGTGTAGGAATTTCTTTTGCCTCCATCGGTGAAGTTTGACTTCTAAATGGCGTGGCGGTCATGCATCCAATTGTTGTTGTTTTTTTACTTGACATACAACTCATTCTACGTACTTTCATCAACTAAGCGCTCGAGAAAGTGTCCTCAGAGGAATCATCAACGAGTAACAATTCACCAAGGGGCGTAATGCATCGCTCGCCCAATATACAGTATCGAATTTTGAATTGTCAACTTAAAATGACTGTCACATTACTATAACCTTGTTTTTTTTTAAATCCGTAACAAATTATAATGGCATAGGCGCCTGTCAATGTCTATGTTTTTGCAACCAACTGTAATTCATGAATACATAAATTTCAAAGCGATTCTAAGAGCACATAAACAATTTAATTAAAAAAATATTTGGTCCATTCGGATCTGTGTTGTGATCATTTGTGATCGTTTCTGGTTTAAAGATGATTTATAAAATATATCAGAGATACAGTCGCTTTCATTTCGTGTAGGAATTTCTTTTGCCTCCATCGGTGAAGTTTCACTTCTAAATAGCGTGGCGGTCATGCATCCAATTGTTGTTTTTTTTTTTTTTACTTTACATACAACTCATTCTACGTACTTTCATCAACTAAGCGCTCGAGAAAGTGTCCTCAGAGGAATCATCAACGAGTAACAATTCACCAAGGGGTGTAATGCATCGCTCGCCCAATATACAGTATCGAATTTTGAATTGTCAACTTAAAATGACTGTCACATTACTATAACCTTGTTTTTTAAAACCCGTAACAAATTATAATGGCATAGGCGCCTGTCAGTGCCTATGTTTTTGCAACCAACTGTAATTCATGAATAACACAAATTTCGGAGCGATTCTAAGAGCACATAAAGAATTTAATTAAAAAAAAATATATGGTCCTTTCGGATCTGTGTTTGATCATTTGTGATCGTTTCTGGTTGAAAGGTGATTTAAAAAATATATCAGGGATACATTCGCTTTCATTTCGTGTAGGAATTTCTTTTGCCTCCATTTGTGAAGCTGCACTTATAAATGGCGTGGCGGCCATGCACCCAATTGTTTTTTTTTTTTTTTTTATTTTACATATAACTTATTCTACGTACTTTCATCAACTAAGCGCTCGAGAAAGTGTCCTCAACGAGTAACAATTCACCAAGGGGTGTAATGCATAGCTCGCCCAATATACAGTGAGCGGCAAAAGTATGGAATAAATTCATTAAAAATTAAACAAATTTTTTTTCAAAATTTTTTGGAACGGGTCAATTTTGGTTTATAAAAATGAATTTTTTAACCCAAATTAAATTTCAAGCAGTCATTTGTTTTCGAGTGATGACGTCATTGATATTTTTTTTTAATAGAAACCCCCTATTTTTTTTCTTGATTCAGTTAGCTCTTTTAATTGTCTAAACGCCAGTATAAAAACTTTTTATCTTACATAATGAAAGTTTTGAGAGAAAAAAATAAAATTTGATTTTTTTTATGACAAACAAAAACGAGTCAAAAAATCAAGTAGGTAAATCAAACAGTCAAATGGTACTGTCGGTTTCATTTCTATGATTAAATTGAACATAGAAATGAAACTGACAGTACCATTTGACTGTTTGATTTACTTAATTGATTTGTTGACTTGTTTTTGTTTGTCATAAAAAAATCATATTTTATTTTTTTCTCAAAATTTTCATTATCCAAGATAACAAAATTCTTATACTGTCATTTAGAGAATTAAAAGGTCTATCTGAATAAAAAAAAAAGGGGTTTCTATTTAAAAAAAATATCGATGACGTCATCACTCGAAAAAAAATGGCAGCTTGAAATTTAATTTGGGATAAAAATATTGACTTTTATAAACCAAAATTGACCCGAATAAAAAAAAATGAAAAAATTTTGTTTATTTTTTAATGAATTTATTCCATAATTTTGCCGCTCACTGTATAGTATCGAATTTTGAATTGTCAGCTTAAAATGTCTATGTCACATTACTATAGCCTTGTTTTTTAAAGTCCGTAACAAATTATAATGACATAGGCGCCTGTCAATGCCTATGTTTTTGCAACCAACTGTAATTCATGAATAACACAAATTTCGGAGCGATTCTAAGAGCACATAAAGAATTTAATTAAAAAAAAATATATGGTCCATTCGGATCTGTGTTTGATCATTTGTGATCGTTTCTGGTTGAAAGGTGATTTAAAAAATATATCAGGGATACATTCGCTTTCATTTCGTGTAGGAATTTCTTTTGCCTCCATCGGTGAAGTTTCAGTGATAAATGGTGTGGCGGTCATGTAATAATTCATACATCATGTTACCTGTGGAATGCAATTACTTGTGGGTATACGCGGAACTCTTTTAAAACATTGGGGCAATACTTTCTGATTGGCTGTCGCTTTCCTTAATTTCTCAGAGATATACCGTTCGACCTCTAGCACTTTTTCACCCCTCCCCCATTAATCTATTTTAGTGGAAAAGGGTCCTTCCGGGACCTATCAACAATTATTAATTAGTGTTTCAGTTAGTAATAGATTCAAATTAGAGTTTATTTTTGCCTTTAAGTTGGCGGTAAAGCATTTGTAAATGCAAGGTTATGTTTGTTTGGTGCAAATTTAAATTAATGTAGATCGGCTAACAATCAACCCACAAGGTCACCAATTTTGTGTAAATTGCATTGTTGCCAACTGAAATTTTTAATCTTGATCACTCAGTATAAGGGGCTCCCGACTTGGAAGAATGGCATATGCTACGTCGTTGATCTCTCCGTTTGTCTTCAGTTTAATATGATTGGGTTTCCAGCAAGTAATCTGGCGCCATGCCTAACAATCGGGATTTCCGACAGAATAAAAGATTAACTACCGAAAAGTCAAAACATTTTTTTTTCTTTCCAGGAAGAAGAATGGGAAAAATTCCAAAACGATCTCCTAACCTCGGTCAGAGTCGCCAATGACTTCAAAACGGAGGCCCAACAGGACCTCCAAAAGCTCATCATGGAAAACAAAGCCGGTAGAGAAAGAATCAAGCAACTCGAATCCCAGGTCGACAAGCTGAAAGGTAGGTAACTAGCTCGAAAAAATCACGTTATTTTTTCACATTGCGCCCAGGTGGTAGCACAAAGAAGCCACCAAACACACGTTTAACAAAAGAGGAACAGCTAATGTCGTCTCTAAATCGGAGATACAATGCCATCCAAAATTTATCCGACTATGAATTGTCCGAAGAAGAGAAAGCTATTAAAGCTTTGAAGATGTATTACAGCAGCGAGCAACAGAGGCAGAAGCCGGTGGCTCAGAAACCGAGAGACAAACTCGCCATCAGCAAACCGTCGTTAGATTCGGTTTTGTCCAATCCGAAACTGGAGAAAATCGTCACCGATTCGCGCATGCAGAGCGTAGAGACTGTGTCGTTCTTCCCGAACGACGAGAAGTACAGACAAAGCATGTCGCCGACGAGAATGGAATTGCTGGACAGTTTGGAGCCTCCTGCTGACGAAATCGATCGTGTCGGATCGGCCCAAAAAGCAGAAAGTGAAAAGACGTTCAGCACTAACGACAAACTTGTGGAAGAGAACACGAGGAGGAAAAGTCTGTCCGACTTACCAACAGCTGCACTTCCTGATAAGGCAGATTTACGTCGGTACGACTCTACTGACAACCTCGCCTCTCTGAGTACTACCAAAGAGAAGAGTACTGTAGATTTTCATACTTTGACCCAAATCCTGGACCAAATCGATCCCAACACGCCCGAAGAACAGTTGACAAAAGAACAAATATTCGCATTGCGTTTGCGCGAAGTTCTAGCTAAGCAAGGTCGCAAAGCCACTCTGAAGAAGAACGCAAATTTAACAAGGAGCAAGGTGGTCATAAGTCGTCCCACTAAAGATTCAGTGGAGAGCAATGCGAAATTGTACCAGATTATTAACGATCCTGTCATCCAGAATGTGGGTACTAATTTCGTCAAAGAACCACAAAGAGTTAAAGGGAAGAATTTCGTCAGCAAACGTCACAAAGGAAGATACAGCGCGCCGGCGGCACGAAATGCGTCTTTCGATTCGTTAAAGTCAACAAGGAAGAGTAAGAGCTACAATGATATTAATTTTAAATTTGAAGTCCCAAATATGTACTCTGAACACGACGAGGTGAAGAATTCGAAATTTGAAGAGATTCTTCCGCCTGAAGAGTTTCGGGATTCTTTGCCGCCTAACAGTAATGTCTTTAACACGTTCCAACCAGATTGTAATACCTTCAAGAAGGAGCATAACTATTTGGATGTGGAGAAAACTGAACAAGATGGTAACTCTATAAACGAGGAGGGAACGGATTTCAACACCACCGGACAAGAAGATGCCGATATTGATACAGATATTTTTTCCACCGCTATAGATCCACCCGAAGGGTTTAATGAAGAGGATGTTGTTGACGTTACTGACGCGTTGAATGAAGTCATCATGAGGCAGCTAGATCGGGCAGACGATCTGATGTACGGCGATTTAGACGAAGAAGAGAGAAAAATTAGGCGAGGAACCAGACAATACTACGGGCATGTCGTGGACGAGATGAAAGAGAAATTTGAACTTAAAGAAGATGGACCGACACAGATTGAAGAACAGCAAAACGTGGAGCCTCTCAAGCCACCGGTGATCAAAATTACCGATTCTGACGAAGAGGATATTTCTAAAGATGCGGTTGATTCAGAAGATGTTGAAATTCCTGCCGGTACCGCCGCTGATGTTAATGCTAATTATGTAGATTTTGCGTTGGTGGAATCAGCCGCAGAAGATTTGCAAGAGAGTATTGCCACAGATAAAGCCTCAGAAACTGCTCAAATAGAGGAATCTAACACCAAAGATGATTCTTCTCGTAATACAGATAATGAAGAAGGAATAGATAAATCAGCAAGTGTGAAAAATGAAATCACACAATTCGCATCAGAAATTTCTGAATTTCTTGTTGAAAGTGGTAGATACACTCCTGTAAATAAAGATGACAAAGATCCCTCTATCAAAGAGTCTACATCTTTGGAGGAAACAAATGAGGCGGATGTTGAAAAAAACGTTGCGGAGGACACTAACCAAGAGGATATTAAAAGAAATGAAACATTTAACATTGCTGTAGAAGAGCCAAGAGACGAAATTCCTCATTTTGCCGACGAGACGAACCTGAGAGGTGTAGAAATCAGTACTACCATCTTGTCAGATAAAGACGCAGACGACGAAGAGTCTCAAGAAATCGAACGGCAACGGCAACAGACATCCTCAGAAAGCACCAACGAGCTCACAGAAGCTGAAATCGATTTGATCGAAAATTTAAACCGCGACACCGATCCCAGAAAGTTGTCCGAAATCAAATCCTCGGACTTGAAGATAATTTTCGACATGAAAGCGAAGTATCTGGACGAAGTTGAGGTTCCAGCGCCGGAAATCGAGCAGAATTTCCACGATGAAAATAGCGAAAGCCACGTTTTCCCTCGAATTTTATCACCAACCGAGACGAAGAGACCGGTGAGCTATGAGCCGGTCTACGCGAATATAGAAAACTTTTCCATCAACAGAATAAAAACCAATAGAAACGCTGTGGTTTTAGGCAGGAAGCCTGCGGTTCTCCCAAGAGGTTCTCTGAACATTACTGAACCCACCGATAGAGACTTCGGCGGTCAAATGCAAAGAACGCAGTTTAGAATATCGTACGAACGAAAGAAATTAGATTCTTTTAAGGAGGAAAACCAAGAGAAAACTGTCAAAGTTAAAGATTTAAAAACGCTGTTTGAGCGCAAATCTTAAGTAAGTAAGTAGCAGCTCTTCATGTTAAAAAAATAGTCTGTAAAATTCTTTGTATGCAGCAATAAATAGGTTAAGTTTTTTATTACTGTTGATGTTTGCCCCGGTATCCATTTTTATTGAAGTACACAGTGATGCAGTTTCAAGGTAAATATCCTCAATGTTGTCATTTATGTTGGTGCTCTGTTTCTGCCGTATGTGCTTCAATAACGATGCAGCTTTTGTTTGTCCGCCTTTGCTTCACATTCTTGTTTGTACGATTCGTGTTCTTTTTTTTTAAGCTGCCAACGAATCGCTTCCCATCCGCCCAACGAGCTTCCAAGTGGACGACCTCGCTACTAGAAGGCCCAAAGTGAGTTTGAGTCGTCAGAATAGTCGCCAATCGGTGAAGTCCCTGATTGAAACTATAGAGAATGCCGGGAAGCCAGTTACCAAAAGTATTAGTTTGAATTCAGTTTCAAGAAGCAGTTCTGCATCGTCTTTGAGTTCCATGCAGTCCGATGTTAGGACTCCGTCGAGTCCTATCGGAGTTCCGTCCCCCGGTTCGCCTTTAAGAACCACGGCCGAATGGAGTGAGCCGATTAAGACGCCGCTGAAAGAGCAACAGCCAAATAAGATGAATAGAGATTGGAGCAAGACCGTAATTGGAGGTAAGGAAAATTCTTGACATGTTCAAAAATTTTATTATGAGTTACAAACAGTAGATGTAAACACATAAAAATTATCGTAATAGTAGAATGTAAGCTGTTGCTTTAAATGAAAGAACAAAATATCGGATCAAATGTTTGATCAAGTATTTCATGATTTTACAGAAACGAAGACTGTTATCACAAAATTAACATCAGAAATGCTTTTCCGAGGTTCGAAAACCTATTAAACGACACCCAACTTGATATGTCAAAATTACCATTTTTTCCATCTCAAAAATTTTGAATTTTTTTAAAATTTTCTTATAAATCACAAACAGTTGATGTAAACACATAAAAATTATCATAATAGTAGAATGTAAGCTGTTGCTTCAAATGAAAGAAAAAATTGTCGGATTAAATGTTATTTTTGATGATATCCCAGGAACGAAGAATGTTATCCGAAAATTAACACCAGAAATGCTTTTCCGAGGTGCGAAAACCTATAAAACGACACCCAACTTGACATGTCAAAATGCAATTTTTCCATCTCAAAAATTTTGAGATTTTTGAAAATTGTCTAATACCTGTTTCACAATGATGTTAATGTTAGGATGGTAATGTTAACGTAATATTTAGAACCCTAATAAAAGGATGGGATTGTTCACAATGATGTTGACACCAATGGTAATGTTAAAGAGTACGTAACCCTGAACATAACATCATGTTAGAAAGCAAAAATATTTCAAATCCTACCATCACTCTTAACATTGCTGTTCTACGCGCATGCGTCGAGCGAGATTTTTGACAAGTTTGTGGAGGCGAAATTTGAAAGAAACATGATTGACATTGAATTATTAATTGAATTAATGCAAAATCACCCATATCTTTATGATAAAAGCAGAATGTTTTCAATAATTTAATAATTGTGATTTACTTAATGCTTCTTGTGTAATAAAGGCACGACAATGTACAACATGGACTTGACATGAACTCTTTTTAGCGTTTATTATTTGCGCTTTCAGTTTAGACTGTTTAGAGGTTATAGTCGACCTGTCAATTAATACAAAGCTCAAACATGAAAACCCTACAAATGTAAAAATAAAAACAAAAAATTCTCTAGTGCTAGTTAACATTCATTATGAACACGCAAGTCTTAACATTGTCATTACCACTAACATTACGTTAACATTAACATCATTGTGAAACAGGTATTATGAATCACAAACAGTTAATGGAAACACATAAAAATTATCCTAATAGTAGAATTTAAACTCCTGCCTCCAATGGAAGAAAAAAAATTTCGGATCAAATGTTGTATTTGATGATATCGCAGAAACGAAGAACGTTATCACAAAATTAAGACCAGAAACGCTTTTCCGAGCTTCGAAAACCTATAAAACGACACCCAACTTGATATGTCAAAATTGCAATTTTTCCATCTCAAAAATTTTGAAATTTTTGAAAATCGTTTTATGAATCACAAACAGTTGATGGAAACACATAAAAATTATCATAATAGTAGAATTTAAACTCCTGCCTCCAATGGAAGAAAAAAATGTCGGATCAAATGTTGTATTTGATGATATCGCAGAAACGAAGAATGTTATCACAAAATTAACACCAGAAACGCTTTTCCGGGGTTCGAAAACGTATAAAACGACACCCAACTTGATATGTCAAAATGCAATTTTTCCATCTCAAAAATTTTGAAATTTTTGAAAATTGTCTTATGAATCACAAACAGTTGATGGAAACACATAAAAATTATCATAATAGTAGAATTTAAACTCCTGCCTCCAATGGAAGAAAAAGATGTCGGATCAAATGTTCTATTTGTTGATATTACAGAAACGAAGAACGTTATCACAAAATTAAGACCAGAAACGCTTTTCCGAGCTTCGAAAACCTATAAAACGACACCCAACTTGATATGTCAAAATTGCAATTTTTCCATCTCAAAAATTTTGAAATTTTTGAAAATTTTCTTATGAATCACAAACAGTTGATGGAAACACATAAAAATTATCATAATAGTAGAATTTAAACTCCTGCCTCCAATGGAAGAAAAAGATGTCGGATCAAATGTTCTATTTGTTGATATTACAGAAACGAAGAACGTTATCACAAAATTAAGACCAGAAACGCTTTTCCGAGCTTCGAAAACCTATAAAACGACACCCAACTTGATATGTCAAAATTGCAATTTTTCCATCTCAAAAATTTTGAAATTTTTGAAAATCGTTTTATGAATCACAAACAGTTGATGGAAACACATAAAAATTATCATAATAGTAGAATTTAAACTCCTGCCTCCAATGGAAGAAAAAAATGTCGGATCAAATGTTGTATTTGATGATATCGCAGAAACGAAGAATGTTATCACAAAATTAACACCAGAAACGCTTTTCCGGGGTTCGAAAACGCATAAAACGACACCCAACTTGATATGTCAAAATGTAATTTTTCCATCTCAAAAATTTTGAAATTTTTGAAAATTGTCTTATGAATCACAAACAGTTGATGGAAACACATAAAAATTATCATAATAGTAGAATTTAAACTCCTGCCTCCAATGGAAGAAAAAGATGTCGGATCAAATGTTCTATTTGTTGATATTACAGAAACGAAGAACGTTATCACAAAATTAAGACCAGAAACGCTTTTCCGAGCTTCGAAAACCTATAAAACGACACCCAACTTGATATGTCAAAATTGCAATTTTTCCATCTCAAAAATTTTGAAATTTTTGAAAATTTTCTTATGAATCACAAACAGTTGATGGAAACACATAAAAATTATCATAATAGTAGAATTTAAACTCCTGCCTCCAATGGAAGAAAAAGATGTCGGATCAAATGTTCTATTTGTTGATATTACAGAAACGAAGAACGTTATCACAAAATTAAGACCAGAAACGCTTTTCCGAGCTTCGAAAACCTATAAAACGACACCCAACTTGATATGTCAAAATTGCAATTTTTCCATCTCAAAAATTTTGAAATTTTTGAAAATCGTTTTATGAATCACAAACAGTTGATGGAAACACATAAAAATTATCATAATAGTAGAATTTAAACTCCTGCCTCCAATGGAAGAAAAAAATGTCGGATCAAATGTTGTATTTGATGATATCGCAGAAACGAAGAATGTTATCACAAAATTAACACCAGAAACGCTTTTCCGGGGTTCGAAAACGCATAAAACGACACCCAACTTGATATGTCAAAATGTAATTTTTCCATCTCAAAAATTTTGAAATTTTTGAAAATCGTTTTATGAATCACAAACAGTTGATGGAAACACATAAAAATTATCATAATAGTAGAATTTAAACTCCTGCCTCCAATGGAAGAAAAAAATGCCGGATCAAATGTTGTATTTGATGATATCGCAGAAACGAAGAATGTTATCACAGAATTAACACCAGAAACGCTTTTCCGGGGTTCGAAAACCTATAAAACGACACCCAACTTGATATGTCAAAATTGCAATTTTTCCATCTCAAAAATTTTGAAATTTTTGAAAATTGTCTTATGAATCACAAACAGTTGATGGAAACACATAAAAATTATCATAATAGTAGAATTTAAACTCCTGCCTCCAATGGAAGAAAAAAATGTCGGATCAAATGTTGTATTTGATGATATTACAGAAACGAAGAATGTTATCACAAATTTAACACCAGAAATGCTTTTCCGAGGTTCGAAAACCCATAAAACGACACCCAACTTGATATGTCAAAATTGCAATTTTTCCATCTCAAAAATTTTGAAATTTTTGAAAATTGTCTTATGAATCACAAAGAGTTGATGGAAACACATAAAAATTATCATAATAGTAGAATTTAAACTCCTGCCTCCAATGGAAGAAAAAAATGTCGGATCAAATGTTGTATTTGATGATATCGCAGAAACGAAGAATGTTATCACAAAATTAACACCAGAAACGCTTTTCCGGGGTTCGAAAACCTATAAAACGACACCCAACTTGATATGTCAAAATTGCAATTTTTCCATCTCAAAAATTTTGAAATTTTTGAAAATCGTTTTATGAATCACAAACAGTTGATGGAAACACATAAAAATTATCATAATAGTAGAATGTAGGCTGCTTCAAGTGAAAGAAAAAAATGTCGGATCAAATGTTGTATTTGATTATATCGCAGAAACGAAGAATGTTATCACAAAATTAACACCAGAAAGGCTTTTCCGGGGTTCGAAAACCCATAAAACGACACCCAACTTGATATGTCAAAATTGCAATTTTTCCATCTCAAAAATTTTGAAATTTTTGAAAATCGTTTTATGAATCACAAACAGTTGATGGAAACACATAAAAATTATCATAATAGTAGAATTTAAACTCCTGCCTCCAATGGAAGAAAAAAATGTCGGATCAAATGTTGTATTTGATGATATCGCAGAAACGAAGAATGTTATCACAAAATTAACACCAGAAACGCTTTTCCGGGGTTCGAAAACCTATAAAACGACACCCAACTTGATATGTCAAAATTGCAATTTTTCCATCTCAAAAATTTTGAAATTTTTGAAAATTGTCTTATGAATCACAAACAGGTGATGGAAACACATAAAAATTATCATAATAGTAGAATTTAAACTCCTGCCTCCAATGGAAGAAAAAAATGCCGCATCAAATGTTGTATTTGATGATATTACAGAAACGAAGAATGTTATCACAAATTTAACACCAGAAATGCTTTTCCGAGGTTCGAAAACCCATAAAACGACACCCAACTTGATATGTCAAAATTGCAATTTTTCCATCTCAAAAATTTTGAAATTTTTGAAAATCGTTTTATGAATCACAAACAGTTGATGGAAACACATAAAAATTATCATAATAGTAGAATTTAAACTCCTGCCTCCAATGGAAGAAAAAAATGTCGGATCAAATGTTGTATTTGATGATATCGCAGAAACGAAGAATGTTATCACAAAATTAACACCAGAAACGCTTTTCCGGGGTTCGAAAACCTATAAAACGACACCCAACTTGATATGTCAAAATTGCAATTTTTCCATCTCAAAAATTTTGAAATTTTTGAAAATTGTCTTATGAATCACAAACAGGTGATGGAAACACATAAAAATTATCATAATAGTAGAATTTAAACTCCTGCCTCCAATGGAAGAAAAAAAATGTCGGATCAAATGTATTTTATAATATTACAGAAACAAAGAATGTTATCACAAAATTAACACCAGAAATGCATTTCCGAGATTCGAAAACCCATAAAACGACACCCAACTTGATAAGTTAAAAACGAAATTTTCATTTTCAAAAATTTTGATATTTCCAAAAAATGCATTGTTTGCCATTCCATTGATTTCGCGAATCTGAAAATTTGATAATTCATTAATCAGATTTACATATTTGATATTTTATGAATATCGTTTTACAATTTTAATCTGTTGATAATTTGATATTTTATTAGTTTCACGTTTTGCTATTTCGCAAATATACTTATGTTGCTTTGTTCTCAACTTTATAATTTGATATATGTACATATTTCGCTAATCTCACATTTCTTCACTTAAAAATTTTAATATTCCATCAGGTTGATAGTTTGGCATTTTGTTTTTTCGATAATTTGATATTGCTATGATGTAATATTTCATTTTGATATATCAGTAATTTCATGTTTTGATACTTTGCTAATTTGCTATTTTAATAAGTATTTCATAAATCTGGTATTGTGATATTTCCCTTATGATATACATATTGTTACTTTCTATTCCATGAATTATTTTGCGATTTCGTTAACTCAGAAATTTCGTAATTGTGATATTCTTTTCTTTCTTCTGTGATAATTATATTGATACATATTTAGATCATTAGTATTTTGTTAATTATTATTTTATCAAACCTTGTATTTTGATATTTTATGGATTTGCGTGATATTGTGATAATTTGTCAATTATATTATCTTGTTTTTTCGTCCATTTGATATTTTGGTAAATCATTAATTTGATGGTTTGACATTTTGTTATTGTGATATTTTCTTTGAACTGTATGTTTATTAATTTGATATTTGGATATTTTATAAATGTGATATTTTGAATTTAGTTCTGCCATTTGACTGATTTGCAATTTCGTTAATTTGACAGTTTCCATTGCTTACTGTTTATTTTAAAGCTGCACATTCTTGTGTCTTCAACTATTTTAGAACACAATTCGAAGAATACATATAAAAGTATAAATATAATAATTTCAACAAAATGAGGGTTATGACTATAATTTGATATTTCGATGATCGTTCGTTATTTCGCCATTTCATTAATCTGATATTTCGTCAGTTTGATATTTTTGACATTTTATCATTTTGATATAGGTACATACTTTTTTTTTAATTGACCAGAAGGAGCTCTACGTGATGATTCCGACCTTCATGAGGTTCCTTCTATACATATTATGATTTGCTAGTTTTTTTATTTGATAGATATATTGTTATTTACTATTTATATTGTTATTTACTATACATTTTCAATATTTTGATATGTTTGATATATGTATTTTGGAATTTAATATTCCATTCTTTGTTAATGTGATATTTTGATAATTGGTTAATGTTTCAATATTCCGCTATTCTATAATTGCCATTGCGTTAATTTGATTTTTCGTTTTTCATCAACTTGATATTTTGCCATCAATTACCATTTAATATTTCGTCAATCTGAAATTTTGATAATCCATCTATTTGATATTTTGATATGCATTACGTTAATCTGATATTTCCCAGTTTGTTAAATTTGATATTTCTTTGCATTGTGTAGTTCATTAATAATACAGGGTCTTCATAAATGATTGATACATCCAGTATGCGTGAACGTAAATTTTGTCTTCCACAAACATCATGATGTATGAATCATTTACCAAGATCTGACATATTTTTTGCTTTTTGTAATTACCAGTCGACAATTTTATTTTGTAGTGAAAACCAAGGCCGAGGACGGATTTAAAGAGTCAATTCTACATAAGGGCCTCGATTATTCTCGTCGTAATAGCTACTCCGACTTAAGTAAGTAAAAATTCTGCAGTTTAGAACACTCGTAAGTGATTGCGACTTCCAAAGGTGAACGTAAGGACCCTCTAAATGGCCTGGTGAAAAACGGCGGCTCCAAACGCAACGCTCTCCTCAAATGGTGTCAAAACAAAACTGTGGGATATAGGAACATCGATATCACCAATTTCAGCAGTTCCTGGAACGACGGTTTAGCTCTCTGCGCTCTCCTGCACACTTACCTACCGGACCGGATCCCGTACGACAGTCTCACCCCTCAAGAGAAAAGACGAAATTTTTCTTTGGCGTTTACAGCAGCTGAAAGCGTTGGAATACCTACGACTTTGGTAATTGTCTTACATACAGTAATATTAGTGTCACTTTTGATTCTTTTTCTAGAACATCAACGATATGATTCAGCTGGAGCGCCCCGACTGGCAGCAAGTGATGGGATACGTCACCGCAATTTACAAGCATTTCGAGACTTAATTCTGTGATAAATACAGATTGTGGCTTATTTTTTGGTTACCAAAGACATGTAGGTGTTGTGTGACAACTTTTTGAAGAAATTACTGTAATTTACTGAAGAATCAAGTATTTTCTATAATATTTACTCAAATGTTTTTATATCTAGTCATGAGGTTTTGAGAACTTTTATGCATTGACTAAACGAGCATTTTAGTCAAATCTTGCATACATTTTATAGTATTGAAGATGACGGAAAAATGAAAGACTGTGTAGTCACTTAGTTAACTAAGAATTACTTTTTTATTGACTTAAACTCTAGGTTAAGGTTTAGTTATGCAGTTGTCTTGTTGTTTGTAAAGTTATTATTTTGTATTTGTTTGTGGAAAATAAAATATTACATATAATCGTGCAGCATTAAATTTAGATCGGACAGTAACGTACCGCAAGGCTATATTGGGGATGCAATAGTTAGCTAGCTGTAGGTTAAAGTCCCTACTCAGGCTGTTGGGTGGACCCTGAGTCCTACTGTTGGAACCATAACCGAGCCACCCTCAGATTTTCACACATTTATAAGCCGCTACTTCATAGCAGAGAGAGCTGTTCGGGAGGTGGGGCTATAAAATTGGCGCCAATCGAGACGACGACTGAGTCCTTATATTTACATTTACATACGTTTTCGCCACTTTTTGGGCCCAATTCGTAACACTAGTACTATTTTCCTTATTTTTCTTTAGTTCGGATTATTTTAAATTTCTTAGTTTTCCATCTCTTGTGATTCAGTATTATCACAATTCCCGTTATCTTCAGAGCTCGAGTTTTTAATTCGTCTTTAAGATCCGGTTCAGCTTTTCAGGTGTCTGCAAAGTTTTGGAGCTTCCTAAACCTCTCAGATTTTTTTTAGGCGATGATTACGAAAATTTTGGATCCCTAAGGTTTTATTTTTTTGTACACATCTGCCAAACTATTTTGTTGGGACTGATCTGTCAAACTCTACTTTTTCGTGCCTGATCTGTCAGAATTTGACACATGTGTACAAAAAACTAAAACTTTACGGCTCTAAAAGGGGCAATAGAATCACCTTTTTGGTAATCATCGCCTAAAAAACGTTTTGTCCATCTCGATGCACAAATTACTATTGTAGGATTTTTACTTCGTTTGTTGTATTTTTATCACAGTTTCATTGGTTCTCAGAGTTTCTTAATTTTTCAGTTTGTCGACCCTACTACGAGCAGTTTTTCAGTCCAATCGCTAAAAAGAACTCCAGTCATTGTCTTATGATAGTCGCGGTCGTTATTTTTACGATCTAGTAGTAAACCACAGCCGTGTAAAAATCTTGAATTACTTCCGGCATTTTAACTTTTCAAATGATTTTCGTTCACCCAATGCCGAATAGAAGTTGATTTGTTCACCAGAATTTAGATATTGTAAATACCGTCTAAGATATTTAATTTTGGCTGCGATTATATCCCATAGACAAGTTTTGTATAGCGTACTGCGGCTACATTTAAATTCAAGCTCTGCACGTGCGTATTGAAACCGAAAAAATTATGAAACCTGAAAAACCAAAATTTGAAGCAAAATTAAATAAGAAGCTTTGGAAAGTGAAAGACAATTATCAACCCAGAGAAACTATGGAACCAGAGCAACTATGAAATCTGGAAGATGGTGAAACCTGAAGAACTATGAGATCGGGAAAATTATGAAACCTGAGAAACTATGAAACTTAAAAAAGTATGAAACCTGAAAAACTAAAATTTGAAGCAGAATTAATGAATTGAGAAAAAAAAAAAAGATTAAACCTGAAGAACTATGAAACCTGAGCAATTATAAAATCAGAGAAATCTGAAATCGGGGAAATTATAAAACCTAAAACATTATGAAACCTTAAGAACCATGAAACGGAAAAATTATGAAATCTGAAAAACGATTAAACCTGAAGAAATATGAAACCTGAGAAATCTGAAACCAGGGAAATTATAAAACCTGAGAAACTACGAAACCTCGAGGTACATGAACCGAGAAAACTATGAAATCTGAAAAGCGATTAAACCTGAAGAACTATGAAACCTGAGCAATTATTATAAGACCTGAGAAACTGAAAATTGAAGAATCGTGAAATCGGACAAATTACTAAACCTGAAGAAGTATGAAACCTGAAAAACTAAAATTTGAGGCAAAATGCGATAAGAATTTTTGGAAAGTGAAAGACCATTATGAAACCTGAAGAATTATGAAATCTGAAAAACTATTAAACCCGGTGCAACTATGAAATCTGGAATAGGTTGAAACTTAAGAGAGGATGAAACCTGAGCTGAAACATTAAAAACCTGAGAAACTATGAAACCATGAAATGGACAAATTATGAAATCTGAAAAGCGATTAAACCTGAAGAACTATGAAACCTGAGCAATTATTATAAGACCTGAGAAATTGAAAATTGAAGAACGCTGAAATCGGACCAATTACTAAACCTGAACAATGACCAAAGAAACTATGGAACCTGAAGAACCATGAAATCTAAAAAACGGTTAAACCTGAGCAACTATGAAATCTGGTACAGGGGGAAACCTCAGAAAACTGAAACCAAAAAAATTATAAAACCTGAAACATTATGAAACCTTAAGAAGCATGAAACGAAAAAATTATGAAATCTGAAAAACTATCAAACTTGAAGAACCATGAAACCTGAGCAATTATAAAACCTGAGAAACTGAAAATTGAAGAACCCTGAAATCGGAGAAATTATTAAACCTGAACAAGTATGAAACCCTGAAACGGAAAAACTATGCAATCTGAAAAGCGATTAAACCTGAAGAACTATGAAACCGAGGAAAATAAAAAACCTGAGCAATTATAAAACCTGAGAAACTATGAAACCCAAACAACCATGAAATCGGGCAAATTACTAACTAAACATGAACACCTATGAAATCCGGAAGAGGTTGAAACCTGAGAGAGGATGAACCCGGAGAAATTATGAAACCTTAATAACCATGGAACGAAAACATTATGAAACCTGTAAGAAGAAACCTGAAAAACGATTAAACCTGTGCAACTATGAAATCTGGAAGAGGATGAAACCGGAGAAATTATAAAACCTGAAACATTACGAAACCTGAAAACCTACGAAATCTGAAGAACTTTAATCTGAATGTCGATTGAACCTGAAGCACTAGGAAACCGGGGAAATTATGAAACTTGAGCAAGTATAAAACCTGAGAAACTATGAAACCCGAAGAACCATGAAATTGGGCAAATTAGTAAACATGAGCACCTACGAAATCCGTAAATGGTTGAAACTTAAGAGAGGATGAAACCTGAGCAATCTGAAGCCGTACATATTATAAAACCTGAAACATTATGAAACCTTAAGAACCATGAAACCGAAAAATTGTGAAATCTGAAAAACGATTAAACCTGAGGAACTATGAAACCTGAGCAGTTATAAAACGTGAGAAATTCTGAAACCTGAAGAACCATGAGATCGGAGAAATTCTAAAATCTGAGAAACCTGAAGAACCATGAAATCAGAAAAACTATTAAACCTGTGCAACTATGAAATCTGGAAGAGGATGAAACCGGAGAAATTATAAAACCTGAAACATTACGAAACCTGAAAACCTACGAAATCTGAAGAACTTTAATCTGAATGTCGATTGAACCTGAAGCACTAGGAAACCGGGGAAATTATGAAACTTGAGCAAGTATAAAACCTGAGAAACTATGAAACCCGAAGAACCATGAAATTGGGCAAATTAGTAAACATGAGCACCTACGAAATCCGTAAATGGTTGAAACTTAAGAGAGGATGAAACCTGAGCAATCTGAAGCCGTACATATTATAAAACCTGAAACATTATGAAACCTTAAGAACCATGAAACCGAAAAATTGTGAAATCTGAAAAACGGTTAAACCTGAGGAACTATGAAACCTGAGCAGTTATAAAACCTGAGAAATTCTGAAACCTGAAGAACCATGAGATCGGAGAAATTCTAAAATCTGAGAAACCTGAAGAACCATGAAATCAGAAAAACTATTAAACCTGTGCAACTATGAAATCTGGAAGAGGATGAAACCGGAGAAATTATAAAACCTGAAACATTACGAAACCTGAAAACCTACGAAATCTGAAGAACTTTAATCTGAATGTCGATTGAACCTGAAGCACTAGGAAACCGGGGAAATTATGAAACTTGAGCAAGTATAAAACCTGAGAAACTATGAAACCCGAAGAACCATGAAATTGGGCAAATTAGTAAACATGAGCACCTACGAAATCCGTAAATGGTTGAAACTTAAGAGAGGATGAAACCTGAGCAATCTGAAGCCGTACATATTATAAAACCTGAAACATTATGAAACCTTAAGAACCATGAAACCGAAAAATTGTGAAATCTGAAAAACGATTAAACCTGAGGAACTATGAAACCTGAGCAGTTATAAAAGCTGAGAAATTCTGAAACCTGAAGAACTATGAAATCGGACAAATTACTAGACCTGGGCAATTATGAAATCTGGAAGAGGATGCAACCTGAGAAATCGGAAACCGGAGAAATTAAAAAAAAAAGAAAACCGGACAAATCTCAAGAACTTTAATCTGAATGTCGATTAAACCTGAAGAACTATGAAACCGGGAAAATTATTAAACTTGAGCAACTATAAAACCTGACAAACTATGAAACCCAAATAACCATGAAATTGGGCAAATTAGTAAACATGAGCACCTACGAAATCCGGAAGTGGTTGAAACTTGAGACAGGATGAAACCTGAGCAATCTCAAGCCGTAGAAATTATAAAACCTGAAACATTATGAAACCTTAAGAACCATAAAACCGAAAAATTGTGAAATCTGAAAAACGATTAAACCTGAGGAACTATAAAACCTGAGCAGTTATAAAACCTGAGAAATTCTGAAACCTGAAGAACCATGAGATCGGAGAAATTATGAAACCTAAAAAAACCTGAAGGACCATGAAATCAGAAAAATTATTAAACCTGGCAACTATGAAATCTGGAAGAGGATGAAAGCGGAGAAATTATAACACCTGAAACATTATGAAACCTGAAAACCTACGAAATCTGAAGAACTTTAATCTGAATGTCGATTAAACCTGAAGAACTATGAAACCGGGAAAATTATTAAACTTGAGCAACTATAAAACCTGAGAAACTATGAATCCAGAAGAACCATGAAATTGGGCAAATTAGTAAACATGAGCACCTACGAAATCCGTAAATGGTTGAAACTTAAGAGAGGATGAAACCTGAGCAATCTGAAGCCGTACATATTATAAAACCTGAAACATTATGAAACCTTAAGAACCATGAAACCGAAAAATTGTGAAATCTGAAAAACGATTAAACCTGAGGAACTATGAAACCTGAGCAGTTATAAAAGCTGAGAAATTCTGAAACCTGAAGAACTATGAAATCGGACAAATGACTAGACCTGGGCAACTATGATATCTGGAAGAGGATGCAACCTGAGAAATCGGAAACCGGAGAAATTAAAAAAAAAGAAAACAACGAAATCTGAAGAACTTTAATCTGAATGCCGATTAAACCTGAAGAACTATGAAACCGGGGAAATTATTAAACTTGAGCAACTATAAAACCTGAGAAACCATGAAACCCGAAGAACCATGAAATTGGGCAAATTAGTAAACATGAGCACCTACGAAATCCGGAAGAGGTTGAAACTTGAGAGAGGATGAACCCGGAGAAATTATGAAACCTGAGAAACTATGAAACCTTAATAACCATGAAACGAAAAAATTATAAAAGCTGTAAACAGGCGAAATCTGAAAAACTATTATGTAAGTCTGAAGAACTATGAAACCGGAGAAATTATAAAACCTAAGAAACTATGAAACCTGAAGAATCATGAAATCGGACAAATGAGCACCTATGAAATCCGGAAGAGGTTGAAACTTGAGGGGATGAAACCTGAGGAATCCGAAATCGGAGAAATTATGAAACCTGAAATATTATAAAACGTCAGAAACAATGAAACCTTAATAACCATGAAACCGGAGAAATTATAAAACCTGAGAAACTTTGGAAAGTTAAAGACTATTATAAAACCAGAGAAACTATGGAACCTGAAGGACCATGAAATCTGAAAAACTATTAAACCTGAAGAACTATGAAACCTGAGCAATTATAAAACCTGAGCAATCTGAAACCGGGGAAATTATAAAACCTGAAACATTATGAAACCTGAGAAACTATGAAACCTCAAGGTCCATGAAACGAAAGAACTATGAAATCTGAAAAACGATTAGACCTGAAGAACTATGAAACCTGAAAAACTATGAAACCAAAGAAATTATTAGTATATTAGTTGTGTAATTCAGAACGGATTCATTTACTTGTTGAATTTCTTTTTTGTCACGAACAAAGTTCTCTTACACACCCGAAAGTTACTGCCTGTGAATAATTCGTGTGCTTTTAATATCGTAAAACACAAAAAAAAAACGCCACTGTCATATTATATCTATTGCCACATCGCTATTTTTTAAATATTTCTTTTAGTTTCCAAATTCAAACTTTTCCTTTTAAAATTCAACGCCCTTTCTCCCATTTTTATACAAATTCGCTTTTACAGGATTTCAGAAGAAAGAAGATATACAGGATGTATCAGAAATAAGCCACCAAAGATCCACGTCACTGCGTCTGTATACAAAACAAACAATAATTAGTACACTAAGCCCACTGAATAATACAGCACACAATGCAACGGGTATCCAATGCCAATCTGATTCGCAAATTTCACAATGATGCCAATTTGATTCGCAAACTTTTAAGTATCAAACGTGTTACTAACCACTTTAATAAAGCTCAAAAGTCATCCAAATCCGACACATTTTTATTTTTCTATCTTTGGCGCATCCACCACAACAAGGTCATCGTCCACAAATCCATAATTACGTCGTCCGATAATTCCCATGAATTAATAATGACCATAGCCGTCAATTACCACTTCATTTCCAAGTTAAAGGTGCCATATGTACAAATGGCAACTTTTCGTGGAAGGGTCACTATTGTTGCGCGGTATTATGCACGACCGCGCCATCGATTGTTACAGATTCTTCAACCGTAGAGGCAAAATTGTGTTCATTCGTGTGTTGACCACTATAGCGGAGGTGATGCTGCTCATCTAGTTGGTGCGGTTTCGAAAACAAAAGTGCTTGATTTTCTGCAGTGGAGCCAACCGCCAAAACGGGTATTTTATCTTTTTTTATCTTTATCTTTTAGTTTCCACAGGTACAGTCTACTGTATATTTGGACGTTCAAAACCTACTTGATATAAACATTTATAAACACCTTGTATCTAATTTTTTTAAACTAATCCAAACGACATAATAATTGTATTTTATTTTTGTTATTTTTTGTCTAATTTTTCTCATGTTATCCCACTGTTAGCCAAACGGAAACTTTATTTTCTAATTGGTTGACACATTGAGTTAGCGTGCTCATTTCTTATTAATAATTCGTACGGAATTGAATAAGTTTATGACTCTTGTTGTCACTTGACATTAATTTGATCAGATAGAAAAAATCGAAACATCATAGGTATACAGGATGAGTCAATAGCGCGTGGCTGTACTAATGAAAATTAAAAAAAAATGTCATATACTTATTACCATAGAAGGTGCATCGACTAAAATTATTTTCAGCTATGTTTGGTTTTTCACTATTCCAGGGCCGTACTCAACTTCATATTCTTAGTGCTACAACTGCATATCTTTTTTCTAAATTTGAAATGCAAGGTTGTCCAGTTATTAATTTTTTGCGAAAAATTTCGAAAAGTCATGTGATGATTTAAAATGCCGTATCAGTATTATTATTAAATTTGGCACGTCAATAAACAAAATTTGGGTCTTTCGCAAAAACAACACCCCTAATACAATTGGGTGTTATTTTACGGACTGTTCACCAGAATCAATTAATTTATGCAATATTTTAAATGGAACATCCCATATTTTTATAAGCCTCTGGATAGGTCTATTAATTATCTTTCACTTTTGTATGTATTATGTATATGTACTATGTATTTGAAAGCTGTGACAATATCTGTCATCGCATTAAAAAAAAGTAGGCTTTGAAAACATTTTTCTAGTAATACGAAGTGTCAAATAATGAAGTTTTAATTTGGCCATAAAGTGTTTCGGTGACCGTGTTTCTAAGAATATATTCTTTAATAACAATTAATTGTAGTATTTAGAACAGCAAATTAGAATATAAAAATATATATGGGTGATTCTGTTCTGTTACTTTTTTGATTAAAAATTATAGTTTTATGTGAGAGTAAACAGTACAGTACCCCATATAGGGTTCCATTTAAAAAAAAATAAAAATAAGTAATCACACATAAATATAACTGAAAATAATTTTAGTCGGTGCAGCTTTGATGGCAATGTATGATGACATCAAAACATTTTTTTATTTTCAGTCACTATCTTCCGTCCTCGCACTATATTGACTCACCCTGTATATCTTTTCCATTTATATGTCTTCTGACACTAGACAAACATTTTCTACTTTTCTCTGTCAAAAGTAAAAAACGTCTTTTCTTGACTTCACGATAACTCATTCATGTGTTGGTTAAAAATTCATCACCTTTCTGCGAGGACACTTTACCGTCCTCCCTTGTAATTCTTTGCGAACTGAATGAGGAGTTATTAATTAAATTACCTACACTTTGCTTGTTTCCATATGCTCACTTCTCCATGTGCTTCTCAACTACATAATTGATATTTTAATACCAAGAATAAGTGATCGGGCGATAATCGATGGGATCAAATATGTATTTACTGCTATAATGAAGAAAGGCTTCGGTGCATTTGTCGGGGTCACATCATTGTCCTGCCACTCGACATTAAGCACTTTCTGTCAAAAACTGTGTCATTAAAATCGAAATGGAATAATGTGGTCGTCATGGACTGGCAGTTAAAATAAAAAAATGCACAAGTTCATTCACACCGGCAGTCAACAGAATAAACAGATCGACTTAAAAAATTACACCCGGTATACGAGGGGGGTCGAAACTTCCCGGTGAGGTGAAACATTTTTAGACTGTTCATTTCCAACATGACGAACCCCAAGTACCCGATAATTACATCGCGGATTTTGCTAACAAGTTCCGCTGTAAGCCAAAACAATTGGCTCTTTAAATATCGCCGTTCCGCTGTGTATTTTATAATTTAATTAGGGAAAGCGAAAGTCTGGCGAAATACGATTTCCATTTCATTGTAAACAATATCAAGAAGTGACTTAAAAAGGCGGGAAATTTTGCAACCACCTGTGTTTAACGGATGTTATCTTATGTAGAATTAATAATTCCGTGTCATCGACGTCGGTGTCGATGTAATTCCATAATAATGGACATTAAAATTAAATGATGAAGTAAAAATAAACTCGCTTCCTATTTAATTGAACGGAATTCACAGGTTTAAAACAAGGCACTTTTTATCGAGTGAATCATGGAGGTGCTTTTTCCTATTTTTATTTTTATCTACATCCGTGAGATATATGAGAAATACCCCACTCATTTCAATTATGTAATCTATTAGATTATCGCACGCGTGCGATAAAGTAACTAACAATAATAGTGTTATTTATTATAAACATTAATAATCCAATCTTTACAATCGTATAAATTAACACCAGATGTAGAAGACTGACTAGAATAACAAGTTTTGGTTAGAATGTCTAATTTTCAATTCACGTTTCTGCCACAGAATTACTATTCCAACCACCATGTCTTTTTACAGTCCGAAGAACAACTCCAGAATCAGCTAAAATTTTGGTTGAAGATCTCCTAAAGTAATGACCTGTCTATTCCCTTGGATGTGGCAACTCCAAAAATTCAGCAATTAAGAATGTCGATGAATCGATGAATAAAATTTAAAATTAAATTACAAAAGGAACATGTTATTAATTTGCATTTTCTTCGTCTTTTGAGTGGTAGTCGAAGGAAAAGCATAGTGTACAACAGGTGCTGACGCATATTTCAATCCATTTCATATCCGTTTTCCAGTGGATATGGCCAAATCAAAAAGACTTTCTAAACAGCTGTCGTCAAAGCCAATATTGAAAAAGACACTTTCTAAACAGCCGTAGTCAAACCTTACATTGAAGAAGACATCGTCTAAAGGGATGTTGCCATATCCAACAGTGACAAACACACTTTCTAAAAGGATGTTGTTAAATCTAATATTGATAAAGAAACTTTCTAAGGAGCTGTGGTCAAACCCAACATTGTAAAAAAGACACTTTCAAAGAGATACTGCCAAATCCAACATTGAAAAAGACACTTTCCAAGTGGATGTAGTTAAACCCAACGTCTAAAAAGACACTTTCTAAAAGGATGTTGCCACACCCAATACTGAAATGTGCACTTTCTAAAGGATTACTGTCAAACCCAACATTGAAAAAGACATTTTCTAAGTGGATATGACCAAATGAAAAATACTTTCTAAACAGCTGTTGTCCAATCCAATATTGAAAAAGACACTTTCTAAACAGCTGTAGTTAAACCTTACATTGAAAAAGATATCGTCTAAAGAGATATTGCCATATCCAACAGTAACAAACACACTTTCTAAGGAACTGTGGTCAAACCCAACATTGTAAAAGACACTTTCAAAGAGATGCTGCCAAATCCAATATTGAAAAAGACACTTTCTAAACAGCTGTAGTCAAACCTTACATTGAAAAAGATATCGTCTAAAGAGATGTTGCCATATCCAACAGTGATAAACACACTTTCTAAAAGGATATTGTTAAACCCAATATTGATAAAGACACTTTCTAAGGAGCTGTGGTCAAACCCAACATTGTAAAAAAGACACTTTCAAAGAGATGCTGCCAAATCCAATATTGAAAAAGACACTTTCTAAACAGCTGTAGTCAAACCTTACATAGAAAAAGATATCGTCTAAAGAGATGTTGCCATACCCAATATTGAAATGTACACTCTACGTAATTACGAATTTTTTATTTTTGTATCCATCCTTTTTTGGAACGATCACATTTTACAAATTTTCAAAAACCGTTTCCAGGACTGATGAGGAGCTTTATGACACTTTGTGAATACAATAGGCTTCACAGAGTCAGAAAGAAATTTACAGTCCTTCTTATAATATGAGAGCGTCTTACAAATTTTTTAGCGTCGAATCCGTTGTTTTTTATAACAATCTCATTTCACAAATTTTTAAATAGTATTTCCGGGTCTGTTGAGGAGCCTTTATGACACTTTGCAAATCCACTGGAGTGTGTAGAATCAAGATAGAGCTTTATAAATGCCTATTGTAATATGGAAACATCTCACGAATTTTTAATTTTCGTATCCACTGTTTTTGGAACGATCACATTTTACAAATTTTCAAAAACCGTTTCCAGGACTGATGAGGAGCTTTATGACACTTTGTGAATATAATAGGGTTCACAGAGTCAGAAAGAAATTTACAAGTCCTTCTTGTAATATGAGAACGTCTTACAATTTTTTTAGTGTCGAATCCGATGTTTTTTTATAACGATCGCATTCCACAAATTTTGAAACAGTATTTCCGGGCCTGTTGAGGAACTTTTATGACACTTTGCAAATCCACTGGAGTGTGTAGAATCAAGATAGAGCTTTATAAATGCCTACTGTAATATGGAAACATCTCACGAATTTTTAATTTTCGTATCCACTGTTTTTTGGAACGATCACATTTTACAAATTTTCAAAAACCGTTTCCAGGACTGATGAGGAGCTTTATGACACTTTGTGAATATAATAGGGTTCACAGAGTCAGAAAGAAATTTACAAGTCCTTCTTGTAATATGAGAGCGTCTTACATTTTTGTTTTAGTGTCGAATCCGTTGTCTTTTATAACGATCGCATTTCACAAATTTTTAAACAGTATTTCCGGCTCTGTTGAGGAGCTTTTATGACATTTTGTAAATCAACTGGAGTGTGTAGAATCAAGAGAGGGCTTTATAAATGCCTCTTGTAATATGGAAACATCTCACGAATTTTTTATTTTCGTATCCACTGTTTTTTGGAACGATCACATTTTACAAATTTTCAAAAACCGTTTCCAGGACTGATGAGGAGCTTTATGACACTTTGTGAACACAATAGGGTTCACAGAGTCAGAAAGAAATTTACAAGTCCTTCTTGTAATATGAGAGCGTCTAACAAATTGTTTAGTGTCGAATCCGTTGTTTTTTATAACGATCGCATTTCACAAATTTTTAAACAAAATTTCCGGGTCTGTTGGGGAGCTTTTATGACACTTTGCAAATTCACTGGAGTGTGTAGAATCAAGATAGAACTTTATAAATGCCTCTTGTAATATGGAAACATCTCACGAATTTTTAATTTTCGTATCCACTGTTTTTTGGAACGATCACATTTTACAAATTTTCAAAAACCGTTTCCAGGACTGATGAGGAGCTTTATGACACTTTGTGAATACAATAGGGTTCACAGAGTCAGAAAGAAATTTACAAGTCCTTTTTGTAATATGAGAGCGTCTCACAAATTGTTTAGTGTCGAATCCGTTGTTTTTTATAACGATCGCATTCCACAAATTTTGAAACAGTATTTCCGGGCCTGTTGAGGAACTTTTATGACAGTTTGCAAATCCACTGGAGTCTGTAGAATCAAGATACAGCTTTATAAATGCCTATTGTAATATGGAAACATCTCACGAATTTTTAATTTTCGTATCCACTGTTTTTGGAATGATCACATTTTACAAATTTTCAAAAACCGTTTCCAGGACTGATGAGGAGCTTTATGACACTTTGTGAATATAATAGGGTTCACAGAGTCAGAAAGAAATTTACAAGTCCTTCTTGTAATATGAGAGCGTCTTACATTTTTTTTTAGTGTCGAATCCGTTGTCTTTTATAACGATCGCATTTCACAAATTTTTAAACAGTATTTCCGGCTTTGTTGAGGAGCTTTTATGACATTTTGTAAATCAACTGGAGTGTGTAGAATCAAGAGAGGGCTTTATAAATGCCTCTTGTAATATGGAAACATCTCACGAATTTTTTATTTTCGTATCCACTGTTTTTTGGAACGATCACATTTTACAAATTTTCAAAAACCGTTTCCAGGACTGATGAGGAGCTTTATGACACTTTGTGAATATAATAGGGTTTACAGGGTCGGAAAGAAATTTATAAGTCTTTCTTGTACTCTGAGAGCGTCCTACAAATTTTTTTAGTGTCGAATCCGTTGTTTTTTATAACGATCACATTTCAGATATTTTAAAATGGTATTTCCGGGTCTGTTGAGGAGCTTTTACGACACTTTGCAAATCCACTGGAGTGTGTAGAATCAAGATAGAGCTTTATAAATGCCTCTTGTAATATGGAAACATCTCACGAATTTTTAATTTTCGTATCCACTGTTTTTTAGAACGATCACATTTTACAAATTTTCAAAAACCGTTTCCAGGACTGATGAGAAGCTTTATGACACTTTGTGAATACAATAGGGTTCACAGAGTCAGAAAGAAATTGACAAGTCCTTCTTGTAATATGAGAGCGCCTTAGAATTTTTTTAGTGCCGAATCCGTTGTTTTTTTATAACGATGACATTTCACAAATTTTTAAATAGTATTTCCGGGTGTGTTGAGGAGCTTTTATGACACTTTGCAAATCCACTGGAGTGTGTAGAATCAAGATAGAGCTTTATAAATGCTTCTTGTAATATGGAAACATCTTACGAATTTTTAATTTTCGTATCCACTGTTTTTTGGAACGATCACATTTTACAAATTTTCAAAAACCCTTTCCAGGACTGATGAGGAGCTTTATGACACTTTGTGAATACAATAGGGTTCACAGAGTCAGAAAGAAATTTATAAGTCCTTCTTGTGCTATGAGAGCGTCTTACAATTTTTTTAATGTCGAATCCGTTGTTTTTTATAACGATCGCATTTCACAAATTTTTAAACAATATTTCCGGGTGTGTTGAGGAGCTTTTATGACACTTTGCAAATCCACTGGAGTGTGTAAAGTCAAGATAGAGCTTTATAAATGCCTCTTGTAAGATGCAAACATTTTACGAATTTTTAATTTTCGTATCCACTGTTTTTTGGAACGATCACATTTTACAAATTTTCAAAAACCGTTTCCAGGACTGATGAGGAGCTTTATGACACTTTGTGAATACACTAGTGTTCACAAAATCAAAAAGAAATTTATAAGTCCTTCTTGTGCTATGAGAGCGTCTTACAATTTTTTTAATGTCGAATCCGTTGTTTTTTATAACGATCGCATTTCACAAATTTTTAAACAATATTTCCGGGTCTGTTGGGGAGCTTTTATGACACTTTGCAAATTCACTGGAGTGTGTAGAATCAAGATAGAACTTTATAAATGCCTCTTGTAATATGGAAACATCTCAAGAATTTTTAATTTTCGTATCCACTGTTTTTTGGAACGATCACATTTTACAAATTTTCAAAAACCGTTTCCAGGACTGATGAGGAGCTTTATGACACTTTGTGAATACAATATTGTTCGCAGAGTGAGAAAGAAATTTACAAGTCCGTCTTGTACTATGAGAACGTCTTACATTTTTTTTAGTGTCGAATCCGTTGTTTTTTATAACGATCGCATTTCACAAATTTTTAAACAGTATTTCCGGGTCTGTTGAGGAGCTTTTATGACACTTTGCAAATCCACTGGAGTGTGTAGAATCAAGATAGAGCTTTATAAATGCCTCTTGTAATATGGAAACATCTCACGAATTTTTAATTTTCGTATCCACTGTTTTTTAGAACGATCACATTTTACAAATATTCAAAAACCGTTTCCAGGACTGATGAGAAGCTTTATGACACTTTGTGAATACAATAGGGTTCACAGAGTCAGAAAGAAATTTACAAGTCCGTCTTGTACTATGAGAGCGGCTTACAATTTTTTTAGTGTCGAATACGTTTTTTTTATTACGATCGCATTTCACAAATTTTTAAACAATATTTCCGGGTGTGTTGATGAGCTTTTATGACACTTTGCAAATCCACTGGAGTGTGTAAAGTCAAGATAGAGCTTTATAAATGCCTCTTGTAAGATGCAAACATTTTACGAATTTTTAATTTTCGTATCCACTGTTTTTTGGAACGATCACATTTTACAAATTTTCAAAAACCGTTTCCAGGACTGATGAGGAGCTTTATGACACTTTGTGAATACACTAGTGTTCACAAAATCAAAAAGAAATTTATAAGTCCTTCTTGTGCTATGAGAGGGTCTTACAATTTTTTTAATGTCGAATCCGTTGTTTTTTATAACGATCGCATTTCACAAATTTTTAAACAGTATTTCCGGGTCTGTTGAGGAGCTTTTATGACACTTTGCAAATCCACTGAAGTGTGTAGAATCAAGATAGAACTTTATAAATGCCTCTTGTAATATGGAAACATCTCAAGAATTTTTAATTTTCGTATCCACTGTTTTTTGGAACGATCACATTTTACAAATTTTCAAAAACCGTTTCCAGGACTGATGAGGAGCTTTATGACACTTTGTGAATACAATATTGTTCGCAGAGTGAGAAAGAAATTTACAAGTCCGTCTTGTACTATGAGAACGTCTTACAATTTTTTTAGTGTCGAATCCGTTGTTTTTTATAACGATCGCATTTCACAAATTTTTAAACAGTATTTCCGGGTCTGTTGAGGAGCTTTTATGACACTTTGCAAATCCACTGGAGTGTGTAGAATCAAGATAGAGCTTTATAAATGCCTCTTGTAATATGGAAACATCTCACGAATTTTTAATTTTCGTATCCACTGTTTTTTAGAACGATCACATTTTACAAATTTTCAAAAACCGTTTCCAGGACTGATGAGAAGCTTTATGACACTTTGTGAATACAATAGGGTTCACAGAGTCAGAAAGAAATTTACAAGTCCGTCTTGTACTATGAGAGCGGCTTACAATTTTTTTAGTGTCGAATACGTTTTTTTTATTACGATCGCATTTCACAAATTTTTAAACAATATTTCCGGGTGTGTTGAGGAGCTTTTATGACACTTTGCAAATCCACTGGAGTGTGTAAAGTCAAGATAGAGCTTTATAAATGCCTCTTGTAAGATGCAAACATTTTACGAATTTTTAATTTTCGTATCCACTGTTTTTTGGAACGATCACATTTTACAAATTTTCAAAAACCGTTTCCAGGACTGATGAGGAGCTTTATGACACTTTGTGAATACACTAGTGTTCACAAAATCAAAAAGAAATTTATAAGTCCTTCTTGTGCTATGAGAGGGTCTTACAATTTTTTTAATGTCGAATCCGTTGTTTTTTATAACGATCGCATTTCACAAATTTTTAAACAGTATTTCCGGGTCTGTTGAGGAGCTTTTATGACACTTTGCAAATCCACTGGAGTGTGTAGAATCAAGATACAGCTTTATAAGTGCCTATTGTAATATGGAAACATCTCACGAATTTTTAATTTTCGTATCCACTGTTTTTTGGAACGATCACATTTTAAAAATTTTCAAAAACCGTTTCCAGGACTGATGAGGAGCTTTATGACACTTTGTGAATACAATAGGGTTCACAGAGTCAGAAAGAAATTTACAAGTCCTTCTTGTACTATGAGAGCGTCTTACAAATTTTTTAGTGTCGAATCCGTTGCTTCTATAACGATCACATTTCACAAATTTTTAAACAGTATTTCCGGATCTGTTGAGGAGCTTTTATGACACTTTGCAAATCCACTGGAGTGTGTAGAATCAAGATAGAGCTTTATAAATGCCTCTTGTAATATGGAAACATCCCACGAATTTTTAATTTTCGTATCCACTGTTTTTTGGAACGATCACATTTTACAAATTTTCAAAAACCGTTTCCAGGACTGATGAGGAGCTTTATTACACTTTGTGAAAACAATAGGGTTCACAGAATCAGAAAGAAATTTACAAGTCCTTCTTGTGCTATGAGAGCGTCTTACAAAATTTTAGTGCCGAATCCGTTGTATTTTATAACGATCGCATTTCAGAAATTTTTAAATAGTATTTCCGGGTCTGTTGAGGAGCTTTTATGACACTTTGCAAATCCACTGGAATGTGTAAAGTGAAGATAGAGCTTTATAAATTCCTCTTGTAAGATGCAAACATTTTACGAATTTTTAATTTTCGTATCCACTGTTTTTTGGAAATATCACATTTTACAAATTTTCAAAAACCGTTTCCAGGACTGATGAGGAGCTTTATGACACCTTGTGAATACAATAGGGTTCACAGAGTCAGAAAGAAATTTACAAGTCCTTCTTGTGCTATGAGAGCGTCTTACAGTTTTTTTAATCTCGAATCCGTTGTTTTTTATAACGATCGCATTTCACAAATTTTTAAACAATATTTCCGGGTCTGTTGGGGAGCTTTTATGACACTTTGCAAATTCACTGGAGTGTGTAGAATCAAGATAGAACTTTATAAATGCCTCTTGTAATATGGAAACATCTCACGAATTTTTAATTTTCGTATCCACTGTTTTTTGGAACGATCACATTTTACAAATTTTCAAAAACCGTTTCCAGGACTGATGAGGAGCTTTATGACACTTTGTGAATATAATAGGGTTTACAGGGTCGGAAAGAAATTTATAAGTTTTTCTTGTACTATGAGAGCGTCTTACAATTTTTTTACTGTCGAATCCGTTGTTTCTTTATAACGATCGCATTTCACAAATTTTTAAACAGTATTTCCGGGTCTGTTGAGGAGCTTTTATGACACTTTGCAAATCCACTGAAGTGTGTAGAATCAAGATAGAGCTTTATAAATGCCTCTTGTAAGATGCAAACATTTTACGAATTTTTAATTTTCGTATCCACTGTTTTTTGGAAATATCACATTTTACAAATTTTCAAAAACCGTTTCCAGGACTGATGAGGAGCTTTATGACACTTTGTGAATATAATAGGGTTTACAGGGTCGGAAAGAAATTTATAAGTCTTTCTTGTACTATGAGAGCGTCTTACAATTTTTTTAGTGTCGAATCCGTTGTTTTTTATAACGATCGCATTTCACAAATGTTTAAACAGTATTTCCGGATCTGTTGAGGAGCTTTTATGACACCTTGTGATCCACTGGAGTGTGGAGAATCAAGATAGAGCTTTATAAATGCCTCTTGTAATATGGAAACATCTCACGAATTTTTAATTTTCGTATCCACTGTTGTTTGGAACGATCACATTTTACAAATTTTCAAAAACCGTTTCCAGGACTGAGAAGGAGCTCTATGACACTTTGTGAATACAATAGGGTTCACAGAGTCAGAAAGAAATTTACAAGTCCTCCTTGTACTATGAGAGCGTCTTACAAATTTTTTAGTGTCGAATCCGTTGTTTTTTTATAACGATCGGATTTCACAAATTTTTAAACAGTATTTCCGGATCTGTTGAGGAGCTTTTATGACACTTTGCAAATCCTCTGGAGTGTGTAGAATCAAGATAGAGCTTTATAAATGCCTCTTGTAATATGGAAACTTCTCACGAATTTTTAATTTTCGTATCCACTGTTTTTTGGAACGATCACATTTTACAAATTTTCAAAAACCGTTTCCAGGACTGATGAGGAGCTTTATGACACTTTGTGAATATAATAGGGTTTACAGGGTCGGAAAGAAATTTATAAGTCTTTCTTGTACTATGAGAGCGTCTTACAATTTTTTTAGTGTCGAATCCGTTGTTTTTTATAACGATCGCATTTCACAAATTTTTAAACAGTATTTCCGGGTCTGTTGAGGAGCTTTTATGACACTTTGCAAATCCACTGGAGTGTGTAGAATCAAGATAGAGCTATATAAATGCCTCTTGTAACATGCAAACATTTTACAAATTTTTAATTTTCGTATCCACTGTTTTTTGGAACGATCACAATTTACAAATTTTCAAAAACCGTTTCCAGGACTGATGAGGAGCTTTATTACACTTTGTGAAAACAATAGGGTTCACAGAATCAGAAAGAAATTTACAAGTCCTTCTTGTGCTATGAGAGCGTCTTACAAATTTTTTAGTGCCGAATCCGTTGTATTTTATAACGATCGCATTTCACAAATTTTTAAATAGTATTTCCGGGTCTATTGAGGAGCTTTTATGACACTTTGCAAATCCACTGGAGTGTGTAAAGTCAAGATAGAGCTTTATAAATGCCTCTTGTAAGATGCAAACATTTTACGAATTTTTAATTTTCGTATCCACTTTTTTTTGGAAATATCACATTTTACAAATTTTCAAAAACCGTTTCCAGGACTGATGAGGAGCTTTATGACACCTTGTGAATACAATAGGGTTCACAGAGTCAGAAAGAAATTTACAAGTCCTTCTTGTGCTATGAGAGCGTCTTACAATTTTTTTAATGTCGAATACGTTGTTTTTTATAACGATCGCATTTCACAAATTTTTAAACAATATTTCCGGGTCTGTTGAGGAGCTTTTATGACACTTTGCAAATCCACTGAAGTGTGTAGAATCAAGATAGAGCTTTATAAATGCCTCTTGTAATATGGAAACATCTCACGAATTTTTAATTTTCGTATCCACTGTTTTTTAGAACGATCACATTTTACAAATTTTTTACAAACCGTTTCCAGGACTGATGAGGAGCTTTATGACACTTTGTGAATACAATAGGGTTCACAGAGTCAGAAAGAAATTGACAAGTCCTTCTTGTAATATGAGAGCGCCTTAGAATTTTTTTAGTGCCGAATCCGTTGTTTTTTTATAACGATGACATTTCACAAATTTTTAAATAGTATTTCCGGGTGTGTTGAGGAGCTTTTATGACACTTTGCAAATCCACTGGAGTGTGTAGAATCAAGATGGAGCTTTATAAATGCCTCTTGTAATATGGAAACATTTTACGAATTTTTAATTTTCGTATCCACTGTTTTTTGGAACGATCACATTTTACAAATTTTAAAAAACCGTTTCCGGGACTGATGAGGAACTTTATGACACTTTGTGAATACACTAGGGTTCACAGAGTAAGAAAGAAATTTACAAGTCCTTCTTGTACTATGAGAGCGTCTTCCAATTTTTTTAGTGTCGAATCCGTTGTTTTTTATAACGATCGCATTTCACAAATTTTTAAACAATATTTCCGGGTGTGTTGAGGAGCTTTTATGACACTTTGCAAATCCACTGGAGTGTGTAAAGTCAAGATAGAGCTTTATAAATGCCTCTTGTAAGATGCAAACATTTTACGAATTTTTAATTTTCGTATCCACTGTTTTTTGGAACGATCACATTTTACAAATTTTCAAAAACCGTTTCCAGGACTGATGAGGAGCTTTATGACACTTTGTGAATACACTAGTGTTCACAAAATCAAAAAGAAATTTATAAGTCCTTCTTGTGCTATGAGAGGGTCTTACAATTTTTTTAATGTCGAATCCGTTGTTTTTTATAACGATCGCATTTCACAAATTTTTAAACAGTATTTCCGGGTCTGTTGAGGAGCTTTTATGACACTTTGCAAATCCACTGAAGTGTGTAGAATCAAGATAGAGCTTTATAAATGCCTATTGTAATATGGAAACATCTCACGAATTTTTAATTTTCGTATCCACTGTTTTTTGGAACGATCACATTTTACAAATTTTCAAAAACCGTTTCCAGGACTGATGAGGAGCTTTATGACACTTTGGTGAATACAATAGGGTTCACAGAGTCAGAAAGAAATTTACAAGTCCGTCTTGTACTATGAGAACGTCTTACAATTTTTTTAGTGTCGAATCCGTTGTTTTCTTATAACGATCGCATTCCACAAATTTTGAAACAGTATTTCCGGGTCTGTTGAGGAGCTTTTATGACACTTTGCAAATCCACTGGAGTGTGTAGAATCAAGATACAGCTTTATAAATGCCTATTGTAATATGGAAACATCTCACGAATTTTTAATTTTCGTATCCACTGTTTTTTGGAACGATCACATTTTACAAATTTTCAAAAACCGTTTCCAGGACTGATGAGCAGCTTTATGACACCTTGTGAATACAATAGGGTTGACAGAGTCAGAAAGAAATTTACAAGTCCGTCTTGTGCTATGAGAACGTCTTACAATTTTTTTAGTGTCGAATCCGTTGTTTTCTTATAACGATCGCATTCCACAAATTTTGAAACAGTATTTCCGGGTCTGTTGAGGAGCTTTTATGACACTTTGCAAATCCACTGGAGTGTGTAGAATCAAGATACAGCTTTATAAATGCCTATTGTAATATGGAAACATCTCACGAATTTTTAATTTTCGTATCCACTGTTTTTTGGAACGATCACATTTTACAAATTTTCAAAAACCGTTTCCAGGACTGATGAGGAGCTTTATGACACTTTGTGAATACACTAGTGTTCACAAAATCAAAAAGAAATTTATAAGTCCTTCTTGTGCTATGAGAGCGTCTTACAATTTTTTTAATGTCGAATCCGTTGTTTTTTATAACGATCGCATTTCACAAATTTTTAAACAGTATTTCCGGGTCTGTTGAGGAGCTTTTATGACACTTTGCAAATCCACTGGAGTGTGTAGAATCATGATAGAGCTTTATAAATGCCTCTTGTAATATGGAAACATCTCACGAATTTTTAATTTTCGTATCCACTGTTTTTTAGAACGATCACATTTTACAAATTTTCAAAAACCGTTTCCAGGACTGATGAGAAGCTTTATGACACTTTGTGAATACAATAGGGTTCACAGAGTCAGAAAGAAATTTACAAGTCCGTCTTGTACTATGAGAGCGGCTTACAATTTTTTTAATGTCGAATCCGTTGTTTTTTATAACGATCGCATTTCACAAATTTTTAAACAGTATTTCCGGGTCTGTTGAGGAGCTTTTATGACACTTTGCAAATCCACTGAAGTGTGTAGAATCAAGATAGAGCTTTATAAATGCCTATTGTAATATGGAAACATCTCACGAATTTTTAATTTTCGTATCCACTGTTTTTTGGAACGATCACATTTTACAAATTTTCAAAAACCGTTTCCAGGACTGATGAGGAGCTTTATGACACTTTGGTGAATACAATAGGGTTCACAGAGTCAGAAAGAAATTTACAAGTCCGTCTTGTACTATGAGAACGTCTTACAATTTTTTTAGTGTCGAATCCGTTGTTTTCTTATAACGATCGCATTCCACAAATTTTGAAACAGTATTTCCGGGTCTGTTGAGGAGCTTTTATGACACTTTGCAAATCCACTGGAGTGTGTAGAATCAAGATACAGCTTTATAAATGCCTATTGTAATATGGAAACATCTCACGAATTTTTAATTTTCGTATCCACTGTTTTTTGGAACGATCACATTTTACAAATTTTCAAAAACCGTTTCCAGGACTGATGAGCAGCTTTATGACACCTTGTGAATACAATAGGGTTGACAGAGTCAGAAAGAAATTTACAAGTCCTTCTTGTGCTATGAGAGCGTCTTACAAATTTTTTAGTGCCGAATGCGTTGTATTTTATAACGATTACATTTCACAAATTTTTAAATAGTATTTCCGGGTGTGTTGAGGAGCTTTTATGACACTTTGCAAATCCACTGGAGTGTGTAGAATCAAGATAGAGCTTTATAAATGCCTCTTGTAATATAGAAACATCCCACGAATTTTCACTTTTACACTTGTTGCATAAGTAATAATTTTATTTTTTTTATTTTAATAGACCGCATTTGTTGCATTTTTAATCAATCAATGTTGATACTACTGGAGATTTAAAAGCCTATAAAAGTTAAAACTTAAAAATATAAAGACCTCATTCGAAAAATGAAAATGTAACACATTAAAAACTTGACAGCCTAAAGCCTGTAGGACAAAGGCATTGAAAACTTCACAACCTGAAAAACTGAAATTAAAATTTATGTACCTGAAAATCAGACAACCTGTGAAGCCGAGGACCTGAAAACATGAGAGCTTGAGATTCTGAAAACATAAAAACCAACACTTTCTTCCATAAAATGATTGTTATCGTACTTTCATCACGCAACCCTGCTGCGGATCAAAAATTACCTCAGTGGAGGTCAGTTAATATCTGGAAATTTATTTTCTGATAATTTTTTATGACAGTTTTTTTGTAATGAAGTCGTAATAGCAGCAAAAAAAATGAGTTGAGAGAAAGATGTAAATTTTTGTGAAAGAACGAAGAGGATTTTTTCTCAAAGAAATTATCGAATTTCAACGTTACTTGGCATTTAATCCTACCTCAATCTCCACACATCGGGAGCCCATGGAAGACAAATCATAAGGACAATATGGGTAGAATACAAAGCTACATTCACGTTGACTATGAACAGAATTATGCCTATAAAACTTTATTATGTGTTATATAAAGAACACTCGTAAGTAAAATAACCCATGACTGGTTTCGTGTTCTCTGCAAACGATTTGCTACCAACCTGAATTACCACCCTATGTCTTATCATGTTGGTAAATCATTTTGTTGGCAATGTTCATTCGAAAAGAAAAATGTTAGTTATTTGTTCTAATACAAATCCACTGCAGCGTATATAGCAGGTCAAGGCAATTTCACTTTGAATAAATCTGCCCTTTCTTCCGTTTCGTGTGTTACTTTCACATCAAAATAGTTTTAGCACTTTTTCATTTGGGTCAGTTCGTTATTGTCTAATCACGTGTTCAGAACAGGACGGGCCAATCTAACCCAAATCTTCCAAAAATCGTATTGTCTTCTCAGCAACCACCGCAAAGTCGTAGATAACGAACCTTTGCGTTCCAGGCCGTTTGTCAATGTCTTAATGCGGACTTTGCACGAGAAATCTGATAAATTTAAAGATACGTATCTCTAGTGGACTTTAGTTTGCATTTCCAGCAAACACATTTCTTGGAAAATGCGCACAAGGGAAAACTGGGCATTTTCCCGAAAAATTTCAGCGCAAAAGCGAAAGAAACGCTCCCGTGCCCACCGGAAACGAGCACTATCCACACACGGCCGCCCTAATCAAATTCAAATTCCAAGGTGAAATAAAAACCAAATGAATCACTCCTTTTATTAGCTTATGCAAATCGGCGTGAACCCTGTATCGAAGGTCAAATCGGGGGTTGTTCACGCGAATCCAAGATGGTGGGTGGTCATTTCTTGGAAAAATGAATATTAATTCTTAGAGGGAGACGTCGTGGCGTCTCTTCAGAATATCGACTTTTTTAAGGGGCTCGGGTCACTGTATAAAGAGGTCAAACGACCCTGGAGTTCTTGCGTGATTATACATCCGCAACAGCAATGACCGGAAGCGGTCGGCCAGACGGTTGTTGGACGGACTCATGGGAAGTCCCAGCGAATAGTGAGTTGGACGGCGGTTTCAAAAACTAATTGGATTTTTGCACGGGTTTGCTATAGTGATAACATCGAATAACGGTGTTTATTTATAATGACCATGTCGAAGAGGATTTGGCTTGTTTTCGAAATCCTGTCATGAAAACTAAATTTTGTCTTTGTTGCAGGCACCTACACCATCATGCTTCTTCTGTACCCCATGTTCTTCATCCTCCCAGTACTGGCTTCCTCTCACGCTGATTGCTCCAAAGAGGCCTACGGTGAATGTATCCGCATAGCTGACCCTTTAGTAAAAGAGCCCCATTTGATATTCCCCGACAATATGGAGGACATCGATATTGTTTGTCGGACGTGGAACAAATTCGTGGACTGCTTGAAGTACTACACGGACAACTGTTTCACCGAGCAGCAACGCCGTCAATTTAACAAGGCCGTTGAAAACCCCATTGAAAGTGTGCATCAGATGTGTATGCAACCCAGTTATCAGAAAGAGTACCTCCAATATGCTCCTTGTATTAAAAGTACCATCACGGAACAGATCCATTGTGGGTCCCACTATAACTTACTAGTCGATCAAGTCGCCCAAGGGGAGATTATCTCCAAATCGACGTTGTGTTGGTAAGGTCGACTTTTTTCTTAGTCATAGATGTAACGCAACAATTCTAGCTCACACGATCGATTCAAGCAGTGCGTTCTGAAAGAAACCCGACGGTTGTGCGATCGGGGAGTTCCCGATGGCCCAGCTTTGAGATTCTCGAGTCATCTTATCGAGAAGGCACTGAGTTTCATGCAGGATCAGTGTTTCAATTACATGTCGGTAAAACAACTGATTTCAATCATGTTTTGATAATTTTTCTTCCAGTCCTAATTCTGGTGACTGCACGTCGCCTACAACTGATTCCCAGACCTTCTCCGATCCGCTTACAGTGTCAACATCATCGAGTGAAGTCTATCCATGGAGTACCATTCAGGATATGGCGGGCAAGGAAATCTTGCCGTCCCGGGTGACGCCCCCAAAACGGCCAACTACCACAACATGGCTGCCATCATCGACTCTGTCCATCCAAAATTCGGTACTTTTTAAAACGGCCAGCGATCACGAAGACCATAAAATTAATTTACAGGAAACTTCCTCTTCTTCCCAAACGCTGGGTGCCAGAACTCGTCCAGCCTCTTTCGGTCGCGCCAGCAGCTGGCCCGAAGTTCCCAGTGCACCTTCCGTAGGCAATACGGTCCAAATGTATCCAACCATTTCCACGACTCCATCTCCACGACCCGATTGGGCGACTGTAGCCAGTTGGACTCCCCAACGTTCCAGCGACAGCGATAAGGGCACCACGTGGTACCCTGCGGCTGGATCCCAATTGGGTAACGAGGTGGACGAGCCGAACCAACAGGGTCTGACGAAACCCAAGAATAGGGGAGCAACGAATAGTACGTTCGTTGGTTTGATGATCATGGCGGCCGTGATAGCAACGTTTTGTTAGAATAGGTGTATTTACGGTATGAAGATTTGCAGCAATAAGTTATTTTACTCAGCACTAGTCAAATTACCAAATAGTCGTAATGTAAATTTTAATAAAACAATAAATATTCTTTGAGATAAGGTTTATTCATTTTCGAACACTCAAAACCGCAAATCTTTAGGCAGACTGTACAGTCTTTCTTCCATTTCTAAGCCTCCTTCTTTTATGGGCCACTTTGGGAGGTGTTTAAGTATACACACAAGTGTTTAGAGTGTCTTCAAAATGGTGTTTCCATTAAGTGTCGTTTTCCCCTTCCTCTTTTTATTTCCTGGTAAATCTTTATTATAGAAGTTTTCGTCTATATTCTTTATTTTTTCATCTATATGCATTACTTAACTTCAACCTGTGTGCATGCTTTATTGTAGGCTGTTTTGATCTGCACGACTGCACGTGTTATTGAAGGTTTCAAGATCCAATCTCCTCAATCTTTTTGTTGCCAAAACTCCAGCATGAATTAATTGAAAAGAAGCTCAATATTTGGAAAACATATTTTAATAACTTTTAACCTAATAAATGCAAAAACCAACACTAAACTCTATTCACACAGGTAAACGCAATTATTAAAAATATTAATGTTGATTGTACTATTCTCAACATGTGAAGATAGACCAGGAATTAGTTGGTTGACTTGAATACTTGAAGTTGAGGGTAAATTAGGATTTTCTAACTCAACGTCCACATGATGTGTATTTTCGTTCGCAGTTTCTAAATCTGGAGGGAATTCATTATTTGAAACTGGTAGTCTCTTTGAAAAGGGCGACGTTTCTTCTCTCCGGAGTGAAGTCGGTTCCGGGCATCGTATCGGCTCCGGAACGGCGGCGTCCGAAACGCGCTTCTTCGCTGGTCAAGATGATGTAAAAATAATTCCGGTACGATAACCGGATGTTTTCGGCGGTTTCCGGTTCGACGAAAGGGCGTGACAAGATTGGGAGTTGGGGGTGATCGTAGCGACTCCGAAGTAGGCTCGTTTGGAGCGCGCTAATTTTCCGGTGGCGATAATGAAAAAAATATCCGGCTGTGACACTGCAAACTATTTTTCCCGGCGAGTTGTATATTTAATTTTTAGGTGCACGGTCTTGCTTGAATAAACGGATGTCGCTTCGCTGACGGCTCTTAATTCGGTATTCAAATTCGGATTTTTCGGTAACTTCGTTACAATCTGTTTTCATGTAAAATTATACATGATGTTATATTATTATAATGAAGTATGCCAAAACGACATTCTGTATACAAATTTCGTGCGTAAAGTGATTTTCCAACGCTCCAGCTAATGGGGAACTCGCCCTTCGAGCTCGTCCCCCAAACGAGCTGTCGCGTTGTAAAATCAACTTTTCCGCACTCTAATGTAAATAACTATTCTATTTTTTTTCTGTGTTTTCTGTGAGCATCTTCATTATACTTCGTTTGTTTGAGTAATCCAATGCACGCAGTCCTCGACAAACCATTCTTTATTTTTACTTTTAGGATTTTTTCTTATTAACCTTTTTTGCTGATGTTCTTGTTGCACTTTCAATATTCTTCCATGTATTCTCTATGTTACCTTCTAAGTAGTGATCGCTGAAATCTCTGAACTCCTAATAAATTAGGAGGAGTAATTAATTGCTTTAGAAGTAATTGCAATTTTATACATTCTCCCATTTACTAAAAAAAAAAATCGATTAATTCTTTCTTTGATCTCAAGTTACTTTGTGAAGATCTTTGTGTCTGAACAGCGAACCTCCGATCTTCAGTCGTTTTTCATTCGCTAACTATAAGTTTAAAACCAATTTCGTTCGAATTCACATGTCTGCTATATACAGTGTCCCAACTAAAATTTGTACCCCCCAACAATTCCAATTTCGAAAGACTCAGAATAAAACGCTCGAACAGGTCAATTTTGTTATCAAGAGGGACCAAATTGCACCGCACTTTCATGTCATAGATCTCACCCCTTTAGCCAGGGGAGCCGCCCCCTTAAAAAATTTAAATAGCATGGGGGGTCGTGTGATACATCATTTTAAAGCTCATTCAATTCTCTATTCAGACCTACATTTATCGATTCCTTTCTACAAAAGAAAAACATGAAATCGATATTTTCCAAATCTACATAAAATACTCCACTAAAATTTTGTACCCCCCAACCATTTCAATTACGAAACACTTAGAAGAAAACACTCGAACAGGTCAGTTAGATCTCACCCCTTTAGCCAGGGGAGGCACCACCTTAAAAAATTTAAATGGCATGGGGGGTGGTGTGATACATCATTTTAAAGCTTATTCAATTCTCTATCCAAAACTACTTTTATCTATTCGTTTTTGCAAAAAAGAGCATAAGAATTTGTTATTTTCCAAAGCTACATAAAATACTCTTGATTTGGAAAATGACAAATTCATGTTTTTTTTGTAGAAACAAATCGATAAAAGTAGATATGGATAGAGAATTGAATAAGCTTTAAAATGATGTATCACGCGACCCCCCATGCCATTTAAATTTTTTAAGGGGGTGGCTCCCCTGGCTAAAGGGGTGAGATCTAAGAGTTGAAAGTTTGGTACAATTAGGTCCCCCTTGATAACAAAATTGACCTGTTCGAGCGTTTTCTTCTGAGTCTTTCGAAATTTGAATTGTTGGGGAGTACAAATTTTAGTTGAGTATTTTATGTAGATTTGGAAAATATCGAATTAATGAATCTTTTGGTAGGAAAAAATCGACAAATGCAGGTTTGGATAGAGAATTGAATAAGCTTTAAAATGATGTATCACACGACCCCCCATGCCATTTAAATTTTTTAAGGGGGTGGCTCCCCTGGCTCAAGGGATGGGATCTAAGACTTGAAAGTTTAGTAGAATTTGGTCCCCCTTGATAACAAAATTGACCTGTTCGAGCGTTTTCTTCTGAGTCTTTCGAAATTGGAATTGTTGGGGGGTACAAATTTTAGATGGGACACCCGATATTATTATTTCCTGATAGTTGAGACGCCTCGGCTCCATAAATGACTGCTTGTGGAAAACAAAATTTACATCTACTGAGTAATCAAGATTAAAAATCTCAGTTGGCAACAATAATTAACATCAAAATTGGTACGCCTGTGATTTGGTTGACAGCCACATTAAATCAAACAAACATAATGTAACGAAGTTACCAAATTTTCTATGTACCCCGACATCGTGGTGTTCCTTCCTGGCCGCCACCGTAACGTGGAGAAGAGGTCACGCCGATAAACGTTGGGTCGCGAGTCACGGCGCAACCGACCGCGAGCATGAAAACGTTAGGATGAGTCCACCAGCCCACCGTGGAAGAAGCCGAAGAGAGAAACGAAGAGGCAGCGACCGACCCAAAGGGAGAGAGAGAAGAAGGTAGACTTCGGGAGTCTTAGCGGCTCTACAGTCGATGATCGACTCCCCGCGCGTACCATTCCATCTCACGCCTGGCTCCGCCGCCGGCCGCCGCAGCTCCACTCCAGAGGGGGGCCCAACGTATCAAGGATTAAACGGAGAGAGAGACATACCGTGTAATTAATAAAGACAGCGAGTACTGTTTCTATAAGGGTTAAACGGAGAGAGAGACACAGGGTTAATAAAGTTAAAGACGTTCCCTACTCCCGCTCCTGCTCCACGTCACCGTCTATAGCGTGTATATATTGTATTAAAAATCTGCCATTTTTACCAACATCAATTATTGATCAGTCTGTAGTTAAATAGAGAATTTTGACGTACAAAGCCTGCTGGATGTAAGATTTGGCAGGGGAAGATGTCCGAGCAAGGGAATGCCACATGGGCCTCTGTAAAGTATATAGGGCATCGAAAATTTGCTTACATGAATTAATACACAAGAGAGAAATGAGATGACCGCTTAATACAAATATTTTAGAAGGAAATTCCATAGGAAATCCAATAACCCTGCGAAATGTACTATAATGTAGATGCGACGTTAATTTATAACTCAGTTGATCGATTGTATATTACGTTCGACTATGCCGAGCAACCACGTGGAGTTGCTTCCCTTATACCATAGGCGTAGTACCGGTTGCAAGAGGTCGTACCGTCGTCCGAATTACCCTCCATCGTAGAGATAAAAGACGATATTTTTCGTAAAGTTTTGTAATTTTTATTTTGTTCATATTTTTTATTTTATACATATAATTAAGCCTTGGGATCTTCAAGACGGGTTTTTAAAAACTTAATTTAACTAATTCACACAAGAGATCTGTAGTCTAAAGGCGACTAATAAGAACTGAACTTCTTACATTTTAATTTTGTCTTACATACTAACATTAATGTATACCATTAGTGTTCTCTAAGAACACAAACTAAAAATAGTAAAGACAAAAATGCAAAAGAAACAATAAAAGATACAAAATACGCCAAGGAGATATTTACCAACAGATGCTGCATATCAAATAGGCAAAAGAGACTAAACAGTGAATTTAAAGACTAAAGAGATTATATAAAAAACCAGAGAGATCAAATAAACCAGGGAAAATAAAGAGACTAAAGTAATGAAGTCCTGCCAAGGACTATGGAATCCACTTTTTAGAACCTCTCGTAGATTTATTGCCAGGCGCCGCCATCCTCGCGATATAGTTAGAAATAACATAGCACCTAAGAAATGAGTTGAGAGAGATGTAAATTTTTGTGAATGATCGAAGGGGATTTTTTCTCAAAGAAATTATCGAATTTCAACGTAACTTGGCATTTAATCCCACCCCAATCTCCACACATCGGGAGCCTCTGGAAGAAAAATCGTAAAGTCATTCAAACGGCATTTAAGGCAACCCAGTTACCAGAAAGAGTACCTCCAATATGCTCCTTGTATTAAAAGTACCATCACGGAACAGATCCATTGTGGGTCCCACTATAACTTACTCGTCGATCAAGTCGCCCAAGGGTAGATTATCTCCAAATCGACGTTGTGTTGGTAAGGTCGACTTTTTTCTTAGTCATAGATGTAACGCAACACTTCTAGCTCACACGATCGATTCAAGCAGTGCGTTCTGAAAGAAACCCGACGGTTGTGCGATCGGGGAGTTCCCGATGGCCCAGCTTTGAGATTCTCGAGTCATCTTATCGAGAAGGCACTGAGTTTCATGCAGGATCAGTGTTTCAATTACATGTCGGTAAAACAACTGATTTCAATCATGTTTTGATAATTTTTCTTCCAGTCCTAATTCTGGTGACTGCACGTCGCCTACAACTGATTCCCAGACCTTCTCCGATCCGCTTACAGTGTCAACATCATCGAGTGAAGTCTATCCATGGAGTACCATTCAGGATATGGCGGGCAAGGAAATCTTGCCGTCCCGGGTGACGCCCCCAAAACGGCCAACTACCACAACGTGGCTGCCATCATCGACTCTCTCCATCCAAAATTCGGTACTTCTTAAAACGGCCAGCGATCACAAAGACCATAAAATTAATTTACAGGAAACTTCCTCTTCTTCCCAAACGCTGGGTGCCAGAACTCGTCCAGCCTCTTTCGGTCGCGCCAGCAGCTGGCCCGAAGTTCCTAGTGCACCTTCTGTAGGCAATACGGTCCAAATGTATCCAACCATTTCCACGACTCCATCTCCACGACCCGATTGGGCGACTGTAGCTAGTTGGACTCCCCAACGTTCCAGCGACAGCGATAAGGGCACCACGTGGTACCCTGCGGCTGGATCCCAATTGGGTAACGAGGTGGACGAGCCGAACCAACAGGGTTTGACAAAACCCAAAAATAGGGGAGCAGCGAATAGTACGTTCGTTGGTTTGATGATCATGGCGGCCGTGATAGCAACGTTTTGTTAGAATAGGTGTATTTACAGTATGAAGATTTGCAGCAATAAGTTATTTTACTCAGCACTAGTCAAATTACCAAATAGTCGTAATGTAAATTTTAATAAAACAATAAATATTCTTTGAAATAAGGTGTATTCATTTCCGACCGTTTGTCTTACTCAAAACCGCAAATCTTTAGGCAGACTGTACAGTCTTTCTTCCATTTCTGAGCCTCCTTCTTTTATGAGTCACTTTGGGAGGTGTTTAAGTATATACACAAGTGTTTAGAGTGTCCTCAAAATGGTGTTTCCATTTGTCTGCCATTTCTATATCGCTTTCAATAAGTTCCTTTTCTTATCCTTATCCAAATAACATTTTCTGTCGTTTTCCCCTTCCTCTGGTAAATCTTTATTATAGAAGTTTTCGTCTATACTCTTTATTTTTTCATCTATATGCATTACTTGACTTCAACCTGTGTGCATGCTTTATTGTAGGCTGATTTGATCTGCACGACTGCACGTGTTATTAAAGGTTTCAAGATCCAATCTCCTCTGTAATTCCTTTTTGTTCCCAAAACTCCAGCATAAATTAATTGAAAAGAAGCTCCATATTTGGAAGAAATTATTTTAATAACTTGTAACTTTTAACCTAATAAATACAAGAACCAACACTAAACTCTATTCACTCAGGTATCTTTTTTAAAAACGCAACTATTATAAATATTAATGTTCATTGTACTCTTCTCAACATGTGAAAATAGCCCAGGAATTAGTTGGTTGGCCTGAATATTTGAAGTTGAGGGTAAATTGGGATTTTCTAACTCAACGTCCACATGATGTGTATTTTCGTTTGCAGTTTCTTAATCTGGAGGAAATTCATTATTTGGAACTGGTAGTCTCTTTGAAGAGGGCGACGTTTCTTCTTCCCGGAGTGAAATTTTCCTTTTGAGAGGCTCGGCAATATAACCTGGAAGACTTCCATGTTCCATGTCTTTTTAACTAGGGAAGGTCGTATTAACTAACAAAGTAGCAAAAGAACGACGAAAACAATGACCCCTAAATTTTTTTGGATTATTTACTCTAACGGTCGATGACAAAAGTTAAATTCACCCGGTAGACTTCGGCGTACCCGTTGCCTGTATACGGCGATTTATAGACCTACCGGTACGATAACCGGAAGTATTTATTTTCGGCGGTTTCCTGTTCGACAAGGTCAGGAGTTGGGGGTGGTCGTAGCGACTCCGAGGTAGGCTCGTTTGGAGCGCGCTAATTTTCCGGTGGTGATAATGAAAAAAATATCCAGCTGTGACACTATTTTTCCCGGCGAGTTATATATTTAATTTTTAGGTGCACGGTCTTGCTTAAATAGCGAATTGACGGAGCACTCCCCGGTGAGGATGTCGCTTCGCTGACGGCTTTTAATTCGGTATTTAAATTTGGATTTTTCGGTAACTTCGTTACAATCTGTTTTCATGTAAAATTATTATACATGGTGTTACCATGGAGTAAATACTCCATAGAGATTTTACCTCTCTTGCCACTAATTCAATGAAGTATGCCAAAACGACATTTTTTATACAAATGTCGTGCGTAAAGTGATTTTCCAACGCTCCAGCTAATGGGGAACTCGCCCTTCGAGTTCGTCCCCCAAACGAGCTGTCGCGTTGTAAAATCAACTTTTCCACACTCTATTGTAAATAACTATTCTATTTTTTTTTCTGTGAGCATCTTCATTTTAACTTCGTTTGTTTGAGTAATCCAATGCACGCAGTCCTCGACAAACCATTCTTTATTTTTACTTTTAGGATTTTTTCTTATTAACCTTTTTTGCTGATGTTCTTGTTGCACTTTCAATATTCTTCCATGTATTCTGTATGTTACCTTCTAAGTAGTGATCGCTGAAATCTCTGAACTCCTAATAAATTAGGAGGAGTAATTAATTGCTTTAGAAGTAATTGCAATTTTATACATTCTCCCATTTACTTGCATTTTATACATTCTCCGATCTTCAGTCGTTTTTCATTTGCTAACTATAAGTTTAAAACCAATTTCGTTCGAATTCACATGTCTGCTATATACAGGGTGTCCCAACTAAAATTTGTACCCCCAACAATTCCAATTTCGAAAGACTCAGAAGAAAACGCTCGAACAGGTCAATTTTGTTATCAAGAGGGACCAAATTGCACCGCACTTTCATGTCTTAGATCTCACCCCTTTAGCCAGGGGAGACACCACCTTAAAAAATTTAAATGGCATGGGGGGTGGTGTGATACATCATTTTAAAGCTTATTCAATTCTCTATCCAAAACTACTTTTATCTATTCGTGTTTGCAAAAAAGAGCATAAGAATTTGTTATTTTCCAAAGCTACATAAAATACTCTTGATTTGGAAAATGACAAATTCATGTTTTTTTTGTAGAAACAAATCGATAAAAGTAGATATAGATAGAGAATTGAATAAGCTTTAAAATGATGTATCACGCGACCCCTCATGCCATTTAAATTTTTCAAGGGGGTCGCTCCCCTGGCTAAAGGGGTGAGATCTAAGAGTTGAAAATTTGGTACAATTGGGTCCCCCTTGATAACAAAATTGACCTGTTCAAGCGTTTTCTTCTGAGTCTTTCGAAATTGGAATTGTTGGGGAGTACAAATTTTAGTTGAGTATTTTATGTAGATTTGGAAAATATCGAATTAATGAATCTTTTGGTAGAAAAAAATCGACAAATGCAGGTTTGGATAGAGAATTGAATAAGCTTTAAAATGATGTATCACACGACCCCCCATGCCATTTAAATTTTTTAAGGGGGTGGCTCCCCTGGCTCAAGGGATGGGATCTAAGACTTGAAAGTTTAGTAGAATTTGGTCCCCTTTGATAACAAAATTGACCTGTTCGAGCGTTTTCTTCTGAATCTTTCGAAATTGGAATTGTTGGGGAGTACAAATTTTAGATGGGACACCCGATATTATTATTTCCTGATAGTTGAGACGCCTCGGCTCCATAAATGTCTCATGTTGCTTGTGGAAAACAAAATTTACATCTACTGAGTAATCAAGATTAAAAATCTAAGTTGGCAACAATAATTAACATCAAAATTGGTACGCCTGTGATTTGGTTGACAGCCACATTAAATCAAACAAACATAATGTAACGAAGTTACCGAATTTTCAATGTTTCCCGACATCGTGGTGTTCTTTCTTGGCCGCCACCGTCCCGTGGAGAAGAGGTCACGCCGATAAACGTTGGGTCGCGAGTCACGGCGCAGCCGACCGCGAGCATGAAAACGTTAGGATGAGTCCACCAGCCCACCGTGGAAGAAGCCGAAGAGAGAAACGAAGAGGCAGCGACCGACCCAAAGGGAGAGAGAGAAGAAGGTAGACTTCGGGAGTCTTAGCGGCTCTACAGTCGATGATCGACTCCCCGCGCGTACCATTCCATCTCACGCCTGGCTCCGCCGCCGGCCGCCGCAGCTCCACTCCAGAGGGGGGCCCAACGTATCAAGGATTAAACGGAGAGAGAGACATACCGTGTAATTAATAAAGACAGCGAGTACTGTTTCTATAAGGGTTAAACGGAGAGAGAGACACAGGGTTAATAAAGTTAAAGACGTTCCCTACTCCCGCTCCTGCTCCACGTCACCGTCTATAGCGTGTATATATTGTATTAAAAATCTGCCATTTTTACCAACATCAATTATTGATCAGTCTGTAGTTAAATGAAGAATTTTGACGTACAAAGCCTGCTGGATGTAAGATTTGGCAGGGGAAGATGTCCGAGCAAGGGAATGCCACTTGGGCCTCTGTAAAGTATATAGGGCATCGAAAATTTGCTTACATGAATTAATACACAAGAGAGAAATGAGATGACCGCTTAATACAAATATTTTAGAAGGAAATTCCAAAGGAAATCCAATAACCCTGCGAAATGTACTATAATGTAGATGCGACGTTAATTTATAACTCAGTTGATCGATTGTATATTACGTTCGACTATGCCGAGCAACCACGTGGAGTTGCTTCCCTTATACCATAGGCGTAGTACCGGTTGCAAGAGGTTGTACCGTCGTCCGAATTACCCTCCATCGTAGAGATAAAAGACGATATTTTTCGTAAAGTTTTGTAATTTTTATTTTGTTCATATTTTTTATTTTATACATATAATTAAGCCGTGGGTTCTTCAAGACGGGTTTTTAAAAACTTCATTTAACTAATTCACACAAGAGATCTGTAGTCTAAAGACGACTAATAAGAACTGAACTTGTTACATTCTAATTTTTTCTTACATACTAACATTAATGTATACCATTAGTGTTCTCTAAGATCACAAACTAAAAATAGTAAAGACAAAAATGCAAAAGAAACAATAAAAGATACAAAATACGCCAAGGAGTTATTTACCAACAGATGCTGCATATCAAATAGGCAAAAGAGACTAAACAGTGAATTTAAAGACTAAAGAGATTATATAAAAAACCAGAGAGATCAAATAAACCAGGGAAAATAAAGAGACTAAAGTAATGAAGTCCTGCCAAGGACTATGGAATCCACTTTTTAGAACCTCTCGTAGATTTATTGCCAGGCGCCGCCATCCTCGCGATATAGTTAGAAATAACATAGCACCTAAGAAATGAGTTGAGAGAGATGTAAATTTTTGTGAATGATCGAAGGGGATTTTTTCTCAAAGAAATTATCGAATTTCAACGTAACTTGGCATTTAATCCCACCCCAATCTCCACACATCGGGAGCCTCTGGAAGAAAAATCGTAAAGTCATTCAAACGGCATTTAAGGCAACCCAGTTACCAGAAAGAGTACCTCCAATATGCTCCTTGTATTAAAAGTACCATCACGGAACAGATCCATTGTGGGTCCCACTATAACTTACTCGTCGATCAAGTCGCCCAAGGGGAGATTATCTCCAAATCGACGTTATGTTGGTAAGGTCGACTTTTTTCTTAGTCATAGATGTAACGCAACAATTCTAGCTCACACGATCGATTCAAGCAGTGCGTTCTGAAAGAAACCCGACGGTTGTGCGATCGGGGAGTTCCCGATGGCCCAGCTTTGAGATTCTCGAGTCATCTTATCGAGAAGGCACTGAGTTTCATGCAGGATCAGTGTTTCAATTACATGTCGGTAAAACAACTGATTTCAATCATGTTTTGATAATTTTTCTTCCAGTCCTAATTCTGGTGACTGCACGTCGCCTACAACTGATTCCCAGGGCTTCTCCGATCCGCTTACAGTGTCAACATCATCGAGTGAAGTCTATCCATGGAGTACCATTCAGGATATGGCGGTCAAGGAAATCTTGCCGTCCCGGGTAACGCCCCCAAAACGGCCAACTACCACAACGTGGCTGCCATCATCGACTCTCTCCATCAAAAATTCGGTACTTCTTAAAACGGCCAGCTATCCCAAAATCATAAGATTAATTTACAGGAAACTTCCTCTTCTTCCCAAACGCTGGGTGCCAGAACTCGTCCAGCCTCTTTCGGTCGCGCCAGCAGCTGGCCCGAAGTTCCCAGTGCACCTTCCGTAGGCAATACGGTCCAAATGTATCCAACCATTTCCACGACTCCATCTCCACGACCCGATTGGGCGACTGTAGCCAGTTGGACTCCCCAACGTTCCAGCGACAGCGATAAGGGCACCACGTGGTACCCTGCGGCTGGATCCCAATTGGGTAACGAGGTGGACGAGCCGAACCAACAGGGTCTGACGAAACCCAAGAATAGGGGAGCAACGAATAGTACGTTCGTTGGTTTGATGATCATTGCGGCCGTGATAGCAACGTTTTGTTAGAATAGGTGTATTTACGGTATGAAGATTTGCAGCAATAAGTTATTTTACTCAGCACTAGTCAAATTACCAAATAGTCGTAATGTAAATTTTAATAAAACAATAAATATTCTTTGAGATAAGGTTTATTCATTTTCGAACACTCAAAACCGCAAATCTTTAGGCAGACTGTACAGTCTTTCTTCCATTTCTGAGCCTCCTTCTTTTATGGGTCACTTTGGGAGGTGTTTAAGTATATACACAAGTGTTTAGAGTGTCATCAAAATGGTGTTTCCATTAAGTGTCGTTTTCCCCTTCCTCTTTTTATTTCCTGGTAAATCTTTATTATAGAAGTTTTCGTCTATATTCTTTATTTTTTCATCTATATGCATTACTTAACTTCAACCTGTGTGCATGCTTTATTGTAGGCTGTTTTGATCTGCACGACTGCACGTGTTATTGAAGGTTTCAAGATCCAATCTCCTCAATCTTTTTGTTGCCAAAACTCCAGCATGAATTAATTGAAAAGAAGCTCAATATTTGGAAAACATATTTTAATAACTTTTAACCTAATAAATGCAAAAACCAACACTAAACTCTATTCACACAGGTAAACGCAACTATTAAAAATATTAATGTTGATTGTACTATTCTCAACATGTGAAAATAGACCAGGAATTAGTTGGTTGACTAGAATACTTGAAGTTGAGGGTAAATTAGGATTTTCTAACTCAACGTCCACATGATGTGTATTTTCGTTCGCAGTTAATTCATTATTTGAAACTGGTAGTCTCTTTGAAAAGGGCGACGTTTCTTCTCTCCGGAGTGAAATCGGTTCCGGGCATCGTATCGGCTCCGGAACGGCGGCGTCCGAAACGCGCTTCTTCGCTGGTCAAGATGATGTAAAAATAATTCCGGTATGATAACCGGAAGTATTTATTTTCGGCGGTTTCCGGTTCGACGAAAGGGCGTGACAAGGTTGGGAGTTGGGGGTGATCGTAGCGACTCCGAAGTATGTAGGCTCGTTTGGAGCGCGCTAATTTTCCGGTGTCGATAATGAAAAAAATATCCGGCTGTGACACTGCAAACTATTTTTTCCCGGCGAGTTATATATTTAATTTTTAGGTGCACGGTCTTGCTTAAATAGCGAATCGACGGAGCACTCCGCGGTGAGGATGTCGCTTCGCTGACGGCTCTTAATTCGGTATTTAAATTCGGATTTTTCGCTAACTTCGTCACAATCTGTTTTCATGTAAAATTATACAACGAAGTATAATGAAGATGCTCACAGAAAACACAGAAAAAAAAATAGAATAGTTATTTACATTAGAGTGCGGAAAAGTTGATTTTCCAACGCTCCAGCTAATGGGGAACTCGCCCTTCGAGCTCGTCCCCCAAACGAGCTGTCGCGTTGTAAAATCAACTTTTCCGCACTCTAATGTAAATAACTATTCTATTTTTTTTCTGTGTTTTCTGTGAGCATCTTCATTATACTTCGTTTGTTTGAGTAATCCAATCCACGCACTCCTCGACAAACCATTCTTTATTTTTACTTTTAGGATTTTTTCTTATTAACCTTTTTTGCTGATGTTCTTGTTGCACTTTCAATATTCTTCCATGTATTCTCTATGTTACCTTCTAAGTAGTGATCGCTGAAATCTCTGAACTCCTAATAAATTAGGAGGAGTAATTAATTGCTTTAGAAGTAATTGCAATTTTATACATTCTCCCATTTACTAAAAAAAAAAATCGATTAATTCTTTCTTTGATCTCAAGTTACTTTGTGAAGATCTTTGTGTCTGAACAGCGAACCTCCGATCTTCAGTCGTTTTTCATTCGCTAACTATAAGTTTAAAACCAATTTCGTTCGAATTCACATGTCTGCTATATACAGTGTCCCAACTAAAATTTGTACCCCCCAACAATTCCAATTTCGAAAGACTCAGAATAAAACGCTCGAACAGGTCAATTTTGTTATCAAGAGGGACCAAATTGCACCGCACTTTCATGTCATAGATCTCACCCCTTTAGCCAGGGGAGCCGCCCCCTTAAAAAATTTAAATAGCATGGGGGGTCGTGTGATACATCATTTTAAAGCTCATTCAATTCTCTATTCAGACCTACATTTATCGATTCCTTTCTACAAAAGAAAAACATGAAATCGATATTTTCCAAATCTACATAAAATACTCCACTAAAATTTTGTACCCCCCAACCATTTCAATTACGAAACACTTAGAAGAAAACACTCGAACAGGTCAGTTAGATCTCACCCCTTTAGCCAGGGGAGGCACCACCTTAAAAAATTTAAATGGCATGGGGGGTGGTGTGATACATCATTTTAAAGCTTATTCAATTCTCTATCCAAAACTACTTTTATCTATTCGTTTTTGCAAAAAAGAGCATAAGAATTTGTTATTTTCCAAAGCTACATAAAATACTCTTGATTTGGAAAATGACAAATTCATGTTTTTTTTGTAGAAACAAATCGATAAAAGTAGATATGGATAGAGAATTGAATAAGCTTTAAAATGATGTATCACGCGACCCCCCATGCCATTTAAATTTTTTAAGGGGGTGGCTCCCCTGGCTAAAGGGGTGAGATCTAAGAGTTGAAAGTTTGGTACAATTAGGTCCCCCTTGATAACAAAATTGACCTGTTCGAGCGTTTTCTTCTGAGTCTTTCGAAATTGGAATTGTTGGGGAGTACAAATTTTAGTTGAGTATTTTATGTAGATTTGGAAAATATCGAATTAATGAATCTTTTGGTAGGAAAAAATCGACAAATGCAGGTTTGGATAGAGAATTGAATAAGCTTTAAAATGATGTATCACACGACCCCCCATGCCATTTAAATTTTTTAAGGGGGTGGCTCCCCTGGCTCAAGGGATGGGATCTAAGACTTGAAAGTTTAGTAGAATTTGGTCCCCCTTGATAACAAAATTGACCTGTTCGAGCGTTTTCTTCTGAGTCTTTCGAAATTGGAATTGTTGGGGGGTACAAATTTTAGATGGGACACCCGATATTATTATTTCCTGATAGTTGAGACGCCTCGGCTCCATAAATGACTGCTTGTGGAAAACAAAATTTACATCTACTGAGTAATCAAGATTAAAAATCTCAGTTGGCAACAATAATTAACATCAAAATTGGTACGCCTGTGATTTGGTTGACAGCCACATTAAATCAAACAAACATAATGTAACGAAGTTACCAAATTTTCTATGTACCCCGACATCGTGGTGTTCCTTCCTGGCCGCCACCGTAACGTGGAGAAGAGGTCACGCCGATAAACGTTGGGTCGCGAGTCACGGCGCAACCGACCGCGAGCATGAAAACGTTAGGATGAGTCCACCAGCCCACCGTGGAAGAAGCCGAAGAGAGAAACGAAGAGGCAGCGACCGACCCAAAGGGAGAGAGAGAAGAAGGTAGACTTCGGGAGTCTTAGCGGCTCTACAGTCGATGATCGACTCCCCGCGCGTACCATTCCATCTCACGCCTGGCTCCGCCGCCGGCCGCCGCAGCTCCACTCCAGAGGGGGGCCCAACGTATCAAGGATTAAACGGAGAGAGAGACATACCGTGTAATTAATAAAGACAGCGAGTACTGTTTCTATAAGGGTTAAACGGAGAGAGAGACACAGGGTTAATAAAGTTAAAGACGTTCCCTACTCCCGCTCCTGCTCCACGTCACCGTCTATAGCGTGTATATATTGTATTAAAAATCTGCCATTTTTACCAACATCAATTATTGATCAGTCTGTAGTTAAATAGAGAATTTTGACGTACAAAGCCTGCTGGATGTAAGATTTGGCAGGGGAAGATGTCCGAGCAAGGGAATGCCACATGGGCCTCTGTAAAGTATATAGGGCATCGAAAATTTGCTTACATGAATTAATACACAAGAGAGAAATGAGATGACCGCTTAATACAAATATTTTAGAAGGAAATTCCATAGGAAATCCAATAACCCTGCGAAATGTACTATAATGTAGATGCGACGTTAATTTATAACTCAGTTGATCGATTGTATATTACGTTCGACTATGCCGAGCAACCACGTGGAGTTGCTTCCCTTATACCATAGGCGTAGTACCGGTTGCAAGAGGTCGTACCGTCGTCCGAATTACCCTCCATCGTAGAGATAAAAGACGATATTTTTCGTAAAGTTTTGTAATTTTTATTTTGTTCATATTTTTTATTTTATACATATAATTAAGCCTTGGGATCTTCAAGACGGGTTTTTAAAAACTTAATTTAACTAATTCACACAAGAGATCTGTAGTCTAAAGGCAACTAATAAGAACTGAACTTCTTACATTTTAATTTTGTCTTACATACTAACATTAATGTATACCATTAGTGTTCTCTAAGAACACAAACTAAAAATAGTAAAGACAAAAATGCAAAAGAAACAATAAAAGATACAAAATACGCCAAGGAGATATTTACCAACAGATGCTGCATATCAAATAGGCAAAAGAGACTAAACAGTGAATTTAAAGACTAAAGAGATTATATAAAAAACCAGAGAGATCAAATAAACCAGGGAAAATAAAGAGACTAAAGTAATGAAGTCCTGCCAAGGACTATGGAATCCACTTTTTAGAACCTCTCGTAGATTTATTGCCAGGCGCCGCCATCCTCGCGATATAGTTAGAAATAACATAGCACCTAAGAAATGAGTTGAGAGAGATGTAAATTTTTGTGAATGATCGAAGGGGATTTTTTCTCAAAGAAATTATCGAATTTCAACGTAACTTGGCATTTAATCCCACCCCAATCTCCACACATCGGGAGCCTCTGGAAGAAAAATCGTAAAGTCATTCAAACGGCATTTAAGGCAACCCAGTTACCAGAAAGAGTACCTCCAATATGCTCCTTGTATTAAAAGTACCATCACGGAACAGATCCATTGTGGGTCCCACTATAACTTACTCGTCGATCAAGTCGCCCAAGGGTAGATTATCTCCAAATCGACGTTGTGTTGGTAAGGTCGACTTTTTTCTTAGTCATAGATGTAACGCAACACTTCTAGCTCACACGATCGATTCAAGCAGTGCGTTCTGAAAGAAACCCGACGGTTGTGCGATCGGGGAGTTCCCGATGGCCCAGCTTTGAGATTCTCGAGTCATCTTATCGAGAAGGCACTGAGTTTCATGCAGGATCAGTGTTTCAATTACATGTCGGTAAAACAACTGATTTCAATCATGTTTTGATAATTTTTCTTCCAGTCCTAATTCTGGTGACTGCACGTCGCCTACAACTGACTCCCAGGCCTTCTCCGATCCGCTTACAGTGTCAACATCATCGAGTGAAGTCTATCCATGGAGTACCATTCAGGATATGGCGGGCAAGGAAATCTTGCCGTCCCGGGTGACGCCCCCAAAACGGCCAACTACCACAACGTGGCTGCCATCATCGACTCTCTCCATCCAAAATTCGGTACTTCTTAAAACGGCCAGCGATCACAAAGACCATAAAATTAATTTACAGGAAACTTCCTCTTCTTCCCAAACGCTGGGTGCCAGAACTCGTCCAGCCTCATTCGGTCGCGCCAGCAGCTGGCCCGAAGTTCCCAGTGCACCTTCCGTAGGCAATACGGTCCAAATGTATCCAACCATTTCCACGACTCCATCTCCACGACCCGATTGGGCGACTGTAGCCAGTTGGACTCCCCAACGTTCCAGCGACAGCGATAAGGGCACCACGTGGTACCCTGCGGCTGGATCCCAATTGGGTAACGAGGTGGACGAGCCGAACCAACAGGGTCTGACGAAACCCAAGAATAGGGGAGCAACGAATAGTACGTTCGTTGGTTTGATGATCATGGCGGCCGTGATAGCAACGTTTTGTTAGAATAGGTGTATTTACGGTATGAAGATTTGCAGCATTAAGTTATTTTACTCAGCACTAGTCAAATTAGCAAATAGTCGTAATGTAAATTTTAATAAAACAATAAATATTCTTTGAGATAAGGTTTATTCATTTTCGAACACTCAAAACCGCAAATCTTTAGGCAGACTGTACAGTCTTTCTTCCATTTCTGAGCCTCCTTCTTTTATGGGTCACTTTGGGAGGTGTTTAAGTATACACACAAGTGTTTAGAGTGTCCTCAAAATGGTGTTTCCATTTGTCTGCCATTTCTATATCACTTTCAATCAAGTTTCTTTCCTTATCCTTATCCAAATAACATTTTCTGTCGTTTTCCCCTTCCTCTGGTAAATCTTTATTATAGGAGTTTTCGTCTATACTCTTTATTTTCTCATCTATATGCATTACTTAACTTCAACCTGTGTGCATGCTTTATTGTAGACTGATTTGATCTGCACGACTGCACCTGTTATTGAAGGTTTGAAGAACCAATCTCCTCTCTAATTCCTTTTTGTTCCCAAAACTCCAGCATGAATTAATTGAAAAAAAGCTCCATATTTGGAAGAAATTATTTGAATAACTTGTAACTTTTAACCTAATAAATACAAAAACCAACACTAAACTCTATTCACTCAGGTATCTTTTTTAAAAACGCAACTATTATAAATATTGATGTTGATTGTACTATTCTCAACATGTGAAAATAGACCAGGAATTAGTTGGTTGACCTGAATACTTGAAGTTGAGGGTAAATTAGGATTTTCTAACTCAACGTCCACATGATGTGTATTTTCGTTCGCAGTTTCTAAATCTGGAGGAAATTCATTATTTGGAACTGGTAGTCTCTTTGAAAAGGGCGACGTTTCTTCTTCCCGGAGTGAAATCGGTTCCGGGCATCGTATCGGCTCCGGAACGGCGGCGTCCGAAACGCGTTTCTTCGCTGGTCAAGTACGATACGGTACGATAACCGGAAGTATTTATTTTCGGCGGTTTCCGGTTCGACGAAAGGGCGTGACAAGGTCGGAAGTTGGGGGTGGTCGTAGCGACTCCGAAGTAGGCTCGTTTGGAGCGCGCTAATTTTCCGGTGGCGATAATAAAAAAAATATCCGGCTGTGACACTGCAAACTATTTTTCCCGACGAGTTATATATTTAATTTTTAGGTGCACGGTCTTGCTTAAATAGCGAATCGACGGAGCACTCCGCGGTGAGGATGTCGCTTCGCTGACGGCTCTTAATTCGGTATTCAAATTCGGATTTTTCGGTAACTTCGTTACAATCTGTTTTCGTGTAAAATTATACATGATGTTATATTATTATAATGAAGAATGCCAAAACGACATTTTGTATACAAATTTCGTGCGTAAAGTAATAAATTAGGAGGAGTAATTAATTGCTTTAGGAGTAATTGCAATTTTATACATTCTCCCATTTACTAACAAAAAAAATCGATTAATTTTTTCTTTGATCTCAAGTTACTTTGTGAAGATCTTTGTGTCTGAACTGCGAACCAATTTCGTTCGAATTCACATGTCTGCTATATACAGGGTGTCCCAACTAAAATTTGTACCCCCCAACAATTCCAATTTCGAAAGACTCAGAAGAAAACGCTCGAACAGGTCAATTTTGTTATCAAGAGGGACCAAATTGCATCACACTTTCATGTCTTAGATCTCACCCCTTTAGCCAGGGGAGCCACCCCCTTAAAAAATTTAAATGGCATGGGGGGGTCGTGTGATACATCATTTTAAAGCTCATTCAATTCTCTATTCAGACCTACATTTATCGATTCCTTTCTACAAAAGAAAAACATGAAATCGATATTTTCCAAATCTACATAAAATACTCAACTAAAATTTTGTACCCCCCAACCATTTCAATTTCGAAACACTTAGAAGAAAACACTCGAACAGGTCAATTTTGTTATCAAGGGGCGCCAAATCGTCCCAAACTTTCAAGTCTTAGATCTCACCCCTTTAGCCAGGGGAGGCACCACCTTAAAAAATTTAAATGGCATGGGGGGTGGTGTGATACATCATTTTAAAGCTTATTCAATTCTCTATCCAAAACTACTTTTATCTATTCGTTTTTGCAAAAAAGAGCATAAGAATTTGTTATTTTCCAAAGCTACATAAAATACTCTTGATTTGGAAAATAACAAATTCATGTTTTTTTTTTGTAGAAACAAATCGATAAAAGTAGATATGGATAGAGAATTGAATAAGCTTTAAAATGATGTATCACGCGACCCCTCATGCCATTTAAATTTTTTAAGGGGGTCACTCCCCTGGCTAAAGGGGTGAGATCTAAGAGTTGAAAGTTTGGTACAATTGGGTCCCCCTTGATAACAAAATTGACCTGTTCAAGCGTTTTCTTCTGAGTCTTTCGAAATTGGAATTGTTGGGGGGTACAAATTTTAGATGGGACACCCGATATTATTATTTCCTGATAGTTGACACGCCTACATCGGGGCTCCATAAATGACTCATGTTGCCTGTGGAAAACAAAATTTACATCTACTTAGTAATCAAGTTGGCAACAATAATTAACATCAAAATTTGGTTGACAGCCACATTAAATCAAACAAACATAATGTAACGAAGTTACCGAATTTTCAATGTTTCCCGACACCGTCCGTGGTGATCCTTCCTGACCGCCACCGTCCCGTGGAGAAGAGGTCACGCCGATAAACGTTGGGTCGCGGCACAGCGCTGACGGTCTATAAAAGGCCGACCGCGAGCAGGAAAACGTTAGGATGAGTCCACCAGCCCACCGTGGAAGAAGCCGAAGAGAGAAACGAAGAGGCAGCGACCCACCCGAAGGAAGACAGAGAAGAAGGTAGACTGCGGGACGATGATCGACTCCCCGACCGCAGGTCAAGTGCCGGCGATATCCGGTCGGGTCTCAGAGAGAAATTAATAGTAAAGTTAGTTTAATATTATATTCTCTCTGTCGGGTCTCTTCTTGGCGGTGCTCTCACCCGCACCTCTCCATCTCACGCCTGCCGCCCCAGCTCCATTCCAGAGAGAGGCCCAACGTATCAAGTATTAAACGGAGAGAGACACAGGGTTAATAAAGTTAAAGACGTTCCCTATTCCCGATCCTGCTCCACGTCACCGTCTATATATTGAAAAAAAATTAACATTTTTATCTGACTGTGAATCCATTACCAACATCAATAATAATTGTTGATCAGCGTCTGTAGTTAAATAGAAAATTTTGACGTACAAAGCCTGCTGGATGTAAGATTTGGCAGGGCAAGATGTCCGAGCAAGGGAATGCCACTTGGGCCTCTGGAAAGTATATAGGGCGTCGAAAATCTGCTTACATGAATTAATACACAAGAGAGAAATGAGATGACAGCTTGATACAAATATGTTAGAAGGAAATTCCAAAGGGAATCCAATAACCCTGCTAAATGTACCATAGGCGACCACGTGGAATTGCTTCCCTTGTAAGGCGTAGTACCGGTTGCAAGGGGTCGTACCGTTATCCGATTTACCCCCCATCGTAGAAATAAAAGACAAAAATGCAAAAGAAACAATAAAAGATACAAAAAGGATGCAAATCCAACAAATTAAAGATCACAAAAATCGGTCCAGCTGTTCTTGAGTTATAAACCTAAGGTCTTCATAAGAATTAAAAAAAAAATTGCTAAATTGGTCCAGCCGTTATGACGTGACCAAGGGAAATAGGGATTCATTTTTATGTATATAGACTAGAGAGATAAACCAAGGAAACTAAAGAGGCTAAAGTAACTAAAGAGACAAAAAAGAACAAAAGGAAGAAAATCACAAAAGAGATAAAATCAACCAAATATACCAAAAAGATCAAAAAGACCAAGGAGAAGAAAGGAACAACACAGACTAAAAAGAGTAAAGAAACAAAAATATAAAAAAAGAGACAAAATACACGAAGGAGATATGTATCAACAGATACTGCATATCAAATGGACCAAAGAGACCAGAGAGACTAAAAAGAGCAATGTTACTTTAAAGACTGAAAAGCTAATATAAAAACTAGAGAGATCAAAAAAACAAAAAACACCAAAGAAACTAAAGAGTCTAAAGTGACGAAAGAGACAAAACAGATAAAGGGATAAAAACCAATAAAGAGCAGAAAGAATATGACAAAAGAGACAAAGACCAAAGATACAACACATACTAAAATGAGTAAAGAGACAAAAATGGAAAAGAGAGACAAAACAATAAAGCCAAAAGAGGTTAAAAAAAAACAAAGAGATTAAAATTAGCAAAGAGACTAAAGTGCCTGCAGATACTAAATTGACAACATGGGCCAAAGAGACAAAAGAAACTAGTGGGACTAAAGTAATAAAACAAACCAAAGACAACATAGGCTAAAAAAACAAAAAAACATCATACAAACTTAAAAGACTAGTGAGTATTGGCAAAATATAGACCAAAGACTGAAGAGAGAAATCGACAAAAGGTAAAAAAGATACAAAACAAACAATGGACTCAAATGTGATAAAAAACACAAAAATTACAAACAAAAAAGAAATCTAAGAAACTAAAGTAACTAATAGGGCAACGGATACAAAAGAGATCAAAAAAACGAAACAGACAAAAAGAAAAAGGAGACAACAGAAACACAAGAGACAAAAGACATCAAAAAGGCAAAAAAGCAAATTTAAAAAATGCAACGAAAAAGACAACAAAGAGACCAATGAGAAAGTACATACATACAAAAGAGACTAAAGAAATAAAAGAAATGTAAGGGACCGAATATACCAAAAAAAAACTTAAAGGACTAACACATCCGTAGACATTAAAGAGATCGAAATAGAACTAAAAGTGCAGATACTAGAGACACCATAGACCCATAGAGGTTAAAGAAACCAAAACGATCAGAAGTACTAGAAATTAAAAAAAAATCAAGGATATTGAAGACACTAAACTAACCACAGTGACACATGGAAACTATAGAGAATAAGGACACCAAACATACGAAAAAAAACACTAGTGAACTAAAGAGACAAATGTGATAAAAAGGATAACAAAGAAACTAAATCTTTGACTATTATTATAGTCAAAGGACCAGAAAGATAACACGAAGTAAAAAAAGTGAAGACAACAAAGTTACAAAAGAGACTAAATGGGACGATAAAATAAAAGAAATTAACACCAGAAAAGACATTAGAAAGACTATAGAGACTTCAAGGAAACTAAAAAGGCAAACAGCGAGAATACTTAGATCAGATCAAGAGTTTGATCTATACAAGGTGTTTAAAAAACAGATATATCTTCCTAATTTATTTAAACAAAAACCAAACTCGTGTCACGGTGTTTGTGGTCGAACTCTTCCGAAATGGCTCGACCGATTTTTATGATTTTTTTTTTTGTATATTTGGTAGGTATGAGAATAGATCGTAAAGTATTTTTCACATGAACATGGAAGCCCAGGGGGCCACCTTGAACTGGACCGATTTTTATGATTTTTGTTGGTATTGTCTCCGCCCCCGTGTAGCAGAATAACTATTAAAACATGAACATGGGGGCCCAGGGGCCTCCCTTGGGTTTATAACTCAAGAACGGCTTTTACGATCTTTAATTTGTTAGATTTGTCTCCGCCCTGAATAGCAGAATAAGTACATAACATCGGAAAAATTACAGGGGCCGGAGAGCTTGGTACAGGGCAACAACAATAACAAAGCCCCCTGGTACAGGGCGCCTCCTGGGGACAAAGGGGCCCAGGGGGGCTCCTATGGTACAGGGCAACGACAATAACAAATGACGCCGGCCACCAAAATTTGTCGTACCGTACTTTAAAAATGAAAATCGATTCTTAAGGAGTAAACTCTAAAGTTTCACTTCTGTCGCGCGTGGACTCCACACGCAAATTTTTTGATGATATTTCGGGAAAGGATTGTCTGATTTTTTTCGGCGGCGAATAACTATTAAAACATCGGAAAAATTAACAAAAAACATTTTGTATGGAATCCGTATGTAGAGCCATCTCTGATACATGACAAAAACAAAAATGAACATGACGTTGTATAATGGTTCCGGTGATGCCAGTAGATGGCGTTGTGTGCATTATCCTTTGATAAAAAATCGAATTTAATTCAGCTAATAAGTTAACACAACATTTATTGATTCTGAGGCGGTAAGTTCGTCGGGTCAGCTACTGTAATAATATAAATACACTAATAATAATTGCATGTCGTAATTCACATCTCAACTTTCACGTTTCATAGTACAAAAAAACAATGCATTTTATATTTCTTTCGTATTTCACATTTCATAAATCATTGTGCATTTCATGATTTCCATCTTATTCATAAGTCATATTTTATGATTTTAGTCTTGTGTTTCGTATTGTCACATTTCATATTTCGTGTTTCATTTTCATATTGGCTTTCGTGATTTACATCTCATATTTCTTTTTAGGATACTTCAGAACGACTCCAGACATTTCAGAACCTCTAGCACTTTTCAGGATGTTTGGAAACACCTGGATATCTCAAAAACTGGTAGTCCGATCTAAACCAAATTTGACAGATATATAGGGGTTTTAGAAGAAATTAATGGTCAACATTTTGAACATTTATGGTAAAAGACAGATTTTTTAGTAATACTGTTAGGTTTGATGTCATATTATTTTCTTACAGCACAAATAATAATATTTGCAGCCGTGAGTTTAATAATAATAATATTTTATAAAAAAAATATTAATTTATTTTTGGAGACAAATGTCAAAAAGTAGAATTATTGTAGCACATCGTTAAATTCAGAAAAAAAATGCTTTTCCAAAAAGGTTATTTTCACCCTATGTTGCTATTTAAAAAAATATAAGTTGGTTTTGTATCTCGAAAACAAATGACAGTGCAACTATGAAAAAATTACACCAAGTAGATATTATAGACCCCTATATACCTGCAAAATTTGGTTTAGATGGGACTAACAGTTTTTGAGATATTTAGGTGTTTCCATACTTTTGCGCTACCCTGTATACATATTATGTAAAAGTGAATGTTTACCTGTTTGTCTGTCTGTCTGACTGTCTGTTTCCACGTTCCTACACCGGTCAACCGACCGTTATAAAATTTTGAAAAATATTAGCATCAATGGGAAGTAAAATAGTGGGGTTGACGACCCCAAAGTGTCACCCGTTTTTCGAAAAAAAAAATTCAAATTGGGCGCAATTCAGATAAAAATGTCACAGTGACATTTCACAAGGTAGAAATAAAACCCTGTGCCAAAGAGCTTCCTCTGTGCTCTCGAGTTCGCATCCTTTTTGAACACCAATGCCACCCGAATCGGCCCATCGTGGTTTACCTGTTCGTTGCACCGGTCAAATCGGATAAGATGTGTTTTACTTTATCTTAGGGGCGTAGCAACGCGCGCCATGTTCCAGCTAGTCTTCAATATTTTAGTGTTCCTTATTGTTTTATTAGATTGATTATTATCAAAACATTTTAATTTAATAATTTTAATGTCACACTTTTATTTGAAGTTGGCAAGCTCCGACGTTGTGACGTCACACTTTTTTAGTCAATTGTGCGCAAAAAAATACTACCAGTGGGGATAGAAACTTCAGCCCAGGCACACAAGTATTTACATTTTAACAACATTTTATACCGTTTAACTGTTACCTTATCAGCTACTGGCAAATCAAAGCAAATTTGGATACAATTTGGAGCTCGGCAACACACAAAACACAGACTAATATCCACGAAATGAACCGAAAGCAGAACGAAGTTAGACGAAAAAAGCAAAAAGTTGACAGATGACAGAACTGTCAACTTGTTGCCATTGTTACTCTGATTGTTACACAAAACATCCTCTCGACTTGTTATGTTGTTTTCTACCCGCAGATTTGTTACTAGTTTTGAAAAGTGTGAAGACTAAGATAATTGGTAAAGAGTAATTCTCTATACGAAATTTTAATGTAATGTATATCGTAGGGTCGCCAGTCTATTGATGTTAAATAGTTTTGGATCATGGACCAAATTGTAGATGTACTCGCTTTATCGAAACGAAGAAGAGGTCCCAATTATTCGGAAGAGGAAAAGCTCCGTTGCTTCAAGCTAGTTGCAAGAGAGAAAGAAATTGTCGAATGCAGAAAAACAGATAGTGCCACTTGGAGACTAAAGGCAGCTACATGGAAAAATATCGCAAAATGCTTTAATGCATTGGCTCCGAGAGGCGCCCCCAAAAGGACCGCCAAGAATCTAAAGGAATTTTACGACAATCAAAGGAAAAAAGCCAGAAAAAATGTTAAGAGTGAAATAAATAAAATGGCAACTGATGAAGAATCTTTCAGCAATGTGGTAGATGGATTAACATTTGATATTTTAAGTACAGAAAGTGTTTTGGCTTTAACGGATTCCTATGACATGGATGCAGATGAGGAGTGTAACAGTTCTGAGACAAGCAAAATAGATATAGAGGAAGTAAGTCTGTACAGACTCTTCATAAATTATTCATACATCATAAGGCTACATGATGTATAAGTCATTTATGAAGACCTGATATGTGCATACCTAACAATTTAATAATTTTATTATTAATAGAACACCCCCATTGAAGTGAAAACAGAAAATGATTCGGGCTGCTCTTCTGACTCATTGCTTTCTCCCCCAGTAGATGAACGTCTTAAACCTACGAACGAATCTGAACAGAAAGTCGAAAATTGGAACAGAAGACGTCGTCCTACGCGCTTAAGAAATACGACCACAAATATCGCACGTACCTATGGGGACATCGCCAGCACCCGCAAACAAGTAGCAATGATCCAGTTGGATCTGGTTAAGAAAGAAATGGAACACCAAGAGAGAAAATTTAGGGCCGAAGAAATGCGTTGGGAAGCAGAAATGGCGGCACAGAGAAGGAAGGCGGAGATGCAGGAAGAGTTAATGGCGATTCAAATTCAAATCAAAAGGAAAATTTTGAAAAGTTTAGATGATTAAACGTTGATTGTTCATGTGTTATAATTATTCTTCTACTGCAGTGTTGCGGCCGTCAATGGGTGGTATTTAATCAACGTTTATCAGGTCTTCAAAAATCATGTTGCTTCTGAATAACAGGATATACATGCACTTGGAGAATCTTGATATTGAGAGCCTACTGGATGTATGAATTATTTTATAAGGACTGTACTTTCGTTTTCGCATTTCTGTGAACTGCCAGACTCCAAAAAAGTGAGTTCTGGGACGATCTTGCGAAAAAATTTGACGTGTTGGCCAACTCGCCCTTCGAGCTCGTTAGATAATGAGGCTCCGTTCATGCCTGAATGAAAGAAAATCTTGGAAGAACACTGCCCATGTCTATAGCAATATGCGATATGGGAAATTTATAGATCAATCTGTTGTAAAGAGTCTTGACTTCTTGGCATTCTGTATACCTACCTATGTGTCACAGCCATCTAAGTTGTCTTTTATTTCCGTTAGGATCGATTTTATTCCTATATTAATTTATTGCTTCTAAGAGTACTTAGAACGGTATTTAAATTAAATCTTTTTGAATTAGGATAATTTTTATTATGTATTATGAACTATTTTTACAAAAAAATTCAAGCGCCTATTCAACTGGATGAGGTTCCGCAACGTTGCCGATCGCTTATTTTAACGGTTAACTCCGATTCTGGTTAGTAGTCCTGTTAAAACAGTTTCTCCATCAGGAGCACATAAACTGAAGGAGGTCTACAGTGTAAACTTGCAACGCGCTTCAAGGCCTTTTGCAAAAACCATGTTATGTATTAAAGAAATTAATTCGTTTTTATAAATGCTTACATTTATTGCAAAGATTGGCAAAAGATTCCCCCAAAATAATGCGAGCCAGCCGACACCAACAGTTGGTTACACTGCACTGTAGACCTCTTTCATTTTATTTGCTCCTGACCGAGGAGCTGCTTTAACATTACTGACCGGACACTCGGGATTCTCATCTTGAAAGTTATCACAATCCAGTCTCTCCAAAGGGGGGGGTCTTCGTGAATGATTCGTGCATCCAGGAGGCTTTTCACGTCAAACTCCTCCATCTAAATATATTTTTTCTAGGACTGCTATGAAAAGTGTAAAAGAAAACACCACACCACACTTGAAATTCATTTATTTTCACACAACGTGTAATAAATCCAGAGCGCACGCTAAAACCCTGTGAAAAGGTTTCACAGGCTAATTTTGTGTATTTAGGCAACCAGACATGCATTATTGGCGGAACAGCAGCCAAAATTTTAAAATCACGTAAGCTGCGCTGCGACGATGATTCAAAAAAAATTTGTTATTCTGTTTTTAATGTAAACGTGAAAACTGTGCTAAATATGAGATGAACGAAGATGAAGAAGTACTCTCCTCCAACTCTTGAAATTAAATTGGAAAATTGTTCCAATATAACAATAAATTATAATTTCAAATAAGAAGATAATAATAAATATATTATGTTTGATATTATAAAACGTTATAAAATAAATAAAAAATAAAGCCATGCGTTTTTCGTGTTTTCTGTGTATTTGAATCGTAGACAAAGTATAGTGTACAACACGTGTTGAAAGTTCGATTTCACACGTTTGCTTAAGCCACTCAAGTTGATACAGGTTCTTCATAAATGATTCATACAACCACTAAGCTTTGAATTTCGAAATTCTCCTTCAAACTACATGTAAATTTTGTTTCCACAGGCAACATGTTGTATGTATCATTTGTGAAGACCCGATAGTAGAAGAGCATAAAATTAAAAGGACACCACCACAAAGGAAAATGATGAGCGAATTTAAATGGAATGAGAAGAATACTATCAAGAATTCAGAAAGTTATGAAGCATTGAAAGAAAAAAATGAGAAAATGAATAGAATATGGAAAAGTCAAGCCTGCACAAAAAACAATGTTGTTAACTGAAATAATATTATGTAAATGATTGAATGGTGAATTTTTTAAGTTTAGGAGAAAATCCAGAACAAGAGAGGCAACAAATAAGAGAGAAGAGAAAGAGGAATAATATAATAATCAAGGGATGGCAAAGTGAAAAGACAGAAGGAGAGGAGATTACGAGCGACACAAGCATTTATTAAAGAAATAATCAAAGAAGAAGTAGATGTGAGAAATGTTATAAAACTGATAGAATTAAAGAACTGGGAGGACAAAATTAAAATAATGAAAAACAAGAAAGTACTAAGGGAAACAGAAGATCTATATATTTAATCGTTGAACATGAATCGTTTGAAGCAAATAAAACAGTGGGTGCTGCACCGATTTTTATAATTGTTTTTTAAATGAAAGACATTGATAAGATACACCGGTAGATTACCTTTCATTTTCAAAAATTTCACAGGTTCATTGATTATTTGCATGTAATTTTTACACGGATTCCACGGATGCCCGTCCATTTCAGTCACAAATTTCAATGAGCGAGAATCGTTTTAAGTAACAAGCTGGCGAACTAACAGCTTGGCCCCTCCCCTAAGGTTTCTGTGCGTAAGTGGTTCAGAGACTTGGCATTTACCTCACTGCAGTATTTACAGGGTTACAGTAATAAATTATTCCGTCTTTTTTTTATTAATCAGACCTTTCTTTATTCAAAATCACAGTTAAATAAAACAAATTAAAAATTGTAATATGTAATATGGTAACCAGTCTTTATTCAACACTATTTACGTAAGTATTATATAATATTTTATTACATTGTTTCGCTTACCAATATAACACATACCACTCGAATTTCGAGTGACTGGCGATCACTAGTAAGAATAAAATCTTCATATAGAATGACTTAACAAGAACAGAGCGGGAGGTACAAAGAAAGATTTGGATAGAAGCAAGAGTAAGCTACAGAAAGGCAAAAATAGGAAAAGAAGATTGGGAGTGGAACGAAAACATTAAGAGAAGAGAGACCCAAATACACGGACAAGGATAATGGAGAAAGGCGACGAAATGGAACAGCGACAGTAGGGGAAATAAGAGGAAACAAAGAAAACAGCAGAGGAAACAGCAAACAAGACCAGACAAGAAGGAAAAAGAAAGAGATGGAAGAAATGAACAGAAAGGAAAGAGGAAAAGGAAAACTGGAGGATAGAGTGCAAAGAAGGCTGGAAAAATATAGGCCAAGCAGAGAAAAAGAGGAGGAAAAAAAACATAAAAAAATGAAAAACAACAAACAGGAAAATGAAAGAAGAGATAAGAATGGTATTCTGGAATCTGGCAGGGGAAAAAACAAGGACGAAGAATTCTGGGTGTATATCGAAACATTCGAAGTTAGAAAATACGTCTGGAAGTTTCGCAAAAACACAAGAAAGGAAGACCAAGAGGAGGAATGCTAACAGGAGTTAGAAGACAAAGAAGATCAAATAAAATACATATAATATAATAAATAAAACTAAATAAATCAATGATTCAATTATTGTTATCTTCACTCCAATATTTATTCTCTTTCTCCTCATTTCCACATCTAAATCTCATTTCCCTCACCTTTTCGTTTATCTCTGTTTCTTCGTATTTTGCCTCCCTAAGTCTTGATTTATAATTTTCTTTTCCTTCTTCCGTCCAAATATTCTTCACAATTTTTCTTCTAAACTCATTCACACTTCCTTTATCTTTCTCTCTTCCTTTTGTCTTCACTTCTAAACGCCGAATCCATTTTTTCTCCCACCTTGAATTTCTCTATTTCATCCCATGCTTCTTCATTCACCATAACATAATCAATAACTGTCTCCCCTTTTGGTCCAATATACGTGTACTCCCCTTTCTCATCTCCTGTGCAGTTCCCATTAAGTATGTCCCACCCTCTTTCTTCTACTAAGATAATCAGTACTCTCCCTTCTGCTTTTTCTGTTCCATCTTTTGTTGATCTTCCTTCTATTGTTTCTTGTTCCTCTTCTATCCGTCTTCTTTTTCCCCCAATTCTTGCATTAAAATCCCAATCACCGAAGTTCCTTCTTCTTGCTCTTTTACTCGCTCTTCTATTATTCTCTTCGTTTCCTTCATACTTCTGCTGTACACTGTTCCAATTCTCCATTTTCTCTGTTTACTTTTCACCGTTCTTTTCATAATCCCTCTTTCTTCTTTTGCTTCAGTTCCATTTTTTCCTTCCAGTCCCTCTATCACCCCCATTATTATCCCACCTTTAGCTCTCCCTCTCTGCATATTGACACCTCCACTTAAACTCTTTCGGCATTCTCTTTTCCAATTTTTCCCACCCCTTTTCTTCCACCCACGTTTCTACCATTCCCACTACGTCAAATTCTCTCAAATACTCCCAAAATTCATTCTCTTTGTTTTTTATTCCCGCTACGTTCCAGAATACTATTCTTATTTGCTTCTTTTCTCCATTATATCTCTCTGTATTCGTTTTCCCTTTTCTGCCCTGTCGTCTTTTTCTTGTGATCTTATTCAAAAATTTTCTGTATCTAACTCCCCCTTTTCTTCGTCCCACGTAAGCCCTTATCCCTCTATCCATATCTTTTTATAACCCACTTTCACCCGCTGTCGCTCTTAATTCCTTTTGTATGTCCGTTTCCTTCTTTGTCAGATCATCTTCTATGTATACTCTCTTTCCTTTTTTTCTCTTAGTTTTCTTTTATTTTCCATAACTTTCCTCTTTTCCCCCCAGCTCCCAAGTTCCGCCACAATCATTTTTCCTCCATTTATTTTATACATCTCTCTCACAGTCACTTTCTACCTCTAATTCAACCTTTATCCATTTTTCCAGTTTCTTCTCGTTCTCGCATTCCTCTTCGTCCAATCCCGTTACTTCAATATTCTTTTTTATTGCTCATGTAGACAAACAGTATCTTTGCAACCTCGGTTACGGTTGCAAAGTAACGGTTTGCCCATTTATTAATTTGAGTGCGCAAAGTTTACTTGTCGCACGCAAATTATTCTTTGCACACCCAAATTCAGATAAACAAACTACTGAAAATTGAATTTGCCCCTGGAGTCCAATTTTATATTGGGATTTATTCCGCATTCGCAATAAAAAATAGTATGTCCAACTCGTGCGGCGTTGTCGATTGCCCCCTCAAGCGAATGAGCGCACTCACTTCGTTCGTGCGTTCAACTTCGCTTTCGTGGGCAATCGACAACTTGCCGCACTAGTTGCACAATATACTATTTTCTCATTCTTTTTTCCTGCTCTTCCATTTTCTCCTCCAATTTTTTCATTTTTTCTTTTAGTTCCATCTTTTCTCTTTCCCATTTTTCTTCCTTTTCACGCATCATAATTTTAAACTGTTCCAGTTCCCGGCTCATCTTCCGATTCTCTTCCTTTATCTCCCCTATATCCTCCATAATTTTTTTCAGCATCTCTTTCATTTCCTCACCCATTGCCTTTTTAACCGGTGATCTTTCCAATTTTTTGCTTTTTCTAAAGGGGTTAATCCCTTTTAGTCCTTCTTTTCTTTTTCTTTTATATTCTTCGTCTCTATCGCTCTCACGAACACTTTTTTTCATTCTACCTCTTTTTTACTTTTTCAGGCTTTCTTAGCCGCTTATCTTATAGAGCGCCGCAAAACACGTCCGGTTCAACTGCTCGAATCGGAATCAGGAAAGTCTGATAGAAAGAAATTTAGGGATAGGCAAAGAACAATACAGCGTACTAACGATATACAGCACAAAAATGCAAACTATCAGAGAAAATATAGAGAAGAAGGTAGAAGGTAAAGAAAATGATTATGTGATAATGGGAAGTGATTTCAACGCAAGAGTGGAGAAGGGGGGGCAGGAAGAAAAAGAAGAGAGGGTACCAAAAAATAGGACAACAAGAGATACAATTGTCAACAAAGAAGGGAAAGAATCACTAAACATCAAAGCATCGCAAATCGAAATAAAGAAGGGGATGAGGAAGGAAATCATACTTACGTGGGATATATCTATATAGAGGAGCAACAGTAATCGATAATGCGATAACCAATGAGAAGGCGTTCAATAAGATAGCGCACATGACAGTACAACGGGGAGCAGAATCAGATCACATGCCAATAGAGGTAAGATTAAAAGGAAGAAAAAAGAGGAAGGAGAAAAAGGGCAGGGTAAAGACAGTACGAGAGAGCTGGACAGAAGAAAACATTGAAGAATATGGAGAGAACTTAAGAAGGACACAAAGGCCAGGAAAAAATGCGAACAGTTAAAAAGAACGGTAGAAGCCGCAGTAATAAGAAAAGAGAAAATAACCACACGACGAAACTTTAAAGGTATAGAAAAGAAGTGAAGAGGGAACTCCGGAAACTGGAAGAAAACAAAACCGAGATAGAGATATATTAACCAGGCAAGAAAAGAAAAGGAGGGAGTGGACAAAGGTATAGAAATACACACATTTCATGGAACTATTGGAGAGAAAAAACCATGAAACAGAAAAGAAGATAGAAATAACGACAATACAAGAAGGAGAGAAAATAACAAGCGAAGAAGTCAAGAGACAAATAGAGAAACTAAAGAAAGGAAAAGCGCCAGGGGACGACGGGATAATGAACGAGGCATGGATTGATGACACAGAAGAAGTATGGGAGGTGCTGACAGAGATACTGAATGAGATATGTAGAGAAAAAGGTTTCCCGAGTGAATGGAGGAAGGAGCTTATATGCCCCATCTACAAAAAAGGCGATAGTGCAAAACCAGAGAACTACAGAGGGATTGCAGGAGTGATTAGTGAGAAAATGTGAGTACTAGTAGTAGGAAAAGAAAAGGTGTGGTCGCTAGTTTTCGCAGATGACATGACGGTGATACCGAAGGAAGAGAAAGAAATGAGGGGGATGATAAGATGTCTAGAAAAGTACATGAAGAAAAAGAATTTAGAGGTGAACGTAGAAAAGACCAAAATGATGATATTCAAGAAAGCAGGCGAGCGAAAAAAAGGGAGTGGAAATAGGGAAACAAAGAAATAGAGGAAGTGAGTAAGTTCAAGTACCTGGGATGCTACTTTAACCAAAGAAACAACGCATCCACACACATTAAAGAGCTGAGCAAGAAAGGAAATAAGTTAGTAGCGCAAGTATATGGAGCATAGGAGAAAAGTTGTTCGAAAGGGAGTGCTAGAGGAATGCAAGAGGGAGAAAATGAGAGTAGAAGCGGGCAAAGGAGCAAGTAAATACGAAGAAAAGCATTGGGAAAAAAAGGAAAAAACTATTGCGAGAATGCCTCAAAGAAAGAATACCAGGAGAGAAGGAAGAAAGACAAAAGTATTATGAAAGGAATGGACGAGGAAGAGAATGTGATACGAAGAAGGAAGAGAAAAGAACAGCAGTAGAGAAAAGGGAAGAGGACAAGTGTAGAGAAAAGGACAAGGAATATGAGAAAAAAAGGTTAATTTAATTAGCCATGGAAATATAAATTTATTGTTATTTTTATTTTTGTATCGATTATTATATTCGACCTCGAAAGAGTGAATAAAGTTGTATTATTATTATTATTCCAGAACAATGTCGAAGGATATTTGATACATTGTGGTGGGAAGCCGTACTGCTAGTGGTAGCCGAATCCCCAGTAGCGGTCTAGTAGTCTCCAATTTGTGAGTAGTGTGTCCTTGCCATGGTGTAAAACGTTGGGCCTTAGACGGCCATACACAAATGTATCGACCTCATTAGTTTCTTGGTCTCCAAGATCTTTCGTTGCATCGGCTCCTAACGTGACCATCTTTTCCACAACTCTTAACATTTCATTTTCTTTTTCGTTTCTTTTGAAGTAATATCCGATCCGAGTGTCCCATCGGTTCCGATTCGGGTCTGGATTTTCGAACCGACCTTACTTATTTCCAACTCCAAAGCACGAGCTAAAGCGTCGACCAATCTGCTCGGGCGGGCTAAAATCACGTACTGTTTCGTGTCACCATCCAGAAGACCATCTATGAAATACTCCACGGCAATTTTTTCCATCTCAGTTTCTGGAGCTCCCGGAAAAGCTAACGTCTGCTTCAAACTCTCGTAGAGTTTCTGTTGACTTCTGGAAACGACTCCTCAACTGAGAAAAGTACACATATTCGAGGTGCTTCTCCAAGTGCTTCACCAGCTGCCCGTGATCCGCCCTTTGCTCCTTTGGAATGGTTTCTAACACATTGGTTGCGTCACCCTGTAGTGACTCCGACCAAGAAGATTTTCCATCGAAGCCGGATGGTTGCATCCGTATTTCCTCAGGTTGTGCGAGTTTGTCCTCAAGTTCTTTTTGCCTCTCTTCCAGGATCGTAAACTTATTTTTGACGTCTTGGAGAGTTCGCTGGACTTCCATTTTCAAAGCCTCCGATTGTTCTCGAAACTGCCGTTCAAGATCTCGTTGCAGGTTCGACGATATTTCAAAAAAATTTTGTTCTAATTTCCTCAAAAGACGACTTCAAAAGACACAAAAGTAACATAAGTTAACTAAAAAGTAAAAATATATTTTTTTCAATTTCATACTTATTTGTTGTTTCGTTTAATGTAATTATTTATTGTTCCGTTTAATGAAATTAAAAAATTATTGTTAATTATCTAATTATTAATTGTTTTATAATTTTGAATTCGGTGCCAAGTAAAACAATTACTAGATTACCAGCTGTGTCAAAAGCTTAAGTTTACCAAAATTAAGTTTTTATGTTTATAAACATTTATATTCCTTATTGTCTCTTCTAGGCTACTTACAATTAGTATTTTACGTACTTACAGTTACGGCCACGGAATTTTGGCCGTCACTTATCATTGATTGTCATAAGATGTAAGGCAACCCTTAGGTATTCGTAACCTAACTTTCTGTTATTTCAAAGACTTGTCATTTTGACACTGACTCATTCTTATGAAAACACTAACAGTGACAAATTTTTAGATGTCAATTCCAAAAAGTCAATCATAATGACAATAAAGCATGGACTACATCCGTTTTCTTTTAATTGACATTAACGTGACGGCTAAAATTCCATGGCCGTGACTGTACATACTCAAGACACAGCCTACTTAACAACAAGATGACGTTTGTGTTTTTTTTTCCTTAGCACGGCGTAATTGTTAACATCTGTTCATTTTCCAATTATAAGCATAAGATTTTAGTCCTGAAGAAGCCCTCTATGGAGCCGAATCAGTAAATGTTAATTTCCGATATTGCGACGTCAGACGTTTCTGGTCAATCGGAATATGATACCAATGACATCGGTAGATCGCGAATAATCCCTTTGGTAACTTAAAAAAATGACTTTCTGACAGCTAGTACCAACCTTTAACCTGCAGTAAACAAAACATTTTAATTGAAATTGTTCAAAGTTCACCGCTCACCATGACTCTATTAAGCCGGATTTTAACAAAAACTGGTATGTGCAATGATTTTTTCCGACTAAAATCGCACTTAATTTTTTTAGGGCGTCAGATAAGCAGCAGGGGCATAGCCTCCATATCGGCCCTCTCCGAGACACATCAGATGCTCCAGAAAACTTGCCGTGATTTTGCAGAGAATGAACTCAAGCCCATCGCCGCGAAAGTAGATAGAGAACACTTGTACCCCAAGGAGCAGATTAAGAAAATGGGTGAATTGGGGCTCATGGCTGTTTCAGTTCCGGAGAAATATGGGGGCACCGGATTGGATTACCTTGCATACGCGATAGCGATGGAGGAAATTTCCAGAGGGTGTGCCAGTGCTGGTGTGATTATGTCTGTTAATAACTCGTTATATTTAGGTCCGGTGCTGCAGTTTGGCAGTGAAGCTCAGAAACAAGAGTATATAACTCCATTCACGACGGGAGAGAAAGTTGTAACTAAAATTTCAACGAATTTTATTTAATTTTGGCTATTTAGGTTGGTTGTTTTGCTCTAAGTGAACCTGGAAATGGTTCTGACGCCGGTGCCGCCTCAACCACCGCCCGCGACGATGGGTCCAACTGGGTCCTCAATGGTACCAAATCATGGATCACCAATGGCTATGAAAGTGAAGCCGCTGTGGTCCTAGCTACCACAGACAAAAGCTTGAAACACAAAGGAATTTCTGCTGTGATTGTCCCTAAACCTATAAAGGGTTTAGAATTGGGGAAGAAAGAGGATAAACTTGGAATCAGGGGCTCCTCTACATGCTCCCTCATTTTTGAAGACTGCAAAGTGCCTAAAACCAACCTTCTTGGAGAACCAGGTCTTGGCTTTAAAGTAGCAATGATGACTTTAGATGCTGGAAGGATCGGTATCGCCTCTCAAGCACTAGGAATTGCTCAAGCCTCTTTGGAGGTTGCAGCGGAATACTCCAGCAAGAGGATCGCATTTGGTAAACCACTTTTGAAACTCCAGACGATTCAGAACAAATTGGCCGAAATGGCGGTTCGGTTGGAGGCTGCGAGGTTGTTAACATGGCGAGCGGCATGGTTGAAAGACCATAAGCAGGGTTACACCAAAGAGGCGGCGATGGCGAAGTTGGTTGCTAGTGAAGCCGCCACTTTCTTAAGCCATCAGTGCATACAGATCCTAGGGGGAATGGGGTGAGGTCTTACTCTTGAAAAAAATCATCAATTTGTTGTGCAGATATGTTTCAGATATGCCAGCAGAACGCCACTATAGAGATGCAAGAATTACGGAAATTTATGAAGGGACCAGTGAAATACAAAGACTTGTTATTGCTGGGAATTTAATTAAGGAGTTGGGGCTTTGATTCCAAGATTTTGTTCCTTTATAATTAAAAATTTATGAGGTTTTGTTTCCACATTTCTATTTTATATTTTTTCCTTGTATAAAGTCTAATTTACATAAATACAATATTTCACTACATAGCTTTGTATACTTCGGTCCGTTGTTTACCCGTTCGTTGCACCGGTCAAATCGGATGAGATGTGTTAATTTATTTTTCGGGGGTATCAACGTGTGCGCTGGGTACCACAGGTCTTATATCGGCATCTATCCGCGGTACACTTTAAATTAGGTTGGCACTACGACTTTTGACGATTTTATTTAAAATTTAAATGTCAAAGTGACACTAAAAAAAACGGCAGCAAAATGGTGAATGGAGTTAACTGAATTGAAGATGCGAGAGAACACTGAATATTTGCTGTAATTCTCAATCATTTGTTAGTCTTTTGTTTTGTTTAACTTAAAACAATTTAACATGAGAAACATAAACGTCAGAATGTTTACGATAACCTCAAATTTTACTCTCAGTCAATTTGCAGGCTGGGCCATTTATAAAGTTGGACCGGAAATGTATTTTGGTGTCAACGAAGAATAGTGGTCGCATTTATGTAATATTTTAGTTCGTAATGGATTCACATAAAAGTGATGAAGTTTTTGCTTTCAAGTTGGCGGATTGTCATTTGTAATTGCAAGATTATGTTTGCGTAGGCTAAATTTAAATTCAGTTTGTTCCCATTTTGTCACCTAATTGATATCCTTTGCGTAATGATGATGATAATAAAAACGTATTACCAGCAATTGCGAGATCGTCGTCCCATTTCTTTGAGTAAATAATTCCAGCAAAATCTTTGTTTACACCAAAGTTAATTTCCAATGTTCTAATGTGAGTTTTTTTTAGACTTTCTGCAACTTCTTCGAGTCCAGCTTATTAGACGCCACTTTGTAATTTCCTAATCCTTACTAAATAATGTAAATCATTCAGTGATAACATCAGTTCAAAAAAAATTGGGATGTCCCCCATTTTATCAAACGCGGAGAGCAAACTCTCGCTGCGCCAAATTGACGACTGAGGGTGTGCAGCCTTGCTACGGTCGCTTATGGGACCCGTTTCCAACCGATTTTAATGTGAACAATCGACGAGTTTGGCTAGTGAACTTACAAAAACACAGTGCTGGTCACCACATGATATATTTTTCCATGTTTAACATTACATTCTCTTTAATATTTCAAAAACAATAATCTACAACAAATTTACTAAAAATAGAATAAATATATATGTTCTACTTTAAATTATCACAAAAGAATCCAACATCATCCATCAATGTAACAGAGAGGACCGGAACGTAAACTACCAGATTTTTATCGTGTTTAGCACGCGAGAAAGAAACAAAAATGTCCAGACAACCAGATTAGAGGTTAAGTACAGATAAAACACCCAAAAAATATATCTAAACTCCTGTTTCTTACAAGTGATATAATAGTACACTTACAGATATACCCTTTTAAAAATTTTGATGATCTTAGCAAAATATATATCTTATCGTATCATATTAGACATGTATACTAAAGCCTTATCAAAAGCTTCCATTTACACTTATGAAAAGAAACATACAAAGTGTTGAGTCTTATTTGCACTGTCTAGTGACTTGTGCTGTATCTTACACGCAACAATTAACAATGAATCACTTAACATAAAGCACAAATCAGTTGATTTGTAGGAATTTATTGAAATCAATGTAAAAATTCGAAGCTCTTTGGTTTAATAAATGGGTATATCGGGCATCTCGCACTGTCCTATCGTCACTCGGTACATAGCCATCTCCGATATTCCATGATAGTGCACGAAAGCGCCCCCTAGTACGAAAACGTGGAAAATCTGATGCGAATGCAACCAGATATCGAACTTCCCCGGAAACCACCTCTCCGGCACTCGTAACGCATACAGCATGGCCCCCATGATGTACAACAGCCCCATCAAAATCAGCCATCCCAGCGACTTCTGACTCACTTTATTGAACCAGCCCTCGACTATGCCGTAATGGATGGCCGGGACGATTCCACTGAGACCGAAAGTCATGAAGACGGCAGCTCGGAACGGTCTCCACCCGGATTCTGAGAACTTGTCCCACAAACTGACCATAATGCTAGTGATACCGAGGGCGCAAACCACCGAAAGGTATACCACCTTGGGTCTGAAGTGGCAGTAGAAGCCGTAATATACCCATGGAACGAACGAACCCATTATCAGCATGGCTATGCCGCAGTAGTCCAGTTTAGAGAACAATTTTCCGATGAACTGGGAGTGGCAGTTGACGGTGTGGAACATGAAGGACATGCCCAGGCAGATTATGGCTCCGGCGAAGAAAGCGCCGAAGACGATCTTCTCCTGGAGCTCGATTTCCATCGTTGGTCGCATCAGGAAGAATATGGCGATTGCTAAAAACACAAAAAATGGTTAAAACATATTTTTTATCAAGTATTCGGCATGATTATGTGAAAAGTGGTCACTTTGATGTTAATTAGTTACCAACCACTTTTTTAGAGAATCAGCCCGAATGTTAATTCACTAGTGCAAATCGGAGTTGTGGCCTTCAAACCACTGTCAATTGTCGTTAGATTGAAATCAAGTTGGCGTTGATACTTCCTAGCAATTTAATTGTAAATTGTAATTTGACATGTACCACCGAGAGCAGAAGATGCTGGGACAACGACACTTTCAAATTCACAAAATTCGTGAGCTGTCATTCGATTGTCAAAACTTTGTTATTCATGAACAAAGTCAATGTCACTTTTGACACTTAAATTAATTAGCTCAAAATTTCGTTGTCCCCGTATTTCCTGCCCCCGGTGGACTAGCTAGCGATGTCACGAAAAATTTTAGGTAGGCTGTTTTTTTTTATATTTCCTTTCTTATCGAAGTTAGGTAGAGATGGGATAGGTCTGGCACCTGAGGGCGGGTAAAAATTGTGAATTTTGAAATTAGTTTTTTCATAATTTAATACGACTTTAGCAAGATAAATTCATATTTATATTTTGCTAAACAATTTTGTCGTTACTAACTAGCATCGCGCCAGATGTAATCTTAGTAATTAAAAAAATAATAATTTTCAACCATTTTAGTATGTCTGTATAGCTGAAATTTTAACACGATACAGTTCGATAATCAAAGAATATAATATAAATTTGCCAGGTCGAAATTTGGTTGTTTAACTAGGAGCCAAATCAATTTAAGTGTCGGGGAGAATACGTGAGTTAGAAGAGTACGGCAACTGATTCGATTGTTGCGCGAGAGAGATAGCTGCCACAGGTTAACGCGCCCGCTCCCAGGTGCCAGACATACCCCATCGTTGCTAGCATCGTACTACACAGTTATCGTTCAAACAACATCTTATCAATTCGAGACACGTTTTGATTTGCGACTCAAAAAAATGTTTTACTAGTATATACAGTGTGATCAAACCAATCGTTAATGTAGGAGGCTTTTGCGTCATGAATGCAGTTCGTTTGATTATTATTCAAGCATTAAATGGTCTGACTAAAAAACACTGCATTGTCGCTGTGTATTAACATTTCTAAAACATTTTGTCCTATTGCCTTATCGGCTCGAATTTTCTCACTCTATGTTTTGTTGAATATATTACAATAGTTTATTTTTAATGGGTGATAACGGAACCTTATCACATTATTGCTGTTTTTCGCGCACATTTCGATGAAAAAATTCCACGTCTTAATCTATACGCCGACCATTTTTTTTTTAAGATAAGAGACTTCAAGTGTAAGGTGGACAAAGATTAATTTTAGCTTTTCCGATTAAAAAATAAATCACTTAACTGGTATTCACGTTGACTAAAACTTTCTGGAACATTAAATTCAAGAGTGCCGGTGACGGTGTAATTTGTACGTAATGTAAATATAATAATGCAAGAAGCCCAGAAATTGTATATAGTGTATAAATAAATAACGACACCTACAAACGCAACAATACAAACTAACAAAACTAAAAAATGTTAATTTTGGAACTCTAATGTATCAATGGCGTCGTAAACAAACAATATCGATATCTGTCGCGGTGTCTCATAAAATTGTGCAATCTTGTAATCTAAGCGAAATTTATACAAAGACTTATCTAAAACAAATGTAGCATCACTGACGATAAAAATCGTTTCCTGCCGGGTCCAATATCTACCAAATCGTATCAAATCACACGTTCGGGTCATTTTAGCAGAAATCAGTTTAAAACTTTACAAATAAAAAAGTACCACATCATGTACATTAATTTGTAGATAGAACCGTATTCTTACACCACCCTTTATATCAGCTCTTCATAAATGATTCATACATCACGTTGCTTGTGGAAAACATATGCCAAATTACCTACCTATAAAAGCAACGCATCCGAGTAGATGTGTCCATATATTGGCCGTTTCGGTATGCAACCTGAAAATGCTCTTGAAGCACGCCCTGAAACTCGGCAAGGGCGGCCTGTGGCCGAATATGAGGAAATCGTTATCTTGGAGCCAAGCTGGTAAGTTCCGGAAGTGACAAACCGACCATCCGGCTTGGATCATCTTCCGAACGACGTGCTCGGCCTGACTCGCCGCATTGTGAGCCAAAGCCGTGATGTCCAGCTCGTCGCCTGAAAAAGACAACAGGAACAGTCTCGTCTCTTCTTTATTTAAACTAAGGTTAAAAAAGAAAACGATCGACAGACATCCGGATATGACATGCCTCGGTTGGGTTAGTTACACCATTTATAACTCAAGAACGGCTGGACCGATTTTTACGATCTTTGATTTGTTGGACTTCTCTGCGCCCCGAATAACTATTAAAACATCGGAAAAATTACAGCTCCCCCTTGGTACAGGGCATTTATTGATTCTGAGGCGGTACGAAGTAGTGATTTCATGAATTTTACACTAAACACAAAATTGCTGCAAACCCACACCCTGTAATCAGATTACAATTGACCGCCCGTAATCCCAATTTGTGTGCAATCTTGTTTGTGAAAATCGATTGTCTACTGGCTTAGCCGTAAGATTAAGACTTAATGGGCTATTATAATTTAAATGAAGCCATTATAGAAAAGGACAAGCGTGAAAATTCACTAATAATGGGACCTTCTACACATACAAGCGTGTAATGTAAAATTGACTTCCACTTTTCGGTTTATCGGGACAGCGACAGCGATTAAATTTATAAAAAAAATTCACTGTTCTAAAGAAAAACTAATTTTATTCATAATGTGTGCAAATTCATTGCTTAAAGATTAAAAAGAAAGTGTGAAAATTAAGTAACGATTTTCTCTATAAAGAAGGTGTGACGAAATAACAGCAACGTAATTCAAATAAAATATTCATCCGCAATCAATTTTTTCGCAATTTTCTTATTTTCCAAACCTCGAAATTATGCTTACGTAATACTTCAACACTTTCTTATCAATTTAATATTTTGTTGTTTCGTTGATTTCATGTTGTGCTATTTTGTTGATTAGGCTAAAAATTAAGTAAGTTTGTTTTGTTCAAAATCCAGAACTTGATGGGCTTGAAATAACCAGTGTCAAAATAAAAATCTGGTCAAGATTGCCATGAAACAAATGAAACTGCCATTGTCGTTTGTGTTCTTTGTTGTATGTTTGTAATTTTTACCAAAGCAATCTTGACCAGATCTTTATTTAGATTTTGTTCTCCAGCTGCTTTAATCTAATTAAATATAAATTTTGTGATTCAGAAGCAACTTGATGTATAACTCATTTTTATTAATGTTGACAAGGAAGGCAAGATCTTTTTCTCCACTCTCAAGGTTACCTAATATTTTAACTTTATCAAGTAACCAGATGCCACATATCCAGTTGCCTTTATATTTTGTCACCATTTTTCTAATTTCACGTTTTGACATCTGATACACTGCCACCTTGATTTTCATAATGTGTTTCCTCGGTGAATTTCTATGGGCTAGAATACTTTCATTTACTTTCCCTTCATTTCATATCTGACTGAGCCACCGCGAAGCGTGGCCGGGTTTAGCTAAAATTTCTTTGCTTGGTGCCCGCTCGTGGGTTAATTCGAAATTGTCATATTGCATTAATTACAGTATGACATTAAGTTACTTTTACTTTTTGATCTTATTATTTATAATTTCGTTAATTAGCTACTTCCATAATTTCATGTTTTGTTAATTTAATACATATTTTGCTATTTGAATAAATTTGATATTTTGCCATTTTGTTTGACCAAAAAGTGGTGACGTCGGAGTCTGACATTTGACGTCTCCAAATAACAGTGAAGTTCTCCCACCGAGAGCAGAAAGTACTAGGACAGCGTCATAGTGTAGACACTTCAAAAAGTCACATAATTCACTAGTGTGAATTAGACATACTTGACACGTGCTTGACGTAGGCAAGTGCGAGTTGTCAGTATAAAACCCCGAGTTATTCATAAACAATAGCTGTCACTTTTGACAGTTGTCAAAAACAAATTAATCAGCTCAAAATTTCCTTGTAGCGGTATTTTCTGCTCTCGGTGGTACATAGAGAATATTTGATTAAATTTGATATTTTTTTCTTTTTTGGTATTTTTGTCTCATCAATTTAATATTTCAAGTATTATGGAAACAAAATTCATATTTTGCTATGTATTTGAATAAATTTGATATTTTGCCATTTTGTATGACCAAAAAGTGGTGACGTGGGAGTCTGACATTTGACGTCTCCAAATAACAGTGAAGTTCTCCCACCGAGAGCAGAAAATACTCGGACAGCGTCATAGTGTAGACACTTCAAAAAGTCACATAATTCACTGGTGTAAATTAGACATACTTGACACGTACTTGACGTATGCAAGTGCGAGTTGTCAGTATAAAACCCTGAGTTATTCATAAACAATAGCTGTCACTTTTGACAGTTGTCAAAAACAAATTAATCAGGTCAAAATTTTCTTGTACCGGTATTTTCTGCTCTAGGTAGTACAAAGAGAATATTTGATTAAATTTGATCTTTTTTTTCTCTTTTGTCTCGTCAATTTCATATTTCAAGTATTATGGAAACACAATTCATATTTTGCTATGTATTTGAAAAAAATTGATATTTTGCCATTTTGTTTGACCAAAAAGTGGTGACGTCGGAGTCTGACATTTGACGTCTCGAAATAACAGTGAAGTTCTCCCACCGAGAGCAGAAAATACTCGGACAGCGTCATAGTGTAGACACTTCAAAAAGTCACATAATTCACTGGTGTGAATTAGACATACTTGACACGTACTTGACGTATGCAAGTGCGAGTTGTCAGTATAAAACCCTGAGTTATTCATAAACAATAGCTGTCACTTTTGACAGTTGTCAAAAACAAATTAATCAGCTCAAAATTTTCTTGTACCGGTATTTTCTGCTCTAGGTAGTACAAAGAGAATATTTGATTAAATTTGATCTTTTTTTTCTCTTTTGTCTCGTCAATTTCATATTTCAAGTATTATGGAAACACAATTCATATTTTGCTATGTATTTGAAAAAATTGATATTTTGCCATTTTGTTTGACCAAAAAGTGGTGACGTCGGAGTCTGACATTTGACGTCTCGAAATAACAGTGAAGTTCTCCCACCGAGAGCAGAAAATACTCGGACAGCGTCATAGTGTAGACACTTCAAAAAGTCACATAATTCACTGGTGTGAATTAGACATACTTGACACGTACTTGACGTATGCAAGTGCGAGTTGTCAGTATAAAACCCTGAGTTATTCATAAACAATAGCTGTCACTTTTGACAGTTGTCAAAAACAAATTAATCAGGTCAAAATTTTCTTGTACCGGTATTTTCTGCTCTAGGTAGTACAAAGAGAATATTTGATTAAATTTGATCTTTTTTTTCTCTTTTGTCTCGTCAATTTCATATTTCAAGTATTATGGAAACACAATTCATATTTTGCTATGTATTTGAAAAAAATTGATATTTTGCCATTTTGTTTGACCAAAAAGTGGTGACGTCGGAGTCTGACATTTGACGTCTCGAAATAACAGTGAAGTTCTCCCACCGAGAGCAGAAAATACTCGGACAGCGTCATAGTGTAGACACTTCAAAAAGTCACATAATTCACTGGTGTGAATTAGACATACTTGACACGTACTTGACGTATGCAAGTGCGAGTTGTCAGTATAAAACCCTGAGTTATTCATAAACAATAGCTGTCACTTTTGACAGTTGTCAAAAACAAATTAATCAGGTCAAAATTTTCTTGTACCGGTATTTTCTGCTCTAGGTAGTACAAAGAGAATATTTGATTAAATTTGATCTTTTTTTTCTCTTTTGTCTCGTCAATTTCATATTTCAAGTATTATGGAAACACAATTGATATTTTGCTATGTATTTGAAAAAAATTGATATTTTGCCATTTTGTTTGACCAAAAAGTGGTGACGTCGGAGTCTGACATTTGACGTCTCGAAATAACAGTGAAGTTCTCCCACCGAGAGCAGAAAATACTCGGACAGCGTCATAGTGTAGACACTTCAAAAAGTCACATAATTCACTGGTGTGAATTAGACATACTTGACACGTACTTGACGTATGCAAGTGCGAGTTGTCAATATAAAACCCTGAGTTATTCATAAACAATAGCTGTCACTTTTGACAGTTGTCAAATACAAATTAATCAGCTCAAATTTTCCCTGTACCGGTATTTTCTGCTCTCGGTGGTACATATAGAATATTTGATTAAATTTGATATTTTTTTCTTTTTTGGTATTTTTGTCTTTCGTCAATTTAATATTTCAAGTATTATAGAAACACAATTCATATTTTGCTATGTATTTGAATAAATTTGATATTTTGTCATTTTGTTTGACCAAAAAGTGGTGACGTCGGAGTTTGACATTTGACGTCTCCGAATAACAGTGAAGTTCTCCCACCGAGAGCAGAAAATACTCGGACAGCGTCATAGTGCAGACACTTCAAAAAGTCACATAATTCACTGGTGTGAATTAGACATACTTGACACGTACTTGACGTATGCAAGTGCGAGTTGTCAGTATAAAACCCTGAGTTATTCATAAACAATAGCTGTCACTTTTGACAGTTGTCAAAAACAAATTAATCAGCTCAAAAATTCCTTGTCCCGGTATTTTCTGCTCTCGGTGGTACGTAGAGAATATTTGATTAAATTTGATCTTTTTTTTCTTTTTTGGTATTTTTGTCTTTCGTCAATTTATTATTTCAAGTATTATGGAAACACAATTCATATTTTGCTATGTATTTGAATAAATTTGATATTTTGCCATTTTGTTTGACCAAAAAGTGGTGACGTCGGAGTCTGACATTTGAAGTCTCCAAATAACAGTGAAGTTCTCCCACCGAGAGCAGAAAATACTCGGACAGCGTCATAGTGTAGACACTTCAAAGTCACATAACTCACTAGTGTGAATTAGACATACTTGACGTATGCAAGTGCGAGTTATCAGTATAAAACCCTGAGTTATTCATAAACCATAGCTGTCACTTTTGACAGTTGTCAAAAAGAAATTAATCAGCTGAAAATTTCCTTGTACCGGTATTTTCTGCTCTCGGTGGTACGTAGAGAATATTTGATTACATTTGATCTTTTTTTTCTTTTTTGGTATTTTGGTCTTTCGTCAATTTAATATTTCAAGTATTATAGAAACACAATTCATATTTTGCTATGTATTTGAATAAATTTGATATTTTGTCATTTTGTTTGACCAAAAAGTGGTGACGTCGGAGTCTGACATTTGACGTCTCCGAATAACAGTGAAGTTCTCCCACCGAGAGCAGAAAATACTCGGACAGCGTCATAGTGTAGACACTTCAAAAAGTCACATAATTCACTGGTGTGAATTAAGACATACTTGACACGTACTTGACGTATGCAAGTGCGAGTTGTCAGTATAAAACCCTGAGTTATTCATAAACAATAGCTGTCACTTTTGACAGTTGTCAAAAACAAATTAATCAGCTCAAAAATTCCTTGTCCCGGTATTTTCTGCTCTCGGTGGTACGTAGAGAATATTTGATTAAATTTGGTCTTTTTTTTCTTTTTTGGTATTTTTGTCTTTCGTCAATTTATTATTTCAAGTATTATGGAAACACAATTCATATTTTGCTATGTATTTGAATAAATTTGATATTTTGCCATTTTGTTTGACCAAAAAGTGGTGACGTCGGAGTCTGACATTTGAAGTCTCCAAATAACAGTGAAGTTCTCCCACCGAGAGCAGAAAATACTCGGACAGCGTCATAGTGTAGACACTTCAAAGTCACATAACTCACTAGTGTGAATTAGACATACTTGACGTATGCAAGTGCGAGTTATCAGTATAAAACCCTGAGTTATTCATAAACCATAGCTGTCACTTTTGACAGTTGTCAAAAAGAAATTAATCAGCTGAAAATTTCCTTGTACCGGTATTTTCTGCTCTCGGTGGTACGTAGAGAATATTTGATTACATTTGATCTTTTTTTTCTTTTTTGGTATTTTGGTCTTTCGTCAATTTAATATTTCAAGTATTATAGAAACACAATTCATATTTTGCTATGTATTTGAATAAATTTGATATTTTGTCATTTTGTTTGACCAAAAAGTGGTGACGTCGGAGTCTGACATTTGACGTCTCCGAATAACAGTGAAGTTCTCCCACCGAGAGCAGAAAATACTCGGACAGCGTCATAGTGTAGACACTTCAAAAAGTCACATAATTCACTGGTGTGAATTAAGACATACTTGACACGTACTTGACGTATGCAAGTGCGAGTTGTCAGTATAAAACCCTGAGTTATTCATAAACAATAGCTGTCACTTTTGACAGTTGGCAAAAACAAATTAATCAGCTCAAAATTTCCTTGGACCGGTATTTTCTGCTCTAGGTGGTACAACAGAGAATATTTGATTAAATTTGATCTTTTTTTTCTTTTTTGTCTCGTCAATTTCATATTTCAAGTATTATGGAAACACAATTCATATTTTGCTATGTATTTGAATAAATTTGATATTTTGTTTGACCAAAAAGTGGTGACGTCGGAGTCTGACATTTGACGTCTCCAAATAACAGTGAAGTTCTCCCACCGAGAGCAGAAAATACTCGGACAGCGTCATAGTGTAGACACTTCAAAAAGTCACATAATTCACTGGTGTGAATTAGACATACTTGACACGTACTTGACGTATGCAAGTGCGAGTTGTCAGTATAAAACCCTGAGTTATTCATAAACAAAAGCTGTCACTTTTGACAGTTGTCAAAAACAAATTAATCAGCTCAAAATTTCCTTGTACCGGTATTTCTGCTCTAGGTGGTACATAGAGAATATTTGATTAAATTTGATCTTTTTTTTCTTTTTTTGGTATTTTTGTCTTTCGTCAATTTAATATTTCAAGTATTATGGAAACACCATTCATATTTTGCTATGTATATGAATAAATTTGATATTTTGCCATTTTGTTTGACCAAAAAGTGGTGACGTCGGAGTCTGACATTTGACGTCTCGAAATAACAGTGAAGTTCTCCCACCGAGAGCAGAAAATACTCGGACAGCGCCATAGTGTAGACACTTCAAAAAGTCACATAATTCACTAGTGTGAATTAGACATACTTGACACGTGCTTGACGTATGCAAGTGCGAGTTGTCAGTATAAAACCCTGAGTTATTCATAAACAATAGCTGTCACTTTTGACAGTTGTCAAAAACAAATTAATCAGCTCAAAAATTCCTTGTCCCAGTATTTTCTGCTCTCGGTGGTACATAGAGAATATTTGATTGAATTTGATATTTTTTCTTTTTTGGTATTTTTGTTTTTCATCAATTTAATATTTCAAGTATTATGGAAACACAATTCATATTTTGCTATGTATTTGAATAAATTTGATATTTTGCCATTTTGTTTGACCAAAAAGTGGTGACGTCGGAGTCTGACATTTGAAGTCTCCAAATAACAGTGAAGTTCTCCCACCGAGAGCAGAAAATACTCGGACAGCGTCATAGTGTAGACACTTCAAAGTCACATAACTCACTAGTGTGAATTAGACATACTTGACACGTACTTGACGTATGCAAGTGCGAGTTGTCAGTATAAAACCCTGAGTTATTCATAAACAAAAGCTGTCACTTTTGACAGTTGTCAAAAACAAATTAATCAGCTCAAAATTTCCTTGTACCGGTATTTCTGCTCTAGGTGGTACATAGAGAATATTTGATTAAATTTGATCTTTTTTTTCTTTTTTTGGTATTTTTGTCTTTCGTCAATTTAATATTTCAAGTATTATGGAAACACCATTCATATTTTGCTATGTATATGAATAAATTTGATATTTTGCCATTTTGTTTGACCAAAAAGTGGTGACGTCGGAGTCTGACATTTGACGTCTCGAAATAACAGTGAAGTTCTCCCACCGAGAGCAGAAAATACTCGGACAGCGCCATAGTGTAGACACTTCAAAAAGTCACATAATTCACTAGTGTGAATTAGACATACTTGACACGTGCTTGACGTATGCAAGTGCGAGTTGTCAGTATAAAACCCTGAGTTATTCATAAACAATAGCTGTCACTTTTGACAGTTGTCAAAAACAAATTAATCAGCTCAAAAATTCCTTGTCCCAGTATTTTCTGCTCTCGGTGGTACATAGAGAATATTTGATTGAATTTGATATTTTTTTCTTTTTTGGTATTTTTGTTTTTCATCAATTTAATATTTCAAGTATTATGGAAACACAATTCATATTTTGCTATGTATTTGAATAAATTTGATATTTTGCCATTTTGTATGACCAAAAAGTGGTGACGTGGGAGTCTGACATTTGACGTCTCCAAGTAACAGTGAAGTTCTCCCACCGAGAGCAGAAAATACTCGGACAGCGTCATAGTGTAGACACTTCAAAAAGTCACATAATTCACTGGTGTGAATTAGACATACTTGACACGTGCTTGACGTATGCAAGTGCGAGTTGTCAGTATAAAACCCTGAGTTATTCATAAACAATAGCTGTCACTTTTGACAGTTGTCAAAAACAAATTAATCAGCTCAAAAATTCCTTGTCCCAGTATTTTCTGCTCTCGGTGGTACATAGAGAATATTTGATTGAATTTGATATTTTTTTCTTTTTTGGTATTTTTGTTTTTCATCAATTTAATATTTCAAGTATTATGGAAACACAATTCATATTTTGCTATGTATTTGAATAAATTTGATATTTTGCCATTTTGTTTGACCAAAAAGTGGTGACGTCGGAGTCTGACATTTGAAGTCTCCAAATAACAGTGAAGTTCTCCCACCGAGAGCAGAAAATACTCGGACAGCGTCATAGTGTAGACACTTCAAAGTCACATAACTCACTAGTGTGAATTAGACATACTTGACACGTACTTGACGTATGCAAGTGCGAGTTGTCAGTATAAAACCCTGAGTTATTCATAAACAAAAGCTGTCACTTTTGACAGTTGTCAAAAACAAATTAATCAGCTCAAAATTTCCTTGTACCGGTATTTCTGCTCTAGGTGGTACATAGAGAATATTTGATTAAATTTGATCTTTTTTTTCTTTTTTTGGTATTTTTGTCTTTCGTCAATTTAATATTTCAAGTATTATGGAAACACCATTCATATTTTGCTATGTATATGAATAAATTTGATATTTTGCCATTTTGTTTGACCAAAAAGTGGTGACGTCGGAGTCTGACATTTGACGTCTCGAAATAACAGTGAAGTTCTCCCACCGAGAGCAGAAAATACTCGGACAGCGCCATAGTGTAGACACTTCAAAAAGTCACATAATTCACTAGTGTGAATTAGACATACTTGACACGTGCTTGACGTATGCAAGTGCGAGTTGTCAGTATAAAACCCTGAGTTATTCATAAACAATAGCTGTCACTTTTGACAGTTGTCAAAAACAAATTAATCAGCTCAAAAATTCCTTGTCCCAGTATTTTCTGCTCTCGGTGGTACATAGAGAATATTTGATTGAATTTGATATTTTTTTCTTTTTTGGTATTTTTGTTTTTCATCAATTTAATATTTCAAGTATTATGGAAACACAATTCATATTTTGCTATGTATTTGAATAAATTTGATATTTTGCCATTTTGTATGACCAAAAAGTGGTGACGTGGGAGTCTGACATTTGACGTCTCCAAGTAACAGTGAAGTTCTCCCACCGAGAGCAGAAAATACTCGGACAGCGTCATAGTGTAGACACTTCAAAAAGTCACATAATTCACTGGTGTGAATTAGACATACTTGACACGTACTTGAGGTATGCAAGTGCGAGTTGTCAGTATAAAACCCCGAGTTATTCATAAACAATAGCTGTCACTTTTGACAGTTGTCAAAAACAAATTAATCAGCTCAAAATTTCCTTGTAGCGGTATTTTCTGCTCTAGGTGGTACATAGTGAATATTTGATTAAATTTGATATTTTTTTCTTTTTTGGTATTTTTGTTTTTCATCAATTTAATATTTCAAGTATTATGGAAACACAATTCATATTTTGCTATGTATTTGAATAAATTTGATATTTTTCCATTTAGTTTGACCAAAAAGTGGTGACGTCGGAGTCTGACATTTGACGTCTCCAAATAACAGTGAAGTTCTCCCACCGAGAGCAGAAAATACTCGGACAGCGTCATAGTGTAGACACTTCAAAAAGTCACATAATTCACTGGTGTGAATTAGACATACTTGACACGTACTTGAGGTATGCAAGTGCGAGTTGTCAGTATAAAACCCCGAGTTATTCATAAACAATAGCTGTCACTTTTGACAGTTGTCAAAAACAAATTAATCAGCTCAAAATTTCCTTGTAGCGGTATTTTCTGCTCTCGGTGGTACGTAGTGAATATTTGATTAAATTTGATATTTTTTTTCTTTTTTGGTATTTTTGTTTTTCATCAATTTAATATTTCAAGTATTATGGAAACACAATTCATATTTTGCTATGTATTTGAATAAATTTGATATTTCGTCATTTTGTTTGACCAAAAAGTGGTGACGTCGGAGTCTGACATTTGACGTCTCCAAATAACAGTGAAGTTCTCCCACCGAGAGCAGAAAATACTCGGACAGCGTCATAGTGTAGACACTTCAAAAAGTCACATAATTCACTGGTGTGAATTAGACATACTTGACACGTACTTGACGTATGCAAGTGCGAGTTGTCAGTATAAAACCCTGAGTTATTCATAAACAATAGCTGTCACTTTTGACAGTTGTCAAAAACAAATTAATCAGGTCAAAATTTTCTTGTACCGGTATTTTCTGCTCTAGGTAGTACAAAGAGAATATTTGATTAAATTTTATCTTTTTTTTCTTTTTTGTCTCGTCAATTTCATATTTCAAGTATTATGGAAACACAATTCATATTTTGCTATGTATTTGAATAAATTTGATATTTTGTTTGACCAAAAAGTGGTGACGTCGGAGTCTGACATTTGACGTCTCCAAATAACAGTGAAGTTCTCCCACCGAGAGCAGAAAATACTCGGACAGCGTCATAGTGTAGACACTTCAAAAAGTCACATAATTCACTAGTGTGAATTAGACATACTTGACACGTGCTTGACGTACGCAAGTGTGAGTTGTCAGTATAAAACCCTGAGTTAAACAAGAAGAATGTTCTTAAATCCAAGTGGAGTAAATTTAAATTAAAATTTAAATATATCTATGTACCATTAGTAATCTTAGAGTTATTAAAGTTTGTGGAGTTCGACATAGATATATTTAAATTTTAATTTAAACCCTGAGTTATTCATAAACAATAGCTGTCACTTTTGACAGTTGTCAAAAACAAATTAATCAGCTCAAAATTTCCTTGTACCGGTATTTTCTGCCCTCGGTGGTACATAGTGAATATTTGATTAAATTTGATCTTTTTTTTCTTTTTTGGTATTTTTGTCTTTCGTCAATTTAATATTTCAAGTATTACGGAAAACATGTTTACGGAATGAGGAAGATTAAATTTCCTTACTGTTGCTTAGTATGGAGTGGGGAAGTATATAAAAAACTTACTTAAGATAAAAGATGACAATTCTCATTATTTTAAACATTAAAACAATTTTTTTAATTTAAAAGCTTTATTACCATCCTGATTAATTGTTTTTTCGATGTTGTGTTTCTAATTACAAATAACCTACTGAGTATTGTTTTCTTGTAATTTTGTCGGGTAACCTTGAATTTAAATGGCGCCGGATTACTGAGGTCCGGATTACCGAGAGTTGAGTGTACATACTATACAGGCTGTCCTGAAATAACATTCTAATATTTTGTGGGATGATTGTGCCTCCAAAACCAAGATGCTTCCTGTGGCCTCTAGAGCTCTTTGAAGTGAGTTCTTAACAATACTGGACGTCAGATTGTAGTAATGTATTTTGCTTGAAAATCGTGCAAAATACGTTTTTTGAGTCATCTTGATTGACTTTTTAGGTTAAGGTAGAGTTGATCTGACGGCAATTATTTTTTTGACGCTTAGTTTGGCGAATTTCAATTTGAAATCAGTTGTGCCAATGTAAGATCAAAACACTAACCAACTTTACAAAAAATACAACAATATGTAAATAGTCATGTGGTAGGTATATGCCCTCCAATAACATGCTCATGCCATTGTCATGCGAATTTTTTTCCAAAAAACTTCCAATTGACATAATGGATATGGAAAATTGTTGCTTGTTATTTTTAATGATTAGTTGAAAGTTTTATAAACACATTAATTAATAATCTACTTAGTCCGAAAAACAAGTCCATAAGTGACCTTGACCCTAGGGTTAAAAATCAGAAATACTTCCAATAAATCTCTATAGGTTTGCCACATGGGGAATATTGTATCTTGTTATAAATTCAAAACATGCATACTATGAAGGTAGCATCAAGTAATAAACTATCCTAATAAAGGAACAGAACTGTTATGTAAACAGATAGCCTTCACTAGTCCCACTATTTTAAAAGGCAACTTACATGTCATATCCAACATGTCTGTTAACCTTATAAAACTAGTAAAATAAAAAAAAACTCTAAGCTACACTACCTGTACCTAGAACAGCAGCCTTCAAAACATCACTCATTTCAGAATCCAGCATGTTCTCATCCTCCGGAGTAGATGGCAAGGGACAGCCAATACATTCTTCCTCTACCAAAGAATTAACATCATCATCCAACAACTCTTTAATTTCTGAAGTAATGGATTCAGTGTCCGGGTCCCAAGCTTTCCTTTTCCTCACCCCCAAATCAGTTATGTCCATCGAATCTTCGGCATCGCTGTAGTGCGACATCGTGGATGCTATCTCGGTCGCAGCTGAAACACAACTGAACGTTATTTTGATAATTTGATAACGGCAACTGTCCTCGAAATGGGGGGACAAAGGTCAATGTAAGCCTGAGATGTCAATATGTAAGCTATTCATGGAACATAACTTTCCAGTATCCGTTGGAATAATTGATTGCGTAAGCAGTAGCTATAATTTGATGGTTTTGTCAATTTGTAATTTTTTTATTTGTAACGGTACTGCGTTCGACTGAAGCCTGGGGACATATTGGAAGTCTTACGACTTACCCAAATCGGACCAAGCAGCCTCCGTTAATCCGATGGACACTTTATTCTGTGGAGTTCTGAGGAAACAATCACTAGAATTTGTAAAAATTTAACAGCGTCTGACAAGTAGGGAAAATCAGCTGTGGCCTTCTTTGCATCGTTGCGCCGCCTAGGGATTTTGTCGGGGATTGGTAGAGGAAATCGAAGCGGTTTTTGGGAGGGAAATTAAAAATTGTTCTCTATCAATAAAATTGCACCGGTTAGTGGTTTAAATTTAATTTCGACCTTGTAATTCTTTAGCTTCTGTATATTATAACGCTTACTGATTTTTCAGTTTCAGGTTTTTTTTCTTGAATTTCTCAGTTATATTATGTATACATGACGATGAAAAATAAAGATGACGGTTCGCTGAGATTGATATAAAGTAGACTATCAGTTATTTTTTGTTATTATTGGTGTTTGTTATCGAAAAATTTATGTATTAGACATTTGAAAACGGCGCCATTTTTTAGGGAACCAGCATTGAAACAGAAAATTGATAAAAAAGTGTTTTGATATTAAAAATAAATATTTTTTAACCCTTGATCAGTTTTGGTGTTTACGAACTCGTGTTTATAAGAACAATGTTACAGTAATAATATAAGATGTTCAACGTTAGTTGTTTTGTAGTTATGGCATTGGTAGCCGCGCATCATGGCGGCCCTGTCTGTCACCTGTCACTTTCCTTTACATGGTTGATCACCGAAAGCACCACGTGCGTGTTCGACTAAAATCAAAGTTTCCTAGTGCAAAGAACCAATACTAAAGTAAGTTTATATCGGAAGTTGTTTATTAATAAAGCATCTAACGATTTCATGGAAGTGTGAAAGATTTTGACCGTATTTGTCTATGTTTACAGATGCCGTTGGCGGTCGACTTACTGCACCCTTCTGCCGAGAAACAGAAGAGGTCACATAAGTTAAAAAGGTTGGTGCAGCACCCCAACAGTTACTTTATGGATGTGAAGTGCCCGGGATGTTACGCTATTTCTACGATTTTCTCCCATGCTCAGTCAGCTGTACCCTGCAAAGGATGTTCTACCATACTCTGCACATCAACAGGAGGCAAAGCTCGCTTGACGGAAGGGTGCAGCTTCAGAAGGAAGCAGCATTAATTATGTAGTGTAATAATCTTTTCTAATAAATTTTATTGGGAACTTTAAGGATTTCATTCTTTCATTTGCCCAAAAATCGAGTTTATAGAACCACAGAGTGCAGTTCTGACATAAATAAACAAATTTCACAATGTTTGTTCATTTGGAGCAACAATCAATAATTTTTTTAAACCACCGTCAATTGTTTTGAACAAATTCGCATCTACGTTTAGTATTGCAAGAAAACGAAATCCCTGAGACTAAAATGATGAAAAGTGAGAAGAAACCGAATATCCAGTCATTAAAATTAAAAATAAAATTGATTAAAATTAACGAACAGGTTCGTACATGCTTATTTTTGACCCTCCACCAAGTCGATAAGGCAGACACCTCTTCCAACCATCCAACCTGTCAACGGTCTTTCTAACCTAAAACGCCTAAAACGCTGTCAATTTTCATCATAACCTAACTTTGTTGTTTATTTTTAACGCGACATTTATGAATTGAAAAGTAAAATCTCTGCGTAGTGCCTCCTGCCCTACAATGTCGTTCAAAAAGGGTGTGAACCCCAAAGTTTTCAGAGCGATCCAGAATGTCGACATGCGACACTTGGCCGAATGTACCGAGCAAGAAATCCGCCCGGTTCTTCCCTGCTTGGTGCGAATGGGCTTGATTTCGCCTCTGGACACTTCCAAAAAGTGCACCAATATGAAAGTCGATATTTTGACTATCGTGTCCGGAATGGAGCTGGTGAATTCGATTGTGGCCCTTCTCTCAATTGATTTCCACCGGCTAGAGACTGAGGTGAAGAAGGAGCAGCAGTTGAGACAAAAAGGAGTTGCTTTACAGAATGACTCGATCCTTATTGGAAACTTGTCAAATACGAGCATGGCTTTGGAGTATGAACGTAGCGATATGACTCGCCGTTTGAGTATTCTACTAGGAGAGTTGCTCTATGTGCAGTCACAAATCCAAGAAAGTGAGACAGGGGAAGCATTTTCCTACATTAAACCGTCAGAGTTGTTTGATAACGATATTTTTGCTGAGGAATTATCGGACATTATTTGCATAGCTCTGGCGGAATTGCCGATAACTTTGAACATTTTAACGATAACCGAGACGTTGTTGCATCTACACAATGGCCCCGCCATCATTTGTCGAATTGTTGCGAATTTTCCTGATTGCTTTCGGGAAGTATGTACTTATCTGATCCAGAGTGGGGAAAAACAGGAGGAGACTAGACTGAGCACTGTACGAGCATCCGCGATTTCATTGCTTTGTAAGATGAATCCATCACAAGCATTGAGCATTAGGGGCAAGTGTGTGGAATTATGTAGAATGCCTGCCTTGGCTATCACTTTGTCCTTGGAGCATAATCAGAGTGGATCTGGAGAGGATGGAGACATGGTGGCCTTTATTTCAGGGTTATTGTTGGGAAATGACCAAACTACAAGGTAATTTTTTTCATATTTTTGAGCTTTTAATTTTACTGCATTTATAATTTATTTATCAAATTCATTTTATAAATTGAACTCATAATCTATAGACTAATGATTGACCACTTTGATTTCTTTTACAAATTTGAATTAAATATTCCAATGTAAGATCAATAAAATATAACCAACCTTACAAGAAATGACTACAATAATAATAGTCAGGGTGTTATGGAAGTATCTTTTTGCCCCAACAACTCGATAATACTTTAAAAATCTATAATAAAAGAATGTTGATCCAATTCAAGGCAACTTGATGGTTCAATATCAAAAAACCGTTCGATTTTTGTTTTTACTTTTTGTCGAGGTTGGAATATGAACTTCCCAGGTCCGTAAACATGTAAATCGAGTTCAAACTCAATAGATCAAAAATGTGTTTTTCAAAACTCAAAATTTTGATATTTTCAAAAATCCTGTATAAGTTACTACATAATTGAAAACAAAATAGGATACAAAGTGCGTTGATTCTTTGTAGGGCGAATTGATGATTCGACGTCCAAAAACTGTTGGATTTTTTATTTTTTTTTTGTCGAGGTTATATCTCGAATTCACTAACGATATGGCAAATTTGACATTGTATATGGGCTTCTCAGGTTCGAAAACATAAGACGAGTCTAACCTCGATATACAAAAATTTACTTTTTACAAACTCAAAATTTTGATATTTTCAAAAATGGCGTATAAATTAGGATATAACTAAAAGAAGATATGTAGATTGATCCATTTTAAGGAGTCTTAACCATTTGACAACCAAAAACTGTAAAATTCTTTATTTTCACTTTTTATTGGGAATATATCTCAGAATTCACAAGCGATATCCCAAAATTGACAGTGGATATATTATGGACTTTCCAGATTCGAAAACATGTAAAGCGAGTCCAAACTCGATGTGTGAAAAATAACTGATGTATTGATATATTCAAAAATACAGTATAAGTTACTACATAATTACCTACCCAAGTTCGAAAATATACATATAAAACCAGTCCAAATTCGTTAGGACAAAAATGATTTTTCCAAACTCAAAATTTTGATATTTTCAAAAATCCTGTATAAGTTACTACATAATTGAAAACAAAATAGACTACAAAGTGCGTTGATTCTTTTTAGGACGACTTGATGGTTCGACGTCCAAAAACTGTTGGATTCTTTGTTTTTTTTTCTTCGAGGTTATATCTCGGAATTCACAAACGATATGGCAAAGTTGACAATGTATATGGGTTTCTCAGGTTCGAAAACAAAACAAGTCTAAACTCGATATATAAAAATTTACTTTTTCCAAACTCAAAATTTTGATATTTTCAAAAATGGCGTATAAATTAGGACATAACTAAAAGAAGATATGTAAATTGATCCATTTTAAGGAATGTTAACCATTTGGCAACCAAAAACTGTAAAATCCTTTACTTTAACTTTTTATTGCGGATATATCTCAGAATTCACAAGCGATATCCCAAAACTCAAAATTTTGATATTTTCAAAAATCCTGTACAAGTTACTACATAATTGAAAACAAAATAGAATACAAAGTGCGTTGATTCTTTTTAGGGCGACTTCATGGTTCGAACGACCAAAATCTGTTGGATTCTTTGTTTTTTTTTTTCGAGGTTATATCTCGGAATTCACAAACGATATGGCAAAGTTGACATTGTATATGGGCTTCTCAGGTTCGAAAACATACAAAACAAGTGTAAACTCGATATATAGAAATTTACTTTTTCCAAACTCAAAATTTTGATATTGTCAAAAATCCTGTATAAGTTACACTACATAATTGAAAACAAAATAGAATACAAAGTGCGTTGATTCTTTTTAGGGCGACTTGATGGTTCGACGTCTAAAAACTGTTGGATTCTTTTTTTTTTTGTTGAGGTTATATCTCGGAATTCACAAACGATATGGCAAAGTTGACATTGTATATATGGGCTTCTCAGGTTCGAAAACACATAAAACAAGTCTAAACTCGATATATAAAAATTTACTTTTTCCAAACTCAAAATTTTGATATTTTCAAAAATGGGGTATAAATTAGGACATAACTAGTAGAACATAATGTAGATTGATCCATTTTAAGGAGTTTTAACGATTTGACAACCAAAAACTGTAAAATTCTTTATTTTTACTTTTTATTGCGGATATATCTCAGAATTCACAAGCGATATCCCCAAATTGACAGTGGACATGGACTTTCCAGATTGGAAAACATATAAAACGAGTCCAAACGCGATGTATCAAAAATAATTTTTCCAAACTCAAAATTTTTATATATTCAAAAATCCTGTATAACTTACGACATAATTAGAATTTCCAAAATTGACAGTGGATATGGGCTATCCAAGTTCGAAAATATACATATAAAATCCAAATTCGATACGTCAATAGTTATTTTTTCCAAACTCAAAATTTTGATATTTTCAAATTTTATCTTTTAAACTTTAAAATAGGATATTAAATTGCAAGTTTACAAAAATCCCGCATAATAAAGTTACGACATAATTGAAAAAATTAAATAAAATTATGGTTCGATATCCAAAAAGTTGGATTTTTTTTTAAATTTTTTGTCGAAGTTATTTCTCGTAACTCACAATCGATATCCTAAAATTGACAGTACAATATGGGCTTTCCAGGTTCGAAAACATGTAAAACGAGTCCAAACTGTAAATATCAAAAATAACTTTTCCAAACTCAAAATTTTGATATTTTCAAAAATCGCGTATAAATTAGGACATAATTAAAAAGATACAAGAGAAGATATGTACAATGATCCATTTTGAGGCTTCTTGACGGTTTGACAACTAAGAACTGTTAAACTCTTTGTTTTCACTTTTTGTTGAAGATGTATCTCAGAATCCACAAGCGATATCCCCAAATTGACAGTGGACATGGACTTTCCAGATTGGAAAACATATAAAACGAGTCCAAACGCGATGTATCAAAAATAATTTTTACAAACTCAAAATTTTTATATATTCAAAAATCCTGTATAACTTACGACATAGTTAGAATATACAAAATTGACAGTGAATATGGGCTACCCAAGTTCGAAAATATACATATAAAATCCAAATTCGATACGTCAAAAGTTATTTTTTCCAAACTCAAAATTTTGATATTTTCAAATTTTATCTTTTAAACTTTAAAATAGGATATTAAGTTGCAAGTTTACAAAAATTCCGCATAATAAAGTTACGACATAATTGAAAAAAAAAATAAAAATTATGGTTCGATATCCAAAAAGTTGGATTTTTTTTAAATTTTTTGTCGAAGTTATTTCTCGTAACTCGCAATAGATATTCTAAAATTGACAGTACAATATGGGCTTTCCAGATTGGAAAACATATAAAACGAGTCCAAACTCTAAATATCAAAAATAACTTTTCCAAACTCAAAATTTAGATATTTTTAAAAATGGCGTATAGATAAGGACATAATTAACAAGATACAAGAGAAGATATGTACAATGATCCATTTTGAGTCTTCTTGACGGTTTGACAACTAAAAACTGTTAAACTCTTTGTTTTCACTTTTTGTTGAAGATTTTATTTCACAATTCACAAGCGATATCCCCAAATTGACAGTGGACATGGACTTTCCAGATTGGAGAACATATAAAACGAGTCCAAACGCGATGTATCAAAAATAATTTTTCCAAACTCAAAATTTTGATATATTCAAAAATCCTGTATAATTTACGACATAATTAGAATTTCCAAAATTGACAGTGGATATCGGCTATCCAAGTTCGAAAATAGACATATAAAATCCAAATTCGATACGTCAGTAGTTATTTTTTCCAAACTCAAAATTTTGATATTTTCAAATTTTATCTTTTAAACTTTAAAATAGGATATTAAATTGCAAGTTTACAAAAATTCCGCATAATAAAGTTACGACATAATTGAAAAAAAAAAAAAATTATGGTTCGATATCCAAAAAGTTGGATTTTTTTTAAATTTTTTGTCGAAGTTATTTCTCGTAACTCACAATAGATATTCTAAAATTGGCAGTACAATATGGGCTTTCCAGATTGGAAAACATATAAAACGAGTCCAAACTCTAAATATCAAAAATAACTTTTCCAAACTCAAAATTTAGATATTTTTAAAAATGACGTATAGATAAGGACATAATTAACAAGATACAAGAGAAGATATGTACAATGATCCATTTTGAGTCTTCTTGACGGTTTGACAACTAAAAACTGTTAAACTCTTTGTTTTCACTTTTTGTTGAAGATTTTATTTCACAATTCACAAGCGATATCCCCAAATTGACAGTGGACATGGACTTTCCAGATTGGAGAACATATAAAACGAGTCCAAACGCGATGTATCAAAAATAATTTTTCCAAACTCAAAATTTTGATATATTCAAAAATCCTGTATAATTTACGACATAATTAGAATTTCCAAAATTGACAGTGGATATCGGCTATCCAAGTTCGAAAATATACATATAAAATCCAAATTCGATACGTCAGTAGTTATTTTTTCCAAACTCAAAATTTTGATATTTTCAAATTTTATCTTTTAAACTTTAAAATAGGATATGAAATTGCAAGTTTACAAAAATTCCGCATAATAAAGTTACGACATAATTGAAAAAAAAAAAAATAAAAAATATGGTTCGATATCCAAAAAGTTGGAGTTTTTTTAATTTTTTGTCGAAGTTATTTCTCGTAACTCACAATAGATATTCTAAAATTGACAGTACAATATGGGCTTTCCAGGTTCGAAAACATATAAAACGAGTCCAAACTGTAAATATCAAAAATAACTTTTCCAAACTCAAAATTTTGATATTTTCAAAAATGGCGTATAAATTAGGACATAATTAAAAAGATACAACAGAAAATATGTACAATGATCCATTTTGAGTCTTCTTGACGATTTGACAACTAAAAACTGTTAAACTCTTTGTTTTCACTTTTTGTTGAAGATTTTATTTCAGAATTCACAAGCGATATCCCCAAATTGACAGTGGACATGGACTTTCCAGATTGGAAAACATATAAAACGAGTCCAAACGCGATGTATCAAAAATAATTTTTCCAAACTCAAAATTTTGATATATTCAAAAATCCTGTATAATTTACGACATAATTAGAATTTCCAAAATTGACAGTGGATATCGGCTGTCCAAGTTCGAAAATATACATATAAAATCCAAATTTGATACGTCAGTAGTTATTTTTTCCAAACTCAAAATTTTGATATTTTCAAATTTTATCTTTTAAACTTTAAAATAGGATATTAAATTGCAAGTTTACAAAAATTCCGCATAATAAAGTTACGACATAATTGAAAAAAAAAAAAATAAAAAATTATGGTTCGATATCCAAAAAGTTGGATTTTTTTTAAATTTTTTGTCGAAGTTATTTCTCGTAACTCACAATAGATATTCTAAAATTGACAGTACAATATGGGCTTTCCAGGTTCGAAAACATATAAAACGAGTCCAAACTGTAAATATCAAAAATAACTTTTCCAAACTCAAAATTTTGATATTTTCAAAAATGGCGTATAAATTAGGACATAATTAAAAAGATACAAGAGAAAATATGTACAATGATCCATTTTGAGGCTTCTTGACGGTTTGACAACTAAAAACTGTTAACCTCTTTATTTTCACTTTTTATTGCGGATATATCTCAGAATTCACAAACGATATCCCCAAATTGACAGTGGACATGGACTTTCCAGATTGGAAAACATATAAAACATGTCCAAACGCGATGTATCAAAAATAATTTTTCCAAACTCAAAATTTTGATATATTCAAAAATCCTGTATAACTTACGACATAATTAGAATTTCCAAAATTGACAGTGGATATGGGCTATCCAAGTTCGAAAATATACATATAAAATCCAAATTCGATACGTCAATAGTTATTTTTTCCAAACTCAAAATTTTGATATTTTCAAATTTTATCTTTTAAACTTTAAAATAGGATATTAAATTGCAAGTTTACAAAAATTCCGCATAATAAAGTTACGACATAATTGAAAAAAAAAAAAAAAATTATGGTTCGATATCCAAAAAGTTGGATTTTTTTTAAATTTTTTGTCGAAGTTATTTCTCGTAACTCACAATAGATATTCTAAAATTGGCAGTACAATATGGGCTTTCCAGATTGGAAAACATATAAAACGAGTCCAAACTCTAAATATCAAAAATAACTTTTCCAAACTCAAAATTTAGATATTTTTAAAAATGACGTATAGATAAGGACATAATTAAAAAGATACAAGAGAAAATATGTACAATGATCCATTTTGAGGCTTCTTGACGGTTTGACAACTAAAAACTGTTAACCTCTTTATTTTCACTTTTTATTGCGTATATATCTCAGAATTCACAAGCGATATCGCCAAATTGACAGTGGACATGGACTTTCCAGATTGGAAAACATATAAAACGAGTCCAAACGCGATGTATCAAAAATAATTTTTCCAAACTCAAAATTTTGATATATTCAAAAATCCTGTATAACTTACGACATAATTAGAATTTCCAAAATTCACAGTGGATATGGGTTATCCAAGTTCGAAAATATACATATAAAATCCAAATTTGATACGTCAGTAGTTATTTTTTCCAAACTCAAAATTTTGATATTTTCAAATTTTATCTTTTAAACTTTAAAATAGGATATTGAATTGCAAGTTTACAAAAATTCCGCATAATAAAGTTACGACATAATTGAAAAAAAAAAATAAAAAATTATGGTTCGATATCCAAAAAGTTGGATTTTTTTTTAATTTTTTGTCGAAGTTATTTCTCGTAACTCACAATAGATATTCTAAAATTGACAGTACAATATGGGCTTTCCAGGTTCGAAAACATATAAAACGAGTCCAAACTGTAAATATCAAAAATAACTTTTCCAAACTCAAAATTTTGATATTTTCAAAAATGGCGTATAAACTAGGACATAATTAAAAAGATACAAGAGAAAATATGTACAATGATCCATTTTGAGGCTTCTTGACGGTTTGACAACTAAAAACTGTTAACCTCTTTATTTTCACTTTTTATTGCGGATATATCTCAGAATTCACAAGCGATATCGCCAAATTGACAGTGGACATGGACTTTCCAGATTGGAAAACATATAAAACGAGTCCAAACGCGATGTATCAAAAATAATTTTTCCAAACTCAAAATTTTGATATATTCAAAAATCCTGTATAATTTACGACATAATTAGAATTTCCAAAATTGACAGTGGATATCGGCTATCCAAGTTCGAAAATATACATATAAAATCCAAATTTGATACGTCAGTAGTTATTTTTTCCAAACTCAAAATTTTGATATTTTCAAATTTTATCTTTTAAACTTTAAAATAGGATATTGAATTGCAAGTTTACAAAAATTCCGCATAATAAAGTTACGACATAATTGAAAAAAAAAAATAAAAAATTATGGTTCGATATCCAAAAAGTTGGATTTTTTTTAAATTTTTTGTCGAAGTTATTTCTCGTAACTCACAATAGATATTCTAAAATTGACAGTACAATATGGGCTTTCCAGGTTCGAAAACATATAAAACGAGTCCAAACTGTAAATATCAAAAATAACTTTTCCAAACTCAAAATTTTGATATTTTCAAAAATGGCGTATAAACTAGGACATAATTAAAAAGATACAAGAGAAAATATGTACAATGATCCATTTTGAGGCTTCTTGACGGTTTGACAACTAAAAACTGTTAACCTCTTTATTTTCACTTTTTATTGCGGATATATCTCAGAATTTACAAGCGATATCCCCAAATTGACAGTGGACATGGACTTTCCAGATTGGAAAACATATAAAACGAGTCCAAACGCGATGTATCAAAAATAATTTTTCCAATCTCAAAATTTTGATATATTCAAAAATCCTGTATAACTTACGACATAATTAGAATTTCCAAAATTCACAGTGGATGTGGGTTATCCAAGTTCGAAAATATACATATAAAATCCAAATTCGATACGTCAATAGTTATTTTTTCCAAACTCAAAATTTTGATATTTTCAAATTTTATCTTTTAAACTTTAAAATAGGATATTAAATTGCAAGTTTACAAAAATTCCGCATAATAAAGTTACGACATAATTGAAAAAAAAAAATAAAAAATTATGGTTCGATATCCAAAAAGTTGGAGTTTTTTTAATTTTTTGTCGAAGTTATTTCTCGTAACTCACAATAGATATTCTAAAATTGACAGTACAATATGGGCTTTCCAGGTTCGAAAACATATAAAACGAGTCCAAACTGTAAATATCAAAAATAACTTTTCCAAACTCAAAATTTTGATATTTTCAAAAATGGCGTATAAATTAGGACATAATTAAAAAGATACAAGAGAAAATATGTACAATGATCCATTTTGAGGCTTCTTGACGGTTTGACAACTAAAAACTGTTAAACTCTTTGTTTTCACTTTTTGTTGAAGATGTATCTCAGAATTCACAAGCGATATCCCCAAATTGACAGTGGACATGGACTTTCCAGATTGGAAAAATATATAAAAGTTCAAACTCGATGTCTCAAAAATAACTTTTTCCAATTGAAAATAAAAATACAATACAAGGTGGGTTGACCCATTTTAGGGCATTTGACGTTTCAACAACCAACGACTGTTTGATTTTTTTCAAATTCAAAATTTTGATATTTTTTAAACTCCCGCAAAGTTCCTACATAATAAAAAAAAACACTGCAAGGTTGGTTTTGACTTTTTGTAGAGGTTATATCTCGGAATTCACAAGCGATATACTAAAATTGACAGATGCTTCCTGGATTTGAAAATATATAAAACGATTCAAAACTTGTTAAAAACACAAATAAGGTCAGAAATAAAAATGTCGATTTGTTTTGCCTTTTAGTTGGCGGAATGTCAATTATATTACATTATATTTATTTGAATTTAGTTCTCAATGTCACCGACCCAACCGATCACAGGCCCACCAACTCAAACTTTGAATTAGTATTTTCGATTATAACTAGCAACATAAATGTTAATCGCCCACAGGAACTGGATAGCCCTTTTCATCCGCACCGGCCAGAAGAAAAAAGGAGAAATCTCCAGCACGGCCCTCCAACAACTCCGCGACGAACTCCTTCGCCGTCTCCAGATCATCATAAGCTCTTCTGCCGAGGGCCAACTGCCCGACATTCAAGTGGTCCAAGCCTCCGCCCTCCTTCGTCTTTACTGCGCTCTCCGCGGCATAGCCGCCATAAAGTTCCAAGAAGACGAAGTCAACCTCATCGTGAAACTTCTTACCTCACACCCCAGTCCCACCCCCGCCGGCGTGCGGTTTGTCTCGATCGGTCTCTGCATGTTGATCGCATGTCCCTCTTTGATTTCTTTACAAGAACACGAACGACGCAGCATAGAATGGGTTCAATGGCTGGTGCGCGAAGAAGCATATTTTGAGTCGGCCAGTGGAGTCACTGCTAGTTTTGGGGAGATGCTGCTTTTGATGGCGATACATTTTCATAGTAATCAGCTGAGCGCGATTTGCGACCTTGTTTGTGCGACTTTGGGGATGAAAATTCCTATCAGACATAACAATATGACCAGAATGAAGCAGGTCTTCACTCAGGAGATTTTTACGGAGCAGGTGGTGACCGCTCATGCTGTAAAGGTCCCAGTAACCAGTTGTTTGAGTGCTAATATGACCGGGTTTCTACCAATTCATTGCATCCACCAATTGTTAAAGTCGCGAGCTTTTGCCAAACACAACGTGAATATCAAAAATTGGATCTATAAGCAGATATGTACCAGTGTGAGTCCTTTGCATCCGGTCTTACCGATGTTGGTGGAGGTGTATGTGAATAGTGTTATCATGCCAACATCAAAGAACACGGAAACCAACAAACCATTGACTGAAAATGAGATCAGAAGAGTCTATCAAAATTCAATTTTTGGACAGTACTTCGACCAGAAGCAATCAATTTTTAACATGGATTTCGAGCTCAGTTCTGAGAACCACGATGTTGTCGTCGACAGTAGCAATCTCACTCCACAGCTCCTCCTTCTCTACTATTTACTCCTTTATGAGGATTGCCGCCTTTCTAACGCCCACATCCTGGCGTCTTTCAACCGGAAGATCAAAATATACAGCTCAGAATTCATGTCCGAACTCCCTATAAAGTATCTTCTTCACCACGCCCAAAAGGACCAAAGTTCGTATTCCGGTCTTTTTGGTCCACTACTCAAACTTCTGGCTACGCATTTCCCACATCTGACGCTTGTGGAAGATTGGCTTGATGACATGTCGATCAAGACTGAGTACAAACCGATCTATATCAGCGAACTCATGGTGGTGGAAGCTTTCAACGAGATCGACTCCAATCCGTCCAAATGCGCCAAACTCATGCAAAAGCTTTTAAGAAAAGAGGCGATCGACATCTGGCCTTTCGCCGAAATTTTCACGCAGTTTGCACGAAGTATTTTGGCCGATACAGTACCGAGGTACCTGCAAGATTTGTACAGGGATGTGTGGTTACGTTTCAACACGGTACTTCCCCGGAGATTGTGGGTTCTGACCGTCAAGAATTTGGTCGACGATTTTTCAAATTTAACGAGAATTGACGTGGCGGAAGACCCGCTCCAGGTAAGGTGATGGAAGTCGGTGGACCGACAGCATCTACACGCGGTTTGGATTTTCAGATCATGAGGTGCGACGAAAGAGTTTTCCGTTGCGCGCCTTTATATGCGGTGGTGTTGCGGGTTTTGAGAGCAAGTTTGGCCTCGTCGCGAAGTCAGCTCATGCAGCATTTACAGGCCAATCCGAGGTTGGATCACACGGGGCAAGTCTTGAATGAAACTGATCGGGAGGAGATGTGCAGAGCAACTATAGCAGCACAGGTGAGAGTACACGCAGTACATTTTTAAATCTAGTTGTATTGTGTGCATAATTTACTTAATGATTACGTGAAATTTTAAATGATTTTAGACCCGAACCGGTTGTGAAATGGGTACCACCATTTTAGTAATTTAAACTTTTTTCCGTTAAAGATTATTAATTACGAACGAAACTTACGATACTCTTACTAAACTATTTTCTAACCCCAAAATTACATCTTTTATACAACATAGAACAATAAGCGTCCGGTGCTCGGAAGGGTCGGGATTCCCGATGGGTCCGATGGTCAAAACTGGTCGGAGTTCCGAAAATACGGCTATTTGCGTCAATAAACTTTAAAAGCATCTTAAAAACCAACGGGGCCGACAACGAGGCGACCACCATATCCGGCTTGCATATTCACATGATTATTTACATTACCTAACACAAGTCACTTCAAGTATCGGCGTTCTCAAATAACGCTTTTGGTTTTCTCAAGCTTTTCTATCTCTTATATTTCTCAAGATTTCTTAAGTTTCAGATCTCAAGTTTGTCTTGTAAAATTTCATTTTCGAGTTTTTCAAATTTCTCAAGTTTCTCAAAATTCTTCTTTCAAGTCTTAATTTTTTCAAATTTTTCAAGTTTCCCGAAATTCGGGTCTCAAGTTTCAAATTTTTTCAGTCAAGTCTAAAATTGCTCAGTTTTTGAGTTTTTCAGGTTTCTCAAGTTTAACAATTTTTTCAGGTTTTCCCACTTTCTCAAGGTTCTCAAAATTCTTATTGCAAGTCTCAAGATTCACATTTTTTTCTCAACTGTGACAAATTTTGAGTTTATCATAAATGTATACCTCAAGTTATCCGAGTCTCACAAGTTTCCAAAGCTTTCTCAAGATTCTTGTTTTAAATCACAAGTTCAAGTTAAAATGTCCAAAGTCTCGAAAAAGCCTTTGAAAATAATTTCACAACCAAAAAGATCTCCAACAAATCAACAAGTTTAAAAAACACGTACAGAGAAAATGTACATCTTAAAAAACTTAGAAACAGAGCCCATATTAAAAATCTATCAGTTTTGTCATATTTCTATCAGTCAAATTTCAGTTTTGGTTTTCTCAAGTTTCTTAAGTTGTCCAATTTTCAAGCTTCTTGATTCAATTATTATTATCAATTTTCTCAATGTCTAAATTTTCATTTGGTCATGTAACTCAATTTTCTCAAGTTCCCAGTCTCTAAAGTTTCAGGTATTAAATCTAACATTTCTTAAGTTTGTCTTTTCCTGAAGTTGTTCTTGCATATTTTTTCTTAAATTTCTCATCTCAAGTATTTCACGTTTAATGTCCCAAGTCTCAAGTTTCTCAACTTCTGAGTATCTGAAGTTTTTCAACTTTTTGAAATTTCCCATTTCAATGATAATTTTTGTTTTAAAATTTTAGGTCTCAAATTTCAGTTTCAATGTTCCTGAAGTTCCTCATGTAACTAGTTTCTCAAAATTATCATATCAGTCTCAAGTTTATCATTTTAATTCCCAAATTACTCAAATTCTGTTTCTCATGTTTCCCAAATTTCTCGAGTATCCAGTTTCTCAAATTTTCCATTTTCTTAGTCCTCATGTTTCTCAAATTTCTCAAGTTCCTCAAGTCTCAAGTTTAAAGGTCTAAAATATCAAATTTCTAAAAGTTTCTCATTTCAAGTACATATTATATTCTCAAGTTTCAGTTTAGAGTTTCTTAAGTTCCTCAACTCGCTCATGCATATAGTTTTTTAAAGTTCTCAAGTTTTTCCACGTTCTCAAAGTCTCAAGATTCTAGTGCCAAATCTGATGTTTCTTATTTTCATTTTCAACTTGCTCAAATTTTCAGTTTCTCATGTATCTCAAGTTTCTCAAGTATCTTTTGAGTTTCGGAAGTTTCTCAAGTTTCTCGTTTCACGTTAAATTAAGTAATGTATCGCGTTTCTCAAATTTTAAGTTTCTCAATATTCCAGTTTCTTAAAAGATTCTCAAATTTCTCGTGTTTCCCAAGCTGCTCAAATTTCCTGAGTTTCATAAATGTTTTTCAGCTTTCTCAAGATTGTGAGGTTTCCCAAGGCCTTCAAGTTTCAGGTTTCAAGTCTCAAATTCCACAAGTTATTTACATATTTCAAATATAAACTTTCTAAAATCTCATTTTCGAGTTTCTCAACTTTCTCAAATTTGTAATGTATCTAGTTTCTCAAGATTCTTTTTTCAAGTCTCCGGTTTCTCAAGATTATTATTTTAAGTCTCAAGTTTCACATTTTAAGTCTCAACTTTTGCAGATTTTCAGTTTGTCGCTTAACTCAATTTACTCAAGTTCCTTAAGTCTCAAGTTTCTCAACTCGCTAATGCATCTAGATTCTCAAGATTCTTGTGCCAAATCTGATGTTTCCCATTTTAATTTTCAACTTGCTTAAATTTTCGGTTTCTCAACTTATTTAAGTCTTTCAAGTTTCTCAAGTATCTTTTGAGTTTCCGAACTTTCTCAATTTTCTCTTTCTCATTAAATTTTCTTAAGCCAAGTATCGCGTTTCTCAAATATGAAGTTTGAAGTCTTAAGTTTCTCAATATTCCAGTTTCTTAAAATCTTGATGTTTCTGAAATATCTCAAGTTCTTCATGTTTATTTATCAACTTTCGGATTTCGAATTTCTCAAGTTTCATGATTTTTTCAAATTTCTTGAGTTTCTCAAATGTTTCACGTTTTTCAGGTTTCTCAAGATTTTCATTTTAAGACTTAACTTTCTCAAATTCTCAGTGTCCCATGTTTCTCAAGTTTGTCAGGTTCCCCAAGGCTCTCAAGTTTCAGATTTCAAGTCTCAAAATCCACAAGTTATTTATTTTAAATATAAATTTTTTCAAATGTCATTTTCGAGTTTCTCAAGTTTCTCAAATTTGTCATGTATCTAGTTTCTCAAGATTCTTTTTTCAAGTCTCAAGTTTCACATTTTAGGTATCAACTTTTGCAGATTTTCAGTTTGTCGCGTATCTCAATTTTCTCAAGTTCCCCAAGTTTCAGGTCTAAAGTATAATATTGTCGAGTTTCAGTTTCAAGTTTCTCAAGTTTTTCAACTCGCTCATGTATCTAGTTTTTAAACTTTTCAAGTTTTTCCACTTTCTCAAGTTTCTCAATATTCTCGTGCCAAATCTGATGTTTCTCATTTTAATTTTCAACTTGCTTAAATTTTCAGTTTCTCAACTTATTTAAGTCTTTCAAGTTTCTCAAGTGTCTATTGAGTTTCCGAAGTTTCTCAATTTTCTCTTTCTCATTAAATTTTCTTAAGTCAAGTATCGCGTTTCTCAAATATTAAGTTTGAAGTCTTAAGTTTCTCAATATTCCAGTTTCTTAAAATCTTGATGTTTCTGAAATATCTCAAGTTCTTCATGATTATTGTTTCAACTTTCAGATTTCGAATTTCTCAAGTTTCATAAGTTTCTCAAATTTCTTGAGTTTCTCAAATGTTTCACGTTTTTCAGCTTTCTCAAGATTTTCATTTTAAAACTTAACTTTCTCAAATTCTCAGTGTCCCATGTTTCTCAAGTTTGTCAGGTTCCCCAAGGCTCTCAAGTCTCAGATTTCAGTTCTCAAAATCCACAAGTTATTTATTTCAAATATATGTATCTAGTTTCTTAAGATTCTTTTTTCAAATCTCAAGTTTCACATTTTAGGTCTCAACTTTTGCAGATTTTCAGTTTGTCGCGTATCTCAATTTTCTCAAGTTCCCCAAGTCTCCCAAGTTTCAGGTCTAAAATATCAAATTTCTGGAAGTTTCTCGTTTAAAGTATAATATTGTCAATTTTCAGTTTCGAGTTGCTCAAGTTCCTCAACTCGCTAATCTATCAAGATTCTCAAGATTTTCGTGCCAAATCTGATGTTTCTCATTTTAATTTTCAACTTGCTTAAATTTTCTTAAGTCAAGTATCGCGTTTCTCAAATATCAAGTTTTAGGTCTCAAATTTCTCAATATTACAGTTTCTTAAAATCTTGATGTTTCTGAAAGTCTCAAGTTCTTCATGTTTGTTGTTTCAACTTTCAGATTTCGAATTTCTCAAGTTTCATAAGTTTCTCAAATTTCTCGAGTTTCTCAAATGTTTCACGTTTTTCAGCTTTTTCAAGATTTTCATTTTAAGACTTAACTTTCTCAAATTCTCAGTGTCCCATGTTTCTCAAGTTTGTCAGGTTCCCCAAAGCTTTCAAGTTTCAGATTTCAAGTCTCAAAATCCACAAGTTATTTATTTCAAATATATGTATCTAGTTTCTTAAGATTCTTTTTTCAAATCTCAAGTTTCACATTTTAGGTCTCAACTTTTGCAGATTTTCAGTTTGTCGCGTATCTCAATTTTCTCAAGTTCCCCAAGTCTCCCAAGTTTCAGGTCTAAAATATCAAATTTCTGGAAGTTTCTCGTTTAAAGTATAATATTGTCAAGTTTCAGTTTCGAGTTGCTCAAGTTCCTCAACTCGCTAATCTATCAAGATTCTCAAGATTTTCGTGCCAAATCTGATGTTTCTCATTTTAATTTTCAACTTGCTTAAATTTTCTTAAGTCAAGTATCGCGTTTCTCAAATATCAAGTTTTAGGTCTCAAATTTCTCAATATTACAGTTTCTTAAAATCTTGATGTTTCTGAAAGTCTCAAGTTCTTCATGTTTGTTGTTTCAACTTTCAGATTTCGAATTTCTCAAGTTTCATAAGTTTCTCAAATTTCTCGAGTTTCTCAAATGTTTCACGTTTTTCAGCTTTCTCAAGATTTTCATTTTAAGACTTAACTTTCTCAAATTCTCAGTGTCCCATGTTTCTCAAGTTTGTCAGGTTCCCCAAAGCTTTCAAGTTTCAGATTTCAAGTCTCAAAATCCACAAGTTATTTATTTCAAATATAAATTTTTTCAAATGTCATTTTCGAGTTTCTCAAATTTGTCATGTATCTAGTTTCTTAAGATTCTTTTTTCAAATTTCAAGTTTCACATTTTAGGTCTCAACTTTTGCAGATTTTCAGTTTGTCGCGTATCTCAATTTTCTCAAGTTCCCCAAGTTTCAGGTCTAAAATATAATATTGTCGAGTTTCAGTTTCAAGTTTCTTAAGTTCTTCAAGTCGCTCATGTTAGTTTTTAAACTTTTCAAGTTTTTCCACTTTCTCAAGTTTCTCAATATTCTCGTGCCAAATCTGATGTTTCTCATTTTAATTTTCAACTTGCTTAAATTTTCAGTTTCTCAACTTATTTAAGTCTTTCAAGTTTCTCAAGTGTCTTTTGAGTTTCCGAAGTTTCTCAATTTTCTCTTTCTCATTAAATTTTCTTAAGTCAAGTATCGCGTTTCTCAAATATTAAGTTTGAAGTCTTAAGTTTCTCAATATTCCAGTTTCTTAAAATCTTGATGTTTCTGAAATATCTCAAGTTCTTCATGATTATTGTTTCAACTTTCAGATTTCGAATTTCTCAAGTTTCATAAGTTCCTCAAATTTCTTGAGTTTCTCAAATGTTTCACGTTTTTCAGCTTTCTCAAGATTTTCATTTTAAAACTTAACTTTCTCAAATTCTCAGTGTCCCATGTTTCTCAACTTTGTCAAGTTCCCCAAGGCTGTCAAGTTTCAGATTTCAAGTCTCAAAATCCACAAGTTATTTATTTCAAATATAATTTTTTTCAAATGTCATTTTCGAGTTTCTCAAGTTTCTCAAATTTGTCATGTATCTAGTTTCTCAAGATTATTTTTTCAAGTCTCAAGTTTCACATTTTAGGTTTCAACTTTTGCAGATATTCAGTTTGTCGCGTATCTCAATTTTCTCAAGTTCCCCAAGTTTCACAAGTTTCAGGTCTAAAATATAATATTGTCCGGTTTCAGTTTCGAGTTTCTCAAGTTCCTCAACTCGCTCATTTATCTAGTTTTTTAAACTTTTCAAGTTTCTCCACGTTCTCTAAAGTTTCAGGTATTAAATCTAACATTTCTTAAGTTTGTCTTTTCCTGAAGTTGTTCTTGCATATTTTTTCTTAAATTTCTCATCTCAAGTATTTCACGTTTAATGTCCCAAGTCTCAAGTTTCTCAACTTCTGAGTATCTGAAGTTTTTCAAGTTTTTGAAATTTCCCATCTCAATGATAATTTTTGTTTGAAAATTTTAGGTCTCAAATTTCAGTTTCAATGTTCCTGAAGTTCCTCATGTAACTAGTTTCTCAAAATTTTTAAGTTTTCCTACTTTCTCAACTTTCTCGAGATTCTGAGTCTCAAGTTTATCATTTTAATTCCCAAATTTCTCAAATTCTGTTTCTCATGTTTCCCAAATTTCTCGAGTATCCAGTTTCTCAAATTTTAAGGTTTTTGTCTCAAGTTTCTCAAATTTTCCATTTTCTTAGTCCTCATGTTTCTCAAATTTCTCAAGTTCCTCAAGTCTCAAGTTTAAAGGTCTAAAATATCAAATTTCTAAAAGTTTCTCATTTCAAGTGCATATTATATTATCAAGTTTCAGTTTAGAGTTTCTTAAGTTCCTCAACTCACTCGTGCATATAGTTTTTTAAAGTTTTCAAGTTTTTCCACGTTCTCTAAGGTTTCTGGTATTAAATCTAACATTTCTTAGGTTTGTCTTTTCCTGAAGTTGTTCTTGTATATTTTTTCTTAAATTTCTCATCTCAAGTATTTCACGTTTAATGTCCCAAGTCTCAAGTTTCTCAACTTCTGAGTATCTGAAGTTTTTCAAGTTTTTGAAATTTCCCATTTCAATGATAATTTTTGTTTTAAAATTTTAGGTCTCAAATTTCAGTTTCAATGTTCCTGAAGTTCCTCATGTAACTAGTTTCTCAAAATTTTCAAGTTTTCCTACTTTCTCAAGTTTCTCGAGATTCTGAGTCTCAAGTTTATCATTTTAATTCCTAAATTTCTCAAATTCTGTTTCTCATGTTTCCAAAATTTCTCGAGTATCCAGTTTCTCAAATTTTAAGGTTTTTGTCTCAAGTTTCTCAAATTTTCCATTTTCTTAGTCATGTTTCTCAAATTTCTCAAGTTCCTCAAGTCTCAAGTTTAAAGGTCTAAAATATCAAATTTCTAAAAGTTTCTCATTTCAAGTACATATTATATTATCAAGTTTCAGTTTAGAATTTCTTAAGTTCCTCAACTCACTCATGCATATAGTTTTTTAAAGTTCTCAAGTTTTTCCACGTTCTCTAAAATTTCAGGTATTAAATCTAACATTTCTTAAGTTTGTCTTTTCCTGAAGTTGTTCTTGCATGTTTTTTCTTAAATTTCTCATCTCAAGTATTTCACGTTTAATGTCCCAAGTCTCAAGTTTCTCAACTTCTGAGTATCTGAAGTTTTTCAAGTTTTTGAAATTTCCCATTTCAATGATAATTTTTGTTTTAAAATTTTAGGTCTCAAATTTCAGTTTCAATGTTCCTGAAGTTCCTCATGTAACTAGTTTCTCAAAATTTTCAAGTTTTCCTACTTTCTCAAGTTTCTCGAGATTCTGAGTCTCGAGTTTATCATTTTAATTCCTAAATTTCTCAAATTCTGTTTCTCATGTTTCCAAAATTTCTCGAGTATCCAGTTTCTCAAATTTTAAGGTTTTTATCTCAAGTTTCTCAAATTTTCTATTTTCTTAGTCCTCATGTTTCTCAAATTTCTCAAATTCCTCAAGTCTCAAGTTTAAAGGTCTAAAATATCAAATTTCTAAAAGTTTCTCATTTCAAGTACATATTATATTCTCAAGTTTCAGTTTATCGTTTCTTAAGTTCCTCAACTCACTCATGCATATAGTTTTTTAAAGTTCTCAAGTTTTTCCACGTTCTCAAAGTCTCAAGATTCTAGTGCCAAATCTGATGTTTCTTATTTTCATTTTCAACTTGCTCAAATTTTCAGTTTTTCATGTATCTCAAGTTTCTCAAGTATCTTTTGAGTTTCGGAAGTTTCTCAAGTTTCTCGTTTCACGTTAAATTAAGTAATGTATCGCGTTTCTCAAATTTTAAGTTTCTCAATATTCCAGTTTCTTAAAAGATTCTCAAATTTCTCGTGTTTCCCAAGCTGCTCAAATTTCCTGAGTTTCACAAATGTTTTTCAGCTTTCTCAAGATTGTCAGGTTTCCCAAGGCCTTCAAGTTTCAGGTTTCAAGTCTCAAATTCCACAAGTTATTTACATATTTCAAATATAAACTTTCTAAAATCTCATTTTCGAGTTTCTCAACTTTCTCAAATTTGTAATGTATCTAGTTTCTCAAGATTCTTTTTTCAAGTCTCCGGTTTCTCAAGATTATTATTTTAAGTCTCAAGTTTCACATTTTAAGTCTCAACTTTTGCAGATTTTCAGTTTGTCGCTTAACTCAATTTACTCAAGTTCCTTAAGTCTCAAGTTTCTCAACTCGCTAATGCATCTAGATTCTCAAGATTCTTGTGCCAAATCTGATGTTTCCCATTTTAATTTTCAACTTGCTTAAATTTTCGGTTTCTCAACTTATTTAAGTCTTTCAAGTTTCTCAAGTATCTTTTGAGTTTCCGAACTTTCTCAATTTTCTCTTTCTCATTAAATTTTCTTAAGCCAAGTATCGCGTTTCTCAAATATCAAGTTTGAAGTCTTAAGTTTCTCAATATTCCAGTTTCTTAAAATCTTGATGTTTCTGAAATATCTCAAGTTCTTCATGATTATTGTTTCAATTTTCAGATTTCGAATTTCTCAAGTTTCATAAGTTTCTCAAATATTTCACGTTTTTCAGCTTGCTCAAGATTTTCATTTTAAGACTTAACTTTCTCAAATTCTCAGTGTCCCATGTTTCTCAAGTTTGTCAGGTTCCCCAAGGCTCTCAAGTTTCAGATTTCAAGTCTCAAAATCCACAAGTTATTTATTTCAAATATAAATTTTTTCAAATGTCATTTTCGAGTTTCTCAAGTTTCTCAAATTTGTCATGCATTTAGTTTCTCAACATTCTTTTTTCAAGTCTCAAGTTTCACATTTTAGGTCTCAACTTTTACAGATTTTCAGTTTGTCGCGTATCTCAATTTTCTCAAGTTCCCCAAGTCTCCCAAGTTTCAGGTCTAAAATATAATATTGTCGAGTTTCAGTTTTGAGTTTCTCAAGTTCCTCAGCTCGCTCATGTATCTAGTTTTTTAAATCTCTCAAGTTTCTCAAGATTCTCGTGTCAAATCTGATGTTTCTCATTTTAATTTTCAACTTGCTTAAATTTTCAGTTTCTCAACTTATTTAAGTCTTTCAAGTTTCTCAAGTATCTTTTGAGTTTCCGAAGTTTCTCAATTTTCTCTTTCTCATTAAATTTTCTTAAGTCAAGTATCGCGTTTCTCAAATATCAAGTTTTAGGTCTCAAATTTCTCAATATTCCAGTTTCTTAAAATCTTGATGTTTCTGAAAGTCTCAAGTTCTTCATGTTTGTTGTTTCAAATTTCAGATTTCGAATTTCTCAAGTTTCATAAGTTTCTCAAATTTCTCGAGTTTCTCAAATGTTTCACGTTTTTCAGCTTTCTCAAGATTTTCATTTTAAGACTTAACTTTCTCAAATTCTCAGTGTCCCATGTTTCTCAAGTTTGTCAGGTTCCCCAAGGCTCTCAAGTCTCAGATTTCAGTTCTCAAAATCCACAAGTTATTTATTTCAAATATAGATTTTTTCAAATGTCATTTTCGAGTTTCTCAAGTTTCTCAAATTTGTCATGTATCTAGTTTCTCAAGATTCTTTTTTCAAGTCTCAAGTTTCTCAAGATTATTATTTCAAGTCTCAAGTTTCACATTTTCAGTCTCAACTTATGCAGGTTTTCAGTTTGTCGCGTATCTCAATTTTCTCAAGTTTCCCAAGTCTCAAGTTTCAGGTCTAAAATATTAAATTTCTGGAAGTTTCTCATTTAAAGCATAATATTTTCAAGTTTCAGTTTCGAGTTTCTCAATTTCCTCAACTCGCTAATGTATCTAGTTTTTTAAACTTCTCAAGTTTTTTCACGTTCTCAAGATTCTCGTGCCAAATCTGATGTTCTCATTTTAATTTTGAACTTGCTTAAATTTTCAGTTTCTCATGTATCTCAAGTTTCCCAACTTATTTACCTCTTTCAAGTTTCTCAAGGATCTTTTGAGTTTCCGAAGTTTCTCAAGTTTCTCGTTTCACATTAAATTTTCTTAAGTCAAGTATCGCGTTTCTCAAATATAAGGTTTCAAGTTTCAAGTCTCTCAATATTCCAGTTTCTTAAAATCTTGATGTTTCTGAAATGTCTCAAGTTCTTCATGATTATTGTTTCAACTTTCAGATTTCGAATTTCCCAAGTTTGTCAGGTTCCCCAAGGCTCTCAAGTTTCAGGTTTCAAGTCTCAAATTCCTCAAGTTTGACTTGTCAAATTTCATTTTCGAGTTTTTCAAATTTCTCAAGTTTCTCAAAATTCTCCTTTCAAGTCTCAAGTGTGTCAATTTTAGCCTTAATGTTTTCAAGTTTTCAGTTTCTCAAGTTTCAAATTTCTCGAGTTTCTCATTTCTACTATCGACTTGCTTAAATTTCATTTTCGAGTTTCTCAAGTTCATCAACTTTCCACTGTATCTAATTTTTTTGAGTTTCAAGTTTAAAATTGCTAAATTTTGGAGTTTTTCAGGTTTCTCAAGTTTATCAATTTTCTCCGGTTTTCCCACTTTCTCAAGGTTCTAAAAATTCTTATTGCAAGTCTCAAGATTCACATTTTTAAGTCTCAACTATGACAAATTTTGAGTTTATCATAAATGTCTACCTCAAGTTATCCGAGTCTCATAAGTCTCTCAAGTTTCAGATCTCAAGTCTCAATTTCCTCAAGTTTGACTTTCAAGTATAATTTTTTTTTTCAAATTTCAGTTTCAATGTTTCTGAAGTTGCTCAATTTTCACATGTAAGTAGTTTCTCAAAATTTTCAAGTTTTACAACTTTCTCAAGTTTCTCGAGATTCTGAGTCTCAAGTTTATCATTTTAATTCTCAGTTTCTCATGTATCTCAAGTTTCTGAAGTTATCCAAATTTTTCAAGTTTCTTAACTATTTTTTGAGTTTTCTCAAGTTTTTCGTTTCACATTTTAAGTTTCTCAATTCAAGTGTCGACTTTCTCAAATTACAATTTTGGATTTCCCAAATTCCTCAAGTATCCAGTTTCTCAAATTTTAAGGTTTTTGTCTCAAGTTTCTCAAATTTTCCATTTTATTAGTCCTCATGCTTCTCAAATTTCTCAAGTTCCCCAAGTTTCAAGTTTAAAGTTCTAAAATATCAAGTTTCTCATTTCTGTTTATAAAATGTATAATAATGTAATTTATGTCTTTTTGAGTTGTTACTGTTGTACTATATATTTTTTTTTTTTACTTTTCTGTGTGATTGTAAAGGTAATATTGCCGTTAATAAATGTTATTATTATTATTATTATTAAGTTTCTCATTTCTAGTATATATTTTTAGATTTGATAAAGCAACTGCACTTGCAATAAATTTTATAACAATATTATATTGTCAAGTTTCATTTTCGAGTTTTTCAAATTTCTCAAGTGTCTCAAAATTCTCCTTTCAAGTCTCAAGTTTAGCATTTTCGAGTTTCTCAAGTTTCTCAAATTTGTCATATATCTAGTTTCTCAAGATTCTTCTTTCACGTCTCAAGTTTCTCAAGAGTATTATGTCAAGTCTCAAGTTTGACATTTTAAGTCTCAACTTTTGCACATTTTCAGTTGGTCATGTCTCTCAGGTGTCGAATTTCAAGTCGCAAGTTTATCAATTTTAGAGTTTTCTATTGGCGAAAATCAGCAAAGTGGCTGACCTCTGGTGTTAGATTTTATAAGCTTCGAATGAAGGAAATCATTGTGAAATTTTGTAGTAAAACAAAACCATTTGGTTTAAATTTTGTTGTTGACTACTGTCAACTGTCATTTTTAAGCGCCCTCTGACGATCGTGATTTTTGCCAATATTTTTGTTCTTAATTTGTTAAAATTGTCTTCATGCTGTCTTAGACATCGTGCTTACTTTTTAGAAATATTCATCGTTGCATTAATAAAACCTTTGGGGTACATTCCGTCAAAATAATAAGATTGTATAAATCCATGGCATTCTTTATTTTTCATGACAATGGTTAAGAAAATAAAAAATAATACAGGTTTATTACCAAAACATTAAATTGTTTGACAAATTGCCAAACTGATAAATTTCATGGCCCTCTCAGTTATTTTTCAGCATAACATGACATGTGCATGAAATGCAACGGCCAGTTGTCAGAATATAGTCAAAATTCTGAGTTATTCATAAACAATACCTGTCAGTTTTGACAATCCATTTAAAGGGTCAAAAGCACAAATTAATTAGCTAAAAATTTCTGTCCCAGTATTTTCGCTCTCGGTGGTAGAAACATGGCCAACTACGTCACACTACTACGGCTTTTTATTTGCAAGGATGGTTGAAATAAAAAATTTCTCGATCACGCGTGGTGATGTTACTTTAGACACCACCATAGATTTGATTTTATCAGATTTGATTGATGTCACATCTATGTTCATTCCAAATATTTTTAGTTAATGGCTAAATACTGAAAAATAAGTAAATGTTACATAGTGAAATTTTTAAATCCAACAGATCGGCATTATGTTGTAACTTTAATCACTTCCACGTTAATTTTGACGTTTACATTCTCCCATAACCTGCAAAAACAAAAACTAAACGCTTGTTTTCACACCAACATGGATCGAAAATCTCGAAAACGTCGACGTTCCCGCAGCCCCCATTCATCTAAGCATCGCCGCCATCAGTCGCCCCCCAAACCACCCAAAATCGATGACTACTCGTCGGAACTTACTCGGTTTTTGGAGGACCAAGCAAACGTGAAAAACCCTCGAGACTTCTGGAAATTCTACACCAAATACCAAGCGATTCAGGCAACGAGAAATACAGACCGCAACAAAATCTTAAACGTGCAGTTTACTGAAGATTTGGAAACACTCTATGATAAATTACCCGGACTGGACCGAAGGGGGGAACGAATTAGAATCAGCCGGGACGATTTCTCTAACCTTCTTGTGGCCATTAGAGTTTACCAAGACTTCCAACAGAAAACCAAATTTGCAAAACTGAAAAAATTAAGGGAGACCCAAAAAGACCTTCCGATCGCTCAATACAAAAATGAAATCATCGAGAAGTTGAAGGAATGTCGCGTCATGTTAATTGCTGGGGACACAGGATGTGGAAAAAGTACCCAAGTTCCGCAATACATTCTCGAAGCTGGATATGACAAAATTGTTTGCACGCAGCCGAGGAGAATTGCTTGTGTCTCGTTAGCGAAACGTGTGTCACATGAAACCTTAACAGACTATAAGAGTACTGTAGGCTATCAGATTAGATTTGAGAAAACGAAAAGGGCCGATACCAGAATTATTTTTATGACAGAGGGATTACTTCTGAGGCAGGCAGGTGAAGAAGAAACTCTCAACTCTTACGATGTTATTATTCTGGATGAAGTGCATGAAAGGCACCTGCATGGGGATTTTCTCGTTGGGATCATGAAATGCATGCTTTATAAGCGGCAAGACTTCAAGTTGATACTCATGTCTGCAACTATAAACTTGGAGCTCTTTACGAGTTATTTTGCACGCGAGAACGTACAAGTGGTGAAGGTACCGGGGCGTCTGTACCCGATCGAAATCAACTACAGGCCGATCATTAAGGATCCTTATGAACGAAAAAGAGAAAAGCTTGATTGCACCCCTTATTTGCAAATCATACAGATGATAGATGAAAAATTCCAGCCACAACAGAAGGGAGATATGTTGATTTTTTTGAATGGTTACAGTGAGATTTCCACCCTCGCAGATGCTATAAGTGAGTATAGCCAGTATAAAAAGAACTGGATTGTCTTGCAGCTGCACAGTAGCTTGTCTTTGGAGGAGCAAGACAAGGTTTTTGACTACCCTCCAGAAGGGATTCGCAAATGCATTATCAGTACTAATATAGCTGAAACGTCAGTGACTATAGATGGTATCCGGTTTGTGGTCGACTCAGGTAAAGTAAACAGAATGGCCTATCACACCAATGGAGGAGTGAACAAACTTACCGAAACTACAATCTCCCAAGACAGTGCTAAACAGAGGGCGGGACGTGCTGGTCGTACAGGTCCCGGAATTTGCTACAGGCTATACTCGGAAGAAGACTTCAGGAACTTTGACGCATTCACGCCTGCAGAAATTCATTTGGTGCCTCTGGAGTCACTACTGCTCCATATGATCTCATTGGGGCTCAGCGATTTGAAACACTTTCCCTTCCTGGAGAAGCCCAGTGAGAAGAGCATTGAGGAAGGAATTGAAAAGTTGAAGTTTGCAGGAGCTTTACAACTTCAAGTAGACGTTTTGAGTTTAACACCACTAGGGGACGCTCTCGGTCAACTACCTGTGGATCTCTCCATTGGAAAAATGTTGGTGTTGTCGACGGTTTTTGGAAACGTTAATGCAGTTCTCGCCCTCGCCGCCCTACTCAGTATTCAGAGCCCCCTAACTCAAACCGCGTATCGAAATTCGGAGGCCCAGGACTTGAGGAAGCCCCTCGATTCAAATCACGGTGATCCCATCTCTTTACTCAATTACTACAAAGAGTGGTTGTTCATAAAACAGAGTTCTGTTCCCGTTCATTCGCGCCACCACCAAAAAGCTGAGTCCTCGAGGGTGTGGGCCAAGAAGAGATGTCTGGAAGAGCAGCGCTTTTACGAAGCAACAAAACTGTTAGAACAGTTCAGAGACATTCTGGACGAAGCTAACCTCCTATCGAAGGTGGCGATGGCTGAATTGTCAAGTGGGGAAAGAGCAATTAGGCACGGCGAGTTAAAACAACTGAAATCATTGCGATACAACCTGAAGAATGAAAAGAAAGTTGAGAGGAAACAATTGAAGTATGAAATATACACTGAAGAAAAAGAAGAAGACTCGACGGATTTGCGAGATGTGGAGTTTCGTATTTCGAACGACTTCAAGAAGTTGCAGAAATTGCTCTCAGAGACATCGGCTGATAGCTATAAGGATCTAATGGTGTTAAAGCTCATCCTGACGAGCGGTTTGTACCCGCAAATCGCCGTCGAAGACGAATTCAACTCCAGTAAGACGGTCTCGGAACGACTCTACCACACTAAGAATAAAAATTACGTGTTTTTAAGGCCCATGAGTTATTTTGCCACAAATCCGGAAATTTTGCAATTGCACAATGACGACATTGAAGTACCTCCTAGCGGATACTTTAGTAAAAGACCGATTAGTAAGAAGCATAAATTGTTGGTGTATCAAACCATTTTGGAAACTAAGAAGGTGTATTTGGTCAACACTATGCGAATGCCGGCTCTGCAAACCCTGATGTTGTTTGGAAAATCAATTGGAACTAATTGGACTTTGACGAAATTTGTGTTTGACGACTTCCTATCGGTCGACGTCCCATATTACGGGCAAGGCAAAGCCTTGTTGATGCGCGCCTTGAAGTTGAGGACGAAATGGAAGAAGGAACTAGAAGACAAATTGAACAACCCATCAAAAGAAATCAATAAAAAGGAGATTTTCTATTATATCGACGATCTAGTCACTTTTATGAACACTGAAATCAGTTACAACATCAAACGGCTCCTTCCGGCTGATTTGAAGGAGATCTACACTGAGAGTGGTGGCGGCGTTTCACTTTCTGACAACAACCCCTTCGATCCCTCCTTTGAGATGACGGTCAACAACGAATTGGGTGGCATCAACGTTACCGAGAATGTGACTTACGGGTGTTTGTTGCAAGAAGAGTGGGCGTGTGAAATAGAAGAACGGGTCAGCAGTACGCCTTTTACTTGCCAGTTTTGCAAACAGACAAAGCTGGGACTCACACCTTTTAAAATCCTGCAACACGAAGAAGGTTGCAAACCCGAAGCGCCGAAACCCGAAGAAACGGTCAAAGTCGTGGTGAAACCGAACTCTAAGTCGTATCATTGCGACCGGTGCAAAAAAGACTTATTGCTAACTCCTGTCGAGATTCTAAGACACAAGAAGTCTTGTGATTCGTAATTCCAAGTTTTTAGTTTGTAACCATTAAGTGTATTAATCAAAACTACTCTTCATTTCAAGTGTGACTTCTAGGAAAGCGCGGCAGTTCAGATGCTGCTGGAGACCTGCATCGAAACGGAAGACGATCGTCGGATTGGCGGGCAGCAGTGGGCGTTACAAGAAGTGCGCTCGTTGGTTTGTAGCTACTTGCATCAGGTGTTCATCGCAGATACGATGTTGGCAAAGCTGATTCACTTCCAGGTGGGTTTCTCGATGTGCAGTCTATATTTCAATAATTGTTCCTATTTTAGGGGTATCCCTGCGAACTGATCGACGTTATAGTTAAAGGGGTGCCATCAATGCACATTTGTCTGGACTTCTTGCAGGAGCTAATGCAACAACCAAGTTTAAATAAGCAGACTTTCGCCATCCAGCTTTTGTCGCACCTGTGCATACAGTATGCATTGCCCAAAAGCCTGAATTTGTGTATAGTGGCTTTAAATTTGCTGTACGCCCTGCTGGGAAGTAAGTTTTCTTTTCGAGGATTGTATTTTTTCTTTGCCACTTGATACAGTAAGGTCACTTTTAAGCTTTATGTTGGTTTATGGTAAAAAATTGTGACGAAAAATATTTTGTTTCGGTGTACATTTGTCACCACGGTGTCGGAAAATTCGGTAACTTCGTTACAAAATTTAAGTCAGAACGATATTTTGTAGCGATATTTATATGCACAAATTATACAGACTGATCAGCAATTAATATTTGGTTGGTAATCGATTCAGATAGAAGTGTAGATTTATTTTTGTCTTTAACTTGGCGAAATGGCATTTGTAAATGGAAGGTTATGTTTGCTTGGTGTAAACTTGAATGTAGCTGTCAACTGTCATCGGTTGACAACCGCAGACAACCGGATCACAGGCTTATCAATTTTGACGTAAACTGTATTGTTGCCAACTCAATTTTTTAATATTATACCAATAGTGGTGTGCGGGCGATTCTGGGGTTCAACTATTGGATAGTGGCCCACCCAGTCACGGTCATTTTGACATTTCATAAATTATTCTTTTAAACTACGACACGTGGCTTTTCATGCATGGGCAACTTTCACTGATTTAGTTCTCGATCTCTCTGCATTACGGAAGCAAAATTACTTCTGTTAATATTTTATCAGTTGGCGAGGGAGAGGGTTTATGATTTTCTTATTTATCCTTACTAAGGGGGATGATTTCAACAATTATATAACTTAACAGGATCCCAGTGGTACACCATCCATGAAGTCAACACTCATTTACATTCTGAATCTACCTACTTCTACATTCTAAAAGTCCGAGTCTACTTTGCGAAAATACCCGTCGAAATCAGCACAAAATGCGTTTAGAGCCGATATGAATTATAGGTAGATATTTGAGCGGACATGAAATATTTACGCATTTTTGTATCGGACGCGAATTAGGCTTACACCGTCCGAAAAGAAGTTTGACTTCGAAAATATTGTTTTTCAGGTTTGGTACACCATCCATGCCGTCAACACTCATTAAATTAATCCATCTGTCATTTACATTCTGAATCTACCTACTTGATTTAGATCACAACCAATTTAAAAGAATCAAAAGTCCGAGACTACTTTGCAAAAATGTCAGTCGAAATCAGCACAAAATGCGTTTAGAGCCGATATGAACTAATACAAGAATCGTTCGATAAAAGTGTACAAATTATTTTGGTGGTTATTTGAGCGCACATGAAATATTTACACATTTTCGTGTCGGACGCGAATTAGGCTTACACCGTGCGAAAAGAAGTTTGACTTCAAAAATATCGTTTTTCAGGTTTGGTACACCATCCATGCCGTCAACACTCATTAAATTAATCCATCTGTCATTTACGTACTGAATCTACCTACTTGATTTAGATCACAACCAATTTAAAAGAAACAAAAGTCCGAGTCTACTTTGCGAAAATGCCCGTCGAAATCAGCACGAAATGCATTTAGAGCCGATATGAATTAATTCAAAAATCGTTCGATAAAAGTGTACAAATTATTTTGGTAGTTCTTTGAGTGGACATGAAATATTTACGCATTTTCGTGTCGGACTCGAATTAGGCTTACACCGTGCCAAAAGAAGTTTGACTTCAAAAATATTGTTTTTCAGGTTTGGTACACCACCCATAACGTCAACACGCATTAAATTAATCCGTCTGTCATTTACGTTCTGAATCTACCTACATGATTTAGATCACAACCAATTTAAAAGAAACAAAAGTCCGAGTCTACTTTGCGAAAATGCCCGTCGAAATCAGCACAAAATGTGCGTTTAGAGCCGATATGAATTGATTCAAAAATCACAATTAATTTAAAAGAAACAAAAGTCCGAGTCTACTTTGCGAAAATGCCCGTCGAAATCAGCACAAAATGCGTTTAGAGCGGATATGAATCAATCCACAAATCGTCCGATAAAAGTGTACAAATTATTTTGGTAGATATTTGAGCGGACATGAAATACTTACGCATTTTCGTGTCAGACGCGAATTAGGCTCACACCCTCCGAAAAGAAGTTTGACTTCAAAAATATTGTTTTTCAGGTTTGGTACACCATTCATGCCGTCAACACTCATTGAATTAATCCATCTGTCATTTACATTCTGAATCTACTTACTTGATTTAGATCACAACCAATTTAAAAGAAACAAAAGTCCGAGTCTACTTTGCGAAAATGTCCGTCGAAATCAGCACAAAATGCGTTTAGAGCCGATATGAACTAATCCAAAAATCGTTCGATAAAAGTGTACAAATTATTTTGGTAGTTATTTGAGTGGACATGAAATATTTACGCAATTTGTGTCGGACGCGAATTAGGTTTACACCGTACGAAAAGAAGTTTGATTTCAAAAATATTGTTTTTCAGGTTTATTACACCATCCATGCCGTCAACACTCATTAAATTAATCCATCTGTCACTTACGTTCTGAATCTACCTACTTGATTTAGATCACAACCAATTTAAAAGAAACAAAAGTCCGAGTCTACTTTGCGAAAATGCCCGTCGAAATCAGCACAAAATGCGTTTACAGCCGATATGAACTAATCCAAAAATCGTTCGATAAAAGTGTACAAATTATTTTGGTAGTTATTTGAGTGGACATGAAATATTTACGCATTTTTGTGTCGGGCGCGAATTAGGTTGACACCGTGCGAAAAGAAGTTTGACTTAAAAAATATTGTTTTTCAGGTTTGGTACACCATCCATGCCGTCAACACTCATTAAATTAATCCATCTGTCATTACTTACTTGATTTAGATCACAACCAATTTAAAAGAAACAAAAGTCCGAGTCTACTTTGCGAAAATGCCCGTCGAAATCAGCACAAAATGCATTTAGAGCCGATATGAATTAATCCAAAAATCGTCCGATAAGTGTACAAATTATTTTGGTGGTTATTTGAGCGGACATGAAATATTTACGCATTTTCGTGTCTGACGCGAATTAGGCTTACACCGTGCGAAAAGAAGTTTGACTTCAAAAATATTGTTTTTCAGGTTTGGTACACCATCCATGCCGTCAACACTCATTAAATTAATCCATCTGTCATTTACATTCTGAATCTACCTACTTGATTTAGATCACAATCAATTTAAAAGAAACAAAAGTCCGAGTCTACCTTGCGAAAATGCCCGTCGAAATCAGCACAAAATGCGTTTAGAGCCGATATGAATTATTCCAAAAATCGTCCGATAAAAGTGTACAAATCATTTTGGTGCTTATTTGAGCGGACATGAAATATTTACGCATTTTCGTGTCGGACGCGAATTAGGCTTACACCGTGCGAAAAGAAGTTTTACTTCAAAAATATTGTTTTTCAGGTTTATTACACCATCCATGCCGTCAACACTCATTAAATTAATCCATCTGTCACTTACGTTCTGAATCTACCTACTTGATTTAGATCACAACCAATTTAAAAGAAACAAAAGTCCGAGTCTACTTTGCGAAAATGCCCGTCGAAATCAGCACAAAATGCGTTTAGAGCGGATATGAATCAATCCACAAATCGTCCGATAAAGTGTACAAATTATTTTGGTAGTTATTTGAGTGGACATGAAATATTTACACATTTTCGTGTCGGACGCGAATTAGGCTTACACCGTGCGAAAAGAAGTTTGACTTCAAAAATATTGTTTTTCAGGTTTGGTACACCACCCATGCCGTCAACACTCATTAAATTAATCCATCTGTCATTTACATTCTGAATCTACCTACTTGATTTAGATCACAACCAATTTAAAAGAAACAAAAGTCCGAGTCTACTTTGCGAAAATGCCCGTCGAAATCAGCACAAAATGCGTTTACAGCCGATATGAACTAATCCAAAAATCGCTCGATAAAAGTGTACAAATTATTTTGGTAGTTATTTGAGTGGACATGAAATATTTACGCATTTTCGTGTCGGACGCGAATTAGGCTTACACCGTGCGAAAAGAAGTTTTACTTCAAAAATATTGTTTTTCAGGTTTGATACACCATCCATGCCGTCAACACTCATTAAATTAATCCATCTGTCATTACTTACTTGATTTAGATCACAACCAATTTAAAAGAAACAAAAGTCCGAGTCTACTTTGCGAAAATGCCCGTCGAAATCAGCACAAAATGCGTTTAGAGCGGATATGAATCAATCCACAAATCGTCCGATAAAAGTGTACAAATTATTTTGGTAGATTTTTGAGCGGACTTGAAATACTTACGCATTTTCGTGTCAGACGCGAATTAGGCTCACACCCTCCGAAAAGAAGTTTGACTTCAAAAATATTGTTTTTCAGGTTTGGTACACCATCCATGCCGTCAACACTCATTAAATTAATCCATCTGTCATTTACTTTCTGAATCTACCTACTTGATTTAGATCACAACCAATTTAAAAGAAACAAAAGTCCGAGTCTACTTTGCGAAAATGCCCGTCGAAATCAGCACAAAATGCATTTAGAGCCGATACGAATTAATCCAAAAATCGTCCGATAAGTGTACAAATTATTTTGGTAGTTATTTGAGCGGACATGAAATATTTACGCATTTTCGTGTCGGACGCGAATTAGGCTTACACCGTGCGAGAAGAAGTTTGACTTCAAAAATAAAAATGCGTTCAGAGCCGATATGAATTAATCCAAAAATGGTCCGATAACGTGTACAAATTATTTTGGTAGTTATTTAAGCTGACATGAAATATTTACACATTTTCGTGTCGGACGCGAATTAGGCTTACACCGTGCGAAAAGAAGTTTGAGTTCAAAAATATTGTTTTTCAGGTTTGGTACACCACCCATGCCGTCAACACTCATTAAATTAATCCATCTGTCATTTACATTCTGAATCTACCTACTTGATTTAGATCACAACCAATTTAAAAGAAACAAAAGTCCGAGTCTACTTTGCGAAAATGCCCGTCGAAATCAGCACAAAATGCGTTTACAGCCGATATGAATTAATCCAAAAATCGTCCGATAAAAGTGTACAAATCATTTTGGTGGTTATTTGAGCGCATATGAAATATTTACGCATTTTTGTGTCGGACGCGAATTAGGCTTACACCGTGCGAAAAGAAGTTTGACTTCAAAAATATTGTTTTTCACGTTTGGTACACCACCCATACCGTCAACACGCATTAAATTAATCCGTCTGTCATTTACGTTCTGAATCTACCTACTTGATTTAGATCACAATCAATTTAAAAGAAACAAAAGTCCGAGTGTAGTTTGCGAAAATGCGTGTCGGACGCGAATTAGGCTCACCCCGTGCGAAAAGAAGTTTGACTTCAAAAATACTGTTTTTCAGGTTTGTCCAGCACTCAAAGGGTGAAACTGTTCAAACCGATCCTCCCAGCCCTCGTGAGAATCAGCGAAGCCTTTCCACCCCTCGTGGACGACATCGTGAACCTGATGATGCAGCTGGCGCGAATCTGCGAGTCCCAAGCTTCCTTAACATCTCACTTTGACGCCCATCTGGGGAAAGAACTAGAAGTGTCTGCCCAAGAAAGCAAAGAACTATGTGATCTTGTGCAGCAAACATTCAGTGACATTCTAGATAAGGCTGTGTTCAAATCGAAAATTTACAAACAAGAATAAATATAAACAGGTTTATTTAAGTACAAGTCCAGTTTTAGTTTTGATGTAGGTGTACACAGGTGCTTTACTTCTGGTTGACCAAGCTTTAGTGTCTTTCTGACTGAGAATGTCCTCAGGTGTAACGGCCACAGTTTTGAATTTTTCCTCATTGTTGTCATCATCTATGGTTTTTCTAGGTATGATTTTGGGGGCGCTTTCTGAGGTTTCTTTTATGTAATGTGAAGAGTTATGGAGAAGCCTTACTCGACTTTTTCGTTTCTTTGGTTTAATGTAGCTGTCATAATTGGTTTCAGTTAACAGTTTTTCTAATTTTTTATCTAATAGAGTGGATAAGTGTTTGGCTACATGGTTGCGAAACTCGGGAGTCACACGGAACAGGTTGAATTGTTCATCTTCGTCTTTGCAGCGACGGAGGGACGGTAGTTTTTCAGTTTGTGGCTGGTCGACCTTTTGCACTAAAATGAAAGGGTTAAGTATGTTTTACCGCTGAAAGAAATATTAATTCTACCGTCACTTTTGGTAAACATGGAATCGTTAATAAACTGGGAATCAGTAGCTTCACGGAATTTCTCCAAGTCCTCGTCTTCGGAACTATCCGAAGCCATCGTTGAGCGTAACTTTTTTTAGTCCAGACGAAATTGAGGTTAGAATTTTGTTGGCATTGTGGCTGTGTTTACGATTACAACTGTTTTCGTAATTGCATAATTTGAACTGTAGAAAAATTAGATTAATTTAGCAGCATTCCTCTGCCACTGAATGTTTGGGTTCAATCGTTTCTACATTTTTTTTCCGTAATGACGTCAGAGCGTAACCGTAGCAACATCTACTAATCTTACGTCACATGTTTTTGTGACATTAAATTTGCAAAACTGGTAGAGGTTGTGAGGAAGGTCAAAAGGTTCGGACGAGATAACAAATTAAATCAGTGGCAGATCACACTTACTGGAACCAAAATGTTCTCAAGACTAGTCAGACCCACCGTTGCTTCTGCAAGAAATTTTAGCACCACCAACCAGGTTAGGAATTTAACAAAATCGAGAGTTAATGCTGTTTTTAATAGTAAATGCTTAAAATGACGTCTGCTTAACAGTACACACAGTTTTTGTGTAATTGAGACTAATTAGTTATGTAATGGTTTCCAGAACAATGTCAAAGTGGCGGTCGCCGGAGCGTCGGGAGGAATCGGCCAGCCCCTGTCTCTTCTCCTAAAACAGAGCCCCCTTGTCACACAACTGTCGTTATATGATATCGTGCACACCCCTGGGGTTGCAGCTGATCTGTCACACATAGAAACTCCTGCCAAAGTCACAGGGTAAACCTCTCATAAAATTCAAAAATATCTTTTTATTTAAATGATTCATACATCTAGTAAGCTTTGAACGTCAAAATTCCCCTTCCAGGCAACATGATGTTTGTATCATTTATAAAAACCCAATAAAAGCATATAACTAAAAATCATTTTTACAGCCACAATGGCCCTGAGAACCTTCTCAAAGCCTTCGAAGGTGCCGACGTCATCATCATCCCCGCCGGTGTCCCCCGTAAGCCAGGAATGACCCGCGATGACTTGTTCAACACCAACGCTTCCATCGTGCGCGACCTCGCAGCAGCCGCTGCCAAGAGCGCCCCCAAAGCTCTGATCGGTATCATTTCGAATCCAGTCAACTCAACTGTCCCCATAGCTGCGGAGGTATTAAAGAAGGCAGGGACGTACGACCCCAAACGCCTCTTTGGGGTCTCAACTTTGGATGTGGTCAGAGCAAACACCTTTGTGGCTGAACTCAAAGGGTTGAACCCACTTAATGTTAAAATCCCAGTTATTGGAGGCCACTCAGGGGTTACTATAATTCCTCTGATTTCTCAAGCCACCCCTTCAGTGTCTTTCCCCCCAGACCAACTTAAAGCTCTAACTGTGAGGATTCAAGAGGCTGGAACTGAAGTTGTAAAAGCTAAAGCTGGTGCTGGGTCTGCCACTCTGTCCATGGCCTATGCCGGAGCAAGATTTGCAATTTCCTTAATTAGGGGGCTCAAAGGAGAGTCTAACGTCATCGAATGTGCCTATGTGGAGTCTAAGGTTACAGAGGCCACATACTTCTCAACACCATTGCTTCTGGGTAAAAATGGACTTGAGAAGAACTTGGGACTTGGCAATCTGAATGATTTTGAAAAAGAACTTTTGTCCAAAGCAATTCCTGAACTCAAGAAAAACATCAAAAAGGGAGAAGACTTTATCCACAAGAAGTAATTTAAATTCATTCAGTCATCAATCTGCATTTGTCATTTTTTAAAAAAGGTCTCATAATAAAACATCAAAGTAAAAAGAATCATGTAATTAAACCAATAATTACTCGTTATCTTCCTCATCATCATCCTCCTGGCTGTTGATCTGGAAGTACCTGAGCTCATAGCTGTCTTTGCCAGATGCTACTACTCTCAACCAATCCCGGAGGTTGTTCTTCTTCAAGTATTTCTTTGTAAGGTATTTCAAATACCTCTTGGAGAAAGGGATCTCAGAGTTCAGAACAATCTTCATGCCTTTGTCCCTCGCAAGTGTGACAGCATGTTGGCTACCCTTGCCACCAGCAAAGTTTCCAGTTTTGCCATTAATCTTGATTCTGGTTTTCAGGTAGCTTTCCTGCGAAAAACCTTGGTAAAAAAAAGCGGTAAATTTTATCGGTGTACTTACAAAATTCACAACATCGAGAATGTTGTCTTCTACTGGATGCGTGCAGTCGATCACGAACTTTAACGCTACCTTCTTCTTCTTCAATCCTTTACCGCGGATTTGTTGCTTCCTGACTGGGGGCTTGCCACCGGCAGCAGCGGGTTTCGTCTGGAATCCACAACGTTAGTTGTGTTTCAACCAGACAATGCGAAAATGAGGTTATGTTGCCTCAGAAATGATATGGAAAGCTACATATTGGTGAAAAATCCTCGGATATGGGGGCTACTCCACGTTGTAAACCGTAGTCGCTTGCCCAATGTCCAAATATATTCGGGCCATCGCTCGACTTTTTCAAAATATTTTTAACGGAAAATGACGCGCACAATTATTTGAAGGTAATTTCACCAATATTTTGCTCCATTTAATAGAACTAAATGTTTTTTTCGTGAAAAATTTTGAACTTACGGGAGCCATCGCAAACGCGGCACGACACTCAACAAAATAGAAAGAAAGATGGGCTGAAGTTGGCTACAGAGTGAAGTTGCTGCAGCAGGGTGGCCAACTTAAACCACAAAACAGACTGAATAAACTATGGATTAATGTCGCCACCACATGAAAAGTGAATGTACTAAAAAATTTAAATATAATCCAGTTTGACACAAATTGAGACACTAAAGCTGAAAACCCGAAAAAGCTAAGGCTGAGACACCGAAAATTGAGATAGTGGGACATAAAAATTGAGAAACTGAAATGTGTTGCAAGATTATAAGTTTTCTGATGCAAAGACCAAAAAAAAATATATAATAAAAATTGAAGCTGGGAATACAACTAAATAAAAAACCAAATTGTCAACTTTGTCAAAATTTATTATTGTAATAGACAAAAAATCCACATTACTTTTCGTTTATTTCATTACTTCCAGCTAGATTGACCTCAGGTACTTTGAGATTCTGTAAAGTAATTTATAAGATTAATATTTAAAGTAAACGATATAGATACCATATTTGTCTTCCTTGCTGTCACAACCTACATGCTTCCTATTTTTATGCCTTATCAAATGTTGCTTAAGCTTACTTCTGTAGTTGCATTGATCACATTGAAACCACTGAATTTCATGGTCCCCCGCATGCCTGTTGGTTCGATGCCGTTTCAAATGCTGTTTTTGTTTGCTCCTATAATCGCACTTATCACACGTAAACCAGTTAATGCTGTCATTCCCGATGTGTTTTGTTATGTTGTGCTGTTTCAAGTTGTCATTTCTTTTTGTTTTGTAATCACATTTATCACATTCAAGCCATTGAATCTCGTGCTGTTCTAAATGTTGATTTGTTTGGTGTCGTTTTAAATTCTTTGTGAACTTGGTTCTGTAGTCGCATTTGTCGCAATTGAACCACTGAATTTTGTGTTCCTCGAGGTGTTTATTTTTTTTATGGCGTTCTAGACTGTATTTTAGTTTGGCTTTGTAATCACACTTATCACAGCTCCACCAGCCAATGGCAAAACCGTCCTGTGGATCGTCTAGAATGTGTTTTGCGATCTTGTGCAGTTTTAAATTACCGTTCTTCTTTGATTTATAGTCGCATTTGTCACATTCAAACCAATTAATTTCATGATCTTCTAAATGTCTGTACGTTTTGTGTCTTTTTAGATCGCCGTTGCGTGTCGTGACATACACACATTTATCGCATTGGTACCACGTGATTTTACCTTCCAAGTGATTATATATTTTGTGTTGTCTAAGGGTGCCTCTGTATTTATTTTTATAATTACATTGATCGCATTTGAACCATTTTGTCTCATTCACTTTAGAGCTCAAACAATGGTGTTTTGTATGTCTGAACCAGTTCAACATGGAATAGGTCTCAAAGGAGCACTTCTTGCAAATGTAAATTTGAGTTATTGCAGGTGCTTGTCTTTCAGGTACTGATTTGATGAGGTGGTGGTATACATGCTGTTTGAGGATCACTAGCACGTTGGCCGTAAAGGCACAATTTTGGCAAGAATATGGTTCAATGTCGTTTTCTTCACAGTTGAAAGGGTCGGGCACCATGCTAACCTCAAAATGCCAAGTCTCCCAATTTGAAGCAGAAAATACGAAATGCCACGCACCTCATTGAACTGCTTTATATAAGTTAAATTCTACAGCATTTACGTATAAAAACTTGCAAAATTCAATAATTTATTTACCTGTACTTTTACACTTGTGTGACCTTGGAAGATTAGGGTTCAGTGTTGGTATTATTGGTTGCCTATAGCTGAAAATAAAAATGTAATAGAAAACCATTTGACTGGTTTATTGTGTACAAAACCTATTTAACGAGTAAACAACCTACAACAACCTTGAGTTTAACGCAGGTGTAGTCTAAATCAGGGTCGGCTCTCCTTAAATTTAGTGCTTTTTTAATTTGCACCATTTTCAGGGAATTTTCACTTTATAGCAATGGTAATAAGGCCTTAAAAAAATTGACTTTTCGGGGGAATTTCTACAAAAAATAATCCAGATTGTGAAATTCTCAAAACCAAATCATTTTATTCCGGTTCTGGTAGATAGTCAAAACTTGTTTCGCTGGAGTGGAGGTTTGTCCATATTCTTGCACTTGAGCACTCAAAACTTACTGAAGTGAATTGTTAATACTCCTATAAAACTGGTATCAGGTGTCCACTCTTTTATTTCGTTTAGTGCGTGTGTTGTGACCACCCAGTGCGGAATTTTGGTGCTAGAAAAGTGAGTATATTTTTACATAACCTCAAAATGGATATTGACGTTTATTGGATGAACAAATTAATTTTTGTTGAAAATTAAGCACTTTCCACTGTTTTTGCGAGATGACAACGATTTTAATTAATAATTATGGGTACAGTTACCGGTAGAGAACGTTGCGGATGTTTACGGCGATTATAACTGTACTTTCGGTGTTACATACAGCCGAAATGCTGAAGAATTTTATGTATAATGAACTGTAAATTCTAATTTTGAAAATTCGGTGGTTTTATAAATGATCCATAGATCCAGTAGCTTTTGAAAATGTAAATGTTATCCACAGGCAACTTGATGCATTTTGGGGGATTTTGACGCTCCATTCTGAAAAATGGTAATTATTTACCTGTCTGTTGTTTACCAAACAACAGAAGGAACAAAATATGCGGAAATTATAAATAATACATAACTTAATTTCCAAGCTGTTCAGTTGGACTTGAACCCGTGACAAAAACTGGTCTTAGGATGCGCGTTCTTGGATGAAAGCAGTTAATTTACGTACTGCTTTACAGACGTTGTGGTTGCGGTTTAACGCTAAATTATGATTAAATGAATAAATGTACCATATTATACGCAACTTCGACACGATATTTTCACTATAAAACCTCTTTTAGAATGAAGGCAAGGATCTGATAAAAAAAATGAAAAACTATCACAAGAAAAAATGCGAAAAATGTTGTCCAGAAACGGCCATGCTGGCCTTAATTTTTTTTTTTAATTCTTTGGATGATCTAAAAACAAATATTCTTGCGTTGACATCTTGCGTATTTTTTTTACGTTAAACTCAATGATTTTTACTTCAAAACGACAAAATTTAATAAAGCAAATTACTGACCCATTACAAAGTACAATAAAGGGACACTGGAAGCACCACAACGCCATGCTATTTACCACACAATTAAAAACGTTGATGGAGGAGCGGGACCATGCAATTGCACCATTCCGACCTATCCGTAGTTTTTATTTTGATTGAGCCCCTCCGTGACGTTGTCTTCTCATGACGCTGAAATCTTCAGTTTAAAAGGATTAGAGAACTCCATTAATTAATCTTTTGACTTTCATTTGAAATTGATGACACTAACTTTCAAATTCAAATTTATTTCCAAGGATGACTCGATAACAATCAATATTATTGACAGAGCATGCTTTCTTCATTTCTCGATATGAATTTTTGCTAGTTATGATCTTGTATTAACATACAAGGAAAAGAGAGTAACTCAGTATGCGAACCATACCAGAGGTGAAAGTCATAAAATAGTGTATGTTTTTTTTAGATAGATAATAAAGTAAATAAAATTATCGCTCATGTTTTCCTGATTTTACATTGGCACACCTGATTTCCAATTTGAAATTCAAAATGATTCAACGCTCTGGGATCAACGATCACCTTAATCTAACCTAAAAAAATAATCGACTTCTGTCAAGGTGTCAATTATTGAGTGGTGCCAACTTGACTTTGTCACCTACTTTCGAAAATTAGGTGGCCGTCTTTTAATTATTGTTGTAATTAAGAATTACTGTACACTGTAATTTATGCATAATTATAGCACAACATGTTTGTGACTACATGCGATTTAGGAATAATTTACGTAAGCACTTGATCGTCCTTGGGTTATAATGTATTTTTTGTGCATTATTGTATAGTTTTAAATTCTTTATTTTATATTGATATATTGGAAAAATAACTATTGCTGTTACGTACGAATTTTATATTTACTACCGCAGTTTCAAGTCAGAGATAATTATAGGTGGGACATAAAAGCGTATCCTTGAATGATCGTGTTATCTTTGTTTAAATTGATGACTCCTTTCATAAAGTTGTTGAACTGCAGCTCAGGCTCTTAATTTAATGTACAAACATATAACAGGTGACTATTTAATCTTGAAACACGTAAGGTCGATTGGCGCCCTTGCATTTGCTGATGACACTTTGACAGATCCTGATTAATTTTATAGGTTAGGGTAAACTGATGGACTGATGATTTATTAATTTTTTTTTATTTTTAGAAATTGTATATTGTACTTACAACTGAATATATTAAAAATCCACACCCAAAAAGTGAAATGATAAGTTAGGAGCTTGTATTTGAGCTGTTTGGGAGTTTGCATGCCAGAGCCCATTTGCAAGATATTCTTCGATTTTTAATTCGACTTAATTTATTTGTAGCGGGTGTTATAAAATACGATTTATACATCGAGTTGCCTGTGGATAACAAAATTTGACGTTCAAAGCCTATTTGATGTATGGATGAACACCTCGTGCTATCCAAAACAATATTTTATTATTTTAAAATATGAATTTAGTAGATTCCTGTTTCCACCAGTCCGAACTGAAGATCACTTCTCAAGATCAGTGGCGATCAATCAGGTTTGCAAAAAATTAAATACATATATGTACCTGTAACCTATTTCGAAACTGGTTGAACGGTTATTATAATTATTTGCATTTTTACCTACATTAGTGTTTCAAGATTATTTTATAACAATAGTTGGAAGAAACTATTCAGTAATGGAATTATTATGTCCAACGTCCTTGTGGAAAAATAACAAGTTACATAATCAAGTTTCTTTAAAGAACTTCGGGTCAATACTGTTTGAATACTGTTTGAAAATAAACAGGAAAGCTTTACTATAATATGTGCAGAATATTTGTTTACAAGACTGATGCTACGGACGTTAATATTGACGAAACATGCTCACCAACCATTTAGTCAGTCGATGAGTATAGTGGACAGGGCCCACCCGCCCACCGCACACACAAACGGTACCAAAACCATACGCTGTTTAGTCACAAACAAAGAATATCAATCCAAATTGAGAATTACACCAAAATATATACTCAAATTTACATTTTTGACTGAATGGCTGACAAACTGGTTCGGAATGACAACCATTTTCCTATTGTGTCCGCATTCCGTTTCTTGTATTGCACAGTTCTTTTTTGTGACTAAAATCATGTCGTTCATGGCACCACATGTGGGCCACAGAATCTACAACTGACTGATTGACTAGTGGTATTGGAATGACAACCATTTTTTGACTTTAAGCTTCTGAGGGCAGTTTAAAAAATGCGGAGTGTGTTCTGGTTTAAATGAAAGAAAAAAAAAACAAAAGAATAAATGGTTGTCATCTCTCAACCATTTAGTCAGTCGATGAGTATAGTGGACAGGGCAGATCTCAGAATTTTGGATTTACCAAAAAGCTTTTTTATTTTTATTGTTTTGTCTTGCTATTTCTGGCTTATTCTGTTACGTTTCACTTTTTTTCCGCTAATTTTGGAACAGCCTGTAAATACAGTGGAATTTAAAAAGATAACGTAAAAAAATTTCTAAGTAAGTAAATAGTCATGAATTAACCAGAAGAATGTTCTTAAATTTAAATTAAAATTTAAATATATCTAACTCGAACTCCACAAACTTTAATGAGCGTAAAATTACAAATGGAACATAAACAGATAACAACTTATCCAGATTTTTTGTTAAAATCCATTAGATTACAAATCGTCATCAGGTGTATACAAATTGAACTGCTCTTCTTGTGAGTCATTCTACATAGGTCAGACAGGTCGCAAAATATCAGACCGTATTAAAGAACATTTCAGGCACATCTACAACAACACAGATCGTGATCCTCCTCCATCAACACCTTCTTCTTTCGCCAATCATATATTAATAACGAAACATATTTTTTCACCATCAAATTCCAAATTGATTCATAAATGCAATAAATTCCGGAAATTAGATTTTCTTGAGACTTTGGAAATAAGGAAAGCCTTGAAACTGGAAAACAGATCTTGTTTAAACGAACAGAATAATTTCAATAATCCCATTATTAATTCACTATTTTAATTTTTTACCACTCAAACAAACTTACCAGATTCTCCTTGATCCATTTTAATTTTTACATTTTATAAAATGTTGTTTTTACGAAATGTTTTAAAAATCATGTAACCTTTTCAAAACGTCAAATTTAATTCAAAATAACGTCAAAGTCATAATTTTTTAAAATTCTTTAAGGTAAGAACCCCTCTTGTAATTCATCAATTGTATCATTAATCTCTTGTTAAATTAGGGCTGATGATGTCAGTAGTGTTCTGCCGAAACATGTTCCATTTGTTATTTTACGCTCATTAAAGTTTGTTCGACTTAGATATATTAAAATTTTAAGTCATGAATTTATGTTTTTCAATTAATTTTATTTCATGCATCACACGTCCAAATCAGCAACCAACGTCGAAGATTTTTTGTCACCCTGTATATGTTACTCCGAAATATACGAAAAAAGTCTTTTGAAAGCCAAATGGAAATAACTAAGTTTATAGTTGCCATTCAGATTTTGTAGATTGTTTAGAAGTGTGGAGAAAGCTAATTGACTATTATCATTTTGCCCATTATCTAGAAATTAGTGTTCAATTGTAATTTAACTACCGTAATTTATGAGCCCTCGATATTAATAAGACAATACACACCTATGGGAAGATATAAATAACGTTACACTGGATGGTCTAAGCTGACGCACCTTTTGACCCTGGTGTCATCATTTTCTTCGCAATTACTCAATACATGCAAGGTTTCTGTTTACAAAAAAAGAATGCGTAATCATACTTCGGAAATGCTAAACAACACTTTGGACGCAATAATAATTATTTACTAAAAATTCATTCCCCTTGCACCAGAAGTTACGCGACGCTTTTGGCGATTCTACATGGAAGAAGGTTTGTGGCCTTGGGGCTCGAAAAATCGCTAACGAACCTAATTTAATGACTTAATAAATAAATGTTGCCAAAAATATTAGCATGTGTTTATTAACATAATTATGTCCCAGGAAGGTCATGATAAAATCAACGCCGATAGAATTAACCGGTCTTCCATGGTAGTCCAAGCATATTAGACTTTTTAGAAGAAATAGTAAAGATAAAGTTAATAAGTCACATATGTAACATTTTCTCGTCGGAGTTACCGTTTACGAGAAAAATGCAGAAAAGCTTCAAGACGTCACGCTCGAGGGCGGTTTTTTGGATCTTTATTTGGGTCCCTGCTGGGAGTTCATAACCAAAATTTCAAAACTTTGTCAATTATTTCTTCTATTCGTCATTTTGCTTGGACTATGGGTGAAATGTTTCCGGTTAAAAAAATTTGAAATTATTTGATAGTATCTCGGAAATAGAGAGTGTTATCACAAAATTAACACTAGAAATGCATTTCTCAAGTACGAAAACCTATAAAACAACACCCAATTTGCTATATCGAAAACATATTTTTTTTTCTTATCAAAATTTTTTAAATTTGCAAAAATTCCTTTTGTTTTAGGAACAGTTGATGTAAGCACATGAAAATTGTTGTAGTAATTGAATGCAACCTATTGCATCAAATAATCGAAATAAATATCGGATTAAAAATTGTTTTTGATATCTGTAAAGTGTTATCATAAAATTAACATCAGAAATGCATTTCTGAAGGACCGAAATCTATAAAATGACACCCAACATGATATGTTAAAATTGGACTTTTTCCCTTTCAAAAATTTTGAAATTCTCAAAAATTAATGTATAGTTATTGAATGTAAACTAAAAAATTGCTCTTCAGAAATGCATTTCTGAAGTATGAAAATCTATAAAACTACACCCAACATGAGATGTCAAAAATGAAATTTTCACATCTCACAAATTTTTAAATTGTCAAAGATTTCAAATGTTTTAAAATATGTAGTTAGTTGATCTAAACATAAGCGTTGCTATACTTGTGTCGCCCAACAGATAGAGAATAAACCGCCCCTTTGCCCGCGATGTTTAAAATAATGTTGTTGCGATGTTTCATTGGTGCAGTTTAAATACCGCGACATTCCTGAAAGCCCGACGCACCCACCTTAAATTAACAGCTGATCTGCCCAGAGCGGAGAACAGAAAATGTGGCAGCTGTGGTGATGGATATTCTGAAGATTTAGAAATTAAGCAATTAATTATTATATAGAGGAAAAGTTTGGAGCGTATTTTTCCTTTGTAAAGAGGACAGTTGCGTACAACGTTTTAAGCAAGTAGTGCCCCGCCCACAAGTTTTATTACACTATCTGTTGGGCGACACGAGTATATAGTAATGGAAATTGGCGTGTTCATGGTAAAAAGTTCTTAGGTCCACGAAGCAATACAGGGTGACACTTGTCAGAATTATGGCCTAGTGATCTATGGTCACTTGAGTTTCAGATGTTAGTGTCGAAACTGGTTTGTCCTTAAATTTTTATTAGTTTATTTTTTTTAATAATAATGGGAAATTTTAGTTAACTTTGGGTTTTTTGAAGTCGGTTTCTTTTTTTTAAAGTTAATTATTTTACAATTTTAAGTGATTAAACAAAAATTAAATACTATAAAATCTATATAAAAACAAAAATTAAATGCTATAAAATCTATATAAAAACCAAAATTAAAAGCCATAAAATCTATGCAATACAAAATGGTTGTTGGTTTTTATTCTATGACGTCATCATCAATTTTTTTAAATTAATGACAACCACTTTTTTTTTTGGTTTTGGTAGACTTTTTTCCTCCCTAAATGGTGACCTAAAAAATTGATACGTTCACGTAGTTACCCTTATTATCATAATTTTTATTCCTAATTATTTGTAAGATACTTCTATAATTTTTCTATTCCTTTCCATTTTGTTCCATTTTAATTGTTTATTATTCCGTAACCCTTTTTTTAAGTTAATTTTTTTCTTCTTTTTTTCTCCGTTCCCTTTCTTTATCAACTCTTAATTCTTCTTTATTTTGAATTGCTTTTAAAATATAAAAAAAAAATCATTCATCATACTCCTAAAAATGAAGCAACTTTGTCATTTTTTTTATGAATAAACAAATGCTGATATGGGGTTTGTAATACCGTCTTACCCTGAAATAAGCTGTCCTTTATCGATTTTTCACAACCGCATATTCAAATAATCAAAACTAAACCCGTGAAGTTCAATAATCGGCTGACCTCTCGGCCACAAACAACAGATGCATCCCAAAAAAGATTACGGCGTCGGTACATACACAAACTACTATAAACATTGTTGAGTGAACTCTTTTTCGCTTGTGGGGCGTAGTATTGAATAAGGAAATTATAGTAAACATAAAAAACAATAATTATTTTACCTGACCTGAGGATGATACCTCCCTGTAAAATACGAAAAAAAATCCATTCTTTATACTCCTAAAAATTAAGCAACTTTGGCATTTTTTTTATGAATAAATAAATGCTGATATGGGGTTTGTAATACCGTCTTACCCTGAAATAAGATGTCCTTTACCAATTTTTCACAACCGCATATTCAAATAATCAAAACTAAACCCGTGGAATTCAATAAAAGTCAAGTCCGCTGCAATCAAAACTATCTTGATTTTTCGCGTGTGCAATTAAACCGGGGGGCGATGATCCTCTGTGTGGAGACAAGTCGTTACAGATTTCATTCCTATTCATTAGTTATTAATTGCGTTATGTAATGTTTTTAAGCAAATCGCTCGGACAGGTCAATTTTTTTTATGCCACCTGCTGTGCAATTAAAAAAAAAACATTTTTAATTTCTTGCCAAAGAATTTCATTTCTATAAATTATTTCAATTAATAAATCATTTTGATCGCCGGAATATACAACGAAAAAACAAACATTTTTTCGACAAATTGCTAATTGTCTTTGAATCTGAAAATTTACATAACCAGTTTACAATATAATTAAGATATTTATTTTAATTTACTTGTATATACATGTACAATAATCATGTCCTTTGTTTATTTGTATTTGCTTGGTCTCATCGTTTATACAGATACAAGCAACTTTTTTGATAAATACTGCAAAGTATTTTTACTTATAACTGGTCTTGGGTCGGTCCGTATTTTGAGAGTTTCCGAATATCGGTATTCCGGAAGCTGGAAAGCATCATAAAAAAAAACCTGCTGTGTTTGTGGGCTTTGTCTTCACCGCACAATTTTATGATTTTATGGCTGAATGGTATGAATGGGTTCTATCTTATACCTGACCGTTCCCCTGACTGCTGTAAAATGCGACATCTTCCGATCCAAGGCCACACCAATTTTTAAATTTTCTACCCAAGTTTCTACCCAATTATACAGCTTTCTGTATTTTTCAAGCTTACTTCAGAAATAATTTTCCCGACAAACATTATTGAATTTTATAGACAAACAACAATGCTAAGGCACGTGAGTTTAAATTAATAATTTAGTTCTTTAATGTTTTCGCGAATAACGCTCGAACATTTTTGTTTTTAAATTGCCATCTTTTGACATAAAAATTTTGTTGATGAACTATGCCACCGTGTTCAATTTTTTTAAATGGCAACCCTCAACTTTTTTTGGGTTTCAGATACACTTTTCAATTCTCTATTCAACAAAAGTAAAATAGTGATACCTTGCACAACTTTTTTTTAATTTACATTTTTTACTTCAAAAATAAAATTTTTATTACTTGAAAAAAAAAAGTGCTAGTATTAGTGGGTAAATAAAATTATTTTAGTAGTAGTATTTCAGTAGAAACACGTCATACCTTGTAACACTATACAGAACACTGAATGGATAAACTTCTTGGTATGTCCACACAACATCGTGGTAGCGATGTAGACATCCACCGCGGCTTCGACATCGACCTCCACCGCGACCGCGACATCCACCTCGGCATCTTTGCCATGTCTGTACCCTTAGTCGGTCAGTCATTTCTGAATGGTCACTCCGCTGATTCATAGCAACAACTGCGCTGGTAGACTGCACTGCAGTCATCTCTCTCCTCGCACTGTGTAGCAATTAATGCGTAGGAGTGAAAAAACCAATGTGACATGTGAAACAGATTTCTTTAAAATTTGAGGTGGGCAAAACTCTCTATCTTACGAAGTCGCGACCAATACCCTTAATGCTACTGTTTCTGATATCGGCGATATGTGTATAAGTCGTTGCCACTCTGGTGATAATCAGTTCATTATTATGGTTGCCGTTTACATTTCTCCAGATAAGTCATTGCGTGCTATACGAGACTTCTTGTATGAAAATTTATTCATTTATTCTCATGACGCATCTGCATTGCTTCAAAAAAAAAAAAAAAATGGGAAAAGCTTTGATGATTTGCCAATGATTTTTAGTTCAGATTTCAATATAAACTTTGCAGACGATAAAAATCAACAATTAATTGAATTTTTAAATAATGAATTTGGTTTAAGGGGACCGTTTGAGTCGATATATATAGATATAACGCCTGTGTAAAAACACGGCCTATTTCATTCCAGCTTCACGGAAAAACCAGTGCAATTATAGAAAAACAAAAATTATCCTTGTAAAGTAGAGATATCAAGGATTTAGACGAAGTGTTTGCACAGGTGTAGTATGAATTGTAACTGAGAAAAAAAAAAGTTAAATATTTCGTTTCTGGAAGGCTACAAATAATTCTGAGAAAAACGCATTTATTACAGCGATGCTCTAACCAAATCTGTTCAAAATACCTAGTCCCATGAAGAAAGTGCACTTAATGCGTATGCCACTAAAATCATTTGAAATAATGGCTTAGATTGTGCAGGAGTCGGGAATGAAAATGACACGTTCATTCCAAAGTGCTCAAGATTGCCGCCATGTATTGTGGTCCGTTTCCCAGTTAAAAAGGCAATCAAAAGTTTCAGCTTTTGGTTACGAGGTGGTGTCTTGCGGTCTATAGTTCACAATTCGGCAACGGGCCGGCGGCGGCGGCACTATTTAATCTCTGGACACTCAGAGCAAAAAATAGTGTAAAAAAGATTCTCATAAATCAGGACAAAAATACTCATTTAGACTCGTACGCACAAGGGGGAAGTTCTTGAACATTCCGATGTGTTTTGTACTATAGTTCTAACTGTTTTTTTCGTGAACTTGTTAGGAATAATATACCTACAAAGTGTAAACATTGATTTAGTCTAGTCAAGAAGTTGAAAACCTGCGAAAAATAGTTACAAGGATCCGAAAAATGTAAGGGATAACTCATTCGATTCGGGATTTTATTCTGAGAAAGACTTTTTTTTTGTTTGTTCGGCAAATAAAAATTGCAATTATTGTTATTAACAAAAAACTAAAAAAAAAAATAAGGGGTTTAGTTTTTTAGCAATAACACAAAAACTATAAGTGATCGGAAAAATCGGAAAAAAAGATTCAAAAAGAGGAGGAAATTTCCGATGAAAACTCCCAACTCCCGGAGTTCTATCTCTACTAATGAACAATGAATTAATGAACAATTAAATTTTTAATAAAAACATTTTTTTTTATTTCTAATTATTTAAACATTAGAAATATAAAAAAAAAACGATTACAAACAATAAAAATTGTTTTTAAGAATTTCTTTTTAAATCATTATTTCCTGGGGATTTTTCTTACATATTAAACTAGTCAATTTGCCAATATGTATTAAAAAAATAAAATACTATTTTTAGTAGAATTATTACAACACCGTTTTTGTCTATTATGACACGCAAAAGCGTATTGAAATAGCCTCAGTACGAAAGCAAAGTAGAAAATAGTATATTAAAGTATGAGTGGATAACAAGGTCTTTAAAACACGCGCGAGTTTTCGAGCACGACAGCGTAGCCGGGAGTGCTCGAAATAGAGCAAGTGTTTTAAAGACCAGTTTTCCACGAATACTTTACGCTATTTTTTATTATACCAGCAATACTGGAAACAAATTAGGCACTAAAAACTTAGAAATATTTTTTGTCGTGATAAATCGAAATGGCGTAATAATATTGCCATTAGTTACGACAATTATTGTTTACGTTTTTCTCGCGTCCACGTCTGTCATTGCATTTAGTCGTGTCAGCAAAAATAGAGGAAAAATGAGTTAAAACGAGATTTCACCCGATATAGACGCATTGGCCGAACAAGCGGAATTCATAATAGTACCATCGAAGTCAAAAGACCCATACCTGAAGGAATATGAAAAGTTTTCAAATTTGATGAAGTTATAATGATACCTACATTTCCTTGACAACCTTTAAAACTCGCCGTGCTTTAATCGCCTGTATTCGCACGCTCAGGCGTGCTTTAAACGGCGATTCTGATGCAGGTATAATAAAAAAATATGTTAAACATTTTTTAGATTTTTTTTTTCAACTTTAAACAATAATTATTATAAACAAAATAATTAACTTTTAAAAACTTTTTGCACATGAACTTCTTGAGTACATATGCAGAGTGATTTAAAAAAATCCACTGTATTTAAAGTTTTATAACAACAAAATTAATTAACATTGTATTTTCCATTGAATATGTATATTTAAAAGGAAATTCTTTCTGTAGATAAGTTATCTCTAAAATAATTTATTCGGCGTCTGCCGATGATGTCTGCCGAAAAATTAAAGAAACTAAAGAAAAGGAGTACAGGTAGTACATTCGAATACAAATGGATAACATTTGCAGTACAACTATCTTCCGGAGTACAGCTCATAAAATATAAGTACAAAACTCCCAAAAGGAGTACGTTTAGTCAGTTTAGTTCTATTCTCGCTGCGCTCGTCGTGCCCCAAACCTACTCATCTTGTTAAACTCGTATATAATAATGTACTATTTTGAAAGGTCCATTGAACTTCTTTTTGGCGATGTAGTAGTTTTTTATTTGTACTATTAGTTTTTGAGAAAACCGCTTGTTTTGTAGCACATCCCACGTTTATGTTTTTCCTGAACAACATTGTTGTTAAGCGCCTGTTGTTATTACAAGAGATGCTCGAAATGAGCACTGTTTTGAAATGTTTCTCGCGGAATTCGCTTGCATTCATCAACAATTTGTTGTGTGACTTCAAATGGCCCCAGAGAAAAAAATCTAAACTTGTCAAGCCTGGTGATCTTGCTAGCCACTCAATTGCATCACGTCTGGCAATCCAATGGTTCGGCAATCGGTTGTTAAGCCAATTGCGAACGTTTAAAGCATAATGTGGTGGAGCTCCATCTTGTTGAAATTTCTTATATGAATATGTTTAGCACATTTGTTTTTGGGAGCCATAAATAAAAATAATTTCAACTCTATCAGCAACTGAGTTGACCATTTATTCATCCGAACGTATGCAGATTTACTTTAAAACTGAATAATTGTCAATGTCAATGAATAAGAAACAGTTTTTATTTCAGAAAATACTAGATTTTTCAGAAAAAGATTAACCTTTTTAACTTTCAAATTTTGCCACAAAAGTGATGTTTTCTTAAAAACTAATCGTAGAAATAAAAAACTACTACATCGCCAAAAAGGGGTTAAACGAACCTTTCAAAAAATATACTTTTTAACCCCCTGTTCCATTTAAGATCTTTGAGGGGGCTGCTGCCCCGGCCAAGGGGGTGCACCTGCAGGTCTAAAACTACACTAATTACGAGACAAAATTGACCAGTTTCAGAATTTTGCACATAACGTTTTTGTTTTCCACATATTTAGGGTGGATCCCTTTAAAAAAATCACCATGTATAAGAAAAGCTCCAAGAAGTGAAAAATTTATAGGTAAATTTTTTGAAAAAAATTTGTTGTCTTTATTGATCGCATAAAATTCTGTAAATTAACAATTGCCTAACTTATTGAAAAGTGAAGTAAAATCGATTTTTCAAACGGGATCTCATTCCATCAAGTATTAAGAACACACCATAATTTATTCAAATTTTTAGTCTTTTCAGAGACCGCGAGTGCATCCCGTTATGGCTTCGCGGAGCCATATTTTCAGCGTTAAATAAAAATTATTAATAATGGAGATAGAACTCCGGCAGTTGGGAGTTTTTAATCAGAAATTTCCTCCTGTTTTTGAATCTTTTTTCCGATTTTCGATTTTAACCATCAGTCTTTGTGTTATTGCCAAAAAACTAAACCCCTTATTTTTTTGTTAATAACAATTATTGTATTTTTTATTTGCGGAACAAACAAAAAAAAAAGTTTTTCTCAGAATAAAATCCAGAATCCAAAGAGCTATCGCTCATATTTTTGGGTCCTTGCAACTATTTTTCGCAGGTTTTCAACTACTTGACTAGACTAAATCACTGTTTACACTGAAAATTTCTTTCAATAGTTAATAATTGAGGTGTTGGCCCAGCATCATTTTTAAGTTTTCTTTTGTACTCCAGGAGAACTATTATCTTAGATTGAAAAGCCAATTTTTCTCCTAAATTAAAAAATATCGTCACAACATATCTTCGCATTTTTCTAGATTTTATTGTAGACGTTAGATCATGATAGAATTTACTCCGCCGTCTCCAATAAAATCGATAAAAACGCGAAGATAATTATTTTATTTTGGAAATATTTTTGTATTGTAGAGCTAGAGTTGTTGAAATTAAGAGAAAGGACCCACCGATGTCCGTCCTGTAAAAATTTCAAGTTTCAAGGCCTTGTACCAATCAAAAGTTAACATCAAGTGAAAAATACAACACAATCGCTTTAGCGAATTTAAAAAAAAAAGTGTATGTACCGGAGGTAGAATGGATTTTACATATAAAAAAATCTGAAAATATTGGCTACAAACTTGGTTTTAATTGGTATTATATAATCGCGAGTCTACTGTATTTATTTTATTAAACGGACCATACACTATCAGATTTATTTGCAAAAATATATATTTTTCAAATTGATTTGACCCTTTCAGCACAAACGTGCAAATTTTCTGCTCGTAAAAAGGAGCCCCATACAAAATTAACAACTAAAACTTGTTTACAAATAACGCCAAACATACTCAAATATCACTTATTTGCAAACATATTTGACCGTGTATGGTTTCTATTTAACGAAACTGTTTTTATTTACTTTACTACATACATGTATTTATTTATTGGTTTTCTTTAATTATAAATTCTTTCAATAACCATCAATTTCGATGATCCACATCTGCCGCGGTCGTCCTTTGACTAGGCGGCCTATTTTGTTTTTCTTCCGTCCACAATATTTCACAACATTTCGTTCTATAAAAAACATTTCTCTCAAAACATCGCGCAGGTTGAAAAGGAACCTATCTGAGACCCATTTGAACTATAGTACACTTTAAGATGTTTTGTTTAGTTTGCCCATTGGATAATAGGTATCAGCACTTCCTTAACCAATTACATGAGATAGACTGATCGGCGATCTTCTCTCTCTTTGACGGGAACCTTAACGATGTCAAATGATCGCAATCTTAGCACAACGAAATACAAAACTACTATTGATGCGGTCTTTATTAGACATTTAAATAGATTCGAATCAAAATTGTTCGTTTCTTACTCTTCAGCTACCATAAACCTATTGTATGTTTTAGAGATTGGCGATGATGATGCTGGTAATGATGATGGTGAAAGAGTCATTGAAATTATGAATGAAAGTTGATTTTTCTGAGAGATAAACTTTTTAATGTAAAATAATAATTGTAATAGTTCTGAAGTGTTAAATTTTTATTGTAATATAAATTGACATGTTTGTGTACCCGTTGTTTTTTTTTTTAATTGAAACTGTCAAAGGATGTAAGCGAAAATTAATAGAAGTGATTATGAGACAGCCTTTATATCGGTTTTTGCAAACTTTTTTTTATGGTACATACATAATATATCTATACAAACCGTAGACCTCGCTTCCAACGCGTTAGCACACAACCAAACTGTTAATTCTTATAAATTATAATTCTCAACAGCTGTTTTCTCTTCTTATTCCAGCATGCTCTCCACCGACGTCGCGTCCTTCTACGCGAACAAGAACATCTTCATCACCGGCAGCAGTGGATTTGTGGGCATCTGCCTCCTGGAGAAACTCCTCCGAACCGTCCCCAACCACGGCACCATCTACCTCCTCCTCCGCCAAAAACGCGGCAAATCCGTCGACGAACGCCTCGAAGAAATAAAGAAAAACCAAGTCTTCGAAACACTTTTAAAAGACAAATCCGTCGAAGAAGTCTTCTCCAAAGTGAAGGCCGTAGCCGGAGATGTCGGTGAAGACAACTTAGGGTTGTCACCAGAAGACAAAAGGACCCTTACGGCCAACGTGAACATAATTTTTCATTCGGCCGCAACGTTAGATTTCGGAGAGACCCTCAAGAATACCGTTAACATCAATCTTCTGGGGACGAGGAGGATAACGGAACTTGCGAAAGAGTGCCCAAATTTGAAAGTACTGGTCCACGTCAGTAGTGCGTATGTGAATGCGTACCGTTTGGAATGTGAAGAGATTATTTACGACAGGCCGTGTGATCCGGATGAGTTGATTGCGACGGTGAAGAAATTGAGCGATGAAGTCTTGCGGACAAAGACCCCGGAGCTTTTGAAGGAGCATTTAAATCCGTATACGATAACCAAGCATTTGGCCGAACATGAGATTAAAAGTGTCGAGGGTCTGTTTCCCTGCGCTATTGTGAGACCCAGTATGAGTGAGTAGGATTTTTTATGCTAATAAAAGTGAGTAGGATGCTAATTTCTGCAAAACAAGTTAACATGGTTATTATTTACATATACCGGGTGTCCCAGAGTTTATACAGGTCATTCCATTAAAAAACATTAACCATTAAATAAAACATTACTAATATTAGAGCACTCTGTATATGATTTCTAATAATTGTAAATTATGAAGGTATGGTGTGGCTATCGTCCCCCGAAAACCCCGTTTTGATATCCTTCAAAATAAGGGCGTAAATGATGGTCCACCCACCTCCGGGGTATGTATGTATACAGGGTGTAACATATGTAGTTGACGGAATTTTACCGCTCTAAAAGGACGCTGATACAGACATTTGTAGACAGATATTTCTGTTAAAATTTAAATATATTTAAGTCGAACTCCACAAACTTTAATAAACGCAAAATTACAATTGGAACATGTTTCGGGAGAACACTACTCCCATCATCAACCCTTAAAAAATATTTAAAATTATGACGTTAAAAAAAAATATATAAGGGCTGAAGAGCCGGACTGGCAATCTGGGCTATCAAATCAAGATGGTTCGCAGTAATAAAATTTTGTCTTCACTCATCATTATCCAGGTTCATAGTATGTATACAAAAGCGTTTGAAATCTATCCACGTAAAAGTTTATAGCCGTAATGATTACCCACTTAAAAGGCCTATTACTTCAAACAGCGACCATAAGACAATTTTTATTGTATTATGTGTGTTTATGAGTGTTTCCAAAAACCGCCTGTTGGTGTGTATTTAAAAAAAAAAGTGGAGGGGGTTACATCTAATCTGGCTCGGTGGAACCTTGACAAGGCGGAGGAATCTTAAATGATTCATCTATCCAGTTAGCTTTGATCATCAAAATTCTCCATTTAACTACATGTAAATTTTGTTTTCCACAGGCAACATGATGTAGGGAGACCCGATATAATATTTTATCGAATTGGAAAAACGCCGGAGGTGATGTAATATCTTGAATGAACTTTGTCCACCAGCGAGTTTAGGATTCCACCGATAGCATTTTTTTATTGCGGTTGCATCAATTCTGGCTACTACAGTAGTCGTTCGTGGTTAACTCTAGGTAGGATCACATTATGTCTTCCTTTACAGTTTTTTTGAGCCAGGTTAAAGTGCTAAATTATCTGAAATTGACCTTTATTGAATGTGGAAGAGTTAAAGTTCAATTGACTACACTGGGACACTAAGCCACTGGTCGTAATTACTTATTGCTTCATTCAATGTACATACATTGTAAACTAGTTTTGTTTACAAAAAATTGACAAAGAGCTGTTAATTAATTTTTTAAGCTGGTGTTGTTTTATGTGCTTACGTAAATTCAAATCTCGAGGCCATTATGTGTGTTTTGTTTTAACCGATCGAACTCTGCAAAGAACTGAAACGTGGTAGAACTCATCAAAAGCAACAACTTTTCTATATCCGACTTTTCCGAAAACTCACACCTGTTGTGCATTGTGTTAGTGTTTTACAAAATGTTGAAAACCCGAAGATTAACAAATCAGTTTGGAGTATCGCATTGCACCGTTTGGAGAATTTTGAAAGAACAACTTCCAGTCCACTTTTTAGAGTCTGAGGATTTACCTCGAAGGCGCCATTTTTGTGAATGGGCCCTGGCCAAATAAACCAACAGCCAACCGAAGTTTTGTCAGAGCGAGTGCAAAAAACAGAATGATGCTGGCACGAATACAAGAGTCTTTTTATTCCTTTTTTTTCTTTCTTTCTATTTCGACCATTTGTTCAAGGGTGGGCTGTACTGTATACTGTAAGAGGAATTTAAATCGAGTTTGGTTTCTTGTAAAAAGTAGTTTTGCCGCAAGGATCCGTGATTAGGTTTCATTAGTTGACAGAAAACACCAATTAATGAACTGCTCCTTTTATATGAAAAGTAGGATCTGCTAACTGAAGATAATTTGTTTAGTTGTAGAAAATAAATTGCACGGTAAAAATAAATAAAGAATTTTTTTTTCATAATTTGACCAAATTTTAATGTCTGTTACATATTTGACGCATTTGTATTGGAGTGATTAATGCTAGCAACTTATAGAACAATGGGTTGTAATTTGAATTTTAACAACTGTGCTCTAATACGAAATTCAATTGATCGTAAACTTGGACTTGTTCTTGTTATCAGACAAATGATAATAATGGTTAACGGATAATTTATTAGGCATTAGATGTAAATGTTTCTAATTTTAAAAACTGCCATTTCCCCGGTTAATGGAAATTGTTTAGGATCTGTGCGGTCTTCAAATCTGGGGACAAGTTCAATGTGACAAGTTATGTTGAGTTATATGAGTGACAAATGTAAATGAGCCATAAGACCCTAGATAACGACGCTGTTTGTAAAGCAAAGCACTTATTTTTAAGTGGCACTCAAATGACAATTTTTTGTAGCGCTTGTCATTTGTAATAACCAAACTATCGTGGAATTTTGTCATTGAAATTTAAACGAGTGGAAATTGCACAAATTTAAAACAGTATACAATTTTATTTAAAATTAAACTCTTAATGCATAAGTGGCAGTTTCGTATTTATTTGTTGGGGGTTTCAATCCAGCTGGCGTTTTGACCATCGCGCTCTTTGAAACTAGAGGGCACCTCTGTTTTGCTGGGCCTAGCGCCGATGGTGCAGTTTGGGTTGGATTCTGAACTGACCTCGGTTTGGTACTAAGATGCGGGCTTGCGGTCATACGGGTACCTAATAGGGTAATGAAGGAAACCGTCGGCCACAATAATGAATTACCATCGGGTGTTTAGTATTTCCCCAACGCAGAATTTCTAGCCAAATGTGTCCAACTGGATTTTATCATCTTCTCATTATTTGATTCGATACACAGCAGTACTATTAATATTCATAAATATAAAGTGGTGGAAGGCGTTCAACACGAATTATTGCCAAAGTTTAGATACATTTGGACCAAATATATTTTTTTAAATATTCGAAGTGGGGTTATTTATTACAAATAGTGACCCGAGAGACGTTGTCCTTTCTAAACTTCAATAAATTTGTTTTTGGACAGATCGCGAAACAACACAAAAGTAAAAATTAATTAAAATTTAAATATGTATATTCGAATTCCACAAACAAGTCTGTTTAATTTAAACAAATTTAATTTAAATTTACTCCACTTTGATTCATCGACATTCTTCCCGTTTGTAAAAATTAATAAAAGAAAAAAAATTAAAAACAAGCTTTTATTTAAATGTTCGGAAAAGAAGAAAAGAAACTTTGAAATAAATCAAACCAAAGCAAACCTATAATTTTGTTACATCATAATAATAAGAATAAGAATAAATTTATTGGTGTTTAAGAACATAACATGTCAAAAAGGAGCCAATAATGACAAAAGGAACAACTAGTAAGTAATGATAAAAAGACAGTCACAAGTAATTAATAACGCAACACAAATAACATTAATTTATGGCAAAAAATTCCTCATACAGTTGCATATGACACAAAAGCTTGTCGCCAGAATTTATATATGTACGAGTATCTTGAAATAATTCTAAGTAGAAATTGTATTTTTCTATAAAAGAAATTTACACTAACAAAAAATTTTTCCTTTTTTTTCAATTTCTTAAAATTTTTGCTTTGGTCATATTGAATTTAGTGTGATGTCACTAACTTTATCATTTTCTGCTCTTCAATCCCTTTCATTTGATACCCATATTAATGGGGTTGACTAAAAATACATCCGCCATTTTGAAAGTATTACAATATTTAATATTGCATATTTGATTACAGACACCGGGACAGGTGAAACTAAATAAAAGCTGGTAAAAACAAATGTAATTTAATTTTAATTTCAGCTATTTCCTCGATTTTTTTTCGATTGAAACCATTCAATTGAGTTATTTTCCATCCCGGAAACATAACGGACAAAACAAAAAAGCGATTATGATTTTTGCAGTTTGTCCGAATTTTCCAACTTTTCTTTGTAATTGTCTCGAATTTTTTTTTCCTGAAAACTTTTCCAAAACCGTAACGAACAAAACAGAAAAAGAATTACGCATATCCTTCGTTCGAATCGTGAGTTAGGGTCTTGAGTTCATATAAAATTCTCATAGAAAAAGCACTTTCAGTTTTTCCCGAATTTTCCAATTTTCTGGGAAACTTTTCCAATATTGAAACAAATATAGCCAAATCGGTCCAGCCGTTCTTAGGTAATGCGCTTACCAACGAACAGCATTTCATTTTTATTATAGATATTGTATTTTTTTGTAAAGTTGGGTGTAATTCTACCATCTTCCTCTACGATTGGAAGTCGGCTGTGCAGGCATAAATTTCCTCCTGATTTTGATAATATTCTCTTACAACAAATAAAACACAAATTAGTAAATGATGATAAAATAAATGATAAAAGAACAGTCACTAGTAATTAATAACGCAACACAAATAACATTAATTTATGGCAATCCGGTTGTTGAAATTATAAATATTGTTACTTAAACATTAAAATTGAGAAGTTACTATTAAAATATTCCTCATACAGTTGCCTATGACACAAAAGCTTGTCGCGAGAATTTATATATGTACGAGTATCTTGAAATAATTCTAAGTAGAAATTGTATTTTTCTTTAAAAGAAATTAACACTAAAAAAATTTGTATATATATTTTTTGCTGTGATCATATTGAATTTAGTCTGACGTCACTAACTTTATCGTTTTCTGCGCTTCAATCCCTTTCATTTGTTACCCATATTAATGGGGTTGACTAAAAATACATCATCCGCCATCTTGTGGCGAGGGCCATTTTGAAAGTATTACAATATTTAATATTGCATATTGTATTGTCACCAGAACTAAAGGTGTATGCAAAATTTTAGCTCAATCTTACACCGGGAAGTTGGTCGAATTTAACGTGCAAGATTTCATTACAGACACCGAGACAGGTGAAACTAAATAAAAGCTTGTAAAAACAAATGTAATTTAATTTTAATTTAAGCTATTTCCTCGATTTTTTTTTTCTATTGAAACCATTCAATTGAGTCATTTTCCATCCCGGGAACACAACGAACAAAACAAAAAGAGATTATTAGATTATTATTTTCTTTGTAATTGTTTCGAATTTTATTTTCCTGAAACCTTTTCCAAAACCATAACGAACAAAACAGAAAAATAATTACGCACGTCCATAGTTCGAATTGTGAGTTAAGGTTTTGAGTTCATACAAAATTCTCATAGAAAAAGCACTTTTAGTTTTTCCCGAATTTTCCAATTTTCTGGGAAACTTTTCCAATATTGAAACAAATATAGCCAAATCGGTCCAGCCGTTCTTAGGTGATGCGCTTACCAACGAACAGCATTTCATTTTTATTGTATAGATATTGTAATTTTTTTCAAAAGCTGTGTGTTATTCTACCATCTTCCTCTACGATTGGAAGTTGGCTGTGCAGGCATAAATTTCTTCCTGATTTTGATAATATTCTCTTACAACAAATAAAACACAAATTAGTAAATGATGATAAAATAAATGATAAGAGAACAGTCACTAGTAATTAATAACGCAACACAAATAACATTAATTTATGGCAATCCGGTTGTTGAAATTATAAATATTGTTACTTAAACATTAAAATTGGGAAGTCATTATTAAAATTTTCCTCATACAGTTGCATATGACACAAAAGCTTGTCGCGAGAATTTATATATGCACGAGTATCTTGAAATAATTCTAAGTAGAAATTGTATTTTTCTATAAAAGAAATTTACACCAAAAAAAGTTTTTTACAATTTTTTTTTTCAACTTTTTAAATTTTTGCTGTGACCATATTGAATTTAGTGTGATGTCACTAACTTTATCGTTTTCTGCTCTTCAATCCCTTTCATTTGATACCCATATTAATGGGGTTGACTAAAAATACATCATCCGCCATTTTGTGGCGAGGGCCATTTTGAAAGTATCACAATATTGAATATTGCATATTGTATTGTGACCAGAACTGAAGGTGTATGCAAAATTTTAGCTCAATCGGACACCGGGAAGTGGGCAAAATTTAACGTGCAAAATTTCATTACAGACACCGGGACAGGTGAAACTAAATAAAAGCTTGTAAAAACAAATGTAATTTAATTTTAATTTGAGCTATTTCGTCGATTTTTTTTCGATTGAAACCATTCTATTGAGTTATTTTCCATCCCGGGAACATAACGAACAAAACAAAAAAGAGATTATTAAATTATTATTTTCTTTGTAATTGTCTCGAATTTTATTTTCCTGAAAACTTTTCCAAAACCATAACGAACAAAAAAGAAAAAGAATTACGCACATCCATCGTTCGAATCGTGAGTTAAGGTCTTGAGTTCATATAAAATTCTCATAGAAAAAGCACTCAGTTTTTCCCGAATTTTCCAATTTTCTGGGAAACTTTTCCAATATTTAAACAAATATAGCCAAATCGGTCCAGCCGTTCTTAGGTAATGCACTTACCAACGAACAGCATTTTATTTTTATTATATAGATATTGTATTTTTTTTAAGGCTGGGTGTAATTCTACCATCTCCCTCTACAATTGGAAGTTAGCTGTGCAGGCATAGATTTCTTCCTGGTTTTGATAGTATTCTCTTACAACAAATAAAACACAAATGAGTAAATAATGATAAAAAAACGTCACAAGTAATTAATACCGCAACACAAATAACATTAATTTATGACAATCCGTTTGTTGAAATTATAAATATTGTTACCTAAACATTAAAATTTAGAAGTCACTATTAAAATATTCCTCATACAGTTGCCTATGACACAAAAGCTTGTCGCGAGAATTTATATATGTACGAGTATCTTGAAATAATACTAAGTAGAAATTGTATTTTTCTATAAAAGAAATTTACACTAAAAAGAATTTGTTACATTTTTTTTTTTCAACTTTTTAAAATTTTTGCTGTGACCATATTGAATTTAGTGTGATGTCACTAACTTTATCGTTTTCTGCTCTTCAATCCCTTTCATTTGATACCCATATTAATGGGGTTGACTAAAAATACATTATCCGCCATCTTGTGGTTAGGGCCATTTTGAAAGTATCACAATATTGAATATTGCATATTGTATTGTGACCAGAACTGAAGGTGTATGCAAAATTTTAGCTCAATCGGACACCGGGAAGTGGGCAAAATTTAACGTGCAAAATTTCATTACAGACTCCGGGACAGGTGAAACTAAATAAAAGCTTGTAAAAACAAATGTCATTTAATTTTAATTTAAGCTATTTCCTCGATTTTTTTTGATTGAAAACATTCAATTGAGTTATTTGCCATCCCGGGAACAGAACGAACAAAACAAAAAAGAGATTATTAGCTTCTTATTTTATTTGTAATTGTCTCGAATTTTATTTTCCTGAAAACTTTTCCAAAACCATAACGAACAAAACAGAAAAAGAATTACGCACATCCATCGTTCGAATCGTGAGTTAAGGTCTTGAGTTCATACAAAATTCTCATAGAAAAAGCACTTTCAGTTTTTCTCGACTTTTCCAATTTTCTGAGAAACTTTTCTAATATTAAAACAAATATAGCCAAATCGGTCCAGCCGTTCTTAGGTAATGCGCTTACCAACGAACAGCATTTCATTTTTATTATATAGATATTGTAATTTTTTTAAAAAGCTGGATGTAATTCTACCATCTCCTACAATTGGAAGTTGGCTGTGTAGGCATACATTTCTTCCTGATTTTGATAATATTCTCCTATAATAAATAAAACCCAAATTAGTAAATAATGGTAAAATAAATGATAAAAAACAGTCACTAGTAATTAATAACGCAACGAAATTATAAATATTGTTACTTAAACATTAAAATTGAGAAGTCACTATTAAAATATTCCTCATACAGTTGCCTATGACACAAAAGCTTGTCGCGAGAATTTATATATGCACGAGTATCTTGAAATAATTCGAAGTAGAAATTGTATTTTTCTATAAAAGAAATTTACACCAAAAAGACTTTTTTACGTTTTTTTTCTTTCAACTTTTTAAAATTTTAAAATTTAATTTTAATTTAGGCTATTTTCTCGTTTTTTTTTTTCGATTGAAAACATTCAATTTTCCATCCCGGGAACATAACGTACAAAACAAAGAAGAGATATGATTATTTGTAAAGTGTTGTAAAACAAATGTCAAAAATACAGCAAAACATTCAAAAGCCGGTGCCAAATTAAGAGTGTTAAACAACAAATGAGCCGTATTTTTTTTATTTATTTATTTTTTATTGTATTTTGTTGAACTAAAAATGAAGTTAAATCTTTAACTAAAAAAAATGCATATATACTTTATTATTAAGGAAAAATATTGTACCAAATTCATATAGTAAGTAGGTATGTTTAACTTTGAAATTAAATTATAATAATAATATCCATATATTTAATGTTCGATTTTGAATTATCTACTTTTGTTTAATAATGAATGTTAATAGATGTTCATTTTCTGTTAGAGTTGGTATTAAATTTTGTAGCGACACTGTTTTGTGAAATCATGCTTCGATTTTATAATCTTAATTTATTGCTCATAAATACACCAGACCGATCCTGAAATTTGTTCACCCAAAATACCAAGTGCGTTCTATAGCCGAGACCGATTTAATTTTCGTTCCAGGTGCCGCGCCATCTATTACCAAAATAGCTTATAGCATTTCGTTGGGAAATTGTTTCATTTCATTTTTCGCTTGACACCCCATCTTACGGACATCCACAAACCACCGAAAAGTCACGTGACTGGGATCACAAAATTTTGCACAAACCAAACAGAGATTAGCATGACCACACATCGAAAAGTGTTTACCGTTGACTCAAAAAACAATTCCTTCTAGTTATAGGAGCATGGAAAGAACCCGTCCCCGGCTGGACGATCAGCAAGAACGGCCCCCAAGGCTTCTTAATGGGGGCTTCCAAAGGAGTTATTCGCCGTCTCCCAGTAGGAAGGAATCTCGTCTACGACTACATCCCGGTGGACATCGTCGTCAACCAGCTCATCGTGGCGGGTCTAAGCGCTGGAAGCAAAGAATCTCGAACCACCGAAGTTTACCATTGCACCTCGAGCACGAGAAAGCCTTTCTGCTGGATGTTAATCGAAGACCAAATCAACGGTTTTCTCCACGACTATCCCCTCAAGTCGGCCGTTTGGTACCCATATTTAAAATTCGTTCCATCAATTACGTTGTACAAAATCTCGGCGTTCTTCGTCCACATTCTACCCGCGATACTTTTGGATTTCGTCACTAAAGTCTCCGGAGGACGCCCCATGTGAGTTTACTTTCACCTAAAAGATTTTTCTTTTTTGGATCACTGAACTGATATTTCGTTTTCAGATTGATGAAGCTACATCGTAACGTAAATGCGTCTTTGGATCAGTTGGAAAAGTTTATTTTCACTGAGTGGAAATTCCATGCTGTGAAAACCATGGAACTGCATAGATCGTTGACGAAGAGTGACCAAGAAAGGTATACTTTGGATATAAGGGATATCAGTTGGGTGGACTACTTCAGAGACATGGCAATAGGATCCCGCGTGTATCTTAATAAGGAACCGCTCAAGAATTTGTCGGCAGCCAAGGCGAAAGACAACGTGTAAGTAGCTGCTCGGCCGTTATCATAAATGGAAATGGATAATATCCCACTTCTGAATTTTTTAATGACATTATCTTCTGTTCTAGAAAAGAGCAGCGAAATATAATTCTAAAATTATAGCAAACCAAAAAATCTCACTTACGGATTTTTTTTTGTTTCAGATTACTGGTTCTTCATCTCGCTTTGCAAGCCGCCATATTTTCTCTGATTTGGTACTTATTCGCCTGCATTTTTGACATGAAAATGTCATCATCTGTGTTCGTCGTGCCTATTAGTTACTTCATCTTCAGTTTGTTGTAAAATTAGTAGTTTCTAAGATTTGTTTTTGTATTGTGGGTTTATTTAATAAACGTCGGAAGTTCTTTTTTATCGGTATCAAGTCACGAACTTTTTTTCGTGCATAATAAAAATATATAAATATGGATGGAAAGATGATGAATTATACGACGATGAAATTGACAATTCTACGAAATATTGAAATTTAAATGTCCTGGACGCGCTTTCAATCGGATGAAATCTGGTGGTGGCCTCTCTGGAACGTAACGGTAGACTAACTCAGGGACTTGGTAAAGAACTAGGCCATTAAAGCATCAAACACTTCTACTGTTAAGTTAGCAAATTAATTGATACGACATCTATATCATGTTGTGAATTCAGGACTTAGTAAAAGAGTACTATTTTTTGAACATAAAACGTCCTGAACATCTGATAACCCCCCTAAGGCTCCCGCCAATTTTTGGAACATGACATGAAATGAAATGTCAATGACGTCAACAAGACGTAAAATTCGAAAATTTGAAAAAAACCGCGAAATTAAAATCTGACAAGAAAAAGCGTAGGGCTAGTTGTGTTTTTTTTACACGACAAAGCAGTGGCGGGAAAGTTGAACCTACCCTAAAACAAAACAAAATTGGGATTTCTCAACATCAACGAAATATTAAAATTGAAAAGCCGCGAAATATTAAATTTGGCCAGATGGTGATCGCCTAGTATAAGAAGTGAAAGACAAGCAAAGCAGTGGCGCGAAATTCAAACCAAACATAGCAGACTAGATTCTTTATGGGGGCAAAGCATAACTTGGTAATAAAAAATATGGATTTAGATGTTGATTGACTTTGTCTATTTTGCTGATTTTAAAGCAATCCATTAACAATTTGTGCAAATTGCACTGTTCTTTTTTCTCCGTGTAGGCCGCCCGCATTACTGGTTTGAAAACTCAGGTTGCGGACCTAGTGGGTCAGGTTTCAATTGGGGGAATTTCTGTTCTTACAGCATTTTGAAATTTATGTTCACAGTTGATATTCAACAATTGTGTAAAGACCCCCAACACAAGTTCGATCATAAAAATCCCCAAGCAAATACATTGATAAATCCCTAATTTGTGTCTATTAGTATTATTTGTGCATTTCAAGAATCTGGTTCAATGTCTGGGTGGGTTTGGTTTGAATTTCCCGCCACTGTTGTATTGACAAAGTTGCCAAAAATAACACAACGTAGGCGCGTTCATCTGTCGACGATCACGATTCATTGGCCAAATTCAAATTTTGCGCGAGTCATTGTTTGTTAATTGGACATTTCATTGACGTTTGTGACGTTTCATTTCAAATTGTCGGCGGGAAGAGCTTGGGCTCATCACAATTCAAACAAAGCAATGAGCCTAAGACAATAAATATTTATTATTCAAGATAGTAGATTGTAGTCACAATTAGATAAATTAAAACCAAAACAACACGAAATTCTCCGTCACAGGAAAGTATCACCAAATAGTGTTCGTTTCGATTAGGTAGGTACCCTATTAAAGTGTGGATAGTGACACAAAAAATACAGTTATGTCCCCAAAAGTCATATAATGAACAAATAATTTAAATACAAGAACTTTCTAGTTTTTCTTACCTCTTTTTCCCCGAATCGACACCTAAACCATTTTATCCGCTAACCCGATTTCGTTATAGAAATAACTGAACGTAATATCCGTATTTTACGTGATTCTCTAGACCTCCTCTTGTCCAGGAGAAAAATTACGCTGAGATGTTACCTCGGTCAGATGTCGAACGAAAAAGGAAGGCTGTAGGTTTGCCGCGCGGCATTGCAAGAACTTATAGTGTTTTTTTTTGTATGTGCCGGTTATCTCTAAACGTTGATTCGTTCCTAAACCTGTACAAATTGTAACAGTACCCTTTTTTTATCTTCTTGGTAATCAAATCAGTTCGTCCTCTATTTCACTCTCTTCACACCCCGCACCCAAACATCCATCCAGAGGTGCAAACCTCAGGGGCGGGGCTAAGATACCTATATTTAGCTACAATTGTCCAACTTCTCACTTAAAACGATTTACGCTCATTTAATCGATGACTGTAATGGACCGCTTTTCCCCTAAAATGATTTGCAAATAATTAATGAACCTGTGAAATTTTTGAAAATGGAAAGTAATCTTCACATAGAACTTGTCAATGTCTTTCATTAAAAAAAAAAACAATTATCAAAATCGGTGCAGTACAGACTGTTTTATTTGGTTCAAATTGATTCATGTTCAACGATTAAATAATCCATAATCCAAATTTTGATATATAAGTTTGTTTATTTCTTTTAGTTCCTTTGATATTAAATGTCTAGTTGTAATTTATGACTAATGACCATTAAGACACTCGTATTCATTACGTCAAGGCTCCTGTCGTAATTCTCATACTCGTATCTTAATAGCTATCATTGTATAATATACTATTTACATATTGATGAACGTATGAATGTTCATATTTAATTGCTTTGAGTGCTTTCGTTGACAATTATTGATAAGGAGCTACAATAATACTAGTTAATACTAGTGACGCACCTCATGAAGAAGTAAGGTGGTGAGCACCCTCGCACACAGCTAGAATCAAACCTTACTTTAAAGCCCCGTACACACTATAAGCGATTTGTTTATAGAGTATAATGAGTTCATGCTTGGCGGTGATTGCAAATGACAGAACGGGAAAATGGAAACGAGGAGCTCGCAGAAGGACGTAGGTGCGGCAATATCTCATTATTAAATAAATAAAGACTGGAGGGTTTTCGGAATTATACCCTACTGATTTTGAAGGTTTACTTCTGCTGGTTGGAGAGGTTGGAGCAAGATACAAAATTTAGAGAAACCACCCCAGCTCGTCTATAGACAGCTTGTAGACATGTCAAAAAAGTGTGTACGGGGCTTAAGAGCTATACCACAGTCGATTATTAAAACTATTCTCGTATATTTGTCTTAACGTTGTTTTTCCATTAATTTGTCAGGTAATGAACAATCAAGTTCATGTTTACACGGAGAGAGAAAACATGAATTAGAACTAACTAATTAATTATTAATAAGCTCTGATTTATGCAACACCGAAAGGTTATTTATTCTTTGCTTATTTCTGACATTCAGTTGCGTTTACTGCATCAACACAGACACCATTGATACATGTAGGTAAGTAGTAGTAATATTATTATTAATAATAATAAGATCGGAATCACGGGGAGCTCCTTCAATAGTAAATTAATAAAATTTAAATAAAACAATAACAATAGATTTGTTTCTTCTGTACAATCTGCACACTCTTTTGAGTGCGAATCACTCTCTCGCTCTCCCTTCTTATACACTCTCCTTCCGTTCGCTTTGCTTTCCAGCTCCTTTATATGCCTTTTCTCGTTATTGCTTTCGTTGATGGTGTAGCCCAGGTATTTAAATTCTGTTACTTTCTTTTTTCTGCCTCTTTTATGAAAAATAATAATTTTTGTTTTCTCCACTCCAGCTTCGTTCTTTTCAAGTATCTTCCTAAGCCCCTTATCATTCCCTCCATTGATTTGGGATTCGGGAATCTCTCGCCTTGCCAGACGTCGTTTACCATTTCACTCTTCGTTTTGTAGTTCTTCTCCCGCCGTTTTCCTTTCTTCATTCTTCCTATTACCCCCTTAATCATTTGCTTCACAATTTCTTCTCTTTTCTCTCGTTCTCACCTCTCTTCTGTCTTTGAAGTATTCTCTCCATTCAACTTTCGTTTTATGTTTATGTATTTCCAGACCTAATATCCCCTTATTCTCTCTTCCTCCTTATTCTTCTTTAGTTGCGTTCGTTTAGTTCCCATTCGTCCATTTCTTTCTTGCTTAGTCTTTTCTTTTCTTTGCATTCTTTGTCCTTCCATCTGTTTCTTCCCATTCTTTCTCCTACTTCTACATTTATTTTCTCTGCCGACATCGCTTCTTTCGAGCATTTCATTCTTATTTCGGTATCTTTCGGTTTTCTTTCTCTCTTTCAATGTGTTTTGTAGAGTATTTTTGTACTTTTGTTTGTTTTCTTCTTCCCAGATTGTTTTTATGATTATTTCTTCCTTTTGTCTTGTTCTTTTTATTCCTTCTCCAAATATTTCTAATTCTAACGGTTGAACGTCTAATTCCATCCTGTTTCCCTCTTCAAATCTTCGTACTTCGTCCCAAACGTCTTGGTTCACTCTTGCATAATTAATCACTGATTTTCCTCTCGGCCCCACGTACGTAAATTCCTATGCATCGATATTCCATGCGAATTCGATCATTTCTCTTCCTTCTTTCTTTTTTGGTTTATCCTTCGATACTCTTCTCGCTTCTTCTGTCCCATTATTTTGTCTTGCTTATCTTTTTCCAATTTTCGCATTTGTTAACTTTCTTTTTTCTGTCTCGCTTATGGTCTCTTCTAACATTTGTTTTGTTTTGGGCATCTCTTTATTGTACACTGTGACTGTTTTAAGTTTTTTTGTCCCTATTGTTTCAAATTCCCCTCTGTTATTTCAGTTCTTTGTAGTTCTCGTTTTGTCATTTTTACAATTTTTAATTTGCCTTGTCTGAATAATTAAAAAAAATTAAGACGGAATAATTTCTTTATATACAATGTTTTGCGTAAACACTTGTTCATTGTACGGTATAAGATGATCCTGATTGAATTGTTCACTAATGTAGAAACGGAGACCAGCGAATGTACGAAACAGAAAACATTACTACCAGTATTGTGTTGAAAAACCTCTTAAAATATATGATCAATAACGGCACGTTGTTCATTATTAGCCGTTTCAAACATTTAATTAAACAATAAATCTTCCGCAGCTCAGTTAAACGAAAATATTGTGGAATTCGTAAACCAATTTTTCGGCAAGAATTTATCTTGCACAGCTTCATTCGTCCTCTATTTCACACTCTTCACACCCCGCACCCAAACATCCATCCAGAGGTATAAATGTCTTAATAAGCATGTCTTAAGTTCCCTACACAACTTGCTCACAACCTCAGGGGAGGGGCTAAGATATCTATATTTTGCTACAGTTGTCCAACTTCTCACTTAAAACGATTCACGCTCATTTAAATCGATGACTGTAATGGACCGCTTTTCCCCTAAAATGATTTGCAAATAATAATAATAACAAGTAATCTTCACATAGAATTTGTCAATGTCTTTCATTTAAAAAAACAATTATCAAAATCGGTGCAGTACAGACTGTTTTATTTGGTTCAAATTGATTCATGTTCAACGATTAAATATATAGATTATATTTCTGACAAACAAAGTAGGCGGCTAAAACGAACTTTTTAACAATTGAATAGTGGGCTGGGTAATTTGTTTGTTTAACTTGTCACCGCATTTGTGAAGTTTCTTCTAAAATTTCATGAAAACAGGATAAACTATTCAAAATGTTTTAAATGTATTTTTTATTCACCTTCGCATCTAGGGCCGAAAGGTGAATTTTCGTAACCCACATGAGATATGATGAAAAATATTTATTTGTTTTATAATTATCCTGTATACAGTGAGCGTCAAAACTATTGAATTTATTCATTAAAAATTAAACAAACTTTTTTTCAAAGAAATTTTTAGACGGGTCAATTATAGGTTATAAAAATACATATTTTTGTACCGAATAAAATTCCAAGCAGTCATTTGTTCTCGAGTGATGACGTCATCGATATTTTTTAAATAGAAACCACCTATTTTTTTTTCTTGATTCTGATAGCCCCTTTAATTATTATCTACGCGACAGTGTAAAAATTTTGTTATCTTACATAAGGAAAGTTTTGAGTAAAAAAAGATTAATGAAATTAAATACATAAATTTTAACCCTAATTTTTAAATCTTCTAGATTCTGTGGTCTAACATACATCTTAGACTTTAAATAACGACATAAAAAATAATCAAGCGGCCACTCTATCGGTCCTCGTCTCCCAATCCACCCCCTAGGAAACCAATTGTTCAAGTAATGGCGAACAGGAACTGCAAAGTGTGGGGGTGCACCGTCTTGCTGGAACCACAAATCATCATTTACTAACGTCTGATCATTGCCATTCGTAAAATTTTCTACAAGGACGTATCTTCGTTAATTTTTGGACGACCCGTTCTTCTAATCGCTTTGACATGCCCAGTTCTTCTAAATTTATTTACAATTTTACTGACTGCAGATTCGCTGATAAGTCTATCTGGATACATTGCATTGAACAAATTGAAAACTTCTTGTTGGGTTCTAATTTTATCCTCACGCCCAATCAAAATTAAAATTTCTATACGTTGTGTTTCTGTTAAATGAACCATTTTCTTTACACGTACAAATGACACTGACAGTACCATTTGACTGTTTGATTTACCTACTTGATTTTATGAAAATTCCGGTGTGCGTGTGTTCGTAATTTTTCTCATCCTAAACGGCTTGATCGATTCTGATGATTTTTTTTGTGTGGATCCAGTAGCTGGCGCTGTTGTCGAGATCCATTTTTTTTTTCTGACAGAATCTTGATGATTGTTTTAATAATAACTTATTGAGCCACCTGGATGGTTTTTAGCTACAGTTGGACACGGTAGGTGGCGCTGTTGTCGAGATCCAGTTTTTTTTCTGACCAATTTTGATGTATTTTTTGCTACAGTTGGACCCTCTAGGTGGCGCTGTTGTAGACACGCAGATTTTTTTTTATTTTCTGACCGATTTTGATGATTTTTTTTGTACTAATGGGGCCATGGTTCTTGGCAACATTTGGACCAGGTAGGTAGCGCGATTGTCAAGATTTATAATTTTAAATTTATAATTTTTTTAAAATTCCTGTGTACGTGTGTTTATAATTCTTGTCTTCCTAGTTTTTACATATTCATAATTACTCCAAGTAGGGTTAAGGAAAAGTCATCCGGAAGATTGGAAAATTCCGGAAAAACTGTTTTCCGGACAACTTTTCCAAACTTTCTTTCTGTAAAATCTTATCTGGACCACTACGAATATTCTAAAAAAAGTTGCCAAATCGGTCCAGCCGTTCTCAAGTGCGGTTTGTTGGTAAGCGCATCACTTGAGACCCATTTGGCTATTTTGTTAATATTTGGGAAAAACTGAAAGTGCTTTTTCTATGAGAATTTTGTAACCCACGATTCGAACGATGGACATGTGTAATTCTTTTTGTGTTTTGTTCGTTATGGCCCTGGAAAAGTTTTCAGGAAAATTTAATTTAAAATAAATAAATTAAAATAAAATTACATTGTTTTTACTTTTGTGTTGTTTCGCAATCTGTCCAAAAGCAGATTTATTGAAATTTGACATTACAACGTCTGTGGGTCAGCTACTCTAAGCTAATACATATATATTTAAACGAGCAATTCTTGAAAATTTACATATAAATTTATTTCGCGTATTTCGAAAACGGCTCTAACGATTTGGATAAAATTTTCTATTTAGATAAGGTTTTGCTTTCTAAGTCAACCTATATAGTTGTATTTTTTGTAAAAACGCAATTTTACACAAAAAAAGCGTTTTTTTAAGAGCCCTTATCCGCTTTTATGCTGACAATTTCAAACACTTTTGTGGTGGGGATGAAACGATTAGAGTAGTAGGTATTACGGCGGTTCAGATGGTAGCTACGCCCCCCTGTTCCAAAGGAGCCACTATGTCCCAAGGGTGTCCAAAGAAGGCCCCCTTGGGCCTCCCGTCTCAAGGGGGCCTCCTCGGACCTCCCGTCTCACTTTCAGTCGTGTGCTTCTAAAGGTGAGGCACACAACTTTTTTTTTAATTTAATCAGTAGATAATTACATATGTATCTAAATATATTTTCCGAAAAAACCCAGATACTGATTATAATAAGAATAATAAGAAATAGTAAATTGTTTTATGAGAAGCAAGAGTGAAGCTTTTCTGTAGGTTTGACAAATACAGACGAGCCAAGAAGTCACTTTTCTCCGAATAAAACATGTTATTTCTTCTTGAAACGCCGAAAATCTGACAATTTCTTTGGTTTGATCAAATTTGACTGACCACCAGCGGCGCATAAAGTAATTTCAAGGTTACTTTATGCGCCGCCCGACAACTCTATGCACCGCTAGATTACTTTGTTTGCCATGGCAGAGAAATGCCCATTTGTCACGTTTTTCTGACGTTTGAAAAAAAATATACATTTTTATTTTATTAACGGAACTATATGTTTTTATTTATTTTACTCTTTTTACTTTAATTATATATTCTTTCGAAACCATCAATTTCTATGTTTCACATCTACCGGGCGTCCCGTGACGGCAATTTTTATTTTTTTTTTATTCAAACGGTAGCGAAATGTGTGATTATTAAACAAACTCGGCATATTTAAATTTTAACTTCTACGACGGCGCCTCTAAAAGTAACTTTTGCTGCCGACGATGGATTGTCGCTACAGAAACATCAGTGATAATGTGATGTCTGAGTCAAGCACCTATTTGCAATAAAATAGATAAAATTCACTTATGTATTTCCAGAAGTCTTCTCCTTTGTTTCTTATCGCCGCTACATACAATCTGCACACTCTCTCTTGCTCTTATCGTTCTTCTCGCTCTACCTTCGTATGTCCCGACCGTTCGCTTTGCTTTCCAGCTTCTTTATATGTCTTTTCTCGTTATTGCTTTCGTTGATGGTGTAGCCCAGGTATTTAAATTCTGTTACTTTCTTTCTTTACATCTTTCTTTCTTCTGCCTCCTCCCTGAAAAATAATAATTTTTGTTTTCTCCACTCCAGCTTCGTTCTTTTCAAGTATCTTTCTACGCCTCTTATCATTCCCTCCATTTCTTTAGCCTCCTTCGTTATTTGCACCACATCGCACACAGCAAACTTACTCCTCGGTAATTCTCCACCTTTACTCTTTTCCTATTTTTGTGTATAGGACTAGACCCATCCTTCATTGATTTGGGATTCGGGAATCTCTCGCCTTGCTAGACGTCGATTACCATTTTACTCTTCGTTTTGTAGTTCTTCTCCCGCCGTTTAATTTTACCCCCTTAATCATTTCCTTCACAATTTCTTCTCTTTTCTCTCTTTCTCCCCTCTCTTCTGTCTTTGAAGGATTCTCTCCATTCACCTTATTGCCAGACCTAATATCCCCTTAGTCTCTCTTCCTCCTTATTCTTCTTTAGTTGCGTTCGGTATTCTTCTCTCAATCCCTTTCCATTTCTCCCATTCGTCATTTTCTTTCTTGCTTAGTCTTTTCCTTTCTTTGCATTCTTTGTCCCTCCATCTGTTTCTTCCCATTCTTTCTCCTACTTCTACATTTATTTTCTCTGCCAACATCGCTTCTTTCGAGCATTTCATTCTTATTTCGGTATCTTTCGGTTTTCTTTCTCTCTTTCAATGTGTTTTGTAGAGTATTTTTGTACTTTTGTTTGTTTTCTTCTTCCCAGATTGTTTTTATGATTATTTCTTCTTCTTGTCTTGTTCTTTTTATTCCTTCTCCAAATATTTCTAATTCTAACGGTTGAATGTCTAATTCCACCCTGTTTCCCTCTTTAGATCTTCGTACTTCGTCCCAAACGTCTTGGTTCACTGTTGCATAATTAATCACTGATTTTCCTCTCGGCCCCACGTACGTAAATTCCTATGCATCGATATTCCATGCGAATTCGATCATTTCTCTTCCTTCTTTCTTTTTTGGTTTATCCTTCGATACTCTTCTCGCTTCTTCTGTCCCATTATTTTGTCTTGCTTATCTTTTTCCAATTTTCGCATTTGTTAACTTTCTTTTTTCTGTCTCGCTTATGGTCTCTTCTAACATTTGTTTTGTTTTGGGCATCTCTTTATTGTACACTGTGACTGTTTTAAGTTTTTTTGTCCCTATTGTTTCAAATTCCTCTCTGTTATTTGAGTTCTTTGTAGTTCTCGTTTTGTCATTATTTCTTTTTCAGTTTCTTTCCCTTTCTGCAAATATACCTCCTTTCGCTCTACTATTACAGAAATTACACCAGATGCATCATATTCCGTAACTCCATTGTAAAAAGTCTATAATTAATAGTATATTATTTCAGACCAAGGTAAGGAAGTGTTCTCTTGCAGACCGCGAGCAATATATTATAATATACCAGTGATCGCCAGTCACTCCAATTCGAGTGCTATGTATTGAATTGGTAATCAAATCAATGTAAAAATTAAAAAAAAGTGAATGCTTACGTAAATAGTGTTGAATAAAGACTGGTTACCATATTACATATTACAATTTTTAATTTGCCTTGTCTGAATAATTAAAAAAAAATAAGACGGAATAATTTCTTTATATACAATGTTTTGCGTAAACACTTGTTCATTGTACGGTATAAGATGATCCTGATTGAATTGTTCGCTAATGTAGAAACGGAGACCAGCGAATGTACGAAACAGAAAACATTACTACCAGTATTGTGTTGAAAAACCTCTTAAAATATATGATCAATAACGGCACGTTGTTCATTATTAGCCGTTTTAAACATTTAATTAAACAATAAATCTTCCGCAGCTCAGTTAAACGAAAATATTGTGGAATTGGTAAACCAATTTTTCGGCAAGAATTTATTTTGCACAGCTTCATTCGTCCTCTATTTCACACTCTTCACACCCCGCACCCAAACATCCATCCAGAAGTATAAATGTCTTAATAAGCATGTCTTAAGTTCCTACACAACTTGCTCACCCAACTTCAGGGGAGGGGCTAAGATACCTATATTTAGCTACAGTTGTCCTTAAAACGATTCACGCTCATTTAAATCGATGACTGTAATGGACCGCTTTTCCCCTAAAATGATTTGCAAATAATTAATGAACCTGTGAAATGTTTGATAATGGAAAGTAATCTTCACATAGAATTTGTCGATGTCTTTCATTTAAAAAAACAATTATCAAAATCGGTGCAGTACAGACTGTTTTATTTGGTTCAAATTGATTCATGTTCAACGATTAAATATATAGATTATTATATTTCTGACAAACAAAGTAGGCGGCTAAAACGAACTTTTTAACAATTGAATAGTGGGCTGGGTAATCTGTTTGTTTAACTTGTCATCGCATTTGTGAAGTTTCTTCTAAAATTTAATGAAAACAGGATAAAGTATTCTACATGTTTTAAATGTATGTTTTAGTCACTTTCGCATTTAGGGGCGAAAGGTGAATTTTCGTAACTCACATGAGGTACACACAGCCCAGATTTCTAACCGGTAATGATGAAAAATATTTATTTGTTTTATAATTATCCTGTATACAGTCAGCGCAAAAAGTATGGAATAAATTCATTAAAAATTAAACATTTTTTTTTTCAAAGAAATCTTTAGACGGGTCAATTTTAGGTTATAAAAATACATATTAAAATTCCAAGCAGTCATTTGTTTTCGAGTGATGACGTCATTGATATTTCTTGAAATAGAAACCCCCCTTTTTTATTTTGATAGCCCCTTTAATTGTCTACACGGCAGTGTAAAAATTTTGTTATCTTACATAAGGAAAGTTTTGAGAAAAAAAAAAAGATGGAAAAAATTAATTTTATAACGAAAGCTTGTTGACAATAAGCAAGTCTATGAAAAAATTCCTTTTCGAGATTATGAATTACTTCTTCACTAATTCTACTTATTTCGTATCAAACCCTAATTTTTAAATCTTCTAGATTCTGTGGTCTAACATAAATCTTAGACTTTAAATAACGACAAAAAATAATCAAGGGGTGTGAGATATGGAGACCTTGCAGGCCACTCTATCGGTCCTCGTCTTCCAATCCACCCCCTAGGAAACCAATTGTTCAAGTAATGGCGAACATAAAGTGCAAAGTGTGGGAGTGCACCGTCTTGCTGGAACCACAAATCATCATTTACTAAGGTCTGATCATTGTCATTTGTAAAATTTTCTACAAGGACGTATCTTCGTTAATTTTTGGACGACCCGTTCTTCTAATCGCTTTGACATGCCCAGTTCTTCTAAATTTAATTTCAATTTTACTGACTGTAGATTGGCTGATAAGTCTATCTGGATACTTGAACAAATTGGAAACTTCTTTTTGGGTTCTAATTTCATCCTCACACCTAATCAAAATTAAAATTTCTATACGTCGTGTTTCTGTTAAATGAACCATTTTCGAAAACGTTTTGTAAAACAATTTACACATACAAATGAAAGTGACAGTACTATTTGACTGTTTGATTTACCTACTTGATTTTTTGACTTGTTTTTGTTTGTCATAAAAAAATCCAATTTTTTTTCTCAAAACTTTCATTATGTAAGATAACAAAATTTTTATACTGTCGTTTAGACAATTAGAAAGGCTATTTAAATCAAGAAAAAAAATTGGGGGTTTCTATTTTAAAAAAATAACGATGACGTCATCACTCGAAAACAAATGACAGCTTGGAATTTTATTTGTGATAAAAATATTTATTTTTATAAACCAAAATTGACCTGTTCACAAAATAAAAAAAAATGGTTATACTTTTCCCGCTCACTGTATATCTAATCTTCATATGTAAAATTTCGGTGTGCGTGTGTTCGTAATTCTTCTCCGCTGTTGTCGAGATCCAAGTTTTTTTTTAATTTTCTGACAGAATCTTGATGATTCTTTTAATAATAACTTATTGGGCCACCTGGACGGTTTTTAGCTACAGTAGGACATTTTTTTTTAATTTTCTGACCAATTTTGATGTATTTTTTGCTACAGTTGGACCCTCTAGGTGGCGCTGTTGTAGACATGCAGATTTTTTTTTTATTTTTTGACCGATTTTGATGTTTTTTTTTTTGTACTTATGGGGCCATTTTGTAACTCACGATTCGAACGATGGACATGTGTAATTCTTTTTTTGTTTTGTTCGTTATGGTCCTGGAAAAGTTTTCAGGAAAATAAAATTTAAAATAAATAATTTAAAATAAAATTACATTTGTTTTTACTTTAAAAACAGGTTTAATGAAATTTGACAGGACAACGTCTGCGGGTCAGCTACTCTAAGCTGATACATACATATATTTAAACGAGTAATTCTTGAAAATTTATTTATAAATTTATTTCGCGTATTTCGAAAACGGCTCTAACGATTTGGATAAAATTTTCTATTTAGATAAGGTTTTGCTTTCTAAGTCTACCTATATACATAGTTGTATTTTTTGTAGAAACGCAATTTTAAACAAAATAAAGCGTTTTTTTTTAAGAGCCCTTATCCACTTTCATGGTGACAATTTCAAACACTTTTTGGTGTGGATGAGACGATTAGCATGGTAGGTATTTCGGCGGTTCAGATGGTAGCTACGCCCCCCTGTCCCAAAGGGGCCACCATGTCCCAAGAGTGTCCAAAGAAGGTTCCCTTGGGCCTCCAGTCTCAAGGGGGCCTCCTCGGACCTCACGTCTCACTTTCAGTCGTGTGCTTCTAAAGGTGAGGCACACAACTTTTTTTTTAATTTAATCAGTAGATAATTACATATGTATCTAAATATATTTTCCGAAAAAACCCAGATACTGATTATAATAAGAATAATAAGAAATAGTAAATTGTTTTATGAGAAGCAAGAGTGAAGCTTTTCTGTAGGTTTGACAAATACAGACGAGCCAAGAAGTCACTTTTCTCCGAATAAAACATGTTATTTCTTCTTGAAACGCCGAAAATCTGACAATTTCTTTGATTTGATCAAATTTGACTGACCACCAGCGGCGCATAAAGTAATTTCAAGGTTACTTTATGCGCCGCCCGACAACTCTATGCACCGCTAGATTACTTTGTTTGCCATTGCAGAGAAATGCCCATTTGTCACGTTTTTCTGACGTTTGAAAAAAAATATACATTTTTATTTTATTAACGGAACTATATGTTTTTATTTATTTTACTCTTTTTACTTTAATTATATATTCTTTCGAAACCATCAATTTCTATGTTTCACATCTACCGGGCGTCCCGTGACGGCAATTTTTATTTTTTTTATTCAAACGGTAGCGAAATGTGTGATTATTAAACAAACTCGGCATATTTAAATTTTAACTTCTACGACGGCGCCTCTAAAAGTAACTTTTGCTGCCGACGATGGATTGTCGCTACAGAAACATCAGTGATAATGTGATGTCTGAGTCAAGCACCGATTTGCAATAAAATAGATAAAATTCACTTATGTATTTCCAGAAGTCTTCTCCTTTGTTTCTTATCGCCGCTACATACAATCTGCACACTCTCTCTTGCTCTTATCGTTCTTCTCGCTCTACCTTCGTATGTCCCGACCGTTCGCTTTGCTTTCCAGCTTCTTTATATGTCTTTTCTCGTTATTGCTTTCGTTGATGGTGTAGCCCAGGTATTTAAATTCTGTTACTTTCTTTCTTTACATCTTTCTTTCTTCTGCCTCCTCCCTGAAAAATAATAATTTTTGTTTTCTCCACTCCAGCTTCGTTCTTTTCAAGTATCTTTCTACGCCTCTTATCATTCCCTCCATTTCTTTAGCCTCCTTCGTTATTTGCACCACATCGCACACAGCAAACTTACTCCTCGGTAATTCTCCACCTTTACTCTTTTCCTATTTTTGTGTATAGGACTAGACCCATCCTTCATTGATTTGGGATTCGGGAATCTCTCGCCTTGCTAGACGTCGATTACCATTTTACTCTTCGTTTTGTAGTTCTTCTCCCGCCTTTTTCCTTTGTTCATTCTTCCTATTACCCCCTTAATCATTTCCTTCACAATTTCTTCTCTTTTCTCTCTTTCTCCCCTCTCTTCTGTCTTTGAAGGATTCTCTCCATTCACCTTATTGCCAGACCTAATATCCCCTTATTCTCTCTTCCTCCTTATTCTTCTTTAGTTGCGTTCGGTATTCTTCTCTTAATCCCTTTCCATTTCTCCCATTCGTCATTTTCTTTCTTGCTTAGTCTTTTCCTTTCTTTGCATTCTTTGTCCCTCCATCTGTTTCTTCCCATTCTTTCTCCAACTTCTACTTTTATTTTTTCTGCCGACATCGCTTCTTTCGAGCATTTCATTCTTATTTCCGTATCTTTCCGTTTTCTTTCTCTCTTTCAATGTGTTGTAGAGTATTTTTGTACTTTTGATTGTTTTCTTCTTCCCAGATTGTTTTTATGATTATTTCTTCCTCTTGTCTTGTTCTTTTTTTTCCTTCTCCAAATATTTCTAATTCTAACGGTTGAAGGTCTAATACCATCCTGTTTCCCTCTTCAAATCTTCGTACTTCGTCCCAAACGTCTTGGTTCACTATTGCATCATTAATCACTGATTTTCCTCTCGGCCCCACGTACGTAAATTCCTATGCATCGATATTCCATGCGAATTCGATCATTTCTCTTCCTTCTTTCTTTTTTGGTTTATCCTTCGATACTCTTCTCGCTTCTTCTGTCCCATTATTTTGCCTTCCTAATCTTTTTTCCAATTTTCGCATTTGTTAACTTTCTTTTTTCTCTCACTTATGGTCTCTTCTAACATTTGTTTTGTTTTGGGCATCTCTTTATTGTACACTGTGACTGTTTTAAGTTTTTTTGTCCCTATTGTTTCAAATTCCTCTCTGTTATTTCAGTTCTTTGTAGTTCTCGTTTTGTCATTATTTCTTTTTCAGTTTCTTTCCCTTCCTGCAAATATACCTCCTTTCGCTCTACTATTACAGACATTACACAAGATGCATCATATTCCGTAACTTCATTGTAAAAAGTCTATAATTAATAGTATATTATTTCAGACCAAGGTAAGGAAGTGCTCTCTTGCAGACCGCGAGCAATATATTATAATATACCAGTGATCGCCAGTCACTCGAAATTCGAGTGCTATGTATTGAATTGGTAATCAAATCAATGTAAAAATTAAAAAAAAGTTAATGCTTACGTAAATACTGTTGAATAAAGACTGGTTACCATATTACATATTACAATTTTTAATTTGCCTTGTCTGAATAATTAAAAAAAATTAAGACGGAATAATTTCTATATATACAATGTTTTGCGTAAACACTTGTTCATTGTACGGTATAAGATGATCCTGATTGAATTGTTCGCTAATGTGGAAACGGAGACCAGCGAATGTTCGAAACAGAAGACATTACTACCAGTATTGTGTTGAAAAACCTGTTAAAATATATGATCAATAACGGCACGTTGCTCATTATTAGCCGTTTCAAACATTTGATTAAACAATAAATCTTCCGCAGCTCAGTTAAACGAAAATATTATGGAATTGGTAAACCAATTTTTCGGCAAGAATTTATTTTGCACAGCTTCATTCGTCCTCTATTTCACACTCTTCACACCCCGCACCCAAACATCCATCCAGAGGTATAAATGTCTTAATAAGCATGTCTTAAGTTCCCTACACAACTTGCTCACAACCTCAGGGGAGGGGCTAAGATATCTATATTTTGCTACAGTTGTCCAACTTCTCACTTAAAACGATTCACGCTCATTTAAATCGATGACTGTAATGGACCGCTTTTCCCCTAAAATGATTTGCAAATAATAATAATAACAAGTAATCTTCACATAGAATTTGTCAATGTCTTTCATTTAAAAAAACAATTATCAAAATCGGTGCAGTACAGACTGTTTTATTTGGTTCAAATTGATTCATGTTCAACGATTAAATATATAGATTATTATATTTCTGACAAACAAAGTAGGCGGCTAAAACGAACTTTTTAACAATTGAATAGTGGGCTGGGTAATTTGTTTGTTTAACTTGTCACCGCATTTGTGAAGTTTCTTCTAAAATTTCATGAAAACAGGATAAACTATTCAAAATGTTTTAAATGTATTTTTTATTCACCTTCGCATCAAGGGCCGAAAGGTGAATTTTCGTAACCCACATGAGATATGATGAAAAATATTTATTTGTTTTATAATTATCCTGTATACAGTGAGCGTCAAAACTATTGAATTTATTCATTAAAAATTAAACAAACTTTTTTTCAAAGAAATTTTTAGACGGGTCAATTATAGGTTATAAAAATACATATTTTTGTACCGAATAAAATTCCAAGCAGTCATTTGTTTTCGAGTGATGACGTCATCGATATTTTTTAAATAGAAACCACCTATTTTTTTTCTTGATTCTGATAGCCCCTTTAATTATTATCTACGCGACAGTGTAAAAATTTTGTTATCTTACATAAGGAAAGTTTTGAGTAATAAAAGATTAATGAAATTAAATACATAAATTTTAACCCTAATTTTTAAATCTTCTAGATTCTGTGGTCTAACATAAATCTTAGACTTTAAATAACGACATAAAAAATAATCAAGCGGCCACTCTATCGGTCCTCGTCTCCCAATCCACCCCCTAGGAAACCAATTGTTCAAGTAATGGCGAACAGGAAGTGCAAAGTGTGGGGGTGCACCGGCTTGCTGGAACCACAAATCATCATTTACTAACGTCTGATCATTGCCATTCGTAAAATTTTCTACAAGGACGTATCTTCGTTAATTTTTGAACGACCCGTTCTTCTAATCGCTTTGACATGCCCAGTTCTTCTAAATTTATTTTCAATTTTACTGACTGCAGATTCGCTGATAAGTCTATCTGGATACTTTGCATTGAACAAATTGAAAACTTCTTGTTGGGTTCTAATTTTATCCTCACGCCCAATCAAAATTAAAATTTCTATACGTTGTGTTTCTGTTAAATGAACCATTTTCTTTACACGTACAAATGACACTGACAGTACCATTTGACTGTTTGATTTACCTACTTGATTTTATGAAAATTCCGGTGTGCGTGTGTTCGTAATTTTTCTCATCCTAAACGGCTTGACCGATTCTGATGAATTTTTTTGTGTGGATCCAGTAGCTGGCGCTGTTGTCGAGATCCATTTTTTTTTCTGACAGAATCTTGATGATTTTTTTAATAATAACTTATTGAGCCACCTGGATGGTTTTTAGCTACAGTTGGACACGGTAGGTGGCGCTGTTGTCGAGATCCAGTTTTTTTTCTGACCAATTTTGATGTATTTTTTGCTACAGTTGGACACTCTAGGTGGCGCTGTTGTAGACACGCAGATTTTTTTTTTATTTTCTGACCGATTTTGATGATTTTTTTTTTGTACTAATGGGGCCATGGTTCTTGGCAACATTTGGACCAGGTAGGTAGCGTGATTGTCAAGATTTATAATTTTAAATTTATAATTTTTTAAAAATTCCTGTGTGCGTGTGTTTATAATTCTTGTCTTTCTAGTTTTTACATATTCATAATTACTCCAAGTAGGGTTAAGGAAAAGTCATCCGGAAGATTGGAAAATTCCGGAAAAACTGTTTTCCGGACAACTTTTCCAAACTTTCTTTCTGTAAAATCTTATCTGGACCACTACGAATATTCTAAAAAGAGTTGCCAAATCGGTCCAGCCGTTCTCAAGTGCGGTTTGTTGGTAAGCGCATCACTTGAGACCCATTTGGCTATTTTGTTAATATTTGGGAAAAACTGAAAGTGCTTTTTCTATGAGAATTTTGTAACCCACGATTCGAACGATGGACATGTGTAATTCTTTTTGTGTTTTGTTCGTTATGGCCCTGGAAAAGTTTTCAGGAAAATTTAATTTAAAATAAATAAATTAAAATAAAATTACATTGTTTTTACTTTTGTGTTGTTTCGCAATCTGTCCAAAAAGATTTATTGAAATTTGACATTACAACGTCTGCGGGTCAGCTACTCTAAGCTAATACATATATATTTAAACGAGCAATTCTTGAAAATTTACATATAAATTTATTTCGCGTATTTCGAAAACGGCTCTAACGATTTGGATAAAATTTTCTATTTAGATAAGGTTTTGCTTTCTAAGTCAACCTATATAGTTGTATTTTTTGTAGAAACGCAATTTTACACAAAAAAAGCGTTTTTTTAAGAGCTCTTATCCGCTTTTATGCTGACAATTTCAAACACTTTTGTGGTGGGGATGAAACGATTAGAGTAGTAGGTATTACGGCGGTTCAGATGGTAGCTACGCCCCCCTGTTCCAAAGGAGCCACTATGTCCCAAGGGTGTCCAAAGAAGGCCCCCTTGGGCCTCCCGTCTCAAGGGGGCCTCCTCGGACCTCCCGTCTCACTTTCAGTCGTGTGCTTCTAAAGGTGAGGCACACAACTTTTTTTTTAATTTAATCAGTAGATAATTACATATGTATCTAAATATATTTTCCGAAAAAACCCAGATACTGATTATAATAAGAATAATAAGAAATAGTAAATTGTTTTATGAGAAGCAAGAGTGAAGCTTTTCTGTAGGTTTGACAAATACAGACGAGCCAAGAAGTCACTTTTCTCCGAATAAAACATGTTATTTCTTCTTGAAACGCCGAAAATCTGACAATTTCTTTGATTTGATAAAATTTGACTGACCACCAGCGGCGCATAAAGTAATTTCAAGGTTACTTTATGCGCCGCCCGACAACTCTATGCACCGCTAGATTACTTAGTTTGCCATGGCAGAGAAATGCCCATTTGTCACGTTTTTCTGACGTTTGAAAAAAAATATACATTTTAATTTTATTAACGGAACTATATGTTTTTATTTATTTTACTCTTTTTACTTTAATTATATATTCTTTCAAAACCATCAATTTCTATGTTTCACATCTGCCGGGCGTCCCGTGACGGCATTTTTTTTTTTTATTCAAACGGTAGCGAAATGTGTCATTATTAAACAAACTCGGCATATTTAAAGTTTAACTTCTACGCCTCTAAAAGTAACTTTTGCTGCCGACGATGGATTGTCGCTACATAAACATCAGTGAGGATGTGATGTGTGAGTCAAGTACCTATTTGCAATAAAATAGATAAATATGATTTTACGTTTGAATAAAAAATAGCGTTCTATAATATGCGGCGTCGAAGTTAAACAACCATAATTGCTGTATGCAAGGACTCTACAAAATACTTCATATAGAAATAGAGAAACATTGTGTCAAACAAACAGTGTTTTACGTTTGTTTAAAGATAATATTTATTAGGAATAAACAACAGGTATTATACAAATAAAATAAAATTAATGATTTAAATTATTTTCCGTTAGTTTTAGCTTTGGTCCTTACTTTTTTCTAATTCTAGTTTTTGCCCCATGATTCAAATGTCTGGTTTTTGGCTCCCCAGTAATATCGGTATATTTCTTCATTCAAAATTTGTAATTCTTTATTTAATTTAAACGAAGATCGGATCTACTCTAAATATATTTTCAGTAATAATATCACAACAGCATAGAAAATATCGATTAAACTTCCGAGTCATGAGACGTATTCCGACGAAATATCACGACAGCACAGCTGGAGTGGTATTTCGCGGAATACGTCGAATGACGAGGATAGTTTAATCAGATTATTTTCAATGCTCGAGTGGTATTTGTTACGATTATATAACGAAAAAAGGCGAAATTTTGACGGAACATTTTTTCTGACGTTTATTAACAATAATAAAAAAATCGTGCCTATGGCAAAGTTCATTGTTGGAGCCAGCCGAAACACCGAAATGAATATACCCCGTCAAGGGTATCCTTAGTTATATACATCGTAACTATGAAAAATCTGTAATTGCTATTGGCTCAATTTATTATGAGGTATATAATCAGATGAACACACTTTAACTGCAAGGTAATTTATTATGAAACAAGCTCTACAATTTTTATGAAGATTATGCGTTAATTGTTGGGCGGAGTATATTTCTAAAGGGGTCTTTTAGATTTTTAGATTTTTAGATTTTTTTTAGATAGATAGTTTTTAGATTTTTTACTTCTCAGTTATTCCGTTTTCAAATTAAGGTTCTCGGGTCATCAGGTTTTCACCTTTTTAGGTTTCCTGCTTTCGAAGATTTCAGGTAATTACATTTTCGTATTTAAAGTTCAAATGCGATATTTCACTACATGTCCACGTAACTTAACCTCACAAATGTGACAGGCCCCACACGTTTGACTTCCATAGGTACCCTCGATGAACAATTTTCTTCAAAACCTACTTGATGTAGGAACAATTTATTAACGCAGATATATTCTTTCATTTCTTAAATGTCAACGTATCAAGGTAAACTAAACTCCTCTATTTTTTATCTTAATTACGCAGTTAATCACACAATTCTCAAAAATCTGTTAAAATATTTGCCCACGTTGGTTCAGGTGATGATAAGACTTAATGTGAACCGGAAAGATAACGATTTACGACATTCGTGAAAAATGCATGCGGCATCTCAGATCTCAGTTTTCCATCGACTCCGGTGGACAAACGTGCGTGCATCCCTAAACCATAGCTCCCGTTGCGATCTTGTTCGACCCACCGCTAGATGTCGCCCTTCCAGTTCAAACCCGAAATGGTACTCGCCCAATTTTAAAGGCTGGTATGTGTCATACTATATTGATTTTTTCATAAAACAACCTAAATTACACACGAACGCAGCCCCCGTGTCGCGCTGAACCTCCCCGAATTCGCATTTGTACCGGTGCGGGTGTGTCTAAACGTGTTAATGCATCTTCGTGTTAGTTGTTTGGGGACATCAAAAAGCCGGCCTTCTGTTAGGTAAGAAAAGCTTCTGGGGGAGTGGGGGAGTTTTGAGCGGCTAAGCGCCACTCGTGGACTCTGTCCTCCTCAAATTAACTGAGCAAATTAAGCGATTGAGCGCCAAATCGAAGTTATGCTATCGAACCTAACCTAAAAACGAGACGTCAGATGCGCTTCCCCCTCCCGTGACGTCCCTGTAGGCGTCGCGCCGTCCCCAAAAAAGTGAAAAGCAGCTCGGTCATGTGGGTGGTGAGATCATCGGGGATGTGCTTATTATCGCAAATTATTCAATTATGAGTGAGAAAGTGCATTTTTCGAGTTGTAGGTGGTTCGACAGGGCCGGCTGTGATTTGGCATTTGTTCCGGGAAACGTCAAATTGGCGTCAAGTTTTTTGGTTATATCAAGCTGAAGGGATAACGACATGAAAAGATTTTTGGCAAAGGGTATGTGTTTTCTGCCTACAAACATTATTATGCGAAACGCGATCAATGCTTTGCAATTTGTATCAATTTCATTTTGAGAAATATTTTTTTAAAGTAGTGTTGATTTATGTAATCTTGAGGTGACTAATAAATATTAGCAGAATGCAGAATAGTGACGGTCAGCATGTGGGTGTCTGAGAAACTGACACAGTATGAGTTGAGCAGTTTTAATTACCAGCATTTGTAAGTGTTAAATTATTTTATTTCATCATAATTCTGGACTGTTGTGCTGCAGCTTCCAAACTTCATCATTCACGTAAATAAGTTTGCATAGGAATGTTAATAGTCTACACTGTTGTGAACGAACACGGTAACTCCATTATTTTTTTATTCAATTTTAATGACAAAAACACAATCGTTCTGAAAATAATCTTATGTATTGTGTCTACGTACTGTTTTATTATGAATCCAAAGTGCAGTAAGAAGTCAGTGCATTAATATTCACATGTTGTTCCTCCCATAAATTCATTATATTCGTTTGTACACCTCAGAAAAATTAATTAAAATTTCAGGTGAGTAACAGTCTCGAAAATTTTACCGTTATAGAGGTAGGTATGTGCAATGTCTTTACGAACGATTCAAGATTCATACGGCATGTTTGTGTTGAAAGCAAAATTTATATGTAGTCTTAGATAGAGAATTTATGAAGACTATACCGTGCGATCATTTAAATTATAAATTAGAGTAGGCCGTGAAATTTAAATTAGGTTGGCACCACTAATTATTGACAATTTGGTTTAATAAGCGGTCTGCAAAAGTGCACATTAGATGGCACTACCTGGAAACCGTAAAAAAGTTACAAAACATATCATTGATTCCTTGTTACAATAATAATTATTGTTTTTGGGCATTTAATTTCTCAGATCTTTGTGTTTACAAGAGCATAATATTTCAAGGATTTCTTTTGCGTTTTAGCGTAGATTGGAAATCTGTTTTTGGCCGACGACTGTGAAAACTGGGACGCTAGACGTTCTCTGCTAACGGTTTCCACTTTTACTTTAACGACTAAAGAATTCAACAATTTCGTCGTAAAAGTTCGAAGAGAGAAAAGTTGCGAGATTTTCATCCAAAAAAAATCTACGAAAAACCATTCATGAATAATTAAGATACGTGCTCGGGAAACCTTAATCCGCTTCGTTTGTTGGTGCGAATGAAGGTGTTATTGCAAACTAATCTAATATTGATAAGTCGATTGGGAGCTTCGTAGATTTCCTTTATCTTGTTATCAGGTGCAAAAATAGCGGTACAGTTGCATAATGGAGAAATAGGCGTAAAAATCTTGAAATCGTCTGATTAAAAAATCATCCAAAATAAAATAAAATAACGTTATTCGTGCTTAATGGCTTTTCTGTATTCAGGGTTTATATAAATGCTCATCTAGTAGGCTTTGGGCGTCAAAATTCTTTGATAGGCAACTTGATATGTGAATCATTTATAAGGACCCGTTATTATTTTTCAATGCGGCCCTATTTCTTATAATTCTGTTTTTTTTTCATTTATTTTTCATTTAATCAACACTCCAAATTCCCATTTATCTAAAACTACTCCATTCGTTACCCATTTACTGTCGTAATTTAATTTATAAAGAATGGCGATTGTGGGAGTGAATTTATTGTTTATATAAATCCGGTAGAAGAGATCAAACTCTAGACCGATAACTCTAATGAATAATTTTATAATAAATTACTTATCTCCCTTGCAACATGAATTTATTAAATGAAGGTCAACGGCCACCAATTTATTTTTGAAAACACAATTTGTTGCTAACTGTCTTCACGGATATAGTGATATAACGCAAATAAACAACCTGTTATAATGTGTCGGCACTCTTCGATTCACAGTCGGCGAACCTTTGTATAGCACGTGTCCATGTCGGAAAGCAGGTTTTTTATGAGAACTCGTTTCTTTGCTTAAGTTAATATGGAGGTTTACTTTATACGCGGCTGTCTCAAAATTTTTAATTTTTTTTTTATTTATTAAAGATTTAATTTTTGATGTCGAACGTAATTTAAAACAAAAAGTTATGCAAAGTATCAATTTTTTACTCTTGTTGAATAGAGAATTGAAAAGTGTATTTGAAACCCAAAAAAAAATTGGGGGTTGCCATTTAAAAAAATTACGACGGTGTCATAGTTCAAAAACAGATGACGTCATCAACAAAAAATTTTATGTCAAAAGATGGCAATTTGAAAACAAAAATCGACCTGTTCGAGCGTTTTTCGCAAAAACATTACATAACTAAATTATGAATTTTGTGCGGAACTTTATGATCACTTTGTATATATTTTTGGAATCTTAAAATTTGAATCGAGGGAAAATTTTTGAATTTTGGATTTTCAAATTTTGAAGCTTGTAGTCCAGATGTCTTATATTCATAGAATATGAGAATTATTTTTCAAGCCTTCAATTTGGGAATTTCGAATTTTGACACAGATCTTCAAAATTCGGTGATTTTGGAAAATTTGAGTCCCAGACTTCTGAAATCTGGTAATGTTTTCACATTATGTCTTTCAAATTTTGATTAAGTCACTGAGTCACTTTTGGGGTATTCCCAGAAGTATCATTTTCGAAAAATAAGCCTTGCTTTTATTAAAAATGGAGACGTATTGCTATTTCTGGAATGCACCTAAATTTATTGCTGGTTTATCCATGACACCCTGTACATTATATTACAAAGAGTATTTGAGTACCTCAAAATTTATAAATTCCGCAGACATAAAATTTGAAATTTGAAATATTATCTAAATTTCGCCTTTCACAAGTACACAATTCTACGACCCAAAATTTTAAAATACGTATTCCCACACATTTAAAATTTAAATATTCACAATACGTTATTTCAAAATTTTAGTTATCAAAAAATAACAAATTGTAAGTCTGTAACCGTCGTCGGTACTCGTTCGGGTTAGAAATGGAAACTCAGTCGGAGATAAGCCCGGCAATTCAATTTATTCACTTGTTACACTACTTACGAGCTACTACTGCTACGAGGTCTGCAGCTTGCGCAACGGGTGATACTTCGATGGGGTGGGGTGAACCAATGAGGTGAGACCTGGTCCAGGGTGGTAGTACGATTGCACGATTTTAAATTTTAGCATCCACACGACCACGATGCTTAAAAAATCTGTCATTCAAATATTTAACTACTACAAAATTTCACAAAATGACATTCCACAATTTTTAAATATAACTATATTTTTAGAATATGAGAATTATTGTTCAAGCCTTTATTTGGGAATTTCGAAATTTCGGAATCTCGACATAATTGAATGTTAAAAATAATTTTGAATCATCAAATTTGGTAATTTTGAAATCTTAGTCCCAGACTTTTGAAATCTTGTAACGTTTGGGTCTTGTAATCTGAAATCTTTTTTTCATGTTTTCACATTCTGTCTTTCAAATTTTGATTAAGTCAATGAGTCACTTTTGGGGTATTCCCAGAAATATTATTTCTGTATTTTCGAAAAATAAGCCTTGCTTTTATTAAAAATGGAGACATTGCTATTTCAGGAATGCACCTAAATGTATTGTTGGTGTATCCATGACACCCTGTATATTATATTACAAAGAGTATTTGAGTACTTCAAAATTTATAATTCTGCAGACATAAAATTTGAAATTTGAAATATTATCTGAATTTCTCCATTCACAAGTACACAATTCTACGACCCAAAATTTTAAAATACGTATTCCCACACATTTAAAATTTAAATATTCACAATACGTTATTTCAAAATTTTGGTTATCAAAAAATAACAAATTGAAAGTCTGTAACCGTCGGTACTCGTTCGGGTTAGAAATGGAAACTCAGTCGGAGATAAGCCCGGCAATTCAATTTATTCACTTGTTACACTACTTACGAGCTACTACTACTACGAGGTCTGCAGCTTGCGCAACGGGTGATACTTCGATGGGGTGGGGTGAACCAATGAGGTGAGACCTGGCCCAGGGTGGTAGTACGATTGCACGATTTTAAATTTTAGGATCCACACGACCACGATGCTTAAAAAATTCTTGCATTCAAATATTTAACTACTACAAAATTTTACAAAATGACATTCCACAAATTTTAAATATAACTATATTTTTAGAATATGAGAATTATTGTTCAAGCCTTTATTTGGGAATTTCGAAATTTCGGAATCTCGACATAATTGAATGTTAAAAATAATTTTGAATCATCAAATTTGGTAATTTTGGAATTTTAGTTCCAGACTTTTGAAATCTGGTAACGTTTGAATCTTGGAATCTGAAATCTTTTTCTCATGTTTTCACATTCTGTCTTTCAAATTTTGATTAAGTCAATGAGTCACTTTTGGGGTATTCCCAGAAATATTATTTCTGTATTTTCGAAAAATAAGCCTTGCTTTTATTAAAAATGGAGACATATTGCTATTTCAGGAATGCACCTAAATTTATTGTTGGTGTATCCATGACACCCTGTATATTATATTACAATGAGTATTTGAGTACTTCAAAATTTATAATTCTGCAGACATAAAATTTGAAATTTGAAATATTATCTGAATTTCGCCATTCACAAGTACACAATTCTACGACCCAAAATTTTAAAATACGTATTCCCACACATTTAAAATTTAAATATTCACAATACGTTATTTCAAAATTTTGGTTATCAAAAAATAACAAATTGAAAGTCTGTAACCGTCGGTACTCGTTCGGATTAGAAATGGAAACTCAGTCGGAGATAAGCCCGGCAATTCAATTTATTCACTTGTTACACTACTTACGAGCTACTACTACTACGAGGTCTGCAGCTTGCGCAACGGGTGATACTTCGATGGGGTGGGGTGAACCAATGAGGTGAGACCTGGTCCAGGGTGGTAGTACGATTGCACGATTTTAAATTTTAAGGATCCACACGGCCACGATGCTTAAAAAATTCTTGCATTCAAATATTTAACTACTACAAAATTTTACTAAATGACATTCCACAATTTTTAAATATAACTATATTTTTAGAATATGAGAATTATTGTTCAAGCCTTTATTTGGGAATTTCGAAATTTCGGAATCTCGACATAATTGAATGTTAAAAATAACTTTGAATCTTCAAATTTGGTAATTTTGAAGTCCTAGTCCCAGACTTTTGAAATCTGGTAACGTTTGAATCTTGTAATCTGAAATCTTTTCCTCATGTTTTCACATTTTGTCTTTCAAATTTTGATTAAGTCAATGAGTCACTTTTGGGGTATTCCCAGAAATATTATTTCTGTATTTTCGAAAAATATGCCTTGCTTTTATTAAAAATGGAGACATATTGCTATTTCAGGAATGCACCTAAATTTATTGTTGGTGTATCCATGACACCCTGTATATTATATTACAATGAGTATTTGAGTACCTCAAAATTTATAATTCTGCAGACATAAAATTTGAAATTTGAAATATTATCTGAATTTCGCCATTCACAAGTACACAATTCTACGACCCAAAATTTTAAAATACGTATTCCCACACATTTAAAATTTAAATATTCACAATACGTTATTTCAAAATTTTGGTTATCAAAAAATAACAAATTGTAAGTCTGTAACCGTCGGTACTCGTTCGGGTTAGAAATGGAAACTCAGTCGGAGATAAGCCCGGCAATTCAATTTATTCACTTGTTACACTACTTACGAGCTACTACTACTACGAGGTCTGCAGTTTGCGCAACGGGTGATACTTCGATGGGGTGGGGTGAACCAATTAGGTGAGACCTGGTCCAGGGTGGTAGTACGATTGCACGATTTTAAATTTTAGGATCCACACGGCCACGATGCTTAAAAAATTCTTGCGGTCAAATATTTAACTACTACAAAATTTTACAAAATGACATTCCACAATTTTTAAATATAACAATATTTTTAGAATATGAGAATTATTGTTCAAGTTTTTAATTTGGGAATTTCGAAATTTCGGAATCTCGACATAATTGAATGTTAAAAATAATTTTGAATCATCAAATTTGGTAATTTTGGAATCTTAGTCCCAGACTTTTGAAATCTGGTAACGTTTGAATCTTGGAATCTGAAATCCTTTTCTCATGTTTTCACATTCTGTCTTTCAAATTTTTATTAAGTCAATGAGTCACGTTTGGCGTATTCCTATTCCCAGAAATATTATTTCTGTATTTTCGAAAAATAAGCCTTGCTTTTATTAAAAATGGAGACGTATTGCTATTTCAGAAATACACCTAAATTTATTGCTGGTGTATCCACGACACCCTGTACATTATATTACAAAGAGTATTTGAGTACTTCAAAATTTATAATCCTGCAGACATAAAATTTGAAATTTGAAATATTATCTGAATTTCGCCATTCACAAGTACACAATTCTACGACCCAAAATTTTAAAATACGTATTCCCACACATTTAAAATTTAAATATTCACAATACGTTATTTCAAAATTTTGGTTATCAAAAAATAACAAATTGTAAGTCTGTAACCGTCGGTACTCGTTCGGGTTAGAAATGGAAACTCAGTCGGAGATAAGCCCGGCAATTCAATTTATTCACTTGTTACACTACTTACGAGCTACTACTACTACGAGGTCTGCAGCTTGCGCAACGGGTGATACTTCGATGGGGTGGGGTGAACCAATGAGGTGAGACCTGGTCCAGGGTGGTAGTACGATTGCACGATTTTAAATTTTAGGATCCACACGACCACGATGCTTAAAAAATTCTTGCATTCAAATATTTAACTACTACAAAATTTTACAAAATGACATTCCACAAATTTTAAATATAACTATATTTTTAGAATATGAGAATTATTGTTCAAGCCTTTATTTGGGAATTTCGAAATTTCGGAATCTCGACATAATTGAATGTTAAAAATAACTTTGAATCTTCAAATTTGGTAATTTTGAAGTCTTAGTCCCAGACTTTTGAAATCTGGTAATGTTTGAATCTTGGAATCTGAAATCTTCTTTTCATCTTTTCACATTCTGTCTTTCAAATTTTTATTAAGTCAATGAGTCACTTTTGGCGTATTCCCAGAAGTATCATTTCTGTATTTTCGAAAAATAAGCCTTGCCCTTATTAAAAATGGAGACGTATTGCTATTTCAGAAATGCACCTAAATTTATTGCTGGTGTATCCACGACACCCTGTACGTTATATTACAAAGAGTATTTGAGTACCTCAAAATTTATAAATTCCGCAGACATAAAATTTGAAATATTATCTACATTTCGTTTTTCAGAAGTACACAATTCTACGACCCAAAATTTAAAAATACGTATTCCCACACATTTAAAATTTAAATATTCACAATACGTTCTTTCAAAATTTTAGTTATCAAAAAATAACAAATTGTAAGTCTGTAACCGTCGTCGGTACTCGTTCGGGTTAGAAATGGAAACTCAGTCGGAGATAAGTCCGGCAATTCAATTTATTCACTTGTGACACTACTTACGAGCTACTACTACTACGAGGTCTGCAGCTTGCGCAACGGGTGATACTTCGATGGGGTGGGGTGAACCAATGAGGTTCGCAAAATGACATTCCACAATTTTTAAATATAACTTTTACAAAATCTTACAGCTCTAACAAGCACAGCTTTACAATTTTCAAATTCAGAATGCCACAATAACAAAATTTAATATAATGCAATTTCAACAGTATTATGCCATAATTTATAAAATTTCTTTCAAGTTTGCCCTGACGTGTTGATTAACATCACGTTACATAATTATGGAAACGAAACAATAAATCGTTATAACCAATAAAAACTTGTCGTTACAGACGGAATGTCGTTTCTTCAGAAAGCCAAACAAGAATTTCGGTCGTTATCCGAGATATGTTGTTATAACCCGCGTCGTTATATTTGATCTCTACTGGTCCGCACCGATTTCCCCTACTGTGATAAAGCTGTCACAAGATAAGTGGGGACAGGATCTTTGCGCGGAATCGGGCCGTGGGCTACACGCAAAACTGAGCATATACCGTTGATCCCAATGGGTTTCGGCTCGGGCGATCGCGGCGTCTTGGTGTCTTCGTTTTTTTCGGACGGTTTAGTGGGCCAGGGCGCGATCTTGAAATATCCCAACTCCTGTCGCCGCGAACAGACTTATTTTCGTCGTCGTCCTCTTTCGGGCCACCGCGTAGCGGCTCTCCGCGTCTCTAACGGAAGACATTGACCTTCTAGAAGATCTTCTGATTCACTCGACCTACTTCCGTAGCCCACTAACCCGCGGTTTCTAACATCTACCATAAGTCAGTACTGATGTCGGTGTCGTTGCAGGATCACCGCAAAGAAGAAAGAGATGAAGAACTGAAGATCGACAAAGTGAACTTCCATTTGCTTCGCAACTTCCGTTTGAACAAGCACAAATTTTAAGAAGTTTTTTGCTAGTGACTAGATGTTAAAATTTTATCGGAGGATTATTTATTGTTGAGTATTTTGTGAATTTATTTCGTCTTTAAAATTAGTATTATACATGGTGTCGGAAAAAAACGAGATGGCTGCCATACAGAACGCGGACTCCCTGCACATCAGCGTCAGCGAATTTTACAGTGGAAAAACGGTTTTCATCACGGGCGGGACAGGATTCATGGGAAAAGTTCTTCTCGAGAAACTGCTCAGAGCGTGTCCGGGAGTCGCCAAAATTTATCTTCTGATCAGGCCCAAGAAAGGACAAGATGCACACGAAAGGCTGAAATTGCTACTGTGTTCACCGGTAAGTTTTTTTTTACTTAGTTTGCGTTTCAACATTGTAATTTTATTATTAACTCCGGCCGTGAAAGCTTCCGGTCCTCTATGACAAAATAACACTATTATAGAGTTTTGAGAAAAAAAATTAAAAAATTAAACGGTACAGTTACAACCAGTGGAGTAAGAATTTTGTGTTCTTGACCTTAACACTCTAAGATGTGAAACACGCTATTATAAATTTAATTTACTTGTTCCGTTAGCTTTCCTTGATTGCTGTTCAAAACACTCAGCCTCAGATTAAATTTGGTTATTTTTGCTCTTCTTGTTAATATTTCAGTCAAAATGATTGCCATAATCGACTACAGATACATTATCATAGGGTCAAGTCATGAACTTTTTTTTATAGGTGACTCTTACATAAGACAATTTTATTATAGTTGGATTTTTTTGTCAAAATTAAAAAACGTAAAGTCGCCAAAACGCGTCGTGGACAGATTTATTTATATCGTACCGACATAATGGGTAGTTGTTTGTTTATGTTTATTATTTATGTCGGATACTTGGAAGTGCTTTTTGTTTATCTTAAACACAGTTTCTTTCTTAATTTTTAATGTGTTAACAAAATCATTGCAACATCAAATCGGAGTCATATAAAATCTTATCTTGCGTTCTGGTCGACGCCTTCTGGTTAATTGTCTTTACCGGTGCTCAACTGTCCACGCATCGTGTGTAAATTACCATAACCAAGCAGAAAATTCGGACAATTACTGATTGGGGCTTTTCCAAAATCACCTGTTTTGAAATCACAACTTTTAATACAATAGCCATTCTACGTTGATGACGATAGTGAAATAGAATAGATAAAGAGGTTTAGTGGTCTACAGTTATTACAATTCAAGATATTCTGAATTACAATAAATTTTTAACTGACTACCCGCTGCTACAGGCTTGTGCCTTTTCAGCGATAGGAGTCCGGGATCTTGTTTAGATGGTGGCTGTGTTTTTGTGTCCACACACCTCTGCGGCTATGAGCTGCATCAACCACAAAATCCGGATCTACATTATCTTCAAAAATTCATTCATTTCATTTAGAAAGAAAGATGTCGATGAATCAAAGTGGAGTAAATTTAAATTAAAATTTAAAGATATTCAACTTCACAAACTTTATAAACGTAAAATTACAATTATTGGAACATGTTTCGGGAGAAAACTACTCCCATCATCAGCCTTTAAAGAATGTTTTTTTTTTTCATTTAGACACTTCTCAAGCTCGTATTTTCATATTATCGGGGTCTCTCAGAATGTCTCGTTTCGATTTCAGGTTTTCAGATTCTGACGTTATTTTATGGTTATTGTGCTATCGGGATGTTTCAGGTTTACAAATTACTAGACTTTTCATTATTATAGTTTTCAGGTTCTCAAATTTTTAATGATCGGGCTTTCAAAATTCCCCAGATTTTAAACTCTCGGATGTTCTGAAAGGATTCAGCTTCATACGATCTCGACCTCGAAAATTTCAGTATTTCCAGAGTTTGGGGTATTCAGTCCATTAAGTTTTCAAGTTCTTATGTTTGTAGAAGCTTTTTTTTTCAACTTTTCAGAATATTAGATTTTCAGATTTTACTTTCGTTGTCTCATATTTATACATAGTTTTTTTTCTTCAGTTTTTAGTATTCTAATGTTTAAATTTCTCAGTTTCACTTTTTAGATTTCGATTTCATATACGTGGGTTCTCAGGATGTCTAGCCTAGGCTTTTTAGGTTTTTTATCTTCTAGTTATTCAGGCTTCAGGAGTTTTCAAATTTTCAGTTATTCTTAGGATATCAGATTTTCAGGATTTAGAATTTCGAGGATTTTCAGGTTCTTTATTTTTAAAGTTTTTGTGTACCGGTTCTCACGTTGTGAACCTTTCAGATTTTCAGGCTTTTATATTCTCACCATCTTAGATGTGCTTTATATTGGCGTTTTTTTTTTTTGCACATATAGTTTATTTACGCTGTCCACGCTCAATATTTCTTTAGACTTCAGATTTCAACAATAAACAATATAAAATGAGCTTCAAATTCGTGGAGTTTTTCTATATACTGTATAACCCCGATTATACAGGGTGTCCCCGAAATAACTACTTTAATTTTAACCAGTAGTAGAACTCGCCGAGAGTCACAACATTTTTATCTACCACTTTTTCGAAATCTCATTTTTTTAGCATTTTTGGAACCTTTCAAATTCACGAACCCCCTATGGATGTTTATTTTAACTTGACCTACAATCAATTGTCCGGAAAAGCCAACGTCCTAAATTTTTTTGCACTCTCGGGTGCATCAGTGCTATTGTATTTTACTTTCGATTTAAAGATGTCTGCTTTTTCTCGTGTGCCTAATTTCCATTAACGTTGTGCATTGTGTTTTGCAAAAAACCGCCAGTACCCGAAGGTTAGTTAGCAAATCGAATTTGGAGAATTTTGAAAGAGCAACAATTAAATCCCTATCAAGTAATTTTTACAGCCGGAGGATTCAATAGTATATAACACCGGTCGACACGATTTTTGGGTTTGAGTTTTAAATACATATCAAATTTCGCTTCCTCTTACGTAATAAAGGGAAAAATATTTTTTTTTTTTGTCAAAGTTTGCTTTTGTAGAAACCAGAGGGATATTTCGAATTTGAAGGAAAATTACATATTTTCTCAGAATATTATTGTAAATTACTATTAAACAAATGTTTACTATACATTTGAGTCACTTTTATTCAAAAATTATAATTAATAATACTTAAAAAAATTGCAGTTATTGCACAATGTATGTACATTAAAATTGCAAAAGATGTTCAAAAATGATTTTTTTTTTAGTTTTTTGCCAATATTTGGAATTTATTGTTAATTAAGAAAAATAATTACAATCGTGGCCAATTGGTGTTAATTCTGATGATTCTTCCGTATAATAACGTTCATTTACTGTTCAAGTTACGAAAATAAATAGTATACTCAAAAACGGTTGTTATATCTGTAATAGACTGTATTACTGTTATTACTGTGCACTACGCAAATGATATGCAACTTGCCGCCAGTTTGTTTCAATGTGCTGCGACTTGTTGCTCGTAAAATCAGTTAAAATCTTCAAAACTTACTTATGGACGTAAAACTGACAAAAGCAAACTTTGTAAGTCGAAAATGGATATCTTGGCTTTATTTTATGCATGGAATCAGAATTTATGCATTTAAACAGAAACCCAAAGAAAAAAATATTTTTTTGTCGACCTGTGATAATTATCGGAGAAGGTATTTTCAACTAAAATAATACGTAAGGGCAGACGAAAATCCGCATGTTATTTATTAGGCCCCACAATTTTCAATAGCATTACGTTTAGGTCAGTTTTCAGATTTTTTGTTTATTTACGCCGAGCGGTTTAAATTCATTCCGAGTTTTTTGTCGAGTGTCGTTATTACCGCTCAGGGGTTTAGTGGCGTGTACCGAAATTAACGTCCAAACTTCTACTAATTTTAACTCGATAAATACGGGGTTTAGGGCAAAATTTTATTAAGAATTTTTTTTTAACAATTTTTTTTATTAAAATTTAAATATATCTAAGTCGAACTCCACAAACTTTAAAAAGTGTAAAATTACAAATGGAACATGTTTCGGCAGAACACTACTGCCATCATCAGCCCTTAAAGAATATAAAAAAATAAAAATTGAAACATGTTCCATTTGTAATGTTAAACTTAAAGTTTGTGGAGTTCGACTTAGATATATTTAAATTTTAATTTAAATTTACTCCACTTGGATTTATCGACATTATTGGTTTATAAATTTTTTTACCACTCGGGCAAACGAAAATAATCCGATTATACTAACCTCCCCATTCGACGTATAATCGATTATTTTCTATGTTCTTGTGATATGACAACTGATTATCCGTGCCTGCCTCAATGATCCGTGATGAAGAACTTAACATTTCTTTTGTTGGCACAATCAAACAAATGATCAACTTTGAAGATCTTCAACAAGAACAAAAACCATGTAGGCAACGAAAGTTGTGAACAGTGAATTTTCATATCTCTAAAAGTTTCTTTAATCAAAAAAATAAGCAACAATAAAATATTTCAATAATTTTTTGTAGAAAGCATGACAAATGAGCTCGGATCGGCATGGATAATCGGCCTTCGTTAATGCACCTAGCAAATGTAGCCAACTAAGCCTAAACCAATGTTTTTTTGGTTATATTTTTTTTAGTTTTATAAATTTTCATAATTTTCTGTCACATCTGAAATTACTGTTTGCTTCTAAAACACAAAAAAGGCAAAAAAGGCTTATAAGATAAATAAATAAGAGAACAATAATACCATACCTGAACTGATGTTTTCTAGAGCTTAAGATGATTAAAATGACAACTGCTGCCTTGATTGTAGAATATTAGAACAGGAAATTAATGTTTACCGAGAGATTCAGTGTAACAATCGAACAGCCTTTTGGAAACCTCCGCCAACTGCCCTTAAATATAATTGATTTGTACAGAGTGATCATAAAGTTCCGCACAAAATTCAAGGAATATAAATTATATTTTTTTAAGTAAAACTTGTATTCTAAAAAAAAAGGTTATGCAAGGTATCACTTCTTTACTCTCGTTGAATAGAGAATTGAAAAGTCTATCTAAACCCAAAAAAGGGTGGGGGTTGCCAGTTAAAAAAAAATTGATGACGGTGTCATAGTTCAAAAACAGATGACGTCATCATCAAAATTTGTATGTCAAAAGATGGCAATTTGAAAACAAAAATCGACCTGTTCGAGCGTTTTTCGCAAAAACATTACATAACTAAATTATGAATTTTGTGCGGAACTTTATGATCACTCTGTATATTATGACGATTAAAAAGTAAAAAGATTGAGGTTAAGTCTGGGTCTCACTTTGTAATTAGATACTTTAAGTCATAAACAATCATATCGTGGGCCTTCAGGCAAAAGTCGTAAAGTTAAATTGCAAATTTTGTAGTGCATCATTCGGAAACAAAATTTAAAATGTGCAAAATAAATTGTGGCTTACAGTGTTGAAAATGGGCACTGAAAGTGCTACTGATATAACCCGATGGTGCCTATTAATTGTGTAATTTTTTTTGCAGCTATTTGATCCAATACGAAAGATTCGACCAAACGATCTGCACAAGGTGCTACCAATAGAAGGAGACATCACGCAGCCGGAACTGGCCATAAGTTCCAACGACAGGTTAATGTTAGCCCGCACAGTCAACATTGTGTTCCATAGCGCCGCCACAATAAAATTCGATGAAAAACTCAAATTATCGGTCACGATCAACATGCTGGGCACCCAGAGGTTGGTCGAACTGTGCAAAAGGATGACCAACTTAGAGGCTTTAGTAAGTATTCTGAAAGCACTTGTAGTAAATGACGTCATGAGAATCTGCTTTGTTTGTGTGTAAATACTCAAGAATTAAATGGAAAGGGCATGGGGAGTGGAAGTGGAGCAAAACACGTGGGATTTATTTAGCGTTAGAGCTTATTTTAATCAAGAGTTCAGAACGTAACTATTTTTTTTTGCAAGTAATTTCATTAGTCATTTTATGATTGAACCCGTTATTGCTCGCGGATGACTTTTACTATTTGCGTTATCAAACGATCAAAATTACGTTGGTTTTCATTTCTCACCTTAAAAATTTGTTCCACTTATAGAAATCAAAAGAAAATTACACCTAACTGATGTTATACCTAAAGATGTCACTTTTTAATCGTAACCGAAAATAACTGGACAAAAATATCAGATAAGTGTGTCAGTGTGTTGTTTTCGCTTTGAGATCAGATATTGTCGTGTAAATTCTCTAATGACATGCATACACGCTCATTGTTTTGTAGATCTCACTTTCTAGGTTTTAGTCCAGTTGTTGACACTGGATGGAAATTGAAATGGGGGGAAGCCGTGCAATATTACTTGCGTCAATCTGTACATAAAAATATGTACAACCTTTTAAACGATCTTATTCAAAAATTAAACGCAAGGAAGTAATTGTTTTTAAATAAAACATTGTCAGCCTTTGTTTGTATAATTAATGTTAAACAAGTGTGTTACTGCAAGCTGTTTAAATTGTGTCAACAATGTGTAACAAAATTAAATAAAAGGTTTCCTCTTGTAACAGAATATTGTCCAATTCTGAAATTATGGGAAAACACAATGTAGTTTTTATAGTCACCTATTTTTATATTTTTAAATTGAGGATAATTGAGTTGGGCTTCTAGATGGTTTTTACTATTCCATGCACACATCAAAATCTATATAACGATGTGCGTCATCTCATATTAGAAATAAGTTTGTCATTAATTAAAACTGCCATCATACATTTTAGGCTGCAGTCATTCATGCTGGTTTCGGTCTTATTAGACCTCGTCAGTACGATATTACAGCACATGCCCTTTTACTCCGCATAACATTTTTTGGATTCGGTTTTCTTGGTCTCTTCAAATCACCGTGTGTTTTTACAATACAAAAATTAAAATTGCACTATTCATTCTGTTGTATAATAATAGATAACGGTTATCAGCACGCAATGAAATTTCGTTGGGTGGCCAGTTGTGAAGAAACTGTTTCTAGAAGTTTTTTTTATTATTTGATATCATTAATTTCTGACCACTTTTTTATCTGCCAAAAGCCATATCGTTTTATGTCTTCCTGTCGGCTTGGTAGCCCCACCGAGCACTAGCGCGGATATTATCTATAGTTACATTTCGATAGTCGCGGTATCGCTAGTCTTGATCTAATTGTTCAAGAAATATATAAATCTTTTAATTCTTTATAACTACCTAAATTTTAGTTTTATGGCCGGATTAATTGCAAGTGACTAATGATCTCTTGTAATTATATTAAACCTCTTTAATATTTTTCTTTCAAGGTTTGTTGGTATTTTGCACAACATAAAAAAAACCCATCCATAATAATTCTCCTTTTTTAACAAATTACTAATTAGGATATATTTAATTTTATTAGAAATCTTTGATATCTTTCCTTGCTGCTAATTGTTGACAGATGACGCCAACTTTATTTTTCAAAATTGCATTGTAAATCACGCTACCGTAATGAATCATCACAAATGAACAAGTGAGCCATGATAGGTCTCGATAATGTCTGGGGCAACATGACAACAATTACAACAATTCTTTTGTCATTTTTGACATTTGTGGATCGAAAACGGCAAACGATATCAAAACACTAACACTGAAAATCTAATTCTGAGGCTATACCAAAAATAAAGTTTTTCCGACAGAATTTTTTTTTTTTCAAAATTCTTGACATTTTCTGTGTATTGCAGTGTTGAACTCTGGACTTTTTTCAATTCTACAGTTTTACAGATATTAATTCCAATTCCAGTTTTGCTAGACTCGACCGCAAGTTAAATTCGTAACTAAAGTATTTATAAAATTTCTCCGAATTCATATTTTTTTATTTTTTATTTTTTTTCTTTGTATTAAAAATTGAGTGTTTAACTAAAAGTTCCTTCGGAATCAGCAAGCCTTAGCAGTCGCAGTTTTAAAACGTCAGATCATGACAAAATTTACACATCCATCTACGAAGATATTTTGTCTTCATATTTTTAAATTTAAATTACACATTTTGAAGCCGATAGTGATGATTGAATTTTACTGAATAGCTTAACAAATCAAGAAATAATTAATTTAATTTAATATATGTATGACGATACATAATTTAATAAGGTAAGTTGTTTTTGAGGTGAAACTTCATTACGCGCCGTAGGGTGAGTGCCCCCCCATTCGTTTTTGTTACATTGAAAATATTGATATTAATTGAGAATATTATGGACTGAATCCAAACTCGATACATAAAAACTTTTTTCCGGCTCAATTTTTTTTAATTTTCAAATATCAACTATAAATCGAAAAGTAATTTGCCATACTTGACATGTTGGTACATTTTCTGTGTATTTACTGATATTACATACGTATTATTTTTTATTTTACAAGTTTTTTTGTCACTTTTGAGTTATAATTTGAAAACGGCAAACGATAGTAGAAAACAGTGTATAAACTCGACATACCAAAAATAAAGTTTTTCCGACCCAATTTTTTGTTTCAAAATTCTTGACATGTTGGTACATTTTCTGTGTATTGTACTGTTGAACTCTGGGCTTTTTTCAATTCTACAGTTTTACAGATATTAATTCTAATTCCAGTTTTGCTAGACTCGACCGCAAGTTAAATTCGTAACTAAAGTATTTATAAAATTTCTCCGAATTCTAATATTTTTTTATTTTTAATATTTTTGCTTTGTATTAAAAATTGAGTGTTTAACTAAAAGTTCCTTCGGGATCAGCAAGCCTTAGCAGTCGCAGTTTTAAAACGTCAGATCATGACAAAATTTACACAGCCATCTACGAAGATATTTTGTCTTCATATTTTTAAATTTAAATTACATAGTTTGAAGCCGATAGTGATGATTGAATTTTACTGAATAGCTTAACAAATCAAGAAATAATTAATTTAATTTAATATATGTATGACGATACATAATTCAATAAGGTAAGTTGTTTTCGAGGTGAAACTTCATTACGCGCCGTAGGGTGAGTGCCCCCCCATTCGTTTTCGTTACATTGAAAATATTGATATTAATTGAGAATATTATGGACTGAATCCAAACTCGATATATAAAAAGTTTTTTCCGGCTCAAATTTTTTTAATTTCCAAATATCAACTATAAATCGAAAAGTAATTTGCCATACTTGACATGTTGGTACATTTTCTGTGTATTTACTGATATTACATACGTATTATTTTTTATTTTACAAGTTTTTTTGTCACTTTTGAGTTATAATTTGAAAACGGCAAACGATAGTAGAAAACAGTGTATAAACTCGACATACCAAAAATAAAGTTTTTCCGACTCAATTTTTTGTTTCAAAATTCTTGACATGTTGGTACATTTTCTGTGTATTGTACTGTTGAACTCTGGGCTTTTTTCAATTCTACAGTTTTACAGATATTAATTCTAATTCCAGTTTTGCTAGACTCGACCGCAAGTTAAATTCGTAACTAAAGTATTTATAAAATGTCTCCGAATTCTAATATTTTTTATTTTTAATATTTTTTCTTTGTATTAAAAATTGAGTGTTTAACTAAAAGTTCCTTCGGGATCAGCAAGCCTTAGCAGTCGCAGTTTTAAAACGTCAGATCATGACAAAATTTACACAGGCATCTACGAAGATATTTTGTCTTCATATTTTTAAATTTAAATTACACATTTTGAAGCCGATAGTGATGATTGAATTTTACTGAATAGCTTAACAAATCAAGAAATAATTAATTTAATTTAATATTTGTATGACAATACATAATTTAATAAGGTAAGTTGTTTTTGAGGTGAAACTTCATTCAAATCGAATATTTTTTTGATTTTTAATATTTTTTGTTTGTATTAAAAATTGAGCCATCTGACAAAAACCAATAAAAATGCGAACATCATTTATTTTAATTTGCAATTGCTTTAATGTACTGGTGTTAAAAATCTTCCTCCTTTTAGGTGCACGTTTCCACAGCTTACTGCAACTGCGACCGCAGCGAAGTGAAAGAAACCATCTACCCGCCGCCTGTGGGTCCCGATCAAGTCACCTCGTTAGTCGATTGTCTCGAGGAAAGTCTCCTAGATTCTCTAACCACGAAATTGGTGGGAACGAGACCTAACACGTACACCTTTACGAAAGCTTTAGCTGAATGTTGGTTGAAAGAAAACAAAGGCGACTTGCCGTTAGTCATAGTCAGACCTAGCATCGTATTGAGCAGCTTCGGTGGTCCATTGAAAGGTTGGGTGGACAACTGGAATGGTCCCACAGGAATAATTGCGGCGGCCGGAAAGGGACTCTTCAGGAGCATGTTGTGCGATCCGGAAAAGATCGCGGATTTAGTACCTGTGGATATGGTTATTAATTTGATGTTGGTGTCTGCTTGGCGGATTAGTACCACCAAGAGTAAAGATGCGTCGATACCAGTGTATAACTGCAGCACAGGTTAGTTACTAACTTAACATAGCAAAAATGTACTTGAATCAAAACTTATTTTTTTCTCATTATTAATTGTTCTTCTCAGGTCAGCGGAAGCCCATTACCTGGAAGAACTTCATAGGTCTGTGCTTCAAATACATGCGCAAACATCCATTTTCCGAAGTGACGTGGTACCCTGACGGTACCGTGACTGCCTCAAGAAGTCTAAACACACTCAACAAGTACCTCTTACACTGGCTGCCCGCCTATATTCTCGATAGTTTAGTTTGGGTGACAGGGGGTAAACCCATGTAAGTATAGCTTTGTCACGCATGCGCATAGATGCACAATGTGTGTTTTAGAATGGTCCGGATCCAGGATAAACTATGCAAAGCTGCCACCTGTTTGGAGTACTTTACAACTCACGAGTGGCGGTTCGACGACGAGAATGTGAGGAATTTAAGCTTGACCTTGAACGAGAAGGACCGGGAAGAGTTCAATTTCGACGTATCGCGCATCGACTGGGAGAAGTACGTCGAGGAGTACGTTCTAGGCATTAGGCGTTTTATTTTTAAGGAGGATGTAGCTTCGATACCCAAGGCTAGGAAGCAGGTGTCCAGGTTGTACTGGGTTTACAGGAGTATGCAAGTCATCTCAGTGATGTGTATGTGGCATTTCCTTACGTTACGTTATGCTCCCTTGAGGCAGCTGTGGGGTAACGCCCTCAGACTGCTCATACACTTAGCCAGAATGCTGCCATTTGTATAGATAATCATTAGATAGATTCAGTTTACGTGCGAGGCCTCTTTTCTTTTTCACATTTAGGTTTTCTTGTATTACTTATGTGTCGTGAGTGTATCTTGTAGATAAATTGTGTGTTACGTAAGTGGAAAGGGAAAGTGGTGCCATTTTGACATGTTCGCCGGTTTTTCGCTGCTTTTTGCCGACCGTGATCGCTAGTTTTTACCGAGGTTACGCTCATTCCATCTGTGTAAGTGAAATGGTTTTGTCCAGTTGTCGAGGGGAATTTTAATTTTTATACATGTGGAAAATTAAAAATTCTTCCAACATTAAGTGAAAATGTTTTTGTCCATTCACTTGAAATGTTCTGCTTCAAGTATTTATTACTACAAATAATTTATTTGTTATTTTTACCATTGTACTAGTCTTATAGCTGATTAAAGGGATAGCTTTGTTAATAAATTTATGTATTATTTAAAATTGTTTTTCTATTACTGCAGATATCCGAGTTTCGCCAATTACAAAAAACGACTTGATTAAACATAGCGATGTAGGAAATGTACAGTTTGGCGTACGTTTGCTTGTTTTTTTCGGAATTGTTTTGTAACTGTTAATTTTTATTATAAAATAAAGAAAGTCTTTGTTTAAGCGAATTAAAATAGATATTGTTTAAGCCGCCTCTTTTACTTTAGTACCTGTAGTTTTACATGCGAAAATAGTTTTTTTTAAAATATAATTTCCTTCCTGTTAAATAGTTTACAACTCCCACTTTATTGGTGTGGAGACTTTCAATGGATTCAGATAAAAATGTATTTATTTTTGCCTTCAAGTTGGCGTATGTACATCCAAATCACAGGCTTACCAATTTTGATGTAAATTGTATTGTTGCAAACTCAAATTTTTAATCTTGATCACTCAGTATAATGTGGAGTAGATTTTATTTGAGTTGAAGCAATTAATTTTTATTAAACGGGAATATGGCCACAACGAACGATCGTGTCTGTCAGAATTATCTCAAGCATGAGGCGTTGTCTGTCATTGTCTCCAGTGGTAAAATAAAACAACCATTTTACTAAAATTCCGTTTTTATTATAAACTTATCCACACTATGAAACACAACGCGTGACCTAGAAACAGCACTTGTAAAAGTTTGCTGTTTCTTGGAATGTTAGACCCAACAAAAATTCGTAAAAAATATTTCTTAAAACCTTTCTACATGAATCATTAAAACCGACACAACATTCAAACACTACAAATTAAAAACCGCTAAAAACCACCTATCTCCTATGTTTCTTCAGCAATTCCTGAACTTCAAGGTCTAGTTGCTCATCCTGTAACCAGTTATCTGAACAACTGTATTATTAGAAAAATAATCTTACTTACCACGCCGTTTTCCGGCTCACCTTCTACCACCTTTTCTAAAACATTCACAGCCTCCTTTATCAGACCTAACTTAATTTTACATTTGGCAATAAAGACCATATTCTCTTTCCATTCGTTTTCTGAAAGCTTTTCCGCCTCTTGGAAGTGACCCAAAGCTTCCTCATAGGTGGCACTTGGGGGCTCCGCAAATAGGGCTGCAGCCACCTTCCTCTCGTACCATTTCAACTCTGCAATATCATATGCAAACCTCCCCAACATATGGTGCAGGGTGGCATCAGAGGGGTCCAGTCTTACAGCGGCATCCACATGTTGCTTGAACAAGTGGCCATCAAGGATCTTTTCTTTCATTGGTTGGAACTTTGTACGTTCACCTAGCAGGATTGCCAACCATTTGTGGACATTTGAAAGTTCGGGGGTTAAATTGAGGGCGTTTTTGCATGCCTCTATGCCTTTGGTTAGATGGTCTTGTTGCTCAGTCTTGATAAATAACCGGTAGTGGACTTTGCCTAGACGCCATAGCAGTTCGGGGTTTTCTGGAAATTCAATGCAGAGGTTTTGGAGTTGCTCCAGGCTTGACTCTAGGTCGGTGGTATTTCCTTCGTCGAGAATCTTGTCGATGGGGGTAAAGTCCTGAGAAGAAAAGGGATTTTAATACCATGTGACTATTGTATTTTTGTAAATTCACAAATACGTCTATTCTAACCTAAAAAATAATCAAGATCTGTCAATTATTCAATGGTGCCAATCAATTTTCTTGCTTCAAGATTAAATAGTCACTTGTTATTTGAGTAACATGTCAAATTTGGGAGCCTACATTTTTTCAAAGTAGGCTTGTTTTTAGAATGAAATAACCTCAATTTAAATGTATCTCAAAATACAATCTTCTAACTAATAGCCCCCCAAGAACTCCCTGTACTTACCAATTCAGAATTGATGCCATCCACTTCTTCATCACTAACGTCATAAAACTCCAACTCGGAACTATCTCCATCAAGTGCTGATGCATAATCCTCTGTAGCTGTCGAATTAGAAATAAAAGACGTCCTCTTGGCCCTTTTCTTTCTTTTAGTAATGTTGGCCTCCCTAGAGAAACTTCGTAAGTGAAATTTGTCAATATCTACTCCGTTGTAGAAATACTTTTGCTTTTGCTGAGCTAATAAATTATCGAGTTCTTGTCGTAGTGTGGCGAATTCGGAATTCAAACGTTGCAGATCTTTGGCCATAGCATGTCGTCTTCTTTCTTGTCGAAAATGCTCCACCATGTAAAGTGTTGCAGCGCATACAATTCCGAACACACCAGCACCAAAAACGATGTTCACATTTTGGGAGAGAGGCATTGTTGGGGCCGAATAGTGACCGGAGGAAAGTAAGGTTATGTATGAAAATTTAACGGGTCGTTAACATATTTTAACACTTGGCCGCCGCCAATTCTGGAAATTAGAATCTGGACATTCTAACTGGGTCCTGAAATTAGCAATTGATTAAATAGAGAAGTTATTTTATGATTGAGACACGATTGACGTTTGCAAAGTTGACAGATGACATTTTTGACAACTTTCAATTTGTACCGCGGAATTAAAATATTCAAACAACCACAATTTTATTTGGATAAAAATATTTGATAATAATCCATTATGGAAAGAATATATATAACATTACAATTAAATTGGTTGAGCGGGCTCAGCAGCGGCGGTCATTTTTTACCTCCTGAAAATGTCAATTATAAAACTTGACGCTTTAAATCGCTAAATACCTTTTTTACCCCCCTTTTGGGGACTTTCTTTGGTTCCACTTTTTTGGTCAGTCCCTGTTTTAGGAGTAGTGGTGGCTGTTTTCTTCTAATGAAATCAAAATGTCAATCGTCATGAAATCAGTTTTATGTAACTCACATCTCCTTGTGCCCCGGCGGCCGTTTTGCCTCCCTTCGGTCCTTTCCCCATTAGGAAATTATTACGTTTGTTGTTTACTCAAGAACGTTCAAGTGCAAACAGTACGAACTTCTATTTATGTTTAGCTTTGGCACGATGTCATGGAATTTTAAAAATTGGGCGCTTGTAATTTGTTTTCGTTTTCAAATTGTCTGGGGACTTTGCGTTTGTCACTAGTGATGGTGAGTATTTTGGTTCAAAATTGCACGTGTATCGGGTGATCAAGAAAAATTGTAATATTTTTGAAAAAAATTATGTTGGTGTACAAAAACTGTATCCCCATACTTAATTAATAATAACAAACCAGGATGCGTGAATGCATTCTGAAGCAAAAAGTAGCTCATCAATCATCCAAAACAGCTTGTATTTAATTAACAAAAGCATTACAGTTAATTTATTATCCGCCCAGCGACAAGTGTAGAACATTTTTCATTACTGGTTGTTATCAGTAGAGCATGATGTCATTAATTTTAGCGGAGGGTGCGCCCCGAAGCTTTCAAATTACTATCGCAAGATAACAAAGTGGCTAAAAATCTGCATTTAAACACATTAAAGTAGAAAGTGGTTTAAGTGCATAAGCACATAGTAAAAATTTATACTACACACTTGGGTCACTTTTCCCCACAATAAAAATTGCCATAAACACCACCATTTTAAGGCTCGTAATATTTTATCACATTAATGCAACAAAGTTTGTACAAGTTGGTCCCAGAGTTTTGACGGCGAATGATAAAAATTAGACTATTCATCGAAGCCTGAATATTGTATTATCTTGGTCTGTGTAAACAAAATTACAATTCAATTTAAGACTTCCTCGGTGAGATTATGCCATGCTTCGTGCCGGTGGTCGGGATATCGGATCATGTCGAGCCACTGCTTCAACCGGAGCCCTTTGGAACCAGTTCCGCCGAGAATCAGGCCGCCCAAATAATCGTTACTTTTGCCGTAGTCTTTGTCGAAGACGGTGATGTAAAGACTTTGAGTCGAGAGCTCCGTGGGCCGTGTTTCAAAGGCGAACTCCTCGTTGAAGATGGGATTCAGGTTCTTGCGCTTGATGGAGGTCTTGTGTTTGCGATGGTAAGGGTCGGGGCGTAATTGCCTGCAGAAATGCGTTTTTAAGAATCGCTGAGGAGCCGAGCATGTACTTACAATTTTACAAAGGGATCCGAGAACCCGTTGTTGTCCATCGGCAGCAAATTGACGCATCTGCATACCATCACCAGCAACGCCCTCTTCTTGGTGCTGTAGCACAAGGACAGTAGAATTTGTCCTCTGGACCACATGTCGTCAAACCATTGGTTCAACTCGGGAGCCGGTAAGGGCCCCTTCTGTTCATGTCGCATTTCTTCTAAAGGCGCGCTCACATAAATCGTGTTCTGCTGCTTGAGTTTTGCCAGATTTATCCTAGTCTCCCCCATGTAATCGTGACCGTACTTGTCGTCGTCGACGACTAAGATGTGAAGGGCCTTCTTGGTCAGATCCGTCTCTGTGATGTCGTAGAAGGTCAGGTTTTCGTTGAATTCTGGATTTCGAGTTTTGTGGACCGTCTTTGTTCTGAGGCGAGTGGATACTTTGGCGTTGGGAAGGATGTTGAGTTTGCAGAATGGATCGGATAGCCCGTTGATGTCCATGGGGATGAGGTTTTTGGCACGGTAGACGGTGCAGAGGAGGGTGCTTGTGATCGGGTCGTAGGTGAGAGAGAGTTCGATGGTGCCCAAAGAGGCGTCGGAGGCTTTGTGGTCGTCGGGAACACTCTGAAACAATAAATACAGAATATGCATATAATTTTGAAAGTGAAAATATCGGGTTTTCACAAATGATTAATAAATCATTCAGAGCCTACTGGATGTATTAATCATTTATGAAGACCCTGTTTAATGATGTTTTTTAAAAAAATTTGTATCCTTTTACTTACACGCACAGAAATTCCGTCTTTTGTTACATTAATTTGTGTAATGGTTGGACACATGAGACAAGCTAATTTCACGTTCGGGTGACATGACAATTAAATGAAATTTTTAGAGGATTGTTTCGGGGCCGCCGTATTCAAAGGCGATTTTCCTTTTGATGTCAGAACTGCTTTCAGTTGTAAAGCTCCACAACGCAATGGCTGGTAGAGATTTTATTTTTAATTGCGTTTTACAACAAAATGCAGTAGTTACATTATGCATCCCACGACGATATTTGTAATTAAACTAGCAATGAGGTTGTCGTGTTTACAACTTTATATCATTATTAAGGTTGTGATTGAGTTATTACTAATTGAGATCAAAAGCGTTTTGATTTATTTTCCCAACTTGTTGTTTGTTTAAAATATTACAGTTTTTTCGATGTTTCCAAATCTATCTTCCAATCTGTCAACAAGAAGTGATTTAAATTACAAACTTATCCTGAATGAAATTGAAGTGTAAGCATCCATTTTTTCTCACAGAATAGTTTAATTTAAGTAACTTCTTTGCATTATGGTATATTTACCCTACCTTACCTTGTTGTATCTTTTTCTTTTTTCTTATTCTCCATGACACTCTAGACCGGTATTATGATGGTATATGTATATAAAGACTTCAATTTTTAGGTTCAAGCACTTACTCTCCAGGTCTCGCACCAGTGTGTACCTGTATACCTGTATATTTCCTCCTTTACTTCAAAGTTACGTCAAATATTTTTAATTCCTGACGTCATCAATTTGGGAATTTTAAATTATTGAAATCCTGAATTTGCAAATTCCGAAATTTGAAATCTTGAATCTGAAATACAGATTTTGAATGTTTGAAAATCTAAATTTATAGAATTCCTGAATTGTCAAATTTTGGAATATTAAAATTCTTTTTCTTTAATTTAAATTTTTGAAATTATAAATTTGCTAATTTGAAATACAAATCTCGAATGTTTGAAATTCCAAATTAATAATTTTGCATTCCGGGATTGTCAAATTTTGGAATTTTAAAATTCAAGGTTTCAAAAATTTAAATTCAGGAAAAAAAAATTAAAATTTCAAAACTTATGACAAGAATTTATGACAGAGTTTCAAACATTCAAAACTTTCATTTATTCAGGAAAAAGAATTTTAAAATTTATGTCAGGAATTAAACATTTTTAAATTTTAAAATAATGATGTCGGATTCAAAATTTTAAACTTTAGAATTTCAAACATTCAAAATTTGTATTTCAAATTTGCAAATACAGGATTTCAAAAATTCAGATTCAAGAAAACAATTTTGAAATTCCAATATTTGACTATTCAGAACTTGTATTTTAGTCAGGAACACAAATTTGAGAATTTGCAAATTCAGGATTTCAAAAATTTAAATTAAAGAAAGAATTTTAATACTTCGAAATTTATGACAAATCAGGAATTCAAAATCTCTAAATTCAAGATTTCAAATTTGAGAATTTGCAAATTCAGGATTTCAAAAACTTAAATTCAAGAAAATTCCAAAATTAAATTAAATTATATTCAAGAAAAATAATTTTAAAATGCCAAAATTTCACAATTCAGGAATTCAAAATCTATAAATTTAGAATTTCAAACATTCAAAATTTGTATTTCAGATTCAAGAACCCAAATTTGAGAAATTGCAAATTCACGATTGCAAAAATTTAAATTAAAGAAAAAGAATTTTAATATCTCAAAATTTGACAATTCAGGAATTCAAATTCTATAAATTTAGGATTTCAAATATTAAAAATTTGTATTTCAGATTCAGGAACCCAAATTTGAGAATTTGCAAATTCAGGATTTCAAAAATTTAAATTAAAGAAAAATAATTTTAAAATTCCAAAATTTACCATGTCAGGAATTCAAAATTTATAAATTTAGAATTTCAAACATTCAAAATTTGTATTTCAGATTCAGGAACCCAAATTTGAGAATTTGCAAATTCAGGATTTCAAAAACTTAAATTCAAGAAAATCCCAAAATTAAATTAAATTATATCCAAGAAAAATAATTTTAAAATGCCAAAATTTCACAATTCAGGAATTCGAAATTTATAAATTTAGGATTTCAAATCTTCAAAACTTATATTTCAGATTCAGGAATTCAAATTTGAAAATTTGCAAATTCAAGATTTCAAAAATTTAAATTCAGGAAAAAGAATTTTAAAATTCCAAAATTATGTCACAAATTCAAAATTTTTAATTTTAGAATTTCAAACATTCAAAATTTGTATTTCAAATTGGCAAATACAAGATTTCAAAAATTCAAATTCAAGAAATCAATTTTAAAATTCCAATATTTGACTATTAAGGAATTCAAAATTTATAAATTTAAAATTTCAATCATTCAAAATTTGTATTTCAGATTCAAGAACTCAAATTCTAGAATTTGCAAATTCAGGATTGCAAAAATTTAAATTCAAGAGAAAGAATTTTAAAATTCCAAAATTTGACAATTCAGAATCTGTATTTCAGTCAGGAACTCAAATTTGAGAATTTGCAAATTCAGGATTTAAAAAATTTAAATTCAGAAAAATAATTTTTAAATTCCAAAATTTTACATTTCAGGAATCGAAAATTTTGAATTTCAAACATTCGAAATTTGTAAATTTTGAATTCCGGGATTGTCAAATTTTGGAATTTTAAAATTATTTTTCTTGAATTTACATTTTTGAAATCCTAAATTTGCAAATTCTCAAATTTGAATTCCTGAATCTGAATTACAAATTTTGAATATTTGAAATCCTAAATTGATAGATTTTGAATTCCTGATGTATTGTCAAATCTTGGAATATTAAAATTCTTTTTCTTCAATTTAAATTTTTGAAATCCTGAATTTGCTAATTTTCAAAGTTGAAATACAAAATTCGAAAGTTTGAAATTTCAAATTTCTAAATTTTGAATTCCGGAATTGTCAAATTTTGGAATTTTAAAATTCTTTTTCTTGAATTTAAATTTTTGAACTCCTGAGTTTACAAGTTCTCAAATTTGAATACCTGAATCAGAAATACAAATTTTGAATGTTTGAAATCCTAAATTGACAAATTTTCATTTCCTGAATTGTCAAATTTTGGAATTTGAAAATTCTTTTACTTGGATTTAATTATTTCAAATCATGAATTTGCAAATTCTCAAATTTGAATTCCTGAATCTGAATTACAAATTTTGAATATTTGAAATCCTAAATTGATAGATTTTGAATTCCTGTATTGTCAAATTTTGGAATATTAAAATTCTTTTTCTTCAATTTAAATTTTTGAAATCCTGAATTTGCTAATTTTCAAAGTTGAAATACAAAATTCGAAAGTTTGAAATTTCAAATTTCTAAATTTTGAATTCCGGAATTGTCAAATTTTGGAATTTTAAAATTCTTTTTCTTGAATTTAAATTTTTGAACTCCTGAGTTTACAAGTTCTCAAATTTGAATACCTGAATCTGAAATACAAATTTTGAATGTTTGAAATCCTAAATTGACAAATTTTCATTTCCTGAATTGTCAAATTTTGGAATTTGAAAATTCTTTTACTTGGATTTAATTATTTCAAATCATGAATTTGCAAATTCTCAAATTTGAACTCCAGAATCTGAAATACAAATTTTGAATTTTTGAAATCTTAAATTGATAAATTTTGAATTCCTGACTTGTCATAAATTTTGCAATTTTAAAATTGTTTTCCCGAATTTAAATTTTTGAAATCCTGAATTTGCAAATTCTCAAATTTGAAATCTTGAATCTGAAGTACAAATTTTGAATATTTGAAATCCTAAATTTATAGATTTTGAATTCCTGAATTGTCAATTTTTGTTATATTATAATTCTTTTTTGAAGTCCTGAAATTGCAAATTTGGAATTTAAATTTTGAAATTCTCTTGAATTTAAATTTTTGAAATCCTGAATTTGCAAATTCTAAAATTTGAGTTCCCGAGTATGAAATACAAATTTTGAATGTTTGAAATGGTGAAATTCAAAATTTTTAATTCCTGAAATGTAAAATTTTGGAATTTTAAAATTTTTTTTTTTGAATTTAAATTTTTTAAATCCTGAATTTGCAAATTCTCAAATTTGAGTTCCTGACTGAAATACAGATTCTGAATTGTCAAATTTTGGAATTTTAAAGTTCTTTTTCTTGAATTTAAATTTTTGCAATCCTGAATTTGCAAATTCTAGAATTTGAGTTCTTGAATCTGAAATACAAATTTTGAATGATTGAAATCCTAAATTTATAGATTTTGAATTATTGAATTATCAAGTTTTGTTATATTATAATTCTTTTTTGAAGTCCTGAAATTGCAAATTTGGAAATTTAATTCTGAAATTCTCTTGAATTTAAATTTTTTAAATCCTGAATTTGCAAATTCTAAAATTTGAGTTTCCGAGTATGAAATACAAATTTTGAATGTTTGAAATGGTGAAATTCAAAATTTTTTATTCCTGAAATGTAAAATTTTGGAATTTTAAAATTATTTTCCTTTGAATTTAAATTTTTTAAATCCTGAATTTGCAAATTCTCAAATTTGAGTTCCTGACTGAAATACAGATTCTGAATTGTCAAATTTTGGAATTTTAAAATTCTTTTTCTTGAATTTAAATTTTTGCAATCCTGAATTTGCAAATTCTAGAATTTGAGTTCTTGAATCAAATACAAATTGTGAATGATTGAAATTTTAAATTTATAAATTTTGAATGATTGAAATTTTAAATTTATAAATTTTGAATTCCTGAATAGTCAAATATTGGAATTTTAAAATTGTTTTCATGAATTTGAATTTTTGAAATCCTGTATTTGCTAATTTGAAATACAAATTTTGAATGTTTGAAAAATTTGTCAATTTAGGATTTCAAACATTCAAAATTTGTATTTCAGATTCAGGTATTCAAATTTGAGAATTTGTAAACTCAGGATTTCAAAAATTTAAACTCAAGAAAAAGAATTTTAAAATTCCAAAATTTGTCAATTCCGGAATTCAAAATTTAGAAATTTGGAATTTCAAACTCTCGAATTTTGTATTTCAACTTTGAAAATTAGCAAATTCAGAACTTCAAAAATTTAAATTGAAGAAAAAGAATTTTAAAATTCCAAAATTTGACAATTCAGGAATTCAAAATCTATCAATTTAGGATTTCAAATATTCAAAATTTGTAAGTCAGATTCAGGAATTCAAATTTGAAAATTTGCAAATTTAGGATTTCAAAAATTTAAATTCAAGAAAAATAATTTTAAAATTCCAAAATTTGACAATCCCGGAATGCAAAATTTATAAATTTGGAATTTCAAACATTCGAGATTTGTATTTCAAATTTGAAAATTAGCAAATTTAGAATTTCAAAAATTTAAATTAAAGAAAAAGAATTTTAATACTACAAAATATGACAATTCAGGAATTCAAAATCTATCAATTTAAGATTTCAAATATTCAAAATTTGTATTTCAGATTCAAGATTTCAAATTTGAGAAATTGCAAATTCAGGATTTAAAAAATTTAAATTCAGGGAAAATAATTTTAAAATTGCAAAATTTATGACGTCATGAATTCAAAATTTGTATTTCTGATTCAGGGATTAATTTATTTCAAGAAAAGAACTTTAAAATTAAAAGATTTTACAATTCAGGAATTCAAAATTTATAAATTTAGAATTTCAAACATTCAAAATTTGTACATATTTCAGATTCAGGAATTCAAATTTGAGAATTTGCAAATTCAGGATTTCAAAAATTTAAATTAAAGAAAAAGAATTTTAATACTTCGAAATTTATGACAAATCAGGAATTCAAAATCTCTAAATTTAGGATTTCAAATATTCAAAATTTGTATTTCAAAATCAAGATTTCAAATTTGAGTATTTGCAAATTTTGGATTTCAAAAATTTAAATTCAGGAAAAAGAATTTTAAAATTCCAAAATTTATGACAAGAATTTATGACAGAATTTCAAATATTCAAAATTTTGATTTCAGATTCGGGAACTCAAATTTGAGAATTTGCAAATTCACTATTTCAAAAATTTAAATCCAAGAAAAAGAATTTAATATTTCCAAAATTTGACAATTCCGGAATTCAAAATTTATAAATTTGGAATTTCAAACATTCCAAATTTAAATTTCAAATTTTCGAATTTCAGCCACCCGAAAGTGTTCAATTTACGCATTAAAGCTACCAACGGTATATTTTTTTCAGTTGGACTTTCAAAAATAAGAAAAAAAATATTTCGGAAATTTAACGATCGAACAATTCAAAATTCGTGAATTCAACGATTTCAAATTTAAAACTTACAAGAAAACTTGTATTCAGGAATTCAGTTTTAGGAATTTGCAAATTTTGAGCACATATTACAGGGTGACTGAAAAAGCCTTTGACGCTGTGTTTATGATTTTTTTTTAATATTGACAATCTATTTCCAATTTGAAAATTTGCAAATTCAAGATTTAAAAAAATTAAATTAAAGAAAAAGAATTTTAATTTTCCAAAATGTGACAATTCAGGAATTCAAATTCAATAAATTTAGGATTTCAAATATTAAATTCAGGATTTAAAAAATTTAAATTAAAGAAAAAGAATTTTAATATTTCAAAATTTGACAATTCAGGAATTCAAAATCTATAAATTTAGGATTTCAAATATTCAAAATTTGTACTTCAGATTCAAAATTTCAAATTTGCAAATTCTGGATTTCAAAAATTTAAATTCAGGAAAAAGAATTTTAAAATTCCAAAATTTATGACAGAATTTCAAACATTCAAAATTTGTATTTCAGATTCGGGAACCCAAATTTGAGAATTTGCAAATTCGGGACTTCAAAAGTTTGAATTAAAGAAAAAAATTAAAATTCCGAAATTTGACAATTCAGTAATTCAAAATTTTGTATATTTGGAATTTCAAACATTCAAAGTTCGTACTTCAGAGTCAGGAACCTAAATTTGAGAATTTGCAAATTCAGGTCTTCAATAATTGAAATTAAAGATTTTTTTTTTAATTCCAAAATTTGACAATTCCGGAATTCTATAAATTTAGAATCTCAAACATTGAAAATTTGTATTTCAGATTCAAGATTTCAAATTTGGGAATTTGCAAATTCAGGATTTCAACAATTTAAAATTCCAAAATTTATGACAGGAATTAAAAATTTATAAATTTAGGATTTCAAACATTCAAAATTTATACATATTTCAGATTCAGGAATTCAAATTTCAAAAATTTGCAAATTCAAGATTTCAAAAATTTAAATTCAGGAAAAAGAATTTTAAAATTCCTAAATTTGTCAGGAATTCAAAATTTTTAAATTCCAAAATAATGTCAGGGATTCAAATTTTTTAATTTTTGAATTTCAAACATTCAAAATTTGGATTTCAAATTTGCAAATTCAGGATTTCAAAAATTCAAATTCAAGAAAATTTAAAAATTCCAATATTTGACTATTCAGGAATTCAAAATTTATAAATTTAGAACTTCAATCATTCAAAATTTGTATTTCAGATTCAGGAACTTAAATATGAGAATTTGCAAATTCAAGATTTCAAAAACTTAAATTCAGGAAAAAGAATTTTAAAATTTGTCAGGAATTCAAAATTTTTAAACTTCAAAATGATGTCAGGGATTCAAAATTTTAAACTTTAGAATTTCAAACATTCAAAATTTGTATTTCAAATTTGCAAATACAGGATTTCAAAAATTCAGATTCGAGAAAATGAGTTCAAATTTGAGTGCAAATTCATGATTTAAAATAATTAAATCCAAGTAAAAGAATTTTTTCAGATTCAAAAATTTGACAATTCAGGAAATCAAAATTTGTCAGTTTAGGATTTCAAACATTGAAAATTTGTATTTCAGATTCAAATTTGAGAACTTGTAAACTCAGGATTTCAAAAATTAAATTAAAAAAAAAAGAAATTTAAAATTCCAAAATTTGTCAATTCCGGAATTCAAAATTTATAAATTTGGAATTTCAAACATTCGAGATTTGTATTTCAAATTTGAAAATTAGCAAATTTAGGATTCCAAAAATTTAAATTAAAGAAAGAATTTTAAGATTGCAAAATTTATGACAAGTCAGGAATTCAAAATTTGTATTTCAGATTCAGGGATTAAAATAAAATTTGACAATTCAGGAATTCAAAATTTATAAATTTAGAATCTCAAACATTCAAAATTTGTATTTCAGATTCAGGAACCCAAATTTGAGAATTTGCAAATTCAGGATTTCAAAAATTTAAATTCAAGAGAATTTTAAAGTTCCAAAATTTGACAATTCAAAATTTGTATTTTAGATTCAGGAACTTAAATTTGAGAATTTGGAAATTCAAGATTTCAAAAATTTAAATTCAGGAAAAAGAATTTTAAAATTTGTCAGGAATTCAAAATTTTTAAATTTGGAATTTCAAACATTCGAGATTTGTATTTCAAATTTGAAAATTAGCAAATTTAGGATTTCAAAAATTTAAATTCAGGAAAAAGAATTTTAAAATTCCAAAATTTATGACAGAATTTCAAACATTCAAAATTTGTATTTCAGATTCGGGAACCCAAATTTGAGAATTTGCAAATTCGGGACTTCAAAAATTTAAATTAAAAAAATAAAATAAAATTTTACAATTCAGGAATTCAAAATTGATAAATTTTTAAGTTTTTTTTTAAATTCCAAAATTTGACAATTCAGGAATTCTATAAATTTATAATTTTGTATTTCAGATTCAAGATTTCACCATTTCAAACATTTAAAATTTGTATTTCATACTCGGGAAATCAAATTTTAGAATTTGCCAATTGAGGATTTAAAAAATTTAAATTCAAGAAATTTCCAAAATTAAAATTCCAAATTAGCAATTTCAGGATTTCAAAAAAGAATTTTAATATAACAAAAATTGACAATTCAGGTATTCAAAATCTATAAATTTAGGATTTCAAATACATATTCAAAATTTGTACTTCGGATTCAAGATTTCAAATTTAAAAATTTGCAAATTTAGGATTTCAAAAATTTAAATTCAGGAAAAAGAATTTTAAAATTCCAAAAATTTACCATGTCAGGAATTCAAAATTCATAAATTTTGAATTTCAAACATTCAAAATTTGTATTTCAGATTCAGGAACTTAAATTTGAGAATTTGCAAAATCAAGATTTAAAAAATTTAAATTAAAGAAAAAGAATTTTAATATTCCAAAATATGACAATTCAGGAATTCAAAATTTATAAATTTAGAATTTCAAACATTCGAAATTTGTATTTCAGATTCAGGAACTTAAATTTGAGAATTTGAAAAATCAAGATTTAAAAAATTTAAAGTAAAGAAAAAGAATTTTAATATTCCAAAATATGACAATTCAGGAATTCAAAATTTATAAATTTAGAATTTCAAACATTCAAAATTTGTATTTCAGATTCAGGAACCCAAATGTGAGAATTTGCAAATTCAGGACTTCAAAAATTTAAATTCAAGATTTTTTTTTAATTTCAAAATTTGACAATTCAGGAATTCAAAATTTTGTAAATTTAGAATTTCAAACATTCAAAATTTGTATTTCATTCAGATTCAAGGTTTCAACTTTGGGAATTTGCAAATTCAGGATTTCAACAATTTAAAATTCCAAAATTTATGACGTCAGGAATTAAAAATTTATAAATTTAGAATTTCAAACATTCAAAATTTATACATATTTCAGATTCAGGAATTGAAATTTGAGAATTTGCAAATTCAGGATTTCAAAAATTTAAATTAAAGAAAAAGAATTTTAATATTCCAAAATATGACAATTCAGGAATTCAAAATTTATGAATTTAGAATTTCAAAGATTCAAAATTTGTATTTCAAATTCAAGATTTCAAATTTGAGAATTTCCAAATTCTGGATTTTAAAAATTTAAATTCAGAAAAAAGAATTTTAAAATTCCAAAATTTATGACAGAATTTCAAATATTCAGAATTTTTATTTCAGATTCAGGAATTCAAATTTGAGAATTTGCAAATTCAGTATTTCAAAAATTTAAATCCAAGAAAAAGAATTTTATAATTCCAAAATTTGACAATTCCGGAATTCAAAATTTATAAATTTAGAATTTCAAACATTCCAAATTTCGAATTTCAGTCACCCGAAAGTGTTAAATTTACGCATTAAAGCTACCAACGGTAATTTTTTTCAGTTGGGCTTTCAAAAATTCAAAATTTTTATTTCGGAACTTTAACGGTCGAACGATTCAAAATTCGTGAATTCAACGATTTCAAATTTAAAACTTACAAGAAAACTTGTATTCAGGAATTCAGTTTTAGGAATTTGCAAATTTTGAGCACATGTACCTACAGGGTGACTGAAAAAGCCTTTGACGCTGTGTTTATGATTTTTTTAATATTGGCAATCTTGGCAGATCTTGGCAATCCTAACCTATACTTCGCTGTATAGGCAGGCATCAATGTAAATTGGCATTACTATTGTTGGCACTTATTTGGGGCACGCGATTTTGTTGGGGCACTCTATCGGGGTGGCAAGCTGGTAACACTTGGCGCATTGGAGTGGGACGGGGGCTGATGCAAGCTGACGGTTTGAAAAGAACGCGCCTGTGCGGGTTATGCAAATTGCCCATCGTATTTTCGCCAAAGCCCGTATTTCTGGGGGCTTTAGAACTAATTTTTGGAAGGACAAAAATTCGAGTATTGACGTCTCAAATTAATTCTTTTTCATAGCCGCCGTTAATGCACCTCGAAAACGTGGCCAACCGCCGCGAAATTCCCTAGATTGTGAAATTTGATTATTTTGTATAAAAATGGCAAAGTAGAAAAAATACTACTATTTTTTATTGTTTGTTTGCGTTTCACTTTATCAGCTTACACTGCACACTCTTAAGAAAACTTTCCGTGGATTCGCTGGTTTTTAGTTTTTTATTTGGCTCTAACATCTCTGTCACACCAGCTACTTGTAAGGTCGACTGGACCGGTCTCGTTATTGTCTTTCTGCCATAGCGTCCAACCATTTTACATTCGAAGCAAATGTCATCAAAAGTCATAAAGACACGATAGATTCAAACTGTATCAAAAGTTGTTAATACGTGTCTCAAGTGGAACACTTACAATTAGTTAATAATTTTTTTTGTCGATGTTATGGTTGATTTATGTACACTGTTAAGTTACTGTTACAATTAATTTTTTATTCTGGAAACTCGAATCTCATGCATGAATTCATCATTATTATTAATTTAGAACTGACCTTAAATATGCTGCTTCCAACACTCGAAGTGCTGGGCGACGTCTTCTCCTCATTCCTGCTGTCGCTCCAGTTCCATTCCGACAAAGACCGACTCACTGTGGACTCCCTTCGGGAAGCCTCCGAGTTTTCCCCAGAATTCTGCTCTTTCTCCCAAGATCTCTCGCCGAGGTTCAGTGAACCCATGCAACTCCGCAGGGGCTCGACATCTTTGGTTAATTGGGCGTCGCTACCACTCGGTCCCCGACTGCAAAAGGGAAAAATTAGAAAATTCTGTTTTGGAACGACAAGCGTTCGCTTACTTGTACGTCGACATTGTTGGGATGTCTTGGACGGAATCGTGGACATCTGGAAAGTATCGAACAATATGGGTTATAAAAAGATGGTAGAGTCCAATACGTTCGATAATTGTGGAGAGATGGTCTAGAGAAAGGGGTTTGAATATTTTAAGAGATATTATTAAGTGTCGTGAAGGATGATGTATTGATTTATGTACGAGGGGCGACATAAAACTGACGGGTTAGTGAGGAGATTAGCTAAAACTAATTGAAAAAGTTTAGAAAGGGATTAGAATATATCTAATTCTAGCAAAAGCAAAAAGTATTACAGAACTCTTTTTATTCTTCTATTCTTAGAAGCTTTTCTAAATAATAAATACCACTTTTATATGAGTCAGCGTGAGTCTATTCCATCATTAATAACTTTAGCTGAAATATTAATTATCTCGGCAACAACTGTTAGATATTTCTGAATAAACAATGATGTTAGTTTCAGACAGGAGAGAAGAATAGCGGAAAGGAAATACCATGCATGCTTTCCGTACTGGAATTTCTCCTGTGCACTTTACTCCACATCTTCCTGTCTTCATCTGAACTGCTATCGTCCTCTCTGTACCCCCCTTTCGCATTTCGCATCAATTTGCTTCCACCTTGTCTGTATTTCTGTTCACTCGGGAGAATGTACTTCGGAATACTCTTAAAAAACCACGCTCCGGATTTCTTCCAGATCTCCCTGGTTTCCGCGCAAATCAAACACAACCAATAATTTCTGCAACTTGTGTGTTTTGTGGCACACGATTCAATGGCGCACTTCTGACAAACCAGACGTTTGCAGTCGATACAAAGAACCTTTTGGGCTCCGAGCATTCCGAAACCGTCACCGCATAAAAGACATTGCGAAGGGTTTCTGCCGAGAGCGTTGCGACGCATATTTTCCAGGCGTTCGATCAGACGTCCGACCTACCGAAAATGTTTTACGCGGTAAAAACGGCACGAAATATCACAATTAATAATCTCACCCTCTCCTGTTCCGTTACTTCTACTTCTTCAGCCCTCTTGATTACGTTAACTATGGCCTCTTGTTCCTCTGGGCCTAAGGGCTGACTTACGGAGCTTCCGTGGCAATTAAGAGACGCTGTTTTCACGCTCCATCCAGTGCGAAGCCTGCAAGCAAGAGAATGATTATTGTAAAGTATTTTGATCTCGTCGAAAAATAAATTTACTGCATGGAAATCTAAAAAAATATCTGTGCGTCTCTATTCTTTTTGCAATTGCTAATTCTGTGGTTGTCAAGTGATAAACGTCAATTAATTAAATTCAATATTATTTTATTTATTTGAACAAAAAGCGAGTAAAATATACAGTTTGGAAGAAAACAAGTATACTTACACGATTAGTTTACCCGATTTAGAATTAGCAATTTCCGAATTCACTGTTCATCAATAACTGAAATTTTCACAAATTCAGGACATCCAGATTTACAAGTTCCGAATTTCCACGATTTCAACTATTCAAAAATGGGGAAATTCTGGACTTCCAGATTTGTGGGGTCAATATTGGCAAACTTGTGCATTCAATTTCGATCTAACTACATCATTATAATTTGAATTTGTAAATTCACATATTTTAATTTGAAATTTACACGATTTAGAATTCGCAATTTCCGAATTCACTGTTCATCAATAACTGAAATTTTCCAAATTTAGGACTTCCAAATTTACAAGTTGCGAATTTCCACGATTTCAACTATTCAAAAATGGGGAAATTCTGGACTTCCAGATTTGTGGGGTCAATATTGGCAAACTTGTGGATTCAATTTCGATCTAACTACATAATTTTAATTTGAATTTGTAAATTCACATAATTTAATTTGAAATTTACACTTTTTAGAATTCGCAAATTCCGAATTCACTGTTCATCAATAACTGAAATTTTCCAAATTTAGGACTTCCAAATTTACAAGTTGCGAATTTCCACGATTTCAACTATTCAAAAATGGGGAAATTCTGGACTTCCAGATTTGTGGGGTCAATATTGGCAAACTTGTGGATTCAATTTCGATCTAACTACATAATTTTAATTTGAATTTGTAAATTCACATAATTTAATTTGAAATTTACACTTTTTAGAATTCGCAATTTCCGAATTCTCTGTTCATCAATAACTGAAATTTTCCAAATTCAGGATTTCCAAATTTACAAGTTCGGAATTTCCACGATATCAACTATTCAAATATGGGGAAATTCTGGACTTCCAGATTTATGAGGTCAATATTAGCAAACTTGTGGATTCAATTTCGATCTAACTACATTATTATAACTTGAATTTGTAAATTCACATATTTTAATTTTAAATTTACACGATTTAGATTTCGCAATTTCCGAATTCACTGTTCATCAATAACTGAAATTTTCCAAATTTACAACTTCCGAATTTCCACGATTTCAACTATTCAAAAATGAGGAAATTTTGGAATTTCAGATTTGTGAGGTCAATATTAGCAAACTTGTGGATTCAATTTCGATCTAACCACATAATTTTAATTTGAATTTGTAAATTCACAAATTTTAATTTGAAATTTACACGATTTAGAATTCGCAATTTCCGAATTCACTGTTCATCAATAACTGAAATTTTTCAAATTCAGGACTTCCAAATTTACAAGTTCAGAATTTCCACGATTTCAACTATTCAAAAATGGGGAAATTCTGGACTTCCAGATTTGTGGGGTCAATATTGGCAAACTTGTGGATTCAATTTCGATCTAACTACATAATTTTAATTTGAATTTGTAAATTCACATATTTTAATTTGAAATTTACACTATTTAGAATTCGCAATTTCCGAATTCACTGTTCATCAATAACTGAAAATTTTCAAATTCAGGACTTCCAAATTTACAAGTTCAGAATTTCCACGATTTCAACTATTCAAAAATGGGGAAATTCTGGACTTCCAGATTTGTGGGGTCAATATTGGCAAACTTGTGGATTCAATTTCGATCTAACTACATAATTTTAATTTGAATTTGTAAATTCACATATTTTAATTTGAAATTTACACTATTTAGAATTCGCAATTTCCGAATTCACTGTTCATCAATAACTGAAATTTTTCAAATTCAGGACTTCCAAATTTACAAGTTCAGAATTTCCACGATTTCAACTATTCAGAAATGGGGAAATTCTGGACTTCCAGATTTGTGGGGTCAATATTGGCAAACTTGTGGATTCAATTTCGATCTAACTACATAATTTTAATTTGAATTTGTAAATTCACATATTTTAATTTGAAATTTACACTATTTAGAATTCGCAATTTCCGAATTCACTGTTCATCAATAACTGAAATTTTTCAAATTCAGGACTTCCAAATTTACAAATTCCGAATTTCCACGATTTCAACTATTCAAAAATGGGGAAATTTTGGAATTTCAGATTTGTGAGGTCAATATTAGCAAACTTGTGGATTCAATTTCGATCTAACTACATAATTTTAATTTCAATATGTAAATTCATATATTTTAATTTGAAATTTACACGATTTAGAATTCGCAATGTCCGAATTCACTGTTCATCAATAACTGAAATTTTCCAAATTCAGGACTTCCAAATTTACAAGTTCCGAATTTCCACGATTTCAACTATTCAAAAATGGGGAAATTCTGGACTTCCAGATTTGTGGGGTCAATATTGGCAAACGTGTGGATTCAATTTCGATCTAACTACATAATTTTAATTTGAATTTGTAAATTCACATATTTTAATTTGAAATTTACACGATATAGAATTCGCAATTTCCGAATTCACTGTTCATCAATAACTGAAATTTTCCAAATTCAGGACTTCCAAATTTACAAGTTGCGAATTTCCACGATTTCAACTATTCAAAAATGGGGAAATTCTGGACTTCCAGATTTGTGGGGTCAATATTGGCAAACTTGTGCATTCAATTTCGATCTAACTACATAATTTTAATTTGAATTTGTAAATTCACATATTTTAATTTGAAATTTACACGATTTAGAATTCGCAATTTCCGAATTCACTGTTCATCAATAACTGAAATTTTCCAAATTCAGGACTTCCAAATTTACAATTTCCGAATTTACAGGATTTCAACTATTCAAAAATGGGGAAATTCTGAACTTCCAGATTTGTGAGGTCAGTATTAGCAAACTTGTGGATTCAATTTCGATCTAACTACATAATTTTAATTTGAATTTGTAAATTCACATATTTTAATTTGAAATTTACACGATATAGAATTCGCAATTTCCGAATTCACTGTTCATCAATAACTGAAATTTTCCAAATTCAGGACTTCCAAATTTACAAATTCCGAATTTCCACGATTTCAACTATTCAAAAATGGGGAAATTTTGGAATTTCAGATTTGTGAGGTCAATATTAGCAAACTTGTGGATTCAATTTCGATCTAACTACATAATTTTAATTTCAATATGTAAATTCATATATTTTAATTTGAAATTTACACGATTTAGAATTCGCAATGTCCGAATTCACTGTTCATCAATAACTGAAATTTTCCAAATTCAGGACTTCCAAATTTACAAGTTCCGAATTTCCACGATTTCAACTATTCAAAAATGGGGAAATTCTGGACTTCCAGATTTGTGGGGTCAATATTGGCAAACTTGTGGATTCAATTTCGATCTAACTACATAATTTTAATTTGAATTTGTAAATTCACATAGTTTAATTTGAAATTTACACGATTTAGAATTCGCAATTTCCGAATTCACTGTTTATCAATAACTGAAATTTTCCAAATTCAGGACTTCCAAATTTAAAAGTTCCGAATTTCCACGATTTCAACTATTCAAAGATGGTAAAATTTTGGACTTCCAGATTTGTGAGGTCAAAATTAGCAAACTTGTGTATTCAATTTCGATCTAACCACATAATTATAATTTGAATTTGTAAATTCACAAATTTTAATTTGAAATTTACACGATTTAGAATTTGCAATTTCCGAATTCACTGTTCATCAATAACTGAAATTTTCCAAATTCAGGACTTCCAAATTTACAAGTTCCGAATTTCCACGATTTCAACTATTCAAAAATGGGGAAATTTTGGAATTTTAGATTTGTGGGGTCAATATTGGTAAACTTGTGGATTCAATTTCGATCTAACTACATAATTTTAATTTGAATTTGTAAATTCACATATTTTAATTTGAAATTTACACGATCTATAATTCGCAATTTCCGAATTCACTGTTCATCAATAACTGAAATTTTCCAAATTCAGGACTTCCAAATTTACAAGTTCCGAATTTACAGGATTTCAACTATTCAAAAATGAGGAAATTCTGAACTTCCCGATTTGTGAGGTCAATATTAGCAAACTTGTGGATTCAATTTCGATCTAACTACATAATTTTAATTTCAATTTGTAAATTCACATATTTTAATTCGAAATTTACACGATTTAGAATTCGCAATTTCCGAATTCACTGTTTATCAATAACTGAAATTTTCCAAATTCAGGACTTCCAAATTTAAAAGTTCCGAATTTCCACGATTTCAACTATTCAAAGATGGTAAAATTTTGGACTTCCAGATTTGTGAGGTCAAAATTAGCAAACTTGTGGATTCAATTTCGATCTAACCACATAATTATAATTTGAATTTGTAAATTCACAAATTTTAATTTGAAATTTACACGATTTAGAATTTGCAATTTCCGAATTCACTGTTCATCAATAACTGAAATTTTCCAAATTCAGGACTTCCAAATTTACAAGTTCCGAATTTCCACGATTTCAACTATTCAAAAATGGGGAAATTTTGGAATTTTAGATTTGTGGGGTCAGTATTGGTAAACTTGTGGATTCAATTTCGATCTAACTACATAATTTTAATTTGAATTTGTAAATTCACATATTTTAATTCGAAATTTACACGATTTAAAATTCGCAATTTCCGAATTCACTGTTCATCAATAACTGAAATTCTCCAAATTCAGGACTTCCAAATTTACAAGTTCCGAATTTCCACGATTTCAACTATTCAAAAATGGGGAAATTCTGGACTTCCAGATTTGTGGGGTCAATATTGGCAAACTTGTGGATTCAATTTCGATCTAACTACATAATTTTAATTTGAATTTGTAAATTCACATATTTTAATTTGAAATTTACACGATCTATAATTCGCAATTTCCGAATTCACTGTTCATCAATAACTGAAATTTTCCAAATTCAGGACTTCCAAATTTACAAGTTCCGAATTTACAGGATTTCAACTATTCAAAAATGAGGAAATTCTGAACTTCCCGATTTGTGAGGTCAATATTAGCAAACTTGTGGATTCAATTTCGATCTAACTACATAATTTTAATTTCAATTTGTAAATTCACATATTTTAATTCGAAATTTACACGATTTAAAATTCGCAATTTCCGAATTCACTGTTCATCAATAACTGAAATTCTCCAAATTCAGGACTTCCAAATTTACAAGTTCCGAATTTCCACGATTTCAACTATTCAAAAATGGGGAAATTCTGGACTTCCAGATTTGTGGGGTCAATATTGGCAAACTTGTGGATTCAATTTCGATCTAACTACATAATTTTAATTTGAATTTGTAAATTCACATAGTTTAATTTGAAATTTACACGATTTAGAATTCGCAATTTCCGAATTCACTGTTTATCAATAACTGAAATTTTCCAAATTCAGGACTTCCAAATTTAAAAGTTCCGAATTTCCACGATTTCAACTCTTCAAAGATGGTAAAATTTTGGACTTCCAGATTTGTGAGGTCAAAATTAGCAAACTTGTGGATTCAATTTCGATCTAACCACATAATTATAATTTGAATTTGTAAATTCACAAATTTTAATTTGAAATTTACACGATTTAGAATTTGCAACTTCCGAATTCACTGTTCATCAATAACTGAAATTTTCCAAATTCAGGACTTCCAAATTTACAAGTTCCGAATTTACAGGATTTCAACTATTCAAAAATGAGGAAATTCTGAACTTCCCGATTTGTGAGGTCAAAATTAGCAAACTTGAGGATTCAATTTCGATCTAACTACATAATTTTAATTTCAATTTGTAAATTCACATATTTTAATTCGAAATTTACACGATTTAAAATTCGCAATTTCCGAATTCACTGTTCATCAATAACTGAAATTATCCAAATCCAGGACTTCCAAATTTACAAGTTCCGAATCTCCACGATTTCAACTATTCAAAAATGGTAAAATTTTGGAATTTCAGATTTGTGAGGTCAATATTAGCATACTTGTGGATTCAATTTCGATCTAACTACATAATTTTAATTTGAATTTGTAAATTCGCAAATTTTAATTTGAAATTTACACGATTTAGAATTCGCAATTTCCGAATTCACTGTTCATCAATAACTGAAATTTTCCAAATTCAGGACTTCCAAATTTACAAGTTCCGAATTTACAGGATTTCAACTATTCAAAAATGAGGAAATTCTGAACTTCCCGATTTGTGAGGTCAAAATTAGCAAACTTGTGGATTCAATTTCGATCTAACTACATAATTTTAATTTCAATTTGTAAATTCACATATTTTAATTCGAAATTTACACGATTTAAAATTCGCAATTTCCGAATTCACTGTTCATCAATAACTGAAATTCTCCAAATTCAGGACTTCCAAATTTACAAGTTCCGAATTTCCACGATTTCAACTATTCAAAAATGGGGAAATTCTGGACTTCCAGATTTGTGGGGTCAATATTGGCAAACTTGTGGATTCAATTTCGATCTAACTACATAATTTTAATTTGAATTTGTAAATTCACATAGTTTAATTCGAAATTTACACGATTTAGAATTCGCAATTTCCGAATTCACTGTTTATCAATAACTGAAATTTTCCAAATTCAGGACTTCCAAATTTAAAAGTTCCGAATTTCCACGATTTCAACTATTCAAAGATGGTAAAATTTTGGACTTCCAGATTTGTGAGGTCAAAATTAGCAAACTTGTGGATTCAATTTCGATCTAACCACATAATTATAATTTGAATTTGTAAATTCACAAATTTTAATTTGAAATTTACACGATTTAGAATTTGCAATTTCCGAATTCACTGTTCATCAATAACTGAAATTTTCCAAATTCAGGACTTCCAAATTTACAAGTTCCGAATTTACAGGATTTCAACTATTCAAAAATGAGGAAATTCTGAACTTCCCGATTTGTGAGGTCAAAATTAGCAAACTTGTGGATTCAATTTCGATCTAACTACATAATTTTAATTTCAATTTGTAAATTCACATATTTTAATTCGAGATTTACACGATTTAAAATTCGCAATTTCCGAATTCACTGTTCATCAATAACTGAAATTTTCCAAATCCAGGACTTCCAAATTTACAAGTTCCGAATCTCCACGATTTCAACTATTCAAAAATGGTAAAATTTTGGAATTTCAGATTTGTGAGGTCAATATTAGCATACTTGTGGATTCAATTTCGATCTAACTACATAATTTTAATTTGAATTTGTAAATTCGCAAATTTTAATTTGAAATTTACACGATTTAGAATTCGCAATTTCCGAATTCACTGTTCATCAATAACTGAAATTTTCCAAATTCAGGACTTCCAAATTTACAAGTTCCGAATTTACAGGATTTCAACTATTCAAAAATGAGGAAATTCTGAACTTCCCGATTTGTGAGGTCAAAATTAGCAAACTTGTGGATTCAATTTCGATCTAACTACATAATTTTAATTTCAATTTGTAAATTCACATATTTTAATTCGAAATTTACACGATTTAAAATTCGCAATTTCCGAATTCACTGTTCATCAATAACTGAAATTCTCCAAATTCAGGACTTCCAAATTTACAAGTTCCGAATTTCCACGATTTCAACTATTCAAAAATGGGGAAATTCTGGACTTCCAGATTTGTGGGGTCAATATTGGCAAACTTGTGGATTCAATTTCGATCTAACTACATAATTTTAATTTGAATTTGTAAATTCACATAGTTTAATTTGAAATTTACACGATTTAGAATTCGCAATTTCCGAATTCACTGTTTATCAATAACTGAAATTTTCCAAATTCAGGACTTCCAAATTTAAAAGTTCCGAATTTCCACGATTTCAACTATTCAAAGATGGTAAAATTTTGGACTTCCAGATTTGTGAGGTCAAAATTAGCAAACTTGTGGATTCAATTTCGATCTAACCACATAATTATAATTTGAATTTGTAAATTCACAAATTTTAATTTGAAATTTACACGATTTAGAATTTGCAATTTCCGAATTCACTGTTCATCAATAACTGAAATTCTCCAAATTCAGGACTTCCAAATTTACAAGTTCCGAATTTCCACGATTTCAACTATTCAAAAATGAGGAAATTCTGAACTTCCCGATTTGTGAGGTCAATATTAGCAAACTTGTGGATTCAATTTCGATCTAACTACATAATTTTAATTTCAATTTGTAAATTCACATATTTTAATTCGAAATTTACACGATTTAAAATTCGCAATTTCCGAATTCACTGTTCATCAATAACTGAAATTCTCCAAATTCAGGACTTCCAAATTTACAAGTTCCGAATTTCCACGATTTCAACTATTCAAAAATGGGGAAATTCTGGACTTCCAGATTTGTGGGGCCGATATTGGCAAACGTGTGGATTCAATTTCGATCTAACTACATAATTTTAATTTTAATTTGTAAATACACATATTTTAATTTGAAATTTACACGATTTAGAATTCGCAATTTCCGAATTCACTGTTTATCAATAACTGAAATTTTCCAAATTCAGGACTTCCAAATTTACAAGTTCCGAATTTACAGGATTTCAACTATTCAAAAATGAGAAAATTCTGAACTTAACGATTTGTGAGGTCAATATTAGCAAACTTGTGGATTCAATTTCGATCTAACTACATAATTTTAATTTCAATTTGTAAATTCACATATTTTAATTCGAAATTTACACGATTTAAAATTCGCAATTTCCGAATTCACTGTTCATCAATAACTGAAATTCTCCAAATTCAGGACTTCCAAATTTACAAGTTCCGAATTTCCACGATTTCAACTATTCAAAAATGGGGAAATTCTGGACTTCCAGATTTGTGGGGTCAATATTGGCAAACTTGTGGATTCAATTTCGATCTAACTACATAATTTTAATTTGAATTTGTAAATTCACATATTTTAATTTGAAATTTACACGATCTATAATTCACAATTTCCGAATTCACTGTTCATCAATAACTGAAATTTTCCAAATTCAGGACTTCCAAATTTACAAGTTCCGAATTTACAGGATTTCAACTATTCAAAAATGAGGAAATTCTGAACTTCCCGATTTGTGAGGTCAATATTAGCAAACTTGTGGATTCAATTTCGATCTAACTACATAATTTTAATTTCAATTTGTAAATTCACATATTTTAATTCGAAATTTACACGATTTAAAATTCGCAATTTCCGAATTCACTGTTCATCAATAACTGAAATTCTCCAAATTCAGGACTTCCATATTTACAAGTTCCGAATTTCCACGATTTCAACTATTCAAAAATGGGGAAATTCTGGACTTCCAGATTTGTGGGGTCAATATTGGCAAACTTGTGGATTCAATTTCGATCTAACTACATAATTTTAATTTGAATTTGTAAATTCACATAGTTTAATTTGAAATTTACACGATTTAGAATTCGCAATTTCCGAATTCACTGTTTATCAATAACTGAAATTTTCCAAATTCAGGACTTCCAAATTTAAAAGTTCCGAATTTCCACGATTTCAACTCTTCAAAGATGGTAAAATTTTGGACTTCCAGATTTGTGAGGTCAAAATTAGCAAACTTGTGGATTCAATTTCGATCTAACCACATAATTATAATTTGAATTTGTAAATTCACAAATTTTAATTTGAAATTTACACGATTTAGAATTTGCAATTTCCGAATTCACTGTTCATCAATAACTGAAATTTTCCAAATTCAGGACTTCCAAATTTACAAGTTCCGAATTTCCACGATTTCAACTATTCAAAAATGGGGAAATTTTGGAATTTTAGATTTGTGGGGTCAATATTAGCAAACTTGTGGATTCAATTTCGATCTAACTACATAATTTTAATTTGAATTTTGTAAACTCACATAATTTAATTTGAAATTTACACGAATTAGAATTCGCAATTTCCGAATTCACTGTTCATCAATAACTGAAATTTTCCAAACTCAGGACTTCCAAATTTACAAATTCCGAATTTCCTCGATTTCAACTATTCAAAAATGAGGAAATTTTGGAATTTCAGATTTGTGAGGTCAATATTAGCAAACTTGTGGATTCAATTTCGATCTAACTACATAATTTTAATTTGAATTTTGTAAACTCACATAATTTAATTTGAAATTTACACGAATTAGAATTCGCAATTTCCGAATTCACTGTTCATCAATAACTGAAATTTTCCAAACTCAGGACTTCCAAATTTACAAATTCCGAATTTCCACGATTTCAACTATTCAAAAATGAGGAAATTTTGGAATTTCAGATTTGTGAGGTCAATATTAGCAAACTTGTGGATTCAATTTCGATCTAACTACATAATTTTAATTTGAATTTTGTAAACTCACATAATTTAATTTGAAATTTACACGAATTAGAATTCGCAATTTCCGAATTCACTGTTCATCAATAACTGAAATTTTCCAAACTCAGGACTTCCAAATTTACAAATTCCGAATTTCCACGATTTCAACTATTTAAAAATGGGGAAATTCTGGATTTCCAGATTTGTGAGGTCAATATTGGCAAACTTGTGGATTCAATTTCGATCTAACAACATAATTTTAATTTGAATTTGTAAATTCACATATTTTAATTTGAAATTTACACGATTTAGAATTCGCAATTTCCGAATTCACTGTTCATCAATAACTGAAATTTTCCAAATTCAGGACTTCCAAATTTACAACTTCCGAATTTCCACGATTTCAACTATTCAAAAATGGTAAAATTTTGGAATTTCAGATTTGTGAGGTCAATATTAGGAAACTTGTGGATTCAATTTCGATCTAACTACATAATTATAATTTGAATTTGTAAATTCACAAATTTTAATTTGAAATTTACACTATTTGGAATTCGCAATTTCCGAATTCACTGTTCATCAATAACTGAAATTTTCCAAACTCAGGACTTCCAAATTTACAAATTCCGAATTTCCACGATTTCAACTATTTAAAAATGGGGAAATTCTGGATTTCCAGATTTGTGAGGTCAATATTGGCAAACTTGTGGATTCAATTTCGATCTAACAACATAATTTTAATTTGAATTTGTAAATTCACATATTTTAATTTGAAATTTACACGATTTAGAATTCGCAATTTCCGAATTCACTGTTCATCAATAACTGAAATTTTCCAAATTCAGGACTTCCAAATTTACAACTTCCGAATTTCCACGATTTCAACTATTCAAAAATGGTAAAATTTTGGAATTTCAGATTTGTGAGGTCAATATTAGGAAACTTGTGGATTCAATTTCGATCTAACTACATAATTATAATTTGAATTTGTAAATTCACAAATTTTAATTTGAAATTTACACTATTTGGAATTCGCAATTTCCGAATTCACTGTTCATCAATAACTGAAATTTTCCAAATTCAGGACTTCCAAATTTACAACTTCCGAATTTCCACGATTTCAACTATTCAAAAATGAGGAAATTTTGGAATTTCAGATTTGTGAGGTCAATATTAGCAAACTTGTGGATTCAATTTCGATCTAACTACATAATTTTAATTTGAATTTTGTAAACTCACATAATTTAATTTGAAATTTACACGATTTAGAATTCGCAATTTTCGAATTCACTGTTCATCAATAACTGAAATTTCCAAATTCAGGACTTCCAAATTTACAAGTTCCGAATTTCCACGATTTCAACTATTCAAAAATGGGGAAATTGTGGACTTCCAGATTTGTGGGGTCAATATTGGCAAACGTGTGGATTCAATTTCGATCTAACTACATAATTTTAATTTGAATTTGTAAATTCACATATTTTAATTTGAAATTTACACGATTTAGAACTCGCAATTTCCGAATTCACTGTTCATCAATAACTGAAATTTTCCAAATTCAGGACTTCCAAATTTACAAGTTCCGAATTTCCACGATTTCAATTATTCAAAAATGGGGAAATTCTGGACTTCCAGATTTGTGGGGTCAATATTGGCAAACGTGTGGATTCAATTTCGATCTAACTACATAATTTTAATTTGAATTTGTAAATACACATATTTTAATTTGAAATTTACACGATTTAGAATTCGCAATTTCCGAATTCACTGTTCATCAATAACTGAAATTTTCCAAATTCAGGACTTCCAAATTTACAAGTTCCGAATTTCCACGATTTCAACTGTTCAAAAATGGGGAAATTCTGGACTTCCAGATTTGTGGGGTCAATATTGGCAAACGTGAGGATTCAATTTCGATCTAACTACATAATTTTAATTTGAATTTGTAAATACACATATTTTAATTTGAAATTTACACGATTTAGAATTCGCAATTTCCGAATTCACTGTTCATCAATAACTGAAATTTTCCAAATTCAGGATTTCCAAATTTACAAGTTCGGAATTTCCACGATATCAACTATTCAAATATGGGGACATTCTGGACTTCCAGATTTGTGCGGTCAATATTAGCAAACTTGTGGATTCAATTTCGATCTAACTACATAATTTTAATTTTAATTTGTAAATACACATATTTTAATTTGAAATTTACACGATTTAGAACTCGCAATTTCCGAATTCACTGTTCATCAATAACTGAAATTTTCCAAATTCAGGACTTCCAAATTTACAAGTTCCGAATTTCCACGATTTCAACTATTCAAAAATGGGGAAATTCTGGACTTCCAGATTTGTGGGGCCAATATTGGCAAACGTGTGGATTCAATTTCGATCTAACTACATAATTTTAATTTTAATTTGTAAATTCACAAATTTTAATTTGAAATTTACACGATTTAGAATTCGCAATTTCCGAATTCACTGTTCATCAATAACTGAAATTTTCCAAATTCAGGACTTCCAAATTTACAAGTTCCGAATTTCCACGATTTCAACTATTCAAAAATGGGGAAATTCTGGACTTCCAGATTTGTGGGGCCAATATTGGCAAACGTGTGGATTCAATTTCGATCTAACTACATAATTTTAATTTTAATTTGTAAATACACATATTTTAATTTGAAATTTACACGATTTAGAACTCGCAATTTCCGAATTCACTGTTCATCAATAACAGAAATTTTCCAAATTCAGGACTTCCAAATTTACAAGTTCCGAATTTCCACGATTTCAACAGTTCAAAAATGGGGAAATTCTGGACTTCCAGATTTGTGGGGTCAATATTGGCAAACGTGTGGATTCAATTTCGATCTAACTACATAATTTTAATTTGAATTTGTAAATTCACATATTTTAATTTGAAATTTACACTATTTAGAATTCGCAATTTCCAAATTCACTGTTCATCAATAACTGAAATTTTCCAAATTCAGGACTTCCAAATTTACAAGTTCCGAATTTCCACGATTTCAACTATTCAAAAATTGGGAAATTCTGGACTTCCAGATTTGTGGGGTCAATATTGGCAAACTTGTGGATTCAATTTCGATCTAACTACATAATTTTAATTTGAAATTGTAAATTCACATATTTCAATTTGAAATTTACACGATTTAGAATTCGCAATTTCCGAATTCACTGTTCATCAATAACTGAAATTTTCCAAATTCAGGACTTCCAAATTTACAAGTTCCGAATTTCCACGATTTCAACTGTTCAAAAATGGGGAAATTCTGGACTTCCAGATTTGTGGGGTCAATATTGGCAAACGTGTGGATTCAATTTCGATCTAACTACATAATTTTAATTTGAATTTGTAAATACACATATTTTAATTTGAAATTTACACGATTTAGAATTCGCAATTTCCGAATTCACTGTTCATCAATAACTGAAATTTTCCAAATTCAGGACTTCCAAACTTACAAGTTCCGAATTTCCACGATTTCAACTATTCAAAAATGGGGAAATTCTGGACTTCCAGATTTGTGGGGCCAATATTGGCAAACGTGTGGATTCAATTTCGATCTAACTACATAATTTTAATTTTAATTTGTAAATACACATATTTTAATTTGAAATTTACACGATTTAGAACTCGCAATTTCCGAATTCACTGTTCATCAATAACTGAAATTTTCCAAATTCAGGACTTCCAAATTTACAAGTTCCGAATTTCCACGATTTCAACTATTCAAAAATGGGGAAATTCTGGACTTCCAGATTTGTGGGGCCAATATTGGCAAACGTGTGGATTCAATTTCGATCTAACTACATAATTTTAATTTGAATTTGTAAATACACATATTTTAATTTGAAATTTACACGATTTAGAATTCGCAATTTCCGAATTCACTGTTCATCAATAACTGAAATTTTCCAAATTCAGGACTTCCAAATTTACAAGTTCCGAATTTCCACGATTTCAACTATTCAAAAATGGGGAAATTCTGGACTTCCAGATTTGTGGGGCCAATATTGGCAAACGTGTGGATTCAATTTCGATCTAACTACATAATTTTAATTTTAATTTGTAAATTCACAAATTTTAATTTGAAATTTACACGATTTAGAATTCGCAATTTCCGAATTCACTGTTCATCAATAACTGAAATTTTCCAAATTCAGGACTTCCAAATTTACAAGTTCCGAATTTCCACGATTTCAACTATTCAAAAATGGGGAAATTCTGGACTTCCAGATTTGTGGGGCCAATATTGGCAAACGTGTGGATTCAATTTCGATCTAACTACATAATTTTAATTTTAATTTGTAAATACACATATTTTAATTTGAAATTTACACGATTTAGAACTCGCAATTTCCGAATTCACTGTTCATCAATAACTGAAATTTTCCAAATTCAGGACTTCCAAATTTACAAGTTCCGAATTTCCACGATTTCAATTATTCAAAAATGGGGAAATTCTGGACTTCCAGATTTGTGGGGTCAATATTGGCAAACGTGTGGATTCAATTTCGATCTAACTACATAATTTTAATTTGAATTTGTAAATACACATATTTTAATTTGAAATTTACACGATTTAGAATTCGCAATTTCCGAATTCACTGTTCATCAATAACTGAAATTTTCCAAATTCAGGACTTCCAAATTTACAAGTTCCGAATTTCCACGATTTCAACTGTTCAAAAATGGGGAAATTCTGGACTTCCAGATTTGTGGGGTCAATATTGGCAAACGTGTGGATTCAATTTCGATCTAACTACATAATTTTAATTTGAATTTGTAAATACACATATTTTAATTTGAAATTTACACGATTTAGAATTCGCAATTTCCGAATTCACTGTTCATCAATAACTGAAATTTTCCAAATTCAGGATTTCCAAATTTACAAGTTCGGAATTTCCACGATATCAACTATTCAAATATGGGGACATTCTGGACTTCCAGATTTGTGCGGTCAATATTGGCAAACGTGTGGATTCAATTTCGATCTAACTACATAATTTTAATTTGAATTTTTAAATACACATATTTTAATTTGAAATTTACACGATTTAGAATTCGCAATTTCCGAATTCACTGTTCATCAATAACTGAAATTTTCCAAATTCAGGACTTCCAAATTTACAAGTTCCGAATTTCCACGATTTCAACTGTTCAAAAATGGGGAAATTCTGGACTTCCAGATTTGTGGGGTCAATATTGGCAAACGTGTGGATTCAATTTCGATCTAACTACATAATTTTAATTTGAATTTGTAAATACACATATTTTAATTTGAAATTTACACGATTTAGAATTCGCAATTTCCGAATTCACTGTTCATCAATAACTGAAATTTTCCAAATTCAGGATTTCCAAATTTACAAGTTCCGAATTTCCACGATATCAACTATTCAAATATGGGGACATTCTATACTTCCAGATTTGTGGGGCCAATATTGGCAAACGTGTGGATTCAATTTCGATCTAACTACATAATTTTAATTTTAATTTGTAAATACACATATTTTAATTTGAAATTTACACGATTTAGAACTCGCAATTTCCGAATTCACTGTTCATCAATAACTGAAATTTTCCAAATTCAGGACTTCCAAATTTACAAGTTCCGAATTTCCACGATTTCAACTGTTCAAAAATGGGGAAATTCTGGACTTCCAGATTTGTGGGGTCAATATTGGCAAACGTGTGGATTCAATTTCGATCTAACTACATAATTTTAATTTGAATTTGTAAATACACATATTTTAATTTGAAATTTACACGATTTAGAATTCGCAATTTCCGAATTCACTGATCATCAATAACTGAAATTTTCCAAATTCAGGACTTCCAAATTTACAAGTTCCGAATTTCCACGATTTCAATTATTCAAAAATGGGGAAATTCTGGACTTCCAGATTTGTGGGGTCAATATTGGCAAACGTGTGGATTCAATTTCGATCTAACTACATAATTTTAATTTGAATTTGTAAATACACATATTTTAATTTGAAATTTACACGATTTAGAATTCGCAATTTCCGAATTCACTGTTCATCAATAACTGAAATTTTCCAAATTCAGGACTTCCAAATTTACAAGTTCCGAATTTCCACGATTTCAACTGTTCAAAAATGGGGAAATTCTGGACTTCCAGATTTGTGGGGTCAATATTGGCAAACGTGTGGATTCAATTTCGATCTAACTACATAATTTTAATTTGAATTTGTAAATACACATATTTTAATTTGAAATTTACACGATTTAGAATTCGCAATTTCCGAATTCACTGTTCATCAATAACTGAAATTTTCCAAATTCAGGATTTCCAAATTTACAAGTTCGGAATTTCCACGATATCAACTATTCAAATATGGGGACATTCTGGACTTCCAGATTTGTGGGGCCAATATTGGCAAACGTGTGGATTCAATTTCGATCTAACTACATAATTTTAATTTTAATTTGTAAATACACATATTTTAATTTGAAATTTACACGATTTAGAACTCGCAATTTCCGAATTCACTGTTCATCAATAACTGAAATTTTCCAAATTCAGGACTTCCAAATTTACAAGTTCCGAATTTCCACGATTTCAACTATTCAAAAATGGGGAAATTCTGGACTTCCAGATTTGTGGGGCCAATATTGGCAAACGTGTGGATTCAATTTCGATCTAACTACATAATTTTAATTTTAATTTGTAAATTCACAAATTTTAATTTGAAATTTACACCATTTAGAATTCGCAATTTCCGAATTCACTGTTCATCAATAACTGAAATTTTCCAAATTCAGGACTTCCAAATTTACAAGTTCCGAATTTCCACGATTTCAACTATTCAAAAATGGGGAAATTCTGGACTTCCAGATTTGTGGGGCCAATATTGGCAAACGTGTGGATTCAATTTCGATCTAACTACATAATTTTAATTTGAATTTGTAAATACACATATTTTAATTTGAAATTTACACGATTTAGAATTCGCAATTTCCGAATTCACTGATCATCAATAACTGAAATTTTCCAAATTCAGGACTTCCAAATTTACAAGTTGCGAATTTCCACGATTTCAACTATTCAAAAATGGGGAAATTCTGGACTTCCAGATTTGTGGGGTCAATATTGGCAAACTTGTGGATTCAATTTCGATCTAACTACATAATTTTAATTTGAATTTGTAAATTCACATAATTTAATTTGAAATTTACACTTTTTAGAATTCGCAATTTCCGAATTCACTGTTCATCAATAACTAAAATTTTTAAAATTCAGGACTTCCAAATTTACAAATTCCGAATTTCCACGATTTCAACTATTCAAAAATGGGGAAATTCTGGACTTCCAGATTTGTGGGGTCAATATTGGCAAACTTGTGCATTCAATTTCGATCTAACTACATAATTTTAATTTGAATTTGTAAATTCACATATTTTAATTTGAAATTTACACGATTTAGAATTCGCAATTTCCGAATTCACTGTTCATCAATAACTGAAATTTTCCAAATTCAGGATTTTCAAATTTACAAGTTCGGAATTTCCACGATATCAACTATTCAAATATGGGGAGATTCTGGACTTCCAGATTTGTGAGGTCAATATTAGCAAACTTGTGGATTCAATTTCGATCTAACTACATAAGTTTAATTTGAATTTGTAAATTCACATATTTTAATATGAAATTTACACGATTTAGAATTCGCAATTTCCGTAATCGAATAATAAGGAGAACACATTAAGAATGAATTTTTAAAATTAAATTGAAGAGACTATTAGTGTTGCCACTGTGCATATTTCCGGAGTGGACGAGCTGTCCTGCAACATCACGTCCGTCAAATTATATAAAGATTTCAGAGAACGGGAAGTGTATTGAAAAGAAAATCTACTGGAAAGCCGCAAACTAACCAATATGTCGTTGAACAAGTGGAAGCGCTTGTTGAAGCGAATTCACATTCGTCGTTACGTCGTCATACGTCGTTTAGCAGTTCGAACTGATGTGTCCTTTGGCACTGTTCGAAATATTCTGAAAACCCGTTTGCACATCTCTATCCATATGAACACATTTTTGATCGAAGTCCAGACACAAAGGACCCCGCGTTGTAGGCGTTCGGCAAATTACAAAAAAAAAAAGTTTTTTCTTTTATTCTACGCGGCAAATATTTCCCTTTCATTTTGACTTTGAATTCGTTTTTATTGCTATAGTTATATAGTTATTTAGTTTCAATATTAATTTTTATTATAGTTGGAGGTTTCAGAAAAAAAAATACACGACTCTTCAGCCTTGTAAAATATTCGGCACGGATCATTTTCCTGACTCTCCAATAAATAACTATTTAATTTAGGCTGGCATGCGTTTTACAGATCCGTTTCCGTATTTTTTTTTAAATATTCAATTGAGTTATTTTTATCCTGGGAACATAAGAAACAAAACAAAAAAATAATCAACCAAATAATATTGTGACGCTATCTACGGTCAGGTTGCCCCGGGCGCCAATTTTTTATTGGGGTTGGTCCTTTAATGGGTTGCCGAGTTCTACTTGTGGTTAAATTTTCTGCTAGGACTTCCATAACACCCTGTATAAATGAAATGCTGTTCGTTGGTAAGCGCATCACTTGAGAACGGCTGTACCGATTTAGCCAATTCTTTCATTTAATAGTGCTATTAGTCCGAATAACCACCTTCTTGATCAAAAATATTCCATCTCTTTTGTCGGTGGTTTATTTACTGAGGGATCCCAGTCTTAATTATCATCTCGGGACTAAATAATAAGAAATTAGAAGCCAAGGAAGTCACAACTAAGTATTGGAAGTTGAAGACTCAGGAGCAAGTAAGCAAATCAAAGCACTTTAATTTAAACTTAGAAACTGAACTACTGGGAATTTTGTTTTGAACTCCAAGAAACTGGAAATCAAGGGGAAATTACAAACAATAATATTTCTAAGAAACTAAGATCTTGGATAAGACGGCGGCGGCCAGTGCGGGTGGCATAGAAGTCGATTCACACAGATATTCTAAATGCAAAGCAATCCTCCCTCAAGACTTTGACAAACATCCATCCCACGATTTTCAGTCCCGACCAACATACAAATATTATTGAAAAGAAAAGTTATATAAGTTCGTGTTCTTAATTATTATTAACAGCTGAAACCGCGGAGAAAGTCCTTGTAAGATAAAATAGGTTTCTATAGAAGATTACATATTAATATATTGATTTTTTTATTTTTCCTCAAAACTAGAAAAAATCTTGTATGTAATACGTTATGAAATACTGTTTTGTGTGACTCCAGTCATTTTGCGGGACTAGTGAAGCTCGTTACTCAAAACATTGCATTTCATAACTGGTTACATAAATAGCTGTTATGGTACAAAGTAACGCAGTGAAAAGTGTTCCTTAATGAGATAATTTCATCTGAAAGGTTTTGAAAAATAAATAACAAAGTAAATACGGTTATTCCGGAACAGAAATGATACAAATCGGTTAGACTACACAGATGAAAATGTTCAAAGTAATACCAGTTTTCTTTACCTAATTTACAAACTTGTTATACAGAATCGATGCAATCTGCAAAAGACGAACTATTCAAATTGCATCTCCAAAGACATCCTCCGCTTTTCCTACGACCAAGGAATACAAATGCAAAATTTAATTAAGTAAGGCGTATTAATTAAAATTTCGTCGCTGGTTTAATTAGCTTCACCGAAGAATCTTTCATGTTTGTTGTTTTTTTTCATCTCTTCTTGCACATTAATTATTATTTTGGGCTGTGTGGAAATGTCGACTCGACGTTTCAGAGAAAGCATCATAATTGAGCACGGAAAAGAAGGATTTTCCACGGTCTCCAGAGTCTGGTTAATTAACAAGAGAGCTATACGCTGTACCCTACGGAATTTGCAAATGATCGAACATCTGCTAACGATGAGATATTCGAGAAGATGGGTGGGGGAGTGATGCAAAATTTGATGTTGAAAAAAGGGAGAGGGTAAGAAAGTTCAATATCGCGACCCGAAATACCTATAGGGGAAGGTAAGGAATATTGGAGTGCCACTATAGCTCTATGATATCAAAGACAAGTTTTTATTTTATCGCATAAAACAAAATAGCCGAGAAACATGAAGTTGGTTCCCAATCGTATGGTGTTACCAATTCAAATAAAAACTACTCTTCGAGATATATTCGTGGTTCAATTTAGAAGCGGACCCTACTTTCCCCTATTAAATACTATAATTATGTACCTATAACATTTGCCGTTGTCAAGGGTAGATTTTCAGAGCGGTATGTGTAATACGTGATTAGTTAATTAATTTCAACAGCAACGATTGAAATTAATCAGAGAATTACCATAATGAAATGTTGAAAACGCTCCAAAATAATCAAGTAAAATTTGTTTGGTATTCAACGATAATATTGCCACAGTGATCTTGTTAAAGCAATTTGTTAATTAATAAGTTAAAGATATCTAGAGTGAATCAGGATTGAAACCACCAGCTGGAAGCTTTCTGTAAACTTTGCTTTATCTTTGTTAAGTTTGCCAAAGAGATAATTTAATTTTATCACGGAAAGTAGGCCGTGTTAGTCGACTTAAGCTTCTTAGCAAGTTTACTTGAGTTCCTTAATTAATTAAATTTTCTAATTTTTGTATACATGCGTATTATATACCCGATAACATTTTTGCAGATAGTTCGTACAAATAATTTTTTTTAATGACATTAAAATAGAGAAACCAGCAACTTTTTATTTCGATTTATGTGTATAATATACAGGGTGTTTCAGAAATTAGTGCAATCACTGAAACCATTGTTGACATATTTTTAGTATTTTTCCCGTCTACAAATTCACGAGCCGCGTATGGATACTTATTTTAATTTGACCTACTGAGAATAAATTGTTCTTGTCTGGAAAAGTCAGTCTGCTTATCAACTTTCTAATTTTTTCCACACCTGCTGATAAACTGACAGTAATTATTATTGAAATCGTTTGTCGAGACAACCCAATCAGGCGCCGGTAATTTGTTGTTATTGTTCTTTACTTTCTAACAGGGTATACACATACATTGTATCAATTTACGGAGAAGGTCAAGGAAATTCCGCCGAAGCACAAAGACTTCATGTGCAACGCTTCCCCAATCGCCGTGTGCCGAACCGCCCAGTACCCGAAGGTTAGAAAATCAGTTTAGAGTATCCCTTTGCACCATTTGGAAAATTTTGAAACAGCAACAACTGTATCCCTATCACGTACAGAAACTATTACAGCCTGAGAAATTACCTCGAAGGCGCCAGTTTTGTGAATGGGCCCTGGCGAAAATAAACCACTCTCCCTAAAGGAGGAGTCAGGGATGGGCATAACAGATAGAGAGACAATCTCTAAGGAGTCAGCGGTGGGCATAAAAGATAGGTGGAGACAATCAGGAGTCGGTGAAATAGATAGAGAGAAATGATGCGGAGGGCAAAATAGGTAGAAAAAGCTAGTCCCTAAAATAGTCAGCAATGGGCATAAAAGACAGAGAAAGACAGCCCCAACGGGAGTCAGCAGAGAGCATAAGAGAGACAGTCCCTAGAGAAATCACCGCTGGGTGAAATAGATAGAGAAAGACAGTCGCCTTAGAGAAGTCAGCGGTGGACAAAATAGGTGGAGAAAGGCACTGCCTAGAAGAGTCAGCGATAGGCATAAAAGATAGAGATCTAGACACAGTCGCCCTAGAGAAGTCAGCGGTGGCAAAATAGGTAGAGAAGGACAGTCCCTAAAAGAGTTGTATTGTACTGTATTGTACTCTGGGGTCGTAATTCTATTCAGCCTCTCAGAACGTCGACCATCGGTGATCTTTTGTTCAAAACCCTACTCGCATCTATGTTCTTAGGAATCCCACCTTCTTTGCAAAGTTCAAGATGTCACTAAGAGGATTTTTCTAAGGGGCTAAACTAGCCGGGTCTTTTGTGGAATTGGTGTAAACGACCAGCCTCATCCTTCCCCTTTTCCACAATATTGTCCAGAATCGCCTCCTGAATGGTTTCAAATTGCTCCATTGTTAGAAGTACTCCAGCTGGAAATAGTCATCACCTTTTTGGCCTGGCTGTGCACCCAGCTCCATAGGCTCTTGACGGTCTCCCGTGGTAGAGAGGCTTTCTTCAGCCTCTTTATTTGACCCTGTTGAGGGCGAGTCAACCTTTCCTTTCTTGTTGTCCATAAAAATTTCCAACGAGAAGCAAGGGAGAGAAAAGTCGCTTGCAGCAGAGCCCCGCATGCCACAGGAAGGCTTTTTAAACCGGAGGTCGCCTGGTATTCGGAGTTCGCATATTTAATGACCAAGATCACAGTCTTGGTCATGCAGTCTTCGGCATATGCTGTTGACTTTGGGGTTATTTTATAGAGGTTTTCTCCTCGCGGAACAGGCAGTGAAGCCAGTTCCCCCGGGGGTGCTTGACAGCAGCGTACCACTACTACGCCTTGTGGTGGTTTCTGTTGCAGACAACCACATTACGGTTTTAATCAGATGAGCGGCGTATATTCATCTGTGGCACCTCGATTTGCCCCACCCGTACTCCGGCTATGCAGCCTGAGCCCCTGAGGACTTCAGCTCAACTAGTTAGTGTCCCTAGCCTGCCTGCCCTCCCCTAAAAGAGTTAGCTATGGGCACAAAAAATAGAGAGACACAATTGCCCTAGAGGAGTCAGCAGTTCCCATGAAAGATAGAAAAAGACAATCGTTCTAGAGCAGTTATCGGTGGGTGAAATAGATAAAGAAAGACGATGCGTTGGCGGGGGGCAAAATAGATAGAGAAAGACCGTCGCCTTAGCGCAGTTAGCGCTAGGTGAAATAGATAGAGAAAGACGATAGCAGTGGGCATTAAAGATAGCGAGAGACAGTCGCCCTAGAGAAGTCAGCGGAGGGTGGAATAGGTAGAGAAAGATAGTGGCCTTAGAGGCTTAGAGCAGTTAGCGGTTGGTGAAATAAACAGAGAAAGACGATGCGTTGGCAGAGGGCAAAATAGGTAGTCAAAGACAGTCCCTAAGTGAGTCAGTACGGGGCATAAAAGATAGAAAGAGACAGTCGCCCTAGAGGAGTCAGGGGTGGGCGAAATGGGTAGAGAAAGACAGGGATAGATAAAGATAAATAGAGAAGAAAGGAATTAGCGGTGGGTGAAATAGATGGAGACAGTCCCTAAGAGAGTCAGCGTTGAGCATAAAAGATAAAGAGAAACAGCCGTCCTAGAGCAGTCAGCGTAGAGTAAAATAGATAGAGAAAGACCGTCGCCCTAGAGCAGTTAGCGCTGGGTGAAATAGATAGAGAAAGACGATAGCAGTGGGGATAAGAGATAGAGAGAGACAGTCGCCCTAGAGGGGTCAGCGGAGGGTGGAATAGATAGAGAGAAAGTCAGTCGCCTTAGAAGCTTAGTGCAGTTAGCGGTTGGTGAAATAGTCAGAGAAAGACGATGCGTGGGCGGAGGGCCAAATGGGTAGAGAAGGACAGTCCCTAAGAGAGTCAGTAAGGGGCATAAAAGATAGAGAGGAAGATAGAAGGGTGGGCGAAATGGGTAGAGAAAGACAGTCCCTACGGGAGTCAGCGGTGGTCATAACAGATAAAGAGAGACAGTTCTTACAGTAGTAAACGCTGGGTGAAATAGATAGAGAAACACAGTCGCCTTAGAGAAATCAGCGGTGGGTAAAATTGGTAGAGAAAGACACTCTCTTGAAGAGTCAGCAGTGGGCATAAAAGATAGAGAGAGACGGTCGCCCTAGAGGAGTCAGGTGTGGGCGAAATAGGTAGAAAAAGACAGTCCCTAGAAGAGTCAGCGGTGGGCATAAAAGATAGAGAGCGACAGTCGCCCTAGATGAGTCAGCGGAGGGTGAAAGAGATAGAGAGAGACAGTCGCCCTAGAGGGGTCAGCGGAGGATAAAATAGATAGAGAGAAAGTCAGTCGCCTTAGAAGCTTAGTGCAGTTAGCGGTTGGTGAAATAGTCAGAGAAAGACGATGCGTGGGCGGAGGGCAAAATAGGTAGAGAAAGACAGTCCCTAAGAGAGTCAGTAAGGGGAATAAAAGATAGAGAGAGACAGTCGCCCTAGAGGGTGGGCGAAATGGGTAGAGAAAGACAGTCCCTACGGGAGTCAGCGGTGGGCATAACAAATAAAGAGAGACAGTTCTTAGAGTAGTAAAAGCTGGGTGAAATAGATAGAGAAACACAGTCGCCTTAGAGAAGTCAGCGGTGGGTAAAATTGGTAGAGAAAGACACTCTCTTGAAGAGTCAGCGGTGGGCATAAAAGATAGAGAGAGACGGTCGCCCTAGAGGAGTCAGGTGTGGGCCAAATAGGTAGAAAAAGACAGTCCCTAGAAGAGTCAGCGGTGGGCATAAAAGATAGAGAGCGACAGTCGCCCTAGATGAGTCAGCGGAGGGTGAAAGAGATAGAGAGAGACAGTCGCCCTAGAGGGGTCAGCGGAGGGTAAAATAGATAGAGAGAAAGTCAGTCGCCTTAGAAGCTTAGTGCAGTTAGCTGTTGGTGAAATAGTCAGAGAAAGACGATGGGTGGGCGGAGGGCAAAATAGGTAGAGAAAGACAGTCCCTAAGAGAGTCAGTATGGGGCATAAAAGATAGAGAGAGACAGTCGCCCTAGAGGAGTCAAGGGTGGGCGCAATGGGTAGAGAAAGACAGTCCCTACGGGAGTCAGCGGTGGGCATAACAAATAAAGAGAGACAGTTCTTAGAGTAGTAAACGCTGGGTGAAATAGATAGAGAAACACAGTCGCCTTAGAGAAGTCAGCGGTGGGTAAAATTGGTAGAGAAAGACACTCTCCTGAAGAGTCAGCGGTGGGCATAAAAGATAGAGAGAAACGGTCGCCCTAGAGGAGTCAGGTGTGGGCCAAATAGGTGGACAGTCCCTGGAAGAGTCAGCGGTGGTCATAAAAGATAGAGAGCGACAGTCGCCCTAGATGAGTCAGCGGAGGGTGAAAGAGATAGAGAGAAAGTCAGTCGCCTTAGAAGCTTAGTGCAGTTAGCGGTTGGTGAAATAGTCAGAGAAAGACGATGCGTGGGCGGAGGGCCAAATGGGTAGAGAAGGACAGTCCCTAAGAGAGTCAGTAAGGGGCATAAAAGACAGGGAAAGACGGTCCTACGGGAGTCAGCGGTGGGCATAACAGATAAAGAGAGACAGTCCTTAGAAAAGTCAGGGCTGGGTGAAATAGATAGAGAAAGACAATCCGTTGGCGGAGGGCCAAATGGGTAGAGAAGGACAGTCCCTAAAAGAGTCAGCAATGGGCATAAAAATAGAGACACAGTCGCCCTAGATGAGTCAGGGTTGGGAAAAATAGGTAGAGAAAGAGAGTCCCTAGAAGAGTCAGTGGTGGGCATAAAAGCCAGTCCTACGGGAGTCAGCGCTGGGCATAACAGATAAAGAGGGACAGTCCTTAGAAAAGTCAGGGCTGGGTGAAATCGACAGAGTAAGAGAGTTCAGAAAAGTCAGCGGTGGCCATAATATATAGAGTGAGATAGTTTCCCTGGAGGAGTCAGGTGTGGGCGAAATAGGTAAAGAAAGACAGTCCTTCAAAGAGTTAGCGATATGCATAAAAGGTAGAGAGAAATGGTCGCCCTAGAGGAGTCAGCGGAAATAGTCAGTGAAATAGATAGAGAAAGACAGTCCCTAGAGAAGTCAGCGCTGGGTGAGATAAATAGAGAAAGACAGTCGCCTTGTAGCAATTAGCGGTGGGTTAAAAAGATAGAGAGACAGTAGCTCTAGAAGAGTCAGTGGTGGGCATAAAAGACAGGGAAAGACAGTCCTACGGGAGTCCGCGCTGGGCATAACAGATAAAGAGGGCCAGTCATTAGAAAAGTCAGGGCTGGGCGAAATCGACAGAGAAAGACGATGCGTCGGCGGAGGGCAAAATAGGTAGAGAAGGACAGTCCCTAAAAGAGTCACCGATTTGCATAAAAGATAGAGAGACAGTCGCCCTAGAGGAGTCAGGGGTGGGCGATATAGGTACAGAAAGACATCCCTAGAAGAGTCAGCAGTGGTCATAAAGGCAGGGAAATACAGTCGCTACTGGAGTCAGCTGTGGTCATAAGAGATAGAGAGAGACTGTCGTCCTAGATGAGTCAGCGGGGGGTGAAAGAGATAGAGAAAGACTGTCGCCTTAGAGCATCTAGCAGTTGGTGAAATATTGATAGAGAAAGACGATACCGGCGGGCATAAAAGATAGAGAGACAGTCGCCTTAGAGGGGTCAGCGGAGGGTGAAATAGATAGAGAAGGACAGTCCCTAGAGAATTCAGCGCTGGCTGAAATAGATAGAGAAAGACAGTTGCCTTAGAGGAGTTAGCGGTGCGTGAAATAAATAGAGAAAGACGATGAGTTGGCGGAGGGCAAAATAGATAGGGAAAGACAGTCTCTAGAAGTGTCAGCAATGGACATAAAAGATAGGGAAAGAGAGCCCCAACGGGAGTCAGCAGAGAGCTTAACACATAAAGAGAGACAGTCCCTAGAGAAGTCAGCGCTGGGTGAAACAGATAGAGAAAGACAGTCGCCTTAGAGAAGTCAGGGTTGGGAAAAATAGGTAGAGAAAGAGAGTCCCTAGAAGAGTCAGTGGTGGGCATAAAAGACAGTCCTACGGGAGTCAGCGCTGGGAATAACAGATAAAGAGGGACAGTCCTTAGAAAAGTCAGGGCTGGGTGAGATCGACAGAGAAAGAGAGTTCAGAAAAGTCAGCGGTGGCCATAATATATGGAGTGTGATAGTTTCCCTAGAGGAGTCAGGTGTGGGCGAAATAGGTAGAGAAAGACAGTCCCTAAAAGAGTTAGCGATATGCATAAAAGGTAGAGAGAAATGGTCGCCCTAGAGGAGTCAGCGGAAATAGTCAGTGAAATAGATAGAGAAAGACAGTCCCTAGAGAAGTCAGCGCTGGGTGAAATAAATAGAGAAAGACAGTCGCCTTGGAGCAATTAGCGGTGGGTTAAAAAGATAGAGAGACAGTAGCTCTAGAAGAGTCAGTGGTGGGCATAAAAGACAGGGAAAGACAGTCCTACTGGAGTCGGCGCTGGGCATAACAGATAAAGAGGGCCAGTCCTTAGAAAAGTCAGGGCTGGGCGAAATCGACAGAGAAAGACGATGCGTCGGCGGAGGGCAAAATAGGTAGAGAAGGACAGTCCCTAAAAGAGTCACCGATTTGCATAAAAGATAGAGAGACAGTCGCCCTAGAGGAGTCAGGGGTGGGCGATATAGGTACAGAAAGACATCCCTAGAAGAGTCAGCAGTGGTCATAAAGGCAGGGAAATACAGTCGCTACTGGAGTCAGCTATTGGCACAAGAGATAGAGAGAGACTGTCGTCCTAGATGAGTCAGCGGGGGGTGAAAGAGATAGAGAAAGACTGTCGCCTTAGAGCATCTAGCAGTTGGTGAAATATAGATAGAGAAAGACGATACCGGCGGGCATAAAAGATAGAGAGACAGTCGCCTTAGAGGGGTCAGCGGAGGGTGAAATAGATAGAGAAGGACAGTCCCTAGAGAATTCAGCGCTGGCTGAAATAGATAGAGAAAGACAGTTGCCTTAGAGGAGTTAGCGGTGCGTGAAATAAATAGAGAAAGACGATGAGTTGGCGGAGGGCAAAATAGATAGGGAAAGACAGTCTCTAGAAGTGTCAGCAATGGACATAAAAGATAGGGAAAGAGAGCCCCAACGGGAGTCAGCAGAGAGCTTAACACATAAAGAGAGACAGTCCCTAGAGAAGTCAGCGCTGGGTGAAACAGATAGAGAAAGACAGTCGCCTTAGAGAAGTCAGGGTTGGGAAAAATAGGTAGAGAAAGAGAGTCCCTAGAAGAGTCAGTGGTGGGCATAAAAGACAGTCCTACGGGAGTCAGCGCTGGGAATAACAGATAAAGAGGGACAGTCCTTAGAAAAGTCAGGGCTGGGTGAGATCGACAGAGAAAGAGAGTTCAGAAAAGTCAGCGGTGGCCATAATATATGGAGTGTGATAGTTTCCCTAGAGGAGTCAGGTGTGGGCGAAATAGGTAGAGAAAGACAGTCCCTAAAAGAGTTAGCGATATGCATAAAAGGTAGAGAGAAATGGTCGCCCTAGAGGAGTCAGCGGAAATAGTCAGTGAAATAGATAGAGAAAGACAGTCCCTAGAGAAGTCAGCGCTGGGTGAAATAAATAGAGAAAGACAGTCGCCTTGGAGCAATTAGCGGTGGGTTAAAAAGATAGAGAGACAGTAGCTCTAGAAGAGTCAGTGGTGGGCATAAAAGACAGGGAAAGACAGTCCTACTGGAGTCGGCGCTGGGCATAACAGATAAAGAGGGCCAGTCCTTAGAAAAGTCAGGGCTGGGCGAAATCGACAGAGAAAGACGATGCGTCGGCGGAGGGCAAAATAGGTAGAGAAGGACAGTCCCTAAAAGAGTCACCGATTTGCATAAAAGATAGAGAGACAGTCGCCCTAGAGGAGTCAGGGGTGGGCGATATAGGTACAGAAAGACATCCCTAGAAGAGTCAGCAGTGGTCATAAAGGCAGGGAAATACAGTCGCTACTGGAGTCAGCTATTGGCACAAGAGATAGAGAGAGACTGTCGTCCTAGATGAGTCAGCGGGGGGTGAAAGAGATAGAGAAAGACTGTCGCCTTAGAGCATCTAGCAGTTGGTGAAATATAGATAGAGAAAGACGATACCGGCGGGCATAAAAGATAGAGAGACAGTCGCCTTAGAGGGGTCAGCGGAGGGTGAAATAGATAGAGAAGGACAGTCCCTAGAGAATTCAGCGCTGGCTGAAATAGATAGAGAAAGACAGTTGCCTTAGAGGAGTTAGCGGTGCGTGAAATAAATAGAGAAAGACGATGAGTTGGCGGAGGGCAAAATAGATAGGGAAAGACAGTCTCTAGAAGTGTCAGCAATGGACATAAAAGATAGGGAAAGAGAGCCCCAACGGGAGTCAGCAGAGAGCTTAACACATAAAGAGAGACAGTCCCTAGAGAAGTCAGCGCTGGGTGAAACAGATAGAGAAAGACAGTCGCCTTAGAGAAGTCAGGGTTGGGAAAAATAGGTAGAGAAAGAGAGTCCCTAGAAGAGTCAGTGGTGGGCATAAAAGACAGTTTTACGGGAGTCAGCGCTGGGAATAACAGATAAAGAGGGACAGTCCTTAGAAAAGTCAGGGCTGGGTGAGATCGACAGAGAAAGAGAGTTCAGAAAAGTCAGCGGTGGCCATAATATATGGAGTGTGATAGTTTCCCTAGAGGAGTCAGGTGTGGGCGAAATAGGTAGAGAAAGACAGTCCCTAAAAGAGTTAGCGATATGCATAAAAGGTAGAGAGAAATGGTCGCCCTAGAGGAGTCAGCGGAAATAGTCAGTGAAATAGATAGAGAAAGACAGTCCCTAGAGAAGTCAGCGCTGGGTGAAATAAATAGAGAAAGACAGTCGCCTTGGAGCAATTAGCGGTGGGTTAAAAAGATAGAGAGACAGTAGCTCTAGAAGAGTCAGTGGTGGGCATAAAAGACAGGGAAAGACAGTCCTACTGGAGTCGGCGCTGGGCATAACAGATAAAGAGGGCCAGTCCTTAGAAAAGTCAGGGCTGGGCGAAATCGACAGAGAAAGACGATGCGTCGGCGGAGGGCAAAATAGGTAGAGAAGGACAGTCCCTAAAAGAGTCACCGATTTGCATAAAAGATAGAGAGACAGTCGCCCTAGAGGAGTCAGGGGTGGGCGATATAGGTACAGAAAGACATCCCTAGAAGAGTCAGCAGTGGTCATAAAGGCAGGGAAATACAGTCGCTACTGGAGTCAGCTATTGGCACAAGAGATAGAGAGAGACTGTCGTCCTAGATGAGTCAGCGGGGGGTGAAAGAGATAGAGAAAGACTGTCGCCTTAGAGCATCTAGCAGTTGGTGAAATATAGATAGAGAAAGACGATACCGGCGGGCATAAAAGATAGAGAGACAGTCGCCTTAGAGGGGTCAGCGGAGGGTGAAATAGATAGAGAAGGACAGTCCCTAGAGAATTCAGCGCTGGCTGAAATAGATAGAGAAAGACAGTTGCCTTAGAGGAGTTAGCGGTGCGTGAAATAAATAGAGAAAGACGATGAGTTGGCGGAGGGCAAAATAGATAGGGAAAGACAGTCTCTAGAAGTGTCAGCAATGGACATAAAAGATAGGGAAAGAGAGCCCCAACGGGAGTCAGCAGAGAGCTTAACACATAAAGAGAGACAGTCCCTAGAGAAGTCAGCGCTGGGTGAAACAGATAGAGAAAGACAGTCGCCTTAGAGAAGTCAGGGTTGGGAAAAATAGGTAGAGAAAGAGAGTCCCTAGAAGAGTCAGTGGTGGGCATAAAAGCCAGTCCTACGGGAGTCAGCGCTGGGCATAACAGATAAAGAGGGACAGTCCTTAGAAAAGTCAGGGCTGGGTGAAATCGACACAGTAAGAGAGTTCAGAAAAGTCAGCGGTGGCCATAATATATAGAGTGAGATAGTTTCCCTAGAGGAGTCAGGTGTGGGCGAAATAGGTAGAGAAAGACAGTCCCTAAAAGAGTTAGCGATATGCATAAAAGGTAGAGAGAAATGGTCGCCCTAGAGGAGTCAGCGGAAATAGTCAGTGAAATAGATAGAGAAAGACAGTCCCTAGAGAAGTCAGCGCTGGGTGAGATAAATAGAGAAAGACAGTCGCCTTGGAGCAATTAGCGGTGGGTTAAAAAGATAGAGAGACAGTAGCTCTAGAAAAGTCAGTGGTGGGCATAAAAGACAGGGAAAGACAGTCTTACTGGAGTCGGCGCTAGGCATAACAGATAAAGAGGGCCAGTCCTTAGAAAAATCAGGGCTGGGTGAAATCGACAGAGAAAGACGATGCGTCGGCGGAGGGCAAAATAGGTAGAGAAGGACAGTCCCTAAAAGAGTCACCGATTTGCATAAAAGATAGAGAGACAGTCGCCCTAGAGGAGTCAGGGGTGGGCGATATAGGTACAGAAAGACATCCCTAGAAGAGTCAGCAGTGGTCATAAAGGCAGGGAAATACAGTCGCTACTGGAGTCAGCTATTGGCACAAGAGATAGAGAGAGACTGTCGTCCTAGATGAGTCAGCGGGGGGTGAAAGAGATAGAGAAAGACTGTCGCCTTAGAGCATCTAGCAGTTGGTGAAATATAGATAGAGAAAGACGATACCGGCGGGCATAAAAGATAGAGAGACAGTCGCCTTAGAGGGGTCAGCGGAGGGTGAAATAGATAGAGAAGGACAGTCCCTAGAGAATTCAGCGCTGGCTGAAATAGATAGAGAAAGACAGTTGCCTTAGAGGAGTTAGCGGTGCGTGAAATAAATAGAGAAAGACGATGAGTTGGCGGAGGGCAAAATAGATAGGGAAAGACAGTCTCTAGAAGTGTCAGCAATGGACATAAAAGATAGGGAAAGAGAGCCCCAACGGGAGTCAGCAGAGAGCTTAACACATAAAGAGAGACAGTCCCTAGAGAAGTCAGCGCTGGGTGAAACAGATAGAGAAAGACAGTCGCCTTAGAGAAGTCAGGGTTGGGAAAAATAGGTAGAGAAAGAGAGTCCCTAGAAGAGTCAGTGGTGGGCATAAAAGACAGTTTTACGGGAGTCAGCGCTGGGCATAACAGATAAAGAGGGACAGTCCTTAGAAAAGTCAGGGCTGGGTGAAATCGACAGAGAAAGACGATGCGTTGGCGGAGGGCAAAATAGGTAGAGAAAGACAGTCCCTAGAAGAGTCAGCAGTGGGCATAAAGACAGGGAAAGACAGTTCCTACGGGAGTCAGCGGTGGGCATAATAGTTAAAGAGAGACAATCCTTAGAGAACTCATAACTGGGTGAAATAGATACAGAAAGACAGTCGCCTTAGAGGAGTTAGCGGTGGGTGAAATAGATAAAGAAAGACAGTCCTTAAGAGAGTCAGCGATGAGCATAAAAGATAGAGAGAATCAGTCGTCCTAGATGAGTCAGCATAGAGTAAAAGAGATAGAGAAAGACAGTCGCATTAAAAAAGTCAGCGGTGGGCAAAATTGGTAGAGAAAGAGAGTTCCTAGAAGAGTCAGCGGTGGGCATAGAATATAGAGTGAGAGAGTCCCTACGGGAGTAAGCGGTTGGCATAATAGATAAAGAGAGAGTCCTTAGAGAAGTCAGGGCTGGGTGAAATAGATAGAGAAGGACAGTCGCCTTAGAGAAGTCAGCGGTTGGCAAAATTGGTTGAGAAAGAAAGTTCCTAGAAGAGTCAGCGGTGGGCAAAAAAAATAGAGTGAGACAGTCTCCCTAGTGGAGTCAGGTGTGGGCGAAATAGGTAGAGAAAGACAATCCCTAGAAGAGTCAGCGGTGGGCATAAGAGATATAGAGAGACAGTCGCCCTAGAGGAGTCGGGGATGGGCGAATTAGATAGCTAAGCACAGTTATCTGGCCAATTGAAGTTTTGCAACAGCGAGTGAAAAATGTAGTTTTAACAATTCCTAAGGACAGAATGATGCTGGCTCGAATAGAAAAAAGTCTTTTTATTCCTTATTGTAAATTTTTCAGTGTTAAGAAGTTTACTACGGGGTTAATTTTTGCAGAAGTGTTAGAGTGGCTTTAAATTTGTGAGGTGGTTTATTTCTTTCGTGTTTTACTTTTAGTTTTTGGAAATGGTACTTTATTATCAATTGAAATTGCGCAGAGTGGGGGATAATTTTTTTTTTGAGGATTTTAATTAATAGCATTGGATTTTGATCGAATGACGTTTAGTAGCGGTTTAGATTATTTCCCAATGTTTTGCTAAAGTTTTTTGCTATGCGTTATCATCAAAAATTGCACATAATTACATGGGCATGGTTACTATTTTTTATACATTTAAACGTTTCAATTTCCTAAAGTTTTTCTGGTAGTATACATTATTGTTGTTAATTTGTTAAAGTACACAAAAATAAATTTTATAAGAATCAAGTTGTTTTTGTATCCATCACTATGCAACCATGAATCAACAGCTTCAAAATAAAAATTTTAAGTTTGAACATGTTTGTATCCTCCAGTCTAAATCTTAAACTCCACACCTTCACGGAAGGGAAAATAGAGACCCACACAGTGGAGTCGTCCCCTTCCCAGACCAACATCACGAAAGTGTCTATTTGTAATGACAACTCCTACGTTGCGATGCTTCGCCAAGGCGAAAAACCCCAAGTGTTCGGAGTCAAGGACCGTACAAACTTCCATTTGGTCCACACCATCAACGTCACGGGCGTGACCGCGCTGAGCTTCAAACGTACCACCAAGCAGAAAATTGCTCTGGGGACCCAGTCTGGAGATGTCATCATGTACGACACCAAGGACAGGAGCATTTCCAGCATCCATCGGACGATCGTTGCGGGCGTTATAGAGCTGGACTTCACTTACGACGACCAACAGCTCTGCGGGATCGACAGCAACGGCCTATTTGTCTTTACGGATGTCGACAGCGGCGATTTTAAGCGGTACACGCTGGTGGCGGAGTGCACATCGATGAAATGCCACCCTTTTATTTTTAGTCGCGTAGTGATTGGGTGTAAAAACGGCCACGTGGGAGTGTGGGACGTCCAGGCGGGCACTGAGTTGGTTCATGTCGAAGTCCTACAGTCTCCTGTCGCCGTTCTTTGTATGTCTTCTTGTGGACAGTTTCTTATAGTTGCCGGAGAAGAACTTAAAATATGTGGAGTCAACTACGAAACCAGCATCTGTACGTTTCAATATCAGTTAGAACAGGAAAAACCAGTGACCTCTCTAGATGTGAGCAGGGACGACAAACACTTAGCCGTCGGTTTAGACGACGGCACCGTGAAAATCTACGACGTCGAAGAAGAGCTCAACCAGGTGCAGACCTGCAAAGTCCACGACTCGGCAATCAATCTCATCGTCTTCGAAAATAAGAACAAGGAGATCAACACTCGTTTTACGTCCGTCGTTAAATTGGCCTCCGAACAAGATGTAAAAGAAAACGTCGACGCTTGCACTTGTTCCTGCCACGAGGCGTCATTGGAAGAATATCTGAAGGCATTTGAAGAGTTGAAGAATGATATCTTGTTGTTTGCGATGACGGAGATGGAGGTGTTCGAGAGGCAGATGAACATTTGCTGCGAAAAATACGAGGAGTTCTTTGAGCGCGAGTTTGAGACGGTCAACAGAACCATCAGCGACACGTGGGGCGTGTTTGGTTGGAGAGACCCGAATCTAATTACGATGAGGCTTTTTTCGGAGAAGGAAAAGAGAACCAGCAAATAGAGTGCTTGTACGAATGAATAAAAAATGTCTTTCTCATTGCTGTAGGGTTTAACCACCGTCTTTTTTCTTTGGGGTAGTGACCAGTAAAATAAGACGAAGGCTGAAATCAACACCAGAACTAAAGATGTAAGACTACCAGGCTTGGTCTTGTTTGCTGATTACTGAATTGTCAAAATTGCACAAAAAATGAAATAGGATGACATTTGAACTTTGACAATTTTAGCAAACTACAACATTGACATTTTGTTACTTATTTATACCTCATTGTCAGTGAAATATTTGTGTGGTTGTTTAACTTACGGTAAGATTTCGTATTAAAGATCACTGTAAAACCGATTATACAGGGTGATTCACGAAGTGTGGTAGTTATTTAAACCTGTGACAAAATTGTTTTCCGACTGACTCTTCTAGGAACTCTCTTTCTCTACCAATTTTGTCCACCGCTGACTTCTCTAAGGCGACTGTGTCTCTATTTTTGATGCCCATCGCTGACTCTTTTAGGGACTCTCCTTCTCTACCTATTTTGCCCTCCGACAACGCATCGTCTTTATCTGTCTATTTCACCAACCGCTAGATGCTCTAAGGCGACAGTCTTTCTCTATCTCTTTCACACCCCGCTGACTCATCTAGGACAGTCTCCCTCTATTTCTTATGCCCACAGCTGACTCCAGTAGGGACTGTATTTCCCAGCCTTTATGCCCACTGCTGACTCTTCTAGGGACTGTCTTTCTGTACCTATATCGCCCACCCCTGACTCCTCTAGGGCGACTGTCTTTCTATCTTTTATGCCCATCGATGACTCTTTTAGAGACTGTCTTCCTCCACCTATTTTGCCCTCCGCTAACGCATCGTCCTTCTCTATCTATGTCACCCACCGCTAACTGCTCTAGAGCGACTGTATCTCTCTATTTTTTATGGCCACCACTGACTCTTCTAGGAACTTTCTTTCTCTAACAATTTTGCCCACCGCTGACTTCTCTAAGGCGACTGTCTTTCTCTATCTGTTTCATCCAGCGCTAACTTCTCTATGGATTGTGTCTCTTTATCTGTTAAGCTCTCTGCTGACTCCCGTTGGGGTTCTCTTTCCCTATCTTTTATGCCCATTGCTGACACTTCTAGGGACTGTCTTTCCCTATTAATTTTGCCCTCCGCCAACTCATCGTCTTTCTCTATTTATTTCCCCCACCGCTAACTCCTCTAAGGCGACTGTCTCTCTTTATCTATTTCACCCTCCGCTGATCCCTCTAAAGCGACTGTCTCTCTCTATCTTTTATGCCCACCAGTATCGTCTTTCTCTTTCTCTTTCACCCCCCGCTGACTAATCTAGGACGACAGTCTCTCTCTATTTCTTATGCCCACAGCTGACTCCAGTAGGGACTGTATTTCCCTGCCTTTATGCCCACTGCTGACTCTTCTAGGGACTGTCTTTCTGTCCTATATCGCCCACCCCTGACTCCTCTAGGGCGACTGTCTTTCTATCTTTTATGCCCATCGATGACTCTTTTAGAGACTGTCTTCCTCCACCTATTTTGCCCTCCGCTAACGCATCGTGCTTCTCTATCTATTTCACCCACCGCTAATTGCTCTAGAGCGACTGTCTCTCTCTATTTTTTATGGCCACCGCTGACTCTTCTAGGAACTCTCTTTCTCTACCAATTTTGCCCACCGCTGACTTCTCTAAGGCGACTGTCTTTCTCTATCTGTTTCATCCAGCGCTGACTTCTCTAGGGACTGTGTCTCTTTATCTGTTAAGCTCTCTGCTGACTCCCGTTGGGGTTCTCTTTCCCTATCTTTTATGCCCATTGCTGACACTTCTAGGGACTGTCTTTCCCTATTTATTTTGCCCTCCGCCAACTCATCGTCTTTCTCTATTTATTTCCCCCACCGCTAACTCCTCTAAGGCGACTGTCTCTCTTTATCTATTTCACCCTCCGCTCATCCCTCTAAAGCGACTGTATCTCTCTATCTTTTATGCCCACCAGTATCGTCTTTCTCTTTCTCTTTCACCCACCGCTGACTAATCTAGGACGACAGTCTCTCTCTATTTCTTATGCCCACAGCTGACTCCAGTAGGGACTGTATTTCCCTGCCTTTATGCCCACTGCTGACTCTTCTAGGGACTGTCTTTCTGTCCTATATCGCCCACCCCTGACTCCTCTAGGGCGACTGTCTTTCTATCTTTTATGCCCATCGATGACTCTTTTAGAGACTGTCTTCCTCCACCTATTTTGCCCTCCGCTAACGCATCGTCCTTCTCTATCTATGTCACCCACCGCTAACTGCTCTAGAGCGACTGTCTCTCTCTATTTTTTATGGCCACCGCTGACTCTTCTAGGAACTCTCTTTCTCTACCAATTTTGCCCACCGCTGACTTCTCTAAGGCGACTGTCTTTCTCTATCTGTTTCATCCAGCGCTAACTTCTCTATGGATTGTGTCTCTTTATCTGTTAAGCTCTCTGCTGACTCCCGTTGGGGTTCTCTTTCCCTATCTTTTATGCCCATTGCTGACACTTCTAGGGACTGTCTTTCCCTATTAATTTTGCCCTCCGCCAACTCATCGTCTTTCTCTATTTATTTCCCCCACCGCTAACTCCTCTAAGGCGACTGTCTCTCTTTATCTATTTCACCCTCCGCTGATCCCTCTAAAGCGACTGTCTCTCTCTATCTTTTATGCCCACCAGTATCGTCTTTCTCTTTCTCTTTCACCCCCCGCTGACTAATCTAGGACGACAGTCTCTCTCTATTTCTTATGCCCACAGCTGACTCCAGTAGGGACTGTATTTCCCTGCCTTTATGCCCACTGCTGACTTTTCTAGGGACTGTCTTTCTGTCCTATATCGCCCACCCCTGACTCCTCTAGGGCGACTGTCTTTCTATCTTTTATGCCCATCGATGACTCTTTTAGAGACTGTCTTCCTCCACCTATTTTGCCCTCCGCTAACGCATCGTGCTTCTCTATCTATTTCACCCACCGCTAATTGCTCTAGAGCGACTGTCTCTCTCTATTTTTTATGGCCACCGCTGACTCTTCTAGGAACTCTCTTTCTCTACCAATTTTGCCCACCGCTGACTTCTCTAAGGCGACTGTCTTTCTCTATCTGTTTCATCCAGCGCTGACTTCTCTAGGGACTGTGTCTCTTTATCTGTTAAGCTCTCTGCTGACTCCCGTTGGGGTTCTCTTTCCCTATCTTTTATGCCCATTGCTGACACTTCTAGGGACTGTCTTTCCCTATTTATTTTGCCCTCCGCCAACTCATCGTCTTTCTCTATTTATTTCCCCCACCGCTAACTCCTCTAAGGCGACTGTCTCTCTTTATCTATTTCACCCTCCGCTCATCCCTCTAAAGCGACTGTATCTCTCTATCTTTTATGCCCACCAGTATCGTCTTTCTCTTTCTCTTTCACCCACCGCTGACTAATCTAGGACGACAGTCTCTCTCTATTTCTTATGCCCACAGCTGACTCCAGTAGGGACTGTATTTCCCTGCCTTTATGCCCACTGCTGACTCTTCTAGGGACTGTCTTTCTGTCCTATATCGCCCACCCCTGACTCCTCTAGGGCGACTGTCTTTCTATCTTTTATGCCCATCGATGACTCTTTTAGAGACTGTCTTCCTCCACCTATTTTGCCCTCCGCTAACGCATCGTCCTTCTCTATCTATGTCACCCACCGCTAACTGCTCTAGAGCGACTGTCTCTCTCTATTTTTTATGGCCACCGCTGACTCTTCTAGGAACTCTCTTTCTCTACCAATTTTGCCCACCGCTGACTTCTCTAAGGCGACTGTCTTTCTCTATCTGTTTCATCCAGCGCTGACTTCTCTAGGGACTGTGTCTCTTTATCTGTTAAGCTCTCTGCTGACTCCCGTTGGGGTTCTCTTTCCCTATCTTTTATGCCCATTGCTGACACTTCTAGGGACTGTCTTTCCCTATTTATTTTGCCCTCCGCCAACTCATCGTCTTTCTCTATTTATTTCCCCCACCGCTAACTCCTCTAAGGCGACTGTCTCTCTTTATCTATTTCACCCTCCGCTGATCCCTCTAAAGCGACTGTCTCTCTCTATCTTTTATGCCCACCAGTATCGTCTTTCTCTTTCTCTTTCACCCCCCGCTGACTAATCTAGGACGACAGTCTCTCTCTATTTCTTATGCCCACAGCTGACTCCAGTAGGGACTGTATTTCCCTGCCTTTATGCCCACTGCTGACTTTTCTAGGGACTGTCTTTCTGTCCTATATCGCCCACCCCTGACTCCTCTAGGGCGACTGTCTTTCTATCTTTTATGCCCATCGATGACTCTTTTAGAGACTGTCTTCCTCCACCTATTTTGCCCTCCGCTAACGCATCGTGCTTCTCTATCTATTTCACCCACCGCTAATTGCTCTAGAGCGACTGTCTCTCTCTATTTTTTATGGCCACCGCTGACTCTTCTAGGAACTCTCTTTCTCTACCAATTTTGCCCACCGCTGACTTCTCTAAGGCGACTGTCTTTCTCTATCTGTTTCATCCAGCGCTGACTTCTCTAGGGACTGTGTCTCTTTATCTGTTAAGCTCTCTGCTGACTCCCGTTGGGGTTCTCTTTCCCTATCTTTTATGCCCATTGCTGACACTTCTAGGGACTGTCTTTCCCTATCTATTTTGCCCTCCGCCAACTCATCGCCTTTCCCTATTTATTTCACGCACCGCTAACTCCTCTAAGGCGACTGTCTCTCTTTATCTATTTCACCCTCCGCTGATCCCTCTAAAGCGACTGTCTCTCTCTATCTTTTATGCCCACCAGTATCGTCTTTCTCTTTCTCTTTCACCCCCCCCCTGACTAATCTAGGACGACAGTCGCTCTCTATTTCTTATGCCCACAGCTGACTCCAGTAGGGACTGTATTTCCCTGCCTTTATGCCCACTGCTGACTCTTCTAGGGACTGTCTTTCTGTCCTATATCGCCCACCCCTGACTCCTCTAGGGCGACTGTCTTTCTATCTTTTATGCCCATCGATGACTCTTTTAGAGACTGTCTTCCTCCACCTATTTTGCCCTCCGCTAACGCATCGTGCTTCTCTATCTATTTCACCCACCGCTAATTGCTCTAGAGCGACTGTCTCTCTCTATTTTTTATGGCCACCGCTGACTCTTCTAGGAACTCTCTTTCTCTACCAATTTTGCCCACCGCTGACTTCTCTAAGGCGACTGTCTTTCTCTATCTGTTTCATCCAGCGCTAACTTCTCTATGGATTGTGTCTCTTTATCTGTTAAGCTCTCTGCTGACTCCCGTTGGGGTTCTCTTTCCCTATCTTTTATGCCCATTGCTGACACTTCTAGGGACTGTCTTTCCCTATTTATTTTGCCCTCCGCCAACTCATCGTCTTTCTCTATTTATTTCCCCCACCGCTAACTCCTCTAAGGCGACTGTCTCTCTTTATCTATTTCACCCTCCGCTGATCCCTCTAAAGCGACTGTCTCTCTCTATCTTTTATGCCCACCAGTATCGTCTTTCTCTTTCTCTTTCACCCCCCGCTGACTAATCTAGGACGACAGTCTCTCTCTATTTCTTATGCCCACAGCTGACTCCAGTAGGGACTGTATTTCCCTGCCTTTATGCCCACTGCTGACTCTTCTAGGGACTGTCTTTCTGTCCTATATCGCCCACCCCTGACTCCTCTAGGGCGACTGTCTTTCTATCTTTTATGCCCATCGCTGACTCCTTAGAGATTGTCTCTCTATCTGTTATGCCCACCCCTGACTCTTGTAGGGCGGCTAGTTTATCTTGGCAAGGGCCCATTCACAAAACTGGCGCCTTCGAGGTAAATCCTTAGGCTGCAAAAATTGGACTTTCTGTACGTAATAGGGATACAGTTGTTGCTCTTTCAAAATTTTCCAAATGGTGCAATAGGATACTCTAAACTGATTTTCTAACCTTCGGGTACTGGGCGGTTTTTAACATTTTACAAAACACTAACACAATGCACATTAATGAAAATTTGGCACACGGCGATTGGGGAAGCGTTGCACATGAAGTCTATGTGCTTCGGCGGAATTTCCTTGACCTTCTCCGTATATTAATAAAATATCCTTCTATTAGCTGCTAGAAAATAAAAAACAATAACAACAAGTTACCGGCGCCCGATTGAGTTGTCTCGACAAACTGATTTCAATAATAATTACTGTAAGTTTATCAGCAGGTGTGGAAAAAATTAGAAAGTTGATAAGTACACTGACATTTCCGGCCTACTTTCCGTGATAAAATTGAATTATCTCTCTGACAAACTTAACAAAGATAAAACAAAGTTTACAGGAAGCTTCCCACTGGTGGTTTCAATCCGGATTCACTCTATATATCGTAAATTAACAAATTGGTTTAACAAGATCACTTTGGTAATATTATCATTGAATACCAAATAAATTTTACTTGATTTATTTTGGAGCGTTTTCAACATTTCATTTTGGTAATTCTCTGATTAATTTCAATCGTTGCTGTTGAAATTAATTAACTAATAATGTGTTATGCATACCGCTCTGAAACTCTACCATTGGCAACGGCAAATGTTAAAGGTACATAATTGTAGTATTTAATAGGGAAAAGTAGGGTCCGCTTCTATATAATTAAACCACCAATATATCTCCAAGAGTAGTTTGTATTTGAATTGGTAACACCATACGTTTGGGAACTGACTTCATGTTTTCGGCCATTTTGTTTTATGCGATTAAATAAAAACTCCTCTGTGATATCATAGAGCGACAGTGGCAGTCCAATATACCTTACCTTCCCTTATAGGTATTTTGAGTCTCGATATTGAACTTTCTCACCCTCCCCTCTTTTTCAACATCAATTTTTTTTAGTCGGAAAAGGTTAATCAATAAAAAACGAGAGTTTGTATCGCAAGTAGTAAGTTATTTCCCAAAATGAATCCAGGGACTATCAAAATGTTTTGAGTGCAGCTCTGGTTGCCATTAATTAGTACCGTCAAAATAAATATTTGTGTATTAGCAACTATAAGTAACCATCAACAATCACCAACAGTATTAAAAATAAATTCTCATCAAGTCTATACCGAACCAATTCATTTAGAATTGGTTACAGACTGTACGTCAAACCATCAAGCGTTTACTCTGATGATGCAACAACCTTTAAGGGGAGATATTGTGAATTGAGATTTATCCATCACCAAGTTATAAAGTCAGACCTGTTTCAAAATTTTATTAGTGATTGTGCTGAGAACAATGTTAATTGGCATTTTATACCCGCTCGTTCCCCACATGTGGGCGGTATTTGGGAAGTAGGCATCAAATCAATGAAACTTCTCACATTAATTGAAGCTTGCATTAATTCACGGTCTATAGCTCCACTCTCCGCAAATCCTGATGATTTATCCGCACTTACAGCCAGCCATTTCCTAATTGGAACTGCACTGACTGCACCGGACGACTGTTTTTCTAATTTTGAATAAATTTACTTTCACAATTGAACTGTAATGTGAATATAATAATACATATCACAATTCAAATGTTTGACTTTTTTTTGAGAACACTCCCATTACAGTTATTGATTATACAAGTGGGTAAAACGATGTACTGTCCACGATAGAAATGTTAACCAAAGAGACCGTTAACTCCATTTATAGTACCTATAAGTTAAAAAATGATTCTGTTGTATGGTTGCTAAGGCTGGTGGTTTTTGTAAGGGTTGTTACTGTAAATATTTGGCAAATTTTTTTTGAAAAAACGGAGTTTTATAATACACTGTTGGGTTATAAGCAAGTTTATTTATTTAATAACACTTAATGGTAGTTTTTTTTTATTTTTTGAAGAACATAAATAAAAAATTTCGGCTTTAACTGTTCGCTTTGCACTTTTATACTTCACAAACTCCGATTTATAGAACTAATAAAATTTAATTTAAAATTGATTCTAAACTTATTACGTTGGCCCTTTCAATATTGATATTAGTTGAATATTTTGTAACCCCTCAAGGCATCTCAGATATTATTTCGTCGTATTAAAAATCAGTGAGCATTCATATTTGAGCTACTATTATTAGAACTTAATTTCGTTCCCTCTTTGAAACGGATACTCACAGTAGTTACGTCGCTTGTAAATTATATTTCTCTTCGTCATTAAAAATAGCGATCGATATAGCATCCCCATGTGAACGTGATCAGTCAGTGCACGTTATTTCGGTTATCTAGCATTGTTGTATGTTTGACTATTGCTCGGGGAGTTGTTTTATTAATTATAAAATGTACTGAAAGTTATTTCATCGAAAATGATTATTTAATACCGATTATGAATTTTTAATACCAGTGCATTCATTGTAATATGTTGCCGAATAATTCGTGACGAGAAAGAAAATGATGCCGTTAGACTACAAAATATACAGAATCGCTAAAAAGTATGGATACAGTTAAATATTATAAAAAGTATTCCATCGTCTCAGATGTTTATTAAATTTCTCCATTTGTTCTGGTTTGTTTTTTTTAATGGTAAAATTGGTTAAATTTAATATTTTTGAGAAGAGCATTTTTTTCTGCGTTCTGTGATATAACACATGCATACCTTATTTTGATCGAAAATTTTGAAAAATGTAAAATGTTAGCCTTCCAAATGTGCGGTGGCTCCGTCTTGTTAAAATCATATGGTTTCTGCTGGTATATTTTGATTGTCGTGGTTTGGAAATATTTCCCTAAGTCGTTTATTTTTTTTACCTTTTAACATCCCTGAATTCGGAAAAAAATGCTCTTTTAAAAATTATTAAATTTGACCCTTCGTGCCATTTAAAAATAATCAGCCTTGTATATTCAACATAAATGATAGTAGAAAATTTAAAAAAAACTCAAATTTTTTATAATTCTGCTCTGTTAAACCGTTCTGAAAATATTTAGCTCCATCCATACTTTTTAGCGACCCTGTATATATCTTTCAGTTTTACCCCTGAACTTTCTCGAAATTACGATCAATAAAAACGACAGCCCGTCTAGTCCTAAAAATTTTACGTTTTTGTTTCAGTCCTTTATTGTTGCTTTCTTTACAATACATAGAATGTAAATATGACAAATTTGAGAGTAGAAAACTATTCTATTTCGACTAACGCTCGCTGCAGCATCTGAATTGAATGTGACGGGCCCTCGTCGTTCCATTGACGAACATCTGCGAGAGTGACAGCGTGCTCTAGGGGATGATGCCGTTACAGACAATGAGGTGACTTGTATGGAAACACAATAGCTCCTTTGGGGCTATAGATTAAAGTTTTCTGTATGTTGTCTATTTGTGGACGAAAATACTTTTTCTAGTGAAACAATAGTATTTTTCTACATTGGTGTCACAAATTGTTCATTGTCACGCTAAAAAAGAACTTATTATGCACCTGCTTTTGGTCTTTTTATTAACCGACTTGAAAAAAAGAGGAGGTTCTCTATTCGATTGTATAAAATATGGGCGATTCTAAGCGTTCAACAAAAAACCTGGTTAGAGCAAGCTTTGAAATTGTGTATTGGTTTTATTTTTTACAGTGTAGAGCTTGACTGATTAACAACTGTCTATGACTTGTAAACAGATAACATAACTTAAAAAATTTAAATATATCTAAGTCGAACTCCACAAACTTTAATCAGCGTAAAATTATAAATGGTACATGTTTCGGTAGAACACTTCTGCCATCATCAGCCCTAATTTAACAAGAGATTAATGATACAATTGATGAATTACAAGAGGGGTTCTTACCTTGAAGAATATAAAAAATTATGACATTGACGTAATTTTGAATTAAATTTGACGTTTTCAAAGGGTTACATGATTTTTAAAATTTTTAAGTCAAAAAATGGTTGTCCTTCCAATACCATTAGTCAATCGGTCACTTGTAGATGCGAAATCTTTTAAAAATCATGTAACCCTTTGAAAACGTCAAATTTAATTCAAAATTACGTCAATGTCATAATTTTTTTATATTCTTTAAGGTAAGAACCCCTCTTGTAATTCATCAATTGTATCATTAATCTCTTGTTAAATTAGGGCTGATGATGGCAGAAGTGTTCTACCGAAACATGTACCATTTATAATTTTACGCTGATTAAAGTTTGTGGAGTTCGACTTAGATATATTTAAATTTTTTAATTTAAATTTACTCCACTTGGATTTAAGAACATTCTTCTTGTAGATAACATAACCTCAAAATTTCAGAGAAGCTGCAATATTATTAATAATTATTATTATGCATCTTAAAGAAGTGTTGACAAGTGTTTTAGGGCATTAGTTAACAGTTTTATATAGACCGACACGATTTGGGGGTTATAACGGTTTTTGACAGAAGCATGTTGTAGTAGTATGTATATTTCTTACCTTTACAGGTTTATAAAGTATCCGATACATTTCCCATAACTCAAATAAAATGAAATATAATATAATAAATAAAACTAAATAAATCAATAATTCAACACAATAACTAGCAGCTCTTATCCCTTCCCACTTATTGTCCCTCTTCTCCACTCAGCCTTCCTCATCCATTCGATCCCTCTTCCGTTCTCATTCAAAATTTCTTCTCTACTCGCATCTCTCCCTCTCAATTCTACGCATTCCTTCAACAAAAGCTCTATCGTCTCCTTTTTTTCTCCACACATCCTGCATACTCTATTATTATCCTCACTCCAATATTTATTCTCTCTCTCCTCATTTCCACATCTAAATCTTGCTATTATCACTCTCTCTTTTCTACTCTCTCTCTTCCTAGGTACTTTGGCATTTCTTCCGTTATTATTTTTTCATACTTCCCATTGTATAGTAGGAGTAAGATCTCAAAGGCGCACCTGAGACTATAATGTTTTGTTTTGTTTTTAAAGACCGCAAAAAAACCAATGGCACGCTTTCACTAAAGTAGACCAGTTAATTTGTGATGGCTTCAGAATTGAAAAACATCTGAATACGAAACTGGTTTTGCGTCTGAAACACACCTGTCGGTGGTGATCCATGGAGATCCATCGTTGCAGGTGTTCATATAGTGCAGGGGCAAAGTCAATTAATTTGAAGCCGGGCCGAACAAGTGGATACATTGTTTTTTAAAATTTTATTCTTTTCAGTGCTTTAGCGTTAGAATTTTTTTTTTTCATTGTGTCTTTGTGTTTCTCTTGCGTGTTAAGTGTCCACATTAGAGTATTTTATTGACGTAATAGTGTTATTTTGTTTATTATATTCATCCAACTAGTGGTAACACATAATGAATAATAATACTGATAATAATAACAACAAATGAACTATAAAAAGTTTAAATCAATGATATCTGTTAAAATAATACCAAAAAAAAAATAAAGCCGGTCCTGCTTCTCCACACAAGCCAGAAATCACTCAGTGATTTAATTACCTTGGCAAACTGCTTTAAAGCATGAAAACAAAGTCTACGACTTCGCTGGTCGTCTAGATAGCTTCTGTGCACTATATCGTTTCGGGCAACTATACCTAGACTCCCTAATTCTCGTTCTTCTTTCCTGCACTTGCATGTATCTCTCTGCACTAAATCATCTGTCATTACTCTGCCTCTCTCTCTCATTCTTTCTATCTCCGCGCCTGCATACCCGTTTCTTTTGAAATATGCCTCCCTCTCTTTCCATATCCCCTTTCCTATTTCTTTCCTTTTTTTCTTTCAAACACTCTTGCGAAATTCTGCACTCTCCTCTCTCTATCACTCTCTCCTCAAATCTTATTGCTCTTTTTCCTGCTTCTATTCTTATTCCATCTCTCTTTGTTTCCTCCATCACTATATACCCCGATGTCTCTCTCTCTACCCCTAGCACCCATTTCATATATTTTCCTTGCACCCCTTCCAATCCTTCTTGCTCTCGCCATCCCCATATTTCCGCTCCATACATCATCACGCTTTTCACCAAACTATCAAACATCATTACTCTTCTTCTAAAATCATGTCCAAATTTCCTCTCTCCTATTCCCCATACAGCTCCTATTATCTTATTTGCTTTTTTCACTAACTCTCTCACATGTGCTGTTGCTGTGTTTCTTTTATTCATCACATAACCTAAATACTTAAATTCTTTCACTTCTTCAATTTTCTCTTTCTCCCATCTCCACTCATTTACTTTTCTTGTACCACCCCCTTTTCTGAACCATCATCTTGGATTTCTCTACATTCACCGTCAACTTTTTCCTTCTCATATATTTCTCCATGTTTCCTATCATTTCTTTCATACCTTTCTCCTCTCTCGCTAGGACCACCAAATCATCCGCATATGCTAAAGACCACACTTTTTCTTTGCCCACCACAACCCCCCCTGCCTGCCCCTTCCTGAACATCTCCTCTATATTTCCAATAAAAGCTGCAAACAGACTGGGGCTTAGTGGGCAACCTTGTCTTACTCCCCTATAAGTTTTGAAACATTCTACTTATCGTCTCTTCATATATCTCTTCTATTTTTGTTACCAGATGCTCATTTTTCCCTCTCTTTCTCAAGCATTCCCACAGTAAATTTCTTGCCACATTATCAAAAGCCGCCTTCAGGTCCACAAAGAATGCATATATGGCCACCCCTCTTTTTTATCTCATTTCTTCCTACTATGTGATTCAAGATATATACATTATCCATGGTCCCCCTACCTTTCCTAAATCCCGCCTGTCCGTCTGGTAACACCCCCCTCTCATTCATTTCCTTCATCAGCCTCTCTTCCACAACCATCGCGTATACCTTATATGCTGTATTTAGGAGAGTGATCCCCTAGATAATTACTGACTGTATCCTTTTCTCCTTTCTTATATATGGGGCATATTATCCCCTCCTTCCACTCTTGGGGGAATCCCTCTCCCTTCCACACTCCATTCATTATCTCTAACAACCTGTCAACTTCCCTTTCCGTTCTATATATCCACGCTTCATTCTTTATACCATCCCTCCCCGGTGTCTTTTTTCCTTTCAGTTTTCTTAGTTGTTGCTCTAGTTCTTCTCTTGTTATCTCTTCTATTTCTTCCACTCTTTGTTGTCTCTTTTCCTTTTCTTGTCTGTTTTCATCACCCCCCAGCAGCTCACTGAAGTACTCTCTCCATTCCTCCATAGTAATTCCATCACTCATTCTCTCTCTCTCTCTATTTCTTTCTTTCATTATTTATGTATCTCCATCTTCCGTCTTTATACCCTTCATCTTTAGCTCTTCTTCCATCCGTTTCTTTTGCTTCTTCGCTTTGCATACTAAATTGTACTTCTTGCGTGCTCTCTTATACTTTTCCTTGGTTGCTTTTTCTTTTTTCCAATTTCTTAGTTTCCTTCTTGCTTCCTGTTTCCTTTCCCTGCATTCTTTCTCCCACCACTCGTTCTTCCACAGCCCCATCTTCTCTCTTATCTCTATCTCTTTTTTTTTCTGTTGCGTTTCTTATGTTATCGCTCAGTTCCCTCACCTTTTCGTTTATTTCTGTTTCTTCGTATTTTGCCTCCCTAAGTCTTGCTCTATAATTTTCTTTTCCTTCTTTCGTCCAAATATTCTTCACAATTTTTCTTCTAAACTCATTCACACTTCCTCTATCTTTCTCTCTTCCTTTTGTCTTCACTTCTAAAGGCATATGGTCCGACTCCATTCTTTCTCCCACCTTGAATTTCTCTATTTCCTCCCATGCTTCTTCATTTACCATAACATAATCAATAACTGTCTCCCCTCTTGATCCAATATACGTGTACTCCTCTCATCTCCTGTGCAGTTCCCATTAAGTATGTCCCACCCTCTTTCTTCTACTAAGCTAAACAGTACTCTCCCTCCTGCGTTTTCTGTACCATCTTTTGTTGATCTTCTTTCTATTGTTTCTTGTTCCTCTTCTATTCGTCTTTCTTGTCCCCCAAGTCTTGCATTAAAATCTCCCCCAATCACCAAAGTTCCTTCTTGCTCTTTTACTCGCTCTTCTATTGTTCTCTTCGTTTCCTTCATACTTCTGCTGTACACTGTTACAATTCTCAATTTTCTCTGTTTACTTTCCACCGTTCTTTCCATAATCCCTCTTTCTTCTTTTGCTTCAGTTCCATTTTCTCCTTCCAGTCCCTCTTTCACCCCCATTATTATCTCACCTTTAGCTCTCCCTTTCTTGCTTTCCCTCTCTGCATATTGACATTTCCACTTAAACTCTTTCGGCATTCTCTTTTCCAATTTTTCCCACCCCTTTTCTTCCTCCCACGTTTCTACCATTCCCACTACGTCAAATTCTCTCAAATACTCCCAAAATTCATTCTCTTTGTTTTTTATTCCCGCTACGTTCCAGAATACTATTCTTATTTGCTCCTTTTTTCCTTTATTCCTCTCCGTATTTGTTTTCCCTTTTCTGCCCTGTCGTCTTTTTCTTGTGCTCTTATTCAAAAATTTTCTATATCTAACTCCCCCTTTTCTTCGTCCCCCCTACGCCCTTTTCCCTCTATCCATCTTTTTATAACCCACTTTCACCCGCTGTCCATTTTATCGCTCTTCTTTGGCTATCGCTCCTAATTCCTTCTGTATATCTCTTTCCTTCTTTGTCAGATCATCTTCCATGTATACTCTCTTTCCTTTTTTTTCTCTTAGTTTTCTTTTATTTTCCATAACTTTCCCCCTCAGCTCCCAAGTTCCGCCATTTATTTTATACATCTCTCTCACAGTCACTTCTACCTCTAATTCCACCTTCATCCATTTTTCTAGTTTCTTCTCGCCCTCGCATTCCTCTTCGTCCAATCCCGTTACTACAATATTCTTTTTTCTCACTCTTTTTTCCTGCTCTTCCATTTTCTCCTCCAATTTTTTCATTTTTTCTTTTAGTTCCATCTTTTCTCTTTCCCATTTTTCTTCCTTTTCACGCATCATAATTTTCAACTGTTCCGGTTCCCGGATCATCTTCCGATTCTCTTCCTTTATCTCCCCTACATCCTCCAATATTTTTTTCAGCATCTCTTTCATTTCCTCATCCATTGCCCTTTTAACCGGTGATCTTTCTAACTTCTTGCTTTTCCTAAAGGGGTTAATCCTCTCTTCTGATTCTCGTCCTTCTTCTCTTTTTCTTTTGTAATCTTCTTCAATCTCGCTCTCACTACCACTTTTTTCATTTTATTTCTTTTTCACTTCCGTCCGCAGATCTAAGGTCACGGAGGCCAGAAATTTTCTGTGTTCCGACTAATAAGTCTGTTATCAAAGAACTCTCGTAACATAGCTATTGTGGTCCTTGCTGAATGTGCTGTAGCCCCATCTTGTTGAAAATAGTACCAATTCGTCATCATGAAGTTCGTTAATAAAAGTTTCCAAAATCAATATTGTTGATACGCAAGTGCAGTTAGGTTACCTGAAGGAGGATTTTTTTTTTTAGGTTTTTTGTGGATGTAATGGGGCCTCCACATAAACATGAGGCTTTTCACTGCTCCAAATTCTGATATTTTGTGCATTAACGTATCCACTTAGATGAAACCATGCTTCATCTGAAAAGAGCGTTTTCTCCAACAAATTATTGTCAAACGTGTTCAAGAACCATTAACAATATGCAGCCCTTAATGCAAAATCAACTTGATGCAGTTCTTGTACACATGTTAATAGATATGGATATAAAACTAAATCTTTTTTAAGTATTGCCTGACATGAGTGCCATATGGTAAGTCCACTTTTTGTGCCAATTGCCCAATGGTTCTTTTATCCTTTGATCGACCACTTCCTGGTTTTCTTTCTAAAGTGGATGTTTCTCGAAACTGGGTAAACAGCATAATCGACGATATTATCGGGAAACTGCTCACGAAATTCTGTCCATGCACCTTGAACAGAATATTGGCACACGCCGTCTACTTTCTGCCCATTTCGAAAATACGACCCAATTTTAAACGCTTTATGTTCTAATGAAAATGCCATTTTTAAGCAGTGAACAAATAAAGTTCTTAAAAGAACTGATTTTATAGACTAGAGAAACTGTTTCACTAGACAAAAATAACAGTGGTTGAGGTTACACCGAACTGAGATTTAAATTATACACAAGATCTGGCGAAAAATTGAAATTAACTGTAAATAAATAGGTTGTGGAGGCTACATTTTTTTCGCATCTTAAACGAAGAGATTCAAAGTAGAAAAAATAGTATATTACACTCGTTTAACGAAGCATTGTGACATTCGTTCTACACCCACTGATGTCTCAATGAAGCCTTTTGTTAAACTCGTATAACAATGTACTATTATACTTCTACAGATTCCACTGTGAGGCTGGTAAAATCGACATTTTTTAGGCACTCAACCACCATGTGGAGCATAACACTTTTCGTACACTCATTTTTCAAAGGACGGAGTGATATAATTATGGTTTCTATGGTTTCTGTTATCTAGAATCCCATTGATTACTTATCGGAAATCACCCTGTAAGTAATTTACAAAACTGTTATTTTTTATTTATTTGGAAACTAACCTGTGTATAATATACAGACCGTTTCAATCGAAACGAGCCACCCTCAATAACTTTTTAGGAAAAGATATTTAAGGAAAATCTAAAAACAGGTCAATTTTTATCTCGAGGGGGACATGTTTTGATGCAATAGTAAGCAGGCTTGGTGCAACCCCATACGCCTGACAGGAGCAACCTCGATTTTTTAAATAGGGAATAGGGGTCAAGTAACATGTCGTTTGAAAGGTCTTTTAATTGTCTTTTCGGTCACATAATTATTTTTTTATTTGCATAGTCTATAAGTTAGTGATTAAAAATGAAACATTTTTTTTACGGATTTGTTTTGTATTTAGGAATGCCTGCAATTAACGATAAAAAGCTTGCAATAAACATTATTAGACAATTTATTATTGATCTGAATAATGCTGTAATCAAATTTGTCGTCATCCATACTCATTTATACCAATCCTTAACAATAAGTAAATAAATAAACTGAAAACAAAATAGTAGTGTTAATTTTTTGAGCGATAAAGCAACTGTAGCATTGAACACTAAATTTGATTTCATATGAAATGTTAAAACTTATTTCCATCGACTTCCATGCACTCATACAGACGATTATGAAATACGCTTTTTAGGTTACGCAACGTTTCCGGTGTTATTTGTCGAGAAGCTGGTTCTGTCGCATAAATTTTGAACTTGAGGTGTCCCCACAAATAAAAATCCAGGGGAGTCAAATCGGACGCTCTAACTGGCCATTCTACAGGACCTTGTCTACCAATCCAGTGGTCGGGGAAGTTATTGCCCAGGAACTGCCGTACTGGCGCAGTATAATGAGGTGGTGCTCCATCCTGTTGAAAGACCAATGCGTTCTCTAGCTCTAGCCAAAAACCGATAAGATAATAAATACGCAAATAATTGTACAAAAACACAGATTGTCTAACATTGTTGATTGCAAGCTTTTTATTGTTAATAATTGCAAGCATGTCTAAATACAAAACAAATCCGTAAAGAAATTGTTTTATTTTAATTACTAACTTATAGACTGCGTAAATAAAAAATACTTATGTGGCTGAAAAGACAATTAAAAAACCTTACAAATAACATGTTACTCGACCCCTATTCCCTATTTAAAAAATCGAGGTTGCTTCTGTCAGGGGTATGGGGTTGCACCAAGCCTACTTACTATTGCATCAAAACATGTCTCCCTCGAGATAAAAATTGACCTGTTTTTAGATTTTCCTTAAATCTCTTTTCCTAAAAAGTTATTGAGGGTGGCTCGTTTCGATTGAAACGGCCTGTATATATTCGACTTATAAATAAAGAAAAAAGAGTTTACTCAATATTTTACTCCTTAAAACTAGACTGGAAGTGTTATAAATTTTGACTCGAAGTTATATGTTCATCGTCTGTTTTCTTAATTAATTTTAGTTGAAAATTTAATTAGTGCTGTACTAATTTACTCGGTTCACAGAGTAGTAAACATGCTCGTATTTGGGAATTAAACTGAAACTCGTTGTTGATCCGACACCATCGGTAATAAACAAGATGTTATAGTCATGTAAATAGGTGTTGTAGTGTTCGACAGACCTTATCTCTATAAATTACGAAGCGTTTTATCAACAATTACATATTTATGTAATGACACTTTCTAGGAATTATACATCGAGATCAACTGGGCATACGCATATTTCCGTTCCAGTGCGCTGTCAAGACACTTAGGGGCGAGGACCAAATGAGCCCGCGTGCCTGAAAAGTGACGGAACACAAGTATTGAGCAACATTTTTGTATTCGCAGAATGAGAAAAAGTTTGAATTGAAGGAACAAACGCTCAAAATCCAATCAACGAAGAATGAAGAACAAATGAAAAATGAAATAGGACTCAAAATCAATAAAATAGATAAATGGACAGTTATTTCATTGATAAAATTATCTGGGTAAAATGTGTGATGTCATCTTGTATGCGCTAATGACCTTGTAGAAAGCAATCTAGTATTTGTTGCACCTGAAATTTTAAGTCTTCCATTTGTTCCAATTCTTCTCCATGAAGTTGTGTTCTATTTAGTTTTCTTGTCCGTGCTACCACAATACTTGTAAGATGTAAAATGAAAACACTCTACTTCTCGCCAGTAACCTGTACGCTCCAAAATAAAATTATTCAATTTTTAAAAAGTCTTAAAACGTGCTGTATTAAAATTTGTTTTTATTCAAATAATTATTTACATTTAAAATCGACGGCTTTAATTTACTTGAATATATTCAATGGCGCAGGTAAATAAACACTTTTTGTTCATACCCGCATAGTCTTTGTTGACCCTGAAATTTAATTGTGTCGTCCCAATTGTTGTTCGTGAGATTACATTTCAAATCGACCAAAGAAGAAAAATCAACAATAATTCTTGTATTAAAGATCTGTTGAAGCAAAAAATTATGAGCGACATATCTATAAGATCTAAATTACAGTCACTCGGTCAGAATAATGACTAACAGTAGAATATGTGAGCAGTATTCTGAAAGCTCTTGTATGTTTTTTAGGATTGAAATTAATGCTGAATTACAATAAAAACACGATAAACATTCATCAGCGCAAAATACTTCCCCTAGCGATAATCGATAAACACAAAAGTGTAATTAACAGTCAGATAACCAAAATAACATATGCAAAACAAAAAGCACCAGCTAATAATGATTGTAACGTCATGTTTACACTGTTAATCCACTATCACTCGTTATCTCCGATGGGTACAGCTGCACAAAAGAGCAACCCACGGACATTGGCAAAAAAAGAAATCGAGAAAAAGTTACAAAAGAGGACTTACTTGGCTCTGAGCGCTAATTGCCTGTCGTTCGGACAAACAAATCTGCTACCGTTCTCGCTTGATCCACAATCAACCATGTTTATTCTCCGTTCCTTTGTTTACAACTTGATTTCGTTCTTTCGTGCGTTTGTTTTGATTAGCGTTCGCGCGATGCCGACATCCAGGCGGCTGGGAAAACACTGTCGCCTGTTGATACAGCCTGTTGCTCGTTCGGCGTCGCGACGTCCACGTGACGTCACCAGATCGATATATTGTACACGTTTGCTTTGTCAGATTTCTGACGCGGAACAATGAAGGATGCTCCTAATGAAGAGTAATGTCTGTTTGATAGAAGAATTTTTATGGGCTTCATTATTGAAGTTTTTTAAATTTTAGTGCAACTCTTGAAGTTTTGTGTAGGCATAACAGAGACTTAAGAGTGAATAATAAAATAATAATTGTACAAATACAAAGCATGTAATGACCTTAAAGTAAGTTTTCAAAATGGAACTAAAAATATTAAGTGTCCACTTGAGAGCTTTATTCGCAAGACTGCCTTCGAGAGTGTTCTCTCTAGTGGACACAGAATCCTTATAGAACCTTGAGGACCGGTTACGTAACTTAAGGTTGTCATTTACCAGCGATAGAGCCTATACCAAATGCACGGGAACCATGTCACCATTTCATTGAATTTTACGGGTTTATTTTTGATTATTTGACTATGCGGTTATGAAAAATCGGTAAAGGACATCTTAATTTAGGGTAAGACGGTATTACAAAGCCGATATTAGCATTTGTTTATTTATAAAAAAATGACAAAGTTGCTTCATTTTCAGGAGAAAAATGAATGTCTTTGGAATTTTATTCCTGAAAAACAACGCACAATTCGTAAATTTCAAATAGACGTTACCCTGTCGCAAGAATTAAACTTTCGTTAGAAAAAAACTCACGTGCCTTAGCATTGTTGTTCGTCTATAAAATTCAATAATGTTTGTCGGGAAAATTATTTCTGAAGTAAGCTTGAAAAATACAGAAAGCTGTATAATTGGGTAGGAACTTGGATAGAAAATTTAAAATTTGGTGTGGCCTTGTAGCGGAAGATGTCGCATTTTATAGCAGTCAGGGGAACGGTCAGCTATAAGATAGAACCCATTCATATCATTCAGCCAGAAAATCATAAAATTGTGCGGCGAAGACAAAGCCCACAAAACGCAGCAGGTTTTTTTATGATGCTTTCCAGCTTCCGGAATACCGATATTCGGAAACTCTCAAAATACGGACCGACCCAAGACCAGTTATAAGTAAAAATACTTTGTAGTATTTATTAAAAAAAGTTGCTTGTATCTGTATAAACGATGAGACCAAGCAAATACAAATAAACAAAGGATATGATTATTGTACATGTATATACAAGTAAATTAAAATAAATATCTTAATTATATTGTAAACTGGTTATGTAAATTTTCAGATTCAAAGCAATTTGTCGAAAAAATCTTTGTTTTTTCGTTGTATATTCCGGCGATCAAAATTATTTATTAATTGAAATAATTTATAGAAATGAAATTCTTTGGCAAGAAATTAAAAATGTTTTTTTAATTGCATAGCAGGAGGCATAAAAAATTAGAAGAATGTTTTTAAATCCAGGTGGAGTAAATTTAAATTAAAAAATTTAAATATATGCTGGGGAATAAATTAACTACGTCAAATGAAAGAAGTCTAGTGTTTTTTTACGAATTTTTTTAAAAATCATGTAACCCTTTGAAAACGTCAAATTTAATTCAAAATTACGTCAACGTCATATTTTTTTATATTCTTTAAGGTAAAAACCCCTCTTGTAATTCATCAATTGTATCATTAATCTCTTGTTAAATTAGGGCTGATGATGGCAGAAGTGTTCTGCCGAAACATGTTCCATTTGTAATTTTACGCTCATTAAAGTTTGTGGACTTCGACTTAGATATATTTAATTTTTTTAATTTAATTGACCTGTCCGAGCGATTTGCTAAAAAACATTACATAACGCAATTAATAACTAATGAATAGGAATGAAATCTGTAACGACTTGTCTCCACACAGAGGATCATCGCCCCCCGGTTTAATTGCACACGCCAAAAATCAAGATAGTTTTGATTGCAGCGGACTTGACTTTTATTGAATTTCACGGGTTTAGTTTTGATTATTTCAATATGCGGTTGTGAAAAATCGGTAAAGGGCATCTTATTTCAGGGTAAGACGGTATTACAAACCACATATCAGCATTTGTTTATTCATAAAAAAATGCCAAAGTTGCTTCATTTTTAGGAGTATAAAGAATGAAATTTTTTTCGTATTTTACAGGGAGGTATCATCCTCAGGTCAGGTAAAATATTGTTATTTTATGTTTATTATAATTTCCTTTTTCAATAAATACTACGCCCCACAAGCAAAAAAGGGTTCACTCAACAATGTTTATATTAGTTTGTGTATGTACCGACGCCGTAATCTTTTTTGGGATGCATCTGTTGTTTGTGGCCGAGAGGTCAGCCGATTATTGAACTTCACGGGTTTAGTTTTGATTATTTGAATATGCGGTTGTGAAAAATCGATAAAGGACAGCTTATTTAAGGGTAAGACGGTATTACAAACCCCATATAAGCATTTGTTTATTCATAAAAAAAAGACAAAGTTGCTTAATTTTTAGGAGTATGATGAATGAATTTTTTTCCCTATATTTTAAAAGCAATTCAAAATAAAGAAGAATTAAGAGTTGATAAAGAAAGGGAACGGAGAAAAAAGGTAGAAAAAATTAACTTAAAAAAGGGTTACGGAATAATAAACAATTAAAATGGAACAAAGTCGAAAGGAATAGAAAAAGTATAAAGGTATCTTACAAATAATTAGGACTAAAAATTATGATAATAAGGGTAACTACGTGAACGTATCAATTTTTTAAGTCACCATTTAGGGAGGAAAAAAGTCTACCAAAACCAAAAAAAAAGTGGTTGTCATTTAAAAAAATTGATGATGACGTCAAAGAATAAAAACCAACAACCATTTTGTATTGCATAGATTTTATGGAATTTAATTTTGGTTTTTATATAGATTTTATAGTATTTAATTTTTGTTTAATCACTTAAAATTGTAAAATAATTAACTTTAAAAAAAAAAAGAAACCGACTTCAAAAAACCCAAAGTAACAAGTTAACTAAAAAGTAAAAAATAAAAATGTTCAATTTCAGAGTTATTTGTTGTTCCGCTTAATGTAATTATTTATTGTTCCGTTTAATGAAATTCAGAAATTATTGTTTATTATCTAATTATTAATTGTTTTATAATTTTGAAGTCGGTGCCATAAAAACATAAAACAAATTATATACCTTCCTACAATAACAATTGGTTACAATAGTTAACAATTAATATAATATAGTTAATATACAATAGTTAACAATTAGTTACTACGAATAGAATTATAAAAACAATTCATAATACATTACATAATAAATAATAATTATTTATTTATTTCAAATCTAACAATAATTTATTCATCTGTCGGTATATCCAACCTAAACCATGCAAAATTGGGACATACTACGAATATATATCTTTTACCTAATATATGAAATGAGTTCTGAAAAGTTTCATTCCGTAATCATAATCGTGAATTAAGAAGTCTGAAATTATCAGGGAATTATAACTTTAAAATGTATAATTTTATGTCTTACTTGGTATCGACTTCAAAATTATAAAACAATTAATAATTAGATAATAAACAATAACATCGGGCGGTAAGTAACTCCACAGGGTGGCCGTCGGACGAACAACAAGCTTTTATGATTTACAGGTAACCTTTTTATATTTATATTTCTGCTAAATCTATAATACACGTCGACGTAATTTACAAACGCATACGAAATTCTCAGTTAAATCATTCAATTTGAGCGTTGGTTTTAAAACATCCCAGTAAACACAACCACGTGAGAAAAACGTAAAAGAAAGAGGAGTACCAACGGTTGTATAGACGTTACGATGTTGCTGACTTCAACGTTACTTTCGACGTGTAAATATGACGTGTTTATAACGTCTAGTAAAACACGTTTTTTTACGTGATTTTACCACGTTGTTAAGAAGTACTGATTTTCCGTAAACAAAACAACGTGAAAAAAACGTAAAACAAACGAGTACCTACCAACCGTTGAATAGACATTACGATGTCGCCGAAATCAACGTTACTTTTGACGTGTAAAAATCACGTGTTACAAACGTCTCTTTCATGTGTCTCTTCCAGGTTGAAAAGACGTGTTGATTTTCTGAATTAAACGTCATTTTCAATGTCTCAACAAAACGTTGTGTAAACGTATTTTAAAGATATTATAAAATACGTCTTTTTTAGGTGATTTTAGGAGATAAGTATATTAAAAAAGTGTTGATTTTCATGACATATATTTATTAAAAAACAAAAAAAAAATTGTTTTACAAAAGTTCAAATCTATTATAATGTATAAAGGGGAATAGAAATTATGAAAATAATTACTAAAAACTATAATATCAACTATGTACTACTAATACTATAAACTATATAACTATAACTATAATTATTATTTAAAAATAAAACTAAAATAATTATTATGGGCTAATTGTCCTAATTAAATTAAATCATTTTTTTCATGACTCGGATTGTGTGTTGCTCCACGTGCTGGGTCAGTTTTGCCAATGTTTGCAGTACAGTTGCCTCAAAATCTATAAGAAATAACTATAAGTAACTATTGCAAAAATAAAAAAATCCTTACTAGGTATATGATTGCCGTAAATGATATAAAATGACACAATTTACCAGGATATTTTGAAGTTGAAGAAAATGCTGACATTGGCGATGTATAAGGCGTCGTCGGGGTACAGCAACAATCCTCTCCAAGGTTTACAGTTCGACGCCGCTTACTATCAAAAAGAGACTCATCACCAAAAACTTGCTTTCTTGAGGGACTTTCCAATGATGAGTTGTTTCCTCTGCAGTTTCCCCAATCTCCTTGATGAGGTTGTTGGCCTTTTTATCGTCTGTGTCATAATCCTCTGCAAAGAAGCCCAAAAGTTAAAAAAAATATTTAATTAAAAAAATCATAAATATAATATCATATATTATGTATATACCTGTCTTAAAATGGAAGCAGCATGTTTGTTTGTCGCCAAAACAAATTCGATAAGGCAGAAATTTTCATTGATAGTACAATTGAATATTAATACTCTACCTACTCTAGCTAGAGTATTGATATTCAATGATAGTACTGACCTATACGTTTGGTTATTATTATTTTCGACAATAAAATTACGCTCGCGTCGTCGGTTCCTCAACCTTCAGCCCCCATCATAAACCAATATCCGTTCTTCTCAAAATTCCAGCTCCTAAACGGTAAAACTTCTCAACGTATGTTTTAAATTGTCCCTTAATTATACCTGCTTTCAATTTCGTTTTTAAAAACTATTCATTCCCTGACCAACACTAAACTCTTGTCCGGTCAAACACACTCTCAAAAGAGATTCGTTGTTTTATTTTTAATCTTTTCGCTGGTCTTTTGACACCTTCACTTACTTCACAGCGTTTCACATTACCAGACATTACCAATATTTATTAATTTTGTTGATTAACCGTAATAATGAAAGATCTTAATTTTTGTTTTCAACTTTAACAAACACATTTAAATTAATATTTGTAAGTACCCATCTACGTAAGTAAATATAGCTACCTACATTGAATTATTTTTTGCCGTTGGGTTAAAAAGCTTTTGTAATTTTTTATAACATTAACACCATAATAGAATAGGGAATGTCAATTTTATTTTTAAATTTTAATTTAATAATAATTATATGACTACTTTTAATCAGTTTTCCCTAAAACACCAAAAACAATTTTTATTATAATACCGACGCACGTTTCCCCAACAATGTTGGCATCATCAGGGTGATGAGTGAATCGGAAAATTGATTAAAAGTAGTTATCTACCACCAAAAGTGATCCAGACAATTGTTTTGTTTTTGAATAATTATATGAATTCTCAAAGAGCGGTTGTTCATCTCTATTGCGAACTAGGCGGGCGAGATGATCCTAAAATATTTCAACCACGAGAAAACGTCAAACTTTCAAGGTTGTTTGGGTAAAATTCGGAGTGCCAAATGTTTACAAGAGCTAACTTAGTTGTTACCATGTTTCGTAAAAATTATGAAAGAAATGCCTAGCCTTACTAAATATTTCTATTGTTTCTACTTTTAAATTCTATAAACATTCTATTTTTTTTTAAATGTGATTCAAATAAAAAATGTACATACCGGGTGTCTCAGAGGTGTCTGGACCATCAATTACACCCTTATTTTGAAAGATATCAAAACGAGGTTTTCGGGAGACGATAGCCACACGATACGTTCACAATTTAAAATTATTAGAAATCATATACAGAGTGCCCTAATATTAGTAATATACCAAAGTTGTTTTTTTAAATGGAATGTCCTGTATATTAGTTGGTGAATTGAAAGAGCAGTTAATGCTGAGCAAAATGATATAAGGTACTACAGGTCTATTAGGGATGGTTCTTGAGTTATGAAGAATTTTAGGTCAAAATTAGTGCTTTTTAAAAAAATTGCAGAGACCATTTTAAGAGAGATAGCTGAATACTTTTCTGTCAATAATTTTTTATAGATCCATACTTTAATACATACTAATTGAAAGTCATCTAAATTGATATTTCTATACAGGGTGTACGGTTTCGCAAAATGTATAATAACTTATTTTTTTCAAATGGAACACCCTATATTCCATTATACCACCAAATAGCATTTTTAATAAGCTTTTTTTCAATGTATGGTTTGCCTCGGCAAATGTTAGTACCTTAGGTAATTTTTACAAAAAACCTAGAAAATTTCCCGAAATTGCTAAAATCGCGTATTAGGATCAGATCGCCTTGGACTTGTTGCCATGGAGATAGTCGAGATGTAGACAGGCTTAGGTTTACGTAAGAATTCGATAGACTATATCCTTTACATAACCACAAACGAAAAAATCTAGAAGAGTTAAATTTGGTGATCTTGCGGGCCGTTTGACAGGGCCGCCCTTACCAATCCAACGTCTCGGCAACCAGTCATTTAATTATCTTCTTACATTCCTATAGAAATGTACAGGAGCTCCATCCTGTTGCAACCACATTAAGAACCACTGATTCTGATAATCAATCGTCCGCATCCAGTGGGCATTTTCTGTGGCATAATAGTGCATGTTACATGCCCATTACATACTCTTAAAGGTCGCCTCATCACTGAATAAAATTATGTTTAAAATATTTCTATTTCTTTCTAGAAGATTGTCCATTATTTCGTAGAATTCCACTCTTTTTGTAAAATTAAGTTTCTTGCAATTCTTGATGGCGTTCAATGTGGTTTACTGAAGATTTCGAAAAATCAGATTCGGGAGCAATTTCTTGAAGATTTTCTTCTAACATTACTAAAACTTCTAGCTCAGTGTTTTCACCTACTTCTTTACCAATTAATTGTTTTTTGTTGTAGGCCACGTTTCCAGTGTTTTCAAAACGTTGTAAATTTTTGTGGCCAAAAAGGAATTTCTTTCGGCTTCTCCTAAAGCATTGTATCATATTCATCATTACTTTTTTCGTAAAATTCATTTTGTAAAAAAATCACAAAAGTGAAACTATTTGTTACAGGATAACTTGCTGTCAACAAGAACAAACGATTCCATGGTAACCAGTCTAAAATGATATCTCCATGGCAACAAGTCCAAAGCGATCTGATTTCATCAATTTGGGAAAGTTTTCTAAGTTTTTTGTAAAAATGATCTAAAGTACTAACATTTGCCGAGGCAAACTATATATTGACAGAAAGCTTATTAAAAATGCTATTTGATGGTATAACGGAATATAGGGTGTTCCATTTGAAAAAAAAAAGTTATTATACATTTTGCGAAATCGTACACCCTGTATAGAAATATCAATTTAGATGACTTTCAATCAGTGTGTATTAAAGTTTGGGTCTATAAAAAAATATTGCCAGAAAATATTCAGTTATCTCTGTTGGAATGGTCTCTGCAATTCTTTAATAATTAGCTTTTTAAAAAAAAAGAAACCGACTTCAAAAAGCGAGAAATAACTCAGTACATGTATTATTACATGTGCTACCTACTGATCTGTTTGAAATCGGTGCCAAGCCAAAGAGGTTAACAAATTTGTAACCTATTGTCATTATACAAATATATCAACAACGTTATAGCGCATCAAAAATTCAATATCAGGCCGTCAACAACGTCTGCCCCGCACGTGTCTGCCCGTTTGGGATGTTTTGCTCAGAGCGAGCCCCCCACCCACGCTCACGCATTCCGGCGCGCGCGTGGTGGGACTTGCGATGTGACGGGAGCGGACAGCCTATCTATCTACTACCTATTTTTTTGGCTTGGCACCGACTTCAACCAGATCAGTAGGTAGCACATGTAATAATACATGTACTGAGTTATTTCTCGCTTTTTGAAGTAGGTTTCTTTTTTTTAAAAAGCTAATTATTTTACAATTTTAAGTGATGGGTAGACCTAGTAAGGACGCTGCTCGAATGAGGAAACGACGGCTGGTTGAAAATGAAGATGCAAGACGCAAACTATAAAAAATTAAAACCAGAAATACTGAAACAATGATGAATTAATATTACTACCTGAAAAATCTAAGGCAATGATGACTCCCAGACGCAAAGACCTGCATAACTATTGAACGACTACATTCGAGAGAGTTCATAATAATTATAAAATGTGAGGATTTCGCCCCATTCCCATGCGATCACCTCATCAGGTCCGGACTTGCTGACAATGGGACTACCTCCGGAGTATACCCTTTCAAATAAAAGAAGAATTTTCGAAATCGATCCACAATTGACGAAGAAATCGGTGAACATACATAAAAGGAAAAATTTGTCAATTTTTCTCGATTTCCACGGAAGCCCTTTATCAGATCCGGACTTGGTGACAATGGGACTACCTCCGGAGTATACCCTTTCAAATAAAAGAAGAATTTTCGAAATCGATCCACAATTGACGAAGAAATCGCTGAACATACATAAAAGGAAAAATTTGACAATTTTTCTCGATTTCCATGGGAGCCCTTTATCAGATCCGGACTTGAATTTTCAAAATCCGTAAACAATTAACGGAGATATCGGTGAACATACATAAAAAAAAAAAACATACATGCAGCCGAACATAGAACCTCCTTCTTTTTTGAAGTCGGTAAAAAAGCACTAATTTTGACCTAAAATTCTTCATAACTCAAGAACCATTCATAATAAACCTATAGTACTTTATATCATTTTGCTCAGCATTAACTGCTCTTTCAATTCACCAACTAATATACAGGGCATTCCATAAAAAAAAAACATAACTTTGGTATATTACTAATACTAGAACACTCTGTATATGATTTCTAATAATTTTAAATTGTGAAGGTATGGTGTGGCTATCGTCTCTCGAAAACCCCGTTTTGATATCTTTTAAAATAAGGGCGTAATTGATGGTCCACACACCTTTGGGACACCCGGTATGTTTTATAACCCGCAACAAACAATTTACAGTGGCTTCTAAACTTGGCGCAAAAACCGCCCATATGAAATCTGTAAAAGACGCCAATGGAATCCGTTCCTTTGTAGTACATAAATTAAATATAATTATATGACTATATAAACACGTGAATTTATTGTAAAAATTTCACGAGAATTTAATGTCAGAACTGAACGTCAAAAATTACTTATATTTTACCCACAACAATTCCTTTTATTTTAAAATCATTATTTTTATCTTTGAAACCCCTTAGTGACTTATAAACTTGACCACAAAACACGCCTAATAATATGATATGGGATACGTCCTTACTAGTGTTTATTTGCCTAGAAAAACATGAAAAAAAAAAAAACACGTGAAAATTTCACGAAAAGTAAACGGCGCCAAAACACGCCTCGAATGCGTTTTTATTTGTAGTATAGATGACTAGAAAAACACGTGTATTTAATGTTAAAATTTTACGAGAAATAATAGTCAAAAATAATAATTTAGACTTCACCGCCATTCGCTCTTTTCTATTTTATATAATTTGATTTAAGTTATGATTTAAATAATAAATATATATTTTTTAACAAGATTTTTTATAAGAAAAGTAAATTGTGGTAAAGTAAAATACAATAATAAAAAAAAAAAAGGGAAGTAAATTGAAAAACCTCCTTTTAAACCCAAGAACCTATTGGGCTACACCATGATGATGATTTTTTATTCTCTGCTGGAACTCTTTCACTCCTCAGGTATTTTTATTTTTTATTTGATTAGAAAAACACGTGTACTTAATGTAATAATTTCACGAAAAATAAACGACGACAAACACGCCTATATGACACTAGAAAAACACGTGTATTTAATGTAAAAATGTCACGAGAAACAAACGTCAGAACTGCACGTGGAAAATAACTTATATTTTATCAACATTATGTACCTTTCGTTGATTAACAATTTTGATTAAACGTCTTTATTGCGTCATATATAATATTTAAAAATAACGTAATTTTTTAACGTTGAATTGTCGTAATTTATAGATACGTAGTCAATATTTTATTGTAAATCAACGTTGAATTTACGTTATGTAAAATACGTTGAAATAACGTTGAAGGTATTACCAAAATATAACGTGATATTTTCAACTATAAACGTGTTATCAACCACATACACGGCTTTTCCACGTTAAAACAACGTGCATGTGTTTACTGGGAGGTGTGTTCTGGTGGCGTCATGTCGTAAGCGTAGCCGCCATCGCGCCATACTTTATGACCTGTTTGTTTATTCGTATCAGAGACTTCGCTTATTTACTACATTTTGTTTAAGCGTTGCCTAAAGATGTAAATTGGGTGTAATCATGTAATTTTTTTAAAACTTCCTTCTAGTCTTTTAGACTTAACATTTCAAAATAATGAGTTCCATGTACTGCTTAAATTTATGAGATTTATAACATTTGGCTTGAGTTCTTATTAGTAAACAAAGTATGTCGGTTGAAGCCTCATAAAGTTCCTTGAGTGCAGATAAACGCCTGATGCACTAAAGATAAAACGCATTAGTTATGCTTTCCGAGAAAAGTATGGCACGTATAAAGCGTGTTTATGTTTTCTAACTATCAATCAACCATATCTTAGAAATTTTGTAAGATTATTTATCGTAAATCCTGCAAATTTCAGTTCAGAAAACTTACTACAATATTAAAATAAAATTACAGCATTTTTAATGTGAGAAATCTTTGTTAAGTTTCTGCATTTGGTCCGACTACATTATTGTGAAATGCAGGCACATAATTCAGGCTTGACACGAGTTATTATTGATCTGCTTTAAGAGACTTTACAGACTTTTTAGTTGTTCCAACGCAATGATTGATGCGCTGGAAGTGGCTTTTCACGAGATAACCACTTTGTATTCAGTTTTAATAAGCAAAAGCTTAAGTTTTACGACGTCTTTATTTCCAAAGTTAAAACAAAACTAAATGGATGATAGTAAATATAGTGTTCCAGAAATAAGTACATTAATTTGGAAAGGTGATAGAACTCATGGACCACAACAACTTTTCCCTTTACCATTTTTTCGAAATTAGAATTTTACAACCCAAAATAACGATACGCTTATGGGTTTCTGACACAGTGATAACGACCGTGAATTCTGTTGTTTTTCTGGGAGGAAGGAAATATTCACACATTATCTTACTACTTTTTGTGAACTTTTTTGTCGCTGTGTCCCGGGTAAAAATGATAAGCGTACCCACCTCTTAGTAATTAGTTTAATATCGGACTTTATAACAGGTTGTAGTCAACTGTTCCGTGATTTTTTAAATTTTTGTGGTGGACAAAGTTGGTGATCTGTTCTTCTGTAGTTTTGTTTTCAAAAATTGCCAATTTTACAAACGACAAATACTCAATTGTAATTCATCAATTGTATCATTAATCTCTTGTTAAATTAGGGCTGATGATGGCAGAAGTGTTCTGCCGAAACATGTTCCATTTGTAATTTTACGCTAATTAAAGTTTGTGGAGTTCGACTTAGATATATTTAATTTTTTAAATTTTTTAACAAATACTCCAGCTACTGGAAGATTTGCCTTTATAAATCCGGGTAAACATGTGGTTCCTGAGCGACGGACGGTGCCCTTTGTCACTGCGCTATAATATTGTACGAACGTCCTCCCCCCACGAATCGTAGACCAAGCCTCTTCTTCTCTTCTTTCACTCAATCATTCCCTTCTCCCACGCATACATCTTTCCATATCCCGACTCCCCCGGCTCCCACGCCAGGCACAACCGACCGCCCCGCCCCGCAGATGGACGGGTTTGCGGGCTCCCTACCGCTCCGGTAGACGTCCTTCAAAATTGGTAATCAAAGAACACACTACTGATGAAGTCGCAATCGATAAAATAAGATCTTCCTCGGAGAATTCGAAACATTCTGTGGTCCTCTCCAAAAAACCCGGAACCAAGTCAGAAACACACCCGGAACCTATCCGGAACTAACCTCGGTGTCCTCGGCGGTGCCGTCGAGGCCGACAGCACAAAGGGAAGAGGACGTTCTGCACCGGCGCGAAAATGTCATCCTACACGAAGTAGAGCATTCTCGTGGTGTTGGTTTCGATGGCGCGGAAGGGAATGGAACTGCCGTCGTGGTCGCGACCGCAATGTTTTGGTGGGTACTACTATAATGTCAATAATTTTACAGAGGAACCAGAGTTTTGGTAGTTGTTATAGTGTTGTAATTTTGAGGTTTGGGAGAATTTTATTCGTCCCGTGTTAGTCTAGTTAGTCTAGTTAGTCTAGTTAGTCTAGTTAGTCTAGTACTCTAACTTGCTCTAAGATGCTAGTTTGTTCTGTTAGTTGTCATCGCGAAGTGTAGTTTAAAAATAATTCTGGGAGGGTCGAGTGTTACAATTTTAAATTTTACCGGGTCTCTCTGTCTTGAATTCAGGAACGAATCAGAGACTTGAAAATTTTGAAAATTTTCTTGCATTCAACGCGACGAACTTGCGTCTTTCTTTCAGAGTCGAGACTTTATCGAGGTAGCCTCTCTACCATATTGTTTTATATAAATCTTACAAAAATTATATCTTTAGATGTAAAATTCCGGTGTGCGTGTATTCGCAATTCTTCCCCTCCTAAACGGCGTTACCGATTTTGATGAATTTTTTTGTGCGTGTTTGAGTGGATCCCTAGATGGTTCTTAGCTTCAGTTGGACCCGGTAGATCCAGATATATTTTTTTAATTTTCTGGCAGAATCTTTTTTTATATTTATTGGATCACCTGGATGACAGGTTGCGCTGTTGTCGAGATACAGATTTTTTTTGATATTTCTTTAAAAAAATCTTAGCAACTTGGCTTTGCATTGTTTTGACATTTCGATTTCGGATTGTCGCGTTCTGATATATTCTGTGTATTATTCTTCATTTGATGGCATCCCATCTAACTTCCTAAATAAAACGTTTTATTTTCAACATTCATTTGTGCGACATATTTATTTTTGTTTCTGTCATGTATCAGAGATAGCGTTGTATACGGATTCCATTTAAAATGAATTTTTTTAATATTTTTTTTTTCGTGAGTTTTTCCGATGTTTTAATACTTTTTCGGTCCCGAAAAAAAATCATCGAAATCAGTCAATCCGTTCTCGATTCATCAAGAAATTTGTGTGTTGTGAGTCCACGAGCGACAGAAGTGAAACTTTTGGAGTTTACAGCTTTAGAATCGATTTTCATTTTTAAAGCCCATTACAACAAATTTTGGTTTCCGGCGTTCTTTGTTATTGTCGTTGCCCTGTACCCGTTGTACCAAGTGGGGCTCCCTGTAATTTTTCCGATGTTTTAATAGTTATTCTGCTATTCGGGGCGGAGACAAAACCAACAAATCAAAGATCATAAAAATCGGTCCAGCCGTTCTTGCGTTACAAATGTATAACTAACCTGACTTTGTTTATAGATACATTATTAAAAATATATATATGTTGTAGATGACCTCAAAAAACTGTAAATCCTACTGAAATGGGTAAAAGAGTTTTTTCGGCGCTTTTAATCCTCAGATTAAAAGCTCTCAAGCTGCCGTAATTCGTGTTTGTGCTGACTTTGTTCGACGTTGCTTTGCTGGAGGCTGTTGAGAAGACAAAGTTTTATTTTGTGAAAATGGATTCCTTTTAATTGAAGGATCTTCTATAAATAACAACTGAAAAAAAAGTTTAACAGGCGCACAAATGAGTTACAACATGTGTCGTTATGAGATTTTTAGACGACCTAAGCATGGCGACAATCCTAATAAAGTAAAAATTTTAATAGCTGGAATTATGCACGTGTGTCATGTACAAGCTTACATTTAAATTTAAACGTAATTAGTTGTAAAACAGAATGAGGACTGGTCATCAAAAAACAATGGTCACAAAGATGAGATTAATATTTAATTATTATTAACATAATTTTCGATGAAACTTTTAATACGAGTGATTTCTGCCAATACAAGCCTGGTGTGGTGGAAGTGAATGCACATGCAGATGAATGCATATGAGTGATTTCTGCCAATACAAGCCTTAGAATTTGAAAATGAAATTTGGTGAATGCACAAGGAAATGAAGCATGTTCAATCTTTCCTTAAAATCTAAATACGTTTGGAAGTACATTTACATGAAGTAGCATTGAAATCGTGACAATAAAGAGACTTGAATGGATATTTAGTTCAAATAATTTTTATTTTTGCTACAAACATTTTGATACGCTTGAAGAAAGAATAAATAATATGGAAAAAGATATCGAGGGGAAATTCTTAAGAGTTTCATCAATCAATTACATGATGAGCTGCAAATGGGTGTTTTCCACCAGGACGGGGCAACCCCTCATGCGGCGCGCGGTGCTATAGATTTACTCCAAGAATTTTTAGTCGAAATACACCAATTATATGCCCTGACTCCTTTGAATTTTTTTTTATGGCCGCACCTAAGAAATTCAATCTTTAAAACTCCGGTAAACAATTTGAAGCTTGCCCAAAGAATTACTGAACATTGTAAAGAGGTGAACAATTCGCCAGAACTTTCACAGCGAGTGTTTAATGGTGTCAAAAGAAGACCTCGGTTATGTTTGCAAGAAGGTGGAGGTCACTTTCTGCATTTATTATGAATAATCATTTAAATACACGTTTACATTCATTCTAACCCTCGAAATTATTCTTAAAATAAGTAAGGTTTTGGTTAGATTTTCTTGTCGACGTTTCAGACTGACAGCTATTATAAGCAGACGGAACAATATTTTTTTATCTCAAAAATCGATAGTTTAATTGTCAAAGAACGCATGTTTTTTTTTTTAGCGATTCTGACGTCACAACTCGTATATCGAGTGGAGGATGCAATGCATTGACTGTTTAGCGACACAGAATGAGTTTTCATAAATGGTGCTTTGTGTCTGGGTGCACTAATACTGCCGGAAATAGTCCCAATGAAATTATTATCTCTTTTCGATTTCAGCCTGAGAGACGGTACGGTACGGTACAGATATCGCCGTCTGATTTTAGGGTTTCTGTTAAGCGGAGGATTTTAAAGGTCACGACGCTTTTATACTCAATTTGGGCAACACCACCACGAATTAATGTTTACTGTATTATGTAGTTGATTGTATATACCTGCTTTACGCCTTAAAGACATTTTAAGAACTTGGTAGCGACAAAATAAAGTGCGAGAATAATTTTATGTTTCTTAATCCGGAATAATTCTTGTCTGATTCTGGGGAAATTACTCGAGATGTTTGTAATCCGCTCGGGTTCCTGGCTTTCCGGCTCTGCAGGAAATTGTCGCAGCTCACATTTCCGACAGAATTGCGGAATTTCATTTTTACGGAAGGAAGGGACTTGAGTTTATTATCTGTACGGGAGGGTTACTTTACGTTGCGCTGATGGCTATTTCCTTGTTTTGCCATCTCTCATTCGGATCGATACTAGTCTTTTTAGGAATGCGACTTATACAGTTTTATTGTTTTTTAATTTGTAGAGGTAATAAATCATTTACTATGTATACAAGGTAATTCACGAGATATAATCGTTGTAGGTATAGATTAAATTAATTTTCGTTATACGGAACTAAGATTTATTGATTCTGAGGCGGTACAAAGTTCGCCGGGTCAGCTAGTTATATATAATAATAATTTAAATTTGAAAATAATGATTTAAAAAGAATGTTTTCTTAAAAACAAATTTTTGTTGTTTATAATCTTTGTTTTTAATATTTTATTTCTAATGTTTAAATAATTAGTTAGGAAATCTTTTAAAATTCATCATTTTTCAATTTGTTATAAAGAAATACAAAAATTCGTAATTTTTTTCTGAAACTTCTAAAAAGTCCAAAACAACCATATTGTGACGTTCTGGAAGAATCGCGGCGTGATGATTTCATCGAAGACTCTCGATTGCAATTTTGGGCGAATCGGGAAAGCCGCTTCCCTCTTTAAATACGAGGCGAGAGGGGCCGTCTAAACCAGTCGAAGTCCGAATAGGCTACTGAGCGACATAATCGTGCGTGCGTGTGACTCGTGCGAACTGTTAAAATCAATAATGGTGCCGTAATCTGTCCATAGTTTAGTGTGTAAATAAATTGTAATTAATTAATAGTAACTGTTTAAATAAATAGTTTTGTGAACTCGTAAAGGCTACAATATTATAATAAAGTCTAGAAAAGAAAATTCTATTTCTTACAATGGTCATATCTTATAAAAAAAAACACAGTTTGTTATATTATGGTTGTTTTTGGACTTTTTAGAAGGTTCAGAAAAAAAAAACGTTAGAAATTTTGGAAATGGAAACAAATTGCATTGTTAATAAAGCACGCCTGAGCGTGCGAATACAGGCGATTAAAGCACGGCGAGCTTTAAAGGTTGTCAAGGAAATATAGGTATCATTATAACTTCATCAAATTTGAAAACTTTTCATATTCCTTCAGGTCTTTTGACTTCAATGGTAATACTATAATAATAGTAATAGTATTTTGGATTCCGCTTGTTCGGCCAATGCTTCTATATCGGGTGAAATCTCGTTTTAACTCATTTTTCCTCGATTTTTGCTGACACGACTAAATGCAATGACAGACGTGGACGCGAGAAAAACGTAAACAATAATTGTCGTAACTAATGGCAATATTATTACGCCATTTCGATTTATCACGACAAAAAATATTTCTAAGTTTTTAGTGCTTAATTTGTTTCCAGTATTGCTAGTAGCGTAAAGTATTTTTAATATACTATTTTTTTTTTGGTATTTCGTTAAGAAATGCAAATAATGATTTTTAAAAAAAACAAAAGGTTGCTTAACTAATTATTTAAACATAAGAAATATAAAGAAAGATTATAAACAATAAAAAATGCTTTTGAGATTTTTTTTTAAATCATTATTTCCTCGGTACAACAAAATGTATTTTTTTTTTAAAGATTAAACAAATAAAAAAATTTTACCCACCATTATTAAGCGCCTTTATTTGACGAATGAACCCCTGTAGCATAATAGTAACGAGTGACCAACAAACTTCGTGATCGTAGGAGGCTCTGAATCCAAAATTTTGAGTCGATTCTTGATCGATACGATTGTGTAAAAAGTTATCGAGCTGTCAAATCTGATTCAAATTTGTGACAGTCAGAGAAAATAGGTTAAAAGTAAAGTTAAAGAACCGATGTCCGTTTAGCCAACTGCGATCACGAATTTTGTTGCTCACTCGTTATATTATGATACGAGTTTTATAAGAAGCATTTTGTCGCACGCACGGGCACGACGAGCGTAGCGAGGAGTGTCCTAAAAGAGTAACTGCGACAAAATGCCTTATAAACGAGTTATCATACAGTATTTTTTCTACCTTGCCACTTTTTATACAAAATAATCAAATTTTACAATCTAGGGAATTTCGCGGCGGTTGGCAAGCTTGCGAGTTGCATTAACGGCGGCTATGAAAAATAATTAAGGGGGCACTGCACGCATCTTGGAAATCTGTGTTGGTGAGTACCGCAAAGTTCGGAATAAGACATAAGATACCTACGTGCGGAAAATTTTATTGTTGATACTGTGTTTGATATCTACTAGAGTGTCGAGCTATGTCGAGCGCTCGACTCGATTACTTCTCAGAATCAGATCTGCCGTGAATAATTTATTTCGGAACTCATTATCTTCATTTACGGATTGGATTAATTATTTGAGTTCTCAGATTGTGGATTTGCCGAAATATAAATATGTTTGAAATTAGTTTGTCCTGGACCAAAGGATAAAACAGATAAATTAAATAGAGCGTGATTAAACAAAATAATGTTTTTAATGTATCAAATTATTGTGTATTTACATTTCTAACATAATAGTGTTGCACATAATATCACATTTAACACATTAAAAACAAGTACTTGTACCGCAATGTTTTACAATAAAAATCCTACGTTAACAATTTAAAATTGGTGACACCTACATATTATATACCGGGTGTCCCAACTAAAATTTGTACCCCCTAACAATTCCAATTTCGAAAGACTCACAAGAAAACGCTCAAGCAGTTCAATTTTGTTATCAAGGGGGACCAAATTGTACCAAATTTTCAAGTCTTGTATCTCACCCCTTTAGCCAGGGGATCCACCCCCCTAAAAAATTAAATGGCATGGGGGGTCGTGTGATACATCATTTTAAAGCTTATTCGATTCTCTATCCAGACCCAACATTTATGGATTCCTTTCTACAAAAAGAAAGCATGAATTCGATATTTTCCAAATCTACATAAAATACTTTACAAAAATTTGTACCCCCCAAAAATTCGAATTTCGAAATACTCAGAAGAAAACGCTCGAACAGGTCAATTTTGTTATCAAGGGGGACCAAATTGTCCCAAACTTTCAAGTCTTGTATCTCGCCCCTTTAGCCACGGGAGTCACCCCCTTAAAAAAATTAAATGGCATGGGGGTTCGTGTGATAAATAATTTTAAAGCTTATTCAATTCTCTATCCAGACCTACTTTTATCGATTGGTTTCTACAAAAAAGAGTATGAATTTGTTATGTATTTTCCAAATCTACATCAAATACTCTTGATTTGGAAAATAACAAATTCATGCTTTTTTGTCGAAACAAATTGATAATAGTAGGTCTTGATAGAGAATTGAATAAGCTTTAAAATGATGTATCACATGACCCCCATGACATTTAATTTTTTTAAGGGAGTGGCTACCCTGGCTAGGGGGGTGAGATCCAAGACTTGAAAATTTGGTTCCCCTTGATAACTAAACCTGTTCGAGCGTTTCGATTCTTTGAAGATTGTTTTATGTAGATTTGGAAAAGAACGAATTCATGCTTTTTTTTTGTAGAAACGAATCGATAAAAGTAAATCTGGATAGAGAATTGAATAAGCTTTAAAATGATGTATCACACGACCCCCCCCATTCTATCTATATAAGGGGGTGGCTCCCCTGGCCAAGGGGGTGAGATCTAAGACTTGAAAGTTTGGTACAATTTGGTCCCCCTTGAAAACAAAATTGACCTGTTCGAGCGTTTTCTTCTGAGTCTTTCGAAATTGGAATTGTTGGGGGGTACAAATTTTAGTTGGTACACCCTGTATACATATGTACTACATTATAATTAATACTTACGTAATGCTGAATGCTGAAAAGAATGAACGAAAAAATATGTTTCTCTTTCCTATGGAATTATACGTACAGATTAAACACAATAGTCGAGCAGAAAAAATATCAGCTCTTTGTTTACAAGTGGAGCTTGGTTGTTTTAAAAACAGTATCGAGAAGTCGAATACAAAACAGCGTTTCATGTTCCGCGATATTCAATATATCGACTGCCCTACGTCATCTTTGAATTACTTCTCGGTTGCCTATATTAAATTGTTCCAAAACATGGGTTCACTTGAGCCAAGATTACTCGACAACCCTTTGATGGATTTCAAAAATCTTTTGTTTTATGAAAAGAAGAAAGTTCAACGCCGGTACTTACGAAGTCCTTTTTTGATTTTTTCCCTTTGGTACAATCAAAACTTTGATGCAAAAATAACATATGTTTGAGCGTCTTTAGCAAAGTCCCTATGGACTTTTCGAAAAAAAGGACTTCGTAGGTACCGTCTTTCAACCTTTCTCAACGAGTCCTTTTTTTATTTTTTTTATTTGGATCAAAAATAAGGTCAGAATCCTGTCCCACACAACACGTTGCAAATTCATAGCTGCAGTACCCCCTTAATTTGAAACGTCAATAAATGAGTGTGACATATGGAGCAGAAACTTGGACTACACCGGGCGTGATAAAAAAGAAACTACTAGCAACAGAAATGAACTATTGGAGACGAGCATTAAAACATTAAAAGATAAGATAAGAAATGAAAAAATAAGAGATCGCATGGGAGTAGGAATCACTATACTTGACACTATAGAAGCTAAGGGCTAAGATGGTATGGGCATGTCAGACGCATGGACCCAGAGCGATGGCGAAAGAAGATAATTAATTGGGAGCCAACCCGTAGTCGGAAAAGAGGACGTCCAAGAAGGAGATGGCGGAATGACATAGAAGAGGCCATGCAAAAAAGAAACCTAGAGGAGGAAGACTGGAGAAATAGGAAAAGATGGATGTTAGGATGCTTAACACGGTTATAAACTGTAAAAACCCGCAATAATATATATAATAAATGAGTTCTGAAATTCTTCAATATACGCCCCCAGAAATACGGGCTTTGGCGAAAATACGATGGGCAATGTGCTATCTTCAGTCACCCAAGGTATACACCAACCAACGCTATATCTTTCTGGCCCTAAAAAAAATCTCCCATCCACAAAATGTTTAGAATCAAATCCCGCCGCACAAACAAGTGGACCCCCTCAACCATTTCCTGACCCGCACGGTTTCACAATTATTATCCAGAGAGAATTTAACAGTTTACTATCATATTCTCTCTGGTAGCATCACAGCCTTCGGCAAGCGCCATCAGTGCACTTGTTTGTCTTTTTTGTGTTACCAGCTTGACCACCACCCACCACCATTCAGAATGACCACTAGAATGCATGTGATGGGTGAAGCCAACATCTCATCCCAAAAGTGACGTCAGACGTTGCGTTTGGGTTGCAGCCATGCAGCTTTGGTTGCGGAGTAATGTTGAATATGCCAGAAGAACAGAAAATTAAATATTGTTTATTGTTTTTCTATTTTCCGCTATTAATTATTATCATCATGATAAAAAATTATTACCGCTTATTTTATTTATTTTGTGTATTATGGAGGATGTAGGGGAGATAAAGGAAGAGAATCGGAAGATGAGCCGGGAACTGGAACAGTTGAAAATTATGATGCGTGAAAAGGAAGAAAAATGGGAAAGAGAAAAAATGGAAATAAAAGAAAAAATGAAAAAATTGGAGGAGAAAATGGAAGAGCAGAAAAAAAGAGTTAGAAAAAAGAATATTGTAGTAACGGGATTGGACGAAGAGGAATGCGAGGGCGAGAAGAAACTGGAAAAATGGATGACATAGAAATTAGAGGTAGGAGTGACTGTGAGAGAGATGTATAAAATAAATGGAGGAAAAATGATTGTGGCGGAACTTGGGAGCTGGGGGGAAAAGAGGAAAGTTATGGAAAATAAAAGAAAACTAAGAGAAAAAATAGGAAAGCGAGTATACATAGAAGATGATCTGACAAAGAAGGAAAGAGATATACAGAAGGAATTAAGAGCGATAGCCAAAGAAGAGCGACAAAAAAGACATCGGGTGAAAGTGGGTTATAAAAAGATATGGATAGAGGGAAAAGGGCTTAGGTGGGACCACGGTGTAAGATAAATAGGTGATGCGACGAGCCAGCCGACCTGTCTCGAATTTGCTAACGCGGTGGGATAGAGGAGGCCATGGGCGCCCGAGATTCGCGGAGGCAATGCGGTTGTGATGGAAGTATAATTGAATCCACATATTTTGTGAACCAATTATATTGAATCAACTTACTTCAGAAATGACAAAAAAGTGTCTTAATACTATATCTTCAGAATATATTGCGATGTGATCATGCATATACGTAAATAAGGTAGGTGCGTGATTGAAAAACAGAAAATAAGCGCTTCTGTTTGTGCGCGCGATTTTTCTCGGGAAGATAAACTGCAAGTTCTTTGGAAACACTATATTTTAAAATAACAAACAAATAGCAAATTACATATTAATGAAGAATTTATGAGTTACTGGCGACTGCAATATTAGCAAGCGGTAACGAGTGGAAGGATCTGTGCCCACAATTTTTCCTAACTGTCCTAAATATATATCGAAAAACTTGCCACAAAAACGTCGCGAAATTGTAAAGCATGAAGGTGTACATGTCAAACGTAGAAGACCAAATAATACAGAAGCACGGTGTATAGAAATAAACGAAATAAAAGAAGATGGAAATTCAGATACAGGTAATAATTAGCTAAAAATATCTGATTTCAATTTATATTTATTGAAAGAAAAAGAATTATGTAATGAGCATATTTTCTATTTTCTCCACAACTAGGAGAAAATGCAAGTGGTAACATTGATATCGGAGAATCTTCGTTTGACACAATTTGGAGAAATCATTACGTTTTACCAAACCATTTAATTCCAAACACTGATAATAATAATTTAATCGCCTTGACAAAATTAGCACCCTTAAAAAATAATATTCTTTTAGAAAAAAAAGTTGTCGTCAATAAGAATTTTGAAGTCGATTCCTACATATTTGAACATCTTACGAATTTGACAAAACATAGAAATAAATAATATTGTGCAATTAGAAGAATTCTTAATAAAATTTGATAAGTTACCGGTTTGCCACGGCAGTTTTCTGGAAGTGCCGGTTAATTTCAAGTCAGCAGTATATTACAAGGACATTTATTGTCAAAGTTGGAGACATTCTAAATGTGATTTTGTTATGAATGAGGATGCCAACTTACAACGTGACTCATCAAAAAATAAGTGCAATTATTGTAAAAAACTTATTACGGCTTTAAGGTTCTTTAAAAATAATAATCGTAATGCCATACCCAAAAAAGTGATACATCGCAGAAGATGGCAAAAGACGCAAAAAAGTGAACGTAGACTTAAAAATAAACTTGAAGTTTTAGCAAAAGAATTACAAAATTTGCAAGAAAAAATGCAAAAAATGGACGAGCAGGATTTGTCAAATAAATTAGAGACGTTAGAAAATTTGCCCTCTGCGCAAAAAATTTTAATCACCGAATGTGTCAAAATGTACAAATATAAAAAAAAAACATCACGAAAATATACATCCGATTGGTTACTCACTTGTTTGTTACTGCATATAAAAAATCCAACAACGTATAGATTTCTACGTAATCAGGAAATTACAACAATTAGGAGATATTTGGCACGAGTAAATTTAAAATGTGACTTAGATGATCGATTTTTTGAAGCATTTAAACTAAAAATGGAAATTAAAACTGAATTTCAAAGACGTGGTATACTGATTTTCGATAAAATGCATGTGAGGCAGTGCGTTACTTTAAATGTAAAGACTATGAAACTCATGGGGGCTCAGGATTTTGGCGAAGAAAATAAGAATACTGCCCAGTCTACCGAAAACTGTGCTGATCATGCTCTCGTTTTTATGTGGTCGTCTTTGGCAGAAAATTCCAGTCAGCCTGTAGCTGTTTATGCTTCAAAAGGGACAACTAAAGGAACATGCCTTGCACAACTACTTTTAGAAGTTATAAGAAAATTGGAAAATGCAGGGGCGTTGGTTCATGGTGTTGTCAGCGATGGGGCCACCACCAACAGAAAAATGTGGACCGAGTTCGGCATTAGCGGAAAATTACTTTCTGTTTCAAACAAAACAGTTCATCCCATGGATGACGGTCGCTTCCTTTATTTCCTCGCAGACGTGCCTCATTTAATTAAATGTCTTCGCAGCAGATTTTTGAAAGATCGAGCTCTCGTCGTAAGTTTTTTTCTGTTTTTACAAAGAAAAAACTATACTGTTATGTTGTTCTATACACCTGATGGAGGAATTTATTGGGACCACTACAAGATTTTGTTCGAGTTATTCTCAGCTAAGCAGTATTAATTCCCGAGCTGCGAAGCATCGAGGGAATTAAGTTGCGAAGCTGAGAAAGGGCTTCTCTACCGTGGTTTATATATTATTTTTTTCACTACTAGCAGCTTAAATCGTTAAATAAATAAAGCATCAAAAATACAATCGTCTAGCGGGTGCCAGGTCACAGTTAATCCTGAATAGACGTTGCCGTCTGTGAACATTTGTTTTTCCGTGGATCATTGCAAATTTTGGCTCGAGCTTCGCGCTCAACCCCTTAAAGAAACCTACTCCAAGAAGGTCATATTTTCCTGTACGTGAAACTCGAAATTTGGACAGGATCAACTGTGACTGGCACCCGCTAGACGCTTTTTATCAAAAAAAATAATTAGCTTTTTTAAAAAAAGAAACCGACTTCAAAAAGCGAGAAATAACTCAGTACATGTATTATTACATGTGCTACCTACTGATCTGGTTGAAATCGGTGCCAAGCCAAAGAGGTTAACAAATTTGTAACCTATTGTCATTATACAAATATATCAACAACGTTATAGCGCATCAAAAATTCAATATCAGGCCGTCAACGACGTCTGCCCCGCACGTGTCTGCCCGTTTGGGATGTTTTGCTCAGAGCGAGCCCCCCACCCACGCTCACGCATTCCGGCGCGCGCGCGGTGGGACTTGCGATGTGACGGGAGCGGACAGCTTATCTATCTACTACCTATTTTTTTGGCTTGGCACCGACTTCAACCAGATCAGTAGGTAGCACATGTAATAATACATGTACTGAGTTATTTCTCGCTTTTTGAAGTCGGTTTCTTTTTTTTAAAAAGCTAATTATTTTACAATTTTAAGTGATGGGTAGACCTAGTAAGGACGCTGCTCGAATGATGAAACGACGGCTGGTTGAAAATGAAGATGAAAGATGCAAACTATAAAAAATTAAAACCAGAAATACTGAAACAATGATGAATTAATATTACTACCTGAAAATCTAAGGCAATGATGACTCCCAGACGCAAAGACCTGCATAATTATTGAACGACTACATTCGAGAGAGTTCATAATAATTATAAAATGTCAGGATTTCGCCCCATTCCCATGCGATCACCTCATCAGGTCCGGACTTGCTGACAATGGGACTACCTCCGGAGTATACTCTTTCAAATAAAAGAAGAATTTTCGAAATCGATCCACAATTGACGAAGAAATCGGTGAACGAACATAAAAGGAAAAATTTGAGAATTTCCCTCGATTTCCATGGGATCCCCTGATCAGATCCGGACTTGCTGTCAATGGGACTACCTTTGGAGTATACCCTTTCAAATAAAAGAAGAATTTTCAAAATCGATCCACAATTGACGAAGAAATCGCTGAACATACATAAAAGGAAAAATTTGACAATTTTTCTCGATTTCCATGGGAGCCCTTTATCAGATCCGGACTTGGTGACAATGGGACCACCTCTGGAGTATACCCTTTCAAATAAAAGAAGAATTTTCAAAATCGGTCCACAATTAACGGAGATATCGGTGAACATACATAAAAGGAAAAAAAAAACATACATACAGCCGAACATAGAACCTCCTCCTTTTTTGAAGTCGGTAATAAAGGTTATGTATATTTTCTCCGACATTTTTCCGTCAGAGACCGGATTTTCGTGAAAACCTGCGCAATGCAAACCTGTGCTTTTGTAATAATTTAACTTCGTTTTTTTGCATAAATTGCAGTTAATTAATGTCTAATATTTGCAACTGGTGCAATTTGTGAAAATCGAAGGGCGCTGTTGTTAAGTAGGTAGATAAAATAATAATAAACGATATGCATTTTGCATCAAATCCGGTCTCTGCCCATTATTAACTACTGGTCAATAATGAAAAAATTATTTACTACTAGGCAAGAAAAACAACTTCACACCTCCTCTACAAACTATATAATCAAACATTCTACAGCTAGTAGTGAAAAAAATTCTTTTTTTTTTGTCATACTTTGACTTACAGCGAACACCAAAGAGATTAGCAGACTGGTATCGGTTGAAATCATTTATTAATTTCAAATTACGTACCTTTTCTTTACATTTACATTTTCTTAACTTAAATAATATGCACATGTACATCGCTTTTCAGATTTTTAGTAACTCTGTAGCTGACGGATTAAAATTTTACCAGGCGCATTCTTCATCTTAAAGAGATGCAGATAACACTATGACGTTCACAAAACGAATAAATAATTTATTTGATGCTTTGAATCGACGTCATCCAGCAGAAGGAATTCGCAAAAACAGCAATGACTTCAAGGTGCGAGTGTTTTATCATCATTTGGATAACTTATTATAACAGGTAGAACTTTAGATTTTGCAAGAAAACTTGGAATATTTTAATAAATGGGAAACCATGCTCCCTGAACAGATGATAACTAAAGACCAATTTTTGACTGACAGTACGGTCGAAGGGTCAGGCTTCAGAGGCCCATCCCGTTACGGCTATGCGGAGCTTTCAGCGTTAAATTAAAATTATTATTAATAATGGATATAGAACTCCGGGAGTTGCGAGCTTTTCATAGGAAATTTTCACTTATAGTTTTTGTGTTATTGCTGAAAAACTAAACCCTTTTTTTTTGTTTTTTGTTAATAATGATCGTAATTTTTATTTGCGGAACAAACAAAAAAACGTCTTTCACTGAATAAAATCCCGAATCGAATGAGCTATCGCTCATATTTTTCCGATTCCTGTAACTATTTTTTGCAGGTTTTGAATTTCTTGACTAGACTATTTTTCAGTAAACACAACCACGTGAGAAAAACGTAAAAAAAGACGAGTACCAACAGTTGTATAGACGTTATGATGTCGCTGACTTCAACGTTACTTTCGACGTGTAAATATGACGTGTTTATAACGTCTAGTGAAACACGTTTTTTTTTTACCGTGATTTTACCATGTTGTTAAGACGTACTGATTTTGCGTAAACAAAACAACGTGAAAAAAACGTAAAACAAACGAGTACCTACCAACCGTTGAATAGACGTTACGATGTCGCCGAAATCAACGTTACTTTTGACGTGTAAAAATCACGTGTTACAAACGTCTCTTTCATGTGTCTCTTCCAGGTTGAAAAGACGTGTTGATTTTCTGAATTAAACGTCATTTTCAATGTCTCAACAAAACGTTCTGTAAACGTATTTTAAAGATATTATAAAATACGTCTTTTTAGGTGATTTTAGGAAATAAGTATATTAAAAAAGTGTTGATTTTCATGACGTATATTTATTATAAAAGAAATAAAAAAAAATTGTATTACAAAAGTTCAAATCTATTATAATGTATAAAAGTGAATAGAAAATATGAAAATAATTACTAAAAACTATAATATCAACTATGTACTACTAATATTATAAACTATATAACTATAACTATAATTATTATTATAAAAAAAATAAATATTATTATGGGCTAATTGTCCCAATTAAATTAAATCATTTTTTTCATGACTCGGATTGTGTGTTGCTCGACGTGCTGGGTCAGTTTTGCCAATGTTTGCAGTACAGTTGCTTCAAAATCTATAAGAAAAAACTATAAGTAACTAGTGCAAAAATAAAAAAAATCCTTACTAGGTATGTGATTGTCGTAAATGATATAAAATGACACAAGTTACCAGGATATGTTGAAGCTGGAGAAAATGCTGACATTGGCGATGCTTAAGACGTCGTCGGGGTACAGCAAAAATCCTCTCCAAGGTTTACAGTTCGACGCCGCTTACTATCAAAAAGAGACTCACCAAAAACTTGCTTTCTTGAGAGACTTTCCACTGATGAGTTGTTTCCTCTGCAGTTTCCCCAATCTCCTTCATGAGGTTGTTGGCCTTTTTATCGTCTGTGTCATAATCCTCTCCAAAGAAGCTCAAAAGTTAAAAAAAAATATTTTATTAGAAAAATCATAAATATAATATCATATATGTATATACCTGTCTTAAAATGAATCTTAAAAACCATGTAAGAAGGCCAGGTCTTACATGGAGTATGACTTTTGACGAAAGTCATAAAATCGGTACACTTGCGGAATAAATTTAAATTCTGGTTAGTAATATGCATAAAAAATGTATATTTAGTTACTTCTTTTAAATAAAATACTGTACTACTTACCTTTAGGATTTTTGGAAGCTACACAAATCTCAAAATTTGGTAACGAAACGAACTGCACGATCTCATAAGAAAAATGAACAAAATCGAACGAAGCAATGGCCAAGCACTATTGAGACATCTGGAAAGAGTTCCTTGGTTTCTTTTCGTTCGGGGTGCAAGGCGCAATAAAAAAAAGTTGTAAATCACGTACATTTTGAAAGTTTTGTGTCTTGGAAGCAGCATGTTTGTTTGTCGCCAAAACAAATACGATAAGGCAGAAATTTTCATTGATGGTACCATTCAATATCAATACTCTAACTACTCTAGTTAGAGGATTGATATTCAATGATAGTGCTGATCTATACGTTCGGTTATTATTTATTTTCGACAATAAAATTACGCTCGCGTCGTCGGTTCCTCAACCTTCAGCCCCCATCATTAACCAATATCCGTTCTTCTCAAAATTCCAGCCCCTAAACGGTAAAACTTCTCAACGTATGTTTCTACTATTCATTCCCTGACCAACACTAAACTCTTCTCCGGTCAAAGACACACTCAAACTTCGCGACCCGATTCTCAAAAGAGATTCGTTGTTTTATTTGTAATCTTTTCGTTGGTCTTTTGACACCTTCAGTTACTTCACAGCGTTTCACATTACCAGACATTACCAATATTTATTAATTTCGTTGATTAACCGTAATAATTAAAGATCTTAATTTTTGTTTTCAACTTTAACAAACACATTTAAATTAATATTTGTAAGTACCTATCTCCGTAAGTAAATATAGATTTTTAGATTTTTAGATTTAGATTTAGGTTTATTAACGGACTTGGCCATTGACAATAAATAGTTACAACACATAAACATAAAACAATTACAATTTTAACTCACGTTTACACTGCATTTTAAAAACATTTTCTGGAACGCCTACAAAATCTACATGATAAAGATGATTTACCAAGCTCGATAATCTTGCAACACATGAGTTCATGCCATAACATGTACGATAATATGGAACATCTAATAATCTAGGTTCTCTTATGTTGCAGGATGTAACAACAATAGAAAACAAAGCTAAAATAGAGCTACAATTTATAACACCAGATAAAATTTTATGCACAAAAGAGGCATCAAAAAATTGCCGCCTTACATACAATTGAGTTAAACCTAAGTACTGTAAGATATTTACATAATTATCTCTATGATAAAGAATATTAAAGTGATAACAAACAAATTTTACAAATTTTTTCTGCACTGCCTCTAATCTGTCTATGTGCACCTTATGATATGGGGACCAAATTATCGTACAGTATTCTAACAGCGGACGTACAAACGAATTATATAGTAACAACACAACACGCAGACAAGAGAATTCTACACTGTGCCTTTTTATGAACCCAAGAACCTTGTTAACTTTCGTTAGAATTACATCAACATGATACATAAAATTCAGCTGGTAATCTACATATACCCCTAAATCATTGAAATATAAAACTGATTCTATCTTCACCCCTTTAATAAAGTAAGATGGAGACTGATATTTTACTTTCCTAGAAAATCTAATCGATTTACACTTCATAATATTAAGTTCTAATCCATTATCCGTACTCCATTTATCTAAATTAATAAGGTCATTTTGTAAACTTTGACAATCCGTAGGGTTTTCAATTACTCTATATAATTTTAAATCATCTGCATATAAAAGAAATGATGATTCATGGAAAACAGATTTCACATCATTTATATACAAGGAAAACAGAATAGGTCCCAGATGAGAGCCCTGCGGTACGCCACTAGTTGGAAAGATTTCACGAGAAAATTTATTATTTATTGCAACATATTGCGTGCGATCTATCAAATAAGAGTTAATCCAATTAAGCAAAGGATTGCCAAAACCCATTTTGTCCAGTTTCAATATTAAGCGATCAATACAGACTTTATCAAATGCTTTAGACATGTCTGTATAAATGCAATCCACATCATGTCCAAGTGCAATATTTTTCATTAAGTAATTAGTAAAAACAAATAAATTGGTGGTGGTCGAACGACCTTTAAGAAATCCGTGCTGTTCCTCAATAATGAAAGCTTTAACCTTGAATGAGATGTAATCAGCTACGATGGAATCAAATATTTTTGGTATGGCAGATAATATCGAAACTGGGCGATAATTAGCAATGTTTCGACGATCCCCATTCTTGAAAATGGGACTTATTCGAGATATTTTCCATACTTTTGGAATTTTCGATTGGATTAACGACTTATTAAATAGGATCGACAAAGGCAACTTAAGTTGATCAGAACATGCTTTTAAAAATATCTGTGGAATACCATCAGGACCAGGTGAACAGTTATCATCAAGATGCATTAGCTTGTCTAGAATAACCTCATCTGGAATTGAAATATGACTCACATGAAATGTAGTATTTTGAGAATCAGAGGTTGGCAGAGAATTATCAGGTCCTTTAGATGCATAAACCATTTCAAAGTGGGAGGCAAAAAGGTTAGCTATGCCCTCCTCGTTATCACATAAAACATCATCTAATACCATTGTTCCAGGTAATCCACAATTACTAGATTTTGTTTTAACATACGACCAAAAACGTCGAGAATCACTAACAATGTTATGCTCAATCTTTGCAATATATTCCCGTTTACACTGATTTAATGACTGCTTGCACCTAACTCTTAAATCACTAAATACCTTATAATCTCTATCTAGTCTCGATTGCTTAAATTTTTTATGGGCTTCTTTCTTACATCTAATTAAATCTTTGGCATTATTATTGAGCCAATAAGGAAAGTTACTACGTTTTCTACACCTGAACGACACGAAATTATCAATTATTATATATAGTGTGACATAAAATTTATCTACACAATCATCAATGTCAGTATTCTCAAATAGAGTTTCCCACTGTACAGTGCCCAGAAAATTATTAATAAGATAATAAGGAGCATTTTTAAAATCACGATAGTACGTATCATTATCACTAGATGTTATTGGCGCATTAATATCACAGATCATTAAATTCAGTGCAGGATGATTTTTATCCTCAGCAATTAAAGGGAATCCACTATCAACTAGTAAATTTACACTACTAAATACTAAATCTAATATCACATCATTATAATTTTCTAACTTATTGTATTGGAATAAACCTAAATACGCAAAGTTATCACAGATGGTTATTTCATTTTGGGACATCACATTGTAAGGAATTAAAAAATCACAGTTATCATCACACCTCCATTTAAGATTTGGCAAATTATAATCACCTATTAAAGATATCACAGCTGTAGGGTATTTAGTACGTAAAAATGTAATAGAATCCGTATGTTCAGAGTAGATAGCATTACTGGAGCAGGGTGGAATATATACAGTGCCAAGAATTATATTGCTAAATAGTAATACAAATAATTGTTCAACAGTGCTATCAATATTAATATTAACTAAGCAAGAGGGTATGTCTTTTCTTACAGCAATAAGGACACCCCCCCCACGTGACTTATTAGTGACACTGAAAGATCTATCCTTCCTATACACAACGTACCTATCATCAATAAATTCACTACTATTGATATTCTCCAGAAGCCAGGATTCAGTCAACACAATTACATGATAATTATCACACAATATCGCCAAGTAAAGATCTAACAATTTCGTCCGTAACCCTCTAACATTTTGGTAATATATCATTAAGTTATTTACTTGCTTATCGTTGATAAGGACCTGGTGCGAAACCCCAGCGTCGCAGAGCTCCCCGAAGAAATCCTGGGCACCGATGTTTCACCCTGTGCATCGCTGTTTGCTGAATGTGACTCCAAGGATGTGGACTTCAGCAATGGTGGTACCACTGGTGACTTACGACGTGTTGGAATAAATTCACGGATCAATGCACCTCTAGGCCACAAATTTGGATTAAGGAGGTCCGATTTCATGGTCTCTAAAACTGACAGTTTAAAGGAACTATATTCGTTTTTTGAAACCAATAGTTCACACGATATTCCCTCCATCTTCAACTCATTGTTGATATAATCCTGGACAGCCGACACACTTGTACCTGGTGCTAATCTTCCAAGATACAAACTATGTTTACGTGGAGCAACTGCTAATGACGTTTTTTCACTAGCTCCTACAAACGTTTTCGGTCTTCTGCGTCGACGAACAACTTCCGACCATTCAGTTTGCTTTCTAGCTACATCGACATTGTCATTGGGAACTGACACGCTGGTGTTTATGGTTTTTTCTGATGAAATTTTATCTCCCTTTTTTGCGAAGGGCTGACGTACCTCTTTTTCAACTGGTTCTGGAATCTTCGGTTTTTTAACGCTAGTTTTACTTGTCACCATGGGAAAATGGAAATTCTTATCCCGTAAGTCCTCCATAGGGCTTACTGTTGGAACAGTTTTGCTAAGAGTAGACACATTATTTGTACCATGTTGGGCAGTAAGTAGCCGAACTAGATCGATGTTCGACTCTCTCAAAGTTGACACTTCTCGTCTTAGGTCCGATATTTCCTTATGTAAGCTTGAAGTTTCTGCTGCCATAATACAAGTCACAATTTCCGCAAAACGTTGACTTTCCAAAAACACTATAACAGTTGACACTTCTTCTACCTCATCACTACCTTCTACTAAGCTGACACCACAGCACCTCTTATATAATTTGGCACAGCCAGGGTGATATCCTGTGCCACACTCAATACAGTTGGGCCCATCCTTAGCCCGTTTCTTCCCACATTTACACTTACATTCACTAGCAGATTGCGACGACGTTTCATCGTCCGCCGCCATCTTAATGCTCCTACATTGAATTATTTCTTTGCCGGTGGGTTAAAGAGCTTTTGTAATGTTTTATAACATTAACACCATAATAGAATAGGGAATGTCAATTTTATTTTTAAATTTTAATTTAATAATAATTATATGACTACTTTTAATCAGTTTTCCCTAAAACACCAAAAAAAATTTTTATTATAAATACCGACGCACGTTTCATCAGGGTGATGAGTAAATCGGAAAACTGATTAAAAGTAGTTATCTATCACCAAAAGTGATCCAAACAATTATTGTTTTGTTTTTGAATAATTATATGAATTTTCAAAGAACGATTGTTCATCTCTATTGTGAACTAGGCGGGCGAGATGATCCTAAAACATTTTAACCACGAGAAAACGTCAAACTTTCAAGGTTGTTTGGGTAAAATTCAGAGTGCCAAATGTTTACAAGAGCTAACTTAGTTGTTACCAAGTTTCGTAAAAATTATGAAAGAAATGCTAGTCTTACTAAATATTTCTATTGTTTCTACTTTTAAATTCTATAACCATTCTATTTTATTTAAAATGTGATTCGAATAAAAAATGTACATATGTTTTATAACCCGCAACAAACAATTTACAGTGGCTTCTAAACTTGGCGCAAAAACCGCCCACATGGAATCTGTAAAAGCCGCCAATGGAATGCGTTCTTTTGTAGTACATAAATTAAATATAATTATATGAGTATATAAACACGTGATTTTATTGTAAAAATTTCACGAGAAATTAATGTCAGAACTGAACGTCAAAAATTACTTATATTTTACCCACATTAATTCCTTTCTATGCTTCTATATTTGATTTTAATCGTAATTCAAATAAAAAATATAAATTAAGTAGGATTATTATACATTATGTATTTTAAAATCATAATTTTTATCTTTGAAACCCCTTAGTGACTTATAAACTTGACCAGAAAACACGCCTAATAATATGATATGGAATACGTTCTTTCTAGTGTTTATTTGCCTAGAAAATTTCACGAAAAGTAAACGGCGCCAAAATACGCCTCGAATGCGTTTTTATTTGTAGTATAGATGACTAGAAAAACACGTGTATTTAATGTTAAAATTTTACGAGAAATAATAGTCAAAAATAATAATTTAGACTTCACGGCCATTCGTTCTTTTCTATTTTATATAATTCGATTTAAGTTATGATTTAAATAATAAATATATATTTTTTTAACATGATTTTTTATAAAAAAAGTAAATTGACGTAAAGTAAAATACAATAATAAAAAAAAAATAAGGGAAGTAAATTGAAAAACCTCCTTTTAAACCCAAAAACCTATAGGGCTACACCATGATTGTAGTGTATTAGGTCCGAATCGCATGTATGACTAATCGTTATGTGACATTGGGTCGGATACCTGTACTTGAAGGATAGGGAATAAAAACAGTTGTTTTCTGGCCACGGCGGCGAGTGGTTCGTGAAATTGTGTTTAATTGAAAACCCAACCAATACATTGGCGACGAGGATTAAAAATTCAAGTAAGTACAACAATAAAAACAACAACTGGCCGTCGTGTACATGTGAAATTAATGTTGCAACGTAGCTGCAAAGAAAAGGGAAAGTAAATGAGGGAAAAGCATGTACATGGACGGAGCCAAAATAAATCGACCAGTCAGGCACATGTAGGCATGCAGAGGTGTCAGTTGACCACACAGTTGACACTGAACTGACATGTAGGTATGTGCTGGGACTGAGTCAATAATGGTGACGTTTCTGAGAGTTCACAATTTTCAGAGAACGATCGAACCGACAATGGCCACGCTAAACACGATAGAAAATTTCGATTGTGAATCGGACCCCAGCTCGGTTAGATTGCGATGGGAAAAATGGAAACGAGCATTCCTTATTTACATAGAAGCGAGCAACATTGAATCAGACACGAAGAAGAGGGCTATGTTATTACATGCGGGAGGAATGGGACTTCAAGAAATATTCTACAACATTCCAGGAGCAAACTTTGAATCACAAACAGCAGGTGACGTGGACGTTTTTCAGGTAGCCTTAGAAAAACTGGATAACTACTTCGCTCCGAAACAAAGTAGAGTCTATGAAAGACACGTATTTCGCCTAATAAAACAAGAGCTGTCAGAGAAATTCGAAAAATTCCTGATTCGTCTAAGAGATCAAGCAAAGAAATGTCAATTTTCCAACATGGAGGAAAATCTCATAGATCAAATTGCAGAGAAGTGTAGTTTTTTGGACCTCCGGAAAAAGATATTGTCGTCACGGGATAGCATTACTTTGGAAGACATTATCGGGGCGGCCAACGCTCTAGAAGCAGTGCAGCGCCAAATCGAAAATTTTAGTGCAGCAGATAAACCAGCAGATGTATCGCAAACCGTGGACACTATTAGGAGCCGACAGCGCCAGACAACAAGGAAATCTGGGCAGAAAGAATGTACACGTTGCGGCTCCAAAGAACACAACAGCGATGACGAGGGATGCCCAGCAATCAAAAGTATATGTAGGAGATGTGGGTACAAGGGCCACTACAAGAGGTGCTGTCGAACAAATGCGAAGAAAAGGAATTTCCAAGATGGTAAGAACTTTAAAAAAGAAACGATGCGCCAACACGAGTCCTCGGGAGTTGATTACTTATCAGAACGATCGGACGACGAATATGTTTTCAGTATCGACAACGATTGTACGTTATTGTGCAATCTTGGTGGGGTGCCGGTAGAACTAATAATTGATTCTGGTAGTAAATCAAACCTGATTGGGCACAATACATGGGAGATTCTGAAGAAATTGCACATAAAGGTATGGAATCAAGTGGCTAATCCGGGGAAAAAGTTTTGGGCCTACTGCAGCGACAAACCTTTGCAAGTCGTTGGATCGTTCGAAACCAGGATCACGGTCGGCACGAAGCAAACAAATTCAACATTTTATGTTATCAAAAATGGCTCAAGGAATCTTTTAGGAAAGGAGACAGCCCTACAACTAAACGTACTTAGACTGGGGTTAGAGGTCAGAGCAGTACACGAAACTTTTCCCAAGTTTAAGGATGTCTTAGTTGAAATACCCATAGACAAGACAGTTCTACCTGTTAGCCAGCCCTATCGGAGAGTTCCAATACCGTTAGAAGAAAAGGTGGACAATAAGCTCAAAGAACTCCTAGATTTAGACATAATCGAACCAGCAAATGAGCCTTCTAGATGGGTTTCGCCCCTTGTTGCAATTCTCAAGGAAAATAGAGAAGTCCGAATATGCGTCGACATGAGAAGAGCAAATGCGGCAATTGTTAGGGAGAACCATCCTTTACCCACAATGGATACCATTCTACCCAGACTTAGACAAGCAAAAATCTTCTCAAAACTTGATGTAAAGAATGCTTTTCACCAACTGGAACTAGCTATAGAATCTCGCCCGATTACCACGTTTATTACTAGGAAAGGACTTTTCCAATACAAACGCTTAATGTTCGGCATCACATCGGCACCGGAAATATTTCAGAAGGTTTTAGAAAGAATTCTCGCGAAATGTGAGGGGACCGTAAACTTTATTGATGACATTTTAGTTTTTGGTAGCACGCAGGAAGAACATAACAAGCGGCTACGACTCACTATGGAAGTGTTGGAAGAGCATAACGTATTATTGAACAAAGCCAAATGTAAATTTGGTCTCTCGCAAGTTAGATTCTTGGGTCATGATTTAAGCCAGAAAGGTATCAAACCTTTAGACAATTATATTAAAGTCATTAGATCTTTTAGACTTCCAAAAACCGTAGACGAAATTCAAAGCTTCCTAGGGTTGCTGAATTATGTGAATAAGTGGATCCCAAATTTGGCGACGGTGACGGAAAGCAGACGGATATTACAAAATATTGGAAAGAGAAACAGAAGACAGCTTTTGAGCGAGCCAAATCTGCACTAAGCGAGATAAAAAGTCTCGGGTACTACGATCCCAAAGACCGAACGCAAGTAATGGCTGACGCTAGCCCGGTGGGATTGGGAACAGTACTGATACAATTTAGGAATGACTGTCCCCGAATAATCGCCTATGGAAACAAAAGCCTAACTGACTGCGAAAAGAGATACTGCCAAACAGAAAAAGAAGCTTTAGCACTAGTCTGGACTGTAGAACATTTTAGGATCTACCTCTATGGATTAGAAGAATTCGAAATAGCTACGGACCATAAACCGTTAGAAGCAATTTTCGGTCTTAAAGCAAGACCCAGCGCGCGTGTAGAAAGATGGGTTCTAAGGCTACAAGCTTTTAAGTACAAGGTTGTCTATTGTCCCGGAAAGTCTAACATAGCAGACCCATTGTCTCGGCTCTGCAAAATTAAAACAGACATGCCTTTTGATTATGAGACAATCAACTTTATAGTTGGATACGCACGGCCGGTTGCCGTCCCGCTACATGAAATCAAAGCTGCATCAGAACTAGATCCTCAGATACAGAAAGTCAAGGAAGCTCTCTTAAATTCAAAGTTGGACGACTCGGTGAGAGAATATAAACCTTTTGAAACAGAACTCTGTTCTTGGGAAAATATTCTTTTGAGAAGCACGAAAATCGTGATACCAAGGTCCTTAAGAGAACGAGTGTTGGCTGCTGCACATGAGGGTCATCCGGGTATCGTAGCCATGAAAAGTAGGTTGCGGACTAAGGTGTGGTGGCCAAAGATTGACAAAGATGCAGAAACCTTGGTGAAGGCATGTAAAGGGTGCACGTTAGTTTCGGCACCACACCCTCCTTCGTACATGAAGAGGAGAGAAATCCCTCTCAAACCTTGGATTGATGTTGCTGCCGACTATTTAGGTCCATTGCCTAGTGGTGATTACATCTTCGTTTTAATTGATTACTATAGTCGGTACAAGGAGATCAAGATTATGCGGAAAATTCCTGCTTCAAATACGATACTTGTACTGAAAGGAATCTTTTCAAGACTGGTATACCCAAAATCAATTACGTTTGACAACGGAAAACAACTCATCTCTGACGAAATGAAGATTTACTGCCGGGAGTGTGGAATTCACATCTATTACACAATACCTTACTGGCCTCAACAAAATGGGGAGGTTGAGCGCCAAAATAGGGACATTTTAAAGAGACTTAGAATCAGCCAAAGCTTGAAAAAGGACTGGAAACAAGAACTACTTGATTATTTAATTATGTACAACAGTACGCCACATGCTGTAACGGGGAAATCCCCGGGGGAACTGTTCTACGGAAGACAATTCGAGGACAAATTACCAAGCATCAACACATGGACAAACCCAATGGATGAGGAAGTAGCAGATCGAGACTGTTCAGAAAAGCAAAAAGGAAAGGAGTATGCAGACCGGAAACGGAAAGCTTTAAAGAATGATTTGGAAGTCGGAGAGAAGGTGTATGAAAAATGTTTCGTCAAAGAAAACAAACTAACCAGTAATAATAAGATATATTTCCTTGCCTTTCGGCTTTGAAAAAGATTCCTATTCCCATACAATGCTAAATAACTGAATACTGATTAAATAAAACTATAAAACATAAACATCACCAATAGCTAAATTAATTTCATTTTCCTCCCATCTCTTCCCCCCTTTTCTCTACATTCTTTCTTCTGTCTAAAACTCCTTTCATCCAGCCTAGTCCTTTCCCTTCTTCTCCTATCAGTACTTTCCAATCTTCTCTCTCCTCTCTCAGCTCCTCACATTCTTTCATCATGTGCTCTATTGTTTCTGCTCCTTCTCTGCATAGTCTGCACACTCTCTCGTCTCTCTCTTTCCAGTATTTGTTTTCTCTTTCCTCGTTTCCACATCTAAACCTTGCTATTACTTTCTTATCGTTCTTCTCGCTTTCTTTTCTCAGGTATGCCGGCAATTCCTCCGTGATTAGTGACCTATACTTTCCATTATACCTTGACTCATTAATCCTCGTTCTCCTTTCCTGCCTCTGTACGTCTCGGTCCACCTCAACTATCTCTCTTAGTACATTTACTCCATTATTTCTTCGCCTCTCTACCTCCTCCACTGCATACCCATTTCTCTCGTAGTATTTTCTTCTCTCTTTTCCTGCTCTTTCCATGTTCCCATTCTTTATCTCTTTCCAACACTCTTGCAAGATCTTACATTCCGTTCTTTCTCTTATTCTCTCTTCAAATCTTACTGCTCTTTTTCCTGCTTCCACTCTTATCTTGTCTCTCTTTACTTCTTCTAGTACGATATATGCTGGCGTTTCCCTGTCCAATCCTAGTACCCATCTCCAGTACTTCGCTTGGATTGCTTCCAGCTTTTCCTGCTCCTTCCATCCCCATATTTCTGCTCCGTACATCATTACACTCTGTACTAGCCTTTCGTACATCAGTCCTCTCCTTCTTATATCTCGTCCGAATTTTCTCTCGCCTATTCCCCATACTTGACCTACCACCCTGTTCGCTTTCCTTTCTAGTTCCTTTATATGACTTTTCTCGTTGTTAGTCTCGTTAAAGGTGTAACCCAAGTATTTAAATTCTTTTACGTTTTCTAGTTCTTTTCCTTCCCACTTCCATTCTTCTTTCTTTCTTCTGCCTCCTTTCTGAAAAATCATCATTTTTGTTTTCTCCACGTTTAACTTTAGCTTCTTTCTTTTCAGGTATCTTCCTAGGTATTTTATCATTCCCTTCATTTCTTTGGCCTCTCTCGCTATTAACACCATATCATCGGCGTATGCCAACGAGTGGACTTTCGTTTTTCCTACCACCACTCCCCCTGCCTGTGATAGTCTTAGTTTTTCTTCCAGGTCGCTTATATATGCCGCGAATAGACTGGGACTGAGTGGGCATCCTTGTCTTACTCCTTTCGTCGTCCAGAATCTTTTACTTGTTTTCCCGTTTACTTTTACTTTGTTTCCCGTTTCTAAGTAAATTTCCTCTATTCTGCTCACCAGCTACTCGTTGATTCCTTTCTCTCTTAGGTACTCCCATAATCTCTCTCTATTTACACTGTCAAAAGCCGCCTTCAGGTCTACAAACAGCGCGTACATCTTCCCTCCTTTCTTATCGAGTTCTTTATCTATTAGATGTTTCAAGATGTACACGTTATCGATGGTGCTTCTCCCTCTCCTAAAACCCGCTTGTCCATCTGGTAACAAATCTTTTTCATCTAGTTCTTCCTTCAATTTATCTTCCAGTATCATTGCGTAGATCTTGTACGCCGTGCTCAGCAGACTTATTCCTCGGTAGTTCTCCACCTTTTCTCTTGTTCCTTTTTTGTGTATCGGACACACTAGCCCCATCCTCCATTGGCTTGGTAGCCCCTTTCCTTGCCAGACGTCGTTTACTATCTCCCTCATTATCTCTATTATTTCTTCTGTTGCATAGATCCACGCTTCATTTTGCAGTTCATCTTCTCCCGCCGCTTTTCGTTTCTTCATTCTTCCTATACCCCTTTTGATCATTTCCTTCGTAATCTCTTCCCCTTTCTCTTGTTCTCTTGGTCCTCCTCCCTTCTGTCTTCTTTCCGTTTCGTCCTTTCCGTCTAGTAATTCTTTAAAATACTCTCTCCATTCTTCTATCCTTATCTTCTCGTCTGCCCACTTTTTCACTTTTCGTTCTCTGTTTATGTATTTCCAAACTTCTTCTTCTGTGTTGATTGATCTAATTTCCTCTTCTTCTTCTCTTTTCTTTTCTTCCTTCTTCTTCTCACAAGTGTCTTTGTATTTCTTTAATTGCTTCCGGTATTCTTCTCTTGATCCCTTCCCACTTCTCCATTTTCTCATTTGCTTTCTGGCAAGTCTTTTCATTTCCTGGCATTCTTTATCCCACCATCTATTTCTTCCCATTCTTTCTCCCACTTCTACTTCTATTTTCTTTGTTGTCATCGCTTCTCTCATTCTCCTTTCGAGTTCTTTCATTCTTGTTTCGGTGTCTTTTTGTTTTTCTTTTTCTCTTTCAACATGTTGTAGCGCACTTCTGTACTTTTGTATGCTTTCTTCTTCCCAGATTGTTTTTATAATTGTTTCTTTCTTAGGTTTTTTTCTTTTTATTTCTTCTCCGGCGATTTCCATTTCTAACGGTTGGTGATCTGATTCCACTCTGTTTCCCACTTCGAATCTTCTTACTTCATCCAATGCATGTTGATTGACTATTGCGTAGTCAATCACTGATTCTCCTCTCGGCCCCACGTACGTAAATTCTCCTGTATCATCTTCCCAGTTCCCGTTCAGTACCTCGTATCCTCTCTCTTCTATAAATTCAATCATTTTTCTTCCTTCTTTATTTTCTGTCTTGTCCTTCGATGTTCTTTTCGCATCTTCTGTCTCATTATTCCGTCTTCCTAATCTTGTCCCAATTCTAGCATTAAAGTCGCCCCCAATTATTACCATTCTTTTTTCTGTCTCACTTATGGTCTCTTCTAACATTTGTTTTGTTTTACTCATCTCTTTACTGTATACCGTGATTACTTTAACTTTTTTTGTTCCTATTTTTAGATTTCTTTCTGTTATTCCAGTTCTCTGTAGTTCTTGTTTTGTTTTTATTTCGTCCTCAATTTCTTTCCTTACTCCTGTGATAATGCCTCCTTTCGCTCGTCCTTTCTTGTTTTTCCTTTCTGCTGCTTGACATCTCCATACATAATCTCTCGGCATTCTCTCTTCTATCTTCTTCCACTCCTTTTCATCTACCCACGTTTCTACCATTCCAATTACGTCAAATTCGCTTATGTATTTCCAGAAGTCTTCTCCTTTGTTTCTTATACCCGCTACATTCCAATATACCAATTTTATTCTTCCTTTTATTTTCTTCTGTTGCTTTCCCGTTGAATCGTGTACCTTCTTTCTTTTTGCCTTCTGTCTGCTTTTTCTTTCCCGGTTTTTTCCTTTCTCCTTTAAAAATTTTCCAGTCGCTCGGTGTCATCGTTCCATTTCCTCCAATTTCCCTCAACCTGCAGTTTCCTGTAGCTTACCCTTACCGTCTTTCCTTCTTCCCTTTCCCTCTTCGCTATCTCTCTTATCTTTTTCTGTATCTCTCTTTCTTTCCTTGTTAGGTCGCTGTTCACAAAGATTTTCGGTCCTGTCTTATTCCTAAGTTTTTCTTTATTCCTCATGACGTTCAGCTTCTGTTCCCAACTCTCAGTTTTTTGCTATTACCATTTCTTCTCCCTTTATGGCATAGGCCTCTGTTATTTTCACTTCTGTTTCCAACTCCTTTTCAATCCATTTCTCGATTTCTTTTCTCATGTTTTGTCCCGTCCCTTTTAGTCTTAGCCCTGTTATTACTATGTTATTTCTTCTTTCACCTTTTTCTTTTTCCTCCATCTTCGACTCCATCTGTCCTATCTTCTTTTCTAGTAAGCTTTTTTCTTTTCTCCATTTTTCCTCTTTTTCTTCCATCGCTTTCTTCAGTTGGTTCACTTCTCTACTAACCAGTAACTTTAGCCCGGAGCAACATACAGTGATAAGGAAAAACGGAGGCGATATGACAATTAGGAACGATGAATCAGGTCAGGAAAAGAGACGGAATGTGGTGCAACTGAAGAAAGTCGAGGGAGAATGGAAAATCGCAGAATAATGGAGAAAAGAAACTCAGATGTACAGCAAGGCTACTTTAATAAAATTGTTATTCTGGTTACTTATATTCTTTATTTATATTGTTATAGTAATTATCAGTATTCTTGCTTGTTGTTATCAGTATTGTCACTTGTTTATTATTATTAAGTTTTCATGTTATGTAATCTAGGCAAGTTTTTGTATTTTCTAAAGGTGCACATGTATTGTGTTGTGTTCGAACAGTTATTTGTTCCTATTTAGATTAGGTTATGATAAGGCATTGAAAGAAGGGAAAGATGTAGTGTATTAGGTCTGAATCGCATGTATGACTAATCGTTATGTGACATTGTGTCGGATACCTGTACTTGAAGGATAGGGAATAAAAACAGTTGTTTTCTGGCCACGGCGGCGAGTGGTTCGTGAAATTGTGTTTAATTGAAAACCCAACCAATACAATGATGATGATTTTTTATACTTTGCTGGAACTCTTTCACTCCTTAGGTATTTTTATTTTTTATTTGATTAGAAAAACACGTGTACTTAATGTAAGAATTTCACATGCATGTGTTTACTGGGTTATATTTCGCTTTCAAGTTTGTGAAGAAATTACGCACTATTAATTATTGTTACTCAATTAACGGCAATAACGTGAGTTTCGTTTTGAATACACTCCAAGAAATGTATCAATGTCACAATAAATGTAATCGGCTTATCAAGTTTGCCGTGTGTATACAGGATTAGATACTAGAAATGAATCCTCCGGGAAATAAGCTTCTTATTGGTTATTGAAAACTTTTATGTAAAGAAAAGTTCTTATTGGTTAGTTACCCTTGTTAGACTCAACTATTATTAACAAGGATTAAATGAATACTATTGTAAAGTCTTTAGTTTGTCTGTCGTTAAGCTGACAAGTTTAAAAATAGCCGTGCCAGTACACAATTATTTATTTAGTCCACAGCAAAATATTAAATCCTGTCAGACTTCAATTTCCAATTTCCCCCATTCCGCCAACCCCCATCCTTGAAACCTATTGAATGGGAACTAATAACATCGAGTTAATGCGGCTCGGTAATCATTTTTAAATAACCTCTACTTTCAATCAAGCGATGTTTTTCCTCCGGTCTTAACATAAAAATACACTCTCGGTGGAATTGCTCTGACCTGAATTTATTTCTCCGGTGGTTGTTATACGAACTGCAGGCCTGCGAATACCCGCTTTGCAAATATTTGGATTACTGCTCCTTGGAGTGGAAGAAATAGTTCTTTCACAAAAGAAAAATGCGTACTTTGTGGATGATGGATGGGAGATGAAATTTGTTGGAAACTTGGGGGAAAATTCAAATTTGAAGCTCGTGAAAACTGCATAATACAGACAACAAAGTGAGAAAACAAGTCGCCAGGCGGTCGGATTAAAGCTCGCACTAAAAAAGACCGACGATGATAGCCATAAGAAAATAGAACAGGGTCGGAATCCAATTAATTACGGCGTCAAAGTTCGTGCTTTGTGCGCTAATGTGATTTAACGCGTATGAGCGTGGGCTCTGGCCTTAATTTCGTTCGACGGACAGCCTCAAAGGACGCCAGCCTTTATTGTTTCGTTACTTGAACCAAAACAATCACGTCCGATTAACAATGAGGCTCAGACGTACATAAACAACCTTAGGATGGATGGAAATTTCATTGTTTAGGAAAAACAACGGTCGAACGGATACATAATACCCATCATTGTCCGAAAAAAATACGTGAAAGCTGGAAATATAATGGATCAGACATTGGAGAAATGCGGATTAAAGACGAAGAGATAGAATGTAGGAGTTGTGGAACATTTTGTGGAAGAGCTCACGCGGTTTGGGGAACAACTGTATCTTATAATTCTTAATTGGGGACTTTATTTAACAATAGACTTCAAAAAAAGAGGAGGTTCTCTATTCGATTGTGTATATTTTTTATTTTATGTATCTTCGGGCATAACTTTTTTGTTAATGAACCGATTTCAATGATTCTTTTTGCGTTGGGTTCAGTACAGCTCCAAGGTAGTCCAATTTTAATTTTATTCATATTGATACCCTCGATCTTGAATAGCAAATATCCAATTTTGAACCAGAAGAATGTTCTTAAATCCAGGTGGAGTAAATTTAAATTAAAATTTAAATATATCTAAGAAATAATAATACTTTTAAATTTGACATTTATAGAAAAACTAGTGTCACAGATTGACTCTTGTCACCCTGTTTCCCATAAATTTACAGCTTTTCATTCCTTTTTCCACCGATTATTTTCTATACCACTATCAGATTCATCTTTTCAAACAGGACTTAATAACATTAAACAAATTGCTTCAAATAATGGATATTCTTTAAAAACTATAAATAAATTATACTATAGATACTATAACAAATTCAAATACACACACTACTTGGTTAAAAATCCTTCAGAAACAATTTCCTTTTCAAATTCATTAACATACTTTGGCGTCGTCTCAGAAAAATGTTCTAAAATACTTAAGAAAAACGGTTTTAAAGTTTCATTTAAAACAGATAACAACTTATCCAGATTTTTTATTAAAAATAAAGATCCATTAGATTACAAATCATCATCAGGTGTATACAAATTAAACTGCTCTTTCTGTGAGTCATTCTACATAGGTCAGACAGGTCGCAAAATATCAGACAGTATTAAAGAACATTTCAGGCACATCTATAACAACACAGATCTTGATCCTCCACCATCAACACCTTCTTCTTTTGCCAATCATATATTAATAACGAAACATAGTTTTTCACCATCAAATTCCAAATTGATTCATAAATGCAATAAAGGCCGGAAATTAGATTTTCTTGAGACTTTGGAAATAAGGAAAGCCTTGAAACTGGAAAACAGATCTTGTTTAAATGAACAGAATAACTTCAATAATCCCGTTATTAATTCACAATTTTAATTTTTCACCACTCAAACAAACTTACCAGATTCTCTTTGATCCATTTTTAATTTTTACATTTTATAAAATGTTGTTTTTACGAAATCTTTTAAAAATCATGTAACCCTTTGAAAACGTCAAATTTAATTCAAAATTACGTCAATGTCATAATTTTTTATATTCTTTAAGGTAAGAACCCCTCTTGTAATTCATAAATTGTATCATTAATCTTTTGTTAAATTAGGGCTGATGATGGCAGAAGTGTTCTGCCGAAACATGTTCCATTAGTAATTTTAGAGTTATTAAAGTTTGTGGAGTTCGACTTAGATATATTTAAATTATAATCCAATTTTGAATTTGGATTGATGGTCTCAATCATTTGATATTAATTTATTTAACACTTATGCTCTTATACACGACAATCTATTTTCGCGCTTCTGTGGACTTTCAACACATTCAACAAAAATGTTTTTAATTGTTTATTAATTAATTTTCTGCAATACGCGTATTCAAAAAAATATAAAATAAACCATTTTTATAGGACATGCGGTATGTTTGCAGCACTGTTTTATTACAATCCGTCACAGTCAAAAAACACAATTCCGCTAGACCGAGTACCTGTATTCACCATCTGAAAGCAATATGTTTCAATTATTGTCATCCTTTTTATCGGCGCAATGCTCGGAAATACATTGCATGAGAAAAGCCACTTTAGCAGAACGATCCACAAAAGAAAACGTTTATTGATGCTACAACCTTGAACGAGCTCCAAATTGCTCCTTCAATCGCCTTAATGCATTCGAAGGGCGAAAAACTCATTACGCAGCATAGGACGATTAAATTTCAATTTCAAGATTTCGATTGTGGGGAATGGCGATATTTCTCACGGTGGACTGGTGTACCATGAGAACGTTTGAATTATAAATTAGAGTAGGCTATGCTAGAATGCCTACCTTAATTTTCCTGCAGAAAAATTGGATAAATGTGTGGCAAGATTTCGTGATGTTAGTGTGGTTTAGCGGAGCGAGTGTTAGCCTCGAAGTCCGGACTTGGCAATTTTAGATTATTTCATTTTTCCGTATCTCAAAGACACCGTATTTAAAAATAATCCGCACAGTATTGAAGCAATTTTGCATGCATGCAACGATATAACCTTTCAGATGTTGGAAAATGCATTTGAAAATATGAAACGGAGAGTTAAGAGCTGAATTGAAGCTGGGGGAGAACACTTTGAACATCTGCTGTAATTCTCAATAAACCTACACTATTAAATTTGTTAGTGTTTTATTTTCTTTAAATTAGATCAGTTTAACAAGAGAAACATAAATATGACAATGTTTACCGTAACCTCAAATTTTACTGTCAGTCAAATTGCAGGCTGGGCCATTGCATAAAAAAACCGCCTACTTTAATTTATGATTGAAATGATCTCATGCTATTATCACAAATAAGGTATTGTATTTGTATTGTATTGTACTCTGGGGTCGTAGGGCCATTCAGCCTCCCAGAACTGTTTTTCTCTGTGGTTTTCGTCCAGTATTACCAAATAGTCTGCAACAGGCCCAAAAAGTCTGAATTACTTCGTCTGAACATGTTCTTTCCAATTTAGTTTAGAGTACAAGGTGACCCCTAGATACTTCACTTGCTTCGATAGTCCATGTAGTTGGGAGCTTTTAGATTTAGCTTTCTACGTTTGCTAAATGGAACTATGATGGTTTTCTTAGGATTTACATTCAGTTGCTCCCTTCTGCACCATCTGTCGATTATTTTTTATGGCTTCCTGCATTAGACTTGATATACATAATTTCTTCATGCTTCCCTCTGATTAAGATGACCAGGTCGTCCGCATACCCTACTCCATCATTACCTTTTCAGTAAATTCTTAAAGTAGTGAGTCCAATACGATTGACCCCACCTTGTGGGCAGCCCTTTGCTGTGGTTATCGATGTTTTCTCTCCACCCAGCGAAGCTGTTACTATGCGGCTCTTCAGTATTTCTTCTATCCATCGAATTGTGGACGTTTCAACGCTGAATTTTTCTGCTGCTCTTTTTATAGACATGTGTGCGGTGTTATCAAACGCACCCTCTATGTCTATCGATATTCCAACAGCAATTTTCTTGGCCTCAATAGATATTTCCACTCTTTTCACCAAGTGCTGTAAAGTATCTATTGTGGATTTGGCTGGTAGGCAAACTGATTTTTGTGAAGTGTCGCGCTTTCCACGAGTTCGCTTCTCATGTGGTTATCCACAGTTTTCTCCATAGTATTTATAGGAGAAATAAAAAGAGACTTATTGGACGATAAGATTTGGCCTCCCCTGGAGGCCGTTTTCCCGTTTTCGGTATAAATATAACATTAGCCTCTCTCCAAGCCCTCGGAATGTAGCCCAGTGCGTAGCTGGCTTTGAGGATTTGTTTTAGGCGGGGGGCTATAAGGTCTATTCCATTCTGCAGAATATCTGGAAAGATCCCATCCTTGCCCGGTATTAATCGCCCACTTCACTTTTTCTAGGGTGAACATTCTCCCTTCCAGACTTTCCCGGTTGGACCTGTGGCATCCTCTGGTTGGGGATTCCGCGTCCATATGGCGTTCAACATTTTCGACTTCCTTAGACCCAGGCAAGTGTGTCACCAGCAACACTTTTAAACTTCCCTTAGTGTACTTTTTGGATACGCGTCGCTGGGGCGAGATTGTCGATTCCCTCCCAGAAGCTTCTTTTGGCCTTCCTCAGTTCCTTGTTGTACTTGGTGAGGGTTGCCTTGTAGTCATCCCACTGTCCTAATCTTTTAGCCTCTGTTTTAAGTCTATTTAGTTCTGCGTTCCACCAAGGTACATCTCTGGAGGCTTTTTTTTTTCTTAAGAGACAGTTCTCCTCGTGTGAGTCAATTATTGTTTGAGTCAGATGGACTGAGGCTGCTTCTAGTTCCTCTTCAGTTGGAATAGCGTAGCGGAGTCCTTCCAGTTAGACCTAAGGGTTTCTGCATATAGACACCAGTCCGTCTTGTTTGGAACTCTGCACTTTACTTCTTCTATTTCAGAAGCCTCCAGATCAAACGCAATTGACGTATGATCCGAAAGTGATACCTTTATTGTTCGTATCCGTGCTGCCCCATACCACGTGGTGCCCAGTGGCATCGCGGCCCAGAATAAGTTGTTTGCTCCCACTCTTGCACCAGTCCATGAGGCGTTTTACTTCCTCTGGAGGTGCGCTGGCCTCGCCACCAGGAAAATAGGCCGAGGCTATTATAAAACGCCTCTTTCCTTTCCTCATCTGCAGCTCCACCACAGCTGCAACTAGGTTCCTAGTGATGAACTCTGGAAGGGGAACATGATTAATATCTTTCCTGAACATTAGAGCTGCTCTTGGATTGTTGACTTGGCTACTTACAACAAGGCTATGTGTCCTCTCTGGTAGTCCTCTAAGTCGGCCACCATTTAACCAGGGCTCTTGGATTAGCCCTATTCCAATTTTTTTTTTAATAACCTCCTGTTAAAGGCACTAGATGCTGCCTTTAAGTTGCAAATACATTATTGTGTTGAAGAGGAAGGTTTAGGTTCCTCAGCAACGGGCTTGGAGTGGCTAATAGGCTTTTTTGGGCCTTTGCTGCCTTGGACTTTTTTGGCGCTATTCGCTTGGGATTTGGTTTCCTCCCCTGTACCGATTTTTTGATCGGTTTCTTGGACGGTTGACCCACTTGGCCGAATTTGTAGCTAACCCGATAGCTCATTTGCTTCAGTTACTCCGCAGAGTGCGACTCTACTGATAAAGTTACCTCCAGTGTTGGTCCCACGGCATTTCTCCCTAGTACTCTCTATTTGGAGGCACTGAGTTGCTGGTTTTACCCCTCTATCTCAGGATTTTTTCAGTGGGGTACTCCTGGCTCCCCGGTAGATATCCCACAAGAATCTCAGTGAGACGGCATTCCGTCCTCTTCCACTATTTTGAGGCATGCACCTTTCCAAGGCTTTAGCTCAGACTTTATGTCTTTTAGCCACTCCATGGTGGCTGTATCAGCACACGTAAGACTGAGCCAGCCTGGTCTTTGGTTTTACTGTGGCCTCCTTCTTCTTCTCCACTATTTTGTCCAGAATACTCTCATGGCCTCTAACTGTTTCACTGTTAGCAGAGATTCTGAAAAGTTGGAAGGTATTATTCCCACCCTTTACCACTCTCGCTCGCTTGCTAGAAGCTTCAGGAGTGCTACCGTCAGAGCGAGTCCTTTTCGAACTCTGGCTCAAGACCTTGCTCTCCATTGGCTTCAGCCCGAGTGTTCTGGCTTTTTCAGCAGGAATACCTTTTTCTAGATAAAACTTAAACCTCTTGATGGAAGCTCCGCTTAGTCTTACCCTTGCAACCTTTAAGTTAAGGTTGTCGAGGGCATTTTTGACTTCTTCCTCACTGCTTGCAGGTAGAGTTGTGATAACCCCTCTTTACATTACCGCCACTTTTTGAATTTGAACAAAACCACGTGGTGTAACTCCAACGAAAACTGAACACCCACTTTAAAAACAGAAGAACTCATAGTGGAATAAAATCAGATAAAACAAAGAATTAAGCGTTAGTTCCAACCTCTGCTGGATGTTGCTAACTTGCTGGATAGGCAACTCGAAGTTCTCCTATGCATTGCATGGTCAATTTTGGGGGCATCTCAGAGTATTTTCGGTACAGTCAGGATTTTCACCCTGTTCCATACTCTCTACTGTTTCCGGGAGGCTTTGTACGTCCTCTTCCGTTGACTCTTTTAAGGGTGAGTCAGCCCTTTGTGGTTTTTCTGTGTCCATATGTGTCCCACGAGAAGCTAGGGAATACAGGTCGCCTGTAGCAGAGCCCCGCATGCCACGGGAAGGCTATTTTAAACCGGAGGTCGCTGCTGTTCCACCGTGACGTAGGGGTTTTCTCCTCGCAGACCGAACGGTTAACTCAAGTCTCCCGGAGAGCTAATTCCCACAGCCTACCAATACCGCGCCTTGTGTTGGTTGTTGTTGTGGACCAGCTACTTTACTGTATTAATCAGGTAAACCGCGCTGATTCACCTGTGACTCGGACACCTCGAGTTTGTCTCACCCGTACTCCGGCTTTAAACAGCCAGAGCCCCTGAGGACTCACAAATAAGGTGTATTTATTATGTTCTTCCACATTTTTTTTTTGATGTAGCAATGTTGAAAAATATACGCCGATACATATTAGATTAGATTAGATTAGGTGTTGAGGGGTGTGAGGGAATTTGCTCCTCTCACCGACACTTAGACCACACTGCGGGCCCATTGTGTCACCCCCTCGCGTCCCTCATTCCTGTCTCTCATCCAGCCATCCGACGTTGTCGAAAAAAGCTAGGATGGTTCCAGGCGAGGTACACCTCAAGTTGGCCCAGCTGGGCCATGTCTCCCCCGGTATGGACTTTCTGGTCGAGGCGAGAGCAGGAAATTCCCGTTGGATATGTTCGAGAGTCTCGTCCTCCTCTAAACACCCCCTGCACGTTGGGTCGTTGACCACCCCCATTACGTGGAGGTGTTTATTTAGCCTGCAGTGACCGGTCCAGATGCCCACCAAAAGGCGGAGTCTGTCCCTTGACAAACGCAGACAAGACTTGGCTCTTTTAAAGCAAGGATTTTTGATAAAAATCTTGCTTTGTCTGCAGCCTGTTGTCGTTTCCCATCTAGCACAGTGTCTAGAATGGGTGTCAGTCTAGATGGGCGGTTCGGTTCCATCCGGTGTTCCAGTTGCACCCGGTCGAGCCAGCTCGTCGGCCCTCTCATTCCCCTCATTGCCGTTATGTCCTCGAACCCATCTTAGCTCAACGACATTGTTTAGTGCTATTCTCGACAGTGCCAGATGGCAGTCATGTACCACTTGAGAGGTAATCCTGCCACTGGCCAGAGCCCGCAGAGCTGCTCGACTGTCGCTGAAGAAGCACATCGTTTTCTCACTGACCCAGTGATTTAGCCCAGTGATTTCTGTGGCACCCCTAAGAATGGCCGCGATCTCCGTCTGGAAAATACTGGCACATTCCCCTAGGGTTGCGCTGAGATTGCAGTTCATTTCGGGTTTGTTAATTCCCGCTCCAGAGCCTGCTGTCGTTTTTGATCCATCCGTGAAGATTGAAATCTCAAACTTCGGATGTTCTTCTGTATCCATATGCACTGCATAGGATTTTTCAAAAGCATATTGAGAACAGATACGGTCCGATCCCGCACCCAAGATAGGTATTCTGTGGAGTCCTTCGCTCAAGATGCGGGCGTGCCCGCGTTCTGATTTCCCAGCTTTCCAAAGGTTACCTTCCCGCAGCCTGCGAGCGGAGGCAAGTGCCATGCCCTCCACGAAGAGATCGATGGGAGGCAGACACAGGATAGCCTCCAGAACTGCGGTCGGGGTGGTTCTCATGGCGCTTGTCACACCAACACATGCCATCCGTTGGATGCGTCCAAGACGTCTCATCGTTGTTTTTTGTCTGACTCTTTGCCACCAGACAATTGCTCCGTAGCTCAGCATCGGTCTGATGACGGCCGTGTAGAGCCAGAGGGTAATCCTGGGAGGACAGCCCTTCTTAACCACTCCTCGAGTAGTTGCGTCCGCTACACTAATCTGTACGGTTCTGCAGTCCAGCACCCGCTGAATCCTGTCACGTACTGTTCCTGAGACATCGCGGTTTTGAAGTGCTCGCCCGACGCTATTGAAGGTGGTCTTGTCAAAAGCCCCCTCGATATCGATGAATACTCCTAAGGAGTATAGTTTGTGCTCCAGGGCTCCCTCAATCCGCCCCACCACCTCGTGTAGAGCGGACTCGGTCGATTTCCCTGGAACATATGCATGTTGGTTAGGGTGTAATGGTTTGGCCCTTAGCACCCCATCCCTTATTTGGTAGTCGTATAGTCTCTCCAAGGTTTTTAACAAAAACGATGTGAGACTTATGGCACGGAAAGATTTCGCGAGAGAATAATCTCCTCGCCCTGGTTTGGGGATAAAGACGTGTCTCACCTGCCTCCACATTTCCGGTACGTATGCGAAAAATGCCGAAAAATTATCACGAGGTTGCATTGAAGCAGGACCGGAAAGATTCCGTCCACGCCCGGTGACTTGAAGGGTTTGAAAGCTCTTATAGATCATTCTACGCTAGTATGGTTCACAATCCGCGCAGCCTCAGCCCAGTCCTCCAGGGAGGGGGCTTTCGGACAGCTTTGGATCGGATTCACATCCGTTGTGACCACACAGCCTGGAAAATGTGTAGCCATCAGTACCTTGGCTGTTTCATCGGCAGACTCCGTGTATGTGCCGTCCTCTTTCTTCAAGCTACCTACTTGCTGTCCCGGATCCTTTGAGAAGATTTTCATCAGCCGGGCAGCGGTGGTGGTACATTCGAGGTCCCCACAGAATTTTCTCCATGATGACCTCTGCTTAGAACGAAAGCCTTTTTTGTATTGCCGCTGGTATTCTTTAAATTCGTCCCAGTCGGCTGCATTTTTGGTCCTTTTGGCCTTATTGAATAGCTTGCGCAGATAGGCTTTTCCTCTTTCCAGTTCCTTCCACCACCATGTGGTGTTGTGGTCCTGGCGGGTGCCTGATCTCAGCGGACAAGCTTGCTCATAAGACGTCATCAGAGACCTAGTAAGGTCAATGACTGTCCTCTCCAGTTCTCCGATCGTCTTAAGATCATTAGAGCTATCGAGCCGACCCCTGACATTTGACAGGTTTTCTAGAAATAGATCCCTGTCAGTTTGTTTTGGGTTCCTGTTAACATCTCTTTTGCTTCTAACGAAAACATTATCCTTCTATGGTCTGACATGGTCACATGCGATGATACTGGTCAGTCCTTTATATGTTTGGAAATCTCTTGTGTCGCGAGAGTGATGTCTATCACAGTCTGACACCTCGGGATGACAAACGTAGGTTCGCTCCCTCGATTGAGTATTCGTAACATTGTGCTCGAAAGATATTCTAGCAGTGCTGTTCCTCTGCTGTTGCAATCACCGCTCCCCCATACGATGTGGTGTGCGTTGGCATCGCATCCAGCAATGAGTTGTTTTCCTTCCCTTTCACAATGCCGAACCAGGTCCGCCAGCTCCCTAGAAGGGGGTGGCTCCCTGGAGTCCCCGGGGAGGTATACTGAGGCAAAAACTACCTTTATTACGTTCCTTCCAAGTTCCAGGTTAACCTGCACAGCCGTGACATCTCGGTTGCAATAGCCCGTCAGTTGGTTGTTGACCTGAAACATATACACAAGTTCTGGGTCTTTCTTTAAGGGAACCCACGTAAGTGGTCCCGGACGATTTGTCGCCCATGCCACAAACTCGGTTGCCTACGCACCACGGTTCTTGTAGCAGGGCTATTGTTACCTGCTTTGCTGTCAAGTGACGACTTAGGGTTACCGCCGCCTCCCGACAGCGGTGCAGGTTTGCTTGAATTAGTGTGAGTCCTTTGCCCATTAGGTCGAACCCGCACTTTCCTTGCGACGTAGTCGCCACACTGGACGTCGACGGTTCTGCTCCACCCGAAGGTGTCGTCTGCCCGTGGGGCGTCCGGTTGCTCTTATATCAGCTCTTGGTGTTGCTGCAGGGATGGCGCCTTCACGCCTCTGCAGCTTCTTTTTGGGACCCTGCGGTCCCTGGTTGGAGTTGTTTTCATTCTCCATACCGGGATTTTTTACTTCATCTACCAAGCTCCCCACCCACCACGGCGTCCCATATGGGGACGCCGAGCTTCGACGCCAGGGATACTCGAGAGATATAGCCCCCAGGAGGGACGACACCGATTGATCGAGGTGGGTTAGTCTCGACCGCCCGTTTTGGGTGAAATCCGGGCCAAAGTGGCGTGTTGCCCTCCCAAGGCCGTAGCCAAGATCAGGCTCAACCACCAGGATCCCTTCATCCACCCGCACGGCACAAACACGTGGGTGACTGTTTATGCACCTGCAACACCAGTCACCATGTTGCATGGAAAAGTTTTTATAGTGGTACTTCATCGACGCGGCCAGTCACTTAAGACCAGCCCCCGCGCGGTTTACGGTATGCGTCACGAGCTGGTCCGCGGCGAGGGGCTTTCGTTCAGCACAGCGGGGGGTTTAGACCCCGGACCTCCCTACTAACCCCCCACTAGGCAGAGTCAGAGACTCTTACCCATTCTCCTATCCGCCACCTGGAGACGCGCCTGGTAGGTAGCTCAACCCCCAGGCGATATATATTATATGGGCGATGATCAAAAAAAAAAAATCAAAAATTTGGTCATACATTTTTTTTTTTTGGGAATGATTACCAAAATTCTGACAGATTCCGATTCGACCAGTTGAGACGAGCGGACGTGTTTTGCGGCGCTCGATAAGATAAGCGGATAAAAAAGCGTGAAAAAGTGAAAAAGAGATAGAATGAAAAAAAAAAGTGGTAGTGAGGGCGAGAGAGAAGATTACAAAAGAAAAAAAAAGAAGGACGAAAATCAGAAGAGAGGATTAACCCCTTTAGAAAAAGTAAGAAGTTAGAAAGATCACCTGTTAAAAAAGCAATGGATGAGGAAATGAAAGAAATGCTGAAAAGGGAGGATGTAGGTGAGATAAACGAAGAGAATCGGAAGATGAGCTGGAAACTGAAACAGCTGAAAATTATGATGCGTGAAAAGGAAGAAAAATGCGAAAGAGAAAAGATGGAACTAAAAGAAAAAAAAGCTGGGGGGAAAAGACGAAAGTCATGGAAATTAAAAGAAAACTAAGAAAAGAAAGCAAAGAGAGTATACATAGAAGATGATCTGACAAAGAAGGAAAGAGGTGTACAGAAGGAATTAAGAGCGATAGCCAAAGAAGGGCGACAAAAAGGACAGCAGGTGAAAGTGGGTTATAAAAAGATATGGATAGAGGGAAAAGCGCTTAGGTGGGACAAAGAAAAGGGGGAGTTAGATACAGAAATTTTTTGAATAAGAGCACAAGAAAAAGACGACAGGGCAGAAAAGGGAAAACGAATACGGAGAGGAATAAAAGGGAAAAGGGGCAAATAAGAATAGTATTCTGGAACGTAGCGGGAATAAAAAACAAAGAGAATGAATTTTGGGAGTATTTGAGAGAATTTGACGTAGTGGGAATGGTAGAAACGTGGGTGGAAGAAAAGGGGTGGGAAAAATTGGAAAACTTAAACACACAAAAAACAACTTGTATAGGCTTTTGTCCATAGGTCCACACACATCAACAACCATTATTGAAGAAGAAAATGCTATATTGATAGCGAGTAATTTTTGTTCTTATATGTTTGATTTTGTTTTATTCTTTAATAAAAAAATTGTGACTGTTTCATTTTAATTCCTACTGAAAAAAAGAAGTATTACTATGAGATCTGCAATAATTGTGTATTGGCATCCACAAAATTATCAAAAATATTAAACAGAATGAACACATAAGAATAATTTCGAATATTTTTTAAAACCTGCCTGATGCACTTACGATAGGCGAAAGACGTAGTGGGGAGAGAGAGGGTGATCGGGGTTCGCGCGGTCTCCAGACTTTCAAATTTTACATCATTCTACATTTATAATTGTTTCTAATTTATTATTTACGAAAAAAATATGAAAGTGGTATTGTAGGAATCACAATAAATGGGGCAATAGTTTTACAAGAGAACATTTTTTTTATTTAAGGCTTAGATTTGGAGATAACGGGTGAAAAACGGCAAAAATGGCATAAAGTAATTACTTTTCATCGGACGTAAAGTCGAGAAAAATGAGTTTAAAGTTGCTACAAGAAGGGAAACTCAATGCTTTTGCAAAAACTGTTTATTTATTTTTGGCCAAAGGACTACAGAGAATGTTTTGAAAAAATATCAGAAAAATCAAACCATGTATCAAGTAACTCACTATATCGAAAATTCGAAAATTTTTAATAACTTTTTTTTGCACAGGACGATTTCTTGACGAATTCATATGTAATGTATTTAGGGCATTAGCTCTCATTTCTGAAAATTCCAGCTTTGTGAATTGAAAGGCCCACAGAATCGTTTTCTGAGCGAGCACTCCACTATATAGGGGGATCACTCTCCTAAATACAGCATATAAGGTATACGCGATGATTGTGGAAGAGAGGCTGATGAAGGAAATGAATGAGAGGGGGGTGTTACCAGACGGACAGGCGGGATTTAGGAAAGGTAGAGGGATCATGGATAATGTATATATCTTGAATCACATAGCAGGACATGAGATAAAAAAGAGGGGTGGCAAGATATATGCATTCTTTGTGGACCTGAAGGCGCCTTTTGATAATGTGGAAGGAGATTTACTGTGGGAATGCTTGAGAAAGAGAGGAATAAATGAGCATCTGGTAACAAAAATAGAAGCGATATATGAAGAGACGATAAATAGAGTGAGAGTGGATGGAAGAGTCAATGAATGTTTCAAAACTTATAAAAGAGTAAGATGATTTGGTGGTGCTAGCGAGAGAGGAGAAAGGTATGCAAGAAATGATAGGAAACATGGAGAAATATATGAGGAGGAAAAAGTTGACGGTGAATGTAGAGAAATCCAAGATGATGGTGTTCAGAAAAGGGGGTCGTAGGAGAAAAGTAAATGAGTGGAGATGGGAGAAAGAGAAAATTGAGGAAGTGAAAGAATTTAAGTATTTAGGTTATGTGATGAATGAAAGAAGCACAGCAACAGCACATGTGAGAGAGTTAGTGAAAAAAGCAAATAAGATAATATTAACTGTATGGGGAATAGGAGAGAGAAAATTTGGACATGATTTTAGAAGGAGAGTAATGATGTTTGATGATTGCTGAAAAGTGTGATGATGTATGGAGCGGAAATATGGGGATGGAGAGAGCAAGAAGGATTGGAAGGGGTGCAAGGAAAATGTATGAAATGGGTGCTAGGGGTAGATAGAGAGACACCGGGGTATATAGTGATGGAGGAAACAAAGAGAGATGAAATAAGAATAGAAGCAGGAAAAAGAGCAATAAGATTTGAGGAGAAAGTGATAGAGAGAGGAGAGTGCAGAATTTTGCAAGAGTGTTTGAAAGAAAAAAGGAAAGAAATAGAAAAGGGGATATGGAAAGAGAGGGAGGCATATTTCGAAAGAAACGCGTATGCAGGCGCAGAGATAGAAAGAATGCGAGAGAGAGAGGCAGAGTAATGACAGATGAATTAGTGCAGAGAGATAGAGATGTGCAAGTGCAGGAAAGAAGAACGAGAATTAGGGAGTCTACCTGGGAAGTATAAAAAAATAATAACGGAAGAAATGCCAAGGTACCTAGGAAGAGAAAGTAGAAAAGAAAGAGTGATAATAGCAAGATTTAGATGTGGAAATGAGGAGAGAGAGAATAAATATTGGAGTGAGGATAATAATAGAGTATGCAGGATGTGTGGAGAAAAAAAAGAGACAATAGAGCATTTGTTGAAGGAATGCGTAGAATTGAGAGGGAGAGATGAGAGTAGAGAAGAAAGTTTGAATGAGGACGGAATAGGGATCGAATGGATGAGGAAGGTTGAGTGGAGAAGAGGGACAGTTTTAGTTTTATTTATTATATTACATTTTATTTTGTTTGAGTTATGGAAAATGTATCGCATACTTTATAAACCTGTAAAGGTAATAAATATACATACTACTACTACCAAAATTCTGACAGATCAGTCCCAAAAAGGTATAGTTCGACAGATCAATGCCAACAAAATAAAGTTTGACCGATGTGTACAAATAAATAAAACTTTAGGGCTCCAAAAGACGTTTTCAAATAAATTTTGTTTTTAGGTATTAGTGCTCTGCAAGAATGGAACGATTAAAATGAAAAGAAAATAAATGTTTCCAAATTGATGAATTTTAAACACGTCAAACCAGTCGCAATTTCGTTTTATTTCCATGTTCATTTTCCATTAATGTTCCCTCTCTTCGTATCGCTTCATCGAAGTTTAAAATTCTTTTGATCCATATTGTATGAAATCCATTAAGCACAGATGCTTTCCATTTTAAATCGTAGACCGTGAACCCGCGCCGAATTTTTTATCTACTTAAAAAAATATTGGTTGCTTTCGGTGGCTTTCTGTAGCATTTTAAATTTAACATAATATTAGCAGATAAAATAGAGATATTCTCAAGCGCAACACAAATGTGTATTCACTCCGCTGAAGAGGCAGCAGCCTATAGCAGCGGGCCGGCAGTTGACATGACCTGTAAAATTTCATTACTCCATTTAGAGACTAAGCAATTTCGAGTGATATTTCAAATAATGTAATAAACTGTATGTGTTGGCAACATTGAGCCTTGTTCACAATATTAAGTAAATGCACTCCACTTGCGCCTTCGCAGCTTAAATTACTAGCATTTTTTACCATCAATTTTACACTCAGTCGTGCAGATTTAAATGTTTCAAGCCATCCTACAATTTTTCTGTTATAAATTATCTCTCAAGTATTAATGGAGCCGTTTCGCTGCGGCAGCAAAGTATAAGCATCTACTAGATATTTATGGGGCTATTTAAACAAAGTAGCGTAAGTGAATCGTAAATAAATTCATAAAGCGAAAGCTATCGTAATTATTTAGAGACGCTTTCTGAAACATTAATGTAATGGACGGAACTCAAGTGCAAAGAATAATATTACCGACGGCGACGTTAAGAGATACAGCTTTCAGAGAGTTTTATAATCTTTTTCTTTAAAAAATTTTCGCATGAATCGAACGTTTTTATCAACAGCTCTTAGATCAGGTCAATGTGAATACTCAATATGATTACAACTCTGATCAACAAATAAAATAAAATTCACATAGTAAATTGAAATTTAACCAGTTGTGAAATTATTCTAAAAATAATTCTGCGCACTGAAACCGACCTCCCGTTTTATAAAAATTGTCGGAGAATTCCAAACAGACGGTCTAGAGGCGGTTTGCCGCCAGGCTGGCACCACTTTTATGACTGGTCTGGTGCTGACGTTAGAAAACCTGTGAGTGTAAAGCACTACTGGGACAAAATTAGGACTAGGAAATTATGAAACTGCGAAAATAAAATTACATGAAAATAACATCCACACGGTGTTAAAATTACATACGAAAATTGTTCCATTTCATAAAATAAAGTTTGGCGAAATCGTTCTTGCAATTTGCAAGACTTTGTTTGGTATCAAATTCAACTTAACGGTTTAACCTGCGGATTTGCAGTTGCGGTATGCAGCATTATTTGTTTTCAACTCAGAATTGTTGAGACTAATTTATATTCCGTTTGTTTAGGATAACGGAGCCGCGGGGAATTCGCCGTTGTTCTGCTTTATTACATCACTTTTCCCCGAAGGGCAGAAATGGGGTTGTTTGATATCGATTGGTATTTTATATATATTTTTATGCACAACTGCATTCTGCCGCCAATATGACGCTATTTGAGGGTTATAAACCCAAAAAGTCTAAAGTGTTAACGAAGGAAAATATAGCAAGAGTTGATCTTTTGACTGTAAAGAGCCATGGAGGTTGGAAAAGCAATTCTGTGGCAGAAACCTATATCGAGGATTCCTTGGAAAATAAAAAAGAGTATCTATGAAAATTTTAGGAAAAATTTACTTTATCGCACACGTGCGGTTATGCTGAAAAAACGCACGCGTGCGATAACCTAACCCATTACATAATTGAAATGCCTGGGATATTTCGCACATATCTCACGGATGTAGATAAAAAAATTGATTGGATTGTTTTTAATTTTAGGCAGTTGTAGACGTGGGCTAGAGCATAATTGCAGCAACTGGCGTGATTACAGTCTTCACACTCGTTGCTGTAATGATGTTTCTATCCCTATTCCTAAAATAACTATTATCTTTATCATTCCGAGAATAAAATGCAGGGTCATATCAAAGGAATCTAGATATTGTAAATGAGAGACTACGAATGCTGTAACATGCTGTTTTTTATTATAGACAACTTTATATGTATTTAGAGGAGATATAACCGTATTTTGCGAATAGAACTACATATCTCTATAGCCTATATGAACTGGCGGTAAGCTCACTTCTGGGAAATCAACTTGTGATAAAGTTGGGAAAAAGAAGTATTCAGGTTAATGAAATAATTTTTTTTTAAATTACCCCGGCGCATCCACCATTTTAAAATTTCAAATTGTACATAAAAATAACGCAATACAGGAATAGCATGTTGCACGAAATTGTCATTGGGAAGTGTAATCAAAGCTTGCCTTATCAGCGACCTCTGGATCAAAGCCCTTTCCGCATTTTTTCTTGGTGCATTACAGGTTGCGTACTTCAACTTCAACCCCGACAAAAAATCATCCGGCCATTCAAAATGTTGTCAAGAAACGCTCCAAGCCAAAATGCGGGGGTGCTCCATCGTGTTGGAACCAAATTTGAGATGTATGAATCATTTATGAAAACTCTGTATGATGCATAGACCAAGTAATTCCTCAAATTTTGGCACCTCACATATCCAGAAAGGTGAAATTATGTTTTCTCGAGAGAAATTATATTAAACGATCTTTCCAACATTTCCAGATGTAGTACAGTCAGTGTACTAGCTTACACCTGCGTTAAATGTATCTAAAAAAGAAAACTGTAATACCGACCTTTGGCGCCAAAATGCGTTGTCTTTCAACGGTCGATTTCTATTTTCTTTGTTAATAGGCCTCATAGACTCGTCTTCTTTCCCAGGATTTTCTCAGCTCTTTCTTTCTTTTTATTTTTATTTCATGATTCGTTTAGAATGTTTTATTAAATTTATTTTATTTTTATTTTTTTTTAAATCTCTGGATATGGTAATGTTGGAAAGAGGTGCGAATCATAATTGTGTAATCAATCTAACTTACTTGTGAAGTTCGATTATAATTATAATATGGGATTTTGAACAGTATAATGAATTAAAATACAAAGGAATATAACGAATTAAGACACAGAGTAAACAATGTAGGGAGGGAGTTCGGCCGTCCTGCTCGTCATCAATCCCGGTTGAGCCCCTATTATGTTAATTACTGATCAATGTGTGCATGCGTACGGAATAAGGAGTCTTTTATTGACAAAAACAAATTTTATAACATAAAAAACACCAGTGTCGTAGATTTTTCATGTGTAGATCATAACCTTACATTGTATGTTGCCACCAGTTCTAACTATTTTAACTCGCTGGATTAATATCTTGCATAATATCAATAATATACCAATATAATAAATAATGTTAATACATTTCACCAACAGGCTTAATGGTCAATTCATGTACCTGAAACAAAAATGGATAATAACAGGTTGAGTCATGTAATAAATTACTCTTACTTGAACATGTTCTGGAGTACTTAAGGCATACAGTACTCCATCTGCAATGTCTTCTGGATCTAGACTTGGAAATTGTTCTACAATGGCTTTTGTGGCTGGATCCAAGTCTTTTTTGAGACTAGTCATTTCGGTTGTTACAAGCCCCGGACTTACACTCTGAAACGGAAGAAGGAAAGTTGAATAGGTGTACCTACAAATTACACCCGAAGCTCAGAGATAGCTTAAAATGTAAAATCACTTCCCCCAAATTTTAATTTGATCACAGTAAGACCAGTTACGGTGATTGACCTTTGCTGATGAAGGAAGAAAAATAGCCACTTTCGCTTGCACCTTTGCGGCGGTTGATTGTTTTTGCGATATTTACGGGAAGGGATTTCCGGTTTTTGTGTCTGCGTTATCGGTCGAACTAGCCTGCAGTGGCGTACGGTGATTTTTGTGCTACATTTTGAATTTATCTTTAATCGGAAAGAATTTTGGTTTTACGAACTTTTTGCATCAGAATAATGTCGAAAATACTTTTTTGGAAGATGCTTCGTCTCCAAAGAAATTGACACCACTTTTCAAGAAATGTCTCCAACTCAAAGTGGTGCTGAAATTGTTTTCTTAAAAAAAGTTCAGAAAATTTTGAGAGATGAATGAAGCTGTTTTAGCAGTAAACCACCGTGAAGAAAAGCAAAATAAGCAAAACTAAACGCATGACTGGAGAAAAGTATTTAGGATTTACCAAACCAGCTGGTCAAAAAAATATATTTCGAAGCAAAGAAAGTGCAGAACGGACACTGAAATTTTCAGGCTTCTGAATGTAGATGGAGGGGAAATAAAATGGATGAAATGAAGAGATATGGAACAGGATGGAAATGGCAGAAGAGGATAGGGGAAGAAATTAGGAATGAAGGCCCTTGGCGCAAATAAAGACATTTTATGTGTTTCCACAAAGATCACAAAATTTTTCAAAATTTTTCTTACCGTAATTTTAATCTGGGACTTCAAGCTATTCAACTCCTGCCTCAACGTCTCCGTCAGAGCCGTAACGGCATGTTTCGAAGCCGGATAGACGTTGAACCCCGGAAAATTGGGCACGGTGTGTCCGCAATAGCTGTTCATGTGGATAATGTGCCCCTTGACGTCGTGCTTTCTCATGCTCTTCACGGCTTCTCTTGTTGCGATGCACAAACCCAATACGTTAAGGTCAAGGACACTCCTCCACGCCTCGGCGTCACCGTTGACTAGAGTCGTTTCTTTAGCGACGCCCGCATTGTTAATCAAGATGTGAACGGCCCCCAGGGAGTCTTCGATCCATTTGAAGGCTTCGACGATTTCATCTTCTTTCGAAAGGTCCGCCTTGTAAGGGTGCAGTTTACCTTTGGCCTTGGCCAGGTTCTCGGCGTGCTGCTTGATGAGGTCAACGCGACGGGCGATGCCTACGACCTGAAATATCAGGAGTTTTTACATACAGCTCCAAATATAACTTCACAGAACATTTAGCAGTGACCGGATTTTAGGTGAGAAGAAGTGAATGAAAATGGAAAGGAATTACCTGAAGGCCTTTAGCAACGAGTTGGTCCGCGATAGCGGCACCGATACCTGTGCTTGCACCTGTCACCACGGCCACTTTTCCAACCCAACGGTCCATCGAGAGTACCATTGCGGAAAATGATTGTTACGTGACGATAAATTCCGAAAGACTGAAGAGATTCGAGCGCGGATAAAATATTTAGGTCAGCTTACGGTTCATAGTCGGTTGGTTTGAGGAAGCAAAACTGATGGTGTGTGAAGGAGAAGGTCGCACAAAAATTGGCAAAAATTCGCTGTGTCATTATCGATTAAACTGCGAATTTAGAATTGTAATCAAGTAATAATAATAATGTCTGTATTGACGCAGTTAAATGCATTTACAGGATAAGTGTGTACATTATTAACATAACGAAAAAAAAAAAAAACGATAGTGTATGCAGAAATTTAACACAGATTCAAATGCAATGCGTACACACTTGTCCCATGGCATCCCACGCGACGCTATCCTACGTATTGCATTTGAATCTGTGTTAAATTTCTGCATCGCGTGGCGTGGGATGGGATGGCGTGGCATGGCATGGGACAAGTGGGTTTCTAGCATAAGCTAAAACAAGGAGCCTTCCGGATGAGATATTGAGGTACATAAAATTTTAACAAATTAAAAATATCAGAACTTAAAACTTCATAAATAATAGTGCATTAAATCTACTTTTTTCCCAGGAAAAAAATCTGGAAGTTTTTTTCTCAACGGCTTATGTTTTTTGGGTCGCTGAATCCGAATTTGAGGTTTGCCCCCTCGCCAGTTGTTCGCTTATAACTGGAAAACGAAGCGTTTTAGCTGAAAGACCATGTTGAAAACCTCCGATCTACTTTAGTTCTACTTTGCCATTGAATTGTAATATGCCTGTAATTAAAAGAATACCTACCTAGCTAGCTACTACGAAAACGGTAATCGTCAATTTGACGCCAAAATTACGATAGAATTCTGCTTTGTCGACGTAGAGCTAGAATATGTAATAAACATGAAATCTCGATTTCCAAAAATATGCGACTTATGCGGTATTGTTTCTTCGCCGACGAAATTCTAAATATTACTTTTTCATACACACGAGACCGGGTCTCCACTATTCCGCCTAACTTGTAACGTGGGGACTTAACCTATGATCCCATGAATACGATTATGTATTAATCCGCGCTTATCAACGATAGCACGCAGAAGGCGTCATTCTTTCACTCGTGTGCCAAAAATCCCACTCATGCGGAATTGATTACTTCCGCAGCTCGTTATGTAAGAGACTATTAGCTACCCTTCGGAATAGCAGTTGGTCAGCGGGAGAAGGTCAGGGTCACAGTCAATTGACTAACTAAGGTATCCCCTTAGAAAATGTCCTTATCGGGTTTGACAACATCCTTTTAGCAAGTGTCTTTTTAAATGTCGGGTTTAACAACATCACCTTTGAAAGTGTGTTTTTCAATCTCGGGTTTGACAACATCCCTTTAGAAAGTGTCTTTTTAAATGTCGGGTTTGACAACATTCCCTCTTAGAAAGGATCTTTTTCTACGCCGTGTTTCATAAAATCCCTTTTGAAAATGTCTTTATCAGGTTCGACAACATCCCTTTTAAAAACTTTTCTTTTTCAATGCCGGATTTGACAACATCCAGTGAGAAAGTCTCTTTATCAATGACTACAATATTGCTAAATATGGAAGGAAATGAAAAATTACCAAACTCATCAAAGTTTGACTTTAAACAGCACAGAAGGAACATAAAATCTTGTATGAAACTAGGTTGTAATGGGAAATTATTGACTCGTCTTGTTTATGAATAGTAGAAAATTATTTCGTTCTTCAGTGTGGTACGAGTTAGAATATATGAGGGAGCGAAGCGAGCTGGTGTTCATAAACAATGGGAATCGGTAAATTACATAATCAACCCAGTTGCATACACGATTTTGTGTTTATGAATACACAGTTGCTCGCTTCGCTCGCTCATATATTATAAAATCATTACAAATTTTTATTGTAAAAGATTGTATCCTTTTGGCATTAGAAAATGCGAAAATATCGAATTAAGGTATCGAAATGAGCGAATTTTGAATATAAAAATTTTGAGTACATATGTGTCTCGGACAAATGTATTAATGAAATAAAAAAAAGAAAATGTATTAAAAATTTAATTGTTTATTAACAATGCAATTTGTTATCAACAAATTCCAAAATATGTACTACGTTTTTTCTGAAACTTTTTTTGAAACTAAAAAGTCCAAAAACAACCATATATTTTATAACAAACTGAGGAAACATCCCTTTTAAAAACTTTTCTTTTTCAATATCGGATTTGACAACATCCGGTGAGAAAGTCATCAGTGACTACAATATTGCTAAATATGGAAGGAAATGAAAAATTACCAAACTCATCAAAGTTTGACTTTAAACAACACAAAAGGAACATAAAATCTTGTATGAAACTCGGCTGTAATATGAAATTATTGACTCGTCTTGTTTATGATTAGTAGCTCGCTTCGCTCGCCCATACATATTGCCAAATGTGCAACGAAATAAAAAGTCTTCAAAGTTTGATTTCAAACAATACAAAAGGAACAGAAAATCTTGTTTGAAACTCGGCTGTAACGTGAAGTTATTGAGTCGTCTTTTTATGAATAATAGCTCGCTTCGCTCGCTCATATATTATAAAATCGTTGCAAACGAAAAGGACGACTTCAAACAACGCAAAAGGAACATAAAATCTTGTATGAAACTCGGCTGTAATGGGAAATTATTGACTCGTCTTGTTTATGAATAGTAGAAAATAATTTTGTTCTTCAGTTTGTTATGAGTTAGAATTAGAATTTGAAAATGCCAAAATATCGAACTAAGGGATCGAAATGAGCGAATTTTGAATATAAAAATTTTGAGTACATAATTTTTTTTTTATATAGTGATCCAAGTAAGAACAGAAATAACACCAAACGGTGACTAAAGTGTTGTTAAATATATGGAGCGAAAGGAAACATTACAAATGTCATCACAGTTGCACACAATATTTTGTGTCTGGGACATAAATGTATTAATGAAATACAAAGAAAAAAAATATTTTATGCTGTAGCTGTTCATTAGTCCAATAAAGGCGCTTAATAATGGTAGGTAATTTTTTTTACGTTATTTGTTGATAAACTGTTTATAAACAAATTCAGTAGTTTAGTATTTAAAAAAAAAATCCCCATTTTGTTGTCCCGAGGAAATAATGATTTAAAAAAAAAACTTGAAAATAATTTTTTATTGTTTATAATAGTTTTTTTATATTTCTAATATTTAAATAATAATTAGTTAGGAAATCTTTCGTTTTTTAAAAATCATTACATATTTGCATTTCAATACATTTCAAACTCGGGTTTGACAACATCTCTTTAGAAAGTGTCTTTTTAAATGTCGGGTTTGACAACATTCCCTATAAGAAAGGATCTTTTTCTATGCCGTGTTAACAAAATCCCTTTTGAAAATGTCTTTATCAGGTACGACAACATCCCTTTTAAAAACTTTTCTTTTTCAATGTCGGATTTGACAACATCCGGTGAGAAAGTCATCAGTGACTACAATATTGCTAAATATGGAAGGAAATGAAAAATTACCAAACTCATCAAAGTTTGACTTTAAACAACACAAAAGGAACATAAAATCTTGTATGAAACTCGGCTGTAATATGAAATTATTGACTCGTCTTGTTTATGAATAGTAGCTCGCTTCGCTCGCCCATACATATTGCCAAATGTGCAACGAAATAAAAAGTCTTCAAAGTTTGATTTCAAACAATACAAAAGGAACAGAAAATCTAGTTTGAAACTCGGCTGTAACGTGAAGTTATTGAGTCGTCTTGCTTCGCTCGCTCATATATTATAAAATCGTTACAAACGAAAAGGACGACTTCTAACAACGCAAAAGGAACATAAAATATTGTATGAAACTCGGCTGTAATGGGAAATTATTGACTCGTGTTGTTTATGAATAGTAGAAAATTATTTCGTTCTTCAGTGTGGTACGAGTTAGAATATATGAGCGAGCGAAGCGAGCTGGTGTTCATAAACAATGGGAATCGGTAAATTACATAATCAACCCAGTTGCATACACGATTTTGTGTTTATGAATACACAGTTGCTCGCTTCGCTCGCTCATACATTATAAAATCATTAAAAAAATTTATTGTAAAAGAATGTATCTTTTTGGCATTTGAAAATGCCAAAATATCGAACTAAGGGATCGAAATGAGCGAATTTTGAATATAAAAATTTTGAGTACATAATTTTTTTTTAATATAGTGATCCAAGTAAGAACAGAAATAACACCATACGGTGACTAAAGTGTTGTTAAATATATGGAGCGAAATGAAACATTACAAATGTCATCACAGTTGCACACAATATTTTGTGTCTGGGACATAAATGTATTAATGAAATACCAAAAAAAATAAAAAATATTTTATGCTGTAGCTGTTCATTAGTCCAATAAAGGCGCTTAATAATGGTAGGTAATTTTTTTTACGCTATTTGTTGATGAACTGTTTATAAAAAATTCAGTAGTTTAATATTTAAAAAAAAAAAACATTTTGTTGTCCCGATAAAATAATGATTTAAAAAAAATCTTGAAAACAATTTTTTATTGTTTATAATAGTTTTTTTTATATTTCTAATATTTAAATAATAATTAGTTAGGAAATCTTTCGTTTTTTAAAAATCATTACATATTTGCATTTCAATACATTTCAAACTCGGGCTTGGCAACATCTCTTTAGAAAGTGTCTTTTTAAATGTCGGGTTTAACATCACCTTTGAAAGTGTGTTTTTCAATCTCGGGTTTGACAACATCCCTTTAGAAAGTGTCTTTTTAAATGTCGGGTTTGACAACATTCCCTCTTAGAAAGGATCTTTTTCTATGCCGTGTTTCACAAAATCCCTTTTGAAAATGTCTTTATCAGGTTCGACAACATCCCTTTTAAAAACTTTTCTTTTTCAATGTCGTATTTGACAACATCCGGTGAGAAAGTCTCTTTATCAATGACTACAATATTGGTAAATATGGAAGGAAATGAAAAATTACCAAACTCATCAAAGTTTGACTTTAAACAGCACAGAAGGAACATAAAATCTTGTATGAAACTCGGTTGTAATGGGAAAGTATTGACTCGTCTTGTTTATGAATAGTAGCTCGCTTCGCTCGCCCATACATATTGCCAAATGTGCAACGAAATAAAAAGTCTTCAAAGTTTGATTTCAAACAATACAAAAAGAACAGAAAATCTTGTTTGAAACTCGGCTGTAACGTGAAGTTATTGAGTCGTCTTTTTATGAATAATAGATCGCTTCGCTCGCTGATATATTATAAAATCGTTACAAACGAAATGGACGACTTGAAACAACGCAAAAGGAACATAAAATCTTGTATGAAACTCGGCTGTAATGGGAAATTATTGACTCGTGTTGTTTATGAATAGTAGAAAATTATTTCGTTCTTCAGTGTGGTACGAGTTAGAATATATGAGCGAGCGAAGCGAGCTGGTGTTCATAAACAATGGGAATCGGTAAATTACATAATCAACCCAGTTGCATACATGATTTTGTGTTTATGAATACACAGTTGCTCGCTTCGCTCGCTCATACATTATAAAATCATTAAAAAAAATTATTGTAAAAGAATGTATCTTTTTGGTATTTGAAAATGCCAAAATATCGAACTAAGGGATCGAAATGAGCGAATTTTGAATATAAAAATTTTGAGTACATATTTTTTTTTTAATATAGTGATCCAAGTAAGAACAGAAATAACACCAAACGGTGACTAAAGTGTTGTTAAATATATGGAGCGAAATGAAACATTACAAATGTCATCACAGTTGCACACAATATTTTGTGTCTGGGACATAAATGTATTAATGAAATACAAAAAAAAAAAAAAAAATTATGCTGTAGCTGTTCATTAGTCCAATAAAGGCGCTTAATAATGGTAGGTAATTTTTTTTACGTTATTTGTTGATAAACTGTTTATAAACAAATTCAGTAGTTTAATATTTAAAAAAAATCCCCATTTTGTTGTCCCGAGGGATTAATGATTTAAAAAAAAACTTGAAAACTATTTTTTATTGTTTATAATAGTTTTTTTATATTTCTAATATTTAAATAATAATTAGTTAGGAAATCTTTCGTTTTTTAAAAATCATTACATATTTGCATTTCAATACATTTCAAACTCGGGTTTGACAACATCTCTTTAGAAAGTGTCTTTTTAAATGTCGGGTTTGACAACATTCCCTCTTAGAAAGGATCTTTTTCTACGCCATGTTTCATAAAATCCCTTTTGAAAATGTCTTTATCAGGTTCGACAACATCCCTTTTAAAAACTTTTCTTTTTCAATGTCGGATTTGACAACATCCGGTGAGAAAGTCTCTTTATCAATGACTACAATATTGCTAAATATGGAAGGAAATGAAAAATTACCAAACTCATCAAAGTTTGACTATAAACAGCACAGAAGGAACATAAAATCTTGTATGAAACTCGGTTGTAATGGGAAATTATTGACTCGTCTTGTTTATGAATAGTAGCTCGCTTCGCTCGCCCATACATATTGCCAAATGTGCAACGAAATAAAAAGTCTTCAAAGTTTGATTTCAAACAATACAAAAGGAACAGAAAATTTAGTTTGAAACTCGGCTGTAACGTGAAGTTATTGAGTCGTCTTGCTTCGCTCGCTCATATATTATAAAATCGTTGCAAACGAAAAGGACGACTTCAAACAACGCAAAAGGAACATAAAATATTGTATGAAACTCGGCTGTAATGGGAAATTATTGACTCGTGTTGTTTATGAATAGTAGAAAATTATTTCGTTCTTCAGTGTGGTACGAGTTAGAATATATGAGCGAGCGAAGCGAGCTGGTGTTCATAAACAATGGGAATCGGTAAATTACATAATCAACCCAGTTGCATACACGATTTTGTGTTTATGAATACACAGTTGCTCGCTTCGCTCGCTCATACATTATAAAATCATAAAAAAAAATTATTGTAAAAGAATGTATCTTTTTGGTATTTGAAAATGCCAAAATATCGAACTAAGGGATCGAAATGAGCGAATTTTAAATATAAAAATTTTGAGTACATAATTATTTTTTAATATAGTGATCCAAGTAAGAACAGAAATAACACCAAACGGTGACTAAAGTGTTGTTAAATATATGGAGCGAAATGAAACATTACAAATGTCATCACAGTTGCACACAATATTTTGTGTCTGAGACATAAATGTATTTTTCTACTTTAGTGTCATAATTGAGTTTTTGTGAAACTAAAAGTAGTGTCACAAAGGAACTTTTTGTGAAACTGCTTTTGGTTTTTTTATTTGATACGTATTACGTTGGTATTGAGCATTTCTAACCAACTCCTGTCGAAGTTAAGCGAAGTGTCAACTTTTCAGATAAATAACATAACTACAAACACAACCAGTACTACCTAATCCTAAATATCCCTAGAATATTTAAAAACCATAATTTTAACATTTTCATAAAACGAAGAGCTCCAAAGTAGAAAAAATAGTATATTACACTCGTTTAACAAGGCATTGTGACATTCGTTCTATTGGGGCACTTCTCGCTGCGCTCGTCGTGCCCCAAACCCACTCATGTCACAATGAAGCCTCTTGTTAAACTCGTGTAATAATGTACTATAATGAAATACAAAAAAAAAAAAAAATATTTTATGCTGTAGCTGTTCATTAGTCCAATAAAGGCGCTTAATAATGGTAGGTAATTTTTTTTACGTTATTTGTTGATAAACTGTTTAAAAAATCCCCATTTTGTTGTCCCGAGGAAATAATGATTTAAAAAAAATCTTGAAAACAATTTTTTATTGTTTATAATAGTTTTTTTATATTTCTAATATTTAAATAATAATTAGTTAGGAAATCTTTCGTTTTTTAAAAATCATTACATATTTGCATTTCAATACATTTCAAACTCGGGTTTGACAACATCTCTTTAGAAAGTGTCTTTTTAAATGTCGGGTTTGACAACATTCCCTATAAGAAAGGATCTTTTTCTATGCCGTGTTAACAAAATCCCTTTTGAAAATGTCTTAATCAGGTTCGACAACATCCCTTTTAAAAACTTTTCTTTTTCAATGTCGGATTTGATAACATCCGGTGAGAAAGTCATCAGTGACTACAATATTGCTAAATATGGAAGGAAATGAAAAATTACCAAACTCATGAAAGTTTGACTTTAAACAACACAAAAGGAACATAAAATCTTGTATGAAACTCGGCTCTAATATGAAATTATTGACTCGTCTTGTTTATGAATAGTAGCTCGCTTCGCTCGCCCATACATATTGCCAAATGTGCAACGAAATAAAAAGTCTTCAAAGTTTGATTTCAAACAATACAAAAGGAACAGAAAATCTTGTTTGAAACTCGGCTGTAATGGGAAATTATTGACTCGTGTTGTTTATGAATAGTAGAAAATTATTTCGTTCTTCAGTGTGGTACGAGTTAGAATATATGAGCGAGCGAAGCGAGCTGGTGTTCATAAACAATGGGAATCGGTAAATTACATAATCAACCCAGTTGCATACATGATTTTGTGTTTATGAATACATAGTCGCTCGCTTCGCTCGCTCATATATTATAAAATTATTACAAATTTTTATTGTAAAAGAATGTATCCTTTTGGCATTTGAAAATGCCAAAATATCGAATTAAGGTATCGAAGTGAGCGAATTTTGAGTACATAAATATATATTTTTTAAAGTAGCGATCCAACTAAGAACAGAAATAACGGTGATTACAGTGAAACAAAATATGGAGCGAAATGAAACATTACAAATGTCATCACACTTGCACACAATATTTTGTGTCTCGGACAAATGTATTAATGAATTACCAGAAAATATATATTAAAAATTTAATTGTTTATTAACAATGCAGTTTGTTATCAACAAATTCCAAAATTTGTAATACTTTTTTCTGAAACTTTTTTTGAAACTAAAAAGTCCAAAAACAACCATATATGACAAAGTGAGGAAAATGAGCAAAAACACGTTAATTGTTGTGAACTTTATTTTAGTAATTTTTAATGATCCCAAAAGTTTGTTCATTTCTTGGTGAATTTCTTTTTTTTTCCCTCTCTGCTGTATTGGATCCAGCAATTCTGGCAAAGAACAATTAAAATAAAAAATCTTCAACCACAGGAACATTTCTTCAGTCCAGAATTTTTCGTCAAAAAGAACTTTTCCCAGCACGAATCTAAAAAAAATATAGGCCAATCGCCGGTTTCTTCTATTCCCCGAAAAAGTTCGGTTATACCTTTACCATTATCGCGTCTTTTACCCACACCCCCCATATCACTAAAACTATCAGTAACAATAGTATTAACACTAACAATAGTCAAAACTAACAATACTTAAGACACAAGGTCTGCTGGAGTCAATATGACGAGTCTGGTTTCTACACTAAAAAAAAAAACAAAAATTTTGGACTTTCGTAAACGCATCGGTCTAAGATTCTAACTTTCTGCGTATTTAAAAATCGATAAATCAATGTGGTAATCGATTTTTTCGAAAAATCAAACTATCCAAGATGGCACCTTATATTGAACTCTCTTAACGGCGAACGTCGAGAAGTCTAAACTGAAATACCGCACTCTTATAGTTGCCCAATTACCAAATTGTATATTATTATACTGTTCCTGTGTAAATTGGACGTTTTCCGGCACTAGTAAAGCATCCAATTTACACAGGAACGAGTGTAATAAAACGGTTTATAGTTCGACACAACCCCTGCTAGTCTTTAAATTGCTTAAAATCCATAAAAATTGTGTGACGTTTATCTGACATTTTATTATTGCATGACAGAGACTGTTTACACAAGCAAAAATTTGAAAATTCTGACAGTGTCGAAATATAAAAATATTATACAGAGATTTTTTAATCACGAGTGCCACATTGTCTGACATTGACATTTAAAACATGGTATTGCACTTTTAGTCACTAGTGATTAAAATTTTATTTTAGTCACTCATGACCGACGTATAAAACACCTAAAATATGCAACTGTTGGAAAAAAAAATTTACTTGTTTTCGACACATACACAGGTCTCACTGTACCACTTATCATGACCTACCTAAACTGCCAGACGTCAACAAACCGAAGTAAACTCCTGCGTTCTTAAACTTGACCTCGAATTCACCATCTAGTAATCATGGAACGGTGGTGCGGTAAGGTCGCTCTTGTAACAGGTGCGAGTGCCGGCATCGGCGCCTCCATATCAACAAAACTCGTCGAAAACGGCGTCCAGGTAGTAGGTCTGGCTCGACGTCCCGAAAAGCTGCAAGAGCTCTCATCGAAACTTCAAAACCTGTCCGGGAAATTCCATCCGATGCAAGCCGACATCACCCAAGAAGAGGATGTTATCAGGGTCATGAACTGGGTGAAAACCAATTTGGGGACTTTACACATTCTCGTCAATAGTGCCGGAACCGCAAAACCTGGGACTTTGCTCGAAGGGAGTACGGAACTTTTCAAGGAGATTTTAGACACCAACGTTTTGGGGCTAACTGTCGTGACCAGGGAAGCGGTGAAGATAATGAGAGAGGGCGGCGAAGAGGGACATGTAATACATATTAACAGTAATGCGGGGCATCGTGTTAGTAATGTTCCTCTGATGAATGTTTACTTTGCTTCGAAATATGCCGTTACGGCCCTGGCCGAAACTCTAAGGTTCGATTTGTTGAGAGCTGGAAGCAGGATAAGAGTGACGGTAAGAAAAATAAAATGTTAATATCATACATTATTGTAAAACGCTACGAAAATAGCTCATATAACTGTCGTTAAATTTTGGGCATATGTACAGTCACGGACAGAAAAACTTGGACGTCAGTGGCATTCTACTGTCACAAAGTGGAAACATTAATGTATTGTATCTTTTTTTTGGCGGTTTTGACACCTGTCATCAAACATTTTGACAACTGGTTGACAATTCTTATTAACTTTAAACGTCAAAGTGACAAAGGTGAGACTACATAAAAAAATCTAAATTACACGAAAGTGACGTTCAGGATTTTATGTCCGCGACTGAATGATAATTATGTTACCGGGCAAACGCGATTTCAGGATATACGGCTTTCCTTCATGGATTAGTACAGTGACGCTCTACCTGCAATTTCAATATTCTATATATTCTTAACTATCTAACTATCTAACTAACTATCGCGTAGCGTTTACTATCCTCCTTTAGACTGTGATATGTCATAATTTCTACATTGTCATTCTGTCGGGGACAGGTCCATTAAAAAAAAATTTGGAAATTGAGGATGAGGCTTCTTCAATTTATTCAGACAATGCGACATATTTTACCGCGGCAGATTATTTTGTTTCGCAAATTTGAAATCATACAAGTTTTAAGGGAGGATAATATAGGTTGGAATTTTAAACCGGCTCGATCTCCACACCGCGAGGGTTTTTGGGAGGCCGGCATTCAAGCCATAAAATTTCATTAAAAAAATGGAAATGCAGTTCTTACGTATGAAGAAATGTTGATAAATTCCAGACCACTAAAACGCTTCTCCTGGGACCCAAACGACCTTTATCCGCTAACCCCTGGACATTTCCTTTTTGGAGACCAATGTAGAGTCACACATTACGCAAGTATAGGAAAATACCTGGTCACGGTGGCCAAGGATTCAGCAGTTGACGCAACATTTTTGGACACACTGGAGCAAAGAACATCTTAACACTCTTAGCAACTCCTGAAGGAAAAAAATCTACATCTACTTTGTTTGCGTATGGGTGAAATTATTGAAGCGCGTCTTGGACAAGCACAGCAACTATAAAACATTGAACGGAACTGTCACAAGAACAACCAACAGAAGAAGAATTTCACGGACAAAAATTACCAAAAGATTCAAACCACGTGTTTTATTTGGTAAGACAATCCAAATAATTTTTATTTAATTCTTTTTTGAATAGTAAGCTATTATTTGCGTAACAACTGTGTATGTCAAGTGGTCGTCAATAAACAAGAACGAAAGCAGTTAAAGAGAAGAGCATGACCGGGAAAACAGATTTGCAAAAATCGAACAATCTGTAGAATCGTCAATTTCGTGCAACACCAAGCGCTCTAAAAATTCAGTTTGGTTGGAACTTCAACGATTTTGCTAAGAAAGAAGGGTTAATTTAGAAAAGTCTGCAGATATCAGTCAGTTAAATTTAATATTGAAAGCTTATGGACACAATATGAAGAAATTGGACGGAAGCGATTATAAAGAAAGCGTTGTGAAAACTATTTGGAATACTGGAAAGATAATTTTATCTTTTGTATAACCTTAAGTATTCGTTTACTTTTTTTTTTAATACTGTCAGCCAGCGGTGGATCGTAGGTCTATTCGTCTATGCTTGCGCAGTATCATATCGGCGTGGTTTTGAATTTCGAACATTTTACTGTTACCTGTGTTACCTCCATCATTAGAGGTAAGATTGTTAAATTGAGTACTTAGAGGGAAATCTTCATCTTACGGTTCTGACTTGGGGTGAACAATAAATCTGTCACCAATTAGCTTCTCTGGATTGGGACTACTTCATCGAGCGTGGTGTTTGTTAGAAATCCCTACGTTCCGTCGAGGACGATTGAGGAGGATTTATTCGTGCCAAGGGCTTGAGAATAGTTCGTCGTCTCCCTCTGGAAGACATCCCATCGCCCAACCAACGTTCCCAAGGCCAGATAAGCCATCTTGTGTCGCTTTCGTTCATTACTTATTTCTTCTTTTGTAGTTATTTACCACCGCAATAATATAATATAGTATTAACCTCATATTGTGTAACGTAAAACTAATCATATTGTCATATCATCGTTGACTGATAAGAAAATTGTTTAAACCATTTATACGGCGAATTATAGCTATAAATCGGGCGTACCCAATTTAATTCGGGTTATTTAATTAGTTTTATAAAGTCAATTCTTGTTTGCTGTGTGGAATTGAATTTTGTTGATGAATTCTTCTATTGACTAAGACTATTTAATTTAGTTTTCCAGTTTTCCAGTTTTTAAAACTGGTGGCGTCCATTTAAGTTTAAAAAAAAAAATCTAATAATTAAAAATCTCGTGTCACGGTGTTTCTGGTCGAACTCCTCCGAAACGGCTCTATCGATTTTTGTGAAATTTCTTTTGTATATTTGGTAGATATGAGAATAGGTGGTAAACTATTTTTCACATGGAAATGGGAACCCAGGGGACCCCCTTGGGCTATACCGATTTTTCGGCTCGACCGATTTTTGATGTATTTTTTTTTTGTATATTTGGTAGGCATGAGAATTGGTGATAAATTTTTTTTCACATGGACGTTGGGGCCCAGGGGTGGCCTTTTGGCTGGACAGATTTTTCGGCTCGACCGTTTGTTATGATTTTTTTTTGGATATTTGCTAGATATGAGAATACGGCGAATTATAGCTATAAATTTGGCGTACCCAATTTAATTTGGGTTATTTAATTATGCCATTTAATTAGTTTTATAACAGTCAGTTCTTACTTGTTGTGTGGAATTGAATTTTGTTGATAAATTCTCCTATTGACTAAGACTATTTAATTTAATTTTCCAGTTTTCTAGTTTTTAAAACTGGTGGCGTCCATTTAAGTTTTAAAAAAAAATCTATTAATTAAAAATCTCGTGTCACGGTGTTTGTGGTCGAACTCCTCCGAAACGGCTCTATCGATTTTTGTGAAATTTCTTTTGTATATTTGGTAGATGTGAGAATAGGTGGTAAACTATTTTTCACATGGAAATGGGAACCCAGGAGACCCCCTTGGGCTATACCGATTTTTCGGCTCGACCGATTTTTGATGTTTTTTTTTTGTATATTTGGTAGGCATGAGAATTGGTGATAAATTTTTTTTCACATGGACGTTGGGGCCCAGGGGTGGCCTTTTGGCTGGACAGATTTTTCGGCTCGACCGTTTGTTATGATTTTTTTTTGGATATTTGCTAGATATGAGAATACGGCGAATTATAGCTATAAATTTGGCGTACCCAATTTAATTTGGGTTATTTAATTATGCCATTTAATTAGTTTTATAACAGTCAGTTCTTACTTGTTGTGTGGAATTGAATTTTGTTGATAAATTCTCCTATTGACTAAGACTATTTAATTTAGTTTTCCAGTTTTCCAGTTTTTAAAACTGGTGGCGTGCATTTAAGTTTAAAAAAAATAATCTAATAGTAATTAAATATCTCGTGTCACGGTGTTTGTGGTCGAACTACTCCGAAACGGCTCTATCGATTTTTGTGATTTTTTTTTTGTATATTTGGTAGATATGAGAATAGGTGGTAAATTATTTTTCACATGGAAATGGTAACCCAGGGGACCCCCTTGGGCTATACAGATTTTTTGGCTCGACCGATTTTTGATGTTTTTTTTTTTTTGTATATTTGGTTGGCATGAGAATTGGTGATAACATTTTTTTCACATGGACGTTGGGGGCCAGGGGTGGCCTTTTGGCTGGACAGATTTTTCGGCTCGACCGTTTGTTATGATTTTTTTTTTTGGATATTTGCTAGATATGAGAATACGGCGAATTATAGCTATAAATCGGGCGTACCCAATTTAATTTGGGTTATTTAATTATGCCATTTAATTAGTTTTATAACAGTCAGTTCTTACTTGTTGTGTGGAATTGAATTTTGTTGATAAATTCTCCTATTGACTAAGACTATTTAATTTAGTTTTCCAGTTTTCCAGTTTTTAAAACTGGTGGCGTGCATTTAAGTTTAAAAAAAAATCTAATAGTAATTAAATATCTCGTGTCACGGTGTTTGTGGTCGAACTACTCCGAAACGGCTCTATCGATTTTTGTGATTTTTTTTTTGTATATTTGGTAGATATGAGAATAGGTGGTAAATTATTTTTCACATGGAAATGAGAACCCAGGGGACCCCCTTGGGCTATACAGATTTTTCGGCTCGACCGATTTTTGATGTTTTTTTTTTGTATATTTGGTTGGCATGAGAATTGGTGATAACATTTTTTTCACATGGACGTTGGGGGCCAGGGGTGGCCTTTTGGCTGGACAGATTTTTCGGCTCGACCGTTTGTTATGATTTTTTTTTTTTGGATATTTGCTAGATATGAGAATACGGCGAATTATAGCTATAAATCGGGCGTACCCAATTTAATTTGGGTTATTTAATTATGCCATTTAATTAGTTTTATAACAGTCAGTTCTTACTTGTTGTGTGAAATTGAATTTTGTTGATAAATTCTCCTATTGACTAAGACTATTTATTTTAGTTTTCCAGTTTTCCAGTTTTTAAAACTGGTGGCGTGCATTTAAGTTTAAAAAAAAATCTAATAGTAATTAAATATCTCGTGTCACGGTGTTTGTGGTCGAACTACTCCGAAACGGCTCTATCGATTTTTGTGATTTTTTTTTGTATATTTGGTAGATATGAGAATAGGTGGTAAATTATTTTTCACATGGAAATGAGAACCCAGGGGACCCCCTTGGGCTATACAGATTTTTCGGCTCGACCGATTTTTGATGTTTTTTTTTTGTATATTTGGTTGGCATGAGAATTGGTGATAACATTTTTTTCACATGGACGTTGGGGGCCAGGGGTGGCCTTTTGGCTGGACAGATTTTTCGGCTCGACCGTTTGTTATGATTTTTTTTTTTTGGATATTTGCTAGATATGAGAATACGGCGAATTATAGCTATAAATCGGGCGTACCCAATTTAATTTGGGTTATTTAATTATGCCATTTAATTAGTTTTATAACAGTCAGTTCTTACTTGTTGTGTGGAATTGAATTTTGTTGATAAATTCTCTTATTGACTAAGACTATTTAATTTAGTTTTCCAGTTTTCTAGTTTTTAAAACTGGTGGCGTCCATTTAAGTTTAAAAAAAATAATCTATTAATTAAAAATCTCGTGTCACGGTGTTTGTGGTCGAACTCCTCCGAAACGGCTCTATCGATTTTTGTGAAATTTCTTTTGTATATTTGGTAGATGAGAGAATAGGTGGTAAACTATTTTTAACATGGAAATGGGAACCCAGGAGACCCCTTTGGGCTATACCGATTTTTCGGCTCGACCGATTTTTGATGTTTTTTTTTTTGTATATTTGGTAGGCATGAGAATTGGTGATAAAATTTTTTTTACATGAACGTTGGGGCCCAGGGGTGGCCTTTTGGCTGGACAGATTTTTTGGCTCGACCGATTGTTATGATTTTTTTTTGGCATATTTGGTAGATATGAAAATAGGTCGAAAAGTATTTCTCACATGGACAAGGGGGCCCAAGAGGATTTTTCTTCGTCCTGGTGTCTTAATATGTTGAAATGTGATATTATAACAATGAAGAGAGCTCCGAAATTCGACAAATTACACCCTCAAAGGGCGACTGAATATTTTACAGATTTTCTTCATGTGGCGCATCTACCATTTGTCACCATTTCTTCAATCTTCCCCTATAGATATCCTGGTGTCTTTATATGTTTAAATGTGGCAATGTAATTATGAATAGAGCCCCGAAATTCGACAAATTACACCCTCAAAGGCTGACTGAATATTTTACAAATTTTTCACCGACCGATTCTTATGATTTTTTTTTGTATATTTGGTAGGTATGAGAATAGGTAGGTAGGCTGGACCGATTTTTATGATCTTTGATTGGTTGGATTTGTCTCGTCCCCGAATAGCAGAATAACCATTAAAACATGGACATGGGGGCCCAGGGGCAAAACACTTCTGTTGCGCGTGGACTCCATTCACAAATTTTTTGATGAGATTTCGAGAACGGATTGACTGATTTTTTTCGGAAGCGAACGACTATTAAAACATCAGAAAAATTAAGGAAAAAAGTTTCTCATACATTTTGTATGGAATTAGTATGTAACGCCATCTTTGATACATGACAGAAACAAACTGAATATGACGTTGTATGCTGGTTCCGGTAATGAAAAAAAAAATGAATATAATTCAGCTAAACATTTATTGATTCTGAGGCGGTACAAAGTTCGCCGGGTCAGCTAGTAAAAATATATAATAACAATCGACCCAGCCCATCTTCATCGAGCTAGATTTGGGGCGGTATCAAAATAAATGTTGGTGATACCACTGCAAAGCTATTAAAATAGATCCGTTTTCTGGAGTAGATTTTAAGAACGCGAGCGCTTCCAGAGACAGTAAAGAAAAAGAACTTCAAGCACAGGCAGAAAAAAGAAAAGTAAGCTCAGTTGCATTCACAGATTTGGAGCATGTCAAAATGATTAATTCCTGGGACGAAAATAATCCTTCTGGACTGCAACTCAGTAGCTACTTGTAGTAGTAATAGTAGATACTTGTTTAACCTATCATTTCAAGAAAGAATTAGATAATAGTGGAATGCCAACTGATCGTTTCGAATATAATTAAATATTTAGTAAAACGTGTCAGGAAGGAGCTCACAGGGTCACAAATCATTCAACAAGGGCAACTGCGGTTATCAAATTAGCAAAGGCCGGCTATCGGAACAAGAGTCGATTAAGATAATTGGCCACAGCAACGCCGCATCGATTCATCCATATTTGCAGATAAACCATCAACAGCAACAAATATAATTGATAAGCTTAGGAATCAAAGAATAGAAGTTGATACTTTTTCGACTTCCAACACTGCTTGGACGGCATTCAATGTGTTACAAAGGAACAAATTGTCATTATCATTGCCATTAAAATGAGGATTTGTTGATATATTGTTTTTTTTTTTTGTCAAAGTAGCGAGTGCATTCGGTGAGCAGGTGAAGAGCAAGAGAAATTGATTGGCAGTGAGGCAGCTTATCTTGTCAGTATAATCAGAATTTGATTGGTTGTGCATTATAAATTAGAGCATTTGCGTTGAATTATATTATATTACATAGCGCAAGCGTTTTTTCTTCCTCATTTACCCGATTCATTTTCTTCCAGAGTTTGAGCCCAGGATTAGTGCAGACCGAAATGATAGACAATTATCTGTCCATAGAAGGGTTGGGTAAACTAATAGAAGAGGCACCCAAGCTGCTTCCGGAAGACGTAGCCAACGCTGTTGTATATATTTTGGGAACACCACCTCACGTTCAAGTAATGCTTTTATTAATTTCAAAATACACATTTCCTTTTTTTATTTTTAGATCAGAGAACTTACAATCACGCCCACCGGTTCCGAGTGACGACTTACGACCCTCTTGTTTCGCAATCTATCCAGATTCCGCCAAGCACGTCATACAAGAAGCTCGATGGATTGTGTTGAAACGGCTGTATTGTTTTAGAATTAACGCCGAATTTGTATTTTTGTATGATCAATGCGAGGATTGTTTTCATTTCTATTAAAGCGAAACGTTGGCCTAAAATATATAGTAGTTAAATAATCTTTTTGTTGTATTCTTTACCTATGCAACTTCTGGCACCTTGACCAAACGGTATGTACGAATATTGGTCGATATTGTCTCGGTTCCCAGGATAGAATCGCTCAGGTTTGAATTCTAGAGGTTCCGGAAATAGTTCTGGGTCCAAATGCAGACTTCTCACGGGAATTAAAATGAGAGAGCCTTTTTTCAGTGTAATCCCTGCGTCTTTAAAATAAAATTCTTTGGTACAGACCCTGGTGGTGAAGTTAACAGGGCAGTGTAGTCGTAAAGTTTCTGAAAGAAGAGTTTCGTTCCTTTAAAATAACCACAAATGTCCTTACCATAAATAAATGATTCCATGTAAGTCATTTCTTGTAGAGCTTCATAAGTGATTTCTCCGTCAAATTTAGCCAGAACAGTATTAATTTCTTCATACAGTTTTTCATAAATTTGTGGCATTGTTGCCATTTGGTACAAACAAAACGACAATGTGGTTGCAGAAGTCTCGTAACCTGCTAGAATGAAGATGAAGCTCTGTGCGGTCATCTCTTCGATCGTGAAATCTTCACCGATGCTACGTCTTTGGTTTTTCAAATTTATTAAAAGTTGCAGAAAATCTTTTCGAGTGAGATTATTTCTTTCGCGGTACTCAACGGTACTACTGATCACTTCTATGAAGAAGTCTGCAGAAGTCTTAGGGATTTGTCTCAATCCTAACTTGCGACAAGCGTCAGGAAATGCCGTTCCTAAATAGGTTACAATCCACTTGGCCAAGTTATATTCCGTTACTGCCTCAGTATGTTTCGTAAATTCGTGCTTTCTAAACATGTCTACTTCAAGACCAAAAGCACAGTTAATAATGACGTCAGACGTGAAGGAAGAAAACGCCTCCTTAGCGTTAAAAGAAGTTTTGGTTTCTGAACAGTGTTGTAGTATCTTGTCTAGATCTTTTCCACATTCTAGAAAAATCTGAAAGAGCGTTTTAATTTTTCCGGGTGTAAAGATAGGCGTCATTTTTTGCCGTAGGTCCTTCCACTTATCTCCATTTAATGATATCAAATGTGCACTAACGGGATCATCTTTCTCATTGTAATAAAAATTTCTTGCGTTGAAACTTTCCGAGTTCTGGTTTAAAAACAAGCGTAAATATTTTGGATCTGCTAACACCAGGCAGGGTTGATTAATCAGATAAATACCAAAGTACTTGTGTCCTTTTTCCTTCATGCTGTTGTACATTTGCGTTAGTACTTCGCCCCAGCTCTTTTTGTAGAGGAGACGGTTTGGATAGTTTCCCCATGGTACGCTGGGTTCTACGTAGGGGACGTTAAGTCTCCGCCAGTGTTGGAATGAATATTTGAAATAAACCACAATCAAAACACATATTAGAGGGATGATGGTTAGCACGGGCAGCATTGGAAGTATAATGTGCACTTTGCAGCTGTGAAACAACTAGCTTCTTGTTTGAAGGGTGGTTAATATATAGTCAGTTATAGCAGGTCATATTATCACATGAAATTTATGAGTAAATTACACTGGTCGACAAAAAAACACTTTTTGTGTAACATGGAAACTTGTACCTCAAAACGTTAGAAAAAAGACTTGGTATGATAGAAATGATATTATAATAACTTAGATACGAATATTTTTAATTTTTAGGGGACCAACATTTTGTCTTGTTGTCCGACCAAAATAACGTTCATATAAATATTTCAGTAATATTGACAAATTTCTCAGTTGAATTAAGTCCACTAGCGTCTTACAGACCTCATAAAACAATCAAACTCGGCATTATTATGACTTCATAATAAACAGGTGTTGGATGAAAATAATTGCACCAAGACTACTATAAAACTTGCGAGGGTCATTTTTACAACACCACTTTATCTGAAAATCACCTTGAATAATAAAAAAAAGTGAAAACAACAAACTGCCACTAGCCCTGATGGAACCAAAATAAATATGGTTTATAATGAGAGAAGATAGGTATTTCAAAATTAGTACTCGTTACAAAATCTTGTTGACCAGTGTTATGTCACAAATTTCGCGTTCCAATAAATGGTCCGAGATAACTGCAATATCAAATAAGTATGTAACACGCGTTATCAGTTATTCTGAAAAGCGGAAACGTGGCAATCTCCCCTAATTTGAAATCCTATTGAGAGAGATCATTTTAAAAGTGTCGATAGGGGCGCAAAGGGGCCCCGAGCAGAAGGGGCGAAGTCGTGTCGAGGGTAATAAAGCCAGAAATGCAATCCAATTTCAATGAGCTTCTAAAAACGTGATTCCAGCGTTATCTTACAAAATTTTTTCCAATTAAAAATGTTGATAAAATGTGCGTAAGTGTTACAAAGTTTATAAAAATAATAAACACAGATGTTATAAATAATTAACCCCTGTCTGTATAGTCTTTTCTTAGTAACACAAACCATGAACGGATAGTCCGAGTTCGTTGGACTCTACACGTTAGAGTACTGGCAACAATAAAAATAACAAACGCGATTATTATACGAAGAAAAAAATTACAACATAACTTGCTTTTCCAACCACGTCCAACATATTCAAAAGGCCAACGGTTTGTGCCTTTTTTTTTACACTGTCGTCGACAACAAAATTACTCTTCTTCGTGCTTTTTTTACGTATGAAACCCTGTCCCAAGGGTGTACCAAGCCCCCCCTCTCCAAAAGGGGCCCCATGTGGCTTATGGTAACTAAAATAAGGGGGCCTCCTTGTCTCAAGGGGCTCCCCTTGTTTTAGTTACCATCGTCTTGGCAAGTTTCACTTTCAGTCGTGAGCCACACAACAATTTTGAGTGAGTCCATTTGCAAGCAAACTGTAAGCTAACGACAGATCAGTAAAATAATTGTCTAAAGTTACGTTTCTATTTGTCCATTGATATGGCTCTGTCAGTGACTCAACCACTTTTCTTCCCAATCCTTGTGTAGCGATATTGCCCTCTTTTTCGTAATAACGAATACCGTTTAGTTGGTAAGATGCGTTTTGATTCATTTGAGACCGATGATGTGACATTCCGAGAAAACATTCGGACTCTGCTACTCATACTGGGCGGTTGCGGCGGAAAAATAATTCTCTTTTTTTTCACTTCCAGCTTCATTATATGTCGTGTTTCATACTTGAGAAATTGATTTTCTGTACCCTACCCAAAAATGGATTTTTCTCTCCTACTAGTAGATAATAAAAATAATTGACAATGTTGGCATGGTTACTGCCGTAGTCGATGTGTTGACTTGACATTTGCTCTCATTATTAATGATAGCTGATAGCTCAACAATGTAGAACTGGGGAGTTTCTTGAGAAATGTTAAATTTGCCAGGCTGGACCACACTAGCAAAATCACAAGAAAAAATATAAATGACAGGTATTGATTTAATTTCATATGTTACATTTTTTCATAAATATCTTAGTTAAATTCGTTCCGACCTTTCGCATTATAATGATTATCATTTGAAGAAAAGTTAAACAAATGTGCTTGTAGTTAAAAAAATAGTATATAAACCACGATCGAGGAACCATTAGTAAATAAACTCTTTATCGCTTGGCCTAAACAAAAAAGGACTTTTTTGCAGGACCGAGTGGAGTGAACGGCTGCCAACTAATTACTTTCAGTTTCACTTTGACTGTTGACGGTGTACACTATTTTCAAATAGTGACCGATATGATTATGTCTATTATCATAATATGTGAAACCCGTGGGAACTCAGTGTGTAATTTATTAACAAACATTCGGAACAACAAATGCACGAAATTTACACGATAAGTGGATCGGAATAAGTGATGGGTATAAGATTTTCTTCGTGTGAGACCACATGAAACATCTTGTTGCTGTCGTCATTTCGAACAATTTTTATAGTAGTAGTATGTATATTTATTAACTTTACAGGTTTATAAAGTATCCGATACATTTCCCATAACTCCAATAACATAAAATATAATATAATAAAGAAAACTAAATAAATCAATAATTCAACACAATAACTATCAGCTTTTATCCCTTCCCACTTTTTGTCCCTCTTCTCCACTCAACCTTTCTCATCCATTCCGTCCTCATTCAAAAATTTTTCTCTACTCTCATCTCTTCCTCTCAATTCTACGCATTCCTTCAACAAATGCTCTATCGTCTCCTTTTTTTCTCCACACATCCTGCATTATCCTCACTCCAATATTTATTCTCTCTCTCCTCATTTCCACATCTAAATCTTGCTATTATCACTCTCTCTTTTCTAATTTCTCTTCCTAGGTACTTTGGCATTTTTTCCGTTATTATTTTTTCATACTTTCCATTGTACCTAGACTCCCTAATTCTCGTTCTTCTTTCCTTCACTTGCACATCTCTATCTCTCTGCACTAATTCATCTGTCATTACTCTGTCTCTCTCTCGCATTCTTTCTATCTCCGCGCCTGCATACCCGTTTCTTTCGAAATATGCCTCCCTTTCTTTCCATTTCCCCTTTCCTATTTCTTTCCTTTTTTCTTTCAAACACTCTAGCAAAATTCTGCACTCTCCTCTCTCTATCACTATCTCCTTAAATCTTATTGCTCTTTTCCTGCTTCTATTCTTATTCCATCTCTCTTTGTTTCCTCCATCACTATATACCCCGGTGCCTCTCTTTACCTCTAGCACCCATTTCATATATTTTCCTTGCACCTCTTCGAATCCTTCTTGCTCTCTCCATCCCCATATTTCCGCTCCATACAACATCACGCTTTTCACCAAACTATCAAACATCATTACTCTCCTTCTAAAATCATGTCCAAATTTTCTCTCTCCTATTCCCCATACCGCTCCTATTATCTCATTTGCTTTTTTCACTAACTCTCACATGTGCTGTTGCTGTGTTTCTTTCATTCATCACATAACCTAAATACTTAAATTCTTTCACTTCTTCAATTTTCTCTTTCTCCCATATCCACTCATTTTTTCTCTTACCACCCGCTTTTCTGAACACCATCATCTTGGATTTCTCTACATTCACCGTCAACTTTTTCCTCCTCATATATTTCTCCTTGTTTCCTATCATTTCTTTCATACCTTTCTCCTCTCTCGCTAGCACCACCAAATCATCCGCATATGCTAAAAACCACACTTTTTCTTTGCCCACCACATCCCCCCCTGCCTGCCCCTTCCTGAACATCTCCTCTATATCTCCAATAAATGCTGCAAACAGGCTGGGGCTTAGTGGACAACCTTGTCTTACTCCCTTATAAGTTTTTAAACATTCACTCACCCTTCCATCCACTCTCACTCTACTTATCGTCTTTTCATATATCTCTTTTGTTTTTGTTACCAGATGTTTATTTATCCCTCTTGCTCAAGCATTCCCACAGTAAATCTCTTTCTACATTATCAAAAGCCACCTTCAGGTCCACAAAGAATGCATATATCTTGCCACCCGTCTCTTTTATCTCATTTCCTGCTATGTGATTCAAGATATATACATTATCCATGGTCCCTCTACCTTTCCTAAATCCCGCCTGTCCGTCTAGTAACACCCTCCTCTCATTCATTTCCTTCATCAGCCTCTCTTCCACAATCATCGCGTATATTTTGTATGCTGTATTTAGGAGAGTGATCCCCTATAATTACTGACTGTATCCTTTTCTCCTTTCTTATATATGGGGCATATTATCTCCTCCTTCCACACTTGGGGGAATCCCTCTCCCTTCCACACTCCATTCATTATCTCTAACAACCTGTCAACTTCCCTTTCCGTTTCATATATCCACGCTTCATTCTGTATACCATCCCTCCCCGGTGTCTTTATTCTTTTCAGTTTTCTTAGTGTTTGCTCTAGTTCTTCTCTTGTTATCTCTTCTATTTCTTCCAGTCTTTGTTGTCTCTTTTCCTTTTCTTGTCTGTTTTCATCACCCCCTAGCAGCTCACTGAAGTACTCTCTCCATTCCTCCATAGTAATTCCATCCCTCTCTCTCTCTCTCTTTTTCTTTCTTTCCTTATTTATGTATCTCCATACCTCTTCTTCCGTCTTTATACCCTTCATCTTTAGCTCTTCTTCCATCCGTTTCTTTTGCTTCTTCTCTTTACATACTAAATTGTACCTCTTGCGTGCTCTCTTGTACTCCTCCTTGGTTGCTTTTTGTTTTTACAATTTCTTAGTTTCCTTCTTGCTTCCTGCTTCCTTTCCCCGCATTCTTTATCCCACCACTCGTTCTTCCACAGCCCCATCTTCTTTCTTATCACTATCTCTTTCTTTTCTGTTGCGTTTCTTATCTTATCGCTCAGTTCCCTCACCTTTTCGTTTATTTCTGTTTCTTCGTATTTTGCCTCCCTAAGTCTTGCTCTATAATTTTTTTTTCCTTCTTCCGTCCAAATATTCTTCACAATTTTTCTTCTAAACTCATTCACACTTCCTCTATCTTTCTCTCTTCCTTTTGACTTCACTTCTAAAGGCATATGGTCCGACTCCATTCTTTCTCCCACCTTGAATTTCTCTATTTCATTCCATGCTGCTTCATTTACCATAACATAATCAATAACTGTCTCCCCTCTTGATCCAATATACGTGTACTCCCCTTTCTCATCTCCTGTGCAGTTCCCATTAAGTATGTCCCACCCTCTTTCTTCTACTAAGCTAATCAGTACTCTCCCTTCTGCGTTTTCTGTACCATCTTTTGTTGATCTTCCTTCTATTGTTTCTTGTTCCTCTTCTATTCGTCTTTCTTGTCCCCCAATTCTTGCATTAAAATCTCCCCCAATCACCAAAGTTCCTTCTTGCTCTTTTACTCGCTCTTCTATTATTCTCTTCGTTTCCTTCATACTTCTGCTGTACACTGTTACAATTCTCCATTTTCTCTGTTTACTTTTCACCGTTAATTCCATAATCCCTCTTTCTTCTTTTGCTTCAGTTCCATTTTCTCCTTCCAGTCCCATTATTATCCCACCTTTAGCTCTCCCTTTCTTGCTTTCCCTCTCTGCATATTGACACTTCCACTTAAACTTTTTCGGCATTCTCTTTTCCAATTTTTCCCACCCCTTTTCTTCCACCCACGTTTCTACCATTCCCACTACGTCAAACTCTCTCAAATACTCCCAAAATTCATTCTCTTTGTTTTTTATTCCCCCTACGTTCCAGAATACTATTCTTATTTGCTCCTTTTCTCCTGCCCTGTCGTCTTTTTCTTTTGCTCTTATTCAAAAATTTTCTCTATCTAACTCCTGCTTTTCTTCGTCCCACCTAAGCCCTTTTCCCTTTATCCATATCTTTTTATAGCCCATTCTTTGGCTATCGCTCTTAATTCCTTCTGTATATCTCTTTCCTTCTTTGTTAGATCATCTTCTATGTATACTCTCTTTCCTTTTTTTCTCGTAGTTTTCTTTTAGGGGTGGGGGCACTATTTTGGGATGTAGCGGGACTAGGGAAAAAAGAAGAAGATTTCTGGGACTATGTGAAGGAGTTCGATATTGTTGGATTAACAGAAACATGGTCAGAAAGCTGGGAAAAAATAGAAAAACTGTTACCAAAGGAGTTCAAGTGGGAATGGCAAGGGGCGAGTAGGGGAAAGAAAAAAGGAAGAGCAGCAGGGGGAATAATAACAGGGGTAAAAAAGGAATAAAAGAGAATACTAAAAAGAAAGGAGAAGAGGAAGGTCACATGGTGAGAAACGTTAAAATAGACAGTAAATGGTGGAAAATAGTGACAGTGTACAGCAAAGAGATGAAAGAAACCATAAGCAAGATAGAAGAAACATTAAAATACAACAGGGAAGAATGTCTGCTTCTGGGAGGGGATTTTAACGGGAGAATTGGGGAAAGAGGAGCCAGGGATTGGGAAGAAGAGAGAGGAGAGGGAAAAAGAAAATCCAAAGACAAGAAAGAAAACGCGGAAGGGAAGAAGTTGATGGAATGGATAGAAGAAAAAGGATGGGAAGTGCTGAATGGAAATAAACAAGGGGACGAAGAAGGAGAATGGACCTACATAGGCGGTAGAGGAGAGACGGTGATAGACTACGGAATAGTAAACGAAGAAGCATGGGAAGAAGTCGAAGAATTCAGAATAGGGGAAAGAGTAGAGTCAGACCATCTGCCTATAATAGAGATAAGTATAGGAAGGGGGCGAGAGAAGAGAGGAGGAGAAGAAAAAATAGAGGAACTGCGGAAGGTGATAATTAAAGTATGGGACGAGCAAGGGGTGGAAGAGTATAAGAGAAGACTGGAAAAAGCAAGATTTAAAGAACAAGAAGTAGGGAAAATGGAGAAAGAATTGGTAGAAATATTGGAAAAAGCAGCGACAAAAAGAGAAATAACAGTAAGAGGTGGAGGAACAAAAAGAAAGAATAAATGGTGGGACAAAGAATGTGAGCAAAGTAAAAAGGAAGCAATAAAAAAACTAAGAAAGTGGAGAAAGACTAAAGGGAACAGAAGTGGCTTTTTAGACGCGAAAAGAAGATACAGAGAGACATGCAGGAAGAAGAAGAGGCAGAAAAAGGAGAGAGAGGAGGAAGAGATAAAAGCAATAAGAACAGAGAAGGAGGTATGGAACTATATTAACAGAGAGAGAAAGAAAAAAGAAAATGTGAGCGAGGAGATAACGATGAATGAGTGGGAGGTGTACTTCATGAGGCTGCTGGAGGGAGAAAAGGAAAAAAAGAAAACGGAAATAGAGACGAAGAGAAACCGAGTAGAACCTGAAGGAGAAGAAATTACAATGGAAGAGGTGGAGAGGCATGTGAAGAAACTGAGGAAAGGGAAGGTACCAGGGAGGGACAGAATACAGAATGAGTCGTGGATGTATGGGACGAGAAGAGTGCTAGAGAGGCTGGTGGAGGTAATGAATGGGGTGTGGAGAGGAGAAGGATTCCCGGTAGGGTGTAGAGAGGGGGTAAATTACCCCATTTACACAAAAGGGGAGAAAAATAAAGTAGAAAATTACCGAGGGATAACTCTCCTAAAAACAGGGTACAAGTTATATGCATCAATTCTGAATGAAAGGATGAGCAGAGAGATAGAGGAAAAGGGAGCATTACCAGACAGCCAAGCAGGATTTAGAGAGGGGAGGGGAACTATGGATAATGTATACATCCTGGACCACTTGACGAAGAGTGAGTTAAAGAAGAAAGGGGGGAGGGTGTATGCATTATTCGTAGACTTCAAGGCGGCTTTTGACAAGGTGGACAGAGAGAGGATGTTTGAGTGCCTGAGGGAGAAAGGGGTAAATGAATGGCTGGTAAGAAAGGTGGAGGAGATATATGAGAAGACAAAAAGTAAAGTGAAGGTAGGGGAGAGGGAAAGTGAATGGTTTGTGACAACAAAGGGAGTGAGACAAGGTTGCCCGCTCAGTCCCTTGTTGTTCACGATGTATGTGGCAGATATGGACGGAATGTTAGAGAGAGCACAAGCGGGGGGGTGTGTGGTAGGTAGAAAAAAAGTGTGGAGCCTGGCGTTTGCGGATGATGTGGTAATGGTGGCAAAGAGTGAAAGAGAAATGAAGGAAATGATAAAGAGTTTAAGAAAATATGTGAAGAAGAAAAGACTAGAAGTGAATGTAGAGAAAACAAAAATGCTGGTGTTCAATAAGAGAAAGAGGAAGAACGTAGAGAGTGATTGGAGGTGGGAGGGAGAAGTAATAGAACAAGTAAAAGAATTCAAATACTTGGGGTATGTGTTCAATGAAAGAGCCACAGATAAGGCACATATTAGAGAACTTTCAAGAAAAGCGAACAAGGTGATAGGATGTGTATGGGGAATAAGAGAGAGAAGGTGGGGAGGCGATTTTAAGAGGAGAATGATGATGTTTGAAAGTCTTATTGAAAGCGTGTTGTTGTACGGAGCAGAGGTCTGGGGATGGAAAGAACAAGAGGAGATAACCCTCTCTATCAGCTAGCAAGAGAAATATCTGAGGTGGGTGCTAGGGGTGGAGAGAGAAACGCCAGGGTACATAGTGAGAGAAGAATGCAAGAGGAATAGGTTGAGAGTGAAAGCGGGAAAAAGAGCGGTCAAGTTCGAAGACAGGATGGAAGGGAGGAAAGAATGTAGGATACTAAAGGAGTGCTGGAGAGAAAAAAAGAAGAATTCAGAGGAGAATGATAGGGAGAATTACTACAGGAGGAATGGGTATGCAAGCAAAGAAATAGAGAGACTGAGAGAAAGAGGCGTGTGGATGAATGTAGATCTAAGTGAAAGAGATAAGGATACGGATAGACAAGAGAGGAGAGAAAGAATTAGAGAATCCAGATACAACGGGAAGTACGGAAGATGCATGATCGAGGAAGTACCGAAGTATTTGGGGAAGGAGAGCGAGAAAGAAAGAAAGATGATGGCGAGGTTTAGGTGCGGAAATGAAGAGAGGGAAAATAGGTATTGGGCAGAAGATAGAGGAAGAATGTGTAGAATGTGCTATGAGGAAAGAGAGACGATTGAGCATATGTGGAACGAGTGCAGTGAGATGAAACAAAGAGAGAGGAAAGAAAGAGAAGAAATACTGAATGTAGATGGAAGGGAAATTAAATGGATGAAAGAGGTATGGAAGAGTAAGGAGAAGGGAGAAGAGAAAAGGGGAGGGGAGAAGAAATAGAGACTTTTATTTAGTTTTTTTTTTATTATTATAATTGTTAAGTTACTGGTATATGTATAGGAATCAGAAAGCCCGTAGGGCAAATAAAGATTTATCTATATAGAAATATCCTGGAAACATTCCGCCCGTATCTTTACAATAAACAAATTTTTTAGTTTTCTTTTACTTTCCATAACTTTCCTCTTTTCCCCTTTGTCTCTATTTCTTTTGTAGACTTCTTCTCTCTCGCTCTCACTACCACTTTTTTTCATTCTATTTCTTTTTCACTTTTTTACGCTTTTTTATCCGCTTATCTTCTCGAGCGCCGCAAAACACGTCCGCTCGGCTCAACTGCTCGAATCGGAATTTTTATAAATGCTACGTTTTCCTAGGTGAGGCTTTATTTCAACTGAAAGCAAGAGTGGCTTTTGTCAGTCGGAAAAAGTTAGTCAACAATTTAGAAAATATATTGTTTATACATCTATTATTTTGGTGTAATTTAAGAAATAAATATAAAGACAATGAACTCGCGTTTGAAAACTGAATACTGAAGAAGATTAGTTTTTGGAAGGAATTGGGGCCGAGGGAGACCCATGCAGGAATTGGGACCGGAGGAGAACCCACGTCATCTTTGGCAATGCAGGAATTGGGGGCCGGGAGGGCAAACCAAGTCATATTTGGCACTGCAGAAGGTGGGGCCGACGGGGAACAGAAACCACTTTTTGGCAATAGGAAGTGGGGCCGATAGCGACAACAAATCTGGTGTCATAATCGGCAACTCAGGAGAGACGAACAACGTTCAATAAGAGAGACATCGGTCAGCAAAGAACAATGGAACTTCGATCCGGGCTACAAAGGCATGTTAGAGGTGCCACAGCGTGACCAGTTGAAAAGGTATAAACATTATGATACAAATTTTGTGGTTCTCTTTTTTATATTTGTAGGTGCCACCCTCGGTAAACATCCTAGAATGAAGTGTCTCCGATCCTTCTCAATGCATAGGAGAACATCGAGTTGCCTATCCGGCAAGTTGCTCTCAAGTTAGCAACATCCAGCAGTGGTTGGCAACGCGATGAAGTTGGCGTGGTTAAAAGGACGGTTGGCGTCTCTTCTAGATGGTGGAACGAGGACCGGCGGCCATTTTTCAAACTTTAACATTAGAAGCATCAAGTCGTAACCAACGCTTAATTCTTTGTTTTTGTCTGATTTTATTCCACTATGAGTTCTCCTGTTTTTAAAGTTGAGTGTGCTCTATGTTTAAATTGCACTGTCGAAATTTCACATTACCAGAAGGATTGGTTGAATTTAAATTAACAATCATGTGTGTGGTGCCGCCCGACGTGTTTACGGGTAACCTTTATTCTATCTATTTCTTTTTGTCATACTCAACATAATAGGATGGCCCTGAAATTTGTTCCATATTAAAAGCTCCTAGATCACAACCTGTTCGGATTTTACCGTTGTCCGGCCGCTCTTTTGTCAGCGTCACTATTAAGATGGCCGGCAGGGGAAAAAAACTATTAGTCACCCCTTTGTTGTTCGGTGTTGTTTAAATAATGTCCACTACTGCTATTCAAACCTGGATAAATTATTGAATAACTACCTCTCTTTCGTTATAAGGCCGACAGCAGCTTGCGGTCATTTAATAGTAATTATACACCAAGGTTCAGAAGCCATTTTTCTTAGCCGAGCTATTTTATTTACCGAGATGCGAAGGTAGATACTAGCACATTTGTTTAACTTTTCTTCAAATGATAATCATGATAATGCCAAAAGTCGGAACGAATTTGAGGTTATCTATTTTTTGAGACTGACATTTCTCAGTCAGAGACCGGATTTTCATGCAAAATTACATAATGCATTTTGTAATAGTTTAACACTTCGTTGTTTGTTTTTTTACATGAATTGCAGTAATTTGTAAAAATCTAAGGGCGCTGTTGTTAAGTTGGTAGATAAAATACACGATATGGATTTTGCATCAAATCCGGTCTCTTCAATTATTAACTACTAGTCAATAATGAAATGATTATTAACTACTAGGAAAGAAAAACAATTTCACACATCTTCTAAAAACTATATAATCGTTCTTTCTACAGCTAGTAGTGAAAAAAAGCTATTTTGTCTCTGTTGACTTGAATTAACCAACACTGAGTAAGAACTGAAGACTAAAGTTATAAAAGTGCCTTATCGTTATGTTGTTTTGCGCCCCTTCGCGATTTCCAATCTCGTCGTCCGCTCGTAACTGACATCTAGCTATTTTCGACACCGGGGGAAGCCAAATTTCGGTATTTAGTGTTTCTTGCTTGTGCATGTTGGTAGCTTCGTTGCGCCTCGTTACGTGTTGCTGTATATTTTATTGTTTGTCCATATACGTTTCGAATCAACAGATGGACTAAATCATAGCTGTTTTAGAAATAAAACGAGTTTTTTTAGCAAGATTTATCATCATTGCAAATTCAGAAATAAGTACGAAAATCTAAAGTTAATGTCGTTGAGCTAAGGTGGTTTCGAGAACATAACGGTAATGAGAGGGCCAACGAGATGACTCGAGAGGGTGCGACGGGAACACCGGATGGTACTGAACCGCCCATCCGACTCGCCAAGTGCTACCTCTCAAACTTGATCAAAACTGACTGCGCTAGATGGGAAATGACAACATGCTGCAGACAGAGAGATTTACCAAAAAGAGCCAAATCCTGTCTGCATTTGTCAAGAGACAGGCTCCGCCTTTTGTTGAGCATTTGGACCGAACACTGCAGGTTAAAGAAACACCTCCACGTCGGGGGGGTGGTAAACGACCCAACGTGCGGGGTGTGTTTAGAGGAGGACGAGAGTGCCGAACATATCCTCGCTTCGACCAGAAATTCCATACTGGGAGAGACATGGCCCAGCTGGGCCAACTAGAGGTGTACCTCGCCTGGAACCATCCTAGTTGATGATGTCGGATGGCTGGATAGACAGGAATGAGGGACACGAGGAGGTAACACAATGCGCCCGCGGTGTGGTCTAAGTGTCAGTGAGGGGGGCCAAATCCCTCACACCCCTCAACACCTAATCTAATCTAACTACGAAAATCCACTTAACGAGACACAAGCAACTCTATAAACCCATTTGAAGGTCAATGTGTTGACCAGGTTCCATAGTGGTAATTCATGCTGTCCAAGGTTATTATCGATAAATAATAATTGTTGTTATACGTAAATAATTTTGCTGAGTCAAGCTCAAGCGTTTTTCTGTCCCGGGGGTCAGATCTCGAACTTATGCTGCCAGGAAAAGCACAACGCCTTTGTAACAATTTATTTACCCGATTGCTTTTCTTCCAGACTTTGAGCTTAAGATTAGTAAAAACGACAGTATGGGAGGTTTGGGTAAACTAATAGGAGAGACACCCAAGCTGCTTTCGGAAGACGTAGCCAACGCTGTTGCATATATTTTGGGAACTCCACCTCACGTTCAAGTAGGTAATTATTTTATTAATTCACAAAATATACATTTACTTTTTTATTTTTAGAGCATAGAACGTACAATCACGGCCACCGGTTCCGAGTGACGCCTTCACGAGACTCTTTTTTCGCAATCTATCCAAATTCCGCCAAGCACGTCATACAAGAAACTCGATGGATTGTGTTGAAACGGTTCTATTGTTTTAGAATTAACCCGAAATTTGTATTTTTGTATGATCAATGCGAGGATTGCTTTTATTTCTATTAAAGCAAAACGTTGACCTGAAATATATAGTGGTTAAATAATCTTTTCAATGTATTCTTTACCTATGCAAATTCTGGGACCTTGACCAAACGGTATGTACGAATATTGGTCGATATTGTCCCGGTTCTCAGGATAGAATCGCTCAGGTTTGAATTCTAGAGGTTCCGGAAATAGTTCTGGGTCCAAATGCAGACTTCTCACGGGAATTAAAATGAGAGAGCCTTCTTTCAGTGTAATACCTGCTTCTTTAAAATAGAAGTCTTTGCTGCAGACTCTGGTGGTGAAATTAACAGGACAATGTAGTCGTAAAATTTCTGAAAAAAGAGTTTTGTTCCTTTAGAATAACCACAAATGTGCTTACCACATATAAATGATTCCATGTAAGTCATTTCTTTTACAGCTTCGTAAGTGATTTCTCCATTAAATTTAGCAAGAACAGTAGTGATTTCTTCATATAGTTTTTTATAAATTTCTGGAATTGATGCAATTTGGTACAAACAAAACGACACTGTAGTTGCAGAAGTCTCTTAACCTGCTAGAAAAAAGATGAAGCTTTGTGCCGTTATCTGTTCGATGGTAAAATCTTCACCCATGCTGCGTCTTTGGTTTTTCAAATTTATTAAAAGTTGCAGATAATCTTTTCTAGTGATATTGTTTCTCTCGCGGTACTCAACGGTACTACTGATCACTTCTATGAAGAAGTCTGCAGAAGTCTAAGGGATTTGTCTAAATCCTAACTTGCGACAAGCTTTAGGAAATGCCGTTCCTAAATAGGTTTTTCATTTTTTGTCGTAGGTCCTTCCACTTATCTCCATTTAATGATATATCAAATGTGCACTAACGGGATCATCTTTCTCATTGTAATAAAAATTTCTTGCGTTGAAACTTTCCAAATTCTGGTTTAAAGACAGGCGTAAATATTTTGGATCTGCTAACACCAGGCAGGGTTGATTAATCAGATAAATACCAAAATACTTGTGTCCTTTTTCCTTCATGCTCTTGTACATTTGCGTTAGTACTTCGCCCCAGCTCTTTTTGTAGAGGAGATGGTTTGGATAGTTTCTCCATGGTACGCTGGGTTCTACGTAGGGGACGTTAAGTTTTCGCCAGTGTTGGAATGAATATTTGAAATAGAGCACAACCAAAACACATATTAGAGGGATGATGGTTAGCACGGGCAGCATTGGAAGTATGATGTGCACTTTGCAGCTGTGAAACAACTAACTTCTTGTTTGAAGGGTGGTTAATATATAGCCAGTTATAGCGGGACATATTATCACGTGAAATTTATGAGTAAATTAAACTGGTCAACAAAAAAACACTTTTTGTGTAACATGGAAACTTGTACCTCAAAACAATAGAAAAAAGACTTGGTATGATAGAAATGATGTTATAATATCTTAGATACGAATATTTTTACTGTAATATGATAACAGATATCTAAGGAACCAACATTTTGTCTTGTTGTCCGACAGAAAACCAAAATAACGTTCATATAAATATTTCACTACTATTGACTACTATTTCACTACTACTTCATAATAAACAGGGGTTGGATGAAAATAATTGCACCACGACTATTATTAAATTTGCCAGGGTCATTGTTACAACAACACTTTATCTGAAAATCACCTTGAATAAAAAAAAAAGTGAAAACAACAAACTGCAATACATAAACTAGCCCCGATGGAACCAAAATAAATATGGTTTAGAATGAGGGAAGATCAAAATTAGTACTTGTTACAAAATCTTGTTGACCAGTGTTATGTAACAAATTTTGCGTGCCATTAAATGGTCCGAGATAACTGCAATATCAAATAAGTATGTAACACGCGTTATCAGTAAGTTATTCTGAAACTGCGGAAACATTGCAATCTCCCTTAATTTGAAATCCTATTGAGACAGATCATTTTAAAAGTGTCGATAGGGGCGCAAAGGGGCTTCGAGCAGAAGGGGCGAAGTCGTGTCGGGGGAAATAAATCCAGAAATTCATTCCAATTTCAATGTGTTTGTAAAAACGTGATTCCGTCGTTATCTTACTAAAATTAACGAAACTCAAACAAATAGAAATGGTGATAAAATGTGCGACTATTAACCAAATTGTTACAAAGATTATAATTATAATCATCACAGATGTTATAAATAATAATTAACCCCTGTCTGGATAGTCTTTTTTTAGTAACACACCATAAACGGATAGTCTGAGTTCGTTGGACTCTACACGTTAGAGTACTGGCAACAAAAAAATAACAAACACGATTATTATACGAAGAAAAAAATTACAACATAACTTGCTACTCCAACCACATCCAACATATTCAAAAGACCAACGGTTTGTGCGTTTTTTTTCCACTGCACTAACTGTATTGGTAAAATGCATCGTCGGCAACAAAATTGCGCTTCTTCGTGCTTTTGGTACGTACGAAACCCTGTCCCAAGGGTGTACCAAACCCCTCCGTCCCAAAGGGGCCCCATGCGGCTTGTGGTAACTAAAGCAAGGGGACCTCCTTGTCTCAAGGGGCTCCCCTTGTTTTATGTCACAAGCCACTTGTGACATTTGTATCAGAAAATAATGAAACAAACTCGATTCCTACCATCGTCTTGGCAAGTTTCACTTTCAGTCGTGAGCCACAAAACAATTTTTCACTGTTCAGATCATGGTTAGTCCATTGCAAGCAAACTGTAAGCTAGCGAAAGATTAGTAAAATAATTGTCTAAAGTTACGTTTCTGTTTGTCCTTTGATATGGCTCTGTCAGTGACTCAACCACTTTTCTTACCAACCCTTGTGTAGCGATATTGCCCTCTTTTCCGCAATAACGACAACCGTTTGGTTGGTAAGATACCCACCGGATCTTCATATGTCGTGTTTGATGCTTGAGAAATTGATTTTCTGTACCCTACCCAATAATGAATTTTTCTCTCCTACTAGTAGATAATAAAAATAATTGACAATGTTGGCATGGTCACTGCCGTAGTTGATGTGTTGACTTGAGCTATCAGCTATAATTAGAAATGAGAGCAAATTTAGAACTGGGGAGTTGCAATTTCTTGCAAAATGTTAAAATTGCCAGCGGAAATGACAGGTATTTATTTAATTTCATATGTCACTTTTTTCATGGATATCTTTACTATTATGCATAAGAAAACACTTTTTTTATATTTTATCAAAAGGTAGATGTTCCGGCTTTGAGTGTAAACAAAGTTACGGAGAGATTTTTGGCTAAAACAAATACTGCAAATGTATTTACAAAAACTTAAGTCGATGAGTCTGTGAGACTCACTTAGATCAGATTAGATAAAAAAAGTCGATAATAAAAGCTCAAGGCATGTAGCGTATAGTTTTGTCTCCATGAGGAAAAAAATATTGGAAAAATCTTTTATCGTTTTTTTGAAATTTCGAGTTTTCAAACGGTTTGCAATTCAGAGGAATTCAGACTGCTCCTCAAGCCTAAAAAATTCTAACTCTAAAGAAAACAATATATACATGGTTTCAAAATTTACGCGAAAACCGATTGAGAACCGCTAGCATGATTGAGGAACCATTAGTTAACAAACTCTTTATCTCTTGGCTAAACAAAAAAGGACTTTTTTGCTGGACCGAGTGCGGTGAACGGCTGCCAAATAATTACTTTCAGTTTTACTTTGACTGTTGACGGTTCACACTAAATATTTTAAAATGCCTTTATTTTCAAATAGTGTTACCAATATGATTATATTATGTCTATTATCATTATCATGTGAAACCCGTGGGAACTCTCTGAGTCTAATTTATTAGCGGACATTCGAAACATAGGACAACAAATTCACGAAATTTACACGAAAGGTAGATCGGAATAAGTAATTTTATCGTTTGTGAAATTTTTATAAATAGTACGTTTTCCTAGGCGAGGCTTTATTTCAACTGAAAGCAAAAGTGGATTTTGTCAGTCGGAAAAAGTTAGTCCATAAAAGCCGTCATGTTTACAATAGTTCGTATCGTAAGTAGTTTTTTTGCCCAAAATAAATCCAGCGACTATCGAAATGTTTTGAGTAGATCGCTGGTAGTCATTAATTTTTCAACTTAACATTAAGCGTTTTTTAATACCGTCAAAACTACGTGTAGGGGCCATATAATTTGAGGTTTAAATATCTACTATACTTTGTGAATCACCCTGTATATATTTAGAAAATATATTGTTTATACATATATTATTTTGGTGTAATTTAAGAAATAAATGTAAAGACAATGAGCTCGAGTTTGAAAACTGAATATTGAAGAAAATTAATTTCTATAAATCTTGTCATGTTATCCCATTTTTTCCAGTTTTACCTATATACCTGTATATGACTTTAAATAATTATGAAGTCACAAAACAAATTTATTACTTTTATTTATTTTTTGCATGATTATTGAGCTATCCCCAAAATAGACCATGCCTATCCGGCAAGTTGCTCTGAAGCAACATCGAGGAGTGGTTGGCAACGCGATGAAGTTGGCGTGGTTAAAAAGATGGTTGGCGTTCCTTCTAGATGGCTGCCATTTTTGACATTCATTCAAACTTTAACGTTAGAAGCATCAAGTCGTAACTAACGCTTAATCCTTTGTTTTTATCTGATTTTATCCCACTATGAGTTCTCCTGTTTTTAAAGTTGAGTGTGCTCTATGTTTAAATTGCATTGTCGAAATTTCACGTTACCAGAAGGATTGGTCGAATTTAAATTAACAATCGCGTGTGTGGTGCCGCCCGACGTATTTACAGGTAACCTTTATTCTATCTATTTCTTTTTGTCATACTCAACATAATGAGATGGCCCTGAAATTGACAGGCCTTTGTTTCATACTAGAAGCTCCTAGATAACATGCTTGATGATTTTACCGTTGTCTGGCCGCCTTTTTTTCAGCGTCACTAATAAGATGGCAGCCAAGGAGAAAAAAACTGTTAGTCACCCTTTTGTTGTTCGGTCTTGTTTAAATAATGTACACTACTGCTATTTAAACCTGGATAAATCATTGAATAACTATCTGTCTTTCGTTATGAGGCCGACAGCAGCTTGCGGTCATTTAAAAGCTATTTTGTCTCTGTTGACTTGAATTAACTAACACTGAGTAATAACTGAAGACTATAGGGCACAAAACGGCAAAGCGCCACGCCGAATGTCGGAGTTCTGAAAAGTGGCTTATCGTTGTGTTGTTTTGCGCCCCCTTGCGATTTCCGAACTGACATTGCGCCTCGTTACGTGTTGCTGTATATTTTATTATATTATTGTTTGTCAATATATACAGTGTGTCCCTGGATGGGGTGCCCATGAGGTGATTTTCTCTATTAAGTTGTTTGGAGAGGAATATTTTTGGTCTAGACTGGTTTTGCTTATCTTACAACTGTAGAAAACTAAAATAGTCAAACATTTTAATCAACATGTTTTAAATTAAGCGGTTTTTCTTTAATTTTGAAGATTTTTTTTCTAAGTCCATAAACTGAAGGCAAAGTTTCCTAGCAACCTGAACACAGTGGCAGTCACGGCTTACACCTTATTTCGAGTAAAATAATGAACAGAACGATTTGAATAATTCATTGCGGCTCAAATAACGCCAGGAACCTTTTCTTGAAATTCTTGGATTACGTGTTGATATTATAGGTCGCCAAGACCGTAACACTGAATTAAAAAAAATCTTTGCTGAAGATTTAGTATTCCGATTTTTTTTGACAACAATGAAGTTTCATAAAATTTCAATGGTATTTTTTAGTCGTTGCTAGGCAGTGTTCGGCTTTAAATACTAGATTTATCAAAAATATTGGGACTTAGACAAAAATTGGATCCTATTCGAAGAAAAAAGCCCCCAATTAAAACATATCAACTATGATTTGCAATGTTTTATCTTCTTTTGTAGTTTTATAACAAGCAAAATCAGTCAAGACCAAGAATATTCTTCTCCAAACAACTTACTAGAAAAAATCACCTCATGGGCACCTCATCCAGGGACACATTGTATGTTTCGAATCAACAGATAGACCAAATAGCATTCATTTTTGTAGTTATTGTTGCAATACTGCTTTCGAGATTTTATACGGTCCCAATCGTGCGAACATGATCTCTGGGGTCATTTGTCAAACTGGTGTCGTTTTCGAACTAGCTTGAACGTCCTCCCGGGGCTGCAGGGTATTACGAAGTAGAGTTACTGTTAACTTATGAGCCAAATGTAGGTCGGAGTTTGCGGCGTGGATTCGGGCTACTAATAAATTGCTTGCTTCACAAATTCTTAAAATACTTAACAACCAAAAGACTTTTAATGACGTCATTGACATTTCATTTCATGTACAAATTCAAAAGTGGCGGTAATGTAAAGGGGGTGATTTTGTACCAAAGGCAATGAAACACACCAAAGCAAATCCGTAAACACAACAAACTGACGCGACCAAGGTGAACGTAAAATGGCCGATTCCAAACCGACAACAAAATAAAATAAAACACAACATACCAACATGATTTCAAAATTTTAACGCCACCCGGGATGCAGATTAATAATGAACAGAATATTGTAGTCCGCCAATTTTGGAAGAATTGGGTTGTAAACCGTTGGCCAATTTGATGAATGGCAATTCAAAATCTCAATGTAAGGTCGATGATATTCATAAATTTAAAGAATATGTGCCATCTGGAAGAAGAATAGTTGATATAAAAAAGTTTTTTGATGGAATAACGAGATTTAAACATCATGGACTTTTTTCTTGCGGCGCAGAAAATTAGATTATCACCGGAGAGCAGCAAATAAGCATTTTAAGCAAATTCTTCCTACGATGTTGTATTTGTAAAGAAAAATCTACAGTAGAAACGAAAAATAAAACCACTCAAGAAAAAAATTGATTTAAACACGGCTGCAGTACTTGGAACTATGGTTGTACTCCGACGGATGAATAACAACCATAAATAGCTGCAGGTACTTATATCTAAATGCAAATATTAATGTAGCTAAGTCAAAAAAATACTAAACCATGACCTCAAACCAGCTATTTCGACCTAAAAATCTTGTTTCCAATCGAGTGCTCCACCATAATGATAATAATCCCAACCAAAAACTTTAGAAAACATTCGGAAACAATGCTATTATTGTTGAAAAATGAAAATTGTCTGCCCATACGTGAGTATTATTTAAGTTGAAAATATCTCCTCTGGTAAAACTCGCTTCGTCAGTTCATAAAAGAAAAAATAGAAGATTTGGCTCTTGCGGAACTTGACTTCTGTAAATTAGTACAATGTCCGTGTATCCGCTATTAGAAAAAGCCGGCATCTTTTATGACTAATAACTTTAAAACGAAACTGAAATCCAATAATTAATTACCGCCGGGCGCTGACAAACTGATTCTCAGTAGGTCCAGTTAAAATAAATATTCATATGCGGCTCGCGAATTTGTGGGGTAGAAATTTTCTTGATCTTGTCAAGTTCTGTTACTGGTTACATTTTTGATATCTACTTCTGTTACAGCCTGTATAAATCCTTTTGAGCGATAGTAACAAAAAAAGTGGCATCAGAGAAAGAGATTAAGCAAAGGTTAGGACAAACTAGAACATGATTTAATATGTTGTAGCGTTCCTGGGTTCCATTTATTTATTGATTTGAACACTATGTTGTACAAATTATTTACACTTCTAATATTACACTATTTTACATTATTTACACTATTTACAATTATTGACTACTTCACGTCTCGTATTATTTATTTACACCTGCCACTCCGGATGGATAAAAGCAACTGTCCGACGCGACCCACTAGACTCGATGATACGACTACTCTCCCGCTGCAATAAATATACCGGCGCCTAAATGCTTCTATGCGCCTCCAGATAGTTCCTTGGATGACATCATCGCGTTCTCGATCTGTAGCGAATATCATGAGGATGACAGCGGGGCAGTCAGCCGTGACAGAGACGACATCCCGTAGGCCAAAACCTCCGATTTTTGATGGCCAAACCTCGTGGTTTACGTACAGGAGGCAATTTCAGGCGGCGGTCGAAATGAACGTTCTGGACATGGAACGATATTAAAAAAAGGAATGAACGACGTGACAAGTCAGTGGTTAATTTTAATAAAAGTAGTATTAGCGGTAGTGTACCTGTTTCTTTAAATATACGAGCCAGCCCGGCGCAGGCAACATTACAATCCATATTCAAACGCAATGGAATCAATTTATCGTTGTTTTAGAAATAAAACGAGTTCTTTTAGCCAAAATCAGCAATTTTTCTTGCCAGGAACTGTTGTTACGTACCTAATAATGTGAGTCCGGTACTATTTTAAAGCTACAGAATAAAGAAAAACTCGCTGATTGACTGAAATTAGAGTTAAATCGTCAAATTCGTTGAGAAATAAATCTTTAAGCGTCTGAAATTTTAAAAACAGGGGTTTATTTATTGTTCTTGACAAGCTTTGGGATGATTATAATGTATTTATTCATTCCAAACACAATGGAATCAATTCATAGCTGTTTTAGAAATAAACGAGTTTTTTTTAGCAAGATTTATCATCATTGCAAATTCAGAAATAATTACGAAAATCTAAAGTTAATGTCGTTGAGCTAAGGTGGTTTCGAGAACATAACGGTAATGAGAGCGCCAACGAGATGACTCGAGAGGGTGCGACGGGAACACCGGATGGTACTGAACCGCCCATCCGACTCGCCAACTGCTACCTCTCAAACTTGATCAAAACTGACTGCGCTAGATGGGAAATGACAACATGCTGCAGACAGAGAGATTTACCAAAAAGAGCCAAATCCTGTCTGCATTTGTCAAGAGACAGGCTCCGCCTTTTGTTGAGCATTTGGACCGAACACTGCAGGTTAAAGAAACACCTCCACGTCATGGGGGTGGTAAACGACCCAACGTGCGGGGTGTGTTTAGAGGAGGACGAGAGTGCCGAACATATCCTCGCTTCGACCAGAAAGTCCATACTGGGAGAGACATAGCCCAGCTGGGCCAACTAGAGGTGTACCTCGCCTGGAACCATCCTAGTTGATGATGTCGGATGGCTGGATAGACAGGAATGAGGGACACGAGGAGGTGACACAATGCGCCCGCAGTGTGGTCTAAGTGTCAGTGAGGGGGGCCAAATCCCTCACACCCCTCAACACCTAATCTAATCTAACTACGAAAATCCACTTAACGAGACACAAGCAACTCAATAAACCCATTTGAAGGACAATGTGTTGACCAGGTTCCATAGTGGTAATTCATGCTGTCCAAGGTTATTATCGATAAATAATAATTGTTGGTATACGTAAATAATTTTGCTGAGTCAAGCTCAAGCGTTTTTCTGTCCCGGGGGTCAGATCTCGAACTTATGCTGCCAGGAAAAGCACAACGCCTTTGTAACAATTTATTTACCCGATTTCTTTTCTTCCAGACTTTGAGCTTAAGATTAGTAAAAACGACAGTATGGGAGGTTTGGGTAAACTAATAGGAGAGACACCCAAGCTGCTTTCGGGAGACGTAGCCAACGCTGTTGCATATATTTTGGAAACTCCACCTCACGTTCAAGTAGGTAATTATTTTATTAATTCACAAAATATACATTTACTTTTTTATTTTTACAGCATAGAACGTACAATCACGGCCACCGGTTCCGAGTGACGCCTTCACGAGACTATTTTTTCGCAATCTATCCAAATTCCGCCAAGCACATCATACAAGAAACTCGATGGATTGTGTTGAAACGGTTCTATTGTTTTAGAATTAACCCGAAATTTGTATTTTTGTATGATCAATGCGAGGATTGCTTTTATTTCTATTAAAGCAAAACGTTGACCTGAAATATATAGTGGTTAAATAATCTTTTCAATGTATTCTTTACCTATGCAAATTCTGGGACCTTGACCAAACGGTATGTACGAATATTGGTCGATATTGTCCCGGTTCTCAGGATTGAATCGCTCAGGTTTGAATTCTAGAGGTTCCGGAAATAGTTCTGGGTCCAAATGCAGACTTCTCACGGGAATTAAAATGAGAGAGCCTTCTTTCAGTGTAATACCTGCTTCTTTAAAATAGAAGTCTTTGCTGCAGACTCTGGTGGTGAAATTAACAGGACAATGTAGTCGTAAAATTTCTGAAAAAAGAGTTTTGTTCCTTTAGAATAACCACAAATGTGCTTACCACATATAAATGATTCCATGTAAGTCATTTCTTTTACAGCTTCGTAAGTGATTTCTCCATTAAATTTAGCAAGAACAGTAGTGATTTCTTCATATAGTTTTTTATAAATTTCTGGCATTGATGCAATTTGGTACAAACAAAACGACAATGTAGTTGCAGAAGTCTCGTAACCTGCCAGAAAAAAGATGAAGCTTTGTGCCGTTATCTGTTCGATGGTAAAATCTTCACCCATGCTGCGTCTTTGGTTTTTCAAATTTATTAAAAGTTGCAGATAATCTTTTCTAGTGAGATTGTTTCTCTCGCGGTACTCAACGGTACTACTGATCACTTCTATGAAGAAGTCTGCAGAAGTCTTAGGGATTTGTCTAAATCCTAACTTGCGACAAGCGTCAGGAAATGCCGTTCCTAAAAAGGTAACGATCCACTTAGTCATGTTATATTTCGTTACTGCCTGAGTATGTTTCGTAAATTCGTTCTTTCTAAACATGTCTACTTCAAGACCAAAGGCACAGTTAATAATGACGTCAGACGTGAAGGAAGAAAACGCCTCCTTCGCGTTAAAAGAAGTTTTGCTTTCCGAACTGTGTTGTAGTATCTTCTCTATATCTTTTCCACATTCTAGAAAAATCTGAAAGATTGTTTTAATTTTTCCGGTTGTAAATATAGGTGTCATTTTTTGCCGTAGGTCCTTCCACTTGTCTCCATTTAATGATACCAAATGTGCACTAACGGGATCGTCTTTTTCATTGTAATAAAAATTTCTTGAGTTAAAGCTTTCCGAGTTTTGGTTTAAAAACAAGCGTATATATTTTGGATCTGCTAGCACCAGGCAGGGTTGATTAAACATATAAATACCGAAGTACTTGTGTCCTTTTTCCTTCATGCTGTTGTACATTTGCGTTAGTACTTCACCCCAGCTCTTTTTGTAAAGCAAACGGTTTGGAAAGTTGCCCCATGGTATGCTGGGTTCTACGTACGGGACGTTAAGTTTTCGCCAGTGTTGGAATGAGTATTTGAAATATGCCACAATCAACACACATATAAGTGTGATGGTGTCTAGCACTAGCATCATTGGAAGTAAAGTTCACACTTTGTACCCGTGAAACAACTAACTTCTTGTTGAGACGGTCGTTAATATGTAGCCAGTTATATCGCATGAAATTTATGAGTAATTTATGTAACGCATTTCTGGTTCCATTAAGTGGTCCGAGATTAAAAAAAGTGTATTGTAATACGCCTTATCAGTTATTATTACAAAGCAGAAACAGTGCAATCTGCCTTAATTTGAAATTTCAGTGAGAGAGATCGCTTTAAAACTGTCGAAGGGGGCCTCGAGTTGAAGTAATAGTCGGAACTAAAAGACGTTTTATATTTCACACTCCAGGGTGTATTGATGAATAACAACCCTAAATAGCTTTAAAAGTACCGCTACGAGTACCGCCCTAACATACAGAACCCTGTAAACACATGCACGTTGTTTTAACGTGGAAAAGTCGTGTATGTGGTTGATAACACGTTTATGGTTGAAAATATCACGTTATATTTTGGTAATACCTTCAACGTTATTTCAACGTATTTTACGTAACGTAAATTCAACGTTGATTTACAATAAAGTAATGACTACGTATCTACAAATTACGGCAATTCAACGTTAAAAAATAACGTTATTTTTCAGTATTATATATGACGCAATAAAGACGTTTAATCAATATTGTTAATCAACGAAAGGTACATAATGTGGATGAAATATAAATTATTTTCGACGTGTAGTTCTGACGTTTGTTTCTCGTGAAATTTTTACATTAAATACACGTGTTTTTCTAGTGTCATATAGGCGTGTTTGTCGTCGTTTATTTTTCGTGAAATTCTTACATTAAGTACACGTGTTTTTCTAATCAAATAAAAAATAAAAATACCTAAGGAGTGAAAGAGTTCCAGCGGGGTATAAAAAATCATCATCATGGTGTAGTCCTATAGGTTTTTGGGTTTAAAAGGAGGTTTTTCAATTTACTTCCCTTATTTTTTTATTATTGTATTTTACTTTACCTCAATTTACTTTTTTTGATAAAAGAATCATGTTAAAAAATATATAATATTTATTATTTAAATCATAACTTAAATCAAATTATATAAAATAGAAAAGAACGACTGGCGGTGAAGTCTAAATTATTATTTTTGACTATTATTTCTCGTAAAATTTTAACATTAAATACACGTGTTTTTCTAGTCATCTATACTACAAATAAAAACGCATTCGAGGCGTATTTTGGCGCCGTTTACTTTTCGTGAAATTTTAATCCTATGTGGGTAAAATATAACTAATTTTTGACGTTCAGTTTTGACGTTAATCTCTTGTGAAATTTTTACAATAAATTCACGTGTTTATATAATCATATAATTATATACAGTTGAACCTCGATAAGTCGAACTAGCATCTGCCTCAAAAAAAGTTCGACTTATCGCGACTTCGAGTTACCAAACAAACACCAAAAATTTGTAGAAATCAACTGTTTTACTAACAAAACATTGTTAATTATTTTTGTAGGAAATAATCTGTAAATAATTAGACGTTGACACTGCTGGCTGGAATATTGAATTTGGCGACTGCATCTTTCTTTTGTATTCCACTCTCAACGTCTTTTAGAAGTTTATACATATGTACATATTTATCATTAATTGTTAAAGTTTTTAAAACTCGTTTTGGAGAGATTTTGATAAAATCAACGAGGTACAGTCGCGGTCACAGAATATCGTCAGTCACTTTTATCAAAAAAAGGGATGTATTCTATGCTTTATTGTCATTATGACGTCTCCACATTTTCGTCTGCCACGTTGAAGTGTCTGTCAAAATGCCAGCAGTATCTAATTTTAATAAATTTAGAATAATACATCTTGCGGAAGACGGAAGAGACTGTTTCACCACAAATGTCAGATGGGTGACAATTACTGACGAAATTCTGTGACCGCAACTGTACACAACCATTAACAGTAAATTTATAACTAAAACTGAACGGTGGACATACAAAACACTGAATTCGCTGAATGCAATTATTGTTTTTCTTGGAAAATTCGACTTATCGAGATCTGACGCCGCATAAATAATTCGAGATATTGAGGATTTCGAGTTATCAAAGTTCAAGTTATCGAATAAGTTTTACATGGATTTGGTATACCCAAATGCTACGGCCATCAAAAGTAGTTCGACTTATCGAAAATTCGTCTTATCGAGGTTCAACTGTAGTACATTGTATAGTACATTTAGGTACTACAAAGGAACGCATTCCATTGGTGTCTTACAGATTCCATATGGGCGGTTTTTGCACCAAGTTTAGAAGCCACTGTAAATTGTTTGTCGCGGGTTATAAAACATAATATGTATGTACATTTTTTATTTGAATCACATTTTAAATAAAATAGAATAGTTATAGAATTTAAAAGTAGAAACAATAGAAATATTTAGTAAGGCTAGCATTTCTTTCATAATTTTTACGAAACATGGTAACAACTAAGTTATCTCTTGTAAACATTTGGCACCCCGAATTTTACCCAAACAACCTTGAAAGTTTGACGTTTTCTCGTGGTTGAAATGTTTTAGGATCATCTCGCCCGTCTAGTTCGCAATAGAGATAAACAATCGCTTTTTGAGAATTTATATAATTATTATTATTAAATTGAAATTCAAAAATTAAATTGACATTCCCTATTCTACTATGGTGTTAATGTTATAAAAAATTACAAAACTCTTTTAACCCAACGGCAAAGAAATAATTCAATGTATTTAGCTATATTTACTTACCTAGATAGGCACTTACAAATATTAATTTAAATGTGTTTGTTAAAGTTGAAAACAAAAATTAAGATCTCTAATTATTACGGTTAATCAACGAAATTAATAAATATTGGTAATGTGAAACGCTGTGAAGTAAGTGAAGGTGTCAAAAGACCAGCGAAAAGATTCAAAATAAAACAACGAATCTCTTTTGAGAGTCGTGTCACGAAGTTTGAGTGTGTCTGACCGGAGAAGAGTTTAGCGTTGGTCAGGGAATGAATAGTTTTTAAAAACGAAATTGAAAGCAGGTATAATTAAGGGACAAATTGAAACATACGTTGAGAAGTTTTACCGTTTAGGCGCTGGAATTGTGAGAAGAACGGATATTGGTTTATGATGGGGGCTGAAGGTTGAGGAACCGACGACGCGAGCGTAATTTTATTGTCGGAAATAAATAACAACGAAACGTATAGATCGGTACCACACAGTACTATCATTGAATATCAATACTCTAGTTAGAGTAGTTAGAGTATTGATATTCAATATTACTATCAATGAAAATTTCTGCCTTATCGAATTTGTTTTGGCGGCAAACAAACATGCTGCTTCCATACATTGAACGCGGCGAGCGGGCTTCACTTTTGTGTACGTGATTTACAGCTTTTTTATTGCGGCTTGCACGAACGAAACGAAACCGAGGAAATCTTTCCAGATGGTCATCTGGGCTTGGCCATTGCTTTGTTCGATTTTGTTCATTTTCATTTTTCGTCTGAGATCGTGCAGTTCGTTTCGTTTTCGTTTGCCTTACCAAGTTTTGAGATTTGTGTAGCTTCCAAAAGTCCTAAAGGTAAGTAGTACAGTTTTTATTTAAAAGTAGTAACTAAATATACATTTTTTATGCATATTACTAACCAGAATTTAAATTTATTCCGCAAGTGTACCGATTTTATGACTTTCGTCAAAAGTGGTACTGCTTCTTACAAGGTTTTTAAAATTCATTTTAAGACAGGTATATACATTATATGATATTATATTTATGATTTTTCTAATTAAATTTTTTTGTTTTAACTTTTAAAATTCTTTGCAGAGGATTATGACACAGACGATAAGAAGGCCAACCACCTCATCAAGGAGATTGGGGAAACTGCAGAGGAAACAGAGGAGTCTGTTTTTGATGGTAAGCGGTAAGAACTGTAAACCTTGGAGAGGATTTTTGTTGTACCCTGACGACGTCTTATGCATCGCCAATGTCAGCATTTTTTCCATCTTCAACATATCCTGGTAAATTGTGTCATTTTATATCATTCACGACAATCATATACCTTAAAAATTTAAATATATCTAAGTCGAACTCCACAAACTTTAATGAGCGTAAGATTACAAATGTAACATGTTTCGGCAGAACACTTCTGCCATCATCAGCCCTAATTTAACAAGAGATTAATGATACAATTGAATTACAAGAGGGGTTCTTACCTTAAAGAAAATAAAAAATTATGACGTTGACGTAATTTTGAATTAAATTTGACGTTTTCAAAGGGTTACGTGATTTTTAAAAGATTTCGTAAAAACAACATTTTATAAAATGTAAAAATTAAAAATGGATCAAAGAGAATCTGGTAAGTTTGTGGTGAAAAATTAAAATAGTGAATTAATAATGGGATTATTGAAGTTATTCTGTTCATTTAAACAAGATCTGTTTTCCAGTTTCAAGGCTTTCCTTATTTCCAAAGTCTCAAGAAAATCTAATTTCCGGCCTTTATTGCATTTATGAATCAATTTGGAATTTGATGGTGAAAAACTATGTTTCGTTATTAATATATGATTGGCGAAAGAAGAAGGTGTTGATGGTGGACGATCAAGATCTGTGTTGTTATAGATGTGCCTGAAATGTTCTTTAATACGGTCTGATATTTTGCGACCTGTCTGACCTATGTAGAATGACTCACAAGAAGAGCAGTTTAATTTGTATACACCTGATAATGATTTGTAATCTAATGGATCTTTATTTTTAATAAAAAATCTGGATAAGTTGTTATCTGTTTTAAATGAAACTGTAAAACCGTTTTTCTTAAGTATTTTAGAACATTTCTCTGAGACGACGCCAACGTAGGTTAATGAATTTGAAAAGGAAATTGTTTCTGAAGGATTTTTAACCAAGTAGTGTGTGTATTTGAATTTGTTATACTATCTATAGTATAATTTATTTATAGTTTTTAAAGGATATCCATTATTTGAAGCAATTTGTTTAATGTTATTAAGTTCTGTTTGAAAAGATGAATCTGATAGTGGTATAGAAAATAATAGGTGGAAAAAGGAATGAAAAGCTGCAAATTTATGGGAAACAGGGTGACAAGAGTCAAAAGGTATTACGCAATCTGTGATACTAGGTTTTCTATAAATGTCAAATTTAAAAGTATTATTATTTCTAGTGATTAAAAAAGTCTAAAAAGGGAATTTGGGAATTGATTTCAATTTCAACGGTGAATTTAATGGATTGGTTTAAAGAATTTAAGTTGCTGAGTGCGTTATCAAGTTCAGAATCAGATCCTTTGAATAAAACAATTATGTCATCTACATATCTGTACCAAAAGAGAAAATGATCTTTAAAGCGTGAAGAAGTTAAAAACTGATCTTCTAAGTTATTCATGAATATTTTTGCTAAAAGAGGTGACAAATTAGAGCCCATTGCTAAGCCTGAGTCTTGTGAATAAAAATTATTATTAAATTGAAAGAAATTTTGATCTAGGACAGTCTCACAAAGTGAATGTAAATTTAGTGCATGTATGGTTGGCATATTAGAATTAAATAGTAGGTTTTTTAAAATTAATAAGCAAGATTTGAGTGGGATGCTGGGGAATAAATTAACTACATCAAATGAAACAAGTCTAGTGTCTGATGGAATTTGGAAATTTCTAATTTTGGAGCAAAGATCTATTGAGTTTTTTATTGCAAATTTGTTATTAAAATCTAAATGTTGTCTAAGAATTGTATTCAGCCATTTTGAAAGTATTGATACAGGTGAATTGACAAAATAAACTACTGGTCTAATGGGAAAAGGTTGAGTTTTATGTATTTTATGTAGACCGTATAGTCTAGGTATGCAAGGATTCATGGGTATTAGTGTGAAAGCTTGTGGGTCGAAATATTTAACGGTTTCTGAAAGGTCTTTGAGCGTAGATTTAAGGTTGGAAACAAATTTTGAACTAGGATCTTTTTTGAGTTTTGTAAAGTCACCAGATTTTAAGAAATTCTCTACTTTGTTTAAGTAATCTTGTTTGTTAAGTATTACCAAACAATTACCCTTGTCAGCTTTACTAATACAAATGTTGTTTTGGTTAATTTTTGTTTTTAAGCTTTTAATTATGTTTGAATCTGAAATGTTCTTTGTGTTATTGTGGGGGTCTTTAGATAAGGTAGTTAATGTAGTTACTAGTGATGGAATGGTATCGGGTATCAATGGCATCGCAGCGCGCGGGAAGTTTTCAGGGGCAACAAACACGCGTGCAGACAGGGAGGGAAAATTTTAAACAATATGCCTGACCGAGGGATATTTGTTCAGACAATCACTCGAACAACATTAACAAAGAATTGAAACATCAAGATCCTATAAATCATGTCATGAGTTGGTTGTCATGGTGGTTCCAGTAGTAAACAAAGTTTTTCCAAAACGAAAAATTCGAAAAGCATGACTGTCGTTCGATTTGGATCTGATTCCATACAAACAATTAACGAGGAAGTTAAGAAATGTGTGCCAGTCAACACTATGAAATCACGAAAATCCGTATGGTCGCAGTTTGACAACTCGAGTGTCTCGAGCCTTATGTACCAGCGAAAGCATTGAATGAAATTTTGATGGAATGGGGATCTAACATCAGGAAAGCAGATGGAAGTAACTATAAGGACTTCGTGGTGAAACAAATGTGGAATTGTATAGCCAAGCAGATACAGGAAATGTATTATGAATGTATTATGAAACGTCAAAATTAGCCCCTTTACTGACATCGATTTCAAAACCTCCCGACAAGCTTTAGATTCAAATAGAAAGAAATGCCAGTTAAACCTCGATTTGAGAAAAGTAAGTGCAGCTGCATTTTCGGAATTGGAAATTCAACAGTTGATGAAGCTACAACGGATGGAATACAGAAAAAGTTTTACCATATTGCGGCCCACGAACTTGCCTGGCGTGGCGGAGAATCCACTTAATGCTTGGTCACCTACTTTCAAGAAGAACGGGATAATAAGAGTGTCTATACTGGAAGGATTGAATATAATCCGATCATTTTTAAGACTGCGCTAGGAGGTGCGAAAAGGCTCACAGATTCGAACTGGCTAATAGAAAACAAAAATAATCCTTCGATGTGTCCTCCTAACGTCGCCTCGTCCATAATGTTTAACTCGTTACAAGTAACCTACCGGACTTGTAACGTTAAATACGTTAAATGACAGCAATACCTTATTTTCAGTCTGAAATTAATTTTCTTTCCAAAGGCCTTAAATACAATGTCCAACCATTAAATATCCAACACGTAAAAGAAACACTTGCAGTTGAAACAGAAATCATCACCAATCATTATAATACACCATTGATACCCGATACCATTCCATCACTAGTAACTACATTAACTACCTTATCTAAAGACCCCCACAATATCACAAAGAACATTTCAGATTCAAACATGATTAAAAGCTTAAAAACAAAAATTAACGAAAACAACATTTGTATTAGTAAAGCTGACAAGGGTAATTGTTTGGTAATACTTAACATACAAGATTACTTAAACAAAGTAGAGAATTTCTTAAAATCTGGTGATTTTACAAAACTCAAAAAAGATCCTAGTTCAAAATTTGTTTCCAACCTTAAATCTAAGCTCAAAGACCTTTCAGAAACCGTTAAATATTTCGACCCACAAGCTTTCACACTAATACCCATGAATCCTTGCATACCTAGACTATACGGTCTACCTAAAATACATAAAACTCAACCTTTTCCCATTAGACCAGTAGTTTCTTTTGTCAATTCACCTGTATCAATACTTTCAAAATGGCTGAATACAATTCTTAGATAACATTTAGATTTTAATAACAAATTTGCAATAAAAAACTCAATAGATCTTTGCTCCAAAATTAGAAATTTCCAAATTCCAGCAGACACTAGACTTGTTTCATTTGACGTAGTTAATTTATTCCCCAGCATCCCACCCAAATCTTGCTTATTAATTTTAAAAAACCTACTATTTAATTCTAATATGCCAACCATACATGCACTAAATTTACATTCACTTTGTGAGACTAGTTTCTTCAAGACCGTAGTCGAGAACGGACGTGTACAAAACATTTTACTTTTTTGTGATAAACTAATCACCGTTATCGAGTGCGAAGTGATAATAAACTATAAAAAGTAAAAAACGGGACCACGTTGCACAAAATAATAAAAACGTGCAACAACAAAACATGTTTCCCACTGGAAATGGACCTGGAATAATGCCTATTCCCTACAGCCAAAGACCACAACCACAATCACAACAACCAACGGTAAACCAAACGCAAATGCAAACATCGCAAATTTACTATAATAATCAATTAAGCCAAATACCGTACGGTGTACCAATTCCACCTGTATTCCCAAATCAGATACCTACAAACCAAATACAAACGCCGCAAGGCAACCAACAAAACCCTTATCAAATGCACTTGGCTTTTCCAAATATAACAACCATTCACACAACCCAATATAAGTCAACAAAACGCGAACTCCACATGGTATAGCGACGATGATTTAGATGACTTGAGCGACGAGCAAGAAAACACAAAGAAACATGAGTGGCAAACAATAACACCCAAGAGAAAGAGGGTTAACCGACAAACATCAACTGAGATAGCAGAACAAATTGAAACCAACAATAGATACGAATCTCTTAATGAATTACCCAGTGGCGAAAATGAATCAGGGCAACCATCCAATTCGAAGAAGACCCCTAATACAAAAAAAGAACCCAGACCACCTCCAATATACATCTATGGGGTAAATAACTACAAAGCGATGAAAGATAACCTCGCCCAGATCACCGAAGAGGAGACATACCAAACCAAGGTTCTATCCAACAATACTGTAAAAATCACCCCAACCACTACGGACACATACAGAAAACTAATACGTCATGTTAGGGACGAGCAAATCATCCATCACACATATCAGATAAAAAATGAGCGAGCTTACAGAATAGTAATTCGTGGAATACACCATTCAATACCGCTAGCTGATATAACTAACGAAATAAATGGAAAAGGGCATAAAGTAAAGAACATCATAAATGTCAGACATAGAGTCACCAAGGAACCACTTCCTCTCTTTTTTGTTGACCTAGAGCCGCAAGACAACAATAAAGAAATCTTTAAGCTTGAACACATACAGCATTGCAAAATCAGAGTCGAGCCACCCAGGCGTAAGAATATTATCACCCAGTGTATAAGATGCCAAGACTATGGTCACTCCAAGTCATATTGCGCCAAACCATTTAAGTGCGTCAAATGCGGTGGACCTCATGACACAAAGGTATGCAAGAAACCCAGAGACACTCCAGCTAAATGTGCCCTGTGCGCCGGAAGCCACCCAGCTAATTACAAGGGCTGCACTGTTTACCGCGACCTGATTAACTCAAGAAATAGAGATGACCCAAGAAGAAATTCCAATTCCAAAATAAACAATAATATATCCCAATTGCCACAACCACCACCACCACCACCACTATCAAACTATGCTCACCCAACCGTAAATTATGCGCAAGCAGCTACTGGAATACCTCAAACACGTCCAAACAACGCACACGCCACCGATATAACCTTCCTCAACGAATTCAAAAATATGTTCAGTCAACTCATCAACCAAAATAGCATGATACTTACCATGCTAACTACAGTAATCAATAAAATAGCCGCCTAATGGCTAAGTCGCTAAGAATCGCAGCATGGAACGCCAACGGAATGAACAATCATGTTCAAGAAATGACAGTATTTTTAAATATAAATAAAATAGACATCTTGTTAATATCAGAGAGTTACACAACTGAACAAACTGTTATCAAAATACCAAGTTATACAATATATTATGCCAATCGCCCTGACGGAACAGCCCACGCAGGTTCAGCTACCATTGTTAAATCAAGCTTGAAGCACTACGTGCTAGAGTCATTCATCACTAACAAAATACAAAGCTCAATCATAAAGCTAACAATCTTGTCCAGACCCATCATAATAGCCGCAACCTACAGTCCACCCAGACATACAATATCCTCTGAAGAATATGAAGAATTTCTGCTTCAACTTGGTCCACACTTCCTCGTGGCAGGCCAACTTACTGGCCTACCGACCCAAATAAGATCCCAGACCTGCTGGATTTTGCAATAACGAAAGGCATATCTGATATATACAGTAACATTGAGGCAAGCTTAGACCTAGAATCGGACCACAGTCCAATCATAGTTACGCTAAGTACCAGCCCAATTTGGAAAAGTCCACCACCAAGACTATGCACTAAAAATACCAACTCGATAGAATTTCAGAATTACATCAACAAAAAGATCACCGTAAACGTAACACTAAAAAAGGATCAAGAACTGGAAGATGCAGTACAATACCTAACCAGCCTGATCCAAGAAGCCGCATGGGTTTCCACACCAGAAAGGAAAAAGATAATCCCGGAAACGCATAATGTACCATTACACATCAAGAATTTAGTATTTGAAAAAAGGAGGGCAAGACGCAGATGGCAAAACTCTAGAAACCCGTTAGATAAAACACAACTAAATAGACTAACACAGCCTGAGAACAGCTATTAGGCAAGCGAAAAATGAGACATTCAAATTATATATTGAGAATCTAACACCTGATGATCACTCGATATGGAAAGCCACAAAGAAATTCAGAAGACCAACAGTAGCTATACCACCGATTAGAAAGACAGACAGAAGCTGAAAAGGCGGACCAATTTGCGCAACATCTTGCAGAAGTCTTTACACCACATCCGAGTAACAACAACGATAACGTAATAGAGGCATCTTTGGATTCTCCTTGTCAGTTATCACCACCAATTAGAGCATTCTCACCAGCAGAAGTAGGCAGAATTATAAGACAACTCAATCCCCACAAAGCACCAGGCTACGATCTAATAAATGGTACTATATTGAAAAACCTTCCACGAAAAGCCATCGTATTGCTGACAAACATCTTCAACAGTATTGTGAGTCTTCGCTACTTTCCAGTGCAGTGGAAATACGCTCAAATTATTATGATTGCCAAGCCTGGAAAACCCCCCACAGAAGCTAGCTCGTACAGACCAATAAGTCTCCTGCCTGTACTGTCCAAAATATTTGAAAGACTTGTACTTAATAGACTGGAAGAAATAGTGAACATATAAGATCTAATTCCCACACACCAATTTGGATTTCGAGAGAGTCACTCTACAATTCAACAGTGCCATAGAATAGTCAACGAAATCAAACAAAGTATTGAAGGAAAGAAAATATGTACATCGGTCTTTCTTGACATCCAGCAGGCTTTCGATAAGGTATGGCACAAAGGATTACTATACAAATTAAAAAAGCACCTACCCGACCAACTGTATCTGACTATAAAATCTTACCTGAGCGAACGGCATTTTCAAGTCAAGATTGGAGATGAACTGTCTAATCTCCACAGCATAAAAGCAGGAGTCCCACAAGGCAGTGTTTTGGGACCGTTTCTATATCTATTGTATACTGCCGACATCCCAGTAACAAATGATACACTTACGGCAACATTTGCGGACGACACTGCAATACTTTCGGCAGACAGTGATCCAGCAAGGGCCACTGAAAAATTACAACATCACCTCAACCTGCTTGAAAACTGGCTGGAGCAATGGGGAATCAAGGTAAATCCAACCAAGTCCACTCAGATCACATTTACAACACGACATAGCATCTGTCCACAAGTACACATAAATGGCATTCCAATACCTGTCAAGACCGAGGTAAAATACCTTGGGCTCCATCTGGACGAGAGGCTAACATGGAAAGCCCAAAAGACGCCAACTAGAACTCAAAGTACGAAACATGTCTTGGCTAATCAACAAAAGATCACAATTATCCCTGGAAAACAAGCGACTTATATACAAGGTGATATTGAGACCCATTTGGACGTATGGGATTGAGCTTTGGGGGTGTAGTAAACCATCCAATATAAAAATTCTTCAAACCTTTCAATCAAAAATGCTTAGAATGATAGCTGGCGCCCCATGGTACGTTTCAAACCAGACACTTCACGATGACCTGAATATCCCCTTGGTAATGGAAGTGGTTCCGACTAATGCCAACAAGTATAAAAATCGAAGTACTCAACATAATAACCAGTTGGTAAGAGAGCTCTACCACCAACCCGTCGAAAGAAGACTAAATAGACAATGGCCAGAAGATCTACCTAGGTAAAAATCTCCAGCGAGGCATCGATGGATGACCCCTGCCTCAAGACATTCCTCCTACCTAATATTTACTAACTACTCTTTTTAAGTTGAGTAGACTGTAAATTGCAATAAATAAATAAAAAAAAAAAAAACTTTGTGAGACTGTCCTAGATCAAAATTTCTTTCAATTTAATAATAATTTTTATTCACAAGACTCAGGCTTAGCAATGGGCTCTAATTTGGCACCTCTTTTAGCAGAAATATTCATGAATAACTTAGAAGATCAGTTTTTAACTTCTTCACCCTTTAAAGATCATTTTCTCTTTTGGTACAGATATGTAGATGACATAATTGTTTTATTCAAAGGATCTGATTCTGAACTTGATAACGCACTCAGCAACTTAAATTCTTTAAACCAATCCATTAAATTCACCGTTGAAATTGAAATCAATTCCCAAATTCCCTTTTTAGACTTGTTAATCACTAGAAATAATAATACTTTTAAATTTGACATTTATAGAAAACCTAGTATCACAGATTGCGTAATACCTTTTAACTCTTGTCACCCTGTTTCCCATAAATTTGCAGCTTTTCATTCCTTTTTCCACCTATTATTTTCTATACCACTATCAGATTCATCTTTTCAAACAGAACTTAATAACATTAAACAAATTCCTTTAAATAATGGATATTCTTTAAAAACTATAAATAAATTATACTATAGATACTATAACAAATTCAAATACACACACTACTTGGTTAAAAATCCTTCAGAAACAATTTCCTTTTCAAATTCATTAACCTACTTTGGCGTCGTCTCAGAGAAATGTTCTAAAATACTTAAGAAAAACGGTTTTAAAGTTTCATTTAATACAGATAACAACATATCCAGATTTCTTATTAAAAATAAAGATCCATTAGATTACAAATCATTATCAGGTGTATACAAATTAAACTGCTCTTCTTGTGAGTCATTCTACATAGGTCAGACAGGTCGCAAAATATCAGACCGTATTAAAGAACATTTTAGGCACATCTATAACAACACAGATCTTGACCCTCCACCATCAACACCTTCTTCTTTCGCCAATCATATATTAATATCGAAACATAGTTTTTCACCATCAAATTCCAAATTGATTCATAAATGCAATAAAGGCCGGAAATTAGATTTTCTTGAGACTTTGGAAATAAGGAAAGCCTTGAAACTGGAAAACAGATCTTGTTTAAATGAACAGAATAACTTCAATAATCCCATTATAATTCACTATTTTAATTTTTCACCACTCAAACAAACTTACCAGATTCTCTTTGATCCATTTTTAGTTTTTACATTTTATAAAATGTTGTTTTTACGAAATCTTTTAAAAATCATGCAACCCTTTGAAAACGTCAAATTTAATTCAAAATTACGTCAACGTCATAATTTTTTATATAATGTAACAAAGTTACCGAAATTTGCGGAGTTTTTAAATACCGTCCGCGAAGCGACATTCTTACGGCGAATCGCCCACTGCGCCGACTTGCTATTTAATCAAGGCCGTGCCCCTGCTCGCACAAATTAAATATCTAACTCGCTGAATAAAATAGTTTCCAGTATCACAGAGGAATAATTCTTTCACTTCCGGGATCGCAAAATTAGGGCGCTTCGAATGAGACTACTCCGGTGTGCCTGCGACCACCCCCAGCCGCCGCCCTTACCGCCTCGGGCCACGCGCATTGCATCGTACCGTTGTAATAAAAGAATAAATTAGTTAGAGACATCGTACCGGGAATCTTTTGATATCCCAGTGATCAGTGAATTAGCGCGATTCCAACGCCACCACTCCCAATTGTCGCCGCCGCTCCAGAACGCCGCCGCCCCATGAGATTGGAAAAACAGCGACTACGACCACCGGGACCTTGGCTTCCCCACTCACTACTCTCGGTGTGCGCAGGATGCTGACGTCAATGGTCCGTCACCGACACGCTATAAAAGGCCGTACCCTACACGGAGATCCTCAGATCCTGGTCTCCTACCAGCTTGGTACAAGCGCGAAGTGGAGAACGAAGGTAAATACCTGTCCCTGACCCGTTCACCGTCCCGCTCCTCCCCTACCCCCGGACATCTGTGGTGGATTCCGTCCAGTGTCTGGTTTCCCGCTTCTCCTCTACCCCCGGACATCTGTGGTGGATTCCGTCCAGTGTCTGGTTTCCCGCCTCTCCTCTACCCCCGGACATCTGTGGTGGACTCCGTCCAGTGTCTGGTTCCCCCGATCCTTCCCTACACCGCTCACGTCCCTGTACACCCCAGCCTGCTTGCGTCGGCCCATCCGAAATCGGAGAGAGAGAGAGAGACTTTGTGTTCTTAATAAAGAGATTTAAACAACCCTATTCTTGTCCCTCATCCTCCGGGTAATTCTTGACGGTGTAAATAAAGACGGACACCGGAGACGCTCCGAAATCGGAGAGAGAGAGACGCGTGTAGTATTGATATCGAATGTATATATTATTTTATTTAATAAACCTGTAAAATTCATCGCGGCGTTTTGTTTTATTCCCTTCCGCCAAACTAAACAGCTGACCCCTGGTTCACCGTACTCCACTAAGCTACCCGTGGACGCGTGTGGAGCATACTACAATAAAAAACTGGCGCTCGAGGCATCCGGACCGTAGAAAGCGTCACATATTTGGCGCGCCGAGCAGGGACAGCTGTTGGTTTTGCGGAGGGAAGTAGAATAAACGATTAGAGTTCCTTCGGGTATATTCCTCGCGACCGCCGACCACGCCGATTTCATTCCTCCGGGTATTTTTCGTGACCGCTAATCCTGTCGATCTCATCTCCGTGGTATTTTTCGCGACCGCTGACCACGTCGATCTAGTTCTTCCGGGTATTTCTCGCGACCGCCGATCTAGTTCCTCTGGGTGTTTCGCGACCGCCGATTTAGTTTTTGCGGGTATATTTTCTCGCGACTGCCGACCACGTTGAGCTCGTACCTCCGAGTGTTTTTCGTGGTTACCAACCGCGTCGGTTTCGTCCCCGTGGGTAATCGTTGCTGTCACGTCAACCTCGTCCCCGTAGACATTTCGCGCGATTCATAACCGGGAGTCGGTCGAAGTAACATCGCAATGGGCGACGAAGAAGCACAACACCGACCCGCCGGAACTGTGTCCGAAGACGATGAAGCAAATCCCCACGTTCAGGTGAAATGGGCCTACAAGCTCAAGGAAGATGACCTGGACGCGTTGCTCCTGAGGTTTGGCCTCGACCCGACCGGCAAGATTCACAGAAGAAAGGTCCGACTGGTTAAGTTCCTCCGAGAAGGCCAACCACCCTTCAAGCAAGCACCACCCACGACGGATCCAACACTACCGGCCGCGTCTCCGACATCGCATGCCGCGTTGCGACCTTCAACGCCGACACCTTCGGTGGTAGCAGCTCCGACGGTAACGCTAACCAGATCACCGGCCATCACGATTCCGGAACAGCCCTCCCCCAGCAAGCCGTTGAAGGTGCACAAGTGGCGGATTTCCTACAGCGGAAACGGGGACCCAACCACCTTCCTCGAGAGACTGGAAGAAAGGTGTGCCTCCGAAGGTATCTCGCCGGACCGACTGTTACTCCACCTACCGGAACTTCTTGAGGGAGAACCCGCCGCGTGGCTTCGCAATAACCGTGCCGCCTGGACGGAATGGAAGGACTTTGTGGCTGATTTCCGTCTTTTCTACTTCCCAGTGACTTACCAAGAAGACCTGGAGGTAGAGATCAGCCGCAGACAACAACGGCCAAATGAACCGACAGCCGCCTACATTACCGCACTACAAACCCTCATGCGACGTCATGGGAGCATGAGTCCGGAACAGCAGCTGTCATGGTTATACCGGAACCTGTTACCGGAGTATCGGCTGAAGTTAAAACGAGCCGATATGAGTGACTTCACGACGTTCGCAAGAGCAGTCCGGGATCTCGAAATTCTGCTCGGGGAGCTAAGAGGGACGACGTCACGCTCACAGAAGAGAATTCCCGCAGTAGCCGATACCCAGTCGGTTGCTCCTCTACCATCGGCCGAGAAACACCCAGCACCGAGGCCGATCGAGCGACCGACTCCGTCGACAGTTCGACCGCCGCGCAGCGAACACCCCAACCCGTGGAAACCGCCGACCACCACCACACCAAGCAGGAAAGCAGCTCCTATATGCTGGAGGTGTGGCCACACTGGACATTTCCGGACGGAATGCACCGGAATTCCACGGATGTTTTGTTCCCGCTGCAAGAGAGAGGGTGTACTTTCCAGACATTGCCCCTGCCAGCCATTAAACACGAGAAAGGAACTAGCGCGGTCTCTGCAACCGGACCCGCCACCGACGTCGGCCAGCCACACCGACAACCGACCACACGTTTGTATCACTGCCTTGGGAAGAACGTACACCGCCCTGATCGACACCGGAGCTGCGAGTTCGTTCATAGGAGACCGCGTGAACGAGCAGTGCCGCCAGAAGCTCCGCCGGATTCCACCAACAGTCAGCTCCGCCCGCATGGCCAATGGACAGGTGACCACCATCTCCGAGGCTTATCAGGTTCCCCTGGCCGTGGGGAAGATTAAGCTCACCGAGAGGCTCAATTACCTGCCCCAGCTTGCGTCGGATCTTCTCCTGGGGATGGACATTTTGGGTCGACATGGGTTCGCCATCGACCTATCCACCGGAACCGTCTCTCTTCAGGAGCAACCGTTACCAAACCCCGACGACACCACGCCATGCCACCCAATCGCGTCAACGCCATTGTGTCTCTCCAAGGACGAAGATTACCTCCTTCAGGAGTTCCTCAGCAGAGAGAGGTTCAAATCTACAGCGATCAAGGGAACCCCACCGCTTACTGGGCAGCACATCCGCCTCCTCAATCCGGTGCCGGTCAAACAACGACATCGACCGAGAAATTCCGCCACGCAGAGGACTGCCCATCGGGAGGCCAACAAAATGCTCGCCAACGGAATCGTCCGGCCGTCCAACACTCAACAGAGACCTTTGGTCAAGAGGAAAAGTAGAGTGTATCGGACCGGATCCGCCGTCAAATCCGCCGCCAACTTCGCGACTGAGTTTGCGACCAACACCGCCGCCAATTCCGCTCGATCCGCGTTCCGAAAAGAGACTTCAGAGCTGCTAGGCATTCATCCCGTTCGCGATTCCACCATGCCGACCGCCGTGCTGCAACTTCACCGCGCACCAAGAAGACATACCGACCATACTCCCACCTCGCTCGCAACCGCCACCCAACGACGATACAACCGACACAAGTGGAACAATGCCGAGAGACGGTTCCGTCAACCGTTCCGGCTTCCGAACCCGCAGGAATTGTGTTGGCGCTGTGGCCTCCCCGGTCACCGACGGGACCTTTGCCAAGCGCCACCCATTAGGTTTTGTTCCCGGTGTGGAGAAGTCGGAGTGCTATCCCGAACCTGTCCCTGTAGCCCACCCATACCACCCACTGCAGGACTGCCAACCAGAAAGTGTACCACATTTCCCCGCCGCCACCGCCAACTATAATCACTGCTGACACCGCCGGCGTTTACCAGAATTTTTTATTTTATTTTCAATTTTGTAAATACGATTTTGGAAGGAGAACAAACGCCGGCACCGTCCAGAAGGAACCAAAAAGTGGCGACACGAGGCGTCGCTCCTTTTTACCGAAGAAGGAAGGGAATGTAACAAAGTTACCGAAATTTGCGGAGTTTTTAAATACCGTCCGCGAAGCGACATTCTTACGGCGAATCGCCCACTGCGCCGACTTGCTATTTAATCAAGGCCGTGCCCCTGCTCGCACAAATTAAATATCTAACTCGCTGAATAAAATAGTTTCCAGTATCACAGAGGAATAATTCTTTCACTTCCGGGATCGCAAAATTACGGCGCTTCGAATGAGACTACTCCGGTGTGCCTGCGACCACCCCCAGCCGCCGCCCTTACCGCCTCGGGCCACGCGCATTGCATCGTACCGTTGTAATAAAAGAATAAATTAGTTCGAGACATCGTACCGGGAATATTTTGATATCCCAGTGATCAGTGAATTAGCGCGATTCCAACGCCACCACTCCCAATTGTCGCCGCCGCTCCAGAACGCCGCCGCCCCATGAGATTGGAAAAACAGCGACTACGACCACCGGGACCTTGGCTTCCCCACTCACTACTCTCGATGTGCGCAGGATGCTGACGTCAATGGTCCGTCACCGACACGCTATAAAAGGCCGTACCCTACACGGAGATCCTCAGATCCTGGTCTCATACCAGCTTGGTACAAGCGCGAAGTGGAGAACGAAGGTAAATACCTGTCCCTGACCCGTTCACCGTCCCGCTCCTCCCCTACCCCCGGACATCTGTGGTGGATTCCGTCCAGTGTCTGGTTTCCCGCTTCTCCTCTACCCCCGGACATCTGTGGTGGATTCCGTCCAGTGTCTGGTTTCCCGCCTCTCCTCTACCCCCGGACATCTGTGGTGGACTCCGTCCAGTGTCTGGTTCCCCCGATCCTTCCCTACACCGCTCACGTCCCTGTACACCCCAGCCTGCTTGCGTCGGCCCATCCGAAATCGGAGAGAGAGAGAGAGAGACTTTGTGTTCTTAATAAAGAGATTTAAACAACCCTATTCTTGTCCCTCATCCTCCGGGTAATTCTTGACGGTGTAAATAAAGACGGACACCGGAGACGCTCCGAAATCGGAGAGAGAGAGAGACGCGTGTAGTATTGATATCGAATGTATATATTATTTTATTTAATAAACCTGTAAAATTCATCGCGGCGTTTTGTTTTATTCCCTTCCGCCAAACTAAACAGCTGACCCCTGGTTCACCGTACTCCACTAAGCTACCCGTGGACGCGTGTGGAGCATACCACAATAAAAAACTGGCGCTCGAGGCATCCGGACCGTAGAAAGCGTCACATATTTGGCGCGCCGAGCAGGGACAGCTGTTGGTTTTGCGGAGGGAAGTAGAATAAACGATTAGAGTTCCTTCGGGTATATTCCTCGCGACCGCCGACCACGCCGATTTCATTCCTCCGGGTATTTTTCGTGACCGCTAATCCTGTCGATCTCATCTCCGTGGTATTTTTCGCGACCGCTGACCACGTCGATCTAGTTCTTCCGGGTATTTCTCGCGACCGTCGATCTAGTTCCTCTGGGTGTTTCGCGACCGCCGATTTAGTTTCTGCGGGTATATTTTCTCGCGACTGCCGACCACGTTGAGCTCGTACCTCCGAGTGTTTTTCGTGGTTACCAACCGCGTCGGTTTCGTCCCCGTGGGTAATCGTTGCTGTCACGTCAACCTCGTCCCCGTAGACATTTCGCGCGATTCATAACCGGGAGTCGGTCGAAGTAACATCGCAATGGGCGACGAAGAAGCACAAGACCGACCCGCCGGAACTGTGTCCGAAGACGATGAAGCAAATCCCCAAAGCAAGTAATTTTTACTGACAAATGAAGTTCTTTTTGGATGGTGGTGATGAGGTTTCATAATATTTGCACGATATAAGCAAAGAAAAGAATATTTGTCCTGACGTCACAATAGAGAAGTTTGTGTGATGATTATAGGGAGGCATTTCTTCCAATGGATCATTTAGAAATTTCAATAGGAACAAAATATGCCCAGAAATACTAACAAATACTGACAACAGTAAAACCAATGATTAATTATATTATGGAGAACAAATAAAACACGTCAGGACTTGTTCGGAAGCTTGGAACAATTCCCCAAAATTTAATATATTTATTGTACCTTTCAATGTCAAGCATAATATTTGAGATGTCTAATAATAATGGATCCCACACTCATCATTGTGCAACTAGTTTTGTCAACAAAATCGAATATCAGTGACTTTATTGTTATGTGAGGTCAATCAGTTGTCGCAGCTTTAGATACAAGTTTTTAATCAATTTAAAATAGCTATTTTTAGTACTAGTGAGCAAAGTAGTGCATTTAATCACGAGTCCAGAAGTGGGGCGCACGAGCCGTAGGCGAGGGCCCCAACTGGATGAGTGATTAAATGCACGTTTGCTCATGAGTGTAAAATATGATTTTTTCCACAATCAAACTACAAAACATTATCAAACACAAAATATCTATTCATTTCAAAAAATTATTACATATTTAATATTATTTTCCCAGAATCATTATACAAAACATCAAATGCAAAATACTTATTTGTTTCACATTATTATTTTTTATTCGGGTGTTTACAAATTAATTGTACAGTACCAAAATACACGTGAGGAGTATTTGTTGTGATATGCTTGTTTTTGACTTTTTGGATCCAAACCCTGCAGATTTTTGTCTTAAGAAGGCTATTAATTTTGCAAACGTGTTAATATGAATGTTTTGCTTTGCTAAAGTAGCCCTGAGCATGGAATACTGCGACCACAGTGTCGACGGTTTTAATGATTTAGCTTTTTCTGCGAAAAATGCAAGTAGAACATTATCGCTAATTTTACCAACTTTGTGACTTTTCACACATTGTATAAAAATTGATTGTTTTTCATATTGCATTCTGGACTTTGTCGGGAGGAGATCCAAACTTGCATTTCTTGCAGTTTCCGTAATGTCAGGTGGAGTATTTTGTTCATATTCTGAGTCCGTATCACTATTTTCCATTACTAGCATTAGCTCAACAAGGGCAACCGACACACGGCAAGGCTTTTAACACTTTTATTCAGCTTTCATTTAACCAAAGCCCGACGTTGGACAACTTAGAATAACAACATCACCAACAAATGACAATTGACATCAGACAATTGTGATAGGTTCAGTACTGTAGTAAATCTAGTAATGTAAATAACTATAGTAACAACAAGAACAATATTTTAGAATTTTTACAACTGTCAACACAAAACTTGAATAAACTATTTATTCCGCGCTTAAGAAGCAGTTTTAATAGTGTTCACATAGTGTTCACTACATTTTTGGTGAAGTTGTTCTGATATGTTAGAGAAAATTGTTTCGTTAACCTTTCAAATGAACCTTCCGGATTCTTTCATCAGAGAAACATTTGTTTAAAAACTTCCTTCAAATGAATTAGCTATTAAGTTAGATAATATTTCGAAAGCAAACCCTGCTTCAATTAATAGTAATAATCGTAATGTGGAACAAATAACTGCTTCACAAGATAATATTTGTCAATTTAGACAAGTTACACAAGTAAATAAACGACCTATTCTCAACAGGTCCAACAATTTTTCTACAAATCATCAGGCACCTTCAGCACAACTTTGTTATTATCATAAAAAAATTTGGTAACAACAATGTGCTTATCCTTGTTCGTTTCCAAAAAAACTAGGTTCGCGTTTGTTGTATAATAATTTTCCCCACGTACAACAAACTAAACATTATCGGGGAAATTTGGTTCATATTTATGATAATATCAATGATATTTCTTTTGTGGTAGACACTGGTGCTACTCATAGTATTTTACCTCATCAATTTTTTCCTCCACAATCGCATAAAAAATGTCAACCATTACTTTCTGCAAACAATAATTTGATACCAGTTCTAGGTCAACATAGACTTGATCTTAAATTCGACTTTTCTCAAACAATTTTACTTGGGATTTTTTAGTTGCAAACGTTAGCGTTCCAATTTTAGGATTAGATTTTTTATTTTATTATGATATTAATGTTGATTGCAGAAATGGAGTACTTTATCATCCTTTATCATCCAATAATACTAATAATAGACAAATTACAAATACAAAAATACTTCAATCACAAAAACAAGTGTCAACCGCGAATCATTCCTTGCGCCCTTTCAAATCTACAGTTAACTCTTCAAAAATTACAAATTCTAAAACTTCTTCAACAGATTCTTTAAATTATAATCATAACCACCGTAAAGATTGTTATAAAAAATTATTAAAACAATTTTCAAATTTATTACGTGATTTTGATGTAAGTGTTCCAATTCAACACGACACAATTCATAAAATCGAAACCACTGGTCCTCCAATTTCATCAAAATGTCGCAAAGTAAATGCTGCACAATTTTCGTTTTTACAGAAACATATTCAAGAATTATTAGCCAGCGGGATCATAGTACCTGCAGAGGGACCATGGTCTTCCTCCATCCACATGGTCTTGAAACCAGATGGAACATATATGATGTGCGGTGACTACAGAGCTCTCAATGCCGTTCCTGATACGTATCCAATTCCTTTTATTCAAAATTTCAATCACGAAATAGCTGGCTGTACATTTTTTTCAAAATTGGATCTTAAAAAAGCGTATTTTCAGATTCCCATTTCTGAGGAGGATATGCAGAAAACGACCATCACCACGCCCGTAGGAGCTTACATGTATCGTCGACTGAATTTTGGTCTGAGGAATGCTCCTGCTTCGTGGTCGAGATTTATTCAGGAGGTGTTGCAAGGGTTGTGCTTTGTTTAATTTTATCTTGATGACATTTTGATCTTTAGTAATAACGAACGCGAACACTACCATCACGTTAAACAAGTATTTGAACGTTTAAATGTTCACGGTTTATTATTAAATATTGACAAATGTGTATTTGCTGTTAAAGAATTAGATTTCTTAGGGCACCATGTTTCTAGCGTAGGTGTTTCTCCTCAACCGTCTAAAGTTGAAGACATTTTAAACTTTCCTCTTCCACAAACGCAGAAACAGTTGAGAAATTTTATCGGTTTAGTCTCGTATTATCATAGATTCATTCCTCATTGCGCTGCACTGTTAGCTCCCTTACATAACTTAGTTATTCCCGGCAAGTCCACTTCACAACCAAATTATTTGGACGGTGTAGGATTAGAGGCTTTTACAAGAGCTGAAAAAGCTTTAGCCAATGTTGCGTACTTAGCTCATCCTAGGTTAGGTGCACCTTTGTCTATTGCTTGCGATGCGTCTTCGAATTGTGTAGCGGGCGTTTTACAACAGTTTCATAATGGAATTTGGGAACCATTAGCATTTTGTAGTAAAAAGTTGACTGCCACTGAGCAAAAATATAGCGTGTTTGGTAAAGAATTATTGGCCATTTATTTTTCTATTAAAAAATTTCGTTACTGGATTGAAGGCCACAAATTTACTGTTTTTACTGATCACAAACCTTTGTGTACTTCCATAAGAAAATCATCAGAAAATTATTTACCGCGTGAATTTAGACAATTAGAATATATTAGTGTTTTTACCACTGATATACAACATATTAAAGGAAAAGAAAATATTCCTGCAGATGCTCTTACACGCGCTTGCTTCCCTACCCCGGTGCTGCGAGTTGGTTGGAATTACCCTTAAAATTTACCGTAAATACTAAGGAAAGTTCATGTTTTTGACACCAAATGAAAGAAAAATTGACAATCTACACATGTCTAGTAATATTTTTTTGAAATTTTACTTATAAGATGCCCTAATAAATGCCGGAAATATATCAATATTACACATTTTGTCCATTTTTTTTTGGCATAACGAAAACTAAATTAAAAATTTTAACACTAGAGATGGGTACATATGGGCAGAGAGTAGGTAAACAATAGAGGAACCATACAATACATGAAAGTCGTGTCACGAAAATGATTTTCACTCCCAGATGGCGTAACGAACTTTATCCGATTTTGTCGCCTTCTGCCATCTGTTAATCACAATTATAACTGTTTTTTACTCAGCGCCTTCTGGTGGTCGGAAACATAAGCTTAGCTATTAATGTTTGTATTCAGATTGTAGATGTAAACATCAGATATGTGTAAACACAGGAGTTCCGATAACAAAACGATTGTTACCACAAAAGAACGAATGGCTTTCTAGAATTACGTTGCGGTGCAGGTCCAGATATAAACAATAACAAAAAATTGTACGACCACAACTAAGCAACTGAACTTTTAAAAGACTTGGAGCTGCATTTTTTAAGGTACTTTTAGACGGTCAGTTCAGTTTTCCGTTCAGTTTCAGCGCACTAGTATCGAAATTTATATTGTTATTGAACATTTACTACTTTTACCGAACGTTTGTTTTTTGTCGAGCGTTTATTCCTTTTTTATTGCTCATGCAGAAAAATAGTATCTTTGCAACCTTTGTTCCGGTTGAAAATGTACGAATAAATTGTTAGATTATATTAAAAACAATAAGTATAATTAATAGTACAACGTGACCCGACAAATCAAATATCAATCGGAATACTCCGTCGGGCGTCAGTGTCCTACTGCTCCTGCAGCAGCGGAACCAGTCGACCCGTGGGCGTACTGCTGACCAAGCTTTCCAGGATCTGGATTGCGTACAAAAAGTAACTGTTTGCCCATTTTATACCAAATTCAGATAAACAAACTGCTGAAATTAAATATAGTATATTGTGCAACTACAATCGACAACGCCGCACGAGTTGCACATACTATTTTTTATTGTGAATGCGGAATAAATGCCAGTATAAAATTGGGGTTCAAAAGTTTTTACGGTAAATTTAAATATGTAGGCTCAAGATCGGTGATTCAAAAAGGAACCAAGTCGAGCGACTTGGATCTTTTTAAAAATAAATGTTACATTCAATCGATGGAGGTATAATATAAGAGGAGAAAACAAAGCCACGCTATTAGTATTATTTGTTTTGAAGCCGAATAAGAGCGGAGAGTGGGGACAGTGTTGTTATTTTACCCCAAGCAGACCGCCAGTGGCGTAACATAATAAACTGTACTTTCGGTTTCTTCGGCATATAAGATTAAAAAGAAAATCTCAAACCAGATCTTTACTCTATCTAAATTATTTGCAAGTCTGGAAAACGTATTTACAAATAATCCAGTGCTCACTTAAATTTTTAATTGTAATTTATTTATTATGTTTTACAACTCCACCAAGTCACGTACCGACGCCACTGCGTGAAATCAAACTCCCACCGGTTCCCATATTCAATGTTTATACCCAAGCATTTACAGAGTTGTCAGCTTGTGCTATATCGCATTGTTTGGTAAGGAAATTATACGAAAATTTAGGTGTAAACGTTTTAATATCCTTATATACTTTTAATAATTCATACATGGCTTAGTTACATTATTTAAAAATTGTTTTCAAAACCCTGATGAGGCAATTTCAACAAATTACTTTTTCGATCTGGCAATATTGGTCATTCTTCCGTTTGGTTAAATGGCTTCACAACAAAAACGCCAATGTAGTTTCCTCTTCTATCTTAGTTCCATGATTCAATCCAACATTATAAAATATTATTGGGGTAGGCATTTAGTTCATTTTATCACCATTTTAGTAGATAGCAATACGTAACTCAAAATGTCAAAAATGTCCTTTTTAATAATAAGCGATTCAATTGAAAACTCCTAATTCGGCTCCGGTGGTAAAACTCACCCGGTACATTCGACAGACGTTGCCCTTTCCAAATTTTAATAAATTTGTTTTTGGGCAGAGCGCAAAACAGTACAAAAGTAAACACAAATATGTAATTTTATTTTATTAATTTAGACTAGAAGGCGACTTTCCAGATTTTTCTGCAATCTTCCCGATTTTTTTTTCAATTGAAAACATACCTACATCCATCCCCGGATCATAACGAACAAGACAAAAAAACAACCAAATATGTGTGTCGTTAATATCGCCAGTTATGATCGAGAGTGCATGCAAATATGTATTATGATTTTCGCAGTTTGTCCGAATTTTCCGACTTTCCATGGTAATTGCCTCGAATTTTATTTTTTCTAACTAAGAACTTTTCCAGGACCGTAATGAACAAAACAGAAAACGAGTTACGTATATCCATCGTTCGAATCGTGAGTTTTATGGTCTTGAGCTCATACGAAAAACCCATAGAAAAAAAGCAAAACAATAAATTATTTTTAGATTTATTTTATAATAACGTCGGTAAAGCTAGCAGGACCAAAGTCGAAAAAACAAAAATTAACCACTTGAGAATTTAGGGCTATTTAAAGGCTAATTTAATGCCAAAGATTTAATTTTATTGCTCTCATAGTTTTTGTAGAAATTATGGCTCAGCTGGCTTGACGTCAAGCTAGCAGGACAATACAATAGGGACTTGGGGTCCACTCGTGGTTCACTCATAGGACTGACAGAAAGTTTTCTTGCGGCATGTACATTCCTGCCGGGCGTTGAAGATAACTTTTTTGTTTCTGAAGATCATCGCTTGAAATTTTGATAGATCTTTGCCGCTAGAGAGAGATTTTTTGAAATTTGTAAGTTTGAAGAAAAGATTGCAAAAAAATGTATTGCTTTGACCGCACGGAGAACGGGGTAGAGTTAATTAGAAATTCTCGTCTGGTCAAGATTAACTGTGTGTGGAAACAAGTCGTTGCAGATTTCATTCCGATTCATTAGCGGCGTGTTCAATATTAACATTATAATATTATTGTATTATAGATTATTTTATTCATCATCGTTTACAACCAATCTTGGGATTTTTAAATTTTTGGATTATAGTGATAATTCGATAATCCTCTATGTTCCTTTTTCAAATATGTTTTTATTGTTTATTTTCAAGGCAACGCTGAATACTATTTATAGTGTCACATTTTTTACTTTTATTATGTCAAATTTCAACATAAATCGTTTTGGGGAACATTCTTTGATCATTTTTTTATGAATAAACAAATGCTGATATGGGGTTTGTAATAAAGTCCTACTCTGAAATAAGATGCCCTTTTTCGATTTTTCATAACCGCATATTCAAATGATCAGAACTAAACCGGTGAAATTCAATAAAAGTCAAGTCCGCTGCAATCAAAACTATCTTGATTTTTGGCGTGTGCAATTAAAACCGCGCGGGGATAATTCACTGTGTGTGCAGACAAGTCGTTGCAGATTTAATTTCGATTCATTAGCGGCGTGTTCAATATTAACAATTAACAACAATAATTAATCATTAATAATTATCAATTAATGAAATTTATTGAATTATTTTCAGTGCGGATTACAACGAAGATCAACTTCAAATAATTCTGCAATCTTTTTTTTTTCTGAAAGAGCAATGTTTTCCGTGTTTGTGGATGTCTCATTTGATGAATTTGGTTGCATATTACAAAAGATATCATTTTTTTAAGTGTGCCTCTCCCTACTCCAAAATAGGTGCAAAGTCGAAAAATTCTGACTTTTATCGGTTCTTCGCTTATTGCTCCAAAACTATGTGTCCTCCGTAAAAAATCGTTGGAACAAAAATTAAAGCTGATAAAATTTCCTACAAAAATCACTCCCTAAAAAGGTTCTTGTTTGAATCGTTCTCGAGATGTGCCGATGAAAATCTAGTCCAAGCAAATTAGACTTTTTAGAAGAAATAATTTATAAAAATTAGAAAATTTGGTTATGAACTTCCAGCAGGCATCCAAATAAAAATCCGAAGAGTTCCCACTCCACCGCGGAAGCTTCATCCACTTTTGCCCAAAAACCGTTCCCGAACGTGACGTCAACGTGAAGCCTTTCTGCCTTTTTCTCGTAAACGGTAACTCCGATGAGAAAATGTTATAGGACTTATCTTCTCCGTTAAATTCTGCATAAAACTGGTCTCATGAAGTTTTTGCCTATCTACCACCCACCATCCCACCAAATTTTATTTCTGTCCGACCTTTTGCGATCAAAAACCCCCCATTGCCTGGACTAATATGAAACTGACTGAAGTAACTTTTTATGTAATTAAATAAAGTGGCGGATAAATTTTCAAGGAACTGTTGTTGAAGTCTCGTATCGAACATAAATGCGAAACTAGCGAAACAGAGAGCTCAACTAATCACACAAAACAAAATTTATGATTACTTAGTACTCTGCGTTCCAAGAAATGAATTAGCGTCTCAAATGACATACCGCCATGCCTATATGCTTTTGAACCTCGCTAGTAGAAACGAAACAAATCGAAGATGCTTGCCGAAAAATTAAAGACCCAAAGAAAAGTAGAAGTACATTTGCAGTACAACCATCCTCCCAAGTACAGGTCATAAAATAAAAGTACAAAACTTCTAAAAGGAGTACGTTTGGCTAACTTTATTTTTTATTAAAAATGCTGTAAAAATTAGACTGTACAAAAAATTCTCGTACCACGAGCATATTTATGTTCGTCCCCCGGACGGCTACCTTCCGTTCTCCATTGAAATAGCATGAAAGCAATGGCATCTAATCGTGTACTCGCCGTCCTACACTGCCCGAAAACCGTAGCATCGCATTGATGCAACCCGGGGCTCAACGTGTTAAAATCAAGATACATTTTGGAATTAAGCAGTAATTGATAAGTAGGTACACATTTTTCGGCTAGCAGTGACAACATTAAAAGTTATCGAAACGCATATCAGATTACTTTCTTTGCGTAGACCACGTAATCAATTGTATTGTTTACAAATTGCGATAGGTTAGTAATCGGGAGTTCGCAAAAAAGGATTACAGAACGCTGTATAACTGCTCAATCTAAATCATGGCTTATGTTTCTCACTCACAGAGAGCAGCATGTGCTGAACGACTTTTACATTGCACGCTTGAATGTGGCTGATGGTTCCTCTATTCTATTAAATCCTCTTGGATATGGGTTCTTTCTATCATCTGGAAAAATCTTACATCGTTTCGTTAAGATATAGACATTATTTTAAGGCAAATTTGAAACCCTTACGTACATAATTTTAACAAATTTTCTACATTGTGAAATGCTGCCGCCTAGCGCCGAAAGACGGAGTACTCAAAACTTCTCCCATCGAACCTTTAAGGGACACTCCAGTACTCAAGTAGACGAAATTTGGGCTGAATCTCTCAACGAAACGGAAAAAGTGTAGCGATTTGAGAGAATACAATCGGTAGGTTTATACACGCTTAAATTGTAAAGGTGGCTATCATGAATCCTTTATACTTATAATATTTTTTTTTAAAGATTTCGAAAAGCAGACTTGCCTTTTTTCACGAAAACATCTACACTACAGAATAACTCCGAAACCTACAATAAAGTAAGTTGTTCTACATCATCTTATAGTTTGAAGATAGTAAATCCGACACAGCTGAGTAAATTTTTTTAAGAGACGGTAGTAATATTAAATTGTGTAATTTAAAAAATTAAAACAAGAGATAGCAAGAATGTGAATAGTAATAAAAAAATGAAAAGATTTACAACACCGATCTGTGCGAAGAAGTGATTCATCTGTAATATGTACTACCATTTCAGTAACTTTAAATTTTTATTGATTTCCTCAATCTTCATAAACTATCGCGTTATATACTTCAGAAAAAACAAGGATATTTTGTGTAAATAAGCACAAGAGAATTCCGAAAGACAAAAAATTAAGAAAAAAATGGAAGAGCAGAAATTAAACAAGGTTATTGAAGCACATACCAAAGGACAAATAAGAGCAACAAATATACTAGAGGAACAATCACAAGAATATGTATGCTCAAAATGCCAAAGAAGAAAATACTGAAGAGGAAAAATCAAAGAAAATAAAAACAGATAAAAAAGCGTATTCTGATGGACAAATCAAGGATACTAAAGCAAACACAAAAGGACAAAAAATGATATAATAATACACTAGCTGACCCGGCGAACTCTGTACCGCCTCAGAATCAATAACACAGGGGCCCATAAAACCCAAGGGGGGGGGGGCTCATATTAATGTTTTAATAGTTATTCTGCTATTCTGGGCGGAGACCAATCCAACAAATCAAAGATCATAAAAGCCGTTCTTGAGTTATAAACTCAAGGGGGCCTCCTGGTCCCATGTACCTGTTTGAATAGTTATACTGCTATTCGGGGGGGAGACAAATCCAACAAATCAAATATCATGAAACTCCTTATTGCGTTATAGACCCAAGGGTGCCCCCTGGGCCCCCATGTTCACGTTTTAATAGTTATTCTACTATTTGAGGCGGAGACAAATCCAACAAATCAAAGATTATAAAAATCGGTCACGCCTAAGGGGGGCCCCACGGAACCCAAGAGAGCCCCCATGTCCATGCTTTGATAGTTATTCTGCTTTTCGGAGCGGAGACAAATCCAACAAATCAAAGATCATAAAAATCGGCCCAGCCCAAGGGAGGCCCCTGGGTCCCCATGTCCATGTGAAAAATACTTTACGACCTATTCTCATACCTGCCAAATATACAAAAAAAAAATATCATAAAAATCGGTCGCCCACAAACACCGTGACACGACATTTTTATATATTAGACTAGCAGTTACCCGCGACTTTGCCCGCGTAAGTTGGGGCCGGCTTTACTGGCGCTTATATTTGGAATTGGTACAACCGCTTAAAGAAGTTTTTAATAAAAAAGTAACAAAAAGTAATTTTGTTTCGTCAATCACGGGCCCAGTCTTTTTAAAATGAGAATCTACATCCAAATTATCACATATTATAATGCTATACTGTTTGTTTTGGAGTTAGGATAATTCTGGGGAAAACTACCCTCCCCATTTACGCCCATTTTTTTGCGGTTTCTAAATATTTTCTAGTTATTTTTAAAGGAGAGTTCAAGTGCTAATTCTCATGCCTATAACATTGTCGGTCTTCAAGTTATAAGAATTTTGAGAAAAAAACTTCCCAAATCCACCCTCCCCTTTTCTCGCCGCTGGTAATTTTTTTTTTCAAAATCGTCAAACACTGGTCTAATCATTTTTAAACGAGAGTCCAAGTGCCAATTCTCATGTCTGTAACATTCTCGATCTTCAAGTTATGGGAATTTTGAGAAAAATAAAATTATTCCCAAATTCACCCTCCCCTTTTTTCGCTGTTGGTAATTTTTTTTGGAAATTCGTCAAACACGGGTCCGGTCTTTTCTAAATGATAATCTAGATCCCAATTTTCACGACAGTAATACTGTCAGGTTTCAAGTTATAGGAATTTTGGGTAAAACCACCCCTAATTTTTTCTCGGTCGGTAAAGAAATTTTTGGAAAATCGTCAAACACGGGTCCGGTATTTTTTAAAGGAGAATCTACATCCCAATTTTCACGACAGCAATACTGTCAGTTTTCAAGTTATAGGAATTTTGGATAAACCACCCCAAATTTTTTCTCGGTCGGTAAAGAATTTTTTGCAAAATCGTCAAACACGGGTCCAGTTATTTTCAAAGCTGAGTCTATATCCCTATTTTCACGTTTTTAGCATAAATAATAATAATAAAATAGTGTGACGTTTATCTGTCATGTTCATTATTACATAACAGTGTTTAATAGTACATTATTTAATGAGCATATAATGGTGGCTATTATACACGAGAATGGAAATTAAAATACGAGCCGCAGGCGAGGATTTTAACCATTCGAGTGTATACTAGCCACCATTATATGCGAGTGAAATACGACGTTTTATCTACAACTGCACTTTTAAAATCAAAATTAGAAATTAAACCTTGTTAAAAACTTGACGTTGAGAAAAAATGTCAATATTCATTATTTCATGGCCAGTTAATAATAATTCTTAAAAACCTAGCTTGACTGTCTGTGATCAATAGACCTAGTCAAGTATTCATAAGTTACATGTATAATACGTAAATTAAATCAGTTCTAGATAAAGAAATAAAGGAAGAATAAAACAAACCTTGTGAAAAACTCGACGTGGAGAAGAAATATCAACAGTTGTCAATATTCATTATTTCATGGCTAGTTAATAATAATTCTTAAAAACCGGGGCTGGCTGTCTGTGTTTAATAGACCTAGTTAAGTATTCATAGTTACAAGTATAATACGTCAATTATTAATCAGTTGTAGATAAAATTAAATTAAAATTTTAAAATTCTGACAGTGTCTAACGATAAACGTTGTATTATACTCGTTCCTGTGTACTTTGGGGGATTTCCGGCACTCGGGGCTTAAAAAAGCACTGGTTTCACTCGTGCTTTTTAAACCCTAATGCCGGAAAGCACCCAATTTATACAGGAACTCGTATAATAATAGTAGATTATATTATTATTAAGAGCATAAGTTACGCTTTGTGTGCTGAGCCTGGACTGTTGACTGGTTAAGTCCAGGCGAAGCACATAAAGCGACTTATGCTCTGAATTATATATACTATTTTATCCGCAAACCTTGCTCAGAAGCCCCCTTGTTCCGGTCACCCCTTGGTCGAGGCCCCGCTTGGTCGGAAGCCCCCTTGGTCGTGAGCCCCCTTGATCGTGAGCCCCCTTGGTCGGGAGCCACCTTGGTCAGGGCCCTTTGATCGGGAGCCCTTGTAAATAAAACAAGGACGCCCCCAAGGGGGAGGCAGCTACTACGCTAGTTGTTTCATTTACACGCCTCCCCATTCACTACCTCGATAGTTTCACTTTCAATAAATTAGAAAACAATTTAGTAAGAATTTGAAAGAATTCATTATCTGATTAAGCACAAAAAATAACACCTGTTGTCTACTTTTATGAGCCTAATCAGATAAAGTGACACTTTTACCTTGTCAATGGGGGCACATATTATGTTGTCACTCTTGTGACGTTTGCGGATAAATAACTATTTTTATTAGAAGAGAAAAAAATGGTATTTTTATCAAGTTCTTATTTGTAAGATAATAGTCCATTTATTTTATTTAACTTTAACCCGTTCATGCTCCCTTCCTTAGCGCCTGTTTGTCCAAATTTTAAAATTGCTTTAGGTGGCACTGCCGCTGGTTTTCTCGTTAGTTTCTCGCCCGAATTTTCTTGGAGTGTACACGACAGGCCAACGCATACCAGGATTTACGACGCTACGTCACAGCTCAAGCTCAGCCCACAGGTCCTACGGACTCTCCTAAAAATTATTCAAAGTGGACTGGTCCACCGAGGAGGGATTCCTCTTAAATGAAGATTTAGAAATAAATTTTAAAGAAATAGTTTTAGCTCAGGAAAATGATTTAGAACTTTTATTGAACAAATTTATTGACTAACAGAAATTTTAATTTTACTCAGATAGAAATTGAGCCTGACATTTATCTCTGGGTAGATAAAAGTAATAATTTATTACGTTCATATGTTCCGAAACGGTTTAGGTATTCACTTTTCAAGAAATTACATAGTATTGCTCATCCTGGTGTTAGAGGTTCGCAATTATTATTATGTCGGCGTTATCTTTGGACAAACATGAACAAAGATATTCAACAATGGGTTAAAACGTGTAACGACTGTCAAAGAAATAAAATTACGAAACATACTAAATCACCGATTCAATCTATAACGGAACCTGACTTTAGATTTGAAAAAATTCATTTAGATATTGTTCATTTGCCTTATTGTAATGGCTACGAAGATGTTTTGTCCATAATTGATAGGTTCTCCAGATGGCCAGAAGCTATTCCAATTAAGTCTAAGGATAGTGAAACGGTTATTAATTCTTTTTCGGAAGGTTGGATTTCGCGATATGGTGTCCCTAAATATATTACAACTGATCATGAAACTACATTTTTGTCAAAAAATTGGCAAGATTTTCTTAGAACTTTAGGTATAAAACATATAAAAAGTAGCGTTCAACATCCGCAAAGTCAGGGTACAGTGGAAAGATGGCATAGAACTTTAAAACAATCAATTCGCTGTGCAGGTTTACAAAATTGGATAACTAAGTTACCCCTTATTTTGTTGAGTTTACGAACAACAATTAAAAGTGATATTCAAGTTTCTCCTGCAGAAATATTGTATGGAGCTAATTTAAGATTACCTTGTGATTTTTTTGAACCTAGAGCAAAATCTGATTCTCTTCTTGTATCCAAATTTGTTGACCAACTTAAATCATTCATGAACGACACGAAATATTTTTTTACTAAACATTATTCTAATTCGGTAACCAACATTACTAAGGATCTTCATTCTTGTTCCCATGTTTTTGTTAGGAACGATTCTAAAACTGTTGGTTTGAAACAGACTTATCTTGGTCCTTTCAAAGTTTTAAAGCGCTATAAAAAATACTTTGTTTTGGGAGACTGTGGTGTTGATGGTATTGTTTCCGTCGATAGGCTTAAACCAGCTTACATTGTTTGATTTGATTTTTATTTCTGGTTATTTTGAAGGCACAACCGCTGTCACACTTACTGCATTCTGTAATAGTTGTATTATGATGTTCTGTTATGTTGTGTTTTTAAAAAAAATTACATTTCTCAATTTGTATTAATGGGCAGGTTTTTGCAGCTAGCGGCTGAAATTTAAATAATTTAACCAATTAGGCACCAAAATCTAGCTATTAGCTTTTTCTGACTCATTCGCGTTAGGGCTAACTTTTCAAAACAATCACTTTTGCAACACTTTGTTATTTGCATTATTATGCACTTTGTCAACAAATTGTTAATTTTCTTGACTTAATTTACGTTTGCCGTAACATTCCACAGCCGCGTTAATATTTCAGCAAATCTTACCACGATTTGCTTACCTTTATTGTTCAATCTAAAAAGGGGGGGCGAATGTAGTAAATCTAGTAATGTAAATAACTATAGTAACAACAAGAACAATATTTTAGAATTTTTACAACTGTCAACATAAAACTTGAATAAACTATTTATTCCGCGCTTAAGAAGCAGTTTTAATAGTGTTCACATAGTGTTCACTACAGTACCAACACACAAAGGATTAAGCATGAATCTCCCCAATAGTTTCTAAACTTTCAAGAAACAATTTTAAGTTTTTTCGTGAATTCAAATGAATGATGACAAGATATACATTTTATGATGTCGTAAATTTAACAACGCAATTATTTTAATATTGCAAAGTAGTTTTCAAGCAAATTAAGGAACAAAATTTTTGGCTCCCTCTATTGACGATTTTTAAAGCAAGAGTGAGCAAAAATCACTGGTGATTAAAACATCTTTTTTTCACTAGTGATTGAATTGCTTACTTTGCTCACTCTTTTCAGTGAGCAAACAACATCGAAATTAAACGATTGTGGAAAAATAAAATTTAATAAGCTTCTTTAACTCTACACGACTTCTCTCAATACTAAGAAAATTGTCTAGATAATCTGATAATGCTAAGATTACTGCTGAAGAATAAATTGTTATCAATATATTTTAAAATAATTGGGCGAGGTCAATCAGTTGTCCCAGAGTGTATATTGGAGTAGGGAGCGCCACATTTCAAAAAATCATATCTTTTGTACTATGTCACCAAATATATCAAATGAGGCATCTAAAGACTCGGAAAATATTGCTCTTTCAGAAAAAAATATTGAAGAATTATTTGAAGTCGATCTTCGTTGTAATTTGCAAATCAACCCTCAACTTTGGCGCCCCGTAGAACAGAAACTGTTGGTCGCAAACAAAAAAATAAAATATGCACAATTTAATTCTCTACATATTTTATTTGATCTTTTTTTTTATAGCACTTACAACAACGGCGCTATTTTCCGAAGAGCGTCGCGGTGCAGAGTTTTCACCCCCACCCGCGCCTCCAGCGGTAACCCCCCGAAGTCGCATACTCTGGTGTCCTATGAGGAGGCCACCAAATTTCATTTTTGTCCGACTCTTTGCGATAAAAAAAAGTAGATAATAATTTTCTAAATTGATAATAATTTAAATTATTATTACAGAAAACTTTTGATGCTATAATTTTTGTGGAGTACACACCACAATTATCTGTCCATGGAAGGGTTGGGTAAATTAATAGAAGAGGCACCCAAGCTGCTTCCGGAAGACGTAGCCAACGCTGTTGTATATATTTTAGGAACACTACTTCACGTTCAAGTAATTCTTTTATTAATTTAAAAAATATACACATTTACTTTTTTATTTCTAGATGAGAGAACTTACAATCACGCCCAGCGGTTCCGAGTGACGACTTCACGGGCATCTTTTTTCGCAATCTATCCAGATTCCGCCAACCACGTCATACAAAAAGCTCGATGGACTTTGTTGAAACGGTTCTATTGTTTTAGAATTAACCCGAAATTTGTATTTTTGTATGATCAATGCGAGGATTGCTTTCATTTCTATTAAAGCAAAACGTTGGCCTGAAATATATACTAGTTAAATAATCTTTTTATTGTTTTCTTTACCTATGCAAATTCTGGGACCTTGACCAAACGGTATGTATGAATGTTGGTCGATGCTGGCCCGGTTTTCAGAATAAAATCGCTCCGGTTTGAATTCTAGAGGTTCTGGATATAGTTCTGGGTCCAAGTGCAAACTTCTTATGGGAATTAAAATGGTGGAGCCTTTTTTCAGTGTAATATCTGCGTCTTTAAAAAAGTCTTTGCTACTGACTCTAGTGGAGAAAGTAATAGGAGCATATAGTCGTAAAATTTCTGACATAAGAGTTTTGTTCCCTTAGAATAACCACAGATATCCTTACCACAAATAAATGATTCCATATAAGGCATTTCTTGTACAGCTTCATAAGTAATTTCTCCAGCAAATTTGGCAAGAACAGTAGTAATTTCTTCATACAGCTTTTCATAAATTTCCGGCTTTGATGCAATTTGGTACAAACTAAACGCCAATGTAGTTGCAGAAGTCTCATAACCTGCTAGAAAGAAGATGAAGCTCTGTGCCGTTATCTGTTCAATCGTGAAATCTTCGCCCATGCTACGTCTTTCTTTTTTCAAATTTATCAAAAGTTGCAGAAAATCTTTCCTGGTGAGATTGTTTCTCTCGCGGTACTCAACTGTACTACTGATCACTTCTATGAAGAAGTCCGCTGAAGTCTTAGGGATTTGTCTAAATCCTAACTTGCGACAAGCTTCAGGAAATGCCGATCCTAAAAATGTAACGATCCACTTAGTTATGTTAAAATTCGTTACAGCCTCAGTATGTTTCGTAAATTCCTTCTTTCTAAACATATCTACTTCAAGGCCCCCCTGGCTAAAGGGGTGAGATCTAAGACTTGAAAGTTTGGTACAATTTGGTCCCCTTTGGTAACAAAGTAGACTGTTTTAGCGTTTTCTTCTGATTGTTTCGAAATTGGAGTTGTTGGGGGGTTGAAATTTCAGTTGATTATATAACACAAAATAAATTAAGCCAATAGCAATTACAGATTTTTCATAGTTACGATGTATATAAATGAGTATACCCTTGACGACGGGGTATATTCATTTCGGTGTTTCGGCTGGCTCCAACAATGAACTTTGCCATAGGAACGATATTTTTATGATTGTTAATAAACGTCAGAAAAAAAGTTCCGTCAAAATTTCGCATTTTTTCGTTATATAATCGTAATGAATACCACTCGAGCATTGAAAATAATCTGATTAAACTATCCTCGTTATTCGACGTATTCCGCGAAATACGTCTCATGAATCGGAAGTTTGATCGATATTTTCTATGCTCTTGTGATATTATTACTGAATATTTTATCTGGATTTGGAAAATATCGAATTCATGCTTTTTTGTAGAAGGGATTTGATAAATGTAGGTCTGGATAGAGAATTGAATAAGCTTTAAAATGATGTATCACACGACCCCCACGCCAATTAGATTTTCTAAGGGTGTGGCCCCCCTGGCTAAAGGGGTGAGATCTAAGACTTGAAAGTTTGGTACAATTTGGTTCCCCTTGGTAACAAAGTAGACTGTTCTAGCGTTTTCTTTTGAGTTTTTCGAAATTGGAATTGTTGGGGGGTAGAAATTTTAGTTGATTATATAACACAAAATAAATTGAGCCAATAGCAATTACAGATTTTTTATAGTTACGATGTATATAAGTGAGTATACCCTTGACGAAGGGGTAAATTCATTTCGGCTGGCTCCAACAATGAACTTTGCCATAGGAACGATATTTTTATGATTGTTAATAAACGTCAGAAAAAAAGTTCCGTCAAAATTTCGCATTTTTTCGTTAAATAATCGTAATGAATACCACTCGAGCATTGAAAATAATGTGATTAAACTATCCTCGTCCTTGCTACGCTGTCGTGGTATTTCGTCGGAATACGTCTCATGAATCGGAAGTTTAATGGATATTTTCTATGCTCTTGTGATATTATTACGGAATATTTTAGGTAGATTTGGAAAATATCGAATTCATGTTTTTTTTGGATAGAGAATTGAATAAGCTTTAAAATGATGTATCACATCAAATTTTCTAAGGGGTGAGATCTAAGACTTGAAAGTTTGGTACAATTTGGTCCCCCTTGATAACAAAATGGACCTGTTCGAAAGTTTTTCGAAATTAGAATTGTTGGGGGGTACAAATTTTATTTAGGACACCCGGTATATTTCATATGTTTTTGTTGGCTAGCGCAAGCGTTTTTTCTTCCTCATTTACCCGATTCTCTTTCTTTCAGAGTTTGAGCCCAGGATTAGTACAGACCGAAATGATAGACAATTATTTGTCCATGGAAGGGTTGGGTAAATTAATAGAAGAGGCACCCAAGCTGCTTCCGGAAGACGTAGCCAACGCTGTTGTATATATTTTAGGAACACTACTTCACGTTCAAGTAATTCTTTTATTAATTTAAAAAATATACACATTTACTTTTTTATTTCTAGATGAGAGAACTTACAATCACGCTCAGCGGTTCCGAGTGACGACTTCACGGGCATATTTTTTCGCAATCTATCCAGATTCCGCCAACCACGTCATACAAAAAGCTCGATGGACTTTGTTGAAACGGTTCTATTGTTTTAGAATTAACCCGAAATTTGTATTTTTGTATGATCAATGCGAGGATTGCTTTCATTTCTATTAAAGCAAAACGTTGGCCTGAAATATATACTAGTTAAATAATCTTTTTATTGTTTTCTTTACCTATGCAAATTCTGGGACCTTGACCAAACGGTATGTATGAATGTTGGTCGATGCTGGCCCGGTTTTCAGAATAAAATCGCTCCGGTTTGAATTCTAGAGGTTCTGGATATAGTTCTGGGTCCAAGTGCAAACTTCTTATGGGAATTAAAATGGTGGAGCCTTTTTTCAGTGTAATATCTGCGTCTTTAAAATAGAAGTCTTTGCTACTGACTCTAGTGGAGAAAGTAATAGGAGCATATAGTCGTAAAATTTCTGAAATAAGAGTTTTGTTCCTTTAGAATAACCACAGATATCCTTACCACAAATAAATGATTCCATATAAGGCATTTCTTGTACAGCTTCATAAGTAATTTCTCCAGCGAATTTGGCAAGAACAGTAGTAATTTCTTCATACAGCTTTTCATAAATTTCTGGCTTTGATGCAATTTGGTACAAACTAAACGCCAATGTAGTTGCAGAAGTCTCATAACCTGCTAGAAAGAAGATGAAGCTCTGTGCCGTTATCTGTTCAATCGTGAAATCTTCGCCCATGCTACGTCTTTCTTTTTTCAAATTTATCAAAAGTTGCAGAAAATCTTTCCTGGTGAGATTGTTTCTCTCGCGGTACTCAACTGTACTACTGATCACTTCTATGAAGAAGTCTGCTGAAGTCTTAGGGATTTGTCTAAATCCTAACTTGCGACAAGCTTCAGGAAATGCCGATCCTAAAAATGTAACGATCCACTTAGTTATGTTAAAATTCGTTACAGCCTCAGTATGTTTCGTAAATTCCTTCTTTCTAAACATATCTACTTCAAGACCAAAAGCACAGTTAATAATGACGTCAGCCGTGAAGGAAGAAAACGCCTCCTTAGCGTTAAAAGTAGTTTTGGTTTCTGAACTGTGTTGCAGTATCTTCTCTAGATCTTTTCCACATTCTAGAAAAATGTGAAAGATTGTTTTAATTTTTCCGGTTGTAAAGATAGGTGTCATTTTTTGTCGTACGTCCTTCCACTTATCTCCATTTAATGATACCAAATGTGCACTAACGGGATCGTCTTTTTCATTGTAATAGAAATTTCTTGCGTTGAAACTTTCCGAATTCTGGTTTAAAAACAAGCGTATATATTTTGGATCTGCTAACACCAGGCAAGGTTTATTAATCAGATAAATACCGAAGTACTTGTGTCCCTTTTCCTTCATGTTGCTGTACATTTGCGTTAGTACTTCACCCCAGCTCTTTTTGTAAAGCAAACGGTTTGGAAAGTTGCCCCATGGTACGCTGGGTTCCACGTACGGGACGTTAAGTTTTCGCCAGTGTTGGAATGAGTATTTGAAATATGCCATAATCAACACACATATAAGTGTGATGGTGCCCAGCACTAGCAGCATTGGAAGCAAAATTCACAGTTTGCACCCGTGAAACAACTAAATTCTTGTTGAGACGGTGGCTAATATATAGCTAGTTATATCGCGTGAAATTTAGAAATAATATATGCAACACGTTTCGCGTTCAGAAACACTGCAATCTCCCTTAATTTGAAATTCCAGTGAGAGAGTAATAGTCTGAACAGCTGTAAATTACGTTCTAGCACATTTTATACAGTCATGGTGACCCATTTTTTACAAATAATTAATAATTGCACATTCCTAAAAACTGTTGGGTTTCCTTAATATTTTGTGGCGTTTTGAATTTAACAATTCCTGCTATTCTATCTGGATGTGCGCTAATGCCTTCGGGTTATAGAACCATCCCACTGTTGTTCCTTTAAAAATTTTAATGGGAATAGTGGACCTGCTATTTAATACCGCTTCCAACTTTTCACCTGACCGTTTAAAATTTATTGATAGTCTTCTGGGAAGCATAAATTTGTCGCTAACCTTAGAAGTTGCTTTGTCTTTTCTTTCCTGCTGTCAGCATGAATGATGTCCGTCGACCCAGCCGGTGTAATGACAACATTGACCTACTTCGCAGTGCTGACCTAGGACTCGAAACAATTTGCCGCATTCTAGAAGCATTATTTTTCCCTCTGAAAAATTTAACACTGCTCTTTTCCGGTTCAGAAATTCAACACCCAAAATTATTGGAACTGGTAGTTTTTCTAGAACCACCACTGTATCGAATATCTCCCTCGCCAAATTAAATCAATGCGTGCTTTACCCAATGTCGGAAATCTATGTTCCCATATTGTCGCGTATTTAATAAATTCACTGCTTCCTTACTTACTAAATCAACAGATCAAACGAACTTACCTAAGTGAAGTTCGATCTTGATTATATGTAGTCTTTCGTCCGAGATGATCAATTGTAGTACGCCCTTTCTCCGGTAACTGTAGCCACGATTTTTAAAGTGTGGGAAAAATTGTGGTGAGGCGCGCATGTGCTCTCGTCCGTTACGTGCGTCATTGTATTTCAAAGCTGAATTTGTTGCGTTGAGATGATCGGGTATAAATATGTGGGAGGGTATGGGTTTGATCATCTCGGACGAAGGACTACATATAATCAAGATCGAACTTCACTTAGGTAAGTTCGTTTGATCTGTTGATTATATTTCGTCGTTCGTCCTCCATGATCAATTGTAGATGTTCAAAGGTGCAACAAATTACACTCAAATTAGGGCTTTTTTAGCCCACTGGTTGAGTACTGCTAAGAAAGAAATAAACAGACGTTTCAAACGTTATTTTTAATAAGGTAACAAACAAATAGGTAGGAAAATACTATTAACAGGAAAGCTAAGCTAGACTCAGGATAGACTGAGCAAACGACTTATCAGAGCTCTGGATAGGTCTTTGGTAAAAATTTGCAAATACTTGCGAATTTTCCGACCAGCCGGCAGTTTTTCGAATAATGTCCAAACTGACTCCTTGTCTATGTGCGGCGGACGTGCTCGCGTGTCGTGTAGAGTGCGCGCTAAAAATACTTGTGTCAACACCACTCTCCGCTAAGGTAATCTTTATCCACCGGCAGAGCGTCTGTGTAGCCGCTGCGCGATGTGGTTTTTTGGTGGTGATAAAAAGTTTTTCACAGGAACCTCGAATCTGTGCGGTCCTTCTCAGGAATACTTGAAGAGTCGTTGCAACGCATAAATCTGGTTTTTCTTGGAAGTAAGGCAGCAACAACACAGGTTCGATCCGGGATTTTTATCCTAATTTCGCTAGCTAGGATTTCGATGTCTTTAACGTTGATTAAAGATAGGGTTTGGACACGATGAGCCGTAACCAAGGCTATTAGAGTCGCCAATTTGCGCGAAAGAAGTTCTAGTGTAAGATCAGGGTTTTTTAGCGATTGTAGGTGTTGGAGCACACCCTGAGGGTCCCATATCAGATCATACTTGGGTCTCATCGGTTTTAAGTTTTCGATTCCTTTGAAAAATCTCCTTATTCGAAAATCCGACCCCACTTCCGGCGAAATGATCAAGGCTAAAGCGGATCTTGTACTGTTCAACGTGCCGTACGAGGCTCCTGTTGAAAACAACTCACTAAGGAAATCCAAAAGAACCGGGACATCAAACTCAAAAGGGGGGAAATTTCGGCGTTTGCAGAATAACCACCATTGCTTTAGTTTCGAAGCATATTATTTGTGAGTGGAGTTTGAGATGGATGCTAACATAATGTTCACAGACGTTGAGAGGAATCCCTCCTCGGTGGACCAGTCCACTTTGAATAATTTTTAGGAGAGTCCGTAGGATCTGTGGGCTGAGCTTGAGCTGTGACGTAGCGTCGTAAATCCTGGTATACGTTGGCCTGTCGTGTACACTCCAAGAAAATTCGGGCGAGAAACTAACGAGAAAACCAGCGGCAGTGCCACCTAAAGCAATTTTAAAATTTGGACAAACAGGCGCTAAGGAAGGGAGCATGAATGGGTTAAAGTTAAATAAAATAAATGGACTATTATCTTACAAATAGGAACTTGATAAAAATACCATTTTTTTCTCTTCTAATAAAAATAGTTATTTATCCGCAAACGTCACAAGAGTGACAACATAATAAATGTGCCCCCATTGACAAGGTAAAAGTGTCACTTTATCTGATTAGGCTCATAAAGTAGACAACAGGTGTTATTTTTTGTGCTTAATCAGATAATGAATTCTTTCAAATTCTTACTAAATTGTTTTCTAATTTATTGAAAGTGAAACTATCGAGGTAGTGAATGGGGAGGCGTGTAAATGAAACAACTAGCGTAGTAGCTGCCTCCCCCTTGGGGGCGTCCTTGTTTTATTTACAAGGGCTCCCGACCAAAGGGCCTTGACCAAGGGGGCTCCCGACCAAGGGGGCTCACGATCAAGGGGGCTCACGACAAAGGGGGCTTCCGACCAAGCGGGGACTCGACCAAGGGGTGACCGGAACAAGGGGGCTTCTGAGCAAGGTTTGCGGATAAAATAGTATATATAATTCAGAGCATAAGTCGCTTTATGTGTTTCGCCTGGACTTAACCAGTCAACAGTCCAGGCTCAGCACACAAAGCGTAACTTATGCTCTTAATAATAATATAATCTACTATTATTATACGAGTTCCTGTATAAATTGGGTGCTTTCCGGCATTAGGGTTTAAAAAGCACGAGTGAAACCAGTACACAGGAAGTACACAGGAACGAGTATAATACAACGTTTATCGTTAGACACTGTCAGAATTTTAAAATTTTAATTTAATTTTAAACACTGTTATGTAATAATGAACATGACAGATAAACGTCACACTATTTTATTATTATTATTTATGCTAAAAACGTGAAAATTGGGATATAGACTCAGCTTTGAAAATAACTGGACCCGTGTTTGACGATTTTGCGACCGAGAAAAAATTAGGGGTGGTTTATCCAAAATTCCTATAACTTGAAAACTGACAGTATTGCTGTCGTGAAAATTGGGATGTAGATTCTCCTTTAAAAAATACCGGACCCGTGTTTGACGATTTTCCAAAAATTTCTTTACCGACCGAGAAAAAATTAGGGGTGGTTTTACCCAAAATTCCTATAACTTGAAACCTGACAGTATTACTGTCGTGAAAACTGGGATCTAGATTATCATTTAGAAAAGACCGGACCCGTGTTTGACGAATTTCCAAAAAAAATTACCAACAGCGAAAAAAGGGGAGGGTGAATTTGGGAATAATTTTATTTTTCTCAAAATTCCCATAACTTAAAGATCGAGAATGTTACAGACATGAGAATTGGCACTTGGACTCTCGTTTAAAAATGATTAGACCAGTGTTTGACGATTTTGAAAAAAAAATTACCAGCGGCGAGAAAAGGGGAGGGTGGATTTGGGAAATTTTTTTCTCAAAATTCTTATAACTTGAAGTTGAAGTTATAGGCATGAGAATTAGCACTTGAACTCTCCTTTAAAAATAACTAGAAAATATTTAGAAACCGCAAAAAAATGGGCGTAAATGGGGAGGGTAGTTTTCCCCAGAATTATCCTAACTCCAAAACAAACAGTATAGCATTATAATATGTGAAAATTTGGATGTAGATTCTCATTTTAAAAAGACTGGGCCCGTGATTGACGAAACAAAATTACTTTTTGTTACTTTTTTATTAAAAACTTCTTTAAGCGGTTGTACCAATTCCAAATATAAGCGCCAGTAAAGCCGACCCCAACTGACGCGGGCAAAGCCGCGGGTAACTGCTAGTCTAATATATAAAAGTGTCGTGTCACGGTGTTTGTGGGCGACCGATTTTTATGATATTTTTTTTGTATATTTGGCAGGTATGAGAATAGGTCGTAAAGTATTTTTCACATGGACATGGGGACCCAGGGGCCTCCCTTGGGCTGGGCCGATTTTTATGATCTTTGATTTGTTGGATTTGTCTCCGCTCCGAAAAGCAGAATAACTATCAAAGCATGGACATGGGGGCTCTCTTGGGTTCCGTGGGGCCCCCCTTAGGCGTGACCGATTTTTATAATCTTTGATTTGTTGGATTTGTCTCCGCCTCAAATAGTAGAATAACTATTAAAACATGAACATGGGGGCCCAGGGGGCACCCTTGGGTCTATAACTCAATAAGGAGTTTCATGATATTTGATTTGTTGGATTTGTCTCCCCCCCGAATAGCAGTATAACTATTCAAACAGGTACATGGGACCAGGAAGCCCCCTTGAGTTTATAACTCAAGAACGGCTTTTATGATCTTTGATTTGTTGGATTGGTGTCCGCCCAGAATAGCAGAATAACTATTAAAACATTAATATGAGCCCCCCCCCTTGGGTTTTATGGGCCCCTGTGTTATTGATTCTGAGGCAATACAGAGTTCGCCGGGTCAGCTAGTGTATTATTATATCATTTTTTGTCCTTTTGTGTTTGCTTTAGTATCCTTGATTTGTCCATCAGAATACGCTTTTTTATCTGTTTTTATTTTCTTTGATTTTTCCTCTTCAGTATTTTCTTCTTTGGCATTTTGAGCATACATATTCTTGTGATTGTTCCTCTAGTATATTTGTTGCCCTTATTTGTCCTTTGGTATGTGCTTCAATAACCTTGTTTAATTTCTGCTCTTCCATTTTTTTCTTAATTTTTTGTCTTTCGGAATTCTCTTGTGCTTATTTACACAAAATATCCTTGTTTTTTCTGAAGTATATAACGCGATAGTTTATGAAGATTGAGGAAATCAATAAAAATTTAAAGTTACTGAAATGGTAGTACATATTACAGATGAATCACTTCTTTGCACAGATCGGTGTTGTAAATCTTTTCATTTTTTTATTACTATTCACATTCTTGCTATCTCTTGTTTTAATTTTTTAAATTACACAATTTAATATTACTGCCGTCTCTTAAAAAAATTTACTCAGCTGTGTCGGATTTACTATCTTCAAACTATAAGATGATGTAGAACAACTTACTTTATTGTAGGTTTCGGAGTTATTCTGTAGTGTAGATGTTTTCGTGAAAAAAGGCAAGTCTGCTTTTCGAAATCTTTAAAAAAAATATTATAAGTATAAAGGATTCATGATAGCCACCTTTACAATTTAAGCGTGTATAAACCTACCGATTGTATTCTCTCAAATCGCTACACTTTTTCCGTTTCGTTGAGAGATTCAGCCCAAATTTCGTCTACTTGAGTACTGGAGTGTCCCTTAAAGGTTCGATGGGAGGAGTTTTGAGTACTCCGTCTTTCGGCGCTAGGCGGCAGCATTTCACAATGTAGAAAATTTGTTAAAATTATGTACGTAAGGGTTTCAAATTTGCCTTAAAATAATGTCTATATCTTAACGAAACGATGTAAGATTTTTCCAGATGATAGAAAGAACCCATATGTACCCATCTCTAGTGTTAAAATTTTTAATTTAGTTTTCGTTATGCCAAAAAAAAAATGGACAAAATGTGTAATATTGATATATTTCCGGCATTTATTAGGGCATCTTATAAGTAAAATTTCAAAAAAATATTACTAGACATATGTAGATTGTCAATTTTTCTTTCATTTGGTGTCAAAAACATGAACTTTCCTTAATATTTACGGTAAATTTTAAGGGTAATTCCAACCAACTCGCAGCACCGGGGTAGGGATTCCTCTTAACGGTAGGCCTTTCTTTAGGAACGCTTCCCGGATAACTTCCCTGCCGCCAGGGAAAGCTGATCCCAAAGAGGATGTGGGTCCCTGTTTGGAGAAAACAATAAGTATTTTGAGCTGGAGAAGAAAATGGGGTTTCCGATTAACAAGGAAGTGAAGAGAGGGTACCAAGGCTGTGTGGGCCAGTGAGGCACGACTAAGATGCCGGTCGCTTCATCGTTGATGATCTTTCTGAGAGCGCGTAAGATTATTGAAAATGGAGGAAACGCGTAAAAATAGTACGGTTTCCAGTCCAGGATAGTAAAGGCATCGATAGTAAACGCTTCTGGGTCTCTTGCCCAGGAAACAAATTTGGGGCATTTTGCATTAATTCTGTCTGCAAACAAACCAATATCAGGAGGGTCAAAACGGTTTACTATTTCCTGGAACGCATAATTTGCAAGCTCCCATTCCGTTTGAGTTCTGAGCCTACGTGATTCAAGGTCTGCCTTCCAATTTTGTGAGGATTCGATGTAGGACGCAAAGACCCAGATTTTTCTACTTTCACAGAACTGCCAAATTGATCGAGCGATTTGGTTTAGATGTCGATACCTGGTACCTCCCATACGATTGATATAAGCGATCGCTGTTGTATTGTCGATTCGTAGGAGAATATCACAATCGTGTAGATCCGCCGCAAAGCAGCGCAGACCAAAGAGAGCAGCCTTGAGCTCTAGTTCGTTTATGTGACTTTTTGTCTCGTCGGCCGACCAAAACCCATGGGTTCGTTGCTCTTTACATACAGCTCCCCAACCTGATTGTGACGCATCCGAGTAGATTGAAGTTTTGAATTCCGGAAACTTAATAAAATTAAATCTGAGATCTGTTTTTTCCTAAGGAGATGGAAATTTGTTTCTCGTAGTTGTTCTTACTATGATGCAGCGCTAAAGTTTTATAACGGATAGCTGGGGCTGCAGACGTTAGGGTACCTAACAAGTGAGCAAACTCACGAATCTTACAGTTGTTTTTAAGAGTAATTTTGTCCAATAACGCTGTAATCGATGTCCTTTTTCCTGTGGTAAGGAAATAGTCATACGCACAGAATCATAGACAAAGCCTAAATATTTACACTCTTGGGAAGGTGTCAAAAGACTTTTTTCGTAATTGATTACAAATCCTAAACTTTCTAATACAAAGATGGTGCGTGTGACATTGGCTCGACATTGGGAGTAACTATTTCCGATTAATAAAATGTCGTCTAGGTAAATAACTGACAACCAGCCTTCCGACCTGAAAAGAGACATCACAGGTTTCATGAGTTTTGTAAAAACACACGGTGCAATATTTAGGCCAAATGGCAGACACGTGTATTCGTAGAGCTGTCCATCAAAGTAGAATCTTAAAAGTTTTTGAGATTTATAATGAATGGGAATCAAATAATAAGCTTATCTAAGATCCAATGTAGCCATAAAACAATGTTTGATAAGCATAAGTCTTCCGATCTTCCATTTTGAAGTGCTCTGTGGGAATAAATTGGTTTAGGCTTTTTAAATTAAGAATAAACCGTGAAGAGCCGTCAGCTTTTGAGATAAGAAATATGGGAGAAATGTATTGGCCAGAGGTAGGTGAACAACGTCGTATAGCTCCAATCTCTAAGAGATGAGATAACTGAGTGCGTAAGTCGCTAGATTCTGCTAGGGACCATTTTCGCTCCGAAGGAGGCAGGGTTTGAAAAACGTCCTTGTTAAAGGGAATTTTTAGCCCATCTACGTAAGACAGAATAGTTCTGTCATTCGTAATGTCCTTCCATACCTGGCTAAAGAGAGACAGTCTCCCTCCATGCTTAACTCTGCTTAGTGCCGTCTGTCGCGCTGTACGTTGAACGACCTGTTCGTTGATTGGGTTTTCTTGCGGTTGAATCCGAATGATCGATCGGGGAATGCCCGTCGGTTGGTTCGACTTGTCAGCATCCGTTTGGTTCGATCCCTCGATGCCTGTGTAGGTCGCCCGTTCCGTTGGGACCGGTGGAACGGGCGATCGGCGTTTCCCGATGCAGTTGGTCTTGGCCTCGTGGTCGGTTTAAGTTCGAAAGACGATTTTTCCAATGTTTTGGCTGTGGACAGCCTCTCTGTCAAATTAGTTCCGAATAGCCATTCATCGATTGGAGCATCCTGCAGCGTTGATCGGAATTTCGCGTTGAGGCTTCCTTTGAGTAAGGTTTTCCGTAGCAAGGATTCCTCGTGAAAGATGTCACTCAGCAGTTTGCCGGAATCATTTAAGGCTTCAATGAGTGCTTTATTCGTTTCTGTGGGTTCCTGCTCTAAAATGACAGACAAGGCTTGGCCAACGGCCGATAGACAAGCACCTAATTTTTGTTGTTTGTCGCAGAGTGTACGGTCTCTGCTGAGACACGGTTCGGTAACAGAAATTTTAATCTCCGCGTTTACCATAGGAGGTTTTGTCGCCTGACAGTTTGCCCGCAACGGGTATTTTGCAATCAACTCCTTGCTGAGGTTTACATCTAGACCCCCGACCAGTATTCCCTCCCAAGTCTTGGCAACACGAGTGTCCAGTGTGACCTTGCCACCGAGCAAGAAGAGGAGGCGAAACGCGTAAAGAAGGCGAGTGACGTCTCAGTAGAGTTTGACGCTGTTAAATCTTTTGAAGATTTCAGGCGGGTGGCGGTACTGGAGTGGAACCAAGGGACATTCCAGACGACAAGAATTCTGGCGGCCAGTCCTTTTGGGGCACCAGAAGACGCGGACCTGGCTGTTATCAGTTCGAGCAAGAAGGAAGAGGTGGGACCTCTGATGAGACTTTTCCACTTTCGGCACCCGGAATACCGAGAGCGGATCGTCAGTGTGGAGGGAATGCGGCAAGACGTCATTACCATCCACAGGGAAGTAGCCTTTGAGCTAGATGATGGTGAGACCTGTAAGTGCGGTAATAACACCTACGTAGTTACAGGTGACTGTGCAGAAAATGGCAAAGGGCCGTTGGAGAAAACGTTTGGTTCTCTCATGCAGCTCCGAGAGCGCGTGAGGAAATCCGGCAAAGGCAAGCTCGTCGTGGCCAGCGACGTGGTGAGAGACGACACGTACATGAGAAAGATGCTGGAGTACGTGTTCAGAGGAGATGACGTTGAGGTAACGCTGTGCGTGCCAGTGTCGAAAGAAGGCAAGATGGAGAGGAAAAGCGGAAGCAAGGTCGTGCCCCCTCCTCCAAAGCGAACCAGACAGAACAAGGGAACGGCACTTGTCCTGAGGAAAGAGGAAACCACCTACGCGGACCTTGTCAAGGTAGTCCGAGCAGGTTTGATGGAGTCAGACTGCAACATAAGCAGCGCAAGGAAAACCAAGGAGGGAGATCTTCTCTTGGTGATGGAGAAGGGCGAGCAGAACGCCCAAGAGATTGGAAACAAACTGTCCTCAAAGACCGAGGGGTTGCATGTGAAGGTTTCGACCAGAGGAGAAGGTGGGTACCGCGTCTTGCATGTCAAGGACCTGGACGCGATAACCACGAAGGAGGAAATCCTGACAGGCCCTTGGACAGGAAGAAGATGCCACTAGCATCAAGGTGACGTCGCTCCGGGGAGCGTACGGGGACAGTCAGGCGGCCACGATCAGGGACCCGAAGAAGGCGGCGGAGGCACTCCTCGCCAAAGGACGCATCCAGATCGGAATGGTCAGATGCAGGGTGAGAGAAAGAATGGAGGAACTTCTCTGCTACAGGTGCTGGGAGTCCGGCCACCGCGCCAGAGAGTGCAGGGGGACGGACCGCAGTCAGCTGTGCCGAAAGTGCGGCGGAGAAGGTCATGTCGCAAGAAATTGCGACAAGCAGACGTACTGCCCAGTGTGCCAGGTTCCAGGGCATAGGGCAGGAGGTGTGGCATGCGCAGCGAATAGCAAGAGGCAGCGGCGCGGAGGAGATGAGAAGCCACCGTGAATTTTGTTCAGGTGAACTTGAATAGGAGCAGGGCAGCTCACGATTTAATGGAGGTGAACTGCGGAGAGAGGAACTGGGAAGTCGCCTTGGTTAGTGAACCCAATGTAAGAGTAGCAGGTAGCAAGAGATGGTATATGGATCGAGGCAATGATGCCGCCATAGTAATCAAGAATCGGATCTTTCGCCCCAGTGCCAAGGGCAGGGACGTGGGTTTCGTGTGGATGGAATTCGATGAGTGGACGGTGTATAGCTGTTACATGTCCCCCAATGCAGAATTCGAGGAGCTGGAGGCAGCTTTGGATCGACTGGCCCACAGCATACGGGGCCAGACGAAGCCGTGTATCATTGCCGGAGACTTCAACGCCAAGTCGCCGGAATGGGGAGGGACGAGGCGAGACCGCAGAGGGACTGCCATGTCGGAATTTGTGGTGTCGCTGGGACTGGTTGTCCACAACGACGGAGAGAAGCCGACGTTGATGAGGGGAGTATATTCTTCCTTTATTGACTTAACGCTAACTTCTGCCTCTGTTGCAGGCAGATTGACCAGATGGAAAGTCCTCGACGAGGAAGAATCGCTAAGTGATCACAGGTACTTGTCCTTCACGGTTGCGGGGCGGGGGCGTGTCGACGCTCCCCCGCGGGCCGTGCCAGGGAGGAGGAGTCCTGGGTGCAAAGTGATTAGAACGAGGGTGGCAGTCTCGAGTTGACGCAGGCTCTGACGGCGGCATGCGACAGCGTGTTTCCCAGGAGAAGGTGTCAACAAAGGAGTGCCCCGGGACGAAAACCGGCGTACTGGTGGAATGAGGAAATCGCCGAGGCGAGGAACCAGTGTAAGGCTGCAAGGCGCAGGCTAACGAGAACAAATCGCGCACGAGCGAGAGATGGGAACGCCACAGTGATTGCTGAGGCGGAGGGAGAATACAGGTCCAGTAAGAAGAATCTTAGGGACCTGATAAGGAAGGCCAAAGAGGCCAAGTGGAAGGAATTGGTCGAGGAAGTACAGAACGACCCATTCGGACTGAGTTACAAGATAGTGACCCAGAAATTGAGGATCGACGACGGCGGAGCGACTGTCCCGCTGACGCCGCAGTTTAAGACGCAAATCGCGGAGCAGCTCTTCCCGAGGCATCCCGTGACAGAGTGGAACGTTGAAGACGGCGACATAGCCGACGCAAGGGAGTTCGAAATCGAAGAAGTCAAAGAAGCCGCCCGCAAGTTGCGGCCCGGCAAAGCACCAGGACCTGACAACATCCCAGTGGAAGCAGTCAGAACGATCGCAGCCGGCGGGGCGGGTTCTTTCCCAAAGAATGGAAAGAAGCTAGACTTGTTCTTTTAAAGAAGCCAGGGAAAGAAGGAACGGCACCGAAGGACTACCGTCCCTTGTGCCTCCTTAGCGTTGCGGCCAAACTTTATGAGCAGTTGATTCTTCGCCGGCTCAATGAAGAAATGGCAGAAAAGGGCGGGCTCAGCGACACCCAATACGGGTTCAGGCGGGGACGCTCAACCATGGACGCCATTGCGGCAGTGATGGAGACGGCGATGTGGGCCAATTCGGGCCGAACCAGGGCGAAACACTGGTGCGCTCTGGTCACTTTCGACGTGAGGAACGCCTTTAGCACGGCGGGATGGAAGCACATTATGGATGCCCTCGAGGAGATAGGCATTTCGGTGTGCTTGAAGAAGGTGATAGGTAACTACCTATCGGAAAGAGCGATCAGGCTGGGAGATGGAGGGAATGACGTCTTCCGAGTGACGAGCGGTGTTCCGCAGGGTTCAGTCCTTGGGCCCACTCTGTGGAACATTGCGTACGATGGGGTACTCCGCCTTCGACTGTCCCCAGGGGCAAGAACAGTGGCGTACGCCGACGATCTGGCACTAGTGGTGGCAAAGAGACATCTTCGCGACTTGGTGCAGACAGTGAACAGGGCGATCCGACAGATCGGAGCATGGATGGAGAGCAGAGGCCTGAGCATGGCCCCTGAGAAGACAGAATCTGTCCTGCTGCTTGGCAGGAGAAGAGTACCTGAGGATGTCGTCTTCCGAGTCATGGGAGTCGTCCTCAAGCCGCAGAAGGTGGTAAGGTATCTCGGAGTGGATATCGACCAAAGAATGTCGTTCGTGCAACACGTAGAAAAAGTGACGGCCAAAGCAGAAGCACTGACGGCCAAGCTGGGAAGGCTCATGCCGAATGTGAGAGGACCCACTCAGGCGAAGAGACGTCTGCTGGGAGAGGTGACGAATTCAATCACGCTGTATGCGTCCTCCGTCTGGGGACCGACGGCCTTGAAGCTCCAGAAGAACCGGAACATGATCCTCAGTGTGCAGAGGAAGACTGCTCTGAGGATCATCTCGGGGTACCGGACAGTGTCGACGGATGCGGCCCTAGTAATCGCGGGGGTCGTTCCATTAGACCTGCGGATCAGAGAAGGTCGAGAGACCAGAGAAGGGGAAAGAACCAAGATGGAAGCTCGACAGAGGTCCATCGAGGAGTGGCAGGAGAGGTGGGATCGATCCACGAAAGGAAGGTGGACGCACCGGCTGATACCAAATATCGGCAGATGGTTGCGCCTTCGAGAGAGATTGGGAGGACAGGTGACGTACCGCTTCACCCAGGTGCTTTCGGGCCACGGAGATTTTCGATCCTACCTGCACAGGATGCACAGGGCCGAAGATGACAGATGTGTCTACTGCGGAGCGGAAGACACGGTAGAACACACCGTATTTCATTGCGGAAGGTGGGAGCGGCAGCGACTGAGAGCACAGATGCTGCCTGCAGAGGGAGAAGTTCTCACGCCGGAGAACATGGTGGAAGCCATGGCTCGGTCAGAAGAGAACTGGAAGGAAATTCTCAGCATGGTCGAGAACATCCTCCAAAGGAAGGAGTGCGACCAGAGAAGGAGAGAAACGGAGGCGGAAGAAGCGGGCCTGGATGGACCGTGATTCATGGTCCGCGGGTCGACGCTTTTGATGCCGAAGGAGACAGCCGGAACGCGACCTCCCGGGAGGAGGGGGGCCGCGGGACGGAAGAGAAAGAAAGATCGAGCACGCCCGGGAAGCGGAAGTCGCGGGCGTGCACGACGCGAAAGAAGAACGACACCGTTGGCCGCGATGGACCGCTGGTGTCTGCCTCTTGGCGGACCCCGGAGGACCGGCGGCGAAGGAGATAACGGTATCGCAGAGACAAGAATCCGTGCGCAGAGACGCGGGACCACGGAAGAAGCCGAAAGGCGAGACAGACTTCTCCCTTGAAGTTATGCCGTGAGGTGATCCCGAGGGGTGAAGCAGAAGGAAAAGACAGCCCCGCTCGGACAGAAGCGGGGCCGGGGAGGTTCTGGGGGGCCACTTGCCTGGTTAGCCACGGCGCCAGCTACGCCCCCCCAAAAATAAAAAAAAAGTCTTGGCAACAGTGCTATGGATTGGGTCCCGGTTCAGGGTTCAGTTCCACTTCTCTGTGTGGGAGAGCTTCAGACACTGGATCTAAATACGGGGAATTTTTGTTTAAGTAAGTTACGTGACATAGCACAAAAGAATTAACATGGTCTCAGCAATGCCTTTATGTTGATCGTGCAATGAACGGCTGTCTTTCAACGTTTGGAGGACAGACTGGTGGATAAAAAGTTTTGCCACGAAATGCTGCAACATGACATATCCATGCATGACGGGTGTTAGGAAATATAACTTCTGTGCACACTGCAACCCGGATACCCCCGAACATAGCGGGTGGTATAAAACTTAACCCCTGTGAATGCTGCAACCCGTGCACACCCGAACATAGCGGGTGGTAGGAAATTTAATTCCTGTGAACTCTGCAACCCGCATACCCCAGAACATAGCGGGTGGTATCGGCTTTTCTATTAAACTGAAATATTCACCATTGGATGCTCTTTCCAGTCCGTCCCCTTCGAGGGCTTGTCTTCCTACATAGAGGATATTCAAAGCCCGAGACTCCGTACGAGCCAAGAGGATTTAATAGAATAGAGGAACCATCAGCCACCTTTAAGCGTGTAATGTAAAAGTCGTTCAGCACATGCTGCTCTCTGTGAGTGAGAAACATAAGCGATGATTTAGATTGAGCAGTTATACAGCGTTCTGTAATCCTTTTTTCCGATTACTAAGCTATCGCAATTTGTAATACAATACAGAGATACAATACAGTTGATTACGTGGTCTACGCAAAGAAAGTAATCTGATATGCATTTCGATAACTTTTAATGTTGTCAGTTGTAGCCGAAAAATGTGTACCTACTTCTCAATTACTGCTTAATTCCAAAATGTATCTTGATTTTATTACGTTGTTGAAATTTTTTTTTGTTAACACATTGAGCCCCGGGTTGCATCAACGCGATGACACGGTTTTCGGGCAGTGTAGGACGGCGAGTACACGATTATATGCCATTGCTTTCATGTTATTTCAATGGAGAACGGAAGGTAGCCGTCCGGGGGACTAACATAAATATGCTCGTGGTACGATAATTTTTTGTACAGTCTAATTTTTACAGCATTTTTAATAACAAATAAAGCTGACCACACGTACTCCTTTTAGAAGTTTTGTACTTTTATTTTATGACCTGTACTCCGGAGGAAATGTACTGCAAATGTACTTCCCTTTTATTTGAATGTACTACCTGTACTCCTTTTTCTTTGGGTCTTTAATTTTTCGGCAGGCATCTTCGATCTGTGTCGTCTCTACTAGCAAGGTTCAAACGCATATAGGCATGGCGGTACCTAATTTGAGACGCTCATTCATTTCTCGGAACGCAGAGTGCTAAGTAATCATAAATTTTGTTTTGTGTGTTTAGTTGAGCTCTCTCTACGAAGGCGCTGAACGGACATGAATGGAAAAATAACTGTAAACGATTTTTTTTTCTGGCAATTCCGACTTTTTTCTGGCAATTGCGACAGGGGTAGGACGATGACACTGTTTTGTTACCCACACTTAAAATATGAAATACTGTCCACATTTTTGTCCACATATAAATAATAATAAATAAATAATGACTTTATTAAAAGGCGAAGTCTAGCATATTTGGAGTATGTTTCTTTAAGGGGTCCATCGCGTAACGCGGGGCACAAATTTCAATAATCCACGAAAAAACAAATTTTCACAGACGATAATTTCCGTGGATCACTGAAATCGGCGCCTCGCGCTACACGCTCGACCATTTAAAAAAAACATACTCCAAGAAGGTCATATTTCCCTTTACGTGAAACTCGAAATGTGGAAAGTATCTCTTATTTTATGATTGTATGAATGATAAACGCACCAATTTCAGTGATCCACGGAAGTTACCGTCTGTAAAAATTGGTTTTTTTCTGTGGATCACTGAAATTGGGGCCTCGAGTTTCACGTACAGGGAAATATGACCTTCTTGGAGTATGTTTCTTTAAGTGGTCGAGCGCGTAGCGTGAGGCACCAATTTGAATGATCCACAGTAAAACAAATTTTTACAGACGGTAACTTCCGTGGATCACTGAAATTGGTGCCTCGTGCTATGCGCTCGACCACTATAGACATTCTGTCTGTTGGAAATAAACTTCTATTGTTTTTTTTTTCGTATTGACCAGAAGGAGTTCCCCGTGATTCCGACCTTCACGAGGTTCCTTGCTGGTCAGGTCCTGTTCATACATCATAGCCACTCCTTAAAACCATGAGGTCAGTAGCTATGAATCCCGTAAATCATGTGCCCTGAGCAGACGCAACGACCCCAAGATGACTGCTTTCTGCATTCCAGCCGTAAGGGTCTCTGCTGGTTTACGGCAGGCAGGAATGATTTTCAGATTGGACAAACTTCTATTATTATTATTTTATTAATATTATTATTAAAGAAACATACAACAAGAAGGTCATATTTCCCTGTACGTGATAGTCAAAATGTAGACAGTATTTAATCTTTTAAGTTTGGGCAACAAAACAGCACCCCTGTCGCAATTGCCAGAAAAAAGTCGGAATTGCCAGAAAAAAAGTCGGAATTGCCAGAAAAAAGTCAGAATTGCCAGAAACAAGTCGGAATTGGCAGAAAAATGTGGGAATTGCCAGAAAAAAGTCGGAATTGCCAGAAAAAAGTCGGAATTGGCAGAAAAAAGTCAGAATTGCCAGAAAAAAGTGGAAATTGTCAGAAAAAAGTCAGAATTGGCAGAAAAAAAGTCGGAATTGCCAGAAAAAAATCGGAATTGCCAGAAAAAAGTCGGAATTGCCAGAAAAAAAATCGTTTACAGTTATTTTTCCATTAATGTCCGTTCAGCGCCTTCGTATCTCTCAGTTTCGCCAGTTTTGCATTTATGTTCGATACACTTTATTTAATTACATAAAAAGTTACTTCAGTCAGTTTCATATTAGTCCAGGCAATGGGGGTTTTTTGTGTTTTTGATCGCAAAAGGTCGGACAGAAATAAAATCTGGTGGGATGGTGGGCGGGAGACCAATTTTATGCAGAATTTAATGTAGAACATAAGTCTTATAACCTTTTCTCATCGGAGTTACCGTTTACGAGAAAAAGGCAGAAAGGCTTCATGACGTCACGTTCGGGAGCGGTTTTTTCGACAAAAGTGGATGAAGCTCCCCCGCTGGAGTGGGAACTCTTCGGATTTTTATTTGGATGCCTACTGGGGGTTCACAACCAAATTTTCTAAACTTTATAAATTATTTCTTCTAAAAAGTCTCATTTGCTTGGACTAGATTCTCATCGGCACATATCTCGAGAACGATTCAACCCAGTATCTTCTTTTTAAGGGGTTATTTTTGTAGAAAATTTTATCAGCTTTAATTTTTTACGGAGGACACACAGTTTTATAGTAATAAACGAAGAACCGATAAAAGTTAGAATTTTTCGACTTTGAACCTATTTTGGAGTAGGGAGAGGCACACTTAAAAAAATATTTCTTTTGTAATATGCAACCAAAGTTGAAGTTGATCTTCGTTGTAAACCGCACTGAAAATAATTCAATACATTTCATTAATTTATAATTATTAATAATTAATTATTGTTGTTGATTATTAATATTGAACACGCCGTTAATGAATCAAAATGAAATCTGCAACGACTTGCCTGCACACACAGTAAATTATCCCCGCGCGGTTTTACTTGCACACGCCAAAAATCAATTTAGTTTTGATTGCGGACTTGACTTTTATTGAATTTCACCGGTTTAGTTTTGATTAAATAAACAATAAAAACATATTTGAAAAAGGAACATTGAAGATTATCGAATTATCACTACAATCCAAAAATTTAAAAGTCCCAGATGGGTAGTAAACGATGATGAATGAAATAATCTATAATACAATTCAATCAATTTTGCTAAAAATTCACAGGACATATTCCTCAAATCAAACATAATTGTTAATTATGAATTTGTTAATTATTAATAATTCATTGTTGTTATTATTGTTAAAAATGTTAATATTGAACACGTCGCTAATGAATCGGAATGAAATCTGCAACGACTTGTCTCCACACACAGTAAATCATCCCCACGCTGTTTTAATTGCACACGTCAAAAATCAGAACAATTTTGATTCCAGTGAACGAGAAGATTTAATTAACTGTACCCCGTTCTCCGTGCGGTCAATGCAATACATTTTTCCGCAATCTTTTTTTCAAATTTACAAATTTCAAAAAATCGCTCTCTAGCGGCAAAGATCTATCAAAATTTCAAGCGACAATGTTCAGAAACAAAAAAGACCGGCAGGAATGTACATGCCGCAAGAGAACCTTCTGTCAGAGACCTATGAGTAAATCAGTGGACCCCTTTATTACGGCGAAAGTCCCTATTGTAAAGAAATATGGACACCCAGGTCATCAATATTCATTTTTAAATTTTCCAAATAACATGGGTTGTTCGTTTGTCCCCAAAAGCAAAAGGACACTGTAATACCACAAACCAAATCCGACCCAGACATTTTAGTTCTTCTATTCTCAACGAGGCTGCAGCATCTCGCAGCCAACATTCAAGATTTTATCTCACTTAAACGTAGGAAGAAATTTGTCTCTCACTAAATGACAATCTTAAAGAAAGAATTTCCTTTTTTGATACTTCCACACAAATACGACGAATCTACAGTAAAATGTACAATTTCCCGAGCAAAATTTTCATTGGCCATTAGTGGGAGATCAAACAAATACATTCAATGGAAAAATACAATCTTAATTAATTTTGTTATTATAAAGCTCTTTTGAATATCAAATGGAACGAATTTTTGTTTCTCATACCGGGGCTCAACGTGTTAAGTTGACGGTATCCTCTAAAAAACAAGTCCAAGGCGATCTGATCTTAATACACGATTTCAAAGTTTTCTACGTTTTTTGCAAACATTATCTAAAGTACTAACATTTGCCGAGGCAAACTATATATTGACAGAAAGATTATTAAAAATGCTATTTGGTGGTATAATGGAATATAGGGTGTTCCATTTGAAAAAAAAAGTTATTATAGATTTTGCGAAATCGTACACCCTGTATAGAAATGTCAATTTAGATGACTTTCAATCAGTGTGTATTAAAGTTTGGGTCTATAAAAAATTATTGACAGAAAAGTATTCAGTTATCTCTGTTGGAATGGTCGCTGCAATTTTTTAAAAAAGCACTAATTTTGACCTAAAATTCTTCATAACTCAAGAACCATCCATAATAAACCTGTAGTACCTTATATCATTTTGCTCACCATTAACTGCTATTTCAATTCACCAACTACTATACAGGGCATTCCATTTAAAAATAAACATAACTTTGGTATATTACTAATACTAGGACACTCTGTATATGATTTCTAATAATTTTAAATTGTGAAGGTATCGTGTGGCTATCGTCCCCCAAAAACCCCGTTTTGATATCTTTCAAAATAAGGGCGCAATTGATGGTCCACACACCTCTGGGACACCGGTATATAAAAAAAATCATAAAAATCGGTCGAGCCGTTTCGGAGGAGTTCGAATGAAATATTCCCAAACCACTTCTTCAATGATATGATAATAATAATTATTAATGCATATTTATTGAGTTTAGTTGATTGAGGCTTAAAAGGGAAAATATATTTGTTCTAAAAAGTCTAATTTGCTTGGACTATTGATTTGGGGAGTCTTATCAGTCTTATGCGGGCTACAGACGGCATGGCAAGTGTAGGCTAATGTGGGTTCGTTCTAACGTTTGTTTTTTATTACTCAGGCGGAAAAATAGTATCTGTGCAAACTTTGTTAAGGTTGAAAAGTAACTGTTTGCCCATTTGACACCAAACGGTTGTTTGGGTGCGACAAGTTTACTTCTTGCACACGCAGATTCAGATAAACAAACTGCTGAAATTAAATAAAAAATAACGTTGAAAGAAATTGAACAAAAAAAACCCATTGAATTTGCCCATTGACCCTAACGGGTCTTCGCTCCTGAACCCCAATTTTATACTGGCATTTATTCCGCATTCACAATAAAAAATAGTATGTGCAACTCGTGCGGCGTTGTCGATTGTAGTTGCACAATATACTATATTTAATTTCAGCAGTTTGTTTTTCTGAATTTGTTATAAAATGGACAAACAGTTACTTTTTGTACGCAATCGAGATCCTGGAAAGCTTGGTCAGCAGTACGCCCACGGGCCGGCTCGTTCCGCTGCTGCAGGAGCAGTACGACACTGACGCCCGACGGAGCATTTCGATTAATATTTGATTTGTCGGGTCACGTTGTACTATTAATTATACTTATTGTTTTTAATATAATCTAACAATTTATTCGTACATTTTCAACCGGAACAAAGGTTGCAAAGATACTATTTTTCTGCATGAGCAATACAAAAGGAATAAACGCTCGACAAAAAAATAAACGTTCGGTAAAAGTAGTAAATGTTCAATAATACATAATATATTTCGATACTAGTGCGCTGAAACTGAACGGAAAACTGAACTGACCGTCTAAAAGTACCTTAAAAAATGCAGCTCCAAGTCTTTTAAAAGTTCAGTTGCTTAGTTGTGGTCGTATAATTTTTGTTATTGTTTATATCTGGACCTGCAGCGCAACGTAATTCTAGAAAGCCATTCGTTCTTTTGTGGTAACAATCGTTTTGTTATCGGAACCCCTGTGTTTACACATATCTGAACACAAACATTATAGCCGCTAAGCTTATGTTTCCGACCACCAGAAGGCGCTGAGTAAAAAACAGGTATAATTGTGATTAACAGATGGCAGGAGGCGACAAAATCGGATAAAATTCGTTACGCCATCTGGGAGTGAAAATCATTTTCGTGACACGACTTTCATCATTGTATGGTTCCTCTATTGTTTACCTACTCTCTGGTACGAGGACATAGCCCCGTGCCGCTGGACCTGCATAGAAATCCAGCAGCGCGCCACATTTGTGAGAAAACCTGCATAGAGGTTATATGCTCACGAGCCCTACATAGAGGGATTGCTGGACACATAGGTCTAAGGCGCTACCTTGTTCAACCGGGGCAGGTGGTGGAGAGAGATGTAAAACTGCACTGTCCGCCCGAGGCGATCTCGATCTGCGACGAGAACAGGAGCGGGAATTCCGACGACGACGACGTTTCTTGGCCTTCCTGATGCGTTTCTCAAGCTTCTTGACACGATGAATAAGCTGCGAATAACTGGTGGTACCTTCGTCTGACGAGGAAACCATTTTGTTCGTGCGACGCGATGTTTACAGCTAGCACGAAGAAAGAACAATGACGCACGTAACGGACGAGAGCACATGCGCGCCTCACCACCGCCACAATTTTTCCCACACTTTAAAAATCGTGGCTACAGTTACCGGAGAAAGGGCGTACTACAATTGATCATGGAGGACGAAGGACGAAATATGATTACTGCTACACCCCGTTTACACATCATAAGGCGTCCTTGTACATTCCCCCTTCCTGACTTATTTACATTGAAGGTCCTACCTTTAGTTGGGTTTCTACAAACCGCTGCGATGTGTCCCACTTTTCCGCAAGAAAAATATCCCGGTTTTCCACAATTGAAACACTTTGGACGTCCATCCTTCGTCCTACTGGGTATGGTATTTAGTTAGACGCTCTCACCACAACTTCTGGAGATTCTCTTTTGTACCTTCCTTGATGTGGATACGTCCCGGTTTGCACTGACAAGAATGCACTATCTGTGGATTAATTATTAATTAGTGTTAGTTTTTTTACTTCGCTTATTTTCAGAGCCAAATTTTTTATGTCCATCTTACTCATAAGTGAATTTGAGGTAATTGGAATGGCAGAAACGTGGGTAGAGGAAAAGGAGTCGAAGAAAATAGAAGAGACAATGCCGAGAGATTATGTATGGAGATGTCAAGCAGCAGAAAGGAACAACAAGAAAGGACGAGCGAAAGGAGAGACGAAATAAAAACAAAACAAGAACTACAGAGAACTGGAATAACAGAAAGACATCTAAAACTATATACAGTAAGAGGTGAGTAAAACAAAACAAATGTTAGTGCGAGAATTGGGACAAGATTAGGAAGACGGAATAATGAGAAGATGCGAGAAGAACATCGAAAGACAAGACAGAAAAATGATCGAATTTATAGAAGAGAGAGGATACGAGGTACTGAACGGGAACAGGGAAGAGGATACAGGGTAATTTACGTACGTGGGGCCGAGAGGAGAATCGGTGATTGATTACGCAATAGTCAATCAACATGCATGGGATGAAGTAAGAAGATTCGAAGTGGGAAACAGAGTGGAACCAAAGAAGAAAGCATGCAAAAGTACAGAAGGGCGCTACAACATATTGAAAGAGAAAAAGAAAAACACAAAGACACCGAAACAAGAATGAAGGAACAAGAAAAGAAAATAGAAGTAGAATGGGAAGAAATAGATGGTGGGATAAAAAATGCAAAGAAGTTAAAAGACTAGCCAGAAAGCAAATGAGAAAATGGAGAAATGGGAAGGGATCGAGAGAAGAATAGCGGACGCAATTAAAGAAATACAAAGACAATTGTAAGAAAAAAAAAAAGAGAAGAAGAAGAGGGAATTAGATCAGTCAACACAGAAGGAGAAGTTTGGAAATACATGTCGGAGATTGACATAAATGGGGCAAGGTAACCGCCCAAGAATTATAGAAGCTTTTTATTAAAAATAAAATTGTTGACACTATAATGTGAACTAACGGTCCCGCGTGTCGTCTCTCTACTCCCGACCTCGCTCGTTCCGTTCCAAAAGGAAGACCTCTCCCCTCCGTGTTCACCAAAAACCACTTAAACTCAAGAATACATGAATTCTTAAAATCTAAATATAGAACACAATTAGGGAACCCAGCGGCACCGGCAAAACAGTGGTGGCGACTCGAGTCGGGCAAGTAACACAGTGCACGTCCTCGGGCACGAATATCAAAAAGTTTTCGGTTAGCCACGCTCGGCCTTTCTGACCCGTTTTATTATATTATTATATTAGTAGAAGGCAATTCAGCGGCAAAAGTCGTCAAAACAAATCAGCTTACAGTGGTGGCTCTTCCGGTTAGACTCTCACTACACCGGGGTCGACTAACATACTCAGCTGGCAAAGAAGAACCCAATTGACAACTGTCCTGTGGTGGACCAAGAAATGAAATTATGAAAATGGTGGAGGTAGAGAGGGTTAAAACAACCCCACCGTCGCCCCAACCAATTAACAATTTTTTACAATACACTTGGCAGGCTAAACGACATCAGGAGCAACAAACATTAAAAAACAGTCCTACTTAATGTCGAGGCTAGGCTGATCAGGTCGATCTAAACTTTTAGGTGCTACAGGAGCTTCTCCTTGTCCCTGTGGCACGGGTATGAGCTGATCATGAGCAAACTTAAAACAAAATCACCGAGAGCAAAGGCTTAATAGTAGCTTTTCCCACAATTTTTACATTTTGCATCGCTCGTTGAAGCTTTTTTTTTTCAATATTTGTGCTTGCAACACGTCTCAGTTCAGACAACGGAAAATTTTCCTCTTCCTTTTCCAGGATTTGTTGCCGAATTTTTTTGCAATTCGAGAGACCGGATAGGGGCGCTAAATAACAGCCAGCTCGGAGGGACTAAACCCAGTAACCCGATGCTGGGTACTATTCAGTAAGCTGACCAAACCCACTCCTTTTGGGAGTTTTGTACTTATATTTTTGGAGCTGTTGTACTGCAATTGTACTTCCTTTTTATTCGAATGTACCTACTACACCAGTACTCTTTTTCCTTTGGTTCTTTAATTTTTCGGCAGGCATCCTCGATTTGTCTCGGTTCTACTAGCAAGGTTCAAAAGCATTGCCTAAGTGTACTAAGTGATGATATTTATTATGTGTTTCTTTTTAAGCTCTTTCTCAGTTTCGCATTTATGTTCGGTGACATACATAAACGGAGAACGAAAAGTGAAAAAGATTGCAGAGGAGAAGATCAGGATAGAAGAATGAAGAGAATACTTTAAAGAATTACTAGACGGAAAGGACGAAACGGAAAGAAGACAGTAGGGAGAAGAAACAAGAGAACAACAGAAAGAGGAAGAGATTACGAACGAAATGATTAAGAGGGGGATAGGAAGAATGAAGTAACGAAAAGCGGTGGGAGAAGATGAAATGCAAAATGAAGCGTGGATCTATGCATCAGAAGAAATAATAGAGATAATGAGGGAGATAGTAAACGACGTCTGGCAAGGAAAGGGAGGATGGGACTAGTGTGTCCGATACAGAAAAAAAGAAAAAGAGGAAAGGTGGAGAACTACGTACAAGATCTACGCAATGATACTGGAAGAGAAATTGAAGAAAGAACTAGATGAAAAAGAGTTGTTACCAGATAGACAAGCGGGTTATAGGAGAGGGAGAAGCACCATCGATAACGTGTACATCTTGAAACATCTAATACATAAAGAACTCGACAACAAAGGATGGAAGATGTAGCGCGTTTGTAGACCTGAAGGCGGCTTTTGATAGTGTAAATAGAGAGCGATTGTGGGAGTACCTAACAGAGAATGGAATCAATGAGCAGCTGGTGAGCAGAATAGAGGAAATTTACCTAGAAACGGGAAACAGAGTAAAAGTAAACGGCAAAACGAGTAAAAGATTCTGGACGGCGAAAGGAGTAACACAAGGGTGCCCACTCAGCCCCAATCTATTCGCGGCATATATAAGCGACCTGGAAGAAAAACTAGCACAGGCAGGGAGAGTGCTGACAGGAAACATGAAAGTGCATCGTTCGTTGGCATACGCCGATGATATGGTGCTAATAGCGAGGGAGGCCGAAGAAATTCCGGACGAGATATAAGAAGGAGAGGACTGATGTACGAAAGGCTAGGACAGAGTGTCATGCTGCACGGAGCATGGGGATGGAAGGAGCAGGAAAAACTGAAAGCAATCCAAGGGAAGTACTATGATGGATACTGGATACTACGATTGGACAGGGAAACGCCAGCCGTTTCTTCAATCTTCTCCTATCGATGTTCTGATGTCTTTATATGTTGAAATGTGACATTGTAATGATGAAGAGAGCTCCGAAATTCGACAAATTAGACCCTCAAGATTCGACTGAATATTTTACAGATTTTCTTCAAGTGGCGCATCCACCATTTTTCACCGTTTCTTCAATCATGCCCTTTCGATGTCCTGATGTCTTTATATGTTGAAATGTGACATTGTAATGATGAAAAGAGCTCCGAAATACGACAAATTACACCCTTAAAGGCCGACTGAATATTTTACAGATTTTCTCCAAGTGGCGTATTCACCACTTTTCACCGTTTCTTCAATCATCTCCTATCGATGTCCTGGTGTCTCTATATGTTGAAATGTGACATTGTAATGATGAAGAGAAGAGAGCTCCGAAATTCGACAAATTACCCCCTCAAGATCCGACTGAATATTTTAAAGATTTTCTTCAAGTAGCGCACCCACCATTTTTCACCGTTTCTTCAATCATCCCCTATCGATGTCCTGATGTCTTTATATGTTGAAATGTGACATTGTAATTATGAAGAGAGCTCCGAAATTCGACAAATTACACCCTTAAAGGCCGACTGAATATTTTACAGATTTTCTCCAAGTGGCGTATTCACCACTTTTCACCGTTTCTTCAATCATCTCCTATCGATGTCCTGGTGTCTCTATATGTTGAAATGTGACATTGTAATGATGAAGAGAAGAGAGCTCCGAAATTCGACAAATTACCCCCTCAAGATCCGACTGAATATTTTAAAGATTTTCTTCAAGTAGCGCACCCACCATTTTTCACCGTTTCTTCAATCATCCCCTATCGATGTCCTGATGTCTTTATATGTTGAAATGTGACATTGTAATTATGAAGAGAGCTCCGAAATTCGACAAATTACACCCTTAAAGGCCGACTGAATATTTTACAGATTTTCTCTAAGTGGCGTATTCACCACTTTTCACCGTTTCTTCAATCATCTCCTATCGATGTCCTGGTGTCTCTATATGTTGAAATGTGACATTGTAATGATGAAGAGAAGAGAGCTCCGAAATTCGACAAATTACCCCCTCAAGATCCGACTGAATATTTTAAAGATTTTCTTCAAGTAGCGCACCCACCATTTTTCACCGTTTCTTCAATCTTCTCCTATCGATGTTCTGATGTCTTTATATGTTGAAATGTGACATTGTAATGATGAAGAGAGCTCCGAAATTCGACAAATTACACCCTCAAGATCCGACTGAATATTTTACAAATTTTCTTCAAGTAGCGCATCCACCATTTTTCACCGTTTTGCCAATCATCTCTTATCGACGTCCTGATGTCTTTATATGTTAAAATGTGCCCTTGTAATGATGAAGAGAAGAGAGCTCCGAAATTCGACAAATTACCCCCTCAAGATCCGACTGAATATTTTAAAGATTTTCTTCAAGTAGCGCACCCACCATTTTTCACCGTTTCTTCAATCATCCCCTATCGATGTCCTGATGTCTTTATATGTTGAAATGTGACATTGTAATGATGAAGAGAGCTCCGAAATTCGACAAATTTCACCCTCAAGATCCGACTAAATATTTTACAGATTTTCTTCAAGTGGCGCACCCACCATTTTTTACCGTTTCTTCAATCATCCCCTATCGATGTCCTGATGTCTTTATATGTTGAAATGTGACATTGTAATGATGAAGAGAGCTCCGAAATTCGACAAATTACACTCTCAAAGGCCGACTGCATATTTTACAGATTTTCTCCAAGTGGCGTATCCATCATTTTTCACCGTTTCTTCAATCATCCCCTATCGATGTCCTGGTGTCTTTATATGTTTAAATGTGACATTGCAATGATGAAGAGAACTCCGAAATTCGACAAATTACACCCTCAAGATCCGACTAAATATTTTACAGATTTTCTTCAAGTGGCGCATCCACCATTTTTCACCGTTTCTTCAATCATCCCCTATCGATGTCCTGATGTCGTTATATGTTGAAATGTGACATTGTAATAATGAAGAGTGCTCCGAAATTCGACAAATTAGACCCTCAAGATCCGACTGAATATTTTACAGATTTTCTTCAAGTGGTGCATCCACCATTTTTCACCGTTTTGTCAATCATCCCCTATCAATGTCCTGGTGTTTTTTTATGTTGAAATGTGACATTGTAATGATGAAGAGAGCTCCGAAATTCGACAAATTACCTCCTCAAGATCCGACTGAATGTTTTACAGATTTTCTTCAAGTGGTGCATCCACCATTTTTCACCGTTTTGTCAATCATCCCCTATCAATGTCCTGGTGTTTTTTTATGTTGAAATGTGACATTGTAATGATGAAGAGAGCTCCGAAATTCGACAAATTACCTCCTCAAGATCCGACTGAATGTTTTACAGATTTTCCTCAAGTGGCACATCCACCATTTTTCACCGTTTCGTCAATCATCCCCTATCAATGTCCTGGTGTTTTTTATGTTGAAATGTGACATACATTGTAATGATGAAGAGCAGAGAGCTCCGAAATTCGACAAATTACACCCTCAAGATCCGACTGAATATTTTACAGATTTTCTTCAAGTGGTGCATCCACCATTTTTCACCGTTTCTTTAATCGTCCTCTATCGATGTCCTGATGTTTTTATATGTTGAAATGTGACATTGTAATGATGAAGACAGCTCCGAAATTCGACAAATTACACCCTCAAGATTCGACTGAATATTTTACAAATTTTCTTCAAGTAGCGCATCCACCATTTTTCACTGTTTCGCCAATCATCTCCTATCGATGTGCTGATGTCTTTATATGTTGAAATGTGCCCTTGTAATGATGAAGAGAAGAGAGCTCCGAAATTCGACAAATTACCCCCCCAAGATCCGACTGAATATTTTAAAGATTTTCTTCAAGTGGCGCATCCACCATTTTTCACCGTTTCTTCAATCATCCCCTATCGATGTCCTGATGTCTTTATATGTTGAAATGTGACATTTAATGATGAAGAGAGCTCCGAAATTCGACAAATTACACCCTCAAGATCCGGCTGAATATTTTACAGATTTTCTTCAAGTGGCGCATCCACCATTTCTCACCATTTCTGCAATCATCTCTTATCGATGTCCTGATGTCTTTATATGTTGAAATGTGACATTGTAATGATGAAGAGAAGAGAGCTCCGAAATTCGACAAATTACCCCCTCAAGATCCGACTGAATATTTTACAGATTTTCTCCAAGTGGCGTATTCACCACTTTTCACCGTTTCTTCAATCTTCTCCTATCGATGTTCTGATGTCTTTATATGTTGAAATGTGACATTGTAATGATGAAGAGAGCTCCGAAATTCGACAAATTACACCCTCAAGATCCGACTGAATATTTTACAAATTTTCTTCAAGTAGCGCATCCACCATTTTTCACCGTTTTGCCAATCATCTCTTATCGACGTCCTGATGTCTTTATATGTTAAAATGTGCCCTTGTAATGATGAAGAGAAGAGAGCTCCGAAATTCGACAAATTACCCCCTCAAGATCCGACTGAATATTTTAAAGATTTTCTTCAACTAGCGCACCCACCATTTTTCACCGTTTCTTCAATCATCCCCTATCGATGTCCTGATGTCTTTATATGTTGAAATGTGACATTGTAATGATGAAGAGAGCTCCGAAATTCGACAAATTTCACCCTCAAGATCCGACTAAATATGTTACAGATTTTCTTCAAGTGGCGCACCCACCATTTTTCACCGTTTCTTCAATCATCCCCTATCGATGTCCTGATGTCTTTATATGTTGAAATGTGACATTGTAATGATGAAGAGAGCTCCGAAATTCGACAAATTACACTCTCAAAGGCCGACTGCATATTTTACAGATTTTCTCCAAGTGGCGTATCCATCATTTTTCACCGTTTCTTCAATCATCCCCTATCGATGTCCTGGTGTCTTTATATGTTTAAATGTGACATTGCAATGATGAAGAGAACTCCGAAATTCGACAAATTACACCCTCAAGATCCGACTAAATATTTTACAGATTTTCTTCAAGTGGCGCATCCACCATTTTTCACCGTTTCTTCAATCATCCCCTATCGATGTCCTGATGTCGTTATATGTTGAAATGTGACATTGTAATAATGAAGAGTGCTCCGAAATTCGACAAATTAGACCCTCAAGATCCGACTGAATATTTTACAGATTTTCTTCAAGTGGTGCATCCACCATTTTTCACCGTTTTGTCAATCATCCCCTATCAATGTCCTGGTGTTTTTTTATGTTGAAATGTGACATTGTAATGATGAAGAGAGCTCCGAAATTCGACAAATTACCTCCTCAAGATCCGACTGAATGTTTTACAGATTTTCCTCAAGTGGCACATCCACCATTTTTCACCGTTTCGTCAATCATCCCCTATCAATGTCCTGGTGTTTTTTATGTTGAAATGTGACATACATTGTAATGATGAAGAGCAGAGAGCTCCGAAATTCGACAAATTACACCCTCAAGATCCGACTGAATATTTTACAGATTTTCTTCAAGTGGTGCATCCACCATTTTTCACCGTTTCTTTAATCGTCCTCTATCGATGTCCTGATGTTTTTATATGTTGAAATGTGACATTGTAATGATGAAGACAGCTCCGAAATTCGACAAATTACACCCTCAAGATTCGACTGAATATTTTACAAATTTTCTTCAAGTAGCGCATCCACCATTTTTCACCGTTTCGCCAATCATCTCCTATCGATGTGCTGATGTCTTTATATGTTGAAATGTGCCCTTGTAATGATGAAGAGAAGAGAGCTCCGAAATTCGACAAATTACCCCCCCAAGATCCGACTGAATATTTTAAAGATTTTCTTCAAGTGGCGCATCCACCATTTTTCACCGTTTCTTCAATCATCCCCTATCGATGTCCTGATGTCTTTATATGTTGAAATGTGACATTTAATGATGAAGAGAGCTCCGAAATTCGACAAATTACACCCTCAAGATCCGGCTGAATATTTTACAGATTTTCTTCAAGTGGCGCATCCACCATTTTTCACCGTTTCTTCAATCATCTCTTATCGATGTCCTGATGTCTTTATATGTTGAAATGTGACATTGTAATGATGAAGAGAGCTCCGAAATACGACAAATTACACCCTTAAAGGCCGACTGAATATTTTACAGATTTTCTCCAAGTGGCGTATTCACCACTTTTCACCGTTTCTTCAATCATCTCCTATCGATGTCCTGGTGTCTCTATATGTTGAAATGTGACATTGTAATGATGAAGAGAAGAGAGCTCCGAAATTCGACAAATTACCCCCTCAAGATCCGACTGAATATTTTAAAGATTTTCTTCAAGTGGCGCATCCACCATTTTTCACCGTTTCTTCAATCATCCCCTATCGATGTCCTGATGTCTTTATATTTTGAAATGTGACATTTAATGATGAAGAGAGCTCCGAAATTCGACAAATTACACCCTCAAGATCCGGCTGAATAATTTACAGATTTTCTTCAAGTGGCGCATCCACCATTTTTCACCGTTTCTTCAATCATATCTTATCGATGTCCTGATGTCTTTATATGTTGAAATGTGACATTGTAATGATGAAGAGAGCTCCGAAATACGACAAATTACACCCTTAAAGGCCGACTGAATATTTTACAGATTTTCTCCAAGTGGCGTATTCACCAATTTTCACCGTTTCTTCAATCATCTCCTATCGATGTCCTGGTGTCTCTATATGTTGAAATGTGACATTGTAATGATGAAGAGAAGAGAGCTCCGAAATTCGACAAATTACCCCCTCAAGATCCGACTGAATATTTTAAAGATTTTCTTCAAGTAGCGCACCCACCATTTTTCACCGTTTCTTCAATCATCCCCTATCGATGTCCTGATGTGTTTATATGTTGAAATGTGACATTGTAATGATGAAGAGAGCTCCGAAATTCGACAAATTACACTCTCAAAGGCCGACTGAATATTTTACAGATTTTCTCCAAGTGGCGTATCCATCATTTTTCACCGTTTCTTCAATCATCCCCTATCGATGTCCTGGTGTCTTTGTATGTTGAAATGTGCCCTTGTAATGATGAAGAGAAGAGAGCTCCGAAATTCGACAAATTACACCCTCAAGATCCGGCTGAATATTTTACAGATTTTCTTCAAGTGGCGCATCCACCATTTTTCACCGTTTCTTCAATCATCTCTTATCGATGTCCTGATGTCTTTATATGTTGAAATGTGACATTGTAATGATGAAGAGAGCTCCGAAATACGACAAATTACACCCTTAAAGGCCGACTGAATATTTTACAGATTTTCTCCAAGTGGCGTATTCACCACTTTTCACCGTTTCTTCAATCATCTCCTATCGATGTCCTGGTGTCTCTATATGTTGAAATGTGACATTGTAATGATGAAGAGAAGAGAGCTCCGAAATTCGACAAATTACCCCCTCAAGATCCGACTGAATATTTTAAAGATTTTCTTCAAGTGGCGCATCCACCATTTTTCACCGTTTCTTCAATCATCCCCTATCGATGTCCTGATGTCTTTATATTTTGAAATGTGACATTTAATGATGAAGAGAGCTCCGAAATTCGACAAATTACACCCTCAAGATCCGGCTGAATAATTTACAGATTTTCTTCAAGTGGCGCATCCACCATTTTTCACCGTTTCTTCAATCATATCTTATCGATGTCCTGATGTCTTTATATGTTGAAATGTGACATTGTAATGATGAAGAGAGCTCCGAAATACGACAAATTACACCCTTAAAGGCCGACTGAATATTTTACAGATTTTCTCCAAGTGGCGTATTCACCAATTTTCACCGTTTCTTCAATCATCTCCTATCGATGTCCTGGTGTCTCTATATGTTGAAATGTGACATTGTAATGATGAAGAGAAGAGAGCTCCGAAATTCGACAAATTACCCCCTCAAGATCCGACTGAATATTTTAAAGATTTTCTTCAAGTAGCGCACCCACCATTTTTCACCGTTTCTTCAATCATCCCCTATCGATGTCCTGATGTGTTTATATGTTGAAATGTGACATTGTAATGATGAAGAGAGCTCCGAAATTCGACAAATTACACTCTCAAAGGCCGACTGAATATTTTACAGATTTTCTCCAAGTGGCGTATCCATCATTTTTCACCGTTTCTTCAATCATCCCCTATCGATGTCCTGGTGTCTTTATATGTTGAAATGTGCCCTTGTAATGATGAAGAGAAGAGAGCTCCGAAATTCGACAAATTACCCCCCCAAGATCCGACTGAATATTTTAAAGATTTTCTTCAAGTGGCGCATCCACCATTTTTCACCGTTTCTTCAATCATGCCCTATCGATGTCCTGATGTCTTTATATGTTAAAATGTGACATTCTAATGATGAAGACAGCTCCGAAATTCGACAAATTAGACCCTCAAGATCCGACTGAATATTTTAAAGATTTTCTTCAAGTAGCGCACCCACCATTTTTCACCGTTTCTTCAATCATCCCCTATCGATGTCCTGATGTCTTTATATGTTGAAATGTGACATTGTAATGATGAAGAGAGCTCCGAAATTCGACAAATTACACTCTCAAAGGCCGACTGAATATTTTACAGATTTTCTCCAAGTGGCGTATCCATCATTTTTCACCGTTTCTTCAATCATCCCCTATCGATGTCCTGGTGTCTTTATATGTTTAAATGTGACATTGCAATGATGAAGAGAACTCCGAAATTCGACAAATTACACCCTCAAGATCCGACTGAATATTTTACAGATTTTCTTCAAGTGGCGCATCCACCATTTTTCACCGTTTCTTCAATCTTCTCCTATGTGACATTGTAACAATGAAAGAGCACCAAAATTCGACAAATTATACCCTCAAAGGCCGATTGAATATTTTACATATTTTCTCCAAGTGGCGTATCCATAATTTTTCACCGTTTCTTCAATCATCCCCTATCGATGTCCTGGTGTCTTTAGATGTTTAAATGTGACATTGCAATGATGAAGAGAACTCCGAAATTCGACAAATTACATCCTCAAGATTCGACTGAATATTTTACAGATTTTCTTCAAGTGGCGCATCCACCATTTTTCAGCGTTTTATCAATCATCCCCTATCAATGTCCTGGTGTTTTTTTATGTTAAAATGTGACATTGTAATGATGAAGAGAGCCCCTTTAGTCGGTCGGAGGTCCCCCTGGTCAGGAACCTACTTGGTCTCTTATCCTCCCGCTTATATATTGCGTGTCGGGTTCGTGTGGGGTGCGGCGCGCTTACCCCCTACAAAAATCTTAACCGTGGAATAAGAAGTTTCACATTAAAAAAAAATATATTGAAAAATTATTTGAAGTCGATCTTCCTTGTATTCCGCGCAGAAAATTTGATATTGTTGGAATTTGCAAATCAACCCTCAACTTTGGCGCCCCGTAGAACGGAAAGTCTTGGTGGAAAACAAAAAATGAATAGAACCAAAATTATGCACAAATATTGGAACTTTTTTTCGATAGCACTTACAACAACGGCGCTATTTTCCGAAAAACCTCGCGGTGCAGAGTTTTCAAAACCTCTCGAGCGGCAACCCCCGAGGTCGCAAACTCAGGAGACTTACTACCTATGTCTATTGTCCGACATTTTGCTATTAAAAACCCCCCATTGTCTGGACTATTAGTATATAATATATTTCACAATTACACACACACCACAATTATTTGTCCATAGGAGGGTTGGGTAAACTAATAGAGGTACCCAAACCGCTTCCGGAAGACGTAGCCAACGCTGCTGTATATATTTTACCACCTCACGTTTAAGTAATTGTTTTATTAATTGACAAAATACACATTTCCTTTTTTATTTTTAGATGAGAAAACTTACAATCACAGCGGTTCCGAATAACGACTTCACGGGCGTCTTTTTTCGCAATTTATCCAGATTCCGCCAACCACGTCGTACAAAAAGCTCGATGGACTTTGTTGAAACGGTTCTATTGTTTTAGAATTAACCCGAAATTTGTATTTTTGTATGATCAATGCGAGCATTACCTTCAGTTCTATTAAAGCAAAACGTTGGCCTAAAATATATATAGTAGTTAAATAACGTTTTTATTTTATTCTTTACCTATGCAAACTCTGGGACCTCTACCAAACGGTAGATATGAATGTTGGTCGATGCTGTCCCGGTTCTCAGGATGAAATCGCTCCGGTTTGCATTCCAGAGGTTCTGGAAAAAGTTCTGGGTCCAAATGCAAGCTTCTTATGGGAATTAAAATTGTGGAGCCTTCTTTCAGTGTAATATCTGCGTCTTTAAAATAGAAATCTTTGCTACAGATTCTAGTGGCGAAAGTAATAGGAGAATATAGTCGTAAAATTTCTGAAATAAGAGTTTTGTGCCTTTAGAATAACCACAGATATCCTTACCGCAAATAAATGATTCCATATAGGTCATTTCTTGTACGGCTTCATAAGTGATTTCTCCACCGAATTTAGCAAGAACAGTAGTAATTTCTTCATATAGATTTTTATCAATTTCTGGCCTTGATGCCATTTCGTACAAACAAAACGCCAATGTAATTGCAGAAGACTCGTAACCTGCTAGAAAAAAGATGAAGCTCTGTGCCGTTATCTCTTCAATCGTGAAATCTTCACCCATGCTACGTCTTTCGTTTTGCAAATTTATCAAAAGTTGCAGAAAATCTTTTCTAGTGAGTTTGTTTCTCTCGCGGTACTCAACGGTACTACTGATCACTTCTATAAAAAAGTCTGCAGAAGTCTTAGGGATTTGTCTAAACCCTAACTTGCGACAAGCTTCAGGAAAGGCCGATCCTAAAAAGTTAACCATCCACTTAGTCATGTTAAAGTTAATTGCTGCCTTGGTATGTTTCGTAAATTCGTTCTTTCTAAACTTGTCTACTTCAAGACCAAAGGCACAGTTAATAATGACATCAGCCGTGAAGGAAGAAAACGCGTCCTTCGCGTTAAAAGAAGTATTGGTTTCCAAACTGTGTTGTAGTATCTTCTCTACATCTTTTGCACATTTTAGAAAAATGTGAAAGATCGTTTTAATTTTTCCGCTCGTAAATATAGGTGTCATTTTTTGTCGTAGGTCCTTCCACTTAGTTCCATTTAATGATACCAAATGTGCACTAATGGGATCATCTTTTTCATTGTAATAAAAGTTTCTTGCGTTGAAACTTTCCGAGTTGTGGCTTAGAAACAAACGTACATATTTTGGATCTGCTAACACCAGACAGGGTTGATTAATCAGATAAATACCAAAGTACTTGTGCCCCTTTTCCTTCATGCTGTTGTACATTTGCGTTATTACTTCACCCCAGCTCTTTTTGTAAAGGAGACGGTTTGGATAGTTGCCCCATGGTATGCTGGGTTCTACGTACGGGACGTTAAGTTTTCGCCAGTACTGGAATGAGTATTTGAAATAGGCCACAATCAACACACATATAACTGTGAGTGTGCTTAGCACTAGCATCATTGGAAGTAAAGTTCGCACTTTGTAGGTGTAGAATAACTAGGTTCCCGTTCTGGCGGTGGTCAATATGTAGTCAGTCATATCGGATGGACGTGAGTAAATATAATGCATTTCTCGTTTCATTAAGTGGTCAGTGATAACAACTGTATAAAGTTTGTAATATGCTTTACTAATTCTGAAAAAAGTATAAACACTGCAGGATAGTTCCATGTGACCTCATTTGTTACTTAGAAAACTCGATGACCACTGAGAGGGCTTAGGACAGAGTCCCTGTTGGGTTTCGAAAATTTTAGTCGTCACTAGGTATTTAGAACAATTAAGAAGAATGTTCTTAAATCCAAGTGGAGTAAATTTACCTTCTTCTTTCGCCAATCATATATTAATAACGAAACATAGCTTTTCACCATCAAATTCCAAATTGATTCATAAATGCAATAAAGGCCGGAAATTAGATTTTCTTGAGACTTTGGAAATAAGGAAAGCCTTGAAACTGGAAAACAGATCTTGTTTAAATGAACAGAATAACTTTAATAATCCCATTATTAATTCACTATTTTAATTTTTCACTCAAACAAACTTACCAGATTCTCTTTGATCCATTTTTGATTTTTACATTTTATAAAATGTTGTTTTTACGAAATCTTTTAAAAATCATGTAACCCTCTGAAAACGTCAAATTTAATTCAAAATTACGTCAATGTCATAATTTTTTATATTCTTTAAAGTAAGAACCCCTCTTGTAATTCATCAATTGTATCATTAATCTCTTGTTAAATTAGGGCTGATGATGGCAGAAGTGTTCTGCCGAAACATGTACAATTTGTAATTTTACGCTGATTAAAGTTTGTGGAGTTCGACTTAGATATATTTTATTTTTTTAATTTAGAACAATTGTTTGTTGTTTTGAATTGTGGACACAAAGTACTAGTAAGATCCGCTTTTGGGTGATGACCCGTTTATGTAACACACTATAATTACACTATGTACATTTCATAAAAAAGGACATTGTTAGGAGCAAGCTCCGTCTTAGTGAAGATTTAGATTTTGAATGAGTGGTGTGGCTGGAGCCACCCCAAAAGAAAAGGTAGGTGGGGGTGCGTAGTACCCCCTACCCTAAGTGCCTCAAGGGCGGAAAAGATCGTTCATTCTCCCCCCCTTGAAGTCACCGACTTCAATAAACAAAAGTATAAATTTATAGAATAAACAATATAAAACAATATACGAAAATGAGTCATAAAAAACTAAGTATATAAGCTACACAATAATTGAAAAAGTTAAAACACAAGAAAATAAACATAATTATGTAGGTGTAATAATGATCACGCAGGATCAACGAACGGAATCACTTTTATAGTTTTGGTAGCAAACACAATTTGCGCACTGCACGTTTTATTTCACCACTTAGCGTCTTTAGCGTTGCGACGCCCACTACACCGTCACGTCCAGGGTGGAGTTCGATGATGCGTCCTAGTTGCCATCTCTGCGGAGGGCAGTTTTCCTCGAGGATAACTGCGAGATCGTTAAGGTTGATTTCCACTCCCTTGGTCGATTGCTTTTTGGGTCGTTGCTGAAGTTGGGATAGGTACTCCTTTCGCCAACGTTTCCAGAAATGCTGCCGCATTTGTTCCACTCGCTGCCATCTCTTCAAACGGTTCTCGGGGACATCAGTGAGGTCCACTTCGGCGATGGTGGTCATTGGTTGTCCGATCAGGAAGTGTCCAGGAGTTAGAGCTTCTAGGTTATTGGGATCGGAAGTAAGCGGGGTAATTGGTCGGGAATTTAGGATCGCTTCGATGCGTGTAAGGAGGGTGTACATTTCCTCATACGTCAGAAATGACATCCCGAGGATGCGCTTTAAATGAAATTTAACGGCCTTTACATTAATTTCCCAAAGTCCGCCTAGGTGGGGCGAACCAGGTGCTATATTGTGCCACGTTATGCCTTTGCTTGCGAGATCTCCAATTACGTCACTAAAGGTGATTGATTTTAAAAACTGGCTCATTTCGCCAAGCTCGCGTTGTGCACCGCGGAAATTGGTGGCATTTTCTGAGTAGATGTGGGACAGGTGCCCCCGTCTCGAAACCAAACGTTTTAATGCATTCAAAAAGGACGCCGTCGTCAAGTCACCTACAAGCTCGAGATGCACAGCTTTCGTAGCGAAGCAGACGAACACAGCGACGTAAGCCTTAACATTTCGCTTACCGCGACCGTGAGACTCCTTAATTAGCAGCGGCCCAGCGAAGTCGACTCCGCTGACCGTGAAAGGGCGCGCATTTTTTACCCTAAATCTAGGCAAGTCACCCATAAATGTGTTTGTGCGTTTAGGATTTGACCTATAACATTTTATACAATTGTGTATTTCCTGCCGAACCGCGGTTTTGCCAGAAATGATCCATAATCTTTGGCGTAGAGCCGATAGGGTACCTTGTACTCCGGCGTGTAATTGACTGTGATGCCCCTGCCTAATTATTAATCGAGTAATGTGGTGGCTTTTTGGCAATAAAATGGGGTGCATACATTCATATCGTATCGCCGCGTATTTTAATCGACCCCCGACTCTTATGACCTTGTCGACAGGATCAAAAAACGGATTTAAGGACAGTAGGTTAGAACATTTGTGAAGTTGCTTATTACTGCATAATGACGCAATTTCACTGGCGAACTCGTTTTTTTGAACAAGCTGCGCAATCTTTATTGTAGCTTCTCTGAGTTCCGTTGCGCTTAAATACTTGTTGGAAACTTTATCGTTGGGATTTTGACTATTTTTGCAAAACCGTAGAATCCACGCCACGACGCGCTGGGTTTTGGCAAAGGACGAGAATTTTGTCAACATTTGGTTTAAATTTGAGTTATTCGACGCAGCGGATGTCATGGAAACGGTGCGCCTTTCAGACAACTCCTTGTCAATAGTAAATTTATCAGTAGGCCACGTATCTTGGGGTCTGGCTAGCCATGCTGGGCCACCCCACCAAGTTGAAATGTCTTTGATTTTGGAGGGCGCGACGCCGCGACTGAGTAAATCGGCGGGATTATCTTCTCCCTTAACATGGTACCAATCGTTTTCGTTAGACAGCGCTTGAATTGTGGACACGCGGTTGGCCACCAAGGTTTGAAATTGTCCGGAGCTGGACTTAATCCAGGCCAGAACTATTTTTGAATCCGTCCAAAAGAATTTTTTAGCGATGTTGAGGTTTAATGTTTTTTCCACGGACTCTACCAAGTGCGCCAAAAGTGCCGCGGCACACAACTCTAACCTTGGGATAGTTATCACACGGAGAGGAGATACACGTGACTTAGCACATAATAACCGAACGCAAATTTCGTTATTAGAATTTAGTGATCGAAGATACACGGCCGCACCGTATGCGGTTTGAGAAGCGTCACTAAAACCGTGTAACTCTATGAAACTGGGTTTATCTATCAGAACTTTTCTTGAAATTCGAATATTATTAAGCGATGAAAGCTCGCGTAAAAAATGATTCCATGTGTGACACATGTCTTCAGGTACGGGTTCATCCCATGACAGTTTGAGCTGCCATAGTTTCTGCATAATTATTTTTGGCGTTATTATGATGGGACCTAAGAGTCCTAATGGATCAAAAATCTGCGCTGTGGCTGACAAAATGTTTCGTTTTGTGATTTTGGTTGCATTGATTAAGGGTTTGACCTGGTATTTTAACGAATCTGAAGCGGGATTCCACAGAAGTCCAAGGGTTTTTGTGAATTCATTTTTGTCTAATCGCACGTCATGTTTAAAATTATTGTCGTCATGTGTTTGGATCAAAGACACCTCATTAGATGCCCATTTACGGAGTTCAAATCCGCCTTGTTTTAAAATTGCAATGATTTGATTTTTTATTTTTGAGAGTTTTTCTAGATCGTCGTGACCGGTTAATAAATCGTCGACATAGAAATCGCGTCGAATGACATCGCTTGCGTCCGAAAAGTTTTTCGCGTTCAAGTCCGCTAGTTCTTGGAGACAGCGCGTTGCGATATAGGATGCCGGTTTGGTACCGTACGTTAAGGTTTTAAGGCAAAATATCTTTAGCGGTTGTAATTTGTTTTCACGCCAAAATATCTGATGGTACTTACTGTGATCGGGGTGCAAGAGAATCATGCGATACATTTTTGCGATATCGCCACTAATTACGTATCGAAACGTTCTGAATCGCGTTAAAATTGCAAACAAATCTTGCTGGATTGTCGGACCAGCCATCAGATTGTCATTTAAGCTCAACCCATTTGTGCTTCTAGCAGATGCATTAAAAACGACGCGTAATTTTGTTGAAACCGATTCTTTTAACACGGCGTGATGCGGTAGGTAAAATGCATTTGAATCGTCTAATTCATTTTGTGTGACTTCCTGCATGTGGCCCAATGCTCATATTCGCGCATGAATTTTATATAATCCTTTTTAAGATTGGGTTGATCCGCTAATCGGCGCTCTAATGATAAATACTAATACCCGGGGGGTAATCCTTGAAGGGTAGATTTATTACGAATTGACTGGATGTCGCCCGTTGAGTGTTTGTTGAAAGTACCGCTCGCACTGCAGATGTTCTTTAGCAATACCCGACGTGTTTATAACTTTATTGCCTTCGTCTTCTAGTCTCCAAAATTTCTCTAATTGCTGTTGTAAGGTCAATAGAGTGGTTGTATGCATTGAAATAGGCGGGTCGGAAACGTCCAATAAAGTACCTGCGACGACCCATCCTAAATGTGTTTCTTGAAGGACAGTTGGCCCCTTTTACGATTTTACCCGAACGGAGTAATTTCCAAAATAAATTTGAGCCGATAAGAAGGTCCACCGACGATGACGTCGCAAAATTCGGGTCCGCTAATTTTATTGAACTTGGTATTTGTAGGCCCAATTTGCTAATTGTTCTAACAGGTAAATTTTCGGTTATTTGGTCGATGACAAAACATTTTATGTGACCAGAGAAATCATCGTATTTTGATTTAAAATAGGCTTGGGCCGCGTATTTTATTTTCGTTTTAATTTGACCCATACCGCATACCGAAATATCGGTATTAAATCGTTTCAATCCTAATTTTCGGCACATCGATGCCGAAATGTAATTGGACATGGACCCCGAATCGAGCAAGACCCTACAATTGTGCCACTTATTGTTCGCGTCGCGGATATAAACGCGATTTTGTCTTGGGTCTTTCTATTAGAAATTAGGGAAACCTCGTGATTTATGATTGGCGATTCAGATTCACTGGTTTGAGGTTCTTGATCGTGAAGCAACGTGTGATGCCGTTTGTTGCACGTTCGGCAATTGGTGCGAATCAAACATCTGGAAACGAGGTGCCCAATCCGGAGGCAATTAAGACAAAGTTTTAATTGTCGTACCCTTTGTGATCTTTGGCCCACCGTTAATTTTAAAAATTCTGCACAAGCACTAATTATGGGGCAATCACCCTTGCAAAGGACACAGTTTACTTGTATTGCCGTTGTGTGGGAAAGTACCCGCTTATATTTGGGATCTGTGACATATGGTTTTGAAGGAGTGCTGTTGTTACCGATCGCGTTTAATAATTTTAATAATTGACATCGTTTTTCTAAAAAGCGTTTTAAAGATTCGAATTCTGGAACTTCTGTATTTAAGGTGATTTGCCATTCTTTAATCGTGTTATAGTCTAATTTCTCTACTACTATCGGTACTAATAAAGCATGGTACGTATGAATTGGTATGTTGAGCTTGTTTAGCGCGGCTATATTGACCTTAAGTATATTCAAAAAGTCCTGTAGTGCAGTATGTGACTGCCTAGACATAGCGGGATGCTTTAGAATAGCGAGGACGTGGTCCTGTACAATTAATCGCGTATTTTTAAACTGTTCTTCAAGTATCTGCCATGCGGTACGAAAATTTGCTTCGGTGATTTCAAGAGCATCTATTGATTTTAGTGCATCGCCCCGTAAACACGATTTTAAGTACTGTAATCGTTGACAATCATTTAAACCGTTTTTTGGATCGTCGATCGCAGCAGTAAAGGAATTATAAAATGATAACCAATCTTGGTATTCTCCGGAAAACGTTTTTAAATCTAACACCGGCAAGTTTACGTGGGGTGTCGCTCGACGTTCGCTTGTTTCTTCGGACGTTTGTCGCGTTGAATTATTATCGGATTTTTGCGAAGTCGACTGGGACGCTGCTTTATTAAGAATTTTAGCATTTTCTCCGCTATGGCATAGTAATGGTTTTCAAAATGTACGCGTTCTTCGTCATGATTTTCTCGCAAAGAGGTTTTGTCGATTTGTTCAATTTCAAATTGAATGTTTTCAACATTTCGAAAAGCATCTAGGGCTTGTTGGCGGCGCTCCGCAATTCCATGAATACTGTCTTTGTTGGTATCAAATTTATCGATCCAATTGTAAAGACGCGTTAATTTCCCTTTAAGAGTGCCCCTAGTTCTAACGAGTTTTTCGAGTTGTTCGGCCATCGTAATAATGTTTCAATTTGTCACGAATGAGAAAATGTACATGCGTGTAACACAAAGGAAGGATAAATAGACGGATGACTGACCTTATGCCGTGGAAATGCTGGTTCGTAGAGGCGTGGGTTTTTCTTGATTTGGTTCGTTATGGTGTTGATGACACTGAAGTCTTTCCTCTTCCTCTGGAGACGTCGACGGAAAGCTCCTGGGTTTACGAGTACTTGAATCCGGCTCGAAGGACCAATGTTTGTTGTTTTGAATTGTGGACACAAAGTACTAGTAAGATTCGCTTTTGGGTGATGACCCGTTTATTTAACACACTATAATTACACTATGTACATTTCATAAAAAAGGACATTGTTAGGAGCAAGCTCCGTCTTAGTGAAGATTTAGATTTTGAATGAGTGGTGTGGCTGGAGCCACCCCAAAAGAAAAGGTAAGGTGGGGGTGCGTAGTACCCCCTACCCTAAGTGCCTCAAGGGCGGAAAAGATCGTTCAACAATAATTAGTAAATGCACAGAGATCGAAAACTAAATTAGTCAAAGTTGGCCATGCAATAAAGGCCGCTCGTCGTAGTTTAACAGAATTAATTATTAAATGCCAAGTTGAATGTTATAAATCTGGCAGTTCACAAGTATTTTTTTAAAACTAAGAGAAGCGGCTTTTCGTGCATGGCCAACTTTGACTAATTTGGTTTTCGATCTCTCTGCTCTGTATTATAATGGACAACACGTCGTAGGCAGTATAATATTTATAGTTTTCCAGCTATAGGTGGGCGCATTCAACTTTCAAACCTCGCGGTGAATTACCACACTCTGAGTGGTTGCTGGTAAAATCTAAATCACACCCGGCAAGTTGCCACTTTTCAACCAAATGTCAAATATTCATTTTCTTGCTTTACTTGCGTTTAGATTTTCACCGTTTACCCGTTTCTTTCCCATTCCACTGTCTACGTGCTTTCAGAATCACTTCTTTTCAGGAATACACAATAAGTGATATTTTAGCTTGTCGATAGTCATTTGACATGTATTTGACAAAATGGTAGCGGCCGAAAGTGGGGTAAGTTTTTTTTTCGGTCTCTATAATGTTTAATATAATGTTACAATTACAGAGAGAGAAAAAGGTGTTTGTGAGAGTGGAGCAAACGAGCTTGTATGTCAAAAACTGAAGAATACACTGGTAAATAATCTATGAAATTTTTTATAATCTAAGATTAATATTATGGTTCTGCTTTTATGTAAACGGTGTCCAGTACGAACTCTAGAATCTTATTGACTCAAAGATCTAAAGAGGACAAAATGTTTCAATTGGATGATCTTTATGAAATCAGTGTTAAGGCTAAAGGTGATTTTTGAAATTTTATTACCAAGTGTGCGACAGAGAGAAAATATGTCTAAAGTTATCCCGTTTTCTTTCAGAAACGGTTTAACTGATTTTAAATCTACAAATGGGGTTGTACTCAAGGTCTTATGCTCATTCACGCTATACTGCTAAAATTTTAAACTTATTTTTTTTTGGAAATTTTGAAAATTTTTTTGGTAATTTTCAAGAATTCAAAAAATTTCCTGAAAATGTCAAGCATTAATCCCTTTTCAAAATTCCAATATCGTAAAGAGCGCCGGCCGGAAAAGGTTTTGAAAATTTCCCTTTGCTCTTTGCCGACGCGGCGTCCCGCTGCAGCTGCTGCTGAGTCGGACAGTAAAACTGACTGGGAGCATATTGACGTATTGTCATCATTGTTATTCCGCCACTTATGTAACAACAAATACTCCAAGAAATAAAAGAAAAACACTTTATCTGAAAGTTTATTACAGTGCTCAAATTACACTTTTTAGAAGAAATAATTTATAAACTTTGAAATTATGGTTATGAACTCCGAAGATCCGAAGAGTTCCCACCCCCAAGCTTTTGTCCAAAAAACTGCCACCGAGCCTCACGTCATGAAGCTATTCTGCATTTTTCTCGTAACTCCGACGAAAAAATGTAACAGAAGTTATTATGCTCCCCACTAAATTCTGCATAAAATTGGTCTAGTGAAGTTTTTGCCTATCTCCCACCCCGTGTTCATAAATTACGTTGGAAAATGAGTATAGTTTTCGGAGTTACCGTTTAGGAGAAAATGGGGAAAAGCTTCATGAGGTCTCGGGGGGCGCTTTTTTGGACAAAGGTGATGAAACTCCCTCCGGGGGGTTGGGAATTCTTTGGATCTTTATTTGGGTCCTTGTTGGGAGTTCATAACAAAAATTTTGGAAAATCCACCGGAAAATTGGAAAATTCGGAAAAAACTGAAAATGCTTTCTCTATGGGATTTTGGTATAAACTCAAGACCATAACTCACAAATCGAATGATGGATATGCGTAAATCTTTTTGTAATGGGCGGCAATATTTAGACCTCGAGTCCTATTTGGCTTGACAGTTTAACTTGTAAATCGTGATGCAAAAAAAAATTGTCGCTGGAATAAAATGAAAAATTCTCAGTAAAATAATTGTCCTATTGGTTATTTATTTTGAAATTGAAACATCTCATTCGTTGACAAAAACACAAGTTAAATTGTCAATAGTAAACTCCCGAGACTATGTCAAATTGTCAGAAGCAATTCGACATACTAGAGGAGTCTTTTAGCTGACTATTTCCCGAAGAAAATTTTAACTGCAGTGTTAAAACTGTTTAAATTCATTTGTTGGTTTTTGTGAGTGTATTTCAAAAATTATCGCAAAAGAGTCTAGACCATTTAGTGATAATTTTTGATAATACCCCTAGAGAAAAAATTACCGCGTAATTCGACGCTGATTGGATGATTTTTGAAAATTTAAGTGATTTGATTGGCTTAAATTTTGTGAGGGAAATAGTCGATAGTAAAAGCACGAGAGGTCAAAATATTGCCGACAATAATTTTTTCGATTTAGGTAGGAGTTTCTGTCGCGACGAGTGCTCGCACTAGTCATTATTTTCTCAAGCAACAGAAACGAGTCAATCTAAAGAGCAAAAATTGGCGGTAATATTTAGACCTCGAGTCCTATTTAACTTGTAAATTGTAATGGCAAATAGTTACAAAAATAATTGTCACTGGAATAAAGCTTGTCGAAAAATTGCCAGTAAAATAATAATTGTCCTATTGGTAGTTTATTTTGAAATTGAAACATCTCTTTGGTTGAAAAAAAAAACAAGTTAGATTGTCAGGAAAATAAATTTTAGTTGGGACACCCGGTATATATTCGTCATGTGTATCTACAATTATTTACGTTGTATTTCACCAAATCGGCATTAGTTTTTTGTCTCCGCCCCGAATAACTATTAAAACATGATCAGGGGGTTTAGGGGGTCCCCTTGGGTTTATAACTCAAGAACGGCTGGACCGATTTTCATGATCTTTAATTTTTTGGATTTGTCTCCGCCCCAAATAGTGGTATATTTATTAAAACATGGACAGGGGGCTCAGGAGGCCCTTGGGTTCATAACTGCTTTTTGCCTCCGCCCCGAATAGCAGATTAACTATTAAAACATCGGAAAAATTACGGGGTGCGGTGAGTTTGGTACAGGGCAACGACAACCCCTGGCACAGAGGGCCCCCTGGGGACCCCCGTGTTACAGGGCAACGACATTATCAAATAACGCCGCTCACAAATTTTTTGATACCTCGGGAACGGATTGACTGATTTTTTTAGGGGGCGAATTACTATTAAAACATTGGAAAAATTAACTAACAAAATTTTTTCATACATTTTGTATGGTATCCAGAAACAAAAATGAACATGGCGTTGTATGCCGATTTCCGTAATGCCAGTAGTTGGCGTTGCGTGCATTATCGTTTGATAAAAAAAAAACTGAATTAATTCAGCTAATAAGTTAACAAAACTTTTATTGATTCTGAGGCGGTACAAAGTTCGCCGGGTCAACTAGTTAGTACCTACATAAAAATATTTCAGGAAGCGTTTTATAAAACATTTTATTTTTGTTTTAAATCTTAACCTCACTTTTTACCATCACATTTGAAACTGTTAAATTTGAATTTCTTAGTTGAATTTCAATTTTGAACAGGGACTTTGAAGAACAAATTTACTTCTCATTTGTCTAAACATAAACATCAACATAAACTAAATTATAATTATTCCTTTTTCCTACTGCTGCTCCTTGCTGTCCTACAAAAAATGTGTACAATGTAAAATCATAGATACAGTTCTAATGTTATGTGTAAAGAAAGCGCCAGGGATATAGTGATATAGAACAAATAAACGAGTGCAAAATAAAAAACCTGCTTATCGAGAATCAAGCGGCGGCAATCTTTGATTGTTGGCGGCCCGGCCCATCTTTGAGTAGCACGTGTACAAATCGGAAAGCAGGTTTTTTGTTTTGCACTTCTTTATTTGTTCTATATCACTATATCCCTGGCGCTTTCTTTAAATGGATAGATAAAGGTCATGAGTATTTACGTGATAACGCTGTCATAAATATTGTTGCGTTTCTGAATTCCATTATTTATTTACACACCATGTACAATTATTTATTCTGGACTTCTTATATCATAATATCTACGTTATTTCCACATCGCGGGGCACTCCGAACAGATAAAGGCCAAGTTCGTTACAATATATTTTCTGGTGACAGCTCTATCAACTCTTTTTTTTTGGTCATGTATAGTTATTTTGTTTCTTTATGCACAAGCTGGCACTAGAAATTCCGAAATCGCATTGGTCGCTACATCGGGTTTAACCATACCGAACCGCAAGAAAATAGGTGTCTACAAGGAAGTTGGCAACTGCCATACATTTACATTTAACGTACTGCTCGAACTTAATGAGGAATTTCCGCGAACATGAGATTCAAATTTCATGTATGACGTCATGTCAAAAGCAATTTATAGAAAATATTTGAACATGTTTTGCATTTTTAGCCTTTCATTTAACATAAGAGAAAAAATATGGCCATCATATTTATCTAGCAACCACAAAACTATGGGCTAATAGGAAAATGCTTGTAGATAACAATATATATATATCTAGGATGTCATGGATGCACCAGATTTAGGGGGTAATAGAAAAAAAATTAAGGTCAACCCTTCTCTGCAATTTTATGTAGGAATACTCGAGAAAAAAATATTTGATATCTAACCTCGCTTACTGCACACGCGACTGTTATGATCCTAAAGATTTCAATGGGTAAGTACTTATCAAAGTAGCAGTTTTTAAGGGGTTTGTTTAGGCGCTTCACTTGTGCTGTGCTTTCAGAAGCGGTATCTGTTGGTAAGCTTGAAAAGAAAAACACTTTCATAATTTGTAGTTACAGATGTTGCGGTTAAAATTATTATTATTGAATGTAACTACCGTTTTGTTGATAATATGTACCGGTATTTGATTACATGTTGCGGTACGGTAGCGGCCAAATAAAATAGCGTAAGTTTTTTTTCTTTTGTAAATGGTATTTAAAGTTAATTCGAATCTATTGATAAAGGAGGATTGATTTTTATGTAATTTCAAAATTTTGCGTTAGCGTCGTGATGCTGCTGCGTCCAGGCGTGATAACAGCCTGAATTACCAAAATTCATGAAATAATCACTAATTGCAAAATCGGTGCACGACCTTACTTGCCGTGACCGTACGTAATATGCAAAATAACAATAAAAAAACGATTTAGTTTTTTTTTATCTAAGTTCAATGCTTATTGCAGAAATCGAATCATTTTACGGAGTTCCCTAATCAGAGGATTTTATGCTTGTGAAAACAACATATAATTTGTCGATTAGAGCACCCTGGAAGGATATAAATAAATGTGGGCGAATTTTTTAAGCCCGAGGCGACAGCAATGTCGCTATGAGCCAGAGCCCCTGAAAACTAACAGGACACGAGTACTCAACAGCGTTTTTTGTATTCGTTCACAGAAAATGAAAAAAAAAAACACGAATTAACATCAAAATAGTGTAAACAGTTTATTTATCAGTCAACGACAATTTGACGATCTAATGAGTTTTACGTTACACTCTAAAGTTGATACTAAGTTATATATTGTATCAATAACCCAACGACGTCAGAATATATAGACTGGGTAAGTTGGGTAGCTTGTAGGCGAATGAGGTAGTATACTAAAAAATAAAGTTTTTGGAAAATACAATAATCATAAACTTCATTGAAAACTGTATGGTTTAGCGCTATTATGGTTAAATTATACTAACTGAAAATGCAAAATAAATAAAATTGAAATTCGTTTAATTTTTTATGAGAGAACTGTACTAGTTTAAAATACGTCATTAGTTGCCGGCATATGAATTAAGTGAGGACCTACGCCTTTCCATTTCTCACTCTCACTCATTTTATTAGTAATTCTTTCCTTTTCGCTCTTACTCCCTCTATGCTCGGAAACTAATGACGTAGTTATTCGCCCGCGAAATAGTTTTTAATTTATTTCATGAAAACGGTTATGATTTAAGCAAAACGAAAAAATTGGAGTCCTCTATTTCTAAAATGAGAAAATGAAATGTTGAAAAAAGTTGGAACCTAAAAAGTGAAAACTTAGAACTTGAGACGAAAAGTTACGCACCGGTAATAAGTAAAGTAAAAATCTATGAAACTTTAAACCTCTAAAATTAGAAATTGAATGAAAGTTAGAAGATAAAAAGTGAAAACTTAAAACTTGAAACGAATAATTACCAAAACACTGGCATTAATAAGACATTCAGGAAAGTTAATAGTCATCATTATATTTGATATTTTAATTAATCTAAACAAAGTTTACGTCTTCACAATAGGTGAAAGAGAGTAAGATACAGAAAATTTTGAACTTTTTAATTGAGGAAGTAATATTTTAATTAAGTAATTAGGTATTGAAATTTTAAGCTGCAAGATCGCGTATTTCATTCGGTAGCGAACTCTTAATGTGCTTAATGCGCAGCACCAAATTTTGATAAGATTTCAGCATTAAGCATTAGATTTATGTACATATAAGTAGAAATATCATTATTTATAATTTTTCTCAATTTGTAAGAAAACATAAATTATGTTAATATTTTATCATATTTATTTTTATTTTTATAAAAAATTAAAATTAAAAAATTGTCTTTGCCCAACATTTTTCACTTATTCCGATCGAATATGTTTACTGATCTTGCTGTTTTACATGAAGTTGTAGTTCACATAAACAAACAAATTGTTTTCGAAAATGCCGAAATGACGCCCGACAACCGTAAATGCTATGTTCATCTTCTGGTAAGAATTAGACAGATGAGTAAATTTATATTATTAGCATAATAATTTATTATCATTTATTATACTTTAAGAATCTGTTGGTAATTCACATTTTACTTATATAGAAAGACAAACTAACTACGATGCTAGTGAAAAATATAAAATATATCAGCATTCCAGGAGTCCATTAGGAATTACTGGAGTCGATGAAAACTCAAAAGGCCTGCTAAAACGCCGGAAAACCACAAAGTTTTTCTGTATCTTTTTCTATTTTTTCACCTATTGTCAAGACGTTTAAAACTTTGCAATGTGTCCTCAGTGATTTTCTGAATAGTTTATATTTTACAATAAATTTACTTTGATATTTTTAATTTTTTTCTTGAATTTTGTGTAGCTTAAAACGCTTTATGTCAAGACGTTTAAACTTTGCGATGTGTCCACAGTAATTTTTCTGAATATTTATATTTTACAATAAATTTACTTTTATATTTTTATTTTTTTCTTGAATTTTGTGTAGCTTAACATGCTTTATCAATTTACAGATGATATATGCATCCAATCGTACACCCCTAAAAATAAGTGCCGAGTCAACTCTTAGCTTATCAGGGGCTGAACGACTTTTGATAGATTTATAAGCCATCTGGTAACAACTTGCTAAGAGGAGCATTTTTTCACACCACTGATAATAACAGCCACACCCTTTTAAGAAACAACCGCTTTTATGTAAATATGGGCTGAAATTAATGATTTATCATTATATATTTAAAATCAAGTCTTAACATGTCGATCTAAAAAGATTCCGACAAATTCTTCCAATAATCCAAACAGTTTAGAACTTGATTAACCTGCAGGTTAGAACTTGATTGGAGAAATTATCCGCTTTATGTAAATAGGGGCTGAACTTAATGATTAGATTAATTAAAATATCTATTATAATAATCATTATTAACTTTGTAATTTCTTTTTTCAGATATTTTTCTCAATTTGTAAGAAAACATGTGAGGTTAGTTTTTTTGTTCTTAAGTTGGCTACATTGAGTTGTTCGCGAGAAGCCGTCACTTATTGTTATTATTTAAAATGCAAACAATTGACTTACCGATGAATTAGGCTGTTTTCTCAATAGTTTTTAATATCACAATACATTTACTTTGTTTTTTTTTCTTGAATCTTGTGTAGTTTAAAGCTCTTTATAAAAACCCGTTACATTTAATTGTTATTTAATATTTATTGTTGTTAACAATGTATTTAAAAATGAATTATGCAACCGTCCAAATATCCTTATCTTATGAAATTTACAAAAAACCGTAACATTTACCGTATTTGTTCAATTAAAAAAGTTTAAAATTTTTCTGTATCTTTTTCTATTTTTTACCTATTGTCAAGACGTTTAAAACTTTGTAATGTGTCCACGGTGATTTTTCTAAATAGTTTATATTTTACAATAAATCTGCTTGGATATTTTAAAACGCTTTATGAATTTACAGATGAATTATGCAACCAACCCAACTTCCAAAAATCAAGTCTTAAGAGTGATGTGGAGTACCCATAGTAGTTTCTGAGGGGAGTCGCAGTAAGGAACGAGGGACCTTGACCAACGAAAAAAGGTGGAGCCTAACGACAATAAATCGTCATAATACACTCGGAGAAAGAAGTTTCAATTCTCGAGCGTGATAGGCAAATCACATATTATCGCATATCGAGCAGTCCGTCCGACTCGATACGTTTCGGTTTGCTCGATTTGTTTTTGTCTTCGTTACCGCCGAGTTCCGATCAGGTGTCAACTTACACTGAAATCATTATCGTCGATTATTTTACATTTGGAAGTTTTCCCCAGTACAATGTACTTATAGTTGAAAAAATATACTCAAAAAATAAATTTTGTTTTCAATAAGTTGGTAAAAGAATAGTTAAAAAATTAAAAACTAAATAATTATCACATCTAACACTGCAATGTAACAGACTTACTTACATAAATGTAATTTTTGTACTCATTCCTTATAGATACCTATTTTCCGTTTTATTGCCGATGCGTGGAAACAAGAATTTCCCGCACTGGGGTGTTTTTTACTTTCTACGAGGGACATTTGTTTCATAGGGTGGGTGTTGGTCAGTGCAACGAATACAGGAAGTGAGAGTAAGGCCGAATTCACGAAATGGCTTGCCACATTCAACGAACTTTTAATGTGAAAAATTCAAAATTATTTATTTTTTATTTCCCGCATTCGCACTAAATGCAGCACTTTGTTTGGAAAGTGAAATTTCCCGTATGAGCACTTTGTTTGAAGCACGACCGAAGGGAGTGCCGCATTTAGTGCGAATGCGGGAAATTTCACTTCCAAATAAGTTAGGTACAATATTTTTTGTAACGAATCAATCCCGAAATCAAACATAAATAATTTTAAATAATTTTGAATTGTGCACATTTAAAAGTTTGTTGAGTGTGGAGAGCCATTTCGTGTATTCGGCCTTACTGTCACTTGCTGTATTCGTTGCAGTGACCAACACCCACCCTATGAAGCAAATATCCCTCCTCGACGTGGAAAGTAGAAAACACCCCAGTGCGGGAAACTCTTGTTTCCGCGCATCGACGATAAACGGAAATAGTTATTTACCTAACGTGTTTGGAAAGTGAAATTTCCCGCATGAGCACTTTGTTTGAAGCACGACCGAAGGGAGTGCTGCATTTAGTGCGAATGCGGAAAATTTCCCTTCCAAATAAGTTAGGTACAATATTTTTTGTAACGAATCAAGCCCGAAAAGAAATAAAAAATAAATAATTTAAAATAATTTTGAATTTTGCACATTTAAAAGTTCCTTGAATGTGGCAAGCCATTTTGAGAATTTTGTCTTACTGTCACTTCCTACATTCGTTGCACTGGCCAACACCCACCCTATGAAGAAAATGTTCTTCCTCGACGTGGAAAGTAAAAAACACCCCAGTGCTGGAAATTCTTGTTTCCGCGCATCGGCGATAAACGGAAAATATGTATCTATAAGCAATGAGTACAAAAATATATATTATATAAGCAATGACTACAAAAATAACTATTTCGTTTGTGCCTCTCTGTCACGAAAATTTCCTGTACCTAGGTTGTTGCTAAGCAAAAAATTATCATATACATGCAATTTTGAAGTTGGTGGCCTAAAATTTTGATACCCACCACTGAATCTAAAATAAAATGCAATAAGGTAAGTAAGGCAGTATTGAAACAGTAGTAATTCTGAAATAGTACATAGACAACTCGTCAATTAATGAGGGGGTGTTAAAAATAAAAATGTACTCATTTCTGGGACTGTTTGTGTGTAAGTACATACATCGATTTATAAAATATAAATATGAATAAGACTCAAGAACAAAACACGAATTTATTTACGATTCTTTTTTTCCTTCTCGCTTGTACATGGTCTATATAAACAATTAAAATTTCGCAAGCTGGCCACTTAAAAATTATAGTAAAAAAATATTTTTAAAGACAAGCTTTTATTTAAATGCTGTGAAAAGAAGAAAATAAACTTTGAAATAAATCAAACCAAAGCAAACCCATAATTTTGCCACATCATAAAATTGCATATGATATAAAAGTTTGTCGCGAGAATTTATATTATCTTGAAAGTAATTCTAAGTAGAAAATTTATTTTTATTATCACATCATTAAAGAGGTTATTTGCGAATATTTCATTCATTCATCTGTAAAGGCGACAGGAAAGAGGTGTAAGAGAGGTAAGGCCCATCTGACCTCAAATGAGACTTTCTAGAAGAAATAATTTACAAAGTTTTGAAATTTTGGTTATGAACTTCCAGTAAGCACCCAAATAAAGATACGAAGACTCCATGAGATCAATTTTTTGCAGAGTTGAATAGAGAACATAAATCCGATAACATTTGCTCGTCGGAGTTACCGTTTACGAGAAAAAATGCAGAAAAGATTCATGAGGTCACGCTCGGGGGGGCGCCTTTTTGGGCGAAAGGGGATGAAGCTCCCTGCTAGAGGTGGGAACACTTCGGATCTTTATTTGGGTCCTTGCTGGGAGTTCATAACCAAAATTTTATAAATTATTTCTTCTATAAAGTCTAATTTGGGGACAGATGAGCGTTACCCCTCTTACACCACTCCCCTCCCACCTTTACCGATGTTTGACGACTAGACCTTGTATAGAAAAAACTACTCTACAATTGTGTTTCTATACATTTTTTGCTCCCACTAATGGTTTTCGATATAGGTCGATTTTTGTTTTTAAATTGCCATTTTTTGACATAAAAATGTTGTTGATGACGTCATCTGTTTTTGAACTGACAGTCATAATTTTTTTTAAATATCAACCCCCAATTTTTTTTTGGGTTTTAAATACACTTTTTAATTCTCTATTCAAAAAGAGTAAAAAAGTGATACCGTGCACATTTTTTTCACTATTTCACTCATATATATTTTAACCAATCATATGTGATCATTCAACAATGGAATCAAAATTTAAATTGAAAAAATCAACTTGTCAAAATTTTATCGGGGGTTACGGACCAATGAACAGTCGCTATTACACAACGTACTTCATATTTCAGCGAAAAAATAACAATTGCTGCAGTCACTGTGGCAGAATACTGCATGTCAAATACCTCAATGACCTGTCACCTTCCACCACATTATCAATAATTTGTGCGTTTTCGTGAAATAGTCTGGCGAATATAATTGGAGTTGAGATTTCGCTGGAAAAATTTACCAATTGTGGACTCGAGTTCTACAATTTTGCTCATGACATTGATCAATAATCACTCAACTGCGTTTCGCGATTTTTATGTCGATGTCATTCGCAAAATTGCTAGGCGAACTCTCGTAACAATCGGTAAATTTTTCCGACGAAATCTCAACTCTTATTACATATATTATAACTGAAAAATAAAATTTTTATTTCTTAAAAAAAGTTGAAAAATAACAATAAATTTGGAAAACAAACGACGAAAAATGAAGTACCATTTAATAAAATTGCTCAAATTTCCACCCGCCAACTATTTGACACATTCCCAGACTTGTATTAACGCTTTGAACATTTCGTTCAATCACTTCGGGACTAATCTGCGCCATTTAACTACGGATTCGTAATGAAATAGTATTTTTTCAAGCAATAAAATTTTTCAAAACTTGTAGAACTGTAATTTAAAAAAAAAAAAAAAGTTATGCAAGGTATCACTTTTTTACTCTTGTTGAGCAGATAATTGAAAAGTGTATCTAAAACACAAAAAAAAGTTGGGCGTTGCCATTTAAAAAAAATGATGAGTGTCATAGTTCAAAAACAGATCACGTCATCATCAATTTTTTTATTTCAAAAGATGGCAATTTGAAAACAAAAATGAGTGGGGAGGAGATAGGCAAAAGTTTCATCGTTTAGCGACTCTTCGGATCTTTATTTAGGTCGCTGTTTTTTTTTTGTCAAATTTGTTTGGACTACACCATGCATACCGAAAATAAGCAGCCTAAAAAATCTTAGATGGTACTTGGTAGTTGCTATTTATAAGTACATACTATTAATATTCCAAAGTTGAACAGAATCTAAATTTTAGGTGGCTCACTTGGTATGGAATGTACCTTAATATGTATTACCAACTGCGAAAAAAGGGGAGGATGGATTTGGAAATGATTTTGATCGACATTGTTACAGGCATGCGAATTGGCACTCGGGCTTTCCTTTAATAAATAAATAAATAAATATAAATAAATATATATTTGCCCAACAGAAAAAAAATCCTTTTATAGGACAATACAAAAAATTAACTTAAACATCACATTGTGGTATACATACAATAAACATTAATAACATTAAATTGGAAAATGGTACAATTTACAGAAAAATGTCTCTAAACTTCTCGTCAGCATATTGACACATTAACGTTAACGGTGCTCTTCTTAAGTCGTCAGTATTTGGTCTAGGAGTAACAAAGGTTGCAGAAGTCCGGGCATTTTGGCGTACGACATGAATATTGACATGGCTTAGAATTTCCGGGGAGTTGACTTCATAATGGAGAATTTTCCACATCCAGTTGGCACAGTAATGTTCTCGACGACTGAGAAGGCTACCTATCTTATGGCGAGCTAAGAGCAGATTATAATCAAAATTTTGTGAAGGATAACTACCATCAATTTTAAAAGATAGGTTGTATTTTTTCAACAGCATCACTGTGCACAGCATAAAAAGGGAACCATACCACCGAAGCATATTCCAGCTTGCTTACCACAAAAGCAAAGTACAAAGACTTTAAAGCACCTATATCACTCATAAACCGACATGTTCTAGAAATAAAGCCTAGCATTTTAGAGGCAGACAAACAAATATCATTAACGTGGTTATTGAAAGTTAGTTCTGAGTCAAATAGGACTCCCAGGTCCTTAACCAAATGTTGCTTCTGTAGTAACTGACCACATATGACGTAAGGAAAACTAATAGGATTAATCTTCCTCGTGTAAGATACACTACAGCACTTGTTGATATTTAAACGCAGTCTGTTTTTTCTACACCACTCCACAATTAAATTGATATTCTTCTGGAAACGAACAGCATCACTGATGGTAGAAATTGAAGAGAATATTTTGAGATCATCAGCATAAGCTAAGACCTTGCAGTTCAGGGAAAGTAGCAAATCATTTATAAATATAACAAAAAGAAGAGGCCCCAAATTAGAACCTTGCGGTACACCACAAGTTGACACATAATAGAAAGATTTATAACCGTTAAAAAAAACATAGTTTACTCTATTTAACAAATAGGAAGCAATTAAAGATAAAAATTTTGGAGCAAGACCGAAGAAACTGAGCTTTTGAAGTAATATTTCATGATCAATGCAATCAAAAGCACTAGAAAGGTCAGTATATACTACATCAACTTGGCCAGTGTTATCCATTTGTTGTCTGATGAATTGATCGACAGAGATCAAGTTTGTAACCGTAGAGCGCCCAGGTATAAAACCATGTTGATTACTAGATACAATACCGCCAATATTATGATAAATATTTGCATATAGAACCTGTTCAAAAATTTTCGAAAAATTTGAGAGGATTGAAATAGGTCGGTAATTATTAAGATCAGATGCACTACCTTTTTTTAAGACTGGGGTTACCCTCGCATATTTCCAAGCATCAGGATAGGTGGACGTTTTTATAGCAAGATTAAGTATCAACTTAAGAGGCTTAACCAATACGAATCTTAGGTCACGTATAATAAAACTTGGTATGAGATCATCACCAGCAGTGAAATTATTTTTTAGTTTCGACATTAACTTTACGAGAGTGTCCTCATCAACAGCTGGCATAGAAAAAGGAGAATTGTTGGAAAAAACATCTGGAAGGTCAAAGTCAGGTTTAGGATGAAATACATTAGAAAACTTTTTTGCAAAAACATTGACTATATCCTGCGGTTTTTCAAAGTCATCACCATTAAAATGCAGTTTACCAGGAATACGAGATGTACCCTTTTTGGAGCGAACATACTTCCATAGTTCTTTGGGATTGGTTTGCAATGAGTCTTCAATATGCTTTAAGTAAGAATTATGAGCCGAATTTATAAGACGTTTAGAAATTGCACGTTCATTTTTATATTCATTTAAATAGCGATCAAAATTTGTTATTTTCCATTTTTTCCTCAAGTAATTTTTATGTTTTAAGGACGATACTATGGCATGATTGAACCAAGGAGGATAACTAGTTGTTTTAAAACTTGCTGAGGGTACAGAACGTTCTATAGTTTTATATAATATATCATAAAAGCTTTGAAGACATTTATTAACATCTTGAAACGCTTCAAGATTAGACCAATCGGTATAGAAAATGTCATTATAAAGTTGCGGAAAATTAGCTTTCTTAAAATTAAATCGCCTGTATGAAGTTCTCGGAAATAGATGGGGTTTAGATTCCTTAACAGATTGGAGAGAAATTGAAAGTGAGGGGTGATGTAGATCTTCTGGTAAAAGTGGTTCTTCGTTGCGCGTTACTGCAAGCTCACATTTGAAGTTAGCAAGAACTAAATCAAGTAGTCGATTATTGGAATTTAAAACGTTATTATATTGAGTAAACTCATTTGACTCCGTAAAGCTAGAATAGATGCGAAGTTTCTCAGTGGGCGAATTATACCTGTCGGGGCTATAGTAGTCTGTAATATTGAAGTCACCAATCAGTAAAACTTGTTTACCAATGACTAGTGATTCTAAAGCATCATAGAAAACTTCAAAATCTTCGACCATAATGTCTGGTGGAATGTAAACCGCAGCAATAAAAAATTCAAAACCATCAAGGGAACATTTGCAAAGTACCAAATCAATCAGAGGAACCAAACCAGTTAAGGTAGAAGAATCAATAACGGAACAAGAAACTTTCTCAGATAAGGCTATTAAGACACCACCACCTTTTGAACGATTCACTAAAGAAAACTTCCTGTCACATCTGTATAACAATCAGGAAAAATTTCAGTATTAAAAAAAGCATCACTTAGCCATATTTCCGTTAAAATAATTACATCATATAATAATTCACAGACATTTGTGTAAAAAGAGTTCAACTTAGTCCTTAATCCTCGCACGTTCTGATAACAGATATTGACTAAAACTGATGTTCTGTTGGGCAAATTCAGTTTTCCACCGTCGTAACAGTAGGAATGCCAGACTTATAACGGATTTTTAAATTATTCTCACCATTGGCAGCACGTTGGTCAAGTTCCTTTTTAGCGTTTTTATAAATCTCAATTTGCATTGGAGTACGATCCCGGGAGATTGCGATTTTTTTATAGTCAGAAAAAGATTTTAGTCGACTACAGGTGCGAATAATATTAGAAACAAGCAACTCAGATTCAAATAACAATCAATTTTAAATTCAATTTTAAAAATAACTAGACCCGTGTTTGACGATTTTGCAAACATTTATTTACAAAAGCGAAACGGGGGCCGTAAATGGGAAGGATAGCTTTTCTGAGAATTCTCATAAGTGGAAAACAAAGAGTAGGTGAAAATTAGGATCTAGATTCTCCTTTAAAAAATCTGGACGTTTTATGCAAACAAAATTTTGCTCTTTTGACTTTTTGTTATTTTTTTTTTATTAAAAACTAATTTAAGCGGTTGTACCGATTCCAAATATTCACGCGAGTAAAGCAGACCCCAATTTACGCGGGCAACTGCTAGTTGTATACAGTGTGGAAATTAAGTAAGGAATAAATTCAGTAACTTCATTAGTATTTGCACTAGAAATAGAACTTAAAAAGCATGTGATAGGGCTAATTATAGCGCATCCGAGGAACGTACACGATTTTTTTTTTCATCAGGTTTTTTTGACAGTTATGACGTCATCAATATAGTTTTTTAATGGCAACCTATGTTTTTCATTTTACATTTGAATAGAGTTTTTTATTTTGTTTTCAACGTTGTCAAATACTTAATAGGTTAGATAAGGAAAAAATGAATTAAAACGGCGCTTAAGTTCAAATTAGCAAAATTTCAAAAAATTATTATAAACAGAATTGTCTAATGTTATCCGAATTTAAGAAAAAACCATAGAGATACCAATACCATGTTGACAAGTTCTGAATTGTTACAAAATAATTGTGTCTGAACTGTTTTTCTCTATTAAATAATAAATGAACTTCTAAATAATAATATCTGGTTGCAACAGGATGGTGCTTCAACACACTAAGTCCGGTGCTGCGTTATTTGGACGAAGTTCCCAAGAAGATGGAAGAAGAGGTCCAATAGAATGGCAGGCTAGGTCCCCAGTTCGAACCCCATTAAATTTTTTTCTATGGGGGCACTTAAAAAACAAGGTGTATCAAAACCGAGACAACAATTTGGATGATCTTTAAGGAAGAATTCGACATGAGTGCAGTTTAATAACTCCGCAAACCATTCAATACGTATTGGCTGCTTTTTATGATCGTCTTGGATTTTGTTAGATGATGCGGGATCATCACTTTGAACATCAATAGTCTTTTTGTTAATTTTGTTAATTTGTTAGCCCTACTTTGAAATTTAGGGTAGTTTTCTTATTTTTTGTAATTGATTGCTTTTGGAAACTTTGTTTTGTTTGGATTCCTATCGTTTTTTCCTTAAATGAAATCAGAATAAAAACTCTATGAGAATGTAAAATCAAAAACATAGGTTGCCATTAAAAAAAATATTGATGACGTCATAACTGTCAAAAAAAGTGATAAATTTCTTTTTTATACGTTCGTCGGATGCGCTAAAATTAGCCCTACCACATGCTTTTGAAGTTTTATTTCTAGCGCAAATACTAACGGAGTTACTGAATTTATTCCTTACTTAATTTCCACACTGTATAAAACAAAGTGTAGATATCCAAAAAATGTCAAACGGTAGGTACTAATAAGAGACCTGCACAATGGCAACTAAAATGTCTATAAAAGAAAATCTTACGTTTTCACAAACAAACCAGATTTTATAGAATTGAGAATCTGAAGAGTTGCCGATAAATTAATTGCAGTTCTGCAGTTGAGATTTCCTAGAATTTCAAGACTCAGCCAAACTCAGCGTTTTGCATTTGTGTGTACCAACAGATAATTCACTCTTTTTACTGTTGGAGGGCGCTATTGTACAACACACTAAACGCCGCGCCAGAGCTGTTGCAGAGCTTTCGTTTTCCCTATAAAATTGAGAGTAAATAATATTTTTTTTGAATTTTTTTTTAGTAAGACTAAAGTAAAAGGTTCAAATTTACTCCATGTAGTGTTAGAATTTCCATTTTCTTCTTCATAATAGAGGGACAAAGCGCTCAATTAGGCCGACTTTTAGCCTTCGGTAATTTTTAAGCGATCAAAAAATTTAAAAAAATAACACTATACGGAGTAGGAGCAATCTTTTCTCAACACGTTAGTGTCATTTCCAGTGAGAAAATAGTACATTATATTATAAGTGATAGAAATGCATCATTATTAGCGAGTGAGAATTTTGACCCACGAGTGCGCTTGCGCACGAGTGGGGCACTTCTCACGAGCTTTATAATGACATTTCGATCACGTGTGATATACGACGTTTTATCTTACAGGTGCATTGTATAAAAATCCAAGAAATATTTATTCAAGTAAACATCCGCCTGTAACATTAGCATGGTTCTAATATCAGTTTCCGTAGTAACCTCTGATTGTTATAGTTATGAAATAAACAGTCTCGTTGTTTTTCACAATTTTCACTGAAGTAATCAAAATTGACTTTCTACCGAAACATATTCAAACAGACGTGGAAGCCGCTGTTTCCAGCTTGCTCCCGGTAAGGTCGAGACACATGTATACGAGAAAGAGTTAAGTGGAAGGCAGAGAATTACATTACATCGCATGTAATTACATTACAAATTAATAATTACAATTTTTAATTACAACTGACAGCTGTCAGATTTACTCACTTGTGAGTAGAACTGACAGCTTTATCTCTCTTGTGAGTAAAATTTGATTTCTGTCACCGAAAACCATGGTATAAGGGACCTAAAAAACTACACCTGTAAGATAAAATATAAATTTGAAGAAATTATATGGGGAAAACGGGACGTTGTTTTGCACCGGAATCAGCTGCAGTGGGTATTCCTCTTAATAGTAAACCACAATTTCTACATGTTTCCAATTTCCTCTGTTCCTGAGATTCGAGGACAATGCCCCTTTGCGTTGCTTCTGAATCTTCAAATTTGGAAGCTCCATAAGCTCGTATTTTCTACCAATGTTGCAGTAAAGGTTTGACAATGTGCAGCATCATAAGCTTTTGATGCAGTAATTCGGGAATAGTGTAGTTCATACCACAACGGGTTTTTAGACTGCATCATCGTATGTTTTTCTACCTCCATGTAAGCTTCTTCAGACATTTGTAACCTGCAGAAATTTAAAATCAGACGCATACACGTCAGAACTACATTGTACAGCTCGTACGGCTATTTTATTTATTATTCGATTACAAATAAACTTAAATGCTTTATTTGGAGATAGTTTCGAGGTAAAAAAAATCATGCAAGTTCCTCATTATCTGTCCATAGAAGGGTTGGGTAAACTGATAGAAGAGGCACCCAATCCGCTTCCGGAAGACCTAGCCAACGCTGTTGTATATATTTTGGAAACACCACCTCACGTTTAAGTAATTGTTTTATTAATTGACAAAATACACATTTCCTTTTTTATTTTTAGAGCAGAAAACTTACAATCACGCTCACCGGTTCCGAGTGACGACTTCACGGGCCTCTTCTTTCGCAATCTATCCTGATTCCGCCAACCACGTCGTACAAAAAGCTCGATGGACTTTGTTGAAACGGTTCTAATGTTTTAGAATTAACCCGAAATTTGTATTTTTGTATGATCAATGCGAGCATTGTTTTCAGTTCTATTAAAGCGAAACGTTGGCCTAAAATATATAGTAGTTAAATAACCTTTTTATTTTATTCTTTACCTATGCACACTCTGGGACCTCTACCAAACGGTAAATATGAGTGCTGGTCGATGCTGTCCCGGTTCTCAGGAAAAAATCGCTCCGGTTTGCATTCTAGAGGTTCTGGAAATAGTTCTGGGTCCAAATGCAAGCTTCTTATGGGAATTAAAATTGTGGAGCCTTTTTTCAGTGTAATATCGGCGTCTTTAAAATAGAAATCTTTGCTACAGATTCTAGTGGCGAAAGTAATAGGAGAATATAGTCGTAAAATTTCTGAAATAAGAGTTTTGTGCCTTTAGAATAACCACAGATATCCTTACCGCAAATAAATGATTCCATATAAGTCATTTCTTGTACAGCTTCATAAGTGATTTCTCCAGCGGATTTAGCAAGAACATTAGTAATTTCTTTATATAGATTTTGATCAATTTCTGGCCTTGATGCCATTTCGTACAAACAAAACGCCAATGTAATTGCAGAAGACTCGTAACCTGCTAGAAAAAAGATGAAGCTCTGTGCCGTTATCTCTTCAATCGTGAAATCTTCACCCATGCTACGTCTTTCGTTTTGCAAATTTATCAAAAGTTGCAGAAAATCTTTTCTAGTGAGTTTGTTTCTCTCGCGGTACGCAACTGTACTACTGATCACTTCTATAAAAAAGTCTGCAGAAGTCTTAGGGATTTGTCTAAATCCTAACTTGCGACAAGTTTCAGGAAATGCCGATCCTAAAAAGGTAACCATCCACTTAGTCATGTTAAAGTTAATTGCTGCCTTGGTATGTTTCGTAAATTCGTTCTTTCTAAACTTGTCTACTTCAAGACCAAAGGCAGAGTTAATAATGACATCAGCCGTAAAGGAAGAAAACGTGTCCTTCGCGTTAAAAGAAGTTTTGGTTTCCAAACTGTGTTGTAGTATCTTCTCTACATCTTTTGCACATTTTAGAAAAATGTGAAAGAATGTTTTAATTTTTCCGCTCGTAAATATAGGTGTCATTTTTTGTCGTAGGTCCTTCCACTTAGTTCCATTTAATGATACCAAATGTGCACTAATGGGATCATCTTTTTCATTGTAATAAAAGTTTCTTGCGTTGAAATTTTCCGAGTTGTGGCTTAGAAACAAACGTACATATTTTGGATCTGCTAACACCAGACAGGGTTGATTAATCAGATAAATACCAAAGTACTTGTGCCCCTTTTCCTTCATGCTGTTGTACATTTGCGTTATTACTTCACCCCAGCTCTTTTTGTAAAGGAGACGGTTTGGATAGTTGCCCCATGGTATGCTGGGTTCTACGTACGGGACGTTAAGTTTTCGCCAGTATTGGAATGAGTATTTGAAATAGGCCACAATTAACACACATATAACTGTGATGATGATGCTTAGCACTAGCATCATTGGAAGTAAAGTTCGCACTTCGTACGTGTTGAATAACTACTAGGTTCCCGTTCTGGCGGTGGTCAATATGTAGTCAGTCATATCGGATGGACGTGAGTAAATATAATGCATTTCTCGTTTCGTTAAGTGGTCAGTGATAACAACTGTATAAACTTTGTAATATGCGTTACCAATTCTGAGATTTTTAATTGTTTGTCGTCACTAGGGATTTAGAACAATTAGTAAATGCACAGAGATCGAAAACTAAATTAGTGAAAGTTGGCCATGCAATAAAGGCCGCTCGTCGTAGTTTAACAGAATTAATTATTAAATGCCAAGTTGAATGTTAAATCTGGCAGTTCACAAGTATTTTTTTAAAACTAGGAGAAGCGGCTTTTCGTGCATGGCCAGCTTTGACTAATTTGGTTTTCGATCTCTCTGCTCTGTATTATAATGGACAACACTTCATTTTCAAGTAGTAGATCAATTTTTACAATGTTAAATTGAGTGTTTAAGAACATCGTAGGCAATATAATATTGGGCAACTATAGTTCATGTTTTCCTGCTATAAGTGGGCGTATTCAACTTTCAAACTTCGCGGTGAATTACCACACTCTGAGTGGTTGCTGGTAAAATCTAAATCACACCCGGTAAGTTGCCACTTTTCCGTCAAATGTCAAATATTCATTTTTTTGCTTTACTTGCATTTAGATTTTCACCGTTTACCCGTTTCTTTCCCATTCCACTGTCTACGTGCTTTCAGAATCACTTCTTTTCAGAATTACACAATAAGTGATATTTTAGCTTGTCGATAGTCATTTGACATGTCTTTGAGAACAAAATGGTAGCGGCCGAAAGTGGGGTAAGTTTTTTTTCGGTCTCTATAATGTTTAATATAATGTTACAATTACAGAGAGAGAAAAAGGTGTTTGTGAGAGTGGAGCAAACGAGCTTGTATTTCAAAAACTGAAGAATACACTGGTAAATAATCTATGAAATTTGTTATAATCTAAGATTAATATTATGGTTCTGCTTTTATGTAAACGGTGTCCAGTACGAACTCTAGAATCTTATTGACTCAAAGATCTAAAGAGGACAAAATGTTTCAATTGGATGATCTTTATGAAATCAGTGTTAAGGCTAAAGGTGATTTTTGAAATTTTATTACCAAGTGTGCGACAGAGAGAAAATATGTCTAAAGTTATCCCATTTTCTTTCAGAAACGGTTTAACTGATTTTAAATCTACAAATGGGGTTGCACTCAAGGTCTTATGCTCATTCACGCTATAGTGCTAAAGTTTTAAACTTATTTTTTTTTGGAAATTTTGAAAATTTTTTTGGTAATTTTCAAGAATTCAAAAAATTTCCTGAAAATGTCAAGCATTAATCCCTTTTCAAAATTCCAATATCGTAAAGAGCGCCGGCCGGAAAAGGTTTTGAAAATTTCCCTTTGCTCTTTGCCGACGCGGCGTCCCGCTGCAGCTGCTGCATCGGTGAAAGGAGTCGGACAGTAAAACTGACTGGGAGCATATTGACGTATTGTCATCATTGTTATTCCGCCACTTATGTAACAACAAATACTCCAAGAAATAAAAGAAAAACACTTTATCTGAAAGTTTATTACAGTGCTCAAATTACACTTTTTAGAAGAAATAATTTATAAACTTTGAAATTATGGTTATGAACTCCGAAGATCCGAAGAGTTCCCACCCCCCAGCTTTTGTCCAAAAAACTGCCACCGAGCGTCACGTCATGAAGCTATTCTGCATTTTTCTCGTAACTCCGACGAAAAAATGTAACAGAAGTTATTATGCTCCCCACTAAATTCTGCATAAAATTGGTTTAGTGAAGTTTTTGCCTATCTCCCACCCCGTGTTCATAAATTACGTTGGAAAATGAGTACAGTTTCCGGAGTTACCGTTTAGGAGAAAATGGGGAAAAGCTTCATGAGGTCTCGGGGGGCGCTTTTTTGGACAAAGGTGATGAAACTCCCTCCGGGGGGTTGGGAATTCTTTGGATCTTTATTTGGGTCCTTGTTGGGAGTTCATAACAAAAATTTTTGAAAATCCACCGGAAAATTGGAAAATTCGGAAAAAACTGAAAGTGCTTTCTCTATAGGATTTTGGTATAAACTCAAGACCATAACTCACAAATCGAATGATGGATATGCGTAAATCTTTTTGTAATGGGCGGCAATATTTAGACCTCGAGTCCTATTTGGCTTGACAGTTTAACTTGTAAATCGTGATGCAAAAAAAATTGTCGCTGGAATAAAATGAAAAATTCTCAGTAAAATAATTGTCCTATTGGTTATTTATTTTGAAATTGAAACATCTCATTCGTTGACAAAAACACAAGTTAAATTGTCAATAGTAAACTCCCGAGACTATGTCAAATTGTCAGAAGCAATTCGACATACTAAAGGAGTCTTTTAGCTGACTATTTCCCGAAGAAAATTTTAACTGCAGTGGTAAAACTGTTTAAATTCATTTGTTGGTTTTTGTGAGTGTATTTCAAAAATTATCGCAAAAGAGTCTAGACCATTTAGTGATAATTTTTGATAATACCCCTAGAGAAAAAATTACCGCGTAATTCGACGCTAATTGGATGATTTTTGAAAATTGAAGTGATTTGATTGGCTTAAATTTTGTGAGGGAAATAGTCGATAGTAAAAGCACGAGAGGTCAAAATATTGCCGACAATAATTTTTTCGATTTAGGTAGGAGTTTCTGTTGCGACGAGTGCTCGCACGAGTCATTTTCTCAAGCAACAGAAACGAGTCACTCTGAAGAGCAAAAATTGGCGGCAATATTTAGACCTCGAGTCCTATTTGGCTTAACAATTTAACTTGTAAATTGTAATGGCAAATAGCAACAAAAATAATTGTCACTGGAATAAAGCTTGTCGAAAAATTCCCACTAAAATAATAATTGTCCTATTGGTAGTTTATTTTGAAATTAAAACATCTCATTGGTTGAAAAAAAAAAAACAAGTTAGATTGTCAGGAAAATAAATTTTAGTTGGGACACCCGGTATATAATCATCATGTGTATCTACAATGATTTATTTTGTATTTCACAAAATCGGCATTAGTTTTTTGTCTCCGCCCCGAATAACTATTAAAACATGATCAGGGGGTTTAGGGGGTTCCCTTGGGTTTATAACTCAAGAACGGCTGGACCGATTTTCATGATCTTTAATTTTTTGGATTTGTCTCCGCCCCAAATAGTGGTATATTTATTAAAACATGGACAGGGGACTCAGGAGGCCCTTGGGTTCATAACTGCTTTTTGCCTCCGCCCCGAATAGCAGATTAACTATTAAAACATCGGAAAAATTACGGGGTGCGGTGAGTTTGGTACAGGGCAACGACAACCCCTGGCACAGAGGGCCCCCTGGGGACCCCCGTGTTACAGGGCAATGACATTAACAAATAACGCCGCTCACAAATTTTTTGATATCTCGAGAACGGATTGACTGATTCTTTTCGGGTGCGAATAACTATTAAAGCATCGGAAAATGAACAACCAAAATTTTTTCATACATTTTGTATGGTATCCAGAAACAAAAATGAACATGGCGTTGTATGCCGATTTCCGTAATGCCAGTAGTTGGCGTTGCGTGCATTATCCTTTGATAAAAAAAAACTGAATTAATTCAGCTAATAAGTTAACAAAACTTTCATTGATTCTGAGGCGGTACAAAGTTCTCCGGGTCACCTAGTTAGTACCTACATAAAAACATTTCAGGAAGCGTTTTATAAAACATTTTATTTTTGTTTAAATCTTAACCTCACTTTTTACCATCACATTTGAAACTGTTTAATTTGAATTTCTTAGTTGAATTTCAATTTTAAACAGGGACTTTGAAGAACAAGTTTACTACTCATTTGTCTAAACATAAACATCATCATAAACTAAATTATAATTCCTGTTTCCTCCTGTTGCTCCCTGCTGTCCTACAAAAAATGTGTACAATGTAAAACTATAGACACAGTTCTAATATTATGTGTAAAGAAAGCGCCAGGGATATAGTGATATAGAACAAATAAACGAGTGCAAAATAAAAAACCTGCTTAACGTGTACAAATCGGAAAGCAGGTTTTTTGTTTTGCACTTGTTTATTTGTTCTATATCACTATATCCCTGGCGCTTTCTTTAAATGGATTGATAAAGGTCATGAGTATTTACGCGATAACGCTGTCATAAATATTGTTGCGTTTCTGGACTTATTCTGGACTTCTTATATCATAATATCTACGTTATTTCCACATCGCGGGGCACGCCGAACAGATAAAGTCTAAGTTCCAACACGTTCGTTACAATATATTTTCTGGTGACAGCTTTATCAACTATTGTTTTTGGTCATGTATAGTTATTTTGTTTCTTTATGCACAAGCTGGCACTAGAAATTGCGAAATCGCATTGGTCGCTACATCGGGTTTAACCATACCGAACCGCAAGAAAATAGGTGTCTACAAGGAAGTTGGCAACTGCCATACATTTACATTTAACGTACTGCTCGAACTTAATGAGGAATTGCCGCGAACATGAGATTCAAATTGTGTCATGTCAAAACCAATTTATAGAAAATATTTGAACATGTTTTGTATTTAGCCTTCAATTTTACATAAGAGAAAAAATATGGCCATCATATTTATCTAGCAACCACAAAACTATGGGCTAATAGGAAAATGCTTGTAGATAACAATATATATATCTAGGATGTCATGGATGCACCAGATTTAGGGGGTAATAGAGAAAAATTAGGGTCAACCCTTTCCTGCAATTTTATGTAGTACTCGAGAAAAAATATTTGATATCTAACCTCGCTTACCGCACACGCTACTGTTATGATCCTAAAGATTTCAATGGGTAAGTACTTATCAAAGTAACAGTTTTTAAGGGTTTTTTTAGGCGCTTCACTTGTGCTGTGCTTTCAAGAGCGGTATTTCTTGGTTTTGTATCAAGCGAAGTTTGAATAATTTGCAGTTACAGATGTTGCGGTTAAAATTATTATTATTCAATGTAACTACCGTTTTGTTGATAATATGTACTGGTAAATGATTACATGTTACGGTAGGGTAGCGGTCAAATAAAATTGCTAAAAAAGTTTTTTTCTTTTGTCAATGGTATTTAAAATTAATTCGAATCTATTGATTTTGATGTAATTTCAAAATTTTGACGTTTCTGTTTGCGTCATGATGCTGCTGCGTCCAGGCGTGGTAAAAGCCTGAATTACCAAAATTCATGAAACAATCACTAATTGCAAAATCAGTGCACGACCTTACTTGCCGTGACCGTACGTAATATACAAAATAGCAATAAAAAAACGAATTCGTTTTTTTTATCAAAGTTCAATGCTTATTGCAGAAATCGAATAATTTTACGGAGTCCCTAATCAGAGGACTTTATGCTTGTGAAAACAACACATAATTTGTCGATTAGAGCAATCTGGAAGGATATAAGTAAATGTGGGCAAATTTTTGTTCCACTTTTTCATTTTGTTCCATTTTTGTTGAGTTCCAAATACACGATATACCCTAGTAGCCACCAATATTTTAAATATATTGGAGAAATACTTTTAGTAAAAGTTTAAAAGTTTTTGAATATTTTATACTGTTTATATTTTATTCAACGGTAGATAAATTATGTGTACATTTAGTCACACAATAACACAAAATCTGTAATAGTTTGGAAACTTGGCTTAGCGATGGTTGAATTTAGACTGACGATTTCGGATTCCTCGGGCATCGAGTGTCGCCAGGCAGGTAATGGTTCATGACTCTTTCGGTTTCCATAACTGGGCGACCGTTTTTCCCGAAATTTTGTTAAATTAAAGAAATTAACATGCCACTTAATAATAATTTTGAACTTTTAACTTTTCGGTTCAGTACAGAGCTCCTTGCACGTATACGTATATGTCCGGGTTTCTTTACTGATTTAGGATATCATCATTTTAGATATTCTAATTTATTATCAATCATGACATCTTAAAAAATGGTAGTCGCTGTTTAAAAAATAGAAGATATATTACAGTGTAAACTCTATATAGCGAAATTTAAGGGACCGGATATTTTCTTTATGTTATAAAAGTTTTCATTGTGCAGAGAGCAAAATAAAACAATATAATAACAATATAAACCAGACAGGCCTTAATAATTTCTACGTTTATAGAAGTAGTAGTTATAATTATGTACCAGATGTTATACCCAGCAAATTTTATGCAATAAAGCCTCGTTAAATTAATTTTTTCGTTTTAACCGTTTACAGCACCAAATTTATTAAAAAAAGTTTATTTTTGTTATTTATCTCAAATAAATATATACAATATACAAAGCAAACTATTTTTTCGAGCACAGAAAAAAAAAGTTAAGCAAATGTTTCAAGTAATGCTATATAACATATACATATTCATTCAATATTCTCTAAATATTTATAATATATGAAATTTTTTTATATATATATATTTATAATAGACTTAGCTGGACCGGTGACGCCATCTTATCGCGCAGGATTATCTAATTATCTTCAACTTTTTAAATTCTTGCAAAAATGCAATTTTTTTAATAATGATTTTTTACATGAAAAACTCGTTTTGTAAAATTTAAGAGCACTCGTTCTTACCTACGGCAGTCGTGCTGCAAACCTGAACTCGTGTCTTAATATAAGTTTTACAAAACTAGTGCTTCAATATACTATTAAATAATTTCTTTGATGCGGATGAAATTTTTGGTATTTTTTATTGTTTTTTTACCATTGTTATCGCGGTGCAAAGGTTCTACATCACAGCTAAGTCAGGTTTACACATCCAATGTTTCATGGATAAAATTTTAGATTATATCATCTTATTCGTACAACTACAAATGATTTACGAGTATCATACTTTGTAACATTGTCTGCTCCACTGTTATAAGATAATTTGATAATTTAAATATCCTGCAGTATTTGTTTCGTAGAGAGGACCGAATGTCGTTTACCTGGGACCGAATATTTATCACCATATCCGCCACCTGAAAATGGAAAAACCGAATTACTTGAATTAATATTCAGTGTTAAATTAATGCACTGTGCATTGAATTAATATGCCATTTTTTAAAATTACGTTTTACATCAAGAATAAAATTTGTATTTGTATAGTTTTCTTCAATGTTATTTGCTGCTTGTTATTGTTGATCTTACATCATTTCTTAATCTATTTTATTTTTTCTTATTAAATATTCCTGAAAATTGCATAAGCATAAGACCCTTGTATAAAAAACAACAAGGTAAAAAAATATCAAAACATTGACGGTTGAATGACATTTGTCAGGTTCGTGCTTTAGTTTGTCCCCACAGCCCTCTTTTTTTTAATTGTGCACGAAATTGTGTCTTTAGTTACATCATTAGATTAAGAAGAAAAGGCCCTTCCAGATTAAATAAAAACAATTACAGGTGACATAAAAAAAATTGACCGTGGTCAGATGTTGAATATAACATTAAAAAAAAATCAACATTACTGGTTTGTAACTTCATGCTTCCTTAACACTCCTGCTGTTCCAAAAATTAGTGCGACCTATAAAGTGGATTGCTATGAAATTTAATTTAATCCCGTTGCTTACCTTAGTCGTTAAGAACAAACTATTTAGGAGCGTCCATAATGAATTGTTGTACCAGTTCTTTTTCTAAAACTTTAGATTTCTTTCGGATGTGTTCTTCAGTTTATCTTTTAATATACATCATTTTGTTAAATTTTCCATCCAAGACAGGCTCTATCCCAGTAAACACATGAACGTTGTTTTAACGTGGAAAAGCTGCTGACAACACGTTTATGGTTGAAAATATCACGTTATATTTTCGTAATACCTTCAACGTTATTTCAACGTATTTTACGTAACGTAAATTCAACGTTGATTTACAATAAAATAATTACTACGTATCTACAAATTACGACAATTCAACGTTAAAAAATTGTGTTATTTTTAGATATTATATATGACGCAATAAAGACGTTTAATCAATACTGTTAATCAACGAAAGGTACATAATGTTGGTAAAATATAAATTATTTTCCACGTGTAGTTCTGACGTTTGTTTCTCGTGAAATTTTTAAATTAAATACACGGGTTCTTCTAGTGTCATATAGGCGTGTTTGTCGTCGTTTATTTTTCGTGAAATTCTTACATTAAGTACACGTGTTTTTCTAATCAAATAAAAAATAAAAATACCTAAGGAGTGAAAGAGTTCCAGCAGAGTATAAAAAATCATCATCATGGTGTAGCCCTATAGGTTCTTGGGTTTAAAAGGAGGTTTTTTAATTTACTTCTCTTATTTTTTTTATTATTGTATTTTACTTTACCTCAATTTACTGTTTCTTATAAAAAATCATGTTAAAAAATATATACGCTTCTATAAATCTTTATTTGCCCTACGGGCTTTCTGATTCCTATACATATACAAGTAAACTTAACCAATATAATAATAAAAAAAACTAAATAATATTCTCTATTTCTTCCCCCCTCCCCTTTCTTCTTCTCCCTTCTCCCTCCTCTTCCATACCTCTTTCATCCATTTAATTTCCCTTCCATCTACATTCAGTATTTACTCTCTCTTTGTTTCATCTCACTGCACTCGTTCCACATATGCTCAATCGTCTCTCTTTCCTCATAGCACATTCTACACATTCTTCCTCCATCTTCTGCCCAATACCTATTTTCCCTCTCTTCATTTCCGCACCTAAACCTCGCCATCATCTTTCTTTCTTTCTCGCTCTCCCTCCCCAAATACTTCGGTACTTCCTCGATCATGCATCTTCCGTACTTCCCGTTGTATCTGGATTCTCTAATTCTTTCTCTCCTCTCTTGTCTATCCGTATCCTTATCTCTTTCACTTAGTTCTACATTCATCCACACGCCTCTTTCTCTCAGTCTCTCTATTTCTTTGCTTGCATACCCATTCCTCCTGTAGTAATTCTCCTTATCATTCTCCTCTGAATTCTTCTTTTTTTCTCTCCAGCACTCCTTTAGTATCCTACATTCTTTCCTCCCTTCCATCCTGTCTTCGAACTTGACCGCTCTTTTTCCCGCTTTCACTCTCAACCTATTCGTCTTGCATTCTTCTCTCACTATGTACCCTGGCGTTTCTCTCTCCACCCCTAGCACCCACCTCAGATATTTCTCTTGCACCCTCTCTATCTCCTCTTGTTCTTTCCATCCCGATACCTCTGCTCCGTACAACAACACGCTTTCAATAAGACTTTCAAACATCATCATTCTCCTCTTAAAATCGCCTCCCCACCTTCTCTCTCCTATTCCCCATACACATCCTATCACCTTGTTCGCTTTTCTTGCCAGTTCTCTAATATGTGCCTTATCTGTGGCTCTTTCATTGAACACATACCCCAAGTATTTGAATTCTTTTACTTGTTCTATTACTTCTCCCTCCCACCTCCAATCACTCTCTTCGTTCTTCCTCTTTCTCTTATTGAACACCAGCATTTTTGTTTTCTCTACCTTTACTTCTAGTCTTTTCTTCTTCACATATTTTCCTAAACTCTTTATTATTTCCTTCATTTCTCTTTCACTCTTTGCCACCATTACCACATCATCCGCAAACAACAGGCTCCACAATTTTTTTTTCTCCATTCACTTTCCCTCTCCCCTACCTTCACTTTACTTTTTGTTTTCTCATATATCTCCTCCACCTTTCTTACCAGCCATTCATTTACCCCTTTCTCCCTCAGGCACTCAAACATCCTCTCTCTGTCCACCTTGTCAAAAGCCGCCTTGAAGTCTACGAATAATGCATACACCCTCCCCCCTTTCTTCTTTAACTCAGTCTTGGTCAAATGGTCCAGGATGTATACATTATCCATAGTTCCCCCTCCCCTCTCTAAATCCTGCTTGGCTGTCTGGTAATGCTCCCTTTTCCTCTATCTCTCTGCTCATCCTTTCATTCAGAATTGATGCATACAACTTGTACCCTGTGTTTAGGAGAGTTATCCTTCGGTAATTTTCTACTTTATTTTTCTCTCCTTTTTTGTAAATGGGGTAAATTACCCCCTCTCTCCACCCTACCGGGAATCCTTCTCCTCTCCACACCCCATTCATTACCTCCACCAGCCTCTCTAGCACTCTTCTCGTTCCATACATCCACGAGTCATTCTGTATTCTATCCCTCCCTGGTGCCTTCCCTTTCCTCAGTTTCTTCACATGCCTCTCCACCTCTTCCATTGTAATTTCTTCTCCTTCAGGTTCTACTCGGTTTCTCTTCGTCTCTATTTCCGTTTTCTTTTTTTCCTTTTCTCCCTCCAGCAGCTTCATGAAGTACTCCTCCCACTCATTCATCGTTATCTCCTCGCTCCCATTTTCTTTTTTCTTTCTCTCTCTATTAATATAGTTCCATACCTCCTTCTCTGTTCTTATTGCTTTTATCTCTTCCTCCTCTCTCTCCTTCTTCTGCCTCTTCTTCTCCCTGCATGTCTCTCTGTATCTTCTTTTCGCTTCTAAAAAGCCACTTCTGTTCCCTTTAGTCTTTCTCCACTTTCTTAGTTCTTTTATTGCTTCCCTTTTACGTTGCTCACATTCTTTGTCCCACCATTTATTCTTTCTTTTTGTTCCTCCACCTCTTACTGTTATTTCTCTTTTTGTCGCTGCTTTTTCCAATATTTCTACCAATTCTTTCTCCATTTTCCCTACTTCTTGTTCTATAAATCTTGTTTTTTCCAGTCTTCTCTTATACTCTTCCACCCCTTGCTCGTCCCATACTTTAATTATCACCTTCCGCATTTCCTCTATTTTTTCTTCTTTTCCTCTCTTCTCTCTCCTCCTTCCTATACTTATCTCTATAGGCAGATGGTCTGACTCTACTCTTTCCCCTATTCTGAATTCTTCGACTTCTTCCCATGCTTCTTCGTTTACTATTCCGTAGTCTATCACCGTCTCTCCTCTACCGCCTATGTAGGTCCATTCTCCTTCTTCGTCCCCTTGTTTATTTCCATTCAGCACTTCCCATCCTTTCTCTTCTATCCATTCCATCAACTTCTTCCCTTCCGCGTTTTCTTTCTTGTCTTTGGATTTTCTTTTTCCCTCTCCTCTCTCTTCTTCCCAATCCCTGGCTCCTCTTTCCCCAATTCTCCCGTTAAAATCTCCTCCCAAAAGCAGACATTCTTCCCTGTTGTCTTTTAATGTTTCTTCTATCTTGCTTATTGTTTCTTTCATCTCTTTGCTGTACACTGTCACTATTTTCCACCATTTACTGTCTATTTTAACGTTTCTCACCATGTGACCTTCCTCTTCTCCCTTCTTTTTAGTATTCTCTTTTATTCCTTTTTTTGCCCCTATTATTATTCCCCCTGCTGCTCTTCCTTTTTTATTTCCCCTTCTCGCCCCTTGCCATTCCCACTTGAACTCCTTTGGTAACAGTTTTTCTATTTTTTTCCAGCTTTCTGACCATGTTTCTGTTAATCCAACAATATCGAACTCCTTCACATAGTCCCAAAAATCTTCTTCTTTTTTCCCTAGTACCGCTACATTCCAAACTAGTGCCCTCACCTCTGTTTTTCTCGTTACCTTCTTTGATTTCCCCCTTCCTTCCTTAGTTTCCCTCCTACTTCCTTATTTGTTTCTTTTTTCCCGTTTCATTGTCCTTTTTACTTTGCCGTTGTCCCCCTTTTTTCCTCCTCCCCTTCTTCTTCTAATTGGAAAACCTCTAGTCTCTCTCTCTTTTCATTCCATCTCCATTGCTCCCCGTCCACTATTAATTTCCTGTATCCCACTCTTACTTCTTTCCCTTCTTCCCTTTTTTCCTTCGCCATACTTCTTAGTTTCTTCTGTAAATCTCTTTCTTTCTTTGTGAGGTCGTTGTCTATGTATATCCCCCTTGTTTCCCTCTGCTCCCTCAATTTTCCTTTTTGCTTCATTATTCTTTCCTTCTCACCCCATCCCTCCATCTCCACCAATACTTGATCCTTGTTGATCCTGTAACAATCTTTTACTTTACTATCCTCTACATTTTCCTTCAAAAACTTCTCTACATCCTCTTTTTTTACATGACTTTCTTTCCCCGTCCCATCCTGTTATCACGATGTTGTTCTTCCGCTTTCTTCTCTCTTCGATTTCCATTCTCTCTTCCAGCTTTTCCACTCTCTCCTTCCACCAGTCTCTCTCCCCTTCCCATCTTTTCTCCTTCTCTTTAAATTCTTCTCTCTGCCTCTCTATCTCACTCTTGAGTTCCTTGTTTTCTCGTCTTATTTCTTTCATCTCCTCCTTCAACTCTTGCAACAGCTCCAATATTTTTTTCTCCATCTCTGTGTCCGTTTCCTTCTCTTTCTCTGATGTCTTCTGTGTTTTCTTTACTCCAGGCGAAAAAATTTCTCTTCCTCCTCTTCTTGTTTTTCTGTTCTACCCTCCCCTTTTCTCTTTCTTTTCCTTTCCTCCAGGTAAGAGTCCAGGCTTCTCTGACTGAGCGAGCGGTTTCTATCGTCTTTGCTCATCCGCTTCCTGTGGCGCCTCCTAGATGTCGTTATCTTCCGGTTTCGCCGATTTTTTCTTTTTCCTGGTTATATCTCCACTTCCCTGCCCAATTCTTTCTTCCTACCTTTCTCTAATACCTCTTCTCGCTTTTCTCAATATCTTCTCTAATTTTTTCTTTATATCACCTTCTATTTCTCTATTTTTCGCTACTTAACCTCTCTACCACATGTTTACCTTTAGCTCGGTAATACAGGAAAAAAAAAATTTATTATTTAATTCTTAATTAATTCTACTTAATTTATATTTTTTATTTGAATTATGATTAAAATCAAATATAGAAGCATAGAAAGGAATTAATGTGGGTAAAATATAAGTAATTTTTGACGTTCAGTTCTGACATTAATTTCTCGTGAAATTTTTACAATAAATTCACGTGTTTATATAGTCATATAATTATATAGTACATTTATGTACTACAAAGGAACGCATTCCATTGGCGTCTTTTACAGATTCCATATGGGCGGTTTTTGCGCCAAATTTAGAAGCCACTGTAAATTGTTTGTTGCGGGTTATAAAACATATTTTCATTTTTTATTTGAATCATATTTTAAATAAAATAGAATGGTTTTAGAATTTAAAAGTAGAAACAATAAAAATATTTAGTAAGGCTAGCATTTCATTCATAATTTTTACGAAACATGGTAACAACTAAGTTAGCTCTTGTAAACATTTGGCACTCCGAATTTTACCCAAACAACCTTGAAAGTTTGACGTTTTCTCGTGGTTGAGAATTCATATAATTATTCAAAAACAAAACAATTGTCTGGATCACTTTTGGTGGTAGATAACTACTTTTAATCAGTTTTCCGATTCACTCATCACCCTGATGATGCCAACATTGTTGGCGAAACGTGCGTCGGTATTTATAATAAAAATTGTTTTTGGTGTTTTAGGGAAAACTGATTACAAGTAGTCATATAATTATTATTAAATTAAAATTTAAAAATTTAATTGACATTCCCTATTCTACTATGGTGTTAATGTTATAAAAAATTACAAAAGCTTTTTAACCCAACGGCAAAGAAATAATTCAATGTAGGTAACTATATTTACTTACGTACATAGGTACTTACAAATATTAATTTAAATGTGTTTGTTAAAGTTGAAAACAAAAATTAAGATCTTTAATTATTACGGTTAATCAACGAAATTAATAAATATTGGTAATGTCTGGTAATGTGAAATGCTGTGAAGTAAGTGAAGGTGTCAAAAGACCAGCGAAAAGATTAAAAATAAAACAACGAAACTCTATTGAGAGTCGTGTCGTGAAGTTTGAGTGTGTCTTTAACCGGAGACGAGTTTAGTGTTGGTCAGGGAATGAATAGTTTTTAAAAACGAAATTGAAAGCAGGTATAGTTAAGGGACAATATGAAACATACGTTGAGAAGTTTTACCGTTTAGGCGCTGGAATTTTGAGAAGAACGGATATTGGTTTATGATGGGGGCTGAAGGTTGAGAAACCGACGAAGCGAGCGTAATTTTATTGTCGAAAATAAATAATACCCAAACGTATAAATCAGTACTATCATTGAATATAAATACTCTAGTTGGAGTAGTTAGAGTATTGATATTCAATGGTACTATCAATGAAAATTTCTGCTTTATCGAATTTGTTTTGGCGACAAACAAACATGCTGCTTCCAAGACACAAAACTTTCAAAATGTACGTGATTTACAGCTTTTTTTATTGCACCTTGCACCCCGAACGAAACGAAACCAAGGAACTCTTTGCAGATGTGTCATCTGTGCTTGGTCATTGCATCGTTCGATTTTGTTCATTTTCATTTTTCGTCTGAGATCGTGCAGTTCGTTTCGTTTTCGTTTGCCTTACCAAGTTTTGAGATTTGTGTAGCGTCCAAAAGTCCTAAAGGTAAGTAGTACAGTATTTTATTTAAAAGTAGTAACTAAGTATACATTTTTTTTATGCATATTACTAACCAGAATTTAAATTTATTCCGCAAGTGTACCGATTTTATGACTTTCGTCAAAAGTGGTACTCCATGTAAGACCTGGCCTTCTTACAAGGTTTTTAAGATTCATTTTAAGACAGGTATAAACATATATGATATTATATTTATGATTTTTTTTAAATTAAATATATTTGTTTTAACTTTTGAGCTTTTTTGCAGAGGATTATGACACAGACGATTACCAACAACCTCATCAAGGAGATTGGGGAAACTGCAGAGGAAACAACTCATCAGTGGAAAGTCTCTCAAGAAAGCAAGTTTTTGGTGATGAGTCTCTTTTTGCTGGTAAGCGGCGTCGAACTGTAAACCTTGGAGAGGATTTTTGCTGTACCCCGACGACGTCTTATGCATCGCCAATGTCAGCATTTTCTCCAGCTTCAACATATCCTGTTAAATTGTGTCATTTTATATCATTTACGACAATAATATACCTAGTAAGGATTTTTTTATTTTTGCAATAGTTACTTATAGTTATTTCTTATAGATTTTGAGGCAACTGTACTGCAAACATTGGCAAAACTGACCCAGCACGTCGAGCAACACACAATCCGAGTAATGAAAAAAATGATTTAATTTAATTAGGACAATTAGCTCATAATAATTATTTTAGTTTTTTTTTATTATAATAATTATAGTTATATAGTATATAATATTAGTAGTACATAGTTGATATTATAGTTTTTAGTAATTATTTTCATATTTTCTATTCACCTTTACACATTATAATAGATTTGAACTTTTGTAAAACATTTTTTTTTTGTTTTATAATAAATATATGTCATGAAAATCAAGCTAAAATCACATAAAAAAGACTTATTTTTTAATATCTTTAAAATACGTTTACAGAACGTTTTATTGAGACATTGAAAATGACGTTTAATTCAGAAAACACGTCTTTTCAACATGGTAAAAACACCTGAAAGAGACGTGTTTTATCAGACGTTTGCAACACGTCATTTTTACACGGCAAAAGTCACGTTGATTTCGGCGACGTCGTAACGTCTATTCAACGGTTGGTAGGTACTCGTTTGTTTTACGTTTTTTTCACGTTGTTTTGTTTACGGAAAATCAGTACGTCTTAACAACCTGGTAAAATCACGTAAACGTGTTTTACTAGACGTTATAAACACGTCGAAAGTAACGTTGAAGTCAGCGACATCGTAACGTCTATACAACCGTTGGTACTCGTCTTTTTTTACGTTTTTCTCACGTGGTTGTGTTTACTGGGATGTAATTGGTTATTATGTTGTTATTACCGAATTAATTTAAAAAAAATTGTATTAAATTTTATTTTCGTAGAGCCGTGGAAACCGCTTGAACCTTTTTTGGATCCATGTCAATAACACTCAAAGACTAATCCGTTTACGATACTAGACGAGCAGAAATTCCTCAATAATCTAAGATATGCGTCACAATGCAAAATGACTTACTTTTTATTTTTACCATATTCCTCGATTATATGATAATCCAAGAAATTACAAGTATCTACATTATGTCTGACCTCTGACACGAAAACAAATGCAGCGGTCATACTTAATGCACATTTATCATAATTTACTAACAGTAACCCTCTTCAGCGCTAACGGCTAAAATGGTACTCTCCATGGAACGATGGTACGGAAAAGTGGCGGTAGTAACTGGTGCAAGTTCCGGAATCGGTGCTTCTATCGCGGCAGCTCTTGTTAAAAACGGCCTCAGGGTACCCAAATGCCAAACTAATGATGACTTTAAAATTCTGTTTAATTTTAAGGTGGTAGGAATTGCTCGCCGTACCGAACGCATCGAGGACTTCTCAAAACAACTTCTAAATGAAAAAGGTAAACTGTATGCATATAAAGCCGACATGCAAAAAGAAGATGACATCACCGGCGCCTTCAAATGGATCACCAAAAATATAGGGTTGGTGCACATTTTAATAAACAGTGCTGGTCGCTCCAAGGAAGGACTACTTTCGGAAGGAAGAACTGATGATTGGAAGAGCATATTCGACACTAACGTTATTGGGCTTTGCGTTGCGACAAGAGAGGCAATCGCAATAATGAAAAGTAACGACATTAAGGGGCACATTGTACACATTAACAGTATATTAGGACATTCGATAAAAAATGTTCCAAAAGTGAACGTCTATCCAGCCACAAAATATGCCGTTACTGCTCTTACGGAAACTATGAGACAGGAGCTGATAAGTCTCGGCAGTGCGATTAAGATAACGGTAATCATAAATATTTCCGTAGCTAATTACAAAGGTGTTAATTTCACACCTTTAAAGTGTGTATGATTTTATTTTCCGTTAACTTTTTGTTGTTATTTTAAGAGTGTTAGTCCCGGTTTGGTTGTAAGCGGAATGACGGTATACCGAGATGATATAAGCGAAGAGAGGAGAAAATTTTTCGAGGACCGACCAAAACTAGACGCGGAGGATATTGCAGATGGGGTGATCTATGCTTTGTCGACCCCAGAACACGTCCAGGTAGATGTTAATCAATCACTGAATTAAATATAATGTGGACGTTCAAGATAGTTTGTGCACAAAGTGCAACAATTCTATATTAATTTATTTATTTATTATTTATTAAATATTAATTTACACAACGCTGCGACTTGTAATATTTTGTAGGTACATGAACTGACGATAAAGCCAGTGGGGGAGACGTTCTAAATAAAAATGAAGTTAAGGACTAAATTTCTCCTAATTATTTAAGGCTAAGAATGAATTTATGTAATGTGGCTGTAGAATTTTATAAATAAAATTAATATTTAAAATGATCTAGTGGAATTAAACGACATGAAGAAGTGGTTATGGCCAAAGGTTAAGGGAAGAAGATGGAAACGGCAGAGAAGCACAGAAGACATTCAGCAACTATTTAGAGAAAATGCAGTACTAAGAAAAGAAAGCCAAGATATCAAGAAATAAAATAAAAGATCAAAGAAGAGAATTGAGAGAAATAAAGAATACCCTAGTAGCCACAAATATTTTTAAAATATAATATTAGCTACTTATGTCGTGGTCGTAGTCAACACAATAACACAAAATCTGTAATAGTTTGGAAGTTTGGCTTAGCGATGGTTGAATTTAGACTGCCGATTTCGGATTCTTCGGGCATTGAGTGTCGCCAGGCAGGTAATGGTTTGGGTTTCCCTAACTGGCCGCCAAACGTTTTGCCCGCCTTTAGGCGTCCGTATATGGACGCTGAAGAGAAATCTCATGTTAATTTCTTCTACGGTACTGCTCCTGCCCTTCACATTTTTTTTTTTATAAATCTCTATGAATGTATGTTCGGTTTTCCCTTAAAAGAAATCTTTATCTTCTAAACTGTGGCTGATAGCAACAATCAAATGGACGCCGAATTATCGCAAAGTGTAATAATTATATTCTCGGATAGTTCAAGCAACTGCATTTTGGTGGTGCTGCTATCGTATACAGTACATTAATCACTACAGGCAATCTGGTACGTTACTGCGTCCAGCGATATGGCAACCATGGGAAAACAGCATTACCATAGCAGTAGCAGTGGACAACTTTCTAAAGTCACCTATTACACTATGTATCGGTGCCCTTCAACGTTCTTTATAGGCATTTATGATAATAATGATAATCAATTTTCCCAACAGAAAAATAATCTTTGTATAGAACAATTATTGTTGTATAAACTATAAAAATTAATCTATATTTTATTTTCATTTCAAACGGAGATAACAGGGTGGGGGGTTAATCCCTAGATCTACTGAACCGATTGCAATGCAATTTTGCACACTTGGTCAGTAAAAACGATTTTTCAAAATTCCATTCCTTGCCTTATTTTAGAAGAATAATTGAGTCGAGTTCTGTCAGCACCGTTATCTAATCCGAAAATGAGTGACCTCAGTCTTCTTTCCAGATCCTCAAGCACCCTTCTCTGGAGACCCGATCGTCTTCCAGTTATTTCTTTAACTCACGGTGCTCCAGCTATCTTTCAAGCAACTTTAAACCCTTTCTTCTTTTTTCGTGCCCAACTTCATAGCGATTTGTTTATATCTTACAAATCTTCGTATCCCACTTCTAACACCAATGTTGCGTTTCTGGGTTCCATTATTTTTACAATTTATTTAGACCACTGATCTACGACTCCGTCTGTGACTGTGATGCCTGATTGGTGCATTCTTCCAGGCGAAAGATGATATCTTATATCTCATATCGTTGAACATGAATCGATTGGTAACAAATAAAACAGTGTCTAATGTACCGATCTTTCTGATAAAATCTAGGCGTAGATTAGTTTTCATTTTGAACAATTTCACAGGTTTATTGATTATTTGCATTTTATTTCGGCAGATACCAGTCCATTACAGTCACCGACTTGAAGTTGCGTGAGTCGCTTTGAGTAAGAAACTGGCGAACTACAGCTAACTATAACTTGGTCCATCCCCTGAGGTTTGGGTGTGCGGTGAATTCAGCATGGTGTGGGCAACTCACTCATCTTATGGCATTTACCTCAAGAATATCGCCTAAAAAGCTATCTTGGCAAACTCCGGATATTAGAAGTAGTAAATACGGGCACAAGATCTTAGGTATCTCAATTTTTTTTCCGGCTTCTCAAGTGGGGAGTCTCAAGTCCAATATTCATTTTTTTTTCAATTTAATCACCTTTTCGAGATTTCTCAATTTTTTAAGGTGCGGAAGTTTCTCAAGACTTTCGTTTGGGTTTTCCAACTTCTCAAGATTTCTCAAGTTTTGGATTTTTTAATGAAATATCAATTTCAAATTTCTTTGCTGTTTCAAGTTCCTCGAGGATCCCTACTTCAAATTTTTCAGGTTTCTCAAATTCCTCAAAATATCAGGTGTCTCAATGTTCTTCAAATTTATTTGGTCTCTCAAATTCTTAAGACTTCCAAGTTTCTTAGTGAATTCATTTTCTTCTGATTTGTTAAGTTTTTCAGGTGTCCTATCTTCAAATTTACTTAGTTCCTTATGTCTTAATTTTTCAAATTGCTCAATATTCTCAGGTGTCTCAGTATCAGAATTTTCCGGTTTCTAAAGCTCCTTGAGTTTCTGAGGTGTCTCACCTTTTTCAAATGTCTTCGGTAGCTTAATTGGACAAAATTCTCATTTCTCAATTTTCTTAAATTGTAAGTTATCTAAGTGTGTTCAGATTTCTCAAATGTCTCAACCTGACAAATTACTTCAAATATTTGGGTTTCTTAAACGCATCTCAATTTCAAATTTCATTTTTGTTTCAACTTCCTCGAGGATCCCTACTTCAAATTTCTCAGGTGTCCCAAATTTCTTAAAGAAACAGGTGTCTCAATATTCTTCAAACTTTTTTAATTTCTCAAATTCTTAAGATTTTAAAGTTTTTTAAAGATCTCATTTTGTTCAGATTTGTTAAGTTTTTCAGGTGTCCTATCTTCAAATTAACTTAGTTCATTATGTCTCAATTCTTCAAATTACTCAATATTTTCAGGTGTCTCAGTATCAGAATTCTCCGGTTTCTAAAGCTGCCTGCGTTTCTGAGGTGTCTCAACTTTTTTCAAATTTCTTCGGTAGCTCAATTCGACGAAATTCTGATTTCTCAAATTTCTTAAATTGTAAGTTGTCTAAATGTGTTCAAATTTCTCAAATGTCTCAATTTGACAAATTTCGTCAAATATTTGGGTTTCTTAAACTCATCTCAATTTCAAATTGTATTGGTGTTTCAACTTCCTCGAGGATCCCTACTTCAAGTTTTCATGTTTCTCAAATTTCTCAAGATATCAGGTGTCTCAATATTCTTCAAACTTTTTAATGTCTCAAATTCTTAAGATTCTTAAGTTTTTTAAAGATCTCAATTTGTTCAGATTTGTTAAGTTGTTCAGGTGTCCTATCTTCAAATTTACTTGGTTCCTTATGTCTCAATTTTTCAAATTACTCAATATTCTCAGGTGTCTCAGTATCAGAATTCTCCGGTTTCTAAAGCTCCCTGAGTTTCTGAGGTGTCCCAACTTTTTCAAATTTCTTCGGTAGCTCAATTGGACAAAATTCTGATTTCTCAATTTTCTTAAATTGTAAGTTATCTAAGTGTGTTCAAATTTCTCAAATGTCTCAATTTTACAAATTTCTTCAAATATTTGGGTTTCTTAAACGCATCTCAATTTCAAATTTCCTTGGTGTTTCAACTTCTTCGAGGATCTCTACTTCAACTTTTACAGGTTTCTCAAATTTGTCAAAATATCAGGTGTCTCAATATTCTTCAAACTTTTTAATTTTTCAAATTCTTAAGATTTTTAAGTTTTTTAAAGATCTCAATTTGTTCAGATTTGTTAAGTTTTTCAGGTGTCCTATATTCAAATTTACTTAGTTCCTTATGTCTCAATTTTTCAAATTACTCAATATTCTCAGGTGTCTCAGTATCACAATTCTCCGGTTTCTAAAGCTCCCTGGGTTTCTGAGGTGTCTCAACTTTTTCAAATTTCTTCGGTAGCTCAATTCGACGACATTCTGATTTCTCAAATTCCTTAAATTGTAACTTGTCTAAATGTCTTCAAATTTCTCAAATGTCGCAATTTGACAAATTTCGTCAAATATTTGGGTTTCTTAAACGCATCTCAATTTCAAATTTCCTTGGTGTTTCAACTTCCTCGAGGATCTCTACTTCAACTTTTACAGGTTTCTCAAATTTGTCAAAATATCAGGTGTCTCAATATTCTTCAAACTTTTTTAATTTCTCAAATTCTTACGATTTTTAAGTTTTTTTTTAAAAAAGATCTCAATTTGTTCAGATTTGTCAAGTTTTTCAGGTGTCCTATCTTCAAATTTACTTAGTTCCTTATGTCTCAATTTTTCAAATTACTCAATATTCTCAGGTGTCTCAGGATCAGAATTCTCTTTTTTCTAAAGCTCCCTGAGTTTCTGAGGTGTCTCAACTTTTTCAAATTTCTTCGGTAGCTCAATTTGACGAAATTCTAATTTCTCAAATTTCTTAAATTGTAAGTTATCTACGTGTGTTCAAATTTTTCAAATGTCTCAATATGACAAATTTCTTCAAATATTTGGGTTTCTTAAACGCATCTCAATTTCAAATTTCTTTGGTGTTTCCTCGAGGATCCCTACTTCAAATTTCCCAGGTTTCTCAAATTTCTCAAAATATCAGGTGTCTCAATATTCTTCAAACTTTTTTAATTTCTCAAATTCTTAAGATTTTTAAGTTTTTTAAAGATCTCAATTTGTTCAGATTTGTTAAGTTTTTCAGGTGTCTTATCTTCAAACTTACTTAATTCCTTCTCCCGTTTCTAAAGCTGCCTGGGTTTCTGAGGTGTCTCAACTTTTTCAAATTTCTTCGGTAGCTCAATTCGACGAAATTCTGATATCTCAAATTTCTTAAATTGTAAGTTATCTCAGTGTGTTCAAATTTCTCAAACGTCTCAATTTGACAAATTTCTTCAAATATTTGGGTTTCTTAAACGCATCTCAATTTCAAATTTCTTTGGTGTTTCAACTTCCTCGAGGATCCCTACTTCAAATTTCCCAGGTTTCTCAAATTTCTCAAAATATCAGGTGTCTCAATATTCTTCAAACTTTTTTAATTTCTCAAATTCTTAAGATTTTTAAGTTTTTTAAAGATCTCAATTTGTTCAGATTTGTTAAGTTTTTCAGGTGTCTTATCTTCAAATTTACTTAATTCCTTCTCCCGTTTCTAAAGCTGCCTGGGTTTCTGAGGTGTCTCAACTTTTTCAAATTTCTTCGGTAGCTCAATTCGACGAAATTCTGATATCTCAAATTTCTTAAATTGTAAGTTATCTCAGTGTGTTCAAATTTCTCAAATGTCTCAATTTGAAAAATTTATTCAAATATTTGGGTTGCTTAAACGCATCTCAATTTCAAATTTCTTTTTCCCAGGTTTCTCAAATTTCTCAAAATATCAGGTGTCTCAATATTCTTCAAACTTTTTTAATTTCTCAAATTCTTAAGATTTTTAAGTTTTTAAAGATTTCAGTTTGTTCAGATTTGTTAAGTTTTTCAGGTGTCTTATCTTCAAATTTACTTAATTCCTTCTCCCGTTTCTAAAGCTGCCTGGGTTTCTGAGGTGTCTCAGCTTTTTCAAATTTCTTCGGTAGCTCAATTCGACGAAATTCTGATTTCTCAAATTTCTTAAATTGTAAGTTACATAAGTGTGTTCAAATTTCTCAAATGTCTCAATTTGACAAATTTCTTCAAATGTTTGGGTTTCTTAAACGCATCTCAATTTCAAATTTCTTTGGTGTTTCAACTTCCTCGAGGATCCCTACTTCAAATTTCCCAGGTTTCTCAAATTTCTCAAAATATCAGGTGTCTCAATATTCTTCAAACTTTTTTAATTTCTCAAATTCTTAAGATTTTTAAGTTTTTTAAAGATCTCAATTTGTTCAGATTTGTTAAGTTTTTCAGGTGTCTTATCTTCAAATTTACTTAATTCCTTCTCCCGTTTCTAAAGCTGCCTGGGTTTCTGAGGTGTCTCAACTTTTTCAAATCTCTTCGGTAGCTCAATTCGACGAAATTCTGATTTCTCAAATTCCTTAAATTGTAAGTTATCTAAGTGTGTTCAAATTTCTCAAATGTCTCAATTTGAAAAATTTATTCAAATATTTGGGTTTCTTAAACGCATCTCAATTTCAAATTTTTTTGGTGTTTCAACTTCCTCGAGGATACCTACTTCAAATTTCTCAGGTTTCTCAAATTTCTCAAAATATCAGGTGTCTCAATATTCTTCAAACTTTTTTAATTTCTCAAATTCTTAAGGTTTTTAAGTTTTTTAAAGATCTCAATTTGTTCAGATTTGTTAAGTTTTTCAGGTGTCTTATCTTCAAATTTACTTAATTCCTTCTCCCGTTTCTAAAGCTGCCTGGGTTTCTGAGGTGTCTCAGCTTTTTCAAATTTCTTCGGTAGCTCAATTCGACGAAATTCTGATTTCTCAAATTTCTTAAATTGTAAGTTACATAAGTGTGTTCAAATTTCTCAAATGTCTCAATTTGACAAATTTCTTCAAATGTTTGGGTTTCTTAAACGCATCTCAATTTCAAATTTCTTTGGTGTTTCAACTTCCTCGAGGATCCCTACTTCAAATTTCCCAGGTTTCTCAAATTTCTCAAAATATCAGGTGTCTCAATATTCTTCAAACTTTTTTAATTTCTCAAATTCTTAAGATTTTTAAGTTTTTTAAAGATCTCAATTTGTTCAGATTTGTTAAGTTTTTCAGGTGTCTTATCTTCAAATTTACTTAATTCCTTCTCCCGTTTCTAAAGCTGCCTGGGTTTCTGAGGTGTCTCAACTTTTTCAAATTTCTTCGGTAGCTCAATTCGACGAAATTCTGATATCTCAAATTTCTTAAATTGTAAGTTATCTCAGTGTGTTCAAATTTCTCAAACGTCTCAATTTGACAAATTTCTTCAAATATTTGGGTTTCTTAAACGCATCTCAATTTCAAATTTCTTTGGTGTTTCAACTTCCTCGAGGATCCCTACTTCAAATTTCCCAGGTTTCTCAAATTTCTCAAAATATCAGGTGTCTCAATATTCTTCAAACTTTTTTAATTTCTCAAATTCTTAAGATTTTTAAGTTTTTTAAAGATCTCAATTTGTTCAGATTTGTTAAGTTTTTCAGGTGTCTTATCTTCAAATTTACTTAATTCCTTCTCCCGTTTCTAAAGCTGCCTGGGTTTCTGAGGTGTCTCAACTTTTTCAAATTTCTTCGGTAGCTCAATTCGACGAAATTCTGATATCTCAAATTTCTTAAATTGTAAGTTACCTAAGTGTGTTCAAATTTCTCAAATGTCTCAATTTGACAAATTTCTTCAAATGTTTGGGTTTCTTAAACGCATCTCAATTTCAAATTTCTTTGGTGTTTCAACTTCCTCGAGGATCCCTACTTCAAATTTCCCAGGTTTCTCAAATTTCTCAAAATATCAGGTGTCTCAATATTCTTCAAACTTTTTTAATTTCTCAAATTCTTAAGATTTTTAAGTTTTTTAAAGATCTCAATTTGTTCAGATTTGTTAAGTTTTTCAGGTGTCTTATCTTCAAATTTACTTAATTCCTTCTCCCGTTTCTAAAGCTGCCTGGGTTTCTGAGGAGTCTCAACTTTTTCAAATTTCTTCGGTAGATCAATTCGACGAAATTCTGATATCTCAAATTTCTTAAATTGTAAGTTATCTCAGTGTGTTCAAATTTCTCAAATGTCTCAATTTGAAAAATTTATTCAAATATTTGGGTTGCTTAAACGCATCTCAATTTCAAATTTCTTTTTCCCAGGTTTCTCAAATTTCTCAAAATATCAGGTGTCTCAATATTCTTCAAACTTTTTTAATTTCTCAAATTCTTAAGATTTTTAAGTTTTTAAAGATTTCAGTTTGTTCAGATTTGTTAAGTTTTTCAGGTGTCTTATCTTCAAATTTACTTAATTCCTTCTCCCGTTTCTAAAGCTGCCTGGGTTTCTGAGGTGTCTCAGCTTTTTCAAATTTCTTCGGTAGCTCAATTCGACGAAATTCTGATTTCTCAAATTTCTTAAATTGTAAGTTACATAAGTGTGTTCAAATTTCTCAAATGTCTCAATTTGACAAATTTCTTCAAATGTTTGGGTTTCTTAAACGCATCTCAATTTCAAATTTCTTTGGTGTTTCAACTTCCTCGAGGATCCCTACTTCAAATTTCCCAGGTTTCTCAAATTTCTCAAAATATCAGGTGTCTCAATATTCTTCAAACTTTTTTAATTTCTCAAATTCTAAAGATTTTTAAGTTTTTTAAAGATCTCAATTTGTTCAGATTTGTTAAGTTTTTCAGGTGTCTTATCTTCAAATTTACTTAATTCCTTCTCCCGTTTCTAAAGCTGCCTGGGTTTCTGAGGTGTCTCAACTTTTTCAAATTTCTTCGGTAGCTCAATTCGACGAAATTCTGATATCTCAAATTTCTTAAATTGTAAGTTATCTCAGTGTGTTTAAATTTCTCAAATGTCTCAATTTGAAAAATTTATTCAAATATTTGGGTTTCTTAAACGCATCTCAATTTCAAATTTTTTTGGTGTTTCAACTTTCTCGCGGATCCCTACTTCAAATTTCCCAGGTTTCTCAAATTTCTCAAAATATCAGGTGTCTCAATATTCTTCAAACTTTTTTAATTTCTCAAATTCTAAAGATTTTTAAGTTTTTTAAAGATCTCAATTTGTTCAGATTTAAGTTTTTCAGGTGTCCAAATTTACTTCATTCCTTCTCCGGTTTCTAAAGCTCCCTGAGTTTCTGAGGTGTCTCAACTTTTTCAAATCTCTTCGGTAGCTCAATTCGACGAAATTCTGATTTCTCAAATTCCTTAAATTGTAAGTTATCTAAGTGTGTTCAAATTTCTCAAATGTCTCAATTTGAAAAATTTATTCAAATATTTGGGTTTCTTAAACGCATCTCAATTTCAAATTTTTTTGGTGTTTCAACTTCCTCGAGGATACCTACTTCAAATTTCTCAGGTTTCTCAAATTTCTCAAAATATCAGGTGTCTCAATATTCTTCAAACTTTTTTAATTTCTCAAATTCTTAAGGTTTTTAAGTTTTTTAAAGATCTCAATTTGTTCAGATTTGTTAAGTTTTTCAGGTGTCTTATCTTCAAATTTACTTAATTCCTTCTCCCGTTTCTAAAGCTGCCTGGGTTTCTGAGGTGTCTCAACTTTCTCAAATTTCTTCGGTAGCTCAATTCGAAGAAATTCTGATATCTCAAATTTCTTAAATTGTAAGTTATCTCAGTGTGTTCAAATTTCTCAAATGTCTCAATTTGAAAAATTTATTCAAATATTTGGGTTTCTTAAACGCATCTCAATTTCAAATTTTTTTGGTGTTTCAACTTCCTCGAGGATACCTACTTCAAATTTCTCAGGTTTCTCAAATTTCTCAAAATATTAGGTGTCTCAATATTCTTCAAACTTTTTTAATTTCTCAAATTCTTAAGGTTTTTAAGTTTTTTAAAGATCTCAATTTGTTCAGATTTGTTAAGTTTTTCAGGTGTCTTATCTTCAAATTTACTTAATTCCTTCTCCCGTTTCTAAAGCTGCCTGGGTTTCTGAGGTGTCTCAACTTTTTCAAATTTCTTCGGTAGCTCAATTCGACGAAATTCTGATATCTCAAATTTCTTAAATTGTAAGTTATCTCAGTGTGTTTAAATTTCTCAAATGTCTCAATTTGAAAAATTTATTCAAATATTTGGGTTTCTTAAACGCATCTCAATTTCAAATTTTTTTGGTGTTTCAACTTTCTCGCGGATCCCTACTTCAAATTTCCCAGGTTTCTCAAATTTCTCAAAATATCAGGTGTCTCAATATTCTTCAAACTTTTTTAATTTCTCAAATTCTAAAGATTTTTAAGTTTTTTAAAGATCTCAATTTGTTCAGATTTAAGTTTTTCAGGTGTCCAAATTTACTTCATTCCTTCTCCGGTTTCTAAAGCTCCCTGAGTTTCTGAGGTGTCTCAACTTTTTCAAATCTCTTCGGTAGCTCAATTCGACGAAATTCTGATTTCTCAAATTCCTTAAATTGTAAGTTATCTAAGTGTGTTCAAATTTCTCAAATGTCTCAATTTGAAAAATTTATTCAAATATTTGGGTTTCTTAAACGCATCTCAATTTCAAATTTTTTTGGTGTTTCAACTTCCTCGAGGATACCTACTTCAAATTTCTCAGGTTTCTCAAATTTCTCAAAATATCAGGTGTCTCAATATTCTTCAAACTTTTTTAATTTCTCAAATTCTTAAGGTTTTTAAGTTTTTTAAAGATCTCAATTTGTTCAGATTTGTTAAGTTTTTCAGGTGTCTTATCTTCAAATTTACTTAATTCCTTCTCCCGTTTCTAAAGCTGCCTGGGTTTCTGAGGTGTCTCAACTTTTTCAAATTTCTTCGGTAGCTCAATTCGAAGAAATTCTGATATCTCAAATTTCTTAAATTGTAAGTTATCTCAGTGTGTTCAAATTTCTCAAATGTCTCAATTTGAAAAATTTATTCAAATATTTGGGTTTCTTAAACGCATCTCAATTTCAAATTTTTTTGGTGTTTCAACTTCCTCGAGGATACCTACTTCAAATTTCTCAGGTTTCTCAAATTTCTCAAAATATTAGGTGTCTCAATATTCTTCAAACTTTTTTAATTTCTCAAATTCTTAAGGTTTTTAAGTTTTTTAAAGATCTCAATTTGTTCAGATTTGTTAAGTTTTTCAGGTGTCTTATCTTCAAATTTACTTAATTCCTTCTCCCGTTTCTAAAGCTGCCTGGGTTTCTGAGGTGTCTCAACTTTTTCAAATTTCTTCGGTAGCTCAATTCGACGAAATTCTGATATCTCAAATTTCTTAAATTGTAAGTTATCTCAGTGTGTTCAAATTTCTCAAATGTCTCAATTTGAAAAATTTATTCAAATATTTGGGTTGCTTAAACGCATCTCAATTTCAAATTTCTTTTTCCCAGGTTTCTCAAATTTCTCAAAATATCAGGTGTCTCAATATTCTTCAAACTTTTTTAATTTCTCAAATTCTTAAGGTTTTTAAGTTTTTTAAAGATCTCAATTTGTTCAGATTTGTTAAGTTTTTCAGGTGTCTTATCTTCAAATTTACTTAATTCCTTCTCCCGTTTCTAAAGCTGCCTGGGTTTCTGAGGTGTCTCAACTTTTTCAAATTTCTTCGGTAGCTCAATTCGAAGAAATTCTGATATCTCAAATTTCTTAAATTGTAAGTTATCTCAGTGTGTTCAAATTTCTCAAATGTCTCAATTTGAAAAATTTATTCAAATATTTGGGTTTCTTAAACGCATCTCAATTTCAAATTTTTTTGGTGTTTCAACTTCCTCGAGGATACCTACTTCAAATTTCTCAGGTTTCTCAAATTTCTCAAAATATTAGGTGTCTCAATATTCTTCAAACTTTTTTAATTTCTCAAATTCTTAAGGTTTTTAAGTTTTTTAAAGATCTCAATTTGTTCAGATTTGTTAAGTTTTTCAGGTGTCTTATCTTCAAATTTACTTAATTCCTTCTCCCGTTTCTAAAGCTGCCTGGGTTTCTGAGGTGTCTCAACTTTTTCAAATTTCTTCGGTAGCTCAATTCGACGAAATTCTGATATCTCAAATTTCTTAAATTGTAAGTTATCTCAGTGTGTTCAAATTTCTCAAATGTCTCAACTTGAAAAATTTATTTAAATATTTGTGTTTCTTAAACGCATCTCAATTTCAAATTTCTTTGGTGTTTCAACTTCCTCGAGGATCCCTACTTCAAATTTCCCAGGTTTCTCAAATTTCTCAAAATATCAGGTGTCTCAATATTTTTCAAACTTTTTTAATTTCTCAAATTCTTAAGATTTTTATGTTTTTTAAAGATTTCAGTTTGTTCAGATTTGTTAAGTTTTTCAGGTGTCCTATCTTCAAATTTACTTAATTCCTTATGTCTCAATTTTTCAAATTACTCAATATTCTTATGTATTAGTATCAAAATTCTCCGGCTTCTAAAGCTGCCTGGGTTTCTGAGGTGGCTCAACTTTTTCAAATTTCTTCGGTAGCTCAATTCGACGAAATTCTCATATCTCAAATTTCTTAAATTGTAAGTTATCTCAGTGTGTTCAAATTTCTCAAATGTCTCAATTTGAAAAATTTATTCAAATATTTGGGTTTCTTAAATGCATCTCAATTTCAAATTTCTTTGATGTTTCAACTTCCTCGAGGATCCCTACTTCAAATTTCCCAGGTTTCTCAAATTTCTCAAAATATCAGGTGTCTCAATATTCTTCAAACTTTTTTAATTTCTCAAATTTTAAGGTTTTTAAGTTTTTTAAAGATCTCAATTTGTTCAGATTTGTTAAGTTTTTCAGGTGTCTTATCTTCAAATTTACTTAATTCCTTCTCCCGTTTCTAAAGCTGCCTGGGTTTCTGAGGTGTCCCAACTTTTTCAAATTTTTTCGGTAGCTCAATTCGACGAAATTCTGATATCTCAAATTTCTTAAATTGTAAGTTATCTAAGTGTGTTCAAATTTCTCAAATGTCTCAATTTTAAAAATTTATTCAAATATTTGCGTTTCTTAAACGCATCTCAATTTCAAATTTCTTTGGTGTTTCAACTTCCTCGAGAATCCCTACTTCAAATTTCCCAAGTTTCTCAAATTTCTCAAAATATCAGGTGTCTCCATATTCTTCAAACTTTTTTAATTTCTCAAATTCTTAAGGTTTTTAAGTTTTTTAAAGATCTCAATTTGTTCAGATTTGTTAAGTTTTTCAGGTGTCTTATCTTCAAATTTACTTAATTCCTTCTCCCGTTTCTAAAGCTGCCTGGGTTTCTGAGGTGTCTCAACTTTTTCAAATTTCTTCGGTAGCTCAATTCGACGAAATTCTGATATCTCAAATTTCTTAAATTGTAAGTTATCTCAGTGTGTTCAAATTTCTCAAATGTCTCAACTTGAAAAATTTATTTAAATATTTGTGTTTCTTAAACGCATCTCAATTTCAAATTTCTTTGGTGTTTCAACTTCCTCGAGGATCCCTACTTTAAATTTCCCAGGTTTCTCAAATTTCTCAAAATATCAGGTGTCTCAATATTTTTCAAACTTTTTTAATTTCTCAAATTCTTAAGATTTTTATGTTTTTTAAAGATTTCAGTTTGTTCAGATTTGTTAAGTTTTTCAGGTGTCCTATCTTCAAATTTACTTAATTCCTTATGTCTCAATTTTTCAAATTACTCAATATTCTTATGTCTTAGTATCAAAATTCTCCGGCTTCTAAAGCTGCCTGGGTTTCTGAGGTGGCTCAACTTTTTCAAATTTCTTCGGTAGCTCAATTCGACGAAATTCTCATATCTCAAATTTCTTAAATTGTAAGTTATCTCAGTGTGTTCAAATTTCTCAAATGTCTCAATTTGAAAAATTTATTCAAATATTTGGGTTTCTTAAATGCATCTCAATTTCAAATTTCTTTGATGTTTCAACTTCCTCGAGGATCCCTACTTCAAATTTCCCAGGTTTCTCAAATTTCTCAAAATATCAGGTGTCTCAAAATTCTTCAAACTTTTTTAATTTCTCAAATTCTTAAGATTTTTAAGTTTTTTAAAGATCTCAATTTGTTCAGATTTGTTAAGTTTTTCAGGTGTCTTATCTTCAAATTTACTTAATTCCTTCTCCCGTTTCTAAAGCTGCCTGGGTTTCTGAGGTGTCTCAACTTTTTCAAATTTCTTCGGTAGCTCAATTCGACGAAATTCTGATATCTCAAATTTCTTAAATTGTAAGTTATCTCAGTGTGTTCAAATTTCTCAAATGTCTCAATTTGAAAAATTTATTCAAATATTTGGGTTTCTTAAACGCATCTCAATTTCAAATTTTTTTGGTGTTTCAACTTTCTCGCGGATCCCTACTTCAAATTTCCCAGGTTTCTCAAATTTCTCAAAATATCAGGTGTCTCAATATTCTTCAAACTTTTTTAATTTCTCAAATTCTAAAGATTTTTAAGTTTTTTAAAGATCTCAATTTGTTCAGATTTAAGTTTTTCAGGTGTCCAAATTTACTTCATTCCTTCTCCGGTTTCTAAAGCTCCCTGAGTTTCTGAGGTGTCTCAACTTTTTCAAATCTCTTCGGTAGCTCAATTCGACGAAATTCTGATTTCTCAAATTCCTTAAATTGTAAGTTATCTAAGTGTGTTCAAATTTCTCAAATGTCTCAATTTGAAAAATTTCTTCAAATATTTGGGTTTCTTAAACGCATCTCAATTTCAAATTTCTTTGGTGTTTCAACTTCCTCGAAGATCCCTACTTCAAATTTCCCAGGTTTCTCAAATTTCTCAAAATATCAGGTGTCTCAATATTCTTCAAACTTTTTTAATTTCTCAAATTCTTAAGATTTTTAACTTTTTTAAAGATCTCAATTTGTTCAGATTTGTTAAGTTTTTCAGGTGTCTTATCTTAAAATTTACTTAATTCCTTCTCCCGTTTCTAAAGCTGCCTGGGTTTCTGAGGTGTCTCAACTTTTTCAAATTTCTTTGGTAGCTCAATTCGACGAAATTCTGATATCTCAAATTTCTTAAATTGTAAGTTATCTCAGTGTGTTCAAATTTCTCAAATGTCTCAATTTGAAAAATTTATTCAAATATTTGGGTTTCTTAAACGCATCTCAATTTCAAATTTCTTTGGTGTTTCAACTTCCTCGAGGATCCCTACTTCAAATTTCCCAGGTTTCTCAAATTTCTCAAAACATCAGTATTCTTCAAACTTTTTTAATTTCTCAAATTCTTAAGATTTTTAAGTTTTTTAAAGATCTCAATTTGTTCAGATTTGTTAAGTTTTTCAGGTGTCTTATCTTCAAATTTACTTAATTCCTTCTCCCGTTTCTAAAGCTGCCTGGGTTTCTGAGGTGTCTCAACTTTTTCAAATTTCTTCGGTAGCTCAATTCGACGAAATTCTGATATCTCAAATTTCTTAAATTGTAAGTTATCTCAGTGTGTTCAAATTTCTCAAATGTCTCAATTTGAAAAATTTCTTCAAATATTTGGGTTTCTTAAACGCATCTCAATTTCAAATTTCTTTGGTGTTTCAACTTGCTCGAGGATCTCTACTTCAAATTTCTCAAAACATCAGGTGTATCAGTATTCTTCAAACTTTTTTAATTTCTCAAATTCTTAAGATTTTTAAGTTTTTTTAAAAAGATCTCAATTTGTTCAGATTTGTCAAGTGTCCTATCTTCAAACTTACTTAGTTCCTTATGTCTCAATTTTTCAAATTACTCAATATTCTCAGGTGTCTCAGTATCAGAATTCTCCGGTTTCTAAAGCTCGAGAGTTTCTGAGGTGTCTCAACTTTTTCAAATTTCTTCGGTAAACTTCTAAAAAAATTTTTTACATGTTATTGCGCAATTAAAAGTCAAGGTCGTTTAATGTCTCCAACAATACCCCAAATTCTAAAATTAATAGAATATGGGTATAATCAATTTCCCACGCTTATTTCCGTTGACATCAGGTCAAGCCTTTGTTCGTACAAAAAAACAATACATCAAATTATCGATTTAGACAACCTATTGTAACTTAAAGTAGTTTTTCAATAAAATACTGTTGATATTTTTACCAAAAAATCCTCAACCGCCAAAATAGTAAAAAAAAACAAATTTGGAACTGAAGAGTTTGTCTGGATTTTTTGTTATTATTTATTTATTTTTGTCAGATGTATCTTGTTACATGGAATATCACAGAAATTGATAACACAAAAGCTATGACGCGTGACTGACATTTTAAAAATATTGGGGACACCGACTGGGTCCAATTCTGAATATAAACAGTACTAGTATATACCAAAATCACTTGTGTGAATTGGCAACAATGTAGGACGCTTAATTATTGAAATTAGTATACGAAATATACATACCGATGCAGAAGAGCTATAAAGTATATTGAGGACGCTAAAATGATACTGAAATGGAAAGACGCTAAAAAGAGGCAGAAGTGATAAAATAATAGTATTTGAATGTACTTTGCATTTTATGGTATAAATAAACAAAAAACAATAATATATTTTTAAGGACGAAGAAAGTTTCTAAAATGGAAAGACGCTGAATTGATAGTGAGATCTATAAAAATATACAAAGCAAAATATTATTTCCAGCATAGAAAAGAAAAATTAAGCAAACGTCTCCAATAAAATATGTTACTAAAATATATACTTCAAATATTTTCCACAACATATTTTATTCACATTATTTTAATATAACTAACATTCAAAAAAGACTCAATATTTTCAAAATATTTATAATATAATAACATAATGAAATAAAAAAACTTGTCTGCTGGGGTTGCATTCTTGGAATATAGATCGTAGTCGGGATTGGTCACTTTTCTGAGGGGAGAGAGTTCTAGCACACCTGTATTAATTCCTAATTTTAAATCTGATGTTTAAAGTTTGCGGTATTTTGCGGTTTTTCTAAATTGTTTTTTTTATGGCGGGATAAGTGTACCTACTGATTCTTAGAATCTTATCTCCGCATTAGTAATAAAAATAGTATCTTCAATTCGTACGGCTTTCGTTTGGAGTGGATGACTTGCCTCATATATTGCACAATATATCTCTAAGTGGTCTGCAACAACACTATTATATACACTCCAAAAGGCGTAAATGATTGATAAATAACAATTTACGTACTTACTCATAGATATTAAAAATTTGCTGTATCATGGGTCAATAATCATATAAACTCGAATTGCGAGGTAAATATTCAGTTGGTGTCCGACACGGTCAGTGTTTCCATCATGGTTTTGTCAGCAGATAGATGGATCGGTAAAGTCGCTATTGTTACTGGTGCCAGTTCTGGAATTGGTGCTGCTATAGCTGATGCGCTAGTGGAAATTGGATTAATTGTAAGGTGTTATAATTTTCATTACATACTAAATAAATTAAATTTTCTTCAGGTTGTAGGAGTAGCACGTCGTTCTGAGCGCGTCGAACAAAGGGCAAAACAGCTTTCTGGGAAAAAAGGAAAACTTCACCCTTATCAAGCAGACATTACGAAAGAAGAAGAAATCTTGAAACTGTTCGAATGGACGAATAAAAATTTAGGACCAGTTCATGTTCTCATCAACAATGCTGGTAAAGGTGCGGGTGTTGGCTTAACGGAAGGAAAAACGGAAGATTGGAAATCTTGCCTCGATTTAAATGTCTTGGCGTTGTGCATTGCAACACGAGAAGCCGTTAAAATAATGAAAGAAAACAATATCAACGGGCATATTATACACATTAACAGTGTCTTAGGTCATCAAGTGCTTCCCATCCCTAACCTCAGTCTCTATCCAGCGTCTAAGTTTGCAGTGACCGCCTTAACCGAAACCTTAAGACAGGAACTGAATCATCTTAAGCTCAAGATTAAAATCACGGTAATTTGAGGCTACAACTCGATTGAATTTTTACAACTTTCACTTTATTTCAGAGTCTTAGTCCCGGTTTGGTAGAGAGTGAGCTTACAACTCTTAATGAAAACCTTCCAGCTGCGAGAAAAGCCCATTATGTGGGTATCCCCATTTTGAAACCTGAAGATATTGCTGATGGCGTTGTGTATTTATTGTCCACACCAGAGCACGTGCAAGTAAGTGTTTTTACACATTTTACTTTCTTGCGCAATATTTGCTTTCAATAAAATCGAGTAAACAAAGGTTTATCACTTCTTGTATTGATGAGTACATAGTAAATTTGCACATTTGTTTCAGGTTCATGAACTTACCATTCGACCATAGGTGTGAAAAAATGAATTATTATTACTACTTGTAACAATATTTTTGTGCAATAAAACTTTGCGGCTTGAATATGAATGATCTTCCATTAATTGGCAACATTTTGAAGGTTCTGGTGGAAACAAACATATTATTTATTCACTGTCGACTCCTAACTCTTTGAAGGTTGGGAAATGCATCATCCCCACCTTTTACGGTTTTCTCACGGGCGGGAAATGACAGTTCACCACATCCATCTCTTGGGGGGAAGAAATCATGATTGCCAACTGCCTATCGCCAACCGATAATCCACAAGGTCTAAGAAACTTAATTAAATAATGAATTCGTAATAGAGTACGCCGTGATTCATAAAGAAAACGCCAACAGTATTGTCACTCAAACCACGTAAACAACTTAAAAAAACTGCTCTTCTACATGGACAGGTGCTATATAAAGGGATCGTCGACTGCGATACAAAGCCGCTTGATAGTTATTTATGTATTGAGAGAATAAAAACCCATTTTAATCCCGAGAATGTAAGAAATGCCAGAGGCCACTGTAGGGAGCCGAGGGCATTTTCATTTGAGTGACACCAATGTTGCGTTTCTGAGTTCCATTATTTTTACAATTTATTTAGACCACTGATCTTCGACTCCGACTGTGACTGTGATGCCTGATTGGTGCGTGCATTCTTTCAGGCGCTTCCAGATAGTTCCACTGATGACATCATCTAGTTCTCGCGATATAGATAGGATCTCTATGTGTATCGAATACTCCACAAGATGTCTTATATCTCATATCTATATACTTAATCGTTGAACATGAATCGATTGGTAACAAATAAAACAATGTCTACTGTACCGATTTTTCTGATTGTTTTTTTTTAAATGAAAGTCATTGATAAAATCTAGGCCTGGATCAGTTTTCATTTTGAAAAAAATCACGGGTTTATTGATTATTTGCCTTTTATTTTCGGCAGATACCAGTCCATTACAGTCACCGACTTGAAGTTGCATAAGTCGTTTTGAGTAAGCAACTGTCAAACTATAGCTAACTATAACTTGGTCCATCCCCTGAGGTTTGGGTGTGCGGTGAATTCAGCCTGGTGTGGGTAACTCACTCATTTTATGGAATTTACCATAAGAATATCGCATAACAAACTATCTTGGCAAACTCGGGATATCAGAAGCATAAACACGGGCGTAACATTAGTGAATGGCACAAGAATGCGTGTTAAACGATTGAATCAAAATACACTTGAATACAAAATTTTAACGGGACTATCAACTTGGAAACGTAAATACCCAGAATTTATATGACGTATTGTCATTTTCCTTGAGGAGAGCCCAATTTCCAATCATGTCAGCATTCGCTATGACCATTAATAAATCGCAAGGGCAAACCTTTGATAAGGGTGGGATTTTATCACCACATTTTGTCTTCGAACATGTTCAACTGTATTTGGCTGCAAGTAAAGTTCGTACATTCGATGGTCTCCGTTTCTACAATGCCGAGCAATTTAATCAGGGACATCTTATACCGCACAATAATGAAAAAGTGTTAATGCTAAATATGGTATATAAAGAAACTAGATAGTCCGTCCCTGCTTCGCACAGTGATTTTATTTTATTATTGTATTTAATACTTCACACGTTGTTTTTATTTCATTATTTTATTTAATAAGGAATGGAATTTTGACAAAACCGCTTAATAGTAAGCGCCCGCGTGGTAAAATATGTAAGTGCAAAATTTCATCAGTGAAATCGATTCAGTGGATCCAGAGATTTCTTTATGAGTGAATGATTGGTATTTGGATTTTATGTATGTATACAGGGTGTTAGTAGAACTCATCAAAATATTTTTTATTATGTATCATTTTTTTCGCAAACGGAGTTAAAATTAAGAATAGTTTGACCCCTAAAACCAATACTATGGACCCACGTTAATTGATTGTCCGAAATTGAGCACACATAACAATACATAGCGGCGCGACACTCAACTGATAACTAAAATTTGCTATAAACGACAAATTTTTTGTTCCAAAAAAGTTGGAAGGTGTTTACCTGGTTCGGCAAAAAAAAATGTTTAAAAAAATGCGGATTTCAGCAAAGTGGTAAATAGAAAAATTGTTTATTTGTTTACTTGTGGTTAAATTTTCTGCTAGGACTTGCATAACACCCTGAATAGTAGTTGACCCGAAAGACGCTGTCTTCTCCAAACTTCAACAAATTTGTTAAGTTAAAGCAAATGTAATTTTATTTTATTATGGGCAGGGATGCTTTTAAAACAACATTGTTAAAATTTCAGAACTGAGGCGTTTCTCCTTTTTTTCTCCACACATCCTGCATACTCTATTCCAATCCTCACTCCAATATTTATTCTCTCTCTCCTCATTTCCACATCTAAATCTTGCTATTATCAGTCTCTCTTTTCTACTCTCTCTCCCTTTCCTATTTTTTTCCTTTTTTCTTTCAAACACTCTTGCGAAATTCTGCACTCTATCACTCTCTCCTCAAATCTTATTGCTCCTTTTCCTGCTTCTATTCTTATTCCATCTCTCTTTGTCTCTTCCATCACTATATACCCCGGTGTCTCTCTCTCTACCCCTAGCACCCATTTCATATATTTTTCTTGCACCCTTTCCAATCCTTCTTGCTCTCTCCATCCCCATATTTCCGCTCCATACATCATCACGCTTTTCACCAAACTATCAAACATCATTACTCTCCTTCTAAAATCATGTCCAAATTTTCTCTCTCCTATTCCCCATACAGCTCCTATTATCTTATTTGCTTTTTTCACTAACTCTCTCACATGTGATGTTGCTGTGTTTCTTTCATTCATCACATAACCTAAATACTTAAATTCTTTCACTTCTTCAATCTCCACTCATTTACTTTTCTCCTACCACCCCCTTTTCTGAACACCATCATCTTGGATTTCTCTACATTCACCGTCAACTTTCCTCATATATTTCTCCATGTTTCTTATCATTTCTATCATACTTTTCTCCTCTCTCGCTAGCACCACCAAATCATCCGCATATGCTAAAGACCGCACTTTTTCTCCTTTCTTATATATGGGGCATATTATCCCCTCCTTCCACTCTTGGGGGAATCCCTCTCCCTTCCACAGTCCATTCATTATATCTATCAATCTGTCAACTTCCCTTTCCGTTCCATATATCCACGCTTCATTCTGTATACCATCCCTCCCCGGTGTCTTTTTTCTTTTCAGTTTTCTTAGTTGTTGCTCTAGTTCTTCTCTTGTTATCTCTACTATTTCTTCCGCTCTTGTTGTCTCTTTTCCTTTTCTTGTCTGTTTTCATCACCCCCCCGCAGCTCACTGAAGTAGTCTCTCCATTCCTCCATAGTAATTCCATCAGTCACTCTCTCTCTCTCTCTTTTTCATTCTTTTCTTATTGATGTATCTTTATGTTTCCTTCATACTTCTGTTGTACACTATTGCAATTCTCCATTTTCTCTCTTTACTTTTCACCGTTCTTTTCATAATCCCTCGTTCTTCTTTTGCTTCAGTTCCATTTTCTCCTTCCAGTCCCTCTTTCACCCCCATTATTATCCCACCTTTAGCTCTACATTTCTTGCTTTCCCTCTTTACATATTGACATTTCCACTTAAACTCTTTCGGCATTCTCGTTTCCAATTTTTCCCACCCCTTTTCTTCCACCCACGTTTCTACCATTCCCACTACGTCAAATTCTCTCAAATACTTCCAAAATGTATTCTTTTTGTTCTTTTATTCCCGCTACGTTCCAGAACACTATTCTTATTTTCTCCCTTTTTCCTCTCCGTATTCGTTTTCCGTTTTCTGCCCTGTCGTGTTTTTCTTGTGCTCTTATTCAAAAATTTACTGTATCCAACTCCCCCTTTTCTTCGTCCCACCTAAAATCTTTGTCAGATTATCTTCTATGTATACTCTCTTTCCTTTTTTTTCTCTTAGTTTTCTTTTATTTTATATATATTATGTATTTTTTTATAGATCTAACTGTCAATTCAGCGTCTTTCCATTTTGGAAACTTTATTCGTCCATCAAAATATATTATTGTTTTTTGTTACGGATAGACACATCCAAATTGAAATTTTTGATTCTGCTTCTTTTTAGCGTCTTTCCATTTCAGTATCATTTTAGCGTCCTCAATATACTTCACAATCTATATACAGACCGTTTCAATCGAAACGAGCCACCCTCAATAACTTTTTTGGAAAAGATATTTAAGAAAAATCTAAAAACAGGTCAATTTTTATCTCGAGGGGGACATGTTTTGATGCAATAGTAAGCAGGCTTGGTGCAGCCCCGTACGCCTGACAGGAGCAACCTCGATTTTTTAAATAGGGAATAGGGGTCGAGTAACATGTCGTTTGAAAGGTCTTTTAATTGTCTTTTTGGCCACATAATTATTTTTTTATTTGTATAGTCTATAAGTTAGTAATTAAAAATGAAACATTTTTTTACGGATTTTCTTGTATTTAGGAATGCCTGCAATTAACGATAAAAAGCTTGCAATAAACATTATTAGACAATTTATTATTGATCTGAATAATGCTGTAATCAAATTCGTCGTCATCCATACTCATTTATACCAATCCTTAACAATAAATAAATGTTCCCATTGTAATGTATTAAAGTTTGTGAAGTTCGACTTAAATATATTTAAATTTTAATAAGTAAATAAATAAACTGAAAACAAAATAGTCGTGTTTAATTTCCTGAGCGATAAAGCAACTGTAGCATTAAACACTAAATTTGATTTCATATGAAATGTTCAAAATGATTTCCATCGACTTCCATGCACTCATACAGACGATTATGAAATACGCTTTTTAGGTTACGCAACGTTTCCGGTGTTATTTGTCGAGATTCCAGGATAATCTTTTGTCGCAAATCTTCCAGAGAAGCTGGTTCTGTCGCAAAAATTTTGGACTTGAGGTGTCCCCACAAATAAAAATCCAGGGGAGTCAAATCGGACGATCTAACTGGCCATTCTACAGGACCTTGTCTACCAATCCAGTGGTCGGGGAAGTTATTGTCCAGGAACTGCCATACTGACGCAGTATAATGAGGTGGTGCTCCATCCTGTTGAAAAACCAATGCGTTCTGTAGCTCTAGCCAAAAACCGATAAGATAATAAATACGCAAATAATTGTACAAAAACACAGATTGTCTAACATTGTTGATTGCAAGCTTTTTATTGTTAATATTTGCAAGCATGTCTAAATACAAAACAAATCCGTTAAAAAATTGTTTTATTTTAATTACTAACTTATAGACTATGTAAATAAAAAATACTTATGTGGCTGAAAAGACAATTAAAAGACCTTTCAAACGACATGTTGCTCGACCCCTATTCCCTATTTAAAAAATCGAGGTTGCTCCTGTCAGGGGTATGGGGTTGCATTAAGCCTGCTTACTATTGCATCAAAACATGTCCCCCTCGAGATAAAAATTGACCTGTTTTTAGATTTTTCTTAAATCTCTTTTCCTAAAAAGTTATTGAGGGTGGCTCGTTTCGATTGAAACGTTCTGTATGTAAAAATCAATGCCACTTTTTGTTGTAATTTTATAACTCAAGAACGGGCTCACCTATCCAAACCAAATGTTTAGGCTTTATTCGGACTATTTAGTAGATGGTTTATGTGAAGTTTGCACAAAATCGGTAGAGCGGTTCTTCATTTATCACATTTTTTGTAACAAATGGGGATCCCTTAGGCTAGACCGATTTTTCGGGTTGACCGATTCTTATGAATTTTTTTTTTATATTTGGTAGGTATGGGAATAAGTCGTAAAGTATTTTTTACATTGGACATGGGGCCCAGGTAGGCCCCTTGGGCTGGACCGATTATTATGATCTTTGATTTGTTGGATTTGTCTCCACCCCGAATAGCAGAATGACTATTTAAACATGAACAAGGGGCTCAGGGGGAACCCTTGGGTTTATAACTCAAGAACGGCCCCCGCCCCGTTAATCTTTGGATCCACTGAACCGATTGCAATGAAATTTTGCACACATACTTATTTCACCACGTAAGCGCTCACTAAAAAACGGTTTTTTAAAATTCCATCCCTAACGGGGCGGGGGAGTTAATCTCTAGATCCACTGAACCGATTGGAATAAAATTTTGCACACTTACTTATTTTACCACGTAGGCGCCCACTAAGAAACGGTTTTTCAAAATTCCATTCCAAAAGGGGTAACGGGGCGGGGGAGTTAATCTCTAGATGCACTGAACCGATTAGAATGAAATTTTGCGCACTTACTTATTTTACCAAGTAGGCGCTCACTAAGGAACGGTTTTTCAAAATTTCATTCCACAGGGGGGTAACGGGGCGTGGGAGGTAATTCCTAGATGTACTAAATAGATTTCAATAAAACGGTATGTAAATAACGGGATGGCGGGGGGGGGGTTAATCTCTAAATCCTTTAAACCGATTGCAATTAAATTTTATTACTTATTTATTTTACCACGTGGGCGCTCACTAAGAAAAGGTTCTTCAAAATTATTAAAGTATTAAATAAAATACTTAATAAAATAAAATCACCGTGCGAAGCCGGGACGGGTCATCCAGTAATAAAATAAAATTACATTTGCTTTAACTTAACAAATTTGTTGAAATTTGGAGAAGACAGCGTCTTTCGGGTCAACTACTATTCAGGGTGTTGTGGAAGTCCTAGCAGAAAATTTAACCACAAGTAAACAAATAAACATTTTTTCTATTTACCACTTTGGTGGGTGGGATAATAATGGGGGTGAAAGAGGGACTGGAAGGAACAAATGGAACTGAAGCAAAATAAGAAAGAGGGATTATGGAAAGAACGGTGAAAAGTAAACAGAGAAAATGGAGAATTGCAACAGAGTACAGCAGAAGTATGAAGGAAACGAAGAGAATAATACAAGAGCGAGTAAAAGAACAAGAAGAAGGAACTTTGGTGATTGGGGGGGATTGTAATGCAAGAATTGATGGAAAAGGAAGACGGATAGAAGAAGAACAAGAAACAATAGAAGGAAGATCAACAAAAGATGGAACAGAAAACGCAGAAGGGAGAGTACTCATTAGCTTAGTAGAAGAAAGAGGGTGGGACATACTTAATTGGGAACTGCACAGGAGATGAGGAAGGGGAGTACACGTATATTGGATCAAGAGGGGAGACAGTTATTGATTATGTTATGGTAAATGAAGCAGCATGGAATGAAATAGAGAAATTCAAGGTGGGAGAAAGAATGGAGTCGGACCATATGCCTTTAGAAGTGAAGTCAAAAGGAAGAGAGAAAGATAGAGGAAGTGTGAATGAGTTTAGAATTAAAATTGTGAAGAATATTTGGACGGAAGAAGAAAAAAAAAATTATAGAGCAAGACTTAGGGAGGTAAAATACGAAGAAACACAGATAAACGAAATCGGTGAGGGAACTGAGCGATAACATATTAAAGGCAACAGAAAAAAAAAGAGATAGAGATAAGAGAGAAGATAAGTGGAAGAACGAGTGGTGGGATAAAGAATGCAGGGAAAGGAAGCAGGAAGCAAGGAGGAAACTAAGAAATTGGAAAAAAGAAAAAACAACCAAGGAAGAGTACAAGAGAGCACGCAAGAGGTACAATTTAGAATGCAAAGAGAAGAAGCAAAAGAAACGGATGGAAGAAGAGCTAAAGATGAAGGGTATAAAGACGGAAGAAAAGGTATGGAGATACATAAATAGGGAAAGAAAGAAAAAGAGAGAGAGAGAGAGAGAGTGACTGATGGAATTACTATGGAGGAATGGAGAGAATACTTCAGTGAGCTGCTGAGGGGTGATGAAAACAGACAAGAAAAGGAAAAGAGACAACAAAGAGTGGAAGAAGTAGAAGAGATAACAAGAGAAGAACTAGAGCAGCAACTAAGAAAACTGAAAAGAAAAAAGACACCGGGGAGGGATGGTATACAGAATGAAGCGTGGATATATGGAACGGAAAAGGAAGTTGACAGATTGTTAGATATAATGAATTTAATGTGGAAGGGAGAGGGATTCCCCCAAGAGTGGAAGGAGGAGATAATATGCCCCATATATAAGAAAGGAGAAAAGGATACAGTCAGTAATTATAGGGGGATCACTCTCCTAAATGCAGCATATAAGGTATACGCGATGATTGTGGAAGAGAGGCTGATGAAGAAAATGAATGAGAGGAGGGTGTTACCAGACGGACAGGCGGGATTTAGGAAAGGTAGAGGGACCATGGATAATGTATATATCTTGAATGACATAGCAGGAAATGAGATAAAAAAAGGGGTGGCAGATATATGCATTCTTTGTGGACCTGAAGGCGGCTTTTGATAATGTGGAAAGAGATTTACTGTGGAAATGCTTGAGAAAGAAAGGGATAAATGACCATCTGGTAACAAAAATACAAGAGATATATGAAGAGACGATAAGTAGAGTGAGAGTGAATGGAAGGGTGAGTGAATGTTTCAAAACTTATAAGGGAGTAAGACAAGGTTGCCCACTAAGCCCCGACCTGTTTGCAGCTTTTATTGGAGATATAGAGGAGATGTTTAGGAAGGAGCAGGCAGGGGGGGTTGCGGTGGACAAAGAAAAAGTGTGGTTTTTAGCTTATGCGGTTGATTTGGTGGTGCTAGCGAAAGAGGAGAAAGGTATGAAAGAAATGATAGGAAACATGGAGAAATATATGAGGAGCAAAAAGTTGACGGTGAATGTAGAGAAATCCAAGATGATGGTGTTCAGAAAAGGGGGTGGTAGGAGAAAAGTATATGAGTGGAGATGGGAGAAAAAGAAAATTGAAGAAGTGAAAGAATTTAAGTATTTAGGTTATGTTGTGATGAATGAAAGAAACACAGCAACAGCACATGTGAGAAACTTAGTGAAAAAAGCAAATAAGATAATAGGAGCTGTATGGGAAATAGGAGAGAGAAAATTTGGACATGATTTTAGTAATGTGTGTAATGAGTGTAATGATGTTTGATAGTTTGGTGAAAAGCGTGATGATGTATGGAGCGGAAATATGGGGATGGAGAGAGCAAGAAGGATTGGAAGGGGTGCAAGGAAAATATATGAAATGGGTGCTAGGGATAGAGAGAGAGACACCGGGGTATGTAGTGATGGAGGAAACAAAGAGAGATGGAATAAGAATAGAAACAGTAAAAGAAGCAATAAGATTTGAGGAGAGAGTGATAGAGAGAGGAGAGTGCAGAATTTTGCAAGAGTGTTTGAAAGAAAAAAGGATAGAAATAGGAAAGGGGATATGGAAAGAGAGGGAGGCATATTTCGAAAGAAACGGGTATGCAGGCGCGGAGTTAGAAATAATGCGAGAGAGAGGCAGAGTAATGACAAATCAATTAGTGCAGAGAGATAGAGATGTGCAAGTGCAGGAAAGAAGAACGAGAATTAAGTAGTCTAGGTACAATGGGAAGTATGAAAAAATAATAACGGAAGAAATGCCAAAGTACCTAGGAAGAGAGAGTAGAAAAGAGAGAGTGATAATAGCAAGATTTAGATGTGGAAATGAGGAGAGAGAGAATAAATATTTGAGTGAGGATAATAATAGAGTATGCAGGATGTGTGGAGAAAAAAAGGAGACGATAGAGCATTTGTTGAAGGAATGCGTAGAATTGAGAGGGAGAGATGAGAGTAGAGAAGAAATTTTTAATGAGGACGGAAGAGGGATCGAATAGGAAGGTTGAGTGGAGAAGATTTACAATAAGTGAGAAGGGATAAAAGCTGTTAGTTATTGTGTTGAATTATTGATTTATTTAGTTTTATGTATTATATTATATTTTATTTTATTTGAGTTATGGGAAATGTATCGGATACTTTATAAACCTGTAGAGGTAATATATATATACATACTACTACTATAAAAATATACAAAGCAAAATATTATTTCCAGCATAGAAAAGAAAAATTAAGCAAATGTCTCCAATAAGATATAAGAAATGCTATATAACATACATATTACTAAAATATGTATATACTTCAAATATTTTCCACAACATATTATTGCATTCACATTATTGTAATATAACTAATATTAAAAAAAATCTATATATATAAAAGAAAGTCGTGTTAGTTACACTTTTTATAACTCAAGAACGGCTGAACCGATTTGGCTGAAAATTGGTGGGGAGGTAGCTTAGAACCAGGAGCAGGACATAGGATACTTTTTATCGACATGGGGGCGCAGGGGGCCCCTTTGGGCTGGACCGATTTTTCGGGTCGACCGATTTTTATGTTTTTTTTTGTATATTTGGTAGGTATGAGAATAAGTGGTAAGTTATTTTCCACATGGACATGAGGGCCCAGGGGGGGCCCTTAGGCTGGATATATTTTTCGGGTCGACCGATTCTTATGAATTTTTTTTTGTATATATGGTATGTATGAGAATAGATGGTAAGCTATTTTTCACCTAGACATGGGGGCGCAGGGGGCCCCTTTGGGCTGGACCGATTTTTCGGGTCGACCGATTTTTATGTTTTTTTTTGTATATTTGGTAGGTATGAGAATAGGTGGTAAGCAATTTTTCACATAGACATGGTGGCCCAGAGGCCACCCTTGGGCTGGACCGATTTGTCGGGTCGACTGATTTTTGTGTTTTTTTTTTGTATATTTGGTAGGTATGAGAATTGGTAGTAAACTATTTTTCACATAGACATGGGGGCCCAGGGTGCCCCCTTGGGCTGGACCGATTTTTCGGGTCGACCGATTCTTATGATTTTTTTTTTGAATATTTGATAGGTATGGGAACAGGTCGGAAAGTATTTTACACATGGACATGGGGGCCCAGTGGGACCCTTGGGTTGGACCGATTTTTTGGCTCGACCGACTTAATAAGGGCTTTTATGATATTTGATTTGTTGGATTTGTCTCCGCCCCCAATAACAGAATAACTGTTGAACCATGGACAGGGGGCTCAGGGGGAACCCTTGGGTTTATATCTCAAGAACGGCTGGACCGATTTTTATGATCTTCGATTTGTTGGATTTGTCTCCGCCCCGAATAGCAGAATATTATTAAAACATGGACATGGGCGCCCAGGGCCCCCCTTGGGTTTATAACTGAAGAACGGCTGTACCGATTTTTATGATCTTCGATTTGTTGGATTGGTCTCCGCCCCGAATAGCAGAATAACTATTATAACATGGACAGCGGGCTCAGGGGGCTGCCTTGGGTTTATAACTCAAGAGCGGCTCGATCGATTTTTGTGATCTTTCATTTGTTGGATTTGCCTACGCCCCGAATAGCAGAATTACAATTAAAACATCGGAAAAATTACAGGGGGCGGGGAGCTAAGTACAGGGCAACGACAATAACAAAGCCCCCCTGGTACAGGGCAACAATAAGAAATAACGCCGGCTACCAAAATTTGTCGTACCGGGCTTTAAAAATGAAAATCAATTTTTAAGGAGTAAACTCCAAAGTTTCACTTCTGTTGCGCGTGGACTTCACACACAAATTTTTTGATGATATCTCGAAAATGGATTGACTGACTTTTTTCGAGGGCGAATAACTATTAAAAAAAATTTCTCATACATTTTGTATAGAATTCGTATATAACGCCATCTTGGATACATGACAGAAACAAAAAATAAACATGGCGTTGTGTGCTGGTTCCGGTAATGCCAGTAGATGGCGTTGTGGGCATCTTTTATATAAAAAAAATGAATTTAATTCAGCTGATAAGTTGTCACAACATTTATTGATTCTGAGGCGGTACAGAGTTCGCCGGGTCAGCTAGTATTTAATATTTTCTAAATATTTATAGTATATGAAACAAATAAACGTCTAGATAGAAATCTAGATCGTCGTCCGCATTGGTCAGTTTTTTCAGGGGGGAGAGTTCTGGTACATTAATTCCTAATTTTAAATTTGATATTTATATTTTGCGATCTTTAGCGGTTTTCTAAATCGTTTTTTTTTATGGCGGGATAAGTGTAATAGTACTGATTATTAGAATCTTATCACCGCATTAATCATTTGGAGTGGATGACTTGCATATTCCTCAATATATCTGTAAGTATTCTGTAACAAAACTATTTTATATACTCCAAAAGGCGCAAATGATTTACGCACTCACTCATAGATATTAAAAATTTGCTGCATCATGGCTCAATAATGATATAATTTCGAATTGCGAGGTAAACATTCAGTTGGTGTCCCACACGGCCAGTGTTTCCACCATGGTTTTATCAGCAGATAGATGGATCGGTAAAGTTGCTATTGTTACTGGTGCCAGTTCTGGAATTGGTGCTGCTATAGCTGATGCGCTAGTAGAAATTGGATTAATTGTGAGGTGTTATAATTTTCATTACATACTAAAAAAATTAAATTGTCTTCAGGTTGTAGGAGTAGCACGTCGAACAAAGGGCAAAACAGCTTTCTGGGAAAAAAGGAAAACTTCACCCTTATCAAGCAGACATTACAAAAGAAGAACAAATCTTGAAATTGTTTGAATGGACGACTAAAAATTTAGGACCAGTTCATGTTCTCATTAACAATGCTGGTAAAGGTGCGGGTGTTGGCTTAACGGAAGGAAAAACGGAAGATTGGAAATCTTGCCTCGATTTAAATGTCTTGGCGTTGTGCATTGCAACACGAGAAGCCGTTAAAATAATGAAAGAAAACAATATCAACGGGCATATCATACACATTAACAGTGTCTTAGGTCATCAAGTGCTTCCCATCCCTAACCTCAGTCTCTATCCAGCGTCTAAGTTTGCAGTGACCGCCTTAACCGAAACCTTAAGACAGGAACTGAATCATCTTAAGCTCAAGATTAAAATCACGGTAATTTGATGCTACAACTCGATTGGCTTTTTACAACTTCAAGTTATTGCAGAGTCTTAGTCCCGGTTTGGTAGAGAGTGAGCTTACAACTCTTAATAAAAACCTTCCACCTGCGAGAAAAGCCCATTATGTGGGTATCCCCATTTTGAAACCTGAAGATATTGCTGATGGCGTTGTGTATTTATTGTCCACACCAGAGCACGTACAAGTAAGTGTTTATACACTTTTCACTTTCTTGCGCAATATTTGCTTTCAATAAGATGGAGTAAACAAATGTTTATCACTTCTTGTATTGTATTATATTATGATGAGTACATAGTAAATTTGCACATTTGTTTCAGGTTCATGAACTTACCATTCGACCATAGGCGTGAAAAAATTTAATGTTTTATGAATTATTATTACTACTACTTGTAACAATTTTTTGTGCAATAAAACTTTGCGGTTTGAATATGAATATGAACGAGGGAATAAAGTTCCACTTTATTCCTGTTGGGAGGAAAAAAATATCTGGTTAGTTACAGATGACATTATTCTAGATTATAATTTGCTCGATTCACCCAAAAACAATTATTTTTTTGGCCTCCTGAACTGTAAAGTTAGCTTTGACATCATGTATATATTGTATAAAAGTGCGGCTAGTATGCGGTAAATTAACCAGTAAATTTTTAGCTATTCAAGAACGTTTAAAAAAATAAATTAAGTATAAGACAAAAAGTCTAATTTAGTACACGCTACTTTACACCATAATTGACACAATAATGTACAAAATAAAACGAAATATTTTTAAATTTTTTATTATTACATATGGCGCTATTAATTAGAATTTAACAGGAATCGACATTACTTTCGTTGTGTTGGTATATTAATATTGACATTTGACAGATTGATGGTTAATTACTTCTCTTTACTTTTAGTTAATTATTATCAATACAATATTACAGCGTAATTTTACATAAACACAAAAATCTGTGTGCATGCTTTTTTGTAGGCTGATTTGATCTCCACGACTGCAGGTCCTATTGAAGGTTTCAAGAACCAATCTCCTCTGTTATTCCTTTTTGTTCCCAAAACTGAAGCATGAGTTAATTGAAAGGAAGCTGCATATTTGGAAGAAATTATTTTAATAACTTGTAACTTTTAACCTAATAACCACAAAAACCAACACTAAACTCAAGTATCTATTTTAAAAATACAACTATTATAAATATTAATGTTGATTGAACTATTCTCAACATGCGAAAATAGATCAGGAATTAAATCTGGAGGAAATTCATTATTCGGAACTGGTAGTCTCTTTGAAAAGGACGACGTCAATTTTCCATTTGAGAGACTCGGCAATGTTCCATGTCTATTAACGACAGAAGGTTGACTAACAAGGTAGCAGAAGAGCGACAAAAACAATGATTCGTAAAATCTTTTGTCATTAACTCCAAAATTGTTGCAATTCTTAAAGATATTGAAACAAATGTATTGACACCAACTTTTAAGTTATGACATTTCTACGAAAACTATGAGAGCAATAAAATTAAGTCTTTGGCACTAAATTAGCCTTTAAATAGCCTTAAAACCATTAAATTCAAAACCAAATAATTTTATCTCTGTATTTTATCAAAACGTAAGAGGACTTCGGACAAAAACATTACATCTCTATCAACAAGCACTTTCGTTAGACTACGACATTATAATACTTACTGAAACGTGGCTTACCGATGAAATAAAAAATAGTGAATTGTTTCCAAATACGTACAACATTTATCGATGTGATCGAAATAACGCAAATAAAAATCGCGGCGGCGGTGTTCTGATAGCGGTAAAATCAAATCTTCAGTCGGAGTGTCTAAAGCTACCACATTTAATCAGTGAAGTTGAGGAAGTTTTTGTTAAAATTAATTGTGGAACTAAGAATATAGTCTTTGGTGGCGTCTATATCCCTCCAAAATCGGATCTAAACGTGTACCTAAATCATGTGTCTTCCCTAGAATTTTTGACTGATCGTTATCCCAATTCCACTATTTGCTGTGTTGGTGACTACAATCTCCCAACCATCAGTTGGGTATCGGATGAAGAAGGATACCTTGTGCCGAAGCAATCTACATCGGTAACAGAAACGCAAATAGTTGATAATATAAGTTTTTTAGGTTTCTTTCAAAATAATTCGATTAAAAATTTCCGGAACGTTAGTCTAGATCTTATATTTACTAATGAAAGTGATGTTATAGAAAATTTAAGGAATGATTTCAATATTGTACCTCCTGATTCCCACCATCCATCTTTAACCTTTCAACTTCTTTATAAAAGCACTAAATTAGCTTTAGCTATAGACGACCAAAATTGGGTGTATGATTTTAGGAGAGGAGATTACAAAGAAATCAATTATTGTCTTGATACAGTGGAGTGGGATCATGTTTTAGTTAACGAAAGCGCTGAAAATTCCACAACAAATTTTTATAATCTGATTTTTAATATTTTTGAACTTTACATTCCTAAGAAGATCGTAAAGTCGCAAAGTTATCCTTCCTGGTATTCTTCTCAAACAAAAAAATTCATTAAAGTAAAAAATAAACTGTACAACAAATTTAAATTAAATAAGCTCGATGCCACTTTCTCCACTTACAAATACTATAGAAGCAAAGTGAAACAGAGTATTGATACAGATTATAAAAATTTTATTTCCGTCAGCGAAAATAGTATTCAATCAAATTCAAATGTGTTTTGGAAATTTATAAAAAACAAACATAAAAATGGGTCGAGTATACCAGATGCTATGTTTCTAGATGATAAAGAAGCTACAAATAATTATGACATCTGTAACCTTTTTGCAAATTTTTTTGAATCTGTTTATATTAATCATCCACCGGCAAAAAAATTTTCAAGTAGGATCGAGCCTAAGACAAGTATCACTAATGTGTTGATAAATTCTGACAATGTTTTTAAGAAACTTGTAAATCTAAAGAGTAATCCTAGCCCGGGGCCAGATGGCATACCTGGTTATTTTCTCAAACTCTGTAGTCCTAGCTTAGCTGTTCCTTTGTCAAAATTATATAACATTTCGTTAAAATTTGGACATTTTCCCAAAGTTTGGAAACATGCAGATATAATTCCATTACATAAATCAGGCGACAAAAGTAACATATCAAATTATCGCCCGATTTCCAAACTTTGTGAGATTAGTAAAATATTCGAATCCATTATTCAAGAAGCGCTGTTTGATACATTTAAGAATATTATTATTGAGCAGCAACATGGCTTTTACCGTGGGAGGAGTACTGAAACAAATCTCCTTGTTTACACCAATTTCATAAGTAAGGTTCTAGAAGAAGGAGGTCGTGTTGACTCTATTCATACTGATTTTAAAAAGGCGTTCGATCAAGTGGATCATGATATATTATTGAAAAAACTGGACTTGTATGGAATTGGTGGAAATCTTCTTGCATGGTTAGAATCGTATCTTAAAAATAGGAGTCAGACTGTTAAAATTAAAGATATTAGATCATTTGAGATATTGGTGAAATCAGGGGTGCCGCAAGGTAGTCATTTAGGACCACTATTGTTTTCTTTATTCATTAATGATTTACCTACGTACTTTAGTAATGCAAATTTTTTGTTTTTTGCTGATGATCTTAAAATGTACCTTGATGTCACTGACGGGTCAAATGCTTCAAACGGTCTTCAGAATGACTTGAAGGCTCTCGGTGTTTGGTGTGATAGAAATCATATGTCACTCAATGTACAAAAATGTAAAGTGATAACCTTCACGAGAAGTAAAATACGCATAAACAAGGAATACAAAATAAATAATTGTGTGTTGGAACAAGTTGAGGTAATAAGGGATCTTGGTGTTTTACTGGATACAGAGCTTCGTTTTCATTATCATATTGACGAGATAGTAAACAAGTGTATGAGATTGACGGGTTTTATAAAGAGGGAAACACGTGACTTCAACAATGTTCTATGTATAATATCTTTATTTATCTCCCTTGTTCGAACAATATTAGAGTATTGTAGTATTATCTGGAATCCATCTTATAGGCTGCATATAGATCGGATCGAGCGAGTTCAAAGAAAAATAGTTAACTATGTTCTTTTTAAATGTAAAATAAATAAAAGTAAATATAATTATAATGAACGTCTAGAACTAGTTGGGTTCAAATCATTAGAGCAAAGGCGGATTAACCGATTTATTTTTTTTACGCAAAAACTTTTAAATGGTAAGGTTGATTGTGGGGAAATCCTTTCCTATATAAATTTTCTGGTTCCATCTCATCATACAAGAGGAAAATCAACCTTCTATTTAAATTACCATCGAACAAATTACGGACTAAACACGCCATTAAACAACTTGTTAAAATTTTCAAATACTGTCTCTGAAACCCACGACTTTTTTTTGCACAATAGCCAAAATTTATTAAATAGGTTATTAAAAATTTAATTTTACTAATTTAAGTTTTGCTTTTGTAAAATGGATTATATTTTTTTTTATGTTTTCTTTTTCTATTTCATGTTCTTTTATATGGTTTGTTATATTGTTATATATAATTAAGTTGTATCATTTGGGCATAATGCCTGTAGATACTGATATTTTAAATAAATAAATAAATAAATTCTTATGGGGCTAATTTTTGCTTTTTTTCATATTTTAAAGTCATGGTGCTGCTAAGTTGACGTCAAGCTAGCAGAGCCATCGTTTCCACGAAAACCATAAGAGCTATAAAATTTATACTTTGGCATTAAATAAGCCTTTAAATAGCCTTAAAATCCTATGTGGTTATATTTCAATTTTTACCAAATTTTAACTCATGCTCCTGCCAGTTTGACGTGAAGCCAGCAGAGCCATAATTTCTACGAAAACTATGAGAGCAATAAAATTAAGTCTTTGGCATTAAATTAGCCTTTAAATAGCCTTAAATTCCCATGGGGCTAATTTTTGCTTTTTTCATATTTTAAAGTCATGGTCCTGCTAGCTTGACGTCAAGCTAGCAGAGCCATCGATTGCACGAAAACCATAAGAGCTATAAAATTTATTCTTTGGCATTAAATTAGCCTTTAAATAGCCTTAAAATCCTATGTGGTTATTTTTCAATTTTTACCAAATTTTAACTCATGCTCCTGCCAGCTTGACGTGATGCCAGCAGAGAACTAATTTCTACAAAAACTATGAGAGCAATAAAATTAAGTCTTTGACATTAAATTAGCCTTTAAATAACCTTAAATTCCCATGAAGCTAATTTTTGCTTTTTTTCATATTTTAAAGTCATGGTCCTGCTAGCTTGACGTCAAGCTAGCAGAGCCATCGTTTCAACGAAAACCATAAGAGCTATAAAATTTATCCTTTGGCATTAAATTAGCCTTTAAATAGCTTTAAAATCCTATGTGGTTATTTTTCTTGACGTGAAGCCAGCAGAGAAATAATTTCTACGAAAACTATGAGAGCAATAAAATTAAGTCTTTGGCATTAAATTAGCCTTTAAATAACCTTAAATTCCCATGAAGCTAATTTTTGCTTTTTTTCATATTTTAAAGTCATGGTCCTGCTAGCTTGACGTCAAGCTAGCAGAGCCATCGTTTCAACGAAAACCATAAGAGCTATAAAATTTATCCTTTGGCATTAAATTAGCCTTTAAATAGCCTTAAAATCCTATGTGGTTATTTTTCAATTTTTACCAAATTTTAACTCATGCTCCTGCCAGCTTGACGTGAAGCCAGCAGAGAAATAATTTCTACGAAAACTATGAGAGCAATAAAATTAAGTCTTTGGCATTAAATTAGCTTTTAAATAACCTTAAATTCCCATGAAGCAAATTTTTGCTTTTTTTCATATTTTAAAGTCATGGTCCTGCTAGCTTGACGTCAAGCTAGCAGAGCCATCGTTTCCTCGAAAACCATAAGAGCTATAAAATTTATCTTTGGCATAAAATTAGCCTTTAAATAGCCTTAAAATTATATGTGGTTATTTTTCAATTTTTACCAAATTTTAACTCATGCTCCTGCCAGCTTGACGTGAAGCCAGCAGAGAAATAATTTCTACGAAAACTATGAGAGCAATAAAATTAAGTCTTTGGCATTAAATTAGCCTTTAAATAACCTTAAATTCCCATGAAGCTAATTTTTGCTTTTTTTCATATTTTAAAGTCATGGTCCTGCTAGCTTGACGTCAAGCCAACAGAGCCATAATTTCTCCGAAAACTATAAGAACAATAAAATTAAGTTTTTGGCATTAAATTAGCCTTTAAATAGTTTTAAATTCCCATGGCGCTAATTTTTGTTTTTTTTTTCATATTTTAAAGTCATGCTCCTGCCAGCTTGACGTGAAGCCAGCAGAGCCATAATTTCTACGAAAACTATGAGAGCAATAAAATTAAGCCTTTGGCATTAAATTAGCCTTTAAATAGCCTTAAATTCCCATGGGGCTAATTTTTGCTGTTTTCATATTTTAAAGTCATGGTCCTGCTAGCTTGACGTCAAGCTAGCAGAGCCATCGTTTCCACGAAAACCATAAGAGGTATAAAATTTATTTTTTGGCGTTAAATTAGCCTTTAAATAGCCTTAAAATCCTATGTGGTTATTTTTCAATTTTTACCAAATTTGAACTCATGCTCCTGCTAGCTTGACGTGAAGCCAGCAGAGCCATAATTTCTACGAAAACTCTGAGAGCAATAAAATTAAGTTTTTAGCATTAAATTAGCCTTTAAATAGCCTTAAATTCCCATGGGGCTAATTTTTGCTTTTTTCATATTTTAAAGTCATGGTCCTGCTAGCTTGACGTCAAGCTAGCAGAGCCATCGTTTCCACGAAAACCATAAGAGCTATAAAATTTATCCTTTGGCATTAAATTAGCCTTTAAATAGCTTTAAAATCCTATGTGGTTATTTTTCAATTTTTACCAAATTTTAACTCATGCTCCTGCCAGCTTGACGTGAAGCCAGCAGAGAAATAATTTCTACGAAAACTATGAGAACAATAAAATTTAGTCTTTGGCATTAAATTAGCCTTTAAATAACCTTAAATTCCCATGAAGCAAATTTTTGCTTTTTTTCATATTTTAAAGTCATGGTCCTGCTAGCTTGACTTCAAGCCAACAGAGCCATCGTTTCCACGAAAAGCATAAGAGGTATAAAATTTATTTTTTGGCATTAAATTAGCCTTTAAATAGCCTTAAAATCCTGTGTGGTTATTTTTAAATTTTTACCAAATTTGAACTCATGCTCCTGCCAGCTTGACGTGAAGCCAGCAGAGAAATAATTTCTACGAAAACTATAAGAGCAATAAAATTAAGTCTTTGGCATTAAATTAGCCTTCAAATAGCCTTAAATTCCCATGAAGCTAATTTTTGCTTTTTTTCATATTTTAAAGTCATGGTGCTGTTAGCTTGACGTCAAGCTAGCAGAGCCATCGTTTCCACGAAAACCATAAGAGCTATAAAATTTATTCTTTGGCATTAAATTAGCCTTTAAATAGCCTTAAAATCCTATGTGGTTATTTTTCAATTTTTACCAAATTTTAACTCATGGTCCTGCTAGCTTGACGTCAAGCCAGCACAGCCATAATTTCTCCGAAAACTATGAGAGCCATAAAATTAGGTCTTTGGCATTAAATTAGCCTTTAAATAGCCTTAAATTCTCATGTGGTTAATTTTTGTTTTTTCGACTTTGATCCTGCTAGCTTTACCGACGTTAGGTCTTGCACGTTCTTTAACGCTACCAGTCTCTTGAAATTGAAGCCCTGGAGATCGGTTTTCAATTTGGATGAATTTCATTAAAAGGTTACTACTTGAGCACAACTTAACTTTCTGTCGCCATGAGAATAATGAGAATTTCTATACGCTCAGATTTACTTAAATGTATACCATCTGTAGTGAATTGGATGGTAGATGTGTTACTCGAAGGACCATATGTTTTGGATTTGTATTGAAATACTCGCGAACTTAATAAACTTGTATATTACCAATAGTTGCAGATTGATGTTAAACGTTTCTTCTCCCGGATTGGTTTTTGAACTGAATTCGAATAAAGGAACCGTGTCCTGGTTTTAGATTGAATTATGCCCTATAGTTAGTAATAATAGTTAGTTGCTTTCTGAATGAGATTTTTATTTTAACTTGTTGTTTGAATGAGAGTTCGTTTTCGACTAACTACGGGCGTGTATTGTTTAACTAATTATTGCACACAAGTTTAACTATGCAAGTGACAGATCGCTAATAACGGTATTTTCAAAGCTAACTTAGTTTTACTTTTCCAGAATATTTTTTTTTGCTTTTTAATAAAAACAAAGGTGGGCGTATGTTACATCACTGAATTCAGAAAAAAATTATTATTATGAAGGGGGAACCAACAAAATTAATTTGTCACTACAAACAACTTGCAGTTTTTTTTCTAATCTTCGCTTTTTTCAGATATTTGTCAAAAGTTGGGTTAAAACAAACTTGTATAAAAATGGAAAAAAGGGGTTTGAATTTTAAAAGTCAAAGTTTGAATTTAGAAACAAAACGATATAAATCCATGTATAAAAAAAAATGTGAAAAAAAGAGATATTATGACAGTGGCGGAATTTTTTTCTGTATACAGCCATATTAAAATTATACGAATTATTCACAGGCAGTAACTTTTAGATATCCGAAGGGGAAGTAAGATTCAAAATTTTGGTCGCGACAAAAAATGAATTAAACAAAAATGGATCTATTGGGAATTACACTTATAAAAGATTGCAAATCAAAATTTACCACTGGATTATGCACGTGAAGAGCTTGAATTTCAAAGTAGCTGCAATTCGCTGTACAAAATTCTTTTGTGTATTGGATATAAATACAAAATTGTCAATAATGGCAAAATTGTATGTGAACGAAAATACGCGACTGCATCCAAAATTAATTTTTCTAGACGGTATTTACAATATCTAAATTCTAGTGAACAGATCAATTTTATTTTTTTGGATGAAACTTGGTATATAAGATAAGATAAGATATATTTCATGTCAAGAATACAACAACAGTATTTACATACGTCACAAAAAAGAATAGGTAAAAAACCATACATATTTTTATAAAAATTATTAACACAAACTAGGTACATATATATAAAACATCTCACATTATCCTATATCACAAACATTGTCCATAAAATCCTGTATGCTATAAAACGCCTTGTGTGCAAGAAATGTTTTAATTTTTTGTTTTAGAGCTTTTAGTGGTAGTTGTCTCACACAAGGGGAAAGTGAGTTATACAACCTAACACTCTGATGAAAAAAATGTCTGTGACTTTTAGACAGTCTAAAATATTTAGCGTGAATATCAGAGCTATTACGAGTATTATATTGGTGTATCTCTTGGAATTTGTTATAATCACTTTCATGGCGTTTGATATACAAAACACATTGTAATATAAACATACATGGCAAAGTAAGCACCTTCAGTCTGATAAAGGCAGCCTTGCAGTCTTGGCGGTATAATAAGTTGCTAATGATTCTGATTATTTTGCGTTGTAGAGCAAAAATACGATAGGAGCTTGAAGCGTTACCCCACGCCAAAATTGCATAATTCATCTGCGAATGACAAAGAGCGTAATAAACATTAAGTAGTGCATCATCAGCCAGGGAGTTCTTTAAACTTCTGATTAAATAGGTGTATGTGCACAATGTCTTTGCAAGCTCGTCCACATGTTTATCCCATTTTAGTTGCGAATCTAAATACACGCCCAAAAATTTTGAACTATACTCAAGATCAAAGTCACCTCTGTATTTTCTTAACGTAACTACCATTTTTTGTGTTTTTTGTTCATTTAAGCATAGTTGATTTACTTTAAACCACTCTACTGCGTTCGATTGTGTGTTCTGACTTGCTTGCCAAGCGCTGTCCAAATCTTTGGCCATGTTCACTAGAGTGGTATCGTCTGCATATAATATACCTTCTGTGTTAGGTAGTGACTTGAAGAGATCGTTAATATATATAATAAATAACACTGGGCCGAGTATAGTTCCCTGAGGAACACCAGTTTTAATAACTAGAGAATCAGAAAGTACACCTTCTGGAGATAACAGCCTCTGTGTTCTAGACCTTAAATAAGACGTCATAAGCTCTATACTATTAGAATCAAAGTCATATCGTTTAAGTTTTTTGAGCAACAGTTCATGGTCCACACAATCGAACGCCTTCGAGAGATCGCAAAATGTGGCCACCATATACTCACCCCGTTCAAAGCAGTCAATAGCGTGTTTCATAAATTCTATAATAGCGTCTGCTGTTCCCCTCGATTTTCGAAATCCATATTGATATTGCGTAAGCAATTTATTTTCTTCAAAATATGTCAAAATCTGATTACTTAATATTTTTTCAAAAATTTTTGAAATTATCGGCAATAGGGAAATTGGTCTGTAGTTGGCGATATTCGCTGGGTCATCTTTTTTAAATATTAATTTGATCAGGGCACACTTTAAAGCTTCGGGAAAAGTATTATTTTCTATGGCGAGATTTATAAGTTTCGTCAGCGGGAAGACGATTAGATCCTTAACAATTTTTATGACTTTAACGCTGAGACCGTATATATCTTTAGTTAGTTTATTACCTAATTCTTCGATAATCCTACGTACCTCATTGTAAGATACTGCTGAGAACGAGAAAGTATAAGGTGGCGAGGTGTCATTGGGCTCCAAAAGCTCCGAACAGGCATCATTTCCTAGAGGCGCTATATTTTTTAAGATGTTATTAGATATATTAACTAGATAGTTGTTTATTTCATTGGGCGTCTCTATCAACTTGCTGGAGGTATCTTTTAAACGTGCTTTACCCTTTTTTTCATTCACTATGTCCCACATAGTTTTACTAGTATTTGTAGATCGTTTTATTAAATTTTCATTGGAGGTCTGCTTTGCAACTTTAAGCTCTCGTCTGTAGAATTGACGATATTCCTGGCGATATTGTAACAGGTCTTGCCTATTAAAATTTCTAATTAGATCATTTTCCAAATGCAGATGATCTCGCATTTGCTTTAAGCGTCCTGAAAACCAGCTCGGTTTTTTGACGCCATTTTTGCTTGTGAAGTTAACTGCTTTTTGAGGAAAAGCCTTGTCAAATGCAATTAGTAAGTAATCCAAAAATTTGTCAAATTTAGTGTTTATATCCTTATTCAGATCTGATACAAAATCCCAGTTTAATTCTTCAACAAGATTATAAAACTGGAAGCTACCTTCAGCAGTGATTGGTCGCACAATTTTTTTATACAGTTCCCTGTTTTCGTTTATTTTTTGGACGTGTATTTCTACGTGTATACCATGATGATCAGAAATATTTGGTTCTATTACAGTAGCTTTAGCTGCATATGCTTCTGCGCTAACATATACATTATCCAGACAGCTACCTCCCCTAGTGGGCTCCCTAACTAACGGGATAAGGTTGAAGCTTTGAAAGAGGTCTTGAACAGCAAGTACCTCTTTTTGTCGTGTCAAAAAGTTAACATTAAAATCCCCACACACTATAATGTTCATTCGGTCTCCTATCATCTGCAAAGCCAGTTCAATAATATTTAAAAACGTCTGAAAATTACCCGAGGGCGGTCTATACAAAGATAATACATATATGTTATATTCATTTAATTTCAACGCTGCGATCTCACAATCCATCTCCACCGACAGCGCATTCAAATTATTGAGAGCTACAAAATTTAAGTTATTTCTTACCATTATCAAGGTACCGCCATAAATGTGGCTGTCTCTACAGAAGCAAGAGCCTAAAACATAACCGGCACACATATGATATTGTACGTTACAGTAATTGAGCCAGTGTTCATTAATACACAATAGGTCAATATCTTTATCTGTTATAAAGGCTTCTAGTTCATTAATTTTATTTTTTAATGATTGAACATTTAAATGGAATATGTTCATACTTTTATTTTGATATTTTGTATTGCAAGTTTCATTACTAATACTGATTTCAATATTGTTATTTACAGTCACTTGCTTATTTAGTGTTTCTGTCATTTTGTGATGAACGAAAAAACCCTTTGGGAAAATTAAATCTAGACACCTTCACATTTTTAGGCCATACGTCCGGACTATATAAACGATCTTTTAGATCCCATGAGGCTCCAATTTTAAAGACAGGATAGCTGCTTTTTGATTCTTGCTTGTCACAGGTGAAATTGTGGGTGGGAAATTCCTTTTTTAGGTGCTGTAGTACCTTATCCGTGGTGGTGTCAGGGCTGGTTCGGCTGAGGCATAGCCATATTTTCTTTTCAGCTCCACATAGGATGTTGTTTGGAGATGATCCTGTACCTAATATTTCTTCTTTTTTTCGGTTTCTCTTTCTCTGAGGAATCACAGTTCTGGAAGCATCGTCCCCATGAAAGACAGTCTCGGAGTCAGCATCTTCTTCTTTTGTGTCATAGTCATAGTCTTGCTGTGTTAGCAGCCGTGCATTGGAGCCAATGTCTACACCACTACCACCTTGGTGTATAATGTCGTCTGTGCTGTGTGCCGCAGCTTCGTCTTTGTGTTTGTGTACAAGTAATTTGTTTACTTGCTTTGTTTTATTCTTTTCATCAGCTGACGCAGGTGAGTCGCTTGCTTGCCTATTGTTCATAGGGTCCTCGTGTAGTTGTACATTTGAGCTACCCTTATTTGAACTACTTTTATTTGTGCTGTTGGTTTCCAAATTGATTCTAACCTCACTTATTTTGTTGTGGATGTTGTACTTGATTGCATCAAGTTTTTCCTGCATTAGACAAATAAGCTGCTTCTGTTCTACTATACGCTCCTCCATTTGGGTATTTATCGTATGTAGGAATTTATTCTCAGTTTGAAGATATGAGTCCGTTTGTTGTTGTGCGAGATTTTTGCTGCCACTGACCTTGACATCGCCGTCCTTGCTTGCGATGGTTTTCTCTCTCCTTGTCGAAATTTCTAATAAAGTCTCACAGATTTTCTTGTGAGTAACGCCACTACAATTCCCATTCGATGGAACTTGTTTTGTCACAATTATTTCTATTAAGTCGTCTTTGTTGTAACGGTTTAACTGGGTTCTAAGATACGCTCTGTCAACATCCGCCATGTTATATCTATTGGAAATTAAAAAGTGAAGATAAAGATTTTACCATTCTACATACCGGAAGTACTTCAGGATTGTTACCCTGTTAGACATTAAAAATAACGACCGCGACTATCACAAAACAATGACTGGACAATGAGAAAAGTCACGGGAGTGTAATTTAGCTTTACTTTAATTTATTATTTAGAGGTACATATTTTGTCTCATTAATATGGTTCCCCAATAGGTTTAATCGTAAGCTCACAGACCTACAAACAATGGATTACTTTAAATAATAATAATAATAATTTCTTACTTGAACATGTTCCGGGGTTGATAAAACGTATACGACACCATCGGCTATATCTTCTGCTTTTAGAATTGGACGCGCTTCAAGCAACCTCCTTCTTTCGTCACTCATGTTCTTCCTTAAAATTGTCATTTCAGAAACAACTAAACCGGGACTGATGCTCTAGAAAATCTTAAATTCTAACTCTTGAAACAATATTTTATTAATGCTTTACTGTAATTTTAATTCCACTTTTGAGATAATTCAGTTCTTGTCTTAACGTTTCTGTTAGCGCCGTCAGAGCGTGTTTACTTGCAGAGTACATATTCAGCTTAGGAGTGGGCCCGACATGATGTCCTGCGATGCTGTTAATGTGAATTATGTGCCCACTTATATCATTGTTTTTCATTATTTTAACAGCTTCTCTTGTCGCAATGCATGGGGCAACAACATTGACATCGAGGGTCGCTTTCCAAGTTTGCGTTGTTCCTTCTGCCAATAGCTCTTCTATTAGAACTCCAGCACTGTTGACAAGAATGTGTACATGTCCTATGTTTTCTTCGATCCATTGGAAGGCTGCTAGTATTTCGGCTTCATTACACAATTCAGCTTTGAGAGCATACAATTTTCCCTTTTTGTCTGCAAGCTGCGTGGCCCTTTCCTGAACCAGATCAACTCTACGTGCTATTCCTACCACCTAAAACTTAGGTTATGGATTTCCGTAGATTAAAAAAAAATGCTTACGATTAGACCATTTTCAACCAACGCATCAGCGATTGCAGCCCCGATTCCGGAACTGGCACCCGTCACAATGGCAACTTTGCCTACCCATCTCTGTATTGACAGAACCATGTTTTGATGTAGACGATAGTACTGTTACTATGTTATTTAAGCGTTCTGTAATGTCTGAGCGCAATAAAATAGGAAATTAGATAAGGCTTGTTGATAGGCAACTATTAAGATAGGCAACTCAGTGTGTAAGTTTTGAATATTTGGCTGATGAAAACATGGCGCCCGTGGTACCTCAAATCTTGTAAGGATGAATTTGCCATCAAAATTGAAATTTATGGTTTATTTCTTGAGATATAAGCGTTCCTTTTTGAGTAGAATAAACTGTATAGGTAATGATAAATCTTTCTTTCATAATTTTAATGTACAAGGCGGATAAAGAGGTACTTAATAAAGTTTTTCGAAAATAATTCTTAAAAATTGAAAACAACCTAAGTTGTATGAGATGTTAAAGGCGAAATTAAACTTGTGATAAACACCCCTTATAGTAGTGGTATGTGTATTCATTACCTTTACAGGTTTATAAAATATCCGATTAATATATTTCCAATAACTCAATAAAATAAAATATAATATAATAAATACAACTAAATAAATCAATAATTCCACACAATAACTAGCAGCTTTTTTATCCCTCCTCACATATTATCTCTCTTCTCCACTCAACCTTCTTCATCCATTCTAATTTCCACATCTAAATCTTGCTATTATCACTCTCTCTTTTCTACTTTCTCTCCCTCTTCCTTTCTTACTTCCTAATTCTCGTTCTTCTTTCCTGCACTTGCACATCTCTATCACTCTGCACCCGCATTCTTTCTATTTCTCCGCGCCTGTATGCTCCTTCCTTTCGAAATATGCCTCGCTCACTTTTCATACCCCCTTTCCTATTTCTTTCCTTTTTTCTTCACATATTAACATAATCAATAACTCCCCGCTTGGTCCAATATACGTGTCTTCCTCTTTCTCACCTCCAGTCCAGTTCCCATTAAGTATGTCGCACCCTCTTTCTTTTACTAAGTTAATCAGTACCTTCCCTTCTGCGTTTTGTGTTCCATCTTTTGTTGATCTTCTTTCTATTGTTTCTTGTTCCTCTTCTATCCGTCTTCCTTGTCCCCCAATTCTTGCATTAAAATCCCCCCCAATCACCAAAGTTCCTTCTTCTTGCTCTTTTACTCGCTCTTCTATTATTCTTTTCGTTTCCTTCATACTTCTGCTGTACACTGTTACAATTCTCCATTTTCTCTGTTTACTTTTCACCGGTCTTTCCATAATCCCTTTCTCTTCTTTTGTTTCAGTTCCATTTTCTTCTACCAGTACCTCTTTCACACCCATTATTGTCCCACCTTTAGCTCTCCCTTTCTTGCTTTCTCTCTCTGCATATTAACACTTCCACTTAAACTCTTTCGGCATTCTCTGTTTCAATTTTTCCCACCACTTTTCTTCCACCCACGTTTCTACCATTCCCACTACGTCAAATTCTCTCAAATACTCCCAAAATTCATTCTCTTTGTTTTTTATTCCAACTAGTTTCCAGAACACTACTTTCTTGTGCTCTTATTCAAAAATTTGCTGTGTCTAACTCCCCCTTTTGTTCGTCCCACGTAAGCTCTTTTCCCTCATTCCATATCTTTTGGAACCCACTTTCACCCGCTTTCCTTTTTGTCGCTTTTCTTTGGCTATCGCTCTTATTTCCTTCTGTATATCTCTTTCCTTGTTTGTCAGATCATCTTCCGGCATTAGCTGAGCAAGGTCAGATCATCTTTCAACACGATGGGGCTCCTCCACGTACAGCAAGAGCAGTTGTTTCTAAATAATGCAGATGGCCTGCCCTTTTACTATACACGCATCGACTGAATAAATGGATGAGAAATAACAGCCATTTGTTGATTTTTTTTCCTTTTAAAACTAGAACTCACTCTTGTGCTCAATCCAATTTGAAAATTTTTTGTTTGTCACAAAGAACAACTGTGAAATACAAGAAACGAAATTTGGATACAATATGAAAATGGTTGTTATTCCGAACCAGTTTGTCAACCATTCAGTCAAAAATATAAATTTGAGTATATAAATATTTTGGTGTAACGCCCTGTCCACTATGCTCATCGACTGACTAAATCGGTGAGAAATAACAACCATTTATGGTTTTCTTTTTCCTTTAAAAACTCACTCTCGTGTTCAATTTAATTTCAAAATTCTTAAGTCAAAAAAATGGTTGTCATTCGAATACTCTTAGTCAATCAGTCAGTTGTGGATGCGGCGGCCCACCCGCCCACCGCATTCACATGTGGTGCCATGAAAGAAATGGTTTTTAGTCCCAAAGACCAACTGTGAAATACAAGAAACGAAATTTGGATACAATATGAAATCGGTTGTCATTCGGAACCAGTTTGTCAACCATTCAGTCAAAAATGTAAATTTGAGTATATAAATATTTTTGTGTAAATCTCAATTTGGATTTATTCTGATTACTGGTATAGGTTTGTTTGTGACTAAAAAGCGTATGGTTTTGGCACCGTTTGTGAGTTCATTATACTCGCATCGACTGACTAAAGCCTAGTCCACACCTACATACATTTGCCCACAAACAAATGTTTTTATACATTTGCCCGTAAACAAATGTTTCTATACATTTGCCCGCAAACAAAGCAGAAACATTTGTTTGGCAAAAAGTTTTGTTTTGAAAAATATTTGATTTCACTAGTTTGCAATTGCGTGCAGACAAGAAGAAAAACATGTCGTTCGATAGTGTGGCAGTGGCGAGAATTTGTGCGGGTTATCTGTTTTTAACCTCAAAGATATGGTGGATACGCGAACTTTTACAAAACGGAATACTACATTCTTTAAACTTGTTAAGGGACTTTTAAAATTAAATGATGGATAATATGGATTACAAATTTTTTTCAGAATGACACCAACTGATTTTGAAATATTAATTCAAATGACTGGTCTTAGCGTTTGCAAAGAAGATACAAAATATAGAGCAGCCATACCCGTATCGTTACGGTTAGCAATAGATGGGCCATCTGGGCGATGTATTGTCAAGCCACAAATGCAAACTGCAAGAAATTAAATTAATTAAACGAACTTTAACAGCAATTATGTTAAAATTATAATGATGTGGCTTAAACCATTATTGCTTAACATCATTATCCATCTAGCAAGTGGGGATTCATACACTAGTTTGATGTACACATTTTGTAGTTCAAAACAATCAATTTCAGTAATAGTACTCGCTGTATGCGAAGCTATTATCACGGCTTTAAAATCTATACAGTGTTTTCAAAAAGTATGGAACCGGCTTAATATCTTCAAAACCATATTAAGCGGAATAACTTGATATTTTGGATATAAGTTCTACTAATTAATACCTATTGTCCCTAATTTTTTCAACTGTTTTACATTGTTAGTTTTCGAAATACACAGCCAACTAGATTTTGTTAAATAGCAATAGGGGTCAAATTTGATATCATTCGAGAGCTTATTGTTTTCTGAATTCAAGACAATGTCACTCTTGTCTAAACATTGCCACCAGAAGTGTTAAATAAATTAAAAATGAAAACATCTAGTGACCTAACATAATGCTTTGAAATCACAGGTGACACATTGAAAGCACTGAATTTGCCAAATATCGTTAAATTAACTGAAAAAGGGAGAATAGAGGTCCTGATGACATGCAAAGTTATGTGCTCTTTTTAACACTTACACCCGAAATTTTGTAGTAGGCAATGAAAAATTTAGTCCAACAGCTTTACTACTGACAGAAAGATACTGAACATTTATTGTAGGAAAAAAAAAGCACCAAATTAATGCTTCCAAATTTATTTTTTAAGTTTTCTTGTTTTGGTTATTTTTCTTCTTGCATTAATCATTTTTAAGAAATAAATGTTTAGAGCCATTGCTTATTCAGTTTTCATTCAGTTAGACTTCTAAAAGTGTCAACGTACAGCTGGTTTTGTCATTTTAACCGTCAAACATGGTTGGTAGATTTCTAATTTTTTTACAGTTGTTGTCAACATTGATGATATTCAGAAAAAAAATAAGCTTTCGAATGATGTCAAATTTGACTCCTATTGCTATTTGAAAAATATCTAGTTAGCTGTGTATCTCACAACGTAACAATGTAAAACAGTTGAAAAAAGTAGATGTAATAGATATTAATTAGCTGAATTCATATCCCAAATTGCAAGCTATTCCGGCTAATAGTTTTGAAGATATTAAGCCGGTTCTATACTTTTTGAAAACCTGTATATATTCTATTATCTAATCTAATATACGGTGTGGAAATTAAGTAAGGAATAAATTCAGTAACACCGTTAGTATCTGCACTAGAAATAAAACTAAAAAGCATATGGTAGGGTTACTTATAGCGAATCCGAGGAACGTATACCAATTTTTTTTCATTAGTTTTTATTGACAGTTATGACGTCATAAATATTTTTTTAATGGCAACCTATGTTTCTTATTTTACATTCGCCTAGAGTTTTTCTGATTTCAACGATATCAAATACTTAATAGGTTACATAAGGAAAGAATAAATAAAAACGGCGCTAAAATTCAAATTAGTAAAATTTCAAAAAAATAACATAGCTGTCTAATTTTATCGGAATTTAGGGAAAAAAAATTAGAAATCCTAACAAAACAAAGTTGACAAAACTGATACATGAGAAAAAATTAAAAAACAACCCTAAATTTCAAAGTATGGCTAACAAATCAACAAAATTGACAAAAAAACTATTGATGTGAGAGTTATAAATTAAAGATATTACACCAAATGTTCAAACTGATGACCCTGCATCATCTGACAAAATCCAAGACGATCATAAAAAGCAGCCAATACGTTTTGAGTGGTTTGGAGAGTTATTAAACTGCACTCATGTCGAATTCTGGCTTTAAGATCATCCAAAATTGTTGGGTCGGTTTTGATACACCTTGCTTTTTAAGTGCCCCCTTTAGAAAAAATCTAATGGGGTTAGATCTGTGAACCTAGAGTGCCATTCTATTGGACCTCTTCTTCCTAGCCATCTTCTTGGGAACACATCGTCCAAATAACGCCGCACGGGGCCTAGTGAGGTGGAGCACCATACTGTTGCAACCAGATGTTATTATTTGTTTAGTGGTCAGAGACAAACAGTTTAGACACAATTATTTTGTACTAATTCAGAACTTTTCAACATTGTATTGGTATGTGTATGGTTTTTCCTTAAATTCCGATAGCTCTGTTAATTTTTTGAAATTTTAATAGTTTGAACTTTAGCGCCGTTTTAATTCATTTTTTCCTCATGTAACCTATTAAGTATTTGATAACGTTGAAAACAGAATAAAAACCTCTACGCGAATGTAGTGGTGGGTATGAGAATAGGTGGTAAACTATCTTTTACATAGACATGGGGGCCCAGGGGCCCCCCTTGGGCTGGACAGATTTTTCGGCTCGACCGATTTTTATGTTTTTTTTTTGTATATTTGGTAGCTATGAGAATAGGTCGTAAAGTATTTTTCACATGGACATGGGCGCACAGGAGGCCCCCTTGGGCTGTACCGTTTTTTTCGGATCGACCAATTTTTATGAATTTTTTTTGTATACATATTTGGGAGGTATGAAAATAGGTAGTAAGGTATTTCTCACATGGACATGGGGGCACAGGAGGCTCCCTTGGGCTGGACCGATTTTTCGGCTCGACCAATTTTTATGATTTTTTTTTTGTATACATATTTGGTAGGTATGAAAATAGGTGGTAAAGTATTTCTCACATGGACATGGGGGCACAGGAGGCCCCCTGAGCTGGACCGATTTTTCGGTAATTTTGTATGAGAATCGGTACTTCAGACTACATGTACTAGATGGAGTTCGTGGTGGAACTATCAGACGATATACAAAACTGTCATTTCTTCTTAAATCGCTACTTCGGATTACTTTTAATAGAACGCGATTGTACGTGATATGAAGTTTACCGGGTCAGCTAGTCGTATATAAAAGTGAGCACCTATTCCAATTACTTTTATTTTTGTAGGTATAATCCATTTACCAAATTTTTTTATTTTTATTTTTATTTTATTTCGAAAGGGTTTTTTCTTGGTTCCACATAATCAGATATTTTAATAAATTAGCCAGCCGTTGTCACCGCCACTTTGAAACAAAAGCATAAATATTGGCCCTAGACGCGTCCAGGTTTGCCTGTTTTTCTGTATAAAAACACGTGCTTTCCATCCTCGATGGAAAACAAAAAACATAGGTGCATTTGTATAAATGTTTTTAAACAAATGATTTTAAACAGTTTTTATACAAGTGTTCAAATGTTTGCGGGCAAATGTATGTAGGTCTGGACTAGGCTTAATGGATGAGAAATAACAACCATTTATTGTTTTATTTTTGTAACTAGAACTCACTCTCGTGTTCAGTCCAATTTCAAAATTTTTAAGTCAAAAAATGGTCGTCATTCCAGTCAGTCAGTTGTCAATGTTTATGGACAGCAATACTTGTAGGTGGCCGATTATATTTGTTTGCAACGTAATGGCTTCGTCTGTCAAGACACTAATTTCGAAATACAACACAACAAACACCAACAATACAGCACACACACACATCATCTGTTGCCATAATATTATTATGTTCAGAGGGACGTCCTCTAATCTTACTAATATTATAAATGCAAAAGTTTGGATGGATGGATGGATGTTTGTTGCTCAATCACGCCAGAACGGCTGAACGGATCTGGATGAAGTTTGGCACAGAGTGTATCATAAATGAATGCGCATGAATGAGAGTAGTAAGGATTACGGCGCCGACGGTTCATATAGCAGCTATGCCCCCCTGCTCCAAGGAGGCTTCCAAGGGGAAACCCGATGGTTGCTACGCTGACCTGTCCGAAGGGGGCCCCGTTGGTCGCCATGCCCCCCTCTCATATTATCTAAAAAAAAATTGTTTAATAATAATTAATTGAATTTCTATTACATAATATTTCACTATAATATTCCTACTGGTTTGATTGTAAGTTCATGAACCTGAAAAAAATGTGAAAATAGAGCTTACAGTTTTATTTATAAAATTTAAGATAGAAGAACCCACCTGAACATGTTCTGGTGTGGACAATACGTACAGAAGCCCATCAGCAATATCTGAACCTTTCAAAATGGGAGCAGTTTCAAAAAACGCTTTCAGCTCAGCTGGCAAATTTTTGTTTAGATTTGTAAGCTCACTTTCAACAAAACCTGGGCTGATGCTCTAGAATAAAACTTCAGACAGATAGGTAAAACAGTTTAAAGCATTAAATTACCGTGATCTTAATCTTCAGCTTAAGATGGTTCAATTCCTGTCGTAAAGTTTCAGTTAAAGCAGTGACGGCAAATTTCGACGCTGGATAAACACTGACGTGATGTATTGGATGTACTTGGTGACCCAACATGCTGTTGATGTGTATAATGTGACCGTTGATATTGTTTTCTTTCATTATCTTAACAGCTTCTCTTGTCGCAATACACAAGGCCGTGACATTTAAATCGAGACAAGATTTCCAATCCTCTGTTTTCCCTGATGTTAAGTTACTGGCTGAACCTGTACCAGCATTGTTAACCAAAACGTGAACAGGTCCCAAATTTTTTGTCGTCCAACAGTTTTAAAATTTCTTCTTCTTTCGTATGATCAGCTTTATAAGAGTGCAGTTTTCCTGTTTTTCCAGAAAGCTGTTTTGCTCGCTGTTCGATTAGTTGGGAACGACGTGCCACTCCAACAACCTGATTAGTCCATTTTCGACTAAGGCGTCAGCGATAGCGGCACCAATTCCAGAACTGGCACCAGTCACAATGGCAACTTTGCCAACCCATCTGTCTATTGAGAGGACCATGTTGACGCCAGATGTGTGATACTAACACTGCATATTTAGGGCTCGGTGATTATATCGGCAATGACGAGATCATGATGGTGCAATATTTAATCTAATCTAATTAAATACTTGATAACATAGTTCATGATGACCCCATCAAAACGCAACCTTAGTTACTATCACAGCGGTGACAAGAAACAAAAATCAATTTTTTATTAGAAAAAATAAACACTGATATTAGCGAAATCATTCGGAAGACCGTTCCAAAAACAGCGTCATTCACAAGGAATCTCAATGCCGCCAATTTTCTGAATTTTGTGACTCAAAATCTTCCACCATGAATGAAACTACAAATATCCAAGATTTGGCAAATGTTCTGAAAGATTACGCTTTTAACATGAGGAAAACAGATGGATCTGAGGACAAGGAGTCCGTAATAAAAACACTGTCAAACAGCGCAGCGAAACTGTATTTTGAAAAGTCCAGAATCAAATTCAATCATTTTGAACACATTGAATTTCAGGAGGCTAGGGAAGCAAGAGATTCGAAAAGAAGAACCCTTCAAGAAATCGCAGAGAAACGAAAAACGAGTGCCGCCGCATTTACTCTGGTATAGGTTGCTTTGTGACTAAAAAGCGTATGGTTTTGGCACCGTTTATGAGTGCGGTGGGCGGGTGGGCCGCCCTGTCTACTATGCTCATTGACTGACTAAATCGGTGAGACATAACAACCATTTATTGTTTTTTTTTTCCTTTAAAAACTCACTCTCGTGCTCAATTTAATTTCAAAATTCTTAAGTCAAAAAATGGTTGTCATTCGAATACTTTTACTCGCTCTTCTATTATTCTTTTCGTTTCCTTCATACTTCTGCTGTACACTGTTACAATTCTCCATTTTCTCTGTTTACTTTTCACCGGTCTTTCAATAATCCCTTTTTCTTCTTTTGTTTCAGTTCCATTTTCTTCTACCAGTACCTCTTTCACACATTATTGTCCCACCTTTAGCTCTCCCTTTCTTGCTTTTTCTCTCTGCATATTAACACTTAAACTCTTTCGGCATTCTCTGTTTCAATTTTTCCCACCCCTTTTCTTCCACCCACGTTTCTACCATTCCCACTACGTCAAATTCTCTCAAATACTCCCAAAATTCATTCTCTTTGTTTTTTATTCCAACTACTTTCCAGAACACTACTTTCTTGTGCTCTTATTCAAAAATTTGCTGTGTCTAACTCCCCCATTTGTTCGTCCCACGTAAGCCCTTTTCCCTCATTCCATATCTTTTTATAACCCACTTTCACCCGCTTTCCTTTTTGTCGCTCTTCTTTGGCTATCGCTCTTAATTCCTTCTGTATATCTCTTTCCTTCTTTGTCAGATCATCTTCTATGTATACTCTCTTTCATTTTTATTTTCTCTTAGTTCTCTTTTATATTCCATAACTTTCCTCTTTTTCCCCCAGCTCCCAAGTTCCGCCACAATTTTGGGTAAACAAATAATAGAACCATTTTTTATTGACGGTTCTCTCAGGGCTGAAAAATATTTAGACTTGCTGATAATGATGATTGGTCCTGCATTAGCTGAGCAAGGTCAGATCATCTTTCAACACGATGGGGCTCCTCCACGTACAGCAAAAGCAGTTGTTCCTAAATAATGCAGATGGCCTGCCCTTTTACTATACACGCATCGACTTAATAAATGGATGAGAAATAACAACCATTTATTGATTTTTTTTCCTTTAAAAACTAGAACTCACTCTCGTGCTCAATACAATTTGAAAATTTTTTGTTTGTCACAAAGAACAACTGTGAAATACAAGAAACGAAATTTGGATACAATATGGAAATGGTTGTTATTCCGAACCAGTTTGTCAACCATTCAGTCAAAAATATAAATTTGAGTATATAAATATTTTGGTGTAATGATTGTCATTCGAATACTCTTAGTCAATCAGTCAGTTGTGGATGCTCCCCACATATTGTCCCTCTTTTCAACTCAACCTTCTTTATCCAATCGATCCCTCTTCCGTCCTGATTCAAAATTTCTTCTCTACTCTAATCTCTCTCTCTCTCAATTCTACGTATTCCAAAACAAATGCTCTATTGTCTCCTTTTTTTCTCCACCCATCCTGCATCCTCTATTCCTATCCTCACTCCAATACATATTTATTCTCTTTCTCTTCATTTCCACATCTAATTCTTGCTATCACTCTCTCTTCCTAGGTACTTTGGCATTTCTTCCCTTATTATTTTTTCATATTTCCCATTGTACCTAGACTCTCTAATTCTCGTTCTTCTTTCTTGCATTTGCACATCTCACATAAAATCGGTACACTTGCGGAATAAATTTAAATTCTGGTTAGTAATATGCATAAAAATGTCTATTTAGTAACTACTTTTAAATAAAATACTGTACTACTTACCTTTAGGACTTTTGGAAGCTACACAAATCTCAAAACTTGGTAAGGCAAACGAGAACGAAACGAACTGCACGATCTCAGACGAAAAATGAAAATGAACAAAATCGAACGAAGCAATGGCCAAGCACAGATGACACATTTGGAAATAATTCCTTGGTTTCGTTTCGTTCGGGGTGCAAGGCGCAATAAAAAAGCTGTAAATCACGTACATTTTTGTGTCTTGGAAGCAGCATGTTTGTTTGTAGCCAAAACAAATTCGATAAGACAGAAATTTTCATTGATAGTACCATTGAATATCAATACTCTAACTACTCTAACTAGAGTATTGATATTCAATGATAGTACTGATCTATACGTTTGGTTATTATTTATTTTCGACAATAAAATTACGCTCGCGTCGTCGGTTCCTCAACCTTCAGCCCTCATCATAAACCAATATCCGTTCTTCTCAAAATTTCAGCACCTAAACGGTAAAACTTCTCAACGTATGTTTCAAATTGTCCCTTAATTATACCTGCTTTCAGTTACGTTTTTAAAAACTTTTCATTCCCTGACCAACACCAAACTCTTAAAAGAGATTTGTTGTTTTATTGTTAATCTTTTCGCTGGTCTTTTGACACCTTCACTTACTTCACAGCGTTTCACATTAACAATATTTATTAATTTCGTTCATTAACCGTAATAGTTGAAGATCTTAATTTTTGTTTTCAACTTTAACAAACACATTTAAATTAATTTTTGTAAGTACTTATTTACGTAAGTAAATATAGCTACCTACACTGAACTATTTTTTTGCCGTTGGGTTAGAGAGCTTTTCTAATCTTTTATAACATTAACACCATAATAGAAAAGGGAATGTCAATTTAATTTTTAAATTTTAATTTAATAATAATTATATGACTACTTTTAATCAGTTTTCCCTAAAACACCAAAATAGTAGATTATTAAATGAGCATATAATGGTGGTTATTATACACGAGAATGGAAATTAAAATACGAGCCGCAGGCGAGGATTTTAACCATTCGAGTGTATAGTAGCCACCATTATATGCGAGTTTAATACGACGTTTTATCTACAACTGCACTTTTAGAATTAAAACTAGAAATTAAACCTTGTTAAAAACTTGACGTTGAGAAAAAATGTCAATATTCATTATTTCATGGCCAGTTAATAATATTTCTTAAAAACCGAGCCTGGCTGTCTGTGTTTAATAGACCTAGTTAAGTATTCATAGTTACAAGTATAATACGTCAATTATTAATCAGTTGTAGATAAACAATTTTTATTATAAATACCGACGCAAGTTTCGCCAACAATGTTGGCATCATCAGGGTGATGAGTGAATCGGAAAACTGATTAAAAGTAGTTATCTACCACCAAAAGTGATCCAGACAATTGTTTTGTTTTTGAATAATTATATGAATCCTCAAAGAGCGATTGTTCATTTCTGTTGCGAACTAGGCGGGCGAGATGATCCTAAAACATTTCAACCACGAGAAAACGTCAAACTTTCAATGTTGTTTGGGTAAAATTCGGGGTGCCAAATGTTTACAAGAGCTAACTTAGTTGTTACCATGTTTCGTAAAAATTATGAAAGAAATGCTAGCCTTACTAAATATTTCTATTGTTTCTACTTTTAAATTCTATAACCATTCTATTTTATTTAAAATGTGATTCAAATTAAAAACGTACATATGTTTTATAACCCGCAACAAACAATTTACAGTGGCCTCTAAACTTGGCGCAAAAACCGCCCATATGGAATCTGTAAAAGACGCCAATGGAATGCGTTCCTTTGTAGTACATAAATTAAATATAATTATATGAGTATATAAACACGTGATTTTATTGTAAAAATTTCACGAGAACTTAGCGTCAGAACTGAACGTCAAAAATTACTTATATTTTACCCACATTAATTCCTTTCTATGCTTCTATATTTGATTTTAATCGTAATTCAAATAAAAAATATAAATTATGTAGGATTATTATACATTATGTATTTTAAAATCATCATTTTTATCTTTGAAACCCCTTAGTGACTTATAAACTTGACCACAAAACACGCCTAATAATATGATATGGAATACGTTCTTTCTAGTGTTTATTTGCCTAGAAAAACACGTATACTTAACGTGAAAATTTCACGAAAAGTAAACGGCGCCAAAACACGCCTCAAATGCGTTTTTATTTGTAGTATAGATGACTAGAAAAACACGTGTATTTAATGATAAAATTTTACGAGAAATAATAGTCAAAAATAATAATTTAGACTTCACCGCCATTCGTTTTTTTCTATTTTATATAATTTGATTTAAGTTATGACGTAAATAATAAATATATATTTTTTAACATGATTTTTTATAAAAAAAAGTAAATTGAGGTAAAGTAAAATACAATAATAAAAAAAAGGGAAGTAAATTGAAAAACCTCCTTTTAAACCCAAAAACCTATAGGGCTACACCATGACGATGATTTTTTATACTCTGCTGGAACTCTTTGCCTCCTTAGGTATCTTTATTTTTTATACGACACTAGAAAAACACGTGTATTTAATGTAAAAATTTCACGAGAAACAAACTGCACGTGGAAAATAACTTATATTTTATAAACATTATGTACCTTTCGTTGATTAACAATATTGATTAAACGTCTTTATTGCGTCATATATAATATTTAAAAATAACGTTTAGTTTAAGTTAAAGTTTTTAACGTTGAATTGTCGTAATTTGTTTTATACGTAGTCAATGTTTTATTGTAAATCAACGTTGAATTTACGTTATGTAAAATACGTTGAAATAACGTTGAAGGCATATAACATAACGTGATATTTTCAACCATAAACGTGTTATCAACCACATACACGGCTTATCCACGTTAAAACAACGTGCATGTGTTTACGGGGATGGGGCATATTATCCCCTCCTTCCACTCTTGGGGAAATCCCTCTCCCTTCCACACTCCATTCATTATCTCTAACAACCTGTCAACTTCCGTTTCCGTTCCATATATCCACGCTTCATTCTGTATACCATCCCTCCCCGGTGTCTTTTTTCTTTTCAGTTTTCTTAGTTGTTGCTCTAGTTCTTCTCTTGTTATCTCGTTTATTTCTTCCACTCTTTGTTGTCTCTTTTCCTTTTCTTGTCTGTTTTCATCACCCCCCAGCAGCTCACTGAAGTACTCTCTCCATTCCTCCGTAGTAATTCCATCATTCACTCTCTCTCTCTTTTCCTTTCTTGCATTATATCTTATATCTTATCATAATTAATGTATACCGGTCCCCTAGTGGAAATATTGATATTTTTATTGATGTGATGATTAAGCTACTAATTGATATAGACATTGTAAATAATCTCGTCATTATCGGTGGAGATTTTAATATAAAGTTCAATACATGAAATTCACTTACGAATCTTCTATGTGACCTGTATAAGAGTTATGGCTTACATCCACTTGTCAATTTTTCAACTAGGGAAAATTCTTGTCTTGACAATGTTTTTACTAACATTGAGGAAAACTGTATTGCTGTCAATCCCTGCAATCTACCTTGGGAATACTTGTCACCTTCTATTGCCCTGAAGTATCAAAATCAGATGAAAAGGTAATACTCAGACCGATATATGAAAAAGGTAAATGTGCATTTTTTCACTTAGTAAAGAATATAAATTGGGACTTTGTTAATCAAGATATTGATACAAAATGTAATATGTTGTTACATCTATTAATTAATAACTTTGAGGTAGCCTTCCCATTAAAAAAGATTGTTAAGAGGAAGTCTAATGTTATTAATAATGCATGGTTTTCAACTGAACTCAAAATAATGCGAGAAACTCTAATGTTAATTTATGATGCCCACAAATTATACAGAACAACTGACCTAAAGGAATTGCTCACTAGTTTTAAACTAAGGTACCAAAAGACCATAAAAGAAACAAAAATAAATTTTAATCAAAATTTCTTAAAACTAAATATTCATAACCAGAAAGTTCTATGGAACTTAATAAACAAACATAAGCCCAGGGTTCCTAACAATTCAACTCATATCACTTGTGATGAATTCAATAATTTCTTTGTAAATATTCCTGATGAAATTATGAGTGCTTTATCAGGAAATGATACAAAGTTCACTATCCTGTCAGAATTACTTTTCTTTCAATGAAATCTCCCCGATACAAGTCAGGGATGCGATCAACTCCCTGAAAAATTCAGGGTCCAAAGATATTTATGGTCTCAATGTACCTCTGTTTAAATGCGTAAAAAACATTTTGATTTATCCCTTAACTCAGCTACTTAACGACTGCATTCGAAGCAATGTTTTTCCTGATGCTTTAAAACTAGCAAGAGTTATTCCAATTTATAAAAAAGGAGATGTGGACAATCCGAACAACTACAGGCCAATATCACTTCTACCTGTAATATCAAAGGTTTTAGAAAAGTTGATCATTTTCTTTATAAAAATCAACTGTTTTCTGCACATCAGTTTGGCTTCAGAAAAGGGCTTTCAACTACTGATGCTGTCTTTAATGTAATAGGCGATATTCTGGAATGCTATGAAAATCGAGGTGTGTATGCAGCATCCTTTCTAGACCTTACCAAGGCCTTCGACTGCGTACCACATGACATATTACTGCGAAAACTCTTGTTTTCTAATTTTTCACCCCGCAGCACCAAAATGATGATGTCATATTTGTCCAATCGTCGGCAAAGGGTCGTTTTATTTGATAAAACATCTGATGAGCAGTCCATCACTAATGGGGTACCACAGGGCTCAATCCTTGGTCCCTTGTTATTCCTAATCTGCATTAATGACCTTTCTGATAATTTATCTTTAACTAGTAACCTAACTCTATACGCTGATGACACCACAATCGGAACAAAGGAAGTCAATTTTGAATCAGCTGTTGAAAAAAATAACTTATCGGTCGCCTTAGCGGAAAAATGGTTTATTGCGAATAAATTAAGCCTGAATACACAAAAAACAGTAACTATGTTATTCACTTTACGGAATTGTTACAATTTAGATTCTTATCCATCATCGGTGAAGTACCTAGGCATCCATATAGATCGAGGCCTAACCTGGAGTCAGCATGGGGAAGCTGTCGCTGACAAATTGTCAAGTAACATATTCCTATTAAGAAATTTAACTCGAGGATTTTGTTCTGGGGTTGTTCGGACTGCTTACTTCGCCTGGGTTCATTCTCACCTTCAATACGGAATAATGATTTGGGGCCACTCTCCCATATTGCAGAGGCTGTTCAGATTACAACGCCGTGCTGTTCGTATTGAGACGACGGCGCGACGGCCCGGAAGCGGATGATGTCATGATGATCTCACCACGTATGGTAACGTAATTAATCTGGAATAGTCTACATGAGAACGTCTGGGAATAATTATTCACATGGGATGCTCTAGAAGCCTCTGTGGCGGTGATCTCATGCTATACCACGCTCGTACAAGAGACTGATCTCATTCTTCTGGAATAATTCTTTGCGTTAGAAACATGATCTCATGATTCCGGGAAAAGAAGAATTCGAGAACGAAGGGAGCGGTATAAGAAGGGATCAAACAACGGAGCAAGTCAGTCTTGGAAGCATCGTGAACAAGTGATCAGCGCGTGATATTGTGAAAGTCTGTACATTGTGAAAAGTTAGTCATCTTAGTAGTCTTTTTAATAAAAGTTTGTAAATACGGTGTGCGCCAGAATATTTCTTTAAATCCTCGAACCCGCCCGGCTCAGGCTACGTTACATTGGTGTCAGAAGTGGGATTTAAAGAAGCGGACGTAAAAAAAAGAAGAAACATCGAACCAACCAGTACGTGACGCATGTCAAAGCAACCTTCTGGAAGAGTCACGAGAAGTAAAACCATGGAGGCTCTACAAGAACAAATGGCCGTTCTTCTGGAACAATTAGAAAAGAGACGACAAGAAGAAAAAGAAGAACAAGAAAAGAGACGACAAGAAGAAAGAGAAGAACAAGAAAAGAGACGACAAGAAGAAAGAGAAGAACAAGAAAAGAGACGACAAGAAGAAAGGAAAGAACAAATGACACTTTTAGAACAACTAGAGAAGCGACGACAAGAAGAAAAGCAGGAACAGATGGAACTTCTAAAACAACTCCACGCAGAAAAAGAAGAACAAGAAAATCGACGACAAGAGGAACAGCAGAGGATTTTCGAACAGCTTGACATTTTACAAAACACTTTTAAAAAAGACGTGGAAGAAAAGGTTCAAGTTGTGGAAAGAAAAGTTCTAGAAATTCAAGAAGTTGTAAAAGAAGAAGTTCTGGAAATGAAAGAAGACGTAAAAGGGATAAAAGAAGATTTGGAAAAGAAAGTCAAGGAAATGGAAACAAAGCTGAAAAGGATGACAACCGGGCAGTCAGTCGTGTCAGAGCCGTCATCACAAAGGCTAAAACCTCCGACTTTTGATGGCCAGACCTCGTGGTTTATGTACAGGAGGCAATTCGAGGCAGCGGCCGAAATGAACAACTGGAGTGAAGAAGAGAAAGCCACTGCACTGGTGTTATCCTTGCGAGGACAAGCTCTTCAGCTGCTGCAAACCGTCCCGGAGAGGGAACAAAAGAACTACGTCGCCGTGGTCAACGCTCTCGAGCTGCGGTATGGAGACCTCCACTTGAACCAAGTGTACCAGTCACAGCTGAAGTCACGAGTTCAGAAGAATGGCGAAAGCCTGCAGGAGTTTGCGGCGGACGTTGAGAGACTCGTACATCTGGCATACCCAAGCGCCCCTAGCGAGTTCCACCACCAACTTGGAACAAGCGCGTTTATTGATGGGGTCCGCGACGGTGAGTTGCAGCAAATGTTGAGACTAGGTAGACATCAAAAATGCGCCGATGCCCTCGTGCACGCCCTGGAGTTCGAGGCGGCTAAAAACGCTTGTCGTCCGGCGGCTCAACGTCTGCGAGCAGTAACTATGGAGGAAGCCCCGAAAGACGGAAACGACCTGCTGCGAGAAATAAAGACGTTGCTTGAGGAAATACGGCACGGAAGCATGACAGGCAGACCCAGATGCTTTAATTGTGGGACAGTGGGCCACCTGAGAAGAGACTGCCGTTTAAGGAGGTCACCGAAGCAGACCCTTAGGAATCCGGAGTCCAGTCCAGCTAGCGCTTTGGAGCGTGTGCTAGCTGGCCCGACAAAAGCCCCTAAGGTCATCTCGGTCTCACAGTTACGAAGAAGGAACGACAGTCTGTTGCTGGAGGGTCGAATCAACGGAGCTGGCTGTTCTATGACCGTCGACACCGGAGCTACCGTCTCGATCGGAAGACCAGACATCTTCAAACCGCTGGGAGATTTCCAATTGGCAGAGAGCGACCTGGTGTTCAAAACAGCAACGGGAGAAGCAGCACGAGTATTCGGGGAAGTTGAGGCAAGGCTCGAGTTGGGGAGGTTCGAGTTCGTTCACAAGGTTATTGTGGCTGATATAGTGGACGATTTCATCTTGGGTCTTGACATCATGAAGAAGTTCGGATTCGTGCTGGACATCAAGAATCGCATGCTGCTAGTTGGCAACGAAGAAATCTCCCTGCACTCTGCGATACCATCCGCCGACGAAGTGAAAGTGATAGTCTCCGAAACGGTCCATGTACAGAAGAACTCGGAACAGATCGTGCTGGCAGAGTTGGAAGAAGACCCGGGGGATACCGGACTGGAATAATCGAACCGAACGTGACACAGAAAACACAGATCATGGTAGCAAGAACACTCGTTGAGGCTAATGGGCGAATTCCTATACGTGTAGCGAATTTAGGTGAAAGTCGTGTTACACTACAGAAAGGGCAGACGATCGGACTATACCATCCGGTACTACGGGTCGTCCGTTGCGAAGAACAACCTGTTGAGTGTAACAGAAAAGAGGCTCAGCGGACGAGTGTGGAGAAGCTCTTCCTAGAAAACTGGAAACACCTTACGAACCATCAATTAGAGAAGGCCATGGCATTTATCCGCAAGGACCATGACATCTTTGCTACCGAAGACCGAAGCACCGGCAGAACCAACATGGTGCAGCATAGAATCAACACAGGAGATGTTGCTCCGATCCGACAACCGCCAAGAAGACTTCCGTTCGCAAAACACCAAGAGGTGGCTCAGATGGTGGACAAAATGAAAGCAGACGTAATAATTGAAGACTCCTCAAGCCCGTGATCGTCACCAGTTGTTTTGGTAACGAAGAAAGATGGCTCCACTCGCTTTTGCGTTGACTACAGACGGCTGAATGATGTAACTAAGAAGGACAGCTATCCGTTGCCACGTATCGATGACACTCTAAGCATGTTGTCGGGATAGCAGTGGTTTTCAACCCTGGACTTGAAGAGCGGCTACTGGCAAGTTGAGATCCACCCCGATGACAAAGAGAAGACGACGTTCTCGACTGGAAGCGGTCTCTACCAGTTTAACGTCATGCCATTTGGACTCTGCAACGCTCCAGCCACTTTCGAGAGGTTGATGGAACTGGTTCTGCGAGGGCTGACATGGAAAACCTGCTTGGTGTACCTCGATGACGTCATGGTAGTTGAAAGAACCTTCGAAGAACATTTGAAAAATTTGGAAGAGATCTTCAGCCGCCTGCGGAATGCCAACCTTCAGCTCAACCCCAAGAAATGCCGATTGTTCCAGACAGAAGTGAAGTTCTTGGGCCATGTGGTTTCGCCCAGCGGAGTACAAACAGATCTAGACAAGATCGCGGCCGTCCGCGAGTGGCCACGACCAAGGGACAAGCACCAGCTGAGAAGCTTCTTGGGCGCCTCTGTACTTACTATCGCAGATTTGTCAAAGGGTTTGCTGACATTGCCAAGCCTCTGCACAGACTCACGGAAGACAAAACCCCATTTATCTGGAATAACGAGAGCGAAGCAGCGTTTAGAACTTTGAAGATCTCGCTGTGCACGGGTCCTATTCTGTCTTACCCGAGAGTAAAAGGGCGGTATGTCCTGGATACAGACGCCAGTAACAACGGGATCGGGACAGTCCTTTCGCAGGTACAGGACGGCGAAGAAAAAGTCATCGAATACTATAGCAAGGTGCTTTCTAAGCCGGAAAGAAACTACTGCGTTACGAGGAAGGAGTTATTGGCAATCGTAAATGCAGTAGGACATTTTCACAAGTACCTGTACGGTCAACACTTCAAAATTCGAACGGATCATGCTGCGTTGAGGTGGCTGTTAAGCCTTAAGGATCCAGAAGGTCAGACAGCCAGATGGTTAGAGAGGCTCCAGCAGTATGATTTTGAAATCGAACACCGACCAGGCAGATCACACCAGAATGCGGACGCACTTTCTAGGGGGCCGTGCCGAAGTGACTGCAAACATTGCAGTCGGAGAGAGGCATCCAAGGAATTCGAGGTCGTGAAGAGATTGGTTCTGCAACCTCAAGATGGGTGGACAACGGCGGAGATGAGGGCAGAACAACTTGGAGATTTTTGGAGAATTTTGGAAAGCAAAGAGAACGGAAATCAGAGACCACAATGACAAGACATTTCGGACAAGAGTCCTGCTCTCAAAGCACTATGGGCCCAATGGGATTCACTGAAAGTGGAAAATGGCCTGCTGAAGCGAGCATGGGAGAGTACAGACGGGAAGTCGGTGACGATGCAACTGGTTTTGCCCAAGTGTCGCGTGAAGGAGGTCTTGCAAGAAATCCACGGTGGAGTGTCCGGCGCACATCTGGGCGTGAATAAGACCATGGGTAAAGTCCGTGAACGCTTCTATTGGGTGAACGTTCGAAACGATGTCGAGAGCTGGTGTCGAAAATGTGACACTTGTGCGGCGAGCAACGGTCCACAGACGCGTAGTCGAGGAGCCATGAAGCAGTACAACGTTGGGGCACCATTCGAGAGAATAGCCTTCGACGTAGCAGGTCCGTTTCCTACCACTGATTCGGGGTACATCAGTACATCATGGTGGTCATCGACTACTTTAGCAAGCGGCCGGAAACCTATGCCCTACCCAATCAAGAAGCTGTGACGGTTGCCAGGGCGTTGGTAGAAAATTGGATTTGCCGCTACGGACTTCCACTGGAAATGCACTCGGACCAAGGGCGGAACTTTGAATCTGGAGTGTTCCAGGGCGTCTGCGAACTATTGGGTGTACGGAAGACAAGGACGACACCCCTGCATCCTCAGTCAGATGGAATGGTCGAGCGTTTCAACAAGACCATGGAGCAGCACTTGTCCAAGGTGGTCGATCAACATCAGCGGGACTGGGATCGGCGTCTACCTTTGTTTTTGCTAGCGTACAGAGCGGCAATTCACGAGACGACCCACCAGACACCGGCGAAGATCCTGTTTGGACGGGAAATGCGTCTACCATGCGATTTGGCTTTCGGATCACCGGGACAAGAGCGGAAGGACGTGGGAAACTACGTAGACGAACTACAGGAAGCCATGTCCAGTATACATGAACTAACGCGCAGTCACATTCGCGTGGCGAGCGACCGGATGAAGACGCGTTACGATCTGAGGGTGAATTCGGCAGGATTAAGTGATGGAGACTTGGTATGGTTGTTCAACCCTCGGCGAAAGAAAGGTCGCTGCCCAAAGTTACAACCCAGTTGGGAAGGCCCGTACACGGTTGTAAAGAGGATCAACGACGTAGTGTACCGGATTCAACGCAATCCCCGAGCCAAGATGAAGGTGGTTCACCTGGATCGTTTGGCACCCTACTCCGGGACAAATCAACAGGATTAAAGTAGATTGTTCGGGACGAACAATCTTTAAAAGGGGGGCAGTGAGACGACGGCGCGACGGCCCGGAAGCGGATGATGTCATGATGATCTCACCACGTATGGTAACGTAATTAATCTGGAATAGTCTACATGAGAACGTCTGGGAATAATTATTCACATGGGATGCTCCTGTCAGGGGCCTGGGGTTGCACCAAGCCTGCTTACTATTGCATCAAAACTGTTTTTAGATTTTTTTTAAATCTCTTTTCCTAAAAAGTTATTGAGGGTGGCTCGTTTCGATTGAAACGGCCTGTATATTATGTTATTATTATGTTATCGCTCAGTTCCCTCACCTTTTCGTTTATTTCTATTTCTTCGTATTTTGCCTCCCTAAGTCTTGCTTTATAATTTTCATTTTCTTCTTCCGTCCAAATATTCTTCACAATTTTTCTTCTAAACTCATTCACACTTCCTCTATCTTTCTCTCTTCCTTTTGTCTTCATTTCTAAAGGCATATGGTCCGACTCCATTCTTTCTCCCACCTTGAATTTCTCTATTTCATCCCATGCTTCTTCATTTACCATAACATAATCAATAACTGTCTCCCCTCTTGATCCAATAATATACGTGTACTCCCCTTTCTCATCTCCTGTGCAGTTCCCATTAAGTATGTCCCACCCTGTTTCTTTTACTAAACTAATCAGTACTTTCTCTTCTGCGTTTTCTGTTCCATCTTTTGTTGATCTTCCTTCTATTGTTTCTTGTTCCTCTTCTACCCGTCTTCCTTTTCCCCCAATTCTTGCATTAAAATTCCCCCCCAATCACCAAAGTTCCTTCTTCTTGCCCTTTTACTCGCTCTTCTATTATTCTCTTCGTTTCCTTCATACTTCTGCTGTACACTGTTACAATTCTCCATTTTCTCTGTTTACTTTTCACCGTTCTTTCCATAATTCCTCTTTCTTCTTTTGCTTCAGTTCCATTTTCTCCTTCCAGTCCCTCTTTCACCCCTATTATTATCCCACCTTTAGCTCTCCCTTTCGGCATTCTCTTTTCCAATTTCTCCCACCCCTTTTCTTCCACCTACGTTTCTACCATTCCCACTACGTCAAATTCTCTCAAATACTCCCAAAATTCATTCTCTTTGTTTTTTATTCCCGCTACGTTCCAGAATACTATTCTTATTTGCTCCTTTTCTCCTTTATTCCTCTCCGTATTCGTTTTCCCTTTTCTGCCTTGTCGTCTTTTTCTTGTGCTCTTATTCAAAAATTTTCTGTATCTAACTCCCCCTTTTCTCCGTAACACCTAAGTCCTTTTCCCTCTACCCAAATCTTTTTATAACCCACTTTCACCCGCTGTCCTTTTTGTCGCTCTTCTTTGGCTATCGCTCTTAATTCCTTCCGTACATCTTTATAAAATAAATAAAAAAAGGTAAATGCAAACCCTGGCACGTGCCCCAGGTAGGTGGGCCCGTCAAGGACCGTAGTGGGATATGCAATTGTTGGTGATGTGTATAGTCAGCGGACAGTAAAAACTACGTTGTGTTCTTAAGTGAATTTATTGCTTAACTCATCTGTACAAAAACACAACGTCTCCCTCCCCATCATTTCGCATGAGGGGCGAAACTTTGCGCACGCGTAGTACCAAACAGCAATTGTAAATTATACACCAAGGTTGAGAAGAGATTTTTCTTAGCCGAGCTATTTAATTGCCCAAGATGCAAAGCATCGCTTAACCTCATACTGCTGTTAAAAGTCTTAGGAGGTTTCTTCCTGTCAATGAGCAAGGACGGCCACTTTTGGGTAAGTTAACACACTCCACTCCATTTTCGCAATCTTTTATGGTTTGACAAATAGTTGACAAATTGATGTTTTTATTCTGGAAAATATTTATATAATATCGCGTTTTGGCACACTTCCAACTAGGTTGTAATAAATACAAATCGATTTTATACGCCATGATTGATAAGCAAATTGACATAATTGACATTAACACAATTCAGTAGGCTTACTAGATTTCAGTGGCCCATGTTTACTTGATGTGTTTTATTGTATTTCGAATAATTTAAATTTCAAAATTTTTCCGAAGACTTTCGTTCCATACGTTACTTAAATAAATTCTCGAAGACCTAAGACATAAAAATTTGAGTTTTGGGCCTTCAACATTTGTTGTGAAATAATTCAAGGAATTTCTTCTTTATCCTTAAGGCGACTGGCCCGTTCAGCGTGTAAACAAAAGGCGAATCGGTGACACCATATAGGGCGTTGCATATGTCGAAAATGTATTACCTCAAACGACTTAGTCCACGTGAACTGAAATACAAGGGCCTGGAAACTGAGAATGAAAGCTTCCTGGAACTGTAATCGCTGCGTTCGATTGCCGACAGTAAACAGATCCCATTGTTTTTCTTTGATATGCGTGTAAAAAGTGAAATACATATTAGTACGGCGGCCGGTGGGTCAAATTCGTTCAACCACCTACTACTTTGGTCGTATAACTCAATGAGACATAATATATAGATTTGTTTGTTAAAAAAATTCTGCATTTAGAATGGAAATTGACAAGGGTGTGGGTTAGTCACGAGAAAAGTTATTCCAAGAAAACCCTGAAAATTGGCAAAAATTATTCCAATAAAATAAATGCTCATATCTTTGGCTAAATAAAAGGTAAAAATATGCGCTTTGTTTCATTGTGAAGCCCAAAATATTTACTTTAAAATGGCTAATTGAAAAATTGCGCAAATTTGTGCTTTTCGACCAAATTCTATTATTTAATGCGACGGCGCATGATTTATTTATAAATTTTCAATATTCAAGTTGCTGTAACTCGTATAGTGTAGTCTTTGTAGTAAAAATTTTCACATCAAAAACTGCAGAATTTTGTTCATCCATCTACAATAATAAATTCGCTACAATCGTGTTTCTGGGAAAATGTAACTTGCTTAGGCTACCCTCTCGATCAGCCGCCTGCGCCCGGCTCCCACCGCAAACGCCTATATGCTATACGCTATACCACCACCGAGCGCAATGAATTAAAATGAAATTAATTTTTATTTTTAACCAAATACATAAATAAGCTTTAAAATGACGTATCACACAACACCCCACAATATTTGAATTTTGTTAGGGGGTTGCTCCCCTCGCTTGAAAGTTTGGTACAATTTGGCCCCCCTTGATAACAACATTGACCTGTTTCCTTCTGAGTCTTCCGAAATTTACAATTACAATTTTATATTTAAATAATAATATTAACGTAAAATTACAGATATGCAATACCACATAGTAAATGTATGGGATGTACAGAAATTAGTGTACACCATAGAGTGATGAAAATTGTTAATTGTTTTAAATAAAATCATTCCACTTTATATTGAATCCATTTACGGGCAAACGCTTTTGTAAAGCTGGTGGTTTTTGTTTACTATACTTTTTTGTTATCTTTCTAAGAACGAGCTGCGGCAGACACGAAATATAATACGGTCAGCCGTCGACACGTCTGCCTGCCGCTGAGGGGCGGGGCCTGTGTTACATTGAGCCACGCCAACATTGCTTGAAACTAGCAAACTTTGGGGACAATTTGCAAATTTATTTTTCAATATTATTTATAAAAACACCTTACATTTACCGAATACAGAGATCAGTAAAAAAAAATGTTTAGCTTCTCATTTTGGCAATAATTTTTTTTACTGAACAAACAACGTTGATGAAGTTTTTTTTTTACTAATTTTGATGCCCAATACTTTACGATAGCTTAACAATGAAGGCCGTAATTCGGTTCCAAAGTTGAGGCGACTGAGAGTTTCACCTTAACCGCTCTCTACTCCTGGGGATGTGGAGGTCAGATGGCTGCACCTGGCCGTGAGCACCGTACGAACCCACGCTGAAACTGTTTCCACTAATATGAATATCAAACGATATACAAATTTGAATTTCAATAGCAGGAACTTATATCCGCGTTTTTCTACTTTTTTCTTTGTGTTCTAACAATAGACTGATGGCGGTGGCATACACAATTACGAAGGAACTGTTCACCTACATACTAGTCCGAAAGTAAGTAGTCGCCTTAATTTCACAATAAATCTGTAAATTTCAGGAGCACCAAACGCAATTTAGAATGGTACTCTCAATGGAACGATGGGTTGGCAAAGTTGCCATCGTAACGGGCTCGAGTTCCGGAATTGGTGCCGCAATTGCTGATGCCCTAGTGCGCCACGGCTTAATTGTTTCATGCATTTCCGTCTAATATTTATTGACCAACAGTAAAATTTCAGGTGGTTGGAGTGGCCCGCCGTTGTGAATTGATTGAAAAACGCGAAAAAGAACTTTCTGGACAAAAAGGAAAATTACACCCCTACAAAGCCGACATAACTAACGAAGAAGAAGTACTAAAGTTGTTTGATTGGACCTACAAAACTCTGGGACCTGTTCACGTACTAATCAACAACGCCGGAAGAGGTGCTGTCAGCAATCTCACCGAAGGAAAAACAGAAGACTGGAAAGCAGTTTTCGATTTGAATGTCTTAGCCTTGTGTGTTGCGACGAGAGAAGCGGTAAAGGTGATGAAGAAGGACAAAATCAACGGCCATATTATTCATATGAATAGCATCGCGGGTCACAAGGTGCTCCAGATGCCCAACGTACACGTTTATCCAGCTTCAAAGTTTGCTGTTACTGCCCTAACGGAGACCTTACGGCAAGAGTTCAACGATTTAGGATTAAAGATAAAGGTTACAGTAAGTCCAATTTATTTATTTTGGGGGTAATATCTACGTATTTTCAAAGAGTGTCAGTCCTGGTCTAGTGAAGACCGACCTTACACTTTTCAACAAGAACATTACCAACGAAAGAAGAGAGATTTATAAAAAAGCGCCCATGCTGAATTTGGAAGATGTTGTCGATGGGGTCATTTACGCATTGTCAACTCCAGAGCATGTCCAAGTAAGTTGAAATTAGATGTTTGCTTAATATCTTCCGATGTGTTCCAGGTTCATGAACTTACTATCAAACCCATAGGCGAACAAATTGCTTAAGGTGATTTAATTTCTGGGACACGTTGTATGGACAAACAGCATTTAAAATACATTCAAATAAACTACTTCCTACAAGACTAAATTAACTGAATTTTGAAGCCTTATACTCGAAACATACTTAATTAGTGTAGTTTTAGACCTGCAGGTGCATCTAGTTGGTCGGGGCAGTAGCCCCCTTGAAAATCTCAAATGGAACAAGGGAATTTTGAAATGTCGAAATTTTGTTTTGCTGCATTTGGAAATTACATATTTTGGGTCCAGGAAATTCCAAATTTACGAAATTTGGGTCTTGGTTTCCAAAATTCGTAACATTTCGAATTCATGAATTCTTGAAATTCTGAATCGCGTAATTCTATCTTGATGCGTTAAATTCCCGAACCTCCAAATTTACATACTTGTATCGTTGGTCGATTGAAATCCTGAATTAGGAAATTGCAGATTCTGAATCATGGAGGTCCCAAATTTAGAAATCTTTATTCGTTGCAATTTTCAATTCCATAATTTACAAATTTGAACCCTTCACACCTTGAATTCCTGAATTTTACAAATTTTGAATTGTCGAAAATTTGATTTGCTCCATTTGAAAATTGCATATTTTGAGTCCAGCAAGCTCTGAATTTGTTAATTTTGAATTTCCAATTTTGGAAAATTTCAGTCTTGGTTTCCAAAATTCGTAACATTTCGAATTCATGAAATCTTGAATTTCTGAATCGCGTAATTCTATCTTGACGTGTTAAATTCCCGAACCTCCAAATGTACATACTTGTATCGTTGGTCGATTGAAATCCTGAATTAGGAAATTGCAGATTCTGAATCATGGAGGTTCCGAATTTAGAAATCTTAATTCGTTGCAATTTTCAATTCTATAATTTACAAATTTGAACCCTTCACACCTTGAATTCCTGAATTTTACAAATTTTGAATTGTCGAAAATTTGATTTGCTCCATTTGAAAATTGCATATTTTGAGTCCAGCAAGCACTGAATTTGTTAATTTTGAATTTCCGAATTTGGAAAAATTCAGTCTTGGTTTCCAAAATTCGTAACATTTCGAATTCATGAAATCTTGAATTTCTGAATCGCGTAATTCTATCTTGATGCGTTAAATTCCCGAACCTCCAAATGTACATACTTGTATCGTTGGTCGATTGAAATCCTGAATTAGGAAATTGCAGATTCTGAATCATGGAGGTCCCGAATTTAGAAATCTTAATTCGTTGCAATTTTCAATTCCATAATTTACAAATTTGAACCCTTCACACCTTGAATTCCTGAATTTTACAAATTTTGAATTGTCGAAAATTTGATTTGCTCCATTTGAAAATTGCATATTTTGAGTCCAGCAAGCACTGAATTTGTTAATTTTGAATTTCCGAATTTGGAAAAATTCAGTCTTGGTTTCCAAAATTCGTAACATTTCGAATTCATGCAATCTTGAATTTCTGAATCGCGTAATTCTATCTTGATGCGTTAAATTCCCGAACCTCCAAATTTACATACTTGTATCGTTGGTCCATTGAAATCCTGAATTAGGAAATTGCAGATTCTGAATCATGGAGGTCCCGAATTTAGAAATTTTGATTCGTTGCAATTTTGAATTCCATAACTTACTAATTTGAACCCTTCACACCTTGAATTCCTGAATTTTACAAATTATGAATTGTCGAAACTTTGATTTGCTGCATTTGGAAATTGCATATTTAGAGTCCAGCAAGCACTGAATTTGTTGATTTTCAATTTCCAAATTTGGAAAGATTCAGTCTTGGTTTCCAAAATTCGTAACATTTCGAATTCATGAATTCTTGAATTTCTGAATCGCGTAATTCTATCTTGACGTGTTAAATTCCCGAACCTCCAAATGTACATACTTGTATCGTTGGTCGATTGAAATCCTGAATTAGGAAATTGCAGATTCTGAATCATGGAGGTCCCGAATTTAGAAATCTTAATTTGTTGCAGTTTTCAATTCCATAATTTACAAATTTGAACCCTTCACACCTTGAATTCCTGAATTTTACAAATTTTAAATTGTCGAAAATTTGATTTGCTCCATTTGAAAATTGCATATTTTGAGTCCAGCAAGCACTGAATTTGTTAATTTTGAATTTCCGAATTTGGAAAAATTCAGTCTTGGTTTCCAAAATTCGTAACATTTCGAATTCATGAAATCTTGAATTTCTGAATCGCGTAATTCTATCTTGATGCGTTAAATTCCCGAACCTCCAAATTTACATACTTGTATCGTTGGTCCATTGAAATCCTGAATTAGGAAATTGCAGATTCTGAATCATGGAGGTCCCGAATTTAGAAATTTTGATTCGTTGCAATTTTGAATTCCATAACTTACTAATTTGAACCCTTCACACCTTGAATTCCTGAATTTTACAAATTATGAATTGTCGAAACTTTGATTTGCTGCATTTGAAAATTGCATATTTTGAGTCCAGCAAGCACTGAATTTGTTAATTTTGAATTTCCGAATTTGGAAAAATTCAGTCTTGGTTTCCAAAATTCGTAACATTTCGAATTCATGAAATCTTGAATTTCTGAATCGCGTAATTCTATCTTGATGCGTTAAATTCCCGAACCTCCAAATGTACATACTTGTATCGTTGGTCGATTGAAATCCTGAATTAGGAAATTGCAGATTCTGAATCATGGAGGTGCCGAATTTAGAAATCTTAATTCGTTGCAATTTTCAATTCCATAATTTACAAATTTGAACCCTTCACACCTTGAATTCCTGAATTTTACAAATTTTGAATTGTCGAAAATTTGATTTGCTCCATTTGAAAATTGCATATTTTGAGTCCAGCAAGCACTGAATTTGTTAATTTTGAATTTCCGAATTTGGAAAAATTCAGTCTTGGTTTCCAAAATTCGTAACATTTCGAATTCATGCAATCTTGAATTTCTGAATCGCGTAATTCTATCTTGATGCGTTAAATTCCCGAACCTCCAAATTTACATACTTGTATCGTTGGTCCATTGAAATCCTGAATTAGGAAATTGCAGATTCTGAATCATGGAGGTCCCGAATTTAGAAATTTTGATTCGTTGCAATTTTGAATTCCATAACTTACTAATTTGAACCCTTCACACCTTGAATTCCTGAATTTTACAAATTATGAATTGTCGAAACTTTGATTTGCTGCATTTGGAAATTGCATATTTAGAGTCCAGCAAGCACTGAATTTGTTGATTTTCAATTTCCAAATTTGGAAAGATTCAGTCTTGGTTTCCAAAATTCGTAACATTTCGAATTCATGAATTCTTGAATTTCTGAATCGCGTAATTCTATCTTGACGTGTTAAATTCCCGAACCTCCAAATGTACATAATTGTATCGTTGGTCGATTGAAATCCTGAATTAGGAAATTGCAGATTCTGAATCATGGAGGTCCCGAATTTAGAAATCTTAATTCGTTGCAATTTTCAATTCCATAATTTACAAATTTGAACCCTTCACACCTTGAATTCCTGAATTTTACAAATTATGAATTGTCGAAACTTTGATTTGCTGCATTTGAAAATTGCATATTTTGAGTCCAGCAAGCACTGAATTTGTTAATTTTGAATTTCCGAATTTGGAAAAATTCAGTCTTGGTTTCCAAAATTCGTAACATTTCGAATTCATGAATTCTTGAATTTCTGAATCGCGTAATTCTATCTTGACGTGTTAAATTCCCGAACCTCCAAATGTACATACTTGTATCGTTGGTCCATTGAAATCCTGAATTAGGAAATTGCAGATTCTGAATCATGGAGGTCCCGAATTTAGAGATTTTGATTCGTTGCAATTTTGAATTCCATAATTTACAAATTTGAACCCTTCACACCTTGAATTCCTGAATTTTACAAATTATGAATTGTCGAAACTTTGATTTGCTGCATTTGGAAATTGCATATTTAGAGTCCAGCAAGCACTGAATTTGTTGATTTTCAATTTCCAAATTTGGAAAGATTCAGTCTTGGTTTCCAAAATTCGTAACATTTCGAATTCATGAATTCTTGAATTTCTGAATCGCGTAATTCTATCTTGACGTGTTAAATTCCCGAACCTCCAAATGTACATAATTGTATCGTTGGTCGATTGAAATCCTGAATTAGGAAATTGCAGATTCTGAATCATGGAGGTCCCGAATTTAGAAATCTTAATTCGTTGCAATTTTCAATTCCATAATTTACAAATTTGAACCCTTCACACCTTGAATTCCTGAATTTTACAAATTATGAATTGTCGAAACTTTGATTTGCTGCATTTGAAAATTGCATATTTTGAGTCCAGCAAGCACTGAATTTGTTAATTTTGAATTTCCGAATTTGGAAAAATTCAGTCTTGGTTTCCAAAATTCGTAACATTTCGAATTCATGAATTCTTGAATTTCTGAATCGCGTAATTCTATCTTGACGTGTTAAATTCCCGAACCTCCAAATGTACATACTTGTATCGTTGGTCGATTGAAATCCTGAATTAGGAAATTGCAGATTCTGAATCATGGAGGTCCCAAATTTAGAAATCTTAATTCGTTGCAATTTTCAATTCCATAATTTACAAATTTGAACCCTTCACACATTGAATTCCTGAATTTTCCAAATTTTGAATTGTCGAAACTTCGATTTGCTGCATTTGAGAATTGCATATTTTGAGTCCAGCAAGCACTGAATTTGTTAATTTTGAATTTCCCAATTTGGAAAATTTCAGTCTTGGTTTCCAAAATTCGTAACATTTCGAATTCATGAAATCTTGAATTTCTGAATGGCGTAATTCTATCTTCATGCGTTAAATTCCCGAACCTCCAAATTTACATACTTGTATCGTTGGTCCATTGAAATCCTGAATTAGGAAATTGCAGATTCTGAATCATGGAGGTCCCGAATTTAGAAATTTTGATTCGTTGCAATTTTGAATTCCATAATTTACTAATTTGAGCCCTTCACACCTTGAATTCCTGAATTTTACAAATTATGAATTGTCGAAACTTTGATTTGCTGCATTTGAAAATTGCATATTTTGAGTCCAGCAAGCACTGAATTTGTTAATTTTGAATTTCCGAATTTGGAAAAATTCAGTCTTGGTTTCCAAAATTCGTAACATTTCGAATTCATGAATTCTTGAATTTCTGAATCGCGTAATTCTATCTTGACGTGTTAAATTCCCGAACCTCCAAATGTACATACTTGTATCGTTGGTCCATTGAAATCCTGAATTAGGAAATTGCAGATTCTGAATCATGGAGGTCCCGAATTTAGAAATCTTAATTCGTTGCAATTTTCAATTCCATAATTTACAAATTTGAACCCTTCACACATTGAATTCCTGAATTTTCCAAATTTTGAATTGTCGAAACTTCGATTTGCTGCATTTGAAAATTGCATATTTTGAGTCCAGCAAGCACTGAATTTGTTAATTTTGAATTTCCGAATTTGGAAAAATTCAGTCTTGGTTTCCAAAATTCGTAACATTTCGAATTCATGAATTCTTGAATTTCTGAATCGCGTAATTCTATCTTGACGTGTTAAATTCCCGAACCTCCAAATGTACATACTTGTATCGTTGGTCCATTGAAATCCTGAATTAGGAAATTGCAGATTCTGAATCATGGAGGTCCCGAATTTAGAAATCTTAATTCGTTGCAATTTTCAATTCCATAATTTACAAATTTGAACCCTTCACACATTGAATTCCTGAATTTTCCAAATTTTGAATTGTCAAAACTTCGATTTGCTGCATTTGAAAATTGCATATTTTGAGTCCAGCAAGCTCTGAATTTGTTAATTTTGAATTTCCAAATTTGGAAAATTTCAGTCTTGGTTTCCAAAATTGGTAACATTTCGAATTCATGAAATCTTGAATTTCTAAATCGCGTAGTTCTATCTTGATGCGTTAAGTTCCCGAACGATCAATTTTGCATTCTTGTATCGTTGGAACATTGAAATCCTGAATAGTTAAGAAATTGCAAATTCTAAATAATGAAAGTCCCAAATTTAGAAATTTTGATTCGTTGGAATTTTGTATTCTATAATTTACAAATTTGAACCCTTCACACCTTGAATTCCTGAAATTTCCAAATTTTGAATTGCCGTAACTTTGATTTTCTGCATTTGAAAATTGCATATTTTGAGTCCAGCAAGCACTGAATTTGTTAATTTTGAATTTCCGAATTTGGAAAAATTCAGTCTTGGTTTCCAAAATTCGTAACATTTCGAATTCATGAATTCTTGAATTTCTGAATCGCGTAATTCTATCTTGACGTGTTAAATTCCCGAACCTCCAAATGTACATACTTGTATCGTTGGTCGATTGAAATCCTGAATTAGGAAATTGCAGATTCTGAATCATGGAGGTCCCGAATTTAGAAATCTTAATTCGTTGCAATTTTCAATTCCATAATTTACAAATTTGAACCCTTCACACCTTGAATTCCTGAATTTTACAAATTATGAATTGTCGAAACTTTGATTTGCTGCATTTGAAAATTGCATATTTTGAGTCCAGCAAGCACTGAATTTGTTAATTTTGAATTTCCGAATTTGGAAAAATTCAGTCTTGGTTTCCAAAATTCGTAACATTTCGAATTCATGAATTCTTGAATTTCTGAATCGCGTAATTCTATCTTGACGTGTTAAATTCCCGAACCTCCAAATGTACATACTTGTATCGTTGGTCGATTGAAATCCTGAATTAGGAAATTGCAGATTCTGAATCATGGAGGTCCCAAATTTAGAAATCTTAATTCGTTGCAATTTTCAATTCCATAATTTACAAATTTGAACCCTTCACACATTGAATTCCTGAATTTTCCAAATTTTGAATTGTCGAAACTTCGATTTGCTGCATTTGAGAATTGCATATTTTGAGTCCAGCAAGCACTGAATTTGTTAATTTTGAATTTCCGAATTTGAAAAAATTCAGTCTTGGTTTCCAAAATTCGTAACATTTCGAATTCATGAATTCTTGAATTTCTGAATCGCGTAATTCTATCTTGACTTGTTAAATTCCCGAACCTCCAAATGTACATACTTGTATCGTTGGTCCATTGAAATCCTGAATTAGGAAATTGCAGATTCTGAATCATGGAGGTCCCGAATTTAGAGATTTTGATTCGTTGCAATTTTGAATTCCATAATTTACAAATTTGAACCCTTCACACCTTGAATTCCTAAATTTCCCAAATTTTGATTTTACATATTTTTTTTCCAGAATGTTCTGAATTTGTTAATTTTGCATATCCAAATTAAAAAATATATATTTAGTCTCGGTTTCCAAAATTCGTAACATTTTGAATTGAATTCCTGAGTCCCGTAATTCAATCTTGACGTTTCGAGCTCCCGACCTTTCAAATTTAGATACTTGTGTCGTTAGACTATTGAAATCCTGAATTCGAAAATTGCAGATTCTGAATGGCAAAAGTACCAAACTTATAAATTTTGATTCGTTGAAATTTTGAATTCCATAATTTACAAATCTTAACCATTCACACCTTGAAATCCTGAATTTTCCAAATTTATTTAAGAAAGGTCCGTTTAATCTTCTTTTGGCTATGTAGTAGTTCAAAGAGATATTGTGATATTTTTTCTCCTAGTTTATAGAAAAGCTGTTTTTGAAAATTGTGGGACGACTCTATTGGTTCACATTTTCACAAGAAGAACGGAAAGGCAATATTTAAACAAATTCTAGTGGATAGTCAAGACACGACGCCAGAATCACATGGTCGGAACAAATATTAAACTTTGAGCTATTTAGCTAAAAATTTCAAATACGAACTGGAAAACAAGCGTTTACAGGTTACATTCACGTGTATAAAAGGGACCACCTTGGAGTTGCACTGAACCCAACGCAAAAAGAATAATTAAAATCGGTTCATAAACAAAGAAGTTATGCCCGAACATACATAAAAAAATATATACAATCGAATAGAGAACCTCCTCCTTTTTTTTAAATTGCATTTTATCTACTCTTTACTGTATGTTAAAATACAATTATATCGTTTAGAAGATAAAAAAAACTATGCCAAACATCCATTGAGTTTAACGTTTTTTTGACATTTTGTTTGACAGTTTAATCCAATCCACGTGGCAGTAAAAACGATAAAGATTGAATTTTTTTTATCTTATTTACTAGGTTAAAATTTAAATATATCTAAGTCGAACTCCACAAACTTTAATGAGCGTAAAATTACAAAGGGAACATGTTTCGTCAGAACACTACTGCCATCATCAGCCCTTAAAGAATTTTAAAAAAATATGACTTTGACGTTATTTTGAATTAAATTTGACGTTTTGAAAAGGTTTTTAATTAATTAATTGCTCCGCCCCTTTACATCTTTTTACATTAGGCTCGAAGCATATTATCACATTCATACCTTCCTCGCTTACTGTTTTCCACACTTTTATACTTGTGCAACAAGGGGTTGGTTCACCTATTTTGCCCCGTTCTTTTTGGCCTTCATTTCGGCTTCCTCGTTCTTGTAGATGATGCATTCCATGCCCCCCATTAGGTGGTCCGGATTCTCCCCGGCCGTCGCGCACAAAGTCGGGTCCTTCTTGCTGGTTCTTTGTTGATGCCCAGTGTTCCCGCATGTTTTACAGGTTGCCCGTCTGTCCTCCCCATTGCACTCCCTCGCGAGGTGACCGTAGCAGAGGCACCTGTAGCAGGCATGGGGACCTGTACTCTTTCGTTTTTCCACAATCGGGCACATAGTCCACCCGATCCTAACTCTTCTTTTCCTAACTAGGTAGTCGGCAACGACGTCTTCCGTGATCGCTGTCGCCGCCTTCCCATAGCTCGTTTTTCTTATTTCCATTTTATTTAGTTAGAAATTACATAATAATAATTTTTATTTGCCCTACGGGCTTTCTGATTCCTATACATATACCAGTAAACTTAACAATTATAATAATAAAAAAAAAAACTAAATAAAATTCTCTATTTCTTCTCCCCTCCCCTTTCCTCTTCTCCATTCTCCCTCCTCTTCCATACCTCTTTCATCCATTTAATTTCCCTTCCATCTATATTCAGTATTTCCTCTCTTTCTTTCCTCTCTCTTTGTTTCACTCGTTCCACATATGCTCAATCGTCTCTCTTTCCTCAAAGCACATTCTACACATTCTTCCTCCATCTTCTGCCCAATACCTATTTTCCCTCTCTTCATTTCCGCACCTAAACCTCGCCATCATCTTTCTTTCTTTCTCGCTCTCCCTCCCCAAATACTTCGGTACTTCCTCGATCATGCATTTTCCGTACTTCCCATTGTATCTGGATTCTCTAATTCTTTCTCTCCTATCTTGTCTATCCGTATCCTTATCTCTTTCACTTAGTTCTACATTCATCCACACGCCTTTTTCTCTCAGTCTCTCTATTTCTTTGCTTGCATACCCATTCCTCCTGTAGTAATTCTCCCTATCATTCTCCTCTGAATGCTTCTTTTTTTCTCTCCAGTACTCCTTTAGTATCCTACATTCTTTCCTCCCTTTCATCCTGTCTTCGAACTTGACCGCTCTTTTTCCCGCTTTCACTCTCAACCTATTCCTCTTGCATTCTTCCCTCACTATGTACCCTGACGTTTTTCTCCCCACCCCTAGCACCCACCTCAGATATTTCTCTTGCACCCTCTCTATCTCCTCTTGTTCTTTCCATCCCCAGACCTCTGCTCCGTACAACAACACGCTTTCAATAAGACTTTCAAACATCATCATTCTCCTCTTAAAATCGCCTCCCCACCTTCTCTTTCCTATTCCCCATACACATCCTATCACGTTGTTCGCTTTTCATGCCAGTTCTCCAATATGTGCCTTATTTGTGGCTCTTTCATTGAACACATACCCCAAGTATTTGAATTCTTTTACTTGTTCTATTACTTCTCCCTCCCACATCCAATCACTCTCTTCGTTCTTCCTCTTTCTCTTATTGAACACCAGCATTTTTGTTTTCTCTACATTCACTTCTAGTCTTTTCTTCTTCACATATTTTCCTAAACTCTTTATCATTTCCTTCATTTCTCTTTCACTCTTTGCCACCATTACCACATCATCCGCAAACGCCAGGCTCCACACTTTTTTTCTACCTACCACACACCCCCCGCATGTGCTTTCTCTAACATTCCGTCCATATCTGCCACATACATTGTGAACAACAAGGGGCTGAGCGGGCAACCTTGCCTCACTCCGTTTGTTGTCACAAACCATCCACTTTCCCTCTCCCCTACCTTCACTTTACTTTTTGTCTTCTCATATATCTCCTCCACTTTTCTTACCAGCCATTCATTTACCCCTTTCTCCCTCAGGCACTCAAACATCCTCTCTCTGTCCACCTTGTCAAAAGCCGCCTTGAAGTCTACGAATAATGCATACACCCTCCCCCCTTTCTCCTTTAACTCGCTCTTCGTCAAATGGTCCAGGATGTATACATTATCCATAGTTCCCCTTCCCTCTCTAAATCCTGCTTGGCTGTCTGGTAATGCTCCCTTTTCCTCTATCTCTCTGCTCATCCTTTCATTCAGAATTGATGCATACAACTTGTACACTGTGTTTAGGAGAGTTATCCCTCGGTAATCTTCTACTTTATTTTTCTCCACTTTTTTGTAAATGGGGTAAATTACCCCCTCTCTCCACCCTACCGGGAATCCTTCTCCTCTCCACACCCCATTCATTACCTCCACCCGCCTCTCTAGCACTCTTCTCGTCCCATACATCCACGACTCATTCTGTATTCTATCCCTCCCTGGTGCCTTCCCTTTCCTCAGTTTCTTCACATGCCTCTTCACCTCTTACATTGTAATTTCTCCCTCCAGCAGCCTCATGAAGTACTCCTCCCACTCATTCATCGTTATCTCCTCGCTAACATTTTCTTTTTTCTTTCTCTCTCTCTATTAATATAGTTCCATACCTCCTTCTCTGTTCTTATTGCTTTTATCTCTTCCTCCTATCTCTCCTTCTTCTGCCTCTTCTTCTCAGTGCATGTCTCTCTGTATCTTCTTTTCGCTTCTGAAAAGCCACTTCTGTTCCCTTAGTCTTTCTCCACTTTCTTAGTTCTTTTATTGCTTCCTTTTTACGTTGCTCACATTCTTTGTCCCACCATTTATTCTTTCTTTTTGTTCCTCCACCTCTTACTGTTATTTCTCTTTTTGTCGCTGCTTTTTCCAATATTTCTACCAATTCTTTCTCCATTTTCCCTACTTCTTGTTCTTTAAATCTTGCTTTTTCCAGTCTTCTCTTATACTCTCCCACCCCTTGCTCGTCCCATACTTTACTTATCACCTTCCGCATTTGCTCTATTTTTTCTTCTCCTCCTCTCTTCTCTCTCCTCCTTCCTATACTTATCTCTATAGGCAGATGGTCTGACTCTACTCTTTCCCCTATTCTGAATTCTTCGACTTCTTCCCATACTTCTTCGTTTACTATTCCGTAGTCTATCACCGTCTCTCCTCTACCGAATATGTAGGTCCATTCTCCTTCTTCGTCCCCTTGTTTGTTTCCATTCAGCACTTCCCATCCTTTTTCTTTTATCCATTCCATCAACTTCTTCCCTTCCGCGTTTTCGTTCTTGTCTTTGGATTTTCTTTTTCCCTCTCCTTTCTCTTCTTCCCATCCCTGGCTCCTCTTTCCCCAATTCTCCCGTTAAAATCCCCTCCCAGAAGCAGACATTCTTCCCTGTTGTCTTTTAATGTTTCTTCTATCTTGCTTATTGTTTCTTTCATCTCTTTGCTGTACACTGTCACTATTTTCCACCATTTACTGTCTATTTTAACGTTTCTCACCATGTGACCTTCCTCTTCTCCCTTCTTTTTAGTATTCTCTTTTATTCCTTTTTTTACCCCTGTTATTATTCCCCCTGCTGCTCTTTCTTTTTTCTTTCCTCTTCTCTCCTTTTGCCATTCCCACTTAAACTCCTTTGGTAACAGTTTTTCTATTTTTTACCAGCTTTCTGACCATGTTTCTGCTAATCCAACAATATCGAACTCCTTCACATAGTCCCAAAAATCTTCTTCTTTTTTCCCTAGTCCCGCTACATTCCAAAATGCCCTCACCCCTGTTTTTCTCGTTACCTTCTTTGATTTCCCCCTTCCTTATTTAGTTTCCCTCCTACTTCCTTCTTTGTTTCTTTTTTCCCTTTTCATTGTCATTTTTACTTTGCCGTTGTCCCCCTTTTTTCCTCCTCCCTTTCTTCTTCTTATTGGAAAGCCTCTAGTCTCTCTCCCTTTTCATTCCATCTCCATTGCTCCCCGTCCACTATTAATTTTCTGTATCCCACTCTTACTTCTTTTCTTTCTTCCCTTTTTTCCTTCGCCATACTTCTTAGTTTCTTCTGTAAATCTCTTTCTTTCTTTGTGAGGTCGTTGTCTATGTATATCCCCCTTGTTTCCCTCTTTCCCCTCAATTTTCCTTTGTGCTTCATTATTCTTTCCTTCTCACCCCATCCCTCCATCTCCACCAATACTTGATCCTTGTTAATCCTGTAACAATCTTTTACTTTACTATCCTATACATTTTACTTCAAAAACTTCTCTACATCCTCTTTTTTTACATGACTTTTTCTTTCCCCGTCCCATCCTGTTACCACGATGTTGTTCTTCCTCTTTCTTCTCTCTTCGATTTCCATTCTCTCTTCCAGCTTTTCCACTCTCTCCTTCCACCAGTCTCTCTCTCCTTCCCATTTCTTCTCCTTCTCTTTAAACTCTTCTCTCTGCCTCTTTATCTCTCTCTTGAGTTCCTTGTTTTCTCGTCTTATTTCTTTCATCTCCTCCTTCAACTCTTGCAACAGCTCCAATATTTTTTTCTCCATCTCTGTGTCCGTTTCCTTCTCTTTCTCTGATGTCTTCTGTGTTTTCTTTACTCCAGGAGACCTCGCCGTCTTTGTACTTTTTTGAAAAAAAATCTCTTCCTCCTCTTCTTGTTTTTCTGTTCTACACTCCCCTTTTCTCTTTCTTTTCCTTTCCTCCAGGTAAGAGTCCAGGCTTCCCTGACTGAGCGAGCGGTTTCTATCGTCTTTGTTCATCCGCTTCCTGTGGCGCCTCCTAGATGTCGTTATCTTCCGGCTTCGCCGATTTATTCATTTTCCTGACTATATCTCCTCTTCCCTGCCCAATTCTTTCTTCCTACCTTTCTCTAATATCTCTTCTCTCGCTTTTCAATATCTTCTCTATTTTTTATTTATATCACCTTCTAGTTCTCTATTTTTCGCTACTTAACCTCTCTACCGCGTGTTTACCTTCAGCTCGGTAATACAGGAATCCCTTTTCTTATTTCCACTGATTTCTGATATCACCCTGATTTCTGCGTGTGGTGCTCTTGAACCTCTTTCTATGACCCTAATTTCACTGCCATCACGGCTTTCTATTCTCCCACAGCCGCTCGCACCTTTTCGAGCATCGTAGCTCCTTTTTTGCCCCCCCTCGCCATCTCCATAATGATATTCCCCGCATATGTCTTCCTAACCCTCCTTACATCTTTCTGTCCGCTTCCCTCCTCAACCTTTTTAATGTGTCTGCATACGAGGTCCTTTTGTCGAACTTTACAAGCTTTCCCCGCTGCTCCTCGTATAACCTGACCTCTATGTCCGTGCTATAGAATACATACTCAACCATAGGGGGTCTACACCATCGGGAGTTGGGATGCCCACCTTCTTCCTCCCGTTGGTCTCCATGAACGCCTCCAGCTTTAGGAGCCGCTCATACACGCTGCCCCCCTCACTGCTTTTGGCCATCATCTTGTAGACGTAGTTCTCACGGGCCACGCCCCCCTGCAATCGGACCGTCGACGTTTTCCTCCCTCCGTAGCTCAGTAAGCTCCGGATATCTCCTTAACAGCCGGCGACCCGCCCCCGTTTTCGTTTCGGCCCCGTCGTCCTTCAGGTGGTCCTTCAGATCTTTATCTTCCAGCGGATCCCCCTCAATTTTCTGTGTCCTCTTGTAAACGCACACCGGCCACCTCCTTTTAGTGAGCGTTTCAGCGTCCTGCTAGCTTCTCCTGACCTTTATGTCCTCTTCGATACTCGCGGCTTCCTGCTGGTCTTGCATTTCCTGCCGCGTTTGTGTCTGCGTCTCCTGACGGACAGGTCCAGCTCGCCATCACCCCTCCCATCTCCTTCGTGGTCATTTGACCCATTGTCCCACGCATTTTCTTAATATAGGGTTTTCTCAGGCTTTCCAACATCACGAAGAGGGCTTCACCACCACCACACCCGACCGGAACTGGGGTATCCCTCCTGTGCTCCGTAGACTCGTTCGTGTTACTAGGACTTTCCATTGCATGTTATATAAAGATGATCGCGGTGCATTTTAGGTAGCTCGTGATCCGCGGGGACGCTACCCCTCCTTGCGGCAACGCATGCATCACCGCTCCCTCCGGTTCCGTCGGAGTTTTTGAAGTAAAAACTTCTTTAGTGGCGGTGATTACTTTTTGGGATGGGTAAAAATTGTCAAACTCGCGTCAGGACGTGGCCTGATCGAAAATTTGTATGACGGAGGGAGGTTAGATCGCCGCGCCGGCGCGGCGTAGGAGAGGAGGTAATATCCCCCTCTCTTTGTTGCGAGTTTCAGAAGAAATAATCGTCCAGCGGGAGGAGTAGCTATTTATCAAAATATGAACACAGTTCATTATTGCACAAATTATATGGATTTGCATGCGTAATACACCAACCAGCATGTTTAAGGGTCCTCTCTGTCACGTGATCTAGTGCGAGCTGAATATTTTCCCCTCTTACGTCTGTATCTAACCCGCAACGCTCTACAAACTTTGTAACAGACGGTTGTATTTCCGTCTCTATTTAACCGACCCAATAGAAGGGAGTTATTGCGACAACGTCCTGCATTCATAATTCACACGAACAGCACCGAATATTTACCAGGCCACTACGGTCACAATAACTTCTTATGAAATTATTGGCAAAATCAGAATAAATGTACACAGTTTTTAAAAAGGTATTTTACCAAGGTATTAATATTTTTTCTAGAGAAAAATGAACCTTATTAATCGACAACTGCAGTTGAATTAAAGATGCATTATGTAAAATCGGCGTAAATATTACACATTTTTATCTCGATTCTTTGCAGATACAGGAAAGCATTTATTCGTTTATCGCTTATTGTAAAGACAATCATCTCCAAATTAACTCAGACAAATGTAAGGTGTTGTCAATAGCGAGGAAATCTCTGAAAGTAAATTTTAATTATAATATAAATGGTAAAGTCATTAGTCGGTGTGAACAGTTTCGTGATTTAGGTGTCATTTAGGCACTAAGCTAAGTTTTGTACCTCACATAGAACATATCACCTGTTTATTACTCGAACTACATCTGATTTCACTAATCTTTTTTGTCTAAGATTGCTGTTTTATAGTTTGGTGCGATGTAACTTGGAGTACTATTGTGTTGTGTGGTCCCAATTTCAGCATATTTATGTATTCCTGTTAGAAAGTGTTTTGTGAAAATTTTGTAAATACATTTTATATTTTAAAATGTTTGGGGTATACCCACTGTGACACATGCAAATGGAAGTACTCATTAGTTTAGTAAATGAAAGCTCTCTTAATGCGAGAAGAAATGTGGCATGTCTAATTTTTTTACAAAAGTTAATAATCGGTGAGTTAAAGTCTGAGAATATATATAATGAAATAAAAATTAATTAATTAATGCTAGAACTGCAATCACTTTTTATTATGATATACCTAGTGCCTACCACCACTTCAACAGCCCACTCATTAGATGTTTTCGATTATACAACTGCGTTTGAGAAAATTGACATTTTCCGTAATAAATTTAGACTCGATTTTAAATTAGAATCTTTATACATCGAAACACAGAGTAAGTAGGTATTTAAATATTTGCTACAAAATAAATCTAAATAATTGTTAAGGACATATTTATTTCCAAAAAGAAAACAATTGTATGGATCACTTTTGGAGGTGATCCAGCAATGATGCCAGCATTGTTGGCGAAACGTGCGTCGGTAATTGTAATGGGAATTGTTTTTGGTGTTTCAGAGAAAACTTATTAAAAGTAGCATATTTATTTAATAATAAACGTATTGGTAAAGTAAATAGGAATGATTTGCTGAAAGATTTACGATTAGTCGAAAATTTCTTTAAAAATTGTGTGTTTAATAACATAAGACATCTTGATTAAAAATGGGTTTTGAAAACCAGTTTTTTCTTATACAATAATATTTCTATTCGATGGATATTTAAAAAGGCTCTAACATATTTACATAATGCTAAAATATCTATGGTATTGGTAAAGAAAGTTTTTCTTTATAAATAAAGGACGTATTACATGCAGGAAAAAAAAAGAAATTATTATATGCGCATATATCTATAATAATATGCAATTTTTGAAGAAACATGCACTCAGTTCGACCATATTATTCTGTATGTAGTACAATATGCAAAGGTTTGACAAAAATGATTGAAAACAAAGTTTTAATAATTAAGGCCTTTTAATATTTTTATACCCACAAAATTTTCTTAATCCTAGTCAACAATAATAATAATTATTAAATTAAATCTTTAATGTTTTTTTTTCTTTTTTTAATTATTTTACAACATATTTCTGTAACAACTTATAATAAATTTTGTTCAAAATTTTCCAATAGAAATTTTTGTCTTCTGTCTCAAAATATAAATGTTTATACATCGACAAACTTCGTTCTGATAGAGGCAAATCTTTTGTTTCCAGCTATCTTTTAATAAAATTATTGGCATAAAAAAATTGCTGCGTCTAACCATGTACTCCATTTAGTAATTATAGTTTATTTTGAAAACTATTATGTGCAAATAAATTTATTTTATTTTTACGATATTGTTTACGATGCAGACGAGCCACCCGTGCCAATGACAATTAATTAGATAATAAAATCTAAAATTGTGCATAATTTTTGTTGTATTCATTTTTTGTTTGCGACCAACAGTTTCCGTTTTACGGGGCCCCAAATTTGGGGGTTGATTTGCAAATTCCAACAAAATCAAATTTTCAGCGCGGATTACAACGAACATCGACTTCAAATAATTCTGCAATATTTTTTTTCTGAAAGAGTAATGTTTTCCGAGTCTGTGGATGTTTACCATCTCACCAAATTTGATTTCTGTCCAACCTTTTGCGAATAAAACCCCTTTTTTTGTACCCATTGCCTGGACTATAGACTTTTTAGAAGAAGTAATTTACAAAGTTTTGAAATTTTGGTTATGAACTCCCAGCAGGCACCCAAACAAAAATCCGAAGAGTTCTCACTCCCCCGGGAGGAGCTTCATCACCTTTTGTCCAAAAAACCGCTTCCGAACGTGACATCATGAAGCCTTTCTGCTTTTTTCTCATAAACGGTAACTCCGATGAAAAAATGTTTTAGGACCTATGTTCTCCATTAAATTCTGCACAAAAATGCTCTTAGGAAGTTTTTGCCTATCTCCCAACCAACGCTCATCAATGACATTGGAAAATCAGGGTACCCAGCGGCCGGGAAAACCGGGAAAACCTGGAAAAGTCAGGGAATTTTTATGAGGCCGGGAAAAGTCAGGGAAATCGTAAAAAAATCGAAATTGTCAGGGAATTTTGAACTTTTGGCTGGAAAACAAGACTGAATTCAAAGCATTTATTTATTTTATTATTATTACTACTAAAAAATGGCCCTCCGGATTATTCCGCTAGTACCTATCAAAACGAATCAAAGCAAAATTGTCATTTTTTGAACTTGTTGCATCTTTATTAGAACCATTTTTAAGGAAATATCAAAACCTATCTACCCATGGTACTTTTTTATGCAGTGATCTGGAAGTACTAATTAGAAATTTGATTGAACAATTTATGAAACCTGAAGAGGTCAAAGATTGTTCGTTGCGCAAACTTCTGAAATTGAAATTTATCCACCAAACTCTCCAAAAACCGACAAGTGCTGTTGATCTGGGATTTAAAAAAGAAACTGTCGGACAAAACAATAACTGAGAAAGAAAAACTTTTATTTCTTAAGGACTGCCAAACGTTTCTGCAAGCATGCGTGGAGAAACTTGTTGAGATGTTGCCGAAAACATAGTGTAGTGAAATCTGCAACAGCCCTAAATCCTAAAATTATGGTGCTCTCAGAAAGAAAGAGTGACAAAAAATGCTCATTCAAAATAGAAAAATTCTTTAGGAGAGAATGCTAAGAAAAATACAAACGGAAAGCGAAACAGCTAAATTAAAAAGGCAGGCTGAGCAAGAAATGCTCGATTTAGAAATATCTTCTTCAATTATTTTCCATTGACTGAAAAGCTACGTTTGAAGAAAATGGCATCATTGATTTTTGTTTGTGCCTACAAAAGTGCCATTTATCCGGTAAATTTTGACAAAATTGATATTCCAAATACCAAATATTTTTGATCCCACAGGAACCAAAAAATACACCATTGCATAGAGAATCAAAAGGATATGTCGCATGCCCCACTATTTAAAATTTAAGGGTAGGAGTCAGTGAGGAGAGGGTGCTTTAGTTGTCCCCTTACAGATAAAAATTGGCCTGTTTCGCTAAAATATTTGTAATTTGTACTCGAGTAATTTCAAGAGGATAATTTTCGTTGAGACAGCCTGTTTATACAACGTGTCCCATAAATGAATACATTAACTTTAATCAGTAGTAGAACCCATCAGTGTGAACAATTTTTCTTAATCAAATTTTGCCCTAAACCCATTAGTTGTCGAGTTAAAGTTAGTGGAAGTTTTGACGTTAATTTAGTACCCGCCACTGAACCGCTCGGTTGCTTGATAATAATCATAACGAAAAACTTTAGAAAACATTTGAAAACAATCTAAACCGCCCGACGTAAATATACTAAAAATAAAAAAACTTGTTTTCAAAGTCTTTGTGCTTCGGCGAAAGTTCAGTGTCGACAAACTGATTTCAGATATAAACCGCACGGGTCTACAAAAAATTTAGAATGTTGATAAGCAGGCCGAGTATTTTCGGACAAAAACGTGAATTTGTGGGGGCAAAAATGCTAAAAAAATTTAAGTTTTCGAAAAAGTCGTGTATAGAAAAGTTGTTGCTTTTGATGAGTTCTACTTCTTGTTAAAATTAATGTGGTCATTTATGGGACACACTGTATAATCAATTTATGTAATAATTGTTACTTATTTTCGATACTTTTTTGAACGTTGCATGTTCAGCAATAGTGGAGTGCAATTTATTTAATTTATTTTTGTTATTTTTTAAGGGCATATCTTTTGGGAAATTTTTATATTAAAATGTTTTTCTATTTGGTCTGGAATTTTCGTTATAATGTTACTGGAAAACCTAGAAAAGTCAGGGAATTTTAAAACTCAAGTTGACTGGGTACCCTGAAAATGACTATTGTTTTTAGCGCAAAGCCAAAAATTAGTCCACCCCCGTTTTTTGACAAATAACAATTTATTGCAAACGTTTTATTTAATATGGACCTTGTACAGAAAAAACTGTTTTATACTAAACTATCTATACATTTTTTGCTCCCGTAGTGGCTCTCGAGATAATCGCCGCAAAACACGGGGATTGCCTTCACGCTGAAAACTAAACTCATTTTCTAGCGTCATTGATGAGCGGTGGGTGGGAGATAGGCAAAAACTTCATAAGAGCATTTTTATGCAGAATTTAATGGAGAACATAGGTCCTAAAACATTTTCTCATCGGAGTTACCGTTTACGAGAAAAAGGCAGAAAACGCGGCTTTTTGGGCAGAAGTGGATGAAGCTTCCCCCGGGGGAGTGGGAACTCTTCGGATTTTCATTTGGGTGCGTGCTGGGAGTTGATAACCAAAATTTCTAAACTTTATAAATTATTTCTTCTAAAAAGTCTAATTTGCTTGGACTAGATTTTCATCGGCACATATCTCGAGAACGATTCAATCTAGTACCTTTTGAGGGAGTTATTTTTGTAGTAAATTTGATCAGCTTTAATTTTTGTTCTAATGATTGTTTACGTAGGACACATAGTTTTCGAGTTATAAGCGATAAGCGTAAAAAAATTTCAACTTTGAACCTATTTTGGAGTAGGGAGAGGCACACTTGAAAAAATCATATCTTTCGTAATATACAACCAAATCCATCAAATGGGACATGCACAAACTCGGAAAACATTGCTCTATCAGAAAAAAAATATTGCAGAATTATTTGAATTTGATCTTCGTTGTAATCTGCGCTGAAAACTTGATTTTGTTGGAATCTGCAAATCAACCCCCAAATTTGGCGCCCCATAAAACGGAAACTGTTGGTCGCAAGCAAAAAAATGAATAGAACCAAAATTATGCACAATTTTGTTCTCTACATATTTTATTTGAACTTTTATTCGATAGCACTTATAACAACGTCTCTATTTTCCGAAGAGCGTCGCGGTGCAGAGTCTTCACCCCCCCTCCTCTCGAGCGGCAAGCCCCCGAGGTCGCAAACTCAGGTGTACTAACAGGAGACCTATGTCTACCATTTCACCAAATTTCATTTCTGTCCGACCTTTTGCTATCAAAAACCCCCCATTGCCTGGACTATTTGGAATTCGTGCAAATTAATTAAATTAGGTACAGTTCATTAAAAGAAAACATTGTGGTGCAAATAATTCACATTCTATCCTCGTTTCCATAACAACGTAATGCTTTTAGTATAGGGAAAAACGGACAGTACATAATATTATATTCCTGTACCTGTCATTATGCTATTTTATTACATTTTGTTTATACTAATTATATTGTATTATGGTACCTATCCATGTAGGTACGTACCTACCGCCGCGCCGGCACCGTCTTCCTTTAAGAATAGCGATCGCCCCTCGTATATTATGAAGGAACGGGTTGCCGCTAGGGTGAGCCACCTCCTCAACGTTTAATCATTTTTTATTAAATTGCCCAGTAAGCCTTTAATTTTTGGCGTTTTCAAATTTTCTTTTTTCAGTAAATGTTGAAATAAATCGTATAATGCTGGTATCAAGTTCTTTTTTTTAAACAATTATTTATAAGGTAAAAAAAATCTTTTGGAGTAAAAACTTCTTATGTCCACAACTTTCGGCGCGAAGCAATTCAGGGTGACACTCGTCAGAATTATGGCCTAGTGATCTATGGTCACTTGAGTTTGAGATGTCAGTGTTCAAACTGGTTTGTTCTTAAATTTTTATTACTTTATTTTTTTTCTAATAATAATGGGAAATTTGAGGAAGAATGTTATAAAAAAATATCCTTCCGCTCATCGAAAAAATAGACGTTTAGCGCAATTAAAAGCAGTGAAAAAAAACAGCTAAGGTAAAACTATAAAACCATGTGATTCATTTTATAATTATTATTTGTAGTGACAACATACCTTCGGTTGAGCTACCTACCAGGCGCGTCTCCAGGTGGCGGATAGGAGAATGGCTAGAGTCTTCACCGACTTTAGTTAGTGGGGGGTTAGTAGGGAGGACCAAGGTCTAAAACCCTTGCTGCGCCGAACGAAAGCCTCTCGCCGCGGACCAGCTCGCGACACATACCGTAAACCGCCTGACCTGTGCAACGACCCTCCACACATGGTGGGGGTAGTGCAGGCAGGGGGCACGGGGGCTTGGCTTCATTGTCTGGCCGCGTGGATGAGGTACCACTATAAAAACCTCCCCAATCTTAAGGTATTGCGCGCGCCGAAAAGATGCATGGCCGGGGGGCAGCTCGGCCACTAGCGGCAGACCTCAGGGCACCAGGCGAACCCTGTTGTATGTAGCCTTCTATGCGTACAGAGGGCACTGCGCATAGTGACCACCCTTTCCCTCCTACTCGTGGGACCATTTATGGATACCGAAGTAAACGAAAACCAACCAAACACACCCCTGGGAGGAGGTTCCGAAAGGACGGATCCACCCAGGAGATTGTCCGGAGCTGCCAAAAGACGGCTCCAGAAACAAAAACAGAAGGGTTTGCAACCTGCTGGTGGACAGGGGGCCGCAAGGACCCCAGGCTCTACAGCGGGCACAAGCTCGACTGCGGAACCGGGAACCAGTACCGGAAGCAGGGGGAATTCTCTGGCAGTCGGGGGCAAAAAACGCCGACGACTGCCAGAGGGCACTCCCAGCGACAAAACACGTCCGCCAAAAAGGAGGGGTGGGCCTACCAGGCCCACTGTATCATTTGCGGCGGCCGTGTCGGATATCCAGATGGCAATTTTGCCGCATGGATATCCAGCAAACGTCCTCAGCGAGGATCAGGCGGATCTGATCAAGACCGCACTGATTCAGGCTCTGGACGAAATACAAGAAGGGGAGCCTGCACCCAGGTTCTCCGCCGTAAATTTCCGGGGGGGCTACCTGCTCGCCTCCTGCGCCGACCAGCCCACCAGAGAATGGCTGGTGCGGGTGGTCACAGGTAGCGTACCCTGGGAAGGGGCGGAACTTAGTGTTGTCGACGCTAAGGACGTCCCGAAATCCGTGAGGGTGATGACATGGATTCCGGGGCCTGAACAGGAACCGGAAGTCGTGTTGCGGCGTCTTAAGACACAAAATCCAGGTCTTAAGACAGAAAGCTGGTCAGTAGTGAATAGGAGGCTGGACCCCAGGGGACAGCAACTTATCATCCTACTGGATGAGCACTCCTGGACTAAAATCCGGGAGGAGCTACAATGCAGGCCATACCTGAATCTCTCCAGGGTGGTGTTTAAAGCCCTGGGGAGAGGCAGGCAAGAATCCGAAGGGATGGAGGTTGAGGAGGGGGGGACCGCAAGGAATACTCCCGATCCGACACCCGAATCCCAAGGAGACGAACAAGGGGCCGAATAGGACCCTTGTGTCATCCGAGGGGATGAAGAAAAACGTGGGCATCTTCAAGGCCTTACAGATAAACATGCATCACTGCAAGGCGGCGTCAGCTGCTCTGCAAAGATACATAACTAATAGCGATATTGATATCGTGCTGATTCAGGAACCATGGGTATATAGGGACCAGATCAGAGGACTCAGGATGGGGAACGAATGGGAGCTCTTAGCACCAGGAGGAAGTCATCCAAGAGCTTGCATACTTGCAAAGACAAAAACGAATACACTGCCAATGTGGGGGCTTAGTGGTCAGGACCTCATGGCAGGCAAGATAAAAATCACTATGGCAGGAAGCGAGAGAGAAATAATAATCGGATCCGCATACCTACCATACGATCAAGCGGGACAACCCCCAACACCAGAGGTTAGACGACTGGTAGAATACTGCGAAGAAACCAACACGCAGCTAGTGCTCTGCTGTGATTCCAACGCCCATCATATAGTGTGGGGAAGTTCAGGGACCAACAGAAGAGGTGAGTCACTTTTAGAATTTATTATTAGTAATAAGCTAGAAGTAGTAAACCGCGGTAACGAACCTACCTTTATCACCGCGACAAGGCAGGAGGTTATCCATATAACGTTAGGTACGCCGTTCGTGTGCCGAGTTATTCGTGAGTGGCATGTTTCATCTGAACCTACGCTCTCGGATCACAGGTACGTAAGATTCGATATTGAATCCCCGCCGGAGACGGTCGAAAGGTACAGAAATCCAAGAAACTGTGACTGGCAACTCTACAGAGAGGAACTAGTCCAGGGGTTGGAAGAATGTCCCTCGAGACCTCAAACTCCGGCGGGAGTTGAAATAATGAACGAATGCATTACAGCAGCCATAAGGAGAGCTTATGAGAACAACTGCCCACTCAGAGAGAGAAAGGTCAAACGGGAGACCAAGTGGTGGAACCGTGAACTTTCCGAGATGAGAAGGGAGGTACGGAGATTGTTTAACAGGGCCAAAAGGACTGGGAGATGGGAAGAATACAAGACTTCACGTCTAGAATATGGTTACGCAGTGAGGGAGGCGAAAATCACCTCATGGAGGAGGCACTGTGAGGAGATCGAAAGAACTCCGGAATGTGCCAGACTCCAGAAAGCCTTGCTGAGGGACAATCGGGGTAAGATTGGAACTCTGCAAAGACCTCATGGGGGATACACTGAATCGAGTGAGGAGTCTCTGGAACTCCTTCTAGAGACACACTTCCCCGGGAGTGTATCCTCGGCAAATGCAACAAACACTCCAAACCTAGACATACCGAGTCATCGGGCGTCCAGGGAGGAGTGGAAACTTGCCGATAGGCTGGTTAACAAAACAAGACTTGGATGGGCAGTGAAATCTTTCAAACCATTCAAATCTCCAGGAATCGACGGAATTCTTCCGCTGATGCTTCAACAGGGATTCGAGGAATTAGCCTCCCCCCTGTGCGCATTACTCAGGGCCAGCCTGGCCTTGAAGTACGTGCCAATGGGCTGGAAGAAAGTGAAAGTGGTATTTATTCCAAAACCAGGGCGAGAATCATACGCCCGGGCGAAATCCTTTCGACCAATAAGCCTAACATCATTTCTCCTTAAGACCTTGGAGAAACTGATTGACAGGTATATCAGAGACGATGTTCTGGTAAACGCCCCTTTACATCGGTACCAGTTTGCCTATCAATCTGGAAAATCATGCGAGACGAGCATCCACGAGCTTGCTCGTAGGATAGAAGGAACCCTGGAAAATTGAGAGATTGCGTTGGGGGCCTTTCTGGACATAGAGGGTGCTTTCGATAACACCTCATTCAACTCTATTGCGAAAGCAACTAAGAGGCGGGGTATAGCCCCTGTGGTAGTGGAATGGATCGACTCGGCCTTAAAAGGCAGAGAGATTTCATGCATCATCGGCCCGGTAACTAGGGGGGTGGTGGCAGCCAGAGGATGCCCACAGGGAGGCGTTTTATCGCCTTTATTGTGGTCACTCGTGGTCGACGACCTCCTGGGGAACCTGGAGCAGACAGGAGTTCACGCACAAGGTTATGCGGACGATATCACCATACTCGTAAGCGGCAAGTTCGGAGGGGCTGTATCAGAAATGATGCAGCGGGCTCTGACAGTCGTCGAGAGATGGTGCACTGAGAAACAGTTGTCGGTTAACCCCGATAAGACTGAAGTCATGGTCTTCACAAGAAGGAGGAATCTCATCGATTTGAAGAGGCTCCGACTGTGGGGAAAAGAATTGCCATCTAGAATACATTACCACTAAGGCTACTCGGGCCCTATGGGCCTGTAGAGGCATGGTGGGAAAGACGTGGGGATTAAAACCAGAAATGGTTCACTGGCTCTACACCAAGGTCATAATTCCCACGGTAACATACTCTTCGATAATTTGGTGGCATAAGGCGTCTGGAAAGCACGCTACAAGGCTTTTAGGGAAGCTGCAAAGACTTGCCTGCCTTGGAATAACGGGAGCAATGAATACAACGCCTACCGCAGCCATGGAAGTGCTCCTGAACCTCCCTCCGCTACACCTTTTGGTGAAATCGGAGGCAATGAAGGCAGCATACAGGCTTGTAAGTGCCGGATATGGCAAGACCCACGTTAGAAGGGGATACCACACCGAGATATTTGGGAAAATACGGAACGATTGCGTGCTGAGCATGCAATCGGACCGACTCAGGACAGAGTATGACTTTTGTAAACCCTTCGAGGTAGTCATACCGAGAAGGGAGGAGAGGGTCGATACCCGGAAACTGAGGAATAACAACGGAACCATCTGGTACACGGATGGGTCCAAAACAACAAAGAGCACTGGGGCAGGGGTAGCCGGAGAAGCACCGGGGGATGACATGAGCATCAACCTGGGCTCCTTGGCAACCGTGTTCCAAGCAGAAATCACTGCGATTGACATCTGTGCCGGGGAAATAATGAGGAGGGGCTGTGCAAACAGGCGGATCCACATTATGACTGACAGTCAGGCAGCGCTTAAAGCTCTGGAGAGTGTCGAAGTACGCTCCAGAGTTGTGAAAGAATGTCTCGAATCGCTTGTGGAACTGGCAAAACACAACAGAGTGACTCTGTGGTGGGTGCCGGGACACAGGGGATTTGAAGGAAATGAAAAAGCTGACCTCCTAGCCAAAGAGGGAGCGAAAACACCTTTGATAGGCCCAGAGCCCACTTGTGGGATCGCACATGAGACTGCAAAAAGGATGATTCAGGGCTATATCAATGAATTTTCTATAATAAGTTTTGTACAGAATGTTGATGCCTCCATTAATGATTTGAAACTTAATCATTTAAGTAAGTTGATAATTATATTGTGCAAACTTCATTTTGGAAAAAAATCTAATGACTAAACTAAACCATATTTAGATTTAATGTAAAGGACATCACTTAACCATATTGGACACATTGGGTCAGGCGTAGACAAATTTGTTGAGCGCAATAATTGTTTAAATTTTTATGAATAAGGAGCACAAAAAGTTGAAATATCTATCATTTTGACGTTATTGTTCTAGAACCGCAAATAAATTTTTGGGGGGCATCTCCAGAACATCGGTTTTTGTGGAAGCTTTTTCATCTTATCTGATACCGCACCGCACGTGAATAATCTTTATGGTGTCGTGTTTTTTGCTGTCTCATCCATACAGCAAGTTTTTACATAAGAAGGTGTATGGGTACTGAGGGAAAGCTAACCCTGGCTATTTGGTTGCGCAGTGTCCGGCTGAGATGCGTTTGGCCGAAATGTCATTGATGCATTTTTAATAAAGTAATGCGAGCGGCCTGTACGGTTAAGAATTGCACTTCCACCAAGATTTTAATAATAAGGATCATTTTGCACGCACGAAATTTATTTTGCTCTGAATCAATAAGTAAGTAAGTAATAAGTAAGTAAGTGAAAACGAAATCAGAAGGTTACGAACCGAAAAAATCAAAAATATTTATCTTCTGCACAAGGAAAAATTATGAAAAATTTCAAATCAAACATATTTTTTTTAAGGTTGTTGGAATTAAGGGAGCTTGTCGCTCTAATGAACTCTATGAAAGAAAATCCAGGATGTGATACAACAAGTAAAATAATTGTGGTAATGTTGCGTTTCTGGGTTGCATTTATTTATTTGAACACTATGTACAAATTATTTATACTTCTAATATTAAACTATTTTACATTATTTACACTATTTACAATTTACACATCATGTGGCACTCCGGGTACCTAAAAGCAACTGTACGACTCGACCAACTGATCTTCGATGATACGACTAGACTCACTAGACTGACTTCCGCTGGAACGTCCTCCAATAAATCTATCGGCGCCTAAATCTTTCTAGACCCTCCAGATGTTCCATGGCGCTCTCGATGTGTATCGGATATTCCAAAAGATGATGTCATACTCGAGTACGTTGTAGTAACACATTCTAGTAATTGATGACGCCGCTACAGCGATGAATCACCTCGGGTCCACGCCCGTTACAGTAATAATAGTAAGATTCCACTATATCCAACTACTCCATCTATTTAATATCTACATAAAAAGAACTATGTGTGACTAATTAATTCTTGTAATTAATGGGTCATTTATTGCTTATTTTTGAGGTTGTCGAACTGCTGTTTACTTTTTGCTTTTACAGAGAACACCACATCCATTGGAATAACATTCCTGGACAGAGGCAATCGCGGATGTTCATGGAAGGCCCGTCGAAAAAGCGGTCAGAAGAAATCCTGAGATTGAGCAGGAGACAACTGAGAAAGGTAGTTGGACTCTTCACGGGACACTGCTGTCTCATGAAACACCTCACCACAATCGGGGTGAAGCAAGATCCTGATTGTAGGATGTGCAGGGAGGAGGAAGAAACTCCACTACACATACTATGCGAGTGTCCAGCGCTTGAGGCGGGGAGGCTTCGACACTTCGGGTTGACGTATGTTGAACCGAATGACATAAAACATATGCCCATAGATTCTGTGCTGAAGTTCATCAACAGCACAGGCCTTATGGAGTAAGCTTGCTAAGTGGGGCACAATAAGCTGAAGCTTCAGTGCAGCGGGGTCGGAACCGCGCCCCTTAAGAATAATAATACCTTCGGTCTCTTCAGACATCAGTTCTGTGAGAAGTGATATGTTGGAAAAAAGGTAAATGATATGATTTTAAAGTCAAATAAGGTATGTTCAGTTATTTGTATATATTATTATTTAATTATGCATATAGACCAGACTTCTGAGATTTTTTTTACTATGAAATAAACTTGAACTGTCCCATAATAATTTTAATTGCAATATCTATTAATATTTGGGGCAAGTCCGCCCCTGTCGATAGCGCATGTGGACCCTTAGTCGTCAGTCATTTCTGAATGGTCACTCCGCTGATTCATAACATGTGAAATAGATCTCTTTAAAATTTGACGTGGGCAAAACTCTCTTATGAAGTCGGGACCAATACCTTTAATGCTACTGTTTCTGATATCGGCGATATGCGTATAAGTCGTTGCCACTCTGGTGATAATCAGTTCATTATTATGGTTGCCGTTTACATTTCTCCAGATAAGTCATTGCGTGCTATACGAGACTTCTTGTATGAAAGTTTATTCATTTATTCTCATGACGGATCTGGATTGCTTAAAAAAATTTGGGAAAAGCTTTGATGATTTTTAGTGGAGATTTCAACATAAACTTTGCAGACGATAAAAATCAACAATTAATTGAATTTTTAAATAATGAATTTGGTTTAACGATGTCAAATGATCGCAATCTTAGCACAACGAAATACAAAACTACTATTGATGCGGTCTTTATTAGACATTTAAATAGATTTGAATCAAAATTGTTCGTTTCTTACTTCAGCTACCATAAACCTATTGTATCAGTTTTAGAGATTGGCGATGATGATGCTGGTAATGATGATGGTTAAAGAGTCGTTGAAATTATGGATGAAAGTTAATTTTTCTGAGATAAACTTTTTAATGTAAAATAATAATTGTAGTAGTTCTGAAGTGTTAAATTTTTAATGTAATATAAATTGTCATGGTTGTGTACGATAGCGCAATAAATGAATATTGTATTTTACCACATAAATAATAGTACTCAACCATTCCAAAATATTCAAAAATGCACAACGTTAATGTTCAAGCTTTCACTTCTTTCAAGAACTGGTCTAGGGAGACCGTTAGAAAGTCAGGAAAAGGAAAGAGGTGACTCTACACAAAGATCTCAAGATTCTGAAAGAGTGTAGAATCATAGACAGTGAAGAGAGAGTTGGAGAGCTTGGTCCGCGGTGGGGTTTTTGGGGTAGAAAAAATCTAATTTCCGGAAGAGGTTTAATGTGCAGAAAGTAGATCTTTTAGTTGTGATGGTCGTAGGATTTTTTTTATGTACAGTATATGATGTTTTCTACTTACTACTTACTTATTACTTCACATAAATATTAGAAATGCCTGTTTATGTGCGATGCTTGTACGAACAACAACGATGTGGTTCAATTTTATGTAATCTTATTAAAACTGTTAAAAAATCACTTAATCATAAGTTTTGACCCACGACTGCCATTTGTTGATAATGAAAAGTAATAAATTCAATTAAAATTATTATAGCTTCTTCAATATTATCTTCTAAACACTTTTTAAAATTTAAAACCTTCTACAACTTAACAACGGTTATGTATCAGTTTATCACAAGCGCCTTCAGTCAGACCTTTACGGTGATAATCACTAGTCAAATTATTACCTGTGTGGGTAATAAGTCAATGTCGGCCAAGCAAATTAACAAACAGAATTCAAGCTCAAGCTTCTAACTTTAAAACTGAGTTATCAGTGAGTTCAATTCGAGATCAGTGACAGTAATTGCACAGATCAAAGGTAAGTCTAAGAGATAAAAAGCATAAACTTTCATTCATAATTTTTAGATGGTTTTAATTGCGTCTGCGCTAACCGAAATCGTGACTATCTTCATTGCTCTAACTGCAGTTTTTATTGCGTTCTTCGCTTGGAGGTTCACGTACTGGAAAAAACGCAATGTGCCCTATTTGGAGCCCACAATTCCTTTCGGCAATTTACCGAACCCCCTTACCGGCAACATAACTCTCGGGCTAGTGATTAAGCGTCTGTATGATCAGTTGAAGGCGAAGAAGTTACCCCACGGCGGCCTTTATTTCGTGGCACGACCCACGTACATGGTCATGGATTTGGAGTATCTAAAAAACATTTTAACTAAAGACTTTCAGTATTTTGTGGATCGGGGTATTTACTACAACGAAGAAGTGGAGCCTATCGGTGCACATCTTTTCGCCATTGGCGGCACGAAATGGCGGAATTTAAGGGCGAAACTGACACCGGCCTTTACGTCGGGAAAAATGAAGATGATGTTTCCGACTTTACTAGACTGCGAGCAGAATCTCCAAGAAAAAATTGAGTCCCTTTGTGAAAGTAAAGAACCGATCGATATTAAGGAATTGCTGGGTTGTTTCACCACTGATGTTATCGGTTCCTGCGCGTTTGGTCTAGAGTGCAACTCATTCAAAGAAGAAAACTCTCCATTCAGAAAATACGGGAAGAAAGTGTTCAGCAGTACTGCGTTCCAACGATTCAAAGCCGCACTTGCCATCAGTTTTCCTAAGCTCGGAAGAGCTCTGAAGTTCAAGACCTTGTCCAAAGATACGGCCGATTTTTTCACAACAATTGTGAGGGAAACGGTGGAGTACCGAGAAAAAAACAACTACACCAGGAACGACTTCATGCAGCTGTTGGTCGATTTAAAAAACAACAAGTTAGCGGAAGAAGAGGGTTACAAACACGACGGGAAAACTCTGACGATGGATGAAGTTGCAGCACAGAGTTTTATTTTCTTCCTCGCTAGCTTCGAAACGTCTTCGACGACAATGGCTTGGGCTCTGTACGAATTGGCTAAGAACCAAGCCGTTCAAGACAACGTTCGGAACGAAATCAACACTGTCTTGGCCAAACACAACGGTCAAGTGACATATGAAAGCGTAAACGATATGAAATACATGAATCAAGTTATCAATGGTAACCTTGATAGACTTTACTCTATGTGTTACGTGCAATTTTTTTACAGAGACTCTGAGAAAGTATCCACCAGTACCGTTCGTCTCTAGACAGTGTGTAAAAGACTACAAAATTCCCGATAAAGACATAATCATAGAAGAAGGAGTGAGAGTTATAATACCAATCGTTGGAATTCATAGGGATGAGGAGTACTACCCTGATCCTGAGAGATTTGACCCTGAGCGTTTCAACGAGGAAAATTCAAAGGGGAGACATCAGTATGCACACATTCCATTTGGAGAAGGTCCTAGAATTTGTATCGGTGAGTTAAAGAAAACAGATTTTTTTTTATTGAAATACAAAATTTTCAGGTTTGCGGTTTGGTGTAATGCAGTCCAAAGTCGGCTTGACTTCCCTACTCAGAAAGTACAAATTCACTCCAAACAGTAAGACTCAGGAACCGATTCAGTTTGCGGCAAAATCGTTTGTACTGGCTGCAGAAGGAGACCTTTGGCTAAATGCTGAAAAACTATAACTTAATGATACTTGTGTAGACAAGCCCTGGTTATTATTTTTTTTTTTTTGTTAAAATATAAACTTAAAGTGTGTTTACCTCCCTTCGATAATCACCAAAAATTATGTATTCATAATAGCTTCATTCGGAAGGGTGGTTTACAACAGAAGTTTTTCCAAATTTCAGCTAACTAATGGTGATGGTGGTGGCAAACAAAAAAACAAAGTAATAAAATATGTGTAGTAAAATCTCCCTGTGACAAATTTACAAATCCACAAGATAGTAGTACATAATAATAGTTAGTCCGATGCAAACAACACATTGTATAATAATCACGAAGATGGTAACAATTAAAGGAAGTTGCCTGAATATCAATAATTTATGGCGAACCCTTATAAACAGTAGGTACCGATAGACGCAGTAAAGACGATTGGTTGACTCAGTAAAATAAGCCCACGCCCACATCTCTATTGGAAACACCCCCTCGATCCTTATTTTTCAGCTCCATTTTAAGTAAAACCAAGGATCAAAATTTTGCTTTGCGGATCCGGAATCATCATAACGGTATCCATAAATTATTGTTTTTTTTTCAACCACTAGCATTAAGATTTTCAAAATAACACAGAGTAAAAAGTGTGTCCTGTTCTTTTCACTTCAGTCGTTATCCTTACATTGGTTCTCGTAGCTCTTATGGAAGAATAACACGAAAGGATCCCACCCTTAATTACAGCCGGACACCGAGAGCATTGCAAAATTTCTCGAATTTCCAAATATCAACAAACAAAATCACGAAATACCACATAATAGATATAGCGAAGTTGCGATATAGGGAAATAGATAAACAAGGCAATTACGAAATAGAAAACTAACGAATAATCAAAATAGTAAATCGATGTAATTGATTTCATTATCGATTTCGAAATAACGAAATTCCAATATTGGGATATTAGCGAAATATGAAATTACGAAATTATAAAATTATGAAATTTCGAAATGAAGAAACAACAACTTAATAAACTAGTAAAATTGCAAAATAACGAAATTTTGAAATAACAAAATCACCAAATACCACATAATAGAAATAGCGAACTAGCGATATAGGGATATATAGAAACAAGGAAATTACACTAAACAATTAACAAAATTGTAAAACGATGTAATTGATTTCGTTATCGATTTCCTAACGACGAAATAACGAAATTCGAACATTAGGATATTAGCGAATTATGGAATTACGAAACAACAACTTAATGAACTAGTAAAATTGCGAAATAACGAAATTTTCAAATAACGAAATACCCCATAATAGAAATAGCGAAGTTGCGATATAGGGAAATATAGACACAAGGAAATTACAAAATAGAAAACTAAAAAATTATCAAAATAGTAAAACGATGTAATTGATTTCGTTATCGATTTCGAAGTGACGAAATAACGAAATTCCAAGATTAGGATATTAGCGAATTATGGAATTACGAAATTATAAAATTATGAAATTACGAAATGAAGAAACAACAACTTAATGAACTAGTAAAATTGCAAAATAACAAAATTTTCAAATAACGAAATCACGAAATACCACATAATAGAAATAGCGAAGTTGCTATATAGGGATACACAGAAACAAGGAAATTACTAAATAGTAAAACGATGTAATTGATTTCGTTATCGATTTCGAAATGACGAAATAACGAAATTCTAAGATTAACATATCAGCAAATTATTGGATTACAAAATTATAAAATTATGAAATTACGAAATGAAGAAACAACAACCTAATGAACTAGTAAAACTGCAAAATTACGAAATTTTTCAAATAATGAAATTACGAAATACCACATAATAGAAATAGCAAAGTTGCGATACAGGTAAATATAGAAACAAGGAAATTACTAAATAGAAAACTAACCAATAATTAAAATAGTAAAACGATGGAATTGATTTCGTTATCGATTTCGAAATGACGAAATAACGAAATTCCAAGATTAGGATATTAGCGAATTATGGAATTACGAAAATATAAAATTATGAAATTACGAAATGAAGAAACAACAACTTAATGAACTAGTAAAATTGCGAAATAACGAAATTTTCAAATAACGAAATCACGAAATACCACATAATAGAAATAGCGAAGTTGCAATATAAGGAAATATAGAAACAAAGAAATTACGAAATAGAAAACTAAAAAATTATCAAAATAGTAAAACGATGTAATTGATTTCGTTATCGATTTTGAAATGACGAAATAACGAAATTCCAAGATTAGGATATTAGCGAATTATAGAATTACGAAATTATAAAATTATGAACTTACGAAATGAAGAAACAACAACTTAATGAACTAGTAAAATTGCGAAATAACGAAATTTTCAAATAACGAAATCACGAAATACCACATAATAGAAATAGCGAAGTTGCAATATAAGGAAATATAGAAACAAAGAAATTACGAAATAGAAAACTAAAAAATTATCAAAATAGTAAAACGATGTAATTGATTTCGTTATCGATTTTGAAATGACGAAATAACGAAATTCCAAGATTAGGATATTAGCGAATTATGGAATTACGAAATTATAAAATTATGAAATTACGATATGAAGAAATAACAACTTATTAAACTAGTAAAATTGCGAAATAACGAAATTGTGAAATAACGAAATCACGAAATACCACATAATAGAAATAGCGAAGTTGCGATATAGGGAAATAGAGAAACAAGGAAATTACGAAATAGAAAACCAAAAAATTAACAAAATAGTAAAACGATGTAATTGATTTCGTTATCGATTTTGAAATGACGAAATAACGAAATTCCAAGATTAGGATATTAGCGAATTATGGAATTACGAAATTATAAAATTATGAAATTACGAAATGAAGAAACAACAACTTAATGAACTAGTAAAATTGCGAAGAAACGAAATTGTGAAATAACGAAAACGCGAAATACCACATAATAGAAATAGCGAAGTTGCGATATAGGGAAATATAGACACAAGGAAATTACAAAATAGAAAACTAAAAAATTATTAAAATACTAAAACGATGTAATTGATTTTGTTGTCGATTTTGAAATGACGAAATAACGAAATTCCAAGATTAGGATATTAGCGAATTATGGAATTACGAAATTATAAAATTATGAAATTACGAAATGAAGAAACAACAACTTAATGAACTAGTAAAATTGCGAAGAAACGAAATTGTGAAATAACGAAAACGCGAAATACCACATAATAGAAATAGCGAAGTTGCGATATAAGGAAATATAGAAACAAAGAAATTACGTAATAGAAAACTAAAAAATTATCAAAATAGTAAAACGATGTAATTGATTTCGTTATCGATTTTGAAATGACGAAATAACGAAATTCCAAGATTAGGATATTAGCGAATTATGGAATTACGAAATTATAAAATTATGAAATTACGAAATAAAGAAACAACAACTTAATGAACTAGTAAAATTGCGAAATAACGAAATTTTCAAATAACGAAATCACGAAATACCACATAATAGATATTGCGAGGGTGCGATATAGGAAAATAGAGAAACAAGGAAATTACGAAGTAAAATACTAAAAAATAATCAAAATGGTAAAACGATGTATTTGATTTCGTTATCGATTTCGAAATGACGAAATAACGAAATTCCAGGATTAGGATATTAGGGAATTATGGAGTTACGAAATTATAAAATTATGAAATTACGAAATAAAGAAACAACAACTTAATGAACTAGTAAAATTGCGAAATAACGAAATTTTCAAATAACGAAATCACGAAATACCACATAATAGAAATAGCGAAGTTGCAATATAAGGAAATATAGAAACAAAGAAATTACGAAATAGAAAACTAAAAAATTATCAAAATAGTAAAACGATGTAATTGATTTCGTTATCGATTTTGAAATGACGAAATAACGAAATTCCAAGATTAGGATATTAGCGAATTATGGAATTACGAAATTATAAAATTATGAAATTACGAAATGAAGAAACAACAACTTAATGAACTAGTAAAATTGCGAAATAACGAAATTGTGAAATAACGAAATCACGAAATACCACATAATAGAAATAGCGAAGTGGCGATATAGGGAAATAGAGAAACAAGGAAATTACAAAATAGAAAACTAAAAAATTATCAAAATAGTAAAACGATGTAATTGATTTCGTTATCAATTTTGAAATGACGAAATAACGAAATTCCAAGATTAGGATATTAGCGAATTATGGAATTACGAAATTATAAAATTATGAAATTACGAAATGAAGAAACAACAACTTAATGAACTAGTAAAATTGCGAAATAACGAAATCACGAAATACCACATAATAGAAATAGCGAAGTGGCGATGTAGGGAAATAGAGAAACAAGGAAATTACGAAATAGAAAACTAAAAAATTATCAAAATAGTAAAACGATGTAATTGATTTCGTTATCAATTTTGAAATGACGAAATAACGAAATTCCAAGATTAGGATATTAGCGAATTGTGGAATTACGAAATTATAAAATTATGAAATTACGAAATGAAGAAACAACAACTTAATGAACTAGTAAAATTGCGAAATAACGAAATTGTGAAATAACGAAATCACGAAATACCACATAATAGAAATAGCGAAGTGGCGATATAGGGAAATAGAGAAACAAGGAAATTACAAAATAGAAAACTAAAAAATTATCAAAATAGTAAAACGATGTAATTGATTTCGTTATCAATTTTGAAATGACGAAATAACGAAATTCCAAGATTAGGATATTAGCGAATTATGGAATTACGAAATTATAAAATTATGAAATTACGAAATGAAGAAACAACAACTTAATGAACTAGTAAAATTGCGAAATAACGAAATCACGAAATACCACATAATAGAAATAGCGAAGTGGCGATGTAGGGAAATAGAGAAACAAGGAAATTACGAAATAGAAAACTAAAAAATTATCAAAATAGTAAAACGATGTAATTGATTTCGTTATCGATTTTGAAATGACGAAATAACGAAATTCCAAGATTAGGATATTAGCGAATTATGGAAGTACGAAATTATAAAATTATGAAATTTCGAAATGAAGGAACAACAACTTATTGAACTAGTAAAATTGCGAAATAACGAAAATTTCAAATAATGAAATCACGAAATACCACATAACAGAAATAGCAAAGTTGCGATATAGGGTAATATAGAAACAAGGAAAATACGAAATAGAAAACCAAAAAATTAACAAAATAGTAAAACGATGTAATTGATCTCGTTATCGATTTTGAAACGACGAAATAACGAAATTCCAAGATTAGGATATTAGCGAATTATGGAATTACGAATTTATAAAATTATGAAATTACGAAATAAAGAAACAACAAATTAATGAACTAGTAAAATTGCGAAATAACGAAATTTTCAAATAACGAAATCACGAAATACCACATAATAGATATAGCGAGGGTGCGATATAGGGAAATAGAGAAACAAGGAAATTACGAAATGGAAAACTAACGAATAATCGAAATAGTAAAACGATGTAATTGATTTCGTTATAGATTTCGAAACGACAAAATAACGAAATTCCAAGATTAGGATTTTAGCGAATTATGGAATTACGAAATTATAAAATTATGAAATTACGAAATGAAAAAACAACAACTTAATGAAATAGTAAAATTGCGAAATAACGAAATTTTGAAATAACGAAATCACGAAATACCACATAATAGAAATAGCAAAGTTGCGATATAGGGAAATATAGAAGCAAGGAAATTACGAAATAGAAAACTAAAAAATTATCAAAATAGTAAACGATGTAATTGATTTCGTTATAGATTTTGAAATGACGAAATAACAAATTTCCAAGATTAGGACATTAGCGAATTATGGAATTACGAATTTATAAAATTATGAAATTACGAAATGAAAAAACAACAACTTAATGAAATAGTAAAATTGCGAAATAACGAAATCACGAAATACCACATAATAGAAATAGCAAAGTTGCGATATAGGGAAATATAGATACAATGAAATTACAAAATAGAAAACTAAAAAAAATAAAATAGTAAAACGATGTAATTGCTTTCGTTATCGATTTTGAAATGACGAAATGACGAAGTTTCAAGATTAGGATATTAGCGAATTATGGAATTACGAAATTATAAAATTATGGAATTACGAAATTATAAAATTATAAAATTATAAAATTATAAAATTATAAAATTATAAAATTATAAAATTATAAAATTATAAAATTATAAAATTATAAAATTATAAAATTATAAAATTATAAAATTATAAAATTATAAAATTATAAAATTATAAAATTATAAAATTATAAAATTATAAAATTATAAAATTATAAAATTATAAAATTATAAAATTATAAAATTATAAAATTATAAAATTATAAAATTATAAAATTATAAAATTATAAAATTATAAAATTATAAAATTATAAAATTATAAAATTATAAAATTACAAAATTATAAAATTACAAAATTACAAAATTACGAAATTACAAAATTACGAAATTACAAAATTACGAAATTACAAAATTACGAAATTACAAAATTACGAAATTACAAAATTACGAAATTACAAAATTACGAAATTACAAAATTACGAAATTACAAAATTACGAAATTACAAAATTACGAAATTACAAAATTACGAAATTACGAAATTACGAAATTACGAAATTACGAAATTACGAAATTATAAAATTACGAAATTATAAAATTACGAAATTATGGAATTACGAAATTATGGAATTACGAAATTATGGAATTACGAAATTATGGAATTACGAAATTATGGAATTACGAAATTATGGAATTACGAAATTATGGAATTACGAAATTATGGAATTACGAAATTATGGAATTACGAAATTATGGAATTACGAAATTATGGAATTACGAAATTATGGAATTACGAAATTATGGAATTACGAAATTATGGAATTACGAAATTATGGAATTACGAAATTATGGAATTACGAAATTATGGAATTACGAAATTATGGAATTACGAAATTATGGAATTACGAAATTATGGAATTACGAAATTATGGAATTACGAAATTATGGAATTACGAAATTATGGAATTACGAAATTATGGAATTACGAAATTATGGAATTACGAAATTATGGAATTACGAAATTATGGAATTACGAAATTATGGAATTACGAAATTATGGAATTACGAAATTATGGAATTACGAAATTATGGAATTACGAAATTATGGAATTACGAAATTATGGAATTACGAAATTATGGAATTACGAAATTATGGAATTACGAAATTATGGAATTACGAAATTATGGAATTACGAAATTATGGAATTACGAAATTATGGAATTACGAAATTATGGAATTACGAAATTATGGAATTACGAAATTATGGAATTACGAAATTATGGAATTACGAAATTATGGAATTACGAAATTATGGAATTACGAAATTATGGAATTACGAAATTATGGAATTACGAAATTATGGAATTACGAAATTATGGAATTACGAAATTATGGAATTACGAAATTATGGAATTACGAAATTATGGAATTACGAAATTATGGAATTACGAAATTATGGAATTACGAAATTATGGAATTACGAAATTATGGAATTACGCAATTATGGAATTACGAAATTATGGAATTACGGAATTATAAAATTACGAAATTATAAAATTACGAAATGAAGAAGCAACAACTTAATGAACTAGTAAAATTGCGAAATAAGGAAATTTTTAAATCACGAAATACCACATAATAGAAATAGCGAGGGTGCGATATAGGGAAATAGAGAAACAAGAAATTACGAAATGGAAAACTAAGGAATAATCAAAATAGTAAAACGATGTAATTGATTTCGTTATCGATTTTGAAATGACGAAATAACGAAATTCCAAGATTAGGATATTAGAGAATTATGGAATTACGAAATTATAAAATTATGAAATTACGAAATGAAGAAACAACTTAATGAACTAGTAAAATTGCGAAATAACGAAATCACGAAATACCACATAATAGAAATAGCGAAGTTGTGATATAGGGAAATAGAGAAACAAGGAAATTACGAAATGGAAAACTAACGAATAATCAAAATAGTAAAACGATGTAATTGATTTCGTTATAGATTTCGAAACGACGAAATAACGAAATTCCAATATTAGGATATTAGCGAATTATGGAATTACGAAATTATAAAATTATGAAATTACGAAATGCAGAAATAACAACTTAATGAACTAGTAAATTTGCAAAATAACGAAATTTTTAATAACGAAATCACGAAATACCACATAATAGAAATAGCGAGGGTGCGATATAGGGAAATAGAGAAACAAGAAATTACCAAATAGAAAACTAAAAAATTATTAAAATAGTAAAACGATGTAATTGATTTTGTTATGGATGTTGAAATGACAAAATAACGAAATTTCAAGTTTAATATATTAGCGAATTATGGAATTATAAAATTACGAAATTATAAAATTACGAAATTATAAAATTACGAAATTATAAAATTACGAAATTATGGAATTACGAAATTATGGAATTACGAAATTATGGAATTACGAAATTATGGAATTACGAAATTATGGAATTACGAAATTATGGAATTACGCAATTATGGAATTACGAAATTATGGAATTACGGAATTATGGAATTACGAAATTATGGAATTACGAAATTATGGAATTACGAAATTATGGAATTACGAAATTATGGAATTACGAAATTATGGAATTACGAAATTATGGAATTACGAAATTATGGAATTACGAAATTATGGAATTACGAAATTATGGAATTACGAAATTATGGAATTACGCAATTATGGAATTACGAAATTATGGAATTACGGAATTATAAAATTACGAAATTATAAAATTACGAAATGAAGAAGCAACAACTTAATGAACTAGTAAAATTGCGAAATAAGGAAATTTTCAAATAACGAAATCACGAAATACCACATAATAGAAATAGCGAGGGTGGGATATAGGGAAATAGAGAAACAAGAAATTACGAAATGGAAAACTAAGGAATAATCAAAATAGTAAAACGATGTAATTGATTTCGTTATCGATTTTGAAATGACGAAATAACGAAACTCCAATATTAGGATATTAGCGAATTATGGAATTACGAAATTATAAAATTATGAAATTACGAAATGAAGAAACAACTTAATGAACTAGTAAAATTGCGAAATAACGAAATCACGAAATACCACATAATAGAAATAGCGAAGTTGCGATATAGGGAAATAGAGAAACAAGGAAATTACGAAATGGAAAACTAACGAATAATCAAAATAGTAAAACGATGTAATTGATTTCGTTATAGATTTCGAAACGACGTAATAACGAAATTCCAAGTTTAGGATATTAGCGAATTATGGAATTACGAAATTATAAAATTATGAAATTACGAAATGAAGAAACAACAACTTAATGAACTAGTAAAATTGCGAAATAACGAAATTGTGAAATAACGAAATCACGAAATACCACATAATAGAAATAGCGAAGTGGCGATATAGGGAAATAGAGAAACAAGGAAATTACAAAATAGAAAACTAAAAAATTATCAAAATAGTAAAACGATGTAATTGATTTCGTTATCAATTTTGAAATGACGAAATAACGAAATTCCAAGATTAGGATATTAGCGAATTGCGGAATTACGAAATTATAAAATTATGAAATTACGAAATGAAGAAACAACAACTTAATGAACTAGTAAAATTGCGAAATAACGAAATTGTGAAATAACGAAATCACGAAATACCACATAATAGAAATAGCGAAGTTGCGATATAGGGAAATAGAGAAACAAGGAAATTACGAAATAGAAAACCAAAAAATTAACAAAATAGTAAAACGATGTAATTGATTTCGTTATCGATTTTGAAATGACGAAATAACGAAATTCCAAGATTAGGATATTAGCGAATTATGGAATTACGAAATTATAAAATTATGAAATTACGAAATGAAGAAACAACAACTTAATGAACTAGTAAAATTGCGAAGAAACGAAATTGTGAAATAACGAAAACGCGAAATACCACATAATAGAAATAGCGAAGTTGCGATATAAGGAAATATAAAAACAAAGAAATTACGTATTAGAAAACTAAAAAATTATCAAAATAGTAAAACGATGTAATTGATTTCGTTATCGATTTTGAAATGACGAAATAACGATATTCCAAGATTAGGATATTAGCGAATTATGGAATTACGAAATTATAAAATTATGAAATTACGAAATGAAGAAACAACAACTTAATGAACTAGTAAAATTGCGAAATAACGAAATTGTGAAATAACGAAATCACGAAATACCACATAATAGAAATAGCGAAGTGGCGATATAGGGAAATAGAGAAACAAGGAAATTACAAAATAGAAAACTAAAAAATTATCAAAATAGTGAAACGATGTAATTGATTTCGTTATCGATTTTGAAATGACGAAATAACGAAATTCCAAGATTAGGATATTAGCGAATTATGGAATTACGAAATTATAAAATTATGAACTTACGAAATGAAGAAACAACAACTTAATGAACTAGTAAAATTGCGAAATAACGAAATTTTCAAATAACGAAATCACGAAATACCACATAATAGAAATAGCGAAGTTGCAATATAAGGAAATATAGAAACAAAGAAATTACGAAATAGAAAACTAAAAAATTATCAAAATAGTAAAACGATGTAATTGATTTCGTTATCGATTTTGAAATGACGAAATAACGAAATTCCAAGATTAGGATATTAGCGAATTATGGAATTACGAAATTATAAAATTATGAAATTCCGAAATGAAGAAACAACAACTTAATGAACTAGTAAAATTGCAAAATAACAAAATTTTCAAATAACGAAATCACGAAATACCACATAATAGAAATAGCTAAGTTGCTATATAGGGATACACAGAAACAAGAAAATTACTAAATAGAAAACTAAAAAATCATCAAAATAGTAAAACGATGTAATTGATTTCGTTATCGATTTTGAAATGACGAAATAACGAAATTCCAAGATTAAGATAACAGCAAATTATTGGATTACAAAATTATAAAATTATGAAATTAGGAAATGAAGAAACAACAACCCAATGAACTAGTAAAACTGCAAAATAACGAAATTTTTCAAATAACGAAATTACGAAATACCACATAATAGAAATAGCAAAGTTGCGATACAGGTAAATATAGAAACAAGGAAATTACTAAATAGAAAACTAACCAATAATTAAAAATACAATTACAAAATAACGAAATTCCAAGATTAATATATTAGCGAATTATGGAATTACGAAATTATAAAATTATGAAATTACGAAATGAACTAGTAAAATTGCGAAATAAGGAAATTTTTAAATAACGAAATCACGAAATACCACATAATAGAAATAGCGAAGTTGCGATATAGGGAAATATAGAAACAAGGAAATTACGAAATAGAAAACTAAAAAATTATCAAAATAGTAAAACGATGTAATTGATTTCACTATCGATTTTGAAATGACGAAATAACGAAATTCCAAGATTAGGATATTAGCGAATTATGTCATTACGAAATGGTAAAATTATGAAATTACGAAATGAAGAAACAACAACTTAATGAACTAGTAAAATTACAAAACACTAAATTACTTGCAACTCGGATCTACTAACACAGTCTTTTGAGAAATGTTCTTAGCTCCATCTCTGTCTATTATAATTTTATTTCTAAATATTTAAATAAGGGCAATTATTGAGTTAACTGGTCTTTATGAATTAACAAACGACAATTACAATATCATTAATATCATACTCTTTCTGCATTTAACCAAACGTCACCATCGGCAGCCAAAATAAAGGAACCAACAGCAAATTTCATTGGTTGTTTAGTCTTCTCGTTTAGTGTGAAATTGTACTCTCGCAACAAAGAGGTAAGACCCACTTTTGTTTGCATAACTCCAAAGCGTAGGCCTACAAATAAAAAAATATTTTCTTGCAAGATCATGTACCATATTATACTACCAATACAAATTCTAGGCCCTTCTCCAAAGGGAAGATGCGCATAAGGATGACGGGACCCTATATTTTCTTCATTGAATCGCTCAGGATCGAACTTTTCGGGGTCAGGATAATACTGGCTGTCGTAGTGTATTCCCAGAACTGGTATGAATACTCTAAGTCCTTCCTCAATGATTATATCCTGGTCAGGTATTTTGTAATCTTTGACGCATTTTCTCATCAGCACTGGAACAGGGGGGTATTTTCGTAACGTCTCTAAAATAGAAGAATCAATAACATAATTTTTATTTATTTACAGCAGTTACCATTAATAACTTTGTCCAAGTACTTCATTTCTTGGATCGATTCATATGTAATTTTTCCATCATGTTTTGCCAGAACAGTGTTGATTTCACTTCGTGCCTTGCTCTGAATTTCTTGGTTCTTTGCAAGTTCGTACAACGCCCACGTCATGGTAGTAGAGGATGTTTCGAACCCGGCCAAAAAGAAAAGGAAGCTTTGGGCAGCTACCTCTTCAATGGTCAAGGTGTTGCCGTCATGTTCAGTCGTCGCTTTATTATTCTTGATGTCGATCAGCAATTGCATAAAGTCTTTTCTACTGACGTTATTTTTTTCTCTGTACTCAACAGTATCTTTAACCACTTTAAAGAAGAATTCCCCGACGTCTTTTGGAACTGGTCTCATTTTAAGTAAATGGGCAAGTTTAGGAAAATTACCAGCAATAGCAAATTGCAATCTTCGAAAAGGAGTTGCGGTAAATATCATCTTCCCGTATTTTCTAAACGGAGAATTCTCTTCTTTAAAACTATTGCAGTCCAAACCGAAAGCGCAGGAGCCAATAACGTCAGTGGTGTAACAACCCAGAACATCTTTGATGTCGATCGCTTCATTGCGTCCAGCCATGATTGCAATTTTTTCCTGAAGATTCTCTTCACAATCCAACAATGTTTGGAACATCATCTTCATTTTACCGGATGTAAAAGTTGGTGTCAATTTAACTCTTAGGTTTTTCCATCTGGTACCGCCAATGGCAAAGAGATGTGCGCTTATAGGGTCGACGTCTTCGTCGTAAAAGACTCCCCGATCATTGAAATGTTGAAAATCTTTGGTTAATATATTCTTGACGTACTCCAAGTCCGTTACTACATATATGGGGCTAGTAAGGAAAAATATACCTCCATGCTTCATTTTCTTCTGCTTGATTTCGTCGTAGATTCGTTGGACTACCACTCCCAATGTTGCTTTAGCTCTCAGGGGATTTTTTAGATTGCCGTAAGGAATCGAGGGCTCCAGGTAAGGAATGTTCCGATTTTTGAAGTAGAGATATTTCCATTTGAAGTAACTGATAACGATGACCACGATGGCGATAAGGACACCGATTACGTCTCGTAGCAGTGTTTGGGAGCAAAACATCTGAAACAATAGTAAAATAAATAAAATAAAACGTCACACAACAGTTTGTGAAATACAATACAGCTACAACTAGGGGTCAACTTCTTCAATTTCTTACTTTGAACACCGCACAAACGCACCAACTATCTCAACAACGTAAAGCCAATAAGAGTTCAAATAAAACACATTTTAATCTATAGTTGGAAAGATTGTCATCAGTTACATTTATTAGATAGTTCGGATAAATTCCGAGACACGATGAAGTGGTAAAACACTTAATTTCTGATAATGAAGGATGAGTGATAAGATACAAAGCAAAATATATACACGTAACATTTATAAACGAAATATTGTGAAATTGCTACTAGAATTGTTTCTATTACATAACGGCATTATAGATAAAATGAACATTCTAGAATTCTAATAGGAACTGTTACAATAATTTTAAAATTTTCGCGCTACTTCAATTCAAGAAAGGATTTTTTATACTGTGCAGATCTTGACTGTTTCTCCAATCAATTTAGGCAACAGCATCACCAGCTCGTAGGGATTACTTTTTATACTCTCTGCGCAGAATTCCAGCAACGGCAGTAGAACAGGTGTCCCACAGAATTGTAGGGCAAGGTGGAGCAAGATGGTTTCCGTTTCCGTTTTGGTTTCGGTTCCAGTTGATTTGGTGTTCTTTATTATATTCCTGAGTGCTTTAGAAAACTCACAGTTCCAACCTTCCAGACAGCGTTACAATCAGCGTGAATTAAGATACGCAAACAGCTCTTTTTTTGTCAACACTATATTTTGTTATTTTATTAGTTCGTTTAATTGTCATCTTAAAATCTGTCAATTTTTATATCTAACAATTTTGTTCAGTTTGTCAATTTAAATTTTGACACCATTCATATATAGCAATTGTTAAAAATTCTTTTCAACATTGTTAATTGCATATTATAGTATGTTATGTAATAATATTAGATATTAGATATTATCTAATATATAAAAATCTTGTGTCACGGTGTTTGTGGTCGTACTCCTCCGAAACGGCTAAACCGATTTTTTTGTTTTTTTTTTTGTATATTTGGTATGTATGAGAATAGGTCGTAAAGTATTTTTCACATGGACATGGGGGCCCAAAGGGGACCATTGGGCTTGACCGATTTTTATGATCCCTGAATAGCAGAATAACTATTAAAACATACATGGGGGCCCAGAGACATGGGTTTATAACTCAAAAACGGCTAGACCGATTTTTATGATGTTTGATTTGTTGGTTTTCCCTCCGGCCCGAATAGCAGAATAACTATTAAAACATTGAAAAAATTACAGGCGGCGGGGAGCTTGGTACAGGACAACGACAATAACAAAGCACCCTAGAGACAGGGAGGACCAGGGAGACTTTTATGGTAGGTACAGGGCAACGACAATAACAAAAATTTGTGGTACAGGGGTTTAAAAATTAAAATCGATTCTTAAGAAGTAAACTCCAAAGTTTCACTTCTGTTGAGCGTGGACTTTTTGATGCTATCTCGAGAACGGATTGACTGATTTTTTCGGGGGCGAATAACTATTAAAACATCGGAAAAATTAAGGGAAAAAATTTCACCGACTTCAATAAAGAAAACTATAAATTAATAGAATACGCAAACAATATACGAAAATGAATCTAAATAAGCTACACAATTGACAATTGAAGTTAAAATACAAGAATATATACAGGGTGTTACCTAAACATTGTGCCAACGCTGAATGGAAAAATGTCTGGAGCTACTAGTGAAACTAGTCAAAGTCGGTTTTTGTCTAAAATGTTTCGTTAAAGAACTAGAGGACCATGAAGTTGACCAATCTTCAGACATGAGGATGATTTCTTTAATTAGTTGCATCAAGTCAATATTTGTCGTCAATTATTGTTAATTTCAAATTTGAAGTTTTGATATTGACGTCAAATTTGACAATAACAAAAATTGATGACAAAAACTGACTTGATAAAACTTTTAAAAGAAATAAGCGGGGTAATTGGTCGGGAATTTAGGATCGCGTTTTGGCATTCCGAGGATGCGTTCTAATGAGTCCGCCCATATGCGGAGAACAATGTGGTATGTTGTGCCACTTTATGCCTTTACTCCCCAGATATTTAATTACGTCACTAAAGGTGGTTTATTTTAAAAGCAAACAAAGACGGCGACATAAGCCTTAACATTTCGCTTACCGCGACCGTGAGACTCCTTAATTACCAGCGGCCCGGCGAAGTCGACACCCCTGACCTAGAAAGGGCGCCCATTTTTTACCCTAAATGTGGCCAAGTCATCTATAAATGTGTTGGTGTGCCGAATCGCGTGTAATTGACTGTGATGCTCCTGCCTAATTATTATTAATCGAGTAATTTGGTGATTTCTTGGGGTGCATGCTTTCATATCGCATCGCCGCGCAGACCTTGTCGACAGCATCAAAAAAATGGACTTAAAGAGCACTAATGACGTAATTTCACTGACGAATTCGTTTTTCTGAACAAGATACTCAATCTTCACTGTAGCTTCTTTAAGTTCCTTTGCTTTTGAATGTTTGTTGCGATTTTTATTATTTTTGCAAAACCGCCGAGCCACGACGCACTGGGCGAGAATTTTGTTAAAATTTGGTTGAATTTGAGTTATCCGACGCAGTGCATGTCGTGCAAACGGTGCCTTTCAAGTGACTCCTTCTTAAGACACGTGTCTTGGAGCCCGGCCAGCCATGTTGGCCCACACATGGTACCAATCGTTTTCGTTAGGCAGCGCTTGAATTGTGGACCCGCGGTTGGCCACGAAGGTTTGAAATTGTCCCGAGGTGGACTTAATCTAGGCCAGACTCTATCAATGACGCCAAAAGTGCCGCCGCGCACAATTCTAGTCTTGGTACGGTTATTGTACGGATGGGAGCTACCCGCGATTTGGCGCATAATAACCGGACGCAAATTTCGTTTTTAGAAATTATTTTTTCTGATTTTGGTTGCAGTGATTAAGGGTTTGACCTGGTAGTGACCTGGAATCTGACGCGGGATTAAACAGGAGTCCAAGAGGCTTTGTAAATTCATTCTTGTCTAGTAGCACTTCATGTATGCAATTATTGTCATCAACTGTTGCGATCAAATCCGCCTTGTTTTAAAATTGAGACTATTTATTATTTCATTTCTTTCATCCTCTAGTCTTCATATGTTTTCTAATTGCCGCTCTAAAGTAGTCGCATGCATTGAAAAGGTGTGTCGGAGCCGTCCAGTTTACTTTTGTTGTAGTTGTGTGAAAAAGCACCCGCTTGTATTTGGGATCCGTGACATATGGTTTTGAATGAATTGACATCTGTTTTCTCAAAAGCTTTTGAAGATTCGAATTCTGCAACTTCTGTAGCTTCCATATCCGGCTCAGGAATGACTCTGGAAAAGAGTTTGCCTTCTCTTTTCACTTTTTCGTCTCCTCGCTACTATCCGTTCCATTTCCTGTGCAATTCTTCCATCTGTCATATTGTTCAACGCGTTGTATGATTTCTTAGTTGTTGCCCTTTTGGCCATCACATATGCTTTGACTTTGTCCTTTCATGCATAAGTCGATCTTGTAGTGTTAGCATAACGATTTTCAATTAATTTATTTGCGTCTGTAGGTTTTCTTTTCATGCCTTATATGACGCCTGTTGATTTTGGGTCCTTGCCTGAAGAGGACCTGATTTTGTTGGACCAGTAAGTCATTGATTGTTGATACATTCATGTTTATCTTTATCATTATCTTAAGGCCTGACCTGCGTGCACTACGTTATCTTCACGCCGCCGCCGTGATAAGAGACTCGTCCGAATCGTATCCTCGAAAAGCGCGTTGTGTTAATAGAAAATTATTCTTACCTTAGAAGCGTTTTATTGTAAAGTATCCCTTAGGGCACTCGCGTATTACATCATGTCACAACAGCAATTGTCACAATACCATTTATCTCTTTTTCTCTCTGGCTTATCGGTATATTTACTGAGCTCGCTCACAACCGTGTTCACTGCTCGAGAATCACAGGAGATTATTTTCAGTAATAATATGTTATAGGGAGAGCCTATAATAATATGTGTTTTGTGTAGTATATTTTTTCTGCGACCATAAATTCTAAATAAATCGTTAGCAAAATTCAGCTCAAATTAGTGAGCAAAGCGGCCTCTCGAATCACAAGTGGGCAAAATAAATGAATTTCTACACAAGTGAGCAAAATAGACGAGCGTATAATTGGTTGCATACTTCAAATACAATGTTTTCCTGACGCTTGACTTTTCTCTGACACCGGTTTTACTGTGTTCATCAATAATTGTTGATGACGTCGAAAATGGGGTAAAAACTTTTAATGTAATATCATTAAGTGTTATATTTCAAGAAAGCAATAGAAATACCTATGATTATTCATCCATCTACTTCAGGAGTCACAAATTTTGGTGGAGTTACTATTGTACAATAAATATCTACCATTCCACATGAAGCAACAAAATTTATTAGTTTTACGTTGAATGTTCAGTTGAACATAATCTACTGTTTTTTATTTTTTATTAATAAAAAGGATATTTTGTTTTGTAGAAAAATTATGTTTTGCAATTGTGGAAAAAATCATGTTTACCGCATGTGAGCAATATCTTTTTCTCACTTTCCGGACGCGTGAGAAAAAGACATACTTTGCTCACTTGTACTAAAAATAGATATGTTTATACTATTAACGTATTAGTATGTTTTAGTTTCTACTAAATGCTTAACGTGTCGGTTACTACCATATTTGTTTTTATTTAATTTTGCAGCCTGAAATTTAATTCATTATATTTTTTTATTGTGCGTTTGTACTGACAATGAGGCTATTACGATACGCTTTCGCGTGTCATAATACACAAAAGCGGTGTTAAATAATTTTACTAAAAATAGTATAATTTATTTTTTTAACATTGGCATTTCTTGGCAATCCTAACCTATACTTCGCTGTCAAGTCCAAGGGGCTGGTCAACAGCTGTTAATCTGAATTGGCATTACTATTGTTGGCACTTGTTTGCTGAGGGGCTTTACGTGCATTTGCAGCACGCGATTTTGTTGGGACAGTCTGTCTGGGGTGGCCACGCTGGGAACACTAGTAGTGAGCTGATCCAAACAAGTTCACTGATGGCGCTTGCCGTGGGTCAGGAGCTGTTTGAGGGTGTTTGTGTCTCCGGCGGGATTTGGTTCAAAACATTTTCTGGATGGGGAGATTGAGATTTTCAAGGCCTGAAGTATTTCGCGTTGGTCGGTGTCAGGGTGCACACCGCGGATCACAAAGAAAAAGAGAGGGCCTCTGGCTGCCGTTAATGCATCTCTCAAACGTGGCGAACCGCCGCGAAATTCCCTAGATTGTGAAATTTGATTATTTTGTATAAAAAGTGCCAACGTAAAAAAAAAACTGTATGATAACTCGTTTAGTAGTCATTTGGGGCACGACGAGCGTAGCGAGGACATGCGTGCGACAAAACGCTTCTTATAAAACTCGTATCATAATAATACCATTATATGAAGTTTTTCGGTGTTTCGATGAACGATTCGTCGTTGGAAATGTTCATCCTAGAATTGGTTTAAAACGCGAGTAAGACTTTGGACGCAATCTTCACACCTAGGGGCCTGTCAAGGTTATTCACTAAATACACAAACAGGAGGAAGGCCACGGAAAAGGTGCAGGGATTAACAGTTACTTTTTGTGAAATAGAAGAAAAAATTATTATGTGTTTAAGTAAAGTATATTACCTTCCAAGTCTTTTTCTCACAGGTAGATCAGTTAAAATAAAATCGGGTATTTTACAAGACAGTTTCACTTGTAGCAGCATCGAGTTCACACTTCACCGGTACGATTATCTCGTTTAGTGAATTACTCGGCCGCTGCTGTCAATTCCTATGTCACGGTTTAAAGTGTTATTGTCAACTCCCACAATGTATAAGATTGTAGTTCACTTGTTGTTGTTGTAGATTGTAGTTGTAGTGGAAATTTATAAAAAAAGCGTTGATTAACATCTGTTGACCTCCAAGCGGAGTATTTTTTTAATGTGTCATACAACTTGCCATTATAAACTAATGAGATGTTTTGCTTTTTTGCCAATTATTTTGACGATTACAGCGAATTTTTGCTTCCAATACTTTTTTCAATTCGATCGGGAGTGACAGTTTTACAGAGCGGCTTTGAACATCTGTCTCCGATTGTAAAATTGCAATTTGCGTCGGAAGCCGTAAAAACGCGCAATCAAACGCACCACTGACCAGCGGAAAACGCATTTTTGCGCACACATGAAATATGCATTCAGATGGGAAAGCGCCCGTCCGCGTTAGCAAACTAAATTTGAAATGTCAAACTTTACATATGTATTTAGAATTTCGAAAAGGAGAGGGGAGGGGGAAGAAATGAAGATACGCTATATTACCTTCCAAGTCTTTTTCTCACAGGTAGATCAGTTAAAATAAAATCGGGTATTTTACAAGACAGTTTCACTTGTAGCAGCATCGAGATCACACTTCACCGGTACGATTATCTCGTTTAGTGAATTACTCGGCCGCTGCTGTCAATTCCTATGTCACGGTTTAAAGTGTTATTGTCAACTGCCACAATGTCCAAGATTGTAGTTCACTTGTTGTTGTTGTAGATTGTAGTTGTAGTGGAAATTTATAAAAAGATCGTTGATTAACATCTGTTGACCTCCAAGCGGAGTATTTTTTTAATGTGTCATAAAACTTGCCATTATAAACTAATGAGATGTTTTGCTTTTTTGCCAATTATTTTGACGATTACAGCGAATTTTTGCTTCCAATACTTTTTTCAATTCGATCGGGAGTAACAGTTTTACAGAGCGGCTTTGAACAGAGTTCACCGAGACCGGTACTATGGACTTTGATGCCTGCAACCAATGTTACATTCGTATCGATGGCTAGCTGACAGTGGAGCTGAGGAGAAAAAGATCTTTTTAGTTTTTCGCACGGATTGTTTTTTTCTCTGTACTCAATAGTGCTTTTAACAAATTTTCTAAAAATCTTGTTTTTTTTCGGAAAAGCGCGTAGTTTGAGAACCCGAGCAACTGTTCGAAAACGGGCAGACAAGGCAAGAAGTAAGGCTCTTGAAGGGGTAGCTGTAACACCAGAGGAGTCTTCTTTAAAATTGTTGCAGTCTAAACCAAAAGCACAAAACCAATAACGTCGGCGGTATAAGGACCAAGAGTATCTTTGACATCGATGGCCTTTTTATTCTTAGATATATAGTCAATTCTTTTTTTTCACAATTTTTTTTCACAATCCAACAGTGTTTGAAACATCTCCATGTTTTAAACCTTTCTGTTTCTCCCAGTGTCAATTTTCTTGTCAAGTATAGATATTTCCATTTAATGTAAGTGAATACAATGACGGCCACGGCAATGGCCAAACCCAGCAGGTCTCTTACGAGTGTTTGTGACATCATCCTCGGCGATCCATGGCTCCAGTTGTGCCACCACCGATTACGACGAACGATTGTAACGAAGTTACTAAGTTTCCCGTGTTTCCCGACGTCGCGGTGACAAACACCCCGAAATAAAATACTTTTATACCCGACTAACATCTAGATGACGCAAAAGGAAGGTATCATGGAGTATTTCTCTCACTAGTGATGTAATGATAAAAAGGGGTGAATTACTATGGTTACACAATGGTAAGACATGAATAATTTTTTGAAACGTCATTTTGACACTTTCATTAATTTTTTGATTTTTAACTTTTACAAGAATTTACCCTTCGGGCATAAAACGTCGTATCTTACACGTGACCGAAATGACATTGTAAGCTCGTGAGATGTGTAAGATCTCACTCGCTGACAATGAAGCATTTCTGTCACTTGTAATATAATCTACTATTATCTTACAGGTATATTTTTTTAGGTACCTTATACCATGGTTTTCGGTGACAGAAATCAAATCTTAATCACAAGAGAGATAAAACTGTCAGTTCTACTTACAAGTGACTAAATCTGACAGCTGTCAGTTGTAATTAAAAATTGTAATTATTAATTGTAATGTAATTACATGTAATGTAACGTAATTCTTTGACTGGCCTTCCACTTCACGAACAGATCATACTCTTTCTCGTACATGTGTCTCAACCTTACCGGAAGCAAATTGGAAACAGTGACTTCGACATCTAGTTGAATATCTTTCGGTAGAAAGTCAAAAAAAACGAGACTGTTTATTTCATAACTATAACAATCACAGGTCACTACGGAAACCGATATTAGAACCATGCTAATCTTACAGGCGCATATTTACTTAAATAAATATTTCTTGGATTTTTATACAATGCACCTGTAAGATAAAACGTCGTATAAAACTCGTGATCGAAATGTCATTATAAAGCTCGTGAGAAGTGCCCCACTCGCGAATAATGGTGCATTTCTATCGCTTATAATATAATGTACTATTTTCACTACTAGCTGTAAAATATAGTTTGTCGAGGATGTGTGAATTTGTTTTTTTTTTTAACTACTAGCTGTAGGATGTACAATTATATAGTTTCTAGAAGTTGTGGGAAATAGTTTTTCTTTCCTAGTAGTTAATAATCATTTCATTATTGACTAGTAGTTAATAATTGAAGAGACCGGATGTGATGCAAAATGCATATCGTGTATTATTTTATTTACCAACTTAACAACAGCGCCCTTCGATTATTACAAAATGCACCAGTTGTAAATATTTAGCATTAATTACTGCAATGACTGTAAAAATGCATTATGTAATTTTGCATGAAAATCCGGTCTCAAAATTCGTTCCGACTGTTAGTCTTTTCTTGGACTCGCACTTTTATTTACCATCTGGGTAAATAAAATAGCTCGGCTAAGAAAAATGGCTTCTCAACCTTGGTGTATAATTACTATTCCTTCCTAGTAGTTAATAATCATTTTATTATTGACTACGGGTTAATAATGAAGAGATCAGATTTCATGCAAAATGGAATTCTTCTTAAAATTTGGCAGAATATTCGTGAAATTGTTTGTGCAATTATAAGTTCAAAAATGGACAGAAAAATATGAGATTTAAACTGCTATTAGTGAACAGAATAATATATAAACCACGGTAGAGAAGCCTTTTCTCAGCTTCGCAACAATACTGCTCAGCTGAGAAAAACGACTTGATATATAATATACTATTCCGACACAGTGTCGGGACCGTTCTTGAGTTAGCGCCCAATGCCGACCTCCCGAGCTCTCTCCGCCGCCCGGAACCGCCGTCGTCTAGTGGGAAGAAAGGTAAGACTTTGAATCGCGCATGGCCAACGTCATTGATTCCTCACTAAGTACTCTACAAAAGGCCGACCAGACGGGTGCAGACTTCAGATCCTGCCCTCCGCCCAACCCAGGCAGAAGTCGAGGAGAAGAGAGAGAGAGAAGAGGAACCGACCCTGAGGAGAAGAAGGTAGAGGATCACATCAATTTGGAGATTTATGAGACAACAAAAGAAATAAATAAAGAAACTACTCAGATACAAACATGCAGAAGAAATGATTACTGAAAAGCTGAAAATAACAACAAACGAGTTAGTGGGGATTACAGATAATACATAGAAAGAATACTAAAAAGAATCCAAGCGTACCGAACAAGGTTGGAAGATCGCCTCGTTTTCATTGCTTGGGAAACGACAAAAAATATGATCTTTAAAAAAATGCACATGCAATGCTTAGTACGGGTAGAAAGTGACATTATTAAATGTGGATAGACGAACGGCAGGGGCCTTCTTCACAAGGTCTTCACCACCATAAAAACCTCCCCAATCTAATAATCTGAAATGTCAAATGTCAACACCATCTACGCCTTAGATTAGGGAACGCCATACGTTTTTTAATCCATGGCCCACGTGACGTCGTTTTTTGTTGAACGCACGATACTATTTTCACACAGTGAGTAAATTTATACATACTATCGAGTAAACAGTTACCTGTAATTTTTACTATACCTATTTAATGTGGCGGTGGCACATTATAATTATAATTATAAAAGTTTACAATAAATGAGAACAAAAAAAAATAGTTTGCATAAAAAGGGAAAAGTACTGCACAAGTTTAAATGTACATACGTCCCTGGTATCAGTACAGTTTTTAAAATGACATTGAGGTAAACAAAACAAATTAGAAGATAACCTTGAGGTAGGTAGCTATTTAGCAGAACTTTGTATTTTGAAATAGCCCGATAAAATCGGTCGTAAATTGTTCAATAAAACCTACACTAGTTATTCATTGCACATAATTATTAAATGACATCGACATTTTGTGGGTTAAGTGCTATAAATTGTTTATACCAGATATCAGTAATACGCCTCTTCTTGACACACAGGGTTAATGAAAATTATACAAAAAAACTTGCTGAATCCTATTGTTTTCTTGTATAAAAAATTCATATAAAGTATAATAACTTGCTTATACAGGGCGAGTCAAGAGTGTGAGGACGGAAGACAATATCTAATGTCATTGCATTCACAAAAAGTAGGCTTTGAAAACATTTTTATAGCAATACGAAATGTCAAACAATAAAGTTTCCATTTGGACCTTCTATTTAAAAATAAAAAATTAGGGGTAGTTTGCACCCTTAAGGATGGAGCACTAGTTCCAGTGTATAGTCCATAAAAAAATTAGTTTTAACCTCTTTCTGCAATTTTCAGTGAGATGTTATACAAGCAAGGTACAGAATTTATTCCAGTTAAAGTTTCTCCCCTATATACATAAATATCTAAAATTTATAATAATACAAATTAAACAACAGTGCCTTATGCAGCTGTATGAAGTCTGAAATTTACTGTGAGAACAAACTGCAGTTACTATTTGTTGTTTAACAATGGCCGGTACGGGAGACCTCAATTTGATTTAACATCTACCTCGTTTTTTATTTGTTTTAAAACATAATTGTTGCAAAAATGCAAAAATATAGTGTATTAAGTGACATTAAATTTTTTGGGCTTAATATGCAATTTAGTATTTATCACAAATCAATTAAAAGGAATCCAACACTTTTTTGTATTCCTAATGGTTAATTGAAAGTAATAAAATTTACAGTCTTTTAACGCTTCAAAACAAGCAAACGACACGCTTACGGATTCTTCTCATGTTCGTTACGACATTAATGATGTCACCAGCCAACGCATTCATTTAATTTGATTTTTGCAAGTCACTGCATTATAAAAACGCTTTTTCACGCAGCTATTTTCTAATAATAAATTAGCGGTGATAAACAGAAAAACTTCAGCTATATAAATAGTTATTTTATTATGGATATGGTACACGAAATACAACACGGAGGTTATCTACCTTTCTCGTAAAATTGGATAAGACTATTCACATTAAAAATATAGTAGCAATCTTTGCACGAAAGAATAAATAGTGACAATTAATTCAATGCTATTTGCGTAATTGTTTGTCTATTAGTGCTAATTGAATATCAGGAAAACTTGGAAAAATATTCGCTGATTTACTCATCTATGCTGCACATCTGTCTCCGATTGTAAAATTGCAATTTGCGTCGGGAGCCGCAAAAACGCGCAATCAAACGCGCCACTGACCAGCGGAAAACGCATTTTTGCGCACACATGAAACATGCATTCAGATGGGAAAGCGCCCGTCCGCGTTGGCAATCAGTGACTAAATTTCAAATGTCACACTTTACATATGTATTTAGAATTTAGAAAAGGAGAGGGGAGGGGGAAGAAATGAAGATACGCTGTCTTGAAATTAATACAGAATGTAAATTATGTTAAGGGTTATAAAAATAATGTAACCAGAGGAATCAGAAAGCACGTATTGCAAAGAAAGATTTATTTATTAACAGAAGAAATACCCGACCAAAAAGCATAAAATATTTGACTTGAAATGTTCTAACTTAACGTCACTGTATAATAAAAGTACTGCCAACTGGCCGCCATTCCTTCTTTTTAGCTCCTCCGTCCACGTGAAAAACACCATATCCCGGGAGATCAGAGCTGCAATGTTTTCTGATTATTCGATTTCTACTTAAGCGAAGCATCGCGGCGGGGCAAACCAATGTAAAATTGGTGGTAAAACGTGGCCAGCGCCGTTTCGTAGATGGCGCTTCAATTTACGAACTCGAACTCCCGAATGGTATTTTGGAGGAGTTGTTCCCCAATTTCTTCAAATTTTTGGGCTTAAAAAAACTAAGAACGAAGTTGCTGGGAAAAAATCTCCTATGTCCTTCCTCGAGGTTCAAGCTACCCCCATATCAAATTTCATTAAAATCGGTTTGTTTTAATTTGCATTATTATTTTTTTATTAGTGTTACGTTTTCAAAATCCGCACGCCATCTGCATATTATACGAGTAAAAGGCGGTCACATGATATCCACAACAACAGGCGCACGGAATTCGTCTCCGTCTTTCAATTTCAACCTGTGCGCGACACGGTACAGATATCGACGTCTATTTTAGGTTTCTGCAAACGCGATTTTAGGAATAAACCGTATTAATACGGATTTAAGAGGTGGCAGATGTCGCACTTTGTAGTAAATTATAATCGGTGAATAGCCGCATTGTGTACCGTGTGACGTGTTTGAAACTCGAAAAAAAAAGGTAAGGTAATATTTTGTGCAGATTTTAACTGTTCCCCAATCAATTTAGGCAGCGACATCACCACCAGCGCATAAGGACTGCTTTTTCTTCTTATCTAGTCCATCCAGTCAGTGTCGTCAGAAACGGCGTGAATTAAGTTAAATAATTGTTTTGTCAACGTTTTTATCTTGTTTTTGTTCACAATCCACACTTTAAAATTGTCATCTTTTACATTTAATAATATTTTTTAATTATTGCCTTAAATTCTGTCAACTTTTATACAGGGTAGCTTTTTAATGGGGGGACAATATTTTACTGGTGTTAGGTTCCCCCAAATAATACTTAACTGTAATATCAGTTTTTAGAAATGTTCCTTAACGTCCGAGAAAAAAAAATGAAATAAACATGCAGAGGAGCACTGAAACGTTGTGTAGGTCGGGGTATAACAGCGTTATCAGCAAACCTCGCGAGAGAAACCGTCGAGTTGCAGAAACTTAATACATGATTATCGCTTAAGTAAAATCACTAAAATGCTAAAGTAATAATTTCAGGTTCGGAACTCATTGAAATACGATACTAACAAGGCGGCATGAAATTATACGTACGTGCTTAAACGTTCTTTACTACATTCAACACAAGTACCTTTACCCATCAATGCCAGCGGTCTCCAATAGTGATTTGTTGGAATCGTTGTTTTAAGTAAAAAAAGAAAAACATTTTTTTGGAAAAGTGAAAATGTAGTGAGGTCTAATAAGTCTAATCTATTACCAGTAAAATTTTGTCACCCCTTTCCAAAGCCAAAGTATTTAAATATTGTTCAAATTCATTTTCCCATTCTTAAAATTACAATATAGGACTTTGTGGGATAAAACCCTAATAGCCACAAATATTTTAACTATATTTCAAAAAATATATTGGATAAATATTTTTAGTGATAGGTTTTGAATAATTATATTTTTTATATTTTATTCAAATGTTGATGAAATATACATTTAAATATTTACTCAATATTATTTCAAGACAGAGAGTTGAAAAAAAAAAGTGGGCTGGAAATGACTCGTTGCACCCTAGAGTATGATGGAGTGCAACGAAACAACCCAATTCCACCCAACACAGAATGCGTTCTCTCTTCCTCACGCATAGCAAGTATCGTTGCGTGTAAACTTGGTTCGGTGTTCTTTCTGCTCTCGCTTTTCAACGGCTCAAGTATAATATTTGTTGGTTCTATATGGTTAAAAATATATTTGATAAATATTTCTATAGTGAGAGATTTTTGAATATACTGTATATATTTTATTCAAATATACAGAAAAATATACGTTTGAAATATTTTCTCTTTAACAAAAAGTACTGTATGTCATTCAAACGAATTCAATTTGCCTAGATGAAATAAAAAAATTTCGAGTTTAAAGTCATTTTTATTTCATGTCCCTTCATGTTCTGACCAACGTCTAGCCCCTGAAAGGTCACTCAATCTGCTCTGTGCGCGCGCATCTAGTCTTGGGGTTTCGAAAATTGAAAGTATTCAAATAAATAATAAATAAAGTTTATTTAATTATTTTCTGATACAATAATGTTAACTTCAAGTGGCTCATGGTAACTAAAGCGGAGGGCCCCTTGCGACAGGAGAAGGGTGTGCGCGCGCATAATTTAGAGATTAATGTCGAAATTTTGAGATTAAAGTTGAAATCTTAAGTTTGAAGTCTAAATTTCGATATTAAAGTCTCCAATAAAATATAAGTAATGCTATTTAACATCCATATTACTAAAATATATACTTGAAATATTTTCCACAACATATTTCAGTCACATTCTTTTAATATAACTAATATTAAATAAATAAATTTTCTAAATATTTATAATATATGAAATAAATAAACTTCGACACTGTGGACGTGTAACCGTGATCCTACTACAAACTTGACAGGGACGTCAGTATGTCGGGGATTATAACAGATTTAGATTCAAAAGGTCCCAAATCGCACGGAAAGGACATAAAATCTCCGAAAGAAAGCTTCCAAAAAGCACCAAAAAGTTTTTTTTTTATTATACCTGCATCAGAATCGCCGTTTAAAGCACGCCTGAGCGTGCGAATACAGGCGATTAAAGCACGGCGAGCTTTAAAGGTTGTCAAGGAAATATAGGTATCATTATATCTTCATCAAATTTCAAAACTTTTCATATTCCTTCAGGTATGGGTCTTTTGACTTCGATGATAGTATTTTGGATTCCGCTTGTTCGGCCAATGCTTCTATATCGAGTGAAATCTCGTTTTAACCCATTTTTCCTCGATTTTTGGACCCGAGAAAAACGTAAACAATAATTGTCGTAACTAATGGCAATATTATTACGCCATTTCGATTTATCACGACAAAAAATATTTCTAAGTTTTTAGTGCTTAATTTGTTTCCAGTATTGCTGGTATAATAAAAAATAGCGTAAAGGATTCGTGGATAACTGGTCTTTAAAACACTTGCTCTATTTCGAGCACTCCCGGCTACGCCGTCGTGCTCGAAAACTCGCGCGTGTTTTAAAGACCTTGTTATCCACTCATACTTTAATATACTATTTTGGAGAAGCATCAAAATCGTAAAAAAAATTGTCTATATCTATGGAGCTTTGTAATTTGGGACAGATGTGCAGAAAAAACAGCTGAATCGTTTAGCGGAAAGCACATTCGAATTTGGTGCTCAACTTTCGAGGTACGAGCTGTCCAATTCACAGAACAGGTTCTTCGTAGTTTTGACTCTGTCGTCGAAATGCAAATGTGAGAGATGGCCAGTATGTCGGGGATTATAACAGATTTAGATTTAAAAGGTCCCAAATCACACGGAAAGGACATAAAATCCCCGAAAGAAATCTTCCAAAAAGCCCCAAAAAGTTATTTTGGAGGAGCATCAAAAATCGTAAAAAGATTGCCTATATCTTTGGAGCTTTGTAATTTGGGACAGATGTGCAGACGAAACAGTTGAATCGTTTAGCGTAAAGCACATTCGAATTTGGTGCTCACGGTTTCGAGTTACGAGCTGTCAAATTCACAAAACAGGCTCTTCGTAGTTTTGACTCTGTAGTCGAAATGCAAATGTGAGAGATGGCCAGTATGTCGGGGATTATAAAAGATTTAGATCCCAAAGGTCACAAATCACACGGTAAGGACATAATATCCCCTAAAGAAAGCTTCCAAAAAAGCCCCAAAAAGATTTTTTTGGAGGAGCATCAAAAATCGTAAAAAAATTGCCTATATCTTTGGAGCTTTGCAATTTGGGACAGATGTGTAGAAAAAACAGCTGAATCGTTTAGCGGAAAGCACATTCGAATTTGTTGCTCAGCTTTCGAGTTACGAGCTGTCAAATTCACAAAACAGGTTCTTCGTAGTTTTGACTCTGTCGTCGAAATGAAAATGGGAGAGATGGCCAGTATATCGAGGATTATAACAGATTTAGATTTAGAAGGTCCCAAGTTACACAAAAATGACATAAAATCCTCAAAGAAAGCTTCCAAAAAAGCCCCAAAAAGTTTTTTTTGTAGGATCATCAAAAATTGTAAAAAAATTGCCTATATCGTTGAAGCTTTGTAATTTGGGACAGATGTGCAGAAGATACAGTTGAATCGTTTTGCGGAAAGCACATTCGAATTTGTTGCTCAGCTTTCGAGTTACGAGCTGTCAAATTCACAAAACAGGCTCTTAGTAGTTTTGACTCTGTCTTCGAAATGAAAATGGGAGATATGGCCAGTATGTCGGGGATTATAACAGATTTAGATCCAAAAGTTCCCAAATCACACGGTAAGGACATAATATCCCCGAAAGAAAGCTTCCAAAAAAGCCCCAAAAAGATTTTTTTGGAGGAAGATTAAAAATCGTAAAAAAATTGCCTATATCTTTGGAGCTTTGTAATTTGGGACAGTTGTGCAGAAAAAACAGCTGAATCGTTTAGCGGACAACACATTCGAATTTGGTGCTCAGCTTTCGAGTTACGAGCTGTCAAATTCACAAAACAGGTTCTTCGTGGTTTTGACTTTGTCGTCGAAATGAAAATGTGAGAGATGGCCAGTATGTCGGGAATTATAACAGATTTAGACTCAAAAGGTCCCAAATCACACAGAAAGGACATAAAATCCTCAAAAGAAAGCTTCCAAAAAAGCCCCAAAATTTTTTTTTGGAGGAGCATCAAAAATCGTAAAGGAATTACCTATATCTATGGAGCTTTGTAATTTGGGACAGATGTGCAGAAGAAACAGTTGAATCGTTTAGAGGAAAGTACATTCGAATTTGGTGCTCAGCTTTCGAGTTACGAGCTTTCAAATTCACAAAATAGGTTCTTCGTAGTTTTGACTCTGTCTTCGAAATGAAAATGGGAGAGATGGCCAGTATGTCGGAGATTATAACAGATTTAGATCCAAAAGTTCCCAAATCACACGGCAAGGACATAATATCCCCGAAAGAAAGCTTCCAAAAAAGACCCAAAAGATTTTTTTTGAGGAGCATTAAAAATCGTAAAAAAATTGCCTATATCTTTGGAGCTTTGTAATTTGAAACAGATGTGCAGAAGAAACAGTTGAATCGTTTAGCGGAAAGTACATTCGAATTTGGAGTTCAGTTTTCGAGTTACGAGCTGTCAAATTCACAAAACAGGTTCTTCGTAGTTTTGACTCTGTCGTCGAAATGCAAATGTGAGAGATGGCCAGTATGTCGGGAATTATAACAGATTTAGACTCAAAAGGTCCCAAATCACACAGAAAGGACATAAAATCCTCAAAAGAAAGCTTCCAAAAAAGCCCCAAAATTTTTTTTTGGAGGAGCATCAAAAATCGTAAAGGAATTACCTATATCTATGGAGCTTTGTAATTTGGGACAGATGTGCAGAAGAAACAGTTGAATCGTTTAGAGGAAAGCACATTAGAATTTGGTGCTCAGCTTTCGAGATACGAGCTTTCAAATTCACAAAATAGGTTCTTCGTAGTTTTGACTCTGTCGTCGAAATGAAAATGGGAGAGATGGCCAGTATGTCGGGGATTATAAAAGATTTAGATCCCAAAGGTCACAAATCACACCGTAAGGACATAATATCCTCTAAAGAAAGCTTCCAAAAAAGCCCCAAAAAGATTTTTTTGGAGGAGCATCAAAAATCGTAAAAAAATTGCCTATATCTTTGGAGCTTTGTAATTTGGGACAGATGTGTAGAAAAAACAGCTGAATCGTTTAGCGGAAAGCACATTCGAATTTGGTGCTCAGCTTTCGAGATACGAGCTTTCAAATTCACAAAATAGGTTCTTCGTAGTTTTGACTCTGTCGTCGAAATGAAAATGGGAGAGATGGCCAGTATGTCGGGGATTATAAAAGATTTAGATCCCAAAGGTCACAAATCACACCGTAAGGAGATAATATCCCCGAAAGAAAGCTTCCAAAAAAGCCCCAAAAAGATTTTTTTGGAGGAAGATTAAAAATCGTAAAAAAATTGCCTATATCTTTGGAGCTTTGTAATTTGGGACAGTTGTGCAGAAAAAACAGCTGAATCGTTTAGCGGAAAACACATTCGAATTTGGTGCTCAGCTTTCGAGTTACGAGCTGTCAAATTCACAAAACAGGTTCTTCGTGGTTTTGACTTTGTCGTCGAAATGAAAATGTGAGAGATGGCCAGTATGTCGGGAATTATAACAGATTTAGACTGAAAAGGTCCCAAGTCACACAGAAAGGACATAAAATCCTCAAAAGAAAGCTTCCAAAAAAGCCCCAAAATTTTTTTTTGGAGGAGCATCAAAAATCGTAAAGGAATTACCTATATCTTTGGAGCTTTGTAATTTGGGACAGATGTGCAGAAGAAACAGTTGAATCGTTTAGAGGAAAGTACGTTCGAATTTGGTGCTCAGCTTTCGAGTTACGAGCTTTCAAATTCACAAAATAGGTTCTTCGTAGTTTTGACTCTGTCTTCGAAATGAAAATGGGAGAGATGGCCAGTATGTCGGAGATTATAACAGATTTAGATCCAAAAGTTCCCAAATCACACGGCAAGGACATAATATCCCCGACAGAAAGCTTCCAAAAAAGACCCAAAAAGATTTTTTTTGAGGAGCATTAAAAATCGTAAAAAAATTGCCTATATCTTTGGAGCTTTGTAATTTGAAACAGATGTGCAGAAGAAACAGTTGAATCGTTTAGCGGAAAGTACATTCGAATTTGGAGTTCAGTTTTCGAGTTACGAGCTGTCAAATTCACAAAACAGGTTCTTCGTAGTTTTGACTCTGTCTTCGAAATGAAAATGGTAGAGATGGCCAGTATGTCGGGGATTATAACAGATTTAGATCCAAAAGTTCCCAAGTCACACGGAAAGGACATAAAATAACCAAAAAAAATAATTACAAAAGCCCCAAAAAATTTTTTTGGAGGAGCATCAAAAATCCTAAAGGAATTGCCTATATCTTTGGAGCTTTGTAATTTGGAACAGATGTGCAGAAGAAACAGTTGAATCGTTTAGCGGAAAGTACATTCGAATTTGGAGTTCAGTTTTCGAGTTACGAGCTGTCAAATTCACAAAACAGGTTCTTCGTAGTTTTGACTCTGTCTTCGAAATGAAAATGGTAGAGATGGCCAGTATGTCGGGGATTATAACAGATTTAGATCCAAAAGTTCCCAAGTCACACGGAAAGGACATAAAATAACCAAAAAAAATAATTACAAAAGCCCCAAAAAATTTTTTTGGAGGAGCATCAAAAATCCTAAAGGAATTGCCTATATCTTTGGAGCTTTGTAATTTGGAACAGATGTGCAGAAGAAACAGTTGAATCGCTTAGAGGAAAGCACATTCGAATTTGGTGCTCAGCTTTCGATATACGAGCTTTCAAATTCACAAAATAGGTTCATCGTAGTTTTGACACTGTCTTCGAAATGAAAATGGGAGAGATGGCCAGTATGTCGGGGATTATAACAGACTTAGACTCAAAAGGTCCCAAATCGCACGGAAACGACATAAAATCTCCGAAAGAAAGCTTCAAAAAAAGCCCCAAAAAGTTATTTTGGAGGAGCATCAAAAATCGTAAAAAATTGCCTACATCTTTGGAGCTTTGTAATTTCGGACAGATATGCAGAAAAAATAGCTGATTCGTTTAGCGAAAAGCACATTCAAATTTGGTGCTCAGATTTCGAGTTACGAGCTGTCAAATTCACAAAACAGGCTCTTCGTAGTTTTGACACTGTCGTCGAAATGCAAATGTGAGAGATGGCCAGTATGTCGGGGATTATAACAGATTTAGACTCAAAAGGTTCCAAATCACACGGAAAGGACATAAAATCCTCGAAAGAAATCTTCCAAAAAGCTCCAAAAAGTTATTTTGGGGGAGCATAAAGAATCGTAAAAAAATTGCCTATATCTTTGGAGCTTTGTAATTTGGGACAGATGTGCAGAAGAAAACAGCTGAATCGTCTAGCAGAAAGCACATTCGAATTTGGTGCTCAGCTTTCAAGTTACGAGCTGTCAAATTCATAAAACAGATTCTTCGTAGTTTTGACACTGTCGTCGAAATGCAAATGTTAGAGATGGCCAGTATGTCGGGAATTATAATAGATTTAGACTCAATAGGTCCCAAATCACACAGAAAGAACATAAAATCCTTGAAAGAAAGGTTCCAAAAAAGCCCCAAAAAGTTTTTTTTGATGGAGCTTCAAAAATAGTACAAAAATTGCCTATATCTTTGGAGATTTGTAATTTGGGACAGATGTGCAGAAGAAACAGTTGAATCGTTTAGCGGAAAGCACATTCGAATTTGGTGCTCAGCTTTCTAGTTACGAGCTGTCAAACGTCAATTTTGATCGCAACATTACCTACCTATTTGAGAACTGGTTGATACTTAACAAGTCATAAAATATGTGACAACAGAGATACAACAGAGAAAAGTTATATTCCATCTTCTGAACACTATCACTTTTTAGTTACGACCTATTTGTAACCTATTGTCATTATACAAATATATCAACAACGTTATAGCGCATCAGGCCGTAAACAACGTCTGACGTGTCTGAAACTTGCGGACAGCCTATCTATCTACTACCTATTTATTTGGCTTGGCACCGACTTCAGACAGAGTTTCGAGCTTTTGAAGTCGGCTTGTCATGGGTAGACCTAGTAAGGACGTTTCTCGAATGAGGAAAAAAAGGCTGGTTGAAAAGGAAAATGAAAGAGAGCAACACAAAAAAATAGAAGCAGAAATATGGAAACAATAATTACTACCTGAAAAATCTAAGGCAAGCTCAAGGGAATTGTGCCTTTAATGATGACTTCCAGACGCAAAGACCTGAATTATTACTCAACGACTACATTTGACAGAGTTCATAATAATTATAAAATTTGAGGATTTCACTCGTTTCCCATGGGATTCTTTCATCAGATCCGGACTTGGTGACAATCGGACTATCTCAGGAGTATACCCTTTATTTTTTTTTTTAAATCGGCCGACAGTTGACGAATAAGTCGCTAAACATACATACATACAAAAAAATATACATACTTATAGCCGAACATAGATAAGCCCACAAGCTAAGAGTTTATTTACTAATGGTTCTTCAATCATGCTAGCGGTTCTCAATCGGTTTTCGCGTAAATTTTAAAACCATATATCTTGGGGTTTTTTACAGTTAGAATTTGTCTATATTTTTTCTAGGTCCCCTCATAATATTAGGGACTGTCACAGGTTTAAATAACTACTATATTTCGTGAATCACCCTGTATAAAGACCCGATGGAAAAAAAGTGGAAGCAAGAATTGTCTGGACTCGAACAAAAAGGTAAGAATACGGAGAATAATATGAAAAAAATGCAGTGAGAATACTAATATTGAAGGCATACTAACACAGGAAAAGATTTCTCGGAAAGAGAATATTAAGACCAATATAGGGTCCACAAAGAAGAGGAGTCGGATACAGGTTCGAAAGGACCAGGATCGGAAACATAAAGAGAAAGCTATCCAGAGAGGCCAAGGAAATTATTACGAACATCTTGATGAAATAAATTGTTACGTGATGGCATGTTTAGAGACAGTAAATAATTGCTACAGAAAGGCATGTGTGAATGTCGTAGGCTATCCAATATCAAATTTCATTACTGTCACGCAAGGCCGAACAACACAAAATGCTTTGTTAATGTAAAACGGTTGGTAGGTTGGAACCGATACAAATAGAAACTATTGTTGAGGCCCATTGGACTTGTGAGCCTCCAATCGTTAAAACACTGCAAATAACAACAAAACCATCCTATTATCTAGGAATCATCATTTTGTTACATTTAAAATTGTAAAACAGTACCTGGGAATCGACAAAAAAGACAAAACAGAAAAATGCACCTTCTGCTACTGCAGTTACATACCAAACCCATATAAACCACTTCGACCTTGATGATGCATTGCAGTTATCGCAATGTCATGTCCCTAATTACAGAAGAACATGCAATTCTGACTCACTGGTCAACGGGGAAGTCAACAGGATCGTAAAGCAATTCGAAAAGTGTCTAAGCTTGTTCCGAATTGCAAAAGTCATTGTATCATTCATTTCATTAACCTCAAAACATCCACCACTTGTTAATTAGCTAACTAATTGTTTCTACAAAATCGTAAATCACCAGGAAACGACTATCGCGTAGATAACCATAAAACGGCAAGGTTAAACCCTATTTATAAAACCGGCGATCGCAACAGAGCTGCAATAGTTCCAACCTTGGTAATGCAACAAACGCACTAGTGCTGACATTCTTGTGTTTACGTGCAACCAGTGAAGACGCATCATCATGGTACTCTCGATGGAAAGATGGAACGGCAAAGTCGCCGTCGTCACCGGTGCCAGTTCGGGGATCGGTGCCGCTATCGTGGACGCGCTGGTCGACAAAGGGCTCTGCGTAAAACTGAAAAAACCCGAAAAATATTTTTGGTAATTTTTTCCGGTTTTTGTGCAGGTTGTCGGCATCGCTCGTCGCGCTGAAATTATCGAGCAGAGGGCCAAACAGTTGGTGGGAAGAAAGGGTAAGCTCCACGCCCTCAAGGCTGACGTCAGCAAGGAGGAGGACATCATCAAGGCCTTCAAGTGGATCGCGGAGAAAATTGGACCTGTGCACATTTTGGTCAACAATGCAGGTATATATATTTTCGTCCATGGCCAACTCTAACTAATTTTGTCTTCAATCTATCTGAAATTTGAATGAGATAAAAAAACACAATTTAAGGATGATTTTGGTTAGGAATCCATTTTATATTTACTTTGTTGTTTTGAGTATTTTTCCATCAACTGATTTTCTGATCATGAACGGAGAAGTCCTGGAGCATAAAAAATCTCACAACAATTGTTCAAATTTCCAGTTCCCTTAAGAGCAATTGAAAGTGCAAGAAGCCTCAAAAAAATAACTTTTTTCGGGAATTTTGAATAATTTATTTTATAAGTTAGTATTTTGAAGCTTCACGAAACCAACCAAATACTGCGCCTCGGCTTCGTTTCGTTTGTTACAAAAGTGGGACGGGCTGCTGCTCGCCGGCCACAAAAGCACCTGTTCCTCGAGCTGCATTTATACCTAATAATAATTATAATTTTCATCCAGGTACCGCGAGCATGGGAGGTCTCTTGGAGACCTCTGTCGCCGACTACAAGAAGACCCTGGACCTCAACGTTCTATCGCTGTGTATCGCAACCAAAGAAGCTGTCAAGTGCATGAAGGCGCACAAGATCAACGGGCACGTCGTCCACATCAACAGCACTTTCGGGCATTTCGTTCCCAATTCCAACTGGAACATCTACCCTGCATCCAAATTCGCAGTGACTGCTTTGGCCGAAACGTTGAGACTCGAGATGGCCGCCACTGGATGCAGGATCAAAGTTACGGTAGGTACATTCGAGTGTATCAATATTGTGTGTTGAATCATAATATTATGCATAACCAGAATAAACAGAAACTTGTTGTTGTTATTCCACTTACTGTTATCTTGAGTTACGTAAACTGTAAACTGATCACTCAAGTATTTAAATGTTGAGTGTTAAATGTTTATTTTTTTATCTGATAGTATTATTATGTTTGCAGAGTGTCAGCCCTGGTCTGGTCGCTACCGAACTGACAACAATGAACAAAGATGCAACACCAGAAACCAAAGCCTTCCTTTCTAAGATGCCGATTCTGAAGGCCGAGGACATCGCAGATGGTGTTGTTTATGCTCTCTCCACTCCGGAACACGTTCAGGTAGGTCAGGGCGTGTAATTTACACGTTGTAGCCTTATTTGTTCCAGGTGCACGAGGTCACAATCAATCCCATCTAAACGACGCCTGAGTAGGAAGATGCTTTTTATATTTGTGGTTGTGGTGGTGAAATTACAGTTTTATTCTTTATAATGTTTTAATAATATATTTTTTATTAGTTTTATGTTGTTGTTATTTATGTCATGTCATTAATTATGTCAATTTTTGTCCGCTCCGTTGAAAGATACAAATGAGAGATAGAATCCCTAATATATTTCGGTACAGTTACAATTTTAAAATCCGCGCGTCCGCGCACCGGGGTCAAATGAGATCGACAGAAAACTACTGCAACTTTTTCGTCGGTTGATGGCAGCGTGAACGCGGGACTGATATGGCCGTCCATTTTGGGCGGTTACAGAGGAAAATCGTTTTAATATCGCAATTTGTTAAAAATTGTAAGCGATGAATAGCCGTATTTCGTGTGGCGTGGTAAAGACGGATTTATACTGTGCAGACTTTAACTGTATCTCCAATCAATTTAGGCGGCAGAATTCACCGCTGCAAACAAGGACTGCTTTCCTCGGGTCTTCCCTTCACATTCTTCATGCACGAATTCTGTCTCAACTCTTAGGATAACTGTGGGGTCCCGTTGAATCGTCCGATAAAGGGGACCAAGGTGGTTTGAAAACAGTGATTCGTTCCATTTTTTTTTTTGTCAACGTCTTATCTAGTTTTGGTTCCCGCTATTTTAGTCCAATCAAATAAGTCAGCAAATCACAAAATTTGAGGAAGTACACAAAATTTTGATATAAGTATCTGTGAAGTATTTGAAGAAGATGAGTGAAAGAAATTTTTTTCCCAACCCCCGAGAAATGGTGGAAAAAAATATAATAAAGTTATTTTCTTTAATTATTCAAAATGCGTAAAAGGTAGTAAAATAAGTTTCAAATAAAGATTATAAAGCATGAAATTCTACACAAAAATGATCTTTTGACTTTTTTGCTATTATTAAAATTAACAAAGTTACGGCGGTTACAAGTTAAGGGATGTTGTGAATAACTTTAAAAAATCATAGCGTTCTGAAAAGTTAATGGAATTTTTTTTAATGTACTCAGAAAAATATAAAATTTATTATCGGACAAATGTTTTATTTTTTATTTATAATAAATAAGTTATAACAATTTAAATTTTCGAATTTTCAATTTAAAGGACGTTAGACGATGGAACCATTTTTTTTTAATTCCATTTTAAATTTACCTGTTTAAATTTTTCCTATACCTACGACACTGCTCTTCTGACGTCACGATCACTCAATTTTGTCGGCTACACAAAGATGAAATTTTGTCGGCTACTTCTTCGCTGCTTAAAAGACGCGCATGCGTCACATTTATATTTCACTCGAGCATAGAATGATTAATACTCATCTTTATATAAATAAAATTCCGGTGTGCGTGTGTTCGTAATTCTTCTCATCCTAAACAGCTTGACAGATTTGGCGTTTTTTTTTTTAATATTATAGCACAGATAAGGTTTTAACGGAAAGAAACGCTGAAAAGTTGCCCGGAAAATCGGGAAAAAACTGAAAGTGCACTGTACGTAGATAAATGTAATGCCGTTCCTTTGTAAGCGCATCACTTGAGAACGGCTCTACCGACTCGGTTATTTTTTTTTTTTAGAATATTTAGAATATAGTCTAAATAAGGTTTTTACTACGAAGGCGCTCAACGGACATGAATGTAATAATTAGCTTTTAAAAAAAATAAACCGACTTCAAAAAGCGAGAAATAACTCAGTACATGTATTATTACATGTGCTTCCTACTGATCTGTTTCAAATCGGTGCCAAGCCAAAGAGGTTAACAAATTTGTAACCTATTGTCATTATACAAATATATCAACAACGTTATAGCACATCAAAAATTCAATATCAAGCCGTCAACGACGTCTGCCCCGCACGTGTCTGCCCGTTTGGGATGTTTTGCTCAGAGCGAGCCCCCCACCCACGCTCACGCATTCCGGCGCGCGCGCGGTGGGACTTGCGATGTGACGGAGGCGGACAGCCTATCTATCTACTACCTATTTTTTTTGCTTGGCACCGACTTCAACCAGATCAGTAGGTAGCACATGTAATAATACATGTACTGAGTTATTTCTCGCTTTTTGAAGTCGGTTTCTTTTTTTTAAAAAGCTAATTATTTTACAATTTTAAGTGATGGGTAGACCTAGTAAGGACGCTGCTCGAATGAGGAAACGACGGCTGGTTGAAAATGAAGATGAAAGACGCAAACTATAAAAAATTAAAACCAGAAATACTGAAACAATGATGAATTAATATTACTACCTGAAAAATCTAAGGCAATGATGACTCCCAGACGCAAAGACCTGCATAATTATTGAACGACTACAACTCGAGAGAGTTCATAATAATTATAAAATGTGAGGATTTCGCCCGATTCCCATGCGATCACCTCATCAGGTCCGGGCTTGCTGACAATGGGACTACCTCCGGAGTATACCCTTTCAAATAAAAGAAGAATTTTCAAAATCGATCCACAATTGACGAAGCAATCGGTGAACATACATAAAAGGAAAAATTTGAGAATTTCCCTCGATTTCCATGGGATCCCCTCATCAGATCCGGACTTGCTGACAATGGGACTACCTCCGGAGTATACCCTTTCAAATAAAAGAAGAATTTTTGAAATCGATCCACAATTGACGAAGAAATCGGTGAACATACATAAAAGGAAAAATTTGAGAATTTCCCTCGATTTCCATGGGTTCCCATCATCAGATCCGGACTTGCTGTCAATGGGACTACCTCCGAAGTATACCCTTTCAAATAAGAGAAGAATTTTCAAAATCGATCCACAATTGACGAAGAAATCGGTGAACATACATAAAAGGAAAAATTTGACAATTTTTCTCGATTTCCATGGGAGCCCTTTATCAGATCCGGACTTGGTGACAATGGGACTACCTCCGGAGTATACCCTTTCAAATAAAAGAAGAATTTTCGAAATCGATCCACAATTGACGAAGAAATCGGTGAACATACATAAAAGGAAAAATTTGAGAATTTCCCTCGATTTCCATGGGATCCCCTCATCAGATCTGGACTTGCTGTCAATGGAACAACCTCCGGAGTATACCCTTTCAAATAAAAAAAGAATTTTCAAAATCGATCCACAATTGACGAAGAAATCGGTGAACATACATAAAAAGAAAAATTTGTCAATTTTTCTCGATTTCCATGGGAGCCCTTTATCAAATCCGGACTTGGTGACAATGGGACTACCTCCGGAGTATACCCTTTCAAATAAAAGAAGAATTTTCAAAATCGATCCACAATTGACGAAGAAATCGGTGAACATACATAAAAGGAAAAATTTGACAATTTTTCTCGATTTCCATGGGAGCCCTTTATCAGATCCGGACTTGGTGACAATGGGACCACCTCTGGAGTATACCCTTTCAAATAAAAGAAGAATTTTTAAAATCGGTCCACAATTAACAAAGATATCGGTGAACATACATAAAAGGAAAAAAAAACATACATACAGCCGAACACAGAACCTCCTCCTTTTTTGAAGTCGGTAAAAATAACTGTAAACGATATTTGTCTGGCAATTCTGACTTTTTTCTGGCAATTATAACTTTTTTCTGGCAATTGCGACTGGGGTAGGACGATGGCACTGTTTTGTTACCCAAACTTAAAATATGAAGTACTGTCCACATTTGGTCCACATATTTGGAGTGTTTCTTTAAGGGGTCGATCGCGTAGCGCGGGGCACCAATTTCAATGACCCACGGAAACACAAATTTTCACAGACGATAATTGCCGTGGATCACTGAAATTGGTGCCTCGCGCCACGCGCTCGACCACTTAAAGAAACATACTCCCAGAAGGTCATATTTCCCTTTACGTGAAACTCGAAATGTGGGGAGTATCTGTTATTTTATGATTTTATGAATGATAAACGGAAAAACAAATTTTCACAGACGGCAACTTCAGTGGATCACTGAAATTGATGCGTCGCGAAACATACTCCAAGAAGGTCATATTTCCCTGTACGTGATACTCAAAATGTAGACAGTATTTCATCTTTTAAGTTTGGGCAACAAAACAGCACCATTGTCCTACCCCTGTCGCAATTGCCAGAGAAAAGTCTGAATTGCCAGAAAAAAAGTCGGAATTGCCTGAAAAAAGTCGGAATTGCCAGAAAAACGTCAGAATTGCCAGAAAAAAGTCGGGATTGTCAGAAAAACCTCGGAATTGGTAGAAAAAAGTCAGAATTGCCAGAAAAAAGTCGGAATTGGTAGAAAAAAAATCGTTGTCAGTTATTTTTCCATTCATGTCCGTTCAGCGCCAGAAAAATTGGAAAAATTGACCGGAAAATTGAAAGCTTCGGGAAAATCTGAGTGCTTTTTCTGGGATATTTGTATGAACTCGAGACCATAACTCGCCATTCAAATGATGGACATGCGTAATTCTTTTTTTGTTTTGTTCGTTACGATCCTGTAATGGATGTTGTTTTTTTACATTATTTGTCATTTCGCGATTTGTCCAAAAACAAATTAATTGAAATTTGGACAGGACAATGTCTGTTCGGGTCAGCTAGTAAGAATAATAATTTTAATATACAGTGTGGAAAATAAGTAAGGAATAAATTCAGTAACTCTGTTAGTATTTGCACTAGAAATAAAACTTAAAAAGCATATGGTGGGGCTAATTATAGCGCATCCGACAAACGTATAAAAAAAAATTTGCATTACTTTTTTTGACAGTTATGACGTCATCAATATATTTTTTTAATAGCAACCTATGTTTTTGATTTTATATTCGCATAGAGTTTTTTACTCTGATTTCAACGTTATCAAATACTCAATAGCTTACATAAGGAAAAAACAAATAAAAACGGCACTAAAGTTCAAATTAGTAACTTTTCAAAAAATTAACAGAGCTGTCCAATTTTATCAGAATTCAAAGAAAAACCATAGAAATCCAAACAAAACAAAGCTCCCAAAAGCAATCAATGAGAAAAAATAAGAAAACAACAATATATTTCAAAGTAGGGCTGACAAATTAACAAAATTAACAATAAAGCTATTGATCTGAGAATTATAAATTAAAGAAAGATTAGAAGCAGTCAATACGTTTTAAATGGTTTAGGGAGTTATTACACTGCACTCATGTCGAATTATTCCTTCAAGATCATCCAATTTGTTGGGTCGGTTTTGATACACCTTGCTTTTTAAGTGCTCCCAGAGACAAAAATCTAATGGGGATCGATCTGGGGACCTGCCATTCTATTGGACCTCTTCTTCCATCTTCTTGAAAACACTTTGTCTAAATAACACCGCACCGGGCTTAGTGTGTTGGAGCACCATCCTGTTGCAACTAGATATTATTATTTAGAAGTTAATTTATTATTTAATAGAGAAAAACAGTTGAGAATAGAGAAAACAATTATTTTGTACCAATTCAGAACTTGTCAATATTGTATAGGTATCACTATGGTTTTTTCTTAAATTCCGATAATATTAGACAGTTCTGTTAATTTTTTGAAATTTTACTAAGTTGAACTTTGGCGCCGTTTTAATGCATTTTTTCCTTATCTAGCCTATTAAGTATTTGACAACGTTGAAAACAGAATAAAAAACTCTATTCAAATGTAAAATAAAAAACATAGGTTGCCATTAAAAAATAAATTGATGACGTCATAACCGTCACAAAAAAATTGATGAAAAAAATTTTGTATGCGTTCCTCGGATGCGGTATAATTAGCTCTATCACATGCTTTTTAAATTCTATTTCTAGTGCAAATACTAAGAGAGTTACTGAATTTATTCCTTACTTAATTTCCACACTGTATATGTATTTTAGAAATATACATTTTATTATTTTTTTAATTTTAAAGTTTCTCTAAAAATGTTTAAAAGATATGATAGTCAACTTCCATTATTTCATCAGATGAAACGATGTTTCAACCAATTATTATATTCTCAATAGATTAATTCGTATTCAAAAATTTCTAACAAAAAAAAAGTATCTTAATTTGAATTTATATTAATAAAGTCGAGAAAGCAAAACAAAATTTAGTATAAATCTGTGAGTATTAGTAGTAATAAAAATTTCGTTTATTTCAAATGAAAAATAGATTTTGAAAGTATTTAGATCATGTAAGCAAAATTCCATATTTTTAATAAAACTGAAATGTGCATAAAACAGAGCGTGTGTAGTTCGCAAATTATGGATAACATTATATTTGTCCAAATTTTGCAAACAATTTTCAGGAGCATTCATTCCCTAAAGCAAACACTCATGAGATATAGATGCGACGCATGCGCGTCTTTTAAGCAGCCTAGGAATAGCCGACAAAATTTCATCTTTGTGTAGCCGACAAATTTTCATCTCTGTCGATCACATTATCGATTTCTTTTTAGTGATCGTGACTTCAGAAGAACAGTGTCGTAGGTATAGGAAAAATTTAAACAGGTAAATACATTTATACCTGCCTGAAAAGGAAAGGTAGAAAAAATATTTAAGCAATTGGTTTCACTGTCTAGTCTAACAATTAAATTAAAAATTAACAATTAAAATATAAAACAATTTCTCTGATAATAAGTTATATATTTTTCTGAGTAAATTAAAAAAAATAAGTTCCATTAACTTTTCAGAACGCTATGATTTTTTAAAGTTATACTCAACATCCCTTAACTTGTAACCGCCGTAACTTTGTTAATTTTAATAATAGCAAAAAAGTCAAAAGATCATTTTTGTGTAGAATTTCATGCTTTATAATCTTTATTTGAAACTTTTTTTACTACCTTTTACCCATTTTGAATAATTAAAGAAAATAACTTTATTATATTTTTTTCACCATTTCTCGGGGGTTGGGGAAAAAATTCTTTTACTCATCTTCTTCAAATACTTCACAGATACTTGTATCAAAATTTTGTGTACTTCCTCAAAATTTTGATTTGCTGACTTATTTGATTGGACTAATTTATTGCACAGACAAGAAGGAATTTTCTCGTCGCAGCTCAAGGAATCCTGCACTTGTTTTTTGCCGATCGCTATTTGACGTAACAAATAGACTATAATTTAGCAGCAATTGCAGATACCTACCTTGGAGTTTAATAACATCAACGAGGTAAAGTGAAAGTTTAAATTGGTATGTTATTCTAGTCCGTAAAATGTTTTGATTCAATAAAATTCAATTCCCTGAAGGTTTGATCGAAACATTAGCGACACCTACCGAATTAACTTTTTCAGATTTGATTACATTTTACTGAAAAGATTTTGGCACTTAGCAATGTACAAGGTGTACAAGTGCAACCCCCTTGGTTCGAGTTTTCCACTCCGCTCCTGTATCAAGATAAAAGTGTGGCTATAAAATCGGAGCACGCCACTGATGTAAACATATATTTAGTTCATAAATAATAGACAGAAACCGTCATCCACCTCAATTAAATAACCTCATATTTTCTCCAATGTCGTGGGTATTTTTGAGACGAAATAAGGGACGTCATTTTGAAATAATGTTATCTAGGCTGGTAAATCAACTTCAATGTCAAGTGCCAGTTTCAACCTTATCGCTTGGACTCGACCCTATGTCTTTTTTTTGTCATGTCAACTTCATGAACGCCGAAACTAGGATGGTTTAAAGCGTTTATGCCCTATTAAAATTCAATTTTTCACAGTTGTGTTGTACTGGACCTTATGATGCACCAGTTAAAATTTTTACATTCCCAGGGGTGTGTGGACCATCAATTACGACCTTATTTTAAAAGATATCAAAACGGGGTTTTTGGGGGGTTATTGTTTTTTTAAATGGAATGCCCTATATATTGGTTGGTGAATTCAAAAAGCAGTTAATGCTGAGCAAAATGATATCAGGTATTACAGGTTTATTATGGATGGTTCTTGAGTTATGAAGAATCTTAGGTCAAAATAAATTAGTGCTTTTTTAAAAAATTGCAGAGACCATTCCAACAAAGATAACAAAAAACTTTTTTGTCAATAATTTTTTATAGATCCAAACTTTAATACACACAGGGTGTACGATTTCGCAAAATGTATAATAACTTTTTTTTTTCAAATGGAACACCCTATATTCCATTATACCACCAAATAGCATTTTTAATAAGCTTTCAATATATAGTTTGCCTCGGCAAATGTTAGTACTTTAGATAATTTTTACAAAAAACGTAGAAAACTTTCCCAAATTGATGAAATTGTGTATTAAGATCAGATCACCTTGGACTTGTTGCCATGGAGATATCATTTTAGACTGGTTACCACGGAGCCGTTTGTTCTTGTTGACAGTAAGTTATCCTGTAACAAATAGTTTAACTTTTGTGTTTTTTTTTTACAAAATGAATTTTACGCAAGAAGTAATGATGAATAATTATGGTACAATGCCTTAGGAGAAGCCGAAAGAAACTCCTTTTTTTTCCAAAAAAATTTAAAACGTTTTGAAAACACTGGAAACGTGGCCTACAACAAAAAAAAAAACAAATAATTAGTAGAAGAGTAGGTGAAAACACTGAGCTAGAAGTTTTTCTAATCTTAGGAGAAAATCTTCACTCCAGTACAAAAGAAATTGCTGCCCAATCTGATATTTCAAAATCTTTAGTAAACCGTGTGATCAAAAAAAGCTTATTTTGCAAAAAGAGTGAAATTCTACGAAATAATGGACAATCTTCTAGAAAGGAATAGAAATATTTTAAACAGAATTTTGTTCACTGCTGAGGCGACCTTTAAGAGCAATGGGCATGTCAAGAGGAATAACATGCACTATTATGCCACTGAAAATCCCCACTGGATGCGGACGACTGATTATTAGAATCAGTGGTCCTTAATGTGGTTGCAACAGGATGGAGCTCCTGTACATTTCTATAGAAATCTAAAAAGATATTTAAATGACTGGTTGCCGAGACGTTGGATTGGCCCTGTCAAATGGCCCGCAAGATCACCAGATTTAACTCCTCTAGATTTTTTTGTTTGTGGTTATGTAAAGGATATGGTCTATCGAATTCTTACGTAAATCTAAGCCTGTCTACCTCTCGGTGTCATTTCTGAAGTAATTTAATAAATTAGACAATAAACGACTATCTCCATGGCAACAAGTCCAAGGCAATCAGATCTTAATACGCGATTTTAGCAATTTCGGGAAACTTTCTAGGTTTTTTATAAAAATTACTTAAAGCACTAAAATTTGCCGAGGCAAACTATATATTGGCAGAAAGCTTATTAAAAATGCTATTTGGTGGTGTAATGGAATATAGGGTGTTCCATTTGAAAAAAAAAGTTATTATACATTTTGCGAAATCGTACACCCTGTATAGAAACATCAATTTAGATGACTTTTAATCGGTATGTATTAAAGTTTGAATCTATAAAAAAATATTTACAGAAAAGTATTCTGTTATCTTTGTTGGAATGGTCTCTGCAATTCTTTAAAAAAGCACTAATTTATTTTGACCTAGATTCTTTATAACTCAAGAACCATCCATAATAAACCTGTAGTACCTTATATCATTTTGCTCAGCATTAAGTGCTCTTTCAATTCACCAACTAATATATAGGGCATTCCATTTAAAAAAAAACATAACTTTGGTATATTACTAATACTAGGGCACTCTGTATATGATTTCTAATAATTTCAAATTGTGAAGGTATCGAGTGGCTATCGTTCCCCGAAAACCCCGTTTTGATGTCTTTCAAAATAAGGGCGTAATTGATGGTCCACACACCTCTGAGACACCGGTATATTTCAATTTTACCCTCTAATTTTTAAAAAGAGTCGCAGATTGTTTGCGAAACAAAAATATATATTCCAAATCCAAAATAATAAATAATAGTATCTTTTTTGAAGCACGGAGCGCCAGCGGAGTGTTGCCGAAAAGTGACAGCGCACGAGTACTGATCAGCACACGAAATGAGAAAAAACGCGAATTAACATCAAATTTTGAGCTTAGGTTTGACAGTTGTCAAATTAAATACGATCATACTGCCACAATATTTATATCGCGTTCAACAAACAACCTGGTTGGAAGCAAGCTTTGAAATTGCGTTCTTCTTTTATTTTTTAACAATGTAGGACTTGATTAACTGTCCATGACTTGTAAATAAATGACATAACCTAAAAATTTCAGAGCTGCAATATTATTATTAATTATTAATAATTTTTATTATGCATCTTAAAGAAGTATTTTAGGGTATTAAGGCTTGCTTTGCTAGAAAGCGTGACGTGACGCGCACATCGCACATTAATGCGCGCAGCAGTGCTTTCCTAGATTCAGACCGTGACGGACTCTTGATAAAAAAAATATTTGAAGACGAGAAAAAATTCGCTAATTTATGTTCGATTTTCTAGAAATATTTTTCAGCACGTACTGAGTCTTGTACTAATTCAATTAATAGATCATCGTTGCATTTTGAAAGACGCCGGTCTACTACTGCGTTACAATACGCGCGTGATTTCCGAGAAGTTTCCTTATAAGTTACATAAGGGCGGTACGCATCTCCTAGGAAAGCAAACCTTTAGTGGTTTTATTATATATAGACCGACACGATTTGGGGGTTTGGGCTGCAATATGTCCTGTCGGTATCTCCAGGATCCCTACAACGGTTTTAGACGGAAAAAATTGTATTCACCAATATTAAATAAAAAGGATTTTTGGACGCTAGTTGTTAAAAAAATAAGATAAAAGTAAAGTGCATTCAGACCTTTGGGTGTGATCATAATTGAGTTAATATTTTTGGATATCGGACACTTTATGATTTATTTCTTTAAAATGTGGAAATTAAAACACTATTCATATTGTGGCGTGAGTCATTTTGAGTAAGAACTACAGCTAAATATAATTTGGCCCCTCCCCTGAGCTGAGGATTGGGTGCGCGTTGAATTCACAGTGGTGTGGGGAACTCGCTCAACTTATGGCATTTACCTCAAGAATATCGCATAAAACTTATAAGGGATCTTATAAGTAAAATATAAACGTTCGTGGAGAATGCTGCGACAAGAGTTAGTCTTAATTCAAGGGAAGAAATTAAGAGGTACTGCGCCGCACAATAATAAATTAAATATTTAAATGCGGGCACTAACTCCACTTAACTGGCCAACTGCAGGCATTAGTTGATTAACGATTGTGTGTGTATAAGTAAACATTTTTATTTCCTTTTTGCTCCAGTTTACATTGATTCGATTAGCAATCCAATACATGCCACTCGAATTTTGAATGATTGACGATCACTAGTAGTTTATAAAATTACAAAAGCGTTTGTAGTAACAAAAATGTCGGAGTTTAGTCGTGCGGAAGTACTGCAATTGATTTCGTCTTATGAAGAACAGCAGTGTTTGTGCATTGTGCGTTGCACAGAATATAAAAAGCAAAATAAAGAAGAAGCTTTAATAGTATTAGTGAACAATTTATTCACATTTTATCCACGCAACTTTATATCATAATGTAAACACATCAAGAAATTGTCTCTCCGATGTTAACAGATCAAGTGTAGCTAAGGTGACACAAAAAATACAGTAAAGTTATGCCCTCAAAAGTCATAATTATATTGAACAAATAAAATAAATACAGAAACTTTCTTTACAATTAAACAATATTAAAATAACGTTGTGATGATTAGAATTATTAAATTGACTGGTAACGAGTTAGTTAAATAAATAAAACTATGTGAATGTAGGAATGATAATGTATAGAATAATAAAATAAATTTAAAATAATAAATAAACAAATTAAATTATGACTATTGCACTACTCTTAAAAGGTTAAATTACATTAAAATGATTATTATTGAAAGATTTACAATTTTAACTGACACGATAATAAAAGAACTAGATGAATTGATATCACAAAAAAATTAAAAAAAAATATCTACTACTTATCTTCTGAGCTGTTCAACGGTTTCCTGCTGGCTTTGGAGCTGACGTGTCCTTACAATTACTTTTCCCGCTATCCTGCGATGCTGGGAGATTACCCTTATGGATTTGTCACACGTAGTGCACGTGTGGATTACGTCAGTCCAGAAGAAAAATTACGAGTGGAAATACTTAGCAGCTATTCCAAATAAAGGTGATACAAGAAACAATCCTCTGGTGAATGCTGGTGTATCTGCCTATTTGATTGAAAGAGAATAGTCAAGGTCTGCACGCAATAAAGTAGTTACCTCTTTTTCCTCCGAATCAGCACCTAATCGATATATCCGCTAATGCAATTTATTTAAATAATTAACTGAACACCCCAATCGCATTACCCGTACTTGACGCAATTCCTAGACCTTACTCTTTGTCCAGAACAAAATACGACGGAGATGTTCTTCGTTCCGATGTCGATCGAAAAAGAAGGCCGCTGGTTCGTCGCGTGATATGCAAGAAATTTTCGTGCTTTTTTGTAGGTGCCGGTTATCTCTAAACCCTGATTTGTTCCTGAATCTTCGGTGGTGAATGCGCGGCAAAATCAAATTGTAACAGTACATACATGTCCACTAAAGAATAAAATAATCACAAAATTAACTTCAAAAAAATGTGGTCCAATAATTCTAAGTGGACTGATGGCAGCCCAAACGTCTACTTTAATTCCAAATTGCGGTGTTTCAAAAAAAAATTGTGGATTTTCTGCACTCCACATTCTCATATTCTGCAAGTTCACATATCCACTCAAATGAAAATACAAACGGGAAGAATGTCAATGAATCAAAGTGGAGTAAATTTAAATTAAATTATAAATATATTAAAGTCAAACTCCACAAACTTTAATAAACGTAAATTACAATAGGAAAATGTTTTGGGAGGAAACTACTCCCATCTTCAGCCCTAATTTTACAAGAAATTAATAATACAATTGATGAATTACAGTGCGGTTCTTACCTTAAAGAATGTTAAGATAATGACGTTGTTTTGAAAGAGTATTAAATTTATTTAGTTACATTTGAATCTGAGTTGCTTGTTTCTAATATTATTCGCACCTGTAGTCGACTAAAATCTTTTTCTGACTATAAAAAAATCGCAATCTCCCGGGATCGTACTCCAATGCAAATTGAGATTTATAAAAACGCTAAAAAGGAACTTGACCAACGTGTTGCCAATGGTGAGAATAATTTAAAAATCCGTTATAAGTCTGGCATTCCTACTGTTACGACGGTGGAAAACTGAATTTGCCCAACAGAACATCAGTTTTAGTCTATATCTGTTATCAGAACGTGCGAGGATTAAGGACTAAGTTGAACTCTTTTTACACAAATGTCTGTGAATTATTATATGATGTAATTATTTTAACGGAAACATGGCTAAGTGATGCTTTTTTTAATACTGAATTTTTTCCTGATTGTTATACAGTTCTTAGATGTGACAGGAAGTTTTCTTTAGTGAATCGTTCAAAAGGTGGTGGTGTCTTAATAGCCTTATCTGAGAAAGTTTCTTGTTCCGTTATTGATACTTATACCTTAACTGGTTTGGTTCCTCTGATTGATTTGGTACTTTGCAAATGTTCCCTTGATGGTTTTGAATTTTTTATTGCTGCGGTTTACATTCCACCAGACATTATGGTCGAAGATTTTGAAGTTTTCTATGATGCTTTAGAATCACTAGTCATTGGTAAACAAGTTTTACTGATTGGTGACTTCAATATTACAGACTACTATAGCCCCGACAGGTATAATTCGCCCACTGAGAAACTTCGCATCTATTCTAGCTTTACGGAGTCAAATGAGTTTACTCAATATAATAAAGTTTTAAATTCTAATAATCGACTACTTGATTTAGTTCTTGCTAACTTCAAATGTGAGCTTGCAGTAACGCGCAACGAAGAACCACTTTTACCAGAAGATCTACATCACCCCTCACTTTCAATTTATCTCCAATCTGTTAAGGAATCTAAACCCCATCTATTTCCGAGAACTTCATACAGGCGATTTAATTTTAAGAAAGCTAATTTTCCGCAACTTTATAATGACATTTTCTATACCGATTGGTCTAATCTTGAAGCGTTTCAAGATGTTAATAAATGTCTTCAAAGCTTTTATGATATATTATATAAAACTATAGAACGTTCTGTACCCTCAGCAAGTTTTAAAACAACTAGTTATCCTCCTTGGTTCAATCATGCCATAGTATCGTCCTTAAAACATAAAAATTACTTGATAAAAAAATGGAAAATAACAAATTGTGATCGCTATTTAAATGAATATAAAAATGAACGTGCAATTTCTAAACGTCTTATAAATTCGGCTCATAATTCTTACTTAAAGCATATTGAAGACTCATTGCAAACCAATCCCAAAGAACTATGGAAGTATGTTCGCTCCAAAAAGGGTACATCTCGTATTCCTGGTAAACTGCATTTTAATGGTGATGAGTTTGAAAAACCGCAGGATATAGTCAATGTTTTTGCAAAAAAGTTTTCTAATGTATTTCATCCTAAACCTGACTTTGACCTTCCAGATGTTTTTTCCAACAATTCTCCTTTTTCTATGCCAGCTGTCGATGAGGACACTCTTGTAAAGTTAATGTCGAAACTAAAAAATAATTTCACTGCTGGTGATGATCTCATACCAAGTTTTATTATACGTGACCTAAGATTTGTATTGGTTAAACCTCTTAAGTTGATACTTAATCTTGCTATAAAAACGTCCACCTATCCTGATGCTTGGAAATATGCGAGGGTAACCCCAGTCTTAAAAAAAGGTAGTGCATCTGATCTTAATAATTACCGACCTATTTCAATCCTCTCAAATTTTTCGAAATTTTTTTAACAGGTTCTATATGCAAATATTTTTCATAATATTGGCGGTATTGTATCTAGTAATCACCATGGTTTTATACCTGGGCGCTCTACGGTTACAAACTTGATCTCTGTCGTTCAATTTATCAGACAACAAATGGATAACACTGGCCAAGTTGATGTAGTATATACTGACCTTTCTAGTGCTTTTGATTGCATTGATCATGAAATATTACTTCAAAAGCTCAGTTTCTTCGGTCTTGCTCCAAAATTTTTATCTTTAATTGCTTCCTATTTGTTAAATAGAGTAAACTGTGTTTTTTTTAACGGTTATAAATCTTTCTATTATGTGTCAACTTGTGGTGTACCGCAAGGTTCTAATTTGGGGCCTCTTCTCTTTGTTATATTTATAAATGATTTGCTACTTTCCCTGAACTGCAAGGTCTTAGCTTATGCTGATGATCTCAAAATATTTTCTTCAATTTCTACCATCGGTGATTGTTCGGTCCGCGGGTCCAATTTGTAGTTGTTGAAGGTCTGGTTACCTATATTCGGGCCTAACTTTCCATCCCCTTCCCATGTCCTAACCTGCCGTCCTATATTTCATCCCTTCCCGAAGTAGTCATATAACTGAAGAAGACACAGGGTGAAAAGATAAGAATTGATAGTACTTCAAGACGCACATGGTCGGTGTCGTCGTTTCGATAGTTCGTTCCCTTAGACTTTAGTGTTGTTTTGGTGCCTATTACAAGCAACATTCCAATCACGTCGAAATCCAGCATATACAGTCCACTTAATCAAGTCCTTTTGGCCACAGGTGAGTTAGTGTTCCGATTCGCGGTTGCCTTTACCTGTCGCCTACAGTGATGCTGTACGTTTCCAGAAGAATATCAATTTAATTGTGGAGTGGTGTAGAAAAAACAGGCTGCGTTTAAATATCAACAAGTGCTGTAGTGTATCTTACACGAGGAAGATTAATCCTATTAGTTTTCCTTACGTCATATGTGGTCAGTTACTACAGAAGCAACATTTGGTTAAGGACCTGGGAGTCCTATTTGACTCCGAACTAACTTTCAATAACCACGTTAATGACATTTGTTTGTCTGCCTCTAAAATGCTAGGCTTTATCTCTAGAACATGTCGGTTTATGAGTGATATAGGTGCTTTAAAGTCTTTGTACTTTGCTTTTGTGGTAAGCAAGCTGGAATATGCTTCGGTGGTATGGTTCCCTTTTTATGCTGTGCACAGTGATGCTGTTGAAAAAATACAACGTCGATTTTTGAAATACCTATCTTTTAAAATTGATGGTAGTTATCCTTCACAAAATTTTGATTATAATCTGCTCTTAGCTCGCCATAAGATAGGTAGCCTTCTCAGTCGTCGAGAACATCACTGTGCCAACTGGATGTGGAAAATTCTCCATTATGAAGTCAACTCCCTGGAAATTCTAAGCCATGTCAATATTCATGTCGTACGCCAAAATGCCCGGACTTCTGCAACCTTTGTTACTCCTAGACCAAATACTGACGACTTAAGAAGAGCACCGTTAACGTTAATGTGTCAATATGCTGACGTGAAATTTAGAGACATTTTTCTGTAAATTGTACCATTTTCCAATTTAATGTTATTAATGTTTATTGTATGTATACCACAATGTGATGTATAAGTTAATTTTTTGTATTGTCCTATAAAAGGATTTTTTTTCTGTTGGGCAAATATATATGTCGGAGATTGACCCTCCCCCTCTATGCTGGCTCACCACGCAGTTTATTAACAACAATAACAACAAAAACCCAGAGATATGCAAAACAGGTGATCCCGGGTGCACGTCTCTCGTGACACTGTCCGTTGCGTCAAGTGGTCTCCCGTACTACCCGATTCCACCCAAGTGTATGCAACCAACTTGGCGTTTCACAATATCCCGACACGGCCATTCTGACATATCACACGTCCTCGTGTGATGGCTATATAAAATAAAACTTAATAAACCACTCGGCCATTCTGATTATTAGAGGGAACTGACTCTTCACGTGTAATTTCTATCAAGACAAAATTATTACTTCTATCACTCGAAAAGTAACATTGACTTCATCACTTCCTTCCAGTGAAAAAAAAAATCATTACTTCAAGTAACTCAGAAAACAAAATTGACTTTATCACTTCCTTCCAGTGATACAACAAAATTATTACTGCTATTAACATCAAAATAACTCAGTCATTTCCTTCCAGTGATAAAAAAATTATTACTTTTATTAACTCGAAAAAAAATTTACTTTATCACTTCGTTCCAGTGATACAACAAAATTATTACTGCTATTAACATCAAAATAACTCAATCACTTCCTTCCAGTGATAAAAAAAATATTACTTTTATTAACTCAGAAAACAAAATTGGCTTTATCATTTCCTTCTAGTGATACACCACAATTAACTTCATCACTTCCATCCAGTGATAAAGAAAATTAACTTCATCACTTCCATCCAGTGATAAAGAAAATTAACTTCATCGCTAACATCCAGCGTTAAGAAAATTAATTACATCACTTCTCTCCAGTGATAACAAAATTAACTGCATCACTTACATCCAGTGATAATGAAAATTAACTACCTCACTTCTCTCCAGTGATAATGAAATTTAACTACCTCACTTCTCTCCAGTGATAAACAAAATTATCTTTATCACTTACATCCAGCGATAAAGAAAATTAACTACATCACTTCTCTCCAGTGATAACAAAATTAACTCCATCACTTACATCCAGTGATAATGAAAATTAACTACCTCACTTACATCCAGTGATAATGAAAATTAACTACCTCACTTCTCTCCAGTGATAACAAAATGAACTTTATCACTTACATCCAGCGATAAAGAAAATTAACTACATCACTTCTCTCTAGTGATAATAAAAATTAACTTCATCACTTACATCCAGTGATAATGAAAATTAACTACATCACTTCTTTCCAGTGATAAAGAAATTTAACTTCATCACTTACATCCAGTGATAAAGAAAATTAACTAACATCACTTCTTTCCAGTGATAAACAAAATATAAACAAAGTTAACTTTATCACTTACATCCAGCGATAAAAAAAATGAACTACATCACTTCTCTCCAGTGATAAACAAAGTTACCTTCATCACTTACATCCAGTGATAAAGAAAATGAACTACATCACTTCTTTCCAGTGATAAACAAATTTAACTTCATCACTTACATCCAGTGATAAAGAAAATTAACTAACATCACTTCTTTCCAGTGATAAACAAAATATAAACAAAATTAACTTTATCACTTACATCCAGCGATAAAGAAAATTAACTAACATCACTTCTTTCCAGTGATAAAGAAAATTAACTTCGTCAGAGAAGACAACATTTAAATACAAACATTGATCACAATTAAATCTAATCTTTGTCGTCAGGAACGTATCCTTCAGGCATTTTCCTGATAGGATCGTGAGCATATTTATGGGTACGGTTCGAATTAATTTTTTTTTTCAAGACGTACATATCACCGTCTAACTGTTCAATCATCCTAAAGGGGTTTTATATTTAGGGTCAAATTTGGTTAAATTTATTTCGCCGGACATTATGTGAATTGCTATGTTCCGGCTCGAAATTTCACGACCAACCATTATTTCATAACGTAAATAATAATCAGGTAAAACATGAATTGTCATTTCAAAAGTTATCTCGTTAATTGCGACTACACTTAAAATCTGCTAACAGCTACTTGTGCAAGTTTGTCCAATGCTAGTCATAACAACAACATTGTCGAATCGTTTACCCTGAAGCTGTGACGACATAGGTTCTGTTATCAGCGAGCATTCGGCACCCGAATCAAAAATGGAAAATTCTTATCTTGATGACATAGGGTACCTCATGGCGCATTGACTAAACATAAACCTACTTGTCGTTCTGCTCCACCCTTTCGACCTCTCGGGTTACCTGAATTCAGACAACACGAAGCATTTGAAACATGTCTCTTTTGAGTTTGGGGTCGTCGATGTCTTCGGCGAAGAGTCTCGACGTGAAGTGCTGGGGTTCGCATCGGTCGGTCTTCTCGTGTCTGGAACGGCATACTGATGCCTTGCATCCCAGTTTCTCACATTTCATCGAGGGTGGTTTCGGCTTGAAATGTTTCGCTTCCAAATCATTACATTAAATTGTACTTTTTCATTTAAGAAACAAAAACACCTTTAATTTCTGCTGTAATTGGTTCCTTGATTTAATGCCACGAACTTGTAAGTGTCATTCGTGGTTCAAGTTAGAAACTTCTTCGGTTGAAATTTCAACATTAGTGCCGTCATCATACGCCGCGACGCACTTCCCTTCTTTTGGTTCGGTGCTATTAAATTGCATCAAAAATGCGGAAAATCATACTTAGCGTCCCACGTCATTCTTGGGTATGAAATCTGCGACAGCCAGGTGGATGCTCGACTTTTGAGTGCCCTTCTCAAGGCGATAGTCGACGCAGCATCACCTGTAATTGTCTTGTAGCCCATGCACGTAAATCTCCAGTCCAGCTCAAATTCAGGCAGTTGTATGTTACTGTTTATCGTCGGAGACTGATGTTAAAACAGCCATTTCTTTCAACAAATCCAGGGCACCTCAAATTCCTACTGCTTACTGTCCAAAAAGTGCGCTACTATATCCTCGAATATAGGTGTGCAAGTTTACACCGCTGACCATTGTGACTTTTCGGCTTGTCCTTGTGCTTTAAAACACCCGCACCGCCTGGTCCAGTTCTCCTCTACCACCGCCACGTCAAAACATCAATCAACCAATCTACATCTTTCCAAGTTTCGAGATATCTGCGAATTGATACTAACAACCGCTTGATACAGCATTTACAACAGGTGCGTCAAGTTGCCCCCCCTTTTTAAGCGATTGTTTTAAAAATTATATTTTTGAATTGTGCTCGATTTGTGCCCTACTGTGCTGATGCTCGTAATTTTGTGCTAACAATAAACAAAAAGTTATAGCCAAATCTTTTTGGGGGGGCTATCTTGACGCTCAGCCCCCCCTATATTTTGGAAATTTGAGGATTTTTTGACGCCAATCAATTGTGCTCGATTTGTGCCGGATTGTGCCGGTGTTTATTCACATTGTGCGGGTCATAAAATATGAAATATTTAAGAAAACGTTACTGGGTCGCACACCATCTGCTCAGCGGCTCATACATTTTGGAAATTTGAGGATATTTTTACGCCAATCAATTGTGCTCGATTTGTGCTCAAATGTGCCGATATTCGTAATTTTGTGCTATCAATAAACAAAAAGTTATAGCCAAATCTTGTTAGGGGGGCTATCTTGACGCTCAGCTCCCCCTATATTTTGGAAATTTGAGGATTTTTTGACGCCAATCAATTGTGCTCGATTTGTGCCGGATTGTGCAGGTCGGTCAACTTGGCCCCCGACTTTTAATTTTTGAATATTTTAATATTGTAATCAGTTGTGCTCGTTTTGTGCCCAATTGTGCCGCTCTTTGTTTCAATTGTGCTCCTCTCTAAATAACAAAAAAACGCGAAACAAATCCGGGGGCCAAGTTGACCGTCAGCCCCCGGTTTTTTTACGTTTTTTTCTTTAATATTAGGCTTATTCAATTGTGCTCGTTTTGTGCTCAATTGTGCCGCTGTTTGTTTCAATTGTGCTCCTTTCTGTAAATAACAAAAAAAAAGCAAAACAAATCCGGGGGCCAAGTTGACCGTCAGCCTCCGGTTTTTTTTACGTTTTTTTTTCTTTAATATTAGGCTTATTCAATTGTGCTCGTTTTGTGCTCAATTGTGCCGCTGTTTGATTCAATTGTGCTCCTCTGTAAATAACAAAAAAACGCAAAAAAAATCCGGGGGCCAAGTTGATTTTCAGTCCCAGGTTTTTTCACGCTTTTAAAAAAATATTGGGCTTATTCAATATTGTGCTCGTTTTGTGCTATTCGTTACATTCGGCACTCGTAATGTAAAATATTAGTAGTAAGTTTGAATGCAATTTTTAGCCGTAACCCACAATTGCCATAGTTATCTCCAGTGTTTCCAAGCTTTATGCTTTTTTTATTATCGATGTAAAAATTTAAAAATTCGTACTTATTTGAAGCAGCCCCCCTCCATAAATTTCTTGCTACTCTTTTAATAAGTTCTGCGACGTTCAAGCCTTTCATTGTTTTTAACTTGTCATCTTTTGAAATACATAACAGTTCTTTCATAAAAAAAATCAACAACTTAAGTACCTTTATAAGCATGCACAAAGGTGGTAGAGACCACTTCTTTTAAGGACATTATGGTTTCTATGAAATTTCAGATAAAACGGTTTTTCATTCGTAAACATTCTAGTTAAAGCGGTAACAACCTTTCAATTTCTTGTCTATTTTATGACCATAACATTGTTGTAAACCAGATTGTCAGCAAAATGATATTTAATAATTGTTCCTAATGGCAATATTTAATTATAATGTATGTTCAAAACTGCCTCAACTGTAGGACAGTTGACCATTTAACTTCCATCCCTAAAAATGAGAAATTTACCAGCTTGCTGTTTAAGAACTATTAAGCCAGAAGATTATGATACAGATAGATACATTTCATTGTTATGAGGTGAAATTTAAAAAACGAGGATTCAAAGTTATCTAACTCTCCCCTACATCAGTTTCCGATATTTAAAGAATGTAAAGTAAGCAAATTTGGGGACGACGAAAAACAAATGAAATCAGACACCGACAGCATCACTTTACATTCAACACTTGACAATCTCTTCACACTTGAAATAAACAAGCTTTGTATAGTAAATAAGGAGAGCAATTATTGTGCTGAGTTATGCCGTGTGAACGATAAACTGATAAACAAAAAATTTAATGTTTCATTGGAAATCCTTGCAATTGTGGTAAATTGTACAACTTGAAGGATGCTATTTTAGTAACAAAGATACAGCAAAAAAAGGTGTATTGATAAAATTCACCCCTCTTTGTTCTTTCTCTCGTAACTTTTTCTTAGGTCCGAAATCACCAACATCCGTTAAACTTAATTATATCCTAGAAAAATTGTTACTGTAGTTTTAACAAACGTATCTATGCAATTATTTATTAAATAAAGTAATAAGTTAATGAGGGGTGAATGTTGTCTTAATCTACCCCAAGGTTTTTTGCTATAACTTTGTAATTAAAATAGCGAAATTTATCGTTTAAACGGCACAATTCGGGAAAATTGCTCATCCTTTAAGATCGCATACCTCAAAACAGCACAATTTATGAAATTTGCAGAAAAATTCGGCACAATCATCACACAATTTGATGCATAGGTTAAAAAAATAAAATTTCGGTTTTAGGAGGGACAACATAAAAGACCCAATCATTTTTCTCTTAATTAAAATCTATATAATAATAAAACACAATTGTCCTCGCAACGTGTTTTAAATTGTTGTTTTGAATGAAAAAAAAAACTTGGGGCTGAAAGTCAAATCGGTCCCTGGATTTGTTTCGAATTTCTTTGTTATTTACAAAGGAGCACAATTGAAACACACAGCGGCACAATTGAACACAAAACGAGCACAATTGAATAAGCCCAATATTAAAAAAAAAAAACGTAAAAAAACCGGAGGCTGACGGTCAACTTGGCCCCCGGATTTGTTTTGCGTTTTTTTGTTATTTACAGAGGAGCACAATTGAAACAAACAGCGGCACAATTGAGCACAAAACAAACACAATTGAATAAGCCTAATATTTTTTAAAAAACGTAAAAAACCGGGGGCTGACGGTCAACTTGGCACAATCGGCACAAATCCAGCACAATTGATTGGCGTCAAAAAATCCTCAAATTTCCAAAATATAGGGGGGGCTGAGCGTCAAGATAGCCCCCCTAACAAGATTTGGCTATAACTTCTTGTTTATTAATAGCACAAAATTACTAACATCAGCACATTTGAGCACAAATTGAGCACAATTGATTGGCGTAAAAAAGTCCTCAAATTTCCAAAATGTATGAGTCACTGAGCAGATAGTGTGCGACCCAATAATGTTTCTTAATTATTTCATATTTTATGATCAGTGCCATGTGAATAAACACCGGTACAATCCGGCACAAATCGAGCACAATTGATTGGCGTCAAAAAATCCTCAAATTTCCAAAATATAGGGGGAGCTGAGCGTCAAGATAGCCCCCCTAACAAGATTTGGCTATAGGTTTTTGTTTATTGATAGCATAAAATTACGAACATCAGCAAATTTGAGCAAAAATCGAGCACAATTGATTGGCGTGAAAAAAATCCTCAAATTTCCAAAATCTATGAGTCACTGAGCAGATAGTGTGCGACCCAGTAATGTTTTCTTAAATATTTCATATTTTATGATCAGTACCATGTGAATAAACACCGGCACAATCCGGCACAAATCGAGCACAATTGATTGGCGTCAAAAAATCCTCAAATTTCCAAAATATAGGGGGAGCTGAGCGTCAAGATAGCCCCCCTAACAAGATTTGGCTATAAGTTTTTGTTTATTGATAGCATAAAATTACGAACATCAGCACATTTGAGCACAAATCGAGCACAATTGATTGGCGTAAAAAAATCCTCAAATTTCCAAAATGTATGAGCCGCTGAGCAGATGGTGTGCGACCCAGTAACGTTTTCTTAAATATTTCATATTTTATGACCCGCACAATGTGAATAAACGCCGGCACAATCCGGCACAAATCGAGCACAATTGATTGGCGTCAAAAAATCCTCAAATTTCCAAAATATAGGGGGGGCTGAGCGTCAAGATAGCCCCCCCAAAAAGATTTGGCTATAACTTTTTGTTTATTGCTAGCACAAAATTACGAGCATCAGCACAGTAGGGCACAAATCGAGCACAATTCAAAAATATAATTTTTAAAACAATCGCTTAAAAAGGGGGGCCAACTTGACGCACCTACAGTTGAGGCAGTTTTGAACATACATACAATATAAGTAAATATTGCCAGTAGGAACAATTAAATATCATTTTGCTGACAATCTGGTTTACAACAATGTTATGGTCATAAAATAGACAAGAAATTGAAAGGATGTTACCGCTTTAACTAGAATGGTTACGAATGAAAAACCGTTTTATCTGAAATTTAATAGAAACCATAAAGTCCTTAAAAGAAGTGGTCCCTAGCACCTTTTGTGCATGCTTATAAAGGTACTTAAGTGGTTGATTTTTTTTTTATAAAAGAACTGTTATGTATTTCAAAAGATGACAAGATAAAACGCAAAAAACGAGCACAATTGAATAAGCCTAATATTAAAGAAAAAAACGTAAAAAAACCGGAGGCTGACGGTCAACTTGGCCCCCGGATGTTTTGCGTTTTTTTGTTATTTACAGAGGAGCACAATTGAAACAAACAGCGGCACAATTGAGCACAAAACGCGCACAATTGAATAAGCCTAATATTAAAGAAACAAACGTAAAAAAACCGGAGGCTGATGGTCAACTTGGCCCCCGGATTTGTTTTGCGTTTTTTTTTTGTTATTTACACAGGAGCACAATTGAAATAAACAGCGGCACAATTGAGCACAAAACGAGCACAAATGAATAAGCCTAATATTTAAGAAAAAAACGTAAAAAACCGGGGGCTGACGGTCAATTTCGCCCCCGGATTTGTTTTGCGTTCTTTTTTTGTTATTTACAAAAGAGCACAATTGAAACAAACAGTGGCACAATTGAGCACAAAACGAGCACAATTGAATAAGCCTAATATTAAAGAAAAAAAACGTAAAAAAACCGGAGGCTGACGGTCAACTTGGCCCCCGGATTTGTTTCGCGTTTTTTTGTTATTTAGAGAGGAGCACAATTGAAACAAACAGCGGCACAATTGGGCACAAAACGACCACAATTGATTACAATAATAAAATATTCAAAAATTAAAAGTCGGGGGCCAAGTTGACCGACCTGCACAATCCGGCACAAATCGAGCACAATTGATTGGCGTCAAAAAATCCTCAAATTTCCAAAATATAGGGGGGGCTGAGCGTCAAGATAGCCCCCCTAACAAGATTTGGCTATAACTTCTTGTTTATTAATAGCACAAAATTACTAACATCAGCACTGTTAACGTCGCAATGGAACCGAATGGAACGCACCCAGAACCGCCCTCGACACGTACGACCCATTGAGAGAAGGAAGGCGACGGAGAGACATTCGAGCCCGAGGCGTGAACCCATGAACTTCGGAAGATCGTGCTAATTGTATTAATCAATCATATTCTTGTAACTTCGAGCAGTATTTTAATAAATTGTATTCCAAAGTTAACATCAGAAGTGGGATAGTGACCTATGTGCCTAGTGGCCGTGTTGGTGGGTTTATTTTAGGCTTTTAGAGCTGGAAGCTTTCATAATTCTTCCTGACTGAAAAACGAAAATCAAGGTCGAGCAGTCGCCGTGCCGAACGACATCATCGAAAGAGGGATGAAAGGGCTGAAAAACAACTTCCAAGAGGTCGTGGGCAAGACCACGGGGATGGAAGAAATGGGGGCAATAATTTTATTGTCGCCGGGTACTTATAATTGAGACGACAAAGTAAATGCGCATTTGGCTGGAATCGAAACCTATCGTCGCATTTGTTTTGGAAAGGACTGGCGTAATAATGCAAAGTCGAGGTTTGAGAGAATATAGAAACGGGTTGAATTCAAGGGTTTGTCGTAAAACATTGGTAAGTGTTTTCCAGTACATTAATTTGATCGGTGATAAATCATCCCGGTAGGGACAGATTTTGAAGATGAGTAGGTACGTGTTATTCAATGCAAACAACAATTTTGGTATAGGTAACGACCAAAACCAGAGCAATAAAAGATCCAAATAGTAGGTACGCAGTTCGAAATCCGTGACGGAAATTATGTCATGTCTTGAAGTTATGTTTATACAAAAGCTCGAACCCTCGAACGTTTCTAAAGAATGTGGGAAAGAAAATAGTATTGATGTTCGTCTTTTCGAAGAATCGTAAAATAGGTACTTCAGAAGGTTGACAAACGCACGCAGTCAAAACAATATCTTGCACGAATTTAGATTGATTGGTATTTATTAACAGGGGCATCATCAATGATTTCGACACATTGATTTGAAAGGTGGTTATCTTAAATTAGGTGAATGCTATGTCAAGCGAGGCACTCATACACTTTGTATCCGTTCACAAATAGATATCTCGAAAATTAAGATTGATATTTGAAGCGGCTAGGGGAGATCCGATGCAAATGGAACACATTTGAATTAGAAAAGACACATTGGTCAGCGGTGTTAAGTAGTACATCTATATTAATTGGAGGATCTATTAATCCAGTTTTTGGGCAGTAAGCAGTAGGAAGTATAAATGTAGCTGTTGGAAACGCGCTGTAAAGGACTGATTCAGCTATAGTTTGAGGTGCCTGGATCTGTTAATAGGCAAGGGGTAGAAAAGTGCTCTTTGGTCAGGTCAGTGTTTTTGGTTGATCGTAATGTAATCTTTGTTGTAAAATTACATAAAGGTTGGATGACGATAAATTAGGGCGAAAATAATAATAATAATAAAACCGCGCAAGCAGGCATAGAATGCAAATATTTCTGGAGAGTGCATTATTGGAGGTGCGCTGAATAAAAAGTATTCCATTTAATGACAAAAAATATGTTCGAGAAACATCTTTTAATAAAATATTAGTCTTATAAACTAAAAAGAAACCTTCAATAAATAAATCGTTACAAATTTCAAGATAAAGAAAGATTCATCTTCGATCTCCAAAATGATTTTGTAGTAAATTAATATTTAAATGATTTTAAAATTTGGATTAGCCAATTGCCAGTCAAACTAATAGATAATACCAATGGTAAGCTGCAGTGTAAAATAAGCATTGAGGCGGTCTACCTATAGAAATTTAATTATATGTGGTAAGATGTTATATTACAACAGTTGATATCATTGTAGGTCGCCTATAAGGTGTAGATGTATTGAATAGTTGAAGTTGTAGTTGTAGAATTGTGTGGGAATCAAGTAGAAATTGCAACAACTAGTGAGTTTAGTTTGGAAAATTCCTGAATCATAATTATGATGGGTGGCTCTTTGAAGGCCTGGATCATGACAGGTTTTGAGGTCATGGAAATTCTTTAATGACTGTTGTGTAAAGGGCAATATGACATGATATTGTCTAAAATCGAAAGTCTTATAAAATTAAATTGGTGATGAATGAGATCTGAATTTAATAAATGTTCAGTTAGAATTAAATGGAACAATTAATCAGGTCATTGGCGCAACACCGAGTCTGTTTACAGAGTGCATTAATAAGCGACGGAGATGATGCTACCAAAGTCGATAAAGTACTGTCAACATTGGGTGACTTCAAAATAAAACCAAAGTATCCTTTAAAAATTCGTATCAAAATTGAGGATGTCGACTAAGAGATCGGTTTGTTTTGGTTGTTGTTGAAAGATGTGTAACTTTTAACCTTTATGGGGGTAACTTTTTGGCATGGAAAGGAAGCTCATGAGTATGCCAGTAAGGAGTGGTAGTAAGGTTGAGTAACTGCTTCACTTGGGTATACCTTAGTCAGTTATTGGTCTCGGTACACCCGATCTTGGTATACTTTAGCGCGGTATTGGTCTGGGTGCAGGTGGAATAGTTATCAGATCTTGGTATACCTTGGACCTTGGATTGATCTGAAGCTTACCTGGTAGTGCATTATGTCAAGTTTACTAATAAATATCAGTATTGTGTTTAAGATATATTATTGCGGTTAAGTTCAATGTTAATATCTTCGTTCTGTTCTTTTTTTTTATATTTTGTGTATTGTGTTTAATGTTTGTTTTTTTTATCATATTTCTCTTATTGTGTATTAATGATCTTTTTTTTATCCCTTTAGTATGATTCGTTCTATCTTGTCACGACGATGGGTGCAGATAACAGCGATTATGAGTGGGACCTTAACCTTATCAATATTCAATTGGAGTTGAACGGTGATGTGACAGACGTTGTCGATGTACGACAAGAAATGATGTGTCGTATGGAACGTTGACGTCAGACGCAACCGAAACAACGGTTTGATTAGCATCGAAGTCAAAGTCGTAAGTTGCTGCCCAACTGGACGGGACCTTTTAGGGTGGCTGTTGTATTGGGGAAGGACCGGTATGAAGTCCAGGACATACCGGGGGCCACCAGAAGTAGAATACCTTACACCCGTGTTAGTGACGTGGAAAATATGCGTCCTTGGATACGCTTTGGGGAATAAAGCGGAAGGTGGTAAGGGTAGGTAGGTGGAGGTGAAAGTCGTGCAGGTGGAATTTGCCTGGAATTTCCCGACTCTCCCTTGATACCACCTTGGTGGAAAGGGGTACTAGACAGGTAGGTGGAGGTCAGAGTCGTGCGGGTGGAATTTGCCTGGAATTTCCCGACTCTCCCTTGATACCACCTTGGATAGCCCGTCTAGGTACGAGGCCGATTCACGTCAAGTGGAATTTTGCTTTGACTCAATCGGCCACCCTTTGGTATAATTGCGCAGGGGCCCCAACATGTTAAATTAGTCTTAAATTAAGTAGTTAGTTATTTATGGTTATGTTCCTCCTTGCGCTATTGGGTTATTTCGCCTTTTTATTTCTTTCTCTCGTCGGGGCGGATGTGTATTTTTTTTGCAGTATTTGTTTGTGTTTATTAGACACGGAGACCTTTCTAGACTGTCTACAGCTGCCACTACAGTGCTGGGAGGCTGTATCCGGCCGTACTAAGTGAGGACACTTCATGGTCAGGAAAGGCCGTGTTAACGTCGCAATGGAACCGAATGGAACGCACCCAGAACCGCCCTCGACACGTACGACCCATTGAGAGAAGGAAGGCGACGGAGAGACATTCGAGCCCGAGGCGTGAACCCATGAACTTCGGAAGATCGTGCTAATTGTATTAATCAATCATATTCTTGTAACTTCGAGCAGTATTTTAATAAATTGTATTCCAAAGTTAACAGCACATTTGAGCACAAATTGAGCACAATTGATTGGCGTAAAAAAATCCTCAAATTTCCAAAATGTATGAGTCACTGAGCAGATAGTGTGCGACCCAGCATAAATCGAAAGTGTTATTAGCAGAATCGAGCACGTCTTTTACTGAAACCTTAAATTTTTTGAATACTTCTCTGCCGGCACGCGTATAAACCGGTGCGGTTCGCCTTTAACAAGTTTTTTCTATTCCCCGAAACTCCACCTCCGTACGATCATAGGTTAAACAGTAGAAGATAGCCAGACAATGTAGTTTAAAAATATGTTAGTTTTGGAAATGGAATTCAGCTGGCAGCACAATCGAATTTAATGTTTCAAATAAAAAAATACACAAAATGTGCATTATTAAATGAAACATTATAGAAAAGAAAGAGATAAAGAAGAATGTTGCGTAGACAAAACTAATTGTTTTGAGATAAACAGCGGGTATTAAACTCTAAGACGTACGTTGCACTTTCTGCGGATGCAATCAAAAGAGACAGCTATATGCCGGCATTGCCTGGCGGTCTACTTTGAAGTAGGTGATGACGGTCGGCGGAACAGGACCGGCTTCAGTTTGATTTCAGTGTGCAAATATAAGATATGGCACCAAAAGCGGGTAATAAATGGGTTTTTGCAAATTACAATTGGGCAAAAGAAAGTTTTATTGTTATTTTTCATCAACTCATTCCAACAACCTATCAAGAATAATAACTGGTTGCAAATCGCGAATGGACACTTGTAAACTACGCCGCCTTTAGCATAAGTAAGTATACAGGCCGATATCTATTATTATTTTATTAAAACGTCCTCGGACCTGTGTTCTTCTCCCGGATGAAGAGAAGAACTATCAACATGACACGGTTCTCATCCGCAAGAAGAATTTCTCCCTCCAACACCGGCCGTAATTTTTGTCAATATTAGATCAGTGTTAATAGTCAAAGCAAATTAGACTTTTTAGAAGAAATAATTTATAGAGTTTTGAAATTTTGGTTATGAACTCCCAGCATGGACCCAAATAAAGATCCTAAGGGTTCCCATCCCCTCGGGGCAAGCTTCATCCCCTTTTGTCCAAAAGACCGCTCCTGAGTGTGACCAAGAAGCTTATCTACGTTTTTACCGACTATAAAAAAGGAGGAGGTTCTATGTTCGGCTGTATGTATGTATTTTTTTCCTTTTATGTATGTTCACCGATTTCTTCGTCAATTGTGGATCGATTTTGAAAATTCCTTTTTTAATTGTAAGGGTATACTCCGGAGGTAGTCCCATTGTCAGCAAGTCCGGACCTGATGAGGGGATCGCATGGGAATCGGGCGAAATCCTTACATTTTATTACCCACTTCAAAAAAGGAAGAAGTTCTATGTTCGGGTGTATGTATGTTTTTTTTTTCTTTTATGTATGTTCACCGATATCTCCGTTAATTGTGGACCGATTTTGAAAATTCTTCTTTTATTTGAAAGGGTATACTCCAGAGGTGGTCCCATTGTCACCAAGTCCGGATCTGATAAAGGGCTCCCATGGAAATCGAGGACAATTGTCAAATTTTTCCTTTTATGTATGTTCACCGATTTCTTCGTCAATTGTGGATCGATTTCGAAAATTCTTCTTTTATTTGAAAGGGTGTACTCCGGAGGTAGTCCCATTGTCAGCAAGTCTGGACCTGATGAGGTGATCGCATGGGAATCGGGCGAAAACCTCACATTTTATAATTATTATCAACTCTCTCAAATGTAGTCGTTTAATAATAATTATGCAGATCTTTGCATCTGGAAGTCATCATTGCCTTAGATTTTTCAGGTGGTAATATTAATTCATCATTGTTTCAGTATTTCTGGTTCTAATTTTTTATAGTTTGCGTCTTTCATCTTCATTTTCAACCAGCCGTCGTTTCCACATTCGAGCAGCGTCCTTACTAGGCTACCCATCACTTAAAATTGTAAAATAATTAGCTTTTTAAAAAAAGAAACCGACTTCAAAAAGCGAGAAATAAGTCAGTACATGTATTATTACATGTGCTACATACTGATCTGGTTGAAGTCGGTGCCAAGCCAAAAAAATAGGTAGTAGATAGATAGGCTGTCCGCTCCCGTCACATCGCAAGTCCCACCGCACGCCCGCCGGAATGCGTGAGCGTGGGTGGGGGGCTCGCGCTGAGCAAAACTTCAAAAACGGGCAGACACGTGCGGGGCAGACGTCGTTGTCGGCCTGATATTGAATTTTTGATGCGCTATAACGTTGTTGATATATTTGTATAATGACAATAGGTTACAAATTTGTTAACCTCTTTGGCTTGGCACCGATTTCAAACAGATCAGTAGGTAGCACATGTAATAATACATGTACTGACTTATTTCTCGCTTTTTGAAGTCGGTTTCTTTTTTTAAAAAAAGCTAATTATTCTCCTAAATGGTAACTCCGACGAGAAAATGTTTTAGGGCTTAAGTTCTTAATTAAATTCTGCATAAAATTGGTCTCATGGAGTATCATGAAGTAGCATATCTCCCACCCAATGCTCATAAATGACGTTGGAAAATGAGTATCGTTTCCAGCGCGAAGGTAACCCCCAATTATATCGAAAACCATTAGTGGAGCAAAAAATGCATAGAAACAAAATTGTTGAGAAGTTTTTTCTGTACAAGGTCCATATTGAATAAAACATTTGCAATAAATTGTTATTTGTCAAAAAACGGGGGTGGACCAATTTTTGCCTTCGCGCTGAAAATTCCACTCGTTTTGCAACGTCATTTATGAGCGTTGGGTGGAAGGGAGGCAAAAACTTCATGAGACCAATTTTATGCAGAATTGAATGGAGAACAAGCCCGATAACATTTTCTCGTCGAAGTTAACGTTTACGAAAAAAATGCAGAAAAGCTTCATGAGGTCACACGCGGGGACACTCTCTTATAAAGCAGCGTCTGTACACTTATCTGCGAATTCCGTCGCCACAAATTTATGAAGTTTTAAAAATATGCTTCGAGTAAAGTTAAAAGTGCACTATTATAAACAAAACAAGTCTTGGCATTAATATAAGGAACTACATTTCCACAAAAATATTAAGACGTGTATTTAAATCCCAACCCGATGTTTTCAAATTATTGTGTTGTAAGCAAAGCCACATAAAATATCTAATTCGATATGCGGTGGAAGTTATTTAAATTTTGAAGATGAAAAAAATTCAAACTTAAATTCTTGCCAAAAACAAAAGGTCTTTCAAAAAGTATTTTCCCTTTGGAGAAAAAATGCCGACGATAAGCGTCTTTACTGCCAATATAGTTTTTTTGTACCAGTATATCTGACAAAGGAAACGGGCGATGCCCAGAACTCTACACACTGGCAGCGGCAAAATCGGTCAATCCATCCCTGGATACCGCACGTCCTCCACGGGACGATACTCTCATTTCAAAAGAATTTATTTAGAAATCTGTTGACTGCGCCCTCTGTCCCTCATTTCTGCTAACTAATTTCATTGGCTACGTACTTCCATTTAGCCTGGCAATCTTTTTAACTCCTTCATCTATGGTACGATATATCTCTTGAGTTTACAATACATTTGTACCAATATTAACAATGTCCAAGGATGAATATAGTGTGTTCGTAGTGATGGTGCATCGGAGCGTAACAACCACTCCGCGGCACAATCCTTTCGAGTTTCCTCGAATCGCATCTCTCATTGACAAACACATTAACTTAATAAAAAACAATATTGTGCCGAAAAGATGATGGGGATGAGAAAGAGGAGGATGGTATATATATAATGCATCAGGCTTCGTAAGATGTCAACATGTGCTTTATTTTATTTCTATACAATAATAATTATAAAGTGTTGCATTGATGGACTTAGCTTGTTCGCCTTCGATTCTGGCAGTAATTCGTTGGTAGATACGAATCGTCGTAATTGATAAACGCAAAAGTGTTTCCTCCGTATTCGGAACCGTTTGCCAACCGCGTAATAAATCCCACCCGGAAACCTGTAGGTCTTCTGGACGCTGGTAAATCTCCGTACCCTACGAGCACAACCCATTCTACGGACCCGTCAGGATGCGCCCTCAGGAAGTTCCTTATTTCTCTCTCCACCTGAGACCAATACGAAGTTGCTCCAGAAGCAGTATGTTCGTTTCGATTGACAATCGGACTTTGTGGCACCAAATTGTATAGTTCCGATGGTCCACTGAAAGAAGAAGCCAATAAATGACCGGCTTCATCTCCTCGAACTTTGTCCAATGCTCTCATATGTTCGTCCACGTCTTAAATAATTGGTTTAGTAAACGTTACTTTTATAATGTCGAAGGAGTATTTACCTGGTGGCATAGTGTCCCTGGTTCTAAGATGAGAATATCGGATAATTGCACGCATTGCAACCGTAATCAGCACAGGTCGGCTGGTAGATGGTCCCGCTGTGGGTGCTTCCACTTGGACTACACTTACCACCGGATTATTTGGTCTGTTTATGACCGCATTGCCAAACTCATTTTCGGCCAGTTCCACCAATCTGTGCAAATCCAATAGTCTTTGGGTCACATTTGCTTGTCGTCGATAACGACGCTGACTGCATTTGACAAATTGGTCATTTACGAAAATGCCAAAGTCTCGGTTGATCCCCGCGTCGATTTGGGCCGCTACAGGTACGAGTCTTGGTGGAGGAGATACAGAATCTTGCCAAACACTACTCTGTCCATTATACTTCACTGAACATTTATAGGCTTCTCCGGTGTTCTTTGGCGGGAAGATGTCGCTGATACACGGCAAATGCGATGAGCTGATTTTGGGCTGACTGCACTGATTTTTCGTTCCCCTGGGAGTAAAACAGTGATCCGGATTTCCTTCATAATCGCCGGTAAATTGGGCACATGTTCCTTCACATTTGTGCCCGAATATGTCGTAGTATTCGATTATGCTTCGTGTGGGTGTGCACTTTTCATATCTGTAGCCTCTGTTGATGGTGGTGAAACATTCGTTGCGTTGTCGTCCGGGCCACTTTTTGCAAGTGCTCACGCATAACCTGCCATCCGTAGTGACAGAAGCTAAAGCGAAACTTAATACAGCAGTACTTATGAGAAGAATTTGCCACATTGTTACACACTGTGTATACTGAGGATCACAATCAAGGTGGGCTTTTTATATAGTTGCAATATTTGGGGTTTCTCCGAAGAGTTGTCAATAAGTATAAATAAAAGGATAACCTTTAGCCTTTATGTTATTAGACGCTAATTAACTCATATTTTATCTACATGATGCAAACAAGAAATCCCCAAGCAATAACGTCATGAACATGATAAGACCAACTTTCCTATCATGCGGTCTTAATAGCAGCGCACCATATTGGGAAAGGCTTCAACTTCCTATCAACAAATGAATACAACTTGATACAATACTAGGTACATTGAACTAACAGAAAAGGACGTTTAAATTATTTACGAATCCAACACGCAGACAAAAATGAGACAAAGCCTCCTCCAATTTTCCTGTACGGCGTGTAGAATTTTTAAGATATGGTCAAAAAACTATGCGAAATAGTAGAAAGAGAGCAGTATGTCACAAAAACACTAGCTGGCAAAACAATAAAAATCAACTGCCAAGATCCCGAAACATACAGGAAGTTAGTACGCTTTATGAAAGAAAGCAGCATCGTATTCCACACATACCAACCTAAGGGGGACCGAGCATACAGGTGGTCATCAAACATCTGCATTTCTCAACGGACACGAAGGAGATTAGACAAGAATTAGATAAGGTGGGCCATAAAGTAAGACACATAATAAACGCTAAAAGTCGAGTAACCAAAGATCCACTCGACCTATTCTTTGATTTGGAGCCAGCATCAAACAATAAAAATGTTTATAATATAAAAGAAATTCGGAAAAATGTTGTTGAACTAGAACCACCAAGGAAGCTCAGCGGAATCATACAATGTCTAAGATGCCACCGATACGGCCACACAAAAACATACTTTAAGAGGACTCCGTACGTTGAAAATAGTGTCGATTTTGTGGCTTACTGGATTTACTGTACAGGCGTTATTTTTCAACATTTTTTAATTATTATTTTTTTCTTTGAAACTACAGGCCCACTTCTACAATTCGGTCAGACTAAATTGTAAAAAAACTTTCATTTTCTATGTTTAAAAAAAAATTTTCAAGTGCATGAAACTCGATTATAGGTAGACTTATAAAAAAAAGAGTCTGACCAAATCGTAGTACAACTCTTCCACAAAAATCCTGTAAAATTTCATCACCTTAAGATGAACAATGTAACTGCTACATTAAATCCAGTAATACCCTGCAAACATATTTTTTAACGTTTTGTACGACATCGTGCATCCCTTCTTCGCACACCAGCTTACTTCTCCTCCACTCGTGAATCGACAACCTTCGTCACGACACGATATTTTCCGAATGAGTGCCGGCAAAGTTTCAGCAAAAACAGCTATTCTCACAATAATTATTCTCAATACTTGCACAAGTATGGCACGCCGTTTTACTATTTAATCACCGAAAAAAATTTATCATAATACATATTAAAGAAACGAATTTTAAATGATTTATTTACATGTGGAACATAATTGAACTAGAATGTATTACTTTTATGTTAATACATAAATTTTATTCAAACTAATTATTATGCACTAACATAATTAAATAATTGTGAATTAAAATTATGAGTTTGGCTAAATTTTAGAACTCAATTATTATTGTCCCATCATAAACAAAAATATCAGTATTATAATTATGTAGGAATATAATTTTAATTAGCATAATAAAAATGTCTCAATTAAAATTATGTATGTAATATAAATTCAGAATTAAAATTATGTACATAATGAAAATTTCGAATTAAAATTATGTACATAATAAAAAATTCGAATTAAAATTATATACATAACAGAAATTCAGAATTGAAATTATGTACATGTAACAAAGTCATGCGTAAAGCCTGCCTGCATTCGTTCCCATGCGAAATGTAAAATTATGTACAGAATAAAAATGTTTGAATTAAAATTATGTACATAATAGAAATGTTTGAATTAAAATTATGTACACAATAGAAATTAAAAAGTTATGTATTTTTATTATGTGCCAAAACAATAAAAATATTATCAATATTTTAACAGAAAAATATTAATTAATTATAATTATGTTACGGCATCACCCATTTTTGTATTTTTATGTATATATAATAATTTAATTTTATTTAACAACATAAAAGCATTGCGTTTTTATTATGTAGGTACATACATAAAAAAAACATCCAAAAAATTTAGTTTTAAATTGAAAAGAAATTATTTATTTATTTTCGAAAAAATATATCTATTAAATAGTAAAACGGCGTGCCATACACAAATGCGCATTAGATAACTAGTAGTAGACAAATAGTTATAGCTACTATCTAATTTTTTAGATAAAATAAACTTTATTTAGTGGTATACGTGGATCATAAATGCAGAAAACAATGAAAAAAAAAGAAAATAAAGCAAATTGAGTCATCTATAAAAAAAACTTGGAAATCTGAACAGCAGGCTGAAGGTCAGAAAACAAGTCTATTTTATGAATGCTTGCAGAAAGCTTTTGAAAGGTAATGCATTTTATTTGACCATTTTTTGAAGTATGTACAAGTTCAATATTGTGTAATTACCAGTGAAACCTCTTATTGCGGACACTTTTTTTTACATAAGAAATATTAAAACCTCTCTAATACGGGCACTGGCAGTAAAATAGATACATTACATTATTTCTAGAAAGAATAATAAATAAAAATAATTTTTTGGAAGAAAACAAATTTCTGTTACAATTTAAACATTGGAAAACACCGAGCCCATGAATTACCATGCGAAATAAAAGGCCGGAAATAGAGCAGGTACCCTTAAAACATTTTATGACACTGCACACTCCTGTATTCTTTCGGTAAATTCTATGCATTTATGGTCTTATTGCAGGTCCAGACTTGAGTGTAGGTACAAAATACGAGAAATTTAAATTTGTTTGTAAACAGAAACCCAATTTTTAGGTTTTTTATGTATTTTAAATAATTTATATTTTTTATACGTAAGCCCAAATTTTTACCTGTAAATTTTATGGAAAACTATGTTTCTATTTATTGCTTCTCTTTAATTATAAATTCTTTCAATAACCATCAATTTTGATGATTCACACATCTACCGGGCGTCCCGGAATTATCGTCTAAATGACTATTTTTGCCACGCAAAAGAAAGGTATAATGGGCATTTCTCTCACAACTGAATAAAATGATAAAAAGGGGTGAATTACTATGGTTACACGGTGGTAAGACATCAAGATACAACTGAACTAGAACTACCAGAAACCGCTGAATTTGTACTACCAAACATTCTTTTTGCCATCTTAATCTTACGGAAAAAATTGCAAAAAATTTCAGTAAATTCACATAAATGAGAAGATGGTCACCTGAAATCGATAAACTATTCCACAAACCACGAATGTTATGATCCATAACCGCCTTAGATGTCGCTCTACGAGCTCGGATTTCAATGACATCTGCGGCTGTAATAAACGTCATAACATTTCTAGGTATGTTAATAGCTATTAACACCGCCCGCAAAGGGGCGGCTTTATTACTCTATCTGTTGGGGACACAAGTATATCTTTAGTGCTTTTTCAATTAAAAATAATAATTTGGGATAAGGAGAATAATTTGCTATAGAAGACATGTTTGATCATATTATTTTTTTAATGTAATCATCATATAGTCAAGGTAATCCCGTGTAATCATTGTGAAATCTTTTGTAATCATTTAGTAACCCGAATGTAGATACTTGAAATTGCATGAAATCCTATGAAATCCTCCGTGAAATCATGTAATCACTCATGTAGTCATATGTAATCACATGTAGTCGTATGGTAGTCACATGTAATCACATGAAATCATATGAAATCACAAGTATTCACTATGTAATCAAGTGAAATTTGTAATCCGTGGTACACCCTTTTCATCAGTGGTTACCCCCTCGATAAAAATTAACCAGTTGTTTTTTTTTTTTCAAAACAACGGTAGGTATATGACTTATCGAATGCATTACTTTTGTACTTTTCTGAGATATCGATAATTATACATGATTTGTTCATGTCATGTTCAGATCTACTATTGTTGTTAATATTATTTTGAATTACGATTTTATATTTTATTAATAAATTAATAAATATACAAAAATACCATAATGCTTTTTTATTTTTAACAAACAAAAACAGCAAACGTGATGGAAGATCCTGTAATGAGATTTACTATTTCTGAGCGCGCGCAAGCATTTTCGTGTAATTATTATTGTTGGTCACAGTCGAGCAGTCCACCACCACCATAAATGAGGGTTTTTCTATGCCATCCACAGTCGGCATATTCGGCACATTATCATCATCGGAACTCGGCTGTATTCCCCTTCATTCCCTACCTTAAAAATTGTGGCGGGGGTAGCGTTGAGAAAAATCGGGCAAATCTGAAGGTCGACCATCGTACGGATTCCTCTTAACAAGCCCTATTTGTGCGTAAAATGTGAAGGATCGCATAGTACCTACCGCAAGCTGCACAAAAACTAAAGACACTCTTGATAACTTAAACGACATTTCTACCAATATCCCAGAGGTGAAATATTTCTCTCCAAAAGAAATAAAAAAGGAAATCAGGCTTCTAAATAATCGAAAAGCTCCAGGCGCAGATTGTATAACACCAAAAATACTAAAAGAAATATTATATCTATATGTATATATATTCAACGCTATAGTCAGGCAAAAGTACTGGCCAAAGGAGCTAAAGATAGCTGAAATAATTTTAATAGCCAAACCAGGTAAAGATCCCACCAGAGTCTCTTCATATTGCCCCATAAGTTTGTTATCTATTATCTCAAAGCTTCTGGAAAAATTGCTACTGCAAAGAATAAACTCTGATCCGAATACAGAAGAGTGGATTCCTCAACATCAATTTGGATTCCGAGAAAATCCCTCGACTCTACAACAAATACACAGAATCAGCAATAAAATAAATCAAGCGCTCGAACTCAAAAAATACTGCTCATCAGTGTTCCTTTACGTAAGTCGAGCTTTGGACAAACTTTGGCATGCAGGGCTATTATACAAAATCAAAAAATCACTACCTATTACTTACTAAGCACTCTTCAAATCTTACTTAAGTGATCAAGACTTTAGAACAAGGGTTAATGAAAACATTTCTGAAAATTTTCCAATAAAAGCTGGGGTACCTGAAGGAAGTGTTTTGGGCCCATTGCTTTAGGTATTATATACCGATGACTTACCTACAAGTGAGAATACGACGACCAGCACTTTTGCGGATGACACTGTATTACTTTCAGACCATAAAATCTATACAAATCAACTTAACGTTAAGAAAGAATAACACGTTAATGGTTGAACATATCACGTTATATTTTGGTAATACTTTCAACGTTATTTCAACGTATCTTACGTAACGCAAATTCAACGTTGATTTACAATAAAATAATGACTACGTATCTACAAATTACGACAATTCAACGTTAAAAAATTACGTTATTTTTAAATATTATATATGACGCAATAAACGTTAATCAACGAAAGGTACATAATGTTGATAAAATATAGGTTATTTTCCATGTGCAGTTCTGACGTTTGTTTCTCGTAAAATTTTTACATTAAATACATGTGTTTTTCTAGTGTCATATAGGCGTGTTTGTCGTCGTTAATTTTTCGTGAAATTCTTACATTAAGTACACGTGTTTTTCGAATCAAACAAAAAATAAAAATACCTAAGGAGTGAAAGAGTTCCAGCAGAGTATAAAAAATCATCACAATATAAGTTTTTCGGTTTAAAAGGAGGTTTTTCAATTTACTTCCCTTTTTTTTATTATTGTATTTTACTTTACCTCAACTTACTTTTTTTTAAATCATGTTAATATATATATATAACATGATTTAATAAACAAATAAACACTAGAAAGAACGTATTTCATATCATATTATTAGGTGTGTTTTGTGGTCACTAAGGGGTTTCAAAGATAAAAATGATGATTTTAAAATACATAATGTATAATAAACCTACTTAATTTATATTTTTTATTTGAATTACGATTAAAATCAAATATAGAAGCATAGAAAGGAATTAATGTGGGTAAAATATAAGTAATTTTTGACGTTCAGTTCTGACATTAATTTCTCGTGAAATTTTTACAATAAATTCACGTGTTTATATACTCATATAATTATATTTAATTTATGTACTACAAAGGAACGCATTCCATTGGCGTCTTTTACAGATTCCATATGGGCGGTTTTTGCGCCAAATTTAGAAGCTACTGTAAATTGTTTGTTGTAGGTTATAAAACATATGTACATTTTTTATTTGAATCACATTTTAAATAAAATAGAATGGTTATATATAGAATTTAAAAGTAGAAACAATAGAAATATTTAGTAAGGCTAGCATTTCTTTCATAATTTTTACGAAACATGGTAACAACTGAGTTAGCTCTTGTAAACATTTGGCACTCCGAATTTTACCCAAACAACCTTGAAAGTTTGACGTTTTCTCGTGGTTGAAATGTTTTAGGATCATCTCGCCCGCCTAGTTCGCAATAGAGATGAACAATCGCTCTTCGAGAATTCATATAATTATTCAAAAACAAAACAATTGTCTGGATCACTTTTGGTGATAGATAACTACTTTTAATCAGTTTTCAGATTCACTCATCACCCTGATGATGTCAACATTGTTGGCGAAACGTGCGTCGGTATTTATAATAAAAATTGTTTTTGGTGTTTTAGGGAAAACTGATTAAAAGTAGTCATATAATTATTATTAAATTAAAATTTAAAAATAAAATTGACATTCCCTATTCTAGTATAGTGTTAATGTTATAAAAAATTACACAAGCTCTTTAATCCAACGGCAAAGAAATAATTCAATGTAGGTACCTATATTTACTTACGTAGATAGGTACTTACAAATATTAATTTAAATGTGTTTGTTAAAGTTGAAAACAAAAATTAAGATGTTTAATTATTACGGTTGATCAACGAAATTAATAAATATTGGTAATGTCTGGTAATGTGAAACGCTGTGAAGTAAGTGAAGGTGTCAAAAGACCAGCGAAAATATTAACGGATCTCTTTTGAGTGTCGTGTCGCGAAGTTTGAGTGTGTCTTTGACCGGAGAGTTTAGTGTTGGTCCGGGAATGAATAGTTTTTAAAAACAAAATTGAAAGCATGTATAATTAAGAACGGATATTGGTTTATGATGGGGGCTGAAGGTTGAGCAACCGACGACGCGAGCGTAATTTTATTGTCAAAAATAAATAATAACCAAACGTATAGATCAGTACTATAATTGAATATCAATACTCTAGTTAGAGTAGTTAGGGTATTGATACTCAATGGTACTATCAATGAAAATTTCTGCCTTATTGAAATTGTTTTGGCGACAAATAAACATGCTGCTTCCAAGACATAAAACTTTCAAAATGTACGTGATTTACAGCTTTTTTTATTGCGCCTTGCACCCCGAACGAAACGAAACCAAGGAACTCTTTCCAGATGTGTCATCTGTACTTGGCCATTGCTTCGTTGGGTTCATTTTCATTTTTCGTCTGATATCGTGCAGTTCGTATCGTTTTCGTTTGCCTTACCAAGTTTTGAGATTTGTGTAGCTTCCAAAAGTCCTAAAGGTAAGTAGTACAGTATTTTATTTAAAAGTAGTAACTGAATATACATTTTTTATGCATATTACTAACCAGTTTAATTTAAATTTATTCCGCAAGTGTACCGATTTTATGACTTTCGTCAAAAGTAGTACTCCATTGAAGACCTGGCCTTCTTACAAGGTTTTTAAGATTCATTTTAAGACAGGTATATACATATATGATATTATATTTATGATTTTTCTAATTAAATATATATTTTTTAATTTTTGAGCTTCTTTGCAGAGGATTATGACACAAACGATAAAAAGGCCAACAACCTCATCAAGGAGATTGGGGAAACTGCAGAGGAAACAACTCATCAGTGGAGAGTCTCTCAAGAAAGCAAGTTTTTGGTGATAAGTCTCTTTTTGATAGTAAGCGGCGTCGAACTGTAAACCTTGGAGAGGATTTTTGCTGTACCCCGACGACGTCTTATGCATCGCCAATGTCAGCATTTTCTCCAGCTTCAACATATCCTGGTAAATTGTGTAATTTTATATCATTTACGACAATCATATACCTAGTAAGAATGTTTTTATTTTTGCAATAGTTACTTATAGTTATTTCTTCTGGATTTTGAGGCAACTGTACTGCAAACATTTGCAAAACTGACCCAGTACGTCGAGCAACACACAATCCGAGTCATGAAAAAAATAATTTAATTTAATTAGGACAATTAGCTCATAATAATTATTTTAGTTCTTTTTTATAGTAATAATTATAGTTATAGTTATATAGTTTATAATATTAGTAGTACATAGTTGATATTATAGTTTTTAGTAATTATTTTCATATTTTCTATTTACCTTTATACATTATAATAATAGATTTGAACTTTTGTAAAACAATTTTTTTTTTGTTTGTTTCAACACTTTTTTAATATACTTATTTCCTAAAATCACCTAAAACTGATGTATTTTATAATATCTTTAAAATACGTTTACAGAACGTTTTATTGAGACATTGAAAATGACGTTTAATTCAGAAAATCGACACGTCTTTTCAACCTGGTGAAAACACCTGAAAGAGACGTGTTTTATCAGATGTTTGTAACACGTCATTTTTACACGTCAAAAGTAACGTTGATTTCGGCGACATCGTAACATCTATTCAACGGTTGGTAGGTACTCGTTTGTTTTACGTTTTTTTTTCACGTTGTTTTGTTTACGGAAAATCAGTACGTCTTAACAACGTGGTAAAATCACGTAAAATAAACGTGTTTTACTAGACGTTATAAACACGTCATATTTACACGTCGAAAGTAACGTTGAAGTCAGCGACATTGTAACATCTATACAACCGTTGGTATTCGTCTTTTTTTACGTTCTTCTCACGTGGTTGTGTTTACTGGGCAGTGTTCTACGGTTTGTCTCAACAACACTCTGATACTTTAAGCTGCCAACACAAAATATCTAGGAATACCCTGGGATCAGAGACTTAAGGCTGTCATTTACCAGGGATAGAGCCTATACCAAATGCACGGGAAACATGCGTGAAATCGATAAAAGACATCTTAATTAAGGGTAAGAGGGTATTACAAAGCCCATATTAGCATTTGCTTATTCATAAAAAAATGACAAATTTGCTTTATTTTTAGGAGTATAAATGAATGGCTTTGGATTTTTTTTTCTGAAAAACAACGTACAATTGGTAAATTTGAAATAGACGTTACCCTGTAGCAAGAATTAAAATTTCGTCAGTAAAAAACTCACGTGCCTTATCATTGTTGTTCGTCAATAAAATTCAATAATGTTTGTCGACAAAATTATTTCTGAAGTAAGCATGAAATATACAGAAAGCTGTATAATTGGGTAGAAAATTTAGAATTTGGTGTAGCTTTGGAGTGGAAGATGTCGCATTTTACTGTGGGCCTTGGAGCGGAAGATGTCGGTCGCATTTTACAGTGGTCAGGTATAGGATAAAACCTATCGACAAACCCGATCATAAAATAATAGACTTGGGTGAACACAAACACATCCGGTATTTTTTATGATGCTTTCCAGCTTCCGGAATTCCGATACTCTCAAAATACGGACCGAACAAGACCAGTTATAAGTAAAAATACTTTGCAGTATCTATCAAAAAAAGTTGCTTGTCTCTGTATAAACGATGAGATCAAGCAAATACAAATAAACAAAGCACTTTTAGATTCAAGGACAATTAGCAATTTGTCGAAAAAATGTTTCTTTTTTCATTGTATATTCCGGCGATCAAAATGATTTATTAATTGAAATAATTTATAGAAATGAAATTCTATGGCAAGCAATTAAAAATGTTTTTTAAAATTGCATAGCAGGTGGCATACAAAAACAATTAAATTGACCTGGCCGAGCGATTAACAATGTATATCCCTCGTGCACGCCAAATACAACCAGAATATTTGGCGTGCACTTGGGATATAATAGAGAAAGGGCGCTAAGTCAGGGTAATCTAAAGGAATACCTACAAGAAAAAAAGAGGAAGAGAGAAAAGAAAGAACAGAGAAAAAACAAGAAGAAAAAGAGAAGGAAATAGCATTCAAGAGAAGTAAAAAAGTCGAAAAAAACACCTGAAAAAAAAAGAGACATCGGAAGAGCAGCAAGAAGAAGAGACAGAGACAGTAATAAGAAAATACAAGAGATATAAAACGAAACATGAAAATAAGGGATTTAAGGAAGAGATAAAATAATTAAGAGAAGAGTCGAAAAGGAAGGAGGAGGAATGGAAGCAAGAGAAGAAACAGCTAGAAGGGAGAATAGAGGTTTTGGAGGGAATACAAGAGAGAGAAGAAGGAATAATATAATAATCAAGGGATGGCCGAGTGAAAAGATAGAAGGAGAGGAAATTACGAAAATAAGTACTAGGGGAAACAGAAAATAAGAATAAAATCTGCATAGAGAATGACTTAACAAGAACAGAGCGGGAGGTACAGGGAAAGATTTGGATAGAAGCAATAAAAAAGAAAAGAGAAGGGGAACAAATAAAAGTAGGCTACAGAAAGCCAAAATTGGGACAAAAAGATTCCAAGTAGAACAACAACAGTAAGAGACTGGAAAAGAAAATGTTTTGCTAAGGCAAAAGAGAGACCCACATACACGGACAAAGATAATGAAAAAAGACGACGAAATGGAACAGCGACAGTAGGGGACATAAGAGAAAACAAGGAAGATAGAGGAAAATAACGGAGAAAAGAAAACACTAAAAAAGGCAAAAGAAATGGGAAATATAAAGCAGAAAAAAAACTAGCAGAGAAAACAAAAGACAAGACCAGGCAAGAAGGAAAAAGAATAAGATGGGAAAAGAAAGAGATGGAAGAAATTAGCAGAAAAGAAAAACTGAAGGATAGAGTGCAAAGGAGGCTGAAAAAATATAGGGTAAGCACAGAGAAAGAAGGAAAAAAAGAAAGAAAAAAACACAAGCCAGGAAAATCGAGAAAAAGGAGAAAACAATACGTCTGGAAGAACAGTTTCGCAAAAGAAGAATGCAAGAAAGAAGACTAAGAAGAGGAATCCTAACAGGAGTTGGGAACGGGTTAGAAGACGAAGAAGATCAAAGAGGGAACGAGCAGGATAAACGAGGGATAGAAGAGGAAAGTTTGATAGAAAGAAAGATAGGGATAGACAAAGAAAAATATAGAGTACTAACGATATACAGCACAAAGATGCAAACTACCAGAGAAAATATAGAGAACAGAGCATTTTATGTAGATTTGGAAAATAACAAATTCTTATGCTCTTTTTTGTAGAAACGAATCGATAACAGTAGGTTTGGATAGAGAATTGAATAAGCTTTAAAATGATGTATCACACGACCCCCCATGCCATTTAAAGTTTTTAAGGGGGTGGCTTAAGTTTGGTACAATTTGGCCCCCCTTGATAACAAAATTGACCTGTTTGAGTGTTTTCTTTTAAGTGTTTTGAAATTAACATGGTTGGGGGGTACAAAGTTTAGTTGAGTAGTAAATATAACATAACTCAAATAAAATAAAATATAATATAATACATAAAACTAAATAAATCAATAATTCAACACAATAACTAGCAGCTTTTATATCTTCCCACTTATTGTCCCTCTTCTCCACTCAACCTTCTTCATCCATTCGATCCCTCTTCCGTCCTCATTCAGAATTCCTTCTCTACTCTCATCTCTCCCTCTCAATTCTACGCATTCCTTTAACAAATGCTCCGTCTCCATTTTTTCTTCACACATCCTGCATACTCTATTATTATCCTCACTCCAATATTTATTCTCTCTCTCCTCATTTCCACATCTAAATCTTGCTATTATCACTCTCTCTTTTCTACCGTGTCTCGCATTTTCTCTTTCCATATCTCCTTTCCTATTTCTTTCCTTTTTTCTTGCAAAATTCTGCACTCTCCTCTCTCTCAAATCTTATTGCTCTTTTTCCTGTTTCTATTCTTATTCCATCTCTCTTTGTCTCCTGCATCACTATATACCCCGGTGTCTCTCTCTCTATACCCCTAACACCCTTGCTCTCTCCATCCCCATATTTCCGCTCCATACATCATCACGCTTTTCACCAAACTATCAAACATCATTACTCTCCTTCTAAAAGCATGTCCAAATTTTCTCCCTCCTATTCCCCATACAGCTCCTATTATCTTATTTGCTTTTTTCACTAACTCTCTCACATGTGCTTCTTCAATTTTCTCTTTCTCCCATCTCCACTTATTTACTTTTCTCCTACCACCCCCTTTTATGAACACCATCATCTTGGATTTCTCTACATTCACCGTCAACTTTTTCCTCCTCATATATTTCTCCATGTTTCCTATCATTTCTTTCATACCTTTCTCCTCTCTCGCTAGCACCACCAAATCATCCGCATGTGCTAAAGACCACACTTTTTCTTTGCCCACCACAACCCCTTCCTGAACATCTCCTCTATATCTCCAATAAAAGCTGCAAAAAAGTTGGGGCTTAGTGGGCATCCTTGTCTTACTCCCTTATAAGTTTTGAAACATTTACTTACCCTTCATATATCTCTTCTATTTTTGTTACCAGATGCTCATTTATCCCTCTCTTTCTCAAGCATTAGAAGCAAAAGCCGCCTTCAGGTCCACAAAGAATGTATAAATCTTGCCACCCCTCTTTTTATCTGATTTCCTGATTTTTATTCCCGCGACGTTCCAGAATACTATTCTTATTTGCTCCTTTTCTCCTTTATTCCTCTCCGTATTCGTTTTCCCTTTTCTGCTGTCGCAGGAACAACTGTCTGTGCCTGGCGCCATTCGCTACCCGACCCCCGACACGGTCGTACGCTCGCTCCCTGTTGCAACCTCATGCTATGCCGCAACAGGGCGCGTGGTGTCTTATTCTAATCACTTATTTAACCTATGCTAAACCTAAAATTAATCACTATCACTAATCGAGAATCCGGCCGCGAATTCACTTCATCCAACACACTCCCCCCTTCACCACGGCCGGATTTGCGGGCGCTTCACTTTTCCTTCCGCCGGTCGGCGCGGGTCGCGCGGCGTCGCGAGTTTCTTCGCGGCTGGCCGTGAAGTCGTCCCTCCGTGTCGAGCGTCGGAGGAGGTGGTTCGAAGCGGAAGTGACGTCCGCGGCATCGTTCTCTGGGTTCCCATAGGTAGATGGCCTGGGGACAGCTGAAATCCGCGGTTGTCCGCGGTTTCGGGGTGTGGCGAGCTGAGCTCGCGGGTTTGGCGGGTCCCTCCCGTCGTGGTGGGTCGTCGTGGTCCTCTACACAGGGCGGTGGCTGCAGGATTGCGGATGCCTGTCCTGGCACCGCGGTGGAGGCGTCGTGGTGTCGTGGCTCCGGGATGTAGTCGGCCTCGTGGTGGACGTCTGCGGTGACCACGAACGTGTGGGCCACAGACTCGGCACCGGCGTCATCTTCGGCTATCCTCTGGATGGCGGCGCAAGGAGTGGTGGCCCGCGTCGGGACGCTGACGTCCAGCGTGACGGTGGCGGGACTACATCTCGCCGGCTGGCGGCGGCGGGATGACAAACAAGTCCAGCACCTCGTCCACGGACATGTGTTCGAGGTAATCCCGCGGCTCGGCAGCGGTCGGCCAAATATCGCACAGCTCCTGCTGCGGATTCTGGGCGGCGGCGACTTCTTCCGGTTCCGGAGCGATGGGGGCGTCGAATTTGGTGGTGGCCGCTGCTGGTGGTAATGCGGCGGCTTCGGGGACTCCGGGTACCTGGTACTCGCTACCGGGGGCTACAGGGAGATAGGTCTCCACCTGCGAAGAAGTCCTCTTCGACCTGCGGTTCTGCCGCTTCTTCTTGCGCTTCTTGGGGGCGCCGCGGCCGACTCCTGGTTCGGCCGTCATGGCGCCGCAGAACTCTCGCTGCCGTGGTTTACCTCCTCGGCGCAGGTCACGGTCGGAAACCTCTTCGTTGGGCGACCCATCCTCGTTGTAGAGGTAGCCCAGGTGGTAGCCGTCCTCGTCGTACTCGCCCCTGTACGCCCTCCTGAGCACGTCGTACAGTTCCTCGACGTACCCTCGGTCCTCCAGGTGTCGTCTGACCCTCCCGGGGACGCTCTCGACCGCTTGGAGGAGGTGGGTGATGATCGCTCTGTGGACTCCTTGGTCGTCACCTTCCCGGCGGATGTAGCCGCTGACGTTTTCGCCGACGTCCTCGATGAAGTTCTCCGGGTAGCTGCCGAAGTACAAATACGGGACGTAAAAGTTCACGAAGTATTCTGGAGCGGCGGTATCGTCCTCCAGGTCCTCGTAGATGTACTCCTGCTCCGGGTCTTCTTCCGGGACCCCCTGGAAGTGTTGGAATTCATCCTCCGGCTCCATGGTGGGCAGGATGACGTCTGGCGACTCGTCAGGGGCGATTACATATCGCCGGGAGTTCATGACCACCTCCTGCAGGGCGGCCATTTGGGTTGCAATCTGCAGGAGCGTTGTTTCCACCCTCTCCATGGTCGAGGGCTCGTGATGCTGCTGATGTCTTCCGTTGTCGTTTGGTCGCCCCCTACTGGTTGGTGTGGACGGTCCTCCGTCGTAGCTGGTGCACCAGGTTGGTGCTGACTTCCTTCTCTCTCCTCTTCGACGCGGTTTTTAGTTTGGGGTTCCCCCAGGAGCCATTCTGGAGAAGTGCCCCACGTTGGGCGCCACGTGTCGCAGGAACAAGGTTTCCACCAGGTGACGGATGGGGTCCGCGACTCCTCGGTGGTGAAAACGTTGCCGGAGACATCGACCGACGTCGAAGGGGGTTGTCGGTCAGAGCGGAGGCTCGACCTGGTGCTCTGCGCCTCGACGTAGTGGTCCACCGGACCAGCAGGGTTTGGGGTCGACGAGTTGTTAAAGAGACATCAGTTTGGATTTGACTTGCACTTTATTCAGCCTCTTTCGAGGTCCGAATAGAACTTCCCTCCAACGTTGCGCGTTGCGCTGTTTGTCCGAGGTTTTAAGTCAGTGACCCCTAAACCTCTATCTCTTTCGCCGGCCTGCAATGGTTTTACAGACGGCAAAGTGATAGGCCCTGTTTGCCGATCCGTCGGTGTCACTGCTGTGTGACTACGACAGGCCAGCGCCCAGGACTCGTTTGACAGTTTTGCTGTTTTCGGACTGACAACTCGAATGAGGGCAATGGTGCCAACATAACGAGAAAGTCGGATTCCTTTTTTGGGACATCGGAAATGAAGAAATGAAAATTAAGAAAAGAATTTTACCTGTCCTGAGGCCTGAAAGAGAGGTTAGTACCTGAAGGGTGTCGCGATGGAAGGGTCAGTGAAGCTGTCACCCTTCTAGCAGCGCCATTCTGGGCCGCTTTCTTTTTGATGGTCCACTCTCGTCGTAGTCGACCGCTTGTCTGACCAGTGGATTGGGGTGTTCTTCGGCCTTTTTGATGGTCCGGAGGGCGATCTCATGGAGGAACTCCTTCAGCAGCGGGAGCCCTGCCTCACGGTGAAGTTGGTCATTTCTGACGAACCATGGAGCGTCGAAAGCGTGGCGGAGGAATTTGTTCTGGAGGACCTGTAACTTACACATGTTTGTCTTCGAGGGGGCGTGTGCCCAAGCCGCCGAAGCATATGTTAGAGTCGGACGAATGATTGCTCTGTAAATCAACAATTTGTTCTTTACCGACATCTTGCTACGCCTGCAGACCAGCGAGGAGAGCTTGCCCACTGCCATTTTCCCTTTACCCAAGGAGTATTCTAGGTGCTGGCGGAAGTCAAGCTTTTTGTCGATGATGACACCTAGGTATTTTGCCTGGTTTGCCCAGGGAATGAACCGGTCGAACATCTCGATTTCTCCCTCAGGCTGGACGAGTCGGCGCGTCACGAGGAGGGCTGTGCTCTTCTCGGGATTGACGTCGATCATCCATTTCTGGCACCAGTCTTCGAGCTTGTCGATGGCTTCCTGCAGGTAGCGGGTCGCGTACAGGGTTGGTTTGTAGTTCTTGGGATGTCCGCGGTGAAGGCCGCGTACAGGGTTGGTGAAAGGACAGACCCCTGTGGGACGCCCGCTTCGATGTCGTGGGGACGGGACAGAGTGTTTCCGATGCGGGCACAGAAGGACCTGTTACGCAAAAAGGAGTTGATTAATTGAACCAATTCTAGGGGCACGCCGCACGAGTGGAGCTTGAGGACAAGTCCATCGTGCCAGACTGTGTCGAAAGCCTTGGCCACGTCGAGAAATACTGCACCGGTCACTTGCTTGCGCTCGATCCCGGTGGCGGCGTATTCTACGACTCGGAGGAGTTGGTCGGTGGTGGAATGCTTTGGACGGAATCCAAATTGTTCGTCTGGCAGGGTGTTGGTCATCTTGATGCAGTGGGTGAGTCTCTTCTGTATGACTCGTTCCGCCACTTTTCCCGCTGCTGAGAGCAGGCTGATTGGCCTGTGGTTTTGCGGGAACTTCGGGTCCTTTCCTGGCTTCGGGATGAAGATGACCGTCGCATGCTTCCATCTATCTGGAAAGACTCTGTGTTTGAGAATTGCGTTGCAAATACAAACCAGAGCGTCGACGGCGCCATCTGGGAGTTCCTTCAGCGTCCTGTTGCTGATGTTGTCCTGTCCTGGGGCTTTCCTTGGCTTCAAATGCTGGAGGATCTGGCGGATTTCGAAAGGGTTTGTGGGAGGGATTTGCACTTCAGGGACTTCATCGATGATTTCCCGGACTTGTTCTTCCACTTCTTCGAGGTGGTCGAAGTCGGCATTCTGGAGATTGACTCTGCATTGCAGCTCCAGACTGTCGGCGAAGACTTCGGCTTTGTCTTCGTCCGTGAAGACGACGCCGTTGCTTCCGTGGATCGGAGGGAGGGGTTTGCGGTCGATGCGGAGGGCTCTGGCCATCTTCCAGACGGAGTTATCCTCTGTGGATAGCGATTCTGCTTCTCTTGGAGTGCTAGTTTGACTTCCCATTTGAGTCTGTTTGCTGCAGTCCTGTCTGCTGCGAGGCCGCTGCGCCGAGCTGTTCTCTCGCTCGATTTTTCGCGCGGATCAGATTCACGATTCGATACGGAATCGTGCGCCGTTGGGATGGCATCTGCGTGAGTTCTTCGCTCGCTTCCGCCAGCGCGTCGTTGATCTTGTTCTCGAAGACTTCGATTGCGGCGTCGATTCCTTCGGCATCCATGGTTTGTGGAAAGTCTCCGAAGTTGACTTCACAGTGGGCGGCGAATTCTGTCCAATTCACCCTCCTGGCGTGCCTCTCAACTGGGTCGTTGGCTTCCGTCCCGATGTGCATCAAGACGGGGCTGTGATCCGAGCTGAGTTCTGCGGCCACCGAGAGCTCAATCTGGTGGGCGACGTTCTTGACGATGGCGATGTCAAGTGTGTCTGGGACTCCTGTTTGGTAGTTATGGTAGGTCGGCTCGTCCGGGGCCATAACTACCACCTCGGCGTTTCCTGTGAGGAAGGCGTCGAGCGTCCGCCCATTGAGGTTCGTCGATCGGCTGTGCCATTCCAGGTGTTTGGCGTTGAAATCGCCTGCCGCGATGGTTGGAATGTTGCCATCCATGAGTTCGCGCAGGTCGTCTTCGAGAAGTCTGAAGGTCGGCTGAGGGCGATTGTAACATGCAAATAGGCGGAGTGGCCCATTCGCAGTGGTTACTGTTATCCCAGTGACCTCCAGGTGTTGGAGATCTGAAACGGCTGCAACACAGTGTTTGATTATGCTTCTTACATAAATCGCTGTGCCTCCTCCTCGACCTCCTGGTCGATCGTTTCGATGAAGTGTGAAGCCCTGGATTTTGGGATCTCTGGTTTCCGCCTGGAGTTTGGTTTCGCACAGGAGTACGACGTCCACTCCATGGGAGGTGGTGAATTCTTCGAGCTCATTACGAGCTGCTTGAAGCCCATTGGCGTTCCAGAAGGCGATCTGCAGGGAATGTGGGATGAGGGAGCTTCTATCCATCTAAAAATTCAATAATTAGTTTAATATTTGACTGGCAAGAGTGATCAAAGCTTTCGCCAGATCACTCTTGTCCTTTGCTGCAAGGATTGAGGTGAGGATGTTGTTCCTCTGGCTGGTAAACTCAGCCTTTTCCTTTGCTTCGGACTTCGTTCCTCCAACGACTTGAGCCCACGTGGCGGTGCCGGGGGCGGATGTTGGGGGTGGGACTCTTCTGGGAGCGGCTGCCTGCTGTTTTGGGCCCGTCTTTTCGGCGCTGGTCTTTTTGATCTTCGGGAACTTCGGGCACCCTCTGTAGCTGGCCGTGTGAGGCCCACCACAGTTGGCGCATTTGGCAGGGGCGGAGCGATCCTTCCTGCAGTCCTCGGTCTTGTGTGCTGCGCCACATTTGACGCAGCGATGTCCCGCAGTGCAGAACTGCTGCGAGTGGTGAAACCTCTGGCAGCGGTGGCACTGGTTGACGCCCTTCTTCTTCCTGGGCTCTTCTATTTTCACCGACACGCTGCACACGTGCCGGACTTTCTGGGCGGCCTCCTTTTGGCCCTGCTCGACTTCCACCAGCATGAGTGGCAGCCGCTGTTCTCGCCTGTGCATCCTGCTGCACTTGACCACTCTGAGCCCCTGGGTGGTGAGGTCGTCGTAGACCTCTTGGGCGGTGACTCCCGTTGGGACTCCCCGGATGACCACCCTCTCGTTCTTTTCTTCTGGCAGCGTGTAGCTGTTGTGCTCCACGCTGAGGTTTCTCAGGAGACCGATGAGTTTCCTGAAATCATCTGCTGTAGTGGGGTGTACGCGAATGCCACCATCAGCGGTCGCTGTGACCCTGTGGTGGTTGATACCCCTGTATCGCATTTCTTGGTCGATTCTGGTCCAGTGCCTGGAATCGACCACGTTGATGGGAGGGATCCTTCCCTTCCTCTGGGGGGTGGCGGCGACGGTGTTGACGGCGGTGGTTGTGCCGGAGCTTCCTTCGACTTCGTCGCCAGCGTCTGTGTCCATGTCATCGGCTGCACCGGGGGCGGCGACCTGGTTGGGGGCGGCACCGGGGGTGGCGACCTGGTTGGGGGCGGCACCGGGGGTGGCGACCTGGTTGGGGGCGGCACCGGGGGTGGCGACCTGGTTGGGGGCGGCACCGGGGGTGGCGACCTGGTTGGGGGCGGCACCTGGGGTGGCGACCTGGTTGGGGGCGGCACCTGGGGTGGCGACTTGGTTGGGGGCGGCACCGGGGGGTGGCGACCTGGTTGGGGGCGGCACCGGGGGTGGCGACCTGGTTGGGGGCGGCGGCTGCTGTCTCCCTGTTCAGGGGTTCAGCCTTGTTGGGTCGGGCGGGGGCGGCACCTGGGGCGGACCTGGGGGCCTTGGCGACGTCCCTGAAGGAGGCGGTCTGCTCCTGGAAGCGGGTCTCCTTCTTGCTCCCCTTCTTTTTGCCACCTTTTGGGGGCAGGGCAGAAGGGGTGGGTTTCTTGGGGGCGGGGGTGTCATTCCTGATGACCTGGGGCGGCGATGTTTCCACAGCATCACCGTTGGTGGGGAGGTTCGAAAGAACTTCGAACCTGTTCTGGGTGGTGAGTTCGGGGGCTGGAATGGGGCTTTCTGCTGTCCTCTTCGCCCTCTTGGCCGGTTGGACATCCGGCTGCGACGTTGTCGGGGGAGTCATTGTTTTCGGGGAGTTGGAAACGAGCGCCAAGATGATCTCTTCCAGCCGGGAAAGTCTGGCTGCGAAATCGGTCAGCGCTCCCTCCACTCCTTGGGACATCTCGGTGATTCGGCGCTCCGCTTCATCACCGATTCCTTTGGAGGCGGCTGCCAACTGCTCCTGAAGCCACCTGTCGTAGGTGTCTTCGATGTCGACGGTTGGGGTTGTTGGATTGGAATCCATTTCGTCGGGGAATTTCGTGGCACTTAAAGCGTCCAACGTTTTGGGGGTCTGGTGGAGCGAACCGCAGACAGAACTCAACTGGTGTTGAATTCAGAGCGGACCGCAGACAAAACTCACATTCAATTTCCGATCAAAAGGCCGGGAAAAATACACAAAAAATGTGCATTTTCGCAACCTTCCTCTGTTTGTGGAAGGACACCATTCGGCACCGTGAACAAGTTCACTGTTCCGAATGAAATGGCACTTCCAAAAACACCGAAAAAGCTCACTGAGAAATTTTCACTGGTCACGCACCGACACTCACACGATGTGCACTTGTCGAATGCTTGAAGCGAACTGCTGTTGTTCCCTCCAACCAGAAAGTGGCCTGCCTTTATACCTGCGACGGGGTAAAACCCGATCGCAGGTGGCGTCCTGCTTTCTGATTGGCTGCAGTCTATTCTTACTTAAAACTAACATTTAATAAACTTAAATCTACTTAAAACTAAACTTAAACTATAGCGCGAGCGCTAAACTATACTATTATACTACTTACAACTAACCACTCGCGACCATACGCGTAAAAAACCGCGGTCGCGAGAGCGCGCGAAAGTGGGGGAGCCGAGCGGCCAGACAGTATAAAGGTAAACTGTCTGTGCCTGGCGCCATTCGCTACCCGACCCCCGACACGGTCGTACGCTCGCTCCCTGTTGCAACCTCATGCTATGCCGCAACAGGGCGCGTGGTGTCTTATTCTAATCACTTATTTAACCTATGCTAAACCTAAAATTAATCACTATCACTAATCGAGAATCCGGCCGCGAATTCACTTCATCCAACACTGCCCTGTCGACTTTTTCTTGTGCTCTTATTCAAAAATTTTCTGTATCTAACTCCCCCTTTTCTTCGTCCCACCTAAGCCCTTTTCCTTCTATCCATATCTTTTTATAACCCACTTTCACCCGCAGTCATTTTTGTCGCTCTTCTTTGGCTATCGCTCTTAATTAATTCTGTATATTTCTTTCCTTCTTTCTCAGATCATCTTCTATGTATACTCTCTTTCCTTTTTTTTCTCTGAGTTTTCTTTTATTTTCCATAACTTTCCTCTTTTCCCCCCAGCTCCCAAGTTCCGCCACAATAATTTTTCCTCCATTTATTTTATACATCTCTCTCACAGTCACTTCTACCTCTAATTCCACCTTCATCCATTTTTCCAGTTTCTGCTCGCTCTCGCATTCCTCTTCGTCCAATCCCGTTACTACAATATTCTTTTTTCTCACTCTCTTTCCCTGCTCTTCAATTTTTTTTTTCCAATTTTTTAATTTTTTCTTTTAGTTCCATCTTTTCTCTTTCCCATTTTTCTTCCTTTTCACGCATCATAATTTTCAACTGTTCCAGTTCCCGGCTCATATTCAGGTACTCTTCCTTTATCTCCCCTACATCCTCCATAATTTTTTCAGCATCTCTTTCATTTCCTCATCCATTGCCTTTTTAACCCGTGATCCTTGAAACTTCTTATTTTTCCTAAAGGGGTTAATCCTCTCTTCTGATTCTTGCCTTTCTTCTCTATTTCTTTTGTAATCTTCTTCTCTTTTGCCCTCACTACCACTTTTTTTCATTCTATTTCTTTTTCACTTTTTCACGCTTTTTTATCCGCTTATCTTTTCGAGCGCCAATTTTAGTTGAGTATTTTATGTAGATTTGGAAATTTGCTTCCTTTTGATAACAAAATTGACCTGTTTGAGCGGTTTCTTCTGAGTCTATCGAAATTGGAATTGTTGGGGGGTACAAGTTTTAGTTGGGACACTCTGTATACTATTTTGTATTGTTACATGCCGCGTAGGAATATATGCGTTTTTTTAGTGTTTTAGTACTTAATTAGCATTTGACGTCTGTAACGGTCCTGCCACAGTGATGCGAAATCCACAAAGTCACTCCTTCAAGGTGGTGTATTCTATTTGAAACTTAGTGTTTAAATGAGAAAGATAAGGACACTCTGTACACAGATTTGGAACCAACTTTTGGGTTTTCACGGCGTTTATCTAGTTTTTTTTTTCACCGTGACCCCGCTAGTGATAAACTAGAATTTTTAGATAAGAGTAAACGTAAGAAAAGCAGCGGAAAACAGTTGTGGGTCCCTGAGACCTCTCAACGTTGGAGACCCTACCTGAATTTTTACCGTCTCTCTTGAGACCCCATCGCTCTGCAGCTCTGCGTCAGTACCATTCCTCATCACTGCTAAACGATAGAAAAGTGCAGATTATGATACGTTATAGTATACAGAGATATAGAGAACTGAAATATTCAAATCTTGTCGTAGTTTAAGTGAATAATTATTATTTATGAAATGTCTCTTGACAATATAACATTTAAAATTAAAAAAATTAAATATATCTAAGACGAACTCCACAAACTTTAATGAGCCTAAAATTACAAATGGAACATGTTTCGGCAGAACACTTCTGCCATCATCAGCCCTAATTTAACAAGAGATTAATGATACAATTGATGAATTACAAGAGGGGTTCTTACCTTAAAGAATATAAAAAATTATGACGTTGACGTAATTTTGAATTAAATTTGACGTTTTCAAAGGGTTACATGATTTTTAAAAGATTTCGTAAAAAACTAAAATGTAAAAATTAAAAATGGATCAAAGAGAATCTGGTAAGTTTGAGTGGTGAAAAATTAAAATAGTGAATTGATAATGGGATTATTGAAGTTATTCTGTTCATTTAAACAAGATCTGTTTTCCAGTTTTAAGGCTTTCCTTATTTCCAAAGTCTCAAGAAAATCTAATTTCCGGCCATTATTGCATTTATGAATCAATTTGGAATTTGATGGTGAAAAACTATGTTTCGTTATTAATATATGATTGGCGAAAGAAGAAGGTGTTGATGGTGGAGGATCAAGATCTGTGTTGTTATAGATGTGCCTGAAATGTTCTTTAATACGGTCTGATATTTTGCGACCTGTCTGACCTATGTAGAATGACTCACAAGAAGAGCAGTTTAATTTGTATACACCTGATGATGATTTGTAATCTAATGGATCTTTATTTTTAATAAAAAATCTGGATAAGTTGTTATCTGTTTTAAATGAAACTTTAAAACCGTTTTTCTTAAGTATTTAAGTATTTCTCTGAGACGACGCCAAAGTATGTTAGTGAATTTGAAAAGGAAATTGTTTCTGAAGGATTTTTAACTAAGTAGTGTGTGTATTTGAATTTGTTATAGTATCTATAGGATAATTTATTTATAGTTTTTCAAGAATATCCATTATTTGAAGCAATTTGTTTAATGTTAATAAGTTCTGTTTGAAAAGATGAATCTGATAGTGGTATAGAAAATAATCGGTGGAAAAAGGAATGAAAAGCTGCAAATTTATGGGAAACAGGGTGACAAGAGTCAAAAGGTATTACGCAATCTGTGATACTAGGTTTTCTATAAATGTCAAATTTAAAAGTATTATTATTTCTAGTGATTAACAAGTCTAAGAAGGGAATTTGGGAATTGATTTCAATTTCAACGGTGAATTTAATGGATTGGTTTAAAGAATTTAAGTTTCTTAGTGCGTTACCAAGTTCAGAATTAGATCCTTTGAATAAAACAATTATGTCATCTACATATCTGTACCAAAAGAGAAAATGTTCTTTAAAGAGTGAAGAAATTAAAAACTGATCAAAGTTATCTAAGTTATTCATGAATATTTCTGCTAAAAGAGGTGACAAATTAGAGCCCATTGCTAAGCCTGAGTCTTGTGAATAAAAATTATTATTAAATTGAAAAAAAAAAAATTGATCTAGGACAGTCTCACAAAGTGAATGTAAATTTAGTGCATGTATGGTTGGCATATTAGAATTAAATAGTAGGTTTTTAAAAATTAATAAGCAAGATTTGGGTGGGGTGCTGGGGAATAAATTAACTACGTCAAATGAAACAAGTCTAGTGTCTGATGGAATTTGGAAATTTCTAATTTTGGAGCAAAGATCTATTGAGTTTTTTATTGCAAATTTGTTATTAAAATCTAAATGTTGTCTAAGAATTGTATTAAGCCATTTTGAAAGTATTGATACAGGTGAATTGACAAAAGAAACTACTGGTCTAATGGGAAAAGGTTGAGTTTTATGTATTTTAGGTAGACCTATAGTCTAGGTATGCAAGGATTCATGGGTATTAGTGTGAAAGTTTGTGGGTCAAAATATTTAACAGTTTCTGAAAGGTCTTTGAGCGTAGATTTAAGGTTGGAAACAAATTTTGAAGTAGGATCTTTTTTGAGTTTTGTAAAGTCGCCAGATTTTAAGAAATTCTCTACTTTATTTAAGTAATCTTGTTTGTTAAGTATTACCAAACAATTACCCTTGTCAGCTTTACTAATACAAATGTTGTTTTCTTTAATTTTTGTTTTTAACCTTAACATTCTTCTAGAATATAACATTTGGCATTTTTTAAATAATTCTATTAAACTAAGACAATAATTATATTGACGGTCTGGGAGATACATGATTTATTGGAGATAAATTGACTTCGCTCAATGAACTGATGAAAACACTGCAAAAACACTTTTTTGGAAAAAAGCTGTCGAAAAAAGTTTAAATAAAATGTGTAGAGAACAAAATTGTTTTATTCATTTTTTAATTGCGACGTACAGTTTACGGGACGCCAAAGTTGGGGGTTGAGTTGCAAATTCCAACAAAATCAAATTTTCAGCGCGGTTTAAAACGAAGAACCGTTTGTAATCCGAATGTTTTCCGAGTTTGTGGATGTCTCATACTTCAAAATATGTCCAAAGTCCGATGAAAATCTAGTTCAGGCAAATTAGATTTTTTAGAAGAAATAATTTATAAAGCTTGGAAATTTTGTTTATGAACCTCCCAGCAGGCACCCAAATAAAAATCCCACTCTCCCGGGGGAGCTTCATCCACTTTTGCCAAAAAAACCGCTCCCGAACGAACGTGACGTCATGAAGCCTTTTTGCAAACCGTAACTCCGATGAGAAAATGTTAAATTAAATTCTGCATAAAATTGGTCTCGTGAAGTTTTTGCCTATCTCTCACCCACCACTCATCAATGACATTGAACTGTAAATTTGGAATTTTGTGTTTCCCAATTCCGGTAAAACCAATGGTGCTGTTATCAGTAGCGGTAATAATAAAACAGAGAGGACACTACACATTCAATCAGCATTTTTAAAGGAAAGTTATATTCGTGACGTTATCATATTGCCCGGGATTTTTGTTTGCGACATGTAGATGAGCGTAATAAGATCATTGACTTTAAAGGTTATCCTTTTATTTATACCTATTGATAACTCTTAGGTATAAAGCCCAAACTTTCGAACTATATAAAGAGTCCTACTTGATTGCGATCCTCAGTATAACAATGTGGCAACTTCTTTTCATAAGTGCTGCTGTATTAACTTTCGCCTTAGCTTCTGTCACTACGGATGGCAAGTTATGCCTGAGCACTTGCAAGAAATGGCCCAGACGACAACACAACGAATGTTTCACCACCATCAACAGAGGCCACAAACTTGAAAAGTGCAAACCCACACGAAGCATAATCCAATACTACGACATATACGGGCAGAAATGTGAAGGAATATGTGCACAATTTACCGGCGATGCCGAAGGAAATGTGGATCAATGTTTTACTCCCGGAGGAAAAAATCAGTGCAGTCAGCCCAAAACCAGCGCATGGCATTTGCCGTGTATCAGCGAAATCTTCCCGCCTCAGAACCCCGGAGAAGCCTATAAATGTTCAGTGAAGTATAAAGGAGAGAGTAGTGTTTGGAACGATTCTGTATCTCCTCCACCACAACTGGTACCTTTAGCCGCCCAAATCGACGCGGGTATCAACCGAGACTTTGGCATTCTCGTAAATGACCGATTTGTCAAATGTAGTCAGCGTCGTCATCGACGACAAACAAATGTGACCCAAAGACTATTGGATTTGCACCAATTGGTGGAACGGGCCGAAAATGACTTTGGCAATGCGGTCATAAACAGACCAAATAATCCGGTGGTAAGTTTAGTCCAAGTGGAAGCACCTACAGCAGGATCATCTACTAGCCGACCGGTGCTGTTAACTGTTGCAATGCGTGCAATTATCCGATATGCTCATCTTAGAACCAGAGACACTATGCCACCAGGTAGATCCTCCTTCGACACTATAAAACTAACGTTCACTAAAGCAATTATTTAAGACGTGGAAGAACATATGAGAATCATGGGCAGACTTCGAGGAGACGAAGCCGGTCATTTATTGGCTTCTTCTTTCGGTGGACCATCGGAACTATACAATTTGGTGCCGCAAAGTCCGATTGTCAATCGAAACGAACAGAGCGTTTCTGGAGCGACTTCGTATTGGTTTCAGGTGGAGAGAGAAATAAGGAACTTTCTGAGGGCGCATCCTGATGGGTCGGTAGAATGGGTTGTGCTCGTAGGGTACGGAAATTTACCAGCGTCCAGAAGACCTACAGGTTTCCGGGTGGGATTTATTGCGCGGTTGGCAAACGGTTTGGAATACGGAGGAAACACTTTTACCTTTATCAATTACGACGATTCAAATCTACCAAGGGATTACTGCCAGAATCGAAGGCGAACAGCCTAAGTTCATCAATACAGCGCTTTAGAATTTGCTGGAATAAGACCTTTGATGTAGCTTAGATATTTCTCAAGGCAGGTACCTAACTGTTCCCGTATAGATTGTATAGAAATAAATTAGAGCACATTGTGCCTCACATAGCCTGATGCATAGTATATACCATCCGCCTTTTTCTGATGCCACATTATCTCTTCGCCACAACATTGTTAATTATTTAGTTAATGTGTTTGTCAATGAGAGATGCGATTCAAGGAGTGGTTTAATAAAAACACACAAAATACAACCCTTTCCTTATATCTATTAGGTGAACGTTTTAGATTTATATTCGAGTTCTGCAATTCTATACTATATCTATATAATATCCATGTACTATGTCTTTAATTCCCACGATAACTAGCTGTTCCCTTCCTCTAACTCTTCCATTCTCCGACAATGACCAACTTTAACTTTTACCAGCCATCTCCTCCAATATTAACCTTAAGTTAGACATGATGGAATATTGAACGTTTTGTTCTTCTTCACCTGGTGATTGCGGAGATAATGGTGACGATAACGAATGTTGGCTAGGATTCATTGATTGAATTCTAACTTTAGGGTTTGGAACAGATCCATTTAAAAGACAGCGTTTAGTTGAAAACAATTGCGACGATGCAGAGTTCCTGCGAAGATGTCATTTTGAAACTTGGAATTAATTTACACTATTAATCTACTCAAATTTGGAATTGTAGAAGAGTTTGTGCGAAGCTAATTAGTAAATGTAACATAACAAATAAAAAGTCTTAATTAACCTTCTAATTAACCTTCTGAAAAAAAAATCGACTAGAGTCACCGTGACAAAGTTGTAATATTTAAAAAACCATTATACAAAAGTGAAAGTGAAAAAAATTTAGCTAATTGATTTGACGTTGCAAAAAGTGAAAGTAATTTAGCTAATTGTTTTTGACTTTCCAGAGTGCATGATATTTTCTGATATTCATTTTCCAGAGTGATTGAAGTCCCTTCCAATCCCTTCAAGATATATCAAATCTTCCCAGGTCGCTTCAAAGCTCATCAAGACATTTCAAGTCGCTTCCAGTCCCTTCAAAATATTTGAAGTCTTTCCAGGTCGCTTTAAGATTCTTCAAGACTTTTCAAGTCTCTTCAGTTCCTTTCAAAACTTTTCAAGGCGCCCCAAGTCTCTTCACAACATTTCATGTCGTTTCAATTCGCTCTAAATCTTTTCGAGTCGCTTCAAGTACTTCTAACATAATTCACGTCGCTTCAAGACATTTCAAGACCTTTTAAATCACTTCAAGTTTCTTCAAGTCGCTTCAATACCCTTCAAAATATTTTATATCGCCTCAAGTCGCTTCAAAATATTTCAAATCTTTTCAATTCGCTTAAAGTATTTGCAGTCGTTTCAAAACATTTCAAGTCCTTTCCAATCTCTTCAAATTTCTCAAACTCGCTTCATCTCTTTTCAGGTCGTTTCAAGACTTTTCAAGACATTTCAAAACATTTCAGGTCACCTCAAGTCCTTTCAAACCATTTCAAGTCTTTTCAATTCACTTCAAGTCGTTTCAAAACATTTCAATTCTTTCAAGTCGCTTCAAGGTATTTGAATTGTTTTCAAGAGACCTCGAATCTCTTCAAGATAATATATCAAATCTTCTCAAGTCGCTTCAATACCATCGAAAACATTTCAAATCTTCCCTGGTCGCTTCAGATCCTTTCAAAACTTTTCAAGTCGCTTCAAGTCTCTTCAAAACATTTCATGTCGTTTCAATTTGCTCTAAGTCGCTTCACGACATTTCAAGTCGTTTTAAAACGCTTCAAGTTTCTTCAAGTCCCTTCAATATCTTTCAAAATATTTCATATCGCCTCAAGTCCCTTCAAAATACTTCAAATCTTTTAAATTTGCTCAAGATTTTCCAGTCGGATCAAAACATTTCCAGTCGTCTAAAGATTCTCAAAATCTCTTTATCTCTCTTCAAGTCGTTTCAAGACTTTTCAAGACATTCCAAGGCTTTTCAAGTCGCTTCAATCTCCTTCAAAACATTTCAAGTCACCTCAAGTCCTTTCAAATCATCTCAAGTCTTTTCAATACTCTTCAAGACATTCCAAGTCGCATCAAAATTCTTTCAAGTTTGTTCAAGTCGCTTTATCTCTCTTCTAGTCGCTTTCAGTCCCTTCAAAATATTTGAAATCTTTCCAGGTCGATTTAGGATTTTCCAAGACTTTTCAAATGCCTTAAGTTAATTTCAAAACTTTTCAAGTCGCCCCAAGTCTCTTCAAAACAGTTCATGTCGTTTCAATTCGCTCTAAATCTTTTCAAGTCGCTTCAAGTCTTTTTAACATATTTCACGTCGCTTCAAGACATTTCAAGTCCTTTTAAGTCGCTTTAAGTTTCTTCATGTCGCTTCAATACCTTTCAAAATATCTCATAACGCCTCAAATCGTTTCAAATCCTTTCAAGTCGCTTCAAGGTATTTCATTTATTTTCAAGTGGCTTTCAAGTCTTTTCAAGTGGCTTCCAGTTCTTTCAAGATATTATTTGAAATCTTCCCAGATCGCTGAAAGACTCTTCAAGTATTTTCCAGACATTTCAAGTCCCTCCCAATTCCTTCGAAATATATCAATTCTTCCCAGGTCGCTTCAAAGCTCTTCAAGACATTTCAAGTCACTTCAAAGTCCTTTCAAGTCGTTTCAAGTTTCTTCAAGTCGCTTTATCTCTCTTCAAGTCGCTTTAAATCCCTTCAAAATATTTGAAGTCTTTTCAGGTCGCTTTAAGATTCTTCAATACTTTTCAAGACTCTTCAGTTTCTTTCGAAACTTTTCACGGCGTCCCAAGTCTCTTCAAAACATTTCATGTCGTTTCAATTCGCTCTAAATCTTTTCGAGTCGCTTCAAGTGCTTTTAACATATTTCACGCCGCTTCAAGACATTTCAAGACCTTTTAAATCGCATCAAGTTTCTTCAAGTCGCTTCAATACCTTTCAAAATATCTCATATCGCCTCAAATCGTTTCAAATCCTTTCAAGTTGCTTCAAGGTATTTCAATTATTTTCAAGTGGCTTCCAATTTTTTCATGATATTATTTGAAATCTTTCCAGATAGCTCCAAGACTCTTCAAGTATTTTCCAGATATTTCAAGTCCCTTCCAATCCCTTCAAGATATATAAAATATTTCCAGGTTGCTTTAAGTCTTTTCAAGTCGCTTCCAATGCTCCCAATCTCTTCAAGATATTTCAAATCTTCCCAGGTCGCTTTAAAACTCTTCAAGACATTTCAAGTCACTTCAAAGTCCTTTCAAGTCGTTTCAAGTTTCTTCAGGTGGCTCTATCTCTCTTCAAGTCGCTTTAACTCCCTTCAAAATATTTGAAGTCTTCCCTGGTCGGTTTAAAATTTTTCAAGACTTGTCAAGTCTTTTCAGTTCCTCCCGAAACTTTTCAAGGCGCCCCAAGTCTCTTCAAAACTTTTCATGTCGTTCCAATTCGCTCTAAATCTTTTCGAGTCGCTTCAAGTCCTTCTAACATATTTCACGTCGCTTCAAGACATTTCAGGACCTTTTAAATCGCTTCAAATTTCTTCAAGTCGCTTTAATACCTTTCAAAATGTTTCATATCGACTCAAGTCGCTTCAGATCCTTTCAAGTCGCTTCAAGGTATTTCAAGTCTTTTCAAGTGGCTTCCAGTTCTTTCAAGATATTATTTGAAATTTTCCCAGATCGCTGAAAGACTCTTCAAGTATTTTCCAGACATTTCAAGTCCCTCCCAATTCCTTCAAAATATGTCAATTCTTCCCAGGTCGCTTCAAAGCTCTTCAAAACATTTCAAGTCACTTCAACGTCCTTTTAAGTCGTTTCAAGTTTCTTCAAGTCGCTTTATCTCTCTTCAAGTCGCTTTAAGTCCCTTCAAAATATTTGAAGTCTTTCCAGGTCGCTATAAGATTCTTCAATACTTTTCAAGTCTCTTCAGTTTCTTTCGAAACTTTTCACGGCGTCCCAAGTCTCTTCAAAATATTTCATGTCGTTTCAATTCGCTCTAAATCTTTTCGAGTCGCTTCAAGTGCTTTTAACATATTTCACGCCGCTTCAAGACATTTCAAGACCTTTTAAATCGCTTCAAGTTTCTTCAAGTCGCTTCAATACCTTTCAAAATATCTCATATCGCCTCAAATCGTTTCAAATCCTTTCAAGTCGCTTCAAGGTATTTCAATTATTTTCAAGTGGCTTCCAATTTTTTCATGATATTATTTGAAATCTTTTCAGATAGCTCCAAGACTCTTCAAGTATTTTCCAGATATTTCAACTCCCTTCCAATCCCTTCAAGATATATAAAATATTTCCAGGTTGCTTTAACTCTTTTCAAGTCGCTTCCAATGCTCCCAATCTCTTCAAGATATTTCAAATTTTCCCAGGTCGCTTCAAAACTCTTCAAGACATTTCAAGTCACTTCAAAGTCCTTTCAAGTCGTTTCAAGTTTCTTCAGGTGGCTCTATCTTTCTTCAAATCGCTTTAACTCCCTTCAAAATATTTGAAGTCTTCCCAGGTCGGTTTAAAATTTTTCAAGACTTGTCAAGTCTTTTCAGTTCCTCTCGAAACTTTTCAAGGCGCCCCAAGTCTCTTCAAAATTTTCATGTCGTTCCAATTCGCTCTAAATCTTTTCGAGTCGCTTCAAGTCCTTCTAACATATTTCACGTCGCTTCAAGACATTTCAGGACCTTTTAAATCGCTTCAAATTTCTTCAAGTCGCTTTAATACCTTTCAAAATGTTTCATATCGACTCAAGTCGCTTCAAATCCTTTCAAGTCGCTTCAAGGTATTTCAAGTCTTTTCAAGTGGCTTCCAGTTCTTTCAAGATATTATTTGAAATCTTCCCAGATCGCTGAAAGACTCTTCAAGTATTTTCCAGACATTTCAAGTCCCTCCCAATTCCTTCAAAATATATCAATTCATCCCAGGTCGCTTCAAAGCTCTTCAAGACATTTCAAGTCACTTCAAAGTCCTTTAAAGTCGTTTCAAGTTTCTTCAAGTCGCTTTATCTCTCTTCAAGTCGCTTTAAGTCCCTTCAAAATATTTGAAGTCTTTCCAGGTCGCTATAAGATTCTTCAATACTTTTCAAGTCTCTTCAGTTTCTTTCGAAACTTTTCACGGCGTCCCAAGTCTCTTCAAAACATTTCATGTCGTTTCAATACGCTCTAAATCTTTTCGAGTCGCTTCAAGTGCTTTTAACATATTTCACGCCGCTTCAAGACATTTCAAGACCTTTTAAATCGCTTCAAGTTTCTTCAAGTCGCTTCAATACCTTTCAAAATATCTCATATCGCCTCAAATCGTTTCAAATCCTTTCAAGTCGCTTCAAGGTATTTCAATTATTTTCAAGTGGCTTCCAATTTTTTCATGATATTATTTGAAATCTTTCCAGATAGCTCCAAGACTCTTCAAGTATTTTCCAGATATTTCAAGTCCCTTCCAATCCCTTCAAGATATATAAAATATTTCCAGGTTGCTTTAAGTCTTTTCAAGTCGCTTCCAATGCTCCCAATCTCTTCAAGATATTTCAAATCTTCCCAGGTCGCTTTAAAACTCTTCAAGACATTTCAAGTCACTTCAAAGTCCTTTCAAGTCGTTTCAAGTTTCTTCAGGTGGCTCTATCTCTCTTCAAGTCGCTTTAACTCCCTTCAAAATAGTTGAAGTCTTCCCAGGTCGGTTTAAAATTTTTCAAGACTTGTCAAGTCTTTTCAGTTCCTCTCGAAACTTTTCAGGGCGCCCCAAGTCTCTTCAAAACTTTTCATGTCGTTCCAATTCGCTCTAAATCTTTTCGAGTCGCTTCAAGTCCTTCTAACATATTTCACGTCGCTTCAAGACATTTCAGGACCTTTTAAATCGCTTCAAATTTCTTCAAGTCGCTTTAATACCTTTCAAAATGTTTCATATCGACTCAAGTCGCTTCAAATCCTTTCAAGTCGCTTCAAGGTATTTCAAGTCTTTTCAAGTGGCTTCCAGTTCTTTCAAGATATTATTTGAAATCTTCCCAGATCGCTGAAAGACTCTTCAAGTATTTTCCAGACATTTCAAGTCCCTCCCAATTCCTTCAAAATATGTCAATTCTTCCCAGGTCGCTTCAAAGCTCTTCAAAACATTTCAAGTCACTTCAACGTCCTTTCAAGTCGTTTCAAGTTTCTTCAAGTCGCTTTATCTCTCTTCAAGTCGCTTTAAGTCCCTTCAAAATATTTGAAGTCTTCCCAGGTCGCTTTAAGATTCTTCAATACTTTTCAAGTCTTTTCAGTTTCTTTCGAAACTTTTCACGGCGTCCCAAGTCTCTTCAAAACATTTCATGTCGTTTCAATTCGCTCTAAATCTTTTCGAGTCGCTTCAAGTGCTTTTAACATATTTCACGCCGCTTCAAGACATTTCAAGACCTTTAAATCGCTTCAAGTTTCTTCAAGTCGCTTCAATACCTTTCAAAATATTTCATCACGCCTCAAGTCGCTTCAAATCCTTTCAAGTCGCTTCAAGGTATTTCAATTATTTTCAAGTGGCTTCCAGTCCTTTCAAGATATTATTTGAAATCTTCCCAGATAGCTCCAAGACTCTTCAAGTATTTTCCAGATATTTCAAGTCCCTTCCAATCCCTTCAAGATATATAAAGTCTTCCCAGGTCGCTTCAAAGTTCTTCAAGACATTTCAAGTCACTTCAAAGTCCTTTCAAGTCGTTTCAAATTTCTTCAGGTCGCTGTATCTCTCTTCAAGTCGCTTTAACTCCTTTCAAAATATTTGAAGTCTTCCCAGGTCGCTTTAAGATTCTTCAAGACTTTTCAAGTCTCTTCAGTTCCTTTTGAAACTTTTCAAGGCGCCCCAAGTCTCTTCAAAACATTTCATGTCGTTTCAATTCGCTCTAAATCTTTTCTGGTCGCTTCAAGTCCATTTAACATATCTCACGTCGCTTCAAGACATTTCAAGACCTTTTAAATCGCTTCAAATTTTTTCAAGTCGCTTTAATACTCTTCAAAATGTTTCATATCGCCTCAAGTCGCTTCAAATCCTTTCAAGTCGCATCAAGGTATTTCAAGTCTTTTCAAGTGGCTTCCAGTTCTTTCAAGATATTATTTGAAATCTTCCCAGATCGCTGAAAGACTCTTCAAGTATTTTCCAGACATTTCAAGTCCCTCCCAATTCCTTCAAAATATTTCAAATCTTCCCAGGTCGCTTCAAAGCTCTTTAAGACATTTCAAGTCACTTCAAAGTCCTTTCAAGTCGTTTCAAGTTTGTTCAAGTCGCTTTATCTCTCAAACTAGTCCCTTTCAGTTCCTTCAAAAAATTTGAAAGACTTTTCAAGACCCTTAAGTTAATTTCAAAAGTTTTCAAGTCGCCCCAAGTCTCTTCAAAACAGTTCATGTCGTTTCAATTCGCTCTAAATCTTTTCAAGTCGCTTCAAGTCTTTTTAACATATTTCACGTCGCTTCAAGACATTTCAAGTTTTTTTAAGTCGCTTCAAGTTTCTTCAAGTCGCTTTAATACCTTTCGAAATATTTCATATCGCCTCAAGTCCCTTCAAAATATTTCATCTCTCTTCAATTCGCTTCAGGTCTTTCAAGTCGTTTCAAGACATTTCAAATCCTTTCAGTCGCTTCAAGGTATTTCAAGAGTTTTCAACTGGCTTCAAGCCTCTTCAAAATATTATTTGAAATCTTCCCAGATCGCTCCAAGTCTCTTGAAGTATTTTTCAGTCATTTCAAGTCGCTTCAAATCCCTTCAAGATATATCAAAATTTTCCGGGTCGCTTCCAAGGTCTTCAAAACAGTTCAAGTCTTCTCAAGTGGCTTCAATTCCATCCAAAACATTTCAAATCTTTCCAGGTCGCTTCAAACGCCTTCAAGACATTTCAAGTCTTTTCAAGTCTTCCAGTCCTTTCAAAATATTTAAACTCTTCCCAGGTCGCTTTAAGACTCTTCAAGTCTCTTCAGTTCCTTTCAAAATTTTCAAGTCCCCCAAGTCTTTTCAAAACATTTCATGTCGTTTCAATTCGCTCTAAATCTTCTCAAGTCGTTTCAAGTACTTTTAACATATTTCACGTCGCTTCAAGACATTTTAAGTCCTTTTAAATCGCTTCAATACCTTTCAAAATATTTCATGTCGCCTCAAGTCCTTTCAAAATACCTCAAATCTTTTCAATTCGCTTCAAGTCTTTCCAGTCGTTTCAATATTCTTAAACTTGCTTTATCTCTCTTCAAGTCGTTTCAAGGCTTTTCAAGTCGATTCAATTTCCTTCAAAATATTTCAAGTCACCTCATCTCCTTTCAAACTATCTCAACTCTTTTCAAATCGATTCAAGTCTTACAAGTCGTTTCAAGACATTTCAAATTCTTTTAGTCGTTTCAAGGTATTTCAAGTCTTCTCAAGTGGCTTCAAGTCTCTTCAAGATTTTATTTGAAATCTTCCCAAAGCTTCTTCGCTTCAGTTCCTTTCAAAACTTTTCAAGTCGCCCCAAGTCTCTTCAAAACATTTCATGTCGTTTCAATTCGATCTAAATCTTCTCATATTTCATATTCACGCCGCTTTAAGACATTTCAACGCCCTTTAAATCGCTTCAAGTTTCTTCAAGTCGCTTCAATACCTTTCAAAATATTTCATTTCTCCTCAAGTCCCTTCAAAATATTTTAAATCTTTTCAATTTGCTTCAAGTCTTTCCAGTCGTTTCAAGACATTTCATGTCCTTTCCAGTCGTTTCAAGATTCTCAAACTTGCCGTATCTCTCTTCAAGTCGTTTCAAGACTTTTCAAGTCGCTTCAATTTCCTTCAAAACATTTCAAGTCACCTCAACTCTTTTCGAACTATCTCATGTCTTTCAAGTCGCTTCAAGGTAAAATTACAGTTTCTGGCCTTGTAATAAAATATACAGTTGTCTACGCCGCAAAAATGGTCAAATGAGCGGCAGACAAAGACTTTGTCTGCCTAGGCAGAAAGTATGCTCATTTGGGCGGCAGACAAATACTTTGTCTGTCTAGGCAGATAAATGGGCATTTGTCATTGTCTATTGACGAATACACTGTCACGTTTTTCCGACGTTTGAAGAAAAATATTATTGTGTAGGAATTAGCCATATTTTATGGAGAAACATGTTTTACTTACATAATATAACCGCTTTCCCGCAATTTTACACTATTTCTTGCTGGAAAAAAATTACATGATTTTTGCCCAGACCCCAGACCCCCCTCTCACGTAATTAATGGACGCCCCCTAAAGCTAAATATGGGCCAGTATACAAATTTTGTGTTGAATAGTTCAAAACCATGGCGGAACATTTTTGCAACAAGACAACGCAAGACCCCATTCAATAACGACAAGAGATGTTTTTGACCAAAATAATGTCAATCTTCTACCTTGGCCTTCTGGATCGCTTACCTCATCCCACCAAAACTATTGAAGAATTACGGCTGCAGATTGTCCAAGACGAACTCCCTGAGATAATTTAAATTCGAAATTTGAATTCCAGCTGCATTTGATGTTAATCTCTTATCACCAACAATAAATGAAAATAATTTTGTATGTATTAATGTTAATGTAAGTGTTAAAAAGTAAAAGTTAATAAATTATGTCTTAAGACGCGATATAAGACACTAGTGTTTTATTAATTATTATAGTATGTAGGTCGTGGATAAACTTTGTTTACATTCTGAAGTCCTTGAACTTACATGCTGCAAACACACAGCAATGAGATAACGTCTTAAACACGATAAAACCGACAATTCTACATTCATACAGTCTCAAAAATGCTGACTGATCTGTGCAGTGTCCTCTCTGTTTTATTGTTACCGCTGCTGGCAGTAGCAGCCCATCATTGGTTTTACGGGTATTGGGAAAGACACAACATTCCAAGTTTACAGTCGCAATTTTCGTCGTCCAAACAACACCTGGGTGTAAAATTCAAACAGGCTTACGACACGATAAAAGGAGAAGGATGGCATCACGCCGGTGTTTTTCTTCAATTCTCGCCACTTTACGTCGCCGCCGATCTAAATTTGGTGAAAAACATCATGGCTAGAGATTTTAGCCATTTTCCGCATCGTGGTCTCTATTACAACGAGGATGGCGATCCCCTTAGTTGCCATATTTTCAACACAAGCGGCACCAAATGGTGGAATATGAGGACAAATTTGAACCCAATTTTCACCTCCAGTAGACTGAAATTGATGTTTCCATTAATGTTAAATTGTCAAAATATCCTTTTAAAAAGAATTAGTACAAAGGAAGTTGTTGAAGTAAAACAAGTAATTGACAGTTTTGTGCGTGACGTTATAGAATCCTGTGCTTTTGGTCTTGATTGGATAGACAGCGATCAGGAGTCGCTGTTTGAGCAATTTGCTCGCAAAATCTTTAACAGATCACGAACAAGAAGAATCAAAGGTTTTATTGTTGACAACTTTCCAACGTTGGGCAAACTGTTCAACTTCGCTCTAATCCCAAAAGACGCATCAGAGTTCTTTTTAAAAGTTGTCCACGACGCTGTTGACTACAGGAAAAGGAACAATATAACGCGTCACGATTTTATAGAGGTCTTGGCTTCGGCTACAAATGACGATGGAACTGTATTTACCGTAGAACAAATAGCGGCGCAATGCTTTATTTTCTTTTTGGCGGCAATGTCGACGTCACCGACTGCTGTTTCTTTCGCTTTGTACGAACTTAGTAGAAATCAAGACATCCAAGACAAAGTTAGAACAGAAATTAACACAGTTTTGGAAGGCCATAAAGAAGACATAAGTTACGAATCGATTCATGAAATGACGTACTTAGATCAGGTTCTTGATGGTTAATTTTCAAAGGGGTTGAGTGGTCGTTGAAATAAAACATACTATTTTAGAAACAATGAGGATCTATCCACCCGCGGCATACTTGAATCGAAAATGTGAAAGGAACTATAGGGTACTTGATAGTGAAGTCGTCATAGAAAAAGGTACCACAGTGGTCATTCCGGTTCTTGGAATTCACCATGATCCGACTCTGCACGCTGATCCCGATAAATTTGATCCTGAACGCTTCAATAAAATGAACAATTTGAAAAACGAGTATGCATTCATGCCATTTGGAGCAGGACCTAGGAGTTGTATCGGTCAGTACAAGTTTAGTCTCAATTTTTTAATAATAATAATTTTTTTTCAGGAATGCGCTTTGGAAAGCTGCAATCAAAACTAGCACTCATATCTTTACTTAAAAATTTTAAATTTACAGTCAACGAAAAAACTAGAGAGCCTTTGTGCTTTCGGCCGGAAATGTTGGTGCTGACGGCGGAAGGCGGGATTTGGTTGAATGTCAATAGACTTTAAAATAGTATTATAATTTAAGTTAATTGTACGAGGTCAATTTATCTCCAATAAATCACTTATCTCCGCGGGTCAATAAAGTCACATCGTCAACCTGACATTTCATAAATAACTAGGCAAATCCGTGGGCTACTCCCTACAACCAACCGCACCAAGCCTGCACGTCCTCAGTCGCCAATCAGGCGGTTGTTCCACAATATACGTTTCGACTGCTCTTCTTCATATAGTGTTCTCACTTGGCATACATGCGAAAACTGGAGTGGGGAAATTGTTGTATCCTGAGCTAAAAGAATTATTCGGTTAATCTACGACAAGCCAATTTTCGTGCTTTGACTAAATTCGTTTTCTGTCTATTATACCATATCATGGTCATCTTTTTTACCGTCTAGCAGTGTTGAGAAATGGTACTGCCGCAAGAGGGCGGTGTCGCCGGGGCCAGCAATCGCCCATGTAGCGTCGAAGGGGCTGCAGATAATAATAATTTGATCGCATGCTGGAAACGTAGACATTGTTTTCAATTTCCAAAGGGCTCTTTGATTAAGGCTCCTCTGGATCACTGTGTATAATGTTTTGAATTTCGATTGCTCGTATAGAACAGATTAATTGGAAATTCATTTAAAAGCTGGGACAAATACTTCAAAGACCTGAATTTGTAAAAATTGAATCGTCCAGATCTTGAATTTCTTTAAGTTTAAGACTTTCTCAATTTGTTTAAAATAGCGTGTAGCCTTGAATTCAGATGCAGATTTAATCATTGAAGCCTTAAATTACTAAATTTGCAAATTTTTAATATAGGAAGACATGAATTTAAAAAAAAATGAAATTTTGAAATCTTAATCGTTGAAGTTCCAAATTGGAAAATTTTGAATAATAAAAGTCTTGAATTTCCAATTTGGAAATTGTTATTTGGATGTGGGAAATCTGAATTTGCAAAATTTGATGCGTTGAAATTTTAAATTTTTCAATCTGCAAATTGTGTCTCGGAAATCTGGAATTCCTGAATTTGGAATTTGCAAACTTTGAATCATGAAAGTCCTGAAATTGAAGCGTCGAAATTTTGAATTTCTGAAGTTGTAAATTTTGAATCATTGAAATACCGAATTTGAAAATTTTGAATAATAAAAGTCTTGAATTTCCAATTTGGAAATTGTTATTTGGATGTGGGAAATCTGAATTTGCAAAATTTGATGCGTTGAAATTTTAAATTTTTCAATCTGCAAATTGTGTCTCGGAAATCTGGAATTCCTGAATTTGGAATTTGCAAACTTTGAATCATGAAAGTCCTGAAATTGAAGCGTCGAAATTTTGAATTTCTGAAGTTGTAAATTTTGAATCATTGAAATACCGAATTTGCACCATTTATACCGTTCAAATCTAAAATTACTGAACCTCCAGTTTTTGACATTTAAAGATTCACAATTAAAGCCCTTACTATTTTTGCCCGTCACTTTTACCATTCTTCTTAAAATTTGTTAAATCAGATTTTATTCGCACCACGAGTTTCTCAATTTGTTTAAAGTAGCGTGTGTTCAAATTTCCAACCGTTTATATCTTCAATTCTTGAATGTACAAACCCTACGACGTTGAAATATAGAATTTGTGAATTTGCAAATTTTGAAGTAAGTAGTCTTGAATTCAAATGCAGATTTAATACTTGAAGTCTTAAATTACTAAATTTGCAAATTTTGAATATATGAAGACATGAATTAAAAAAAATTAAATTTTGAAATCTTGAATTTGGAATCTTAATCGTTGAAGTCCCAAATTTGGAAATTTTGAATAATAAGTCTTGAATTTCCAATCTGGAAACTGTTATTTGGATGTGGGAAATCTGAATTTGCAAAATTTGATGCTTTGAAATTTTAAATTCTTCAATCTGCAAATTGTGTTTCGGAAATTTGGAATTCCTGAATTTGGAAATTGCAAACTTTGAATCATGAAAGTACCGAATTTGTAAAAATTAAAGCGTCGAGATCTTGAATTTCTGAAGTTGTAAATTTTGAATAATTGAAAGCCTGAATTTGCACAATTTATACCGTTTAAATCTAAAATTCCCGAACCTCTAGTTTTTGACGTTTAACGATTTACAATTAAAGCCCTTACTGTTTTTGCCCGTCACTTTTACCGTTCTTCTTAAAATTTATTAAATCTGATTTTATTTGCACCATGGGTTTCTTAATTTGTTTAAAGTAGCGCGTGCTCAAATTTAGAACGGTTGATATCTTCAATTCTTGAATGTACAAGCCCTACGACGTTGAAATATAGAATCCGTGAATTTGCAAATTTTGAAGTGAGTAGTCTTGAATTCAGATGCAGATTTAATCATTGAAGTCATAAATTACTAAATTTGCAAATTTTGAATATAGGAAGACCTTAATAAAAAATAAATAAATTTCGAAATTTTGAATTTGGAATCTTAATCGTTGAAGTCCCAAATTTGGAAATTTTGAATAATAAAAGTCTTGAATTTCGAATTTGGAAATTGTTATTTGGATGTGGGAAATCTGAATTTGCAAAATTTGATGCTTTGAAATTTTAAATTCTTCAATCTGCAAATTGTCTCGGAAATCTGGAATTCCTGAGTTTGGAAATTGCAAACTTTGAATCATGAAAGTCCTGAATTTGTAAAAATTGAAGCGTCGAGATCTTGAATTTCTGAAATTGTAAATTATGAATCATTGAAATCCCGAATTTGCACAATTTATACCGTTTAAATATAAAATTCCTAAACCTCTAGTTTTTGACGTTTAACGATTCACAATTAAAGCCCTTACCGTTATTGCCCGTCACTTTTACCATTCTTCTTAAAATTTGTTAAATCTGATTTTATTCGCACCATGAGTTTCTCAATTTGTTGAAAGTAGCGTGTGTTCAAATTTACAACCGTTGATATCTTCAATTCTTGAGTGTACAAACCCTACGACATTGAAATATAGAATTCGTGAATTTGCAAATTTTGAAGTGAGTAGTCTTGAATTCAGATGCAGATTTAATACTTGAAGTCTTAAATTACTAAATTTGCAAATTTTGGATATATGAAGACATGAATTAAAAAAAATTAAATTTAGAAATCTTGAATTTGGAATCTTACACGTTGAAGTCACAAATATGGAAATTTTGAATAATAAAAGTCTTGAATTTCCAATTTGGAAGTTATTTGGATGTGGGAAACCTGAATTTGCAAAATTTGATGCTTTGAAATTTTTAATTCTTCAATCTGCAAATTGTGTCTCGGAAATCTGGAATTCCCGAATTTGGAAATTGCAAACTTTGAATCATGAAAGTTCTGAATTTGTAGAAATTGAATCGTCCAGATCTTGAATTTCTGAAGTTGTAAATTTTGAATCATTGAAATCCCGAATTTGCTCAATTTATACCGTTTAAATTTAAAATTCCTGAACCTCTAGTTTTTGACGATTATCGATTCAGAATTAAAGCCCTTAATGTTTTTGCCCGTCACTTTTACCATTCTTCTTAAAATTTGTTAAATCTGATTTTATTCGCACCATGAGTTTCTCAATTTGTTGAAAGTAGCGTGTGTTCAAATTTACAACCGTTGATATCTTCAATTCTTGAGTGTACAAACCCTACGACCTTGAAATATAGAATTCGTGAATTTGCAAATTTTGAAGTGAGTAGTCTTGAATTCAGATGCAGATTTAATACTTGAAGTCTTAAATTACTAAATTTGCAAATTTTGAATATATGAAGACATGAATTAAAAAAAATTAAATTTAGAAATCTTGAATTTGGAATCTTACACGTTGAAGTCACAAATATGGAAATTTTGAATAATAAAAGTCTTGAATTTCCAATTTGGAAGTTATTTGGATGTGGGAAACCTGAATTTGCAAAATTTGATGCTTTGAAATTTTTAATTCTTCAATCTGCAAATTGTGTCTCGGAAATCTGGAATTCCCGAATTTGGAAATTGCAAACTTTGAATCATGAAAGTTCTGAATTTGTAAAAATTGAATCGTCCAGATCTTGAATTTCTGAAGTTGTAAATTTTGAATCATTGAAATCCCGAATTTGCTCAATTTATACCGTTTAAATTTAAAATTCCTGAACCTCTAGTTTTTGACGATTATCGATTCAGAATTAAAGCCCTTAATGTTTTTGCCCGTCACTTTTACCATTCTTCTTAAAATTTGTTAAATCTGATTTTATTCGCATAATGAGTTTCTCAATTTGTTTAAAGTAGCGTGTGTTGAAATTTACAACCGTTGATATCTTCAATTCTTGAATGTACAAACCCTACGACGTTGAAATATAGAATTCGTGAATTTGCAACTTTTGAAGTGAGTAGTCTTGAATTCAGTTGCACATTTAATCATTGAAGTCTTAATTTACTGATTTTGCAAATTTTGAATATAGGGACACCTGAATAAAATAAAAATGAAATTTTGAAATCTTGAATTTGGAATCTTAATCGTTGAAGTCCCAAATTTGGAAATTTTGAATAATATAAGTCTTGAATTTCCAATTTGGAAATTGTTATTTGGATGTGGAAATCTGAATTTGCAAAATTTGATGCTTTAAAATATTAAATTCTTCAATCTGAAAATTGTTTCTCGGAAATTTGGAATTCCTGAATTTGGAAATTGCAAAATTTGAATCATGAAAGTCCCGAATTTGTAAAAATTAAAGCGTCGAAATCTTGAATTTCTGAAGTTGTAAATTTTGAATCATTGATATCCCGAATTTGCACAATTTACACTTTTTAAAATCTAAAATTAATGAACCTCTAGTTTTTGACGTTTAACGATTCACAATTAAAGCCCTTACCGTTATTGCCCGTCACTTTTACCATTCTTCTTAAAATTTGTTAAATCTGATTTTATTCGCACCATGAGTTTCTGAATTTGTTGAAAGTAGCGTGTGTTCAAATTTACAACCGTTGATATCTTCAATTCTTGAGTGAACAAACCCTACGACCTTGAAATATAGAATTCGTGAATCTGCAAATTTTGAAGTGAGTAGTTTTGAATTCAGATGCAGATTTAATTATTGAAGTCTTAAATTACTAATTTTGCAAATTTTAAATATAGGAGACCTGATTAAAAAAAAATGGAAATTGTTATATCGATGTGGGAAATCTGAATTTGCAAAATTTGATGCTTTGAAATTTTAAATATTTCAATCTGCAAATTCTGAGTCTCGGAAATCTGGAATTCCTGAGTTTGGAAATTGCAAACTTTGAATCATGAAAGTCCTGAATTTGTAAAAATTGAAGCGTCGAGATCTTGAATTTCTGAAATTGTAAATTATGAATCATTGAAATCCCGAATTTGCACAATTTATACCGTTTAAATATAAAATTCCTAAACCTCTAGTTTTTGACGTTTAACGATTCACAATTAAAGCCCTTACCGTTATTGCCCGTCACTTTTACCATTCTTCTTAAAATTTGTTAAATCTGATTTTATTCGCACCATGAGTTTCTCAATTTGTTGAAAGTAGCGTGTGTTCAAATTTACAACCGTTGATATCTTCAATTCTTGAGTGAACAAACCCTACGACCTTGAAATATAGAATTCGTGAATTTGGAAATTTTGAAGTGGGTAGTCTTGAATTCAGTTGCAGATTTAATCATTGAAGTCTTAAATTACTAAATTTGCAAATTTTGAATATAGGGAGACCTTAATAAAAAATAAATAAATTTCGAAATTTTGAATTTGTAATCTTAATCTTTGAAGTCCCAAATTTGGAAATTTTGAATAATATAAGTCTTGAATTTCCAATTTGGAAATTGTTATTTGGATGTGGAAATCTGAATTTGCAAAATTTGATGCTTTGAAATTTTAAATTCTTCAATCTGCAAATTGTGTTTCGGAAATTTGGAATTCCTGAATTTGGAAATTGCAAACTTTGAATCATGAAAGTACCGAATTTGTAAAAATTAAAGCGTCGAGATCTTGAATTTCTGAAGTTGTAAATTTTGAATAATTGAAAGCCTGAATTTGCACAATTTATACCGTTTAAATCTAAAATTCCCGAACCTCTAGTTTTTGACGTTTAACGATTTACAATTAAAGCCCTTACTGTTTTTGCCCGTCACTTTTACCGTTCTTCTTAAAATTTATTAAATCTGATTTTATTTGCACCATGGGTTTCTTAATTTGTTTAAAGTAGCGCGTGCTCAAATTTAGAACGGTTGATATCTTCAATTCTTGAATGTACAAGCCCTACGACGTTGAAATATAGAATCCGTGAATTTGCAAATTTTGAAGTGAGTAGTCTTGAATTCAGATGCAGATTTAATCATTGAAGTCATAAATTACTAAATTTGCAAATTTTGAATATAGGAAGACCTTAATAAAAAATAAATAAATTTCGAAATTTTGAATTTGGAATCTTAATCGTTGAAGTCCCAAATTTGGAAATTTTGAATAATAAAAGTCTTGAATTTCGAATTTGGAAATTGTTATTTGGATGTGGGAAATCTGAATTTGCAAAATTTGATGCTTTGAAATTTTAAATTCTTCAATCTGCAAATTGTCTCGGAAATCTGGAATTCCTGAGTTTGGAAATTGCAAACTTTGAATCATGAAAGTCCTGAATTTGTAAAAATTGAAGCGTCGAGATCTTGAATTTCTGAAATTGTAAATTATGAATCATTGAAATCCCGAATTTGCACAATTTATACCGTTTAAATATAAAATTCCTAAACCTCTAGTTTTTGACGTTTAACGATTCACAATTAAAGCCCTTACCGTTATTGCCCGTCACTTTTACCATTCTTCTTAAAATTTGTTAAATCTGATTTTATTCGCACCATGAGTTTCTCAATTTGTTGAAAGTAGCGTGTGTTCAAATTTACAACCGTTGATATCTTCAATTCTTGAGTGAACAAACCCTACGACCTTGAAATATAGAATTCGTGAATTTGGAAATTTTGAAGTGGGTAGTCTTGAATTCAGTTGCAGATTTAATCATTGAAGTCTTAAATTACTAAATTTGCAAATTTTGAATATAGGGAGACCTGAATAAAATAAAAATGAAATTTTGAAATCTTGAATTTGGAATCTTAATCGTTGAAGTCCCAAATTTGGAAATTTTGAATAATATAAGTCTTGAATTTCCAATTTGGAAATTGTTATTTGGATGTGGAAATCTGAATTTGCAAAATTTGATGCTTTGAAATTTTAAATTCTTCAATCTGCAAATTGTTTCTCGGAAATTTGGAATTCCTGAATTTGGAAATTGCAAAATTTGAATCATGAAAGTCCCGAATTTGTAAAAATTAAAGCGTCGAAATCTTGAATTTCTAAGTTGTAAATTTTGAATCATTGATATCCCGAATTTGCACAATTTACACTTTTTAAAATCTAAAATTAATAAACCTCTAGTTTTTGACGTTTAACGATTTACAATTAAAGCCCTTACTGTTTTCGTCCGTCACTTTAACCATTTTTCTTAAAATTTGTTAAATCTGATTTTATTCGCATAATGAGTTTCTCAATTTGTTTAAAGTAGCGTGTGTTGAAATTTACAACCGTTGATATCTTCAATTCTCGAATGTACAAACCCTACGACGTTGAAATATAGAATTCGTGAATTTGCAACTTTTGAAGTGAGTAGTCTTGAATTCAGTTGCACATTTAATCATTGAAGTCTTAATTTACTGATTTTGCAAATTTTGAATATAGGGAGACCTGAATAAAATAAAAATGAAATTTTGAAATCTTGAATTTGGAATCTTAATCGTTGAAGTCCCAAATTTGGAAATTTTGAATAATATAAGTCTTGAATTTCCAATTTGGAAATTGTTATTTGGATGTGGAAATCTGAATTTGCAAAATTTGATGCTTTGAAATTTTAAATTCTTCAATCTGCAAATTGTGTCTCGGAAATTTGGAATTCCTGAATTTGGAAATTGCAAACTTTGAATCATGAAAGTACCGAATTTGTAAAAATTAAAGCGTCGAGATCTTGAATTTCTGAAGTTGTAAATTTTGAATAATTGAAAGCCTGAATTTGCACAATTTATACCGTTTAAATCTAAAATTCCCGAACCTCTAGTTTTTGACGTTTAACGATTCACAATTAAAGCCCTTACTGTTTTTGCCCGTCACTTTTACCGTTCTTCTTAAAATTTATTAAATCTGATTTTATTTGCACCATGGGTTTCTTAATTTGTTTAAAGTAGCGCGTGCTCAAATTTAGAACGGTTGATATCTTCAATTCTTGAATGTACAAGCCCTACGACGTTGAAATATAGAATCCGTGAATTTGCAAATTTTGAAGTGAGTAGTCTTGAATTCAGATGCAGATTTAATCATTGAAGTCATAAATTACTAAATTTGCAAATTTTGAATATAGGAAGACCTTAATAAAAAATAAATAAATTTCGAAATTTTGAATTTGGAATCTTAATCGTTGAAGTCCCAAATTTGGAAATTTTGAATAATAAAAGTCTTGAATTTCGAATTTGGAAATTGTTATTTGGATGTGGGAAATCTGAATTTGCAAAATTTGATGCTTTGAAATTTTAAATTCTTCAATCTGCAAATTGTCTCGGAAATCTGGAATTCCTAAATTTGGAAATTGCAAACTTTGAATCATGAAAGTCCTGAATTTGTAAAAATTGAAGCGTCGAGATCTTGAATTTCTGAAATTGTAAATTATGAATCATTGAAATCCCGAATTTGCACAATTTATACCGTTTAAATATAAAATTCCTAAACCTCTAGTTTTTGACGTTTAACGATTCACAATTAAAGCCCTTACCGTTATTGCCCGTCACTTTTACCATTCTTCTTAAAATTTGTTAAATCTGATTTTATTCGCACCATGAGTTTCTCAATTTGTTGAAAGTAGCGTGTGTTCAAATTTACAACCGTTGATATCTTCAATTCTTGAGTGAACAAACCCTACGACCTTGAAATATAGAATTCGTGAATCTGCAAATTTTGAAGTGAGTAGTTTTGAATTCAGATGCAGATTTAATTATTGAAGTCTTAAATTACTAATTTTGCAAATTTTAAATATAGGAGACCTGATTAAAAAAAAATGGAAATTGTTATATCGATGTGGGAAATCTGAATTTGCAAAATTTGATGCTTTGAAATTTTAAATATTTCAATCTGCAAATTCTGAGTCTCGGAAATCTGGAATTCCTGAGTTTGGAAATTGCAAACTTTGAATCATGAAAGTCCTGAATTTGTAAAAATTGAAGCGTCGAGATCTTGAATTTCTGAAATTGTAAATTATGAATCATTGAAATCCCGAATTTGCACAATTTATACCGTTTAAATATAAAATTCCTAAACCTCTAGTTTTTGACGTTTAACGATTCACAATTAAAGCCCTTACCGTTATTGCCCGTCACTTTTACCATTCTTCTTAAAATTTGTTAAATCTGATTTTATTCGCACCATGAGTTTCTCAATTTGTTGAAAGTAGCGTGTGTTCAAATTTACAACCGTTGATATCTTCAATTCTTGAGTGAACAAACCCTACGACCTTGAAATATAGAATTCGTGAATTTGGAAATTTTGAAGTGGGTAGTCTTGAATTCAGTTGCAGATTTAATCATTGAAGTCTTAAATTACTAAATTTGCAAATTTTGAATATAGGAAGACCTTAATAAAAAATAAATAAATTTCGAAATTTTGAATTTGGAATCTTAATCGTTGAAGTCCCAAATTTGGAAATTTTGAATAATAAAAGTCTTGAATTTCGAATTTGGAAATTGTTATTTGGATGTGGGAAATCTGAATTTGCAAAATTTGATGCTTTGAAATTTTAAATTCTTCAATCTGCAAATTGTCTCGGAAATCTGGAATTCCTAAATTTGGAAATTGCAAACTTTGAATCATGAAAGTCCTGAATTTGTAAAAATTGAAGCGTCGAGATCTTGAATTTCTGAAATTGTAAATTATGAATCATTGAAATCCCGAATTTGCACAATTTATACCGTTTAAATATAAAATTCCTAAACCTCTAGTTTTTGACGTTTAACGATTCACAATTAAAGCCCTTACCGTTATTGCCCGTCACTTTTACCATTCTTCTTAAAATTTGTTAAATCTGATTTTATTCGCACCATGAGTTTCTCAATTTGTTGAAAGTAGCGTGTGTTCAAATTTACAACCGTTAATATCTTCAATTCTTCAGTGAACAAACCCTACGACCTTGAAATATAGAATTCGTGAATTTGGAAATTTTGAAGTGGGTAGTCTTGAATTCAGTTGCAGATTTAATCATTGAAGTCTTAAATTACTAAATTTGCAAATTTTGAATATAGGGAGACCTGAATAAAATAAAAATGAAATTTTGAAATCTTGAATTTGGAATCTTAATCGTTGAAGTCCCAAATTTGGAAATTTTGAATAATATAAGTCTTGAATTTCCAATTTGGAAATTGTTATTTGGATGTGGAAATCTGAATTTGCAAAATTTGATGCGTTGAAATTTTAAATTCTTTAATCTGCAAATTGTGAGTCTCGGAAATCTGGAATTCCTGAGTTTGGAAATTGCAAACTTTGAATCATGAAAGTCCTGAATTTGTAAAAATTGAAGCGTCGAGATCTTGAATTTCTGAAATTGTAAATTATGAATCATTAAAATCCCGAATTTGCACAATTTATTCCGTTTAAATATAAAATTCCTAAACCTCTAGTTTTTGACGTTTAACGATTCACAATTAAAGCCCTTACCGTTATTGCCCGTCACTTTTACCATTCTTCTTAAAATTTGTTAAATCTGATTTTATTCGCACCATGAGTTTCTCAATTTGTTGAAAGTAGCGTGTGTTCAAATTTACAACCGTTGATATCTTCAATTCTTGAGTGAACAAACCCTACGACCTTGAAATATAGAATTCGTGAATGTGGAAATTTTGAAGTGGGTAGTCTTGAATTCAGTTGCAGATTTAATCATTGAAGTCTTAAATTACTAAATTTGCAAATTTTGAATATAGGGAGACCTGAATAAAATAAAAATGAAATTTTGAAATCTTGAATTTGGAATCTTAATCGTTGAAGTCCCAAATTTGGAAATTTTGAATAATATAAGTCTTGAATTTCCAATTTGGAAATTGTTATTTGGATGTGGAAATCTGAATTTGCAAAATTTGATGCTTTGAAATATTAAATTCTTCAATCTGCAAATTGTTTCTCGGAAATTTGGAATTCCTGAATTTGGAAATTGCAAAATTTGAATCATTAAAGTCCTGAATTTGTAAAAATTGAAGCGTCGAGATCTTGAATTTCTGAAGTTGTAAATTTTGAATCATTGAAATACCGAATTTGCACAATTCATACCGTTTAAATCTAAAATTCCTGAACCTCTTGTTTTTTACGTTTAACGATTCACAATTAAAGCCCTTACTGTTTTTGGCCGTCACTTTTACCATTCTTCTTAAAATTTGTTAAATCTTATTTTATTCGCACAATGAGTTCCTCAATTTGTTTAAAGTAGCGCAATTCTTGAATGTAAAAACCCTACGACGTTGTAATATAGAATTGGTGAATTTGCTAATTTTAAAATGAGTAGTCTTAAATTCAGATGTAGATTTAATCATTGAAGTCTTAAATTACTAAATTTGACAAATGAAAACCCGACGGCTCTGTCATCTGTGCTTTGTCATCTGGGGTTTTACGGTCTCGTCAAACTTTTGTTTTAAGAGAATCAACATGCGTGTCTTTTGAAAAACATACAAGGCCTACTCAGAAAATGTTTTGCTTGACGAGTATTGGTGTCGAGTCGGGAGAAATGAAATAATTTAAAATTCGAATCGTCAGTAATTCTTTCTACTATTCTTTGTGCCGGTCGCAACCGATTGTTTTTCTTATTATATTATTATATGAAATTCTCAGCTAAATCATTCAAATTTTACCGTTTGTTTTCCAACCATGCGTTTTGGTGGCGTTATGTCGTAAACGTATCCGCCAGCGCTTTATATTTTATGGCCTGCTTGGTACCAAAGACTTTACTTATTTACTAGAATTTTGTTTAAACATAATTTCTTAAAAATTGGCGTCTGGCGTCATTTGTTTTAATTTAGTAGTGTAAAAAGTAGTTTGTTTTATTCTATCTTGATTTAATAATTTCGACTGTTGGACATGGGGTCTGAAAGGGTATAAAGCACAGGCTTCCTCATGACTGCAATACATTGTTACAGTGTAGATAATACAGAAACATAATAATAAATTCAGTAGGTGATCTTGCAAGAACATTGCATTAAGGAAGGTCAGGCTTTGACCCACTTCATGTAAACTAGACTGCCTGCTTTCAATATCAGAACAATTTTTCTCCTAGTTTTAAACTACTTATTGAAACGTACGAGTTGACACACTTTAGCCAGTAGAAAATATTCTTTTTGAAAATACAGATAATAGCTTTTAATATATTAATAAGATTAAAATTCAGACTTTTTAGGAATCATTAAATTAGAACTAGTAATTAGTGGAATTATACCCAGCGCGTTAATTATGATCATCCTTCTCATAAAAGACAGGAAATTTATATTGCAAATCACATTTTCTGCTACATTTAATACATTCTAACTAATGCTAAGCTGCACCGTAAAAAGAGTTCAGCGACGACGTAACTTAAAAAGATTTCACAAAACAGTAAACACCATTTAAAATTTCCCTGCGAGCAATAAATTTCATTCCGACAAAGTACCAGCACTTTGCATTATTATCAAGACCTCGTTAACAGTATGGGCACACTTTAGCTTAGTCACTGGTACAAGGTGAACAAATCTGCGTATAAAATAGATAAACTGCAAAGTCGTCGTATTTACTTCACGTTTACGTCTTCACCGCGTCAACGCCGAAAAAATGGTTTCGTCCATGGCAAAATGGATCGGAAAAGTGGCGGTAGTGACAGGGGCGAGTTCCGGAATTGGGGCTGCCATTGTTGACAGACTTCTGGAAAAAGGACTAATAGTAATTATGTCAACACCTGTGTGTATTTTTATTCCTTACCCTTTTTCCACAGGTTGTTGGGGTCGCTAGAAGAGCAGATCTGATCGAAAATCGGGCCAAAACCTGCGGCACCAGAGGCAAACTCCACGCCGTGAAAGCGGATTTTTCGAAGGAAGAAGACATTTTGAAGACTTTTAAATGGATCGAAAGCACCGTTGGGCCGGTGCACATTCTTATAAACAATGCAGGTACTGCGAAGATGGGCAGTCTGGCGGAAACGTCTGTTGAAGATATGAGGAAAACTTTCGATTTAAATGTACTGGCGTTATGTGTGGCCACGAAAGAGGCGGTGAGGATGATGCTGGATAATAAAATCAACGGACATATCGTTCACATTAACAGTACTTTCGGACATCAAGTTACTACGCACAACTGGAACGTGTATCCGGCGTCGAAATTCGCAGTCACGGCTCTGACGGAGACGTTAAGGCAGGAAATAAGTGCGATGGGGTCTAAAATTAAAGTAACGGTAAGCAGCTTTGTGATTTTAAATTCAGTTGCTCTGTATAGTGGTGGTGGTTACATTAGTTACAGTCCTAATAGATTTTTTTTGTTTAGTAGAAAAAAAATTGAGCTACCCTAGTAGCCACAAATATTTCAAAAAACATATTTGGATAAATATTTTTAGTGAGAGGTTTTTGAATATATTGTTTATATTTTATTCACATGTAGATAAAATATGCATTTGAAATATTTACTCAATATTAATAACTTATGTTGGTACTATATTTTGAAAAATATACAGGGTGTTTAAAAATTGACGCACCAACACAATCGTACGTTATTTAGAACTATTTGGTAAGTCTGAGAAAAATATTTAAAAAATTCATTTCTCTTGTGTATGTGGGTTTCTTTTAAGGATCTGCTAATGTTAATTACATCTAATTATCTCAAATAAATATAGAACATGCAGAGAATACAATAGAAATATACAAATCAAAATATTCAGACTTCAATTAATACGAGATATGTGTACATCTCCTCACAAGTAAACAGTCGCTGCCCTGTAATTCCTTTAAAATGAAATTCTATTGATTTCGTGCCTGCTTCCCAAATACCGCCCACATGCGGGGAACTAGGGGGTATAAAATGAGAATTAAGACAAACAGTAAAAAATGTTTGAACCAGGTCTGTCTTTGTAACTTGGTGACGAATACATTTCTACTGACGATCGCTTCCCTTAGAGATTAGCTGGACAGGGCAATAGTTTCTTTAAAAAGTTGTATGAAAACCTCTTAGACAAAAACAGACTAAAATATTAATGTTTAACTTTCCAGAGCATCAGTCCGGGTTTGGTCGCCACTGAACTGACCACCCTGAACAAGAGCCTAGCACCTGAAGTAAAAAATATTATTGAACAATTACCCATCTTGACACCCGAAGATGTCGTCGACTGTGTGGTCTTCGCTTTGTCCACACCGGAAAATGTACAAGTAAGTACTCGATGAAGTTGAATCTAAATTAAAAGTTAAATTTTCCAGATACATGAGCTGACAGTCAATCCTCTGTAAACACAAATAAATTATTTTGTATTATTTATTTAGTATTTTTATTACAAAATCAAGAATTCTAGCCCTCCGCTGCTAGAACCGTAGATTTTAGCGTCATCATCAAAGGTTCCTTCGTCTGAATTAACGGTGAACTTAAAATTTCTAAGTAAAGAGGCTAGTCTTACTTTTGATTGTATAACTCTAAAACGGTAATTTAGGGAATTTTGTTAAATTTTGATTTTTACCAATGGAAAAAAAAGAATCCTACGGTGAACGGTGTTCTGCTCTTTTTCCTTCGAATCTCAACATTTATTGAAATAAACCAGAAGAATCTCGATAAATCCAAGAGGAGTAAATTTAAATTAAAATTTAAATATATCTAAGTCGAACTCCACAAACTTTAATAAGTGTAAATTAATAATAATTTTTATTCACAAGACTCAGGCTTAGCAATGGGTTCTAATTTGTCATCTCGTTTAGCAGAAATATTCATGAATAACTTAGAAGATCAGTTTTTAACTTCTTCACCCTTTAAAGATCATTTTCTCTTTTGGTACAGATATGTAGATGACATAATTGTTTTATTCAAAGGATCTGATTCTGTACTTGATAACGCACTCAGCAACTTAAATTCTTTAAACCAATCCTTTAAATTCACCGTTGAAATTGAGATCAATTCCCAAATTCCCTTTTTAGACTTGTTAATCACTAGAAATAATAATACTTTTAAATTTGACATTTATAGAAAACCTAGTATCACAGATTGCGTAATACCTTTTGACTCTTGTCACCCTGTTTCCCATAAATTTGCAGCTTTTCATTCCTTTTTCCACCGATTATTTTCTATACCACTATCAGATTCATCTTTTCAAACAGAACTTAATAACATTAAACAAATTGCTTCAAATAAGGGATATTCTTTAAAAACTATAAATTAATTATACTATACATACTATAACAAATTCAAATACACATACCACTTGTTTGAAAATCCTTCAGAAACAATTTCCTTTTCAAATTCATTAACATACTTTGGCGTCGTCTCAGAGAAATGTTCTAAAATACTTAAGAAAAACGGTTTTAAAGTTTCATTTAAAACAGATAACAACTTATCCAGATTTTTTATTAAAAAAAAAGATCCATTAGATTATATATCATCATCAAGTGTATACAAATTAAACTGCTCTTCTTGTGAGTCATTCTACATAGGTCAGACAGGTCGCAAAATATCAGACCGTATTAAAGAACATTTCTATAACAACACAGATCTTGATCCTCCACCATCAACACCTTCTTCTTTCGCCAATCATATATTAATAACGAAACATAGTTTTTCACCATCAAATTCCTTAGATCTTTAGATTCTTAGATTCTTAGATTCTTAGATTCTTAGATTCTTAGATTCTTAGATTCTTAGATTCTTAGGTTCTTAGGTTCTTAGGTTCTTAGGTTCTTAGGTTCTTAGGTTCTTAGGTTCTTAGGTTCTTAGGTTCTTAGGTTCTTAGGTTCTTAGGTTCTTAGGTTCTTAGGTTCTTAGGTTCTTAGGTTCTTAGGTTCTTAGGTTCTTAGGTTCTTAGGTTCTTAGGTTCTTAGGTTCTTAGGTTCTTAGGTTCTTAGGTTCTTAGGTTCTTAGGTTCTTAGATTCTTAGATTCTTAGATTCTTAGATTCTTAGATTCTTAGATTCTTAGGTTCTTAGATTCTTAGATTCTTAGATTCTTAGATTCTTAGATTCTTAGGTTCTTAGGTTCTTAGGTTCTTAGGTTCTTAGGTTCTTAGGTTCTTAGATTCTTAGGTTCTTAGGTTCTTAGGTTCTTAGGTTCTTAGGTTCTTAGGTTCTTAGGTTCTTAGGTTCTTAGGTTCTTAGGTTCTTAGGTTCTTAGGTTCTTAGGTTCTTAGGTTCTTAGGTTCTTAGGTTCTTAGGTTCTTAGGTTCTTAGGTTCTTAGGTTCTTAGGTTCTTAGGTTCTTAGGTTCTTAGGTTCTTAGGTTCTTAGGTTCTTAGGTTCTTAGGTTCTTAGGTTCTTAGGTTCTTAGGTTCTTAGGTTCTTATGTTCTTAGGTTCTTAGGTTCTTAGGTTCTTAGGTTCTTAGGTTCTTAGGTTCTTAGGTTCTTAGGTTCTTAGGTTCTTAGGTTCTTAGGTTCTTAGGTTCTTAGGTTCTTAGGTTCTTAGGTTCTTAGGTTCTTAGGTTCTTAGGTTCTTAGGTTCTTAGGTTCTTAGGTTCTTAGGTTCTTAGGTTCTTAGGTTCTTAGGTTCTTAGGTTCTTAGGTTCTTAGGTTCTTAGGTTCTTAGGTTCTTAGGTTCTTAGGTTCTTAGGTTCTTAGGTTCTTAGGTTCTTAGGTTCTTAGGTTCTTAGGTTCTTAGGTTCTTAGGTTCTTAGGTTCTTAGGTTCTTAGGTTCTTAGGTTCTTAGGTTCTTAGGTTCTTAGGTTCTTAGGTTCTTAGGTTCTTAGGTTCTTAGGTTCTTAGGTTCTTAGGTTCTTAGGTTCTTAGGTTCTTAGGTTCTTAGGTTCTTAGGTTCTTAGGTTCTTAGGTTCTTAGGTTCTTAGGTTCTTAGGTTCTTAGGTTCTTAGGTTCTTAGGTTCTTAGGTTCTTAGGTTCTTAGGTTCTTAGGTTCTTAGGTTCTTAGGTTCTTAGGTTCTTAGGTTCTTAGGTTCTTAGGTTCTTAGGTTCTTAGGTTCTTAGGTTCTTAGGTTCTTAGGTTCTTAGGTTCTTAGGTTCTTAGGTTCTTAGGTTCTTAGGTTCTTAGGTTCTTAGGTTCTTAGGTTCTTAGGTTCTTAGGTTCTTAGGTTCTTAGGTTCTTAGGTTCTTAGGTTCTTAGGTTCTTAGGTTCTTAGGTTCTTAGGTTCTTAGGTTCTTAGGTTCTTAGGTTCTTAGGTTCTTAGGTTCTTAGGTTCTTAGGTTCTTAGGTTCTTAGGTTCTTAGGTTCTTAGGTTCTTAGGTTCTTAGGTTCTTAGGTTCTTAGGTTCTTAGGTTCTTAGGTTCTTAGGTTCTTAGGTTCTTAGGTTCTTAGGTTCTTAGGTTCTTAGGTTCTTAGGTTCTTAGGTTCTTAGGTTCTTAGGTTCTTAGGTTCTTAGGTTCTTAGGTTCTTAGGTTCTTAGGTTCTTAGGTTCTTAGGTTCTTAGGTTCTTAGGTTCTTAGGTTCTTAGGTTCTTAGATTCTTAGATTCTTAGATTCTTAGATCCATTTTTAATTTTTACATTTTATAAAATGTTGTTACGAAATCTTTTAAAAATCATGTAACCCTTTGAAAACGTCAAATTTTATTCAAAATTACGTCAATGTCATAATTTTTTATATTCTTTAAGTTAAGATCCCCTCTGTAATTCAATTGTATCATTAATCTCTTGTTAAATTCGGGCTGATGATGGCAGTAGTGTTCTAGCGAAACATGTTCCATTTGTAATTTTACACTTATTAAAGTTTGTGGAGTTCGACTTAGATATATTTAAATTTTAATTTATTGAAATATCCGCGAAGCGATTTAATTAAAAATTAATTACAGCTCTACCGTTTAATCCGTACTTGATGCTGTTTTCCAATCTCTAAACCTTTGGGCCGGACAAACGAAACGGTAGAGATGTTGCCGCGATAAGATGTCGATGGAAAAGAAGGCCGCAAGTTCGTCGCGTGGTATGCAAGGAATTTTTCGTGGTTTTTGTGCGTGCGGGTTGTCTCTAAACGCTGATTCGTTCCTGAATCTACGATAGCCCATGCGCGGCAAAATCAAATTGTTACAGGACTTGTCAAGTGCCAATGCAAACGAAAGAAAGTTCATATTACTTTAAAGCGAAACTATTTACTGAAAAGTAGAGCAATAAAGCAGTAGGATTCCTAGATTACCGACCGACAAAAGAACGAAACTAACGAAAATAACGAAACTAAAAATGGAGAATTTTTTTGGAAAATGGAAAAATGGAACCAACAATACATGGCACAGTGTAGAGGGTTAGGAACAAGAATGAGACAAGATAAAGAAAAAGCTAAAAAAGCAGAAAGTTAAGAGAAAGCCCACAAGCATTCCAATAAAGCAAGGAAACAGTAACAGCGCAGTGAAATGGGGCTGGAAATGGAAGAGATGATGAAGAAAATGAGATGTATTTCGACGAAATAATATGCAGACTATGTCTATCCTGAACGTATATTCTAAATATGTATTGGTGAAAGATTTATATCGTATCAGTAGTTTCGGAAATTACCTTCTACGTCCAAAGTTTCAAACTGAAAATCCGTCACTACCTCCTGGTCTATATATCACAGTTATTGGCCTTCCTTGGTTGGATAATTTCGATTCAAAGTTCTCAAAATAACTTCCTTTTTTCAGTAGGTTTTAAAAAAAAACAGTGACATTTTTTTATTTTGAAATAAAACAAATCTAAGGAAATAAAAAAAAATGTGTGTGTGATTAAGACCACACGATCGAAGTGAAAATAAAATATACGCCTTATGTACGCCTTTCGTATAATATTTTAAAAGTATTTTTTATTATACCTGCATCAGGATCGCCGTTTAAAGCACGCCTGAGCGTGCGAATACAGGCGATTAAAGCACGGCGAGCTTTAAAGGTTGTCAAGGAAATATAGGTATCATTATAACTTCATCAAATTTGAAAACTTTCCATATTTCTTCAGGTATGGGTCTTTTGACTTCGATGGTAGTATTTTGGATTCCGCTTGTTCGGCCAATGCTTTTATATCGGGCGAAATCTCGTTTTAAGTCATTTTTCCTCGATTTTTGCTAACGCGTGGACGCGAGAAAAACGTAAACAATAATTGTCGTAACTAATGGCAATATTATTACGTCAATTCGATTTATCAGGAAAAAAATATTTCTAAGTTTTTAGTGCTTAATTTGTTTCCAGTATAATAAAAAATAGCGTAAAGTATTCGTGGATAACTGGTCTTTAAAACACTTGCTTTATTTCGAGCACTCCCGGCTACGCCGTCGTTCTCGAAAACTCGCGTGTGTTTTAAAGACCTTGTTATCCACTCATACTTTAATATAGTATTAAATAATAATATCACATTGTGCCTTTGTTCCTGATTTCACCGGACTAATTATGATACGAGTTTTAAAAGAAAGAGTAAGTGCGACAAAATGCCTTATAAACGAGTTATCATACAGTATTTTTTCTACTTTGCCACTTTTTATACAAAATAATCAAATTTCACAATCTAGGGAATTTCGCGGCGGTTGACACGCTTGCGAGCTGCATTAAAGGCGCCTATGAAAAAGAATTAATTTGAAACGTCAACACTCGTATTTTTGTCCTTCCAAAAATGAGGTCTGAAGTTCTTCAATGTACGCCCCCAGAATTACGGGCTTTTGCGAAAATACGATAGGCAATTTGCTACCTTCAAAGTCACGCGAGGTATATGGAAAATCATACGCCCAATTTGAAAATTGGCAGAATGAGAACACGTTCTCTACGGTCTCCAAAAACATTTTCCTACCATATGTATTTTGAGCTGCAACACCACAATGTTGTCTTATACTATTAAAAACCTTCCTGACGGCGTCCACACACAAAGTCAAGGCGAGCCATCCAGGACATGTAAAACCTACAAACGCTGTCCTACACCAATGCGCCAAGAAGGCGACAGTGTTACCAGCTTGTTTTACACCTCCCCCAACAAAATTGCTTGCCCTAAATGTACGTGAAGTTCCAAAACAAGTGGCAAAAATAGTAATGCCAATTCACATTCATACATCATTGACAGCGAAGTATAGGTTAGGATTGCCAAGATCAGACAGAGATTACCAATATTAAAAAAATAAATTATACTGTTTTTAGTGTAATTATTATAGCACCGCTTTTGTCTATTATGATACGCAAAAGCGTATCGGAAAAGTAAGAAGTTTCAAAGATCACCGGTTAAAAAGGCAATGGATGAGGAAATGAAAGAGATGCTGAAAAAAAATATGGAGGATGTAGGGGAGATAAAGGAAGAGAATCGGAAGATGAGCCGGGAACTGGAAACGGGAGTTGAAAATTCTGATGCGTCAAAACGAAGAAAAATGGGAAAGAGAAAAGATGGAACTAAAAGAAAAAATTAAAAAATTGGAGGAGAAAATGGAAGAGCAGGAAAAAAAAAGTGAGAAAAAAGAATATTGTAGTAACGGGATTGGACCAAGAGGAATGCGAGAGCGAGAAGAAACTGGAAAAATGGATGAAGGTGGAATTAGAGGTAGAAGTGACTGTGAGAGAGATGCATAAAATAAATGGAGGAAAAATGATTGTGGCGGAACTTGGGAGCTGGGGGGAAAAGAGGAAAATTATGGAAAATAAAAGAAAACTAAGAGAAAAAAAGGAAAAGAGAGTATACATAGAAGATAATCTGACAAAGAAGGAAAGAGATATACAGAAGGAATTAAGAGCGATAGCCAAAAAAGAGCGATAAAAAGGACAGCGGGAGAAAGTGGGTTATAAAAATATATGGATAGAGGGAAAAGGGATTAGGTGGGACGAAGGAAAGGGGGAGTTAGATACAGAAAATTTTTGAAAAAGAGCACAGGGCAGAAAAGGGAAAACGAATACGGAGAGGAATAAAGAAGAAAAGAAGCAAATAAAAATAGTATTCTGGAACGTAGCGGGAATAAAAAACAAAGAGAATGAATTTTGAGAGTATTTCAGAGAATTTAACGTAGTGGGAATGGTAGAAACGTGGGTGGAAGAAAAGGGGTGGGAAAAATTGGAAAAGAGAATGCCGAAAGAGTTTAAGTGGAAATGTCAAAATACAGAGAGGGACAGCAAGAAAAGGAGAGCTAAAGGTGGGATAATAATGGGGGTGAAAGAGGGACTGGAAGGAGAAAATGGAACTGAAGCAAAAGAAGAAAGATGGATTATGGAAAGAACGGTGAAAAGTAAACAGAGAAAATGGAGAATTGTAACAGTATACAGCAGAAGTATGAAGGAAATGAAGAGAATGATAGAAGAGCGAGTAAATGAGGCAAAATATGAAGAAACAGAAATAAACGAAAAGGTGAAGGAACTGAGCGATAACATAAGAAACGCAACAGCAAAAAAAGAGATAGAGATAGGAGAAAAGATGGGGCTGTGGAAGAACGAGTGGTGGGATAAAGAATGCAGGGAAAGGAAGCAAGGAGCAAGAAGAAAACTAAGAAATTGGAAAAAAGAAAAAGCAACCAAGGAAGAGTACAAGAGAGCACGCAAGAGGTACAATTTAGTATGCAAAGAGAAGAAGCAAAAAAAACGGATGGAAGAAGAGCTAAAGATGAAGGGTATAAAGACGGAAAAAGAGGTATGGAGATACAGAAATAAGGAAAGAAAGAAAAAGAAAGAGAGAGAGTGAGTGATGGAATTACTATGGAAGAATAGAGAGAATACTTCAGTGAGCTGCTGGGGGGTGATGAAAACAGACAAGAAAAGGAAAAGAGACAACAAAGAGTGGAAGAAATAGAAGAGATAACAAGAGAAAAACTAGAACAACAACTAAGAAAACTGAAAAGGAAAAAGACACCGGGAAGGGATGTTATACAGAATGAAGCGTGGATATATGGAACGGAAAGGGAAGTTGACAAGTTGTTAGAGATAATGAATGGAGTGTAGAAGGGAGAGGGATTTCCCCAATAGTGGAAGGAGGGGATAATATGCTCCATAAAGAAAGGAGAAAAGGATACAGTCAGTGATTATAGGGGGATCACTCTCCTAAATACAGCAAATAAGGTATACGCGATGATTGTGGAAGAGAGGCTCATGAAGGAAATGAATGAAAGGTAGAGGGACCATGGATAATGTTTATATCTTGAATCACATAGCAGGAAATGAGATAAAAAAAGGGGTGGCAAGATATATGCATTCTTTGTGGACCTTAAAGCGGCTTTTGATAATGTGGAAAGAGATATATGAAGAGACGATAAGTAGAGTGAGAGTGGATGGAAGAGTGAGTGAATGTTTCAAAACTTAAGTAAGACAAGGAGTAAGACAAGGTTGCCCACTAAGCCCCAGCCTGTTTGCCTGTGCTAGCGAGAGAGGAGAAAGGTATGAAAGAAATGATAGAAAACATGAAGAAATATATGAGGAGGAAAAAGTTGACGGTGAATGTAGGGAAATCCAAGATGATGGTGTTCAGAAAAGGGGGTGGTAGGAGAAAAGTAAATGAGTGGAAATGGGAGAAAGAAAAAATTGAAGAAGTGAAAGAATTTAAGTATTTAGGTTATGTGATGAATGAAAGAAACACAGCAACAGCACATGTGAGAGAGTTAGTGAAAAAAACAAATATAAGATAAGAGCTGTATGGGGAATAGGAGAGAGAAAATTTGGACATGATTTTAGAAGGAGAGTAATGATGTTTGATAGTTTGGTGAACAGCGGGATGATGTATGGAGCGGAAATATGGGGATGGAGAGAGCAAGAAGGATTGGAAGGGTTGCAAGGAAAATATATGAAATCGGTGCTAGTTGTAGAGAAAGAGAGAGAGACACCGGGGTATATAGTGATGGAGGAAACAAAGAGAGATGGAATAAGAATAGAATAAGAATAGAAGCAGGAAAAAGAGCAATAAGATTTGAGGAGAGAGTGATAGAGAGAGGAGAGTGCAGAATTTTGCAAGAGTGTTTGAAGGAAAAAAGGAAAGAAATAGGAAAGGGGATATGGAAAGAGAGGGAGGCATATTTCGAAAGAAACGGGTATGCAGGCGCGGAGATAGAAAGAATGCGAGAGAGAGGCAGAGTAATGACAGATGAATTAGTGCAGAGAGATAGAGATGTGCAAGTGCAGGAAAGAAGAACGAGAATTAGGGAGTCTAGGTACAATGGGAAGTATGAAGAAATAATAACGGAAGAAATGCCAAAGTATCTAGGAAGTGAGAGTAGAAGAGAGAGAGTGATAATAGCAAGATTTAGATGTGGAAATGAGGAGAGAGAGAATAAATATTGGAGTGAGAATAATAATAGACTATGCAGGATGTGTGGAGAAAAAAAAGAGACGATAGAGCATTTGTTGAAGGAATGCGTAGAATTGAGAGGGAGAGATGAGAGTAGAGAAGAAATTTTGAATGAGGACGGAAGAGGGATCGAATGGATGAGGAAGGTTGAGTGGAGAAGAGGGACAATAACTGGGAAGAGATAAAAGCTGCTAGTTATTGTGTTGAATTATTGATTTATTTAGTTTTATTTACTATAATTATTATATTTTATTTTATTTGAGTTATGGGAAATGTATCGGATACTTTATAAACCTGTAAAGGTAATAAATATACATACTACTACTGTGCAGTATGTGATATAAAGAAACGGTAAAAGCGCGGATCCCTGGGGGACTCCGGCTTTCAGGTTTACGGGGTTTGAGAGGACGTTGTTTACTTTTCCCTTACATGTGCGGTTCGATAGGAAGGAGTTTAATTGTGTTGGGGTTAGTGTTAGATTAGGCCTTGGTGCCAAACCTTGTCGAATGCTCTTTCGATGTCCAGGAAAACAACAGTGTGTTTGTATGAATTTTCTCAAATCTAAAATCAGGCTCGGTTATTGATTGAAGTGGGAATTTAGAATGTTTTGTAACTTTATTTTTCTGATCTTTATTCATATTAGTAAAAAGTTAACGGCGACAAATTAATATTGGCGAACCTCTAATACCCTAATGAGTCTATTTATTGCCACATTTTGCAGGTCTTGGAAGTCTCTTATTCCCGTCCATTCACGAATATTTCTCAACCACGATAACTTTCTTCTACCTATACCTCTTCTTCCTCCTTCTATTTTACCTTGGAGAATGAGGCGTTGAAAGTGGTATACCGGATATTATTAATAGGGATTCCACCGGGTATGTGTCACAAAGTTTTTTTAATTATCTTTCGGAAGAAGCGGCATAATTTTTTTTATTATACCTTCGTAATCAGTAAACAAAACTCTATCAGAATATGAATCACTCGAAAATGAAATATATTCCGCGGGGAGTTGATTACTGGGGTTTCTTCGGTTATGGGGCCGCTTGCATTGCGTGACAGAACCTGGGCCATGCAGGATAAAGCATAGCACAGATTACAATCGATTTTTCGAACCCTTTTCAATCCTGGCAACATTTTAATAAAATAGACAACGTTACCTTAGAACCTCTTTCGGCTCAAGTTGTGAGCCTGGGGGTCATTTAATCGGTTTTAGTTGTCCTAGAATGTATTAAGGTAACAATGCATCACAGTTTGCTCGTATGACTCTCACGGCACAAAGCTGTGATATGAGATAAGAAATCGAGAAGTTAATCGAAATGACATCATCCTACTTGACCCATAACTGCAGTTCTTCCCTAGCTCATGGACTAACTGAAGAAGGGAGAGACAGCTTACAGGGTGTGTGTTTATTCAAAAATAGATTGACACATTATTTAAAATTCTAATTATGTCTAATAATAAAGTATTGCGATCCGTGTAGGTACTTAACATTTTGCAGATTCATGACAAACACAATACATACTTTTATTAGATTAAATAATATTGTTGATACCATTTTTATTATTTAATTACTGATGATTAAGCTTTATGAGCATCCAACCAAATTTCACCTTTTGCGGCCAGAACTAAGGAGTTTGGCTTCATTTGGAGGGGTTCCATGGTTTTCGAATTAAGCGTAAATCTGAAATTCTTCAACACGGATGCTAGTCCCACTTTCGATTGCATGATTCCAAATCGCATTCCTGCGAAAGTAAATACTAATATTGTAGTTTTACAAAAAAACCAAAGTACCTATGCAAATCCTAGGGCCTTCGCCAAAAGGAATGTGGGCGTACGGATGTCTCTTGCTCTTGTTTTCGTCGGAAAACCTGTCTGGATCGAATTTTTCCGGCTCTGGGTAGTATTCTTTGTCGTGATGTATTCCAAGGATGGGAATAAAGACTGTTGTGCCTTTTTCTAGAGTAATGTCAGTACCGGGAACGTGGTAGTCTTTAACGCATCGTCTAGGTACAAGTGCTGCCGGTGGGTACAGCCTTAAGGCCTCTAAAAACACAATAAGATAAAGTCGTGTTAACTTTAAGCAAATTAATAGTTTTACCATCAATGACTTGGTTCATATACTTCATGTCTTGGATCGCATCATACGTTATCTTTCCGTCATGTTTAGCCAAAACCCTTCGAACTTCCTCCCGCACTTTGTCTTGAATGTCTTGGTGCTTTGAAAGCTCGTACAGAGCAAACGCCATGGTAGTCGAGGAGGTCTCAAATCCGGCAGCGAAGAAAACAAAACTTTGGGCAGCCATTTCTTCCATTGTTAAAGAAGACCCGTCATGTTCGTCTCCTGAGATTTTATTGTTTCTCATATCGATCAGCATTTGCAGAAAGTCCTTTCGGTTAACATTGTTCTTTTCTCGGTAGTTAACGGTGTCTTCAACGAGTTTCAAAAAGAAGTTTGAAATGTCCCGGGGCATCATTGATAAATTTAATGCGTGTGCCAGTTCGGGAAAAGCGTTGATCATAGTTCTTTTCGTTTTCAGAGCAAATGACCTTTCAAAAACCTACAACATTTTGGAGTTGTAGTTAAAGAAATTTAAACAAGGAGTTCGTTACCTTTTTTCCGTAAGTTCTAAAGGGCGAGTTCTTTTCCTCAAAGCTGTTGCAGTCCAGACCAAAAGCACAAGACCCTATAACATCAGTGGTGTAACATCCAAGTACGTCTTTGATGTCAATCGGAGTATTTTCTTCATACTGCAACTGAATTTGTCGCTGTAGGTTCGCCTCGCAGTCCACCAAGGTTTGGAACATCATTTTCATCTTTCCGGAAGTAAAAGTTGGAGTAAACTTAGTTCGCAAATTTCGCCACTTAATTCCAGAAATGTTGAAGAGATGCGCCGTTATTGGGTCTTCCTTTTCGTTGTAGTAGATCCCTCTATCGGGAAAGTACTGGAAGTCTTTAGTCATAATATTCTTCAAAAAATCCAAGTCGCAAACGAGGTAAAGCGGTCTAAGAAATCCGTAAAATCCTCCATGTTTCCATCCTTTTTCTCTCATAACATTGTATAAACGCTTCAAGGTAATTCCTAGATGCTCCCTTTCGTCTAAAACACCCCCGAGGTTTCCAAATGGAAATTGCGGTTCCAAGGACTGTAGATTCCTTCTTTTCCAGTATTGGGCCATCCATTTGTAGTAAGCGATTAAAACTACAAAAAGAGTTACAAACAACGCGACTAGATCGGCAACCAGGGAGCCTGTAGCCCACATGTTTCACCACTATTATTGCACTATCTGAGGTTCACTATTTGGTACACGAATTTATTTAGATTCATTACTGTCATGTCATTCATTGTTGAGAGGCACTAGTTTATCAGATGATTAAAAACTATTGTTTAGAGAACGTATGCCCTTTAGAATCATAACATGTGTAAGACAGATTAATTTCAAGTGGTCTTAGAAATTTAGATAAACGAAATGCAATATCATTTCTCATGTTTTATTAGTTTTTACAATATCAAGATGGCAAATAGTTTCAACATAAAAAATGTCGAGATAAGCACAGGATATCTAAATCCATATAAATAGTCTAAGCAAATTAGACTTTAGTTCCCACCCACCCGGGGAGGACTTCAGCCCCCGAGCGTCACGTCATGAATCTTTTCTGCATTTTTCTTGTACACGGTAACTCCGACGAAAAAATGTCCCCGTTTTTTACGGCGATTATTTTGAAAACCATTAGTGGGGGCAAGAAATGTATAGAAACAAAATTGTAGAGCAGCTTTTTCTGTACGAAGTCCATATTGAGTAAAATATTTGCAATAAATTGTTATTAGTGTTTTTTTTTTTATACCTGGGCATTTTCTTTTTTGAGCCTCAATTAACTAAACTTAATAAATATGCATTAATTAATATTATTATTATCATATCATTGACGAGGTTGCTTGCGAATATTTCCTTGGGAGAACTCACTCCTAGTCGTCAGACATCGGTAAAGGCAGGAGGGGAGAGGTGTAAGGCCCATCTGTCCCCAAATCAGACTTTTTGGAAAAAATAATTTACAAAGTTTTGAAATTTTGGTTATGAAGTCCCAGTAGGGCCACAATTAAGATCCGAAGAATTAAGGGGGAACTTCATCCCCTTTTTCCCAAAAACCGCCCCCGAGCATGACCTCATGAAGCTATTCTGCATTTTTCTTGTAAACGGTAACTCCGACGAAAAAATGTCCCCGTTTTTTGCGGAGATTATTTCGAAAACCATTAGTGGGAGCAAGAAATGTATAGATACAAAATTGTAGGGCAAGTTTTTCTGTACAAGGTCCATATTGAATAAAATATTTGCAATAAATTGTTATAGGTAATTTTTTTTTTTACCTGGGCATTATCTTTTTGAGCCTCTATTATCATATCATTGACGAGATTGTTTGCGAATATTTCCTTGGAAAAACTCCCTCCTAGTCGTCAGACATCGGTAAAGGCGGAAGGGGAGAGGTGTAAGGCCCATCTGTCCCCAAATCAGACTTCTTAGAAGAAATAATTTATAAAGTTTTGAAATTTTGGTTATGAACTCCCAGTAGGGCCACAATTAAAATCCGAAGAGTTAAGGGGGAACTTCATCCCCCTTCGCCCAAAAACTGCCCCCGAGCATGACTTCATGAGGCTATTCTGCATTTTTCTTGTAAACGGTAACTCCGACAAAAAAATGTCCCCGTTTTTTGCGGCGATTATTTCGAAAACCATTAGTGGAGGCAAGAAATTTGTAGAAACAAAATTGTAGGGCAGCTTTTTCTGTACTAGGTCCATATTGAGTAAAATATTTGCAATAAATTGTTATTGCTCAATATTTTTTTTTTATACCGGGGCATTTTCTTTTTGAGCCTCTATTATCATATCATTGACCAGGTTGTTTGCAATTATTTCCTTGGGAGAACTCATTCCTACTCGTCAGACATCGGTAAAGGCCGAAGGGGAGAGGTGTAAGGCCCATCTGTCCCCAAATCAGAGTTCTTAGAAGAAATAATTTATAAAGTTTTGAAACTTTGGTTATGAACTTCCAGTAGGGCCACAATTAAGATCCGAAGAGTTAAGGGGGAACTTCGTCCCCTTTTTGCTCAAAAACCGCCCCCGAGCATGACCTCATAAAGCTATTCTGCATTTTTCTTGTAAACGGTAACTCCGACGAAAAAATGTCCCCGTCTTTTGCGGCGATTATTTCGAAAAACATTACTGGGGGCAAGAAATGTATAGACACAAAATTGTACGGCAGGTTTTTCTGTACAAGGTCCATATTGAGTAAAATATTTGCAATAAATTGTTATTGGTAATTTTTTTATACCTGGGCATTATCTTTTTTGATCCTCTATTATCATATCATTGACGAGGTTGTTTGCAATTATTTCCTTGGGAGAACTCATTCCTACTCGTCAGACATCGGTATAGGCGGAAGGGGAGAGGTGTAAGGCCCATCTGTCCCCAAATTAGACTTTTTCGAAGAAATAATTTATAAAGTTTTGAAATTTTGGTTAAAAACTCCCAGTAGGGCCACAATTAAGATCCGAAGAATTAAGGGGGAACTTTATCCCCCTTCGCCCAAAAACTGCCCCCGAGCATGAGCTCATGAGGCTATTCTGCATTTTTCTTGTAAACGGTAACTTCGACGAAAAAATGTCCTCGTTTTTTACGGCGATTATTTCGAAAACCATTAGTGGGGGTAAGAAATGTATAGAAACAAAATTGTAGAGCAGGTTTTTCTGTACAACGTCCATATTGAGTAAAATATTTGCAATAAATTGTTATTGGTCATTTTTTTTTTATATCTGGGCATTTCCTTTTTTGAGCCTCTATTATCATATCATTGACGGGGTTGTTTGCGAATATTTCTTTGGGCGAACTCATTCCTACTCGTCAGACATCGGTAAAGGCGGGAGGGGAGAGGTGTAAGGCCCATCTGTCCCCAAATCAGAGTTCTTAGAAGAAATAATTTATAAAGTTTTGAAATTTTGGTTATGAACTTCCAGTAGGGCCACAATTAAGATCCGAAGAGTTAAGGGGGAACTTCGTCCCCTTTTTGCTCAAAAACCGCCCCCGAGCATGACCTCATAAAGCTATTCTGCATTTTTCTTGTAAACAGTAACTCCGACGAAAAAATGTCCCCGTCTTTTGCGGCGATTATTTCGAAAAACATTACTGGGGGCAAGAAATGTATAGACACAAAATTGTACGGCAGGTTTTTCTGTACAAGGTCCATATTGAGTAAAATATTTGCAATAAATTGTTATTGGTAATTTTTTTATACCTGGGCATTATCTTTTTTGATCCTCTATTATCATATCATTGACGAGGTTGTTTGCAATTATTTCCTTGGGAGAACTCATTCCTACTCGTCAGACATCGGTATAGGCGGAAGGGGAGAGGTGTAAGGCCCATCTGTCCCCAAATTAGACTTTTTCGAAGAAATAATTTATAAAGTTTTGAAATTTTGGTTAAAAACTCCCAGTAGGGCCACAATTAAGATCCGAAGAATTAAGGGGGAACTTTATCCCCCTTCGCCCAAAAACTGTCCCCGAGCATGAGCTCATGAGGCTATTCTGCATTTTTCTTGTAAACGGTAACTTCGACGAAAAAATGTCCCCGTTTTTTACGGCGATTATTTCGAAAACCATTAGTGGGGGTAAGAAATGTATAGAAACAAAATTGTAGAGCAGGTTTTTCTGTACAACGTCCATATTGAGTAAAATATTTGCAATAAATTGTTATTGGTCATTTTTTTTTATACCTGGGCATTTCCTTTTTTGAGCCTCTATTATCATATCATTGACGGGGTTGTTTGCGAATATTTCTTTGGGCGAACTCATTCCTACTCGTCAGACATCGGTAAAGGCGGGAGGGGAGAGGTGTAAGGCCCATCTGTCCCCAAATCAGAGTTCTTAGAAGAAATAATTTATAAAGTTTTGAAATTTTGGTTATGAACTTCCAGTAGGGCCACAATTAAGATCCGAAGAGTTAAGGGGAAAGTTTGTACTCCTTCGCCCAAAAACTGCCCCCGAGCTTGACCTCATAAGGCTATTCTGCATTTTTCCTGTAAACGGTAACTCCGACGAAAAAATGTCCCCATTTTTTGCGGCGATTATTTCGAAAACTATTGGTGGGGGCAAGAAATGTATAGAAACAAAATTGTAGAGCAGGTTTTTCTGTACAAAGTCCAGATTGAGTAAATTATTTGCAATAAATTGTTAGTGCTCAATTTTTTTTTATACCGGGGCATTTTCTTTTTGAGCCTCTATTATCATACCATTGACGAGGTTGTTTGCAATTATTTCCTTGGGAGAACTCATTCCTACTCGTCAAACATCGGTAAAGGCGGAAGGGGAGAGGTGTAAGGCCCATCTGTCCCCAAATCAGAGTTCTTAGAAGAAATAATTTATAAAGTTTTGAAATTTTGGTTATGAACTTCCCGTAGGGCCAGAATTAAGATCCAAAGAGTTAAGGGGGAACTTCATCCCCTTTTGCCCAATAACCGCCGCCGATCATGACCCCATAAAGCTATTCTGCATTTTTCTTTTAAACGGTAACTCCGACGAAAAAATGTCCCCGTTTTTTGCGGCGATTATTTCGAAAACCATTGGTGGGGGCAAGAAATGTATAGAAACAAAATTGTAGTTCAGGTTTTTCTGTACAAACTCCAGATTGAGTAAAATATTTGCAATAAATTGTTATTGCTCAATATATTTTTTTTTATACCGGGGCATTTTCTTTTTGAGCCTCTATTATCATATCATTGACCACGTTGTTTGCAATTATTTCCTTGGGAGAACTCATTCCTACTCGTCAGACATCGGTAAAGGCCGAAGGGGAGAGGTGTAAGGCCCATCTGTCCCCAAATCAGAGTTCTTAGAAGAAATAATTTATAAAGTTTTGAAATTTTTGTTATGAACTTCCAGTAGGGCCACAATTAAGATCCGAAGAGTTAAGGGGGAACTTCGTCCCCCTTTTGCTCAAAAACAGCCCCCGAGCATGACCTCATGAAGCTATTCTGCATTTTTCTTGTAAACGGTAACTCCGACGAAAAAATGTCCCCGTCTTTTGCGGCGATTATTTTGAAAACCATTAGTGGGGGCAAGAAATGTATAGAAACAAAATTGTAGGGCAGGTTTTTCTGTATAAGGTCCAGATTGAGTAAAATATTTGCAATAAATTGTTATTGGTAAAAAATTTTTTTTATACCTGTGCATTTTCTTTTTGAGCCTCTATTATCATATCATTGACGAGGTTGTTTGCAATTATTTCCTTGGAAGAACTCATTCCTACTCGTCAGACATCGGTAAAGGCGGAAGGGGAGAGGTGTAAGGCCCATCTGTCCCCAAATCAGAGTTCTTAGAAGAAATAATTTATAAAGTTTTGAAATTTTGGTTATGAACTTCCAGTAGGGCCACAATTAAGATCCGAAGAGTTAAGGGGAAACTTTGTCCTCCTTCGCCCAAAAACTGCCCCCGAGCTTGACCTCATAAGGCTATTCTGCATTTTTCCTGTAAACGGTAACTCCGACGAAAAAATGTCCCCATTTTTTGCGGCGATTATTTCGAAAACTATTGGTGGGGGCAAGAAATGTATAGAAACAAAATTGTAGAGCAGGTTTTTCTGTACAAAGTCCAGATTGAGTAAATTATTTGCAATAAATTGTTAGTGCTCAATTTTTTTTTATACCGGGGCATTTTCTTTTTGAGCCTCTATTATCATACCATTGACGAGGTTGTTTGCAATTATTTCCTTGGGAGAACTCATTCCTACTCGTCAGACATCGGTAAAGGCGGAAGGGGAGAGGTGTAAGGCCCATCTGTCCCCAAATCAGAGTTCTTAGAAGAAATAATTTATAAAGTTTTGAAATTTTGGTTATGAACTTCCCGTAGGGCCAGAATTAAGATCCAAAGAGTTAAGGGGGAACTTCATCCCCTTTTGCCCAATAACCGCCGCCGAGCATGACCCCATAAAGCTATTCTGCATTTTTCTTTTAAACGGTAACTCCGACGAAAAAATGTCCCCGTTTTTTGCGGCGATTATTTCGAAAACCATTGGTGGGGGCAAGAAATGTATAGAAACAAAATTGTAGTTCAGGTTTTTCTGTACAAACTCCAGATTGAGTAAAATATTTGCAATAAATTGTTATTGCTCAATATTTTTTTTATACCGGGGCATTTTCTTTTTGAGCCTCTATTATCATATCATTGACCAGGTTGTTTGCAATTATTTCCTTGGGAGAACTCATTCCTACTCGTCAGACATCGGTAAAGGCCGAAGGGGAGAGGTGTAAGGCCCATCTGTCCCCAAATCAGAGTTCTTAGAAGAAATAATTTATAAAGTTTTGAAATTTTTGTTATGAACTTCCAGTAGGGCCACAATTAAGATCCGAAGAGTTAAGGGGGAACTTCGTCCCCCTTTTGCTCAAAAACAGCCCCCGAGCATGACCTCATGAAGCTATTCTGCATTTTTCTTGTAAACGGTAACTCCGACGAAAAAATGTCCCCGTCTTTTGCGGCGATTATTTTGAAAACCATTAGTGGGGGCAAGAAATGTATAGAAACAAAATTGTAGGGCAGGTTTTTCTGTACAAGGTCCAGATTGAGTAAAATATTTGCAATAAATTGTTATTGGTAAAAAAATTTTTTTATACCTGTGCATTTTCTTTTTGAGCCTCTATTATCATATCATTGACGAGGTTGTTTGCAATTATTTCCTTGGAAGAACTCATTCCTACTCGTCAGACATCGGTAAAGGCGGAAGGGGAGAGGTGTAAGGCCCATCTGTCCCCAAATCAGAGTTCTTAGAAGAAATAATTTATAAAGTTTTGAAATTTTGGTTATGAACTTCCAGTAGGGCCACAATTAAGATCCGAAGAGTTAAGGGGAAACTTTGTCCTCCTTCGCCCAAAAACTGCCCCCGAGCTTGACCTCATAAGGCTATTCTGCATTTTTCCTGTAAACGGTAACTCCGACGAAAAAATGTCCCCATTTTTTGCGGCGATTATTTCGAAAACCATTAGTGGGGGCAATAAATGTATAGAAACAAAATTCTAGGGCAGGTTTTTCTGTACTAGATCCAGATTGAGTAAAATATTTGCAATAAATTGTTATTGCTCAAATTTTTTTTTTTATACCTGGGCATTTTCTTTTTTGAGCCTCTATTATCATATCCTTGACGAGGTTGTTTGCGAATATTTCCTTGGGAGAACTCATTCCTAGTCGTCACACATCGGTAAAGGCGGAAGGGGAGAGGTGTAAGGCACATCTGTCCCCAAATCAGACTTTTTAGAAGAAATAATTTATAAAGTTTTGAAATTTTGGTTATGAACTCCCAGTAGGGCCACAATTAAGATCCAAAGAGTTAAGGGGGAACTTCATCCCCTTTTGCCTAAAAACTGTCCCCCCGCATGACCTCTTGAAGCTATTCTGCATTTTTCTTGTAAACGGTAACTCCGACGAAAAAATGTCCCCTTTTTTGCGGCGATTATTTGGAAAACCATTAGTGGTGGCAAGAAATGTATGAAAACAAGATTGTAGGGCAGGTTTTTCTGTACAAGGTCCATATTGAATAAAATATTTGCAATAAATTGTTATTGGTAATTTTTTTTTATACCTGGATATTTTCTTTTTTGAGCCTCTATTAACATATCTTTGACGAGGATGTTTGCGAATATTTCCTTTGGAAAACTCATTCCTATTCGTTAGACAACGGTAAAAGCGGGAGGGGAGAGCTGTAAAGCCCATCTGTCCCCAAATTAGATTTTTTCGAAGAAATTTTGTTTAAAAATTCCCAGTAGGGTCACAATTAAGATCCGAAAAGTTAAGGGAAAACTTCATCCCATTTTGCCCAAAAACCGCCCCCGAGCATAACCTCATGAAGCTATTCTGCATTTTTCTTGTAAACGGTAACTCTGACGAAAAAATGTCCCCGTCTTTTGCGGCGATTATTTCGAAAACCATTGGTGGGGACAAGATATGTATAGAAACAAAATTGTAGGGCAGGTTTTTCTGTACAAGGTCCATATCGAGTAAAATATTTGCAATGAATTGTTATTGGTAAAATTTTTTTTTTATTCCTAGGCATTTTTTTTTGAGCTTCAATTAACTAAACTTCATAAATATGCATTCATTGTTTGCGAATATTTTCTTGGGAAAACTCATGTCTAGTCGTCAGACATCGGTAAAGGTGGGAGGGAGGAGGTGTAAGGCCCATCTGTCCCCAAATCAGACTTTCTAGAAAAAATAATTTTAAAGTTTTGAAATTTGGTTATGAACTCAGTAGGGTCACAATTAAGATCCGAAGAGTTAAAAAGTGGGAGGTTTATACTCTTTTGCCCAAAAACCGCCCTCGAGCATGACCTCATGAAGATATTCTGTATTTTTCTTGTAAACGGTAACTTCGACGAAAAAAGTCGTCTTTTGCCACGATTATTTCTAAAACCATTAGTGGGGGCAAGAAATGTATAGAAACAAAATTGTAGGGCAGGTTTTTCTATACTAGGTCCAGAATGAGTAAAAATTTGCAATAAATTGTTATTATTAATTTTCTTTTTTTATACCTGTTCATTTTCTTTTTGAGTCTCTATTATCATATAATTGACGAGGTTGTTTGCGAATATTCCTTTGGGAGCACTCATTTCTACTCGTCAGACATCGGGAGAGGTGGGAGGGGAGAGGTGTAAGCTCATCTGTACCCAAATCAGACTTTTTAGAAGAAATAATTTATAAAGTTTTGAAATTTTGGTTGTAAACACCCAGTAGGGCCACAATTATGATCCGAAGAGTTAAGGGGGAACTTCATCCCCCTTAGCCCAAAAGCTGCCCCCGAGCTTGACCTCATGAGGCTATTCTGCATTTTTCTTGTAAACGGTAACTCCGACGAAAAAATGTCCCCGTTTTTTGCGGCGATTATTGTGAAAACCATTAGTGGGGGCAAGAAATGTATAGAAACAAAATTGTAGGGCAGGTTTTTCTGTACAAGGTCCATATTGAGTAAAATATTTGCAATGAATTGTTATTGGTAAAATTTTTTTTTATTCCTGGGCATTTTCTTTTTTGAGCCTTAATTAACTAAACTTCATAAATATGCATTCGTTGTTTGCGAATATTTCCTTGGGAAAACTCATGTCTAGTCGTCAGACATCGGTAAAGGTGGGAGGGGGGAGGTGTAAGGCCCCCAAATCAGACTTTCTAGAAAAAATAATTTATAAAGTTTTGAAATTTGGTTATGAACTCCCTGTAGGGCCACAATTAAGATCCGAAGAGTTAAAAAGTGGGAGCTTTATACCCTTTTGCCCAAAAACCGCCCTCGAGCATGACCTCATGAAGCTAATCTGCATTTTTCTTGTAAACGGTAACTTCGACGAAAAAAGTCGTCTTTTGCCACGATTATTTCGAAAACCATTAGTGGCGGTAAGAAATTATTATTAGAGAATAACGTGATCCGTATTGCAGCGCGATCGAACTAATTGAAAGAAAAATGACACGTTGCGTCATGTTGCCCCCGAATCCGTGAAATATACGCCCTTGGGACAAGGAAGAATGCAAAGAATATTAAAGACAATGTTTTTGGTTCTTAGGTGACTTCCGAAAATTTGTCAAGGAATACTTTCTATAGTAAAACGTTGACACGTTTGACAGTATAGCAAGTTAAGCCGATCTTGACTTCAAAACCGGCGAGAAATGCCAAATTTGATCCTCTTCTCTGGAGGGCTACTTCTGACAGCACCGATCCAGAGAGCGGTTAGTATCGGGCGGAGGAGATGGAAGATCGGGCGGGGACATGCGATCAGCCTTTCACTGTTTTAACAGTCGCATCAACAATAGCGCTCCCCGCAGCAAGCTCTTAAAATTTGTTAAATCTGAATTTGCCCTGACCTGAGAAATAAATATCTCGGCAGAAAAAAGACATACAATCCATTCCATAAAGGCCAGTGACACTGAGAGTTGTCAAGTGTTTCATTTGAGTGTGCTCCATCAATTGCAACAATCTGCTTTGTTACCTGGCTGTACTTGTCTGTAAAGATATGGCTTCCTGTTAGTTTTATTCTGTCTTCTATTAAAATGTACCTAAATTAAAACCACGGACTACTTAATAGTTAATAGTAAAATCTTTAAAAATTTAAATCATGTGATTTCGCTTTTCAAAATTGGTTTGTTAGGGCGGATAAAATATATAGTTATACTACGCGGAGTGATATAGAATAATTTTAATCACGTGCGGTGCAAATTTGCACGTAGGTCGTATATCATTTGAGTACTTATTCAAAATTGAGTGTCCAAAGGTGGGTATTTATATTTTCAGTAAATAAAGACAATAGATTAGTTTTAGGCGTTACATAAATTACAATTTAAGAGATTTGCGCCTTTTAAAACCCCTCTAAACGAGTCGTGTCTGTGTCTGCCTTAGATTATACTCATGATCGTGTTATAATCCACTTGACTTTGACAAGTACATATTCGAATTTTGCAGATTCATAATGTAACAATACCTTTTAAAGATTAAACTAATATTAAATACTTTTCTTATCTCTTAGTCACTTGTCTATAAATAAAGTAAATAAAGTGATCAGATTTTATGAGCGTTCAACCAAATTTCGCCTTTCGCAGCTAGAACCGTAGAATTTTGCTTCATCTTGAGCGGCTCTGTGGTTTTCGGATTAACAGTAAACTTGAAACTTTTCACCAAAGAGGCTAATCCCACTTTCGATTGCATGAGTCCGAACCTCATCCCAATGCAATTCTTGGGACCTTCACCAAAGGGAATATGAGCGTATGGATGTCTCTTTCTCTTGTTTTCGTCAGAAAACCTGTCTGGATCAAACTTCCCGGGCTCTGGATAGTATTCTTTGTCGTGGTGTATTGCAAGGATGGGAATAAAGACTGTTGTGCCTTTTTCTATAACAATGTCACTATCGGGAATTTTATAGTCCTGATGGCATCGTCGCGGAACAAGTGCTACTGGTGGGTACATCCTTAAAGACTCTAAAAAGACAACAGTGGTTAAAGGTGTTACAACGAACAAATTAAGTAATACCATCAATAACCTGGCTCAAGTAGTTCATTTCTTGAGCGGCATCATACGTCATCTTTCCGCCATGTTTCGCCAAAACGCTTTGAATTTCCTCTCTCACTTTGTCTTGAATATCTTGATTTCTTGACAGTTCGTACAAGGCAAAAGTCATGGTAGTTGAAGAAGTCTCAAATCCGGCAACGAAGAAAGCGAAACTTTGGGCTGCTATCTCTTCGACAGTTAGAGAAGTACCGTCGTGCTTATACCCATCTTCTGTCAATTTGTTGTTCTTTAGATCGATAAGTATTTGCATAAAATCTTTTCGGTTGACGTTGTTCTTTTCTCGGAAGTTGACGGTGTCTCGCACCAATTTTAGAAAGAAATTAGAGACGTCACGGGGCAGCAACGACATATTTAACGCGTAAGCCAACTTGGGAAACGTAATGACGAAGGTTCTATGCACTTGTCGAGCGTATGATCTTTCAAGAAACTGCAAAAAATAGTATTAAAGTATGAGTGGATAACAAGGTTTTTAAAACAAGTGTTTTAAAGACCAGTTATCCACGAATACTTTACGCTATTTTTTATTATACTAGCAATACTGGAAACAAATTAAGCACTAAAAACTTAGAAATATTTTTTGTCGCGATAAATCGAAATGGCGTAATAATATTGCCATTAGTTACGACAATTATTGTTTACGTTTTTCTCGCGTCCACGTCTGTCATTGCATTTAGTCGTGTCAGCAAAAATCGAGGAAAAATGAGTTAAAACGAGATTTCACCCGATATAGAAGCATTGGCCGAACAAGCGGAATCCAAAATACTACCATCGAAGTCAAAAGACCCATACCTGAAGGAATATGAAAGTTTTCAAATTTGATGAAGTTATAATGATACCTATATTTCCTTGACAACCTTTAAAGCTCGCCGTGCTTTAATCGCCTGTATTCCCACGCTCAGGCGTGCTTTAAACGGCGATTCTGATGCAGGTATAATACAAAATATATATTTACTAGGTGACCCGGCGAACTTTGTACCGCCTCAATAAATGATTAAAATTTAAATATATTTTTAAGTCGAACTCCACAGACTTTAATAAGCGCAAAATTACAAATGGACATTTTTATCGACATTTTTCTGGTTAAATAAATATCTCTTTAGCTGAATTAAATTCAGTTGTTTTATCAAAGGATAATGCACACAACGCCATCTACTAACATTAACGGAACCACCATACAACGCCATGTTCATTTTTGTTTTTGTCATGTATTGTTGCAGGACGGTGTTTCGCGGCCAGATTTTTCGTAGTTTAGTGTAGTGATAGTGTTAATTTTAAGTTTAGAATAGATTAATATAAAACACCACGCGTCCTGTTGCGACATAATATGAAAATTGCAACAGAAAGCGAGCGTGTGTTCAGACGGTAGACGGAGTGGAAATGGCGCCAGCCGCCGAGAGTTTAACTTTATACTGTCTCCCACTCCCTCACGCCCATCGCGCACGCTCTCGCGATTTCGCTGTTTCCACGCATGCGGTCGCGAGTGGTTAGGTTAGATTAGTTTAGATTAATGGTTAAGCGCTCGCGCTATAGATTAAGTATAGTTTTAATTAGATTTAAGTATAATTAATGTTAGATTTTGGAGTGAATAGTCTTCAGCCAATCAGGAAGCAGGACGCCGGCTGCGATCGGGTTTTTCAGCTCGGATCACAGCCCCGTCTTGATGCACATCGGGACGGAAGCCAACGACCCAGTTGAGAGGCACGCCAGGAGGGTGAATTGGACAGAATTCGCCGCCCACTGTGAAGTCAACTTCGAAGATTTTCCACAAACCTTGGATGCCGAAGGAATCGACGCCGCAATCGAAGTCTTCGAGAACAAGATCAACAACGCGCTGACGGAAGCGAGCGAAGAACTCACGCAGATGCCATCCCAACGGCGCACGATTCCGTATCGAATCGTGAATCTGATTCGTGAGAAAAACCGAGCGAGAAGAAGAGCTCGGCGCAGCGGCCTTGCTGAAGACAGAACTCCAGCAAACACACTCCGAGAGTTCAGAGACGAACGTTGGACAGAGAAGCTAGAGTCACTATCCACAGAGGATAACTCCATCTGGAAGATGGCCAGGGCCCTTCGCAACGACCGCAAACCCCTCCCCCCGATCCACGGAAGCAACGGCGTCGTCTTCACGGACGAAGACAAAGCCGAAACTTTCGCTGACAGTCTGGAACTGCAATGCAGAGTCAATCTCCAGAACGCTGACTTCGACCATCTTGAAGAAGTGGAAGAACAAGTCCGGGAAATCATCGATGAAGTCCCTGAAGCAGAGATCCCTCCCACAAATCCAATCGAAATCCGACACATCCTCCAACATCTGAAGCCGAAGAAAGCCCCAGGACAGGACAACATCAGCAACAGGACGCTGAAAGAACTGCCAGACGGCGCCGTCGACGCCCTGGTTTGTATTTGCAATGCAATTCTCAAAGATAGATACTTTCCAATCAGCCTGCTCTCAGCAGCGGGGAAAGTGGCGGAAAGAGTCATACAGAAGAGACTCACCCACTGCATCAAGATGACCAACAAACTCCCAGACGAACAATTTGGATTCCGTCCGAAACACTCCACCACCGACCAACTCCTCCGAGTCGTAGAATACGCCGCCACCGGGATCGAGCGAAAGCAAGTGACCGGTGCTGTTTTTATCGACGTAGCCAAGGCCTTCGACACAGTCTGGCACGATGGACTTGTTTTCAAGCTCCACTCGTGCGGCGTGCCTCTGGAAATGGTTCAACTAATTAATTCCTTTTTGCGAAACAGGTCCTTCTGTGCCCGCATCGGAAATGCCCTGTCCCGTCCACACGACATAGAAGCGGGAGTCCCCCAGGAATCTGTCCTCTCTCCAACCCTGTACGCGGCCTTCACCGCAGACATCCCAAAGACCGCTAACACCACGCTCGCCATCTACGCAAACGACACAGCAATCCTCACCAGATCAAGACAGCCTTGGCTGGCGACCCGCTACCTGCAGGAAGCCATCGACAAGCTCGAAGACTGGTGTCAGAAATGGATGACCGACGTCAACCCCGAGAAGAGCACTGCCCTCCTCGTGACGCGCCGACTCGTCCAACCAGAGGGAGAAATCGAGATGTTCGACCGGGTCATCCCCTGGGCGAACCAGGCAAAATACCTAGGTGTCATCAGCGACAAAAAGCTCGACTTCCGCCAACACCTCGAATACTCGCTGAGTAAGGGGAAAATGGCAGTAGGCAAGCTCTCCTCGCTGGTCTGCAGGCGCAGTAAGATGTCGGTAAAGAACAAATTGTTAATTTACAGCACAATCGTTCGTCCGACTCTAACATATGCTTCGGCGGCTTGGGCACACGCCCCCTCGAAGACAAACATGAGTAAGTTGCAGGTCCTCCAGAACAAATTCCTCCGCCAAGCTTTCGACGCTCCATGGTTCGTCAGAAACGAACAACTCCACCGAGAGGCCGGGCTCCCGCTGCTGAAGGAGTTCCTCCACGAGATCGCCGTTCGGACCATCAAAAAGGCCGAAGAACACCCAAATCCACTGGTCAGACAGGCTGTCGACTACGACGAGAGTGGACCATCGAGAAGAAAGCGGCCCAGTTCTAGTCAGCCCTCGAAAGAGGTGTTAGAATAAAAACATTTAACTCAAAATGAGACTTTTCTTTAAAAAAAATACAAATAAAAAAAAGTAATGAGAGACTAAGAAGACAAACGACCCAATTCCCCTACTGGCCTGTGGACAACATCTTGAAGAAGGCATCACCGGGTGCGAGTTTCAGTCTCACCAAACCCTTTTCGACGTCGGTGGTGTACTTTGGTGCCGGTACCTCCAAGGGTAACCGCCGCCCCCGTAACAGTATCAAATATGGCGTTATATACGGATTCCATACAATTACGTTAATTTTTCCGATGTTTCAATAGTTATTCGCCCACGAAAAAGTCGAGTCAATCTGTTCTCAAGATATCATCAAAAAATTTGTGTGTGGAGTCCACTCGCAACAGAAGTGAAACTTTGGAGGCTACGCATTCAAAATCGATTTTGAGTTATAAACCCCAGGGTGACCCTGGGCCCCAATGTCCATGTTTTGATAGTTATCCTGCTATTCGGGGCGGAGACAAATCCAACAAATCTAAGATCATAAAAATCTGGTCCAGCCGTTCTTAAGTTCTAAACCCAAGGGGGCCCCCTAACCCCCCTGTCAATGTTTTAATAGTTATTCTGCTGTTTGATGCGGAGACAAATCCAACAAACCAAAGATCATAAAAATCGGTGCAGCCGTTATTGAGTTATAAACTCAAGTGTGCCCCCTGGGCCCCTAGGTCCATGTTTTAATAATAATAATAATAATAATAGATCTATTTTCCAACAGGTATTACACACAAATATAGGAAAAAAAAATAAAATAAAAAAAATTAACATTAAAATTGATAAAATAAAAACAATAAGTAGAATAACCAATAATTACAAAATTATTAGTATCCAGAAAAATAAATACCGAATTATAAAATAAACACAAAAAATAATGAATAATGCAAGAAACTCTGGACAACTGTACAATCTAATGTTGATTACTAATTAATTGGGTAGTGATAATAAACTGTACACTCGATCAGATATTAACAGAAAAGAGTTAGCAAACAAATCACATTCAGCACAGTAGTCATTAGCATTCTTAGATATTAAATAAATTGGACTTTTAATAGTAATATTTGTACGAGCTTTGGCACAATAAAAAGATACCATTGAGCGTGAACTAATTCTAGGAACATGAAAATTAATATAATTAAGTAACGCTGGACAATCAAGATAATTTTGTAGCAAATCATATAAAAGTTTAATTGAGGCTACGATTCGTCTATTTGCTAAAGACTGGATGTTAAATCGCTGCAAAAGTATGGCTTGATCGATCCCCCTTAAAGGATAAATTCCGTCTTCAATAAATGTTAAAAATTCCAAAAATCGTCTTTGAACTGCTTCAAGTCGATTTATGCGAACATTATATATGGGATACCAAATCAGTGAACCGTACTCAAGCTTCGATCTAACAAAAGCAAAGAACAATACTTTCCAACAGTCAATGTCACGGAACGATTTACAATTTCTATAAATATAGCCTAACTTTTTAAAAGCTGACAAAGTTATTGAGTTAACGTGACTGACAAAACTAAGACTGCTGTCGAACAAGATGCCCAGATCATCAACGCTTTCTTTTCTACATAACATTACTTCGCCAATTTTATAGTTATACGTAAAAGCATTAACAGTTCGAGCAAATGTCATTACTGAGCATTTATCAATGTTCAATTTAAGATGGTTTACACAACACCAGTTAACTAGGTTATTGATATTTTCTTGCAGACGTTCACAGTCATTTACAGAAGTAATATCGTAGTAATATTTTAAATCATCAGCAAATAAGAGTCTAAAACAATTTAACACTGTTGGTAAGTCATTTATAACAGAAACAACAGGGGACCTAAATTAGAGCCTTGGGGAACACCTGATGTTGGAACTACTGAATTAGAACGAACATTTTGGTATTCCACCAATTGGGTCCGACCAAGAAGGTAGGATTTAAAAAGAGTTACCAGAGAGTCTGAAAGTCCAAAATTACTAAGTTTCTGAACAAGAATGAAGTGATCGATACAGTCAAATGCTTTGGAAAAGTCTGTGTAAATCACGTCAACTTGGCTGTTATTATCAAGACATTCAGAAAGAAGTTGACTAAAACAAGCAAGGTTAGTAACAGTCGATCTTCCTTTCATGAAGCCATGCTGGGCTGTATCAATTCTATGCTTGGCAAAATCATAAACGTATTCTCTCAAACACTTTAGAAAAATTGCTAAGTATGGATATTGGTCTGTAGTTATTAATTAAACAAGGGTCACCCTTTTTAAGAACAGGACAAATACGTGATCGTTTCCAACATTCTGGAAATACGGAAACATTTTATAATTAAACTAAATAGAGTAAATAACGGTTCTGTAAAAGCAGAGCCACAATCTTTAATAACAAAGCTTGGTACTTGATCCGTTCCTGCAGTCAATTTATTTTTTAACTTTTTAATCGCCACTGTAATGTCTTCTCTTGAAAATAACTGCAAAACGCATTAACAACTGAATCTGTATTATTAAATTCACGACCCGTTGTATCATATACAACATCGGGTACTCGCGACTTTTTATTTTTGATTTGAATATATGACCACAGATTATCGGGATTAGATTTAATGTTATTTTCAATATGCTGAACGTACTGATTAAAAGCCGACTGAATTTGATTTTTTACAACTGAACGGAGATTACAAAATTTATTACGATACAATTCAAAACCCTTCTTTTTAAATTTTTTGCGAGCCAAGTCCTTACTGCGAAGGTTGTCGATAATTTCACTATTAAACCAGGGAGGATACTGCAATCTAGACAAGTGAGATTTGGTTATTGGAACAGTGAGGTCAAAAATTCTATAGAGGTGCTGATAAAATGCTTCACAGACCGAGTTTACATCTGTAAATGAATTTAAATAGGAGCAATCCGCACTGGATATCAAACTGTAAAGTACGGGATAATTTGCTTTCTTGAAATTATATCTTTTATAGTCCGTACACTGAAAGAAAAGGTTCTTACCTAACAACAAAAATTGCATTGTTGGCAAGTTGTTTGTTACTAAAACAAAATTTTTATTAACTCAAGCAAAGCTGTTTGTTCTCGTACGATTTAAAAATTGCTGTTAGAAGGAAAGTTTTGTTGGGAAATACAGCAGGGTCCACCGTCGGGGACATTCGGAACGAGTCGAGCCACGACGAGCAAGACGGCTGCGCAGACAGGCGGTTCCAGTAGTACGAGCAGTTCGGGGATTTTTACGCAGTTAATAAGATCCATGTTAATTACCGAACCTAAAAACCTTTGTAATATATATTCAATATATTCTTTCGAATTTCCTTGATCTATCTTTATATCAGAAGTTGGATAGTAATCTACGTGCTGTGCGCTGTGGTGAAATATTGCATAATAGTGCAATAAACTAAACAAACAATGCAGCGACATAGTGAGGGTGGTCGACATCGTCAACGTGAGTCCGCGTCCAACGACCGGGTGCTAGTCCCTCGACGCCGGCACCGTAGCCGAAGCCGTGATCGGCGAACGACACCATCGAGTTCCCGAGATAAAATTCGCAGCAGATCGTCATCGCCTAGGAGACACCTCCGGGAAATCGAGCATGCGGAAAGACGTCTTCCAGAGACGGTGGGGCAGAATCGGATTACCATGAACGTCAACGATTTATCTGAGGCCATTGTTAAGGGTATGAGTCAGATAGCAGGTAAGTTTCGGATGGAGACTGAAAGTACCCAGGTAAGTCTCAGTACGTCTCTTACCGGAAATGTAATTACTGAATTTAATCCGATGGAGCATAATATCGAAGAATGGGTGAATACCGTCGACGAATTTGCCACGCATTATGGGTGGAATGACGCAACAATCTGTCATCTCGCACTTTGCAAATTACGCGGTCCAGCGCAAATTTGGTACTCGAACTTGCCAACAAAATTATTTTCTTGGGTCGAATGGCGTCACATGCTGTTAGAAAATTTTAAAACAAAACGCGATCTTCATAAGGCTCTAGAAGAAATGATGGCTTTGAAAGCGTCATCAAATAAAAGTTTGTACGAATATGTGTACCAAAAATTGGCGTTAATTCACAAGTTAAAATTACCATTAACAGGCTCTGACCAGGTCAATTTAATAATGGGAGGTATAGCCGATTCCCAAATTAAGTTTGCAGTAAATACGGCGGGGATTAATGACCCACATGTGCTTGCAGTACATTTCAAAACGTTAGACAAAGACCAAAACAAATCCGTCAGTGTCGACAGTAAGAATGTCGCGTCTACGTCGGGTATTTACAAGAGGCAGTTCAGCCGGGATAGCAGAAGTGTCGGGTTACGTGGACGCTCGACCATAAATTACAGTATTCAGTGTTTTCACTGTAAACAGTATGGACACATTAAGAAAAGTTGCCCCAATTATACTAATAACAAGCGAGATTCTTCTCGTGTTTCTTTAGGAGATAAAAATGTTAATTTCATCAATATTGCCGACTCCAACTCCAAATATTTCAAAGCTATTACTGTCAATAACAGTCTGCAAAGATGTTTTATAGATTTTGGTAGTGAATGTTCCTTGATGACAGAAAGTAAAGCAGCCAGTCTTAAACTACCAATGACCTCACTCATGACTACAATTGTTTTGAAAACCATTAGCGATGCAACAATGAAAGTGAATTCTTCTGTATCCGTCGATGTAAGTATCGACGGAATAAAAAAAACAATCGAATTTCTGTTGGTTGAAAAATGCGTTATGGGTGTAGACATTCTTATCGGACAGAATTTTACAGAAATAGACGACATCTCTTATGTTAAAACAGGGAGTACCTTACGCTTCTATCAAACTTGTTGCAGCATTAATCATGTTACTCTTCAGAAAGTTGAAGACTCGCAAATAAATGTTGGCACCACTGATCGGGAAACTGTCGACAAGTTGATCGTTCTGTTAAACAAATTTCCTAATTGTATGACTGAAAAAATTACTGAACTTGGCGCTTGTTCCACAACTGTTATGAGCATCGAACTAACTTCGTCTACCCCTATTTCCTGCCGCCCACGTCGTTATCCGGAAGCTGAGCGCACACAAATCCGCAAACTGGTGCAACAGTTATTAGACAATGATATCATTCGTGAGTCCAAATCCCCGTACTCATCTCAAGTACTACTTGTAAGGAAAAAGACTAATGATTGGCGTCTTTGTATTGATTATCGACCATTGAACGAAATAACAATTAAAGATAGGTACCCGATTCCTCTAATTGATGATCAAATCAACCGGTTAGTTGGCTTCAAATGGTTTACTTCCCTCGATCTCTTGTCTGGGTATTATCAGATCCCTATGGCCACCGATTCGATCCCGTTCACCGCGTTTGTGACTCAAGACGGTCATTACGAGTTCCTGAGGATGCCGTTTGGATTAACAAATGCACCAGCGGTGTTCCAAAGAATGTTAAATAATGCTTTAGGGCAACTGCGATTTTCTAAGGTTTTGGTGTATCTAGACGATGTCCTTATTCCGTCGCAGACTCCTGAAGAGTCACTGAAAATTCTACAAGAGGTTTTAGAAATTTTGGACAGAAATGGGCTGACAGTGAGGTTATCTAAGTGTTACTTTTTAAGTCAGAAAATAGAATATCTTGGTCAAGTAGTGTCAGATTCTCAAATTAAACCAAGTCCCCGCAAAACGGTCGCCGTTAAAGAATTCCCCGTCCCTAATAATATCCACCAGGTTAGACAATTTTTGGGTTTAACTGGGTATTTTAGGAGGTATATTCCAAATTATGCGTTAAAATCAAAACCATTGACAGTTTTATTAAAAAAAGATACTCCATGGGTATGGTCGGATGATCAAGATGCATCCTTTCAAATGTTAAAACAAATATTGTTATCTGACCCAATATTGAAATTATTTGACCCAAGCCTGAAAACTATCCTCTATACTGATGCCAGTTCTTTGGGATTGGCTGGTATCTTAGTACAATCTTGCGAAGGTAAAGAGCATGTTGTAGAGTATTATAGCCGCAACACCAGGGCTAACGAAAAACGCTTCCATTCTTTCGAACTTGAGGCCCTGGCAATAGTAGAGTCAGTTAAGAAATTTCGGTTTTATCTCTTAGGAATTAAATTTACAATCGTAACCGATTGTGCCGCTGTACGCCAAGCTTTTCTAAAAAATGAATTAAATGCACGAATTGGTAAGTGGATTCTGTCATTGAACGAGTATGATTTTGATATACTGCATCGAGGAAACGAGAAGATGCGTCACGTTGACGCCCTGAGTCGAAATGTAGCCAACGAATTAGGTGTTAATTCTGTGTTTATTGCAGAGGATGATTGGTTGCTGGCAGCTCAACAGTTCGAAAGCGACATTAAAAATATTCGAGAAATTCTAGAGTCTGGTGATCGTGTAGGTAATAAGACGATTTTCTTGGAGTATGCACTAAAAGGTGGTAAGGTGTATAAGATTACGAAGCATGGTCTTCGTGGGTTAGTGCCGAAAGCAATTCGCTTCCAATTACTTAGAATGTGTCACGATGATGTAGGACATTTAGGCAACGATAAGACGTATGAGTTGGTAGCACGACGCTACTGGTTTAAACATATGAGATACTTCATAAAAAAATATGTTGGTAATTGTCTGAATTGTGTTTTTTTTAAATCAGCAGCTGGAAAGAAACCAGGTTTCCTACATCCAATTCGTAAAATTCCAGTCCCATTTCATACCATTCATGCTGATCATTTAGGGCCATTCATTAAGTCCAGATCTGGCAATACTCACATTTTGACTATCATAGATGCATTCACCAAATTCATTTTCATCTATCCCGTCAAATCCACAAACTCTCGAAACGTTATTAAAGTCTTTCAGGAAATAATCAAGATCTTCGGAGCACCACGGCGTCTGATCAGTGATCGTGGGACAGCCTTCACCAGCGCTTCGTTTACAAAATTTTGTGAAGAGCACGGAATCACTCAACACCTCAACGCAACCGCAATGCCTAGGAGCAATGGACAAGTGGAACGATACCACCGCACAATCTTGAATTCGTTATCTACTATGGGTGCAGATGTGGATGACGACGAATGGGACTTCAACGTACCTAATATTCAACTGGGATTAAATGGCAGCATCAATTCTGCAATTGGTGTGGCACCTAGTGATGCGTTGATGGGTTTCCGCGTCAGGATCAACCGAGCCACGGATGGCGGGGAATCATCGCAAGAAATATTAACCCAAACAGACGTTACCAAGATCCGTGAAGAGATATTGCAGAGAATCGAAAGAAACCAAAGTTACCAAAAGGCACGCTTCGATGTCAGTAGAACTGCCGCACCCCAGTATCAAATAGGCGACTTAGTGATGCTGAAGGTCCACTGCAACCCTTCAACAGGCGTAAGTCAGAAGTTGACAGCCAAGTGGAGAGGTCCTTTCAAGGTAACGAAAGTCCTTGGCAATGACAGATACGGATTAGTACTGGACGGTTTGAGTAGTACTGGACGTATGTATCTCGTATGGGGCTTGCTCACGTTGCTGTAGACTTGTATAGGCACTTGGGGTACTGGACGGGCACGTGATGTAATGCTGTACGGATACGGATTAGTACTGGACGGATTGAGTAGTACTGGACGTATGTATCGCGTATGGGGCTTGCTCACGTTGTTCGGGTACCGAGTGTGTACAAATTGTATTTTAAGTTTGGCCAAACTGTAATGTTCTGTTTTGTTTGTTTCGTTTTGTTTTTTTTTATTTGTTTTAATATTAGGTATACTAGGTAGTTCGGTAGACACGTCCGCTGACTGCACAACACTGAACTGTTCTTTATTTATGCTTTAAAATTTTGCTAATTGCACTATTAGTGATTGTCTGTGAGATTTCAGTTCCGAAACGATTACGGAAGTCCCCGAGTAGACACCAAACAAGGGGGACACCCACACGTACATCAGGACCTATCGAGTGGGACACTCGTACATCAGGATGGCCGTGTTGGGAAATACAGCAGGGTCCACCGTCGGGGACATTCGGAACGAGTCGAGCCACGACGAGCAAGACGGCTGCGCAGACAGGCGGTTCCAGTAGTACGAGCAGTTCGGGGATTTTTACGCAGTTAATAAGATCCATGTTAATTACCGAACCTAAAAACCTTTGTAATATATATTCAATATATTCTTTCGAATTTCCTTGATCTATCTTTATAGTTTGTTGTCAGTGGTTACTAACATTTTTGTGCGAATCTAACAGATTTTCTTGTCAGTACAGCAAACTCGCTTTGCTAAAAGGCTGTTAATATATATTTCGTCACTGCAGCAATTTTATTTTGTTGGGATAACCTGGGGGATAACAAAGAAGTTTTGTTGGTGTAGCAAAAAAATATTTGTAAAACTTTTGACCGCGAAAAACTAACTAATCAGAAGCTTGGATCCGTTATTTGACCATATATGGGCATATGCATAGGGTTGAATATCGCATTCATGTTGGTCCGAATGCTAATTCGGAGAGTTTCGGCAGTCGATTGTTATACTTATTCTTATTCAATTCGATATCGATACAGGAATCGAATCGAGGTCAATAATAGGGTGTGTGGGCAAGTGCATTTTTGTGCTTTGTGTATAATATAATGATGGAAACTTTACTAGAGGAATGGGGGTTTCCCGACCTTATTGACTTATTTAAAGGTAAGTACCTAAAGAATTATTGTTTTTTTTTGAAAAAATGCAAATCTTGTGTTGAAAAGCAGTAGATATTTTTTATGCGTTAGACATTGTAAAACCGTAATCTTATTCTTCATTCTGCAAGCAGAATGCATTGGTATTTTTCATAACCAATACATAATATGTAATATATTATCCTTGTAACATACGTAATGTTATAGTAGATAAACATAAGTTTTTGCAGTCTAGTTTTGTTTTGTTATAGGTACAGTGCCAACCAAAAATATGGAACAAATTTATTATTTTTGAAACGAACAAATAACAAAAAACTCGGATAGGTCAATTTTATTTTTATAAAAGACACCTTTTCCTATTCTTCCTTTCTATTTTTTAAAGGCAGCAATATTTTTTTCTTGATTCTGCTAGATCAGAACTTTATCAAATCTTAGAAAGTTATAAAGAAAAATTGTGTTATGCATTATAAAAAAATATGGGTTACGATAAAAAAAAAAGTTGATCGTCATAACCCGAATTTTTTTTTTTTTATAAAAATGGAAGAATTAGAAAGTGCTTTTTAAAAACAAAATTGACCTATCCGAGGTTTTTTGTCAAAACAGAAACAGTAACAAAACAAAGTTTTTGTAATAAAATCATAACATTTATGTTAACATTACGTGCTTCTGGATCAGGCCCGATTTAATTTAGTCTAATTTGTAGATAACGACATAACCTTCGAAAGCTTAGTCCTTTTGACGGACGAACAAATTAAGGAATTAATTCCAAAAGTTGGGCCTCGGGCGATATTTTTAAAAAAGCTGTCTACATACAAAGCACCAATTCTTATTGCCGAAGAAAGTAGCACTGATGAAGTTAGCAACGTTAGCAATGCAAGCACCGTAACCATAACGACTATAACATCACCGTCTACATCTACATCTGATGAAATGAGTGCAAGCCCAATCCCATTTCCCGTTGATTTGCAAACTTTTGATCCACGTATGTGTTAAAAAATTTATGAATTTTATATATTGGCTGCTTTCTTACAGCCTTTGCAAACGATTTAAAGGTATTGCTAAAAAGTATCCCAGAAGGAAGAATGATTTTAAAGCATTTTGAGGAAAATGGAAATTTATTAGATAGTTTGAGGGATAAGTTAGTACGAATTGTCATTGACCATGTGCTTTCAGCAGATTGCGACAAAAGGTAAATTACTAAAATAATACAATACTGATAGTGATTGGTGAGGTAAATATTGTCTTGCAGAATTTCTTTGGCTCGATTTCAAAACATCGCTGAAGAAATAATTGGAGTATTCCCTTCAGAAATTCAGGTACAGCATAATTATCTTTGTTTGTTTGTTACTGATGTACAAGTTTTAGGAAACATATTTTTCTATTAATATTATGAGGGATAGTAAGGGTTGCATAAAAAAGACTGGATGCGGAAAGTTATTTCGTAAATTTTATAACAGGCGAAGAAATTTTAAACAATTTGGTCTTTTATCTCTTATTAAGACCGGTAAAGAAGAACATACATTGGATGATGGTACAAATGAATTCGGTAATTATGCAATAAAAATATCAGTATTGTAAATATAATATTTGTAGATGCAACGAACGAGAGATTAGTATGGTTACAAAATAATACTGAACCCTGGGTTGACGTTACAGAAAACTGGAGGGCAACGTTTAAGGAACGTAGTCACTTTAGATCAAATCAAACAACAATTCAAGAATACATACGCCTAAAACTAGGATATATATTGGTATGCATATTATACAGGTTATAATGTTCGTCATAATATGTATATTTTTTGACAGTTAGAGGAAGACTTCAAATTGCTTTATCCTGATGCTGAACTGATGTTAATGGGTAAATTTGCGAGTTTTGCTGAAAAAATATTGAAATATGCAAAAGAACTAAAAAATAAAATAGTGGACAATTATCTCAAGGATTGTGATTTCGAGTTTTCAAAAGGTAAATGCTTTGCTTTGTTTTCATTAAAGGTACAACATTTTGATTTTTAGAGGCATACAACACACAGATTTTATGTTTGTTGCCGTTGATAATAAAGCCTATATTTGTGAAAAAAAAAATAAAAGTAACAATACACCCTGGAAGCCATCCCGCTTGGAAGTGTCTGAAGGATTTTTACTTCACGTGAAGGTATATTTTATTCCCGAAAAATGTATCTTAAACGCATACAATTTTTGAATGATAATATCGTGCATACAACAAAAAACAACGCCAAGTGGGTCATGGATTGCATTTCATCTCTGTCGGTCAGGTTAGGACCACGCACCTGACCGACAGAGATGAGATGCAATGCATGATCCACTTGACGTTGTTTTTTGTTGAACGCACGATATAACCACTGCTAAGTGATTTAATCTTCGCAAATTAAACCGGAGGCAATCTTTTCAATGTATTGGGGTGCATTATTGCAGGTTTCTTGTTTCAGATTTATGGGGATATTAAACCAGCATTGGAGCGAAAAAGAAAAAAACTTTCTTCGTTTGGGTTAACCTTACAGCCAACAGCAGTCATTGTTGGAGCCACCATTCTGAATATAGAAGCTTCTTATGTGGCAGTGGATGATGAGCTATACCAAGTCGCTACCCCCTTGAAAGCAATTGATACATGTTTTAAGATAATCCATTCTTTGCACGCATCTTATCCCGTGGAATGTGAGCCTGTGTGGACCTTGGTACAAAGAGCCATTTTTGATATCCATACAGAATTTGATAAGTCATATTCCGAAGTAGGACGTATTCTACAATTTTTACAACGTTAGTGTTTGTGTAAAAAAACATTACAATTATTTTTTTATTGATATTCTTTCGCCAAAGATTTATTCGCATTTAGTTAGATTTTGTTAGAAATAATGTATTTTTTGTTCATAACTATAATATAGGAAATTTTCTATTGACAATAATTATTAATAATAGTGTTCACTATGCCTCTTTGCTTTATATGTAAAACCGACTTACCATCTCTAGCGGCTTTAGTGTTCCATTTCAAGTTACAACATAATTTGGTAGAAAGTAGTACTTACCGATGCAAAGAACCTGAATGTTTCAGAGATTTCCTGGATTTAAAAACATTTAAAAAACATTTTAAAACTAAGCATGGCTTGGTAATTACACATAATTTATGTAGGAATATCAATTTTAATTTTCATTCAAAGAGAAATTGGGATGAAGCCGCAGCGAGTACTGTTGAGAACCAAAAACAATCTTATAAATTTTCTGTGCAAGATTTTCAAAACTTTATACATCATCAAACCACATCATTTATTGCTAAATTATATAATTCTACTGTGCTTCCTAGATCCTATGTTCAAGACATGATTGAAAATATTACAGAATATTTGTCGAGCGGATTTATTTCTATGTTACAAAATCACGTTTTAGAAATATTGCGGTCTGTGCAAGTTGATAAAGATATTTATAGTGACATCAATTGTATGTTTGATACTTTAGTTAATCCTTTCAAAAATTTAGATAGCGAATACTTACGGTTTAAGAAGTTTCACAGTTCACAATTTTTAATTAAACCAATTGAGTATGTTGTAGGAAAAAGACAGGAAGCTTCAACATCCAACAATATGTTTTCTTTAAAATCTATTGATGTAACAGAGCAGTTTATACCTCTTAGAATTCTTTTTGGGAAATTTTTTAAGATGAAAAATGTATTTTCCGAGATGATGGCATATATTAACTGTCTTGACAAAGAAAACCTTGTAGTCAGTAATATATATAGCTCCAACCACTTTAAAAGTATCCGAAGCACGTTTTCTGATGGTGATAATCTAGTTCTTCCAATGGTATTGTACTATGACGATTATGAAACAGGAAACCCCCTTGGTAGTCATTCTGGAATTCACAAGATAGTTTTCCGACTATTCCTCCGAAGTATCGCTCAATGTTGGACAATATTTTTATATGTCTACTTTTTCACAGTAATGATCGAAAAGAATTTGGAAATGCAGCTATATTTAATATATTACTTAAGGAATTGAAATTTTTAGAAGAATGTGGTTTGGAAATTGAAACTGATTGCTATGGATCAATAAAACTAAAATTTGTTCTAACTCTAATACTAGGAGATAATTTAGGTTTACATGCCATACTTGGTTTTTCTGAAAGTTTTAACTGCAATTATAATTGTCGTTTTTGTAAAGCAGATAAGCATTTAGCAAAATCTCAAGTTGTTGAAGATCGACTTCTTATAAGGACTCGGCAAAATTACGAAAGTACAAAGGCAAACTTGTATTTTTAATTGTTTACCCTCTTTCCATGTTGTTCAAAACTACTCTTATGATATCATGCATGATTTGTATGAGGGGGTTTGCCATTACGATATGATTCATATTTTAAAATACCTTATTTATAATGCGAATTTTTTTTCATTGGCGACTCTCAATTCAAGAATCGAAGCTTTTAATTTTGATTTTGAAAGTTCAAATAAACCTCCATTACTAGCTAACGATTTCCATGTTAAGTCTAAAATTTCGATGTCTGCAAGCGAAATGCTATGCTTCACTAGGTATTTAGGGTTATTAGTGGGCGATCTTGTTTTAAAGGGTGATCCAGTTTGGAAATTTTATATCTTATTGCGAGAAATCGTTACTTTAGTTACAACAACCCAAGTCACTGAGATATTATGTCGAAAGTTAGAAATTTTCATATCAGAACATAACACCCAGTACCAAGTGTTATTTAAAGATAACTTAAAACCCAAATATCACCACTTAATTCACTATCCATCAGTTATGCGTCAAATTGGTCCATTGGAATATATTTCCTCAATGAGATATGAAGCCAAGCATAGACAATCTAAAATGACTGCCAATGTAACTTCTTCGCGAAAGAATATAACAAAATCTTTAGCTCTTAAACATCAGTTAAAAGTCTGTTATCGTCTATTATGCAATGATGGGTTTAAAAATACTGACACAATAGGTCCTGATATCGTATCCTTAGCTTTTTCAGAAAATTTTAAAAATTTAAGTGTACCTTGTAATTTTAAAGAAGGAATTCTTGCTAAATGGATTGTTCTCAACAGCACGAAATTAAAAACAAATGCTGTAATATTAGTAGGAATTGACGATTGCTTTTTGCCTAAATTTGGTATTATAGATTTTAATATTGTTAATAAGCATAAAGATGTTGGTATTACATATAAAGTATTAAAAACAGGTTGTTTTAATGAGCATATTTACGCATATGAGGTAGATATGACGGAAGAGTTTTTATTTGTTACTACTGATGATCTGCCATTTCCTTTAATTTTAGGATTAATGACAAGATTATCAACCTCCCAATTATTTGTAGCTATAAGAAAACCTATTAATTAAAAATGCGTTTGAATAAATATTATGTTATTGTACAAAGGAGTTTTATTAAAAACAATAAACCAAAAGTAATAAGAGTAAGGGGGGGGGGGGGAATATTCTATACGCTAATAATTTTGAGAACAAAAATGCGTTTTGTAAGAACAACAAAGGAAGTTTGCTTTCATAACAAAACAAAAAACGATACGTTAACAAGAAAAAAATGTTGCAGTAAAAGTTCATATTTGTTATGCTAACCAAAATTATTTTGTTCTTGAAACAAAAACAATTTGTTGTGCCAACAAAACAAAAAATGTTAAATCAACAAAAATTAAAACATTAACAAAAAACATATTGTTACCATTACTAAGAAAAAAATTGTTAATAAAACAAAAAAACATCAAGAATTTTTTTTTGTTTTTGGTACAAAAAATTTTGTTGGCTCTATAGCGACAAAAAAAATGTGTTGTCGTTACTAACAATTTGTTACGACAAGTAATTATTTCTTTCCGTGTATGCCCAGTAAATTTGTTAAAATTATTACATATGCATGATAGTTCAATTAACAAAGCGGGATGATAGCCATCTTCTTCCAGAAGAGGTAAGTTATCTCTCAAAACTTTACAATTTTTATTAGAAAAAACTAAATCTAGAATACGATTATATGAATTGAAAATATTATTATATTGTGAGAAACCACATAATTGCTCATAATCTCTAATAATTAACGCAGATTTGTCTTGAGAATTCTCAAAAATATATTGAGGAACATTGAAATCTCCCATTATAATAACATTATCATTATGAAAATAATCAGTAGTCGAAAGTATGTCAAAAAAGGTTTCCATTATTTCGAACGTAACAGATGGTGGTATATATGTCGAATCCATATACTGTAATCGTACATTTCGTGAAAAGGATATCCAGTACCTGAAATGGCTCCAGATGCTGTAACAAAATTATTTTACAGCATTTGGACAAAAATTTTGTCCATTTCGTGAAATGGAAAGTTAGTTTTTCCAGATGATGAAACTGTGCGGTATTACAGCATCTGGATGCGGAAACTGTCCACTTGCTGTCATAAATAAGACGTCGTTGGAAGTGGATATCCAGTTTGTGTACTTCATTTGAGGATGTCCTATTAGGAAGGGTTTGAAACGAGTTTATACGCACACATAATACAGAATTATTGAGAGAAACTATTTTTCTACTAACAATTATGCTCAATTCATATGAAATAAAATTACAGGCAGCAACATACTTTAGTTAACAGGTATGTACATTGCATACAATGATATTACTTATTCGCGGAGCTAAGGCTATTGTGGCAGCTATTTGTACACAATTTCTTAGATTTTAAACATAGACATTACATAGACACAAACAAACATGAACGGTTACTCAATCTACCCTGTTCACATTTCGAGTTTCACGTACAGGTAAACATGATCTTCGTAGAGTATGTTTCTTTAAGGGGCAGAGCGCGAAGCGCGAGGCACCAATTTCAATGAGCCACGAAAAAACAAATTTTTACTCAATCTGCCTTGTCCATATTTCGAGTTTCACGTACAGGGAAATATGACCTTCTTGGAGTATGTTTCTTTTCACAGACGGCAACTTAACAACCTCAAACGTCAAAAGTTTTAAAATCTTTAGAACAAACGGATCGTGTTTATCGATTTATTTTTGGCATGGTGAACTTCGTTAATAATTTTCACTGTTAACTCTCTAATAAATTGCTTCTTGGCAGGTTGTTTTTGGTAATAATCGTGAAATTTAGCATAAAATTAATTTCTTCTAGCATATTATATTGTTTCACAACTGACAATTAACACAAACCAAGACCACTAAAGTAATAATGACTATAAACTAATTCGTAACAATATTGGTTCGTGCAGATTTTAATATACAGTAGGTACGCGAACTGGACATCCACTTTCCAGGACTTTATTAGCTATGACAAAAAATGGACAGTTCCCGCGTCCAGATGCTGTAAGACCCCCCCACAGTTTCATCATCTGGAAAAACTAACTTTCCATTTCACGAAATCACAAAAATTTTGTGCGTATGTTGTAAAATAATTCTGTTACAGCATCTGGAGCCATTGCAGGCATTAATAAATACAAAATAAATCGGTAAAAGAAATGTTTCATTTTTAATTACTAACTTATAGACTATGCAAATAAAAAAATAATTATGTGGCCGAAAAGACAATTAAAAGACCTTTCAAACGACATGTTAGTCGACCCCTATTCCCTATTTAAAAAATCGAGGTTGCTCCTGTCAGGGGTATGGGGTTGCACCAAGCCTGCTTAATATTGCATCAAAACATGTCCCCCTCGAGATAAAAATTGACCTGTTTTTAGATTTTTCTTAAATATATTTTCCTAAAAAGTTATTGAGGGTGGCTCGTTTCGATTGAAACGGTCTGTATATAGATTATTTAAATCATAACTTAAATCAAATTATATAAAATAGAAAAGAACTAATGGCCGTGAAGTCTAGATTATTATTTTTGACTATTATTTCTCGTAAAATTTTAACACGTGTTTTTCTAGTCATCTATACTACAAATAAAAACGCATTCGAGGCGTGTTTTGGCGCCGTTTACTTTTCGTGAAATTTTCACGTTAAATATACGTGTTTTTCTAGGCAAATAAACACTAGAAAGAACGTATTCCATATCATATTATTAGGCGTGTTTTGTGGTCAAGTTTATAAGTCACTAAGGGGTTTCAAAAATAAAAATGATGATTTTAAAATACATAATGTATAATAATCCTACTTAATTTATATTTTTTATTTGAATTACGATTAAAATCAAATATAGAAGCATGGAAAGGAATTAATGTGGGTAAAATATAAGTAATTTTTGACGTTCAGTTCCGACATTAATTTCTCGTAAAATTTTTACAATAAATTCACGTGTTTATATACTCATATAATTATATTTAATTTATGTACAACAAAGGAACGCATTCCATTGGCGTCTTTTACAGATTCCATATGGGCGGTTTTTGCGCCAAGTTTAGAAGCCACTGTAAATTGTTTGTTGCGGGTTATAAAACATATGTAAATTTTTTATTTGAATCACATTTTAAATAAAATAGAATGGTTATAGAATTTAAAAGTAGAAACAATAGAAATAGTTAGTAAGGCTAGCATTTCTCTCATAACTTTTACGAAACATGGTAACAACTAAGTTAGCTCTTGTAAACATTTGGCACCCCAAATTTTACCCAAACTACCTTGAAAGTTTGACGTTTTCTCGTGGTTGAAATGTTTTAGGATCTTCTCGCCCGCCTAGTTGGCAATAGAGATGAACAATGGCTCCTTGAAAATTCATATAATTATTCAAAAACAAAACAATTGTCTGGATCACTTTTGGTGGTAGATAACTACTTTTAATCAGTTTTCCGATTCATTCATCACCCTGATGATGCCAACATTGTTGGCGAAACGTGCGTCGGTATTTATGATAAAAATTGTTTTTGGTGTTTTAGGGAAAACTGATTAAAAGTAATCATATAATTATTATTAAATTAAAATTTAAAAATAAAATTGACATTCCCTATTCTATTATAGTGTTAATGTTATAAAAAATTACAAAAGCTCTTTAACCCAACGGCAAAAAATAATTCAATGTAGGTAGCTATATTTACTTACGTAGATAGGTACTTACAAATATTAATTCAAATGTGTTTGTTAAAGTTGAAAACAAAAATTAAGATCTTTAATTATTACGGTTAATCAACGGAATTAATAAATATTGGTAATGTCTGGTAACGTGAAACGCTGTAAGTGAAGGTGTAAAAAGACCAGCGAAAAGATTAAAAATACAACAATGAATCTCTTTTGAGAGTCGTGTCGCGAAGTTTGAGTGTTTGAGTCTTTGACCGGAGAAGAGTTTAGTGTTGGTCAGGGAATGAATAGTTTTTAAAAACGAAATTGAAAGCAGGTATAATTAAGGGACAATTTAAAACATACGTTGAAAAATTTTACCGTTTAGGGGCTGAAATTTTGAGAAGAACGGATATTGGTTTATGATGGGGGCTGAAGGTTGAGCAACCGACGACGCGGGCGTAATTTTATTGTCGAAAATAAATAATAACCAAACGTATAGATTAGTACTATCATTGAATATCAATACTCTAGTTGGAGTAGTTAGAGTATTGATATTCAATGGTACTATCAATGAAAATTTCTGCCTTATCGAATTTGTTTTGGCGACAAACAAACATGCTGCTTCCAAGACACATTATAGTTATATAGTTTATAATATTAGTAGTACATAGTTGATATTATAGTTTTTAGTAATTATTTTTATAAACAAGAAGAATGTTCTTAAATCCAAGTGGAGTAAATTTAAATTAAAAAATTTAAATATATCTAAGTCGAACTCCACAAACTTTAATCAGCGTAAAATTATAAATGGTACATGTTTCGGCAGAACACTTCTGCCATCATCAGCCCTAATTTAACAAGAGATCAATGATACAATTGATGAATTACAAGAGGGGTTCTTACCTTAAAGAATATAAAAAATTATGACATTGACGTAATTTTGAATTAAATTTGACGTTTTCAGAGGGTTACATGATTTTTAAAAGATTTCGTAAAAACAACATTTTATAAAATGTAAAAATCTAAAATGGATCAAAGGGAATCTGGTAAGTTTGTTTGAGTGAAAAATTAAAATAGTGAATTAATAATGGGATTATTAAAGTTATTCTGTTCATTTAAACAAGATCTGCTTTCCAGTTTCAAGGCTTTCCTTATTTCCAAAGTCTCAAGAAAATCTAATTTCCGGCCTTTATTGCATTTATGAACCAATTTGGAACTTGATGGTGAAAAACTATGTTTCGTTATTAATACATGATTGGCGAAAGAAGAAGGTGTTGATGGTGGAGGATCAAGATCTGTGTTGTTATAGATGTGCCTGAAATGTTCTTTAATACGGTCTGATATTTTGCGACCTGTCTGACCTATGTAGAATGACTCACAAGTAGAGCTGCTTAACCTGTATGCACCCGATGATGATTTGTAATCTAATGGATCTTTATTTTTAATAAAAAATCTGGATAAGTTGTTATCTGTTTTAAATGAAACTTTAAAACCGTTTTTCTTAAGTATTTTAGAACATTTTTCTGAGACGACGCCAAAATATGTTAATGAATTTGAAAAGGAAATTGTTTCTGAAGGATTTTTAACCAAGTAGTGTGTGTATTTGAATTTGTTATAGTATCTATAGTATAATTTATTTATAGTTTTTAAAGAATATCCATTATTTGAAGCTATTTGTTTAATGTTATTAAGTTCTGTTTGAAAAGATGAATCTGATAGTGGTATAGAAAATAATCGGTGGAAAAAGGAATGAAAAGCTGCAAATTTATGGGAAACAGGGTGACAAGAGTCAAAAGGTATTACGCAATCTGTGATACTAGGTTTTCTATAAATGTCAAATTTAAAAGTATTATTATTTCTAGTGATTAATAAGTCTAAAAAGGGGATTTGGGAATTGATTTCAGTTTCAACGGTGAATTTAATGGATTGGTTTAAAGAATTTAAGTTGCTGAGTGCGTTATCAAGTTCAGAATCAGATCCTTTGAATAAAACAATTATGTCATCTACATATCTGTACCAAAAGAGAAAATGATCTTTAAAAGGTGAAGAAGTTAAAAACTGATCTTCTAAGTTATTCATGAATATTTCTGCTAAAAGAGGTGACAAATTAGAGCCCATTGCTAAGCCTGAGTCTTGTGAATAAAAATTATTATTAAATTGAAAGAAATTTTGATCTAGGACAGTCTCACAAAGTGAATGTAAATTTAGTGCATGTATGGTTGGCATATTAGAATTAAATAGTAGGTTTTTTAAAATTAATAAGCAAGATTTGGGTGGGATGCTGGGGAATAAATTAACTACGTCAAATGAAACAAGTCTAGTGTCTGATGGAATTTGGAAATTTCTAATTTTGGAGCAAAGATCTATTGAGTTTTTTATTGCAAATTTGTTATTAAAATCTAAATGTTGTCTAAGAATTGTATTAAGCCATTTTGAAAGTATTGATACAGGTGAATTGACAAAGGAAACTACTGGTCTAATGGGAAAAGGTTGAGTTTTATGTATTTTAGGTAGACCGTATAGTCTAGGTATGCAATGGGTATTAGTGTGAAAGCTTTTGGGTCAAAATATTTAACAGTTTCTGAAAGGTCTTTGAGCGTAGATTTAAGGTTGGAAACAAATTTTGAAGTAGGATCTTTTTTGAGTTTTGTAAAGTCACCAGATTTTAAGAAATTCTCTACTTTGTTTAAGTAATCTTGTTTGTTAAGTATTACCAAACAATTACCCTTGTCAGCTTTACTAATACAAATGTTGTTTTCTTTAATTTTTGTTTTTAAGCTTTTAATCATGTTTGAATCTGAAATGTTCTTTGTGATATTGTGGGGGTCTTTAGATAAGGTAGTTAATGTAGTTACTAGTGATGGAGGGGTATCGGGTATCAATGGTGTATTATAATGATTGGTGATGATTTCTGTTTCAACTGCAAGTGTTTCTTTTACGTGTTGGATATTTAATGGTTGGACATTGTATTTAAGGCCTTTGGAAAGAAAATTAATTTCAGACTCTGAAAATAAGGTATTACTGTCATTTAAAACTCTATTGTGAAATTTATGATCTATAGCTTGACTACTTTGAATAGGTAAAGATTCTACATGATGGTCTAAGATGGACCTCTTATCTTTAAATGGCATGTTTAATTGTTCAAAGCAAAGGTGATCTAACTTTCTTACTAGATTCTCGTATTTCCTATGTGCTAAGTCTTGTAATCTATCTCTAATAAGTCTGTCCACATGGTCGAACTGTAGGTGGTCCAGGGAGAAATTGATTTCAAAGTAAAGCCATTTGAGGTCTCTATTCACGATGTTGAGGTGGCGATAATGTTCTTTGATGCATTCTTTGATCCAGTTTCTCTCCGCCTGTCGTTTAATTCTGGAACTTCATAAATTTGAAGAAGAAGACCACCAATATTCCGGGTCGCATGACGTATGAGGATAGTGTTTTGTCAACATCTGGCGATATTGTGAATGCTTTCGCTGATCACTTTGCAAATGTCTTCAAAAACAGTTCTAGTCACCGTTGTGATAGTGAATGCAGTGATAATGCTATAAGTGTGTGTAAATACTGTAGAAAAAATTGTTGTCCATCTTTTAACAATAATTCTAACTGTAACAGTCACTCCGTATTGCATTTCTTTAATATAGATACCTGTGATATTTTAAAAGCAGTTAAGCGGCTTAAGCCTAATTTTGTAGCGGGTTCTGATGGGCTTCCATCATTCTTGATTGTCGATTGTATAAGTTGTCTTGTGTCACCGTTAGTTCATATATTTAATTTAATTCTTAGTACTTCTGTGTATCCGGACGTCTGGAAATTATCACGCGTCACTCCAGTGCCAAAGTCCGGCGACAACGCTGACATCAAAAACTATAGGCCGATAGCTTTGTTATCAAACTTTGCGAAGATGTTTGAGTGTATCCTTTCTGACGTGCTTTATTCGCATGTCATCAATAACATTGTCCCTGAACAGCATGGTTTTATAAAAGGCCGATCGACTGCTACAAACCTGTGCGCATTTACTCAGTTTGTATCTGAAGCTCTTGACAAACGTCAGCAAGTTGATGCCTTATATACAGACTTAACTAAAGCTTTCGACCGAGTGCACCATTGTTTGCTGTTGAAAAAGCTAGAGGGTTTTGGCGTGTGTGAGAAATTGTTGTCTTTGTTTCATTCTCTGTTGACCGGTAGAAGACAATATGTGGAATATGGTGGTTTCACCTCTAATCAATTTTGTATAGATAGTGGTGTAGTGCAAGGATCTAACCTCGGACCATTGCTTTTTAACATATTTTTTAATGATGTTGTTAATTGTCTAAGATGTAAAATATTTATATATGCTGATGATCTGAAAATGGCTCATATTGTTAATTCCCAGTTAGATTGCGTTGAGTTACAATCAGATTTAGAGGCATTATCGGAGTGGTGTCGCAGGAATAGGCTCGATGTTAATGTTAGGAAATGCAAAAAAATTACCTTTGCCAGGAAAGACAATTGTGTCAATTTTCATTATAATATAGGCGGTACACTGTTAGAAAATTGTGAAGAAATTACAGACCTAGGTGTGATCATTGACTCGTCTTTGACCTTTGTTGCGCATATCGAGTCTATTACAAGTAGAGCTATGAAAACTTTAGGATTCATTATTAGGAACACTGCTGACTTTACTAACATTTCTTGTATTAAGCTGCTCTTTTACGCGTTAGTCAGATCTAGAATAGAATACTGCTGTGTAGTGTGGAGTCCCCACCAACAAACTTACATTTGCCTTATTGAGAATGTGTTGCGCAAGTTCTGTAAGTACATATATTTTAAGATGTTCGGTTACTATCCTAACAGCCACTGTAATCAGAATTCCCTTCTGAATATTGTTAATGAGTCTTCGTGTCTATCTAGAAGAAATGTCATGAATTTAATATTTCTACAAAAAATCATAGGTGGCGTTATACGGTGTAGTTCTTTACTTGATGAAGTTCGATTTTCAGTACCTAGAGCAGGAAGCAGGAGTGCGATTACGTTTTATTATAGTATTCCTAGTACGCACCACCACTTTAATAGTCCCCTGCTGTCGTGTTTTAGACTCTACAATTGTCTAAGTTGTAATACTTTCGACATATTCCGTGATAACTTCGGTGGCTTTTTGCCCAAGAAGTTACTCTTACAATATTTTAATGTAATGTAATTTTATGTAGTGTATAGTATTAGTTTATAGTTTCCTCCATGGACTCTGTCTACTGGAAATAAAGACGTTTATTATAATTTTTTATTTTTTTTTGCGTATTGACCAGAAGGAGCTCCCCGTGATTCCGACCTTCACGGGGTTCCTTGCTGGTCAGGTCCTATTCGTACATCATAGCCACTCCTCAAAACCATGAGGTAAGTAGCTATGAATCCCGTGAATCATGTGCCCTGAGCAGACGCAACGACCCCAAGATGACGGCTTTCTGCATTCCAGCCGCAAGGGTCTCTGCCGGTTTACGGCAGGCAGGAATGATTTTCAGATTGGAGACGAGCGAGTCCTTGATGCCTCCCATGCACCCAATTACCAAAACGACGAGCTTCACTGAGTAACTTGAGTACAGCCTCCTAAGTTCAAAGAGCAGGTCTTGATATTTTGTCCGCTTTTCCTCCTCCTTGACGCAGATGTTATTTTCAGCAGGAGCCGAAAATTCAATAACAAACATCTGCTTGGAGGAGTGGTCCAATAGAACCACGTCAGGCTTGTTCGCTGTTATCTGCCTGACGGTGGAGAACGAGAAGTTCCAATAGATTCGGCACCTTTCGTTCTCCACAACGGACTCAATATCGTTCGGGACATAGGGCAGCACTGGTGTCTGGTCTATCGCATAATGGTGTCTTAAATAAAAGTATAACACTCTCAACGCCGCATTGTGGCGATGGATATAGGCCGAAGCTGCATACACCGGGCATGCCGCCAATATATGCATTGCTGTTTCAGGGGCCCTGTGGCAGGCCCTACAGCTCACATTCGGCACCTCTATACCCATCACGCGGCTGCGATAGACCAATGTGTTAATTACACCATCTTGCGTAGCGCAAATGAATCCCTCAGTCTCAGACTTCAGTCCACTTGATCTCAGAAAGGCAAATGTATGCCTTTTGGATAAGCCAAGGTTTTCAATGTTCTTGAAGAAAACACTATGCATTGACTTATCCATATGCCTTCTCATGAGCATATCTTGCTCAGAGATTCTGACGTGGGCTGTAAGACGGAGCAAATTGAGCTCGGTAATAGAATGTGGCCGAGCTCGCTCAACGTCAAAGTCAAGACCGAGTTCATCTGCTGCTCTTTGTGCCGCCCTAAACAAAAATGCCCCGACTCCCCGCCTCTCGTGATCCCTGACAAGAAGCAACAAGGGATCCGAACTTTGGATGATCTTACAGGCTATACCCAAGATTACCCTGTTATGAAGACACTCCAAACTCAAAAGTCCTCGGCCTCCCTGGTTTCGTGGAAGATATAACCTCGGAACGGACGATTTTGGATGCAAACTGCGCTGTAGATGCATCATTTTTCGAGTATCCCGATCAATCTGCTTCAACTCATCCACTAACCATTTAACTGCTCCAAATGAATAGAGCAGGATCGGAACGGCAAGCATATTTGTGGCAAAAATCTTGTTCTTCCCCGAAAGCTCTGACGACCAGATTCGTCGAAGTAGATTTTTGTACTTGCCGCAGAGAGACTTTTTTACCTGGTGTGACGCTTGGATGTGGCACTGCTCCACACCCAAGTACTTGTAAGTCTCTCCGGCGTTCAGATGTCTCAGAACGCTTCCGTCAATGAGTTGAGCATCTTCATCGAAATACTCGCATCGTCCTCTTTTGAGATGAACCTGAGCACATTTGTCCCAACCGAACTCCATGCCAATAGCATCTGTGTACTCCTGCACTATGCGCAATGACTGCGTCAGTTCTTGCTTTCCGGAAGCATATACTTTTAAATCATCCATGTAAAACAAGTGCGTGATCTTATGCTTCCGGTTACCGGGTGTACCACAGCTATAACCCTTTGCACCGCGCAAGGCTACGGACAGCGGCAACAGTGAGATGCAAAACAGAAGAGGACTCAAGGAATCTCCCTGGAATACTCCTCTTCTGAATGATATCAACTCTGTCTGAACTCGGTCCCGTCGGGATGTTATCGAGAACCGAGTCTTCCAGAGTGACATCAGTTGTTTGATGCATCTCACCAGTGTATCGGGTATCGCAAGACATTCGAGCAAGTGAATAATCAGCTCGTGAGATGTTGTGTCGAATGCCTTACGATAATCGATCCAAGCCATAGATAGGTTGCGCTTATATTGGACGGCATCCTGCGTGACGCACCTATCGATCAGCAGGTTTTCCTTGCAGCCGTCCACGCCCCTTTTACAGCCTCGCTGTTCGAAAATTTTCGAATACACCGGGTTAATGGCGTGGAATATTCGGTAGTACAGGAGTCTGGTGAAAATCTTGTAGCACGCATTTAGGCAAGTTATTGGCCGGTAGTTCTGAGGCTGAGACAAATCACCCGTTTTAGGTAGTAAAACGGTTCGCCCCTCGACAACCCACTCCGGAATGGGCCGCTCACCATTAAGCCAGGAATTAAATACCTTGGCCAGACGCTTGTGCGTGCTTCGCAATTTCTTCCGCCAAAAGGTATTAATTCCGTCCGGGCCTGGTGCGGCAAAATTTTTGATTCCCTTAAGGGTCTCGCCAATTTCTTCCGGGGTTATCGGATTGCACACCACTGGTCTTAATTGAGATCTTCTTACGAAGTTCTCAAATTGTGCAAGGGCTGGAGTGTCTTCACGCAACGGTTTCGATCCCTCGTATATTTCCCTCCAGAAGACTTCGACCTCCTGCACCGCCGGCAATTTCTCTGGGATAGAGTTTGCCCGCTGGAAGAGCCTTGAAGGATTTGTCTTGAACTTGTTGTTCTCGACCAACCTTCGCCTACTCCTTACCAGAGACTTTCTTGCAGCCACAAGACTGCAAACTCTATCCATGCAGTGCTGCTTCTCAACAGCAAGCACCGCTGCATTCAGTGTATGATGGGTCCGGCGAAAAAGACGCGCGATGCGCCGGATTTTTGGTGTGAAGGGTTTCATCTTTTTGATGAATTCCATCACACACTGAATTCGAGAAATATCCTGCCTAGCGGTTTCTATCTTCTTGTCTATCTTTTCAAGGCGACATTCGAATTTCCTCTCAGCCTCAGTGCTCTCACCACGTGGGGCCGAAGAAGAAAGCCTCGTCGCCTCTCGATAGACCATTTCGTTCAGGAGCAGGATGTCTGGATCCTCAGGGAGGTTCCTATCGAGTGATTCGTCCGCTGCAACCACATCGCTGGCTTTGGGTGGTGGAATTTTGTGGAGAGACTTTCTGTTCGGAGGCATCTCCAAAATTACCGGAACAGCGTGGCGGATCTCCGGCTCGTCCGGCTGTACCTCCACCAACTGCTCCGGTGCTCTCTCGTATTGAATGCGACGAAGATAGGCCACATAGTCGCGGAGTTTTTGTGGCGCGAAAAAGTGATGCTCCGGGTGTTTCTCACCCCACAGAGCATGCATCCTTGCCATGTAACCCCTTCGTCGCGGCTCGCTCGTCTCGTAGCAGTCGAGCAGGTCATTCCTTAGAGTGTTGGTCCACTCAAAGCGTCCATGGGCATTGCCAGAGTCGTCAACGGGTGATTCGTTTTCCGAGACCCCACCACCTTCACCTTGGTCCCTATCCGACTGGGACCGGTCGTGGGGGTCTTTCCCTGTTGGGGTAGTAACAACAGTTTAGGGTTCCAATTGGTTGTTAGCCAAAAGGAACCCCGGCCGGTACTGGGGTCAAGATGGCTTGACCTCCCAGGTGCGCCAAGAGCTACCGGTCCGATTTGCACCTTCAGCTCGGCAAGGTGGTGGCGCTACTCACCAAGACCAAAGATGTTATGTGGCCTGTCTGCCTGTAATTATTATTATTATTATTATTATTATTATTATTATTATTAATCTTCCAAGATATGTGGTTTTTGATTCCAGTCCTTATAGAGATAAATTTTGGGGTGATCTGAAGCTTGAGGCAATTTTGAAGAAACCAGATTTTTAAAAGGGTGAATCTTCTCTTGATCATAATAAAGGCCGGAAATTAGATTTTCTTGAGACTTTGGAAATAAGGAAAGCCTTGAAACTGGAAAACAGATCTTGTTTAAATGAACAGACTAACTTTAATAATCCCATTATTAATTCACTATTTTAATTTTTCACTCAAACAAACTTACCAGATTCTCTTTGATCCATTTTTGATTTTTACATTTTATAAAATGTTGTTTTTACGAAATCTTTTAAAAATCATGTAACCCTCTGAAAACGTCAAATTTAATTCAAAATTACGTCAATGTCATAATGTTTTATATTCTTTAAGGTAAGAACCCCTCTTGTAATTCATCAATTGTATCATTGATCTCTTGTTAAATTAGGGCTGATGATGGCAGAAGTGTTCTGCCGAAACATGTACCATTTATAATTTTACGCTGATTAAAGTTTGTGTGTGAGTTCGACTTAGATATATTTAATTTTTTTAATTTTAAATTATTTTTATATTTTCTATTCACCTTTATACATTATAATAGATTTAAACTCTTGTAAAACAATTTTTTTTATTGTTTTTAATAAATATATGTCATGAAAATCAACACTTTTTTAATATACTTATTTCCTAAAATCACCTAGAAAAGACGTATTTTATAATATCTTTAAAATACGTTTACAGAACGTTTTGTTGAGACATTGAAAATGACGTTTAATTCAGAAAATCAACACGTCTTTTCAACCTGGTAAAAGCACCTGAAAGAGACATGTTTTAACAGACGTTTGTAACACGTGATTTTTACACGTCAAAAGTAACGTTGATTTCGGCGGCATCGTAACGTCTATTCAACGGTTGGTTGGTATTCGTTTGTTTTACGTTTTTTTCACGTTGTTTTGTTTACGGAAAATCAGTACGTCTTAACAACGTTTTAAAATCACGTAAAAAAAAACGTGTTTTACTAGATGTTATAAACACGTCATATTTACACGTCGAAAGTAACGTTTAAGTCAGCGACATCTTAACGTCTATACAATTGTTGGTACTCGTCTTTTTTTAGGTTTTTCTCACGTGGTTCTGTTTACTGGGATGTTGTTTTTAATTTCATTCATAATAACGTCATAATTTTAAATATTCTTTAAATTAAGAACCCCTCTGTAATTCATCAATTGTATCATTAATCTCTTGTTAAATTCGGGCTGATGATGGCAGTAGTGTTCTGCCGAAACATGTTTCATTTGTAATTTTGCGCTTATTAAAGTTTGTGGAGTTCGACTTTAATTTAATTTGTTTTGGCCGAAACATATAAATATATGTCAAAAAAAAAAAAAACTTTTTGGGGAATGACAGTGTTTAAATTCATTTAAAAACAATTTTACCTATTATGCTTTGCAATTGTACTAAAAGGTAGGTGCCTAATAAAAGAACCCATAATTGTTATTTTAGCTAATGATTACCAAAAAGGTGATTATAGGGCCTCTTTTGGAGATTTTTTTTGTACACATCTATCAACCTCTACTTTCTTGGGACCGATCTATCGAACTGAGAATTTGTCATAATATGTGTACAAAAAGGTAACACTTTACGGCTCCAAAAGGGAGGATAATCATCGTCTAAAAAAATTTTTTTTAGACACATTTTTGAATTATTTTATGATCGTCGCCTAAAGAACGTCGTATGCACCTCGGCCAAAAGTGCTTTTTTGGCGTTTCGATTTGCAAACAACATATTCGACCAAAAAAAGATCACTTTTCCGGCCTGGATACACAATTACTATTTTTGGCAATGGGGTCGTCCCAAAATTTTCAAGGACAGCTTTTCTAGAAACTTGACTAAAAATAATATCCCCCTATTTTTTTTGTTTATTCGAAATCACTTGTAATTAGGACTTATTACTGCAAATTACGGCCAAATTTGCAATCGCAAAGTTTACTCTAGGATAGCATTTCCTGGATAACAGGACTCCTGTAAATTATTACTTATTCATTTATACTTATCAAACCGGTAATGTTACCATTACACAAGTAAAAAAAATACCTATCTGTTATTAACATGATTATTTGTCCTTAAATGTTAATTTACTTTTATTACGTTATATTTACCTTCTTTCCATAAACTCTAAAAGGTGAATTGTTGTCCTCAAACGTGTTGCAGTCAAGCCCAAAAGCACAAGAACCAATAACGTCAGTAGTGTAACAACCAAGTAAATCTTTAATATCGATCGGAGCCTTTCCTTCACATTGCGATTCGATTTGTCTTTTCATATTGACCTCGCAGTCCACCAAAGTTTGGAACATCGTCCTCATCTTTCCGGAGGTGAAAGTTGGAGTAAATTTAGTTCGCAAGTTCCGCCACTTTACTCCAGAAATGTTGAAAAGATGTGCCGAAATTGGGTCTGCTCTTTCATTGTGGTACATCCCTCTGTCGGGAAAATACTTGAAGTCTTTGGTCATGATATTCTTCAAGGTGTCTAGATCACAGACGAGGAAAACTGGCCGAACAAGAGCGTAAATTCCTCCATATTTCCATCCTTTTTCTCTCATAGCATCATACAAACGTTTCAATTGAACTCCTAAATGTTCATTTTCACCCCCGCCGGAGCGTCCAAGATTTCCAGACGGAATTTTCGGTTCCAAGTACGGCACATTCCTTCTTTTCCAATACTGAAATGTCCATTTGAAATAGGCGATGAGAATTACTGAAAAAGTAACAAACAGCACGACTAAGTCGCCTGTCTCCCACATGACTGACCGGTAATCTGCACACACGAGACAACCGCACTTATATATTTGGGTGCATATAATTCATGAAACAAATATCACGTGATATTTGAATGGTATTTACTCTTTAGAAAGAGAATTAGTGACGTCCTCGGTATTTAATCTTGGTCTCGAATAACATTTTTATTTTTGTTTCACTCCCAAATTCTGCAGTTTTAAATGAGCAAGGAGGTGCAAAGGGGGCTTCGAGCAGAAGGGGCGAAGTCCTCCATGCCCCGATTGTCGGATGTTTGAAGGTAGTCTCTTTTTTGGGGGATGAACTCGTCTTTCTTTTCAGTCTGGATGGCGGTTCCTTGCTTTACTAATATAAATAATAATAATTTTAAATTGTGGAAGTATCGTGTGGCTATCGTCCCCAGAAAACCCTGTTTTGATATCTTTCAAAATAAGGGCGTAAATGATGGTCCACATACCTCTGGGACACCCTTAAGGGTTCCTTAAGGGTTAAGGGATTTAGGAAATATCGTCAAAGTACGGAGTAAACGGTAGAGGTGTTTAATTAATTTTTAATTAAATCTCTTTGCGGATATATTGATATGAGGTAAGATAAGGTAAGACACTTTATTGTGTGCAGACGTTAACTGCTCGCCCTAATCAAATAGGAGAACACCAGCATTCACCATTAGGATTTCAACTATTTTAGGTTGTAATAGTACCTACCTATCTATCACTTTTTTATCAAGGGATATCTTAATATTTGATACAGAAAAATATTGTGACTTGCTATTTCATTAATCAGTAATCAGCTCTGACTCAATTGGCCACTAAGTGGAATAGAAGGTTAAGCTATCACGTAGATTTTAAAATAAATTAATAAATGAAGAGAAAACTTTGTACCCTTTTTTAAGCACATTGCGGGCACGGAGGACTGTGAGATTTGGCATAGATTTAGTTTATAGGGAAAAGAAGTCCACAAAGCTAAAATTTATATTTAATATGCGTTACAAATACATTAAATTCATATTTATATTATTGTAATAAAATAGTACTCCGAGGGCCCGATAGACCAGCGGTCGTTCTCGCTCGGTCTATCCGCTCAATGCTCAATGCAACCCGTCATCTTTAAATACAGCCACTTAAGACGATAGAATTTTATTTACTACAATTTGTGAAATCAATGCAATCGTTTTCAATGCATAAGAGTCACTGGGGGAAGGAGGTCATCACAAGAAAATTCTTTATCAGCAAAATGGAAATCAAGTTCTGGGAATAACGGAATGTTAGGGATCGAATTAAGATTGAGAAACTGATTTTTTTTGTGGTAATCAAACCATTAAGTGGGGCAAAAAGCTTAAGCTTCAGTGCAGCGGGGTAAGAACCGCGCCCCTTAAGAATAAAAAGGAAGGTGTAATTTATGTTAAAAGATAGAGATTTACCAATAAAAATTGACCGGTTTGAAGAAAATTGTTAACACATAAGAATAAACATTTCATTAATTTTATTCATTACTTTGTATATTAATACGTGAAGAGAAACTTTTGTACCCCTTTTTAACCATATTGCGCGCACGGAGGAGTGAGATTTAGCATAATTGAAGTTTATATGGAGAAGGAGAACAAAAATATAAAATCTATATAATGTGTTACAAATACATTAAATAATAAATAGTCTGTGGTCAAACAGTGAATGAGTTTTGCGCTGTGAATTTTGTGATTTCAAAAGTTCAAAGTATTGCAGGGAATTGGGGGAAACAACCATGTTAATGACGTATTTGTACACGCTTGCAGCTGACGTAATAGAACAAAATTAAAAAAAATGCAATGATTATAGATGTGTTCTAATTGTAAGTATTTGAAAAAGATACCTTGAAGTTTACAAATTTTATTAATTAAGGTCGAATTTCGACCAATGGGCGACCAATAGTATATATTCGACAATATATACACCAATGGAACGGCCAAGACTTGTAGATGTATTTAAAGAAAAGAACTACAGGGATATGTGTTTGTGTGTGTGAGATACGCGCTGTTGAACATTCGAGTCCGTTCTCCAAGGGTACCAACGGTAAGCAACAGCTGACACTGCCACTTACACCACACCGGGTCCAATTCTTATAATTATTAATTTAATTAACACATGCAATACTACAATAATTATTGTGGGCTCGTCCGGAAGTAATATAGTGATATAAAATTAAAAAAAAGGAATATGTAAACAAAATACATAAATTTGGCATCACTTATCAATCAAATTCCAATGTGTCCACTTGAAATGAATTTAAAGTTTTGATGGGTCATGTTCATGGTACTCGAATTTTGATTCCGCGTATAAACTTGCACATGCTTCCCTATAAAGTCTCCTCGGCTCATTCTAATGCTTCGAATACAATGACGTGTACTCAACGTCATCAACTCGACTTGCGAACGGTGAAAAATTGACCTCCTGACGACGGAGTTTTAAGACTTGGGAACATTTTTTATTTTACATGGATAATGGACAGGTGACTAGATGCAAATCATTTTGTAGCACCAGTGCCGAGCATCACACCATTCGTGAATGAATGAATTGCATACAAGCTCATTTTGTATTTCTTTTTTTACTCTTTAATAAAAGTAAATATAAAATTAAAATACACTTTTTATTTCATCATATTTCAACTTGTTGATATAACCTTCAATAACAAAGTTTATATCCGATATATTTATTTTCAGCTTGGTATTAACAAATCGATTTAATTCCATTCAAGTTCAGGACTTGGTAAGTTGAAGGAAATAAAACTGTTTAATTTTAATACTAGTTAATCAATAGCAACAGCTGACAAACACCATGCATGTGCACAATGCATTATTTATCATATTATTGACGTGTCACGGGTGGAATTGGTTCAGTAAACATAAGGTAGAAATACTTCCTTAAATTATTATTTGATAAGTTAATTTTCAGATTTTCGGGCCTCCAATTTTTCAAGTTTTTTTTTTAATTTCTTAGCTGCAGTTTCTCAGGTTCTTACATTCGCAAAGTTATTAAGTTATTGAGTTTTCATGTCGTATAATTTATCATTAAGTTATTCTAGGTACAGCTCTTCAAACCAGCCAAACGCTCTTTGATGTATGGGTGCAAATAGAACAGATTTCTTAAAGCTTCATTATTTATACACTTGCGAAACAAATTAACGCATCATTTCTGATTTATTCGATATCACAAAATTAAGTTCTTGTTTTCTAGAAAATTGTGTATCTATCAAAAAAGCTTATGAAGTATGGTGTTTTTATACCAATTGCTTTCTTGTCCTTCCCATGGTTTTCCCTCAATAAAAATAAAAACGCAGTTAACATTATTTTGACTTGAGTAAAGGTTCTCAGTAATTGGTTTTTGAAACTTCTTTCGCGTTACTTCTATACATAAAGTACAAAATAACGAAGTATGAATGTTAACTGACGTCAGAATCGCAATTTAAGTATCGAAGAGGGTGTGAATGTAGCGACTCTTGCAGAAGAAGGTAAGAGTCAGCGTTGCATTGCTCAACGTCTTGGTATTAACCGATCCACTGTCTCTCGGGTATTAAATCGGTATCGGGAAACTCGGGCATATTCCAGAAGACCAGGGTAAGGAAGAAAGCATGCTAAAAAAGGTGTCCAAGACTGTTTTTTGATGATGCAAACTTTAAGAGAGAGGTTCATTACAACTCCAACGCTGTAAAATATGCTTGCAAAGACTCACAATGTTCGAGTAAGTTGTATTACGTTTAGAAAACAACTCCGTCGTTTGAATTTAACTCCCAGAGTACCTGCAAGAGGCCCAAAGTTAACGGCAGAGCATCGTAGAGCTCGGTTAACATTTGCTCGAGAACACGTTGATTGGTTAGAAGCCGATTGGGCTAATGTTATGTTTACTGACGAATCCAGATTTTGTCTTCATAAAAGTAACAGACGAATGCGTGTGTATAGACGGCCAGGTGGGCGTTATGCCCCTGCAACATTGTTCCCACTGTTATTTTTGGCGGAGGCCCTGTTATGGTCTGGGGAGGTATCACTTTGGAGGCTCGCACAGAATTGGTGGCAATACCCAGAGGCAGCATCACGTCAGCAACTTATATTGAGAACATTTTAGAACCACATGTAATGCCTTTTGCGCCGTTTAGAAAAGATAATTTCATCTTTATGCATGATAATGCTAAACCACACACTGCTCGAATTGTGCAAGGGAACCTTGAAGAAATCACTGTACGCACGATGCAATGGCCAGCCAGAAGTCCGAATCTTAGCCCAATTGAATACTTCTGGGACAACATAGGGAGGCAGCTAAAAACACTTCATCGTCCTCTTGTTACCCAACAAGAGCTTTGTCAAAGACTTCAAGAAATTTGGGATGGTATTGACCAGGCTGAAATTAGAGCCTTAATTTCCAGTATGGGTTCTCGCTACGAAGCAGTAATTCGTGCAAGAGGAGAAAATACTAAATACACAAGTTTTTTTAACACCATCTTAAGTTTTGTTCTAATGGGTTTATTTTTTTTCTTTTGCAGTGTTATTGATTTTTGTTTTTTTTTACTTTTTATTAGGTGATAAATGTTCAGTTACACCTAGAACATATCAAATCTTTGTAACTTTTAGGAAAATATGAGTAATGTGTTGTACGTACCTTTGCATTTTTAGTCTCTTTTGGTGTCTTTGGTCTCTTTGGACTCTCTGGTCTATCTGGTCTCTTTGGTCTCTTTGGTCTCTTTGGTCTCATCTTAAATTTTAGCTTCTGTAGTTTTTTTTTTATTATTTCTTGTCTCTTAATTCTCTTTGCGCTCATTTCCTCTATTTAGTCTTTTCAATCCCTTTAATCTTTTTGTCTCTTTCATTTCTTTATTTAGTCTCTTTATTCCCCTTAGTCTCCTAAGACTTTTTGGTTTCCTTGGTTGAACACGTCCCTATGGTTTCTGCGATCTCCTTGATCAATTTTGCTTTTATTTTATTTAGTCTCTTTGGTGTCTTTGATGTCTTTGGTCTCTTTGGTCTCTTTGGTCTCTTTGGTCTCTTTAGTTTCTTTGGTTTCTTTCGTTTCTTTCGTTTCTTTCGTTTCTTTCGTTTCTTTCGTTTCTTTCGTTTCTTTCGTTTCTTTGGTTTCTTTGGTTTCTTTGGTCTCTTTCGTTTCTTTGGTTTCTTTCGTTTCTTTCGTTTCTTTGGTTTCTTTGGTTTCTTTGGTTTCTTTGGTTTCTTCAGTTTCTCTGGTTTATTTCGTTTCTTTCGTTTCTTTCGTTTCTTTCGTTTCTTTCGTTTCTTTGGTTTCTTTGGTCTCTTTGGTCTCTTTGGTCTCTTTGATCTCTTTGGTCTCTTTGGTCTCATTTTAAATTTTAGCTTTTGTAGTTTTTTTTTATTATTTCTTGTCTCTTAATTCTCTTTGTGCTTATTTCCTCTATTTAGTCTTTTCAATCCCTTTAATCTTTTTGTCTCTTTCCTTTCTTTAGTCTTTAATCTCTTTGGTCTCTTTGGTCTCTTTGGTCTCATCTTAAATTTTAGCTTCTGTAGTTTTTTTTTTATTATTTCTTGTCTCCTAATTCTCTTTGCGCTCGTTTCCTCTATTTAGTCTTTTCAATCCCTTTAATCTTATTGTCTCTTTCATTTCTTTAGTTTTTAATCTTTTTATTACCCTTAGTCTCCTAAGACTTTTTGGTTTCTTTGGTTTAACACGTCCCTAGGGTTTCTGCGATCTCCTTTGTCAATTTTGCTTTTATTTTCTTTAGTCTCTTTGGTGTCTTTTATGTCTTTGGTCTTTTTGGTCTCTTTGGTCTCTTTGGTTTCTTTGATCTCTTTGGTCTGTTTGGTCTCATTTTAAATTTTAGCTTTTGTAGTTCTTTTATTATTTCTTGTCTCTTAATTCTCTTTGCGCTCATTTCCTCTATTTAGTCTTTTCAATCCCTTTAGTCTTTTTGTCTCTTTCATTTTTTTAGTTTTTAATCTCTTTATTCCCCTTAGTCTCCTAAGACTTTTTGGTTTCCTTGGTTGAACACGTCCCTATGGTTTCTGCGATCTCCTTGATCAATTTTGCTTTTATTTTATTTAGTCTCTTTGGTGTCTTTGATGTCTTTGGTCTCTTTGGTCTCTTTGGTCTCTTTGGTCTCTTTAGTTTCTTTGGTTTCTTTCGTTTCTTTCGTTTCTTTCGTTTCTTTCGTTTCTTTCGTTTCTTTCGTTTCTTTCGTTTCTTTGGTCTCTTTCGTTTCTTTGGTTTCTTTGGTTTCTTTGGTTTCTTCGGTTTTTCTGGTTTCTTTCGTTTCTTTCGTTTCTTTCGTTTCTTTCGTTTCTTTCGTTTCTTTGGTTTCTTTGGTCTCTTTGGTCTCTTTGGTCTCTTTGATCTCTTTGGTCTCTTTGGTCTCATTTTAAATTTTAGCTTTTGTAGTTTTTTTTATTATTTCTTGTCTCTTAATTCTCTTTGCGCTCATTTCCTCTATTTAGTCTTTTCAATCCCTTTAATCTTATTGTCTCTTTCATTTCTTTAGTTTTTAATCTTTTTATTACCCTTAGTTTCCTAAGACTTTTTGGTTTCTTTTTGTTTAACACGTCCCTAGGGCTTCTGCGATCTCCTTTGTCAATTTTGCTTTTATTTTCTTTAGTCTCTTCAGTGTCTTTTATGTCTTTGGTCTTTTTGGTCTCTTTGGTCTCTTTGGTCTCTTTAGTTTCTTTGGTATCTTTGGTTTCTTTGGTTTCTTTGGTTTCTTTGGTTTCTTTGGTGTCTTTGGTTTCTTTCGTTTCTTTGGTTTCTTTGGTTTCTTTGGTTTCTTTGGTCTCTTTGGTCTCTTTGGTTTCTTTGATCTCTTTGGTCTGTTTGGTCTCATTTTAAATTTTAGCTTTTGTAGTTCTTTTATTATTTCTTGTCTCTTAATTCTCTTTGCGCTCATTTCCTCTATTTAGTCTTTTCAATCCCTTTAGTCTTTTTGTCTCTTTCATTTTTTTAGTTTTTAATCTCTTTATTCCCCTTAGTCTCCTAAGACTTTTTGGTTTCTTTGGTTTAACACGTCCCTATGGTTTCTGCGATCTCCTTTGTCAGTTTTGCTTTTATTTTCTTTAGTCTCTTTGGTGTCTTTGATGTCTTTGGTCTCTTTGGTCTCTTTGGTCTCTTTGGTCTCTTTGGTCTCTTTAGTTTCTTTGGTTTCTTTCGTTTCTTTCGTTTCTTTCGTTTCTTTCGTTTCTTTCGTTTCTTTCGTTTCTTTGGTCTCTTTCGTTTCTTTGGTTTCTTTCGTTTCTTTGGTTTCTTTGGTTTCTTTGGTTTCTTTGGTTTCTTCGGTTTTTCTGGTTTCTTTCGTTTCTTTCGTTTCTTTCGTTTCTTTCGTTTCTTTCGTTTCTTTGGTTTCTTTGGTCTCTTTGGTCTCTTTGGTCTCTTTGATCTCTTTGGTCTCTTTGGTCTCATTTTAAATTTTAGCTTTTGTAGTTTTTTTTATTATTTCTTGTCTCTTAATTCTCTTTGCGCTCATTTCCTCTATTTAGTCTTTTCAATCCCTTTAATCTTATTGTCTCTTTCATTTCTTTAGTTTTTAATCTTTTTATTACCCATAGTCTCCTAAGACTTTTTGGTTTCTTTGGTTTAACACGTCCCTAGGGTTTCTGCGATCTCCTTTGTCAATTTTGCTTTTATTTTCTTTAGTCTCTTTGGTGTCTTTGATGTCTTTGGTCTCTTTGGTCTCTTTGGTCTCTTTGGTCTCTTTAGTTTCTTTGGTTTCTTTCGTTTCTTTCGTTTCTTTCGTTTCTTTCGTTTCTTTCGTTTCTTTCGTTTCTTTCGTTTCTTTGGTTTCTTTGGTTTCTTTGGTCTCTTTCGTTTCTTTGGTTTCTTTCGTTTCTTTCGTTTCTTTCGTTTCTTTGGTTTCTTTGGTTTCTTTGGTTTCTTTGGTTTCTTCGGTTTCTCTGGTTTCTTTCGTTTCTTTCGTTTCTTTCGTTTCTTTCGTTTCTTTCGTTTCTTTGGTTTCTTTGGTCTCTTTGGTCTCTTAGGTCTCTTTGATCTCTTTGGTCTCTTTGGTCTCATTTTAAATTTTAGCTTTTGTAGTTTTTTTTATTATTTCTTGTCTCTTAATTCTCTTTGCGCTCATTTCCTCTATTTAGTCTTTTCAATCCCTTTAATCTTATTGTCTCTTTCATTTCTTTAGTTTTTAATCTTTTTATTACCCTTAGTTTCCTAAGACTTTTTGGTTTCTTTTTGTTTAACACGTCCCTAGGGTTTCTGCGATCTCCTTTGTCAATTTTGCTTTTATTTTCTTTAGTCTCTTTAGTGTCTTTTATGTCTTTGGTCTTTTTGGTCTCTTTGGTCTCTTTGGTCTCTTTAGTTTCTTTGGTATCTTTGGTTTCTTTGGTTTCTTTGGTTTCTTTGGTTTCTTTGGTGTCTTTGGTTTCTTTCGTTTCTTTGGTTTCTTTGGTTTCTTTGGTTTCTTTGGTCTCTTTGGTCTCTTTGGTTTCTTTGATCTCTTTGGTCTCTTTGGTCTCATTTTAAATTTTAGCTTTTGTAGTTCTTTTATTATTTCTTGTCTCTTAATTCTCTTTGCGCTCATTTCCTCTATTTGGTCTTTTCAATCCCTTTAGTCTTTTTGTCTCTTTCATTTTTTTAGTTTTTAATCTCTTTATTCCCCTTAGTCTCCTAAGACTTTTTGGTTTCTTTGGTTTAACACGTCCCTATGGTTTCTGCGATCTCCTTTGTCAGTTTTGCTTTTATTTTCTTTAGTCTCTTTGGTGTCTTTGATGTCTTTGGTCTCTTTGGTCTCTTTGGTTTTTTTCGTTTCTTTCGTTTCTTTCGTATCTTTCATTTCTTTGGTTTCTTTGGTTTCTTTCGTTTCTTTGGTTTCTTTCGTTTCTTTCGTTTCTTTCGTTTCTTTCGTTTCTTTCGTTTCTTTCGTTTCTTTCGTTTCTTTCGTTTCTTTCGGTTTCTTTGGTCTCTTTCGTTTCTTTCGTTTCTTTCGTTTCTTTCGTTTCTTTCGTTTCTTTCGTTTCTTTCGTTTCTTTGGTTTCTTTGGTTTCTTTGGTTTCTTTGGTTTCTTTGGTTTCTTTCGTTTCTTTCGTTTCTTTCGTTTCTTTGGTTTCTTTGGTTTCTTTGGTTTCTTTGGTTTCTTTGGTTTCTTTCGTTTCTTTCGTTTCTTTCGTTTCTTTCGTTTCTTTCGTTTCTTTCGTTTCTTTCGTTTCTTTCGGTTTCTTTGGTCTCTTTCGTTTCTTTCGTTTCTTTCGTTTCTTTCGTTTCTTTCGTTTCTTTCGTTTCTTTCGTTTCTTTCGTTTCTTTCGTTTCTTTCGTTTCTTTCGTTTCTTTCGTTTCTTTCGTTTCTTTCGTTTCTTTCGTTTCTTTTGTTTCTTTCGTTTCTTTGGTTTCTTTGGTTTCTTTGGTTTCTTTGGTTTCTTTGGTTTCTTTCTTTTCTTTCGTTTCTTTCGTTTCTTTCGTTTCTTTCCTTTCTTTGATTTATTTCGTTTCTTTGGTTTCTTTGGTTTCTTTGGTTTCTTTGGTTTCTTTGGTTTCTTTGGTTTCTTTGGTTTCTTTGGTTTCTTTGGTTTCTTTGGTTTCTTTGGTTTCTTTGGTTTCTTTGGTCTCTTTGGTCTCTTTGGTCTCTTTGGTCTCTTTGGTCTTTTTGGTCTCTTTGGTCTCATCTTAAATTTTAGCTTCTGTAGTTTTTTTTTTATTATTTCTTGTCTCTTAATTCTCTTTGCGCTCATTTCCTCTATTTAGTCTTTTCAATCCCTTTAAACTTTTTGTCTATTTCATTTTTTTAGTTTTTAATCTCTTTATTCCCCTTAGTCTCCTAAGACTTTTTGGTTTCTTTGGTTTAACACGTCCCTATGGTTTCTGCGATCTCCTTTGTCAGTTTTGTTTTTATTTTCTTTAGTCTCTTTGGTGTCTTTGATGTCTTTGGTCTCTTTGGTCTCTTTAGTTTCTTTGGTTTCTTTCGTTTCTTTCGTTTCTTTCGTTTCTTTCGTTTCTTTCGTTTCTTTCGTTTCTTTGGTCTCTTTGGTGTCTTTGGTCTCTTTTATCTCTTTGGTCTCTTTGGTCTCATTTTAAATTTTAGCTTTTGTAGTTTTTTTTTAATTATTTCTTGTCTCTTAATTCTCTTTGCGCTCATTTCCTCTATTTAGTCTTATGTCTTTAATCTTTTTGGTCTCTTTAGTTTCTTTGGTTTCTTTGGTTTCTTTGGTTTCTTTCGTTTCTTTCGTTTCTTTGGTCTCTTTGGTCTCTTTGGATTCTTTGGTTTCTTTGGTTTCTTTCGTTTCTTTCGCTTCTTTCGTTTCTTTCGTTTCTTTCGTTTCTTTCGTTTCTTTGGTCTCTTTGGTCTCTTTGGTCTCTTTGGTCTCTTTCGTTTCTTTCGTTTCTTTCGTTTCTTTCGTTTCTTTCGTTTCATTCGTTTCTTTCGTTTCTTTCGTTTCTTTCGTTTCATTCGTTTCTTTGGTTTCTTTCGTTTCTTTGGTTTCTTTGGTTTCTTTGGTTTCTTTCTTTTCTTTCGTTTCTTTCGTTTCTTTCCTTTCTTTGATTTCTTTCGTTTCTTTGGTTTCTTTGGTTTCTTTGGTTTCTTTTTTTTCTTTGGTTTCTTTGGTTTCTTTGGTTTCTTTGGTCTCTTTGGTCTCTTTGGTCTCTTTGACCTCTTTGGTCTCTTTGGTCTCATCTTAAATTTTAGCTTCTGTAGTTTTTTTTTTATTATTTCTTGTCTCTTGATTCTCTTTGCGCTCGTTTCCTCTATTTAGTCTTTTCAATCCCTTTAATCTTTTTGTCTCTTTCATTTCTTTAGTTTTTAATCTTTTTATTCCCCTTAGTCTCCTAAGACTTTTTGGTTTCTTTGGTTTAACACGTCCCTAGGGTTTCTGCGATCTGCTTTGTCAATTTTGCTTTTATTTTCTTTAGTCTCTTTGGTGTCTTTGATGTCTTTGGTCTTTTTGGTCCCTTTGGTCTCTTTGGTCTCTTTAGTTTCTTTGGTTTCTTTGGTTTCTTTGGTTTCTTTCATTTCTTTCGTTTCTTTTGTTTCTTTCGTTCCTTTGGTTTCTTTGGTTTCTTTGGTTTCTTTGGTTTCTTTCGTTTCTTTCGTTTCTTTGGTTTTTTCGTTTCTTTGGTTTCTTTGGTTTCTTTGGTTTCTTCGGTTGCTCTGGTTTCTTTCGTTTCTTTCGTTTCTTTCGTTTCTTTCGTTTCTTTCGTATCTTTCGTTTCTTTGGTTTCTTTGGTCTCTTTGGTCTCTTTGGTCTCTTTGATCTCTTTGGTCTCTTTGGTCTCATTTTAAATTTTAGCTTTTGTAGTTTTTTTTATTATTTCTTGTCTCTTAATTCTCTTTGCGCTTATTTCCTCTATTTAGTCTTTTCAATCCCTTTAATCTTTTTGTCTCTTTCATTTCTTTAGTCTTTAATCTCTTTGGTCTCTCTGGTCTCTTTGGTCTCATCTGAAATTTTAGCTTCTGTAGTTTTTTTATTATTTCTTGTCTCTTAATTCTCTTTACGCTTATTTCCTTTATTTAGTCTTTTCAATCCCTTTAATCTTTTTGTCTCTTTCATTTCTTTAGTTTTTAATCTCTTTATTCCCCTTAGTCTCCTAAGACTTTTTGGTTTCTTTGATTTAACTCGACCTTATGGTTTCTATTGTCCCTTTTATCACTTTTGCCTTTTTAGTCTCTTTTTTGTCTAGTCTTTTCCGTCTCCACTGCAAAAGTAAATAAAATAGAAAGGAGAGTAATAAAGGAAGCAAAATAATGTTACAAACATAAATAGTTGAACAGGCGGTAAACACAATCGACTGAAGAAACGAAGGAAAACAGAGAAAAAAATAGACTACAAACAGGCAGAGAAAAATGATAACTGAACTATAAATCTATGAAGAATAGCAGACTGAAGAAAGAGCAGTAAAAGATGACAAAAAATAAAAATAGCTCTTTATTTTCTTTAATCTCTTTGATCTATTAGTCTATTTAGTCTCTGTAAACTTTTTAGTCTCTTTGGTCTGTTTGGTCTTTTTCTTGCCTTTGGTGTCTTTGCTTCCACGAACTGAAAGATAACCGAAATAAATTACTTAGAACGTACAAAAAAAAAAAAATCACCATGCGAAAATGAATAAACAGCAAGTTACGCAACGAGCAAAAAAAGAAGAAAAAACAAAAAAAAAATGCCGATAGTGTTAATAAACAGAAAACTGTAAGAAAACAAAGAACATGGGAGACAAAACAACGAAAAGAATTAAATAGACAAAGGAGAAAAATGTTCATGATGGAGAAAAAGGAAGTTACATGACAGGAAAAGAACAAAATGAACTGGAAAGTGAGAAAAACACAATGAACTCTCTGTTCTTTCTTCTCCTCTTTTCTTTTGTCTCCTTCTTCCTATATCTATTTGTATAGGCAGATGGTGCGACTCTATTCGTTTCCCTCCTCTGAATAATTTTTCTACTTCTTCCCATGCTTCTTTGTTTAGCATTCTATAGTCTATCACAGTTTCTCCTTTGCCGCCTATGTAGGTCTATTTTCCTTCTTCTTCTCCTTGTTTATTACCATTCAACACCTCCCCATTCAATCAGCTTCTTCCCCGTTAACTTATCTGTAAATTTTCTTTTTCATCTCCTCGCTTTTCTACCCAATCCCTGGCTCCTCTTTCTCCCATTTTCCCGTTGAAATTCCTCTATCCCCTCTTTGGCCTGCTATTTACTTTTTTGTTTTTCTTCCTCTTCTTGTCTTCCTGTTCCGCTCTTCCTTGACCGTTTTTTTTTTTGTTTTCTGTCACTGCTTTTCTAATATTGATAAAAAATATTGACTCGTCTTCTCCTCCAGGATTTTTTCTTTCCCTGTCCAACCCCTTTATCCTCTTCCTACCTTTCGTTGGTATCCCTCTTTTCCTTCTTTACTATTTTATTCCATTTTCTCTGCCCTTTTCTCTGCACCACGTGTTGCTGCATTATTCAGTAATACAGCAGTCGATATTCACTACTATCGTAAATTAATGAATAAAACGAGATAAAAAGAAACCGGTACGGAAAGATTTTTTTTTTCAGAAATGATTAGAGGTATCGGAAAAACACCGCCTTGGAGAAAACCACCACTGCAGGCTTTAATCGTTTATTCTTCTAAAATAAATATTTACCCAGGATGTGTCCTCTAGTAACATATTTATCAATATTATATCACAGCATTTCTTTTTTGACTACTTTGTAATACCGCTATTCTAGTTCTAATAGTTTTTAAATAGTAAATATATGTTGAACCTGATAACGCAAGAACAACGTCTGATCTTCTCCAGAGATAACAGAAACTAATTGCAGTTGCATTTTGCCTCTCAACTGTTAGTATCTCGCTCACTTCCAGACAGTTAACATCAACAAATATGATGTTAAATTCGTTTGTGCCAAATCTGTTTGCTATTTTGGTATCATTTCTGGTACTAGCGGTGGCCTACTTCAAATGGACGTACCAATATTGGCAAAGAAAGAACTTTCCCTATTTTGAACCCCGCATTCCGTTTGGAAATTTTGTAAACCCTTGGAAGCACAAAGAAAATTTTGCAATAACTTTACAAAAACTGTACAACGAAATTAAAAGAAAGAATTGGAAACATGGTGGACTATATCACTTTCTGGTAAGATTTACTTCTTAGTAGATCTAGATTATGTCAAAAACGTACTAACTTGAGAATTTCAACACTGACAAAGGCGATGGCAGATCTTTGACGATTGAGGAAATTGCTGCCCAAAGTTTTCTATTTTTCCTTACCGATTTTGAAACGTCTTCCAATACCATAAGCTTTGATCTTTATGAACTGGCAAGAAATCAACAGATTCAGGATAAAGTTACAGAGGAGATTTGCTTTACCCTTTCCTCCATATTTCCTTCTATAAAACTCTTTTTGATTTTTTCATTTTAATACTTTATTTGTTTATTTTGTTGATACAGATAGATAGATAACCTCTAAGTACAACATAATAATTAAGAAATGACAGCAGCATTATCAAAAAAATTTTTCGACGGCTACCTATAGTCAACAGATAAAATAATCTAACAATAAATTATAGTCTTTGGTGGGTCAAAAATTTTGACAAAGTAAGTATCAGAGAAGGAAAATTAATTTCCGCAGGCTGCGTGCCATAAATGTGGTGTTACATCTCTTTGCCCATGGGAGTCATTATTAGTTCAGTAACCTAAAATTATTCAATGAAATAACAAATTAAAAAATATATCCATACCAAGACGTGTTCAGGAGTGGATAGGATGTACATAATGGCCTCAGCAACGTCTTCAGCTTTCAAAGACGGTTGTCGCTCCTCCGAGTTAGCCATTCCAGGACTTACATTCTGAAAAAATAAACGTGTATTTATTATTGACACTTTACCCTCAGAACAAACTTTATACTTACAGTAATTTTGATTTTAGATCCAATTTCAATCAGTTCTTTTTTCAAGGTTGTGGTCAATCCAGTAACAGCCTGTTTGGTTCCAGTGCAGACACCAAGTTTCGACACAGATGGGACACAATGATGACCAAGTGTCCCGTTTACATGGATTATATGCCCATGAATATGATGTTTCTTCATAATTTTCACAGCTTCCCTTGTAGCAATACACAGACCCAGAATATTAACATTTAGGGCGTTTCTCCACTTTTCCGTGCTTCCGTTCCACAAACAATCGTTATTTATAATTCCGGCACTGTTGATAAGTATGTGGATGTCTCCGAACTGTTGCTCGATCCATCTGAAAGCTTTAACCACCTTACTTTCACTGCTGATGTCAGCTTTGACCGCAAACAGTTTTCCCGGTTTATCGGCAAGGTTTCTGGCTTTCTCTTCGATTAGTTCAACGCGGCGAGCTATACCGACCACCTACAATGAAGTGCAATAAAATATTATACAGAAATAAGGAACTAACTATGAGTCCCCTGTCCACCAACAAGTCGATGACTGCAGCACCGATTCCCGAACTGGCACCTGTTACGACAGCCACATTGCCGATCCAGCGCTCAAACGATCGAGACATTTCTAAACTTTACGCCGCTGAAGTTGCAGAAACAACTGAGAGAATGTCGTTTAATAATTATTAAATATTGACGCATCCGTAATTACTTGAATCGATCGATTTTATTAAAATTGCATACATTTAACGATTGACTTCCAGTTTATGATGTGTAGAAACTAAGTTCAAGAAAGTTTCTCTAAGGAGCACTTATTATTGCTTAACCACACACCAGAAGTGAAACTTCTTATGCGATATACAAACAAAATTTAATATACTTTGTAAGTTCAGTTATATGTTTTTATAAATAATAGATTGATTTTGATCCAAAAGTTAATAATGAAATATCAAAACAAGTGATAAACAAAAACAGTAGATTATGATATGAGAGTTAAAAGTTAGATATTTGCCGGAAACGGTACCCGCCTTGTATACGCGTAGAGAGTACTACAAATTTCGTAACGCAATTGCCAGTTTCCGATCCAAGTCTGAGCCTGTATTCAAAATTCAATCCAAAAAATTGGTTTATACACTTACTAAAGAGAAGTTAATCTGATCAGACAATGTAAAAACTAGATAGACAAAATACTAGTGAAAATAAGAAAGACTTTTCAGTCCACTCAAGCAATCGGATCACATCCTAACTGAAATTTGCACGTCAACTAAAGGGCGTGTCACATTTTACTCCAGCTCTGTTTTTTTTTATTTAGAGTTTAAAGTCACATCAACCCTAGGGTTATTAGTGACTCCACAGTTACATAAGGTTATATGTACAGTATAATTACATATTGTAACGTAGCCTGAGCCGGGCGGGTTCGAGGATTTAAAGAAATTCTATTAAAAAGACAAACTTTCACGATAACTCGCTGACCACTTCTTCACGATGCTACCAAAACACTGTCCTGCTCCGTCGTTTGTTTCCTTCTTATACCCCTCCTGGCGTTCCCGATTCCTTCTATTCCTGTAATAATGAGAACATCCCTTCGGCTCGATCGAATATTCCTGAAGAATGAGATCATCCTCTTTGTACGAGCGTCGTATAGTATGAGATCACGCCGACAGAATCTTGTAGGCTCATGAGAGCATCTTATGCGAACAATCATTCCCAGACGTTCTCATGGTCTGTGGACTGTTCCCAGTAAACACATGCATGTTGTTTTAACGTGGAAAAGTCGTGTATGTGGCTGAAAACACGTTTATGGTTGAAAATATCACGTTATATTTTGGTAATACCTTTAACGTTATTTCAACGTATTTTACGTAACGTAAATTCAACGTTGATTTATAATAAAATAATGACTACGTATCTACAAATTACGACAATTCAACGTTAAAAAATTACGTTATTTTTAAGTATAATATATGACGCAATAAAGACGTTAAATCAATATTGTTAATCAACGAAAGGTACGTAATGTTGATAAAATATAAGTTATTTTCCACGTGCAGTTGACACAATGGGCCCGCGGTGTGGTCTAAGTGTCGGTGAGGGGAGCAAATTCCCTCACACCCCTCAACACACCTTCCACGTGCAGTTCTGACGTTTGTTTCTCGTGAAATTTTTACATTAAATACACCTGTTTTTCTCGTGTCATATAGGCGTGTTTGTCGTCCTTTATTTTTCGTGAAATTCTTACAATTAGGTACACGTGTTTTTCTAATCAAATAAAAAATAAAAATACCTAAGGAGTGAAAGAGTTCCAGCAGAGTATAAAAAATCATCATCATGGTGTAGCCCTATAGGTTTTTAGGTTTAAAAGGAGGTTTTTCAATTTACTTCCCTTATTTTTTTTATTATTGTATTTTACTTTACCTCAATTTACTTTTTTTATAAAAAATCATCTCAAAAAATATATATTTATTATTTAAATCATAACTTAACTTAATTATATAAAATAGAAAAGAACGAATGGCGGTGAAGTCTAAATTATTATTCTTGACTATTATTTCTCGTAAAATTTTAACATTAAATACAAGTGTTTTTCTAGTCATCTATACTACAAATAAGAACGCATTCGAGGCGTGTTTTGGCGCTGTTTACTTTTCGTGAAATTCTCACGTTAAGTATACGTGTTTTTCACTAAGGGGTCACTAAGGGGTTTCAAAGATAAAAATGATGATTTTAAAAAACATAATGTATAATAATCCTACTTAATTTATATTTTTTATTTGAATTACGATTAAAATCAAATATAAAAGCATAGAAAGGAATTAATGTGGGTAAAATATAAGTAATTTTTGACGTTCAGGTGTGACGTTAATTTCTCGAAAAATTTTTACAATAAATTCACGTGTTTATATAGTGATATAATTATATAGTACATTTATGTACTACAAAAGAACGCATTCAATTGGCGTCTTTTATAGATTCCATATGGGCGGTTTTTGCGCCAAGTTTAGAAGCCACTGTAAATTGTTTGTTGCGGTTTATAAAACATATGTACATTTTTTATTTGAATCACATTTTAAATAAAATAGAATGGTTATAGAATTTAAAAGTAGAAACAATAGAAATATTTAGTAAGGCTAGCATTTCTTTCATCATTTTTACGAAACATGGTAACAACTAAGTTAGCTCTTGTAAACATTTGGCACCCCGAATTTTACCCAAACAACCTTGAAAGTTTTCTCGTGGTTGAAATGTTTTAGGATCATCTCGCCCGCCTAGTTCGCAATAGAGATGAACGATCGCTCTTTGAGAATTCATATAATTATTATTAAATTAAAATTTAAAAATAAAATTGACATTCCCATAATAGAATGGTGTTAATGTTATAAAAAATTACAAAAGCTCTTTAACCCAACGGCAAAGTAATAATTCAATGTAGGTAGCTATATTTACTTACGTAGATAGTTACTTACAAATATTAATTTATATGTGTTTGTTAAAGTTGAAAACAAAAATTAAGATCTTTAATTATTACGGTTGATCAACGAAATTAATAAATATTGGTAACGTCTGGTAATGTGAAACGCTGTGAAGTAAGTGAAGGTGTTAAAAGACCAGCGAAAAGATTAAAAATAAAACAACAAATCTCTTTTGAGAGTCGTGTCGGGAAGTTTGAGTGTGTCTTTGACCGGACAAGAGTTTTGTGTTGGTCAGGGAATGAATAGTTTTTAAAAACGAAATTGAAAGCAGGTATAACTAAGGGACAATTTGAAACATACTTTGAAAAGTTTTACCGTTTAAGCGCTGGAATTTTGAGAAGAACGGATATTGGTTTATGATGGGGGCTGAAGGTTGAGGAACCCACGACGCGAGCGGAATTTTATTGGCGAAAATAAATAATAACCAAACGTATAGATCAGTACTATCATTGAATATCAATACTCTAGTTAAAGTAGTTAGAGTATTGATATTCAATGGTACTATTAATGAAAATTTCTGCCTTATCGAATTTGTTTTGGCGATAAACCAACATGCAGCTTCCAAGACACAAAACTTTCAAAATGTACGTGATTTACAGCTTTTTTGATTGCGCCTTGCACCCCGAACGAAACGAAACCAAGGAACTCTTTCCAGATGTGTCATCTGTGCTTGGCCATTGCTTTGTTCGATTTTGTTCATTTTCATTTTTCGTCTGAGATCGTGCAGTTCGTTTCGTTTTCGTTTGCCTTACCAAGTTTTGAGATTTTTGTAGCTTCCAAAAGTCCTAAAGGTAAGTGGAACAGTATTTTATTTAAAAGTAGTAACTAAGTATACATTTTTATGCATATTACTAACCAGAATTTAAATTTATTCCGCAAGTGTACCGATTTTATAACTTTCGTCAAAAGTGGTACTCTATGTAAGACCTGGCCTTCTTACAAGGTTTTTAAGATTCATTTTAAGACAGCTATATATATATATTAGTGGTCGCCCAGTGGTCGAAATTCGACCGTAATTAATTAAATTAGTAAGCTTGAACGTTATTGAGGATCTTTTCCAAATAGTACACATCTATACTCATTGCATAGAGTCTAGAGGTTTTCCAATAAGAAGAAGAAGGGGAGGAGGAAAAAGGGGGACAACGGCAAAGTAAAAACGACAATGAAACGGGAAAAAAGAAACAGAGAAGGAAGTAGGAGGGAAACTAAGGAAGGAAGGGGGAAATCAAAGAAGGTTGCGAGAAAAACAGAGGTCAGGGCAGTATTTTGGAATGTAGCGGGACTAGGGAAAAAAGAAGAAGATTTTTGGGAATATGTGAAGGAGTTCGATATTGTTGGATTAACAGAAACATGGTCAGAAAGCTGGGAAAAAATAAAAAAACTGTTACCAAAGGAGTTCAAGTGGGAATGGCAAGGGGCGAGAAGGGGAAAGAAAAAAGGAAGAGCAGCAGGGGGAATAATAACAGGGGTAAAAAAAGGAATAAAAGAGAATACGAAAAAGAAGGGAGAAGAGGAAGGTCACATGGTGAGAAACGTTCAAATAGACAGTAAATGGTGGAAAATAGTGACAGTGTACAGCAAAGAGATGAAAGAAACAATAAGCAAGATAGAAGAAACATTAAAAGACAACAGGGAAGAATGTCTCCTTCTGGGAGGGGATTTTAACGGGAGAATTGGACAAAGAGGAGCCAGGGATTGGGAAGAAGAGAGAGGAGAGGGAAAAAGATAATCCAAAGACAAGAAAGAAAACGCGGAAGGGAAGAAGTTGATGGAATGGATAGAAGAAAATGGACGGGAAGTGCTGAATGGAAATAAACAAGGGGACGAAGAAGGAGAATGGACCTACATAGGCGGTAGAGGAGAGACGGTGATAGACTACGGAATAGTAAACGAAGAAGCATGGAAAGAAGTCGAAGAATTCAGAATAGAAGAAATAGTAGAGTTAGACCATCTGCCTATAGAGATAAATATAGGAAGGGGGAGAGAGAAGAGAGGAGAAGAAGAAAAAATAGAGGAAATGCGAAAAGTGATAATTAAAGTATGGGACGAGCAAGGGGTGGAAGAGTATAAGAGAAGACTTCTAAAAGCAAGATTTAAAGAACAAGAAATAAGGAAAAAGGAGAAAGAATTGGTAGAAATATTGGAAAAAGCAGCGACAAAAAGAGAAATAACAGTAAGAAGTGGAGGAACAAAAAGAAAGAATAAATGGTGGGACAAAGAATGTGAGCAACGTAAAATGGAAGCAATAAAAGAACTAAGAAAGTGGAGAAAGACTAAAGGGAACAGAAGTGGCTTTTTAGAAGCGAAAAGAAGATACAGAGAGACATGCAGGGAGAAGAAGAGGCAGAAGAAGGAGAGAGAGGAGGAAGAGATAAAAGCAATAAGAACAGAGAAGGAGGTATGGAACTATATTAATAGACCGAGAAAGAAAAAAGAAAATGGGGGCGAGGAGATAACGATGAATGAGTGGGAGGAGTACTTCATGAGGCTGCTGGAGGGAGAAAAGGAAAAAAAGTAAACGGGAATAGAGACGAAGAGAAACCGAGTAGAACCTGAAGGAGAAGAAATTACAATGAAGAGGTGGAGAGGCATGTGAAAAAACTGAGAAAAGGGAAGGCACCAGGGAGGGACAGAATACAGAATGAGTCGTGGATGTATGGGACGAGAAGAGTGCTAGAGAGGCTGATGGAGCTAATGAATGGGGTGTAGAGAAGAGAAGGATTCCCGGTAGGGTGGAGAGAGGGGATAATTTACCCCATTTACAAAAAAGGGGAGAAAAATAAAGTAGAAAATTACCGAGGGATAACTCTCCTAAACACAGGGTACACGTTGTATGCATCAATTCTGAATGAAAGGATGAGCAGAGAGATAGAGGAAAAGGGAGCATAACCGGACAGCCAAGCAGGATTTAGAGAGGGGAGAGGAACTATGGATAATGTATACATCCTGGACCATTAGACGAAGAGTGAGTTAAAGAAGAAAGGGGGGAGGGTGTATGCATTATTTGTAGACTTCAAAGCGGCTTTTGACAAGGTGGACAGAGAGAGGATGTTTGAGTGCCTGAGGGAGAAAGGGGTAAATGAATGGCTGGTAAGAAAGGTGGAGGAGATATATGAGAAGACAAAAAGTAAAGTGAAGGTAGGGAAGAGGGAAAGTGAATGGTTTGTGACAACAAAGGGAGTGAGGCAAGGATGCCCGCTCAGCCCCTTGTTGTTCACGTTGTAGGTGGCAGATATGGACGGAATGTTAGAGAGTGCACAAACGGGGGGGTGTGTGGTAGGTAGAAAACAAGTATGGAGCCTGGAGTTTGCGGATGATGTGATGATGGTGGCAAAGAGTGAAAGAGAAATGAAGGAAATGATAAACAGTTTATGAAAATATGTGAAGAAGAAAAGACTAGAAGTGAATGTAGAGAAAACAAAAATGCTGGTGTTCAATAAGAGAAAGAGGAAGAACTAAGAGAGTGATTGGAGGTGGGAGGGAGAAGTAATAGAACAAGTAAAAGAATTCAAATACTTGGGGTATGTGTTCAATGAAAGAGCCACAGATAAGGCACATATTAGAGAACTGGCAAGAAAAGCGAACAAGGTGATAGGATGTGTATGGGGAATAGGAGAGAGAAGGTGGGGCGGCGAGTTTAAGAGGAGAATGATGATGTTTGATAGTCTTATTGAAAACGTGTTGTTGTACGGAGCAGAGGTCTGGGGATGGAAAGAACAAGACGAGATAGAGAGGGTGCAAGAGAAATATCTGAGGTGGGTGCTAGGGGTGGAGAGAGAAACGCCAGGGTACATAATGAGAGAAGAATGCAAGAGGAATGCGGGAAAAAGAGCGGTCAAGTTCGAAGACAGGATGGAAGGGAGGAAAGAATGATACTAAAGGAGTGCTGGAGAGAAAAAAAGAAGAATTCAGACGAGAATGATAGGGAGAATTACTACAGGAGGAATGGGTATGCAAGCAAAGATATAGAGAGACTGAGAGAAAGAGGCGTGTGGATGAATGTAGAACTAAGTGAAAGAGATAAGGATACGGATAGACAAGAGAGGAAAGAAAGAATTAGAGAATCCAGATACAACGGGAAGTACGGAAGATGCATGATCGAGGAAGTACCGAAGTATTTGGGGAGGGAGAGCGAAAAAGAAAGAAAGATGATGGCGAGGTTTAGGTGCGGAAATGAAGAAAGGGAAAATAGGTATTGGGCAGAAGATGGAGGAAGAATGTGTAGAATCTGCTATGAGGAAAAAGAGACGATTGAGCATATGTGGAACGAGTGCAGTGAGATGAAACAAAGAGAGAGGAAATACTGAATGTAGATGGAATGGAAATTAAATGGATGAAAGAGGTATGAAAGAGGAGGGAGAAGGGCGAAGAGGAAAGGGGAGGGGGGAAGAAATAGAGAATTTTATTTAGTATTTTTTTATTATAATAATTGTTAAGTTTACTTGTATATGTATAGGAATCAGAAAGCCCGTAGGGCAAATAAAGATTTATCTATCTATACTCATTGCATATAATTTTTGAATTTCGTTCTATTACGTTTGCTGCGAGCGTGTACAAATACGTCATTAACATGTGTTCTTTTCCCTAAATCCCTGCAATATCTATGAAAAAGAAACATCGGCGGGCTCTTTGTGATTCGACAGCGGCATTTTTTCGAAGATGAAGAACTCCCAACAGTGTTGCTGACACATCCAATAATAAAACGATTAGCTAGCAGGCTCGCTACCTTTTTAATTTCTTCCTATTAACTCGAATGCGATAATAAACGACGACACTTTCACGGCTCGTCGTCTGTCAATCACCAGAAAGTCACCTAATGCGCATGTCCACTTTGAAACTTTTACCGTCCACTAAATCCAGAAAATCAAATGTTTACAATAGCTGTTTTCGCGGAGCCGAACCCGAAAAAGGCATTGTACGGGTTCCAATCAAGTAAACTTTTGCAAAAGCATTTCAAGTCAGATTTGACAACTCGATGACATTTTACACAATCGTATCGAAAATTTTGGATTCAGAGACTCCTACGATGACGAATTTTGTTGCTCACATTTTATTTTATCAATTTAATGTATTTGTAACGCAAATTAAATATAAATTTTAGCTTTGTGCACTTCTTCTCCATAATATGAACTTTAACTATGCCAAATCTCACACTCCTCTGTGCCCGCAATAGGCTTCAAGAGGGATCCAGAGTTTTCGCTTCACGTATTAATATACAGGCTGTCCCATTTAAAACTCCCCAGTCCAGATTTCTCCGAATTGATTATTGTGATTGAAAAATCCTTGAACAGGTCGATTTTGTTTGCCAGGGGCTCATCTTCTCAGGTTCCTTTCAAGTTCCGGCATTTCGCCCTCTTCGCGAGGGGGCTGTTAGCCCCAAAATCTTAAATGGCACTATGAGTCGAGTGATACCTCATTTGAAAGGTATTGGAGACCACTTTACAACTAACTACTTACTTTTCAATCTTTTGGTGATTTGACCGCAAAAAAACGTTAATTTTCAATTTTCAAGATAATCCACATCTTCTGATGCTATGTTCCACAGCAACCAGAAAGACAAACATGTTATTGCTGAAATTAGGCTTATTGAACTTGTAGCATCACGAACAGTTTTGAAAATCGTCTGTATTTTTGCATGGAAATGAATGGTGGCCATATCCAACATTTATTACGTTAATTAGATCATTTTATTGAAAAATAATCGTGTCGCATACTCTACATTCAGTTTTAACTCTTTCGCGCTATTTAGCAATCAAAATCAATAACCTAATGACCCAAAAATTTCAATAAATTTAATTTCAAAATTACATGTTGGTCTTTGTGGTTTCTGTGGGACATAGCATGAGAAAATGTGCATTATCTTGAAAATTAGAAATTATTGTTTTTACGGTCAAAACTGCAAGATATTGAAAAGTAAGTGGTTTAGTTGTAGAGAGGCCTTCAATACTTTTCAAATGAGGCATCACTCGACCCATAGTGCCATTTAAGATTTTGGGGCTGATAGCCCTCTCGCGAAGAGGGCGAAGCGCCGGAACTTGAAAAGCATCTGCCCCCCGCAAACAAAATCGACCTGTCCCAGGATTTTTCAATCACAATAATCAATTCGGAGAAATCTGGACTGGGGAGTTTTAAATGGGACAGCCTGTATAGAAGATATATGCTATTATTTTCCTAATTTGCTGTTGTAACAAAGCTAAGACTAAGACAAAACTAAGACTGAGAAATTGCGGTTTTTAAGGAAATTATACACGAAGTGAGCTGTGTGTCCAGTGATGCCCCAAGAGATCAGTTTTTTAAAAAATTTTTCGTCGCCAGGTCATGTCGTAGGCCTTTTCTATATCGAAAAATATAGCAAGCACTTTGTGGTGATTGGAGAAGGCATCTGTTATCGACGAATCTAAACTGATAATGTTGTCGAGGGTAGATCTGTATTTCCGGAATCCACTCGGTTGGGGGTTCAATAGGTTACCAGACTCAAGGAACCGATTAATTATTCTTTCTAGTATCTTGTACATACAGCAGTTAGTGAGATGGGTCGATACGAGCTTGGGTCATGTTTTGCCTTTTGGGGTTTTAAGAAGGGCAGAACTGTTTAAGATATCCAGATAGTGTTGAAAATGTCTAGGAGGTGGAGTTTGGCTAGTAGAGGAAGATGTTATAAGGATACAAGCGGAATATCGTCGGGGCCAGGTGCTGAGGTTTTTCCCATAGCTTGTAGTTCCGCGTGCGAGATTGGGTTATTGCTTGGGGTGTCGCTTGGGCCGTCTTGCCGGATCGGAGTGCTTTCCACAGAATTTTGCAGTCTTCTAAATATCTTATCATAGTTCTCACTACTTGAGAATTTTTGGAATTGGTCTGCTGGGTGCTCACAAATCTCTATGTCGTTGACGACTAGTTTATTAGAGATTAATAAGGATTTTGGTCCAGCTGCTGATTAATTCGTCTAATTTTGTTCCACACTTCTTTTGGTGCGGTGGTGGGAGTGTTAGATAAAAGAAGCCCATGAATCCCTTTTGCTTTGATTGAGGATACGCCTCGACATCTTTTATACTCCAGGAGGTGCTGAAACGGGAAAAAAGAAACAAAGAAGGAAGTAGGAGGGAAACTAAGGAAGGAAGGGAGAAATCAAAGAAGGTTACGAGAAAAACAGAGGTCAGGGCAGTATTTTGGAATGTAGCGGGACTAGGGAAAAAAGAAGAAGATTTTTGGGAATATGTGAAGGAGTTCGATATTGTTGGATTAACAGAAACATGGTCAGAAAGCTGGGAAAAAATAAAAAAACTGTTACCAAAGGAGTTCAAGTGGGAATGGCAAGGGGCGAGAAGGGGAAAGAAAAAAGGAAGAGCAGCAGGGGGAATAATAACAGGGGTAAAAAAAGGAATAAAAGAGAATACTAAAAAAAGGGAGAAGAGGAATTTTAAGAGGGGATTTTAACGGGAGAATTGGGGAAAGAGGAGCCAGGGATTGGGAAGAAGAGAGAGGAGAGGGAAAAAGAAAATCCAAAGACAAGAAAGAAAACGCGGAAGGGAAGAAGTTGATGGAATGGATAGAAGAAAAAGGATGGGAAGTGCTGAATGGAAAGAAACAAGGGGACGAAGAAGGAGAATGGACCTACATAGGCGGTAGAGGAGAGACGGTGATAGACTACGGAATAGTAAACGAAGAAGCATGGAAAGAAGTCGAGAATTCAGAATAGAGGAAATAGTAGAGTTAGACCATCTGCCTATAGAGATAAATATAGGAAGGGGGAGAGAGAAGAGAGGAGAAGAAAAAAAAATAGAGGAAATGCGAAAAGTGATAATTAAAGTATGGGACGAGCAAGGGGTAGAAGAGTATAAGAGAAGACTTCTAAAAGCAAGATTTAAAGAACAAGAAATAGGGAAAAAGGAGAAAGAATTGGTAGAAATATTGGAAAAAGCAGCGACAAAAAGAGAAATAACAGTAAGAAGTGGAGGAACAAAAAGAAAGAATCAATGGTGGGACAAAGAATGTGAGCAACGTAAAATGGAAGCAAGAAAAGAACTAAGAAAGTGGAGAAAGACTAAAGGGAACAGAAGTGGCTTTTTAGAAGCGAAAAGAAGATACAGAGAGACATGCAGGTAGAAGAAGAGGCAGAAGAAGGAGAGAGAGGAGCAAGAGATAAAAGCAATAAGAACAGAGAAGGAGGTATGGAACTATATTAATAGACCGAGAAAGAAAAAAGAAAATGGGGGCGAGGAGATAACGATGAATGAGTGGGAGGAGTACTTCATGAGGCTGCTGGAGGGAGAAAAGGAAAAAAAGTAAACGGGAATAGAGACGAAAAGAAACCGAGTAGAACCTGAAGGAGAAGAAATTACAATGGAAGAGGTGGAGACGCATGTGAAGAAACTGGGAAAGGGAAGGCACCAGGGAGGGATAGAATACAGAATGAGTCGTGGATGTATGGGACGAGAAGAGTGCTAGAGAGGCTGGTGGAGGTAATGAATGGGGTGTGGAGAGGAAAAGGATTCCCGGTAGGGTGGAGAGAGGGGGTAATTTACCCCATTTACAAAAAAGGGGAGAAAAATAAAGTAGAAAATTACCGAGGGATAACTCTCATAAACACAGGGTACAAGTTGTATGCATCAATTCTGAATGAAAGGATGAGCAGAGAGATAGAGGAAAAGGGAGCATTACCAGACAGCCAAGCAGGATTTAGAGAGGGGAGGGGAACTATGGATAATGTATACATCCTGGACCATTTGACGAAGAGTGAGTTAAAGAAGAAAGGGGGGACGGTGTATGTATTATTCGTAGACTTCAAGACGGCGTTTGACAAGGTGGACAGAGAGAGGATGTTTGAGTGCATGAGGGAGAAAGGGGTAAATGAATGGCTGGTAAGAAAGGTGGAGGAGATATATGAGAAGACAAAAAATAAAGTGGAGGTAGGGGAGAAGGAAAGTGAATGGTTTGTGACAACAAAGGGAGTGAGACAAGGTTGCCCGCTCAGCCCCTTGTTGTTCACGATGTATATGGCAGATATGGACGGAATGTTAGAGAGAGCACAAGCGGGGGGGTGTGTGGTAGGTAGAAAAAAAGTGTGGAGCCTGGCGTTTGCGGATGATGTGGTAATGGTTGCAAAGAGTGAAAGAGAAATGAAGGAAATGATAAAGAGTTTAGGAAAATATGTGAAGAAGAAAAGAGTAGAAGTGAATGTAGAGAAAACAAAAATGCTAGTGTTCAATAAGAGAAAGAGGAAGAACGTAGAGAGTGACTGGAGGTGGGAGGGAGAAGTAATAGAACAAGTAAAAGAATTCAAATACTTGGGGTATGTGTTCAATGAAAGAGCCACAGATAAGGCACATATTAGAGAACTGGCAAGAAAAGCGAACAAGGTGATAGGATGTGTATGGGGAATAGGAGAGAGAAGGTGGGGCGGCGAGTTTAAGAGGAGAATGGTGATGTTTGATAGTCTTATTGAAAACGTGTTGTTGTACGGAGCAGAGGTCTGGGGATGGAAAAAACAAGACGAGATAGAGAGGGTGCAAGAGAAATATCTGAGGTGGGTGCTAGGGGTGGAGAGAGAAACGCCAGGGTACATAATGAGAGAAGAATGCAAGAGGAATGCGGGAAAATGAGCGGTCAAGTTCGAAGACAGAATGGAAGGGAGGAAAGAATGATACTAAAGGAGTGCTGGAGAGAAAAAAAGAAGAATTCAGACGAGAATGATAGGGAGAATTACTACAGGAGGAATGGGTATGTAAGCAAAGATATAGGGAGACTGAGAGAAAGAGGCGTGTGGATGAATGTAGAACTAAGTGAAAGAGATAAGGATACGGATAGACAAGAAAGGAAAGAAAGAATTAGAGAATCCAGATACAACGGGAAGTACGGAAGATGCATGATCGAGGAAGTACCGAAGTATTTGGGGAGGGAGAGCGAAAAAGAAAGAAAGATGATGGCGAGGTTTAGGTGCGGAAATGAAGAAAGGGAAAATAGGTATTGGGCAGAAGATGGAGGAAGAATGTGTAGAATGTGCTATGAGGAAAGAGAGACGATTGAGCATATGTGGAACGAGTGCAGTGAGATGAAACAAAGAGAGAGGAAATACTGAATGTAGATGGAATGGAAATTAAATGGATGAAAGAGGTATGAAAGAGGAGGGAGAAGGGCGAAGAGGAAAGGGGAGGGGAGATGAAATAGAGAATTTTATTTAGTTTCTTTATTATTATAATTGTTAAGTTTACTTGTAAATGTATAGGAATCAGAAAGCCCGTAGGGCAAATAAAGATATAGATTTATGTACTGGATATCCCTAGGATATCATCTGCTATATGGGTTTGAGCCGCAATGTATTGTTCAAATTGTTTTGTTAATTATTTTATTCGAACTGAGGTATCAGCCGTGACTGCCACTGTGTTCAGGTTGCTAGGCAACTTTACCTTCAGTTTATTGACTTCAAAATTTCAGAAAAAACCGCTTAATTTAAAACAGGTTGATTAAAATGTTTGAGTGTTTTAGTTTTCTACAGTTGTAAGATAAGCAAAACCAGTCTAGACCAAAAATATTCTTCTCCAAACAACTTAATAGAGAAAATGACCTCATGGGCACCCCATCCAGAGATACACTGTACTTATATTTATAGAAATAAATGCTATTCATTTTTCATGGTCAATTTTTATTACTTACTTAATTATAATAGTCGGCATTTTGTCCAACACTCCTCCACTCAAAGCGGTCCTTTACCTTTACCATTACCATAAAACACGCCAGAATATATTCTCAAATAGTATGTTGCTAATTTGAACAATACAAGACCAGGATTAAATACCGAGACCGTTATTAGTCATTACTTACTTTTCATTCTAAAGAATAAATAGCATTTAAGTACCACGTGATAAGTGTTTCATGAATCAACGATGATACAACAGAATACATCCGAATAAATAAGTGCGGTCGTCTCGCGTGTGCAGTACCGGTCAGTCATGTGGGCCACAGGGTCACTTGGCGGCGATTTAGTCGCGTTGTTTGTTACTTTTTCAGTAATTCTCATCGCCTATTTCAAATGGACATCGCAATATTGGAAAAGAAGGAATGTGCCGCAACTGAAAATTCCGCCTGGAATCTCCGGTAGGGGTGAGAAAGAACATCTCGGAGTTACAACAAAACATTTGTACGATGCCATGAGAGAAAAAGGATGGAAATATGGAGGAATTTTCACTTTTCCTCGGCCAGTTTTCCTCGTCTGCGATCTAGATACCTTGAGGAATATCATGACCAAAGACTTCAAGTATTTTCCCCACAGAGGGATCTACCACAATGAAAGGGCAGACCCAGTTACGGCACATCTTTTCAACATTTCTGGAGTAAAGTGGCGGAACTTGCGAACTAAATTTACCCCAACTTTCACTTCCGGAAAGATGAGGTCGATGTTCCAAACTTTGGTGGACTGCGAGGTTAATATGAAAAGACAAATCGATTCGCAATCGGAAGAAAAGGCTCCGATCGATATTAAAGATGTACTTGGTTGTTACACCACTGATATTATTGGTTCTTGTGCGTTTGGGCTTGACTGCAACACGTTTGAAGACAACAATTCACCGTTTAGAGTTTATGGAAAGAAGGTAAGTATAAGAGATAAAACTAAATTAACATTTAAGGTATTCCGATAAACCTTAATCATACCAAATCTGTAAATTATGAAAACTTTAGGTATGAGTTTGGACACAGTCATCTTTTAATAATAATTAGATAAATGTTTAGATTGCGTTTATGTTATCTATATATATTATATCAAAACCCAAATAGCACTCACTGACTGACTCATCTCGAAATCTCCGGATCCACTGAACCGATTGCAATGAAATTTTGAACTTATTTTACCACGTAGGCGCTCACTAAGAAACGGTAAATTCCACTTTGAAGTAAGTAGATATGAAACCTTTAAATTGAAAACAGTATTATAAAATGTTGCAACAGTATCTATTCAAAAACCAAAAAAACAGTTTTAGTCTTTTATTAGACACCTAAATTTTTTAGAACAATTGCAAAACATGCAACTAATGTTTACAGTAATAAATTTTGTCTAATCTTGTACGTAATCAGATTGTTGCCCTGAGATTGCGATAGGTGTTTTGTCCGACCTAAATCTAGAAATATATTAATATTAAGATAGGCAAAGTAAGTTTCTCTATTCAGATGAAGGTTTTGCTAGCTCATTCCAACAAATATTTACAGTTTGGTATAACAAAAATATGAATACAATCTTACGAATTGATTTGTAAAATCGTATCTGTGTCTAATGCATTGGCAGATCTTACATTACATCAATTACGCTATACTTAGAAACATGCATTACTCTATTCTACCAAAATATCATTTTTTATTTTTGTAGGTTTTTGAAAGATCGTACGCTCGACAAGTGCACAGAACCTTCGTCACCATGTTTCCCAATTTGGCTTACGCGTTAAATATGTCGTTGCTGCCCCGTGACGTCTCTAATTTCTTTCTAAAATTGGTGCGAGACACCGTCAACTTCCGAGAAAAGAACAATATCAACAGAAAGGACTTTATGCAAATGCTTATTGATCTAAAAAACAACAAATTGGCAGAAGAAGATGGGCATAAGCACGATGGTACTTCTCTAACTGTCGAAGAAATAGCAGCCCAAAGTTTCGTTTTCTTCGTTGCCGGATTTGAGACTTCTTCGACCACCATGACTTTTGCCTTGTACGAACTGTCAAGAAATCAAGATATTCAAGACAAAGTGAGAGAGGAAATTCAAAGTGTTTTGGCTAAACATGGCGGAAAGATGACGTACGATGCTGTTCAAGAGATGAAGTACTTGAGCCAAGTCATTGATGGTATTACTCAGTTTGTTTGTTGTAACATTTTTAACGTCTTTCGTGGTTTTAGAGTCTTTAAGGATGTACCCACCAGCAGCACTTGTTCCCAGGCAGTGCGATCAGGACTATAAAATTCCAGATAGTGACGTTGTTATAGAAAAAGGCACAACAATCTTTATTCCTATACTTGGAATACATCACGACAAAGAATACTATCCAGAGCCCGAGAAGTTTGATCCAGACAGGTTCTCTGACGAAAACAAGAGCAAGAGACATCCATATGCCTATATTCCGTTTGGTGAGGGTCCCAGGATTTGCATCGGGATGAGGTTTGGACTCATGCAATCGAAAGTGGGATTAGCCTCTTTGTTGAAAAATTTCAAGTTTACTATTAATCCGAAGACCAAAGAACCTCTCAAGATGAAGCATAATTCCCTGGTTCTAGCTGCGAAGGGCGAGATTTGGTTGAATGCTCATAAACTCTGAGCACTTCATCTATAGATAAAGAAAGTATTTATCATTTCCAACTAGTTTAAAAGTAAATTTTAAGTACTTAAAAGTGATAAAAGTCAAGAGTATTATAATGTGTACCACATGTTCAACCCTACAAACCTATATTAAAAACACTATATTTTTTTATAAGCTTTATTACTTCTCTTCGTGAATAGTGGGTAAGAAAGTGTTAGTTCGTACTGTAATATTGATTAAAACCACATTCTTTTCCACCAAAAATTCGCGAAACTCTAAAGCAGTCACCTAATGGTCTAAAATTGCAACAAAAGGGTCCTACGCTGATTTGAAGAGAAATATGTTAATTATATTGCATTTTTATAAAAAAATATACATCATGTTAACTAACCACTAACCTACTCGCACATTTTTAAACAAATCAAACTTCCCGCCCCCATCAACTGGTAGTAGCGTTGTCACCACTGCGTTCCCAACGCGCCATCTTTAAAGCCATGAATGGAGTCGCAACATCAGGGGGGTTACAAATTAACTTTACTTAGATAGGTTTCTAATTATACCATGAGATCATTTAAATTATAAATTAGAGTAGGCGGTTTTTATTGACTGAAAAATTAAAATTTGAGGTTATGGTTATATTGTAACGTTTATGTTAAATTATTTGAATTTAAAGAAAATAAAACACTAACAAATAATTTAGGTTTATTGAGAATTACAGCAAATGTTCAAAGTGCTCTCCCCCAGCTTCAATGCATCTCTTAACTCTCCGTTTCAACTTTCAAATGTATTTTTAGAAAGCTTATAGCACTGCATGCATTAAAAATTGCCTTTTGCAGTTTTTCAAGATTATATGGGAAAATGAAATAACCTAGAATTGTCAGGTCCGGACTTCGAGGCGGAGATTGAATGACACTCGCTCCGTTACACCACACTAACATCACGAAGTCTTGACAGACACTTATAAATTAGTTGGACTAATTTTTGACAATCTGCAGGAAAATTAGATTAGGGATTTCGAAAAACCTTCAACACAGCGATCTATTAGTATATTATGATACGAGTTTTATAAGAAACATTTTGACGCACGGACGGGTGAGTAAGTAAATGAGTAAGTTCGACAAAATGCCTTATAAACCTTATATCATACAGTATTTTTTCTATTTTGTCACTTTTTATACAAAAAAATCAAGTTTTACAGTCTAGAGAATTTCGCGGTGGTTGGCCACGTTTGCGAGGTACATTAACGCCGGCTATGAAAAAGAATTAATTTTATGAAGATTTAAATCTTGTTTTAATATTTTTTTATTAAATTCCATATGATAGGTAACAGAAAAACCGTAACCTGAGAAGAGGTTTTGAACGATCTTTTCCGCCCTTGAGGCACTTAGGGTAGGGGGTACTACGCACCCCCACCTTACCTTTTCTTTTGGGGTGGCTCCAGCCACACCACTCATTCAAAATCTAAATCTTCACTAAGACGGAGCTTGCTCCTAACAATGTCCTTTTTTATGAAATGTACATAGTGTAATTATGGTGTGTTAAATGAACGGGTCATCACCCAAAAGCGGATCTTACTAGTACTTTGTGCCCACAATTCAAAACAACAAACATTGGTCCTTCGAGCCGGATTCAAGTACTCGTAAACCCAGGAGCTTTCCGTCGACGTCTCCAGAGGAAAAGGAAAGACTTCAGTGTCATCAACACCATAACGAACCAAATCAAGAAAAACCCACGCCTTTACGAAGCAACATTTCCACTGCATAAGGTCAGTCATCCTTCTATTTATCCTTCCTTTGTGTTACACGCATGTACATTTTCTCATTCGTGACAAATTGAAACATTATTACGATGGCCGAACAACTCGAAAAACTCGTTAGAACTAGGGGCACTCTTAAAGGGAAATTAACGCGTCTTTACAATTGGATCGATAAATTTGATACGAACAAAGACAGTATTCATGGAATTGCGGAGCGCCGCCAACAAGCCCTAGATGCTTTTCGAAATCTTGAAAACATTCAATTTGAAATTGAACAAATCGACAAAACCTCTTCGCGAGAAAAGCATGACGAAGAACGCGTACATTTTGAAAACGATTACTATGCCATAGCGGAGAAATGACTAAAATTCTTAATGAAGCGTCCCAGTCGACTTCGCAAAAATCCGATAATAATTCAACGCGACAAACGTCCGAAGAAACAAGCGAACGTCGAGCGACACCCCACGTAAACTTGCCGGTGTTAGATTTAAAAACGTTTTCCGGAGAATACCAAAATTGGCTATCATTTTATAATTCCTTTACTGCTGCGATCGACGATCCAAAAAACGGTTTAAATGATTGTCAACGATTACAGTACTTAAAATCGTGTTTACGGGGCGATGCAATAAAATCAATAGATGCTCTTGATATCGCCGAAGCAAATTATCGTACCGCATGGCAGATACTTGAAGAACAGTTTAAAAATACGCGATTAATTGTACAGGACCACGTCCTCGCTATTCTAAAGCATCCCGCTATGTCTAGGCAGTCACATACTACACTACAGGACTTTTTGAATATACTTAAGGTCAATATAGCCGCGCTAAACAAGCTGAACATCCCAATTCATACGTACCATGCTTTATTAGTACCGATAGTAGTTGAGAAATTAGACTATAACACGATTAAAGAATGGCAAATCACCTTAAAAACAGAAGTTTCAGAATTCGAATCTTTAAAACGCTTTTTAGAAAAACGATGTCAATTATTAAAATCATTAAACGCGATCGGTAACAACAGCACTCCTTCAAAACCATATGTCACAGATCCCAAATATAAGCGGGTACTTTCCCACACAGCGGCAATAAAAGTAAACTGTGTCCTTTGCAAGGGTGATTGCCCCAAAATTAGTGCTTGTGCAGAATTTTTAAAATTAACGGTGGGCCAAAGATCACAAAGGGTACGACAATTAAAACTTTGTCTTAATTGCCTCCGGATTGGGCACCACGTTTCCAGATGTTTGATTCGCACCAATTGCCGAACGTGCAACAAACGGCATCACACGTTGCTTCACGATCAAGAACCTCAAACCAGTGAATCTGAATCGCCAATCATAAATCACGAGGTTTCCCTAATTTCTAATAGAAAGACCCAAGACAAAATCGCGCTTTTACCAACCGCTCTAGTTTATATCCGCGACGCGAACAATAAGTGGCACAATTGTAGGGTCTTGCTCGATTCGGGGTCCATGTCCAATTACATTTCGGCATCGATGTGCCGAAAATTAGGATTGAAACGATTTAATACCGATATTTCGGTATGCGGTATCGGTCAAATTAAAACGAAAATAAAATACGCGGCCCAAGCCTATTTTAAATCAAAATACGATGATTTCTCTGGTCACATAAAATGTTTTGTCATCGACCAAATAACCGAAAATTTACCTGTTAGAACAATTAGCAAATTGGGCCTACAAATACCAAGTTCAATAAAATTAGCGGACCCGAATTTTACGACGTCATCGTCGGTGGACCTTCTTATCGGCTCAAATTTATTTTGGAAATTACTCCGTTCGGGTAAAATCGTAAAAGGGCCAACTGTCCTTCAAGAAACACATTTAGGATGGGTCGTCGCAGGTACTTTATTGGACGTTTCCGACCCGCCTATTTCAATGCATACAACCACTCTATTGACCTTACAACAGCAATTAGAGAAATTTTGGAGACTAGAGGACGAAGGCAATAAAGTTATAAACACGTCAGGTATTGCTAAAGAACATCTGGAGTGCGAGCGGTACTTTCAACAAACAACTCAACGGGCGATATCCGGTCAATTCGTAATAAATCTACCCTTCAAGGATTACCCCCTGGATCTAGGCAAAACCAGGGAAACAGCTGAAAAGCAATTTTTATCATTAGAGCGCCGATTAGCGGATCAACCCAATCTTAAAAAGGATTATATAAAATTCATGCGCGAATATGAGCATTTGGGCCACATGCAGGAAGTCACACAAAATGAATTAGACGATTCAAATGCATTTTACTTACCGCATCACGCCGTGTTAAAAGAATCGGTTTCAACAAAATTACGCGTCGTTTTTAATGCATCTGCTAGAAGCACAAATGGGTTGAGCTTAAATGACAATCTGATGGCCGCTCCGACAATCCAGCAAGATTTGTTTGCAATTTTAACGCGATTCAGAACGTTTCGATACGTAATTAGTGGCGATATCGCAAAAATGAATCGCATGATTCTCTTGCACCCCGATCATAGTAAGTACCATCGGATATTTTGGCGTGAAGACAAATTACAACCGCTAAAGATATTTTGCCTTAAAACCTTAACGTACGGTACCAAACCGGCATCCTATATCGCAACGCGCTGTCTTCAAGAAAACTAGCGGACTTGAACGCGAAAAACTTTTCGGACGCAAGCGATGTCATTCGACGCGATTTCTATGTCGACGATTTATTAACCGGTCACGACGATCTAGAAAAACTCTCAAAAATAAAAAATTAAATTATTGCAATTTTAAAACAAGGCGGATTTGAACTCCGTAAATGGGCATCTAATGAGTTGTTTTTGATTAAAACACATGACGACAATAATTGTAAACATGACGTGCGATTAGACAAAAATGAATTCACAAAAACCCTTGGACTTCTGTGGAATCCCGCTTCAGATTCGTTAAAATACCAGGTCAAACCCTTAATCAATGCAACCAAAATCACAAAACGAAACATTTTGTCAGCCACAGCGCAGATTTTTGATCCATTAGGACTCTTAGGTCCCATCATAATAACGCCAAAAATAATTATGCAGAAACTATGGCAGCTCAAACTGTCATGGGATGAACCCGTACCTGAAGACATGTGTCACACATGGAATCATTTTTTACGCGAGCTTTCATCGCTTAATAATATTCGAATTTCAAGAAAAGTTCTGATAGATAAACCCAGTTTCATTGAGTTGCACGGTTTTAGTGACGCTTCTCAAACCGCATACGGTGCGGCCGTGTATCTTCGATCACTAAATTCTAATAACGAAATTTGCGTTCGGTTATTATGTGCTAAGTCACGTGTATCTCCTCTCCGTGTGATAACTATCCCAAGGTTAGAGTTGTGTGCCGCGGCACTTTTGGCGCACTTGGTAGAGTCCGTGGAAAAAACATTAAACCTCAACATCGCTAAAAAATTCTTTTGGACGGATTCGAAAATAGTTCTGGCCTGGATTAAGTCCAGCTCCGGACAATTTCAAACCTTCGTGGCCAACCGCGTGTCCACAATTCAAGCGCTGTCTAACGAAAACGATTGGTACCATGTTAAGGGAGAAGATAATCCCGCCGATTTACTCGGTCGCGGCGTCGCGCCCTCCAAAATCAAAGACATTTCAACTTGGTGGGGTGGCCCAGCATGGCTAGCCAGACCCCAAGATACGTGGCCTACTGATAAATTTACTATTGACAAGGAGTTGCCTGAAAGGCGCACCGTTTCCATGACATCCGCTGCGTCGGATACACAACATAACAAATTTAAACCAAATGTTGACAAAATTCTCGTCCTTTGCCAAAACCCAGCGCGTCGTGGCGTGGATTCTACGGTTTTGCAAAAATAGTCAAAATCCCAACGATAAAGTTTCCAACAAGTATTTAAGCGCAACGGAACTCAGAGAAGCTACAATAAAGATTGCGCAGCTTGTTCAAAAAAACGAGTTCGCCAGTGAAATTGCGTCATTATGCAGTAATAAGCAACTTCACAAATGTTCTAACCTACTGTCCTTAAATCCGTTTTTTGATCCTGTCGACAAGGTCATAAGAGTCGGGGGTCGATTAAAAAACGCGGCGATACGATATGAAAGTATGCACCCCATTTTATTGCCAAAAAGCCACCACATTACTCGATTAATAATTAGGCAGGGGCATCACAGTCAATTACACGCCGGAGTACAAGGTACCCTATCGGCTCTACGCCAAAGATTTTGGATCATTTCTGGCAAAACCGCGGTTCGGCAAGAAATACACAATTGTATAAAATGTTATAGGTCAAATCCTAAACGCACAAACACATTTATGGGTGACTTGCCTACATTTAGGGTAAAAAATGAGCGCCCTTTCACGGTCAGCGGAGTCGACTTCGCTGGGCCGCTGCTAATTAAGGAGTCTCACGGTCGCCGTAAGCGAAATGTTAAGGCTTACGTCGCTGTGTTCGTCTGCTTCGCTACGAAAGCTGTGCATCTCGAGCTTGTAGGTGACTTGACGACGGCGTCCTTTTTGAATGCATTAAAACGTTTGATTTCGAGACGGGGGCACGTGTCCCACATCTACTCAGACAATGCCACCAATTTCCGCGGTGCACAACGCGAGCTTGGCGAAATGCGCCAGTTTTTAAAATCAATCACCTTTAGTGACGTAATTGAAGATCTCGCAAGCAGAGGCATAACGTGGCACAATATAGCACCTGGTTCGCCCCACCTAGGCGGACTTTGGGAAATTAATGTAAAGGCCGTTAAATTTCATTTAAAGCGCATCCTCGGGATGTCATTTCTGACGTATGAGGAAATGTACACACTCCTTACACGCATCGAAGCGATCCTAAATTCCCGACCAATTACTCCGCTTACTTCCGATCCCAATGACCTAGAAGCTCTAACTCCTGGACACTTCCTGATCGGACAACCAATGACCACCATCGCCGAAGTGGACCTCACTGATGTCCCCGAGAACCGTTTGAAGAGATGGCAGCGAGTGGAACAAATGCGGCAGCATTTCTGGAAACGTTGGCGAAAGGAGTACCTATCCCAACTTCAGCAACGACCCAAAAAGCAATCGACCAAGGGAGTGGAAATCAACCTTAACGATCTCGCAGTTATCGTCGAGGAAAACTGCCCTCCGCAGAGATGGCAACTAGGACGCATCATCGAACTCCACCCTGGACGTGACGGTGTAGTGCGCGTCGCAACGCTAAAGACGCCAAGTGGTGAAATAAAACGTGCAGTGCGCAAATTGTGTTTGCTACCAAAACTATAAAAGTGATTCCGTTCGTTGATCCTGCGTGATCATTATTACACCTACATAATTATGTTTATTTTCTTGTGTTTTAACTTTTTCAATTAGTGTGTAGCTTATATAGTTAGTTTTTTATGACTCATTTTCGTATATTGTTTTATATTGTTTATTCTATAAATTTATACTTTTGTTTATTGAAGTCGGTGACTTCAAGGGGGGGAGAATGAACGATCTTTTCCGCCCTTGAGGCACTTAGGGTAGGGGGTACTACGCACTCCCACCTTACCTTTTCTTTTGGGGTGGCTCCAGCCACACCACTCATTCAAAATCTAAATCTTCACTAAGACGGAGCTTGCTCCTAACAATGTCCTTTTTTATGAAATGTACATAGTGTAATTATGGTGTGTTAAATAAACGGGTCATCACCCAAAAGCGGATCTTACTAGTACTTTGTGTCCACAATTCAAAACAACAAACAGGTTTCTTGGGAGACGCTTCCATTACTGCTGCAACATCTGCCACCATCTCAAGAGTTCTTTTTTTTTTGGTCGCTCCGCTACCCGCTTTTCGACCAACAGTCCCAACATCACGAAATCTTGCCAAACGTTTATAAATTTGGTAGACTGATTTTTGATAATCTGCTTGAAAACTGTTGTAGGCATTTCCAAAATCATTAACACAGCGTTCTATAGAATAATAATTCTGTTGCCATTCAGTGTTCTTAAAATTATTTTCGGTAAGAAAAATTGTATGCTCCTATTCAAACATTTTGTCACTTTGACATTTCAAATTTTAAATCAGATCTAAGGATTGTCAAAAGTTAGTCGTGCCAACCTAGTTTAAATTTCACAGCCTCTTGTAATTTATAATTTAAATGATCGCACGGTAGAAGACCGTGAGTTACCTCAATGTTACCGGAAACCTTTTTGTCTCTTTGTAATTCTTTATAGGTGCATTATTTTATGCTACGCAGTTCACTTATTGTTTGAGTTAGTAATGAAATTTTTATGGTCGTGGGAAAAATAGTGTACAAAACCCGCAGGAAAGTCTCTAACGCACTCGCGGGATTGCCTAACGCCTCGTGGGCAACTTTCCCGCTTGTGCGTTATTTATCACTTTCCGTGCTCGTTATGTAATATACTATTAAGGGTGCGTAATTAATGTGGCGCCATCATCCAACTTACGGCGAATTGCAGAAATGCATCTTGGGTAGTTAGGCTATCAAATTAAAGAGGTAGCCACTGTAGCGTCGAAATCGTCGAAATATCACAAATTTGTGTACGGGGGAGCATGGCGGTAGTGGGGGAGCTTCGTGACTGCAAATACGAGAAACGAGAACCGAATTAAGTCTGCTGTAAAATTGGAAAGATTCTTCCGTCGACCTTTTAAATTCTAGAAAAGGACTTTTCTTGCAAAAAGTTCTAATTCAGTAGTTTACACATTATTATTAAATAAATAACACCTAATACATTTATACTTGATTATTTCCTTCATGCAACGAAAAAATTATAATTACTATGGTTTCTGCCCATTTTACAGCGATTAATTGCATGTCAAAATTTTGCCGCGGTTAAATATGTGTCAAAATTTAATCGCTTCTGAATTTATTAGTCACTGGACTTACAACATGCGAAAACAATGTGAAATATCACAAAATGTATTATTTATTCAGGAAATAATCATGCCGAATACCCCGCGTGCATGAAAACAACCTGATTAAATTTTGACGTTTTTGTCGCAACGTTTTGCTTTAAGAAATATTTCTCGTAAATTTTCCACCCAAAATCCCTCATGCTCCGCATTCGGGATTTTGTTACGTGGAAAATTTACTCGACATATTTCTAAGCAAAACATTTTGACAAAACGTCAAAATTTAATCGGTTATTTTCATGCACTTGGGATATTACTGTTGATAAATTTTCATTTTATTATAATTCGATAATAAATATTATCCAAGTGAATTACACCATCGTTTATTTGCGAGAAGAAGCGCGTTGTTTTATACATAATCTAATTCAATTTTGCTTAAATTGTTACACTGGAACATCCGACTCGAGACGCAGATCGGCACTTTTCCCATAAAAAATTGATGTTCGCATATGCACGTGCAGGCGGCACATTACTAATAACTTGAAAAAAATAATGATTTTAGCATATTAGTTCGAATATGAGAAAACGTAATATAACGCCCCATAATCAATAACACAAGAGCCCAGGGGGCGCCCTAAGGCCCCATATTATTGTTTTAATAGTTATTCTGCTATTCGGGGCGGAGACAAATCCAACAACTCAAAGATCATAAAAATAGGTCTAGCTCAAGGGGGCCCCCTGGGCCCCCATTTCCATGTGAAAAATGCTTTACGACCAAAATTTGGTGGGTATGAGAATAGGTGGTAAACTATTTTTCAGATGGATATGGCCCAGGGAGCCCCCTTGAGCTGAACCGATTTTTATGATATTTGATTTGTTGGATTTGTCTCCGCTCCGAATAGCAGAATAACTATTAAAACATGGACATGGGGGCGCAGCGCCCCCCCTTTGGTTTATAACTCAAGAAGGGGTTTCATGATATTTGATATGTTGGATTTGTCTCCGTCCCGAATAGTAGAATAACTATTAAAACATGGATATGTGGACACAAAGCCCCCATATTGATTCTGAGGCCTTACAGAGTTCGCCGAGTCAGCTAGTATATTATATATTAGAAAATATGGCAACAAAATATGTAATTCAAAAAAAACAAAATTAGTCCATTTGTTTAAAATAATTGTTTAATTTTTTATCTAATTATTAATTAAAATTTAAATATATCTAAGTCGAACTTTAATGAGCGTAAAATTACAAATGGAACATGTTTCGGCAGAACACTACTGCCATCATCAGCCCTTAAAGAATTTTTAAAACGATATTTGCCTGTCTAGGCTAGAAAATGGAAACTAGGGATTTTTCAATGCAAGCTTTTATGTTCGTTGGATTTGTCTTTGGCATGTGGAGCTCTTGAGACGGGGACTTGCTTTAGATTTGTTGGGGCCCCTGCAACATGGGGGCCCAAGGGGGATCTTTGAGACACAAGGGCCCCTATGCGTTATGAGGGTCCCTTTAGACTTGAGGGGGCCCCTGTGATAGGGGGGCCCAAGGGGCTTTTTGAGACACGGGAGCCCCCATGAGGCATGAGGCTCCCCTACAAAAGTTGACAATGAAAATCTTTTGTCGGCCGAAAAAGTTTCGTTTATCACACGACCCGAAACTGTTGTTGCAAATGTCGGCTAACGCCTCGCCCCCACAAACTGTGCTCGTACTTGCAAAATGACAGTTTCTGGCCTCGTAATAAAATATACTATTTCCAATCGTCCAAATCGGCTTGAAAACGATATTCGCCTGCCTAGACTAGAAAATGGAAACTAGGGATTTTTTAATGCAAACTTTTATTATTCTTTAAGGGCTGATGATGGCAGAAGTGTTCTGCCGAAACATGTTCCATTAGTAATTTTACAGTTATTAAAGTTTGTGGAGTTCGACTTAGATATATTTAAATTTTAATTTAAATTTACTCCACTTGGATTTAAGAACATTCTTCTTGTTTGCAAACTTTTATGTTCGTTGTGTTTGTCTCCACCCCGAATAGCAGAATAACTACTATTAAAACATCGGAAAAATTACAGGGGGCCCCCTGGTATAGGGCAACGACAATAACAAAACGTCTTGAACAGGGGGCCCAAGGGGGCCCTTTGAGACATGTTTTTTTTTGACATGTGGAGCCCTAGAAACAGAGGGGCCCAAGGGGGCTCTTTAAGACACGTGGGCCCCCATGAGGCATGAGGCCTCCCTACAAAAGTGAACAATGAAAATCTTTTGTCGGCCGAAAAAGTTTCGTTTATCACACGGCCCGAAACTGTTTTGCAAGTGTGCTACGCCTCGCTTCCACAAACTGTGCTCGCACTTGCAAAATGACATTTTCTGGCCTTGTAATAAAATATACTACATATTTTATTTCCAACGGCCGGTTTCGAAATTTCCCCCTCTTTAAGAATCTGTTTTTTTTTTACCATTGATAGCTTTCGAGTTATTTGTAAAAAAATTTGGGATTTTTTAATTGTTAACAATTTTTGCAATTGTTAGTGTGCGGGTTTGAAACTTTTGCACATTTTTCTAGAGATTATTACGAATCCAATGAGCTATCACACGTATCTTAACTCGCAGTACCAAGACGGTTTTTAATTTCTGAACCAGACTACAAGATAATTCGCAAATGTGAATTATTGTTGTTGACATCAGCCGTTGGCTCCGTTGGCATAGAGGAACTCTACGTTGGCTTGTTATTGGGCGGCCTCTATCAGAGACTTGCTAAACTAAACCTATACGCTAACTCCGATTTTTGCCCGATCTTGGCAACCAGACAATCTCAATTATTTTTAGAGGAAATTGGCAAAACTTGAAATAAAAAGTGGCTAAAAACTACATAGATTGAAAGACAAAGGTATTATGCACTGAAGTATTTTTTTTCTAGATTGATCAGCTAATACTATGTTTAAACTACGTTGAAATGTGTTTGACTTTACCGCTAAATACGTGATGTTTATTATTTTTTTTCCTTATGCACGACCCTCTAATTTGAAGAACTGAGTAAATTGGCCTATTTGGTGAGCTTTATTTTAAGTTGTGTAAAAATCTCAACTCGATTGCTTTCTTGTGATCCGTGTTTTCCTCTAACAAAAACAGCATGTTTTCGTTGTAAGAATGGTTGCCTAAATCGATTTCATTCGCCCCCCTAAAGGTTTGGCGAAAATCCATAAAGGAAGGCAGTTAAGTTCGAGATAAGTATTGTTAAAACAAAGTACCACAAAGTTCTTAGATTCTGCTGCCATCGGAATCATAAAATATGCATCTTGAAGATTAAGAACGGGTTTATAAAAAATAAGCTGCTGGTGGTAGTGCGGCGGCCGTGGTGACTTCCGGTGCCTGGTACTTGCTACTGGAGGATACAGATACGCTATCTTGCTCAGGTGTTATAAGGTGTTTCATCAACTTTAGATCTAAAATATCTTAACCACATTTCCTCCAGATAACTTTCCCGTTGGTCGGGTGTTTCAGCTGCCCTATTGGCTTTAATTTGCCTAGATTTTTGGTTGATTTTCCAACAGATGATTTTCCTTTTCCTTTTTGGCATTTTAAAGTATTTTTTGAAATAGTAAACAAACAAGACATTCAAATGAAGTAAAACATTTTTTTAGTGATCAGCAAATTAGCGTTATAAATTGGTTAGCCTTACTTGTCGATTGCACGTCCTATCCAAGAAGAATTTACGTTGCGCCCACTTCGAAAGCAATCCCGAACACATCCATAATAAATTTTGGCACTTCTCCATCGACTTCACCACAATATTTCTTCCTGAAATGATATTGACGAAAACTGATGAAAGTCAGTTATGAGTCACTGTGACATTTTTACACACTTTCGCCCGGTATAAACTTTAGATATTTTTTTACGAAATAGAGGTGACACATTGCAGGGTTACTCCTCATTGCGAATATTATTTGTGGTCAAAATTTCATAACGATCTGTTCACCGGTTGAAGAGCGCATAACATACGCACAAATAAACAAACAAACAAATATTGATTTTTATATATTAGATATTAAATATTGTGCAATATTGTGACCAACCTCTTAGAATCATGGAGGATTGATTTAATAAAGCACTTTCCGTTTTGCAACACGATGAGGTAGCAATAAATCTTGGCAAACACTTAATCCTACAAATAGAAGCAATACCGATAATAATATCTATAATTCGTCACCAAGGCTATAATACTTAAGCTCTGAAGCATCTATGTACAGTTTATTAATCTCGCAGCTTCGTACAAGTGTACTCGCTTCCAAAAGTACCTACTCTTAAAATGGGACTCGATTTCGAAAGATGGGTCGGGAAAGTCGCTGTCGTGACAGGTGCCAGCTCGGGAATTGGAGAAGCAATCGCCGAATATTTGGTGGAAAGAGGTCTAATAGTTAGTGAGGACGAAATTTTTGTGAAAACAGAATCTAACACATTCTTTCAGGTAGCAGGTGTGGCCAGACGTTCCGAACGCGTTGAAGAAAAAGCCAAACAACTGTCGGGAAAAGCCGGAAAACTTCATGCTGTCAAAGCTGACATAAGCAAGGAGGAGGAGGTCGTTGATGCGTTTAAATGGATTGACGCCAACCTGGGTCACGTGCACATTCTCATAAATAATGCAGGTCAGTAGTGGATCACCGACAGTGGGCTTTAATTTTGACAAAGACCTCAAAATTGTTGTTCTTGTAAGACGGCTTCTGGTTGTAGTGGTAGAAGTACATTGATCCAAAGTCTGGTTGGCAATGTTCAAAATTTGGAACAAAGCCATTATTTGGTCACTGAAAATACGGGAAAATTTTTGTACTCTTACGAATGATTTGCGAATGATGTCCAATCAAGAAATTCACAAGTATCAAATATTTGTACGAGACATTACAACATCAAACAACTTGTTCATTATCTCTGGAACGTTTATACTATCACAAGTGGTTCTTAAAATTAAATATCCCTAACGCCAGATGTGCTCAAAGTGGTATATATTTTATTTGTTTGCATTACAAGTATTTTTCTATATACGAATGAGCCAAATTAAATGACTTAAAAACATAATAATATGTATGTATACATATAGCACTCTCATAAAACTGTACATAAATCACATAGAATTTTGGGCTAGCATCTGTATAAATACATCAAAAGGCAATCATCTTGAGTACAAGGTTGGCTAATAGTACTTCTGTAAAGCTTTCAATATCGTGAGAACTGGTGCTAAACTGTAAATTGGGGACATTCTTAATCTAGTTCTAGAATGTTCAATACTGCTTCCTTAACGGCTTCGTCTTCCACAGAGAACACAAAAAATATACATACCTCAGATGTTTGTACCCACAATAATGGTTCTGAACCACACTACGTTTGCTGTTTACCGAATAATCTGATTCTGTTGGTGTTGCTAAGGTGTTGCTAAGGAGAACCTCTTATCCAACGGCGACCTCGAATCCTGGAGGGCCACTTTCGACGTCAACGTTTTGGGCCTGTGCGTTGCAACAAGGGAAGCCGTGAAAAGCATGACTGCCAACAATATAAACGGCCACATTATACACATTAACAGTGTGTGCGGTCATGTGATAATAAATTTCCCTGGAATCAACGTTTACACAGCGACCAAACATGCTGTCACTGCTTTGGCAGACACGTTGAGACACGAATTTCTTAATCAGAAATCCAAGATCAAAATAACAGTAAGTTTGACAAATTCCTCTATCAGAAAATGTCTGCAGCTGAATCGTATTTTTTTAGAGCTTGAGCCCTGGACTGGTAGTCAGTGAGATGACAATTCTCAATACGCAGTTCAGTCAGGAACGACAAGACCATCTGAAGAGTATGCCAATCTTGAAAGCTGAAGATATTGCAGAAGCTGTCGTTTATGTTTTGTCTACGCCTGAGCACGTCCAGGTATGTATCCAAACAATTTTTTTTTGCAATAGGTACATTTTCTTTGTTGCAGATCAATGAATTGACCATTACACCAGTTGGCGAGAGGTTCTAAATTTTGACATATACATATCCTTTGTGATATACCTATTTGTTAATAAATTTTGACCTTCATTGAAAAAAAAATGTGTTAAAAGTAAACAAGCGCTGAAATTTGGTTGAGGTTGTCAGTGAAATACTTCCAGGAACGAGGGAACATTTTTTGATAAAAATTTTATGATTTGTTTGTCGAGGGTTCCGTATCACACTTACCTAAAATATATTGCTTGTAAAACTCCATCATCGCACTCCAAACTCACATCACCGAAAACGCCAACCTTAAGGAATGCACCTGGGAGTCTTCCTATAGGTTGAACTCCCTCTCTAATCCCCTACTTCCCTACTGCATTGTGCCCCAAACTACAGGTCGATGAGGTTTCAGCCCTAGCACCCTTGGTCCATCTCCTGTCCCAAAGGATGAGTTGTTCCCACACCTTTTCCTCTCGTGCAACGGCAAGAAGGAGAGCCAGGCGAAAACTTCACCGAGAACGTCCCACCAAGCAGGGTGTCCAAGGAGGACACTCGGGAACACAAGAAACAAGAAGGAAAAGACCCCACCAGGACGAAACAGGATTGCCACCCCTTACAAACCGATTTTTTTTTAATTAAAGCAAAGTCACCGAAGTATGTATACAAGTAAGTGCAATAAATAAAAAATCAGTAATAGGACTTATCAGTGTCAACGATTTTTTTAATAAAATTTTGCCCTAAACCCCGTAGTTATCGAGTTAAAATTAGTGGAAATTTAGTGGAAGTTAATTTAATTACCCGCCACTGAACGGCTGGGATGTTGATAATAATCAGAATAAAAAAACATTTTCGTCTGCCCATACGTGCCTATTATTTAAGTTGAAAACACCTTCTCCGGCTTCTAACTTGATAACGAGTGTGGGCGGTTCGCTGTGGTGAAAAATCAGTACAATGCAATGACTTAACTATACATAAGTGAGCCACGACCCCTCGTGCTCGGTGCCAAATTATGACAATTTACAAGTTAATACAAAATGACAAGTGTTTACAAATATAGTCTGTTATTCAGCTAGATACTAATGAAACGAAGTGTAGGCTATTACTAGATACTACTACAATTCTTACACTCTTACTTACTTACGGTTGAGGTGGCGCCCCGGTTCGGTCTACAACGGAGGAGCTACAGCCACGGTCCGGCTAACACTCGCAACCTCACAGCTTTACGGGTTTTCTCTACACGTCTCACCGCCCTACGGGTTTTCTTGGTGTTGTTCGGAAAGAATGTGACTAAGTGTCATCACTCACATAGACATCAGCACGAGCCTTGAGCTGGATTGGGTTTCTTTCCCCTAACAACAAGGTCAACTGTCGCATAACAAACACACCCAACCTCACATTCGGGGTCCACGACCTTTAATAAATAATAAACAAAAGTTACATTCTCAAATTGGGATATAACATCAGTTAAATCCTCAAGGTGTAAAAGCTGGACTTATTGTATGTGATAGGGACACAATAAATTATTGTTGCTCTTTCTAAGTTCTTCAAATGGTATATGACGGTTTTCCCCATTTTGCAAAACACAAACACAAGTTACAATTTAGGACACTGCGATTTGGAAATCGTTTGTGCTTCGGCGAAACATCCTTGACCTCCGAAAATTAATGCAGTGTCTGTTAATACAAATGCAAAGAAAGTGAAATACAATAACAAATTACCGGCGACCACCCTCGGTATCGGCAAACTTACTTCAGGTATAAACCGCACGGGAAAAATTTAGAATGTTGATAAGCAGGGCGGGTCAAAAATAATTGATTCTCAGTTAAGTCAAGTTAAAATAAATAGCCATATGCGGCTCGTGAATTGGTAGGGGGTAAAATTGCAAAAAAAAGTCCTATGCAGGAGTTAATAATATCCTCGGTGGGTTATTATGAACCAGGATCGGAGGGAATAATATCCAAGTTTTATACGGATGGCCGTTTTTTTTTTGTTGCTTTTATCAAGTATAGTAAATATCAAGTAAACTCAAGTAAACTTATAAAATAAAATAAACTTAAAAAATTATAATAATAACAAAAAGCTAAATAAAATTATCTATTTCTTCTCCCCTCCCCTTTCCTCTTCTCCCCTCTCCATCCTCTTCCATACCTCTTTCTTACTTCCGGTTATATCTGGATTCTCTAATTTTTTCTCTCCTCTCTTGTCTATCCGTATCCTTATCGCTTTCACTTAGTTCTACATTCATCCACACGCCTCTTTCTCTCAGTGTCTCTATTTCTTTGCTTGCATACCCATTCCTCCTGTAGTAATTCTCCCTATCATTCTCCTCTGAATTCTTCTTTTTTTCTCTCCAGCACTATTTTAGTAGCCTACATTTTTTCCTCCCTTCCATCCTGTCTTTGAACTTGACTGCTCTTTTTCCCGCTTTCACTCTCAACCTATTCCTCTTGCATTCTTCTCTCACTATGTACCCTGGCGTTTCTCTCTTCACCCCTAGCACCCACCTCAGATATTTCTCTTGCACCCTCTCTATCTCATTTTGTTCTTTCCATCCCCAGACCTCTGTTCCGTACAACAACACGCTTTCAATAAGACTTTCAAACATCATCATTCTCCTCTTAAAATCGCCTCCCCACCTTCTCTCTCCTATTCCCCATACACCCCCTATCACCTTGTTCGCTTTTCTTGCCAGTTCTCTAATATGTGGCTTATCTGTGGCTCTTTCATTGAACACATACCCCAAGTATTTGAATTCTTTTACTTGTTCTATTACTTCTCCCTCCCACTTCCAATCACTCTCTTCGTTCTTTCTCTTATTGAACACCAGCATTTTTGTTTTCTCTACATTCACTTCTAGTCTTTTCTTCTTCACATATTTTCCTAAACTCTTTAAAATTTCCCTCATTTCTCTTTCACTCTTTGCCACCATTACCACATCATCCGCAGACGCCAGGCTCCACACTTTCTTTCTACCTACCATACACCCCCCCGCTTGTGCTCTCTCTAACATTTTGTCCATATCTGCCACATACATCGTGAACAACAAGGGGCTGAGCGGGCAACCTTGTCTCACTCCCTTTGTTGTCACAAACCATTCACTTTCCCTCTCCCCTACCTTCAATTTACTTTTTGTCTTCTCATATATCTCTTCCACCTTTCTTACCAGCCATTCATTTACTCCTTTCTCCCTCAGGCACTCAAACATCCTCTCTCTGTCCACCTTGTCAAAAGCCGCCTTGAATTCTACGAATAATGCATACACCCTCCCCCCTTTCTTCTTTAACTCACTCTTTGTGAAATGGTGCAGGATGTATACATTATCCATAGTTCCCCTCCCCTCTCTAAATCCTGCTTGGCTGTCTGGTAATGCTCCCTTTTCCTCTATCTCTCTGCTCATTCTTTCATTCAGAATTGATGCATACAACTTGTACCCTGTGTTTAGGAGAGTTATCCTTCGGTAATTTTCTACTTTATTTTTCTCCCCTTTTTTGTAAATGGGGTAAATTACCCCCTCTCTCCACCCTACCGGGATGCCTTCTCCTCTCCACACCCCCTCCACCAGCCTCTGTAGCACTCTTCTCGTCCCATACATCCACGACTCATTCTGTATTCTATCCCTCCCTGGTGCCTTCCCTTTCCTCAGTTTCTTCACTCCTTCTCTGTTTTTATTGCTTTTATCTCTTCCTACTCTCTCTCTCCTTCTTCTGCCTCTTCTTCTCCCTGCATGTCTCTCTGTATCTTCTTTTCGCTTCTAAAAAGCCACTTCTGTTCCCTTTAGTCTTTCTCCACTTTCTTAGTTCTTTTATTGCTTCCTTTTTACGTTGCTCACATTCTTTGTCCCACCATTTATTCTTTCTTTTTGTTCCTCCACCTCTTACTGTTATTTCTCTTTTTGTCGCTGCTTTTTCCAATATTTCTACCAATTTTTCTCCATTTTCCCTACTTTTTGTTCTTTAAATCTTGCTTTTTCCAGTCTTCTCTTATACTCTTCTACCCCTTGCTCGTCCCATACTTTACTTATCACCTTCCTCATTTCCTCTATTTTTTCTTCTCCTCCTCTCTTCTCTCTCCCCCTTCCTATACTTATCTCCATAGGCAGATGGTCTGACTCTACTCTTTCCCCTATTCTGAATTCTTCGACTTCTTCCCATGCTTCTTCGTTTACTATTCCGTAGTCTATCACCGTCTGTCCTCTACCGCCTATGTAGGTCCATTCTCCTTCTTCGTCCCCTTGTTTGTTTCCATTCAGCACTTCCCATCCTTTTTCTTCTATCCATTCCATCAACTTCTTCCCTTCCGCGTTTTCTTTCTTGTCTTTGGATTTTCTTTTTCCCTCTCCTCTCTCTTCTTCCCAATCCCTGTCTCCTCTTTCCCCAATTCTCCCGTTAAAATCCCCTCCCAGAAGCAGACATTCTTCCCTGTTGTCTTTTAATGTTTCTTCTATCTTTCTTATTGTTTCTTTCATCTCTTTGCTGTACACTGTCACTATTTTCCACCATTTACTGTCTATTTTAACGTTTCTCACCATGTGACCTTCGTTTTCTCCCTTCTTTTTAGTATTCTCTTTTATTCCTTTTTTTACCCCTGTTATTATTCCCCCTGCTGCTCTTCTTTTTTTCTTTCCCCTTCTCGCCTCTTGCCATTCCCACTTGAACTCCTTTGGTAACAGTTTTTCTATTTTTTCCCAGCTTTCTGACCATGTTTCTGTTAATCCAACAATATAGAACTCCTTCACATAGTCCCAAAAATCTTCTTCTTTTTTCCCTAGTCCCGCTACATTCCAAAATAGTGCCCTCACCCCTGTTTTTCTCGTTACCTTCTTTGATTTCCCCCTTCCTTCCTTAGTTTCCCTCCTACTTCCTTCTTTGTTTCTTTTTTCCCGTTTCATTGTTCTTTTCACTTTGCCGTTGTCCCCCTTTTTCATTCCTCCCCTTCTTCTTCTTATTGGAAAACCTCTAGTCTCTCTCCCTTTTCATTTCATCTCCATTGCTCCCCGTCCACTATTAATTTCCTGTATCCCACTCTTACTTCTTTCCCTTCTTCCCTGTTTTCATTCGCCATACTTCTTAGATTCTTTTGTAAATCTCTTTCTTTCTTTGTGAGGTCGTTGTCTATGTATATCCCCCTTGTTTCCCTCTTCTCCCTCAATTTTCCTTTGTGCTTCATTATTCTTTCCTTCTCACCCCATCCCTCCATCTCCACCAATACTTGATCCTTGTTAATCCTGTAACAATCTTTTACTTTACTATCCTCTACATTTTCCTTCAAAAACTTCTCTACATTTTTTTTTTTACATGACTTTTTCTTTCCCCGTCCCATCCTGTTATCACAATGTTGTTCTTCCTCTTTCTTCTCTCTTCGATTTCCATTCTCTTTTCCAGCTTTTCCACTCTCTCCTTCCACCAGTCTCTCTCTCCTTCTCATCTCTTCTCCTTCTCTTTAAATTCTTCTCTCTGCCTCTCTATCTCTCTCTTGAGTTTCTTGTTTTCTCGTCATATTTCTTTCATCTCCTCCTTCAACTCTTGCAACAGCTCCAATATTTTTTTCTCCATCTCTTTGTCCGTTTCCTTCTCTTTCTCTCATGTCTTCTGTGTTTTCTTTACTCCAGGAGACCTCGCCGTCTTTTTACTTTTTTGAAAAAATTTCTCTTCCTCCTCTCCTTGTTTTTCTGTTCTACCCTCCCCTTTTCTCTTTCTTTTCCTTTCCTCCAGGTAAGAGTTCAGGCTTCTCTGACTGAGCGAGCGGTTTCTATCGTCTTTGTCACGGCTTCCTAGATTAGAAAGGAACGGTGTCCCTTCTCCGGCTGGTCGAGTTTGAAAAAAAGCTGTTTCTGACAATGTACTGTACTGTACCTCCATCTATCGAATTTTTAACCGAACTTTTAACTGTTACCTTGACAGCGTCTTTCAAATCAAAAACGAACCGCCAAAGTAATTATGGCAAATTAAACAGCAAAGATTTGTACAACCTTTTAAACATTTTTGTTCACTTCAAATTATTTTGCCTAATTTGCCTGGACTCAAGCTTTTTTTTAGTTTTGATTATTGTCACGCCGCGCCGTAAAAATGGAAGAAATTTATTTTTGGATCATGACATGGCATCATCCAATGGAATAATTTCGGCAAATTACCTCAAAGATAAGTTAACAGAAATTCGAAAAAATTTTATTATTAAGCCAGTGAGATATTTAACAAAAAAAAATCTTTGTCTTTCAAATTTGGAAAAAATAAAAGTAAATTTGGCCATTCAAATATTTTCGCCCCCAGTAACAGCCGCTTTGAAGTATCTTGCTCATCATGATGGTGAACAATTTTTCTTCTTTAAACATTGTACTGCAACAGTTATATTTATGGAAAACAGGTACAAAAATATTTTCAAATTCACGACGTCAGCAATAGAACACAGCATGTCCATCGACGAGATCCCAATACCGCTCTCCTTACACTGACACTGAAGACCCACGACTATCTTGGTTGAATGAAGACTTTCCCTATTTTATTGCCGACATTGAATCTACTTCGGCTGAAACACATAGGCGTGGCTTAACAAAAGAGGCCTTAGTCTTCACTGCACGCACCACATATCTCTGCATTCAATATTTGATGAAGGATCTAAATTTTCATTATGTTTTAACCAGACGATTTAGCTCTGACGCTATTGAATCGATTTTTGCAAATATCCGACTTCGTGGTGGATCCAATGATTTAGTGGATTGCAGAGCAGCCGAAAATGCATTGCGTCAAATTTTAAGAAGTGGTCTGATAAAAAGTATCAGCAACAGTAACACAGTGCCTGATGTTAGGTACGTGAGCACTGCAAAATTTGTTATAATTGTTCAAAAATCCCATGCTAATGATGAAATTGATATTACCTTAAATGAATTCTGGAAAAGCTGGAACACATTAATACATTCACAGGCAGTTATTCTGGTGACCTGCAGATTGAATCACCAGCCATTGCTTTTCTCTGTGGTTACCTTATAGTGAAAGTAGAAGAATTCATAAACTGTGTATTCTGTTTGTCCCTTCTACGTGACAAGGTCAGCCGAAGAACCAGCCCCTTGTTAGAATTAATTTACAATCAAGACAGGGGAAAACTAAATTATTCAAATGAGAGGTTTGTTGGTTTGATTTAATATATATAAATTTTACCGAGTTTACCAAAACAAAATGTGGAAGCAATTCTAAGAAAAATAATTGTTTCTGACCATTCTTCCAATCCTATATTCCAGTGTCAATTTCATTATAACGCAGTTTGTCATCTCATAATATCCAAACTGATACCCCCTTTACTAGTAAACTTTTTCAACCTACAAACTCAGAACCTCAGAAAAAGAAGTGCTAATGTTTACTCTAAAAAACGAAAACTTTTGAAATTAAATTGATTTTTGATTTTTGCTTACCGTGTTTTATTCTTAATCTTGCAGATAACAAATGCATTAACGACCTTTTTCTGTAAAAAATGCTAATTATGATTTTTATTGAAAGACTGACAATTTTTTGATTGTCAAATTGTTTAAACCTCAAAATCCTGTCAATCATTATGGGGGAGTACTGTGGCGCTCTCTACGGAACGCAAAAAAAGCCCTGAACTACAAACTCGACCAGCCGGAGAAGGGACAACGTCCCTTTCTAATCTAGGAAGCCGTGGTCTTTGTTCATCCGCTTCCTGTGGCGCCTCCTAGATGTCGTTATCTTCCGGCTTCGCCGATTTATTCTTTTTCCTGACTATATCTCCTCTTCCCTGCCCAATTCTTTCTTCCTACCTTTCTCTAATATCACTTCTCGCTTTTCTCAATATCTTCTCTAATTTTTTCTTTATATCACCTTCTATTTCTCTATTTTTCGCTACTTAACCTCTCTACCATGTGTTTACCTTCAGCTCGGTAATACAGGAATTCTTTTCGTTTATTTCTGCTTCTTCGTATTTTGCCTCCCTAAGTCTTGCTCTATAATTTTCTTTTCTTTTTTCCGTCCAAATATTCTTCACATTTTTTCTTCTAAACTCATTCACACTTCCTCTGTCTTTCTCTCTTCCTTTTGTCTTCACTTCTAAAGGCATATGGTCCGACTCCATTCTTTTTCCCACCTTGAATTCCTCTTTTTCATCCCATGCTTCTTCATTTACCATAACATAATCAATAACTGTCTCCCCTCTTGATCCAATATACGTGTACTCCCCTTTCTCATCTCCTGTGCAGTTTTCATTAACTATGTCCCACCCTCTTTCTCCTACTAAGCTAATCAGTACTCTCCCTTCTGCGTTTTCTGTTCCATCTTTTTTTGATCTTCCTTCTATTGTTTCTTGTTCCTCTTCTATCCGTTTTCCTTTTCCCCCAATTCTTGCATTAAATCCCCCCAATCACCAAAGTTCCTTCTTCTTGCTCTTTTACTCGCTCTTCTATTATTCTCTTCGTTTCCTTCATACTTCTGCTGTACACTGTTACAATTCTCCATTTTCTCTGTTTACTTTTCACTGTTCTTTCCATAATCCCTCCTTCTTCTTTTGCTTCAGTTCCAGTTTCTCCCTCCAGTCCCTCTTTCGCCCCCATTATTATCCCACCTTTAGCTCTCCCTTTCTTGCTTTCCCTCTCTGCATATTGACATTTCCACTTAAACTCTTTCGGCATTCTCTTTTCCAATTTTTCCCACCCCTTTTCTTCCACCCACATTTCTACCATTCCCACTACGTCAGATTCTCTCAAATACTCCCAAAATTCATTCTCTTTGTTTTTTATTCCCGCTACGTTCCAGAATACTATTCTTATTTGCTCCTTTTCTCCTTTATTCCTCTCCGTATTCATTTTCCCTTTTCTGCCCTGTCGTCTTTTTCTTGTGCTCTTATTCAAAAAATCTCTGTATCTAACTCCCCCTTTTCTTCGTCCCACCTCTATCCATATCTTTTTATAACCCACTTTCATCCGCTGTCCTTTTTGTCGCTCTTCTTTGGCTATCGCTCTTAATTCCTTCTGTATATCTCTATCCTTCTTTGTCAGATCATCTTCTATTCTTTTTTTTTCTCTTAGTTTTCTTTTATTTTCCATAACGTTCCTCTTTTCCCCCCCAGTTTCCAAGTTCCGCCACAATCATTTTTCCTCCATTTATTTTATACTCTCTTCGTCCAATCCCGTTACTACAATATTCTTTTTTCTCACTCTTTTTTCCTGATCTTCCATTTTCTCCTCCAATTTTTTCTTCTTTTTCACGCATCATAATTTTCAACTGTTCCAGTTCCCGGCTCCTCTTAGGTCGTACCAGGTTAGTGCTGCGTCTCTCTCCTCGAAGCGGCTTTTAAAATGGTGTTCCCCAGCTGCTATGTTGGGGAGGAGCCCCAGGTTGGGCGCCAAGTGTCGTCAGGTCGGTTAGGGTTGGCGACTCCTGGATGGTTTAAAACGGGGACAAATGTTGATGCAGAATTGCTGAATGGTCAGATGCCAGATCAAAACACTCTTCACGCTGTGTTGTTCACATGTTTCAGCAGATCTTGAAGTTGAAGATCTTATTCGATCGTTTTCGAGTCGTGTGCTATCTTGTCCAGGTGTTTCAGCAGCTTTTGATCTGAAATCTCTTAACCGCATTTCCTCCAGACGAGTTTCAAATTGGTCGGGTCTTTCAGCTGCCCTATTGAATTCCTTTTGTCTCGATTTTTTGGTTGACTTTCCAACACGTGATTTTCCTTTTTTTTTGTCGCGGGAGTAGCAAATTAGCCTTGTAAACTGATTAGCGTTACTTGCCGATTGTACGTCCCATCCAAAAAGAATTTATAGCTGCGCCCACTTCGAAAGCAATGCTGGACACATCCACAATAAATTTTCGCACTTCTCCCTCGACTTCACCACAATATTCCTTCCCTGTGAAATGATATTGATGAAAACCGATGAAAGTCAATGATGAGTCACTGTGACATTTTCATCTGACACAGTGCTCCCTTTCGCTCGGTATAACTTTTTTACGAAAAAGAAGTGACACATTGGGGTTACTCCTCATCGCTAATATTATTTGTGGTCAAAATTTCATAACGATCTGTTTACCGATTTAAGAGCGCATAACACATACTATATTTCAAATGAATTAGCATCGCAGCGGGCGGTGTTTGTGTAAAGTGAGCTTTATCTTATGTCAAAAAAGTTACAAAAACATGTGAGACTAGCATTAGATTATTTGGAGGTTATGTTACCGGTTTTTTGGTCCCAAAGATATTTTCAAACTTGGTCCGATTCGAGCCGTTGAACCGAGCGGACGTGTTTTGCGGCGCTCGATAAGATAAGCGGATAAAAAAGCGTGAAAAAGTGAAAAAGAAGTATTCTCTGTTCATAAATTAAAAAAACACCCAACCGGCAATAAGGCTCAAAAATTCAACCGGCAACGTTGCGTAGTTATATCAAAAAAATAAGGTTATGTTTTCTTTTTCACAAAGTTTGTTGACGAACGAAACTCAGCGAAGTCTTATATAGATTTAATATCTTGGATGGTCTTGTGGTTTTTCAGGTTATAAATTTGTAGCACGGAAACCACAACGGTTTCAGCAAAAGTTCCAATCTCCCATTTGCATTGTTGGTATGTTGGTAGCATTATTTTATTTGTCATCAGTTGATGGTTCTGAAAACCGATTTTAGAACTTGAATGTGGAACAATGCAAAACTAAAAGAAATTCTCATCATTGGATTCTTCATGATCTGAACTTGACCAAGATGATGAAGAATCAGAATCAGCCAGATCAATTATTATTGGATTAATGTTCAGCTGTAGGTTCAAATTAGCTGCGCTTTTATTCCAATCGTCAGAAATCAGCTTCTCACAATGCCTCACAATTTTGATGAAATTTGACATGAAAGTCACAAATTTGCAACCAACCTAACAGTGTGAAAATTTTGCATAGGGGATTTATTTTTTCACCAACGCAATGCAACAGGTGGTGTTTCTTTAATTTATGAACAGAGAATAGAATGATGTGGAAATGAAAGAGATGGTGAAAAGAATTATGGAGGATGTAGGGGAGATAAAGGAAGAGAATCGGAAGATGAGCCGGGAACTGGAACAGTTGAAAATTCTGACGCGTGAAAAGAAAAATGGGAAAGAGAAAAGATGGAACTAAAAGAAAAAATGAAAAAATTGGAGGAGAAAATGGAAGCGCAGGAAAAAAGAGTGAGAAAAAAGAATATTGTAGTAACGGCATTGGACGAAGAGGAATGCGAGAGCGAGAAGAAACTGGAAAAATGTATGAAGGTGGAATTAGAGGTAGAAGTGACTGTGAGAGAGATGTATAAAATAAATGGAGGAAAAATGATTGTGGCGGAACTTGGGAACTGGGGGGAAAAGAGGAAAGTTATGGAAAATAAAAGAAAACTAAGAGAAAAACAAGGAATGAGAGTATACATAGAAGATGATCTGACAAAGAAGGAAAGAGATATACAGAAGGAATTAAGAGCGATAGCCAAAGAAGAGCGACAAAAAAGACAGCGGGTGAAAGTGGGTTATAAAAAGATATGGATAGAGGGAAAAGGGCTTAGGTGGGACAAAGATACAGAAAAATTTTGAATAAGAGCACAAGAAAAAGACGACAGGGCAGAAAAGGGAAAATGAATACGGAGAGGAATAAAGGAGAAAAGGAGCAAAGAAGAATAGTATTTTGGAACGTAGCGGGAATAAAAAACAAAGAGAATGAATTTTGCGAGTATTTGAGAGAATTTGACGTAGTGAGAAGAGTAGAAACGTGGGTGGAAGAAATGGGGTGGGAAAAATTGGAAAAGAGAAGAGAGTTTAAGTGGAAATGTCAATATGCAGAGAGGGAAAGCAAGAAAGAGAAAGCTAAAGGTGGGATAATAATGGGGGTGAAAGAGGGACTGGAAGGAGAAAATGAAACTGAAGCAAAAGAAGAAAGAGGGATTATGGAAAGAACGGTGAAAAGTAAACAGAGAAAATGGAGAATTGTAACAGTGTACAGCAGAAGTATGAAGGAAACGAAGAGAATAATAGAAGAGCGAGTAAAAGAGCAAGAAGAAGGAACTTTGGTGATTGGGGGGGACTTTAATGCAAGAATTGGGAGAAAAGGAAGACGGATAGGAGAGGAACAAGAAACAATAGAAGGAAGATCAACAAAAGATGTTACAGAAAACGCTGAAGGGAGAGTACTGATTAGCTGAGTAGAAGAAAGAGGGTGGGACATACTTAATGGGAACGGCACAGGAGATGAGAAAGGGGAGTACACGTATATTGGATCAAGAGAATTAGAGAAATTCAAGGTGGGAGAAAGAATGGAGTCGGACCATATGCCTTTAGAAGTGAAGAGAAAAGGAAGAGAGAAAGAAAAAATTGTGAAGAATATTTGGACGGAAGAAGGAAAAGAAAATTATAGAGCAAGACTTAGGGAGGCAAAATACAAAGAAACAGAAATAAACGAAAAGGTGATAACATAAGAAACGCAACAGAAAAAAAGAAATAGGGATAAGAGAGAAGATGGGGCTGTGGAAGAACGAGTGGTGGGATAAAGAATGCAGGGAAAGGAAGCAGGAAGCAAGAAGGAAACTAAGAAATTGGAAAAAAGAAAAACGAACTAAGGAAGAGTACAAGAGAGCACGCAAGAGGTACAATTTAGTATGCAAAGAGAAGAAGCAAAAGAAACGGGTGGAAGAAAAGCTAAAGATGAAGGGTATAAAGACGAAAGAAGAGGTATGAAGATACATAAATATGGAAAGAAAGAAAAAGAGAGAGAGAGTGAGTGATGGAATTACTATGGTGGAATGGAGATAGTACTTCAGTGAGCTGCTGGGGGGTGATGAAAACAGACAAGTACAGGAAAAGAGACAACAAAAAGTGGAAAAAATTGAAGAGATAACAAGAGAAGAATTAGAGCAACAACTAAGAAATCTGAAAAGGAAAAAAACACCGGGGAGGGATGGTATACAGAATGAAGCGTGGATATATGGAACGAAAAGGGTAGTTGACAGGTTGTTGGAGATAATGAATGGAGTGTGGAAGGGAGAGGGATTCTCCCAAGAGAGGACAGGCGGGATTTACGAAAGGTAGAGGGACCATGGATAATGTATATATCTTGAATAACATAGCAGGAAATGAGATAAAAAAGAGGGGTGGCAAGATATATGCATTCTTTGTGGACCTGAAGGCGGCTTTTGATGATGTGGAAAGAGATTTACTGTGGGAATGATTGAGAGAGAGAGGGATAAATGAGCATTTCATTACTCACTTCGAATAAAAAAAGCTTGATAAAATGTGTCTGATAAGACAGTTTTTTCTCAATGAACGAAGACGCAAGTCAACTACAAAGTAATCCCTAACACATATGTCAAAACAACTTGACAGTTACAAGAATGTTAGAGATATTTATTATGAGGGTTGGATGTCGTGCTGCCAACATAAATTTGAATTTCCAGCGCCTGCCGCGATGCCAATTCATTTGAAATATAGTTATACGAACAAACAAACAAATATTGATTTTTACATATTTTATATATTAGATATTAAATATTGTGCAATATTGTGATCAATCCCTTAAAGTCCTTCCTATTGATTTTATAAAACACATTTTGGCAAACACTTATTCTACAAATAGAAGCAGTACCGATAATAATATAATTCGTCACCAAGGTTATAATAGTTAAGCTCTGAAGCATCTATTTACAGTTTATTAATATCGCAGCTTCGTACAAGTGTGCTCGCTTCCAAAAGTACCTACTCTCAAAATGGGACTCGATTTCGAAAGATGGGTCGGGAAAGTCGCTGTCGTGACAGGTGCCAGCTCGGGAATTGGAGAAGCAATCGCCGAATATTTGGTGGAAAGAGGTCTAATAGTTAGTGAGGACGAAATTTTCGTGAAAACAGAATCTAACACGTTCTTTCAGGTAGCAGGTATAGCCAGACGTTCAGAACGCGTTGAAGAAAAAGCCAAACAACTGGTGGGAAAAGCCGGAAAACTTTATGCTGTCAAAGCTGACATAAGCAAGGAGGAGGAGGTTGTTGATGCGTTTAAATGGATTGACGCCAACCTGGGTCACGTGCACATTCTCATAAATAATGCAGGTCAGTAGTGGATCACCGACAGTGGGCTTTAATTTCGACAGAGATCTCAAAATTGGTGTTCTTGTAAGTCGGCTTCTGGTTGTAGTGGTGGAAGTACATTGATCCAAAATATGGTTGGCAATGTCCAAAATTTGGAACAAAGCCATTATTTGGTCACAGAAAATATGGGAAAATTTTTGCAGGAAATTTTATTCAAAATTCTATATTTTTGTACTCTTACTCATATGTGCTAGTAATGTCCAATCAAGAAATTCACAAGTATCAGATATTAATTTGTAGGAGACATTACAACATCAAAAAACTTGTTCATTATTTTTGGGACGTTTGTACTATTACAAGTGGTTCTTGAAATTAAATATCCCTGACGCCAGAGATGTGCTCAAAATGGTTCTTAACCCCAATTCTTTTACTCTTTACCGAATAATCTGATTCTTATACAGGTGTTGCTAAGGAGAACCTCTTATCCAACGGCGACCTCGAATCCTGGAGGGCCACTTTCGACGTCAACGTTTTGGGCCTGTGCGTTGCAACAAGGGAAGCCGTGAAAAGCATGACTGCCAACAATATAAACGGCCACATTATACACATTAACAGTGTGTGCGGTCATGTGGTCATAAATTTCCCTGGAATCAACGTTTACACAGCAAGCAAACATGCTGTCACTGCTTTGGCAGACACGTTGAGATACGAATTCCTTAATCAGAAATCCAAGATCAAAATAACAGTAAGTTTGATAGATCGCTTTATCAAAAAATGTCTGCAGATGAATCGTATTTTTTTTTTTAGAGCTTGAGCCCTGGACTGGTAGTCAGTGAGATGACAACTCTGAATACGCAGTTCAGTCAGGAACGACAAGAGCATATGAAGAATATGCCAATCTTGAAAGCTGAAGATATTGCAGAAGCTGTCGTTTATGTTTTGTCTACGCCTGAGCACGTCCAGGTATGTATCCAAAAATTTATTTTTGCAATAGGTACATATTTTTTTTGTTCCAGATCAATGAATTGACGATTACACCAGTTGGCGAGAATTTGTAAATTTTGACATATACATGTCTTTTGTGATATACTAACTTGATAATAAATTTCAAAAATCAAAATCATACAATCCTTCCTCTCAAACCGCACCTGCAGAAGTTGAAGACTCCCTCTCTAATCCCCTACTTCCCTACCGCATTGTTCCCCGAACTTCCGCCGGCACTCCAGGTCGAGGCCACTCCAGTGTCGATGAGGTTTCAGCCCTAGCAGCCTTGGTCCACCTCCTGTCCCAAAGGACGAGTTGTTCCCACATTTTTAAATTACCGACGCATGTTTCTTCACAATTTTTCTTAATAAAATTTTGCTCTAGACCAGGTCAAAAAACAATTAAAAACCATTCAAGTTTGGAAAAAATTGATAAAATTGAGACATAATTTATGAAAGCCGTTATGCTGATTCCGGATCCGAAAACCAAAATATATTTTGACCCTTGGTTTTACTTTTAAATGGAGCTAAAAAATAGAGATCGAGAGGGTGTTTCCAATAGGGACGTGGGCGTGAACTTATTTGACTGGGTCGACCAATAGTCTTTACTACCTACTGTTTATTAGGGTTAGCCATAAATTATTGAGATTCAAAGAAAGAAAAAGAGAGAGAGAGTGATTGATGGAATTACTATGGTGGAATGGAGATAGTACTTCAGTGAGCTGCTGGGGGGTGATGAAAACAGACAAGTACAGGAAAAGAGACAACAAAAAGTGGAAAAAATTGAAGAGATAACCAGAGAAGAACTAGAGCAACAACTAAGAAATCTGAAAAGGAAAAAAACACCGGGGAGGGATGGTATACAGAATGAAGCGTGGATATATGGAACGAAAAGGGTAGTTGACAGGTTGTTGGAGATAATGAATGGAGTGTGGAAGGGAGAGGGATTCTCCCAAGAGAGGACAGGCGGGATTTACGAAAGGTAGAGGGACCATGGATAATCCGCCGGCACTCCAGGTCGAGGCCACTCCAGTGTCGATGAGGTTTCAGCCCTAGCAGCCTTGGTCCACCTCCTGTCCCAAAGGACGAGTTGTTCCCACATTTTTAAATTACCGACGCATGTTTCTTCACAATTTTTCTTAATAAAATTTTGCTCTAGACCAGGTCAAAAAACAATTAAAAACCATTCAAGTTTGGAAAAAATTGATAAAATTGAGACATAATTTATGAAAGCCGTTATGCTGATTCCGGATCCGAAAACCAAAATATATTTTGACCCTTGGTTTTACTTTTAAATGGAGCTAAAAAATAGAGATCGAGAGGGTGTTTCCAATAGGGACGTGGGCGTGAACTTATTTGACTGGGTCGACCAATAGTCTTTACTACCTACTGTTTATTAGGGTTAGCCATAAATTATTGAGATTCAGGCAACTTCTTTTAATTGTTACCATCTTCATGATTATTATACGATGGGTTTTGCATCGGACTAACTATTATATTACTATCTTGTAGATTTGTAAATTTGTCACTGGTAGCTGTTACTATACCTATTTTATTACCTTGTTATGTTTTTTTGTTTGCCACCACCGTCAACTTAGTTAGCTGATATTCGGGAAAACCTCTGTTGTAAACCACCCTTTCGAATGAATTTTTAAATTTTCAATTTAAAGGACTTAAACGGTGAAATCAATTATTTTTATACCATTCTTTTAATTATTTTATACAGGGTGAGTCAATAGTGCGAAAACGGAAGATGGTGGCTTTACTAATAAAAATAAAAAAAAAATATGTCATCATATATTACCATCAAAGCTACACCATTTCAATATTTCAAGGCCGTACTCAACTTAATGTTTTTAAATGAAACCCTATATATTTTTTTTCATTTTCTGATTTGCTGTTTTAAATGCTACAGCAGCATATCTTTTTCCTAAATTTGGAATACAAGTTATTAAATTTTCTGTGAAAATTTTCGAAAAGTCATATGATCATTTAAAATTCTGTATCAGCATTATTATTTAATTTTTAAGATTGAAATTTGGCATAACGATAAACAAAGCTTGGGATTTTCGGACCATGCTAATAAAATTGTATGTTATTGTCCAGGGGGTTCACAATAACCGACTAATTTATGCAATATTAGGACAGCCATAACTTTGTTATTTTAAATGGAACACCCTATATTTTGGATAGCCCTATAAAATATTTTTCACGTTTTTTTAAACATATGGTATGTCTAATAGGTGTACTTTGAAAATTTTATAGCAATGCGAAGTGTCAAACAATGAAGTTTTGATTTTCTTTCGTCCGCTTATAACGTGTTTTGGTGATTTTTAGTTTGTGTATTTTTGATACGAAGATGAAGAGGGTAATGATAAAGTAATCCACAAAATCCAAAATAGCAGTTCCCTGGCACAATATTACAAAACGCTGAAAAGGGTAATTTGGGTAATACGGTTTTTAATCAAGTGATTTACCGTAATCCTTGACAAATGAGGGTTCCACTGATGTGAAAAATAGTATATTGTGCAACTAGTGCGGCAAGTTGTCGATTGCCCACGAAAGCGAAGTTCGCTTGAGGAGGCAATCGACAACGCCGCACGAGTTGGACATACTATTTTTTATTGCGAATGCGGAATAAATCCCAATATAAAATTGGACTCCAGGGGCAAATTCAGTTTTCAGTAGTTTGTTTATCTGAATTTGCGTGTGCAAAGAATAATTTGCGTGCGACAAGTAAACTTTGCGCACCCAAATTAATAAATGAGCAAACCGTTACTTTGCAACCGTAACCGAGGTTGCAAAGATACTGTTTGTCTACATGAGCAATAAAAAAATATTTCTGATATAGAAAAAAACACATCTTCAGTTTTACCTAAACCGGAAGACATACAATTCTTTTTTTATGGTCGAAGCAAGCGAGGGTTGAAGATTTCACGTTTTCTGCATGATGATCTTGAGGGACTAGAAAATACATTAGACTTTGACATCATTCGTGACAATGAGATTAAGAATCATTTTGGAGAAAAAACGAATGGCTTCTACAATTTTGGTAGTTAGCAGGTACCCATGGGAAGAGACAAATGTAATTTAAGTCCGATTTAAGCGCCATCTACAGGCGCATGTTAGGTTTATTTCACGAGGATCCCATCCTTATGGCAATACGACCTTGATATAATTTTTTTTTTACAATGTGCCCAATATTATTTGTCATAAATTTTATGGTAGACTTTTAGTTTCCTCTAGTTTTCTTTCAGAATTTCCTTTCAGGCTCCTGGGTCCCGGAGATCTTTGCATACTTAGAATTTTTTATTAGTTATTTTGTAGGTATGCATTCGCTCTAAAATAATAATCTATTTTTTTTTTCATTTTAATTTTATTTACATGTAGTGGCCACCGCTACTTTGAAATATTATGTAGTTTTACACTTTTCATTTATAGAATATTTCTGTAAAATAATTAGGGGAGCCAACATTTAAATATTTATATATTTGTACATCCATTCACTAAACCAATTCTACAGCCGATATATTATGAAGCCACGTTGTTAGTTGCAAATATTTTGTGTACAAATGTGTCAAAAGTACAACTTCACAAATCTATAGAATACAGATTGCAAGGCTTTCGAAACCTTCAGGTACTACAACGTGCGCAGTATACATGAATACTAGAGTCTCAACAGCTACCAGTAGTTTCTACTCTATTCGAATTTAATATTGTAACATATTATAATATATGCTAAACAAACAGTGAGACTTAATTGCTTTGTTGTCTTCTTTAAATTACTTCTCCCACTGGAGTAATAGTTAATTCATTAATCTGAAACAGCTACAATTTAATAAATACCTTTGATGAGATTTGTGACCATACCGAAACGTGTTCTGGTGTAGACAATATGTACCCAATGGCCTCAGCAATGTCTTCCGCTTTCAAAATAGGTAAGGAACTTAAGAACTGAAGTCGTTCCTCAGTATAGGTGCCGCTCTGCGTCGTCATTTCACTAACCACTAATCCAGGACTTACGCTCTAAAAAAAGTTTCAGAAATTTCATTTAATAATAATTTTACACTTACCGTAATTTTAATTCTGCATCCGAGCTCAATCATTTCTTTCCTCAAAGTGGTAGTCAAACCAGTAACAGCATGTTTGGTACCGCCATAAACATTGAGATGTGGTATGGCCGGAATATAATGCCCAGATATGCTATTCAGATGAATAATATGCCCATGAATATCGTGCTCCTTCATGATTTTCACAGCTTCTCTTGTAGCCATGCACAGTCCCAGGATATTAACATCAATAACAGCCTTCCAGTTCTCGGTGCTTCCGTTCCATAGTGTGTCTTCCTTTGAGACCCCGGCATTGTTAATTAGAATATGAACGTGTCCTAAGTTTTCCTCGATCCATTTAAAAGCGTTCAAGACGTCTTCTTCGTTGCTAACATCGCCTTTAATGGGGTACAGCTTCCCCGGTTTGTCAGACAATTGGGCGGCCTTTTCTTGCACCATTTCAACACGGCGGGCTAAACCGACGACCTGAAAAATATCGATCAATATGAATTAATAAATTTATTTTTAACGCACTATAACTCCTTTGCCGACTAGAAGTTCGACGATAGCAGCTCCGATCCCCGAACTAGCGCCCGTTACAACAGCGACTTTGCCGACCCAACGGTCAAAGGAGAGAGTCATTTTCGGATGTTATCTGTACGGAGTCTTGAGGACAAGTGGATGGAATGTACTTGTGTGTGGAATCTCATTGTATTATTAACTGCTCATGTCGATACTGCTATTGATCCACTTTATTAAAATTACATAAAGTTGTAAGACGCCCAACTTGACATAGATAATAAAATCATTAACTCGTGTTATGTTATACAGGGTGTAACAGAAATAGATATCAAAATTTTAACCAGTAAAATTTCTATCTACCGTTTACCTAAAGAAGGGTAAAGTCTTCTGCAATCTTTCGACAAAACGAGGGACAGGTTTTTAACACGTCTTCAGTGTAAGATTAGTACAGCCTAAGGTGTGGTCTTACAAAAACTAGTAGTAGAAGATTCGAACCTAAATCGACCTTCACCGAGCTGATAATAGAATGAAACATATTTTATTAGAAATAATTTATTTACATATTAGAAAATATATTAAAAATGGGTTGGCTAAAAAAAAACGAACAGACTATTTTTAATTATTAAAAAAAAAAGATTTTTAAGTAAATGTTGTAACGTCAAGATAATAAGAAGATTTTATTCTGACTTAAAGTATAACACGTATAGAATATGCAGCCGTTGGGTTGCCTATTATTTACCTGGACGAACTACTGGGTTGCCAGGTATAAACAGGTATGTCGATGCCAGTTACTTTCACTTGATTGGATATTAGAATGTTTTTTATATCAACATAAGCGCTGTTTTATTGCGAACACGTTAATATAGGGTTGTTTGCAAGAAATTAGGTCCTAATAGGGGTTAGCGAATTTTAAAGATTTACCGTAGACGTTGATGCAACCACCCCTTGAAAAAGATGGTTCGGCTAGTTTGGAACCCGAGTGGTCGGTGACAAATGTTATGAGACATACTGTAGACACTGATCTACCCGCCCCTCATATGCGATGTGTATTTCTAGGCAAATAAACACTAGACAAAACGTATTCCATATAATATTATTAGGCCTGTTTTGTGGTCAAGTTTATAAGTCACTAAGGGGTTTCAAAGATAAAAATGATGATTTTAAAATTCATAATGTATAATAATAATAAGATATATTTCCTTGCCTTTCGGCTTTGAAAAGGATTCCTATTCCCATACAATGCTAAATAACTGAATACTGATTAAATAAAACTATAAAACATAAACATCACCAATAGCTAAATTAATTTCATTTTCCTCCCATCTCTTCCCCCCTTTTCTCTACATTCTTTCTTCTGTCTAAAACTCCTTTCATCCAGCCTAGTCCTTTCCCTTCTTCTCCTATCAGTACTTTCCAATCTTCTCTCTCCTCTCTCAGCTCCTCACATTCTTTCATCATGTGCTCTATTGTTTCTGCTCCTTCTCTGCATAGTCTGCACACTCTCTCGTCTCTCTCTTTCCAGTATTTGTTTTCTCTTTCCTCGTTTCCACATCTAAACCTTGCTATTACTTTCTTATCGTTCTTCTCGCTTTCCTTTTTCAGGTATGCCGGCAATTCCTCCGTGATTAGTGACCTATACTTTCCATTATACCTTGACTCATTAATCCTCGTTCTCCCTTCCTGCCTCTGTACGTCTCGGTCCACCTCAACTATCTCTCTTAGTACATTTACTCCATTATTTCTTCGCCTCTCTACCTCCTCCACTGCATACCCATTTCTCTCGTAGTATTTTCTTCTCTCTTTTCCTGCTCTTTCCATGTTCCCATTCTTTATCTCTTTCCAACACTCTTGCAAGATCTTACATTCCGTTCTTTCTCTTATTCTCTCTTCAAATCTTACTGCTCTTTTTCCTGCTTCCACTCTTATCTTGTCTCTCTTTACTTCTTCTAGTACGATATATGCTGGCGTTTCCCTGTCCAATCCTAGTACCCATCTCCAGTACTTCGCTTGGATTGCTTCCAGCTTTTCCTGCTCCTTCCATCCCCATATTTCTGCTCCGTACATCATTACACTCTGTACTAGCCTTTCGTACATCAGTCCTCTCCTTCTTATATCTCGTCCGAATTTTCTCTCGCCTATTCCCCATACTTGCCCTACCACCCTGTTCGCTTTCCTTTCTAGTTCCTTTATATGACTTTTCTCGTTGTTAGTCTCGTTAAAGGTGTAACCCAAGTATTTAAATTCTTTTACGTTTTCTAGTTCTTTTCCTTCCCACTTCCATTCTTCTTTCTTTCTTCTGCCTCCTTTCTGAAAAATCATCATTTTTGTTTTCTCCACGTTTAACTTTAGCTTCTTTCTTTTCAGGTATCTTCCTAGGCATTTTATCATTCCCTTCATTTCTTTGGCCTCTCTCGCTATTAACACCATATCATCGGCGTATGCCAACGAGTGGACTTTCGTTTTTCCTACCACCACTCCCCCTGCCTGTGATAGTCTTAGTTTTTCTTCCAGGTCGCTTATATATGCCGCGAATAGACTGGGACTGAGTGGGCATCCTTGTCTTACTCCTTTCGTCGTCCAGAATCTTTTACTTGTTTTCCCGTTTACTTTTACTTTGTTTCCCGTTTCTAAGTAAATTTCCTCTATTCTGCTCACCAGCTGCTCGTTGATTCCTTTCTCTCTTAGGTACTCCCATAATCTCTCTCTATTTACACTGTCAAAAGCCGCCTTCAGGTCTACAAACAGCGCGTACATCTTCCCTCCTTTCTTATCGAGTTCTTTATCTATTAGATGTTTCAAGATGTACACGTTATCGATGGTGCTTCTCCCTCTCCTAAAACCCGCTTGTCCATCTGGTAACAAATCTTTTTCATCTAGTTCTTCCTTCAATTTATCTTCCAGTATCATTGCGTAGATCTTGTACGCCGTGCTCAGCAGACTTATTCCTCGGTAGTTCTCCACCTTTTCTCTTGTTCCTTTTTTGTGTATCGGACACACTAGCCCCATCCTCCATTTGCTTGGTAGCCCCTTTCCTTGCCAGACGTCGTTTACTATCTCCCTCATTATCTCTATTATTTCTTCTGTTGCATAGATCCACGCTTCATTTTGCAGTTCATCTTCTCCCGCCGCTTTTCGTTTCTTCATTCTTCCTATACCCCTTTTAATCATTTCCTTCGTAATCTCTTCCCCTTTCTCTTGTTCTCTTGGCCCTCCTCCCTTCTGTCTTCTTTCCGTTTCGTCCTTTCCGTCTAGTAATTCTTTAAAATACTCTCTCCATTCTTCTATCCTTATCTTCTCGTCTGCCCACTTTTTCACTTTTCGTTCTCTGTTTATGTATTTCCAAACTTCTTCTTCTGTGTTGATTGATCTAATTTCCTCTTCTTCTTCTCTTTTCTTTTCTTCCTTCTTCTTCTCACAAGTGTCTTTGTATTTCTTTAATTGCTTCCGGTATTCTTCTCTTGATCCCTTCCCACTTCTCCATTTTCTCATTTGCTTTCTGGCAAGTCTTTTCATTTCCTGGCATTCTTTATCCCACCATCTATTTCTTCCCATTCTTTCTCCCACTTCTACTTCTATTTTCTTTGTTGTCATCGCTTCTCTCATTCTCCTTTCGAGTTCTTTCATTCTTGTTTCGGTGTCTTTTTGTTTTTCTTTTTCTCTTTCAACATGTTGTAGCGCACTTCTGTACTTTTGTATGCTTTCTTCTTCCCAGATTGTTTTTATAATTGTTTCTTTCTTAGGTTTTTTTCTTTTTATTTCTTCTCCGGCGATTTCCATTTCTAACGGTTGGTGATCTGATTCCACTCTGTTTCCCACTTCGAATCTTCTTACTTCATCCAATGCATGTTGATTGACTATTGCGTAGTCAATCACTGATTCTCCTCTCGGCCCCACGTACGTAAATTCTCCTGTATCATCTTCCCAGTTCCCGTTCAGTACCTCGTATCCTCTCTCTTCTATAAATTCAATCATTTTTCTTCCTTCTTTATTTTCTGTCTTGTCCTTCGATGTTCTTCTCGCATCTTCTGTCTCATTATTCCGTCTTCCTAATCTTGTCCCAATTCTAGCATTAAAGTCGCCCCCAATTATTACAATTCTTTTTTCTGTCTCACTTATGGTCTCTTCTAACATTTGTTTTGTTTTACTCATCTCTTTACTGTATACCGTGATTACTTTAACTTTTTTTGTTCCTATTTTTAGATTTCTTTCTGTTATTCCAGTTCTCTGTAGTTCTTGTTTTGTTTTTATTTCGTCCTCAATTTCTTTCCTTACTCCTGTGATAATGCCTCCTTTCGCTCGTCCTTTCTTGTTTTTCCTTTCTGCTGCTTGACATCTCCATACATAGTCTCTCGGCATTCTCTCTTCTATCTTCTTCCACTCCTTTTCATCTACCCACGTTTCTACCATTCCAATTACGTCAAATTCGCTTATGTATTTCCAGAAGTCTTCTCCTTTGTTTCTTATCCCCGCTACATTCCAATATACCAATTTTATTCTTCCTTTTATTTTCTTCTGTTGTTCTCCCGTTGAATCGTGTACCTTCTTTCTTTTTGCCTTCTGTCTGCTTTTTCTTTCCCGGTTTTTTCCTTTCTCCTTTAAAAATTTTCCAGTCGCTCGGTGTCATCGTTCCATTTCCTCCAATTTCCCTCAACCTGCAGTTTCCTGTAGCTTACCCTTACCGTCTTTCCTTCTTCCCTTTCCCTCTTCGCTATCTCTCTTATCTTTTTCTGTATCTCTCTTTCTTTCCTTGTTAGGTCCCTGTTTACAAAGATTTTCGGTCCTGTCTTACTCCTAAGTTTTTCTTTATTCCTCATGACGTTCAGCTTCTGTTCCCAACTCTCAGTTTTTGCTATTACCATTTCTTCTCCCTTTATGGCATAGGCCTCTGTTATTTTCACTTCTGTTTCCAACTCCTTTTCAACCCATTTCTCGATTTCTTTTCTCATGTTTTGTCCCGTCCCTTTTAGTCTTAGCCCTGTTATTACTATGTTATTTCTTCTTTCACCTCTTTCTTTTTCCTCCATCTTCGACTCCATCTGTCCTATCTTCTTTTCTAGGAAGCTTTTCTCTTCTCTCCATTTTTCCTCTTTTTCTTCCATCGCTTTCTTCAGTTGGTTCACTTCTCTCTTCAGTTCTTCCATATCTTCCCTGAGCTGTCTGTTGTCGTTTTTCAGCTCTTTCACTTCTTTCCTCGTCTCTCTTGTGTCTTCTTTAATTTGTTTAAGGTCTTCCATTATACTTTTTGTCATTTCCTCCATCTTCTTCTCCACTTCTTTTTGCGTTCTTTCTTCCCCTGGAGATCTTGCTGTTTTTTTACTTTTTTGAAAGGCTACTGGGCTTTCTTCTATGTCTCTTTTTCGTTTGGTTTCCTCTTTATCTTCTTTGAATTCTTCTTCCTGTTTCATACCGGTCCGCAACCTTCTACACTGTACCGTGTATTGTTGGTTGCCGGCGTTCTTTGTTGACGTTACTGTTTCTTCCTCAGGCTTTTTTCCACTCCTCGCACTCTATCTCTTCCTACCTTTTGTTTATGTTGCTTTTTCTGCTGCCTTCTTCGCTTTTCTCTGTTTTGTTTGCTCTATTTTCCTCAATTTTCTTCTCGACACTTCTTTCCACGTGCTGTCGTGACGGTCGGTAATATAGGAATCCTCATAATGTATAATAGTCCTACTTAATTTATATTTTTTATTTGAATTACGATTAAAATCAAATATAGAATAGAAAGAAATTAATGTGGGTAAAATATAAGTAATTTTTGACGTTCAGTTCTGAAATTAATTTCTCGTGAAATTTTTACAATAAATTCACCTGTTTATCTACTCATATAATTATATTTAAATTATGTACTACAAAGGAACGCATTCCATTGGCGTCTTTTACAGATTCCATATGGGCGGCTTTTGCGCCAAGTTTAGAAGCCACTGTAAATTGTTTGTTGCGGGTTATAAAACATATGTAAATTTTTTATTTGAATCACATTTTAAAGAAAATAGAATGTTTATAGAATTTAAAAGTAGAAACAATAGAAATATTTAATAAGGCTAGCATTTCTTTCATAATTTTTACGAAACATGGTAACAACTAATTTTCCTCTTGTAAACATTTGGCACTCCGAATTTTACCCAAACAACCTTGAAAGTTTGACGTTTTCTCGTGGTTGCAATGTTTTAGGATCATCTCGCCCGCCTAGTTCGCAATAGAGATGAACAATCGCTCTTTGAGAATTCATATAATTATTCAAAAACAAAACAATTGTCTGGATCACTTTTGGTGGTAGATAACTACTTTTAATCAGTTTTCCGATTCACTCATCACCCTGATGATGCCAACATTGTTGGCGAAACGTGGGTTGGTATTGATAATAAAAATTGTTTTTCGTGTTTTAGGGAAAACTGATCAAAAGTAGTCATATAATTATTATTAAATTAAAATTTAAAAATAAAATTGACATTCCCTATTCTATTATGGTGTTAATGTTATAAAAAATTACAAAATCTCTTTAACCCAACGGCAAAAAATAATTCAATGTAGGTAGCTATATTTACTTTACGTAGATGGGTACTTACAAATATTAATTTAAATGTGTTTCTTAAAGTTGGAAACAAAAATTAAGATTTTTAATTATTACGGTTAATCAACGAAATAGATAAATATATTGGTAATGTCTAACGCTTTGAAGTAAGTGAAGGTGTCAAAAGACCAGCGAAAAGATTAAAAATAAAACAACGAATCTCTTTTGAGAGTGTCTTTGACTGGAGAAGAGTTTAGTGTTGGCCAGGGAATGAATAGTTTTTAAAAACGAAATTGAAAGCAGGTATATTTAAGGGACAATTTAAAACATACGTTTACCGGGCTGGAATTTTGAGAAGTACGGATATTGGTTTATGATGGGGGCTGAAGGTTGAGGAACCGACGACGCGAGCGTAATTTTATTGTCGAAAATAAATAATAACCAAACCTATAGATCAGTACTATCATTGAATATCAATACTCTAGTTAGAGTAGTTAGAGTATTGATATTCAATGGTACTATCAATGAAAATTTCTGCCTTATCGAATTTGTTTTGGCGACAAACAAACATGCTGCTTCCAAGACACAAAACTTTCAAAGTGTACGTGATTTACAGCTTTTTCTATTGCGCCTTGCACCCCCAACGAAACGAAACCAAGAAACTCTTTCCAGATGTGTCATCTGTGCTTGGCCATTGCTTCGATCGATTTTGTTCATTTTCATTTTTTGTCTTGAGATTGTGCAGTTCGTTTCGTTTTCGTTTGCCTTACCAAATTTTGAGATTTGTGTGGCTTCCAAAAGTCCTAAAGGTAAGTAGAACAGTATTTTATTTAAAAGTAGTAAATAAATATACATTTTAGCAATACCTGTTCTGTAAGTCATCATTCACTGACAAATATATTTCATTGTAAGAGGCACTTTTTAGTAAGGTGCAAGTTATCATGGTTACCTTGCATTAATATTTTACTTACAGTCCGTGGACTGTAAGTAAATATTACATACCAACGTATGTCATTCTTGTTCCATGAAAGAAATTTCACCAGAGGAAGTTAACTCTAAAACAAAAAAATAAAGACATTCAGTATTTTTTATTATACCTGCATCAACTTTTCATATTCCTTCAGGTATGGGTCTTTTGACTTCGATGGTTTTGGATTCCGCTAGTTCGGCCAATGCTTCTATATGGGGTGAAAACTCGTTTTAACTCATTTTTCTAATTTTAACTAATGGCAATATTATTACGCCATTTCGATTTATCACGACAAAAAATATTTTTTGTTTTTAGTGCTGGTATAATAAAAAATAGCGTAAAGTATTCGTGGATAACTGGTCTTTAAAACACTTCTTCTATTTCGAGCACTCCCGGCTACGCCGTCGTGCTCGAAAACTCGCGCGTGTTTTAAAGACCTTGTTATCCACTCATACTTTAATATACTATTAGGCGTCGTTTTTATTTGAAGTAATATGGAACTGACAATAATAATAATAATAATTGGTCATTGTATTTACAGTAGAGATTGATGTTAAAGGTTTATGAATTTCTTCCCTTATATTTTCTTCTAAATTCGCAGTCGAAGTGCTTGAATGGGAAAAAGTGCAGACTTCTATATTATTCATTTCAAGAAATGAACTGCTTTTTCTACTGTTGACTTGGAAGATTTTGTTGGTCACTTGTATTTTATTTGTTTCTGCACATAGCTTTCGGCCACTGTTGAGGACTTCCTTTTAAGTTGAAGAACATCGGCCCCGTTGTTGGCCAGGAGAGTAGCAGAGGTTCGGCGAAAGGAGTGCCCAGTATATTTTTCCGCATTTGCTAAATGTAAATATTTTGCGATTTCACTAGGAATTTTAGCAAAAATATTTCGCCCAACTGCTTGATTGACACACTTCCCGTTATAAAATCTCAGAAAGAATCTTCTATTTTCCGTATTTTGGGGTCTCAAACTCACATATTATTTTATAAATTTCCAAGCATCGAAAATTTTCATTATCCACAATGGAGAAAACTTCTTTGTTGATGGTTTCTTGATTCAGGAATTTTAACCACCAATATTTTTATTCTGCAGAAATGCTTTCAACTTTAAATATTTTGAAATATCGACGTTATCGTTAAGAGAAATCGTAGAACGCAGCATTGAGTATTCACACCACAAACTCGATGGGGATGAGTACTTTTCAGACTTCTCCAAAAAATACGCCAACAAAACTGACTTCACTTTTTTTCCTTCGCTCATACGTAACTTCGTACCTTTTTTTTGACTTTTCAGGTAACAATGATGCACAAGCAAAACTTGCAGCCTCTTCAATATCATCCTGTAACGGACGTGGACCCGTGATGACTCATCGCTGTAGTGGCGTCATCAATTGCTGGACTGTACTGGAATTTACTACAATGTACTCGAGGTAGTATGACATGGAGCCTCTAGAAACATTTAGGCGCCGGTATATTTATTAGAGGACGTTCCAGCGGGAGTTCAGTTCAGTTTAGTCGTATCATCGAGTCTAGTCGCATCAGTCACTCTATCATCGAGGTCGAAGTGGGTCGAGTCGGACAGTTGCTTTTATCTATCCGGAGTGCCGCGCGATGTGTAAATAAATAATACCAGACGTGCCAGTGAAGTAGTAAATTGTATATAGTGTAAATAATGTAAATAGTGTAATATTAGAAGTATAAATAAATTGTACATAATGTTTAAATAAATAATGGAACCCAGAAACGCTACAATCCATTTTTCTATTTTCACTTGAAGAACCTTCAAAACAGTATTAAAGCGTTGATTTTGCAACAAATGTTGATTTAAAGTGATGCTTTTTTTTGTTTTGTAGCTCTAACACGAAACAAACAATTTTTTAATTTGATATCAATCTGACGTTTATTAATTTTTCATAAAAATAAATTCAGAAAATGTTTTGCTTTTTCTTATTTGTGAAGGTATTGCTAAAAATAGCTTACTAACCTCAAACTGTAAGTTTTTAGGAAACCTCGGTACCCTCGGTTTCCCAATATTGCAAAAAAATTGCACTTACAGTTTACGGTACGTAATATACTATTTTTATGCATATTTCTAACCAGAATTTAAATTTATTCCGCAAGTGTATCGATTTTATCACTTTCGTCAAAAGTGGTACTCCATGTAAGCCTTCTTACAAGGTTTTTAAGATTCATTTTAAGACAGGTATATACATAACTAGCTGACCCGGCGAACTTTGTATCGCCTCAGAATCAATAAATGTTGTGTTAATTTATTAGCTGAATTCACTTCTTTATCAAAACATAATGCACACAACGCCATCTCCTGGCATTGCCGGAACCAGCATACAACGCCATGTTCATTTTTGTTTCTGCTATGTATTCCGATGTTTTAATAGTTATTCGCCCACGAAAAGAAAAAGAAAAAGAAAAAATGTGTGTGGAGTCCACGCGCAACAGAAGTGAAACTTTGGAGTTTACTCCTTAAGAATCGATTTTCATTTTTAAATCCCGGACGACAAATTTTGATGGCCGTCGTTATTTGTTATTGTCGTGCCAGGGGGGCTTTGTTATTGTAGTTGCCCTGTACCAAGCTTCCCGCCCCCTGTAATTTTTCCGATGTTTTAATATTTAATTTGCTATTCGGGGCGGAGGCAAATCCAACAAATTAAAGATCGGTCCAGCCGTTCTTGAGTTATAAACCAAAGGAGGCCCCTGAGCCCCATGTCCATTTATTAATAGTTATTCTGCTATTCGGGACGGAGACAAACACAAAAAATCAAAGATCATAAAAATCGCTCCAGATGTTCTTGAGTTATAAACCCAAGGGTTCCCCCTGAGCCCCCTGTCCATGTTTCAATAATTATTCTGCTATTCGGGGCGGAGGCAAATCCAACAAATCAAAGATCATAATAATCGGTCCAGCCCAAGGGGCACACCTGGGCCCCATGTCCAATTTGAAAAATAGTTTACGACTTATTCCCATACCTACCAAATATAAAAAGAATACTTTATAAAAATCGGTCGAGCCGAAAAATCGGTCTAGCCCAAGGGGCACCTCTGGGCACCCATGTCCATGTGAAAAACAGTTTTAAACCATCCCTAGATTATGTCGATCAAAACAAAACAAAAATTATTCAAATCGGTAAAGCCGTTCTTGAGTTATAAAATTACAACGAAAAGTTGCATTGATTTTTATATACCCAACTAAAATTGGTCCCCCCAAACAATTCTGATTTCGAAAGACTCAGAAGAAAACGTTCGAACAGGTCAATTTTGTTATCAAGGGGGACCAAATTGTACCAAATTTTCAAGTCTTAGATCTCACCCCTTTAGCCAGGGGAGCCACCCCCTTAAAAATTTTAAATGGCATGGGGGGTCGTGTGATACATCATTTTAAAGCTTATTTAATTCTCTATCCAGACCTACATTTATCGATTCCTTTCTACAAAAAAAAACATGAATTCGATATTTTCCTCTTCACCGATGTTCTAAGGGAGCGCAGCCTCTTTTATAGACCTATGGTGGGGTGATAATGACGTAGTAATGACGTCCGGTATGCTCCGCTGGTTAAGATGATGTAAAATTCATTGCGGTTACGATAACCGAAAGTATTTATTTTCGGCGGTTTCCGGGTCTATGAAAGTTAGTTTGGTATTTACATCCGGATTTTTTGTAACTTCGTTAGAAAATTTTAAAAACATTATATATGCATTTCAAATTGAGAGACTGTAATTTGTGAATTATTTCATTTTGAATATAAGTTTTACCGCAACCTGCATGAGCCGTTAAACAGAAGACATTACTACCAGTATTGTGTTGAAAAACCTCTTCAAGCACATGATCAAGCACGCTGTTTATTTTTAGCCGTTTCATACAATTGATTAAACAAAAAATCTTCCGCCTCTCGATTGATTTTTTGAGAAGGTGGCAGGTCAGTTAAAGGAAAATAATATTGTGGAATTGGTAATCCAATTTTTCGGTAAGAAATTTTATGCGATTAAAGAATTTCAAAGAATTTTAAAGGTATGGAATGGTAACGACATTGAGAGCTCTGTAGTCAACGCACATCCTATACATCCCATCTGGTTTCAAAACCATGTGAATGGGGGAAGACCATAGTTTCTGCAAAAAAGAAAATTGCGCAGCATTTATTTTGCGACATTTTGAAGCAATCGGAGGACCAGTAGTGTCAATTCGATGAATTGTATTGTGTTGAATATTAACATTTACATCAAAATCACGCGCTAAACTAGTAAACTACTAACTAGTAAACTCGTAAGGAGGGAACAGTTTCCTTCTTAGGCGCGGAAGAATTTGTTTCGAGTTGTAAAGGACTTATGCTTTGAGGAAAATGCAGTGTTTATTCCCAATGGGTGTGAAGATTTTCTTAAATAAAGTTCTTGTAAAGTTTGATTTGCGGTTATAATTTAAAGAGGGTTGTTGATAAAGCAACTGCTTAGTGCAGTCAACAACAATATTATAATATGACAAAAAATCTAACCCTAATATCGGCACGTAAATATTTTCCAAGAAATTCCATCACAAAAATCAAAATTAAGTTCAAGTTTATGCCGGCCCAAAACAGGAATGATGCTGTTGTTCGCAGCCAGCAACGGTTGAAAATGATCGAAAGATTGGGGAGGAAAATATAGATTAGGACACTAAGCGGCACCGGTATCTACAAACTCGTTTTTTTTTTGAAAAACAAGAAAAGGCATATTTAAAGGCATTAGCGCCAAATTTCTTGTGATAACAGCACGGCTGTCTCTGAGATATTTGACGTGGCGGGTAGTTATTGAAAAAAAAAATATGTTAGAAGGAAAGATTAGGCGCAACCGAACGTTGTGTTTGAGGCTCGCGATGACGAGAAAATTTACCGTAGGATCCCGCACTGTTCTGAAAAGAGCGATTACCTGAAGCAAGTGAGTGTACAGCTTGTGTTAATTTATCAACTTTGTCTTCAAAAGTCTTAACATTCGGATCGTTGTTACTAACAATAGCACAGACATTCTTAGAAATATTATCTAGCTTAACCCTTTCACTATTTTTTTCCTTGTGTTCGTCCGCGGACGGTATGATTTTGTCTCAACGGGAACTGAGGTGTTAATGGGAAAAAAATCGGTTACTTTTTCCACCACACAACGCACTTTTATTTCCACACATGATGTGGAACACATGTATAGCGGCGGCTTGGGAGTAAAACCGATTCGAATGTCGTCACGTAAAACGGCGTCACACCCCCTCTCCGCCGGCGCTCTCTTGCGAAGAGCACGTGTCTAAGTAATCTCCGAAACTTCTACTGGAAAAAATAAAAATATAAGGATAGGCAGAAAGAAAGGAGATACGAAGAGAGGACCATTCTTGGTTAAGAGAGAGATTGAAAGGCATATAGAAGGAGAAGGAGGAAAAATATTATTGTGATAACAGAACTGAATTTGGAAAGAAAGAGAAACAGCGGGCCAAAGAGGGGTTAGAAGATTCTCTGAGAAAGAATGTGGGAGAGGTCAAAATGTAGGACTGTAACAGTATAAACAGAGCTCAAGTAGTAGTAGAAATGGAAAATTGGGATGGCAAACAAAAAGTGATGGAGCAAAAAGGAAAACTAAGGGGAAGCACTAAAGAGCAGAATTAAGAGACATAGCGAAGAAAGTAAGAAGGCTGAAAGTAAGAAAGAGGACAAGTTTCAAACCTGTTGCATCAACAGCTACCTGTAGTTTTTACTATATTCGAATTTAATATTAACATAATATAATATATGATAAACAAACAGTGAGACTTAATTTCTTTGCTGTCTGAAATCTTCTTTAAATTGCATCTCCCACTGGAGTAATGGTTAATTCATTGATCTGAAACAATTACCGTTTGATAAATAACTTAGAGATTTGTGATCATACCGAAACGTGTTCTGGTGTAGACAATATGTACCCAATGGCCTCAGCAATGTCTTCCGCTTTTAAAATAGGTAAGGTATTTAAGAACTGAAGTCGTTCCTCAGGATAGGTGTTGCTCTGCGTGGTCATTTCACTAACCACTAATCCAGGACTTACGCTCTAAAAAAAGTTTCAGAAATTTCATTTAATAATAATTTTACACTTACCGTAATTTTAATTCTGCATCCGATCTCAATCATTTCTTTCCTCAAAGTGGTAGTCAAACCAGTAACAGCATGTTTGGTACCGCCATAAACATTGAGATGTGGTATGGCCGGTATATAATGCCCCCATAGGCTATTCAGATGAATAATATGTCCATGAATATCGTGCTCCTTCATAATTTTCACAGCTTCTCTTGTAGCCATGCACATTCCCAGGATATTAACATCGATTGAAGCCTTCCAGTTCTCGGTGCTTCCGTTCCATAGTGTGTCTAACTTTAAGACCCCGGCATTGTTAATTAGAATATGAACGTGTCCTAAGTTTTCCTCGATCCATTTAAAAGCGTTCAAGATGTCTTCTTCGTTGCTAACATCGCATTTAATGGGGTACAGCTTCCCCGGTTTGTCAGACAGTTGGGCGGCCCTTTCTTGCACCATTTCAACACGACGGGCTAAACCGACAACCTGAAAAAATATCCATCAGTATTAATTAATAAATTTATTTTTAACGCACTATCACTCCTTTGTCCACTAGAAATTCGGCGATAGCAGCTCCGATCCCCGAACTAGCGCCTGTTACAACAGCGATTTTGTCCACCCAACGGTCAAAGGAGAGACTCATTTTCGGATGTTATTTGTAGAGAGGTTTGATAACGAGTGGATGGAATGCACTTGTGAGTGGAATTTCATTTTATTATTAACTGCACATGTCGATACTGCTATTGATCTACTTTATTAAAGTTGTAAGACGTCCAGCTTGACATAGATAATAATAGCTATACAAGTTAGTGTCTTATAAGGCAAACAAGTCACGAAAGAAATGTTTAGCCACGAGAGCTTGCTCGAATGGCTAATTTTTCTTAAGTGACTTATTTGCTGTTAAGACACGTGTGTAATACATACATAGTTTTATCCAACACCCCCTTCTGTAACAGTTCTTGAACATTCATCAAAACCCAAAAATTTTTGGCGTTCATTTGACATTCAAAACTGTTGGCTTATGAACTGGTTGCTATAACAAAATAGAAAACCGTTGAATTATGGGTTCATATTTAATTTTTAAATTAAATTTACTCCACTTTGATTCACGGACATTCTTCACGTTTTTAAAATTTAAAATTTTTATTGCCACGGTACTGACTCATTTAAACTATTTGGTACTGAAAGCCACGGTCCTAGCATTTTAAATTTAATTAGCAACTGTTATGAACGGTTCTCAATTTGATAATATCCATTTACAATATGTTTTAGGTTCGTAATAAGTATAAAAATCGACCGCGGCCGGTATGATTTTGTCTCAACGGGAACTGAGGCGTTAATGGAAAAAAATATCGGTTACTTTTTCCCACCACACAACGCACTTTTATTTTCACAACTGTACACATACACTTTTTTTTAAATCTTTTGATGTTGAACACATCTATAGCGGCGACATTTTAGTAAAACCTATTTGAATGTGTGTACGAGGAGCGCGTGTCTAAGTAAACTCCAAAACTTCTACTTATCCGATGAGATACGAAGAGAGAACCATTCTTGATTAAGAGAGAGATTGAAAGGCATAGAGAATAATTTGAGCTGGGAGGGAAGAGATGGAAGAGAGAGAGAAACAGGTTAAGAGAGAGAAAGAGAAAAAGATAAAGAGAGAGAAAGTGACACAGCTGGAAGGAAAAGTGGACAGAACTGGGTTTGGAAAGGAAGAGTAAACAGCAGGCCAAAGAAGAGTTAGAAGATGCTCCAAGAAAAAATGTAGGAGGGGTCAAAATCAAGGACTGTAACAGTATAAACAAAGCTCAAGTACTAGGAGAAATGGAGAATTGGAATATAAAACAAGAAGTATAGTGATAAAGCAAAAAGGAAAACTAAGGGGAAAGAAAGAAACATGCAAAACACAAAGCAATAAAGAGAGCTACAGGACAAGTTAAGAGACATAACGAAGGAAGAAGGAGGAGACGGGAACTAAGTAGGTAAGTAGAACAATGTTGAAAGTAAGAGAGAGGGCAAGAAGAGGGGCGGGGGAAAATTAAAAAGGCATGGGAATAAAAAAGCGAAGGCACTATTTTGGAATGTAGAGGGACTAAGAAAAAAAAGAAAAAATATCTGGGAATATGTGAGGCAATTCCAGATAGTGGGTTTAACAGAAACATTAATAGAAGGACCAAGTTTAAAAAAAAAACGTACCAAAAGAATTCGATGGGAATGTCAGAGCGCCAGAAGAGGAAAGAAGAAAGAAAGGAGGGTAGGGGTAATAATAATGGGGGTATAAAAAAGTGAGACATGGTGAGACAATAGTGACATTATGTAGCAAAGAAATGAAGACAAAAAGAAGCAAGATAGAAGAAATATTAAAAAACAACAAAGAAGAAAGTGTACTTCTGTTTGGGGATTTCAACGCGAAAGTCAGAGAAGGAGGAGCCAGGTAGCCAGGTAATGGGACGGAGAAAGAGGAGATGAAAAAAGAAAATTTAAAGACAAGGATGAAGATGTCCATGGAATGGATAGAGGAAAAAGAGTAGGAAGAAGGAGAATGAACAGACAAAGGAGAAACGGTGATACAGAACAGTGAACAAAGAAGCATGGGAAGAAGTAGGAGTGAAAAGAGTACAAGACGAGACTTGAAGAGCCAGAATTCGATTCTCCAGAAGATGGAGAAAGAATTGGAAGAAGTACTGGAAAAGCAGCGACAAAAAGATAAATACCAATAAATAATAGGCAGCAAGAACTAAAAATGAATGGCAGGACAAAAAATGTGAATAACGGAAAAAGGAAGCATTAAAGGAATTAAGAGAATGGAAAAAACAAGCGACTGTCTAAAAGCGAAAAGAAAATATAGAGGGACTTATAGAGAGAAGAAGAGACAGAAGAAGGAAAGAAAAGAGTTAAAGATAAAAGCTATAAGAACAGAGAAGTAGGTGTGGAACTATGTCAATAGAGAGAAATAAAGACGAAAAGAGACCAAACATCACCATAAGGGGAAGAAAGGGAAGCGGGAAGTGAAGAAACTGAAGAAGAGTTTGAGGGGTGGCTGTCAGTGAGTAAACACTGCAAGAGAGCAACAGACCCTTTACTGCTGTTTTGACCAACAGGCCAGCTGTGATGACTGTTTTTGCATAATAAGGGGTGGAATATCTCTAGGACACGAACTGGACTCTAGACATCGAGAATCTGTGGGACCAGCTCAAATTAAGAGTCTCAGCAAGGCCAAACTCCAATATTCCCCAAATTACCATTGTTAATTTGTTCTTCTCCATGCCAAGTCGCACGAGAGCTGCAATTAAGGCAAGAAGGGCAATACGATATTGACGTATTTTTTTCACAATGTGCCCAATATTATTAATTTGTTATAAAATTTATTGTAAAAGATTTATTTGGTTTTCTTTCAGAATAATGTCCTTTCAGACTCCTGGGTCCTGGAACTCTCTGCATCTTTAGAATTGTTTCTTTGTTACTTTGTAGGTATTCTCTGTAACAATAAGTTAAAGAGGGTTGTTAACCTTAATATCGGCACGTGAATATTTGCAACCAAGAAATTCCAAACAAAATTATCAAAAGAAAAATCAAAATTAAGTTCATGTTTATGCCGGTCCAAAACCGGATTTCAGGCTCCTGGGTCCTGGAACTCTCTGCATCTTTAGAATTGTTTCTTTGTTACTTTGTAGGTATTCTCTCTAAGATAAGAATCCATTCTTTTTAATGTTAAATTGATTTGTTTCAAATTTGCCACATTGTAATGACCACCGCTACTTTGAAATACGTAGTTTAAATATTTGTACTTTTCATTTTTAGAACTGTCCTGTAAAATAATTGGCGAACCAACATCTAAAGATATACAGGGTGATTCAGGAAGTAGAGTAGATAGTAGTAGTAGTATGTATATTTATTACCTTTACAGGTTTATAAAGTATCCGATTAATACATTTCCCATAACTCAAATAAAATAAAATATAATATATACAGGGTAGCGCAAAAGTATGGAAACGCCCGAATATCTCAAAAACTGTTAGTCCCATCTAAACCAAATTTTGCAGGTATATAGGGGTCTATAATATCTACTTGGCGTAATTTTTTCATAGTTTCATAGTCATTTGTTTTCGAGATACAAAACCAACTAATATTTTTTTAAATAGCAACAAAAAATAGCAAAATTTTTTTTTTTTTTATAAATTATTATTATTATTAAACTCACGGCTACAAATATGATTATTTGTGCTGTAAGAAAATAATATGCCATCAAATCTAACAGTATTACTAAAATAAATGTTCAAAATGTTGACCATTAATTTCTTGACAAAAATGAATTCTATTAACAAAACTTTGTAACACATTGCGTAACATGTTGGGAGTGATGCTAGCAATCTCTTCTCTTATTCGTTGCTTTAAATCTTCAAAATCAAGTGGTCTTCTGGCATAATCTTTACATTTTACGTCACCCCACAAAAAAAAAATCTGTGACAAATCAGGAGGCAGATCTGGCCGGCCATTCAATTGCCCTTCTCCTGCCGATCCACCTGCCAGAAAACACCTCATATAACTGACGGCGGACTTGTTGACTAAAATCGGGTAGAGCTCCATCTTGCTGGAACCAGGTTGCTACGACAGGTACATTTCGTCTGTCATAATATGGAAAAAGCTGTGTAAGATCAGAAACAATCTTAGATGAGGAGTTTTGTTAATAGAATTAATTTTTGTCAAGAAATTAATGGTCAACATTTTGAACATTCATTGTAAAAAACAGACCTTTTTAGTAATACTGTTAGGTTTGATGGCATATTATTTTCTTACAGCACAAATAATCATATTTGCAGTCGTGAGTTTAATAATAATAATAATAATTTATAAAAAAATAAATAATTATTTTTGCAGACAAATGCCAAAAAGTAGAATTATTATAGCGCATCGTTAAATTCAGAAAAAAATGCTTTTTCTAAGTAGATATTATAGACCCCTATATACCTTGAAAATATACCTGCAAAATTTGGTTTAGATGGGACTAACAGTTTTTGAGATATTCAGGTGTTTCCATACTTTTGCGTTACCCTGTATATATAATAGATAAAACCAAAAAAGCAATAATTTAACACAATAACTTAATCTTTCCCTCTCAATTCTACGCATTCCTCCAACAAATGCTCTATCGTCTCCTTTTTTTCTCCACACATCCTGCATACTCTATTATGATCCTCAATCCAATATTTATTCTCTCTCTCCTCATTTCCACATCTAAATCTTACTATTATCACTCTCTTTTTTCTACTCTCTCTTCCTAGATACTTTGGCATTTCTTCCGTTATTATTTTTTCATACTTCCCATTGCACCTAGACTCCCTAATTCTCGTTCTTCTTTCCTGCACTTGCACATCTCTATCTCTCTGCACTAATTCATCTGTCATTACTGTGCCTTTCTCTCGCATTCTTTCTATCTCCGCGCCTGCATACCCGTTTCTTTCTAAATATGCCTCCCTCTCTTTCCATATCCCCTTTCATATTTCTTTCCTTTTTTCTTTCAAACACTCTTGCAAAATTCTGCACTCTCCTCTCTCTATCACTCTCTCCTCAAATCTTATTGCTCTTTTTCCTGCTTCTATTCTTATTCGATCTCTCTTTGTTTCCTCCATCACTATATACCCCGGTGTCTCTCTCTCTACCCCTAGCACCCATTTCATATATTTTTCTTGCACCCCTTCCAATCCTTCTTGCTCTCTCCATCCCCATATTTCCGCTCCATACATCATCACGCTTTTCACCAAACTATCAAACATCATTACTCTCCTTCTAAAATTATGTCAAAATTTTCTCTCTCCTATTCCCCATACAGCTCCTATTATCTTATTTGCTTTTTTCACTAACTCTCTCACATGTGCTGTTGCTCTGTTTATTTCATTCATCACATAACCTAAATACTTAAATTCTTTCACTTCTTCAATTTTTTCTTTCTTCCATCTCCACTCATTAACTTTTCTCCTACCACCCCCTTTTCTGAACACCATCATCTTGGATTTCTCTACATTCACCGTCAACTTTTTCCTCCTCATATATTTCTCCATGTTTCCTATCATTTCTTTCATACCTTTCTCTTCTCTCGCTAGCACCACCAAATCATCCGTATATGCTAAAGACCACACTTTTACTCTCCCCTCCACACTCCATTCATTATTTCTAACAACCTGTCAACTTCCCTTTCCGTTTCATATATCCACGCTTCATTCTGTATACTATCCCTCCCCGGTGTCTTTTTTCTTTTCAGTTTTCTTAGTTGTTGTTCTAATAATTCTTTTCTCGTTATCTCTTCTATTTCTTCCACTCTTTGTTCTCTCTTTTCCTTTTCTTGTCTGTTTTCATCACCCCCCAGCAGCTCACTGAGGTACTCTTTCCATTCCTCCATAGTAATTCCATCACTCTCTCTCTCTCTCTCTCTCTCTCTCTTTCTTTCTTTCCTTATTTATGTATCCCCATACCTCTTCTTCCGTCTTTATACCCTTCATCTTCAGCTCTTCTTCCATCCATTTCTTTTGCTTCTTCCCTTTGCATACTCTTACGTACCAAAAATTGGTTTGGTACCGCCCCAAATCTAGCTCTATGGAGATGGGCTGGGTATATATATTTTTTTTTCTCTACTTAAATGGACGCCACCAATTTTTACCGCGGAAGAGGATGGTTACGAAATTAAACTTTAGTTGAAAAACTGGAAAATTTAACAAAGACTTGAATTTAAATGAATATAAATAATTAATTATAAATTAAACAAATTAAATAGAGTAGTCAGTCAAATCATCAGCAAAAATTCAGTTATACAAAACACAAAAGAAATAAGAACTTACTCATAAAACTAATCTTTTAAATTAATATACCGAATTGAATGTAATTAAGCCGATTTATAGCTATAATACGATGTAAGTACAGTGTAACCCACTTGGGTGTCCGACAACGACGATTCGACGAATTAATTAGTTTTACGTTACAAGATAGAGTTGAACCAAATTGTGGTTTTAAATTATTATGAACTAGCTGACCCGGCGAACTTTGTACCGCCTCAGAATCAATAGATGTTGTGGCAACTTATTAGCTGAATTTATTTCTTTTTTTTTATAAAAGGATAATGCAGACAACGCCATCTACTGGCATTACCGGAACCAGCATAGAACGCCATGTTTATTTTTCTTTCTGTCATGTATCAAAGATGGCGTTATATACGGATTCCATACAAAATGTTTGAGAATTTTAATTTTTTTTATTTTTCTGTTTTAATAGTTATTCGCCCTCGAAAAAAGTCAGTCAATCCATTCTCCAGATATCATAAAAAAATGTGTGTGGAGTCCACGCGCAACAGAAGTGAAACTTTGAAGTTTACTCCTTAAAAATCGATTTTCATTTATAAACCCCGGTAAGACAAATTTTGGTGGCTGGCGTTATTTGTTATTGTTGCCCTGTACCAGGGGGGCTTGAGATATAAATCCAAGGGTTCTCCCTGAGCCCCCTGGCCATGTTTCAATAGTTATTCTGCTATTCGGGGCGGAGACAAATCCAACAAATCAAATATCATAAAAGCCCTTCTTGAGTTATAAATCCAAGGCCTCCCCCCTGGGCCTCCACGTCCAAGTAAAAAATACTTTTCCAACTATACCCATACTATCAAATAAACAACGGTGCTTCCGTTCCATAGTGTGTCTAACTTTAAGACCCCGGCATTGTTAATTAGAATATGAACGTGTCCTAAGGTTTCCTCGATCCATTTAAAAGCGTTCAAGATGTCTTCTTCGTTGCTAACATCGCATTTAATGGGGTACAGCTTCCCCGGTTTGTCAGACAGTTGGGCGGCCCTTTCTTGCACCATTTCAACACGACGGGCTAAACCGACAACCTGAAAAAATATCGATCAGTATTAATTAATAAATTTATTTTTAACGCACTATCACTCCTTTGTCCACTAGAAATTCGGCGATAGCAGCTCCGATCCCCGAACTAGCGCCTGTTACAACAGCGATTTTGTCCACCCAACGGTCAAAGGAGAGACTCATTTTCGGATGTTATTTGTAGAGAGGTTTGATAACAAGTGGATGGAATGCACTTGTGAGTGGAATTTCATTTTATTATTAACTGCACATGTCGATACTGCTATTGATCTACTTTATTAAAGTTGTAAGACGTCCAGCTTGACATAGATAATAATAGCTATACAAGTTAGTATCTTATAAGGCAAACAAGTCAAGTTTCTTTAGTGACTTATTTGCTGTTAAAACACGTGTGTAATACATAGTTTTATCCAACACCCCCTTCTGTAACAGTTCTTGAACATTCATCAAAACCCAAAAATTTTTGGCGTTCATTTGACATTCAAAACTGTTGGCTTATGAACTGGTTGCTATAACAAAATAGAAAACCGTTGAATTATGGGTTCATATTTAATTTTTAAATTAAATTTACTCCACTTTGATTCACGGACATTCTTCACGTTTTTAAAATATCGAGAATGAGAATCAAATTTCAAATTTTTCTTGCCACGGTACTGACTCATTTAAACTATTTGGTACTGAAAGCCACGGTCCTAGCATTTTAAATTTAATTAGCAACTGTTATGAACGGTTCTCAATTTGATAATATCCATTTATAATATGTTTTATTTTCGTAATAAGTATAAAAATCGACCGCGGCCGGTATGATTTTGTCTCAACGGGAACTGAGGCGTTAATGGAAAAAAAATCGGTTACTTTTTTCCACCACACAACGCACTTTTATTTTCACAACTGTACACATACACACATACACTTTTTTTTAAATCTTTTGATGTTGAACACATCTATAGCGGCGACATTTGAATAAAACCTATTTGAATGTGTGTACGAGGAAAGCGTGTCTAAGTAAATTCCAAAACTTCTACTTATCCGATGAGATACGAAGAGAGAACCATTCTTGATTAAGAGAGAGATTGAAAGGCATAGAGAATAATGTGAGGTGGGGGGGAAGAGATGGAAAAGAGAGAGAAACAGGTTGAGAGAGAGAGAGAGAGAGAAAAAGATAAAGAGAGAGAAAGTGACACAGCTGGAAGGAAAAGTGGAGTATAAGCAAGAATTTTTGTGATAACAGAACTGGGTTTGGAAAGGAAGAGTAAACAGCAGGCCAAAGAAGAGTTAGAAGATGCTCCAAGAAAAAATGTAGGAGGGGTCAAAATCAAGGACTGTAACAGTATAAACAAAGCTCAAGTACTAGGAGAAATGGAGAATTGGAATGGAAAACAAGAAGTATAGTGATAAAGCAAAAAGGAAAACTAAGGGGAAAGAAAGAAACATGCAAAACACAAAGCAATAAAGAGAGCTACAGGACAAGTTAAGAGACATAACGAAGGAAGAAGGAGGAGACGGGAACTAAGTAGGTAAGTAGAACACTGTTGAAAGTAAGAGAGAGGGCAAGAAGAGGGGCGGGGGAAAATTAAAAAGGCATGGGAATAAAAAAGCGAAGGCACTATTTTGGAATGTAGAGGGACTAAAAAAAAAAAAGAAAAAATATCTGGGAATATGTGAGGCAATTCCAGATAGTGGGTTTAACAGAAACATTAATAGAAGGACCAAGTTTAAAAAAAAAACGTACCAAAAGAATTCGATGGGAATGTCAGAGCGCCAGAAGAGGAAAGAAGAAAGAAAGGAGGGTAGGGGAAATAATAATGGGGGTATAAAAAAGTGAGACATGGTGAGACAATAGTGACATTATGTAGCAAAGAAATGAAGACAAAAAGAAGCAAGATAGAAGAAATATTAAAAAACAACAAAGAAGAAAGTGTACTTCTGTTTGGGGATTTCAACGCGAAAGTCAGAGAAGGAGGAGCCAGATAATGGGACGGAGAAAGAGGAGATGAAAAAAGACAAGGATGAAAATGTCCATGGAATGGATAGAGGAAAAAGAGTAGGAAGAAGGAGAATGAACAGACAGAGGAGAAACGGTGATACAGAACAGTGAACAAAGAAGCATGGGAAGAAGTAGGAGTGAAAAGAGTACAAGACGAGACTTGAAGAGCCAGAATTCGATTCTCCAGAAGATGGAGAAAGAATTGGAAGAAGTACTGGAAAAGCAGCGACAAAAGCAGGCTGGGGCTTAGTGGGCAACCTTGTCTTACTCGCTTATAAGTTTTGAAACATTTACTCACCCTTCCATCCACTCTCACTCTACTTATCGTCTCTTCATATATCTCTTCTATTTTTGTTACCAGATGCTCATTTATCCCTCTCTTTCAAAAGCATTCCCACAGTAAATCTCTTTCCACATTATCAAAAGCCGCCTTCAGGTCCACAAAGTGTGCATATATCTTGCCACCCCTCTTTTTTATCTCATTTCCTGCTATGTGATTCAACATATATACATTATCCATGGTCCCTCTACCTTTCCTAAATCCCGCCTGTCCGTCTGGTAACACCCCCCTCTCATTCATTTCTTTCATCAGCCTCTCTTCCACAATCATCACGTATACCTTATATGCTGTATTTAGGAGAGTGATCCCCCTATAATTACTGACTGTATCCTTTTCTCCTTTCTTATATATGGGGCATGTTATCCCCTCCTTCCACTCTTGGGGGAATTACTCTCCCTTCCACACTCCATTCATTATTTCTAACAACCTGTCAACTTCCCTTTCCGTTTCATATATCCACGCTTCATTCTGTATACCATCCCTCCCCGGTGTCTTTTTTCTTTTCAGTTTTCTTAGTTGTTGCTCTAGTTCTTCTCTTGTTATCTCTTCTATTTCTTCCACTCTTTGTTCTCTCTTTTCCTTTTCTTGTCTGTTTTCATCACTCTCTTTCTTTCCTTATTTATGTATCTCCATACCTCTTCTTCCGTCTTTATACCCTTCATCTTCAGCTCTTCTTCCATCCATTTCTTTTGCTTCTTCCCTTTGCATACTCTTACGTACCAAAAATTGGTTTGGTACCGCCCCAAATCTAGCTCTATGGAGATGGGCTGGGTCTATTTTATTACTTTTTTTTTCTCTACTTAAATGGACGCCACCAATTTTTACCGCGGAAGAGGATGGTTACGAAATTAAACTTTAGTTGAGAAACTGGAAAATTTAATAAAGACTTGAATTTAAATGAATATAAATAATTAATTATAAATTAAACAAATTAAATAGAGTAGTCAGTCAAATCATCAGCAAAAATTCAGTTATACAAAACACAAAAGAAATAAGAACTTACTCATAAAACTAATCTTTTAAATTAATATACCAAATTGAATGTAATTACGCCGATTTATAGCTATAATACGATGTAAGTATAGTGTAACCCACTTGGGTGTCCGACAACGACGATTCGACGAATTAATTAGTTTTACGTTACAAGATAGAGTTGAACCAAATTGTGGTTTTAAATTATTATGAACTAGCTGACCCGGCGAACTTTGTACCGCCTCAGAATCAATAGATTTTATTGAAAAATAATCGTGTCGCATACTCTACATTCAGTTTTAACTCCTTTGCGCTATTTAGCAATCAAAATCAACAACCTAATGACCCAAAAATTTCAATAAATTCAATTTCAAAATTACATGTTGGTCTTTGTGGTTTCTGTGGGACATAGCATGAGAAAATGTGCATCATCTTAAAGATTAAAAATTATTGTTTTTACGGTCAAAACTGCAAGATATTGAAAAGTAAGTGGTTAGTTGTAGAGAGGCCTTCAATACCTTTCAAATGAGGCATCACTCGACCCATAGTGCCATTTAAAATTTTGGGGCTAACAGCCCCCTCGCGAAGAGGGCGAAATGCCGGAACTTGAAAGGAACCTGAGAAGATGTGCCCCTGGTAAACAAAATCGACCTGTTCGAGGATTTTTCAATCACAATAATCAATTCGGAGAAATCTGGACTGGGGAGTTTTATATGGGACAGCCTGTATATAGATTTAAATGATTACTATTAAATTATTGCTTGGTTGATGACCACAAACAAAAAAAAAAAGAAAAAAACGATATAAGAAACGAAAAAGAAAAATTTCTTATCTGGCCCTGGAACTCTGATTTGGGGTGTGTGAGGACTTCCAGAGGGAGACGACGACGATTCTCTAGCCCCTGACACCAACGAATCCTCGATAGAAGCGTTCACACTGGAACTTAGGTGGTGAGGGTTTTAGGATTCACCCCTAGCCAGTACCCTGATGAAAGGCCCTTACCTCCAATGAGGGACGACTAATTAAAAGTTAATTGTACGAACACCACGTTTCATCACCACCGAACAAAATGTCTCATTTTGACAGACACCCCGACCGAAAGAAGGCCTCTCCAAGAATCTGCGTACAAGTGACAGTACGATGACGTACCATGCTTTTCCAGCACTGACAGGTGTGAGGTTATGTAGATGTAAACAAGAGAAATTCTTCATTATTTCCCGTCGGGACACAACGAAATTTTAAGTGTAGGTATTACCGAGTCGAGGTTCCAGTAATTTAGCCCCTTAATTTTTTCGTATTTTGCCTCCCTAAGTCTTGCTCTATAATTTTCTTTTCCTTCTTCCGTCCAAATATTCTTCACAATTTTTCTTCTAAAATCATTCACACTTCCTCTATCTTTCTCTCTTCCTTTTGTCTTCACTTCTAAAGGCATATCCAGTGAACACGTTGACGTAAAAATGATGTCAGAATGAGATCATGCTATGTCTCAATTTACGTAAGATATAAGTCACACCTGAGTCATAGAAGAGTCATTATTTCACATTTTTTTTACGTCAGGCTCTGACGTAATAATTATGACATAAACATGACGTTTATTTGACATTATCCTGACCTTATTGATATCAATGTGACGTAATCATGACGTCAAAGTGTTTTCGTCAGTGTTACGTGAATATGACTTAGTAATTACGTCATTTTTACATCAAAGAAATATCAGTAAAATGATGGATTTGTATAATAAAAATGACATTAATATGACGTCTATGTGATATCATCGTAACTCACCAATGTCAGTATGACATAATAATGATGGAATGATGACATCAAGTTGGTTACGTAAATGTTACATGAATATGCCTTAGTAATGACGTAATTTTTACATCAAACAAATATCATTAATATGATGGATTTGTAATACAGCTGACATTAATATTTAATTGATTAAATTATTTTGTATCAACCATCAAAAGTTTTCGTTCTAATATTCGGAATTGATTATTTCAATTATAATTACCAATTTACTTCACCCCTTTACCCATTATTTTGACTGTTGGAAGGGGTCCCCGAGCTTTCACTAGGGGCCACAAGTGCAGGCAGCGAGCAGTTACTAAAAGCAAGTAAAAAGAAATCAGACTGCACACAATAAACCGACTTGGAAATAATCATGTTCCTCCTGGGGGTCTACCATTGAATCGATCGAGTGAGTGTGATGGTATTGTTGGTTGTCTACATTACCGTACTTCGAACATTATTGTAAATAAACTAATAACTTTGTCTAAAGGGCTTAAACCCAGGCCTAAACCGCAAATGGTCTAAATTTAAATGTCTTTCAAGTAACAACGAAGTCTCGAACTCAAATTTCGCTTAATAATCGATGACTTTTCTCGAACGGCAAGTCGTATGCGAGTTTTTTGACATTTCTCGTGAAATTTGACATTTCGCGTGAGTTGAAAAATTCATTATCTGAATACTCAAATAAAGTGTTGAGAGTGTCGTAAATAAACTAAACCTCTAATATTGAGTTAAAAAAGGAATAAATATTTAATTTAGTGTTTTTTTCCTCACCTTGAAAGAGTGGGGTTATGTCTGTTTATTGTTTATGTAGTAGTGTGCATGGTGTGCATTGGATTAATTGTATTTTAACATTAGTTCGTTGTATAGTTTGTGTCCTAACAGCTAAAGACAAAATGGAGGATGACTTTGTTAAGTTCCTGTACAATATAGAGCACCTTAGAAAAGTTAGACAAAAGTAAGTAAACATACACTCTCTACTAAGTACTTAAATGATTGTTTTTTTAAGATTTTTACAATGAGTATGGAGTACCCAGCATTGTAGGTCTAATTCTCCGCCACTTAATTTTTCATTCTTTAATTATTAATTATGATTGTGTTATTGTGTATATATATATAAGAAATAAAATGTGGATATTAAGCCTAAGTTATTGTAAAACAACTTTTCTCCACACTTTCGATTATTTCTGTGGTCCAATTACACTATTTAATTGGTCTGACACTCCTCCAGTAATAACACCCCCTGGAGGTCTACCAGTGACATCAATGAGTGAGTGAGGTGGTGTCTTTAGCTGTTTAAGGGCACAAACTATACAGCAAACTAATGTTACAATACGGTTAAAATCAGTTAAAATGCAATTAATCCAATGCACACTACTACATAAACAATAAACAGACATAACCTCACTCTTTCTTAACCAAGGCGTGGAATAAACCCTAAATTAACTATTTATTTCTTTTTTAACTCAATATTAGAGGTTTAGTTTATTTACAATATTCTCAAGACTTTATTTGAGTATTTAGATATTGAATTTTTCAACTAACGCGAAATGTCAAATTTCACGAGAGTCATCGGTCTTTAAGTGTGTTTGATTACGATCAGAAATGTCAATAAAATGACGTCACTTTTGTGAGTGTTATTACGGCTTGATAATCTTGTAAAGAGTGTGGGAGACTTCGTTGTTACTTGAAAGACGTTCAAATTTAGACCATCTACGGTTTAGGCCCTTTAGACTAAGTTATAAGTTCCGTAATAAGTTCATTTACAATAATCTACAAAGTACGGTAATGTAGACAACCAATTATACCACGTCACTCACTCACCGGTTTCAATGGTAGACTGGTTCTCCCATCTTCTGGCGTGCGAAAATACCCTTTTTTCTGGAGCCGAAGGCGAAGCGTTAGTGAAGTATAACGCGTGGCGCTATCCAGCGAGTGTCGGCGGCACTTCAACAAATCGTTGGTATTGTATCCTAGTCTTTTCGTGGATTAAGGAATTTTTTTTTATTAAAGTGATTTTATGCTGAAACAAGGTTGCTAAAGTGTAACACAAGGGTTCGTTGACTTTTTTACCTTGTTTTTGACGATTTTAACTTATAGATTGGTAATTTGTCGTTCGTTTGGTTGGAAAATTGCACTTTAATTATATTTTATTATAATAATAAGTTAATTATTGAGTGAACATAAAACTGTGACTTATCTAATACATATTCATACATAATACAAAAATGTAGTGATCTGTAGTTTACATATCCGTATGATGTTTTTGTTATGTGTAGTGGTAGATGAAAGGTGTCGAAATAGATAATATAATAATGTTGATTAATTAGTGGAATGAAAGAGTGAGAGAGTGAATAGGTAAGAGTAGGTTATAAGTATTACCACATTATTAGTAATGAGGTGTCGATACGTTGCCTTCGAGGTAGCAACAATAATGTAGTGCCATACGAAGTAATAAAGAAGTGTAAAGTAAACATTTTGTAATCCATTTCATGGCGACCCTGCCGAAAACGAAAACCTGTCAAAAGGTAAAAAAGTGTCAAAAAGTAGATCCTGCCGAAAAGTGAAACCTGTCAAAACGTCAAAAAGTGGACCCTGCCGAAAATTGAAACCTGTCAAAAAGTCAAAAAGTGGACCCTGCCGAAAATTGAAACCTGTCAAAAAGTCAAAGAGTGGACCCTGCCGAAAATTTGTCAAAAGAGGATCTCCGAATTAGGTCGACAACTGAAGTTCATCGCCTCATCGAATTCAGTGCACCCGATGAAGACATCAGGAAGTGCGGAATTGCGAATTTTACACTGTGAGTCGTCCAAATTGTGAAATCGCTGTAGTTGCATTATTGACTAGTTGTTCTCGATTTTGAAATAGATTTCCTGTTATTTTTTTTGCAAGCCATCAATTTCACAAAACTTTTTTTACTTTGTTAAATGTCACTACAAAGTATTTATGATGAGCTACGCGTAATTAAGACACATTTAATTAAAGCTGGGAAAGAAAGAAGACAGGGTGAATGGTTAAGTAAGAAATTAGGAAGAGCTAAAGAAATTTATGTACAACGGATCAATTTGATTGAAAATATAAAAAAAATATAGAGGTGTGTACGGACACCGAGGTCCAAGAATTTATACATTTAAAAGCAAATATTGACAAAATTTATAACGAAATTTTAGCTTTTGATATTTCTCAAAATATTGAGGAGCCAATCCCACAAAATTTAAATATAAATTCTGAATTACAAAATCCTGATAATTCTTCCAAAATGGCTTTTGATTTGAAGGTAGCATGCAATTTATTACCAGTAATAAACAATGACGAAACGACAACACTACAACTAATTGATGCCATTGAACTCTATGATAAATGATGCAAGCAAGCAAAATTTAATAAACTTTGTTTTAAAAACGCGTTTATCTGCAAGTGCCAAATTAAGATTAGACGTATCTTATGAGTCAGTCAAAGATTTAGTAACGGATATCAGAAAGCATTTACTAACCAAACAATCAGCAACGTCATTACAATCAAAATTAAATCGTGCAATGCAAGGAAGTAAATCAATTGAAGAATTCGGTAAAGAAATTGAAGATTTATTTGTCAATCTAACGATCTCGCAAGCTGATGGAGATAACAAGGCATTTAAGATACTAAAAACGGTAAACGAGAAAGCAGCCATTAAGCAATTTTCAGATGGTTTAAAAAACCAACGTCTTAGCACTATTTTAGCGGCTAGAGATTTTGACTCTTTGAAAGATTGCATAAGGGCTGCAATCGACGAAAGCGACTCACGCGCACCCGGAAGTTCTAATCAATTTCAAATAATGTCCATGTCAAAAAGTCCACACAGAGGTTCATATAGGGGTTCCTACAGAGGTTCTTGTCGAAACCAAAACAGCTCAAATTTGAGTCAAAGACCAAATTACAATAAGAGCTTTACAAATTCAAATTACAATCGCGGTTCATATCACAATAAATTTAATAACGGACAATTCAAAAAAGACAACTATCACAGAAATCGAAATTACCAAAATAACACTACTCAATTTAAGAACCGAAACGAACGGTCACATAGTCAAGTAAATTATACAGAAACAAACAACGAGTCCGAAAAATTTTTTCGAGGCCTACCAGATAAATCAAATTAATACAGCGTCCGGCATCGACTGGATTACAGTAAAGGTAAATGAAAAATCACTTAAATTATTACTAGATACTGGGGCTAGTTTGTCAGCTATTAAATTAAACTGTTTACCTCCGCACATTGAAATTCATAAAGAAAAGATCAAAATTCAAGGTATAATAGGTAACATTTTTTCAGAAGGTTTTGCATATCTAAAATTAAAGATTAGAAATCAAATTTTTGAACACAAATTTTACGTTTTTAAAAATTTAAATTGCGGTACAGACGGAATTTTAGGTAGAAATTTTATCAAATAATTAGCTTTTTAAAAAAAAGAAACCGACTTCAAAAAGCGAGAAATAACTCAGTACATGTATTATTACATGTGCTACCTACTGATCTGTTTGAAATCGGTGCCAAGCCAAAGAGGTTAACAAATTTGTAACCTATTGTCATTATACAAATATATCAACAACGTTATAGCGCATCAAAAATTCAATATCAGGCCGTCAACGACGTCTGCCCCGCACGTGTCTGCCCGTTTGGGATGTTTTGCTCAGAGCGAGCCCCCCACCCACGCTCACGCATTCCGGCGCGCGCGCAGTGGGACTTGCGATGTGACGGGAGCGGACAGAGTATCTATCTACTACCTATTTTTCTGGCTTGGCACCGACTTCAACCAGATCAGTAGGTAGCACATGTAATAATACATGTACTGAGTTATTTCTCGCTTTTTGAAGTCGGTTTCTTTTTTTTAAAAAGCTAATTATTTTACAATTTTAAGTGATGGGTAGACCTAGTAAGGACGCTGCTCGAATGAGGAAACGACGGCTGGTTGAAAATTAAGATGAAAGATGCAAACTATAAAAAATTAAAACCAGAAATACTGAAACAATGATGAATTAATATTACTACCTGAAAAATCTAAGGCAATGATGACTCCCAGACGCAAAGACCTGCATAATTATTGAACGACTACATTCGAGAGAGTTCATAATAATTATAAAATGTGAGGATTTCGCCCGATTCCCATGCGATCACCTCATCAGGTCCGGACTTGCTGACAATGGGACTACCTCCGGAGTATACCCTTTCAAATAAAAGAAGAATTTATGAAATCGATCCACAATTGACGAAAAATCGGTGAACATACATAAAAGGAAAAATTTGAGAATTTCCCTCGATTTCCATGGGATCCCCTCATCAGATCCGGACTTGCTGTCAATGGGATTACCTCCGGAGTATACCCTTTCAAATAAAAGAAGAATTTTTGAAATCGATCCACAATTGACGAAGAAATCGGTGAACATACATAAAAGGAAAAATTTGAGAATTTCCCTCGATTTCCATGGGATCCCCTCATCAGATCCGGACTTGCTGACACTGGGAGTACCTCCGGAGTATACCCTTTCAAATAAAACAAGAATTTTCGAAATCGATCCGCAATTGACGAGGAAATCGGTGAACGAACATAAAAGGAAAAATTTGAGAATTTTTCTCGATTTCCATGGGAGCCCTTTATCAGATCCGGACTTGGTGACAATGGGAGCACTTCTGGAGTATACCCTTTCAAATAAAACAAGAATTTTCGAAATCGATCCGCAATTGACGAGGAAATCGGTGAACGAACATAAAAGGAAAAATTTGAGAATTTTTCTCGATTTCCATGGGAGCCCTTTATCAGATCCGGACTTGGTGACAATGGGAGCACTTCTGGAGTATACCCTTTCAAATAAAAGAAGAATTTTCAAAATCGATCCACAATTGACGAAGAAATCGCTGAACATACATAAAAGGAAAAATTTGACAATTTTTCTCGATTTCCATGGGAGCCCTTTATCAGATCCGGACTTGGTGACAATGGGAGCACTTCTGGAGTATACCCTCTCAAATAAAAGAAGAATTTTCAAAATCGGTCCACAATTAACGGAGATATCGGTGAACGAACATAAAAGGAAAAATTTGAGAATTTCCCTCGATTTCCATGGGATCCCCTCATCAGATCCGGACTTGCCGTCAATGGGACTACCTTCGGAGTATACCCTTTCAAATAAAAGAAGAATTTCCAAATCGATCCACAATTGACGAAGAAATCGCTGAACATACATAAAAGGAAAAATTTGACAATTTTTCTCGCTTTCCATGGGAGCCCTTTATCAGATCCGGACTTGGTGACAATGGGACCACCTCTGGAGTATACCCTTTCAAATAAAAGAAGAATTTTCAAAATCGGTCCACAATTAACGGAGATATCGGTGAACATACTGTCGCAATCGATGTTATTCACCTGGATGTCCTGTCTATTGCTGACGAGGTTCCGGGGTAGTTGACTTTGCCGATACCTATTGATGAGGTGTTTGCAAGTCAGCGATCCGGGGCGAAGTTACTTTAGCGGGACATTCAGGTAGATTGGGAGATGGTAATCAACCTGCAGGGTAGTCAGTTGGGTGATGTGTGGCGGGGCCCTTCTTATAATATGTAAGTACCTTAATCGATTAACTAATGTGTTACGTGTATGTAAGTGTTATTATAATTATGTAGTTAGAAGTAGTATTAATAAATAGTCTATTAAGGAATAAGGGCTTTACACTTTCTACCACCCCAGCCAAACGTAGTTATTACTACGTGACATGGTGGAGGCGCAAATTACGATCTCGGGGTAAACGGAGGCTAATTATAATACATAATATACAAAGAAATAGTTCTGTTTTGCTGATGCAACGGCTGGCGGTGCGTGGAAAGTTTAAAGACACCAAAGTTGGATGACCTGGGAAATACGATTAGGGTAGAAATATGAGAATGTATATGCAATAATAAGGAAAATTTTGGTTGAATGTCGGAAAAAAATCACCACCTTTAACGAGAAATCGGCAGAAAATAGTGGAAAGAAAAGAATATGGACAATTTAAGCCGAAATATAGGAGCACAGGAACTAATGTGTCGTACGATGCTTTCCATTCGTTAGAGGAGATTGTAAGTACAAAAGTAGAGAACGTAGATAACCAAGATACGGTTAGGGACATAGTTAACATAGTTACAGAAGAAGAGGAAGACGAAGAAAAGGTAGAACCCACAACGTGGCCAACGTGACGATAGTTGAAGCGTTGACTCAGGTTAAAACTCCTGCCCTGCCGAAATTTTTGAACCCTCCGACATTCAACCCAGCAACTTCGGACCCAACTGTATTCCTAGACAGTTACAATAGGGTAGCCCTTACGAATGCCTGGAACGATTCATTAAAAATTTCTTATTTGCCAATATTTCTCGAGAAGGCTGCATCGGCATGGTTTCAACGGTATACTGCAGATCCGGCGAACGCGGCTAAAACGTGGAAGCAAATGACTGACGAATTTTTGGCGGAATTCGGAAGTGGTGACTCTAAAAGGACATCTAGAACAAGGTTTGAGAACAGGAAACAGGGTATTAATGAGGACATAAAGTCCTATTATTTCGAGCTGTTGGCGTTGCAACAGGAATGCGATCCAAACATGACGGACGACACCTTTAGGACACATTTTGAAAGGGGACTGTTACCATCGTTGGCGGAAACATTCTATATGTTTGCAAGTTCGGGTATGAGTAAGATGGACATAAAAAATTTGGCTTCGAAAATAAGCGAAGTCAAAAAACTAACACTAATTAATAACATATCCACAGATAGTGCATTCTTGTCAATGCAAACCAGGACGTATCCACATCAAGGAAGGTACCAAAGACAATCTCCAGAAGTTGTGAGGAGAGCGTCTAACTACATACCACCCAGTAGGACGAAGGACGGACATCCAAAGTGCTTCAATTGTGGAAAACCGTGACATTTTGCTGCAGCATGCCGGAGAGCGCCCGAAGGCCGACATCCGGAGAATACGAAAAAATGCTTTGCCTGCGGAAAAGTGGGACACATCGCAGCGGTTTGTAGAAACCCAACTAAAGGTAGGACATTCAATGTAAATAAGTCAGGAAGGGGGAATGGCCCAAAAGAATAAGGACGACATCAAAAACGCGTCCTGGTGTCGTCCTCGCTAATCAATCGGAATGTACAGGGACGCCTTATAATGTCGTAGTGATTTCGGGAAGAGTTAGAGAGAATGACTTAGATATTATTGTAGATACGGGATGTAGCAGTAATTTAGTAAGTAAGGAGGCAGCGAATTTATTAAATAAGCGTATAAATAAAAGTGAATTATTTTTAAAGACAATAGGGGAACATAGAATTGCGACATTGGGTAAAACGCGCATTGATTTAATTTTGGGGGGGAAGATATTCGATACAGAAGTGGTGGTAGTAGAGAAACTACCAGTTCCAATAATTTTGGGTGTTGAATTTTTGAACCGGGAAAGAGCCGTGTTAAATTTTTCAGAGAAAAAAATAATGCTACTAGAACGCGGCGTTTCGTTGCAAATTGTTTCGAGTCCTAGGTCAGCACTGCGAAGTAGGTCAATGTTGTCATGGGATGAAATTACACCAGCTGGGTCGACGGACATCATTCATGCTGACAGCAGGAAAAGTAAATTAACAGCCACAGAAAATTGTATTGTTTTACCAGGGAAAGAAACGACAATAGGGTTAAATACGGAAATTTCAAAAATTACCCATGAAATTATTAAAAATGAGAAATTTTTGGTTCCCAGAGGACTATTAGTAAATTTTAAACGGTCAGGTAAAAAGTTCGAAGCAGAATTAAATAGCAGGTCCACTATTCCCATTAAAATTTTTAAAGGAACAACAGTTGGGTGGTTCCTTAATGAAGAAGCTGAAGAGACTACCTCAGAGATAGTGTTACATCTAAAAAGCGATGACAATACTGCACAATCGACAATTGAGTCCCAAATTGGTAGCGAGTTACCGGAAACAAAACGACAGAAATTAAAGAAAATGTTAACGGAATTTTCCGATGTGTTTGCAGAAACATCTGAAGATTTAGGAAGAACTGATTTAGTTGAACACGAAATTGATGTGCAGGGATCTAAGCCAATTAAATGTAAACCATACCGGGTTTCCCATAAAGAAAGAGATATCATAGATGACCAGATAAAAGATATGTTATCAGCTGGAGTTATTGAGGTTAGTTCGAGTCCTTGGAGTTTTCCAGTCGTGCTAGTTAAAAAGAAAGATGGAAGTACAAGATTTTGCGTCGATTATCGAAAACTAAACGAAGTAACGAAGAAATGTAACTGGCCTATTCCAAACATCGATGATATTTTAACATATATTGGACATGATAACAAGTGGTTTTCAAGCCTCGATTTAAGGAGTCGTTACTGGCAAGTTTCTGTGAGAAAGGACTGTAGGGAATATACAGCATTTATAGCACAAGGACAAGGGCAATATCAGTTTAGAAGGATGCCTTTTGGATTATGCAATGCACCTTCCACTTTTCAGGCATTAATGGATAAACTATTTTCGGACATGAAGTGGAAAGATATTCTTATATATCTGGATGATATTATTATTTTTTCGAGAACTATCGAGGAACACTTGGAAAAGCTAGAAAAAGTTTTCCAACGTCTGCGCCAAGCAGGCCTTACTTTGAAGCCAAATAAATGCACATATATGAAAAGAGAAATAGACATTTTAGGTTTTAAAATAAATAACGAAGGCATTAGCGTAGATCCAGATAAAATCTCAGGAATTGTTAAATTCAAAACGCCACGAAATAGTAAGGAAATCCAACAGTTTTTAGGCATGTGCAATTACTACCGAAAATTCATTCAAAATTACTCAACAATAGCTCGACCCCTCCATGAGGCGACAAAGCGTGATGCTTCATTCTTATGGAACGAGGAAAAAAATCTAGCCTTTGAGACACTAAAGGAGAAACTAACAAGCGCACCTATCCTTAGATGTTTTAATCCTAACAAGGATTATGAACTAAGGGTCGATGCGAGCCTTAAGGGATTGGGCGCTGTTCTCCTACAGGAAGACCACAAACACGAGCTACATCCAGTGGCTTACATCAGTAGATCCATCACGAAGAACGAAAGGAATCTGGGAATAACGGGACTTGAATGTTTAGGATGTGTATGGGCTCTAGGATATCTGCGACACCTGGTATATGGAAGGCATGGGACCATAGTGCAATAAGATGGTTGAAAACAATTAAAGATCCAACGGGTAAACTGGCAAGATGGGCTATCAAGTTGTCATAGTATGACTACACGGTAGTTCACAAAAGCGGCAGTAAACACAAAGATGCGGACTGTTTATCGAGAAACCCTACATCCGACGGCACCAAATTCGACGAAGAGGAGGCAGAAGAAATACCAACGTATCTGGTCTCAGAAGATGATTTAAAACAACGCCAACTCGAAGATAACGAATTACGTGAGATGATAATGGCAGTCGAATATCCCGACAACAGCGAATTATCAATTGCAACTAGAAGACGAGCCAAAAATTTTACATTGATTAATGGAATTCTATTTAAAAAGCTTAGGGAGAGAAAATTTGCTAGTTATTCCGAAGTGTCTCGTGGGAGAAATTTTGTATACACATCACAGCGATCCACTAAGCGGTCATTTAGGTATAACAAAAACTTTTAACAAAATTAAAGAAAGGTATTATTGGACAAAATTTAGACAAGACGTTGAAAAGTTTGTCAAAGGATGTCCGGACTGTCAGGCATCAAAAGGAGAGCATTTCAAAAAGAAACAGGGATTATTACAGCCAATCCCTGTGGGAAATATATGGTCAATGGTCTCCGTAGATCTATTGGGACCATTTCCGAGATCACGTTCAGGAAATACAATGATAATTGTTTGCACGGAATACGTTTCTCGTTATGCAATAGCTGGAGCTTTAAAGGACGGAACAGCCAAGAGTGTAGCAAAATTTATTTTCGAGAACCTTATATGCATATATGGGGCCCCTCGCTGTTTTTTGAGTGACCGAGGTACAGTGTTTAGAAGTCAGATGGTAACCGATCCGTTAAAATTAATGGGGGTTGTAAAAGACCTTTATACAACAGCTTATCACCCCCAAACAAATGGATTAGTAGAAAAATACAACAAAACCATAGCAAAAATGTTGTCCGTGTTCACAAGCACGGATCAAAAGGATTGGGACTTATACGTGAAAGCCGTCACATTTGGATATAACACTAGTGTTCAGGCTACATCAGGATACCCACCGTATCTAGTACTGTTTGGGAGATTACCAACTTTGCCAACAGAAGCGAGTTTAAGGGAAGCGGATATCGAGCATGCGGATATTGTGGAATTACGGGAACGACTCCTGTGTATACAGTCGCAAGCTATAGATAACATCACTAAACGACAAAAATACGACAAACAACGGTACGATTTGAAACATCGCGAAGTAGAGTTTCAAGTTGGAGAAAAGGTGAAAGTCTTTGTACCAGTAAGAAAGAAAGGCAAGAGTCCAAAGTTAATGTGCAGATGGTTCGGTCCTTACAAAGTACGCAAAAGATTAAGCGATGTTAATTACGAATTAGAAACCGGACGTAAAGGTAAAACCAACGGGGAAGTAGTACATGTGAGCCGAATCTTAAGATATGCCGACCCATGGACGTCCCCAGTGAGCGGTAACTAAGTGCGGTATCGAACTCAAAGTGTGTAGGGTAGATTTTAATATTAAGATTATTATGTATTTAGTTGTAATTTTTTTCCTTTGTTTCTCGATTTAATGAGTTATGATTGCAGAAAAAAAAAGGTGTTTAATTGTTTTGACGCAGGATTACGGTAAAAATCATTATGGGAGCGATTAAAAGAACGTGAAAATGTGATTAAAATAAATTTGTCTGAAAATTCGTTGAGATGTAAAGAGTGTTTGAAAACCCAGCCTTCAAGAGAAAATTTGAAGAAAGTAGGACAGTAACAGCTCGTACAGAGGAATAGAAAAATACGAGTAACGTGGATGCTGTACATGGACTTCATCAGGCCATGATGTCGGTGGGACAGATTGACGTCCCATTTAGGATATAACCCATTGGATTGATACAGGTTTCCGCTCCAGTGTTGATGCATGGGGCGAGTAACGGTCCAGGACCAAGCGGTGTTCTGCAATTAAGGGTACGTAGTGTGAAAGTTTTGTTCCAGAAGGGGATCCTACCGAATAAAGAAGGTAGAAGAAGTGTCAAGTTGAGCTGCCAACTCAACTGTTCCTATGTTCGAGGGACGCCTCAGAGTTAGGAGACACTTTATTGACGCTGGCACGGGGAAAATCACCAGCGTGATCTTAGAAGCTATTGGAGACGAGGGCGAAGGGAGCTCTTAGGCGAACAAATCATAGAGTTAGGTACGAAACAAATTTTCGCATAAGGGAGGGGAAGAATAAAGTAATTTTAAACATTCCAATAAAAATTAGAGGTGCTATGAAAATATTGTAACCCAGATGCAGCGACATTTCAAAGAATGTGCTGACACTAATCGCGTCATAACAGAGCAGGCGGCAGGTCAAAGCCGCACAGAGAAAAATCGACTTGCATTTTATTAAACAACGCTGTTGTACATGGTATTGTTTATTTTTTTTATACAAAAATAACAATTTTTTAAATACAGCTGTTTCATTTGAATGCAGTTGGTTGTAGTACCTTTGGGTCCAACAAATAATTGGATCCTTTCATATTTATTTTTACCGGAGAATTCCTATATTACCGACCGTCAAGACAGCACGTGGAAAGAAGTGTCCAGAAGAAAATTGAGGAAAATAGAGCAAACAAAACAGAGAAAAGCGAAGAAGGCAGCAGAAAAAGCAACATAAACAAAAGGTAGGAAGAGATAGAGTGCGAGGAGTGAAGAAAAGCCAGAGGAAGAAACAGTAACGTCAACAAAGAACTCCGGCAACCAACAATACACGGTACAGTGTAGAAGGTTGCGGACCGGTATGAAACAGGAAGAAGAATTCAAAGAAGATAAAGAGGAAACCAAACGAAAAAGAGACATAGAAGAAAGCCCAATGGCCTTTCAAAAAAGCAAAAAAACTGCAAGATCTCCAGGGGACAAAAGAACGCAAAAAGAAGTGGAGAAGAAGATGGAGGAAATGACAAAAAGTATAATGGAAGACCTTAAACAAATCAAGGAAGACACAAGAGAGACGAGGAAAGAAGTGAAAGAGCTGAAAAACGACAACAGACAGCTCAGGGAAGATATGGAAGGACTAAAGAGAGAAGTGAACCAACTGAAGAAAGCGATGGAAGAAAAAGAGGAAAAATGGAGAAAAGAAAAAAGCTTACTAGAAAAGAAGATAGGACAGATGGAGTCGAAGATGGAGGAAAAAGAAAAAGGTGAAAGAAGAAATAACATAGTAATAACAGGGCTAAGACTAAAAGGGACGGGACAAAACATGAGGAAAGAAATCGAGAAATGGATTGAAAAGGAGTTGGAAACAGAAGTGAAAATAACAGAGGCCTATGCCATAAAGGGAGAAGAAATGGTAATAGCAAAAACTGAGAGTTGGGAACAGAAGCTGAACGTCATGAGGAATAAAGAAAAACTTAGGAATAAGACAGGACCGAAAATCTTTGTGAACAGCGACCTAACAAGGAAAGAAAGAGAGATACAGAAAAAGATAAGAGAGATAGCGAAGAGGGAAAGGGAAGAAGGAAAGACGGTAAGGGTAAGCTACAGGAAACTGCAGGTTGAGGGAAATTGGAGGAAATGGAACGATGACACCGAGCGACTGGAAAATTTTTAAAGGAGAAAGGAAAAAACCGGGAAAGAAAAAGCAGACAGAAGGCAAAAAGAAAGAAGGTACACGATTCAACGGGAAAGCAACAGAAGAAAATAAAAGGAAGAATAAAATTGGTATATTGGAATGTAGCGGGTATAAGAAACAAAGGAGAAGACTTCTGGAAATACATAAGCGAATTTGACGTAATTGGAATGGTAGAAACGTGGGTAGATGAAAAGGAGTGGAAGAAGATAGAAGAGAAAATGCCGAGAGATTATGTATGGAGATGTCAAGCAGCAGAAAGGAAAAACAAGAAAGGACGAGCGAAAGGAGGCATTATCACAGGAGTAAGGAAAGAAATTGAGGACGAAATAAAAACAAAACAAGAACTACAGAGAACTGGAATAACAGAAAGAAATCTAAAAATAGGAACAAAAAAAGTTAAAGTAATCACGGTATACAGTAAAGAGATGAGTAAAACAAAACAAATGTTAGAAGAGACCATAAGTGAGACAGAAAAAAGAATTGTAATAATTGGGGGCGACTTTAATGCTAGAATTGGGACAAGATTAGGAAGACGGAATAATGAGACAGAAGATGCGAAAAGAACATCGAAGGACAAGACAGAAAATAAAGAAGGAAGAAAAATGATTGAATTTATAGAAGAGAGAGGATACGAGGTACTGAACGGGAACTGGGAAGGTGATACAGGAGAATTTACGTACGTGGGGCCGAGAGGAGAATCAGTGATTGACTACGCAATAGTCAATCAACATGCATTGGATGAAGTAAGAAGATTCGAAGTGGGAAACAGAGTGGAATCAGATCACCAACCGTTAGAAATGGAAATCGCCGGAGAAGAAATAAAAAGAAAAAAACCTAAGAAAGAAACAATTATAAAAACAATCTGGGAAGAAGAAAGCATACAAAAGTACAGAAGTGCGCTACAACATGTTGAAAGAGAAAAAGAAAAACAAAAAGACACCGAAACAAGAATGAAAGAACTCGAAAGGAGAATGAGAGAAGCGATGACAACAAAGAAAATAGAAGTAGAAGTGGGAGAAAGAATGGGAAGAAATAGATGGTGGGATAAAGAATGCCAGGAAATGAAAAGACTTGCCAGAAAGCAAATGAGAAAATGGAGAAGTGGGAAGGGATCAAGAGAAGAATACCGGAAGCAATTAAAGAAATACAAAGACACTTGTGAGAAGAAGAAGGAAGAAAAGAAAAGAGAAGAAGAAGAGGAAATTAGATCAATCAACACAGAAGAAGAAGTTTGGAAATACATAAACAGAGAACGAAAAGTGAAAAAGTGGGCAGACGAGAAGATAAGGATAGAAGAATGGAGAGAGTATTTTAAAGAATTACTAGACGGAAAGGACGAAACGGAAAGAAGACAGAAGGGAGGAGGACCAAGAGAACAAGAGAAAGGGGAAGAGATTACGAAGGAAATGATCAAAAGGGGTATAGGAAGAATGAAGAAACGAAAAGCGGCGGGAGAAGATGAACTGCAAAATGAAGCGTGGATCTATGCAACAGAAGAAATAATAGAGATAATGAGGGAGATAGTAAACGACGTCTGGCAAGGAAAGGGGCTACCAAGCCAATGGAGGATGGGGCTAGTGTGTCCGATACACAAAAAAGGAACAAGAGAAAAGGTGGAGAACTACCGAGGAATAAGTCTGCTGAGCACGGCGTACAAGATCTACGCAATGATACTGGAAGATAAATTGAAGGAAGAACTAGATGAAAAAGATTTGTTACCAGATGGACAAGCGGGTTTTAGGAGAGGGAGAAGCACCATCGATAACGTGTACATCTTGAAACATCTAATAGATAAAGAACTCGATAAGAAAGGAGGGAAGATGTACGCGCTGTTTGTAGACCTGAAGGCGGCTTTTGACAGTGTAAATAGAGAGAGATTATGGGAGTACCTAAGAGAGAAAGGAATCAACGAGCAGCTGGTGAGCAGAATAGAGGAAATTTACTTAGAAACGGGAAACAAAGTAAAAGTAAACGGGAAAACAAGTAAAAGATTCTGGACGACGAAAGGAGTAAGACAAGGATGCCCACTCAGTCCCAGTCTATTCGCGGCATATATAAGCGACCTGGAAGAAAAACTAAGACTATCACAGGCAGGGGGAGTGGTGGTAGGAAAAACGAAAGTCCACTCGTTGGCATACGCCGATGATATGGTGTTAATAGCGAGAGAGGCCAAAGAAATGAAGGGAATGATAAAATGCCTAGGAAGATACCTGAAAAGAAAGAAGCTAAAGTTAAACGTGGAGAAAACAAAAATGATGATTTTTCAGAAAGGAGGCAGAAGAAAGAAAGAAGAATGGAAGTGGGAAGGAAAAGAACTAGAAAACGTAAAAGAATTTAAATACTTGGGTTACACCTTTAACGAGACTAACAACGAGAAAAGTCATATAAAGGAACTAGAAAGGAAAGCGAACAGGGTGGTAGGTCAAGTATGGGGAATAGGCGAGAGAAAATTCGGACGAGATATAAGAAGGAGAGGACTGATGTACGAAAGGTTAGTACAGAGTGTAATGATGTACGGAGCAGAAATATGGGGATGGAAGGAGCAGGAAAAGCTGGAAGCAATGCAAGCGAAGTACTGGAGATGGGTACTAGGATTGGACAGGGAAACGCCAGCATATATCGTACTAGAAGAAGTAAAGAGAGACAAGATAAGAGTGGAAGCAGGAAAAAGAGCAGTAAGATTTGAAGAGAGAATAAGAGAAAGAACGGAATGTAAGATCTTGCAAGAGTGTTGGAAAGAGATAAAGAATGGGAACATGGAAAGAGCAGGAAAAGAGAGAAGAAAATACTACGAGAGAAATGGGTATGCAGTGGAGGAGGTAGAGAGGCGAAGAAATAATGGAGTAAATGTACTAAGAGAGATAGTTGAGGTGGACCGAGACGTACAGAGGCAGGAAAGGAGAACGAGGATTAATGAGTCAAGGTATAATGGAAAGTATAGGTCACTAATCACGGAGGAATTGCCGGCATACCTGAGAAAAGAAAGCGAGAAGAACGATAAGAAAGTAATAGCAAGGTTTAGATGTGGAAACGAGGAAAGAGAAAACAAATACTGGAAAGAGAGAGACGAGAGAGTGTGCAGACTATGCAGAGAAGGAGCAGAAACAATAGAGCACATGATGAAAGAATGTGAGGAGCTGAGAGAGGAGAGAGAAGATTGGAAAGTACTGATAGGAGAAGAAGGGAAAGGACTAGGCTGGATGAAAGGAGTTTTAGACAGAAGAAAGAATGTAGAGAAAAGGGGGGAAGAGATGGGAGGAAAATGAAATTAATTTAGCTATTGGTGATGTTTATGTTTTATTTAATCAGTATTCAGTTATTTAGCATTGTATGGGAATAGGAATCCTTTTCAAAGCCGAAAGGCAAGGAAATATATCTTATTATATTTATTTTTACCCATTACGATAATTGTATTGAGTAACCTTAAAGATGAAACTTTACATTTTTTGAAAAGAAAATAGTATTGGTTTTTAAAGAATTGTGTTATTTGTTCCTCCAATCTTAATAATAGTGAAGTTTAAAAGTATTGCACAAATTGTTTGAAACATTATTGGGCAATTGGTGGCTAATATGATTAGCTACTATAGGGCGGATTAAAGTTTAATTTAAAAGTGTTGTACAGATTGTTTGAAAGAATTAAACAATTTGTTTAAAAGGCCCTTGCCAATAAAAGGCATTCCCGCTCGTACGACCAACAATATCTATTTTTGGAATATTGCAGCCACGCTGCAGATTCCAGATTCATTGTTTGGGTTTCTTTCGTGCTAATTAAGTGTTTTTCCGTTTTTCCTTACATTTTATTAGTGACGATGTGACGGTTCCTTCAGTCAGGTAAGTTTACTCTCCATCACCCTATTTTCATAGTTAGGTACAGTTATAAACTTTTTTTAGTACGTCAACATATTCTACTAGATTGTTAATTATTGGGGATGATTACCATAAATTACAAAACCGGCAGAGGAGGTGCAGTCTACAACGAATCATCCTGTATATGCGCTTTTATCACTAAAGCATTACTAACAACACTTGACCAACTTAAAAAAAGTTTTATTTAATAATAATAACCAGAAATGTTAATATTGTGTTGCAGAACATCAAATTGATGAGGCCTTTCATTTGTTAACAGATTTGGATATTAAGGAACTTATACCCCAGCTTGGGATTTGGAAAATATTTGCATTATTTTAAGGACCAAGATTATTTGTTAAGCAAGGTACAGTATACGTATACGTATTATTTATACAACTTGCATATTATGTATTTCAGTAGGTACAGAATTTGCCCTCGACGAGGTGTAGTTTCTACAAAAAACTGCACTTTGCTGGTCCAATTTTCCGGCTGCAGACAACGAGTATTTAGCAGTTGTGAACAACCTGCATAATGTAAAAATATAACAAACTTTAAATTTTGACTCCTAAGAGTTTAATGTTAGCCAAATGCCCCCAAAGCTCAAAGCTGCATAGCCCGAAATGAAACTTCATTGTACGACAAGTTTGGTATCAAAGTATAATTAATGTTATTGGTACTTTTTACGATTGTATGCACATACATATTATACCTACTGTATAAATTAATGTTTTTGTTTATGAATATAGGCTTCTCAGCTGTCTCCTGTAATAGAAGGTGAGGATGAATCTTCGACTACGGCCGTGTATCAGGCAATTCGGGTACAACTTTCAACTTGAATCTTGCGAAGAAAGAAGTCCTGCAAACGTCACCTTAGGGGAGCCTTATATAACCACCAAATGCCAAATATTAAACCTGGAGAGGTACTTATAGCTAATAATACTGCAAATGATTATTATTCCATATTTATAGCAATATGGTAGAGTTAGGGCTGGTGTGAATTTGTATGTTTTACTTATAAGTTATACATACGTTTTTTATTATTATTTATTTATTTATTTATAGCATTGCATATTTATTTTTAATTTTATTTCACCCTTGTTTTTATTGTATTTTGTAATAAAAAATGTTCAATAATTTCTGTGGATTATTGGCATAACTGCTAAAACCCCTTAAAAGAATTTGGTGAACCAAGTATAAAACATATAATAATTAGTTACTACAATTTGGAGTAGTTTTCATTAAAATCAATATTTATATATTTAATACAATTATCGTACCTGAAGTTAAACAATTATTTAAAATTATTAAAATATAAATTTTATTTAATCATAATTTTGTTTTGTTAAATTACATGCAATGTAGTATCAAACGTAACAAAACTTTAATAACGTTCAACAAAACGTATAAACATATTGCATTAGATTCTTTGAAAATTTTACACAAATTTTGTTTAATTCGTTAAAAGAAACGGTCTTAAAGAATCCTGTGTTAAATTTTTCAACAAATTGTTTCTGTCACTTTTTTAGAACCAAATTGTTATAATTATTTACCCAATTGTGTAGGTTATTCAAATACATTTCTCTCTGTGCGTGTACCGAGATGACAACAATGAACTGTACCCCAGACATTTCCTTGTTGTCATCACGTTTCCTAATGAATAAGTTGATATGATTGTATAAAAAAAAGATAGAAATGTAATTAATGTTAAATAGTTCTAAGAATTTCCTTTTGTTTTCATGTACATATGCCACAAGAAAATCAGATTACGAAAACCTCAGAGTACGAGAGTTGCAGGAGTACCCCAGTGATAAGCCATGGAGACGAGTACGACCAAAAGGAAGTGTCCAACATCATCACGAACCGAAAGGGGAACCACGGGACACGATGCAACCCAGTAACTTTGAGCTGGGCTAGGAGGAGGATCCACTATTGGGACCACGCAACAGCTGCACGGGATGAGCCCCGGTGACAACCGAAGCGTCTACCCCTTTTCTCCTTTTGTTCCAAAGCACCCAGTGCCCGAAAGTTTAATCCCTTCCGTAATTAAAAGTAAGAGATTCCTTTATCCAAAAGTTGAGATCCTTACTAATAAATCCCAAAGTCGCAAAAGGCGTAGAGGTGTAGCGGTATCCGGTCATGAAGGAAAAAGGCCGCTAGCAGTTTTGAAGATGGAGCTACGTCAAGTGACCGGATGTGATGAGACATCAGAGTATTGAGGGTGATGCTGCACCAAGTTCGCAGTCACGTCACCAACCCACCAACCTGATGAGAGAGCTAATACGGGGGATCCCAGGTGGACGACATCAGCCATCCCTACTAGGGACAATCGAGTTTGGAGGATTTTGGTCGGAAACATCTCTATTGGTGGACGCTGGGGGAAGTCGGGGAACTCAGAGAAGTCATGGAGGTCAAGATGGAAAAGTGGCGAAGACTGTAGGTTAATTTTGTAACAGTCAGGGTAACGCAGATTTAAGTAATTTTCGGGGCGAAAATTCAGAAGGGCCGGCCATATGTCGCAATCGATGTTATTCACCTGGATGTCCTGTCTATTGCTGACGAGGTTCCGGGGTAGTTGACTTTGCCGATACCTATTGATGAGGTGTTTGCAAGTCAGCGATCCGGGGCGAAGTTACTTTAGCGGGACATTCAGGTAGATTGGGAGATGGTAATCAACCTGCAGGGTAGTCAGTTGGGTGATGTGTGGCGGGGCCCTTCTTATAATATGTAAGTACCTTAATCGATTAACTAATGTGTTACGTGTATGTAAGTGTTATTATAATTATGTAGTTAGAAGTAGTATTAATAAATAGTCTATTAAGGAATAAGGGCTTTACACTTTCTACCACCCCAGCCAAACGTAGTTATTACTACGTGACAATACATAAAAGGAAAAAAAAACATACATACAGCCGAACATAAAACCTCCTCCTTTTTTGAAGTCGGTAAAAATATAACGGACAAATCAGTTATGAAGATAATAAATTAACATTGGCAAATAACAACGGAAAAATTTCTATTAATTTAGAACCGGAGGAACAGAGTAATATTTTAACAATTCCAGCACGTTGTGAAACAATTCAATACCTCCCAGTTTCCATAAAAGAAGACTGCGTAGTAATTCCAAAAGAACTATGCGAACAAGTTTTTTTAGCAGGAGTAGTAGTACCGCAGAACGGAAAAGTACCTGTCAAAATTTTAAATCTTAGTGAAAAAGAAATTCAATTAAAAGATGTCCAGTATGAAATTCAAAAATTAAGCGACTATAAATGTTGTAAATTTAATGAAACACAAAATTCAGTTGATCGAGTAACAGAAGTTTTAAGAACAGTTAATGTCGACAAACTTAATGAAGAAGAAAGTCGAGAAATCATAAACATTTGTGCAAAGTATGCAGATATTTTCCATTTACCAAACGACAAATTAACAACCACGAACCTTTACGAACAAACAATAACATTAAAAAAAAATGCGACACCAGTTTATGTAAAACCCTATAGAGTACCTCATACTCAAAAAGCTGAAATTAAAAAACAAATAAAACAAATGTGCGACGACGATATAATAGAACCAGCAAAAAGTGAATGGTCAGCACCAATTTTATTGGTTCCCAAAAAAACTGATAGTAGTGGTCAAAAGAAATTTAGATGCGTAGTTGATTTTAGGCTATTAAATACAAAAATTCATGATGATAAGTTCCCACTGCCTAATATCACAGATATTTTTGATTCATTATCAGGTGCAGTATACTTCTCACATCTTGATCTAAGTCAAGGTTATTACCAAGTAAAATTAAATGAAGCCAGCAGACCATTAACAGCATTTTCAACGAGTCAAGGGCAATATCAGATGAAACGACTGCCCATGGGGTTAAAAACGAGCCCCAATGCTTTTTCAAGGTTAATGGCAATTGCAATGGCTGGATTGAATTATGAAAATTGTTTTGTTTATTTAGATGATTTAATAGTTTTTGGTAGAAATTTACACGATCATAATTCGAATTTAACTAAAGTTTTTTAAAGACTCAGGAAAGTAAATTTAAAATTAAACCCATTAAAATGTGAATTTTTAAAAAAGGAAATTTTATATCTAGGTCACACCATTACATCTGAAGGTATTTTACCTGACCCAGAAAAAACTAAAGTCTTAGAAAATTATCCAACACCAAAAAATTCGGACGAAGTGAAAAGATTTGTAGCTTTTGCTAATTATTATAGAAAGTATATTCCAAATTTTGCAAAAATTGCAGTTCCATTAAACAAACTTAGTAGAAAATTAGTAGAATTCAATTGGTCAGAGGAATGTGAAAATTCGTTTCAAACTCTGAGAAATGCTCTAATACAGCCTCCAGTGCTACAATATCCAAATTTAAGTCAGAATAATGAATTCATAGTACAAACAGACGCCTCAGGTCTTGCATTAGGCGCTGTCTTGGAAAATCAAAATGGCAAACCAGTAGCTTATGCCAGCAGAAGTTTGAATAAAAGTGAAGTTAGGTATTCAACAGTAGTAATAGATGCACTTTTTGTCGGAGGTACTTTTGTATGATGCACTTTTGTCTGATGCACTTTTGTATGATGCACTTTTGTCTGATGCACTTTTGACTGATGCACTTTTGTCTGATGCACTTTTTGTCGGAGGTACTTTTTGTCGGAGGTACTTTTGTCTGATGCACTTTTTGTCTGATGCACTTTTGTATGATGCACTTTTGTCTGATGCACTTTTGTCTGATGCACTTTTGTATGATGCACTTTTGTCTGATGCACTTTTGTCTGATGCACTTTTGTCTGATGCACTTTTGTCTGATGCACTTTTGTCTGATGCACTTTTGTCTGATGCACTTTTGTCTGATGCACTTTTGTCGGATGCACTTTTGTCGGATGCACTTTTGATCGGATGCACTTTTGATCCCGGTACTTTAGACCCTGCACTTTAGACCCCGGTACTTTTAGATCCGGCCCTTTAGGGTCCGGCACTTTTGTTCCCGGTACTTTTGATTGGAATCTTTTTACATCGACATGTTAAGACTTGATTTTAAATATTTATGAGAAATCATTAATTTAAGCCCCTATTTACATAAAGGCGGATAATTTGGATGTTTGGTTGGTTGCATAATTTATCTGTAAATTTATAAATATAAATATAAACTATTTAGAAAAATCACTGTGGACACATTACAAAGTTTTAAACGTCTTGACAATAGGTCAAAAATAGAAAAAGACACAGAAAAATTTGAAATTTTTAATTGAGCAAATACGTTAAGGTTTTTTGTGACTTTCATAAGATAAGGATGTTTTGATGGTTGCATAATTCATTTTAAATACATTGTTAACAATAAATATTAAATAGCAATTACATGTGAGGGGTTTTTATGAAGAGTTTTAAGCTACACAAAATTCAAGAAAAAAAATTAAAATATCAAAGTAAATTTATTGTGAAATTAAAAACTATTGAGCATAATTCATCTGTGGTCCATTAGTTGCATTTTAAATAATAACAATAAGTGACGGCTTCTCGCGAAGAACTCAATGTAGCCAACTTAAGAACAAAAAAAACGAACTTCACATGTTTTCTTACAAATTGAGAAAAATATCCAAAAAAAAAGAAATTACAAAGTTAATAATGATTATTATAATAGACATTTTAATTAATCTAATCATTAAGTTGAGCCCCTATTTACATAAAGCGGATCATATTTACATAAAAGCCGTTGTTTCTTAAAATGGTGTGGCTGTTATTATCAAGGGTGTGAAAAAATGATCCTCTTAGCAGGTTGGTACCAGATGGCTTATAAAATTATCAAAAGTCGTCATCCGTTCAGCCCCTGATAAGCTAAGAGTTGACTCGGCACTTATTTTAGAAGTGTACGATTGGATGCGTAATTATAACATCTGTAAATTCATGTTAAGCTACACAAAATTCAAGAAAAATTAAAAATATCAAAGTAAATTTATTGTAAAATATAAACTATTCAGAAAATCACTGTGGACACATTGCACAGTTTTAAACGTCTTGACAATAGGTGAAAAAATAGAAAAAGATACAGAAAAATTTGAAACTTTTTTAATTGAGTAAATACGGTAAATGTTAAGGGTTTGTGAATTTCATAAGATAAGGATGTTTTGATGGTTGCATAATTCATTTAAATACATTGTTAACAGTAATAAATATACAAAGTTTTAAACGTCTTGACAATAGGTAAAAAAGAGAAAAAGATACAGAAAATTTGAAACTTTTTAATTGAGCAATTAATATTTAACTAAATAGTTAGATATTCACTTTTTGAAAATTATTATTATTCTGATGTGGTAATTTTTGGATTAAATAAAATTAATATTTTGAAATTATTATTATTCGTAGGTCCCATTCCCATATAGCAACGAAGTAAAATTAAAAGATTAAATCGCCGTAAAAAGAAGAAGCCAATATTTAGAAAGTGTAACAAATGTAGATAATTGTAATAAAATAATAATAATGATATATAAAAATATACATTTATTTACATATATATTTATTCACAGCTTATTTCAAATGATTATCAAGAAGTCGATAGTAACAAACGATAGACAGATGTAACGTATAAAAGGGGTTAGTCCCAACTCTCCTCCACCTCAATGTTAGTCTCCAGTTGCTTGAGGTAGCTTAAGTCCTCCCACTGTGGTCTAGGACCTTGTTGTTGTTGCTGTTCTTTTAATTGTTCACGTTGTGCCTGGTACATCTGATCTAGCCTTAGTCTATGTTCGGCACGGTGACAACGAATTATATGATTTGATAGCCTATGGGCTAGCATAACGTGGTTATTGTTGTAGGGGCACACCCTAATGTCCTTTAAAAACAAAAGAAACAGAAAACTAATAGATTAAACTAGAAAGATGTAGCTTTATATGTCACTTACCTTCCACCGGATCGTAGTAGAAGTTAACTTTTCTTTTATTTTGTTTTGCAGCCATCTTGTGTGTTACGTATAGCTTCTAATGGTCGAACAAGAGTGTATTTGGAACTGAATATCTGTACAGGCTAGTGGCTGGCTTTTATACAACGCTGAGTTCTCCCATGAGCATTAAAATATCACACCCTTAAAAATAAACATTTCCCATGATAGGGATGTCAATAAATTCTCGAGATATATTATTATTTAATCTCAAGTTTTGGAAAGGACCCGCCAACTCTTATCAGAGGCTGACCGGATGACGACTTTTGATAAATGTATAAGCCATCTGGTAACAACTTGCTAAGTGGAGCATATCAGCCTAAGACGAAAATAATTTGTTTTTTCATAATTTACTATGACCTTTTAGCAATTTTTTCATTTTGCAATATAAATTTATAGTTGACAGACAATTTTGTCCGTGCTAACATCGCGCCAGATGTAATTTTAGTAAAAATTGAGTTCTTCACGAGAAGCCGTCACTTATTGTTATTATTTAAAATGCATACAATGGACTTACAGATGAATATGGACACATTGCAAAGTTTAAATGTCTGGGCATAAAGCGTTTTAAGTTGCACAAAATTCAAGAAAAATAAAAAAAATGTATGAAAAAATGTAGAAAAATTTAAAAAATTTCAAACAAATTTTGCGTAAAATATACCATGCAGATTCCCACGCTAAAAACAACCGCATTTATGTAAATATGGACTGAAATTTATGATTTCTCATCAGATATTTAAAAATCAAAGTTTGATATTTTATAAATCCCTACAGGTTACAACTTGATAAAACCTTGCAGGTTAACAGTGTTTTGGTAATTATTCGTTTCAAGTTCTAAGTTTTAACTTTTAGGTTCCAACTTTTTTCAACATTTCATTTTCTCATTTTAGAGGTTTAAAGTTTCATAGATTTAGTTTACTCATGTCCTGAAGATTATTTTACGGTATGTAACTATTCGTATCAAGTTCTTAGTTTTTAGGTTCTAAGTTTTTACAGCATTTCATATCACAACTTAAAGGTTTAAAGTTTCATAAATTTTTATTTTACTCAGGTCCTGAAGATCTTTTTCGGATATTTTATCAATTTCAAATTATAACTGCATTGAAATCACCTAATCTGGGACACATTGCAAAGTTTAAATAATAACAATAAGTGACGGCTTCTCGCCAAGAAGCTTTAACTTTTTCTCAACACTTCAATTTCTCAACCTAAAGGTTTAAAGTTTCATAGACTTACTTTACTCAAATCATGAAGATCTTATTATGGTGTGTAACTTTTCGTCTCAAGTTTTGAATTTTCAGTTTTAAGTTTTAACTTTGTTCAACACTTCAATTTCTCAACTTAAAGGTTTAAAGTTTCATAAATTCTTATTTTTACTCAAGTCATGAAGCTCTTTTTTTACGGTGTATAACTTGTCTCAAGTTCTTAGTTTCCACTTTTAAGTTTAAATTTTCTCAACACTTCAATTTTCTCAACTTACAGGTTCAAAGTTTCATAAATTCTCATTTTACTCAAGTCTTGAAGATTCTATTACGGTGTTTAACTCTTCGTCTACAAAATTTTGGACTTAGAAGTCTCGTCAGGGACAATCACAAAAAAATGGGATAGTTAATTAATTTCAAAATATACTAAATTAGACCATTAACTGACTACTAGAATTCATCACATTTGAAAGAAAATTTATTTATTTATTTATTTATTACAGACCAATTAAATATCGTGGTGCTCCAAAAAACAATTTTTTTCTCATTAGAGCACAAAAAAAACTCCACAGGTTGAACATTTGCTGTGTGGTCTGGATTGCACACTTTTTGAACTGCATAGTTCGCATCTGCCCGTACTTTTTCATAAACGACCCAATGACTACCCCTGTTGCCAAGACAGATTCTTGTTTACTCAGGTAAGGTCGTGCGTCCGTCTTTTTAATCCACAGTAACAAATTTTCATTGAGAATATTTATGTTATTTTATTTCCTTTTGATATTACTAAGGCAACTTGAAAAGTAGTTTCAAATTCCTCACAGATTTAAATATTATTAACAAGTCGTGGCTTATTCAAATATTATATGTTTCGGATTGCTTAAACAAAAGAACTTCCACGGCCATACAGTCACATCTTTTGGACTTTCGCACTTATCACTAGCAGAGATTCCGCTTAATCTCTATCTATCTAGCAATTGTAAAAACCTACCCGTTTGCTTAATTCTCAGTATCTAACAAATTTTCAATGAGAATATTTATTTTATTTATTTCCTTTTGATATTTCTAAGTCAACTTGAAAAGCAGTTTAAAATTCCTCACATATAAATATTACCAAGTCGCGTTTCTTCAACTTTAATATTTATTTATCGGTATGCGTAAACGAAAATTCTAGGAGGACCGTCAATTCACCGTTACATCTATAAGGTAACACCGGATGATAGAGATTCTGAGGTGATAAGAAGAAGTTTGCCAGTTTATCTTGAGCGTTTAAAATTAATACCGTGTTCCACCATGCACGGCCGGGTTCAGTGCCGCGTCGGACGACGCGACGCCCGCCGCCAAGCATCCCAGCCGCCATGTGAAAACTTAAGAACTTGAGACGATAATTGGAGACTTGAAAATTTTCAGTTTCTCATTTACTCAAGTCATGAGGATCTTATTAAAGGTGTGTAACTTTTCGTCTCAAGTGCTGACTTTTATCAACACTTCAATTTCTCAATTTATAATTTTAAAGTTTCATATAGATTCTTGTTTTACTAAGGTCTTCAATGTCTTAACGCCTACGTGTAACTACATATTCGTCTCATGTTCTTAGTCTTCATTTTAGGTTCTAACTTTTCTAAACATTTCAGTTTCTCAATTTACATGTTTAAAGTTTAACAGATTCTTGTTTACTCAGGCAAGGTCGTGCGTCCGTCTTTTTAATCTGCAGTAGCAAATTTTCATTGAGAATATTTATGTTATTTTATTTCCTTTTGATATTACTAAGGCAACTTGAAAAGTAGTTTAAAATCCCTCACAGATAAATATTACCAAGTCGCGGGTCTTCAACTTTAATATTTCTTTATCGATTTGCGTAAACGAAAATTCTAGGTGGAACGTCAATTCATCGTTAGTTACATCGATACGGTAACACCGGATGATAGAGATTCTGAGGTGATAAGAAGAAGTTTGCCAGTTTATCTTGAGCGTTTAAAATTAATGTCGGGTTCCACCCTGCAACGCCGGGTTCCGCGGCGCGTCCGAGCGCCGCGACGCCCGCCGCCAAGCACCCCAGCCGCCCTGTGAAAACTTAAGAACTTGAGACGCTAATTGGGTACTTGAAAAATTAAGCGCGGCGGGGCGTCGTGGTGGCGGGCGTCGCGGCGCTCGGACGCGCCGCGGAACCCGGCGTTGCAGGGTGGAACCCGACATTAATTTTAAACGCTCAAGATAAACTGGCAAACTTCTTCTTATCACCTCAGAATCTCTATCATCCGGTGTTACCTTATAGATGTAACGGTGAATTGACGGTCCTCCTAGAATTTTCGTTTACGCATACCGATAAATAAATATTAAAGTTGAAGAAACGCGACTTGGTAATATTTATATGTGAGGAATTTTAAACTGCTTTTCAAGTTGACTTAGAAATATCAAAAGGAAATAAATAAAATAAATATTCTCATTGAAAATTTGTTAGATACTGAGAATTAAGCAAACGGGTAGGTTTTTACAATTGCTAGATAGATAGAGATTAAGCGGAATCTCTGCTAGTGATAAGTGCGAAAGTCCAAAAGATGTGACTGTATGGCCGTGGAAGTTCTTTTGTTTAAGCAATCCGAAACATATAATATTTGAATAAGCCACGACTTGTTAATAATATTTAAATCTGTGAGGAATTTGAAACTACTTTTCAAGTTGCCTTAGTAATATCAAAAGGAAATAAAATAACATAAATATTCTCAATGAAAATTTGTTACTGTGGATTAAAAAGACGGACGCACGACCTTACCTGAGTAAACAAGAATCTGTCTTGGCAACAGGGGTAGTCATTGGGTCGTTTATGAAAAAGCACGGGCAGATGCGAACTATGCAGTTCAAAAAGTGTGCAATCCAGACCACACAGCAAATGTTCAACCTGTGGAGTTTTTTTTGTGCTCTAATGAGAAAAAAATTGTTTTTTGGAGCACCACGATATTTAATTGGTCTGTAATAAATAAATAAATAAATAAATAAATTTTCTTTCAAATGTGATGAATTCTAGTAGTCAGCTAATGGTCTAATTTAGTATATTTTGAAATTAATTAACTATCCCATTTTTTTGTGATTGTTCCTGACGAGACTTCTAAGTCCAAAATTTTGTAGACGAAGAGTTAAACACCGTAATAGAATCTTCAAGACTTGAGTAAAATGAGAATTTATGAAACTTTGAACCTGTAAGTTGAGAAAATTGAAGTGTTGAGAAAATTTAAACTTAAAAGTGGAAACTAAGAACTTGAGACGACAAGTTACACACCGTAAAAAAAGAGCTTCATGACTTGAGTAAAAATAAGAATTTATGAAACTTTAAACCTTTAAGTTGAGAAATTGAAGTGTTGAACAAAGTTAAAACTTAAAACTGAAAATTCAAAACTTGAGACGAAAAGTTACACACCATAATAAGATCTTCATGACTTGAGTAAAGTAAGTCTATGAAACTTTAAACCTTTAGGTTGAGAAATTGAAGTGTTGAGAAAAAGTTAAAGCTTCTTCGCGAGAAGCCGTCACTTATTGTTATTATTTAAACTTTGCAATGTGTCCCAGATTAGGTGATTTCAATGCAGTTATAATTTGAAATTGATAAAATATCCGAAAAAGATCTTCAGGACCTGAGTAAAATAAAAATTTATGAAACTTTAAACCTTTAAGTTGTGAAATGAAATGCTGTAAAAACTTAGAACCTAAAAACTAAAAACTAAGAACTTGATACGAATAGTTACATACCGTAAAATAATCTTCAGGACATGAGTAAACTAAATCTATGAAACTTTAAACCTCTAAAATGAGAAAATGAAATGTTGAAAAAAGTTGGAACCTAAAAGTTAAAACTTAGAACTTGAAACGAATAATTACCAAAACACTGTTAACCTGCAAGGTTTTATCAAGTTGTAACCTGTAGGGATTTATAAAATATCAAACTTTGATTTTTAAATATCTGATGAGAAATCATAAATTTCAGTCCATATTTACATAAATGCGGTTGTTTTTAGCGTGGGAATCTGCATGGTATATTTTACGCAAAATTTGTTTGAAATTTTTTAAATTTTTCTACATTTTTTCATACATTTTTTTTTATTTTTCTTGAATTTTGTGCAACTTAAAACGCTTTATGCCCAGACATTTAAACTTTGCAATGTGTCCATATTCATCTGTAAGTCCATTGTATGCATTTTAAATAATAACAATAAGTGACGGCTTCTCGTGAAGAACTCAATTTTTACTAAAATTACATCTGGCGCGATGTTAGCACGGACAAAATTGTCTGTCAACTATAAATTTATATTGCAAAATGAAAAAATTGCTAAAAGGTCATAGTAAATTATGAAAAAACAAATTATTTTCGTCTTAGGCTGATATGCTCCACTTAGCAAGTTGTTACCAGATGGCTTATACATTTATCAAAAGTCGTCATCCGGTCAGCCTCTGATAAGAGTTGGCGGGTCCTTTCCAAAACTTGAGATTAAATAATAATATATCTCGAGAATTTATTGACATCCCTATCATGGGAAATGTTTATTTTTAAGGGTGTGATATTTTAATGCTCATGGGAGAACTCAGCGTTGTATAAAAGCCAGCCACTAGCGTGTACAGATATTCAGTTCCAAATACACTCTTGTTCGACCATTAGAAGCTATACGTAACACACAAGATGGCTGCAAAACAAAATAAAAGAAAAGTTAACTTCTACTACGATCCGGTGGAAGGTAAGTGACATATAAAGCTACATCTTTCTAGTTTAATCTATTAGTTTTTTCTTTCTTTTGTTTTTAGAGGACACTAGGGTGTGCCCCTACAACAATAACCACGTTATGCTAGCCCATAGGCTATCAAATCATATAATTCGTTGTCACCGTGCCGAACATAGACTAAGGCTAGATCAGATGTACCAGGCACAACGTGAACAATTAAAAGAACAGCAACAACAACAAGGTCCTAGACCACAGTGGGAGGACTTAAGCTACCTCAAGCAACTGGAGACTAACATTGAGGTGGAGGAGAGTTGGGACTAACCCCTTTTATACGTTACATCTGTCTATCGTTTGTTACTATCGACTTCTTGATAATCATTTGAAATAAGCTGTGAATAAATATATATGTAAATAAATGTATATTTTTATATATCATTATTATTATTTTATTACAATTATCTACATTTGTTACACTTTCTAAATATTGGCTTCTTCTTTTTACGGCGATTTAATCTTTTAATTTTACTTCGTTGCTATATGGGAATGGGACCTACGAATAATAATAATTTCAAAATATTAATTTTATTTAATCCAAAAATTACCACATCAGAATAATAATAATTTTCAAAAAGTGAATATCTAACTATTTAGTTAAATATTAATTGCTCAATTAAAAAGTTTCAAATTTTCTGTATCTTTTTCTCTTTTTTACCTATTGTCAAGACGTTTAAAACTTTGTATATTTATTACTGTTAACAATGTATTTAAATGAATTATGCAACCATCAAAACATCCTTATCTTATGAAATTCACAAACCCTTAACATTTACCGTATTTACTCAATTAAAAAAGTTTCAAATTTTTCTGTATCTTTTTCTATTTTTTCACCTATTGTCAAGACGTTTAAAACTGTGCAATGTGTCCACAGTGATTTTCTGAATAGTTTATATTTTACAATAAATTTACTTTGATATTTTTAATTTTTCTTGAATTTTGTGTAGCTTGAATTTACAGATGTTATAATTACGCATCCAATCGTACACTTCTAAAATAAGTGCCGAGTCAACTCTTAGCTTATCAGGGGCTGAACGGATGACGACTTTTGATAATTCTATAAGCCATCTGGTATCAACCTGCTAAGAGGATCATTTTTTCACACCCTTGATAATAACAGCCACACCATTTTAAGAAACAACCGCTTTTATGTAAATATGATCCGCTTTATGTAAATAGGGACTCAACTTAATGATTAGATTAATTAAAATGTCTATTATAATAATCATTATTAACTTTGTAATTTCTTTTTTTTTTGGATATTTTTCTCAATTTGTAAGAAAACATGTGAAGTTCGTTTTTTTTTTGTTCTTAAGTTGGCTACATTGAGTTCTTCGCGAGAAGCCGTCACTTATTGTTATTATTTAAAATGCAACTAATGGACTACAGATGAATTATGCTCAATAGTTTTTAATTTCACAATAAATTTACTTTGATATTTTAAATTTTTTTCTTGAATTTTGTGTAGCTTAAAACTCTTTATAAAAACCCCTCACATGTAATTGCTATTTAATATTTATTGTTGTTAACAATGTATTTAAAATGAATTATGCAACCATCAAAACATCCTTATCTTATGAAAGTCACAAAAAACGTATTTGCTCAATTAAAAATTTCAAATTTTTTTGTGTCTTTTTCTATTTTTGACCTATTGTCAAGACGTTTAAAACTTTGTAATGTGTCCACAGTGATTTTTCTAAATAGTTTATATTTATATTTATAAATTTACAGATAAATTCTGCAACCAACCAAACATCCAAATTATCCGCCTTTATGTAAATAGGGGCTTAAATTAATGATTTCTCATAAATATTTAAAATCAATTCTTAACATGTCGATGTAAAAAGATTCCAATCAAAAGTACCGGGAACAAAAGTGCCGGACCCTAAAGGGTCGGATCTAAAAGTACCAGGGTCTAAAGTGCAGGGTCTAAAGTACCGGGATCAAAAGTGCATCCGATCAAAAGTGCATCCGACAAAAGTGCATCAGACAAAAGTGCATCAGACAAAAGTGCATCATACAAAAGTGCATCAGACAAAAGTGCATCAGACAAAAGTGCATCATACAAAAGTGCATCAGACAAAAAGTGCATCAGACAAAAGTACCTCCGACAAAAAGTGCATCAGACAAAAGTGCATCAGACAAAAGTGCATCAGACAAAAGTGCATCATACAAAAGTGCATCATACAAAAGTGCATCAGACAAAAGTGCATCATACAAAAGTACCTCCGACAAAAAGTGCATCTATTACTACTTTCAACGATTGAGAAAGAATTATTAGCCATAACTTGGGCAATAAAACACTTTAGAGTATATTTATACGGACGGAAATTTAAGATTTTAACGGATCACCGCCCGTTAGTCTATCTATTTAACATCCAGTCGTTTGACAAAATTCCGCTTCTGTTTGGAAGAATTTGATTTTACAGTAGAGTACGTAAGAGGATGTGATAACTCAGCCGCGGATGCATTATCACGTATTCTTATCGATACTCATGAAAATACTAAAAATGATAGAAATAAGAATGAAAATTTAAGTGTGAGTGTGACATCGGATGAATTAAAAAGAATGAATCAGAAAGTTGTGAGTGTGATGACAAGGGCACAAACAAGAAGAACACAAGTTGAATCCAAGTCAGAGGTGAAACAGAATCCCGACAGTACGCGGACTGGCCATCCAAATGTTGTCGAAATTCTGAAGAAACCATTAAATAGTTTCGAATTAATAATATCATCAAAAGATGAATTTAATAATGTAAACAAACTAGACCATAAGTTGTCAGAGAAAAAATATTTTAAATATGTTCCTTCACTATTTACTTTGTATATGAACTTAAAATCTTTATCAACAGCAACGCGAGACGAACTGTTGAAAGATTTAGGATTGCTTTGCAAAGAAATTAAAATTAATGAATTAATATTTTTAAAGAATGATGGTAATGCGCAACAAATTAAAAAGCTAGCAGGTATGATTAATGAATTTTTGAAGGAAAACAAAAGTAAATATAATGATCATATACCTAGAATATGTGTAATAAATAATGTTAAGAAAGTGACAGATGAAAAAATGAAAAGAATTATTTTAAACGACTTTCATTTGCTTCCAACCAGTGGTCATGCAGGCATGAAGCGAATGACAAACAATATTAAAAAAATATTATTTTTGGAAAGGAATGACAAATGACATAAACCAATTTGTTAAATGTTGTGACAAATGTCAGAAACAAAAACATAGTAAAAAAGTCAAAGAACCCATGGTGATTACAACAACAGCCAATTCAGCGTTTGAAAAAATTTTTCTTGATGTAGTAGGTCCTATCGAAACAGACATAAATAATTTTTCTTACATCTTAACGCTGCAATGCGAATTAACGAAATATGTAGAAGCATATTCATTACCAAATAAAGAGACAGTAACTATCGCCAAAGCTTTTGTTGAAAAATTTATTTTACGATATGGAGTCCCAAACGAAATCGCAACCGATCGTGGAACAGAGTTCATCTCATCAACAATAAGCGAAATTTGTAAATTATTGAAAATTACTAAATTGCAATCTACTGCCTATCATCACGAAAGTATAGGTGCCTTAGAGAATTCACACAAAGTTTTAGGCTCTTATTTGCGAATCATGTGTGACAATCAGTCAGAAAATTGGAGTTCTTGGGTTCGTTATTGGTCTTTCACTTATAATACTACAGTGCATACCGAAGCTCAATATACACCATTCGAGTTAGTTTTTGGGAAGAGTTGTAAACTTCCATCAAATTTGACAACTCAAATTGATCCCCTGTATAATTTCGATAGCTATCCATTAGAACTTAAATTTAGGCGACAAAGAGCGCACCAAGACGCGAAAGAAAATTTAATTCGTTCCAAAGTGTATAGGAAACAAGTTTATGATAGGAATGCAAACCCTGTAATTTACGCTAAAGGTGACTTAATTTTAATACGGAAAGAGACCGGTAATAAACTCAGTGAAATTTACGAAGGTCCTTTTAAAGTGATAGAAGACTTATCGCCGAATGTGAAAGTGTGGAAAGAACGAAAAGACCTAGTGATTCACAAAAATAGGACAAAATTGTATTATTCGAAAAGTTAAAATGTTTAATTGTAAAGTTAGATAATCAGCACAATCATTAACCAGGTTGCAACCTCATGTAAATACTTTAGTTTGTTAGAATCAACCGCATGTAAATATTTTTATTGTTATCGTAGCCAATTTTTTTAGCACAGTAAACTTATAGTAAATAGCATAGTAGTTATCCGATACTGTTTATACAATTTTATGTGAAAGAAAAACGTATGGCTTATGTAATACTACGACAGATTTGTTATGTCAGCTTTATGTAAAAAAAGGACTTATTACTTATGTTACACTATGACAGATTTGTGATGTCAGTTTCACGTGAGAAAAGGACTTTTGACTTCTGTAACACTATGACAGATTTGTGATGTCAGTTTTACGTAAGCAAAAGACTTATAACATATATAACACTATGACAGATTTGTGATGTCAGTTTTACGTAAGCAAAAGACTTATAACTTATATAACACTATGACAGATTTGTGATGTCAGTTTTACGTAAACAAAAGACTTATATCTTATATAACACTATGACAGATTTGTTATGTCAGCTTTACGTAAGAAAAGGACCTATAACTTATATAACACTATGACAGATTTGTCAGCTTTACATAAAATAATGGCCTTTATGTTACGTCACGATATGATATAAATATTACATAATCATGATGTATGTAACATGTAAGTCAAATTTTATGTCAATATGATGTCACAGTGATATAAGACAACATGACATCACACTGAGATCATGAAAAGAATCAGTTTTATATCAAATTGACGTAAAATTGTATTACACACATATGATCTACGTGTGACGTAATTTTTAATGTTCACTGGGTATGGTCCGACTCCATTATTTCTCCCACCTTGAATTTCTCTATTTCATCCCATGCTTCTTCATTTACTATTACATTTACATTTACCATTTTAACATAATCAACAACTGTCTCCCCTCTTGATCCTCTTGATCCAATATACGTGTACTCCCCTTTCTCATCTCCTGTGCAGTTCCCATTAAGTATGTCCCACCCTCTTTCTTCTACTAAACTAATCAGTACCCTTCTGCATTTTCTGTTCCATCTTTTGTTGATCTTCCTTCTATTGTTTCTTGTTCCTCTTCTATCCGTCTTTCTTTTCCCCCAATTCTTGCATTAAAAATTCCTTCTTCTTGCTCTTTTACTGGCTCTTCTATTATTCTCTTCGTTTCCTTCATACTTCTGCTGTACACTGTTACAATTCTCCATTTTCTCTGTTTACTTTTCACCGTTTTTTCCATAATCCCTCTTTCTTCTTTTGCTTCACCCCCATTATTATCCCACCTTTAGCTCTCCATTTCTTGCTTTCCCTCTCTGCATATTGACACTTCCACTTAAAATCTTTCGGCATTCTCTTTTCCAATTTTTCCCACCCCTTTTCTTAGAGTGGATAGTAGAGTAGATATCTAAACCTCAAATTATATGGCCCTTAAACGTAGTTTTGACGGTATTAAAAAACGCTTAATGTAAACATAAAAAATTAATGGCAACCAGCGATGCATTCAAAACGTTACTACTTACTATACAAACTATAGTATGATGAACCCTTTCCGACAGACGAAAACCACTTTTGCTTTCAATTGAAAAACCAACGTACCATTTATAAAAATTGTTCGAAATGAAAACAATCCTGGGCATTTCGCAGATGCATCTTTCGGTGTTAATGGCATAAACACCTTTCGTGAAAATTTTTCCTCCGCTAATAAATTAAACTCGGAGAGTTCACACGGGTTTCACATATTATGATATTAGACATAATCATATCGGTCACTCTTTGAAAATTAAGGCAAAATATTTAGTGTGCACCGTCAACAGTCAAGGTGAAACTGAAAGTAATTAATTGGCGGCAGCCGTTCACCGCACTCCTTCCAGCAAAAAAGTCCGGTTTTTTTTAGGCCACGAGATAAGAGTTTATTTACTAATGGTTCTTCAATCATACTAGCGGTTCTCAATCGGTTTTCGCTTAATTTTAAAACCATATAATATCTTGTTTTTTTTTACAGTTAGATTTTTTTTTATATTTCTCTAGGTCTCTTCATATTAGTCACAGGTTTAAATAACTACTGTACTTCGTGAATCACTGTATATTTGTACATCCTGTAAACAAATTCTACAGCCCATATATTATGAAGCTACGTTGTTAGTTACAAATTAATATTCTGTGTCCAAATGTGTCTATAAAACTATACAATAGTACAACTTCACAAATCTATAAAATACAGATTGCAAGGCCTTCGAAACGTTCAGGTACTACAACGTGCGCAGTATTGCTGTAGTTTTTACTCTATTCGAATTTAATATTGTAACATATTATAATGCTAAACAAACAGTGAGACTTAATTGCTTTGCTGTCTGAAGTCTTCTTTAAATTACTTCTCCCACTGGAGTAATAGTTAATTCATTGATCTAAAAGAGTTACCATTTAATAAATACCTTAGACATTTGTGTTCATACCGAAACGTGTTCTGGTGTAGACAATATGTACCCGATGGCCTCAGCAATGTCCTTCGCTTTTAAAATAGGTATGGAATTTAAGTACTGAAGTTGTTCCTCAGAAAAGGTCCGGCTCTCCGTGGTCATTTCACTAACCACTGATCCAGGACTTACGCTCTAAAAAAAGTTTCAGAAATTTCATTTAATAATTTTACACTTACCGTAATTTTAATTCTGCATCCGATCTCAATCATTTCTTTCCTCAAAGTGGTAGTCAAGCCAGTAACAGCATGTTTGGTACCACCATAAACATTGAGTTGTGGTACGGTCGGTATATAATGCCCAGATATGCTATTCAGATGAATAATATGCCCATGAATATCGTGCTCCTTCATGATTTTCACAGCTTCTCTTGTAGCCATGCACAGTCCCAGGATATTAACATCAATTACAGCCTTCCAGTTCTCGGTGCTTCCGTTCCATAGTGTGTCCAACTTTAAGACCCCGGCATTGTTAATTAGAATGTGGACGTGTCCTAAGTTTTCCTCGATCCATTTAAAAGCGTTCAAGACGTCTTCTTCGTTGCTAACATCGCATTTAATGGGGTACAGCTTCCCCGGTTTGTCAGACAGTTGGGCGGCCCTTTCTTGCACCATTTCAACACGACGGGCTAAACCGACAACCTGAAAAATTATCGATCAATATGAATTAATAAATTTATTTTTAACGCACTATAACTCCTTTGTCCACTAGAAATTCGGCGATAGCAGCTCCGATCCCCGAACTAGCGCCTGTTACAACAGCGACCTTTCCGACCCAACGGTCAAAGGAGAGACTCATTTTCGGATGTTATTTGTACAGAGGTTTGAAAAGAAGTGGATTGCACTTGTGTGTGGAATCTCATTGTATTATTAACTGCACATGTCAATACTGCTATTGATCTGCTTTATTAAAATTACATAAAGTTGTAAGACGTCCAGCTTGACATGGATAATAATATCATTAACTCACATTATGCTGTACAGGCTGTAACAGAAATATGTTTCAAAATTTTAACCCGTAACAGAACTTGACATGAGCAATCTGGGTGCTTCTGTTCTAACTGTTACTTTTTTGATTAAAAATTATTAGATTCCATAATTAATTTTTTTAGCTTTTTTATGCATATTATTACTCTATGTTATTGTAAAAATCGAGGTTCGAAAGGATTTTGCTACAACTTTAACATATCGAAGATGGGAGTGTTAGTAGTAAGAGGGGGACCTTTTAAAGCCCCGGGCACTTTTGCATCGGGTACTTTAGGCTCCGGCACTTTTGTTCCCGGTACTTTTGATTGGAATCTTTTTACATCGACATGTTAAGAGGAATACCCACTGCAGCTGATTCCGGTGCAAAACAACGTCCCGTTTTCCCCATATAGTTTCTTCAAATTTATATTTTTTCTCACTGGAAATGACACTAACGTGTTGAGAAAAGATTGCTCCTACTCCGTATAGTGTTATTTTTTTAAATTTTTTGATCGCTTAAAAATTACCGAAGACTAAAAGTCGGCCTAATTGAGCGCTTTGTCCCTCTATTATGAAGAAGAAAATGGAAATTCTAACACTACACGGAGTAAATTTGAACCTTTTACTTTAGTCTTACTAAAAAAAATTTCAAAAAAAATATTATTTACTCTTAATTTTATAGGGAAAACGAAAGCTCTGCAACAGCTCTGGCGCGGCGTTTAGTGTGTTGTACAATAGCGCCCTCCGACAGTAAAAAGAGTGAATTATCTGTTGGTACACTCAAATGCAAAACGCTGAGTTTGGCTGAGTCTTGAAATTCTAGGAAATCTCAACTGCAGAACTGCAATTAATTTATCGGCAACTCTTCAGATTCTCAATTCTATAAAATCTGGTTTGTTTGTGAAAACGTAAGATTTTCTTTTATAGACATTTTAGTTGCCATTGTGCAGGTCTCTTATTAGTACCTACCGTTCGACATTTTTTGGATATCTACACTTTGTTTTATACAGTGTGGAAATTAAGTAAGGAATAAATTCAGTAACTCCGTTAGTATTTGCGCTAGAAATAAAACTTCAAAAGCATGTGGTAGGGCTAATTTTAGCGCATCCGACGAACGTATAAAAAAGAAATTTATCACTTTTTTTGACAGTTATGACGTCATCAATATTTTTTTAATGGCAACCTATGTTTTTGATTTTACATTCTCATAGAGTTTTTATTCTGATTTCATTTAAGGAAAAAACGATAGGAATCCAAACAAAACAAAGTTTCCAAAAGCAATCAATAACAAAAAATAAGAAAACTACCCTAAATTTCAAAATCCAAGACGATCATAAAAAGCAGCCAATACGTTTTGAATGGTTTGCGGAGTTATTAAACTGCACTCATGTCGAATTCTTCCTTAAAGATCATCCAAATTGTTGTCTCGGTTTTGATACACCTTGTTTTATAAGTGCCCCCATAGAAAAAAATTTAATGGGGTTCGAACTGGGGACCTAGCCTGCCATTCTATTGGACCTCTTCTTCCATCTTCTTGGGAACACTTCGTCCAAATAACGCAGCACCGGACTTAGTGTGTTGAAGCACCATCCTGTTGCAACCAGATATTATTATTTAGAAATTCATTTATTATTTAATAGAGACAGTTCAGACACAATTATTTTGTACCAATTCAGAAGTTGTCAACATGGTATTGGTATCTCTATGGTTTTTTCTTAAATTCGGATAACATTAGACAATTCTGTTAATAATAATTTTTTGAAATTTTGCTAATTTGAACTTAAGCGCCGTTTTAATTCATTTTTTCCTTATCTAACCTATTAAGTATTTGACAACGTTGAAAACAGAATAAAAAACTCTATTCAAATGTAAAATGAAAAACATAGGTTGCCATTAAAAAACTATATTGATGACGTCATAACTGTCAAAAAAAACTGATGAAAAAAAAATTAGTGTAATTCCTTACTTAATTTCCACACTGTATACAACTAGCAGTTGCCCGCGTAAATTGGGGTCTGCTTTACTCGCGTGAATATTTGGAATCGGTACAACCGCTTAAATTAGTTTTTAATTAAAAAAAATAATAATAAAAAGTCAAAAAGAGCAAAATTTTGTTTGCAAAAAACGTCAAACAGACGTCCAGATTTTTTAAAGGAGAATCTAGATCCTAATTTTCACCTACTCTTTGTTTTCCACTTATGAGAATTCTCAGAAAAACTATCCTTCCCATTTACGGCCCCCGTTTCGCTTTTGTAAATAAATGTTTGCAAAATCGTCAAACACGGGTCTAGTTATTTTTAAAGGAAAGCGCGAGTGCCAATTCGCATGCCTGTAACAATGTCGATCAAAGTCATTTCCAAATCCATCCTCCCCTTTTTTCGCAGTTGGTAATACATATTAAGGTACATTCCATACCAAGTGAGCCACCTAAAATTTAGATTCTGTTCAACTTTGGAATATTAATAGTATGTACTTATAAATAGCAACTACCAAGTACCATCTAAGATTTTTTAGGCTGCTTATTTTCGGTATGCATGGTGTAGTCCAAACAATCTTAAAAAAAAAAACAGCGACCTAAATAAAGATCCGAAGAGTCGCTAAACGATGAAACTCCTCCCCACTCATTTTTGTTTTCAAATTGCCATCTTTTGAAATAAAAAAATTGATGATGACGTGATCTGTTTTTGAACTATGACACTTTCATCATTTTTTTTAAATGGCAACCCCCAACTTTTTTTTGTTTTAGATACACTTTTCAATTATCTGCTCAACAAGAGTAAAAAAGTGATACATTGCATAACTTTTTTTTTTTTTAAATTACAGTTCTACAAGTTTTGAAAAATTTTATTCCTTGAAAAAATACTATTTCATTACGAATCCGTAGTTAAATGGCGCAGATTAGTCCCGAAGTGATTGAACGAAATGTTCAAAGCGTTAATACACGTCTGGGAATGTGTCAAATAGTTGGCGGGTGGAAATTTGAGCAATTTTATTAAATGGTACTTCATCTTTCGTCGTTTGCTTTCCAAATTTATTGTTATTTTCAACTTTTTTTAAGAAATAAAAATTTTATTTTTCAGTTATAATATATGTAATAAGAGTTGAGATTTCGTCGGAAAAATTTACCGATTGTTACGAGAGTTCGCCTAGCAATTTTGCGAATGACATCGACATAAAAATCGCGAAACGCAGTTGAGTGATTATTGATCAATGTCATGAGCAAAATTGTAGAACTCGAGTCCACAATTGGTAAATTTTTCCAGCGAAATCTCAACTCCAATTATATTCGCCAGACTATTTCACGAAAACGCACAAATTATTGATAATATGGTGGAAGTCATTGAGGTATTTGACATGCAGTATTCTGCCACAGTGACTGCAGCAATTGTTATTTTTTCGCTGAAATATGAAGTACGTTGTGTAATAGCGACTGTTCATTGGTCCGTAACCCCCGATAAAATTTTGACAAGTTGATTTTTTCAATTTAAATTTTGATTCCATTGTTGAATGATCACATATGATTGGTTAAAATATATATGAGTGAAATAGTGAAAAAAATGTGCAAGGTATCACTTTTTTACTCTTTTTGAATAGAGAATTAAAAAGTGTATTTAAAACCCAAAAAAAAGTTGGGGGTTGATATTTAAAAAAAATTATGACTGTCAATTCAAAAACAGATGACGTCATCAACAACATTTTTATGTCAAAAAATGGCAATTTAAAAACAAAAATCGACTTGTATCGAAAACCATTAGTGGGAGCAAAAAATGTATAGAAACACAATTGTAGAGTAGTTTTTTCTATACAAGGTCTAGTCGTCAAATATCGGTAAATGTGGGAGGGGAGTGGTGTGAGAGGGGTAACGCTCATCTGTCCCCAAAGTAGACTTTATAGAAGAAATAATTTATAAAATTTTGGTTATGAACTCCAAGCAAGGACCCAAATAAAGATGTTCCCACCTCTAGGAGGGAGCTTGATCCCCTTTCGCCCAAAAAGGCGCCCCCCCGAGCGTGACCTCATGAATCTTTTCTGCATTTTTTCTCGTAAACGGTAACTCCGACGAGCAAATGTTATCGGATTTATGTTCTCTATTCAACTCTGCAAAAAATTGATCTCATGGAGTCTTCGTATCTTTATTTGGGTCCTTACTGGAAGTTCATAACCAAAATTTCAAAACTTTGTAAATTATTTCTTCTAGAAAGTCTGATTTGAGGTCAGATGGGCCTTACCGCTCTTACACCTCTTTCCTGTCGCCTTTACAGATGAATGAATGAAATATTCGCAAATAACCTCTTTAATGATGTGATAATAAAAATAAATTTTCTACTTAGAATTACTTTCAAGATAATATAAATTCTCGCGACAAACTTTTATATCATATGCAATTTTATGATGTGGCAAAATTATGGGCTTGCTTTGGTTTGATTTATTTCAAAGTTTATTTTCTTCTTTTCACAGCATTTAAATAAAAGCTTGTCTTTAAAAATATTTTTTTACTATAATTTTTAAGTGGCCAGCTTGCGAAATTTTAATTGTTTATATAGACCATGTACAAGCGAAAAGGAAAAAAAGAATCGTAAATAAATTCGTGTTTTGTTCTTGAGTCTTATTCATATTTATATTTTATAAATGGATGTATGTACTTACACACAGACAGTCCCAGAAATGAGTACATTTTTATTTTTAACACCCCCTCATTAATTGACGAGTTGTCTATGTACTATTTCAGAATTACTACTGTTTCAATACTGCCTTACTTACCTTATTGCATTTTATTTTAGATTCAGTGGTGGGTATCAAAATTTTAGGCCACCAACTTCAAAATTGCATGTATATGATAATTTTTTGCTTAGCAACAACCTAGGTACAGGAAATTTTCGTGACAGAGAGGCACAAACGAAATAGTTATTTTTGTAGTCATTGCTTATATAATACCTATTTTCCGTTTATCGTCGATGCGCGGAAACAAGAGTTTCCCGCACTGGGGTGTTTTCTACTTTCCACGTCGAGGAGGGATATTTGCTTCATAGGGTGGGTGTTGGTCACTGCAACGAATACAGCAAGTGACAGTAAGGCCGAATACACGAAATGGCTCTCCACACTTAACAAACTTTTAAATGTGCACAATTCAAAATTATTTAAAATTATTTATGTTTGATTTCGGGATTGATTTGTTACAAAAAATATTGTACCTAACTTATTTGGAAGTGAAATTTCCCGCATTCGCACTAAATGCGGCACTCCCTTCGGTCGTGCTTCAAACAAAGTGCTCATACGGGTAATTTCACTTTCCAAACAAAGTGCTGCATTTAGTGCGAATGCGGGAAATAAAAAATAAATAATTTTGAATTTTTCACATTAAAAGTTCGTTGAATGTGGCAAGCCATTTCGTGAATTCGGCCTTACTCTCACTTCCTGTATTCGTTGCACTGACCAACACCCACCCTTGAAACAAATGTCCCTCGTAGAAAGTAAAAAACACCCCAGTGCGGGAAATTCTTGTTTCCACGCATCGGCAATAAAACGGAAAATAGGTATCTATAAGGAATGAGTACAAAAATTACATTTATGTAAGTAAGTCTGTTACATTGCAGTGTTAGATGTGATAATTATTTAGTTTTTAATTTTTTAACTATTCTTTTACCAACTTATTGAAAACAAAATTTATTTTTTGGGTATATTTTTTCAACTATAAGTACATTGTACTGGGGAAAACTTCCAAATGTAAAATAATCGACGATAATGATTCTAGTGTAAGTTGACACCTGATCGGAACTCGGCGGTAACGAAGACAAAAACAAATCGAGCAAACCGAAACGTATCGAGTCGGACGGACTGCTCGATATGCGATAATATGTGATTTGCCTATCACGCTCGAGAATTGAAACTTCTTTCTCCGAGTGTATTATGACGATTTATTGTCGTTAGGCTCCACCTTTTTTCGTTGGTCAAGGTCCCTCGTTCCTTACTGCGACTCCCCTCAGAAACTACTATGGGTACTCCACATCACTCTTAAGACTTGATTTTTGGAAGTTGGGTTGGTTGCATAATTCATCTATAGATTCATAAAACGTTTTAAAATATCAGAGCAGATTTATTGTAAAATATAAACTATTTAGAAAAATCACTGTGGACACATTACAAAGTTTTAAACGTCTTGACAATAGGTAAAAAATAGAAAAAGATACAGAAAAATTTGAAACTTTTTTAATTGAACAAATACGGTAAACGTTACGGTTTTTTGTAAATTTCCTAAGATAAAGATGTTTGGATGGTTGTATAATCCATTTTTAAATACATTGTTAACAACAATAAATATTAAATAACAATTAAATGTGACGGGTTTTTATAAAGAGCTTTAAACTACACAAGATTCAAGAAAAAATATATATCAAAGTAAATTTATTGTGATATTAAAAACTATTGAGAAAATAGCATAATTCATCTGTAAGTCCATTGTTTGCACTTTAAATAATAACAATAAGTGACGGCTTTTCGCGAAGAACTCAATGTAGCCAACTTGAGAACAAAAAAACGAACTTCACAGGTTTTCTTACAAATTGAGAAAAATATCTGAAAAAAGAAATTACGAAGTTAATAATGATTATTATAATAGATATTTTAATTAATCTAATCATTAAGTTCAGCCCCTATTTACATAAAGCGGATAATTTCTCCAATCAAGTTCTAACCTGCAGGTTAATCAAGTTCTAAACTGTTTGGATTATTGGAAGAATTTGTCGGAATCTTTTACATCGACATGTTAAGACTTCATTTTAAATATATGATGAGAAATCATTAATTTCAGCCCATATTTACATAAAAGCGGTTGTTTCTTAAAAGGGTGTGGCTGTTATTATCAGTGGTGTGAAAAAATGCTCCTCTTAGCAAGTTGTTACCAGATGGCTTATAAATCTATCAAAAGTCGTCATTCGTTCAGCCCCTGATAAGCTAAAAGTTGACTTGTCACTTATTTTTAGGGGTGTACGATTGGATGCATATATCATCTGTAAATTGATAAAGCATGTTAAGCTACACAAAATTCAAGAAAAAAATAAAAATATAAAAGTAAATTTATTGTAAAATATAAATATTCAGAAAAATTACTGTGGACACATCGCAAAGTTTAAACGTCTTGACATAAAGCGTTTTAAGCTACACAAAATTCAAGAAAAAAATTAAAAATATTAAAGTAAATTTATTGTAAAATATAAACTATTCAGAAAATCACTGAGGACACATTGCAAAGTTTTAAACGTCTTGACAATAGGTGAAAAAATAGAAAAAGATACAGAAAAACTTTGTGGGTTTCCGGCGTTTTAGCAGGCCTTTTGAGTTTTCATCGACTCCAGTAATTCCTAATGGACTCCTGGAACGCTGACTGCTGATATATTTTATATTTTTCACTAGCATCGTAGATAGTTTGTCTTTCTATATAAGTAAAATGTGAATTACCAACAGATTCTTAAAGTATAATAAATGATAATGAATTATTATGCTAATAATATCAACTTACTCATCTGTCTAATTCTTGTCAGAAGATGAACATAGCATTTACGGTTGTCGGGCGTCATTTCGGCATTTTCGAAAACAATTTGTTTGTTTATGTGAACTACAACTTCATGTAAAACAGCAAGATCAGTAAACATATTCGATCGGAATAAGTGAAAAATGTTGGGCAAAGATAATTTTTTTAAAAAGTCGCTAAACGAAGCCATTGTAATTACTGCAGGTGTATCTACACAATCATTCAGGGTTGTGAACTAATCACTTTTGAAGTGGTTAGGTTAGTTTTATAGGAACGCTTAAATTATAATAATCTATGTTATCTAAATATAAAAATAAAAATAAATATGATAAAATATTAACATCATTTATGTTTTCTTACAAATTGAGAAAAATAATAAATAATGATATTTCTACTTATATGTACATAAATCTAATGCTTAATGCTGAAATCTTATCAAAATTTGGTGCTGCGGATTAAGCACATTAAGAGTTCGCTACCGAATGAAATACGCGATCTTGCAGCTTAAAATTTCAATACCTAATTACTTAATTAAAATATTACTTCCTCAATTAAAAAGTTCAAAATTTTCTGTATCTTACTCTCTTTCACCTATTGTGAAGACGTAAACTTTGTTTAGATTAATTAAAATATCAAATATAATGATTACTATTAACTTTCCTGAATATCTTATTAATGCCAGTGTTTTGGTAATTATTCGTTTCAAGTTTTAAGTTTTCACTTTTTATCTTCTAACTTTTCTCAAAATTTAATTTCTAATTTTAGAGGTTTAAAGTTTCATAGATTTTTACTTTACTTATTACCGGTGCGTAACTTTTCGTCTCAAGTTCTTAGTTTTCACTTTTAAGTTTTAACTTTTCTCAACACTTCAATTTTCACAACTTACAGGTTTAAAGTTTCATAGATTCTTGTTTTTACTCGTGTCCTGAATATCTTAATGCCTGTGTAACTACTCGTCTCAAGTTCTTAGTTTTCACTTTTTATGTTCTAACTTTTCTCAACAATTCAATTTCTAATTTTAGATGTTTAAGGTTTCATAGATTTTCACTTAAATTATTACCGGTGTGTAACTTTTCGTCTCAAGTTCTTAGTTTTCACTTTTAAGCTTTAACTTTTCTCAACACTTCAATTTCTCAACTTAAAGGTTTAAAGTTTCATAGGTTTAGTTTACTCATGTCCTGAAGATCTTTTTACGGTAAGTAACTATTCGTCTCAAGTTCTTAGTTTTCAGTTTTTAGGTTCTAAGTTTTCTCAACATTTCAATTTCTCAACTTACAGGTTTAAAATCTTATAAATTCTAATTTTACTCAAGTCCTGAAGATCTTATTACGGTGTGTAATTTTTCGTCTCAAGTTCTTAATTTTCAAGTTTTAACTTTTCTCAACAATTCAATTTTCTCAACCTAAAGGTTTAAAGTTTGTATAGATTTAGTTTACTCAAGTCCTGAAGATCTTATTATGGTGTGTAACTTTTCGTCTCAAGGTCTTAGTTTTAAATTTTAAGCTTTAGCTTTTCTCAACACTGTAACTAAGCGTCTCAAGTTCTTAGTCTTTCACTTTTAAGTTTTAACTTTTCTCAACATTTCATTTCTTTCAATTTTACAGGTTCAAAGTTTCATAAATTCTTATTTTACTCAAGTCCTGAAGATCTTTTTATGGTGTGTAACTTTTCGTCTCAAGTTCTTAGTTTCCACTTTTAAGTTTTAACTTTTCTCAACACTTCAATTTTCTCAACTTACAGGTTTAAAGCTTCATAAATTCTTATTTTACTCAAGTCCTGAAAATCTTATTACCGGTGTGTAACTTTAGGTATCAAATTTTGAGTTTTAATTTTTAGTCCGTCTCAAGTTTTTAGTTTTTAACTTTTAGGTTCTAACTTTTATGAACATTTCATTTCTCTCAATTTTGCAAATTCTAAGTTTCATAGATTTTAGTTTACTCAGATCCTGATCTCAAATTCTTAGTTTTTACTTTTAAGTTTTTTCAACACGAAAAGTAAAAAAAAAAAGTAAAACGCTTTATGTTAAGACGTTTAGTTTAAACTTTGCAATGTGTCTACAGTAATTTTTCTGAATATTTGTATTTTACAATAAATTTACTTTTATATTTTTATTTTTTTCTTGAATTTTGTGTAGCTTAACATGCTTTATCAATTTACAGATGATATATGCATCCAATCGTACACCCCTAAAAAAAAGTGCCGAGTCAACTCTTAGCTTATTGGGAGCTGAACGAATGACGACTTTTGATAGATTTATAAGCCATCTGGTAGCAACTTGCGAAGAGGACCATTTTTTCAATCTTTTAAGAACCAAACGCTTTTATGTAAATATGGGCTGAAATTAATGATTTCTCATCAAATATTTAAAATCAGGTCTTAACATGTCGATGTAAAAAGATTCCGACAAATTCTTCCAATAATCCAAACAGATTACTACTTGATTAACCTGCAGGTTAGAACTTGATTGGAGAAATTATCCGCTTTATGTAAATAGGGGCTGAACTGATTAGATTAATTAAAATATCTATTATAATAATCATTATTAATTTTGTATTTTTTTCAGATATTTTTCTCAATTTGTAACAAAACATGTGAAGTTCGTTTTATTGTTCTTAAGTTGGCTACATTGAGTTCTTCGCGAGAAGCCGTCACTTATTGTTATTATTTAAAATGCAAACAATGGACTTACAGATTAATTATGCTATTTTCTCAATTTGGTGTAGCTTAAAGCCCTTTATAAAAACCCGTCACATTTAATTGTTATTTAATATTTATTGTTGTTAACAATGTATTTAAAAATGGATTATGCAACCATCCAAACATCCTTATATTATGAAATTTACAAAAAGCCGTAACGTTTACCGTATTTGTTCAATTAAAAAAGTTTTTCTATTTTTTACCTATTGTCAAGACGTTTAAAACTTCGTAATGTGTCCACAGTGATTTTTCTAAATAGATTATATTTTACAATAAATCTGCTCTGATATTTTAAAACGCTTTATGAATCTACAGATGAATTATGCAACCAACCAAACATTCAAATTATCCGCTTTTATGTAAATAGGGGCTTAAATTATAAGTTAAAATCAAGTCTTAACATGTCGATGTAAAAAGATTCCAATCAAAAGTACCGGGAAGAAAAGTGCCCGGGGCTTTAAAAGGTCCCCCTCTTACTACTCCTGTTTATCAACATTCTAAAGTCCCGTTTACTCAACCAAAGAAGGATAGATCTATGCAATCTTCCGACAAGAAGAGGGACAGGTTTTTAATACATCTTCGGTGGTGCTTGGGGTGTTATATCTGTGTCCTCTTCCCACGGGAGCGGTGGCGGCTCCGGGCAACGTAGCGGATCCGGAATGGCGACCACCCGAGCGCGCTTCTTTACTGGTCAACATGATGGAAGAACCATCCCGGTGCGACATCAGGAAGCATTTATTCCCGACGAGTTTCTGGTCCGATGCGAAGGGCGACTCCGGGATAGTTGTTTTTATTTTTCTGATTACCGGAATGAAAGACTTATCCCGCTGCGACACTGGGAAAAAAAAATTTGACGCTGAGATCGTCTAAACTCGCTGACAGTATTTGCAACTCGTACTTTTGATAACTTCGTTACATTCTATAAATAGAGAAGATAATTTTCACTTCAGTTCCTGTACTGATAATTGATAAATACATCTATAACTATAAAAATAAAAAGTGGTGTTCAATTCTACAGTTTATCTAGAAGGCTTTGACTTTTTCATAAATCAAAGCAAGTAATCCAATAAAGAAATATCGTCAACGCCTTCTAGTAACATGTCTCGTAGCGTCCAATAAAATGTTTGGGGTTATGTTCGCCACAAAATAAGCTTATCCATCCACGCACTCTTTGCTTGTTGGAATACTAAAAAGCGATGCAGTTTTCCTCAGCAAAACAGTATTTTTTTGACAAACTATTATTGACAAATATTCATGGCTCACTTCCTCCTTTCTAATAATTTCTCCTTCAATAATAATTAAAACACAAACACTTTTTGCCAACAACGCATGCTGGGTAAATATTAACAACAGCTATTATGAAATAATGAACAATAAAAAGCAAATCCAAATAGAGATAATAGGGTATAATAATCTAACTTTTTTTGTCATAAATAATCAGGGCACATTTTGTTATTGTAGAACCAGTTATAATTATTAGTATAGCAGTGACACGGGTGTCGTCGACATGTTGTTGGGTTCGCTCTTTCAGAATTTTATTGTTCTTTTGGTAACGCTTACCACAATAATAATTGTTTACTTTAGACGGACTTATCGATACTGGCAAAAAAGAAACGTTCCATATTTGGAACCTCACGTTCCCTACGGTAATTTTAGCAGTCCCTTCAAACGAAAAGAGAACTTTGCATTAACGTTACAAAAACTGTACAATGCAATGAAAGCTAAGGGTTGGAAACATGGAGGGGTATATTCTTTTCTAACCCCCGTTTACGTACCTGTGGACCTAGACTATGTTAAAAGTGTAATGACGAAAGACTTCCAACACTTCGTAGATCGTGGAACGTACTACAACGAAAAAGACGATCCATTAAGTGCACACCTTTTTGCACTTGGAGGAACAAAGTGGAAAAATTTAAGAACAAAGCTGACACCCACTTTTACCTCCGGCAAGATGAAGGCAATGTTTCCAACGGTGATGGAATGTGGAGCGCGGTTATTAGACCAAATGGAATCGGAGTACCAGAAGAAGGTGCCTATTGATATCAAAGAACTGCTGGCTTGTTTCACTACGGACGTCATAGGTTCCTCTGCTTTTGGACTGGAACTGAAGAGCTTTGAGCAAAAAGACTCCCCGTTTCGTAAATACGGGAAAAAAGTTATTGAAAAAACATCTTTTCGTGTCTTTAAACAAATGTTTACTAATAGTTTGCCAACACTCTCTAGAATTCTGAGTATAAAAGTCTTACCGGTAGATGTGGGAGATTTTTTCATGGGGGTTGTAAAAGACGCAGTTAACTACAGGGAAACAAACAGTTTTACCAGGAGTGATTTTCTCCAATTGTTGATTAATTTAAAAAACAACAACAAAAGTGCCGCAGCTTTAACGATCGAAGAGATTGCGGCCCAAAGTTTCGTATTTTTCGTGGCCGGTTACGAAACTTCTTCCACCACCATGACTTTTACTCTCTACGAGCTTGCAAGAAACCAAGAGATTCAAGATAAAGTCAGGCATGAAATTGAACTGATCTCAATAAAAAATAATGGTGTCATTACTTACGATTTACTTCAAGATTTACACTACATGGATCAGGTCATTGATGGTAAGCCGATTTAAATTCTTTAGAAATCTGAACAAAAATTTGTAATTGCAGAAACTTTAAGGAAGTATCCAGCAGTTCCCTTCGTCACCAGACAATGTATTTCCGACTACAAACCCCCTGATGGACACGTCGTCATTGAAAAAGGGACATTTACGATCATTCCAATTTTGGGTATTCATTACGATGAGGAGTACTACCCCGAGCCTCAAAAATTTGATCCTGAAAGATTTAATGAGAAGCACAAAAGTCTAAGAAATAATTACGCCCATATACCTTTTGGTGAAGGTCCTAGAATGTGCATTGGTATGTACTTTCAGTAGTTATTATTTACAAGCAGGATGTAATTATTATTTCCAGGTATGCGATTCGGGTTTATGCAGATGAAAGTGGGTTTGATAACGTTGTTGCGAAATTTTAAATTTACAGTGAATGGAAAAACTAAGGAACCTCTCAGAATGTGTGTAAATCCTACTATTCTGTCGGCTGAGGGAGAAATCTGGTTAAATGCTCATGCATTGCAGTGAACATTTATTTCATCACTACGTTTAGTTTAAATATGTCAAGACAAATTTATTTTCTTGCTCTTCGACTTTGAAACTTTTTCTGATACAATAGTAAATATGAAAAAAATAAAACTAACATAAAACAATGACAATAGTTAAATTATTAAAATCTTTGTGTTCTTTTTTCTGTTTTATACTTTTTCATCCTGCAAAGCTGCACTTCTGCAGTGCACATCGGAGCCCTCTAGCCATTCGAGGACGACACGCAAGTATTACTTATATATATAAATCTTTATTTGCCCTACGGGCTTTCTGATTCCTATACATATACAAGTAAACTTAACAATTATAATAATAAAAAAACTAAATAACATTCTCTATTTCTTCTCCCCTCCCATTTCCTCTTCTACCCTTCTCCCTCCTCTTCCATACCTCTTTCATCCATTTAATTTCCCTTCCATCTACATTCAGTATTTCCTCTCTCTTTGTTTCATCTCACTGCACTCGTTCCACATATGCTCAATCGTCTCTCTTTCCTCATAGCACATTCTACACATTCTTCCTCCATCTTCTGCCCAATACCTATTTTCCCTCTCTTCATTTCCGCACCTAAACCTCGCCATCACCTTTCTTTCTTTCTCGCTCTCCCTCCTCAAATACTTCGGTACTTCCTCGATCATGCATCTTCCGTACTTCCCGTTGTATCTGGATTCTCCAATTCTTTCTCTCCTCTCTTGTCTATCCGTATCCTTATCTCTTTCACTTAGTTCTACATTCATCCACACGCCTCTTTCTCTCAGTCTCTCTATTTCTTTGCTTGCATACCCATTCCTCCTGTAGTAATTCTCCCTATCATTCTCCTCTGAATTCTTCTTTTTTTCTCTCCAGCACTCCTTTAGTATCCTACATTCTTTTCTCCCTTCCATCCTGTCTTCGAACTTGACCGCTCTTTTTCCCGCTTTCACTCTCAACCTATTCCTCTTGCATTCTTCTCTCACTATGTACCCTGGCGTTTCTCTCTCCACCCTTAGCACCCACCTCAGATATTTCTCTCGCACCCTCTCTATCTCCTCTTGTTCTTTCCATCCCCAGACCTCTGCTCCGTACAACAACACGCTTTCAATAAGACTTTCAAACATCATCATTCTCCTCTTAAAATCGCCTCCCCATCTTCTATTCCCCATACACCTCCTATCACCTTGTTCGCTTTTCTTGCCAGTTCTCTAATATGTGCCTTATCTGTGGCTCTTTCATTGAACACATACCCCAAGTATTTGAATTCTTTCACTTGTTCTATTACTTCTCCCTCCCACCTCCAATCACTCTCTTCGTTCTTCCTCTTTCTCTTTTTGAACACCAGCATTTTTGTTTTCTCTACATTCACTTCTAGTCTTTTCCTCTTCACATATTTTCCTAAACTTTTTATCATTTCCTTCATTTCTCTTTCACTCTTTGCCACCATTACCACATCATCCGCAAACGCCAGGCTCCACACTTTTTTTCTACCTACCACACACCCCCCCGCTTGTGCTCTCTCTAACATTCCGTCCATATCTGCCACATACATCGTGCACAACAAGGGGCTGAGCGGGCAACCTTGCCTCACTTCCTTTGTTGTCACAAACCATTCACTTTCCCTCTCCCCTACCTTCACTTTACTTTTTGTCTTCTCATATATCTCCTCCACCTTTCTTACCAGCCATTCATTTACCCCTTTCTCCCTCAGGCACTCAAACATCCTCTCTCTGTCCACCTTCTCAAACGCCGCCTTGAAGTCTACGAATAATGCATACACCCTCCCCCCTTTCTTCTTCAACTCACTCTTCGTCAAATGGTCCACATTATCCATAGTTCCCCTCCCTCTCTAAATCCTGCTTGGCTGTCTGGTAATGCTCTCTTTTCCTCTATCTCTCTGCTCATCCTTTCATTCAGAATTGATGCATACAACTTGTACCCTGTGTTTAGGAGAGTTATCCCTCGGTACTTTTCTACTTTATTTTTCTCCCCTTTTTTTGTAAATGGGGTAAATTACCCCCTCTCTCTACCATACCGGGAATCCTTCTCCTCTCCACACCCCATTCATTACCTCCACCAGCCTCTCTCGTTCCCTACATCCACGACTCATTCTGTATTCTATCCCTCCCTGGTGCCTTCCCTTTCCTCAGTTTCTTCACATGCCTCTCCACCTCTTCCATTGTAATTTCTTCTCCTTCAGGTTCTACTCGGTTTCTCTTCGTCTCTATTTCCGTTTTCTCCCTCCAGCAGCCTCATGAAGTACTCCTCCCACTCATTCATCGTTATCTCCTCGCCCCCATTTTCTTTTTTCTTTCTCTCTCTATTAATATAGTTCCATACCTCCTTCTCTGTTCTTATTGCTTTTATCTCTTCCTCCTCTCTCTCCCTCTTCTTCTCCCTGCATGTCTCTCTGTATCTTCTTTTCGCTTCTAAAAAGCCACTTCTGTTCCCTTTAGTCTTTCTCCACATTCTTAGTTCTTTTATTGCTTCCTATTTACGTTGCTCACATTCTTTGTCCCACCATTTATTCTTTCTTTGTGTTCCTCCACCTCTTACTGTTATTTCTCTTTTTGTCGCTGCTTTTTCCAATATTTCTACCAATTCTTTCTCCTTTTTCCCTACTTCTTGTTCTTTAAATCTTGCTTTTTCCAGTCTTCTCTTATACTCTTCCACCCCTTGCTCGTCCCATACTTTAATTATCACCTTCCGCATTTCCTCTATTTTTTCTTCTCCTCTTCTCGTCTCGCTCCCCCTTCCTATACTTATCTCTATAGGCAGATGGTCTGACTCTACTCTTTCCCCTATTCTGAATTCTTCGACTTCTTCCCATGCTCCTTCGTGTCCTATTCCGTAGTCTATCACCGTCTCTCCTCTACCGCCTATGTAGGTCCATTCTCCTTCTTCGTCCCCTTGTTTACTTCCATTCAGCACTTCCCATCCTTTTTCTTCTATCCATTCCATCAACTTCTTCCCTTCCGCGTTTTCTTTCTTGTCTTTGGATTTTCTTTTTCCCTCTCCTCTCTCTTCTTCCCAATCCCTGGCTCCTCTTTCCCCAATTCCCGTTAAAATCCCCTCCCAGAAGCAGACATTCTTCCCTGTTGTCTTTTAATGTTTCTTCTATCTTGCTTATTGTTTCTTTCATCTCTTTGCTGTACACTGTCACTATTTTCCACCATTTACTGTCTATGTTAACGTTTCTCACCATGTGACCTTTCTCTTCTCCCTTCTTTTTAGTATTCTCTTTTATTCCTTTTTTTACCCCTGTTATTATTCCCCCTGCTGCTCTTCCTTTTTTCTTTCCCCTTCTCGCCCCTTGCCATTCCCACTTGAACTCCTTTGGTAACAGTTTTTCTATTTTTTCCCAGCTTTCTGACCATGTTTCTGTTAATCCAACAATATCGAACTCCTTCACATAGTCCCAAAAATCTTCTTCTTTTTTCCCTAGTCCCGCTACATTCCAAAATAGTGCCCTCACCCCTGTTTTTCTCGTTACCTTCTTTGATTTCCCCCTTCCTTCATTAGTTTCCCTCCTACTTCCTTCTTTGTTTCTTTTTTTCCGTTTCATTGTCCTTTTTACTTTGCCGTTGTCCCCCTTTTTCCCTCCTCCCCTTTTTCTTCTTATTGGAAAACCTCAAGTCTCTCTGTCTTTTCATTCCATCTCCATTGCTCCCCGTCCACTATTAATTTCCTGTATCCCACTCTTACTTCTTTCCCTTCTTTCCTTTTTTCCTTCGCCATACTTCTTAGTTTCTTCTGTAAATCTTTTTCTTTCTTTGTGAGGTCGTTGTCTATGTATATCCCCCTTGTTTCCCTCTTCTCCCTCAATTTTCCTTTGTGTTTCATTATTCTTTCCTTCTCACCCCATCCCTCCATCTCCACCAATACTTGATCCTTGTTAATCCTGTAACAATCTTTTACTTTACTATCCTCTACATTTTCCTTCAAAAACTTCTCTACATCCTCTTTTTTTACATGACTTTTTCTTTCCCCGTCCCATCCTGTTATCACGATGTTGTTCTTCCTTTTTTCTCTCTCTTCGATTTCCATTCTCTCTTCCAGCTTTTCCACTCTCTCTTTCCACCAGTCTCTCTCTCCTTCCCATCTCTTCTCCTTCTCTTTAAATTTTTCTCTCAGCCTCTCTATCTCTCTCTGGAGACGAGTTGTTTTCTCGTCTTATTTCTTTCATCTCCTCCTTCAACTCTTGCAACATCTCCAATATTTTTTTCTCCATCTCTGTGTCCGTTTCCTTCTCTTTCTCTCATGTCTTCTGTGTTTTCTTTACTCCAGGAGACCTCGCCGTCTTTTTACTTTTTTGAAAACATTTCTCTTCCTCCTCTTCTTGTTTTTCTTTTCTACCCTCCCCTTTTTTCTTTCTTTTCCTTTCCTCCAGGTAAGAATCTAGGCTTCCCTGACTGAGCGAGCGGTTTCTATCGTCTTTGTTCATCCGCTTCCTGTGGCGCCTCCTAGATGTCGTTATGTTCCGGCTTCGCCGATTTATTTTTTTTCCTGACTAGATCTCCTCTTCCCTGCCCAATTCTTTCTTCCTACCTTTCTCTAATACCTCTTCTCGCTTTTCTCAATATCTTCTCTAATTTTTTCTTTATATTACCTTCTATTTCTCTATTTTTCGCTACTTAACCTCTCTACCACATGTTTACCTTCAGCTCGGTAATACAGGAACCCTCAATACGCAAGTGTTACTTTAGATGCAATTTTTGATAGATGCATTTTTTGATAGATGCACTTTTTGACCCGGGTACTTTTGTCGAGGACTCTTTTGTCTCGGGTACTTTTGTCAAAGGTACTTTTAGAAGTATGCGCATTTTCTCCAATCAAGTTGTAACCTGCGGATTTTAAAAAATATCAAAGCAAATTTATTGTAAAATGTAAACTATGCAGCAAAAAAAAATAGTATAATTCATAATTATGTAAACCCATTGTTTGTTAAATAATACGTATGGGCAAACGAAAATCCGCTTGTTATTTATCAGTTTTCAATTTTCAGTTTTTTTTTTTTTGTTTATTTACGCCGAGAGGTTTAAATTAATTCCCCCTGTTTTTCAAAGTTTTTTGTCTTCTGTTATTATCAATTCTCAGGGACTCCGAAATTAACGTCAAAACCACTAATTTCAACTCGATAACTAGGGCAAAATTTTATTAAGATTTTTTTTGACATTGATGAGTTCTACTACTGGTTAAAATTAATGTTGTTATTTCTGGGACACCCGGTATATTATGAGCTCCTGTAACAACTCTCTCCAGTTAATTGTAATGATTTTACAGAGTACCAATTTTTGTTATTCCCCTTGAGATGGCCTCCTCGGTCAACCCGTCGAAAAATCACCCTTCAATATTTTCTATCAACAACGTTACTTATGTAGGTACATTCATTGCTTCTTTGTCATCCGTTTTGGAATTTCCTGTCTTCACAAATGGTCCTATTGGAATCGACATACGCTCTCTCAGTCAATAGGGAGCACCTCCGTTGTGTCAGTATCTTAACACTGATTATTTTATTCATAAACGTTTCGAGCTGAATATTTTGACATAAAAACCGAGTACACAACGGTTGAGCCCACAACGGGTTGGGCATGTCTATACGTGTTTTTCGTGCTACAGTAGTAGTTAAGTAGTGCCGGTTCTGGCCCACTTTGACCTCAGTTGACCCTAAGCCTTGAAAATGTAGTGCCGGTTCTGCCCCAGTTCAATGACCCAGTCGTCAGAGGACAAGTCTGAACTTGAGTGGAGTTTAGCCTTGAGATTATAATGCCGGTCCTGATCCAGTTTGATGACCCAGTGTTGACCTGAAGTAACCTTTGGGTTGATCGAGACTTGAGCCTAGCTCCCCCCACCCCACGCCCACCTTCGTATAGCTCCCCTCCCATCCGACCGAGTATGCGCGCACATTGTTTATCTTCCTTCACTCCTGTACCCTCTTATCTAAAAGCTCTTTTATAAATATGCAAGTTTCTTGCTTCCAATTATTCATTTGTAACACGCTCTCTTAAGTTATAAACTATCAATCAAAAAACATGGCTTCATTTTTAAAGGAATTAAATAACCACTTTTATTTACATAAGTTAGTATGAAAACATTAGAAATCAATAAAAAATTTAAAATTAATTCTTTTAGTAAGTGCAACACAGTGTAAGGTGAGAAGACGTCATCGAACTAGTGTAGATAAATGTTTGTGATAGGTGAAACGTTGATTCAGGTGCCACTGTGAAGCTTTACTAAGACCCAGAGTGAGATTTTATCGAGACGACGTTTTTACGTCAAAATCTACGACGCAATATTAAGAAAAAGTAAAAAAAAAACTATTAAATTTGTTGTTTTCTCCATTATATTTTTACTTTAAAATTTCCCACTGCCTTTTTCATCTTATTTGTGTTTTAATTATTTTATGTCTTTTGCATTCTTATTGTATTCCCTTCGTTTATTTTCGCCAACTCTTCCGTTTCATTTTCTAATGTTTTTGAATTATAGTCATGATCTGATCATTTTTATGTAGGTTAGGCAAGATGTTTCCTATTGCTATATAAGTGGTCACTGAGTCAGCTCTCGTGTTAAGCCGGCCACAGACTATGTGCACACGTATCTAAAAAAAAGGGATGCTCTTCATTTATAGAAGTATTAAAAATAAAATTACAATGTCACAAAAATCAGAAGCTGTAGCAAATGACGTCTTCCTCCATCCAGCAACAATTTTTTTCCTCAACTCAACTATACAAAATACGTGTGGGCACATGTGTGGCGTTTCCCAACACGAATCACACACCATACGTGTGCGTTTTCATGGCACATTATGGCACATAGTGTGTCGCATCAAGGTCAGATTTGATAAATATGAACACGATATCGAGTGATTACGCTTATATTTACGGGTAATAGCAGCACATTATAATGTAAGACTTTTCATTGTTTTGAGCGGTTATATCAACAGTGGAAAAATGAATAACAAAGACAAGTACATAAGCCCACTGTAAACACTTTGCATTTTTTTCCGCTACTCTAGCCGGAGATCTTCTTTTATCTTTTAGGCTTTACCATTGTCACAACGTCAACAAGCTGTGGATTTTTTTTTTTAATCAGGAATCATGGAAGTTTTGCATCATATAATTAGTGAGTGATAATTACACTAATACAACTACAGTTTGTGGGCATTTAACCATATCTCTCCTTGGACAGCCAAAATGAAAGGGTTCACTTTCATTGTAAGTGGCTCTCGAGTTTTTCCATTGACGGTGAACTTGTAATTGCGTAACAAAGTTACTAATCCAGCCTTAGTTTGCATCAGACCAAAACGCATTCCTAAAATAGGTACCTTTAGTTTATAGAAAAAATTATAAATTTTATACCGATGCAAATCCTGGGACCTTCACCAAATGGTAGATGCGCATAATTATGTCTCGCATTTTTGTTCGCTTCACTAAACCTCTCAGGATCGAATTTTTCCGGTTCCGGATAGTGGTCCTCATCGTAATGTATACCAAGAAGTGGAATGATTACAGAAGTTCCTTTTTCAATTATGATGTTCTCATCCGGGATTTTGTAATCACGGACACATTTCCTTGTGATTATAGGAACAGGAGGGTACATTCGTAAAGATTCTACATTACCAATCTTAATTATCCCCTCAAAGGTATTTAAGTACTTACCGTCTATAACTTGACTCAAGTAGTGCAGATCTTGAAGGGAGTCGTACGTAACCACACCGTTGTGTTTTTTCAAAACTTCTCGAATCTCCTTTCGGACTTTATCCTGAATCTGTTGATTTCTTGCTAGTTCATAAAGCGCAAAGCTCATGGTACTGGAAGACGTTTCCAAACCAGCAAGAAAGAATACAAAACTTTGGGCAGCAATTTCCTCAATCGTCAAAGATTTGCCATCACCTTTATCCTCCGGCTGGTCGTTTTTCAGATCAATTAACAACTGCATGAAGTCTTTCCGAGTGTAATTATTTTTTTCTCTATACTCTACAGTATCTTTGACAACACCAAGGAAAAACTCTGCCACATCTTTTGGTATCAGCCTAATTCCAACTGCTCTACAGAGTGAAGGAAAACTGCTCGAAAGCATCCGTCTTACAAGACGAAGTTTTGTGGTAGCAAAAACCTTTTTCCCGTATCGCCGAAAGGGGGAATCTTCCTGTTGAAAAGATTGCAATTCTAAACCGAAAGCACAAGAACCGATAACGTCAGTAGTGAAGCACGCTAAGATTTCTTTAATGTCAATGGGCTCGTTCTTATTGTGCGCAATTTTCATTTCGTCCAAAAGTCTCGATTCGCAGTCTACCACAGTTTGAAACATAGTCTTCATTTTACCAGAAGTGAAAGTTGGAGTTAACTTAACTCTTAAATTTCTCCACTTCATACCCCCAACGGCAAAAAGGTGAGCACTCAGCGGGTCATACTTCTCATTGTAGTAGACACCACGATCCACGAAGTGTTGAAAATCTCTAGTCAGTACGTTTTTGACATAATCTAGATCTACTACGACGTAAATCTTTGTCAAAAAGTGGTATAGTCCACCATGTTTCCAATTCTTTCTTTTCATTTCGTTGTACAGTTTTTGTAGCGTTTTTGCAAAATTTTCTTGGTGCTTCCAAGGATTTACAAAATTTCCAAACGGAATGCGGGGTTCAAAATAGGGAAGGTTCTTTCTTTGCCAATATTGGTACGTCCATTTGAAGTAACCCACCGCTAGTACCAGAAATGATACCAAAATAGCAAACAGATTTGGCAGAAACGAATTCAACATCATATTTGTTAATGTTAACTGTCTGGAAGTGCGCGAGATACTAATAGTTGAGAGGCAAAATGCAACTGCAATTAGTTTCTGTTATCTCTGGAGAAGGTCAGACGTTTCTATTGCGTTATCAGGTTCAACATGTATTTACTATTTAAAAACTACTAGAACTAGATTAGCGGTATTACAATGTAGTCATTCTGGATAAATATTTATTTTGGATGGATAAAGGATAAAGGCGGTGGCTTTTCGATACCTCTAATCATTTCTGAAAAAAAAAATCTTTCCGTACCGGTTTCTTTTTATCTCGTTTTATTCCTTAATTGACAATAGTAGTGGATATCGACTCCTGTATTACCGACTAATGCAGCAACACGTGGTAGAGATAAAAATGAAGTAAACATAGAGAAGATTAGATAGAAAATGGAATAAACTAGTAAAGAAGGAGAAGAGGGATACCAACGAAAGGTAGGAAGAGGATAAAGGGGTTGGAGAGAGAAAGAAAAAATCCTGGAGGAGAAGACGAGTCAATATTTTTATCAATATTAGAATAGCAGTGAAAGAAAAAAAAACAATCAAGGAAGGGCGGAACTGGAAGACAAGAAGAGGAAGAAGATCGCAAGAAGCAGATAAGAAAATTGACAGTGAAATGGAAAGAATCATATGAGTGCGTGAAGGAGATACAAAGAGAAAACCAAGAAGCAAAGAGAAGAAATGGGAGGGAGAGAGAAAAGGGTTGAGCGACACAGTGACACAGCTGGAATGGAAACGTGAGTGTGAGGAAAGGAGAAGGAACAAAAAAAAAGTAGCCAAAGAGGAGATAAAGAAATTTCAACGGGAAAATCGGAGAAAGAAGAGCCAGGGATTGGGAAGAAGAGAACCGAGATGAAAATTCAAAAGGGAAGAAGCTGATGGAATGGATAGGTGTTGAATGGTAATAAACAAGGGGAAGAAGAAGGAGAATGGACCTACATAGGCGGCGGAGGAGAAATTGTGATACACTATGTAAAAAATTACGGGAAGAAGTAGAAGAATTCAGAGTAGGGAAACGAATAGAAGTGCACCATCTGCCTATACAAATAAGTGTAGGAAGAGGGAGACAAAAGAAAAGAGGAGAAGAATGAACAGAGGAAACGCAGAAGAAGAAACGCGTGTGCACTTTTTTTCTGCCGTTATTCTTTTCTTGTCATGTAACTCCCCTTTTCTCCATCATGAAAATTTTTCTCCTTTGACTATTTAATTCTTTTCATTGTTTCGTTCTTTGTCCATATGTTTTCTTACAGTTTTTTGTTTATTTTCCTCGATTTCTGTATCTTGTCTTCTTCGTGTTTTTTCTATTATTGCTTCATTGTTCTTTTGTTTTCATGTTCTAACGCTATTCTGCTTCTCGTTTTCGTTCTTTAGTTCTTTTATGGTTATTTCAACCATATCGCTAATGTTTTTGTTTTTTTTGATTTTTTTTCTCATTTCGTAATGTGTTATTTATGCATTTTCGCCTCTTGATTTTGTCTTTCTTTTTTTGTACGTTGAAGGTGTATTTTGTCGGTTACCTATCAGTTCTTGTAACCAAAGACACCCCAAAGGTACCAAAGTGGCGAAAGAAACTAAAGAGACTAGAAAAGCAAAAGTGACAAAAGGGACCGCAGAAACCATAGGGAATGTGGGAATGACAAGAAATAATAAAATTTAAAAAGTCGATAGCGATCTGAGGTATATTGAAAAGACTAAAGAGGCCAGATAAAGAAGAATAAAAATGTGCAACAAAAACATGAACAAGCTGAAGTTAAATAAAAAGACGTTTTAGGACAACGGGGTCAAAAGAGTATTAATAAACCAAATGTAGAATAATAGACTGAAGAAACAGGAAATAAAAAAATGCGATGAAAGTAGAAAAGGAAAAAAATTGCCGGACAATAATTCATAAAAATTAATATAAAATGAACAAAGAGATCGACAAGTTGAAACAAAGAAACAGTAAAAAAGGAACAAAGGAACATTCAACAACAAAATCACTCGTTCATCTTTTCAATCCCTTTAGTCCCTTAGTCTCTTTTGTCTTCAGTATATTTGATATTTGACCAAAGAGACCAAAGAAAACAAAGTGATGAATGTGACCAAAGAGACCAAAAAGACCAAAGAAAACAAAGTGACGATTGTGACCAAAGAGACCAAAGAGATCAAAGAGACCAAAGACACCAAAGAGATAAAATAGACCAAAGAGCCTAAAAAGATATGGTCTCTTTGTTCTCTTTGGTCTCTTTGGTCCTTTTGGTCTCTTTCGTCTCTTTGGTCCCTTTGGTCTCTTTGGTCTCTTTGGTCTCTTTGATCTCTTTGGTCTCTTTCATCTCTTTGGTCTCTTTGGTTTCTTTGGTCTCCTTGAACTTTTTGGTCCCTTTCGTCTCTTTGATCTCTTTGGTCTCTTTGATCTCTTTGGCCTCTTTATTGTCTTTGGTCTTTTTGGTCTCCTTGGTCTCTTTCGTATCTTTGGTCTTTTTGGTCTCTTGAAGAGATGACCGAGTAATTTAAATAATATAGGCCTAGAGCTTATCAATTTCTTTAATTTAAAAAAAGAATTATAAAAATCGGTGCAGTACTGTGTTTTATTTGGCTCGAATTGATGACTCTCCTCCATTTTTATGACAAGGTCAAAAGAGTATAAATAAAAAAGTATCAAGTACCAAAGAAACTAAAAAGGCAAAAGTGACAAAATGGATCATAGAAACCATAGGAACGAGTTAAACCAAAGAAACCAAAAAGTCTTAGGAGACTAAAAGGAATAAAGAGATTAAATACTAAAAATAATGTGACGCTTGGCACGGTCGGATTGCCTCGAGCGCCAAAGGTACGCTAGGGGTCAGCTGTCTAGTTTGGCAAGAGGGAAGAAATAACTTAAGACAACGTGACAATATTTATTGAACACCCTATATACAATGTATTTAGTATTTACAACACCACGATCTTCACTATCCTCTTCGCATCCTTTTTTTCAATGGCGGGACGCTCTCCCAACGGCTGCAGCGGCGGTGAAAGGTGACAAGGGTAGGGAAGGTGTGGTCCGGGTTTCCGGGGAAAAACACGAAACTTGTCTGGAAACTACTAGCGCCCGACAGCTGGCTGGCTCGAGAGCAGAGTGCCCCCGCCGTCAGACAACTGTAAGGTGCCGGAATTTCACACCGGCAGGCGATGACTAGAAACCGGAAACAGCGACCGGAAAGACCCGTCCGGATGCCACCAAAGACGCGGACGATTGGATTTCCAATCTGGATTTCCAATTTGAAGAACCCGCAATCTTGGAGAATCTGAAAGAACTTAAAAACTTGAAAACTTGGTCAATTTGAAATCTTTACTAAGCAAAGAAACTGAGAACTCGAGAAACCAAATTTGAGATAAAGTGAAGAATGTGGGAAACTTAATTCTTAATTAAAACCTAATTCCTACTTTAACAATTTGAAGTCCAAAACTAGGAGATAATAGGAAACTTGAGATCTTGGCAGACCAACGATCGGAAGTGGGAGATCAGACAGTTTAGAAAAGTTGAGGACTTGAGTGACATAAGAAACTGACAGCTTGAGAACTGGACGAAATTAGACTTCGAGCTTTAATAACCAATCAACCTGATAACGTGAGAATCACAAACTTGAGATCTTAGAAAACCTAAGACCCCAAGGACCCTTAAAATTTCAGAATTTGAAGAATTTGAGATCTCTGGAAAAACTTATATCTTAGAGAACTTGAGAACTTGAGGAACCTGAGAATTTAAAGAACCCGAAATCTTAGAGAACCTGAGAACTTAAGAACCTTAAGGATTTAGACAATTTGGAACATTGTTAAAAATGAGATTGTAGGGAACTTGAGATCTTGAATAACCAAAGAAACTCGGAACTTGAGAAACCAAACTTGAGATGAAGTTAAGAAAGCTGAGATTTTGTAAAACCGAAATCTTTCCGCCGTCAGACAACCGGAAGATGCCGGATTTAAACACCGGCAGATGATGACCAGAAACCGGAAGAAGCAACCGGAAGAGATCCGTCCAGACTAAACGCGCACGGGATGTTACCCGGAACTTGGACGGGAACCGGGAGGATGGTCGGCTGCGACTTCCTCTTTGTTAAAGGTGAAACTCACATCTGACCTCTGCGGCTGAGCGGAGCTTCTTTAATGAACACGCTGGAGGGGAGACGATGACGTTAGCAGACGCGCGCGGCTTGTTGCAAATGTAGTAGGGAGAAAGTCTTATCACCGCATTCTATTTCGGACGGAACGGCAGCGACTTCATACAAGTTAGCGATTCCGGAGCGGAGAGGTCCGGAACGCGCTACCTTGCTGATCAAAATGATATAAGTCCCATTCCAATCCGATGATGGGAAGCATTTTTCCTGGTCGCTTTAATAATTCGGTGCCAAGGGCGTGGCCCGCGGTGACTAGGGTCGTAGCGACTTCCAGAAAGTTGCATAAGCTGCGCGCTATTTTTCTGGTTATAACGGTGAAAGTTTCATCCCGATCGGAGGTCCAGAAGTATTTTGAAGAAGCGATTAAAGATGTAGATTTGGGCGTAGGGTGGTTGACCTTGTCGACTGCAGAGAATTTTCGCTTCAGAGCGTTGAGCATCCCTTCCGACACCCTTTTCTAGGAACAATTCAGTGAGTTCGTCACATTATGAAATAGACTAAAAGAGATTAAACGGATTGAAAAGACTAAATAGAGAAAATGAGAATAAAGGGAATTAAGAGACAATAAATAATGAAAAAAGGTAAAATTTAAAAAGTCGATAGCGATCGGAGGTATTAGAGAGACCAAAGAGGACAGATAAAGAAAAATAAATAAAAAATGCAACAAGTATCAAGTATACTGAAGACAAAAGAGACTAAAGGAACCAAAATGACAAAAGGGAGTAAAAGGACTAAAGGGTCCACAGAAGTATATGGACTAAAGAAACTAAAGGGATTAAAGTGATTTTGGTGTTTGTATGTTGAATGTAATTTTTTTCGGTTATTACTCTGTTCTTGTAATTAAATAAATTTAATTTTTGTCATTTATTATTTTATGCCCCTTTCACCTTTCTGTAATCATCTTTTGATGTTGTAGTAGCATTTATTATTTATTTAGAAATCCTCTTTTATCTTTTAGACTTTACCATTGTCACGTCAACATTACGTCACACATTTACACTACATAAATCATTTGGAGCAAGCCGTGGGATTTTTTTTTTTTTAATCAGGAATCATGGAAGTTTTGCATCATATCAGGGGTTCATTCACTCAACCCAAATTGCGTCATGTGAGTAGTGTAATGACATTATTATGAAACAGTTGTAGACAAACTTTAATTAGTGAGTGATAATTACACTAATACAACTACAGTTTGTGGGCATTTAACCATATCTCTCCTTGGACTGCCAAAATGAAAGGGTTCACTTTCATTGCAAGTGGCTCTCGAGTTTTTCCATTGACGGTGAACTTGTAATTGCGTAACAAAGTTACTAATCCAGCCTTAGTTTGCATCAGACCAAAACGCATTCCTAAAATAGGTACCTTTAGTTTATAGAAAAAATTATAAATTTTATACCGATGCAAATCCTGGGACCTTCACCAAATGGTAGATGCGCATAATTATGTCTCGCATTTTTGTTCGCTTCACTAAACCTCTCAGGATCGAATTTTTCCGGTTCCGGATAGTGGTCCTCATCGTAATGTATACCAAGAAGTGGAATGATTACAGAAGTTCCTTTTTCAATTATGATGTTCTCATCCGGGATTTTGTAATCACGGACACATTTCCTTGTGATTATAGGAACAGGAGGGTACATTCGTAAAGATTCTACATTACCAATCTTAATTATCCCCTCAAAGGTATTTAAGTACTTACCGTCTATAACTTGACTCAAGTAGTGCAGATCTTGAAGGGAGTCGTACGTAACCACACCGTTGTGTTTTTTCAAAACTTCTCGAATCTCCTTTCGGACTTTATCCTGAATCTGTTGATTTCTTGCTAGTTCATAAAGCGCAAAGCTCATGGTACTGGAAGACGTTTCCAAACCAGCAAGAAAGAATACAAAACTTTGGGCAGCAATTTCCTCAATCGTCAAAGATTTGCCATCACCTTTATCCTCCGGCTGGTCGTTTTTCAGATCAATTAACAACTGCATGAAGTCTTTCCGAGTGTAATTATTTTTTTCTCTATACTCTACAGTATCTTTGACAACACCAAGGAAAAACTCTGCCACATCTTTTGGTATCAGCCTAATTCCAACTGCTCTACAGAGTGAAGGAAAACTGCTCGAAAGCATCCGTCTTACAAGACGAAGTTTTGTGGTAGCAAAAACCTTTTTCCCGTATCGCCGAAAGGGGGAATCTTCCTGTTGAAAAGATTGCAATTCTAAACCGAAAGCACAAGAACCGATAACGTCAGTAGTGAAGCACGCTAAGATTTCTTTAATGTCAATGGGCTCGTTCTTATGGTGCGCAATTTTCATTTCGTCCAAAAGTCTCGATTCGCAGTCTACCACAGTTTGAAACATAGTCTTCATTTTACCAGAAGTGAAAGTTGGAGTTAACTTAACTCTTAAATTTCTCCACTTCATCCCCCAACGGCAAAAAGTTGAGCACTCAGCGGGTCATACTTCTCATTGTAGTAGACACCACGATCCACGAAGTGTTGAAAATCTCTAGTCAGTACGTTTTTGACATAATCTAGATCTACTACGACGTAAATCTTTGTCAAAAAGTGGTATAGTCCACCATGTTTCCAATTCTTTCTTTTCATTTCGTTGTACAGTTTTTGTAGCGTTTTTGCAAAATTTTCTTTGTGCTTCCAAGGGTTTACAAAATTTCCAAACGGAATGCGGGGTTCAAAATAGGGAAGGTTCTTTCTTTGCCAATATTGGTACGTCCATTTGAAGTAACCCACCGCTAGTACCAGAAATGATACCAAAATAGCAAACAGATTTGGCAGAAACGAATTCAACATCATATTTGTTAATGTTAACTGTCTGGAAGTGCGCGAGATACTAATAGTTGAGAGGCAAAATGCAACTGCAATTAGTTTCTGTTATCTCTGGAGAAGGTCAGACGTTTCTATTGCGTTATCAGGTTCAACATGTATTTACTATTTAAAAACTACTAGAACTAGATTAGCGGTATTACAATGTAGTCAAAAAAGAAATGCTGTTATACATTCTGGATAAATATTTATTTTGGATGGATAAAGGATAAAGGCGGTGGTATTTCGATACCTCTAATCATTTCTGAAAAAAAAATCTTTCCGTACCGGTTTCTTTTTATCTCGTTTTATTCCTTAATTGACAATAGTAGTGGATATCGACTCCTGTATTACCGACTAATGCAGCAACACGTGGTAGAGATAAAAATGAAGTAATCATAGAGAAGAGGGATACCAACGAAAGGTAGGAAGAGGATAAAGGGGTTGGAGAGAGAAAGAAAAAATCCTGGAGGAGAAGACGAGTCAATATTTTTATCAATATTAGAATAGCAGTGAAAGAAAAAAAAACAATCAAGGAAGGGCGGAACTGGAAGACAAGAAGAGGAAGAAGATCGCCAGAAGCAGATAAGAAAATTGACAGTGAAATGGAAAGAATCATATGAGTGCGTGAAGGAGATACAAAGAGAAAACCAAGAAGCAAAGAGAAGAAATGGGAGGGAGAGAGAAAAGGGTTGAGCGACACAGTGACACAGCTGGAATGGAAACGTGACTGTGAGGAAAGGAGAAGGAACAAAAAAAAGTAGCCAAAGAGGGGATAAAGAAATTTCAACGGGAAAATCGGAGAAAGAGGAGCCAGGGATTGGGAAGAAGAGAACCGAGATGAAAATTCAAAGGGGAAGAAGCTGATGGAATGGAGAGGTGTTGAATGGTAATAAACAAGGGGAAGAAGAAGGAGAATGGACCTACATAGGCGGCGGAGGAGAAATTGTGATACACTATGTAATAATAAAAAAAGAATTACGGGAAGAAGTAGAAGAATTCAGAGTAGGGAAACGAATAGAAGTGCACCATCTGCCTATACAAATAAGTGTAGGAAGAGGGAGACAAGAGAAAAGAGGAGAAGAAAGAACAGCGGAAACGCAGAAGAAGCAACGCGTGTGCACTTTTTTCTGCCGTTATTCTTTTCTTATCATGTAACTCCCCTTTTCTCCATCATGAAAATTTTTCTCCTTTGACTATTTAATTCTTTTCATTGTTTTGTTCTTTGTCCATATGTTTTCTTACAGTTTTTTGTTTATTTTCCTCGATTTCTGTATCTTGTCTTCTACGTGTTTTTTCTATTATTGCTTCATTGTTCTTTTGTTTTCATGTTCTGACGCTATTGTCTCTCATTTTCGTTTTTTGGTTCTTTTATGGTTTTTTCAACCCTAACGCTAATGTTTTTGTTTAATTAAATACTCGACTACTCGACGTGACGTCACAACTCACTCACTCACTCACGTACTTACATGTTCAAGAATAGGGCCCTAAAGAGACTAAAGAGAATAAAGAGACCAAAGAGACCAAAGAGACCAAAGAGGCTAAAGAGACTAAAGAGACTAAAGAGACTAAAGAGACTAAAGAGACTAAAGAGACTAAAGAGACTAAAGAGACTAAAGAGGCTAAAGAAGCTAAAGAGACTAGAGAGACTAAAGAGACTAAAGAGACCAAAGAGACTAAAGAGACTAAAGAGACCAAAGAGACTAAAGAGACTAAAGAGACTAAAGAGACCAAAGAGATCAAAGAGAGTGTGAAAGAGTAAAAGAGACTAATAAGTCAAAAGTGACAAAATGGACCATAGAAACCATAGGAACGAGTTAAACCAAAGAAACCAATTTAGTTTAGTTTAGTTATAAGAGACTAAAGAGAATAAAGAGATTAAAATACAAAAAAAAAAATAAAAAAGACTAAAAAGATTAAAGGGATTGAATAGACTAAACACAGGAAATGAGTGTAAAGAGAATTAAGAGAAAATAAATAATAAAAAAAAAACACTAAAATTTAAAAAGTCGATAGCAATCGGAGGTATCGAAGAGACCAAAAAGGCCAGATACAGAAGAATAAAAATATGCAACAAGAACATGAATAAGCTCAAGTTAAATAAACGTGCTTTTTATGACAGAGTCAACAAAGTATAAATAAAAAAGTATCAACTATACTGAAAGGGGCCAAAGGGGCCAAAGTGGCCAAAGGGGCCAAAGGGGCCAAATAGACCAAAGGGGCCAAAGGGGCCAAAGGGACCAAAGGGGCTAAAGGGGCTAAAGGGGCTAAAGGGGCTAAAGGGGCTAAAGGGGCTAAAGAGGCTAAAGGGGCTAAAGGGGTTAAAGGGTCTAAAGGGGCTAAAGGAACTAAAAGGGCTAAAGGGGCTAAAGGGGCTAAAGGGGCTAAAAGGGCTAAAGGGGCTAAAGGGGCTAAAAGGGCTAAAGGAGAATAAAAAATAAGCAACAAGAACATGAATAAACTCAAGTTAAATAAAAACGCCTTTTATGACAAGGTCAACAGAGTATACATAAAAAAGTATCAAGTATGCTGAAGACACTAAAGATACTAAAAAGGCTAAAGAGGCTAATGAGGCTGAAGAAGCTAAAGTGGCTAATCAAACTAAAGAAACCAAGAAAACCAAAGAGACCAAAGAGACCAAAGAGTCTAAGGAGACTAAAGAGACTAAAGAGACTAAAGAGACTAAAGAGACTAAAGAGACTAAAGAGACTAAAGAGACTAAAGAGACTAAAGAGACTAAAGAGACTAAAGAGACTAAAGAGACTAAAGAGACTAAAGAGACTAAAGAGACTAAAGAGACTAAAGAGACTAAAGAGACTAAAGAGACTAAAGAGACTAAAGAGACTAAAGAGACTAAAGAGACTAAAGAGACTAAAGAGACTAAAGAGACTAAAGAGACTAAAGAGACTAAAGAGACTAAAGAGACTAAAGAGACTAAAGAGACTAAAGAGACTAAAGAGACTAAAGAGACTAAAGAGACTAAAGAGACTAAAGAGACTAAAGAGACTAAAGAGACTAAAGAAACTAAAGAGACTAAAGAGACTAAAGAGACTAAAGCGACTAAAGAAACCAAAAATGCCAAAGAGACTAAAGAGACCAAAGAGACCAAAGATACCAAAGAGACCAAAGAGGCCAAAGAGACTAAAAAGGCAAGAGTGACAAAAGGGACCATAGAAACCATAGGAACGAGTTAAACCAAAAAAAGCAGAAAGTTTAAAGGTATTGAAAAGACTAAATAGAGGAAATAAGAGTAAAGACAATCAAGAGACAAGAAATAATAAAAAAAGAAGCTAAAATTTAAAAAGTATTGGAGAGACCAAAGAGACCAAAGAGACTAGAGAGCCAAAAGAGACTAAAGAGACTAAAAAGACTAAAAAGGCAAAAGTGACAAAAGGGACCATAGAAACCATAGAAACGAGTTAAACCAAAGAAAACAAAAAGTTTAAAGGTATTGAAAAGACTAAACAGAGGAAATTAAAGTAAAGAGAATTAAGAGACAAGAAATTATAAAAAAAACCAACAGAAGCTAAAATTTAAAAAGTATTGGAGAAACCAAAAAGACTAAAGAGACTAGAGAGCCAAAAGAGACTAGAAAGGCAAAAGTGACAAAAGGGACCATAGAAACCATAGGAACGAATTAAACCAAAGAAACCAAAAAGTCTTAAGAGACTAAAGGAAATAAAGAAAATAAAAAACTAAAGAAATAAAAAATACCAAAAAAGATTAAAGGGATTGAAAAGACCAAATAGAGGAAATGAGAGTAAAGAATTAAGGAACAAGAAATAATAAAAAAGCTAAAATTTAAAAAGTCGATAGCGATCGATGGTATTGGAAAGACCAAGGAGAATAAGATCAAGTTAAATAAAAAGGCCTTTTAGGACAACGGGGTCTAAAGAGTAAAACTAAAATCACTCGTTCATCTTTTCAATTCCTTTAGTTCCTTTAGTCCCTATACTTCTGTAGACCATTTAGTCCTTTTAGTCCCTTCAGTCTCCTAAGACTTTTTGGTTTCTTTGGTTTAACTCGTTCCTGTGGTTTCTATGGTCCTTTTTGCCTTTTTAGGCTCTTTAGTCTCTTTGGTTTTTTTTGGTCTCTTTGGATTCTTTGGTCTATTTGGTCTCTTTGGTCAAATATCAGGTATACTGAAGACAAAAGAGACTAAAGGGTCTGCAGAAGTATATGGACTAAAGGAACTAAAGGGATTGAAGAGACAAATGAGTGATTTTGGTTTTTGTATGTTGAATGTAATTTTTTCTTGTCATGACATTCTTGTCATTTATTATTTTATGCCCCTTTCACCTATCTGTCATCATTTTTTGCATTTGTTTACTCGCCCGTTTGTTACTTTGTTCTCATGTTTCTTTATCCAATTATTATTGTCCTCTTTTTTCCTTCGTAGTATTTTTCCTTATAACTTACCCTTCTCTTTTACTCCATATCTCTCTATTTGGTTGTGAAATGTTCCTTCGTTCCTTTTTTACTTTTTCTTTATTTCAACTTCTTGATGACTTTGTTAATTTTATATTAGTTTTTATTAATTGTCCGGTCATTTTTTTTCTTTTCTACGTTTATCGGATTTTTTTATTTCCTGTTTCTTCAGTTTTTTACTTTTCATCTATTTTTAATTCGTTCCTATATTGCTCTGACTGTAGTTTTATTTTTGTCCCTCTATTCTTTCATTTCTTCTTCCGATTGCATTTTTATGACTCTTCTTTGTTAGACACGGGCACATGAACTAAAAAGGCCTTTCATGACAAGGTCAAACGAGTATAAATAAAAAAGTATCAAGTACACTGAAGACGCTAAAGAGACTAAAGAGGCTAAAAAGACTAAGGAAACTAAAAAGAGACTAGAAACGCACCTAAGTGATGAGATAACGACGAACTGGTGAGAAGAATACTTCATGAGGCTGCTGGAGGGTAAAACACAAAAAGGGCAAATAGAGATGAAGAGGAACCAAAGAACACCAGAGCACAGCACCGAAGAGGGATGGAGTACAGAACGAATCGTGGATGTATGAGACGAGTCTGGAGAAACTGGTTGAGGTAAAAAACGGGGTGCGGAGAGGAGAGGTATTCTCGGTAGGGTGGAGAGAGGGGGTAATATGCCCTATTTACAAAAAGGGTGAGAAAGAAAGAATCGGAAAGTCCGTAGGACAAACAAAGATTTAGCAGTAGTTGATATCTCTTGGGTTCACTGTAATATCTGTAATGTACTGTAATGTCTCTGGTTGTTAAGGTGCAGGTGGTGACTTTAAAATCCCCTTTGATCTCTACCGCCAATGCGGAAAAGACAAGAATATGCACCTGTTTAACCTTCCCGTGTTTCAAGCACACCTGCTTTCAACACGTGAGGCACGGGAGGTGGAAGTCTTCGGACATTTTGCACTGTATACTTTATGGCGGTGTTCAAAAGAAAATGTTTGTGAGGCTCACTGACTTAATCTACCTTTAACTTGTGTATCTCAGCCCATTTAAATTTTATCAAAAGAGTGCAAGCACGAGTTGTTGGGTCAATCACCTCAAAGTTGATTATGTCATTCGATGAGGGGTGTGACGTCATTAATATTTTTGATATAACCAATAAATGTTTTAGAATCTATAGTATTTATACGAATTACAGCTTTTCAAATTATTAATAATAATTGCATATTTTATATATATTAAGACATTATACGCCAATATTAGAATACTGAATTATAATGTGTAGGAAAAAAAAAATGATAAATGACTTATCCTGAGTTATTTAAAAAAAAAATTGTATAGTTCAAAAACCTAAAATGTGTTCTGCGTTATATATTTATTTATTTATTCCATCAAAATTTTCAATAGGGTGAATTAAAACAAAATGTCATAGATGCATACTGTTAAAAGTTGAGTCATTCATGAACAATGGATTTGTTTATTTTTGTAAATCTTGAGTATTCACTATTCAAACAGATATGTTCTTGGAATGAGAGCATTACACTTCACAAATTATTTCGATCGCCACTGCCATACTAAAGGCGTAACAAAAAACACTTATATGAATATACCGGCAGTGCGGTCGTGTTTTGATAAATTAACAATCGTTAACGAGAGCACGTCGGACTTTTATCTAAAACTATAAATAACCGGAATCCTTAAAAGTGCTAAATCACTTTCATGATTAGCATCAACAAACTCATTATGCAACAGCGACCTCACTTTAACATTCATTCCAGTGTCGTACAATAATGTTAATCGCGGACACATTACCCGGAGATTTCATCGTTGTCTCTCTCTCGTTCGCGGTATTACTAGTGAGTTACTGGAAATGGCGGTACCAGTACTGGCGCAGAAGAAATGTCCCATACCTCGAACCACAAATTCCGTTTGGCAATCTCGGCGACGTCTTTAAAGGTAAAGAACACGTATCCGTCGGCTTGAAAAAAATTTACGATCAAATGAAAAGTAAAGGATGGAAACACGGAGGAATTTTCATGGGCACTAACCCCGTGTACTTTCCCGTTGATCTGGATTACGTGAAAAACATAATGACGAAAGATTTCCAGTACTTTGCCGACAGGGACTTCTACGTCAACGAAAGGGACCCACTGCAAGCGCATCTTCTCAATCTAAAAGGCGGCAGGTGGAAGAACATGAGGGCAAAACTCACACCAACGTTTACTTCCGGCAAAATGAAGGCGATGTTTGCGGTGATGTCAGAGAGTCGGCACGATTTAGATAAAAAGATGGATGAAGAGTGTCAGAAAAATCAACCAATCGATATAAAGGAAGTTCTTGCATGTTTCACCACGAATATAATCGGCACTTGTGCTTTTGGATTGGAATGTAACGCCCTTGAAGAGGACTCGGAATTTAGGAAGATGGGAAGAAGATTGTTTTCTTCGTCAAAGTTAGACAGTTTTAAACGAATGTTTGCAATGGCATTTCCTGGAATTGCAACCCTTTTAAACGTATCGTTCCAAAAGAAAGATGTAGCTCGGTTTATAATAAAAGTGGTGGACGACACTATAAATTACAGGGAGCGCAACAAATTCACTAGAAATGACTTCCTGCAACTCATGATCAATCTGAAGAACAAAACCGAAAACACTGGTGACCACGACGGAAAACCTCTAACCTTCGACGAAGTCGCATCCCAGTGTATCGTGTTCTTTGCTGCCGGTTTTGAAACGTCTTCCACTTTGATGTCCTTCGCGCTGTACGAATTGGCGAGGAACCAAAACATTCAAGATAAACTGAGAAAAGAGATAAATGAAGTGTTGAGCAAACATCAAGACGAAGTGACGTACGACGCCATTCAAGACATGAAGTACTTAACTCAAGTTATCGATGGTAAACACTAGAGAGTATTAAAGTATTGAAATAATAATAGTGTTACAGAAACATTGAGAATCCATCCCCCAGCCGCTTTGGTAAATCGAAAATGTGTCCAGAACTACAAGGTACCCGGGGAAGACTTGGTGATCGTGAAGGACACCACCGTAATGATCCCAATTCTTGCTATTCATTACGATGAAGAGTACTATCCGAATCCCACCAAGTTCGATCCGGATCGCTTTAGTGAAGAAAATAAAAGGACCCGGCATCATTTTGCACACCTACCTTTTGGTGAAGGGCCACGGAATTGCATCGGTAAGAAAAAAAGTTTGTGGTTAAATTAAAATATAATGCGTATTTGCAGGGATGCGTTTTGGGTTGTTGCAATCAAAAATTGGTTTGATTTCAGTACTGAAAAGTTACAGGGTTACTGTGAACAGCAAAACCAAGGAACCGCTGGTGTATGCGCCGAACAGTATTGTTTTAGCCGCAGAGGGAGAAATCTGGTTAAATGCCGAAAAAGTTTAATTGTTGAAGTTGATGATAACGCTAATTTCTGTCATAAATATGCTTTTGAAGCAATAAAGAATAATTTGTATTTTAAGAAGTTGCAGTTTTTTTGTAGAAAGGAATCGATAAATGCAGGTTTAGATAGAGAATTGAATAGGCTTTAAAATGATGTATCACACAACCCCCCATGCCATTTAAATTTTTTAAGGGGGTGGCTCCCTTGGCTCAAGGGGTGGGATCTAAGACTTGAAAGTTTCAATTATTTAACAGGGAGTTACGCCTTTTTAGGTTGTATATAAAGGGTGAAATTGAAATGTGTGTAAAAGAAATCTTGTAGCACCTTGGAATGAGTTCAGTGCAACCCCTTCACTCCGCCCATGTATCGGGATAAAAAAATTTACAGTTTCGCTATAAAATCGATGAAACCCGGTGCAATGAAAACAAGGAATTTTTTGCGACATATCTTTCGTTCATTAGTAATAGACAAAAAGTATGTAATCCTTTTTTGGAGAATCACCTCAGTTCCGTGCGTGCATCCGAGACCGTGTGTGCTTTCTTTTCCCGAAAAAAAAAATTACAAAAGATAGCATGTGCGATGTGGTGTGAAGTGAATAGAACTTACTATTCTTCACCTGCTATTTAGTGGCGATTCGTTCGATTAGGTTTTGAGCACTTATTATTGTGGGATATTGTTATCTTTTATTTGTAGAGGTTTGCGAAAGGCTTTTATACTCGAAAGAGTAAAGATGTCCTGATCAATAAACCGGTTTATGATAAATCTAGCAATTATAATGTTATTGAGGCAGGTAAGTCGAGTTCAATGTCAAGTGTCAATTTAAATCTTATTGCTCGGGATCGAACGTATTGGTTTTCGTGATGTCAATTTCACGAACTAGGGTGGTTTAAAGAGTTTATGCCCTATTAAAATTTTTTGCTCAAATTTTCGCAGATATATGTTGTACTGGACCTTATGCTGCATCAGTTAAAATTGTTACATCATATATTTCAATTTCACCCCGTATGTAATCATAATTACATTGATGTTATATTATAATGGATTTTATACTATGGTTACACAATGGTAAGACATGAATAATTTTTTGAAATGTCATTTTGACACTTTCATTAATTTTTTGATTTTTAACTTAAGCATAAAACGTCGTATCTTACACGTGACCGAAATTACATTGTAAGCTCGTGAGATGTGTATCACTCGTGCTATCGCACTCGCTGACAATGAAGCATTTCTGTCACTTGTAATATAATCTACTATTAGATCGGTGAATCAAGAACAGGATGATGAAATTCATTATATAACATCAATAATAATATATCTTATATCTTCTTTATGTATAAAATTCCGGTGTGCGATTGACCGATTTTTTTTGTGTGTGTTTGAGTGGATCCCTGGATGGTTCCGGTAGGTGGCGCTGCTGTTCCAGTATTTTGTTTATTTTCTGACAGAATCTTGATGACCCGGTAGGCGGCACAGATTTTTTGTTTCAATTTTCTCACCGATTTTAATGATTTTTTTGTACTTATGAGGTCACCTGGATGTTTCTTAGCTACAGTTGAACCCAGTAGGTATTGTCGCCATCCAACACTTTTGTTTTAATTTTCTGACCGATTTCGATGTTTTTTTTTACCTTGATGGTTCTTAGTAACAGTTGGACCCGGCAAGAATTTAATTTTTAATTATTAGTAAAAACACGTTCAAATCGGTCCAGCCGTTCTCAAGCGATGCGGTTAGCAACGAATCTATATATAATAAAAATGAAATAAATATAATTAATATGTCCAAAAAATTTAAATAACATCTCATTTTTAAATAATATTTACATGTATTTTCACTTCTATTGTGTAGTCAAAAGCACACAATTTTTTTTAATCTATTGTTTAAAAAGTGTGCGGAACCGTGTGGGAATAAAAGTGCGTTGTGTGTGTGGTGCAGTTTTTTTTTTTTTGACGAACGCCTCAGTTCCCGTCAAGAATCGCACCATCCGCAGTCGAATGCCTCATTTCCCCCTCACACGAGATAAACAAGGCTCACTGAACAAGGTGTGCCTAAAAAGTTTGAACTTCAAAAAGTTGCAAAAGATCATCGATTCATTATTGTAAATGCTGAATTTGTAAACGGGGCTTATATTCGTTGGAAATCCATTAAGAAAACCGGCGATATTCATAGTGAAATAAATTTCGAAAAAAACATAAAATACACCAGGTTTTTTTTACACCAAAATTTCACAGCTTCATTGATTATTTGCATTTTCTTTTCAGCGCACACCCGTCCATTACAGTCACCGACTTGAACCAGCCTGGGTCGTCCGAGTAAGAAACTGGCGAACTGGAAGCAAAACGCATTTTGCACTCAATCGGTTCGGATAAGAATGCTGAATTTGTATCATTCTTTTAATGTTAAATTTCATGTCATTTCGGGAATTCAACGTATTTATTTAATCTTTGAACATTAAAGGATTGTAAGGAATTAAACAGTTCATGCTGGACTGATTTAGATGATTTATTTCGTTGAACTTTATTTTTTATTTTTGAGCAACTTACTATTAATGAGTTTGTTTTGACGGTCCTCGGTGTCAGAAAACATCGACATTTGTTTTGCCGATGCATTGCAACGGTTGTCTAAGTTTTTTTTTTTTCATTTTTTGTTAAATTATTCAGTGATGTTTTTATTTTGGGTTCAGGCTAAGATCGATCTCTGTTCAAGAATTGCCGATTGCATTTTTAATTTTATTTAATGCAATTCTATTACATTTTATTTAACTTGTACACTTTTTTGGTCGCTTTAATTTCTTTTTATAAAAATTGTAATACCCATGGTAACCAGTCTTTACTCAACACTATTTATGTAAGTTTTAATTTAACTTTTTATTTCCCCTCCTGCCAAACTTGACAGCTGACCCCTCCGGTGTAGATACCCGCTGTTCCGTGGAGCATACCACGTAAAATACTTGCGTTCAAGGCAACCCTAAATTCAGTAACTCCGTTACTAATTGCACTAAAAATAAAACTTAAAAAGGATGTGGTAGGGTTAATTATAGCGCATCCGAGGAATGCATATCTCGTTGCAACAGAATGGTGCTCCACCACACTACGCCTTTAATGTGGGGCGTTTTTTCGAGTGGAAGTGTTCCTAAGATGGGTAGGAAGAAGAGGTCTAATAGAATGGTTCCCAGATCTAACGCCATTAGTTTTTTTTTCTATAGAGGCACTTAAAAAACAAGGTATCTATATCAAAACCGACCCAACAATTTGGATGATCTTAAAGCAAGAAGGAATTCTTGAATTTATCAACATTCTTCTGGTTTAATAGTCTTTCTGTTAATTTACTAACCCTACCGTGATAACCCCCCTTACATTACTGCCACTTTTTGAATTTGAACATGAAATGAAATGTCAATGACGTCACCAAACGTCAAATTTTAAAATTTGAACGACGAACTAAATGTTATTTGGTCTATCTGTGGCCTCGACACATGTACGGACAAACATAATAAAATAATAAAATATACAGTAACGAAATGTTTTCTTTGGAAGCCATTTTGAAACGAGCGCGACGAGATGACATCTAGCGGACGCAAAACGAAAGTACCAACATGCACAAAGCAAAAACACTCTATACCGAAATTTGGCTTCCCGGTGTCTAAAATAGCTTCTCGGTTACATGCAAACGACGGTATTCGGAAATCGCAAGGAAGCGCAATACAACATAAAGATAAGACACTTTTCAGAACGGCAACATTCGGCGTGGCGCTTTGCCGCTTTTTGCCCTTCAGTCTTGGTTAATTCTAGTCAACAGAGACGAAATAGCTTTTAAATGACCGCAAGCTGCTGTCGGCCTTGTACCGAAAGACATGTAGTTATTCACCAGGAAAATCTTCCTTTTGAATCTGCTCGAGATTGTATGGATCTGGAAACAAGATATTTTTGTTCCAAGACAGATTATCGCCTTCGACTCAGATGTTTCCAAATTGTTCCTGTTGTAAAAGTTTTTTTTTTGTCACGAATAGAATGCCTCAGTTCCACTTCCTTTACAGAACGATTATTGTCTGTTTTGAATTTGTTCAGAATACTCTTTGTTTTCTTTGTTTTAGGTATACTTGGATAGGTTAATTCTTTTGCAATCGGATAATACAACTACATATTTTCTTTAAGTCATTCTCCAAAGATTTTTATGTATTTCAGGTTCCAATGGGTTCCCAGTTCCTTCACTAAATCAAATTGCTTGTATATGTTGATGTAGTCTTCCTTATTTGTAATGGATTCCTTCCGCACATTTTTCCACACACCGAAAAATCTAATTTTAAAAAATGCTTTTCTTACAGTTATTTTTTTTATCAATAACTAATATATGAAAATCTAGCTCTCTGCAGATTACCCTTCTCTATTAAACTCCGTATTCAAAATTGTAATTCCTAATTTGCCGTTTCCTCAAAAATTGAGGAAAACTTTTCCGATATTTTGTCTCTCTCGCACACTGGGCTATTAAATGTTTGTCGGCTTTGGCATTAAAAAGCATGCGGTAGGGCTAGTTTTGGCTAGCTAGTGGTTTTGATTTTACATTCCAATAGTTTTTTATTCTGATTTCAACGTTATCAAATACTCAATTGGTTACATAAGGCAAAAACGGCACTAAAGTACAAATTAGTAAAATTTCAAAAAATTAACAGAGCTGTCTAATTTTATCAGAATTTAAGGGAAAAAACGAAAACAACCCTAAATTTCAAAGCAGGGCTAACAAATTAACAAAAATACTATTGATGTGAGAGTTATAAATTAAAGATATTACACCAAATGTTCAAACTGATGACCCTGCATCATCTGACAAAATCCAAGAGGATCATAAAACGCAGCCAATACGTTTTGAATGGTTTGAGGAGTTATTAAACTGCACTCATGTCAAATTCTTTCTTCAAGATCATCCAAATTGTTGGCTCGGGTTTGATACACCTTGCTTTTTAAGTGCCACCATAGAAAAAAATCTAATAGGCTTCGATCTAGGGAGCTGGCCTGCCATTCTATTGGACCTCTTCTTCCATGTTCTTGGGAACACTTTGTCCAAATAACGCCGCACCGGGCTTAGTGAGTTGGAGCACCATCCTGTTGCAACCAGATATTATTATTTAGAAGTTCATTTATTATTTAATAGAGAAAAACAGTTCAGACACAATTATTTTGTACCAATTCAGAACTTGTCAACATTGTATTGGTGTCTTTATGGTTTTTTGTTAAATAACTTTTCCGATAACATTGATAATAATTAGACAGTTCTGTTGGCTTTTTGAAATATTACTAATTTGAACTTTAGCGCCGTTTTAATTCATTTTTTCTTATATAACCTATTAAGTAGTAGTAAATCTTTATTTGCCCTACGGGCTTTCTGATTCCTATACATATACAAGTAAACTTAACAATTATAATAATAAAAAAAACTAAATAAAATTCTCTATTTCTTCTCCCCTGCCCTTTCCTCTTCTCACTTCTCCCTCCTCTTCCATACCTCTTTCATCCATTTAATTTCCCTTCCATCTACATTCAGTATTTCCTCTCTTTCTTTCCTCTCTCTTTGTTTCATCTCACTGCACTCGTTCCACATATGCTCAATCGTCTCTCTTTCCTCATAGCACATTCTACACATTCTTCCTCCATCTTCTGCCCAATACCTATTTTCCCTCTCTTCATTTCCGCACCTAAACCTCGCCATAATCTTTCTTTCTTTCTCGTTCTCCCTCCCCAAATACTTCGGTACTTCCTCGATCATGCATCTTCCGTACTTCCCGTTGTATCTGGATTCTCTAATTCTTTCTCTCCTCTCTTATCTATCCGTATCCTTATCTCTTTCACTTAGTTGTACATTCATAAACACGCCTCTTAAGTTTATTCATTCCTCCTGTAGTAATTCTCCCTATCATTCTCCTCTGAATTCTTCTTTTTTTCTCTCCAGCACTCCTTTAGTATCCTACATTCTTTCCTCCCGTCCATCCTGTCTTCGAACTTGACCGCTCTTTTTCCCGCTTTCATTCTCAACCTATTCCTTTTGCATTCCTCTCTCACTATGTACCCTGGCGTTTCTCTCTCCACCCCTAGCACCCACCTCAGATATTTCTCTTGCACCCTCTCTATCACCTCTTGTTCTTTCCATCCCCAGACCTCTGCTCCGTACAACAACACGCTTTCAATAAGACTTTCAAACATCATCATTCTCCTCTTAAACTCGCCTCCCCACCTTCTCTCTCCTATTCCCCATACACATCCTATCACCTTGTTCGCTTTTCTTGCCAGTTCTCTAATATGTGCCTTATCTGTGGCTCTTTCATTGAACACATACCCCAAGTATTTGAATTCTTTTACTTGTTCTATTACTTCTCCCTCGCACCTCCAATCACTCTCCTCGTTCTTCCTCTTTCTCTTATTGAACACCAGCATTTTTGTTTTCTCTACATTCACTTCTAGTCTTTTCTTCTTCACATATTTTCCTAAACTCTTTATCATTTCCTTCATTTCTCTTTCACTCTTTGCCACCATTACCACATCATCCGCAAACGCCAGGCTCCACATTTTTTTTCTACCTACCACACACCCCCCCGCTTGTGCTCTCTCTAACATTCCGTCCATATCTGCCACATACATCGTGAACAACAAGGGGCTTGCCTCACTCCCTTTGTTGTCACAAACCATTCACTTTCCCTCTCCCCTACCTTCACTTTACTTTTTGTCTTCTCATATATCTCCTCCACCTTTCTTACCAGCCATTCATTTACCCCTTTCTCCCTCAGGCACTCAAACATCCTCTCTCTGTCCACCTTGTCAAAAGCCGCCTTGAAGTCTACGAATAATGCATACACCCTCCCCCCTTTCTTCTTTATCTCACTCTTCGTCAAATGGTCCAGGATGTATAAATTATCCATAGTTCCCCTCCCCTTTCTAAATCCTGCTTGGCTGTCTGGTAATGCTCCCTTTTCCTCTATCTCTCTGCTCATCCTTTCATTCAGAATTGATGCATACAACTTGTACCCTGTGTTTAGGAGAGTTATCCCTCGGTAATTTTCTACTTTATTTTTCTCCCCTTTTTTGTAAATGGGGTAAATTACCCCCTCTTTCCACCCTACCGGAAATCCTTCTCCTCTCCACACCCCATTCATTACCTCCACCAGCCTCTCTAGCACTTTTCTCGTCCCATACATCAACGACTCATTCTGTATTCTATCCCTCCCTGGTGCCTTCCCTTTCCTCAGTTTCTTCACATGCCTCTCCACCTCTTCCATTGTAATTTCTTCTCCTTCAGGTTCTACTCGGTTTTTCTTCGTCTCTATTTCCGTTTTCTTTTTTTCCTTTTCTCCCTCCAGCAGCCTCAGGAAGTGCTCCTCCCACTCATTCATCGTTATCTCCTCGCTCCCATTTTCTTTTTTCTTTCTCTCTGTATTAATATAGTTCCATACCTCCTTCTCTGTTCTTATTGCTTTTATCTCTTCCTCCTCTCTCTCTCCTTCTTCTGCCTCTTCTTCTCCCTGCATGTCTCTCTGTATCTTCTTTTCGCTTCTAAAAAGCCACTTCTGTTCTCTTTAGTCTTTCTCCACTTTCTCAGTTCTTTTATTGCTTTTTTTTACGTTGCTCACATTCTTTGTCCCACCATTTATTCTTTCTTTTTGTTTCTCCACCTCTTACTGTTATTTCTCTTTTTGTCGCTGCTGTTTCCAATATTTCTACCAATCCTTTCTACATTTTCCCTACTTCTTGTTTTTTCCAGTCTTCTCTTATACTCTTCCACCCCATGCTCGTCCCATACTTTAATTATCACCTTCCGCATTTCCTCCATTTTTTCTTCTCCTCCTCTCTTTTCTCTCCCCCTTCCTATACTTATCTCTATAGACAGATGGTCTGACTCTACTATTTCCCCTGAATTCTTCGACTTCTTCCCATGCTTCTTCGTTTACTATTCCGTAGTCTATCACCTATCTTCCTAGTCTACCGCCTATGTAGGTCCATTCTCCTTCTTTGTCCCCTTGTTTATTTCCATTCAGCACTTCCCATCCTTTTTCTTCTATCCATTTCATCAACTTCTTCGCTTCCGCGTTTTCTCTCTTGTCTTTGGATTTTCTTTTTCCCTCTCCTCTCTCTTCTTCCCAATCCCTGGCTCCTCTTTCCCCAATTCTCCCGTTAAAATCCCCTCCCAGAAGCAGACATTCTTCCCTGTTGTCTTTTAATGTTTCTTCTATCTTGCTTATTGTTTCTTTCATCTCCTTGCTGTACACTGTCACTATTTTCCACCATTTACTGCCTATTTTAACGTTTCTCACCATGTGACCTTCCTCTTATCCCTTCTTTTTAGTATTCTCTTTTATTCCTTTTTTTTACCCTTGTTATTATTCCCCCTGCTGCTCTTCTTTTTTTCTTTCCCCTTCTCGCCCCTTGCCATTCCCACTTGAACTCCTTTGGTAACAGTTTTTCTATTTTTTCCCAGCTTTCTGACCATCTTTCTGTTAATCCAACAATATCAAACTCCTTCACATAGTCCCAAAAATCTTCTTCTTTTTTCCCTAGTCCCGCTACATTCCAAAATAGTGCCCTCACCCCTGTTTTTCTCGTTACCTTCTTTGATTTCCCCTTTCCGTCCTTAGTTTCCCTCCTACTTTCTTCTTTGTTTCTTTTTTCCCGTTTCATTGTCCTTTTTACTTTGCCGTTGCCCCCCTTTTGCCCTCCTCCCCTTCTTCTTCTTATAGGAAAACATCTAGGCTCTCTCTCTTTTCATTCCATCTCCATTGCTCCCCGTCCACTATTAATTTCCTGTATCCCACTCTTACTTCTTTCCCTTCTTCCCTTTTTTCCTTCGCCATACTTCTTAGTTTCTTCTGTACATCTCTTTCCTTCTTTTTGAGGTCGTTGTCTATGTATGTCCCCCTTCTTTCAATCTTCTCCCTCAATTTTCCTTTGTGCTTCATTATTCTTTCCTTCTCACCCCATCCCTCCATCTCCACCAATACTTAATCCTTGTTAATCCTGTAACAATCTTTTACTTTACTATCTTCTACATTATCCTTCAAAAACTTCTCTACATCCTCTTTTTTTACATGACTTTTTCTTTCCCCGTCCCATCCTGTTATCACGATGTTGTTCTTCCTCTTTCTTCTCTCGTCAATTTCCATTCTCTCTTCCAGCTTTTCCACTCTCTCCTTCCACCAGTCTCTCCCTCTTTCCCATCTCTTCTCCTTCTCTTTAAATTCTTCTCACTGCCTCTCTATCTCTCTCTTGAGTTCCTTGTTTTCTCGTCTTATTTCTTTCATCTCCTCCTTCAACTCTTGCAAGAGCTCCAATATTTTTTTCTAAATCTCTGTGTCCGTTTTCTTCTCTTTCTCTGATGTCTTCTGTGTTTTCTTTAGTCCAGGAGACCTCGCCGTCTTTTTACTTTTTTGAAAAAAATTCTCTTCCTCCTCTTCTTGTTTTTCTGTTCTACCCTCGCCTTTTCTCTTTCTCTTCCTTTCCTCCAGGTAAGAGTCCAAGCTTCCCTGACTGAGCGCGCGGTTTCTATCGTCTTTGTTCATCCGCTTCCTGTGGCGCCTCCTAGATGTCGTTATCTTCCGGCTTCGCCGATTTATTCTTTTTCCTGACTATATCTCCTCTTCCCTGCCCAATTTTTTCTTCCTACCTTTCTCTAATACCTCTTCTCGCTTTTCTCCATATCTTCTCTAATTTTTTCTTTATATCACCTTCTATTTCTCTATTTTTCCCTACTTAACCTCTCTACCACGTTGTTTACCTTCAGCTCGGTAATACAGGAATCTATAACCTATTAAGTATTTGACAACGTTAAAACCGAATCAAACACTCCATTCAAATGTAAAATAAAAAATATAGTTTGCCATTAAAAAAATATTGATGACGTCATAACTGTCAAAAAGAACTAATGCAAAAAAATTAGTACACGTTCCTCGGATGAGCCCTATCACATGCTTTTTAAATTCTATTTCTAGTGCAAATATTAACGGAGTTACTGAATTTATTGGTTACTTAATTTCCACACTCTATAATGCATTTTCGTTCACGCGGTGATATTATTTTAAAATTAGAAAATTATATTATTTATTATTATTTACTTCGATTTGACGCCAAATTATCGCGCATTTTAAAGACAATTGCAATCTTGCAACAAATCATTATTTACAACACTGTTATCAGAGAAATGTTGTTCATCAGTGTCCTTGACCGTGTTACTACAATAATCGCACGGTCGCATAATAATATGCATCATCAAAAAATATTAATCTGCGGTGTCATTAAACCAATGTAGATAGTAGATAATAATTCGCTTTGTGACTTCAACCTTGAAACTATATCAAAGTTTAAAAAATATAAAACAAGTTACAAAATAAAAAAATCAAGAATCATAAAATATATGTATGTATATAAGTATTATATTGAACTATATCGAACCCTGGACAAATGTAAGGACAACGTTAAATTATAGGAGAAAGACAACTTACTGTTCTGTCCCTCAACAAAAACAAAAAAATGGAAACAATTTTAAATGATGCAAATTATTATTGGAGAATGAAGATCTTAATTTCAATTTTTAAAGCAAAAAAATATTTTCGTCCATATCCAACTAACAATTTTCTAACAATCATTACATTTTATTTCTGAAGAATCATGCGATAAACAGCATGATTCTGCACAGTTGCCTTCATTATAAAACACGAACGCCTCTCGCCACAGCTCAGTTCAAACAAATCACGATGGTGTTCACTAACTCCTTAGCAGGCGACGTGCTTGCTCTATTTATAACACTCGCTATCCTTGTAATTGGTTATTTTAAGTGGTGCTACCAGTACTGGAAACGCCGTAATGTCCCATATTTTGAACCCCAAATACCATTCGGTAACCTAACAAGTGCATTAACAAGCAAAGAACACAATGGTGTCACAATTCAAAAGATCTACCAGAAGATGAAAAGAAACGGTTGGAAGCATGGAGGTTTGTACGTTTTTACCCGTCCAAATTACCTGCCTCTCGACTTGGACATTGTGAGGAATATTTTAACGAAGGATTTTCAATACTTTGCTGATCGGAATACCTTTGTGAACCACAGGCAACCCTTGCAAGCTCACCTTCTCAATCTGAAAGGGGACGAGTGGAAGTCGCTTCGATCAAAGTTGTCACCGACTTTTACATCCGGGAAAATGAAGATGATGTTCAACATTATGGCAGAGTTTGAGAAAGATCTCGATCGGAAAATGGACAAAGAGATAGAAAGCAGACGTCCGATTGATATCAAAGAAATCCTTTCTTGCTTTACCACAAACATTATTGGGTCTTGTGCTTTCGGTTTAGAATTTAAAGCTTTAGAAGATGAAGACTCCAGTTTCAGAAAAATTGGAAGAAACATGTTCAAACCTTCCAAAAAAATGATTTTTAAAAGGATGTTTGCTATGACTTTCCCCAATTTAGCCAAATTAATCAATTTGAAAATGGCCAACAAGGAGAACAGCACTTTTATTTCAAACCTTGTAAGCGACACGATCGAATATCGAGAAAAAAACAATTACACTAGAAACGACTTCATGCAGATGTTGATTAATCTGAAGAAATATGGTTCTGTTGAAGCTGGCAAACCCGGAGGTGAACCATTAACTTTTGACGAAGTTGCTTCACAAGCCCTTGTTTTCTTCGCCGCTGGGTTCGAAACATCTTCAACTTTAATGACATTTGCTTTGTATGAATTGGCCAAACATCAACAAATACAAGACAATCTACGGAACGAAATCAACAAAGTCCTAGCAAACAACAACAACGAAATGACCTACGACGCAGTTCAAGAAATGAAATATTTGACTCAAGTTATAGACGGTAAGTGGAAATTTTCAGTGACGACAAGTTCAATAATTATTTTAGAGACGTTGAGGATGCACCCTCCGGCTGCCACACTTCAACGGCTTTGTGTTAAAGACTACAAAGTTCCCAACTACGATCTCTTAATCGAAAAGGGCACAAACGTCATGATATCACTCCTTGGAATTCATTACGACAAGGACTATTACTCAAATCCGGAGGAGTTTGATCCGGAACATTTCAGCGATGAAAATCGCAGGAATCGACACAATTTTGCCCACATGCCTTTTGGGGAAGGTCCTAGAAACTGCATAGGTAAGTAAACAATATTAGAAGGAACATTATATAAAACGTGTGATTTAAGGTTTACGCTTTGGTCTTCTTCAGTCCAAAGTGGGATTAGTTGCTTTGTTAAGAAAATATAGATTTACGCTCAACCAGAAAACTAAACAACCGTTGGCTTACAAACCAGGTAGTATTGTGTTATCTGTCGAAGGTGAGGTCTGGCTGAACTGCGAAAGGATTTAAGATAGATATACTTGCTTTAGTGCTGAACACCTGAGATGTTTATTCACATAGTTGTAAGTTAAGTATTGCCCAATATATACTTCTGTAGATCGTCAAGTATTCAATAAAGACTGATACAAAAACGTGTTATAGAAAAAAAAAAGTAGACTAACACGAGTGGTGATATCGAGTGACATTAATCTAGCCCTCTGGAAACAATAATAATTTATTGTCGTAGTTTACATCGTAATTTTTAAATTTGACATTTGACAGACAACTGAGCGGGGAAAATGATTTTTGTTTTATTCAGAGTTTAAAGTCACAACAACCCTAGGGTTATTAGTGACTCCACAGTTACATAAGGCTATATGTACAGTATAATTACAGATTGTTATATTTCATAAAATAGGAGCTAAAAGACACTATTTGATGTTGGTCCATTTAGAGAGTCCTTTAGAAGAGGGGAGATTTCCATTTCTATTATAGCTAAATCAAGAAAGCATCTGACAGCAGTGATTAATGACTCATTATTCACTGGCGTGATTAATGGGTATTATTAAGATCGAGCAAACAGACGTATAATGAGTACATTATACAATAGTCGTGGATAATAGTAGATTATATTACAAGTGACAGAAATGCTTCATTGTCAGATAGTGAGATCCTTGAATCACGAGTGCGATAGCATAGTGCGAGCTTACAATGTCATTTCGGTCACGTGTAAGACGACGACGTTTTATGCCCGACGTGTAATTTCTTGTAAAAGTCAAAAATCAAAAAAGTGTCAAAATGACGTTACAAAAAATAATTCATGTCTTACCATTGTGTAACCATAGTAATTCACCCCTTTTTATCATTATATCACTTGTGAGAGAAATACTCCATTATACCTTCCTTTTGGGTGGCAAAAATAGTCATCTAGATGTTAGTCGGGTATAAAGAATATTATATCCTGCGATCCTGGGAGATTAACCTTATGGATTTCCCACGTGTGCATTACGTCAGTCCAGGAAAAAATCACGAGTGGAAATACTTAGCAGCTATTCCAAATGAAAGATGATACAAGAAATAATCCTCTGGTGAATGCTGGTGTATCTGCCTCCGAATCCACACCTAATCGATATATCCGCTAATGCGATTTAGTTATAAACATGACTGAACACTCCACTCGTCATATCCGTACTTGACGCAATTCCTAGACCTTACTCTTTGTCCAGGACAAAATTACGATGAGATGTTACCTCGTTCAGACGTCGATCTATAACGTAAACCGCAGGTTCGTCGCGTGGTATGCAAGAACTTTTCGTGCTTTTTTGTACGTGCCGGTAAACGCAGTAATTAATAAAATATAGTTTACAACGCCTCCGCTTGCTCTTCCAGGGGTTTGGCGATTTTTTAAGAAACTGTATAGTTTTTTAGTGAGTGGCATCGATCTTCCTTTTGGTTTCTTCCTTGCACACATATAATTGATGGGCTATTAGAGATGAGCTGTGGAAATTCTGGTAAATGGGCAAACATTTCTTTCATCCAGTAGGGGATAGAGACTAAATAGCATGGTTGAGTATCTTCGGTGTATTCTTGCGCGATTGAAGCGAGAACAGTCAAGAACATATTTGGTCGGATTATTTTCGATTTCAGTTTTTAATGGTAGTAAATCCTTTTCGGGGTATGCTACGTCAGTAGAGGAGGTATGAGTTTTAGATCTTTTGGATGGCTTTTGAGGGGTTTTGGAGTCGCTAATGTCAATTTTTCTGCTGCTTTCAGCTGTGCGCTTTTTAAGATTTTCCTCTTGATGAATCGGAGGTATCATTGCTCTGATGTTATTATGTGGTGGTGTAATTGAAGTTGGTGGTATTTCAGCCAGTGTTGCAGTGCTATGTGTCCTGTGCCTTTGTGAGATCATCGAAGGTGAAGAAAATTCTGAATGTGGTATCATCATGTGTTATTGGGGCAATAAATACCTGTCTTCTGAAACATGGCTGTATTCATCTCCAGGGATGCCCGCGCGTAGTGTTGTGACCGGCGTAACTAATTGGAATTTTAGGTTTTTAGTGTATAGTGCTGCATAATTATATTTGATATTATTATTCGTTTTGCTGGTGTAATAAGCCTCCTTATTTTAAATTCCTTATCTTTTATGAAAATTCTTTGCTGTTGAGTGACCAGGTCGTCTACTATTTGTTGGTTCGAGAGGTAGATGCATATTCTGTTATTGGCAATTCTTGATGCTGAGATTATGTTTTTGGGTCCTATTAAGCTTCCGACTGCTCTTATACAATGTGTCCCTGGATGGGGTGATTTTTTTCTACTAAGTTGTTTGTAGAAGAATATTTTTGGTTTTGCTCGTTACAAAATTACAAAAAAAAAGATAAAGCATTGCAAATCTTATTTGTTATGTTTTAATTGGGGGCTTTTTTCTTTGAATAGGATCTAATTTTTGTCTCAGTCCCAAATTTTTTGATTAATCTAGTCTTTAAAGCCGAACACTGCCAAGCAACGTCTAAAAAATACTATTAAAAATTCATTAAACTTCATCGTTGTCAAAAATAAAACGGAGTACTAAAGACCGGTTTCACATACATATCGTGGATACCCTCAAACGAAACCCATATGACAAATTGGGGTAAAAATCTCCAGTGGCAAGAAACCTAAAGGTCACTGCTAACCGGCATCATGCAGTTACACTTTCACAGCGAGAATGTTTTTGTAATCTGGGACCAAGAAGTGACAATAATTTGATTCTTGTGAAATTGAAAAAAAAAAATTCGGTGGCTCCAAGGCGCATTTCTTGCAACAAATTGTGATAGCCTTGTTATTTGCGCTTCTGCAAATAAGGTTGCACTCAGTAACGTCTACGGTGGGCTCTTTGTGACAACGGCCTTTTTTTTGCCACAAACAGACATTGACCATCTCATTTTGTAGATGGCTAGACTGTACAGGAGGGTATTTTTTTCGAATTATGTGCAAACCGTATCGTTTCATTCTTGATGTAAGGTCAACACATTGCCAAAGAATCACTTGCAAAAAATTAGTCTTTCTGGGTGTAATATTTCTAATGTCACTGAGTATATTATGCACACTATTTTCTATTTAAAGTATGTACACTTATTATATAGTCATTTGAAATTAAATTAAGTACACCAATTTTTTAGTAACAATTGGATTCTTACATCACAGATTGGCTGCAGCCCCTTGCGCTAATGCAATCTCCTTTGCTGTGGCAATACTATCCTCCGCTGCAGCAATTCTTTCATTGGCTCCTGCAGTCCGTTCTAATGCAGCCACAACGAATCATATGGATGATTGATGTCCCATTGGCAGCATTCTTTTAGAATTATCGGGAAAACCAAGTTTATAATCCTTCTAATGGGGTGAAAGGAACATTTAACCCGATCTAATCTGCATTTCACAATACGTCCACGCAAACGGCTGATATAATTGCGGCGTTGCCAAACGTAACCGCTCGCACGACACGAAGGCCAAAGCGAAGGGTACATCAGAATACGAAACTCGTAAGTTTCATTAGTAATCATTGCAAATTTCTTAATTATTTCAGCCTTCATGTAGAGCTGTTAATTCACTTTGCGATTTAAAAAGTTAATAAACACCAGACCTTCGGAATTTTGTTCATTTCAAAACCTCACTAAACGAGACGATTAATTTTACGGAGTTTTTTGGGTGAGCGTGTACCGTTCGTGTCGATACGATAGTAAATCGATGAAAAGTGCCACACAGCCCCATTTAATTTCATAATAATGGATAAGGCGCTGATAACAACCCAGTAACTTCAATAATCCCATTATTAATTCACTATTCTAATTTTTCACCACTCAAACAAACTTACCAGATTCTCTTTGATCCATTTTTAATTTTAACATTTTATAAAATGCTGTTTTTACGAAATCTTTTTCTACACAAATCTCAAAACTTGGTAAGGCAAACGAAAACGAAACGAACTGCACGATCTCAAACCAAAAATGAAAATGAACAAAATCGAACGAATGAATGGCCAAGCACAGATGACACATCTGGAAAGAGTTCCTTGGTTTCGTTTCGTTCGGGGTGCAAGGCAATAAAAAAAGCTGTAAATCACGTACATTTTTGTGTCTTGGAAGCAGCATGTTTGTTTGTCGCCAAAACAAATTCGATAAGGCAGAAATTTTCATTGATAGTACCATTGAATAGCAATACTCTAACTACTCTAACTAGAGTATTGATATTCAATGATAGTACTGATCTATACGTTTGGTTATTATTTATTTTCGACAATAAAATTACGCTCGCGTCGTCGGTTCCTCAACCTTCAGCCCCCATCATAAACCAATATCCGTTGTTCTCAAAATTCCAGCCCCTAAACGATAAAACTTCTCAACGTATGTTTCAAATTGTCCCTTAATTATTACCTGCTTTCAATTTCGTTTTTAAAAACTATTCATTCCCTGACCAACACTAAACTCTTCTCCGGTCAAAGACACTCTCAAAAGAGATTTGTTGTTTTATTTTTAATCTTTTTGCTGGTCTTTTGACACCTTCACTTACTTCACAGCGTTTCACATTACCAGACATTACCAATATTTACTAATTTCGTTGATTAACCGTAATAATTAAAGATCTTAATTTTTGTTTTTAACTTTAACAAACACATTCAAATTAATATTTGTAAGTACCCATCTACGTAAGTAACTATAGCTACCTACATTGAATTATTTCTTTGCCGTTGGGTTAAAAAGCTTTTGTAATTTTTTATAACATTAACTCCATAATAAAATAGGGAATGTCAAATTTTATTTTTAAATTTTAATTTAATAATAATTATATGACTACTTTTAATCAGTTTTCCATAAAACACCAAAAAACATTTTTATTATAAATACCGACACACGTTTCGCCAACAATGTTGGCATCATTAGGGTGATGAGTGAATCGGAAAACTGATTAAAAGTAGTTATCTACCACCAAAAGTGATCCAGACAATTGTTTTGTTTTTGAATAATTATACGAATTCTCGAACAGCGATTGATCATCTCTATTGCGAACTAGGCGGGCGAGATGATCCTAAAACATTTCAACCACGAGAAAACGTCAAACTTTCAAGGTTGTTTGGGTAAAATTCGGAGTGCCAAATGTTTACAAGAGCTAACTTAGTTGTAACCATGTTTCGTAAAAATTATGAAAGAAATTCTAGCCTTACTAAATATTTCTATTGTTTCTACTTTTAATAGTATATTATTTAATGAGCATATAATGGTGGCTATTATACACGAGAATGGAAATTAAAATACTAAACGGTGTATCCGCATATTCTACCTCATTTCCCAAAAAATTAGTCGGGTGCCAGTTTGCAATCTGTTATGACGGGATATATAGTTTAGTTCATCAATTTTTCATCAGAGGGCGCTGTTCGATATACGTGTATATAAAATTGTATAAATATTGTAAAAGTGGCACCCGTACGTTCTTTGCATAATCTGGCACCCGCGATGTGGCAACACCGCCGTTGCAGACATTATGTGCTTCCCAGTTGAGGAATAGGTGTTTTATCCGAGGTCCTTAAAGTCTTTTGTGACGATCGCCTAAAATCATCAAAAGATCACTTTTACGGCCGATGTTGCAAGTCAGATGAGTGTACAGAACATTTTTTAGGCCATCACCACAAGAGAATTTAAAAAATTGGTCTCAAATTTAATTTCTTTTTGAGCATAGTTACCTTAGAAAACTAAAAACAAAAGAGTCCGTTTAAAATATGTGATAGCTTAGACACCTCCGGTCAAATTTTGAAAGCTGCAACTGTTGTTGAAAACCTGAGGACTAAGAAAACCTTAGAGTTTGAGTATTCCTAAGAACCTGAGAAACACAAATTGAGAACTGGAGGAACCTGATAAATAATTTGAAGAACCTGAAGAACTCGAGAATATGGGCAATTTGAGATCTTGGAACTTTGAATACCTTGATAAACCAATGTTTAGAAGTGGAGGAACCTCAGAAATTTGGAAAAGCTGAGATTTTAGGGAACTTGAGATTTTAGGAAAAACCTGAGTACTAAGCGAACCTTAAACCTTAAGAAATTTAACAACCTGAGAACTTAAGAAACACAAATTGCGACCTGTAGAATTCTGAGATCTTGGAAAACCTGAAACTTTAGAGAACCTGCGAACTTCGGGAACCCGAGAATTTGAAGAACCCGAAATCGCGGAAAGCCTGAAATCTTAGAGAAACCGAGAATTCGGACAGTTTGGAACCTTGGCAAACTGTAAAATTTTGGGAACTCGACTAACCAAAGAAACATAATCAGAGCAACCACAACCTGAGAGCCTGGAAAACCTAAGGTCTTTCGGAACCTTGGACAATCTGAGAAGCTTGAGATCTTCACTTTCTAACAATCTACGATTCAAAAATTTCGGGACTTTCTCTCACGATATGTTGGGTACATTCCCAATACCGGAGAGATTAGTTTTGAGATTAAGTACTAGTTTTAGCAACTAAGATTTCTGGTCCTTCGAGCCGAGCAACACGTTTCGCTCCAATCATCAACACATAATTTTTGGTCCTCACGAGCCATCACAGATTTTTTGGTTCTTCGATCCGGATCGAAACTACGTTTTGAATAATCAACATAACATGTTTTGGTCCTTAGAGCCGCATCGTAACATCAGCGTTACAAGAGTTAAATTTCCAAATTCTGATGTAATTTTAATTATCATAATTATTATGTTTTTGTGGAGGGAAGTACTGACGTCACACGGTCTCTACCTTAATTAATTCCCATGGTAAAAAAATGAAAACTACGTATTTACACGCAATGGGACCCTGCAACGTGTAACGCTGTCATAATTAACAATAAAACCGGCTTGGAAATGAAATGACTACTGGAAATGTTGTTGTGATAAATTTCCATGGTGTCAGAATTTGACAGATATGTACAAAAAAGTAAAACTACGGCTCCAAAGAAGAGGCCATAAAAACACCTTTTGGTAATCATCGCCTAAAAAATATTAGGACCAAATTTATGAATTCTTTTCTTCTTCTACCTAAAATAGATCTTAGGTAAAAAATGTGAATTTATATTCTGACAGATCAGTCCCAAAAAAGAGAGTTTGACAGTTCTGTACAAAAAAAAGTACCTTAACATTTGGGGGGTATGAAAGATACCCCACAGAAAAATACGGTGTATCATGTTCTGGATTTTTCTCCAGTAGCTCTGACACAGGTGTGAGTCATTTTATTACACCATTGTCTACAGCACCTTTTGTCTGGTGATCAATGTCGTTTTATGGACATCATATTCTTTTATTGCATCATCATTAAATTGTGTCGAAAGCAGGTTGCAAAAAAACAGGTTGCACGTCTGTTGTCGGAGAAGGGAAAAATGCTTCTGGAATGTCCGTCTTATTTGCTCGACTGATTGTTATCTTGCTTGCGTACAATTTTGTTGCCAACGGGATCGAAGTGAAAAGTTGTCACAGGTTCGACCTCTCCAGAAACCGGAGTACCGCTTCACTTAATCGGTTACGACCCGTCGCCCTTCACTTTTTTCGCAATTACCATGACCTGAACATTCGGGCAGGTACTTGTCCCGACACAATACGACTTCCCGCACGACCGTCGTCTAGAGAACGTTCAGGAGTGATGACATCATCCGCTGTGAAAACTTGACTTCGACTCGATGCGACTTCTCGCAATACCTATAGTCACAGAATCAAAATTAGTTATTGATTCAATAATTTCAGTGTCAAAGCTGAAGATCCAGTATATAAGCAGTTTCTGAATCAGATACTACCCATATCTTGATGCCGTAGTGACCAGGTTTACTTTTTATGTAAATTTATTGGAAATTGATCAAAAATTCTCCTTGCAGCTTGAAGTTTCTCCTGAGTTTGTTCAATGCGTTCGGCTCTAGTCTGACTATCATCAAATCTGACTCTGCTGAGTATTTAGCGAAACCTGTCACAAGCCATACCAGCAGTAGAAAACGGTTGTCTGTAAGGTGTATCACTAGTCCATAACTCATCCAATTTTATTTTTGTTCCATGATTTTTCCCAACAGCGAACAAAATTTAAAGGAAAGCGTATAATTATTTCATCTGCTTTTATTGGAGTTATATTTTTGTCACTATACCTTTTATGGCAATGCCGATTTGTCTGTTTACAGATTTTATCTAACATTGATCGAGGTATGAATAGCTCAAAGGCTTAGCGGATAGAGGTTATACCTTCGCTTACATTTGTAAGTCCTGGTTTTGGATCTAGATTTGAAATTATATACAACCAGTTCCCTGTCATTATCAACATCAATATTTTCTGATGAGCTCTGCTCGCTATCGGATTCATCTTCTCCATTTTCTCGCATCCCTTTCTAAGTATTTATTTATTTATTTATGTTGATCAGAATTATGGTCAGAAACTCTGCCAAAATCTAAATCGTCCAAATCAGTATCGCAGCCATAATACGGTCCATTTTCATTATCGCTTACTTCTTCTAAAATTTTCGCTCACTCTTCACGTGTCAAAAATTTATTAACTACTGAAAAGCACCTTTTTCTCCAGAAATAACAGTAATGGAAACGTCAATAAAGTGAGGTTATGTTGTAAAGTTGGGATTGTACGTTAGATATTATTTTCAATTATTTTGAAAAATCTGGAATATTTTGTCGGTCCTTCTGAAATATTATTGATATATTATGTTTTGAGCGAATACATGGAGCCTCAGATCGTTAAAAAATTATTTCAAAAGGTATTAACAAAAACAAGTGGGGGGTACGAAATATACCCCTTACTGTTAAAAGGTTAAAGCCGACGTTTCTAAGAATTTCCTTGTTTGAATTTAGGAAATACAGCTCGTTATTGATTTATTTACGAGATTATTTAAGCTCGAGAAGTAAAGGGAGCAGGAATGAATGACGATGAATGGCAGGAAATCATCTTCAGTGATGAATCTCGGTTTTGCCTATGGTAATCTGGTGGTCGGTTGCGTGTTACAACACCTAGAGGACACAAGTTAAATTTGAAATTCGCACTCCGACGCCATTCTGCAATACATATTGGAAGCCGGCCACCTCTAGTCTTTATTCAAGGAAGTCTCAATACGTCCCGATACATCAACGAGGGTTCGGAGCTAGTTATGTTGTCATCACAACAGTGTTTTTCAGCAAGACAGCGCTAGGGCACATATTACAAGAGTCACAAAGATCTTTTAATGACAATAACGTCAATTTCGATCGGCAGAAGAATCGAAGATTTTCCGGAGCCCATAGGCACTTTGGCTCAAGTTCGAGTTAAAATTCAAATAGCGTGGGAAGAAATACATCAACCAGAAATTAATCATTTAATTTCAAGTATGCCACGGCGTTTTTAAATGAATTTATAGTTCGACACTGTCAGAATTTTCAAATTTTTGTAAAAATAAAATGTCAGATTAACGTCACACTATTTTTAAGAGTTTTAAGCAATTTAAAGACTTGCCAAGGTGGTGTCAAACTATAAAACCTTGTATTACACTCGTTCCTGTGTAAATTAGGGGCTTTCCAGCACTCGGGGCTTAAAACAGCACTCGTTTCACTCGTGCTTTTTTAGAACCCTAGTGCCGGAAAGCACCCAATTTACACAGGAACTCGTATAATAATATACTCTTATTACTCTTCCTAAATACATATTGTTTTTGAAATTGCTATTATTCATTACCTTTACCAATCTCAACCTGTCACCGTTATTTCAAGTGCTGGGTGCTCGGTCTTTTTGGACGATCTGTATATTTAAAAGAACTTCAGAGCAAATCACAAATCACCCTCAGCCTAAAGGAAAACGTGCAGTTTCTCAATTTTTTTATTGTTTAGAAACCCCAAAACATAAAAACAAAACATAAACCGCGTCACTTAATTCTTTCATACTCTATCAACATTGGCCACGTCGTCGGGTGCCAATTCGACATCCTTTCATGTAATAGTTATACAAATGGGTGCCGCGTTAGCTAAATATGTGTAGGTGCCAAAATGTCCAATTTTATTATGAAATATATACGTCGGGTGTCGCTTTAACAATAGCTGTGTAGGGTGCCACATTATGCATATATATATATATATATACATACCCAGCTATCCATACCAAGCCCGACAAACACCACAGGCACTCAGAAGCCCGCCCTTTCCTTTATAGTTACAGATATATTTGCTGGATATATAGGTTTTATATCACCACATTAATCAGCGCAACCTGAGAGGGGTAACTTTTTGTTGACATACAAATAATTCTATGTTTCTCAGATTTTACGAAACCACACATGCTCTGCTTACTATAACAATCCCGTTTGTATAAAAAAATGTATATCACGTATTATACGAAGCCAAGCGGTGTTGCCAGCATTTCCACCACAAATGTAGACTAAATTAATATTGTATGCTGACTTATTATTCCGTGTTCTTCAAATACAATAAACAAAATTGTATTTTTTTAAGTTTTTCTTAAATTATTTGTTTGGAATCGGGCACCTGTATTTTCTTGGCAATATATTGATAATGAATAATAATAATGAATGATAATGACAGCAAAATTATTCATAAAGGTAGTTCCAATTTGTTTTATTTACCCGACGTCCCACAGGTAGGTGCAGAATAACAGGAGCCAACTGGTGAGGCCTATCAAGTACAAATTATTTATTGCTATAATATTTAACTGGGTAAACAATTTAGGCCTTTGTCATTTATAAACTATAAAAGTACTGTTTATAAAACTAACAACTTACTAAAGTCCAAAGTTTTGTGCCTCTTACATTATTTACAACATCCCCTTCTGTTTCTGCTGTTCTTGAGGGAATTCTATTTCTGCCTCCCCTCATACCATCTCACGAATTTTTCATAGCAAATATTGTGTTTTTTTCGGCCTCCGTCTCAATTTAGTTATTTTCTAGTCGTCCAAATCGGCTGGAAAACGATATTTGCCTGCCTAGACTAGAAAATGGAAACTATGGATTTTCAATGCAAGCTTTTATGTTTGTTGGATTTGTCACCGCCCCGAATAGCAGAATAACTACCATTAAAACATCGGAAAAATTACAGGGGGGGGGGCCTTGGTATAGGACAACGACAATAACAAAACCCCCTTCAACAGGGGTCCCAAAGAGGCCCTTTAAGACATGGGTGGAGCCCTTGAAACAGAAGGGCCCAAAGGGGCTATTTGAGACACGAGGGCCCCCATGCGTTATGAGCCCCCCCTTAGACTTGTGGGGGGCCTTGTGATATGGGGGACCAAGGGGGCTCTTTGCGACACGTGGGCCCCCATGAGGCATGAGGCCCCCTACAAAAGTGAACAATGAAAATCTTTTGTCGGCCGAAAAAGTTTCGTTTATCACACGACCCGAAACTGTTTTGCAAGTGCTTGCACTTGTGAAGTCTCGGCTACGCCTCGCCTCCACAAACTGTGCTCGCACTTGCAAAATGACATTTTCTGGCCTTGTAATAAAATATACTATTGTATTCGTTTTGTGAAACACATAATGCGTAATGAAATACATAGCAACATACATAAATTTTGCATCGTATGTATTTAATTTGGCAGCTGTCAACCTAACCTCAAAATCTGATGTAAATTTGTACTTTTTCTCATTTTGCGGGAACGAATACAAAAAAAAACACTATTCAATACTCGTGCCCTGTCACTTTTCAGGGGCTCGGCCTCATTGCGGCCCCCGGCATTCGCCTCGGGCTGCAAAAATTCGCCGTCGCCCCTGAAAAGTGTAATGACAGCGCACTCGTATGAAATATACTATTACTACCATCCAAGAACTGTTATTTATTAAAAATAATTACGATAATTTAGGGTAAAATGAAGCTTCAATAAAGGCTTCATGAGGGAATAATTTTGGTGCAAACAAGTTACTTTGTCGCACGGGTGAGGCCTGTAAGAACAAAATATTTTGTTTAATTTTGAGATTTATCCTAATACTACTTTAAACTACTTTCTAAGTCAAGTTTAGACAACAAGCTCTTAAAAACAAAATTATTGCTAAAATTTCGGAACTGAAGCGTTTCGGTAAAATTTTTATATATCGGCGTTTTATAACGCCTATTTACAGCCAAATTGTGCTAAAATACTTACAAAGACATTTTTTACATGTTATTGCTCAATTTAAAGTCAAGGTGGTTTGATGTCTCCAACAATACCCTAAATTCTAAAATTAATAGAGTATGTTCTTAACAACTCTCCTGCGCTTATTTGCGTGGAAATCAAGTCAAGCTTTTGTCCGTACAAAGAAAACAGTACAAACAAGCGTTTTATAGAAAATTTACTGTGACTTATGCTATTTTTTTAGTAAAATACTATTGATATTTTAACTAAAAATCCTCAACTGTCGAAACAGAAAAAAAATCGGAACTGAAGCGTTTGGCTGAAATTTCTATTATTTATTTATTTTAAAGACACGTATTTGCACATTTGACAACAGTGTTTATTACAGTCCCAGAATGGTTATTTATACCACATTAAATTTGTAGGGACTTGGTAGTTTACATATCTATATAATAAAAGTCGTGTTAGTGCAAGTCGGACTCGCACACGAAGGGTTTCGTACCACCGTACAATCTATCTAATCTAATATATTTAAACGAGCAATTCTTGTAAATTTATTTATTTATTTATATATTTCGCGGATCTCGGAAACGGCTCTAACGATTTGGATGAAATTTTGTATTCAGATAAAGTTTTGCTTTTTAAGTCTACCTATGTAGTTGGATTTCTTGTAGAAACGGAATTTTACACAAAAATACGGTTTTTTAAGATCCTTTATCCGCTGTCATACTGACAATCATCTGACAATTTTAAACACCTTGGTGATGGTGATGAATGAGAGCGGGAACGCGTGTGAATGAAACGACTGCGACTAGCGTAGTAGGAGGTATTACGGCAGTTCAGATGGTGGCTACGCCCCCCTGTCCCAAGGATATCTCAAGGGGGCTTGTCTGTCTCAACGGGCCCCCCATGGGCCCTCCTTTCTAAAGATTTCAAGTCAATTAAATTTGTCTCATACATAAATCCTATTTTAGAACTAAACAAATTCAACTTTCGACTTCTATAATTATGTTGATAACCGATGAGGCCCCCTCGGGCCCGCCTGGTGCGAGGGGCCGCTCCTCGGGCTCGCCTGTTTCGATGGGCCCCCTCTCGGACTCCCCTTTTGGGGGGGATCGAGTTTCCCTGTTTCAAAGGTGCCCTCGGGCCCCCATGTTTAAACGGGGGGCCCTCGGGACGCCGTGTTTCAAGGGGGGCCCTTCCGGTCGCCTTGTTTCAAGGAAGCTACCTCGGGCCCTCCGGTTTCAAGGGTTGCCTAAACTTCGGAGTCATGAGACGTATCTCAATACTTTTTCGGAAAAAAATACAATTGTCCAAAAAAATAAGTACCGAGAGAAGCTCGGTCGCCAGGTACTACTTATTTAACACTACATTTTTTTAATTATTTTTATTATCTGTTGTTATTGCGGCCATAGTTGTCCGCATTCTGTAAAAATTTCAAGTGTCTAACTATTACGGTTCAAAAGATACAGCCCTGTGACAGACGGAAGGACCGACAGCCGGACAGCTGAGCCTTAGTAATAGCACTCTTGGGGTACGGAACCCTAAAAATGAAATGCTGTACCTACGTTGGTAAGCGCAACACTTGAGAACGGCTGGACCGATTTGGCTATTTTTTTAGAATCCCCGTAATGGTCCAGGTCAGGTTCTTACGGAAATAAAAATTGGGAAAGATTTGCCGGAAAATTGGAAAATCTTTATTTCCTTAAAAACATTACCTTAAAAAATTGCCAAATCGGTCCACCTGTTCTCAAGTGATGCGGTTACCAACGAATAGCGTTTCATTTTTATATAATAGACTGGAGAAGTCGTGACGTCAGTGAGAGTGGGGACTTCTCAAAACAAACGCACGTGCTAGTGACGTGTCAACAGCTGGCTGGAAATAGTGAGGTTACTGTCATTCGCTGTAATTTTTGTTTTCATTTACTTTACGTTTCATACAAGTGTGGTTAGCTTTAACCTCCCTGGGTTAACCCACGTTTAACCATGACTACAAAATGTGTTCTTAAACCCAGAAAATGAACGTTGATTTAAACCACTTTTACATAACCTCAAATGCTCAAAGCATGAAATGGAAAGGAATGGTTTGGAAAGGTTTTGGTTCCCCCACCAGTGACTCTATAAAAATGTAATGCTGTTCGTTGGTAAGCGCATCACTTGAGAATGGCTGGCCAGAATTGGCTAATGTCTTTGTTAATATTTGTAATATAGTCCAAATAAGATTTTTACGAAAAGCAAAAATGGAAAATTTACCCGGAAAATTCGAAAATTCGGGAAAAACAGAAATACACTGCACGTGCGTAAATGTTGAAATGGTGTATTTGTAGGCGTATCACTTGAGAACGGATGAACCCATTTCGCTAATAATTTTTTCCTCATATTCGTCATAGTCCAAATAAGGTTCCTACGGAAATAAAAATTGTAAAAGTTGCCCGAAAAATTGGAAAATTGTAAATTTTGTTTTGTTCGTTCTGCTCCCGGGATGTGAGCTTTTTTTTATAAGTTTTAAGCTGTCATAAAAAATGTCTCCAAAATTTAGTTGTAATTAAAGCAATGGTGTATTGAAGGGTTAAAAAATAGTTTTAAGGATGCTTTTAAAATTTGGCCTTGTTTAAAACAATTTAAAAATTATAAACAGTGTCAAATATTGAAAAAACACCTTTTTTTAAGTTTTTAATCCATAAATACCTACACCTTTGCTTTACAATCAAATTAAAAACACAACACAATTTAAAGCAGTGTGTGTAAAACACACCCTTAAAACAATTATTTTCAACCATAAATACACCCTTGCTTTTATTACAACCAAATATTAAACATAATTTAAAAGGGTAAAAGGGTACCAACATTTTAAATAAAAAAAAAACACAAAATTAACATAATCCGCCTCCGGAAAAATAAAAATCTGGCAATAATATCCCATTTCAACGCACTGTTGCGCCTAAACGGTTCACCCGACACAAAAATATGGTAGGTTAGACCTGTTAGACCCAATTCGTATTCCACCTCAAAAAACATAAAGTATCAAAAACCCAAAACTAGTAGAAAATTTGTTAAGCTGGACACCTAAAACCTTTTGTGACTGGCATGATGGGTTCAAAAACCGTTTTGAGGGCGTTTTTAAATATCTGACACTGTTTATAATTTTTAAATTGTTCTATAAAAAACGTTTTTAAAATTTGGTTGTAATCAAAAAACGGAGTATTTAAGAGTTGAAAAATTTTTTTTTTAGGGTGGTTTGACATTAAAATATAATTTTAAAATTCTCAGATAACAGCTTTCTGAATTGTTACCGCTAAATCATCTTTTCGCTCGTAGCGTTAAATATCTCCAATATTACATTAAATGAATAATCGAGTGAATGCGCTGTTGTCACATGAACGGGATTCCTATTATGCATTAAACATCTTAAGGTCGGGCATCATCGACAAAGTATCTGCAGTAAATATACAGTTTTATACAAATCTGTCGTGCGCCCCCTACAGTGAACTTAAAAAACTAAACGTGTGTATTTTACGATATATGGTGACTTTACCCGCCAAATGAAAATTTTGCCAGTAGATGGCTTTAGTCGTATTAACAAGAAATAACTCGGATATACACGTGAATTTTACGAAGCCCAAAGTCGGGCTTCGTAAGTAGGTGTCGGGCTTGGTATTACTTTCCAACATAGCATTTTGGGCTTGACATTGCCGCCGTATATGTCTATATATATATATATATATATATATATATATATATATATATATATATATATATATATATATATATATATGTCTAATCCTACGATCCGCCTCAAAAATAAGTATGTAATGTACGCTTTGGGCTCATTTTCCACGATTGGCCTCATGAGGCCAAAGGTGGTCCCACAGCTATTACCATCATCGGACTCCGGATGTAAAGTGGAGTCCTCAGCGGCCAACATCGGAAACTAAACGGTTTGTCTGACAAATAAAGTAACTGTTTAATATATTGCATATACTTTAACGTCCAATTCGTATGATCCCAATAATTATTAAACATCAAAAAATAAAAGAGCCCGAAAATTGAACACATAATTTCATACTTATTGTTAATTGAAAATCTGAAACATTCTATTTATTATCGAACAATGTATCCGTTAATTACTAATTTCTCCCAATTACGGTGGAGCAACATATGTAATTTTTTAGTGTCAGTTCTGCCTACAAATCGGGTAATCTGGAATTATGTTTTAAAGATGCTGTCCTGGATTTTCATCTTTGTTTAATGTATTTTAACTCAAAACTGCAATCTCAGGTTTGCTTTTACGATTTTCGTGGATTGCATTAAATAGGAACTTAGAGCAAATCAATGCCATAATTCCTGATAAAGTAATTTTTTTTTATTTTAAAGTGCAAAAATTTTTAAGGCCAAAGAATGACTTAGACATAGTTGTGAGGCCAAAAGAGGTATTAGACATAGCATCTCGCTACATTTAAAGCCTTCTTTGGCCTCATGGAAAAGTTCTTAACTGTTATCAATATGACTATGTATTCAAAATTTTAACCTCACGAACCTAATTTAATCATTTCTTGACCTTTAAAGACGATTGAACGACAACTGTCATGTTTCACTGTCAATTCTACCCAAAAATCTGTAATTCGTTCGTAAAGATCCGATCATGAAATATTTCCATTTGTTAATGTAATATTTTGACCAAAAAGTGCAATCTTATTATTTTTCTCTTTTACGATCTTCGCACCCCTTATATTTGGGTATGCAATAAACAGTATGTTGTTGCTAATAAATGTCTTTATTGTTGATAACAATTTAAATTTATTCATTATAGCATTTATATAATGTACAAAAGTGCGAGGTCAAAGAATGACTTAGACATAGTTGTGAGGCCAAAAGAGGTATTAGACATAGTATCTCGCTACATTTAAAGCCTTCTTTGGCCTCATGGAAAAGTCCATAACTGTTATCAATATGACTATGTATTCAAAATTTTAACCTCACGAACCTAATTTAATCATTTCTTGACATTTAAAGACGATTGAGCGACAACTGTCATCTTTCACTGTCAATTCTACCCAAAAATCTGTAATTCGTTCGTAAAGATCCGATCATGAAATATTTCCATTTGTTAATGTAATATTTTGACCAAAAAGTGCAACCTTATGAATTTTCTCTTTTACGATCTTCGCACCCCTTATATTTGGGTATGCAATAAACAGTATGTTGTTGCTAATAAATGTCTTTATTGTTGATAACAATTTAAATTTATTCATTATAGCATTTATATAACGTACAAAAGTGCGAGGTCAAAGAATGACTTAGACATAGTTGTGAGGCCAAAAGTGGTATTAGACATAGTATCTCGCTACATTTAAAGCCTTCTTTGGCCTCATGGAAAAGTCCATAACTGTTATCAATATGACTATGTATTCAAAATTTTAACCTCACGAACCTAATTTAATCATTGCTTGACATTTAAAGACGATTGAGCGACAACTGTCATTTTTCACTGTCAATTTTACCCAAAAATCTGTAATACGTTCGTAAAGATCCGATCATGAAATATTTCCATTTGTTAATGTAATATTTTGACCAAAAAGTGCAACCTTATGATTTTTCTTTTTTTTTCGATCTTTGTACCCCTTATATTTGGGTATGCAATAAACAGTATGTTGTTGCTAATAAATGTCTTTATTGTTGATAACAATTTAAATTTATTCATTATAGCATTTATATAACGTACAAAAGGTGCGAGGTCAAAGAATGACTTAGACATAGTTGTGAGGCCAAAAGAGGTATTAGACATAGTATCTCGCTACATTTAAAGCCTTCTTTGGCCTCATGGAAAAGTCCATAAATGTTATCAATATGACTATGTATTCAAAATTTTAACCTCACGAACCTAATTTAATCATTTCTTGACATTTAAAGACGATTGAGCGACAACTGTCATCTTTCACTGTCAATTCTACCCAAAAATCTGTAATTCGTTCGTAAAGATCCGATCATGAAATATTTCCATTTGTTAATGTAATATTTTGACCAAAAAGTGCAACCTTATGAATTTTCTCTTTTACGATCTTCGCACCCCTTATATTTGGGTATGCAATAAACAGTATGTTGTTGCTAATAAATGTCTTTATTGTTGATAACAATTTAAATTTATTCATTATAGCATTTATATAACGTACAAAAGTGCGAGGTCAAAGAATGACTTAGACATAGTTGTGAGGCCAAAAGTGGTATTAGACATAGTATCTCGCTACATTTAAAGCCTTCTTTGGCCTCATGGAAAAGTCCATAACTGTTATCAATATGACTATGTATTCAAAATTTTAACCTCATGAACCTAATTTAATCATTTCTTGACATTTAAAGACGATTGAGCGACAACTGTCATTTTTCACTGTCAATTCTACCCAAAAATCTGTAATTCGTTCGTAAAGATCCGATCATGAAATATTTCCATTTGTTAATGTAATATTTTGACCAAAAAGTGCAACCTTATGAATTTTCTCTTTTACGATCTTCGCACCCCTTATATTTGGGTATGCAATAAACAGTATATTGTTGCTAATAAATGTCTTTATTGTTGATAACAATTTAAATTTATTCATTATAGCATTTCTATAACGTACAAAAGGTGCGAGGTCAAAGAATGACTTAGACATAGTTGTGAGGCCAAAAGAGGTATTAGACATAGCATCTCGCTACATTTAAAGCCTTCTTTGGCCTCATGGAAAAGTTCTTAACTGTTATCAATATGACTATGTATTCAAAATTTTAACCTCACGAACCTAATTTAATCATTTCTTGACATTTAAAGACGGTTGAGCGACAACTGTCATTTTTTACTGTCAATTCTGCCCAAAAATCTGGAATACGTTCGCAAAGATATGATCATGAAGTTTTTTCATTTCTTTTTGAGTTTGCTTTTACGATTTTCGTACTCCTTATATTTGGGTATGCAAGAAACAATATGTTAATAAATGTCTTAATTGTTGATAACAGGTTTCTTTACCATTGCAGTGTTTGCAACAGGTTGTACTAAAAAAATCACCAGTAAGCTGTTATGGAGAAGGCAAACCCTACTATATTTCTCCATCTGCCCTTTTCAGAAGTATTCTTTGCTTGCAACTCCAGGTACTGCAAGTATAATGCAACCAACTATACACCAACTTAGTTTTGTCCCAATCCTTGTTTTACAGGTTGAGGTCAATGGTAAACATAAATGTATCGCAGGGTCCGAGCCCAATTGTGGTATTAGATATATATATATATAGATGAAGGCTGATTTCTACCAATATTATGAAGTTTGGGGAACATTTGCTTGCCAACTCATATTATGACTCAAAAACCCTTACTGACATTTCAACATCTTGACAAAATTTCAATACAACAAGGCCAACGTTTGCGCTCGTCGAGGGTTCGCCAAGTAGACGAACATGGACCAACGTTGGAACGAATTTACGTCGGCCTACAGTTGCATGCCGTCTGGAGTCATAGTGTTTGATTTTTTTAAATTTTTCGATTTGTCAAAGTTAAAATCTGGGAAAAGCTAGTCGACACAGTGGAGGATTTTTCTTCTGTAACATTCAGATATCAGAAGAGGAAGTAAAAAAAAATCAAAGGAAGCGACAAAAATAGTAATTTATGTACCGAGGCCATAAACGTTATTTTTTTGGACGCATCTGTTGTTTGTGACCGAGGCGTGAGTCAAATTCAAACAGATCAGTACCCAAAAAGTAGAGTTTGAAAGATCAGTCCCCCAAAGTAGAGTTTGACAGATGTGTACAAAAAAGTGTAACTTTACGGCTCCAGAAGATGCCGTCGAATCATCTTTTTCGTAATCATTGCCTAAAAAAAAATTAAACAAAAAATGAACCCTTTTGGAATTACACTCTCAGAAAAGATCTAAAAATCAAAATTCTAGTGAACAGGTTAACTTTATTTATTTGGACGACACTTGGATATATCAATATGGGATATCAACATTATTTGAAGAGTTATCCAGCTAACTTAAAAAGTGAAGGTAAAAGATTTACCATGCTACATACGGGAACTACTTCAGTATTTTTACCCAACTGTGACTTACTACTAGTCGGTAAAAATAACGACCGCGACTATCACAAGACAATGACAGGAGATTTTTTTATAGAGTGGACTGAAAAACAGCTCATTCTTGTGTTGTCAGACTTTGACGAAAATGTGTGGTGGTTATGGATAACTCTCCGTATCATTCAATGCATGCGAATGGATAAACCACCAACATATTCTAAAACAAAGCAACAAATACGATACTTTTGATAAGTTTTACAAAAAAAAACAACTTCAGACTATTGTCGCAAACGTTGTAATATTTTACAACCTTTGCGACAAGACACTGACAAATGTTACGTGATTGACGAACTACTTTAATTATCAGGACATGAAGTTCTTACACTACCTCTATACCTCTGCGAATACAACCCAATCCAAATGGCATGGGCGAGGTGTAAGTCTCATTATGATAAACACATAAATTCGCAGCCTACATCTAAAGATGAGGTTGCAAATTTATGGAAAGAATCTTTGACATTGTGTACAGTTATCTTTTGGACCAGCTGCATTAGAAACTGTGAGACACAATATTTCGCAAAACTTATTGGTATTTGTGACGTTAACGATTAACCTCCTATTATGTATAATGATTACATTGGGGAATCAGAATAGGAAAGAAACTTTTCAGATTGTGAAACTGATTAATTTAGTGAGACTGCCAGAGAATTTTTTTTTTCGCAATTGTGCTAACTTACAAATTCTTTTGGGGATATTCAATCCCTTTTGGCCCTTAAAAACTATTTATTTCAAATGTAACTCCACTTTTTTATGCAAATTGTTAGACCTATCTCTTTAGATAGGTCTAACAATTTGCATAAAAAATTTGGTCTTTTGATATTTCACGTGCACCAAGATTTCAGTTCGACCTTACTTCAACATTTTCTCAAGACTTCCCCGGAATTTCGTAGATACTTCCTCAATACTCGGTCAAAAGTTTGTTCCCTAAAGAATAATTATCAGTACCTACTGCCAATCTTCCTGAAAACTGAGAATGCTTCCTCAAGATTTTAACAAACATCCATTCCACGATTTTCAGTGTCGACCACCATACAAATTGTTCTTTGCTAGATTAGATTGCCAATGCGGTGCGGTGCACAATGAGGATCGAATATTAGGTGCATTGCTATTGAGTATAATAATTATAAAAGAATCAATAATAAGTTATACAGAAACATTAACAAAATGGTTTCAATTAAGACTTTTCCATTACCTATTTAGATTTTATTTTCAAGTTTGGGAAGAGATTTTTTTTTATGTGAATTGATAAGTGTTCTTCTATAATCAGAATATACATATTATTCTTTGACGACGCACTTTTAAATTATTATAACTCAATTAGCGGAAATAATAAAATAAGGTTCTTTACATTTACTGTCAAATTAATGACAAACTGGAATTTTTTCCTGACAAAAAAAAACTAACCTTAAAAAGTATATTCTACAAAAACAATGTAACCAAAAAGTTAGTCTCACTATTTATTGAAAAGTTACTAATGTCACGTGAATTAGTTGCATAATATAATAAAAATAATTCAAGTTATAAGAAACTTGTGAAACTGTTTGCGGTCGGTAAATAAAATTTTGCAAAATCGTCAAATACGGGTATAATTATGATTTTTAAGAAGGAGTTTGGATACCACTTTTTACGTCTCTAACATTTCTGGTCTTCGAGTTTTCTAAAAAATAATTTATCCCCCTGTTTTATCCTTTTAGCGACTTTAAAAATCCTTTTTTATTGCTTCTTTAGCCTATATAAACGGAACCTAGTTTCCAAGTTTGGTGTTTAACGTAATTAGTTTTGACACAAAAAAAAAATTATATTCGCTTTACTACACCCCTTTAGGGAGGTAATTTGAAAAATCCTTCCTTCTGCACCCCTAAGATACTCAAGGAATATTTACTCCAAATTAAAATTTTCTAGGTCTACCTGTTTAAGCTGTGCTTTGTCTATCAGTCAGTCAGTCATGGTACTGTTTTATAAATAATAGATTTTATCGTTCGACACTGTCAGAATTTTCAAATTTTCGCTTGTGTAAACACTCTCTGTCATAAACGTGACACTATTTTTATGGATTTTAAGCAATTTAAAGGCTTTCCGGGGTGATGTCGAACGATAAAATGTTTTATTACACTCGTTCCTGTGTAGATTGAACGCTCTACGCCACTCGGGGCTCACAAAAGCACTCGTTTCAATCGTGATTTTATAAACCCCTTGTGACATAAAGCGTCCAATTTACAGAGGAACTCGTATAATAATCTACTGTAATTTAATCAAAAGCGCCCTACCGACACTCAATGAAACTAATGTATTATTTTGTCGTTTAAGATTTTTCTTATGCAAATTTTCAAAGCAGACACATACTTATCAGAGATAATTAATTATAAATATTTCAATATAATGAGAATATCAGTCAAAATTCTATTCTGACAGTGTCAAAAACTGCCCAAAAATTTCAATTCAAGAGTTGAGTTAGAAAAACTGCAAGAAATTTCCAGCCCGCAGCATTATTTGTGCAGTGTGTTTTACGAATTGGGTCAATTATCTGGCGCCAGACGTTAGGCTCCATAACATGCAAAAGATATATATTTTGCTTCGTGTATATGTATCTAAGGTGGCGCCCCCAACAGACCACTTTTTCGAACTAATCCGTATCTTTGAAGGTATATATAGGTCGTTGTTGAGCCCTCGTAAAAATAGCAGAAATGGCATTGTCGTGCCATCTAGAATCTCTTGTGTGAATATACACACAAATTTTTGTTGAGCCCAGACCTGGGCTCCATAACGTAATTTCGGGCTAAACAGCATCCGCATAATATAATATATTGGCTTCACAATGACCGTTTATAAATATATATATATATGTCTAACAGTGTCTAACAGTCACAGTGACTGACTGACTGATAGACAAAGCACAGCTTAAACAGGTAGACCTAGAAATTTTTAATTTGGAGTAAATATTCCTTGAGTATCTTAGGGGTGCAGAAGGAAGGATTTTTCAAATTACCTCCCTAAAGGGGTGTAGTAAAGCTTATATAATTTTTTTTTGTGTCAAAACTAATTAAGTTAAACACCAAACTTGGAAACTAGGTTCCGTTTATATAGGCTAAAGAAGCAATAAAAAAGGATTTTTAAAGTCGCTAAAAGGATAAAACAGGGGGATAAATTATTTTTTAGAAAACTCGAAGACCAGAAATGTTAGAGACGTAAAAAGTGGTATCCAAACTCCTTCTTAAAAATAATAATGATACCCGTATTAGACGATTTTGCAAAATTTTATTTACCGACCGCAAACAGTTTCACAAGTTTCTTATAACTTGAATTATTTTTATTATATTATGCAACTAATTCACGTGACATTAGTAACTTTTCAATAAATAGTGAGACTAACTTTTTGGTTACATTGTTTTTGTAGAATATACTTTTTAAGGTTAGTTTTTTATTTGTAAGGAAAAAATTCCAGTTTGTCATTAATTTGACAGTAAATGTAAAGAACCTTATTTTATTATTTCCGCTAATTGAGTTACAATAATTAAAAGTGCGTCGTCGAAGAATAATATGTATATTCTGATTATAGAAGAACACTTATCAATTCACATAAAAAAAATCTCTTCCCAAACTTGAAAATAAAATCTAAATAGGTAATGGAAAAGTCTTAATTAAAACCATTTTGTTAATGTTTCTGTATAACTTATTATTGATTCTTTTATAATTATTATACTCAATAGCAATGCACCTAATATTCGATCCTCATTGTGCACCGCACCGCATTGGCAACCTAATCTAGCAAAGAACAATTTGTATGGTGGTCGACACTGAAAATCGTGGAATGGATGTTTGTTAAAATCTTGAAGAACCATTGTCAGTTTTCAGGAAGGTTGGCAGTAGGTACTGATAATTATTCTTTAGGGAACAAACTTTTGACCGAGTATTGAGGAAGTATCTACGAAATTCCGGGGAAGTCTTGAGAAAATGTTGTAGTAAGGTCGAACTGAAATCTTGGTGCACGTGAAATATCAAACGACCAAATTTTTTATAAAAATTGTTAGACCTATCTCTTTTGGAGTTACATTTGAAATAAATAGTTTTTAAGGGCCAAAAGGGATTGAATATCCCCAAAAGAATTTGTAAGTTAGCACAATTGCGAAAAAAAAAATTCTCTGGCAGTCTCACTAAATTAATCAGTTTCACAATCTGAAAAGTTTCTTTCCTATTCTGATTCCCCAATGTAATCATTATACATAATAGGAGGTTAATCGTTAACGTCACAAATACCAATAAGTTTTGCGAAATCTTGTGTCTCACAGTTTCTAATGCAGCTGGTCCAAAAGATAACTGTACACAATGTCAAAGATTCTTTCCATAAATTTGCAATCTCATCTTTAGATGTAGGCTGCGAATTTATGTGTTTATCATAATGAGACTTACACCTCGCCCATGCCATTTGGATTGGGTTGTATTCGCAGAGGTATAGAGGTAGTGTAAGAACTTCATGTCCTGATAATTAAAGTAGTTCGTCAATCACGTAACATTTGTCAGTGTCTTGTCGCAAAGGTTGTAAAATATTACAACGTTTGCGACAATAGTCTGAAGTTGTTTTTTTTTTTTTTGTAAAACTTATCAAAAGTATCGTATTTGTTGCTTTGTTTTAGAATATGTTGGTGGTTTATCCATTCGCATGCATTGAATGATACGGAGAGTTATCCATAACCACCACACATTTTCGTCAAAGTCTGACAACACAAGAATGAGCTGTTTTTCAGTCCACTCTATAAAAAGATCTCCTGTCATTGTCTTGTGATAGTCGCGGTCGTTATTTTTACCGACTAGTAGTAAGTCACAGTTGGGTAAAAATACTGAAGTAGTTCCGGTATGTAGCATGGTAAATCTTTTACCTTCACTTTTTAATTTAGCTGGATAACTCTTCAAATAATGTTGATATCCCATATTGATATATCCAAGTGTCGTCCAAATAAATAAAGTTAACCTGTTCACTAGAATTTTGATTTTTAGATCTTTTCTGAGAGTATAATTCCAAAAGGGTTCATTTTTTGTTTAATTTTTTTTTTAGGCAATGATTACGAAAAAGATGATTCGACGGCATCTTCTGGAGCCGTAAAGTTATACTTTTTTGTACACATCTGTCAAACTCTACTTTGGGGGACTAATCTTTCAAACTCTACTTTTTGGGTACTGATCTGTTTGAATTTGACTCACGCCTCGGTCACAAACAACAGATGCGTCCAAAAAAGATAACGTTTATGGCCTCGGTACATAAATTACTATTTTTGTCGCTTCCTTTGATTTTTTTTTACTTCCTCTTCTGATATCTGAATGTTACAGAAGAAAAATCCTCCACTGTGTCGACTAGCTTTTCCCAGATTTTAACTTTGACAAATCAAAAAATTAAAAAAAATCAAACACTATGACTCCAGGCGGCATGCAACTGTAGGCCGACGTAAATTCGTTCCAACGTTGGTCCATGTTCGTCTACTTGGCGAACCCTCGACGAGCGCGAACGTTGGCCTTGTTGTATTGAAATTTTGTCAAGATGTTGAAATATCAGTAAGGGTTTTTGAGTCATAATATGACTTGACAAGCAAATGTTCCCCAAACTTCATAATATTGGTAGAAGTCAGCCTTCATCTAGGACGTTTATTCAAGTGTTATTGTAAAGAGCAAGCAAACAAAGAGCACTACAAAGAGCCAAAGTGAAATATGTATGTAATAAAAATATTCGTCGGAATGTAAGTAAAGATCGACATTAAATTGAAAAGAAAGCTCGTGTCAAAAGGAATGCAAGAAACCAAAAATGTCCAGGGCCAAATAAATGCGAGAGCTACGACAGCGTCGAAAACTTGACGCGTATGTCCCTCATTTTTACGGAGACTAATGTTTCACGCCGACAGCGACAGCGCCGAGCTTTTCCGCTAGTTTATAAATAAAATGCTGTTTGTTGGTAACCGCATCACTTGAGAACGGCTGGACCGATTTGGCATTTTTTTTACAAATTTGTAATAGTCTGAGTGGGGATTTTAAGGAAAGAAAAATTGGTAAAGTCATCCGGAAACCTTTCCAATTATTTCTTTCCGTAAAAACCTTACCCGGGCCACTGCGAATATTCTAAAAAATTGCCAAATCGGTCCAGCCGTTCTGAAGTGACGAATCGATATAATAAAAATCGGCCAAGTGCGAGTCGAACTCGCATCCGAAGGGTTCCGTACCACCGTATAATATTTAACACAACATATATTTTTTTAAATACTTTGGTCAAAAAAAAAACGCCGAAAAAACAGGCTTCTTGTATGGGGAACCCCTTTAATTTGTTTTTATTATTTGTTGTTATAGCGGCCGTAGTAGTACACACTCTATGAAAATTTTAAGTGTCCACCTATTACGATTCAAAAGATACAGCCCTGTAACAGACGGACAGACGGACGGACAACGTAGCCTTAGTAATAGGATCCAGTCGAAACCGTTTGAGTACGGATCTTAAAAATGAAATGCTTTTCGTTGGTAAGCGCACCACTTGAGAACGGCAGGACCGCGATATCGCAATTTTTTTTTATTTTTGTAATAATCTAGATAAGGTTTTTACGGAAAGAAAAATTCGGAAAAACTGCAAAAACATAATTTTTGTATGCACTCTCGATTATACCTGACGATAGAAACGACATATTTGGTTGATTCTTTTTTTGTTTTGTTCGTTGTGTTCCCGGAATAGAAATAACTCAATTGAATGTTTTCAATTGAAAATAACAATCGGAAGATATGGAGGAAAATCTGGAAAACCCATTCCAGGCTAAATTAAAATAAAATTACATGTTGTTTCGCGATATGTCCAAAAACAAATTTATTGAAATTTGGACACGACAATGTCTGTCGGGTCAGCTAGTTATTATAAACTCCCTTAAAAACAAAAGAAAACAAAAGGTTAGAAATTAATGCTGTAGCAGCTTGCCCACTGACCAGAAAGTTTTTCCGGTCATCTTTTTTCTAAAAAATATGCGATATATAAGAAATGTGCGTAGTATTTTTGTGTATGTTCTCAAACATTTTCTGTTATTTCAAGTAAAAACCAATTTCAAATTTGGAAATATTCTGACAAAATAGCATTTTATACTACCACATATTGCACTAGAACGTTACATCGAAAAGGATTCGAAACAGCTCGATATAAAACTTGTACTCCAACTCGAATTTCATTGTGAAATTAATGATCTCAGCTTCCCAGAATTTCGTATGTTTTGACTAAGTCGTAAATGACGCAAACATCGCTAGGTTGAATAGCGACCGCAAAATATAAATTTGTATATCAAGGGGCTAAATAATGTCCAATTGTATCACCGAGGGCTCAACAAGATACGAAAGTATCTAAAATTTTAAATTATAGGAAAAGTTTTCCCCTCTCCGGTTGCGCTTGGTAAAAATTATTTGATTAATACATAGGTCTTGAGTATACTCTACTAAGTGCCCTGGAACTGCCGGGCTCATGATCGCCCCATAAGTATCCCGGGCTAAACAACGATACAACTATATATCTATAATTCATGTAACTCTGTTGTGTATTTTGTATGTCACAATAAACTCGTTACAAGTGGCGCCCAACTCCAGGCTGAAAACACGCCCGGATTAGAAGAAAGTTTAGTGTAAACCGCGTAGGGTATTCGCGGTATCATTCCCAGCCGGCGGAAAAGCCAAGACTCCATCCTCAGACGATAGCGGTCCAGATGACAGCGGAACAGTTCCAGGAGCTGCTAAACCGAATTGCAAACCCACAGAGGCCAGGACGGCAGTTCACCCAGTGCACCGCCCGCTTCGACGGGGCTCGTTCCACGGCGGCAACGGAAGAGTTCCTCACAGCCATCACTATTTTTAAACAGGTGGAAGCCATCTCAGACCAGGACGCGCTCAACGGCTTTCCACTCATATTAACCGGCGAAGCAAACCGCTGGTGGAACGGCGTAAAAAACCAGTACGCCACATTCCAAGCCGCAGTACAGGCAATTCGCGACGCATTCGCTCCACAACGGCCAAATTTCCGTATATTTGGCGAAATATACGCTAGTAAGCAATCAGCAACCATGTCAACTGACCAATATGTTACCACCCAGAGAGAGCGTTTCTCACAACTTTCTCGCCCGCTTGATGAAGAGTGGCAACTGGACCTAATTTATGGTTTGTTGAGACAAACGATCCGCGACCGAGTCTCGCGAACGGACTTCGCAACATTCGCGGAGCTTCTCGCCAAGGCCAGGGTCATCGAAGCCAATGAAAAAGACGGCCAAGAGGCCAGGAAAACCGGCCGAGACACGTCTAGAAGTCGCATTCGGTGCGATTTCTGTGAGCTCTACGGACACGAAGCCCGAGAGTGCCGCAAGAAAGCCAGGGCCGACACAAACAAGACGACCGCGCCGGCAGAACCACTCAGCACCAGACCAACGCAGCACCAAATCCACGTCGCACCGGCCACGGTACAGTGCTATGGATGCGGCCGACCGGGAGTAATTCGGAGAAATTGTCCTACCTGCACGCCCGCCGCTGCCCCAGTAAGTTTCTGCTTTATGGGCCTACGCCAAGTTCATCGTCCCGCGGTCGACATTCGAATCCACGACCTTCCAGGCACCGCTTTCATCGATAGTGGCGCGAAGACGAGCCTCGCTAGTTCCCAACTGCACAGGGCGTTGGTGGAAAAGGGACATGCCTTCGTACCGACGACGGTACAACTAGTGCAAGCCGACGGAGGCCCCACCACCAAGGTTGTCGAAGTAGCCACGCTCCCGTTTCAACTCAAGAATCGTACTATCGAGACCACCTTCTTTGCCATTCCCGATGCTCCCGAAGCACAGACCCTACTAGGGATTGATTTCTTGTGTAAAGCGGGTTTGGTTATAAACCACGCCCACCAGAAGAGGCATTTTGACGGCCAACGTCACCAGGTTTACGGGTTCGTCCCGAAGGACGGGGCTTTCACCGCCCAGACGAGGAAAAATCGACCAACGCCAACTCTAGTACACGCCTCAAGCCTGGACACACCGCGGCAACGTTACTACCACTCGATGACGAAATTGAGAAACCTCTTGCCGAGGCGCCTGACCCGACCAACCCGCAGGCAACCAACAATACATTAGACGACATCTTCGCCGACTTCTGTTTACCACCTATGGTAACCCCAATTCGCACTCCGGGTTACTGTGACATTGTCTCCGAGCTCACCAGCGGATATGGTCCAGCACCGTTGCCATTGTTCGCACCTTTGCCCAGCGAGCTTCCAGAAACCGTAAGCCGTACTGCATACAACTACGAGAACGCGGCACTACACATGGAATGGTACCAGGCCAATCACACACGGTCAAAGGAAGAAAATATTCTATTTCCGGCTATGGAACTAGCCACCTTGGAAGTAAGACTTCGGCCAAACGACGAAGCAGAGGCCCTCACCGCCCACGAACGAGAACAATTAAACACCCTATTGGACAACAAACAGGATCTATTCAACGAAGCAGGGCCTCCCACACCACTGGCCGTACACCACATCGATACCGGAGATCACGCACCAATTTCCAGCCCGCCGTATCGGTTAACATCGACAAAACAAGAGTACCTCCGAAAGGAAATCAACGCCCTCCTGCAGGACGACATTATTGAAGCTTGCGAAAGCGCGTGGGCGTCTCCTATAGTGCTCGTCCCGAAGCCTGACGGTCATCTACGCCTCTGCGTAGATTATAGAAAAATCAACGCTGTTACGCGGCCTGATCTTTACCCCATCCCAAGGTTAGAAGAATTACTACACGCAACGGGAAATGCTAAATACTTAACCACGTTAGACCTACGGAGCGGGTACTACCAAATCCAGATGTACCCCGGGGACCGATTGTCCCTTTCGGAATATACAGGTTCAAAAAAATGCCATTTGGGTTACGTAATGCTCCGGCAACATTCCAGAGGATGATGGACCGTTTTAGGGTCGCCGTACCGGATGTCAACTTTCTGGTATACCTCGATGACATTTTCGTCTTATCACCGACATTCGAGCAACACATCGAGGACTTATCAAAATGTTTCGCGCAGATGCGCGCCACGAGATTAAGAATGAATCGCCCGAAGTGCCACATTGGTTGCCAGCAAGTTAAGTACCTCGGACACCTGATTACTCCAGCCGGTATTAGTACCAATCCCGAAAAGGTCACCGCCATCACCCAAATGTCGCCACCAATAAACGTGAAACAGTTGCTGACGTTTCTCCAGACTTGCAACTGGTACCGCCGCTTCATTCCGAAGTTCGCCGAAGTAACTAGACCACTAACCAATCTGACGAAAAAGGACGCTCCGTGGACTTGGGGCGAACCACAAGAAAAGGCTTATGACGCCCTGAAAACGGCTCTAACAACAGCCCCCATTCTCCGACAGTCCGACCCGACAAAACCCTATCAGCTGCGCACCGATGCTAGCTCATACGCCATTGGTGCGGCTCTGCTCCAGGGGGAGGGGCCAGAAGAGAAACCTATTGAGTACGCCAGCCGCCTCCTGAAACCGCCAGAAAGAAACTATAGTACCACCGAACGCGAGGCACTCGCCATAGTATGGGATATTTAGAAGAATCTTCCACGATCATACTCACCGATCATCAACCACTTAGATGGCTAATGTCCCTGAAAAGTCCCAGTGGACGCTTGGCCCGATGGTCACTACAGCTCCAGCCATACAATCTAGGAATAGAGTATGCGTCGGGAAAAGCCAACGTAGTAGCCGACACTCTATCGAGACCCCCTGTATCACACAAGCCCGAGGAGTACCCAGTCTCCCTCATAACGGTAGAACTACCGCAGAAAGGCCCCGAACAATTGCGAAAAGAACAACTCACCGATCCAGAGTTGCACAAAATCATCACCGCTTTTGAAGCTCCCGAACCTGAGGAAGCTTACCGCTGGACCGCCCGGGGATACATTTTGTCCCAGGGTGTGCTATACAGATATTCGTCCGAGGACGACAACGAAGAACCCCAGCTGGTCGTTCCGATCCAAAATCGAGAAAAACTCCTGAAGGATTTCCACGATTCTCCCGAGGCAGGCCACATTGGGACAGAAAGAACTTTTTAAAAATTGTCTCAAGGATTTTATTGGCCAGGGATGAGGCAAACCACAAAAGACTACGTCAGAAGATGCCCCGCTTGCCAACGTTACAAAAATGATAACAAGAAGCCCGCAGGGTTGTTACAGACACCCGTGATGCACCAGCGCTTTGAGGTTATTTCGATCGATTTATTTGGCCCCCTTCCTAGGACTGCCAATGACGAAACTTGGATCATCATTATAGAGGAGCTCCCGGTGGATCGAAATCCACCCCCTGGAGAATGCCACCGCCCAAAATTGCGCGGAGGTCCTGATCAACGAAGTATTCTTTAGATACGGGTTTCCCCGCCGAATCATATCCGATAACGGAACCCAGTTCTACCCAGACTACTCCAAATGGTAAACCACCTTAAGGAAGCGCGAGAACAACACGAGAAGTCCCAAGACCGGCAGAAAAAGTACTGGGACCAAGCCCGCAGAGAGACCCCCCTATACAGCCCTGGGGATCTCGTCCTCGTCAACACCCATTCTCTCAGCCAAGCCGAAAAGGGTCGCACTTCTAAATTTGACCCCAAACGAGACGGACCCTATGTTATACTAACCGCCAAGGGGCCCTGCTCCTATGAAGTTGCAGCCCAACATGCCCCTGAACGTCCCCTAGGCACCTGCCATGCCTCCGCCCTGCGACGATACGAGCCCGGCACCGAAGAAATCACGCCTGTCCTGCCCCTACGACGTCGAGGACGTCCACGCAAGGCTGCACCATAGATTCAGAACGCCTGTTGAGACGCCTTACCGTTCTGAAGGGGGAGATTGTAACAGTCCCACTTATTAGTACATTTACGCTCCGCCACACGCTCTCCGTTTGAGCCACCGTCGCCTGGTTGGCTCGCCCTACCACCCACCGTCAACTACCACCACTACCCTCTACGAGAGTCGGACCTGCGCCGAAAACCAACCCTTTTATAAAAGGACAGTTTCTACCCCGGAATAGAGAGAGCCACTGACTTACTCTCACTCTTCTACCTACAGTTGCACCCCCGATAAGCGCACTGGTTGCCGGTCCTTATCACTAACCCATCCCGAACGACCTCCAAAAACGTCGGACTCAGCTGTAACTGAAACCCCTAATCTCCGTAACAAACGCCCCCATACCACGAACAACTCGCACAGGCCCGATCCTTTTTTTTGTGATCCGCGGTGTGGACATTGACAAGGACGAACGCAATTTCCTCGCCCTGGAAACTCTCTTCCCCATCCACAAATTGTCTAGAATCAAATCCCGCCGCACAAACAAGTGCGTGATCAACGGAGACACCCTCAAGCATTTGGTGACCCAGTCTTCTTCAAGCGCCATCAGTGCAAAAATCCCAATTCACATTGACCTGACATTGAGAGCCGTTGAAATCGACTTGGAGTTGACAGAGAGAAGTAAGGCTAGGATCATGTTAGGATTGCCAAGATTCCAATATTAAAAAAATAAATTATACTGTTTTTAGTGTAATTATTATAACACCGCTTTTGTCTATTATGACACGCAGGAGCGTATCGTAATAGCCTCGATACAAACGCAAAATAGGAAAGCGCGTTTATCTGCAAATGCCGAATTAAGATTAGACGTATCTTATGAATCAGTCAACGATTTAATAACGGATATCAGAAAGCATTTTTTGGAGCCGTAAAGATTAACTTTTTTGTACACATCTGTTAAATTCTGACAGATCAGTTCCAAAAAAGTAGAGTTTAACAGATCAGTCCCAAAAGAGTAGATTGACAGATATGTACAAAAAAAGGTAAACTTTACGGCTCCAAAACAGGCCATAAAATCACATTTTTCGTAATCATCGCCTAAAAAATTATCTCAAATATGTGTTCCTTCACTATTTACTTTGTATATAAACTTAAATTCTTTATCAACGGCAACGCGAGACGAACTATTTAAAGGAACTAAACTTAATGATAATAATATTTTTAAAGAATGAGGTTAATGCGCACCAAATTAAAAAGCTAGCAGGCGTGATTAATGAATTTTTGAAAGAAAACAAAAGTAAATAGATTTTTTGAAATTTTACTGATTTGAACTTTAGCGCCGTTTTAATTCATTTTTTCCTTATCTAACATATTAAGTATTTGACAACCCTGAAAACAATAAAACACACTATTCAAATGTAAAATAAAAAAAAATTGTCATTAAAAAAATATTGATGACGTCATAACTGTCAAAAAACTAATAAAAAAAATTGTATACTTTCCTGGATGCGCTATAATTAGCCCTATCATATACTTTTTAAGTTCTATTTCTAGTGCAAATACTAACGGAGTTACTGAATTTATTCGTTACTTAATTTCCACACTGTACAATCATTCTGTTGTCAAAAAGACCATTCCAAGAAATTATTCCTTCGGGGCGTAACACTTCTAGTGTCATTATAAGTATTTAGGGTTGATTATGTTTACCTACTTAATAATAGAAGTTAAGTTTACTAGATTTTTTTTATTTTAATAAGAACTACATCTCAAACTGTGCAACAAATTATTTAGCTCATAAAACATTACAATAAATAATAATTAGTTATTAATTAATAAAAAACATGCATCACCGAGTAAATATGAATGTGGGGTGTGTTTAAACAAATTTAAATACTAAATCATCATGTTAGGATCATAATGATTGGCTATGTGACTTCAACCTCGAAACTTGGAGGGATGTAATATTGTTAACGTTTCAAAAATATAAAAACAACAAGTTACAATATAAAAAAAAAACAATAATATTTTGTTAAAGCAAACAAAAATATTTCCGTCCATATCCAAATAATAATAATCGAGTATCATCATTACACTTCATTTCTCAAATATCATGCGATAAGCAGCATGATTACGCACAGTTGCCTTCATTATAAAAGACGAACGCCTCTCACAACTGCACAGTCCAAACATGGTGTTCACTAACTCGATAGCAGGCGACGTGCTTGCTCTATTTATAACACTCGCCCTTCTTGTAATTGGATATTTTAAGTGGTGCTACCAGTACTGGAAACGCCGTAATGTCCCATATTTTGAACCCCAAATACCATTCGGTAACCTAACAAGTGCATTAACAAGCAAAGAACACAATGGTGTCACAATTCAAAAGATCTACCAGAAGATGAAAAGAAACGGTTGGAAGCATGGAGGTTTGTACGTTTTTACCCGTCCAAATTACCTGCCTCTCGACTTGGACATTGTGAGGAATATTTTAACGAAGGATTTTCAATACTTTGCTGATCGGAATACCTTTGCAAACCACAAGGAACCCTTGCAAGCTCACCTTCTCAATCTGAAAGGGGACGAGTGGAAGTCGCTTCGATCAAAGTTGTCACCGACTTTTACATCCGGGAAAATGAAGATGATGTTCAACATTATGGCAGAGTTTGAGAAAGATCTCCATCGGAAAATGGACAAAGAGATAGAAAGCAGAGGTCCGATTGATATCAAAGAAATCCTTTCTTGCTTTACCACAAACATTATTGGGTCTTGTGCTTTCGGTTTAGAATTTAAAGCTTTAGAAGATGAAGACTCCAGCTTCAGAAAAATTGGAAGAAACATGTTTAAACCTTCCAAGAAAATGATTTTTAAAAGGTTGTTTGCTACGACTTTCCCCAATTTAGCCAAATTAATCAATTTGAAAATGGGCAACAAGGAGATCAGCACTTTTATTTCAAACCTTGTAAGCGACACGATCGAATATCGAGAAAAAAACAATTACACTAGAAACGACTTCATGCAGATGTTGATTAATCTGAAGAAGTATGGTTCTGTTGAAGCTGGCAAACACGGAGGTGAGCCATTAACTTTTGACGAAGTTGCTTCACAAGCCATTGTTTTCTTCGCCGCTGGGTTCGAAACATCTTCAACTTTAATGACATTTGCTTTGTATGAATTGGCCAAACATCAACAAATACAAGACAGTCTACGGAACGAAATCAACAAAGTCCTAGCAAACAACAACAACGAAATGACCTACGACGCAGTTCAAGAAATGAAATATTTGACTCAAGTTATAGACGGTAAGTGGAAATTTTCAGTGACGACAAGTTCAATAATTATTTTAGAGACGTTGAGGATGCACCCTCCGGCTGCCACACTTCAACGGCTTTGTGTTAAAGACTACAAAGTTCCCAACTACGATCTCTTAATCGAAAAGGGAACGAATGTCATGATATCACTCCTTGGAATTCATTACGACAAGGACTATTACTCAAATCCGGAGGAGTTTGATCCGGAACATTTCAGCGATGAAAATCGCAGGAATCGACACAATTTTGCCCACATGCCTTTTGGGGAAGGTCCTAGAAACTGCATAGGTAAGTAAACAATATTAGAAGGAACATTATATAAAACGTGTGATTTAAGGTTTACGTTTTGGTCTTCTTCAGTCGAAAGTGGGATTGGTTGCTTTATTAAGAAAATATAGATTTACGCTCAACCAGAAAACCAAACAACCGTTGGCTTACAAACCAGGTAGTATTGTCTTATCTGTCGATGGTGAGGTCTGGCTGAACTGCGAAAGGATTTAAGATGTAAAAAATTTATGTATTTAAATACTTGCTTTAAAGCTGATATTGCTCAGTTTATACTTTTGTACATGGTCAGTATTCAATAAAGATTGATACAAAAACGTGTGAGTGACATTAATTAATTAAGTGATATCGAGTGACATTAATCTCTGGAAACAGAAATAATAGTCGTAGTTTACATCGTATTTTTTTTATATTTGACATAAAATAAGAATTAACAGAAACTTGTGTAATATCTCAAACTAATGCAGCAATAGTTATTGAAATGTTGATATCCACAGTAATGCCTACGCCCCTGTACATAAAGGCTGAAATAATCATGGAAGAGATCTACGCACTACGCTCAAATTTGCAATGAAACTTACTTTGAATATATAATATAAGTCCTAGCAGAAAATTTAACCAAATGTACAACTCTTCAAAATAAACATTTTTTATCTATCATTTTTCTTCGCAAACGCTCCGTTACGGAGTTAAAATTAAGAATAGTTTAACCCATAAAACCCGCCTATGGACCCACGTTCATTGATTGTAAGGAATGCACAAAAAAACCGATAAACAACAATTAAATGGAAACATGTACTAACCTACCATAATATGCATAATATTAAAGTAGGATCGTATGTAATAATAAACTCTCTAACTTACATCAGAGATAATCCTTGTTGTTGTACGTGCGATAAACGATAAATGTTGACGCACCGACAGTTCGAATATATATCTTCGAATACTTAAAAATTTCAGGTTCAATTTCCAAAACGCGATTACATGTGGGACGTCCGAAATCATAATAAAATAATCAGCGAGCACAAGAATCGAGCACACATAACAATACATAGTGGCGCGACACTCAACTGCTTACTAAAAGTTACTATCAATTACAATTTTTTTTGTGTCAAAAACCTCTCTTTTTTTACTTCGTTCGGCAAAAACGTTCTGATGCGTTCAAGTTCATGTCGGCATAGGCGGAGGGTAGAAGTTTTTTTTTATTTTAATAAGCCCAATCATTATCGTCTAAACCTATCGATTATTCGTTACGTTGCAACACGTCCTTCGAATCTGAAAAAATACAAATAAGTTAAATAACGCCGGAATTAAAACAAGTGGCCCAAAATGCTGCTTCTGCTTCTGGTTTTCCTTCGAGTGAAAGCGTATGCGCTGCGTTTCTAAGGGTGAAGAATACGGTCGCCTGTGACGTCAATTTCGAAGTGTTCGTGTCAACGCGAATGGTGAAGAATAGTACTCCAGGCTACAAGCACTCGGACAACTGAGAATAATAGAGTAGAAAATACGGATCCACCCATCTCTACGTCGCACATGGCTCGCATGTCCCGTCTTTAAACCTGTGCGGAACTAAGGGACAACCTAGCTACTCGCTTTACAGCCCGTTCAAGGTCTCTCAGTCTTGGCGGTACGACATTAAAGGAACTTCAAATTACCAACCGCCAGTGTCGCTTCTGTAATACCTTCTGTTCTGTGTCAAAATGATAATAAAGCATAACGTGCATTCGACATCATTCGATTATTCGGAGTCGAACCGATCGCTGTTCTGATGAAAAATAAATTTAAACAAACAGCGTATTAAGTATTGCATTGAAAGACATTCATTATGTTTGACGATTCTAATGGAGAACACGTCTCCGCTAACAAGTTTCTGCAGTGTTAATCAAAAGCAAATTATACATTTTATTATAATAGAGACTGTTCCAGTTGATATACGTAGTACCTACTAATAGCAAGTTTTAATTTATTTGTAACAAGCTGACCCGGTGAACTTTGTATTGCCTCAGAATCAATAAATGCTGTGTTAACTTATTGGCTGAATCAAATTCAGTTTTTTATCAAAACGTACTGCACACAACGCCATCTACTGGCTTTACTGTAACCAGCATACCACGCCATGTCCATTTTTGATTCTGTCATGTATCAAACATGGCGTTATATACGGATTTCATACAAAATTTATGAGAAAATTTTTTTCGTTAATTTTTCCGATGTTTTAATAGTTATTCGCCTCCGAAAAAGTCAATCAATCCGTTCTCAAGATATCATCAAAAAATTTGTGTGTGGAGTCCACGCGCAACAAAAGAATTTTGAAGTTTACTCCTTAAATATCTATTTTCACTTTTCAAGCCCGGTACGACAGATTTTGGTAACAGGGGGCTTTCTTATTGCCGTTGCCCTATTCTGCTATTCGGTGCGGAGACAAATCCAACAAAGCAAAGATCATAAAAATCGGTCCACCCTTTCTTGAGTTATAAACCCAAGACCCCTCCTTGGGCCCCAATGTCCATGTTTGTAATAGTTATTCTGCTATTCAGGACGGAGACAAATACAACAAATCAAAAACCATGAAAATTTTTCCAGCCGTTCTCGAGTTATAAGTGTTCGAAAAAACCCGACTTTTTTAGGGATAAAACCATTTCAGATGCCATAAATGAATTTAAAAAATCCAAGGACAACTAACTACACGTGACAGGCAAGGACTTTCATTGTGCGATTTCATTGTGTGGTTCTTAAAGACATGAAAATATATTGCATATATCCAGATCAAAAGTTTTGGCAGACATTAATGCTTCCAAAATTGCAACTATTTTTTGAATAGGCTCTTTTACCTGAAGTTCAAGAACCACAAGAATTGAATGATATTAAGAATTACCATTTTTGGTAACATCATTTCGAACTTTTCTACCAGATTTATTACAATTAACGTCGGAAGACAATGCTCTGCTAACGTCATCGTCTTCCCTCCAGCGTGTCCATAAAAGAAGCTCCGCTCAGCCGCAAAAGACAGATGTTAGTCGCACCTCCACCGAAGAGGAAGTCCCAGCCGACCACCCTCCCGGTTCCCGTCCAAATTCTTGGTAACATGCTGGTACTTTCCAATTTCCTGCCACGTTCGTTCCAGTCTCCACTTCCGGTTTCTAGCCATCGCCTGCCGGTGTTTAATTCCGGCATCTTCCGGTTGTCTGACGGCGGGGGCACTGTGCTCGCGAGCCAGCCAACTGTCGCGCGCTAGTAGTATCCAGACAAGTTTCCTGTTCTCATTGTGTAAAATTATTTTTTCCCTCCTACCAAACTAGACAGCTGAATCCTGCCGTACCGTACTCCGCTGTAGCTACCCGCGGTCCCGTGGAGCACACCACGTAAAAAACTGGCGCTTGAGGCAAACCGACCGTAGTAAGCGTCACGCTATTTTTCCAGCTGTTGGAAGATAAATATTTTGGTAACATTATTTTGTACCTTTTACGTATAATTTACTACAATGAACTCGTATTTTTAGGATTCCCCGTTTTTTATGTCTAGCGATCAAGATAGTTTGTAATCGAGTCATACATGAATCCGAAAACTAATGTCGTGCAATTGATCTGCAATTATAAATGTCCAATAATGTGTCAATTGAAAGATAAAATGGTGGAAATTCTCAAATAGGATTTTATTGTCAAAAATATGTGAAATTTTAAGGAAAATCTATTTCGTTCAACTGTTATAATAAATCCTAAAAATGTTCTCCATTTTGGTCTAAGCACAAATGAGCCCTTCGTCTAACACCTTGAATAACATTTCGTAACATATTTGGATTAATATTTTTTCATTAATTTTTTCGGTGATTCTGAGCTTCAATTCCTGTAAATTATGAAGAGGCGTTCGGTAAATGGAATTTTTTAAATAAGGCCACAAAAAAAGTCCGCAGGTGTAAGGTCACAAGATCTCGGATGCCAGATATTTTCTGTGTTCCGACTAATAAGTGTGTTATCAAAGAACTTGAAGAAAATGTGCTGTAGCCCCATCTTGTTGAAAATAGCCAAGTACCAATTCGTCATCATAAAGTTCGTTAATAAAAGTTTCCAAAATCACTTGTTGATATGCTAGTGCTGTTAGGTTACCTGAAAGTGGATTAAAAAAAAATTTTGGTTCAAAAAACATTGGTCCTATTATACGTCGTCGGCAAATTGCTGCCCGAACACCAATTTTTTGTGGATGTAATGAAGCCTCTACATAAACATGAGGCTTTTCACTGCTCCAAATTCTCATATTTTGTGCATTAACGTAACCACTTAGATAAAACCATGCTTCATCTGATATGGATATGACATGGATACAAAACTAAATCTTTTTTAAGGATTGCTTGACAGGTCCCATATGAAGTCCACTCGCTGTGCCAATTGCCGAATGGATGTTCTAGGGGCTTCTTCCATTACGTGTTGGACAATCTCAAGATTTTCTGGTGTTCTTTTGTCCTCTGATCGACCCCTTAATAGTTTTCTTTCTAAAGTGGATGTTTCTCGAAACTGGGTAACACAACGCTTTAATGTATTGGAGAAATGAGCATAATCGACGATATTATCGGAAATTCTGTCCATGCATCTTGAACAGAATATTGCCACACGCCGTCTACTTTCTGTCCATTTCGAAAATACGACTCAACCATAAACGTTTTGTGTTCTAATGAAAATGTCATTTTTTAGCAGTGAGCAAATGAAGTTCTTAAAAGAACTGATTTTATAGAGTAGAGAGACTGTTTCACTAGACAAAAATAACACAACAATCAACATCAACAACGCAAGCGGCAAGATACTGAGATTTGAGGTTAAGTTAATTCTTCAAATTCAATTTAACATTTGATGGCAGTGGTTCAGATTACACCGAACTGAGATTTCATTTAAACACAAGTTCTGGCGAAAAATTGAAATTAACAATAAAAAAATAATGGGTTGTGGAGGCTACATTTTTTTCGCACCTGTTTAAAAATGTTTTTCCTAAATTTTTTGGAACCCCAAAATAATTTTTAAACTTTTTGAATGACGTAACTTTAGACGCCACAATTGAGCATAAATACACACGGATTCGAATTCATGGATGACTCGACTACAAATTATCTTGATCACTCGATATTTATCTCTATATATAGATGCGAAACTGATTTCTCACTGATCACCGCACAGCCCAGACCGTTGGGTCTTGAAATGTGAAATTTGGTAGGAACGTAGTTTTTAGGGCGTATAGGCGCACTAAGAAAGGATTTTTGAAAATTCCGTTTCTAAGGGGGTGAAAATGGGGTTCATTGGTGTATCTAGACTCCAACTAAGTTGAAAACGAAAAACGGTAGAGAAGTGAAAATTAATACCCGAACTCGCTTTTGAAAATAACTCGACCCCTTTTTGACAATTTTCTAAAAAATTATTCACAGGCGCCGAAAAAGGGGGGGAAAGGGGAAAACGGTTTTCATAAAAAAATTCATAACTCGACAACTCGGCATGCTGAAAACGTGAAAATTGGGATTTAGACTCAGCTTTGAAAATAACTAGACCCGTGTTTGACGATTTTGCAAAAATTTCTTTACCGACCGAGAAAAAATTAGGGGTGGTTTACCCAAAATTCCTATAACTCGAAAACTGACAGTATTGCTGTCGTGAAAATTGAGATCTAGATTCTCCTTTAAAAAATACCGAACCCGTGTTTGACGATTTTCAAAAAAAAAAATTTACCAACGGCAGGAAAAGGGGAGGGTGGATTTGCTTATAACTTGAAGGTCGAGAATGTTACAGGCATGAGAATTGGCACTCGGACTCTCCTCTTAAAATAACTAGACCCGTGTTTGACGATTTTGCAAAAATTTTATTACAAACCCCAAAAAAGGGGCGTAAATGGGGAGAGTAGTTTTCCTGACAATTCTCATAACAGGAAAACAAATAGTGTTACATATGTGAAAATTGGGTTCTAGATTCTCCTTTAAAAAAGACCGGACCCGTGTTTGACGATTTTGGAAGAAAATTTGCCAACGGAGAGAAAAGGAGAGGGTGGATTTGAGGGTTAATTTTTCTCAAAATGCTTATAACTTGAAAGTCGAGAGTGTTACAGGCACAACAATTGGCACTCGGACGCTCATCTTAAAATAACTAGACCCGTGCTTGACGATTTTGCAAAAAAATATTTACAAACCCCGAAAAAGGAGCGTAAATGAGGAGGGAAATTTTCCTGAGAATTCTCATAACTGGAAAACAAATAGTGTTACATACGTGAAAATTGGGTTCTAGATTCTCCTTTTAAAAAGACCGGACCCGTGTTTGATAATTTTCCAAAAAAAAATTTACCAACGGCGGGAAAAAAGGAGGGTGGATTTGGGGCTTTTTCTCAAAATTCTTATAACTTGAAGGTCGAAAATATTACAAGCATGAGAATTGTTACTCGGACTCTCCCTTAAAATTAACTAGACCCGTATTTGACGATTTTCCAAAAAAATATTGTAAATGGGGAGGGTAGTTTTCTTGAGAATTCTCATAACTGGAAAACAAATAATGTTACATACGTGAAAATTGGGTTCTAGATTCTCCTTTAAAAAAGACTGGAACCGTGTTTAACGAATTTTCAAAAAAAAAAGAAACAACTGCGGAAAATGAGGAGGGTGAATTTGGGAGTAATTTTGCTCAAAATTCCCATAACTTGAAGTTCAAGAATGCTACAGATAAGAGAATTGGCACTTGGACTCTACTTTAAAAATGATTAGACCAGTGTTTGACGATTTTGAAAAAAAAAATTAAAACCAGCGAGAAAAAGGGTGGATTTGGGGGTGATTTTTTTTCAAAATTTTTATAACTTGAAGATCGACAATGTTACAGCCATGAGAATTGGCACTTGGACTTTCCTTTAAAAATAACTAGAAAATATTTAGAAACCGCAAAAAAGGGGCGTAAATGGGGAGGGTAGTTTTCCCCAGAATTATGCTAACTGCAAAACAAAGAGTATAGCATTATAAATGTGAAAATTTGGATGTGGATTCTCATTTTAATCATTTTAAAAAGACTGGGCCCGTGATTGACAAAAAAGAATTATTTTTTATTATTTTTTTATTAAAAACTGCTTTAAGCCGTTGTACCAATTCCAAATATAAGCGCCAGTAAAGCCGACCCCAACTTACGCGGGCAAGGCCGCGGGTACCTGCTAGTATTTTATATTATCTGGTGCATTTTCGTGTGTTGTTAAGTGTTTTAAAGCAAAAAAATTATTTCCGTCCATATCGAACTAACAATTTTTTAAGCATCATTACATTTTAATTATGAAGTATAGTGCGATAACCTCTATGGTTTTGCACAATTGCCTTTATGATAAAACACGAACGCCTCTCACTACTGCTCAGTCCAAAGACATCATGATGGTGTTCACCAACTCTTTAGCAGGCGACTTGCTTGCTCTATTTATAACACTCGCCCTCCTTGTAATTGGATATTTTAAGTGGTGCTACCAGTACTGGAAACGCCGTAATATCCCATATTTTGAACCCCAAATACCATTCGGTAACCTAACAAGTGCCTTAACAAGCAAAGAACACAATGGTGTTACAATTCAAAAGATCTACCAGAAGATGAAAAGAAACGGTTGGAAGCATTGAGGTTTGTACGTTTTTACCCGTCCAAATTACCTGCCTCTCGACTTGGACATTGTGAGGAATATTTTAACGAAGGATTTTCAATACTTTGCTGATCGGAACACCTTTGCAAACCACAAGGAACCCTTGCAAGCTCACCTTCTCAATCTGAAAGGGGACGAGTGGAAGTCGCTTCGATCAAAGTTGTCACCGACTCTTACATCCGGGAAAATGAAGATGATGTTCAACATTATGGCAGAGTTTGAGAAAGATCTCCATCGGAAAATGGACAAAGAGATAGAAAGCAGAGGTCCGATTGATATCAAAGAAATCCTTTCTTGCTTTACCACAAACATTATTGGGTCTTGTGCTTTCGGTTTAGAATTTAAAGCTTTAGAAGATGAAGACTCCAGTTTCAGAAAAATTGGAAGAAACATGTTTAAACCTTCCAAGAAAATGATTTTTAAAAGGTTGTTTGCTACGACTTTCCCCAATTTAGCCAAATTAATCAATTTGAAAATGGGCAACAAGGAGATCAGCACTTTTATTTCAAACCTTGTAAGCGACACGATCGAATATCGAGAAAAAAACAATTACACTAGAAACGACTTCATGCAGATGTTGATTAATCTGAAAAAATATGGTTCGGTTGAAGCTGGCAAACACGGAGGTGAACCATTAACGCTTGACGAAGTTGCTTCACAAGCCATTGTTTTCTTCGCCGCTGGGTTCGAAACATCTTCAACTTTAATGACATTTGCTTTGTATGAATTGCCAAGTCCTAGCAAACAACAACAACGAAATGACCTACGACGCAGTTCAAGATATGAAATATTTGACTCAAGTTATAGACGGTAAGTGGAAATTTTCAGTGACGACAAGTTCAATAATTATTTTAGAGACGTTGAGGATGCACCCTCCGGCTGCCACACTTCAACGGCTTTGTGTTAAAGACTACAAAGTTCCCAACTACGATCTCTTAATCGAAAAGGGAACGAATGTCATGATATCACTCCTTGGAATTCATTATGACAAGGACTATTACTCAAATCCGGAGGAGTTTGATCCGGAACATTTCAGCGATGAAAATCGCAGGAATCGACACAATTTTGCCCACATGCCTTTTGGGGAAGGTCCTAGAAACTGCATAGGTAAGTAAACAATATTAGAAGGAACATTATATAAAACGTGTGATTTAAGGTTTACGTTTTGGTCTTCTTCAGTCGAAAGTGGGATTGGTTGCTTTATTAAGAAAATATAGATTTACGCTCAACCAGAAAACCAAACAACCGTTGGCTTACAAACCAGGTAGTATTGTCTTATCTGTCGATGGTGAGGTCTGGCTGAACTGCGAAAGGATTTAAGATGTAAAAAATTTATGTATTTAAATACTTGCTTTAAAGCTGATATTGCTCAGTTTATACTTTTGTACATGGTCAGTATTCAATAAAGATTGATACAAAAACGTGTGAGTGATACCGAGTGATATCGAGTGACATTAATCTCTGGAAACAGAAATAATAGTCGTAGTTTACATCGTATTTTTTTTTATATTTGACATAAAATAAGAATTAACAGAAACTTGTGTAATATCTCAAACTAATGCAGCAATAGTTATTGAAATGTTGATATTCACAGTAATGCCTACGCCCCTGTACATGAAGGCTGAAATAATCATGGAAGAGATCTTCGCACTACGCTCAAATTTGCAATGAAACTTACTTTGAATATATAATATAAGTCCTAGCAGAAAATTTAACCAAATGTACAACTCTTCAAAATAAACATTTTTTGATCTATCATTTTTCTTCGCAAACGCTCCGTTACGGAGTTAAAATTAAGAATAGTTTAACCCATAAAACCAATACCCGCCTATGGACCCACGTTTATTGATTGTGAGAAATGCACAAAAAAACCGATAAACGAATCGAAATAAAAACCGTTTAAATGGAAACATGTACTAACCTACCATAATATGCATAATATTAAAGTAGGATCGTATGTAATAATAAACTCTCTAACTTACATCAGAGATAATCCTTGTTGTTGTACGTGCGATAAACGATAAATGTTGACGCACCGACAGTTCGAATATACATCTTCGAATACTTAAAAATTTCAGGTTCAATTTCCAAAACGCGATTACATGTGGGACGTCCGAAATCATAATAAAATAATCAGCGAGCACAAGAATCGAGCACACATAACAATACATAGTGGCGCGACACTCAACTGCTTACTAAAAGTTACTATCAATTACAATTTTTTTGTGTCAAAAACCTTTCTCTTTTTTTTACTTCGTTCGGCAAAAACGTTCTGATGCGTTCAAGTTCATGTCGGCACAGGCGGAGGGTAGAAGTTTTTTTATTTTAATAAGCCCAATCATTATCGTGTAAACCTATCGATTATTCGTTACCTTGCAACACGTCCTTCGAATCTGAAAAAATACAAATAAGTTAAAATACGCCGGAATTAAAACAAGTGGCCCAAAATGCTGCTTCTGCTTCTGGTTTTCCTTCGAGTGAAAGCGTATGCGCTGCGTTTCTAAGGGTGAAGAATACGGTCGCCTGTGACGTCAATTTCGAAGTGTTCGTGTCAACGCGAATGGTGAAGAATAGTACTCCAGGCTACAAGCACTCGGACAACTGAGAATAATAGAGTAGAAAATACGGATCCACCCATCTCTACGTCGCACATGGCTCGCATGTCCCGTCTTTAAACCTGTGCGGAACTAAGGGACAACCAAGCTACTCGCTTTACAGCCCGTTCAAGGTCTCTCAGTCTTGGCGCTACGACATTAAAGGAACTTCAAATCACCAACCGCCAGTGTCGCTTCTGTAATGCCTTCTATTCTGTGTCAAAATGATAATAAAGCATAACGTGCATTCGACATCATTCGATTATTCGGAGTCGAACCGATCGCTGTTCTGATGAAAAATAAATTTAAACAAACAGCGTATTACGTATTGCATTGAAAGACATTCATTATGTTTGACGTTTCTAATGGAGAACACGTCTCCGCTAACAAGTTTCTGCAGTGTTAATCAAAAGCAAATTATACATTTTATTATAATATAGACTGTTCCAGTTGATATACGTAGTACCTACCAATAGCAAGTTTTAATTTATTTGTAACAAGCTGACCCGGTGAAGTTTGTATTGCCTCAGAATCAATAAATGCTGTGTTAACTTATTGGCTGAATCAAATTCAGTTTTTTATCAAAACGTACTGCACACAACGCCATCTACTGGCTTTACTGTAACCAGCATACCACGCCATGTCCATTTTTGTTTCTGTCATGTATCAAAGTCATGTATATACAGATTTCATACAAAATTTATGGGAAAATTTTTTTCGTTAATTTTTCCGATGTTTTAATAGTTATTCGCCCCCGAAGAAGTCAGTCAATCCGTTCTCAAGATATCATCAAAAAATTTGTGTCTGGAGTCCACGCGCAACAAAAGAATTTTGAAGTTTAAATTAAATATGTATTTTCACTTTTCAAGTCCGATACGACAGATTTTGGTAGGGGGGCCTTTCTTATTGCCGTTGCCCCATTCTGCTATTCGGTGCGGAGACAAATCCAAAAAAACAAAGATCATAAAAATCGGTTCAGCCTTTCTTGAGTTATAAAGCCAAGGGGGGGCCCTAAGCCCCCTTGTCCATGTTTTGATAGTTATTCTGCTATTCTGGGCGGAGACAAGGTCAACAAATCAAAGATCATAAAAATCGATCCGTTCTTGAGTAAAAAACCCAAGGGCCCTCCCTGGGCCCCAATGTCCATGTTTTTAATAGTTATTCTGCTATTCAGGACGGAGACAAATACAACAAATCAAAAACCATGAAAATCTTTCCAGCCGTTCTCGAGTTATAATTGTTCGAACAAACCCGACTTTGTTTTATATACCATGTGGCTTTTTGTGGATATACAATGTGGTTATATTGGAGCCACACCTGACGGTCATATCGCTCACCGGCTGCAATAACGGCACAACTCAAAAAACCAAAAAATTGAGGTTTTCACCAAAATATGCTCAGAAAATATAGCTCTACGTTCGTGCAATACTGGCTCAAAATTAGTTCACACCAATTTTGTTAAATGGCGCTGGTGTCGTTATTGCTTTTGGAGATTTTAGTTACAAAAGTGGAAGCAAGACCGGCACAATTAGCAGTTGATGACGGAAGTCGAGACAGTGCTATGTTATTTACGATTTTCTTTGGGGCAAGAGTGGCACATTTCGAGTTGTGCCGGTTTTGATTATTGTGTGCAATGCTTTTTTAGTTGTGTCGGGACTTTATTAACAATTCTCCAAATTTACTAGTGCGGAACCGGCACATTTTGACTTGTACCGGTATTGAATATTTCCTGTATAGTGTTTTTTAGTTGTGTCCGTGGTATTTTTCCAGTTTTATACGATGAGTCGACTAAATTTTGAGTTGTGCCATTAGGTTTTACCACGAATTTTCATCATTTTTGAACTAGAAGCACAATTTTTAATAATGAACAACACTAAACAAAGCCGAGGGGAAAAAATGCTTTCTCTTCTAGGAATAAGGTAATTATTTCTATTTCAGAACTAGTTTTATGGTTGTACTCATGCTGTTTATTGTTTATTGACTTAAGATTACAAGCAACTACCAGCTCAGTGGAGGAAGAACGGTCTGTGAGTACTTCGAAAGAACTTAAAGAACAAAATTCGCATGGGGATAATAATTTGGGGACTCCAACTGCTCAAGAGTTCAACCAAACTCAAAACAAGGAAGAACCTGGACTTGAAAACCACTTAGGTTCGAACCTAAGTCCTAATGGGGCGGCTCCTGACAATGGAACTCAAATCGAAAGCCACTTGTCGGAAGAACCAGTGGTTTCATCGTCAAGTCCTTCATCCTCATCATCTGATTCGGAACCAGATCCTTTTTCTTCTGATGACTCTCACCGAGATCCTAACTATTCAAGTGATTCATCATCAAGTTCTTCAAGTTCCAGCTCGGACTCCAGTACCAGCCCCACTTTGCGGAATTCGTCAGAAAATGTAAATCGAGATCCTGTGACTGAAGGACAGGACCAAGAGCAGAAAAAAACCAGGGAAAGAAAAGCAAATCCTTTGAAATGGAAAAGAACTTCAGCCAAAATGTTGAGGAATCAAGGAAAATCTTATAAAACGCAAAAGAAAGGAATAAATGTCCCAGAAAAACGAATTAAGCCCCCCTGCGGTGACAAATGCAGATTAAAATGTAACACAAAATTTTCACAAGAAGAGAGATTGGCCATTTTTTCAAGATACTGGACAATGGGAGACATTGCAAAGCAACGTACCTACATTGTTACGTGCATGCAAGAAGTTTCGCCAAAATATAGATACACTAGAAAAGAAAGTACACGAATAAAGAACAATGTATAGACATATTTTTAACTATGAATTTAACATTGCTTTTTTCACCCCTAAGAAAGATCAATGTCAAACTTGCGTTTGTTATGAAAATTCAAATGAACAGGAGAAACGAGAAATACAAGATAAATTTGATTTCCACATGAAAGAGAAGAGATTAAGTAGAGAGGAAAAGGAAAAGGACAAGCAAAAGATATGTCCGACCTATCAGGTTGCATGCTTCGACTTACAAGCAACGCTATCAACTCCAAGAGGAGATGTATCCTCATTTTATTATAAGTCGAAACTTTCAACATACATTTTGACAAAAGGGCTCGGCCCTGTTAATTATTACATGTGGCACGAAGGCGAAGGTCACAGAGGGGCGAATGAAATAGGATCATGCCTGCTTCAATTTTTAAAAGATAAGGCTGATACTGTTAATTCTGAAGACTTGGAAATCGTCTTTTACTCAGATAATTGTGGGGGACAACAAAAAAACAAATTTGTTATAAGCGCCTTTTTGTATGCTGTGGCGAACTATAAAATCAAATCAATAACGCACAAGTACTTAGTAACAGGACACACGCAAAATGAGGGTGATAACGTTCATTCTCTGATCGAAAAAAATATTAAGAGATCGTTGAAATCCGGTCCTATTTACACTCCAGCACAATACGTTACACTTGTCAGAACAGCTAGAAAAACTGGGACACCATTCAATGTCATTGAAATGACTCACGGCGATTTTATGGACCTTAAAAATTTGACAGCACAAACTTGTGTCAATTTCGTCAATGTCGAAGGTTACACAATTAAATGTAGTGATGTTGCAATATTTCGAGTAGAGAAGCAGCATTTGGACTTGTTCTATTATAAAATGTCTTACGATGATGTTGATTACAAGTCAGTTAAGGTTAGAGACAAGAGAACAAGAACTTCGTTGCAACCTATTCAAGGCATTCAGTTGCAGAGTGCCTACCAGCAGCAGCTACCTATTCCTAAGAAGAAACATACTGATCTAATGATGTTACTTAAATCTAACGCCATTGTTAAAGCTCATAGTCATTTTTATAATAGCTTGCGAGTGGGAGCTAATGACAATGAAAATTAATTTTAGCTTAAATTTATTTTTGTTTTGTTTTCTGTTAAGAATTTCCAATTAATTTTTATGATTTTTGCTAATGAAGTTAATTAATTAGCAATCTTAGGTTAAGATTTTAATCAACCGTTCATTAAAAGATTTATTAAAATATTGGACTATTTCTTTAGCGATTCTGTTTAAAACTGCGTTTTTTCATTGGCAAACATTTCAAAAACAATTCGTTGTGTTGAAGCAATAATGGCACATTTCAAAAAGGGCTCAAATTTCCGCCCTTTAAAAAAAATATTTTGATTATTTCTTTGTTCTATGATTTTAGATAAAATTTCTAATATTTTGGTGTAAAAAACACAATGTCTATTGTAGTCCTACAACTAAAATATTAATGAAACTTTTTTTAAAAATATATTTCTTCAATTATCTCGAAAAAGGTTTTTCTGAGTTGTGTCGTTATTGCAGCCGGTGAGCGATATTGAGGAAAATGGCATAGCGGAAATTAAATGCCCGTGTTCGGCTAGGGATAAAACCATTTCAGATGCCATAAATGAATTTAAAAAAATTATCTAGAGAAAAATGGTCATTTAACTACAAAAAGGAGTTTCATTGGGCGATTTTATTGTGTGGTTCCTAAAGACATGAAGATAGATTGCATATATCCAGATCAAAAGTTTTGGCAGACATTAATGCTTCCAAAATTGCAACTATTTTTTGAATAGGCTCTTTTACCTGAAGTTCAAGAACCACAAGAATTGGATAATATTAAGAATTAACATTTTTGGTAACATCATTTCGAACTTTTCTACCAGATTTATTACAATTAACCTGTATTTTTAGGCTTCCCCGTTGTTTTTTTATATTATCTGGTGCATTCTATTGTAACGCAGTTACTTAAAAATTCCAAGAGACAAGGCTCGACGCTCTGAAGCGAAAATTCTCCGCAATCTAGCCGGCCGCTGTCCCACTGTGCTTCCTAAGCCCAAATCGGCATCTTTAACAGCCTCTTAAAAATACTTCTTGACCTCTGATCGGGATGAAACTTTCACCGTTGTAACCGGAAAAATAGCGCCTAGCCAACTGTCGCGCGCTAGTAGTATCCAGACAAGTTTCCTGTTCTCATTGTGTTAAATTATTTTTTCCCTCCTGCCAAACTAGACAGCTGAATCCTGCCGTACCGTACTCCGTTGTAGCTACCCGCGGTCCCGTGGAGCACACCACGTAAAAAACTGGCGCTTGAGGCAACCCGACCCTAGTAAGCGTCACGCTATTTTTCCAGCTGTTGGAAGATAAATATTTTGGTAACATTATTTTGTACCTTTTACGTATAATTTACTACAATGAACTCGTATTTTTAGGATTCCCCGTTTTTTATGTCTAGCGATCAAGATAGTTTGTAATCGAGTCATACATGAATCCGAAAACTAATGTCGTGCAATTGATCTGCAATTATAAATGTCAAATAATGTGTCAATTGAAAGATAAAATAGTGGAAATTCTCAAACAGGATTTTATTGTCAAAAATCTGTGAAATTTTAAGGAAAATCTATTTCGTTCAACTGTTATAATAAATGCTGAAAATGTTCTCCATTTTGGTCTATGCACAAATAAGCCCTTCGTCTAACACCTTGAATAACATTTCGTACCATATTTGGATTATTATTTTCATTAATTTTTTCGGGATTGTTCTCTAGTTTGTCGATTCGAATATGGGTTCCATCGAGAGTTCCTATGACATTTGGAAATCCCTTCATACGAAAATGGTCAACACTTATGCGTTTTTAGACATCATGTGGCCATCGTATAATTTCAACAGATAAGTTGCTCAAAAATTAAGTTAGATGACGACGTTCTGTTTATCGAACTTATAGTAATATCAAAACAGTCCGCGACGTTTGAAACTGGCACTTTGGTGCCGTATACACCATAAATATATGAGTACCCGGAACAGAACAAACCATCAAACACAAAAAAAAACGCACAAGAAAAGAAAAACTCTTCAAATAGACACATAAAGCACAGGACAACTTTGGCTTGCCTACCCTGCCCTGCCAGGAGCAAAAGTTGGCAGAATCCTGCAGTTAGTTGGCGTCGCTTTTGGGGAGGGGCAGGTAGCGGCCATTACGCCTTGAACGTTCGAAGCAACAAGTTGTTGTCACTAGTAATTTTGTTTTTTATCCAAAGACCTAGGATTTGTTTTTGTTTTTATAAGGGGGGGGGGGGTTATCACAACACTAAAGTTATGTACCCATTATAAAAATAAATGTGAATCATATCATAGGAACGCGCTCGATTTTTATCACTCCCTTACGCCATATTTTAAAAGACTTCATTGCCACATTTAAACCTGCTAATTACACAAAAATATTATCTACACCCATACATGAAGTTATTTCCACTATTTCATACCTTATCAACCAGGACGGCTATAAAAGCCGCTTCCCGAAACCGCACTTGAACATTCGTATACATGAAGACGTTTCTACTAATTCTTCCATCTCTGCTCGGCTCAGCTGGTATTGGTAAGATTTTCTTGAACATACTTCTAATGGTTATTTTATAGGGCGTTTATTAAACGCCCAAAGTTGTGCCATTAGAGACTATGACAACGGTGGTACTGTCTGGGTTTGCAACACCACCATCTCAAGACCACAACTGGTGCCAAAGGGTCGGTTTGTGGCCTACGCTTCGGACATCGCCGGAGTGCGACTCCAGCCAAGCGTGGGAAGCTTCCGTGGTGGTTTCACCGACTCCTCGACAATTAACATTAATGTTTTGCGTCCAAGACTTGAAGACAGTTTTTTGACGTCTTTGTCCTCAGATCAAGAAACTGAATACAATATCGGTGGTTCGGATTTTCTTTACGATGATGGACCTGAAGACCAACAACTTGTTAATTTGAAATTGGCTCCTGAAGATCTAAATCTGAAGGTGTTAAAGGGTTTGATATGAATATACCGATCATATTTTACAGATTCCACTCGTTCGACGAGATTTACAATTAACCAATGGACAACTGGAGCTAGTGGGTACTGCATGGGCAGCCTCCAAATGGATAGAAACTAATGCGCAATATGCCGGTTATGGATTGCTTCGTCGGACTCAATGCCAAACATGGGCTACATTTCTAGACGCCTACCAACAGCAAAACATCTCGTTTTGGGAATTGACAACAGGGAACCAACCGTCCAATGCCTTCAGTCCCTTTGACACTGTGGAGGTAGTTCGGTGGCCTTCCCGGTTAATATTCTTACCGTCCTACCCAGACCAAGTAAGTGCGCGCATGTGTATGTGTGTGTGTTAGGAGTAATGCGTCTCTGTTTAAAGGCCTTACCCGACACCCAGATGCGATACCCCGAAAAGTTCCTTCTAGCAACTGAAGCCAGTATAATTCCCACAGGTCGAGAAAACCCTGTTCTTTTAGGATCGTCGAACAGAGGCGAAAAGTACTCATGGGACATCATTCAGGTACTATTCCTTCTAAATATCACCTCATTCTAGATTTTTTCGATCAGGACTTGCTCGACTACGTCACCGGTTGGATCGACTCCAACTTAGCCCTGAACATGCAAGGAGGTCCCCACTACGTCAATTTTGACGGTAGTGTCAATCTTGACAAACAGCACCTGTTCTACCGTCCGAGCGGTTCGGTACGAGTAAGGTCCTTCGGGAACAATGCGACAACAGCACTGCAGAGATTCTTTTGGACAAGTCTGTTCACGAACATTTATGGAAAAAACGAATACAATAATTTAAATTTGCAGGAGCGATGATCGGATCCCAGTTAATGGAAAAAAATATTTTGTAATATTTACACAAGAAGCTATAAATGCATACGAACTTACAAAGTACCACCGAGAGCGGAGAATGCTGGGATAACATGTTTATGTGTTTATGTACTATCGGAATTCACTAGTCTTACTCAGACTTTTTCGAAACTGCTACCACGCATGTGGTGCCGTATTATTCACACGCAACGGCAAACTTTTTTGGTGGAAATAAAAAAAATATAGTAATAATTCTTATCGTAATGGATCCCAAGAAGTGATGCTTCCTCAAGGTGTTGATGTACTTTTGTAGTCACTATAGATTTGAACTCACCGGCAATAACTTGTGTCAAATCGTGCCGTGCGCTGGCCTTGAAGAATGTCCACCCAAAATTAAAATAGATGTTTAAGGACGCTCTACTCGACAGATGGTTATTATTAAGATCCAGCCAGAAGTTAAAAGCGCCGAATTCTTTCGGGAAGAAGGCGGTATCACAACCCACAGCGCCACGGCCATTTTTGTTACGTGGCATGCTCCACGTGACCACGGAACAGTGGGTCCGTATTTCGGTCTTTATTAATCTAAAATTTACACGGTCTTTCTCATACTATCTACACGGTCTCTATATCCAATATTTACACCGTCCCTTTAACTACCCTACGCTGTGACGCTGGGTCTCTCTCCGGAGTGGAACTGCGGCGGCCGGCGCCGGAGATAGGTTTTGAGGTGGAAAGGTACGGACGGGAGCAACGCCAAGATGAGGAGCTGCTCGGACTCCGAGGGTGTGACGGAAAACAGCAGATCAACCCCGCGCACGAGAAGCTGGTAAAGACTGAGGAGCTGCTAGAACTCCCGGAGTGTCAACCAACTTCCTGTGCAGCCAGTCGGCAAAGGGATACTCAGACCTGCCCCGCCTTGTCTCTACGTTCTATTATTTTTCTAGGGTTGGTCAAGTCTTCCTCTGTTCATTCTGGTGTTATCCTTCATTCTGGCGAACCGATGCGTTATCCTGAGTGGCGAGTGGGGGACTTGCGATCCATAGGTTATCACTTTGACCTCTGCTCCACGGGTCCGCGGCGGCTAGGGTTCTGGAGGTTGGCATCAGAAGCGCGCTATTTCACACAGTGACTGGGAGCAAGAACGGTTTCGATACGCCGCCAGGAAGTATTTTATTTCGGTGTATGTGTCACCGCGGTGTTGGGAAACATTAAAAATTTGGTAACTGCGTTACAAGCTCATTCTCACGGTACATTTTAAACTCTAAGATCGTTCCATGGCAGCGAGATTAATGTCACCAAATTGCCTCTTGGCGAGTATAGATTTGAAGAAAGCATATCCCAGTCCACCCGTACCATAACAAATTTCTCAGGTTCCGATTTTCAGGTCGACTTTACCAGTGCTGCAGAAGCTGCATAATTACGAAAAAATTGGATTCACATCATTTCACACCTGTAAATTCTTTCGTTCATTTTTAACTCTTCACCCATGTGCTTACACTTACCTATTGAAAACCAAGTTGTGACGAAGTTACCGAATTTTTAATGTTTCCTGACACCTTCGTGACACATACACCGAAATAAAATACTTCCCGCCACCGTATCGAAACCGTTCTTGCTCCAAGACTCTGAGTGAAATGGCACGCTCCTGATGCGCTCCACCTCACGCCCCACTCCACCGCCGGCCGCCCCATCAACAGAGAGAAACCGAACTGACGCGATAATAAAAAAAAAAACTAATTGAAATGTTTAACAAAAAAATGATCTACTACTCATCTTCACTGAGCCGGTTTTCGACGGTTTGTACCGGTCTTAGAGCTGACGTGACGTACAATACCTTCTCTTTGTGATCCTAGGAGACAATCTTATGGAATTCCTAAGAGTTCACGTGTGGATTACGTCAGTCCAGAAAGTCACGTGAGGAAACTACTCAAACGTTATTCTACTTAAAAAAGTGAAGCATGAAAGAAATCCCTGCTGGTGAAAAAAATAGTCAGAGTCTGTACGCAATAAAGAATTTTTCCTTACCTTTTTTCTCCCCCGAGTCTATCTATGCACCTATTCGATATATCCGCCAAGCGATTCAATTAAAAATTAATTGGACATCTCTACCGTTTTACTCCGTACTTTGGCGATATTCCCTAAATCTTAACCCTTGTTTAGCACCGACGAAACGGTAGAGATGTTACTTCGATAGGTGTCGAAAAAGAAAGACGCTAGTTCGTCGTGTTGAATGCAAGAAATTTTACCGTGCTTTTTGTGCGTGCGGGTTATCTCTAATCGCTAATTCGTTCCCGAATTCTAGACAGTGAGACCCCGGCAAAATTTAAAAATTGTAATATTCACATCTGAAGAGCCTTTCTCTAGTAACGAGGTTGGTATTTTATTAAATAAATTAAAAAACTATGTTGAATTTTTAATTTTACAATTTTGAGATATTTTACAGAGGAAGCAGAATGAGCAAAAAAACACACGGGGAAAAATGAGCGCTAAATAAATAAAAGAGGTCAAAGAGATGAAAGTAGCGAATCCCACAGAATCATAAAAAGAGTACAACTAACAGGAAGAGATAAATAACAACAAAAGAAACGGAACATGAGGACTAGGTAAAAAAATAAACCGAAGAAACGAAACACATGGAAGGGAAAACGGAATAAACGAAGCAAATTAAAACAACAAAAGAAAAAAGGAAAGAGATACCAAATATAACAAACGAAATAAGGACACAGTAAAAAATGCAGTTAAGAAATTTATGAACACAAAAAAAGCGACCAAAAAGAGGTGTGAATCTAAAGGAGTAAAGATAGAGAGTAAATAAGCGACAACAAAGAGAAAAGAAGTAGAAGAAAAACGATAAATGTCAAAAATAAATAAATTGCAGCGTCACCTATCGGGTCCAATTGCGAATCTGAACTATCCAGGGACTCACTCAAATACACACAAAAAATGTCATCAAAATCCGTCCAGCCGTTTAGGAGGAGTTCAGTGACATACAAAAAAAAATATTGTGGAGTGGTGTTGTGGTAAAATTTTGAGGTTATAAATGTTCTGATACTGAAAAACTTAAAGAATAATTTTAAAAAATCCTAAAATGCGATTGCAAACCGGGTCCAATTGTGAATCTAAACCATCCCACTCAGACACACAAAATTTCATCAGAATCGGTCCAACCGTTTAGGAGTTCAGTAAGGTACAGACGTACAGAAGAATACGTTATATTGTACTAGCTGACCCGGCGAACTTTGTATCGCCTTAGAATCAATAAATGTTGTGTTGACTTATTAGCTGAATTAAATTCAGATTTTTATCAAAGGATAATGTACACAACGCCATTTACTGGCATTACCGGAACCAGCATACATCCAATTCTCGAGATATCATCAAAAAATTTGTGTGTGGAGTCCACGCGCAACAGAAGTTAAACTTTGAAGTTTACTCTTTAAGACTCAATTTTCATTCTTAAAACCCGGTACGACAAATTTTGGTGGCGTTATTTGTTATTGTCGTTGCCTTGTACCAAGCTCCCATCCCCCAGTAATTTTATCGATGTTTTAATAGTTATTCTGCTATTCGAAGCGGAGGCAAATCCAACAAATCAAAGATCATAAAAGTCGGTCCAGCAGTTCTTGAGTTATAAATCCAACAAATTTTCTGCTAGGATTTCCATAACATCCTGTATATGAAATTCCGGTGTGCGTGTGTTCATAATTCTTCTCCTCCTAAACGGCTTGACCGATTTTGATGAATTTTTTTGTGTTTTTGTGTTGCGAATGGTTCTTATAACTACAGTTGGAACCCGTAGGTGGCGCTGTTGTCGAGATCCAGAATTTTGTTTTTAATTGTTATTTAAAGAAAAAGACCAAATCGGTCCAGCCGTATACAATAAAAATAAAATAAATATAATAAATTTGTCGAAAAACAAATTAATTGAAATTTGGACCGGACAACGTTTTGTGAAATACATAATGCAGAAAATGGTACCCATATAATAAAATGTATAAATATTACAGCATATGTAGTTGACAGCTGCCAAACCATAACCTCAAAATTTGATGTTAATTCGTGTCTTCGTGTCTTCGTGTACGACACCAGGAAGCATTTTATATCGGCTTGTAACTGGTTCTGATTACGGGGGTGAAAAAAATTACTCCGGTGCAACACCGGAAAGTATTTTTTCCTCGATGTTAACGTAGGGTGCATGGCCTTGGCCAAGCAGTGGAACAGCGGCCGGCGACTTGCGGGATGAACCGACCGTGACGGTGAACGTAGCCGGCTGTGTTCTACTCGCGAAAAATTCAGTAACTTCGTTACAATAAGTATAAATTTATTGTTGTCCCCCGCATACAATGGTACGAAAAACGTTGCCTTTTAAAGGTATTAAAATGTACAAAATGTGGAGGGGCCCACCGCCTTTATAGGTCTGCGGTCAATGATCGGGTTGACCACCACAACCATTTTCAAGGACAATGTCAAGAAAGCCGAGTCCATCCAAAGACTACCAGCTGAACAGGAAAAGCCTTCTCGAAACCAGACGACCTTCAACAACAAAAAAACTGTACCACAACAACAAAACGTAGTAACTGGTGAGAACTTCCCATTTTCCATTCTTCACTTTCAATTCTCACTCTCTCTCACGCACTATCACGTTTTCACTTTCTTTCTGTGTTTTTTCTCACTTTTTACAACAGTTCTGAAAAACCTCAACTTCAATGAATCATCGTCCAAACACCTCAACTTCTCCCCTGTGAAAAGATACTGCTCGCCTCATCTTTGCAAAATGGACGGCGCCTCCCGGACCGAACCCCTCCAGCACCAGAACGCGGCAGCAACAAACCAACCACTCACGGCGACGATCCTGGTACTGGTTTTCTGCGGTTTCCCAGTGTTGTAACACGAACGTGGGGATCATGTTTGCGGCCGCAGCCGTATGTGTGTTCATAAGCACTCCAACCAGTGCCCACAAAATCCTGAACTCCCTCCGCTGAAGAGGCATGAGTCTAAAGCAGCAGACCGGCAGTTAAATTACTGTAATTCTAATAACATTTTAGAATTATACAAAGCCAATCGAACACTATCTATGATTGTAATAAACCATTTTGCCTGTCCACTGTAAGTGTCTTAAAATTCTCCTTTTTAATACAGTGGAATTCAAAGTCATTTGTCTTCTGACCATCTTGGCGCAGGCCTAGTTTGTCGTGTCTCTTAGGATTGGTTCGAAAAGTCCAGCACGAAGATAGGCCTCCACGTGTCCGGCGACCTTTTTTACCAAGAAGTTGAACGGCCTTAGTGAGAGGGTCTTTCCTATTTCACGGTAATATTTTTGAGATAATTGGGTTAATGCAAGACTGGAGGGAGACAAAGAAATACTGCCCGACCGCCCTCGGCAACATCTCTTCGCAGATACTGAAAGCTTCAAGGTTTGGCGGGGGAAAGCAAAACAAATACAGGGTTGTCGTTACGGTCTTTATTTACAATATACAATATATACGGTGCTCGCTCCCTTTATTAATTATTCGATGTCTCTCTCCGTTTAACCCTTGATACATGGGGCCTCTCCCTGGAGTACCGTGAGACGGATACCTACTCATATATGACCGGTGGTCAACCTTATGAGCCACAAACCAACTAGTCGTCACCTTGTCCCTTTTTCAGGCCGGTTGGGATGACGGGGCAGGTAAGTTCGGCGGTGGGTTTCTACCTTCGACTCATTCTGGCTGTAATGGGCAGCGGTCGGTCGGTCGGTGACGTCGAACCCATGCGCGGCCCTGAGCTGTGAGTGGTTGACTCGAAAGTGGCTACTGCTTCTCGGCGAGGCCTCGGTGTTCACGCGACGATAATTGCCGGAGCGGCATGGGTGTATTTGTCCCCACGGTATCGGAACATTCGGTAACTTCGTTACAAAGTGTACAATATGATTGCGGTTAAGTTATCTGATCTCATTGTCACTATGATCTTTTCAATGATAACAGAAATTCACATCGAACAGATACAATGAAGTGATGCCCTGATCTACATATTGGAGACTGTGACAGGTGCAAAGATATTGAAAACCGTGAAGTTACTTAACTATGAATACAGATATGACGGAGACCGATTGGCAATAATTATATCTGGTGAATCGATTAGAGCAAAGCTTCAAAGACAAATTTAAGTGTGACAAGTTTATTAAAGTTCCACAACAACTGAAATAACGCTGTAAAGACAACTGGCAATATGTATGACGGATGTAAAATTTTGTGATAATTTATGATTCTATGGACTTTTATATCGTCGGGAAAAACAAAAGTCCAAACTAAGCATCAATAAAGTAATAACAACCCTGGTATCAGTTCGACGTTGTAAATCTGGGAGAACTGGGTAACACTCGAATCTCTAAAACGTTTACCCAGGGAATGGAGCTATGACAAACCAAAACAATATTGATTGGTTGGAGAAAACTTTTTATCTCCGGTTTAGTGTTTTTGGATTTTTCGTTTTGTTTTCTTTTTCAAACTAACTATTACTTCTAAAAGCTCTATTTGGTACACAAATATTTATCAATTTAAATTCAAAAGCAACTGAAATAGCTTCGGCGTACCCTATAGGAAAGATTTAAACAATTATTTCCTGAAAAGGACGAAATGGTATATAAACAATAATAATTTTTTGAAGGAAAAAAAATTAAATGATATTTAACAAAAGATTAGTTCCTAAAAAGGGCAATGGAATCGCGAGTACATGGAACCGTTTATTTAGTAATTTACGTCTCTTTACGCTAAGAAATTGATGGGTGCTACCACGCCTAAAATATTTTGTATCCATTCCCATAACACCCAGTGTAAATACGTTATCTTATTTGTTATTTTTTTTAATGTATACATCAGATTTCTACTATTTAGTCAGACAAGTTTTCCCAAAATTTTCGCCAAGCTATATCTTGATTTTAGTATGAGTTTAAGTATAGCCAATAAAATCCAGTTTACAATGTACAAATAAATGCAGTTTATTAAATTTTAAAAGGTTACAAACGGTCATCGATCTTACAAAAAAATATATGCACATATTTTGACAGAAAAGACATCTTTGACTGAGAAAATATGATTCTGTTGTAACTGTTGTGTTGCTCGAAGGACCGTTGATTTGAATTTGTAGTGAACTTGTATATTAACGAATATTTGGTTATTGATAATGAACGTTTCTGCTCCCGTTTTAGTTTAGTATTGATTTTGAATAAAAGAACCGTATCCTGATTTTAGATTTCAAATTATGCCATTGCGGCTGTTGAATGGACACTGTTGATGGATTGAGACTTGGATTTAGACCGAACGGGCGGGCGTGAGTGTCGCCAGTCAGGTAAGGGTTTCACGACGATTTGGGTTTCCCAACTGGCCGCTGCAAGTATTTCTCAACAAAAGCATTTTGCTACAACTTTAAAATATCGAAAACGGGAGTGGTTCCGAAACATGTTCCTATTGTAATTTACGTATATTAAAGTTTGTGGAGTCAGACTACAATATATTTAAATTTTAATTTAAATTTATTCCATTTTGATTCATCGACATTCTGACTCATTTAATCTATATGGTACTGAAAGCCACGGTACTGACATTTTAAATTTAATTAGCTACTGTAATTATTTGGTTATGAATTTGTTAATATCCAGTTACAATATTATTTAGGTTTGTAATAAGTATAAAAATGTATTACTGATGACAAAAAAAAAAATTAAGTTATCTAATACCACGGTCCTGACAAGTAAATTTATGACATACCTTTTTGAAAATGAAATTATTTTTTGAAAATTAAATACTTTTTAAATGACTTTAGTGCGCATGCGTTATAAAAATTCAAATTAAAAAATTCTCTTAAATTTAAGGACAAAAGTTATTAAGCCGGAATTCAATGTGAAATCAATATACTGAAAAAACATTTATCAATTTTTTTAACTTTGATTATAGACATTAAGATTTATGAATTAATTGGTTTGAATCATTTATTGCGAAAAAGAAAATAATGAATGTACCAGTGAGAGTAAACAGTACAGGACATTAATAAATAATCACTGTTAGAATAAAATCACTCAATTATATCTTTCTTTATTTTGATTAATTATTAAGAGAAACTTACAGTTGCAAAATGCATCAACTAAAAAAACCACTAATACTTTTTTTCGCTAAACTTTTTCGGCATCTAACCATATCTCTCCCTCGGCAGCCAAAGCAAACGAATTCACTTGGAATTTCAACGGCTCCTGAGTCTTCTTATTGACGGTAAATTTATAAGACCGCAGCATAGATGTCAGTCCAAGTTTCGTTTGCATCAGCCCAAAGCGCATGCCGATACAGATTCTCGGACCTTCGCCAAAAGGAATGTGTGAGTAGTGATGTCTGGTAGATTTATTTTCTTCCGTGAAGCGTTGAGGGTCAAACTTCTCCGGATCGGGATAGTATTCCTTGTCGTAATGAATGCCAAGTACAGACAACATCACCGAGGTTCCCTTTTCAATAACAATATCTTCGTTGGGAATTTGATAGTCCTTGACGCATCTTCTGGTCAGAAATGGTATCGGGGGGTACATTCTTAAAGCCTCTAAAAATGTTGTTAAGGTAGGGTTGACAAACAATAAAACTTACCGTCTATAACTAGGTTCATGTACTTCATGTCCTGGATGGCCTCGTAAGTGATTTTACCTTCATGTTTAGCCAAAACGTTATTGATTTCTTCTCTTACTTTATCTTGAATGGCTGGGTTACGTGCCAACTCATATAAAGCGAAGGTCATGGTAGTAGAAGATGTCTCAAAACCGGCCAGAAAGAAGACGAAGCACTGTGCAGCTATCTCTTCGATTGTTAGAGTTTTTCCATCGTGTTTGTAGCCATCTTCTTCAGATGGAGTGTTGTTTTTAAGGTCAATCAACAACTGTAAGAAATCTTTACGAGTCAAATTGTTTTTCTCTCTGTAGGCGACAGTGTCTTTCACGACTTTCATGAAGAAGTTTGTGATATCTTTGGGTGTTAGAACAATTCCTAGTGTTTTCGCTAAATCTGGGAAATTGTTGACCAATGTCCTTTTCACCGTTCTGAATTTGTCCGAGACAAAAACTTTTTTTCCGTACACCCTAAAGGGTGAGTTTTCCTCCTGAAACGTCTTGCATTCGAGACCAAAAGCTACGGAACCGATAATGTCTGTAGTGAAACAACCTAAGAGCTCCTTCACATCCAGAGGATCTTTCTTTTTATAGCGCACCAACATTTGTTCCTGTAGAATTCCTTCACACTCTAGAAGAGTCTGAAACATCATTTTCATTTTTCCCGATGTGAAAGTCGGTGTCAGTTTCGTCCTCAAATTTCTCCATTTTGGACCCCCAATGTTAAAAAGATGGGCACTCAGAGGATCGTCTTTCTCGTTGTAATAGAACCCCCGATCGACAAAATAGTGAAAATCTTTCGCCATCACATTTTTCACGCACTCCAAATCGACGAGAAAGTAAGTAGGTTCGGTCACAACGAAGATACCTCCATATTTCCAATTCTTGCCCTTCATTTCATCGTAGATCTTATGCATGGTGACCGCCACATTTTCTTTGCGTCTGAACGGACTCGTCATGTTGCCGTAGGGTATTCGATGCGTCAAATGGGGCAAGTTTCTTCGCTCCCAGTACTGGTAGATCCATTTGTAGTAGCCGAAAATAATTGTTAACACCGTGGCAATGAACGCGAAGACGAACATTCTTCACTCTAACTTCTGACCGACTCGGACAACGACTGAATAATGGTTCGTGCTGCAGACAAAACCTGCTTTCTCATCGACCCAGAAAAAGATGTATAATGAGGGGTTATTAGGAAAATTACGTCAAGATTTTTCTCATGAGTCACGGTGGGCGGATAGTTGGGTTTAAACTGATTATAACGTTGACATTAATAGTAGTTTTTTTAATAACATGTTTGTCTATTTAGAACACGCAAATATTTACTTGAAAATATGGGACTTTATGACCGAAATAAAAAAATTGAAATAGCAGCCAAGATTTCATTGTTGACACAAAGTTGTTCTCACATTTTAATGTCTCGGCACATACACCATCATTAAATGTGAGAGTTGGTTCATTAATTAATAATGAAACTAGGTGATGGTATTGATAGAATTATGGCCAATATGAATATTACAACTCTGCTGTTCAATAATAACCCAAAAATTGTTCGAATCCCAAGGTTTAGGTCACGTTGGCCATGAGTATAACTAACCAAGATAATTGGGTCAGTTGCGCTTACATAAATACATTTTAAAACAATCCACGACTTTTGATACCATCTTTCAGAGATTAAATAATAAATAACATTGTTAATAGAAAAATTGGGGTAAAATTTGTTTACCGGCGGATTATCGTTTATTGATATGTCCATATAGTACCAAAATTTTGATATCTCAAATAGTTTTTGAAATATTTGCAAAAACCTTTACCACCTTTGTTTACTTAATTGTTTATAATTTTTATTTGCGGATATTGATTTTCAACTAAAAATTTCTTGGTGCAATTACGAATCGAATGACACCTCAATCATAATTTTTGGTGCCTGCTAAAACTCGAATTTCGGAAAAAGGGAATTTGGACCCATTCCGGACGATAGGGTTTACATAAAACTTGCGCAAGAATATTTTATGAATGTCTGGAATAAGTATTTTTTATCCAAATTACACATAAACATTTTTTTTTGTAAATTAACACATTTAATATTAAAGACTTCTATTATTTCGAAAATTAACACACTCTTGCTCGGGGGATTTTGATACATTCCAAACGGTTAAGTTTATTTAAAACTAGCTCCGTAATACCTTCGGGTTTTGGAATATTTTCTAAATATCGAACAAGACTCCTAACATTTCGAAAATTAACACATTCTTGCTCGGTAAAGTTTTTTTTTTAATACACGGTTAATTTTAATACATTCGGAACGGTTAAGTTAATTTAAGACTTATTATATTTTTTATCCAAATCACTAATAAATAAGACCTTTTTAAATTAACACATTCTAGCTATGGAATGTTTAATAAATATCGAACAAGACTTCTATTTCAAAAATTAACACATTCTTGCTCGGGAATGTTTTATACTAAAATAAACGGTAAATTTTGACACATTCCTAAAGATTAAGTTCATTAAAACTTGCTCCGTAGTATTTTATGAGTGTCTGTTGGAATACTTTTATCCATATCACTCATAAATAAGACTTCTTTTAATTAATAAGGACACGGAAAATTTTGATACATTCCCGACGATTGGGTTTACACAAAACTTGCGCCGAAATATTTTATAAATATCTGGAATAAGTATTTTTTATCTCAACTATTCATAAACAAGTTTTTTTTTTGTAAATTAACACATTCCAGCTCTGGAATGTTTTGTATATATCGAACAAGACTTCTATTATTCTTGCTCGGTAATGTTTTTTAAAATCCACGATGAATTTTAATACATTCCGAACGATTAGGTTTACATAAAACTTGCGCCGGAACATTTTATGAATGTCTGGAATAGATATTTTTATCCAAAATGGTATGTTTCATAAAATAGACCGTGGATTTTGATACATTCCGAACGGTTAAGTTTTTTTAAAACTTGCTCCGTAATACCTTCCGGCTCTGGAATCTTTTCTAAATATCGAACAAGACTTCTACTATTTCGAAGATTAACACATTCTGTTTAGGTAATGTTTTTTAAACTACACTTTATTTGGATAAAAATATTCCAACAGACACTCATAAGATATTATTAAGTAAGTTTTATTAAATAAACTTAATCGGAACGTATTAAAATTCACCTTGTATTTTAAAAAATATAACCGAGCAAGAATGTGTTAATTTTCGAAATAGTAGAATAGTTAATAATTTTATCCTCTTGCTTTATGATATTCCCACGTTTGTGTTTTGTTCCTAATTGGACCGATAAAGGTTCTAATAAAATATTCCCGAGCAAGAATGAATTTTCAAAAACAATATTGGTCGGTGTTTATATGATATTCCAGAGCTGGAATGTGTTAATTCAAAAGAAACTTGTATATGAGTAATTTGGATAAAAAATATTCAGAACAGACATTCATAAATTATTTTGGAACAAATTTTAAATGAATTTAATCTTTCGAAATGTATCAAAATTCACCGTGGATTTTACGAAAAAAACCCGAGCAAGAATGTGTTAATTTTCGAAATAGATGTATTATTTGATAATTATTAAACATTCCAGTCTTATTTATGAGTGATTGGGATAAAAATATTCCAACACATATTCATAAAATATTTTGGAACAAATTTTAAGTGAAGTTAATCTTTACTAATGTGTCAAAATTCAACGTTTTTTTTTTTATAAAACATTCCCGAGCAAGAAATTGTTCATTTTCGAAATACAAGTCTTGTTCGATAATTATAAAACATTCCAGAGCTGGAATGTGTTAATTTAAAAAAGTCTAATTTATTAGTGATTTGGTTAAATATTTTCGGACAAAGACTCAAAAAATAATGCGGAGCAACTTTTAAATAAACTTAATCGTTCGGAATGTATCAAAATTCAATTTGTACTTTATAAAACATTCCCAAGCAAGAATGTGTTAATTTCAATAGAGAAGCCTTATTCAATATTACACATAATGTAATACCGCAATATAACTCAGTGGCCTAATCAAAGTTTTGCTAATAGTTGAATAGTTCGGAATTGTGCAATCGCATGAATTGGAGATGCTGTGCAGATCTTGAACGTCCATCTACAGTAATATCTTCTCAGTTCTCACACTGGTTCTTAAACGATTTATAAAATAGTTGGCGGGACTGGTAGTCGCGTTTGATGGGTGTTATAAATAGTGATCATACAAATTGCGTATTTAGGCATTTATAAAATGGTTCACATCCACTTATATACAATTTTACTCATATTTCAATTGAATTTTGTTCTTGCACTCTAAATATATCAACCCAAGTCCAGATTTGCATTTACAGGAGCTCCTATCATTTTGGTAAAACCACTCATGCTAAGGAGACTTCAAAATAAAAACAAACGTATGGAAAACAATATTGATTGATGATCGCTTATCAAAAACGAAGAACCTGCCATCTTAACACCTTTGATGTTCAAATTAAAAACATTTAAGTTATCAGCAATTTATGGAATAAGACTTTATGTTAGTTTGAAAATATAAAAAGTCTTTCTTATTGTCTATTTAATTTTTCCTGCTACTAAAATTTGTACTAATGTGTTTCCTGGTTCTTCTCTGATGATTGGTCGGGGTTCTGAATCTCGCAACACTCTTGAATTCTTGAATCGCTTCATGTGTAACTCATCCAGAGTGTTTTCTTGAAAACGGTCTTTTCATTAAAAAGATGCATCTGGTTTAATGTAACATACGTTGTATGAGACCTAGTACTATCCTGCTGAAAAAGTGTATTCTCAAGTGTTTGTAGGTAAGTGATAAAAACTAGCTCTACGATCTTCTTAATACAGCGTTCAGCAATCATGTCACCGTGAATGACAAGACGTGATCGGCTACCATGAGTGATAGAACCCCATACCATCATATTAAATCCGAGGAGCTATTTGCACCTTGCACGAAGGAAAAGTGGCTGCATTAGAACGGACTGCTGAAGCCAATGAAAGAACTGCTGCAGCGAAGTAGAGGATTGCCACAGCAAAGGAGATGGCATAAGTGCAAGGGGCTGCAGCCAAAGGGAGGAGTGCAGCAGCACAAGAGAAAACTGCTGCAGCACTTGAGTTGATAGCTGAACATCTTCTTGAACTGATTTTCTTTTCTTAAGTTTTCAAAAAATAGCAAATCGGACACTTATTATTGGACCGAGGGAATACCTAATTTCAAATAACAAATAAGTGTCCTGAGAGGCGCCTAAGCTCTTCCCGCCGAAGTTTGAAATTAAACGTCTTGTTCGATATTTAGAAAAGATTCCAGAGCCGGAAGGTATTACGGAGCAAGTTTTAAAAAAAACTTAACCGTTCGGAATGTATCAAAATCCACGGTCTATTTTATGAAACATACCATTTTGGATAAAAATATCTATTCCAGACATTCATAAAATGTTCCGGCGCAAGTTTTATGTAAACCTAATCGTTCGGAATGTATTAAAATTCATCGTGGATTTTAAAAAACATTACCGAGCAAGAATAATAGAAGTCTTGTTCGATATATACAAAACATTCCAGAGGTGGAATGAATAATTTGGATAAAAAATACTTATTCGAGACATTTATAAAATATTTCGGCGCAAGTTTTTTTGTTTTTTAAAATACTCTTTATTTGTATAAAAATATTCCAACAGACACTCATAAGATATTATGAAGTAAGTTTTATTAAATAAACTTAATCGGAACGTTATAAAATTCACCTTGTATTTTAAAAAATATAACCGAGCAAGAATGTGTTAATTTTCGAAATAGTAGAATAGTTAATAATTTTATCCTCTTGCTTTATGATATTCCCACGTTTGTGTTTTGTTCCTAATTGGACCGATAAAGGTTCTAATAAAATATTCCCGAGCAAGAATGAATTTTCAAAAACAATATTGATCGGTGTTTATATGATATTCCAGAGCTCGAATTCAAAAGAAACTTGTATACGAGTAATTTGGATAAAAAATATTCAGAACAGACATTCATAAAATATGTTGGAACAAATTCTAAATGAACTTAATCTTTCGAAATTCACCGTGGATTTTACGAAAAAATCCCGAGTAAGAATGTGTTAATTTTCGAAATAAATGTATTATTTGATAATTATTAAACATTCCAGTCTTATTTATGAGTGATTGGGATAAAAATATTCCAACACATATTCATAAAATATTTTGGAACAAATTTTAAGTGAAGTTAATCTTTACTAATGTGTCAAAATTCACCGTTTCTTTTATAAAACATTCCCGAGCAAGAAATTGTTCATTTTCGAAATAGAAGTCTTGTTCGATAATTATAAAACATTCCAGAGCTGGAATGTGTTAATTTAAAAGTCTTATTTATTAGTGATTTATTTAAATATTTTCGGACAGACTCAAAAAATATTGCGGAGCAACTTTTAAATAAACTTAATCGTTCGGAATGTATCAAAATTCAATTTGTACTTTATAAAACATTCTCAAGCAAGAATGTGTTAATTTCAATAGAGAAGCCTTATTCAATATTACACATAATGTAATACCGCAATATAACTCAGTGGCCTAATCAAAATTTTGCTAATTGTTGAATAGTTCGGAATGGTGCAATTGCATGAATTGGAGATGCTGTGCAGATCTTGAACGTCCATCTACAGTAATCTCTTCTCAGTTCTCACACTGGTTCTTAAACGATTTATAAAATAGTTGGCGGGACTGGTGGTCGCGTTTGATGGGTGTTATAAGTAGTGATCATACAAATTGCGTATTTAGGCATTTTTAAAATGGTTCACATCCACTTATATACAATTTTACTCATATTTCAATTGAATTTTGTTCCTGCACTCTAAATATATCAACCCAAGTCCAGATTTTACAGGAGCTCCTATCATTTTGGTAAAACCACTCATGCTAAGGAGACTTCAAAATAAAAACAAACGTATGGAAAACAATATTGATTGATGATCGCTTATCAAAAACGAAGAACCTGCCATCTTAACACCTTTGATGTTCAAATTAAAAACATTTAAATTTATGAAATAAGACTTTACGTTAGTTTGGAAATATAAAAAGTCTTTCTTATTGTCTATTTAATTTTTCCTGCTACTAAAATTTCTACTAATGTGTTTCCTGGTTCTTCTCTGATGATTGGTCGGGGTTCTGAATCTCGCAACACTCTTGAATTCTTGAATCGCTTCATGTGTAACTCATCCAGAGTGTTTTCTTGAAAACGGTCTTTTCATTAAAAAGATGCATATGGTTTAATGTAACATACGATGTATGCGGCCTAGCACTATCCTGCTGAAAAAGCGTATTCTCAAGTGTTTGTAGGTAAGTGATAAAAATAGCTCTACGATCTTTTTAATATAGCGTTCAGCAATCATGTCACCGCGAATGACAAGACGTGATCGGCTACCATGAGTGATAGAACCCCATACCATCATATTAAATCCGAGGAGCTATTTGCACCTTGCACGAAGGAAAAGTGGCTGCATTAGAACGGACTGCTGAAGCCAATGAAAGAACTGCTGCAGCGAAGTAGAGGATTGCCACAGCAAACGAGATGGCATAAGTGCAAGGGGCTGCAGCCAAAGGGAGGAGTGCAGCAGCACAAGAGAAAACTGCTGCAGCACTTGAGTTGATAGCTGAACATCTTCTTGAACTGATTTTCTTTTCTTAAGTTTTCAAAAAATAGCAAATCGGGCACTTATTATTGGACAGAGGGAGTACTTAATTTCAAATAACTAATAAGTGTCCTGAGAGGAGCCTAAGCTTTTCCCGCCGAAGTTTGAAATTAAACGTCAAATGAAATGTCAATGACGTCACAAACCGTCAAATTTAAAAATTTGAAACAAACCGCGAAATTAAAAGTTTGCCATTGAATCGAAGTCGTCTAGAAAACAGACAGAAGACCTACGTTGTGTTTTTTTTCTTGGATAAGACAACAGTAGCGGGAAATTCAAACCAAACCTACCCAGACACTGAATCAGGTTCTTTGAATGCAAGGTGCGCAGCGTTGGAGGCAGGGCGTAGACTAACAACACAAATTAGAGATTTATCAACGTATTTGCTTTAGAGGTCTTATGGTCGAAACTTTGATTAATAATTGACTTTAAGAACATTTTATCTAGTAACAATTTGGATAATTTAACTCAATTAACAATTATTGTGGCTGATTTCATGACTCTTAACAATAATTTGGTTCATTCATAGAATAACAATTAATTAATTAGAACTATTACACCTGGCGAAGGAACTGGTGCCCCACATCCTCTTACCCATCAAATGTATGACAAACGAACACATACATAATACATATATTATAGTAAGGCTATTTCGAATTTTTGTTTCAATCAGGGAAGGAGTTTACATTTTAAAATGATGCAAATGCCAGTTCATGAATGTTAATCTTATGAAGAAAAATTAAAGAAAGGAGTTGAAACGACAAGCCAGCAAAATTTAATACAAAACAAAGAAAGCAAACTCGACGCCATGTTTTCCTCAGCGTCCCCTTAACACCCCGTCTCTCTCATTTGAATTTTAATCAGTTATCCGGACCGTTATAATACCGAACTTTCTGAAACTGGACAGGTGAATCCCCATTGACGTCACTCCTCGACTGATACAAATATTGTGATTTAAAGTTTTACATTTGTTTCGGACCCAAATCTAGCACGAGACACTTTTCTACCCTAACTGTAAACAGGTGACAAAGAAAATTAAATAAAACTGAAATAATAACCACTAACACAGATCAACACAAACGAAATAGCAATTTTATTATATTAACAAAACTGCGTGTGAGACTTTGTTGATGCAACTTTCTAAACAGGCCTGAACTGAGCAAAGACTAAAAACAGAATAACTAGCACCCCTTGTCTGGCAACACCCTGTGGCGGTCCCATTTCTCTCGTGTTGCAGGTCTTTACTGTACATACAATAAATAGAATATAGTGTGCATGAGTATTGAGGGTTGATTATTACCTTTACTTAATAATGAAAGTTAAGTTTAATATATATATTTTTTTATTTTATTGCTGCACGACCTTAGAATCTGAAAAAATACATACGTTGATACCCCACAATTATAATTTCTTAAACAATTTATCTACATATATCCAAATCCCTATTATTTTTTAAATTTTGATTTGATAAATGGTCGCAGCAAGTTCAACAAATATTGAAAAATATCTTTGTTAACACAAAACACTCGCAACTGCATCAGCCCCTTCGGCGAGTTCCATGTCGTTTAACAAATGGAAAAATATGATATCATCCGTAGTTAATGTTGATACATCAGAAAACAAGAAGTTAGGTTGGGATCACTCAAAGCGTGTGGTAAATTGCGCTCGCTGCAAAACGAACGGTGTTCATTCGAGTGACAGCGTATGCGCTTCGTTTCAAAAGATGAAGAATTCACTCGACTCGGTACGATTCGCGTGTGACGTGAAGTGAAGTGAAGTGAAGGCTTATTAAAATAAAAAAAAACTATTAAACTTTTCTTGTTAAGTAAACATCAACCCAAAATACTTATAATATTGTGCACACTATCTTCTATTTAAAGTATGTACACATTTTATTTATTAGAGATGAACTGAAAACAAACAAGTCATTTGAAATTAAGTACTCCCTCTGTCCAGAAAAAAAAGTGTCCGATTTGCTATTTTTTGAAAACAAATCAGTTCGAGAAGATGTTCAGCTATCGACTCAAGTGCTGCAGCAGTTTTCTCTTGTGATGCCGCACTCCTCTCCTTGGCTGTAGCCCCTTGCACTAATGCCATCTTTTTGGCTGTGGCAATCCTCTCCTTCGCCGCAGCAAATTCTTTGATTGATTTTCTTCCCTTAAATGTTGCAGAGTTCAGCTGCAGAATTAATCTCTTTTAAGGTTGGCGCTGAAGGATGAATAAAGCATCACATTGAATCATTCCCTTACCTGCACTGACGACATTCTTTTAGAATTATCGAGAAAATCCTTCTGATCTGATCTGGTGGGAGGAACTATTAACCCCATCTAAAATGGTATGTTTCATAAAATAGACCGTGGATTTTGATACATTCCGAACGGTTAAGTTTTTTTAAAACTTGCTCCGTAATACCTTCCGGCTGTGGAATATTTTCTAAATATCGAACAAGACTTCTACTATTTCGAAGATTAACACATTCTGTTTAGGTAATGTTTTTTAAACTACACTTTATTTGGATAAAAATATTCCAACAGACACTCATAAAATATTATGAAGTAAGTTTTATTAAGTAAACTTAATCGGAACGTATTAAAATTCACCTTGTATTTTAAAAAATATTACCGAGCAAGAATGTGTTACTTTTCGAAATAGTAGAATAGTTAATAATTTTCTCCTCTTGTTTTATGATATTCCCACGTTTGTGTTTTGTTCCTAATTGCACCGATAAAGGTTCTAATAAAATATTCCCGAGCAAGAATGAATTTTCAAAAACAATATTGATCGGTGTTTATATGATATTCCAGAGCTGGAATGTGTTAATTCAAAAGAAACTTGTATATGAGTAATTTGGATAAAAAATATTCAGAACAGACATTCATAAATTATTTTGGAACAAATTTTAAATGAATTTAATCTTTCGAAATGTATCAAAATTCACCGTAGATTTTACGAAAAAAACCCGAGCAAGAATGTGTTAATTTTCGAAATAGATGTATTATTTGATAATTATTAAACATTCCAGCCTTATTTATGAGTGATTGGGATAAAAATATTCCAACATATATTCATAAAATATTTTGGAACAAATTTTAAGTGAAGTTAATCTTTACTAATGTGTCAAAATTCACCGTTTTTTTTTATATAACATTCCCGAGCAAGAAATTGTTCATTTTCGAAATAGAAGTCTTGTTCGATAATTATAAAACATTCCAGGGCTGTAATGTGTTAATTTAAAAGTCTTATTTATTAGTGATTTGGTTAAATATTTTCGGACAGACTCAAAAAATATTGCGGAGCAACTTTTAAATAAAATGTATCAAAATTCAATTTGTACTTTATAAAACATTCTCAAGCAAGAATGTGTTAATTTCAATAGAGAAGCCTTATTCAATATTACACATAATGTAATACCGCAATATAACTCAGTGGCCTAATCAAAATTTTGCTAATTGTTGAATAGTTCGGAATGGTGCAATTGCATGAATTGGAGATGCTGTGCAGATCTTGAACGTCCATCTACAGTAATCTCTTCTCAGTTCTCACACTGGTTCTTAAACGATTTATAAAATAGTTGGCGGGACTGGTAGTCGCGTTTGATGGGTGTTATAAGTAGTGATCATACAAATTGCGTATTTAGGCATTTTTAAAATGGTTCACATCCACTTATATACAATTTTACTCATATTTCAATTAAATTTTGTTCTTGTACTCTAAATATATCAACCCAAGTCCAGATTTGCATTTACAGGAGCTCCTATCATTTTGGTAAAACCACTCATGCTAAGGAGACTTCAAAATAAAAACAAACGTATCGAAAACAATATTGATTGATGATCGCTTATCAAAAACGAAGAACCTGCCATCTTAACACCTTTGATGTTCAAATTAAAAACATTTAAATTATCAGCAATTTATGGAATAAGACTTTATGTTAGTTTGAAAATATAAAAAGTGTTTCTTATTGTCTATTTAATTTTTCCTGCTACTAAAATTTGTACTAATGTGTTTCCTGCTTCTTCTCTGATGATTGGTCGGGGTTCTGAATCTCGCAACACTCTTGAATTCTTGAATCGCTTCATGTGTAATTCATCCAGAGTGTTTTCTTGAAAACGTTCTTTTCATTAAAAAGATGCATATGGTTTAATGTAAGATACGATGAATGCGGCCTAGCACTATCCTGCTGAAAAAGCGTATTCTCAAGTGTTTGTAGGTAAGTGATAAAAACTAGCTCTACGATCTTTTTAATATAGCGTTCAGCAATCATGTCACCGTGAATGACAAGACGTGATCGGCTACCATGAGAACCCCATACCATCATATTAAATCCGAGGAGCTATTTGCACCTTACACGAAGGAAAAGTGGCTGCATTAGAACGGACTGCTGAAGCCAATGAAAGAACTGCTGCAGCGAAGTAGAGGATTGCCACAGCAAAGGAGATGGCATAAGTGCAAGGGGCTGCAGCCAAAGGAAGGAGTGCAGCAGCACAAGAGAAAACTGCTGCAGCACTTGAGTTGATAGCTGAGCATCTTCTTGAACTGATTTTCTTTTCTTAAGTTTTCAAAAAATAGCAAATCGGGCACTTATTATTGGACAGAGGGAGTACTTAATTTCAAATAACTAATAAGTGTCCTGAGAGGAGCCTAAGCTTTTCCCGCCGAAGTTTGAAATTAAACGTCAAATGAAATGTCAATGACGTCACCAACCGTCAAATTTAAAAATTTGAAACAAACCGCGAAATTAAAAGTTTGCCATTGAATCGAAGTCGTCTAGAAAGCAGACAGAAGACCTACGTTGTGTTTTTTTTTTGGATAAGACAACAGCAGCGGGAAATTCAAACCAAACCTACCGAAACACTGAATCAGGTTCTTTGCGCAGCGTTGGAGGCGGATCGTAGACTAACAATACAAATTAGAGATTTATCAATATATTTGCTTTAGAGGTCTTATGGTCGAAATTTTGATTAATAATTGACTTTATGAACATTTTATCTAGTAACAATTTGGATAATTTAACTTAATTAACAATTATTGTGGCTGATTTCATGACTCTTAACAATAATTTGGTTCATTCATAGAATAACAATTAATTAATTAGAACTATTACACCTGGCGAAGGAACTGGTGCCCCACATCCTCTTACCCATCAAATGTATGACAAACGAACACATACATAATACATATATTATAGTAAGGCTATTTCGAATTTTTGTTTCAATCAGGGAAGGAGTTTACATTTGAAAACGGTGCGAATGCCAGTCCATGAATGTTAATCTTATGAAGAAAAATTAAAGAAAGGGGTTGAAACGACAAGCCAGCAAAATTTAATACAAAACAAAGAAAGCAAACTCGACGCCATGTTTTCCTCAGCGTCCCCTTAACACCCCGTCTCTCTCATTTGAATTTTAATCAGTTATCCGGACCGTTATAATACCGAACTTTCTGAAACTGGACAGGTGAATCCCCATTGACGTCACTCCTCGACTGATACAAATATTGTGATTTAAAGTTTTACATTTGTTTCGGACCCAAATCTAGCACGAGACACTTTTCTACCCGAACTGTAAACAGGTGACAAAGAAAATTAAATAAAACTGAAATAATAACCACTAACACAGATCAACACAAACGAAATAGCAATTTTATTATATTAACAAAACTGCGTGTGAGACTTTGTTGATGCAACTTTCTAAACAGGCCTGAACTGAGCAAAGACTAAAAACAGAATAACTAGCACCCCTTGTCTGGCAACACCCTGTGGCGGTCCCATTTCTCTCGTGTTGCAGGTCTTTACTGTACATACAATAAATAGAATATAGTGTGCATCAGTATTGAGGGTTGATTATTACCTTTACTTAATAATGAAAGTTAAGTTTAATATATATATTTTTTTATTTTATTGCTGCACGACCTTAGAATCTGAAAAAATACATACGTTGATACCCCACAATTATAATTTCTTAAACAATTTATCTACATATATCCAAATCCCTATTATTTTTTAAATTTTGATTTGATAAATGGTCGCAGCAAGTTCAACAAATATTGAAAAATATCTTTGTTAACACAAAACACTCGCAACTGCATCAGCCCCTTCGGCGAGTTCCATGTCGTTTAACAAATGGAAAAATATGATATCATCCGTAGTTAATGTTGATACATCAGAAAACAAAAAGTTAGGTTGGGATCACTCAAAGCGTGTGGTAAATTGCGCTCGCTGCAAAACGAACGGTGTTCATTCGAGTGACAGCGTATGCGCTTCGTTTCAAAAGATGAAGAATTCACTCGACTCGGTACGATTCGCGTGTGACGTGAAGTGAAGTGAAGTGAAGGCTTATTAAAATAAAAAAAACTATTAAACTTTTCTTGTTAAGTAAACATCAACCCAAAATACTTATAATATTGTGCACACTATCTTCTATTTAAAGTATGTACACATTTTATTTATTAGAGATGAACTGAAAACAAACAAGTCATTTGAAATTAAGTACTCCCTCTGTCCAGAAAAAAAAGTGTCCGATTTGCTATTTTTTGAAAACAAATCAGTTCGAGAAGATGTTCAGCTATCGACTCAAGTGCTGCAGCAGTTTTCTCTTGTGATGCCGCACCCCTCTCCTTGGCTGCAGCCCCTTGCACTAATGCCATCTTTTTGGCTGTGGCAATCCTCTCCTTCGCTGCAGCAATTCTTTGATTGATTTTCTTCCCTTAAATGTTGCAGAGTTCAGCTGCAGAATTAATCTCTTTTAAGGTTGGCGCTGAAGGATGAATAAAGCATCACATTGATTTATTCCCTTACCTGCACTGACGACATTCTTTTAGAATGATCTGATCGGGTGGTAGGAACATTTAACCCCATCTAACCAATATTCGACAATACGTCCTCGCACGACACGAAGACCAAAGCGAAGGGTAGATTGGAATACGAGACTCAAAGGGTATGCGCTTTGAAAGCCTTCGAGTTGAGTCGTATACGCTTGCACAGTTTGTGGTGTGTCGTCTCAGTCCTATTCTTCACAAACTCGACCAATTGGCGGTATTCAACAATAATTTCAAAAAGTTGCAACGAGAACACCGCAAATATCGCACTCAAATCTAGTAATCTGGACAGTTTAGGCTCAAGATAAGCAGTAGCAAGTGACTGCACCCCAAGAACATTATTATTACATGCGCATTAAAAAAAAATTCAATTGATTTTATTCAATAGATTGCATGAACCTGTTAGTTATAAATAAGTACACGATAATAAATAATTAGTATTCCGTATCTGGAAGGAAACACAATTAGCATAAAAGTGCCATAAAATAATCGATTATGTATCAATAATAAGTTTCCGCAAAACATGTGATTCCTAGAAGGTTCTGTAAATAGTATCTAATCTGGGCACCTTGGAGTTAGGTACTCGTGTGTTGTTTGTATTATACGATATCTATAGCAAAAATGCACTTTATGACGCATATAGTACAACAATTATTTCATAATGGGCGGGTATATAATGGAGCTTCATAAATAATTCATAAATCATGTTGCCCCTGGAAGACAATATTTATATATAGATATTTAGATGGAGAATTTTGACATACAGAGCCTACCGGATTTACAGCACGTACCTCGACACCCCACTCCTCAATTCTAACTATCAAAGCCATTATCTCACAATTCATCAAACCTCTCGAATTGTCCGTTTTTTAGCTCTCATTTTTTCAAATTATGAAACGGTGGAACTATAAAATAGGGAAACTCTCAAACTGTCAAACATAAACAATCAACTGCTAATCCGCTAAACTGTGAAAGTATATTTAACACTGCCTAAATCGGGTAGAATTATAATTGGCTTCGTCTTTTCTTATTCTTTTTCTTTTCTTGTTAGTAACGAATTCATTTTATTATCCTCATCAATTTCATTTTTAACATATGTGATGTATTTGTATGGTTTTCTGCTCCTCTATTTTATCTGGCACATTCTTTCACATAATAATAGAGCCTGTCTATTTACTGTGTTCTTTGCCTGAAATTAATACTCTTCAAGACTGCAAGAGGTACATAAGTTTGTGACCAAAATAAAATCGTTAAGGTAACTTCTAAAAATTTTAAATAATAGTGTAATGTTAGAGGTATCTACAAAATTCAAATTTGGCGCTCTTGGAGAGAGGTGAGCCTGCCAATTTGATTGAATGACATCTCATGGTAATTAATAGTGCCATATCAATTTAACACGTGTTGTATAGAACTTTTTTATCTACAACTACTGTATCTCATTATATCACTCATATGACGTAATTTGAATTGAGTATTGAGCCCTATTACTCCATTAGTGCAATCCCCATAACAATGCAAAAAATTCCGCGATTCTTGACTTAGCAAAAAAAAAAACTCTTCCACAAGGAGTAGTATAATTATTCGATAAAAAATTACGTACATCTCATTTTGTTTTATTCTACGAAAGACTTACAACTTCTGAGCATTTAGCCATATCTCGCCCTCCACGGCCAAAACAAACGCATCCGCTTTGTACTTGAACGGTTCTTGAGTTTTCTTGTTCAAAGTAAATTTATAGGAACGAAGCAACGCCGCCAATCCCACCTTGGTTTGCATGAGTCCGAAGCGCATCCCTAAAACACGCCATTACTAAGTTCCCCATACCTGACAGTCGCTGACTTACCAATACACATACGAGGACCTTCGCCAAACGGTAAATAGACATATCTGTGCCTGGAATTCTTATTTTCTTCCGTAAATCTTTCAGGATCAAACCTTTCCGGGTCGGGATAATACTCTTCGTCGTAATGCAGTCCAAGAACTGGTAACACGATCATGGTTCCCTTTTCGATGACGACGTTTTCATCCGGGACTTTGTAGTCTTTGGTGCATTCTCTGGTCAGAAAGGAAACCGGAGGATATTTTCTTAAGGTTTCTAAAATGGTAATATGAAATTTGTGGAAACAATGTTATGATTAGTACCATCAATCACGAGGTCCATGTACTTTAATTCCTGGATCGCTTCATATGTAATTTGATTGTCATACTTGCTAAGAACGGTATTAATTTCATGTCTTAGTTTCTCCTGCACTTCTGAATTTTTTGATAGTTCATACAGGGCAAACGCCATCGTGGTTGATGACGTCTCAAAACCGGCAATAAAGAAAACAACACTTTGAGCGGCAATCTCGTCTAGAGTTAAAGTATTCCCATCGTGTTTATACTCTTCATCCGGAAGTTTGTTGTTCTTTAGATCTATCAACAGTTGCATGAAGTCTTTCCTTGAGACATCGTGCGCTTCTCTGTAGTTTACGGTGTCTGTTACCATCGTCATAAAAAAGTTTTCCACGTCTTTTGACACCATTTTGAAAGACAAAGCTTTTGCAAGATCGGGAAAATTTAAAGCCAACAATCTTTTCACGAGCTCCCAAGCTGAAGCTGTAAGTATCTTGTTACCGTATAGTCTAAACGGTGAATTCTCATCAGTAGTCGTGTCGCAGTCTAAACCGAAGGCGCAGGAACCAATTACGTCGGTGGTAAAGCAAGCCAAGATATTTTTGATGTCTATAGCCTCGTTCTTCTCACACTCTTCTTCTATCCGCCTTTGTAGACCATTCTCACACTCAACGACGGTCGTGAACATCATCCTCATTTTGCCAGAAGTGAAGGTCGGGGTCAATTTGGCCCTCAAGTTCTTCCATTTGGTGCCTCCAATCGAAAAAAGATGAGCACTGAGCGGATCATCCTTCTCGTTATAATAGAAACCACGATCAACAAAATGTTGAAAGTCTTTAGACATGATGTTTTTAATATATTCCGGGTCCAAAACGTAATAAATCGGTCGTGTTAAAAAGTAGATGCCTCCGTGTCTCCAACGTTTACTCTTCATTTCTCTGTACACTGCCGCCAAGGTTACCCCAATATTCACTTTCTCCGTCGGGCTGAGAAGGTTTCCAAACGGTATTTTGGGTTTTAAAAACGGTACATTTTTCTTTTGCCAGTATTGATGTTTCCACTTGTAGAACGCTACCACAATAACAACCAGTGAGATAATCACCCCCACCAAGTCTTTAATTAGTGACTCCGTGACTAACATTGTTGGTCTGCTGCACTGGCACAACTGGTTCTCCCCGACGGTGAATTCGATAATAAGTGTTTTGAGCTGAGACAAGATTGCACCACGAACGTGCTAATAATGTAAGACGGGCGCTCAATATGTCGCAATATTATTACTTATCAGAGATATCAGTCCAGAGAGATTTAATCTAATCGATTATTAATATTATAGCTTTGGCAAAAAACTAATATGTACAACCGTAGAAAGTAATATAATTTAATAATAGTACCAATTCTAGTACTTTATGCGGTATCTGTAGCAAAAATTTGTATTTGCATTAGCTGTGTTGACGTACACAACGTATATCTAATTATTTCATAATTTGCATGTTTATGCAAAACATGATTAAATCTGGAAAAAACTAATTTAACTGCCAATTCATACGAGCAACGCGAAACTTCCGTCTGAGTTAGTCAAAACTACTGAGCGACACAATCCATGTGATTTTCAACGCTAGATTGATGTCAGGAGTGGAATTAATTAATAAATACTAAGAAAGTTACGTTGAAAGAGCTGAAGATGGAGCTGAAGTAATGTGAGTTCGAAGCATATAGAACAAAATCGGTGTTACAAAAAAGACTGGTTGAGAATTTTAAAATGGCAGGCAAAAATCCTGATGTATTATACAACCTCAGGCAAAACTTTCTACAAAATTCCAACAGTCTCAGAAAGTTCTGGAAAATTCTACAAATCTAGGGCAAAAGCTTGACCATCCCGAGCACAAGCTTCTTGAAAATTCCGGAAAGCTGGAAGAGAAAATTCATTCAATCGAAGGAAAGGTTCTAGAACAATCGGTCGGTTTCAAGAAACGTTTTCAAGAAATTGAGAATAAATTCGATGATAAACTGATAACGATTGAAGAGATGCAGAGAGAACGTGAGAACAAAGCTGAGCACCAAATTCGAATGTGATTTCCGCTAAACGATTCAGCTGTTTTTTTTCGCACATCTGTGCCAAATTACAAAGCGCCAAAGGTATTGGCAAATTTTTTACGATTTTTGAGGGACGACAGTGTTCCAAAAAGGCAACGTTCAGGAAATCCCTCCAAAAAAAAACTTTCTCGTGCTTTTTTGGAATCTTTCTTTCGGGGATTTTATGTCCTAACTGTGCGATTTGAGACCTTTTGAATCTAAATCTGTTATAATCCTCGACATACGGGCTATCCCTCACATTTGCATTTCGACGACAGGGTCGAAACTACGAAGAACCGGTTTTGTGAATTTGACAGCTCGTAACTCGAAAGCTGAGCACCAAATTCGAAGGTGCTTTCCGCTAAACGATTCAGCCGTTTTTTCTGCACATCTGTCCCAAATTACAAAGCTCCAAAGATATAGGCAATTTTTTTACGATTTTTGAGGTACGATAGTGTTCCAAAAAGACAAGGTTCAGGAAATCCCTCCAAAAAAAATTTTTCATGCTTTTTTGGAATTTTTCTTTCGGGGATTTTATGTCCTATCTGTGCGATTTGGGACCTTTTGAATGTAAATCTGTTGTAATCGCCGACATATGGCCATCTCTCACATTTGGATTTTGACGACAGGGTTGAAACTACGAAGAACCTGTTTTGTGAATTTGACAGCTTGTAACTCGAAAGCTGAGCACCAAATTCGAATTTGATTTCCGCTAAACGATTTAGCTGTTTCTTCGACACATCTGTTCCAAATTACAAAGCTCTAAAGATATGGCCAAATTTTTTACGATTTTTGAGGTACCACAGTGTTCCAAAAAGGCAACGTTCAGGGAATCCCTCAAAAAAAAAAATTCGTGCTTTTCTGGAAGCTTTCTATCGGGGATTTTATGTCTTTTCCATGCGATTTGGGACCTTTTGAATCTAAATCTGTTATAATCCCCAACATACGGGCTATCCCTCACATTTGCATTTCGCCGACAGGGTCGAAACTACGAAGAACCGGTTTTGTGAATTTGACAGCTCGTAACTCGAAAGCTGAGCACCAAATTCGAATGTGATTTTCGCTAAACGATTCAGCTGCTTTTTCTGCACATTTGTGCCAAAATACAAAGCTCCAAAGATATAGGCAGTTTCTTTTACGATTTTTTATTCTCCTACAAAAAAAAACAACTTTTTTGGAAGCTTTCTTTCGGGGATTTTATGTCCTTTCCGTGTGATTTGGGACCTTTCGAATCTAAATCTGTTATAATCGCCGACATACTGGCCCTCTCACATTTGCATTTCGACGACAGTGTCAAAACTACGAAGAACCTGTTTAAGAATTTGACAGCTCGTAACTCGAAAGCTGAGCACCAAATTTGAATGTGCTTCCCTCTAAACGATTCAGCTGTTTCTTCTGCACATCTGTCCCAAATTACAAATCTCCAAAAATATAGGCAATATTTTTACGATTTTTGATGCTCCTCCAAAAAACAATTTTTGGGGCTTCTTTGGAAGCTTTCTTTCGGGGATTTTATGTCCTTTCCGTCCGATTTGGAACCTTTTCAATCTAAATCTGTTATAATCCCCGACATACTGGCCATCTTTCACATTTGCGTTTCGACGACAGAGTCAAAACTACGAAGAACCTGCTTTGTGAATTTGACAGCTCGTAACTCGAAAGCTGAGCACCAAATTCGAATGTGTTTTCCGCTAAACGATTCGGCTGTTTCTTCTGCACATCTGTCCCAAATTACAAAGCTCCAAAGATATAAGCAATTTTTTACGATTTTTGATGCTCCTCCAAAAAAACTTTTTGGGGCTTTTTTGTAAGCTTTCTTTCGGGGATATTATGTCCTTTTCGTGTGATTTGGGACCTTTTGAAACTAAATCTGTTATAATCCCCGACATACTGGCCATCTCTCACATTTGCATTTCGACGACAAAGTCAAAACCACGAAGAACCTGATTTGTGAATTTGACAGCTCGTAACTCGAAAGCTGAGCACCAAATTAGAATGTGCTTTACGCTAAACCATTCAGCTGTTCTTTCTGCACATCTGTCCCAAATTACAAAGCTCCAAAGATATAGACAATTTTTTTACGATTTTTGATGCTCCTCCAAAAAAATTTTTAGGGCTTTTTGGAAGTTTTCTTTCGAGGATTTTATGTCCTTTCTATGTGATTTGGGACCTTTTGAATCTAAATCTGTTACAAATCTGTCCCAAATTACAAAACTCCAAAGATATAGGAATTTTTTTTACGATTTTTGATGCTCCTCCAAAAAAACTTTTTGGGGCTTTTTTGTAAGCTTTCTTTCGGGGATATTATGTCCTTTTCGTGTGATTTGGGACCTTTTGAAACTAAATCTGTTATAATCCCCGACATACTGGCCATCTCTCACATTTGCATTTCGACGACAAAGTCAAAACCACGAAGAACCTGATTTGTGAATTTGACAGCTCGTAACTCGAAAGCTGAGCACCAAATTAGAATGTGCTTTACGCTAAACCATTCAGCTGTTCTTTCTGCACATCTGTCCCAAATTACAAAGCTCCAAAGATATAGACAATTTTTTTACGATTTTTGATGCTCCTCCAAAAAAATTTTTAGGGCTTTTTGGAAGTTTTCTTTCGAGGATTTTATGTCCTTTCTATGTGATTTGGGACCTTTTGAATCTAAATCTGTTACAAATCTGTCCCAAATTACAAAACTCCAAAGATATAGGAATTTTTTTTACGATTTTTGATGCTCCTCCAAAAAAACTTTTTGGGGCATATTTGGAAGCTCTCTTTAGGGGATGTTATGTCCTTTCCGTGTGATTTGGGACCTTTTGAATCTAAATCTGTTATAATCCCCGACATACTGGCCATCTCTCACATTTGCATTTCGACGACAAAGTCAAAACTACGAAGAACCTGTTTTGTGAATTTGACAGCTCGTAACTCGAAAGCTGAGCACCAAATTCGAATGTGTTTTCCGCTAAACGATTCGGCTGTTTCTTCTGCACATCTGTCCCAAATTACAAAGCTCCAAAGATATAAGCAATTTTTTACGATTTTTGATGCTCCTCCAAAAAAACTTTTTGGGGCTTTTTTGTAAGCTTTCTTTCGGGGATATTATGTCCTTTTCGTGTGATTTGGGACCTTTTGAATCTAAATCTGTTATAATCCCCGACATACTGGCCATCTCTCACATTTGCATTTCGACGACAAAGTCAAAACCACGAAGAACCTGATTTGTGAATTTGACAGCTCGTAACTCGAAAGCTGAGCACCAAATTAGAATGTGCTTTACGCTAAACCATTCGGCTGTTCTTTCTGCACATCTGTCCCAAATTACAAAGCTCCAAAGATATAGACAATTTTTTTACGATTTTTGATGCTCCTCCAAAAAAACTTTTTAGGGCTTTTTGGAAGTTTTCTTTCGAGGATTTTATGTCCTTTCTATGTGATTTGGGACCTTTTGAATCTAAATCTGTTACAAATCTGTCCCAAATTACAAAACTCCAAAGATATAGGAATTTTTTTTACGATTTTTGATGCTCCTCCAAAAAAACTTTTTGGGGCATATTTGGAAGCTCTCTTTAGGGGATGTTATGTCCTTTCCGTGTGATTTGGGACCTTTTGAATCTAAATCTGTTATAATCCCCGACATACTGGCCATCTCTCACATTTGCATTTCGACGACAAAGTCAAAACTACGAAGAACCTGTTTTGTGAATTTGACAGCTCGTAACTCGAAAGCTGAGCACCAAATTCGAATGTGTTTTCCGCTAAACGATTCGGCTGTTTCTTCTGCACATCTGTCCCAAATTACAAAGCTCCAAAGATATAAGCAATTTTTTACGATTTTTGATGCTCCTCCAAAAAAACTTTTTGGGGCTTTTTTGTAAGCTTTCTTTCGGGGATATTATGTCCTTTTCGTGTGATTTGGGACCTTTTGAATCTAAATCTGTTATAATCCCCGACATACTGGCCATCTCTCACATTTGCATTTCGACGACAAAGTCAAATCCACGAAGAACCTGATTTGTGAATTTGACAGCTCGTAACTCGAAAGCTGAGCACCAAATTAGAATGTGCTTTACGCTAAACCATTCGGCTGTTCTTTCTGCACATCTGTCCCAAATTACAAAGCTCCAAAGATATAGACAATTTTTTTACGATTTTTGATGCTCCTCCAAAAAAACTTTTTAGGGCTTTTTGGAAGTTTTCTTTCGAGGATTTTATGTCCTTTCTATGTGATTTGGGACCTTTTGAATCTAAATCTGTTACAAATCTGCCCCAAATTACAAAACTCCAAAGATATAGGAATTTTTTTTACGATTTTTGATGCTCCTCCAAAAAAACTTTTTGGGGCATATTTGAAAGCTCTCTTTAGGGGATATTACGTCCACTTCGTGTGATTTGGGACCTTTTAAATCTAAATCTGTTATAATCCCCAACATACTGGCCATCTCTCACATTTGCATTTCGACGACAGAGTCAAAACTACGAAGAACCTGTTTTGTGAATTTGACAGCTCGTAACTCGAAAGCTGAGCACCAAATTCGAATGTGTTTTCCGCTAAACGATTTGTCTGTTTTTTCTGCACATCTGTCCCAAATTACAAAGCTCCAAAGATATAAGCAATTTTTTTACGATTTTTGATGCTCCTCCAAAAAAACTTTTTGGGGCTTTTTTGTAAGCTTTCTTTCGGGGATATTATGTCCTTTTCGTGTGATTTGGGACCTTTTGAATCTAAATCTGTTATAATCCCCGACATACTGGCCATCTCTCACATTTGCATTTCGACGACAAAGTCAAAACCACGAAGAACCTGATTTGTGAATTTGACAGCTCGTAACTCGAAAGCTGAGCACCAAATTAGAATGTGCTTTACGCTAAACCATTCAGCTGTTCTTTCTGCACATCTGTCCCAAATTACAAAGCTCCAAAGATATAGACAATTTTTTTACGATTTTTGATGCTCTTCCAAAAAAAAAAAAAAACATTTTGGGGCTTTCTTGGAAGATTTTTTTCGGGGATTTTATGTCCTTTCCGTGTGACTTGGGACATTTTGAATCTAAATCTGTTATAATCCCCGACATACTGGCCATCTCTCACATTTGCATTTCGACGAGAGTGGCAAAACTACGAAGAACTTGTTTTGTGAATTTGACAGCTCGTAACTCGAAAGCTGAGCACCAAATTCGAATGTGCTTTCCGCTAAACGATTCAGCTGTTTTTTCTGCACATCTGTCCCAAATTACAAAGCTCCAAAGATATAAGCAATTTTTTTACGATTTTTGATGCTCGTCCAAAAAACAATTTTTGGGGCTTTTTTGGAAGCTTTCTTTCGAAGATTTTATGTCCTCTCCGTGTGATTTGGGACCTTTTCAATCTAAATCTGTTATAATCCCCGACATACTGGCCATCTCTCACATTTGCATTTCGACGACAAAGTCAAAACTACGAAGAACCTGTTGTGTGAATTTGACAGCTCGTAGCTCGAAAGCTGAGCACCAAATTCGAATGTGCTTTCCGCTGAACGATTCAGCTGTCCTTTCTGCACATCTGTACCAAATTACAAAGCTCCAAAGATATAGGCAATTTTTTTACGATTTTTTATGCTCCTCCAAAAAAACTTTTTAGGGCTTTTTAGAAGTTTTCTTTCGAAGATTTTATGTCCTTTCTATGTGATTTGGGACCTTTTGAATCTAAATCTGTTACAAATCTGTCCCAAATTACAAAGCTCCAAAGATATAGGAATTTTTTTTACGATTTTTGATGCTCCTCCAAAAAAACTTTTTGGGGCATATTTGGAAGCTCTCTTTAGGGGATATTATGTCCTTTCCGTGTGATTTGGGACCTTTTGAATCTAAATCTGTTATAATCCCCGACATACTGGCCATCTCTCACATTTGCATTTCGACGACAAAGTCAAAACTACGAAGAACCTGTTTTGTGAATTTGACAGCTCGTAACTCGAAAGCTGAGCACCAAATTCGAATGTGCTTTCCGCTGAACGATTCAGCTGTCCTTTCTGCACATCTGTACCAAATTACAAAGCTCCAAAGATATAGGCAATTTTTTTACGATTTTTTATGCTCCTCCAAAAAAACTTTTTAGGGCTTTTTGGAAGTTTTATTTCGAGGATTTTATGTCCTTTCTATGTGATTTGGGACCTTTTGAATCTAAATCTGTTACAAATCTGTCCCAAATTACAAAGCTCCAAAGATATAGGAATTTTTTTTACGATTTTTGATGCTCCTCCAAAAAAACTTTTTGGGGCATATTTGGAAGCTCTCTTTAGGGGATATTATGTCCTTTCCGTGTGATTTGGGACCTTTTGAATCTAAATCTGTTATAATCCCCGACATACTGGCCATCTCTCACATTTGCATTTCGACGACAAAGTCAAAACTACGAAGAACCTGTTTTGTGAATTTGACAGCTCGTAACTCGAAAGCTGAGCACCAAATTCGAATGTGTTTTCCGCTAAACGATTCAGCTGTTTTTTCTGCACATCTGTCCCAAATTACAAAGCTCCAAAGATATAAGCAATTTTTTTACGATTTTTGATGCTCCTCCAAAAAACAATTTTTGGGGCTTTTTTGGAAGCTTTCTTTCGAAGATTTTATGTCCTCTCCGTGTGATTTGGGACCTTTTCAATCTAAATCTGTTATAATCCCCGACATACTGGCCATCTCTCACATTTGCATTTCGACGACAAAGTCAAAACTACGAAGAACCTGTTGTGTGAATTTGACAGCTCGTAGCTCGAAAGCTGAGCACCAAATTCGAATGTGCTTTCCGCTGAACGATTCAGCTGTCCTTTCTGCACATCTGTACCAAATTACAAAGCTCCAAAGATATAGGCAATTTTTTTACGATTTTTTATGCTCCTCCAAAAAAACTTTTTAGGGCTTTTTGGAAGTTTTCTTTCGAGGATTTTATGTCCTTTCTATGTGATTTGGGACCTTTTGAATCTAAATCTGTTACAAATCTGTCCCAAATTACAAAGCTCCAAAGATATAGGAATTTTTTTTACGATTTTTGATGCTCCTCCAAAAAAACTTTTTGGGGCATATTTGGAAGCTCTCTTTAGGGGATATTATGTCCTTTCCGTGTGATTTGGGACCTTTTGAATCTAAATCTGTTATAATCCCCGACATACTGGCCATCTCTCACATTTGCATTTCGACGACAAAGTCAAAACTACGAAGAACCTGTTGTGTGAATTTGACAGCTCGTAGCTCGAAAGCTGAGCACCAAATTCGAATGTGTTTTCCGCTAAACGATTCGGCTGTTTCTTCTGCACATCTGTCCCAAATTACAAAGCTCCAAAGATATAGGCAATTTTTTTACGATTTTTGATGCTCCTCCAAAATAACTTTTTGGGGCTTTTTTGGAAGCTTTCTTTCGGGGATTTTATGTCCATTCCGTGCGATTTGGAAACTTTTGAATCTAAATCTGTTATAATCCCCGACATACTGGCCATCTCTCACATTTGCATTTTGACGACAGTGTCAAAACTACGAAGAACACGTTTTGTGAATTTGACAGCTCGTAACTCGAAAGCTGAGCACCAAATTAGAATGTGCTTTCCGCTAAACGATTCAGCTGTTTCTTCTGCACATCTGTCCCAAATTACAAAGCTCTAAAGATATAGACAATTTTTTACGATTTTTGAGATACAACCGTGTTTCACGCACGCACGTTTATTGAAAAAGAAATAATTGAGAATAATAAGAATGCGGGTATGATCTAAAATAAAAATTACGTATTATTGAACGTCACGTATTTTCGCCAGCGGGTGCCAGCGACACGAAAGTAAGTAACGCGCTGGCCTTGCTCTCAACGGAAAGAAGGGTACAATATAAAATAAGAGTGATTGAGCCATATTGTAGCCCTTAGGCCTCACTTGTTATTTTGGTAAAAAAAGATGAATCAAATAGATTCTTTGTTGAGTATCGTCAACTGAACAACGTGACAAAAAAGGACAGATATCCACTCTCCCTAATTGATGATAGTCTCGATACCTTGACGAGGTCGAAGATCTTTTCGACTTTTTCGGATTGAAAAACTGGAAATAAAGAAAAGAGAGCATTTATTGCTGGCACAGGTCTGGACGACATCATTGTGGTTGGGAAGTCATTTGAAGAGAATGTGAAGAAGAAAGAACGAAAGTCTAAAGAAAACATAGAAGAAGTAACGGGTGAAGTAGTAGTTATTAGAAAGGAACCTAAAAAACCATAGAAACCAGTTGAAGAACACATTGGAGAAATTACAATTAAGAAAGAACCGGAACCTGAAAAAGAAAAACTAAAGATTGTGATGAGAACAAGAAATAGAAAGTTCTTGAGGACGAGAGAAAGGAGGTGAAGAAATAACTCGACGATGTGCTAGGATTCGCCAACATTGCTAAACCATTGACCAGACTGAGCGCGAAAGAAGGTTCCGAGGGCCGAAGATTGCAAAGAATTTTTTGACTCTATTAAAGACGAAACAGTAATAACTCATCACAACGATCTTCGTGAGATAATATTTAATGACAGTCACAAACGTTCGAAAACTGGTAAATACGTGGTCACTTTACCATTTAAGCAGGAAATCCCCAATTTAGGGGGTGCCATAAAGCACCTTAAATCACTACAATGGAAATTTGGAAAGGTTTTACAGATCAGTCAAAAAAAGTTAATTCAGACTTCATATATTATTTTGGAGGAACGTATTTATTTTTTCGCCAGCTTTGTCACAAAAAATAAAATTCCTCAACGGGCGCATATTGTCTACACTACATATTATAATTATCAAAAAGTAGTATCTACACAAGACGTTTCGTATAACAAAACAAAGATTTAATTCGCGTTACTCTTCTACATAACGCTCTAATTCATATTTTTTCGGCATTTAGCCAAATCTCCCCTTCTGCACCTAAAATAAACCCATCGCGCTTCATAACTAAAGGTTCTTTGGTTTTGTTGTTAACTGTCAGTTTGTAATTTCTTAGGAGAGAAGCTAAACCCACTTTTGTCTGTAGCAGTCCAAAACGCATTCCTGAAATAACAATGTTAAAACAAACAATTTCATAGGTGTAGTAAGAAGAAACTTGCCGATACAAATTCGAGGCCCCTCCCCAAACGGCAAATGCGCATAGCTATGTCTAGCACGTTTATTTTCTTCGGTAAACCGCTCAGGATCAAAGTTCTCAGGATCAGGATAGTACTCCTTATCGTGATGAATGGCAAAGATTGGGATCAAAACAGTTGTCCCCTTTTTAATTATGGCGTCATCATTTGGGATCTTATAATCTTTGACGCACACTCTAGTGAGAAAATCCACTGGAGGATACATTCGTAAACTTTCATTAATAACTTGTTCCATGTACTTCATGCTTTGGATAGCTTCATAGCTAATTTTACCATCATAATTTTTGAGGACTGACTCAATTTCCTCTCTGACCTTCTCTTGTATCTCCGGCCTACGTGCAAGTTCGTAAAGCACGAACGTCATGGTGGTGGACGAGGTTTCAAACCCGGCCAAAAAGAAAACGTAGGCTTGAGCTGCAACTTCTTCGATTGTTAAAGCTTCGTCATCCGATTTATTCTTCAAATCGATTAACAGCTGCATAAAGTCATTACGAACAACTTTATTCGTTTCTCTATAATTAACAGTTTCCTTAACGAGATTCATGAAGAAGTTGGTCACATCTTTAGGTATCACCACTATCTGCATTTTTTTAGCCGCGTTAGGCCAGACTATCGAAAAGATCATTTTTAGCATTAGTGTCGGGGTCACAGCGAGGGCTTTCTTCCCGTATACCCTGAAGTCGGAATTCTCTTTCTTGAAAGTGTGCAGGTCTAACCCGAAAGCACAACTTCCAATTATGTCAGTGGTAAAACACCCTAAAACTTCTTTGATATCAATCGGAGTGTTCGTGGCTCTGTCCAATTCAACTTTTTGGAGTAAGTTTGGCACACAGTCGACCAAAGTTTGAAACATCATTTTAATCTTCCCTGTAGTAAAAGTTGGTGTAAGTTTAGTCCTCAAGTTCCGCCACCTGCGTCCTCCAATTACGACGAGATGAGCACTTAATGGGTCTGACTTCTCATTGTAGTACATTCCACGATCAACAAAATACTGAAAATCTTTCGCCATCACATTTTTCACACAGTCCAAGTGGACAGGCATGTAAATCGGTTTTAAAATCAAATAAAGTCCCCCGTGCTTCCACCCTTTGGCTTTCATTATGTCATACTGGTGTTTTAGACGCAAACCGACAAATTCTTTGCGTCTCATGGGATTTCCGCCATTACCGAAAGGAATTTTCGGTGGTAAAAATGGCACATTGCAGCGGGCCCAATACTGATAGGTCCATTTAAAGTAAGCGAAAATGATGGCAGCCAATGCTGACAGAAGGATGAGCAATTTTGCGCCACAGAGACCACACAGCAACATGACTTAAATAAAAATGTCATTTTTTAATTAACAAAAATGTGACTTACCTGCTAGTTTGTGATTAGAAAAATCCGTGGAGTGTGGTGTGATAATCATATGATAATAGGGAATCTAGTATTTAGTGTTACTTGTTAAATTCACTGAAAAATAATACGAGCGCAACACATTCTTGGGAAAGTAAGGTGGAAGTGAAGATACAACCAGCTGGTGAGCCATGATTTGCTTACCAATATCAAGGTGGTAAAAGTTTCATTACTATCTTTGAAATAACATGTGTGTTTATGATATGAGTTTAAAAATACTACCGTAAACTGACTTGTTGTGTTGTGGATGATGTTTGTTGATGCACCTTGTACCTTGCACTGGGACGCTAATGGGGCGTTTGTCACTTAGAAATTTGATAACTTTAAAGCTAATGGGGCTCCAGAGACTTCCTTGAGCTAATGGGGCTCAGGACCAGAAATAAGACTTGAGTGAAGCTTTACTTTCTTTTACTAGAAGTTGAATCGGAAAATGAGTGTTTCTTACAAAAAATGGTGCGGTAACCGGATCCACTCTCCCGCCCTCCAGGAAGGGTGAGTTGGAGGTGACGCCCCTCAGTGGTTCTCAACATCCCGGCCACCTTGAAATAGTCATTTCAAAAGTTACAAATAACAGGAAATGAACACATAGAAAATGAAACAATGTAATAATTAACAATAAAGTACATACAGTTATACCAATAATAGAAAATATAATAAAAAATATATACAAATAAAAATACAATTAAACAAATGCAAGGAGTAAATACCTATACTAGATTGACAATTAAGTGCATCACGGAACAACGAAAAGGTCAAAGATGTCTCTTAAAATTACATTTGGAGCACTATAACTATTCATGAATTTGCAATCCGCACTACATCTTAGGGCATCACACACAGGCTCGCACAGACAGTACTCTGCTGATGTTGTCGTTGCCGGGATGAAACTCTATGACACGTCCTCGCCTCCAGTTGAGAGGGTTGGTGTCGTCTTTTAGCAGAACCAGCCAGCTTTCTTTCTTTCTTTTTATGTCCTTTCAATGCTATTTGGGAACTTTTGAATCTAGATTGTTATAATCGACAGGGTCGAAACTACGAATAACCTGTTTTACGAATTTGACAGCTCGTAACTCGAAAGTTGAGCACCAAATGCAAATGTAATTTCCGCTAAACCATTCAGCTTGTCTGTTTCAAGTTACAAAGCTCCACAGATATAGGCAATTTTTTTACGATTTTTGAGGTACGACAGTGTTCCAAACAGGCAACGTTCAGAAAATCTCTCAAAAAAAATTGCTTTTTTGGAAGCTTTTTCGGGATTTTATGTTCTTTCCGTGCGATTTGGGACCCTTTGTATCTAAATCTGTTATAATTCCCCACATAATTCTCTCACATTTGCATTTCGACGACAGTGTCAAAACTACGAAGAACATGTTTTGTGAATTTGACAGCTCGTAACGCGAAAGCTGAGCACCAAATTCGAATGTGCTTTCCGCTAAGCGATTCAGCTGTTTCTTCTGCACATCTGCCCCAAATTACAAAGCTCCAAAGATATAGGCAGTATTTTACGACTTTTGATGCTCCTCCAAAATAACATTTTGGGGCTTTTTTGGAAGCTTTCTTTTGGGGATATTATGTCCTTTCCGTGTGATTTGGGACCTTTTGAATCTAAATCTGTTATAATCCCCGACATACTGGCCATCTCTCACATTTGCATTTCGACGATAGTATCAAAACTTCGAAAAACCTGTTTTGTGAATTTGACAGCTCGTAACTCGAAAGCTGAGCACCAAATTCGAATGTGCTTTCCTCTAAACGATTCAGATGTTTTTTCTGCACTTCTGTCCCAAATTACAAAGCTCCAAAGATATTGGATTTTTTTTTACGATTTTTGATGCTCTTCCAAAAAACTTTTTGGGGCTTCTTTGTAAGCTTTTTTTCGGGGATATTATGTCCTTTCCGTGTGATTTGGGACCTTTTGACTCTAAATCTGTTATAATCTCCGACATACTGGCCATCTCTCACATTTGCTTTTCGACGACAGTGTCAAAACTACGAAGAACACGTTTTGTGAATTTGACAGCTCGTAACTCGAAAGCTGAGCACCAAATTCGAATGTGCTTTCCGCTACACGATTCAGCTGTTTTTTCTGCACTTCTGTCCCAAATTACAAAGCTCAAAAGATATTGGAATTTTTTTTACGATTTTTGATGCTCTTCCAAAAAAACTTTTTGGGGCTTGTTTGGAAGCTTTTTTTCGAAGATTTTATGTCATTTTCGTGTGATTTGGGAGCTTTTGAATCTAAATCTGTTATAATCTCCGACATACTGACCATCTCTCACATTTGCTTTTCGACGACAGTGTCAAAACTACGAAGAACACGTTTTGTGAATTTGACAGCTCGTAACTCGAAAGCTGAGCACCAAATTCGAATGTGCTTTCCGCTAAGCGATTCAGCTGTTTCTTCTGCACATCTGTCCCAAATTACAAAGCTCCAAAGATATAGGCAATTTTTTTACGATTTTTGATGCTCCTCCAAAATAACATTTTGGGGCTTTTTTGGAAGCTTTCTTTTGGGGATATTATGGCCTTTCCGTGTGATTTGGGACCTTTTGAATCTAAATCTGTTATAATCCCCGACATACTGGCCATCTCTCACATTTGCATTTCGACGATAGTATCAAAACTTCGAAAAACCTGTTTTGTGAATTTGACAGCTCGTAACTCGAAAGCTGAGCACCAAATTCGAATGTGCTTTCCTCTAAACGATTCAGATGTTTTTTCTGCACTTCTGTCCCAAATTACAAAGCTCCAAAGATATTGGATTTTTTTTTACGATTTTTGATGCTCTTCCAAAAAACTTTTTGGGGCTTCTTTGTAAGCTTTTTTTCGGGGATATTATGTCCTTTCCGTGTGATTTGGGACCTTTTAACTCTAAATCTGTTATAATCTCCGACATACTGGCCATCTCTCACATTTGCTTTTCGACGACAGTGTCAAAACTACGAAGAACACGTTTTGTGAATTTGACAGCTCGTAACTCGAAAGCTGAGCACCAAATTCGAATGTGCTTTCCGCTACACGATTCAGCTGTTTTTTCTGCACTTCTGTCCCAAATTACAAAGCTCAAAAGATATTGGAATTTTTTTTACGATTTTTGATGCTCTTCCAAAAAAACTTTTTGGGGCTTGTTTGGAAGCTTTTTTTCGAAGATTTTATGTCATTTTCGTGTGATTTGGGAGCTTTTGAATCTAAATCTGTTATAATCTCCGACATACTGACCATCTCTCACATTTGCTTTTCGACGACAGTGTCAAAACTACGAAGAACACGTTTTGTGAATTTGACAGCTCGTAACTCGAAAGCTGAGCACCAAATTCGAATGTGCTTTCCGCTAAGCGATTCAGCTGTTTCTTCTGCACATCTGTCCCAAATTACAAAGCTCCAAAGATATAGGCAATTTTTTTACGATTTTTGATGCTCCTCCAAAATAACATTTTGGGGCTTTTTTGGAAGCTTTCTTTTGGGGATATTATGGCCTTTCCGTGTGATTTGGGACCTTTTGAATCTAAATCTGTTATAATCCCCGACATACTAGCCATCTCTCACATTTGCATTTCGACGATAGTATCAAAACTTCGAAAAACCTGTTTTGTGAATTTGACAGCTCGTAACTCGAAAGCTGAGCACCAAATTCGAATGTGCTTTCCGCTACACGATTCAGCTGTTTTTTCTGCACTTCTGTCCCAAATTACAAAGCTCCAAAGATATTGGAATTTTTTTTACGATTTTTGATGCTCTTCCAAAAAAACTTTTTGGGGCTTGTTTGGAAGCTTTCTTTCGAGGATTTTATGTCATTTTCGTGTGATTTGGGAGCTTTTGAATCTAAATCTGTTATAATCTCCGACATACTGACCATCTCTCACATTTGCTTTTCGACGACAGTGTCAAAACTACGAAGAACACGTTTTGTGAATTTGACAGCTCGTAACTCGAAAGCTGCGCACCAAATTCGAATGCGCTTTGCGCTAAACGATTCAGCTGTTTTTTCTGCACATCTGTCCCAAATTACAAAGTTCCAAAGATATAGGCAATTTTTTTACGATTTTTGATGCTCCTCCAAAAAAGACTTTTTGGGGCTTTTTGGGAAGCTTTCTTTTGGGAGATTTTATGTCTTTTCTGGGTGATTTGGGACCATTTGAATCTAAATCAGTTATAATCCCCGACATACTGGCCAATTCTCACATTTGCATTTCGACGAGAGAGTCAAAACTACGAAGAACTTTTTTGTGAATTTGACAGCTCGTAACTCGAAAGCTGAGCACCAAATTAGAATGTGCTTTACGCTAAACCATTCAGCTGTTGTTTCTGCACATCTGTCCCAAATTACAAAGCTCCAAAGATATAGACAATTTTTTTACGATTTTTGATGCTCTTCCAAAAAAAAAAACATTTTGGGGCTTTCTTGGAAGATTTCTTTCGGGGATTTTATGTCCTTTCCGTGTGACTTGGGACATTTTGAATCTAAATCTGTTATAATCCCCGACATACTGGCCATCTCTCACATTTGCATTTCGACGACAGTGGGAAAACTACGAAAAACCTGTTTTGTGAATTTGACAGCTCGTAACTCGGAAGCTGAGCACCAAATTCGAATGTGTTTTCCGCTAAACGATTAGGCTGTTTCTTCTGCACATCTGTCCCAAATTACAAAGCTCCAAAGATATAAGCAATTTTTTACGATTTTTGATGCTCCTCCAAAAAAGCTTTTTGGGGCTTTTTTGTAAGCTTTCTTTCGGGGATATTATGTCCTTTTCGTGTGATTTCGGACCTTTTGAATCTAAATCTGTTATAATCCCCGACATACTGGCCATCTCTCACATTTGCATTTCGACCACAAAGTCAAAACCACGAAGAAACTGATTTGTGAATTTGACAGCTCGTAACTCGAAAGCTGAGCACCAAATTAGAATGTGCTTTACGCTAAACCATTCAGCTGTTCTTTCTGCACATCTGTCCCAAATTACAAAGCTCCAAAGATATAGACAATTTTTTTACGATTTTTGATGCTCCTCCAAAAAAAACAAACATTTTGGGGCTTTCTTGGAAGATTTCTTTCGGGGATTTTATGTCCTTTCCGTGTGATTTGGGACCTTTTGAATCTAAATCTGTTATAATTCCCGACATACTGGTCATCTCTCACATTTGCATTTTGACGACAGTGTCTAAACTTCGAAGAACCTCTTTTGTGAATTTCACAGCTCGTAACTCGAAAGCTGAGCACCAAATTCGAATGTGCTTTCCGCTAAGCGATTCAGCTGTTTCTTCTGCACTTCTGTCCCAAATTACAAAGCTCCAAAGATATAGAAAATTTTTTGGCGATTTTTGATGCTCCTCCAAAAAAAACTTTTTGTGGCTTTTTGGAAGCTTTCTTTCGGGGATTTTATGTCATTTTCGTGTGTTTTGGGAGCTTTTGAATCTAAATCTGTTATAATCTCCGACATACTGACCATCTCTCACAGTTGCGTTTCGACGAGAGAGTCAAAACTACAAAGAACCTTTTTTGTGAACTTGACAGCTCGTAACTCGAAAACTGGGCACCAATTCAAATGTGCTTTCCGCTAAGCGATTCAGCTGTTTACAAAGCTCCAAAGATATAGGCAATTTTTTTACGATTCTTGATGCTCCTCCAAAATAACATTTTGGTGCTTTTTTGGAAGCATCTTTCGGGGATTTTATGTCCTTTCCGTGTGATCTGGGACCATTTGAATCTAAATCTGTTATAATCCCCGACATACTGTCCATCTCTCACATTTGCATTTCGACGACAGGGTCAAATCTACGAAGAACCTGTTTTGTGAATTTGACAGCTCGTAACTCGAAAGCTGAGCACCAAATTCGAATGTGCTTTCCGCTAAATGATTCAGCTGTTTTTTCTGCACTTCTGTCCCAAATTATAAAGCTCCAAAGATATAGAAAATTTTTTGGCGATTTTTGATGCTCCTCCAAAAAAAAAACCTTTTAGGACTTTTTTTGGAAGCTTTCTTTCGGGGATGTTATGTAGTTTCAGTGTGATTTGGGACTTTTTGAATCTAAATCTGTTATAATCCCCGACATACTGACCATCTCTCACATTTGCTTTTCGACGACAGTGTCAAAACTACGAAGAACTTGTTTTGTGAATTTGACAGCTCGTAACTCGAAAGCTGAGCACCAATTTCGAATGTGCTTTCCGCTAAACGATTAGGCTGTTTTTTCTGCACTTCTGTCCCAAATTACAAAGCTCCAAAGATATTGGAATTTTTTTTACGATTTTTGACGCTCTTCCAAAAAAACTTTTTGGGGCTTGTTTGGAAGCTTTCTTTCGAGGATTTTATGTCATTTTCGTGTGATTTTGGAGCTTTTGAATCTAAATCTGTTATAATCTCCGACATACTGACCATCTCTCACATTTGCTTTTCGACGACAGTGTCAAAACTACGAAGAACACGTTTTGTGAATTTGACAGCTCGTAACTCGAAAGCTGCGCACCAAATTCGAATGCGCTTTGCGCTAAACGATTCAGCTGTTTTTTCTGCACATCTGTCCCAAATTACAAAGTTCCAAAGATATAGGCAATTTTTTTACGATTTTTGATGCTCCTCCAAAAAAGACTTTTTGGGGCTTTTTGGGAAGCTTTCTTTTGGGAGATTTTATGTCTTTTCTGGGTGATTCGGGACCATTTGAATCTAAATCAGTTATAATCCCCGACATACTGGCCAATTCTCACATTTGCATTTCGACGAGAGAGTCAAAACTACGAAGAAACTGTTTTGTGAATTTGACAGCTCGTAACTCGAAAGCTGAGCACCAAATTCGAATGCGCTTTGCGCTAAACGATTCAGCTGTTTTTTCTGCACATCTGTCCCAAATTACAAAGTTCCAAAGATATAGGCAATTTTTTTACGATTTTTGATGCTCCACCAAAATAACATTTTGGGGCTTTTTTGGAAGCTCCTTTCGGGGATTTTATTTCCTTTCCGTGTGATCTGGGACCTTTTGAATCTAAATCTGTTATAATCCCCGACATACTGGCCATCTCTCACATTTGCATTTCGACCACAAAGTCAAAACCACGAAGAAACTGATTTGTGAATTTGACAGCTCGTAACTCGAAAGCTGAGCACCAAATTAGAATGTGCTTTACGCTAAACCATTCAGCTGTTTTTTCTGCACATCTGTCCCAAATTACAAAGTTCCAAAGATATAGGCAATTTTTTTACGATTTTTGATGCTCTTCCAAAAAAAAAAAAAAACATTTTTTGGCTTTCTTGGAAGATTTCTTTCGGGGATTTTATGTCCTTTCCGTGTGACTTGGGACATTTTGAATCAAAATCTGTTATAATCCCCGACATACTGGCCATCTCTCACATTTGCATTTCGACGACAGTGGGAAAACTACGAAAAACCTGTTTTGTGAATTTGACAGCTCGTAACTCGGAAGCTGAGCACCAAATTCGAATGTGTTTTCCGCTAAACGATTAGGCTGTTTCTTCTGCACATCTGTCCCAAATTACAAAGCTCCAAAGATATAAGCAATTTTTTACGATTTTTGATGCTCCTCCAAAAAAGCTTTTTGGGGCTTTTTTGTAAGCTTTCTTTCGGGGATATTATGTCCTTTTCGTGTGATTTGGGACCTTTTGAATCTAAATCTGTTATAATCCCCGACATACTGGCCATCTCTCACATTTGCATTTCGACGACAAAGTCAAAACCACGAAGAACCTGATTTGTGAATTTGACAGCTCGTAACTCGAAAGCTGAGCACCAAATTAGAATGTGCTTTACGCTAAACCATTCAGCTGTTCTTTCTGCACATCTGTCCCAAATTACAAAGCTCCAAAGATATAGACAATTTTTTTACGATTTTTGATGCTCTTCCAAAAAAAAAACATTTTGGGGCTTTCTTGGAAGATTTCTTTCGGGGATTTTATGTCCTCTCCGTGTGACTTGGGACATTTTGAATCTAAATCTGTTATAATCCCCGACATACTGGCCATCTCTCACATTTGCATTTCGACGAGAGTGGCAAAACTACGAAAAACCTGTTTTGTGAATTTGACAGCTCGTAACTCGGAAGCTGAGCACCAAATTCGAATGTGTTTTCCGCTAAACGATTAGGCTGTTTCTTCTGCACATCTGTCCCAAATTACAAAGCTCCAAAGATATAAGCAATTTTTTACGATTTTTGATGCTCCTCCAAAAAAGCTTTTTGGGGCTTTCTTGGAAGATTTCTTTCGGGGATTTTATGTCCTTTCCGTGTGACTTGGGACATTTTGAATCTAAATCTGTTATAATCCCCGACATACTGGCCATCTCTCACATTTGCATTTCGACGACACAGTCAAAACTACGAAGAACCTGTTTTGTGAATTTGACAGCTCGTAACTCGAAAGCTGAGCACCAAATTCGAATGCGCTTCCGCTAAACGATTCAGCTGTTTCTTCTGTACATCTGTCCCAAATTACAAAGCTTCAAAGATATAGGTAATTTTTTTAAGATTTTTTAAGCTCCTCCAAAAAAACTTTTTGGGGCTTTTTTGGAAGCTTTCTTTCGGGGATTTTATGTCCTTTCCGTCTGATTTGGAACCTTTTCAATCTAAATCTGTTATAATCCCCGACATACTGGCCATCTCTCACATTTGCATTTCGACGACAAAGTCAAAACTACGAAGAACCTGTTTTGTGAATTGGACAGCTCGTAACTCGAAAGCTGAGCACCAAATTCGAATGTGCTTTCCGCTGAACGATTCAGCTGTCCTTTCTGCACATCTGTACCAAATTACAAAGCTCCAAAGATACAGGCAATTTTTTTACGATTTTTGATGCTCCTCAAAAAAAGAACTTTTTGGGCCTTTTTTGGTAGCTTTCTTTCGAGCATGTTATGTCTTTTCCGTGTGATTTGGGACCTTTTAAATCTAAATCTGTTATAAGCCCCGACATACTAGCCATCTCTCGCATTTGCATTTCGACGACAGTGTCAAAACTACGAAGAACCTGTTTTGTAAATCTGACAGCTCGTAAATCGAAAGCTGAGCACCAAATTCGAATGTGTTTTCCGCTAAACGATTCGGCTGTTTTTTCTGCACATCTGTCCCAAATTACAAAGCTCCAAACATATAGGCAATTTTTTTACGATTCTTGATGCTCCTCCAAAATAACATTTTGGTGCTTTTTTGGAAGCATCTTTCGGGGATTTTATGTCGTTTCCGTGTGATCTGGGACCATTTGAATCTAAATCTGTTATAATCCCCGACATACTGTCCATCTCTCACATTTGCATTTCGACGACAGGGTCAAATCTACGAAGAACCTGTTTTGTGAATTTGACAGCTCGTAACTCGAAAGCTGAGCACCAAATTCGAATGTGCTTTCCGCTAAATGATTCAGCTGTTTTTTCTGCACATCTGTCCCAAATTACAAAGGTCCAAAGATATAGGCAATTTTTTTACGAGTTTTGAGGTAGGTACGACAATCTTCCAAAAAGGCAATTCCCTCAAAAAAAAAATATATACGAGTGTGTTTTAGACCACACGACTGAAGTAAAACTTCAGTTCGCCATTGTGAAAGTGCTCTTAATTTATGTAAGTTTATAAATGGAGCTAGAGAAACCTGAATTAAGGTGGTGAGCTTAACACGACAGGTGTGTTGATGAGTTTGCTATGATGTTGCTTACTGCCCGAGATTCCTTCTGGTAATTTGCTCTGGAACCACGCGATGACAAGTGGTGAGCTTAGTGCGACAGTTGGTTTGAAAATGTTGATTATTGAGACAGTTGGTCTGAAAATGTTGATTATTTCGACAATTGTTTTAAAAATGTTGCACGGATATTGTGGAGATCGGACCGTTGAATAAATAATATTAAGTAGTTCTTAGGGTTGAGAAAATTGATTTAGATTGTTTTATTGATATGAAAGTTGAGAATGAAAAAGTTTTGCGTTGAGAATGTGATGTGTAGATTGCTATCTCGAGAGCGAGATTACTCGTCAGTCGGGCCGTGTTAGCGCGGTTGATATATGAGGTGGTCAAGAGTGGGGAACTACTGAGGGGTGAGCAATATTGCCCCGGGCAGAGCGGGAACGATCTGTCTTGAGCACTAGTTCGGTTAATTATGTTGTTAAATTAGTATTATGAAGTCTTAGAAGCTGTTATGCAGATAAGGAGGTCGTGTTGGCTCTATTCATACTGATTTTAAAAAGGCGTTCGATCCAGTGGATCATGATATATTATTGACAAAACTGGACTTGTAGAGAATTGGTGGAAATCTTCTTGCATGGTTGGAATCGTATCTTAAAAATAGGAGTCAGGCGGTTAAAATTAAAAATATTAGATCATTTGAGATATTGGTAAAATCAGGGGTGCCGCAAGGTAGTCATTTAGGACTACTATTGTTTTCTTTATTCATTAATGATTTACCTACGTACTTTAGTAATGATTTTTTTTTTGTTTTTTGCTGACGATCTTAAAATGTACCTTGATGTCACTGACGGGTCAAATTCTTCAAACGCTCTTCAGAATGACTTGAATGCTATCGGTGTTTAAAATTATGTTACTAATGTCACTAATGTAAAGTGATAACTTTCACGAGGAATAAAATACCCATAAACAAGTTGAGGTAATAAGAGATCTTGGTGTTGTGACGCTTGTTTACGGCGACGGTTGCCTCGAGCGCGAGTTTTTGTACGTGGTATCCTCTACGGGACCACGGGTATCAAAGAGTTATATGTTTAATTTTCAGGTGCACGGTTTTGCTTAAATCAACGGGACCGTTCCGTTAAACCGATCATTATTTGCCCACACTAAATGATTAAGAAAACCACGAATTTCTGAAATCTTATCAACTATAGATAAACAAGTTTCTCTATCTAGAATGTTATTTCCAAAAATAGCGTAGACTGTGGTAAAAGTTTACGATGGTATTTTTAAACTCATATCATAAACACACATGTTATGTCTAAGATAGTAATGAAACCTTTACCACCTTGACATTGGTAAGCAAATCATAGCTCACCAGCTGGTTGCGTCATAGTTTTATCTGCACATCCACCTTACTTTCACAAGAATGTGTTGCGCTCCTATTATTTTTCAGTGAACTTGCTTAAAGTTCTTTGATACCGACAATAATTTCAATGGTGAGTGATGTATTTGAGTGGAGTGAAGGTGCTCAATCAATCCCCGTTTCGTCTTGCTCCCACTCCGGTATTGAAATTGAGCTGTCACTTATGCGACTTAACTGAATCTGAGGGTGCACGTAGTTTTGGTTCGTCGTTATTTTTTGCTCTTTTTAATTTCCCATAATATAGTCTTTTTCAAGATGCAGAACCAGTTCTTTGCTTCAAAGGTACGTATGCTTTTGTTATGTTTAAATTAAATTAATCTTTGATACGTTTTTTGGAATAGGGAACATCCGTGGCAGCAAAAAATCCACCTTCTCCTGTCCCCACTTATTAGTCCAATCAAATAAGTCAGCAAATCAAAATTTTGAGGAAGTACACAAAATTTTGATACAAGTATCTGTGAAGTATTTGAAGAAGATGAGTGAAAGAATTTTTTTTCCCAACCCCCGAGAAATGGTGAAAAAAATATAATAAAGTTATTTTCTTTAATTATTCAAAATGGGTAAAAGGTAGTAAAAAAAGATTCAAATAAAGATTATAAAGCATGAAATTCTACACAAAAATGATCTTTTGACTTTTTGCTATTATTAAAATTAACAAAGTTACGGCGGTTACAAGTTAAGGGATGTTGTGTATAACTTAAAAAAATCATAGCGTTCTGAAAAGTTAATGGAACTTATTTTTTTTAATTTACTCAGAAAAATATAATTTATTATCAGAGAAATTGTTTTATATTTTAATTGTTAATTTTTAATTTAATTGTTAGACTAGACAGTGAAACCAATTGCTTAAATATTTTTTCTACCTTTCCTTTTCAGGCAGGTATAAATGTATTTACCTGTTTAAATTTTTCCTATACCTACGACACTGTTCTTCTGACGTCACGATCACTAAAAAGAAATCGATAATGTGATCGACAGAGATGAAAATTTGTCGGCTACACAAAGATGAAATTTTGTCGGCTATTCCTAGGCTGCTTAAAAGACGCGCATGCGTCGCATCTATATCTCATCAGTGTTTGAATTAGGGAATGAATGCTCCTGAAAATTGTTTGCAAAATTTGGACAAATATAATGTTATCCATAATTTGCGAACTATAGTCTTACATACGCTCTGTTTTATGTACATTTCAGTTTTATTAAAAATGTGGAATTTTGCTTACGTGATCTAAATACTTTCAAAATCTATTTTTCATTTGTAATAAACGAAATTTTTATTACTACTAATACTCACAGATTTATACTAAATTTTGTTTTGCTTTCTCGACTTTATTAATATAAATTCAAATTAAGATAGTTTTTTTTGTTAGAAATTTTTGAATACGAATTAATCTATTGAGAATATAATAATTGGTTGAAACATCGTTTCATCTGATGAAATAATGGAAGTTGACTATCATATCTTTTAAACATTTTTAGAGAAACTTTAAAATTAAAAAAAATAATAAAATGTATATTTCTAAAATACATATACAGAGTGGAAATTAAGTAAGGAATAAATTCAGTAACTCTCTTAGTATTTACACTACAAATAGAATTTAAAAAGCATGTGATAGGGCTAATTATAGCGCATCCGAGGAACGTATACAAATTTTTTTCATCAGTTTTTTTGTGACAGTTATGACGTCATCAATTAATTTTTTTAATGGCAACCTATGTTTTTTATTTTACATTTGAATAGAGTTTTTATTCTGTTTTCAACGTTGTCAAATACTTAATAGGCTAGATAAGGAAAAAATGCAATAAAACGGCGCCAAAGTTCAACTTAGTAAAATTTCAAAAAATTAACAGAACTGTCTAATATTATCGGAATTTAAGAAAAAACCATAGTGATACCTATACAATATTGACAAGTTCTGAATTGGTACAAAATAATTGTTTTCTCTATTCTCAACTGTTTTTCTCTATTAAATAATAAATTAACTTCTAAATAATAATATCTAGTTGCAACAGGATGGTGCTCCAACACACTAAGCCCGGTGCGGTGTTATTTAGACAAAGTGTTTTCAAGAAGATGGAAGAAGAGGTCCAATAGAATGGCAGGTCCCCAGATCGATCCCCATTAGATTTTTGTCTCTGGGAGCACTTAAAAGCAAGGTGTATCAAAACCGACCCAACAAATTGTATGATCTTGAAGGAATAATTCGACATGAGTGCAGTGTAATAACTCCCTAAACCATTCAAAACGTATTGACTGCTTCTAATCTTTCTTTAATTTATAATTCTCAGATCAATAGCTTTATTGTTAATTTTGTTAATTTGTCAGCCCTACTTTGAAATATAGGGTTGTTTTCTTATTTTTTCTCATCGATTGCTTTTGGGAGCTTTGTTTTGTTTGGATTTCTATGGTTTTTCTTTGAATTCTGATAAAATTGGACAGCTCTGTTAATTTTTTGAAAAGTTACTAATTTGAACTTTAGTGCCGTTTTTATTTGTTTTTTCCTTATGTAAGCTATTGAGTATTTGATAACGTTGAAATCAGAGTAAAAAACTCTATGCGAATATAAAATCAAAAACATAGGTTGCTATTAAAAAAATATATTGATGACGTCATAACTGTCAAAAAAAGTAATGCAATTTTTTTTTATACGTTTGTCGGATGCGCTATAATTAGCCCCACCACATGCTTTTTAAGTTTTATTTCTAGTGCAAATACTAACAGAGTTACTGAATTTATTCCTTACTTATTTTCCACACTGTATATTAAAATTATTCTTACTAGCTGACCCGAACAGACGTTGTCCTGTCCAAATTTCAATAAATTTGTTTTTGGACAAATCGCGAAACGACAAATAATGTAAAAAAACAACATCCATTACAGGATCGTAACGAACAAAACAAAAAAAGAATTACGCATATCCATCATTTGAATGGCGAGTTATGGTCTCGAGTTCATACAAATATCCCAGAAAAAGCACTCAGATTTTCCCGAAGTTTTCAATTTTCCGGTCAATTTTTCCAATTTTTCTGGCGCTGAACGGACATGAATGGAAAAATAACTGTCAACGATTTTTTTTCTACCAATTCCGACTTTTTTCTGGCAATTCTGACTTTTTTCTACCAATTCCGAGGTTTTTCTGACAATTCCGACTTTTTTCTGGCAATTCTGACGTTTTTCTGGCAATTCCGACTTTTTCCAGGCAATTCCGACTTTTTTTCTGGCAATTCAGACTTTTTTCTGGCAATTGCGACAGGGGTAGGACAATGGTGCTGTTTTGTTGCCCAAACTTAAAAGATGAAATACTGTCTACATTTTGAGTATCACGTACAGGGAAATATGACCTTCTTGGAGTATGTTTCGCGAGGCATCAATTTCAGTGATCCACTGAAGTTGCCGTCTGTGAAAATTTGTTTTTCCGTTTATCATTCATAAAATCATAAAATAACAGATACTCCCCACATTTCGAGTTTCACGTAAAGGGAAATATGACCTTCTTGGAGTATGTTTCTTTAAGTGGTCGAGCGCGTGGCGCGAGGCACCAATTTCAGTGATCCACGGCAATTATCGTCCGTGAAAATTTGTGTTTCCGTGGGTCATTGAAATTGGTGCCCCGCGCTACGCGATTGACCCCTTAAAGAAACACTCCAAATATGTGGACCAAATGTGGACAGTACTTCATATTTTAAGTTTGGGTAACAAAACAGTGCCATCGTCCTAGCCCAGTCGCAATTGCCAGAAAAAAGTTATAATTGCCAGAAAAAAGTCTGAATTGCCAGACAAATATCGTTTACAGTTATTTTTACCGACTTCAAAAAAGGAGGAGGTTCTGTGTTCGGCTGTATGTATGTTTTTTTTCCTTTTATGTATGTTCACCGATATCTCCGTTAATTGTGGACCGATTTTGAAAATTCTTCTTTTATTTGAAAGGGTATACTCCAGAGGTGGTCCCATTGTCACCAAGTCCGGATCTGATAAAGGGCTCCCATGGAAATCGAGAAAAATTGACAAATTTTTCCTTTTATGTATGTTCAGCGATTTCTTCGTCAATTGTGGATCGATTTTGAAAATTCTTCTTTTATTTGAAAGGGTATACTCCGGAGGTAGTCCCATTGACAGCAAGTCCGGATCTATCTGATGATGGGAATCCATAGAAATCGAGGGAAATTCTCAAAATTTTCCTTTTATGTATGACCTGATGAGGTGATCGCATGGGAATCGGGCGAAATCCTCACATTTTATAATTATTATGAACTCTCTCGAATGTAGTCGTTCAATAATTATGCAGGTCTTTGCGTCTGGGAGTCATCATTGCCTTAGATTTTTCAGGTAGTAATATTAATTCATCATTGTTTCAGTATTTCTGGTTTTAATTTTTTATAGTTTGCGTCTTTCATCTTCATTTTCAACCAGCCGTCGTTTCCTCATTCGAGCAGCGTCCTTACTAGGTCTACACATCACTTAAAATTGTAAAATAATTAGCTTTTAAAAAAAGAAACCGACTTCAAAAAGCGAGAAATAACTCAGTACATGTATTATTACATGTGCTACCTACTGATCTGGTTGAAGTCGGTGCCAAGCCAAAAAAAATAGGTAGTAGATAGATAGGCTGTCCGCTTCCGTCACATCGCAAGTCCCACCGCGCGCGCGTCGAAATGCGTGAGCGTGGGTGGGGGGCTCGCTCTGAGCAAAACATCCCAAACGGGCAGACACGTGCGGGGCAGACGTCGTTGACGGCTTGATATTGAATTTTTGATGCGCTATAACGTTGTTGATATATTTGTATAATGACAATAGGTTACAAATTTGTTAACCTCTTTGGCTTGGCACCGATTTCAAACAGATCAGTAGGTAGCACATGTAATAATACATGTACTGAGTTATTTCTCGCTTTTTGAAGTCGGTTTCTTTTTTTTTTTAAAGCTAATTATTACATTCAGGTCCTTTGAGCGCCTTCGTAGTAAAAACCTTATTTAGACTATATTCTAAATATTCTAAAAAAAAAAATAACCGAGTCGGTAGAGCCGTTCTCAAGTGATGCGCTTACAAAGGAACGGCATTACATTTACCTACGTACAGTGCACTTTCAGTTTTTTCCCGATTTTCCGGGCAACTTTTCAGTGTTTCTTTCCGGTAAAACCTTATCTGTGCTATAATATTAAAAAAAAAAACGCCAAATCTGTCAAGCTGTTTAGGATGAGAAGAATTACGAACACACGCACACCGGAATTTTATTTATATAAAGATGAGTATTAATCATTCTATGCTCGAGTGAAATATAAATACGCATGCGCGTCTTTTAAGCAGCGAAGAAGTAGCCGACAAAATTTCATCTTTGTGTAGCCGACAAAATTGAGTGATCGTGACGTCAGAAGAGCAGTGTCGTAGGTATAGGAAAAATTTAAACAGGTAAATTTAAAATGGAATTAAAAAAAAATGGTTCCATCGTCTAACGTCCTTTAAATTGAAAATTCGAAAATTTAAATTGTTATAACTTATTTATTATAATAAAAAATAAAACATTTGTCCGATAATAAATTTTATATTTTTCTGAGTACATTAAAAAAAAACTTTTCAGAACGCTATGATTTTTTGAAGTTATACACAACATCCCTTAACTTGTAACCTCCGTAACTTTGTTAATTTTAATAATAGCAAAAAAGTCAAAAGATCATTTTTGTGTAGAATTTCATGCTTTATAATCTTTATTTGAAACTTTTTTTACTACCTTTTACCCATTTTGAATAATTAAAGAAAATAACTTTATTATATTTTTTCCACCATTTCTCGGGGGTTGGGAAAAAAATTTCTTTCACTCATCTTCTTCAAATACTTCACAGATACTTATATCAAAATTTTGTGTACTTCCTCAAAATCTTGATTTGCTGACTTATTTGATTGGACTATTATGTCCACCTGTTGAAAAGTGAGATAAATGATTTTGTGCACCCGTCGACTGTGCGCTCGACATGTTGTCATATTGTAAACTTTGATCTTGTATTTTAACGTTTACTGGCACGTGAACCATCCGTGATTCACGTGAAAACTATTGCATTCATATTCTCTGCAGCTCACCGACGATCCACAATGTCCCTATAAGTAGATGATAACTGAAAAAGCGTGGACTGGCCTGGCCTTTAAAATTTTTATTAAATTTATGCTTAAACTGCATTTAACTTAACGTCCGACAAAAAAAAAACTAAAAAGACTATCCTTTTCAACACCAGGAGTGGGGACAGGAGAAAGATGGATTAGTTAAACACTAAATTCTAGATTCTCCACTATCATATCGTTATCACACCACACTACACGGATTTATCTAATCACAAACTAGTGTACCTCCAAATCAGGTAAGTCACACTTTTGTTAATTAAAAAATGACATTTTTATTTAAGTCATGTTGCTGTGTGGTCTCTGTGGAGCAAATTTGCTCATCCTTTTGTCAGCATTGGCTGCCATCGTTTTTGCTTACTTTAAATGGACCTATCAGTATTGGGCCCGCTGCAATGTGCCATTTTTACCACCGAAAATTCCTTTCGGCAATGGCAGAAATCCCCTGAGACGCAAAGAATTTGTTGGTTTGCTTCTAAAACACCAGTATGACATAATGAAAGCCAAAGGGTGGAAGCACGGGGGACTTTATTTGATTTTAAAACCGACTTACATGCCTGTCCACTTGGACTGTGTGAAAAATGTGATGACGAAAGATTTTCAGTATTTTGTTGATCGTGGGATGTACTACAATGAGAAGTCCGACCCCCTAAGTGCTCATCTCTTCGCAATTGGAGGACACAGGTGGCGGAACTTGAGGACTAAACTTACACCAGCTTTTACTACAGGGAAGATTAAAATGATGTTTCAAACTTTGGTCGACTGTGTGCCAAACTTCCTCCAAAAAGTTGAATTGGACAGAGCCACAAACAGTCCGATCGATATCAAAGAAGTTTTAGGGTGCTTTACCACTGACATAATTGGAAGTTGTGCTTTCGGGTTAGACCTGCACACTTTCAAGGAAGAAAATTCCGACTTCAGGGTATACGGGAAGAAAGCCCTCGTTGTGACCCCGACACTAATGCTAAAAATGATTTTTTCGATAGTCTGGCCTAACGCGGCTAAAAAAATGCAGATGGTGGTGATACCTAAAGACGTGACCAACTTCTTCATGAATCTCGTTAAGGAAACTGTTAATTATAGAGAAACGAATAAAGTTGTTCGTAATGACTTTATGCAGCTGTTAATCGATTTGAAGAATAAATCGGATGACGAAGCTTTAACAATGGAAGAAGTTGCAGCTCAAGCCTACGTTTTCTATTTGGCCGGGTTTGAAACCTCGTCCACCACCATGACGTTCGTGCTTTACGAACTTGCACGTAGACCGGAGATACAAGAGAAGGTCAGAGAGGAAATTGAGTCAGTGCTCAAAAATTATGATGGTAAAATTAGCTATGAAGCGATGCAAAGCATGAAGTACATGGAACAAGTTATTAATGAAAGTTTACGACTGTATCCTCCACTGCATTTTCTCACTAGAGTGTGCGTCAAAGATTATAAGATCCCAAATGATGACGCCATAATTAAGAAAGGGACATCTGTTATGATCCCAATCTTTGCCATTCACCACGATAAGGAGTACTATCCTGATCCTGAGAAATTTGATCCTGAGCGGTTTACCGAAGAAAATAAACGTGCTAGACATAGTTATGCGCATTTGCCGTTTGGGGAGGGGCCTCGAGTTTGTATCGGCAAGTTTCTTCTTACTACAGCTATTAAATAATTTTAACATTGTTGTTTCAGGAACGCGTTTTGGACTGCTACAGACAAAAGTAGGTTTAGCTTCTCTCCTAAGAAATTACAAACTGACGGTTAACAACAAAACCGAAGAACCTTTAGTTATGAAGCGTGATGCGTTCATTTTAGCTGCAGAAGGAGAAATTTGGCTAAATGCCGAAAAAATATGAAGTAGAGCGTTATGTCTTCGTCTGGTTATCATTTGACGTAGGTGCAGTATTGAGACGACTTTTGTAAAAGAGTAACGCAAATTATATCTTTGTTTTGTTGTACGGAACGTCTTGTGTAGATATTAGTTACTTACCAATTCGCCAATCTGTTTTACCACAAACCCTTGAATTCAACCATTTCCTTTCTCACGCCTCAATTCAACCTGCATCATTACGTCCGTCCTCCGAACCATGGGTACGCCGCGGATTCGCCACACACCAGAGCCTCTTTGGGTTCACAATCGCACTTCTGATAACAGCTTCTAAGACTTCATAATACTAATTTATCTTAAACACCATTAACAAACTACGAATAAGCACCAACATAATTAACCCGACTAGTGCTCAAGACAGATGGTTCCCGCTCTGACCGGAGCAGGGGCATTAACTAATCCAAAAGGCATTTTCAAATATTCATAATTTCCATCCTGCGTGATGAAGGCCGTTTTGGGTATGGACTTCGGGTCGAGAACGATCTGGTGAAAACCTCGGCTGCAGTCGAGACTCGTAAAATAAGATTTTCCCCTCAATTTGTTAAACTCGTCCTCTACATTTGCCATTGGGTAGCTCTCCTTTCCCGTAATCTTATTTAACGCGCGATAATCGACGCATAAACGATAATCACCGGTTTTCTTACGCACAAGGACGACCGGACTAGCAAAAATTGACGTTGATTCTTGGACGATTCCGGCATCCACCAGATCTTGTACATTGCGGTAACAGACAGGTTTCGCATTTTCCTTTAAATTAATTTCTAAACGACTTCCTTGAACCGTTCCAAGTTCCTTTGACGTATTAGCAAAACACCTTGTATGTCGATCTAGCACTTTATAAAACTCGTACTTTTCGTCGTCAGTTAGACCGAATTACATTCTCTACTCATTCATTGCACTCACCTTGCGAATTCCTAAATCTGGGATGTGGTCACACGGCCAATCAGCTTATTCTTTTCCCAACTCACGTCTTGATCGCCTAGATTAGTTACCCAAATCTTCCCTTGCGGTGTTTGTAAGAGTCCACTCAAGTCTTCGCGCCGACGATGTTGACATCCTCAAGAGTAGATGCTCTAGCTGGTAAAGTCAAGGCATTTGCAACCCGAAGATGTATTCGTTCCTTATGATCGACTAAGGTGATTTGATTGAAATCGTTGGTGATTTTGTCAAGAAGTAACAGTCCTCTGGTTGGTCGCCAACTTAAAATACATTTCACAATGATTTGTTTTAAATTAAAAGAATTGTAAATATCCAATTTATTCATTAATAGCTGATATTTATAAATACCACATTTCAGTATTATAAAATTGATATTGGATTGTCTAAAAATAAGCTACAATTTTATCCCAAAATTTTCAGCACGGTCCCGTTTTAATTATAAAACGATACCGGTGTGAAGTTGGTTTACGAGAAGTTAGCCGATGCCATCGCCATTTTGTTTAGTGTGATGCGAACTCTTGTGGCGGGAGCCCGCGCCGAAATTTGTCAGTCCTCTGGCGAACCTCTTTACTGCTTTATCCCCTGATATAAGTAACAGTCCCTTGTGTCGTTTTTTCATTGATCTGCAATATATTAAATGTTACTGCAAATTGCTACTGGCCCCATGGTCCAATGTATTAGCCTTATTTTCCGATTCCGATTCGAGCAGTTGAGACGAGCGGACGTGTTTTGCGGCGCTCGATAAGATAAGCGGATAAAAAAGCGTGAAAAAGTGAAAAAGAAATAGAATGAAAAAAAGTGGTAGTGAGAGCGAGAGAGAAGATTACAAAAGAAAAAGGGAAGAAACAAAAAGGGAAGTTGACAGTGTGGAAGGAGGGGATAATATGCCCCATATATAAGAAAGGAGAAAAGGATACAGTCAGTAATTATAGGGGGATCACTCTCCTAAATACAGCATATAAGGTATACTCGAGGATTGTGGAACAGAGGCTGATGAAGGAATTGAATGAGAGGGAGGTGTTACCAGACGGACAGGCGGGATTTAGGAAAGATAGAGGGACCATGGATAATGTATATATCTTGAATCACATAGTCGGAAATGAGATAAAAAAGAGGGGTGGCAAGATATATGCATTCTTTGTGGACCTGATGGCGGATGAGCGAGAGAGGAGAAAAGTATGAAAGAAATGATAGGAAACATAGAGAAATATATGAGGAGGAAAAAGTTGACGGTGAATGTGGAGAAATCCAAGATGATGGTGTTCAGAAAAGGGGGTGGTAGGAGAAAAGTAAATGAGTGGAGAGGGGAGAAAGAGAAAATTGAAGAAGTGAAAGAATTTAAGTATATAGGTTATGTGATGAATGAAAGAAACAGCAACAGCATATGTAAGAGAGTTAGTGAAAAAAGCAAATAAGATAATAGGAGCTTTATGGGGAATAGGAGAGAGAAAATTTGGACATGATTTTAAAAGGAGAGTAATGATGTTTGATAGTTTGGTAAACAGCATGATGATGCATGGAGCGGAAATATGGGGATGGAGAGAGCAAGAAGGATTGGAAGGGGTGCAAGGAAAATATATGAAATGGGTGCTAGGGGTAGAGAGAGACACACCGGGGTATATAGTGATGGAAGAAACAAAGAGAGATGGAATAAGAATAGAAGCAGAAAAAATAGCAATAAGATTTGAGGAGAGAGTGATAGAGAGAGGAGAATTTTGCAAGAATGTTTGAAAGAAAAAAGGAAAGAAATAGGAAAGGGGATATGGAAAGAAAGGGAGGCATATTTCGAAAGAAACGGTTATGCAGGCGCAAAGATAGAAAGAATGCGAGAGAGAGGCAGAGTAATGACAGATGAATTAGTGTAGAGAGATAGAGATGTGCAAGTTCAGGAAAGAAGAACGAGAATTAGGGAGTCTAGGTACAATGGGCCTGGGGGTTGAGCTACCTACCAGGCGCGTCTCCAGGTGGCGGATAGGAGAATGGCTAGAGTCTTCACCAACTTTAGTTAGTGGGGGGATAGTAGGAAGCACCAAGGTCTAAAACCCTTGCTGCGCCGAACGAAAGCCTCTCGCCACGGACCAGCTCGCGACACATACCGTAATCCGCCCGACCTGTGCAACGAACCTCCACACATGGTGGGGGTAGTGCAGGCAGGGGGCACGGGGGCTTGGCTTCATTGTCTGGCCGCGTGGATGAGGTACCACTATAAAAATCTCCCCAATCTTAAGGTATTGCGCGCGCCAAAAGATGCATGGCCGGGGGGCAGCTCGGCCACTAGCGGCAAACCTCAGGGCACCAGGCGAACCCTGTTGTATGTAGCGTTCTATGCGTACAGAGGGCACTGCGCATAGTGACCACCCTTTCCCTCCTACTCGTGGGACCATTTATGGATAGCAATATTGAAAATCAAAATACACCCCTAGGAGGAGGTTCCGAAAGGACGGATCCACCGAGGAGATTGTCCGGAGCTGCCAAAAGACGGCTCCAGAAACAAAAACAGAAGGGTTTGCAACCTGCTGGTGGACAAGGTGCCGCAAGGACCCCAGGCTCTACAGCGGGCACAAACTCGTCTGCGAAACCGGGAACCAGTACCGGAAGCAGGGGGAATTCTCCGGCGGTACTCCCAGCGACAAAACACGTCCGCCAAAAAGGAGGGGTGGGCCTACCAGGCCCACTGTATCATTTGCGGCGGCCGTGTCGGATATCCAGATGGCAATTTTGCCGCATGGATATCCAGCAAACGTCCTCAGCAAGGATCAGGCGGATCTGATCAAGACCGCTCTGATCCAGGCTCTGGACGAAATACAGGAAGGAAGCCTGCACCCAGGTTCTCCGCCGTAAATTTCCGGAGGGGGGGGCTACCTGCTCGCCTCCTGCGCCGACCAGCACACCAGGGAATGGCTGGTGCGGGTGGTCACAGGAAGCGTACCCTGGGAAGGGGCGGAACTTAGTGTTGTCGACGCTAGTGAGGGTGATGACATGGATTCCGGGGCCTGAACAGGAACCGGAAGTCGTGTTGCGACGTCTTAAGACACAAAATCCAGGTCTTAAGACAGAAAGCTGGTCAGTAGTGAATAGGAGGCTGGACCCCAGGGGACAGCAACTTATCATCCTACTGGATGAGCACTACTGGATTAAAATCCGGGAGGAGCTGCAATGCAGGCCATACCTGAATCTCTCCAGGGTGGTGTTTAAAGCCCTGGGGAGAGGCAGGCAAGAATCCGAAGGGATGGAGGTTGAGGAGAGGGGGGACCGCAAGAAATACTCCCGATCCGACACCCGAATCCCAAGGAGACGAACAAGGGGCCGAATAGGACCCTTGTGTCATCCGAGGGGATGAAGAAAAACGTGGGCATCTTCAGGGCCTTACAGATAAACATGCATCACTGCAAGGCGGCGTCAGCTGCTCTGCAAAGATACATAACTAATAGCGATATTGATATCGTGCTGATTCAGGAACCATGGGTATATAGGGACCAGATCAGAGGACTCAGGATGGGGAACGAATGGGAGCTCTTAGCACCAGGAGGAAGTCATCCAAGAGCTTGCATACTTGTAATGACAAAAACGAATACACTGCCAATGTGGGGGCTTAGTGGTCAGGACCTCATGGCAGGCAAGATAAAAATCACTATGGCAGGAAGCGAGAGAGAAATAATAATCGGATCCGCATAACTACCATACGATCAAGCGGGACAACCCCCAACACCAGAGGTTAGACGACTGGTAGAATACTGCGAAAAAACCAACACGCAGCTAGTGCTCTGCTGTGATTCCAACGCCCATCATATAGTGTGGGGAAGTTCAGGGACCAACAGAAGAGGTGAGTCACTTTTAGAATTTAATATTAGTAATAAGCTAGAAGTAGTAAACCGCGGTAACGAACCTACCTTTATCACCGCGACAAGGCAGGAGGTTATCGATATAACGTTAGGTACGCCGTTCGTGTGCCGAGTTATTCGTGAGTGGCATGTTTCATCTGAACCTACGCTCTCGGATCACAGGTACGTAAGATTCGATATTGAATCCCCGCCGGAGACGGTCGAAAGGTACAGAAATCCAAGAAACTGTGACTGGCAACTCTACAGAGAGGAACTAGTCCAGGGGTTGGAAGAATGTCCCTCGAGACCTCAAACTCCGGCGGGAGTTGAAATAATGAACGAATGCATTACAGCAGCCATAAGGAGAGCTTATGAGAACAACTGCCCACTCAGAGAGAGAAAGGTCAAACGGGAGACCAAGTGGTGGAACCGTGAACTTTCCGAGATGAGAAGGGAGGTACGGAGATTATTTAACAGGGCCAAAAGGACTGGGAGATGGGAAGAATACAAGACTTCCCGTCTAGAATATGGTTACGCAGTGAGGGAGGCGAAAAACACCTCATGGAGGAGGCACTGTGAGGAGATCGAAAGAACTCCGGAATGTGCCAGACTCCAGAAAGCCTTGCTGAGGGACAATCGGGGTAAGATTGGAACTCTGCAAAGACCTCATGGGGGATACACTGAATCGAGTGAGGAGTCTCTGGAACTCCTTCTAGAGACACACTTCCCGGGGAGTGTATCCTCGGAAAATGCAACAAACACTCCAAACCTAGACATACCGAGTCATCGGGCGTCCAGGGAGGAGTGGAAACTTGCCGATAGGCTGGTTAACAAAACAAGACTTGGATGGGCAGTGAAATCTTTCAAACCATTCAAATCTCCAGGAATCGACGGAATTCTTCCGCTGATGCTTCAACAGGGATACGAGGAATTAGCCTCCCCCCTGTGCGCATTACTCAGGGCCAGCCTGGCCTTGAAGTACGTGCCAATGGGTTGGAAGAAAGTGAAAGTGGTATTTATACCAAAACCAGGGCGAGAATCATACGCCCGGGCGAAATCCTTTCGACCAATAAGCCTAACATCATTTCTCCTTAAGACCTTGGAGAAACTGATTGACAGGTATATCAGGGACGATGTTCTGGTAAACGCCCCTTTACATCGGTACCAGTTTGCCTATCAATCTGGAAAATCATGCGAGATGAGCATCCACGAGCTTACTCCTAGGATAGAAGGAACCCTGGAAAATCGAGAGATTGCGTTGGGGGCCTTTCTGGACATAGAGGGTGCTTTCGATAACACCTCATTCAACTCTATTGCGAAAGCAACTAAGAGGCGGGGTATAGCCCCTGTGGTAGTGGAATGGATCGACTCGGCCTTAAAAGGCAGAGAGATTTCATGCATCATCGGCCCGGTAACTAGGGGGGTGGTGGCGGCCAGAGGATGCCCACAGGGAGGCGTTTTATCGCCTTTATTGTGGTCACTCGTAGTCGACGACCTCCTGGGGAACCTGGAGCAGACAGGAGTTCACGCACAAGGTTATGCGGACGATATCACCATACTCGTAAGCGGCAAGTTCGGAGGGGCTGTATCAGAAATAATGCAGCGGGCTCTGACAGTCGTCGAGAGATGGTGCACTGAGAAACAGTTGTCGGTTAACCCCGATAAGACTGAAGTCATGGTCTTCACAAGAAGGAGGAATCTCATCGATTTGAAGAGGCTCCGACTGTGGGGAAAAGAATTGCGGATAGGGAAAGAAGTCAAGTACTTGGGACTAATGCTAGATACCAAACTTGGTTTCAAACCCCATCTAGAATACATCACCACTAAGGCTACTCGGGCCCTATGGGCCTGTAGAGGCATGGTGGAAAAGACGTGGGGATTAAAACCAGAAATGGTTCACTGGCTCTACACCAAGGTCATAATTCCCACGGTAACATACTCTTCGATAATTTGGTGGCATAAGGCGTCTGGAAAGCACGCTACAAGGCTTTTAGGGAAGCTGCAAAGACTTGCCTGCCTTGGAATAACGGGAGCAATGAATACAACGCCTACCGCAGCCATGGAAGTGCTCCTGAACCTCCCTCCGCTACACCTTTTGGTGAAATCGGAGGCAATGAAGGCAGCATACAGGCTTCTAAGTGCCGGATATGGCAAGACCCACGTTAGAAGGGGATACCACACCGAGATATTTGGGAAAATACGGAACGATTGCGTGCTGAGCATGCAATCGGACCGACTCAGGACAGAGTATGACTTTTGTAAACCCTTCGAGGTAGTCATACCGAGAAGGGAGGAGAGGGTCGATACCCGGAAACTGAGAAATAACAACGGAACCATCTGGTACACGGATGGGTCCAAAACAACAAAGAGCACTGGGGCAGGGGTAGCTGGAGAAGCACCAGGGGATGACATGAGCATCAACCTGGGCTCCTTGGCAACCGTGTTCCAAGCAGAAATCACTGCGATTGACATCTGTGCCGGTGAAATAATGAGGAGGGGCTGTGCAAACTGGCGGATCCACATTATGACTGACAGTCAGGCAGCGCTTAAAGCTCTGGAGAGTGTCGAAGTACGCTCCAGAGTTGTGAAAGAATGTCTCGAATCGCTTGTGGAACTGGCAAAGCACAACAGAGTGACTCTGTGGTGGGTGCCGGGACACAAGGGATTTGAAGGAAATGAAAAAGCTGACTTCCTAGCCAAAGAGGGAGCGAAAACACCTTTGATAGGCCCAGAGCCCACTTGTGGGATCGCACATGAGACTGCAAAAAGGATGATTCAGGGCTATATCAACAGAGAACACCACATCCATTGGAATAACATTCCTGGACAGAGGCAATCGCGGATGTTCATGGAAGGCCCATCGAAAAAGCGGTCAGAAGAAATCCTGAGATTGAGCAGGAGACAACTGAGAAAGGTAGTTGGACTCTTCACGGGACACTGCTGTCTCATGAAACACCTCACCACAATCGGGGTGAAGCAAGATCCTGATTGTAGGATGTGCAGGGAGGAGGAAGAAACTCCACTACACATACTATGCGAGTGTCCAGCGCTTGAGGCGGGGAGGCTTCGACACTTCGGGCTGACGTATGTTGAACCGAATGACATAAAACATATGCCCATAGATTCTGTGCTGAAGTTCATCAACAGCACAGGCCTTATGGAGTAAGCTTGCTAATAAGCACAATAAGCTGAAGCTTCAGTGCAGCGGGGTCTGAACCGCGCCCCTTAAGAATAATAATATAATAAAAATGACAAAGTATGGCAAATCGACTACTGCTATTTTTGAACTTCTTTTTACTTTTAATTACGGTGCTACACTACTCCGGTTATGCAAAAAAAATTGTATGTATTTCGGGCGAAACATGTTTTTTCCCTTGGCGCATTGCATTCAACCTTGCACCGCGGGCAAAAACTATATTATTTCGCCCTCAATACATAAATAGCTATTTTGGGAGCCAAGATAACACACCGTAAAATTTCTGAAAACATAATGCCCGTAAAGTTATAAATCTTTTTTTCGTAATTTATTTTTATGATAATTTATTACTGTAACCCTTGATCTCTTTCTACGAACGTTTATAACAGCCCGAGCGTCCCGAGGTAAATGCCAAGTGTCTGAACCACTTACGCACAGAAACCTTAGGGGAGGGGCCAAGCTGTTAGTTCGCCAGATTGTTACTTAAAACCATTCTCGCTCATTGAAGTTTGTGACTGAAATGGACGGGCATCCGTGAAATCTGTGGAAAAATTATACATGCAAATAATCAATGAACCTTTAATTTTTGAAAATGAAAAGTAATCTACCGGTGTATCTTATCAATGTCTTTCATTTAAAAAAAACAATTATAAAAATTGGTGCAGTACCCACTGTTTTATTTGCTTCAAACGATTCATGTTCAACGATTCAAACTTTTTTTTCAAAATAAAAAATCTCCAATAAAAAATTGTAAAAATAATTTTAGACTTGTTGTATGGAGTGAATTCGCGACCGGATTCTCGTTAGTGTAGTGTTTAATTTTAAGTAGTTAAATAAGTTTAGATTTAAACACCACGCTTTCTGTTGCGGCATAGCATGAAGTTGCAACAGGGAGCGAGCGTGCGATAGTAGCGGAAGTCGAGCGGTAAATGGCGCCAGCCGCTAAAGGTTTACCTTTATACTGTCTACCGCTTGGCCCTCCCACTATCGCGCGCTCTCGCGATCGCGGTCTTTTACGCGTATGGTCGCGAGTGGTTAGTTGTAAGTAATATCATAGTATAGATTAGCGCTCGCGCTGTTAGAATATGTTAGTTTTAAGTAGATTTAAGTTCGTTTAATGTTAGTTTTAAGCAAGAATAGACTGCAGCCAATCAGAAAGCAGGACGCCACCTGCGATCGGGTTTTACCCCGTCGCAGGTATAAAGGCATGCCACTTTCTGGTTGGAAGGGAAGTTCTATTCGGACCTTGTGTCTGAATAAAGTGCATACAAAAACCAACTGATGTCTTCTTAATAACACCTCGTCGACCCCAAACCCTGCTGGTCCGGTGGACCACTACGTCGAGGCGCAGAGCACCAGGTCGAGCATCCGCTCTGACCGACAACCTCCTTCGACGTCGGTCGATGTCTCCGGCAACGTTTTCGCCACCGAGGAGTCGCGGACCCCATCCGTGACCTGGTGGAAACCTTGTTCCTGCGACAGACTTTAATAGTAAACAATTTTTTTTATAACATTTATAATAGAAAATATTATTCATTATAATATTTGTACCTGCTCACTCATCCTCGACCCTCGCTCGCTTCGACCATAAAAGAGCAGGGTCTGTCCTCCGGTTATACCGTGCGATTATTCAAATTATAAATTAGAGTAGGCTGTGCAATTTAAATTAGGTTGGCACTACTAATTGTTGACAATTTGGTTTAATAAGCGGTCGGGAAAAGTGCACTTTTGATGAAACCGTGTGACACTACCTGGAAACCGTAAGCACTTTGGAAATTGTCCAAAGTCACTTTGACATTCAAATATTAAACCAAATTGTCAACAATTAGGAGTGCCAACCTAATTTAATTCCACAGCCTACTCTAATTTATAATGATCGCACGGTATGTAAAACTGAAGATGTGGTTTTTCTATATCAGTAAAATAAATAGAACCACATATTTTTTCAGATCAGTGGAATCCTTATTTGTCAAGGATTACGGTAAATCACTTAATTAAAAACCGTATTGCCCAAGTTACCTTTTTCAGCGTTTTGTATTATTGTGTAAAATGATATTTGATATTTTTTATTGTATTCATAATAATAATAACCAGTGTCTAAATAAAAATCTGATCAAGATTGCCATGAAACGAATTAAGAGGGCGGATTCTAACAATGGCGGGAAGGTGTAGTAAACATAACATTGTAGACGTTCTGTTTACAACGCTCACTGACTTTCCACTATGCTTGATAGCGTTTGTTGTGGTAATTGTGACTAGGGTAAGGTTTGAACTGGGCAATAAAGAAGTTTCTATTGAAAATAACGTCTAATTAGTGAAAATGGACCATTTAAAGTTGCCCTAACCAGTGCCAATTTGAATCAAAAAAATCGTATTTTTTACTCAAACTCCTTCTTTGCCTTCTGTGGATGACTAGGAACCCATCTCAGGTACTTTAACACTCAGTTTTGCAGTAATAAAAGCAATGACCCTTGTAAAAGATAGGTTTTGACGTGACAGATGGCAAACCGCCATTGCAGGCGTAATCGCGTTGCGTTCAGACGTAGTTGGGACACTGCCTAATAGGTGACGCTGTCCTGAAAAATTCTTATGTCACCCCGCGAGTAATTTAAAATCTCGGTATAAAATTAAGAGATTATAGAGAATATTATTAGTTGATATGCACTGAGTTATCCGACTCCCAAATTAGTGTTGTGGGCCAATAAGCGAATGTAATATTATGCTTCTTCTACACCTATTAAAGAAATAAATTATACTCAAATTTACTCATTTTAATGGAATACATGGCCGCCACGCGAGTCGATGTTGATTGTCAACCGCAGAACGAGTTGATGGCGGGCGATTTAAAATATCATTAGTTCAGCACAGTACACTTTAGAAAAAATTAAAACTAGAATAAAATAAGTAAAAAACATTTTTAAGTTAAACGGTTTTATTGTAAAGAAACATAATAATGATGCAGATAATGTACTAATAGCTAAAAAATAATATAGGTAATAGTTATTTACAATCGAGTATGGTAGGTCAAATTTTACATTGTGAGGTTTTAATTTTGAAGCACGAGGCATCGCCGAGTGCTTTATTAAAACCGAACAATGTAATACACCTACCACGAGATTTGTATTTCGTTTTTTGGCCGACAATTATTTAAAAATCTCAATAATAAATCATTTTTATTCAAAAATTGGAGGTTGACAACTGACTGACAGCTGTTGTGACAGTTCTCATCGGCTAATGTCACAAAAGTCATCCGTTGGCGAACAAGAACTGCAAAAATCTATTACATGGAAAATAATTTATGAAAATATTTTACTGTAAACAAATATTCTGTTACATAGACTTAATTATGGTGAGGACGGTTTCCTTCTTAAATGTCTGTAACAGGCTAGTGTTTTCCGTTGATTTTACCGCATCGTTTGTAAAGAACAGCTTTCTAAGCATCCGTCACATACGTTTTACAGTTCAGGAGGCCAAAAAAATATATTTTAAGTTAAACGGTTTTATATTGTAAAAAGCATAATACCTAATGATGCAGATAATGTACTAAAAGCTAAAAAATAATTAGGTAGGTACCAGGTTCCAGTCATCACACCACTCTCCTCATCAATCTAGAGTATTGATCAGACGAAAATAAAATCGTGGGGCGTGGCGAGAACTGAGTAAATATGTAAATGATCGTTCTGGGATGTCGTACGATGATTTACTTTTACACACATTTTGCATAAATTGTCTATAGAGAAGATGCATCCAAAGCATATTTATAATGATATGAGCGGTGGACTATAGATAATAGAAATTTTACTCGTCCCACGATTTTATTTTAGTCTGATCAACAATCTAGATTGATGAGGAGAGTGGTGTGGTGACTGGTACCTGGTACATACCTAATTATTTTTTAGCTTTTAGTACATTATCTGCATCGGTTTCTACTCTTGAAGCCTTTTCATTTGACACCCATATTAAGGGGGTTGAAAAGAATATGTAGTCCGCCGTCTTGGAGCGGCGGCCATATTGAATTCTTTTTCTACTCTTCAAGCTTTCATTTGATACCTATTTTTATGGGGTTGACTAAAAATACATCATCCGCCATCTTGTGGCGACGGCCATTTTGAAAGTATTGAGTATTACCGTTGAGTGACAAATTTTAAGAAGAGGCACAACCTCATTGTCTCGATCGTGGCCAAAAGTGGTTCCACATCTCAGTTGGCGCCACTGGTCATTTGGCTCCAGATTTTTCACAATTCGTCTGACCGCAGTGGAGTGCGGTACTCCCGTATTTTGTCTCCTGATTGCGTTAGTGTTGATAAAAGTAAAGATGAAGGTGAATCACCACAACCAGTGCCACAACTGCGTTTATTCAGGCTGTTTCAATAATAATCGCGTTAATAAAGACGTCAGTTTTTTTAAGTTTCCGGTAAATAATGCCCAGAGGTGCAAAGAGTGGCAAAAAAAACTGTGGCAACATTACCGTAGCTGTCGCTGATCCTGAAAACTTAAAAAATAAACTCATTTGTGAAAAACATTGTCAACGGACATAAATATATTCAAAAAAAGAAAAGTGGTTCAGAGAACTGTAGTACCCTTGATGCATGTTCCATCAGTAGCTGGTAAGTAGTATAATTTCACTAAATAATAATATTTTTGGGAAAGTGAGACAAAATGTTACAATGAGACAAAAAATCTCTTGTTCACTGAATTTATTGTTGCAGAAGATGTTCAAGAAACTTCCGGACTAAATAATATCGCCACTTACGAAAGAAAACGCAAACTTTCATTCGACGACAGTTTTGAGGAAGAAACGGAATTTTTGGAGTTAATGACAACATCAAACGCTGGAGAAGGTAAGATAAATTATTATAATCACAAATCAACTTAAATGTTGTTATTGAATTACATATTTTTGGAGCACTGAAACAGAAAATGACCTCTATTATGCTTCATCAAGTCTAGTTTTTAGGCAAAAAGGCTCAAATCATTAATTTTCAAATTGGCATATGGTATGTAAATAAAAATTTTTGAATTTTTTACAGAATATTTTTTGAATAATCAGTAATTAAAATGTAAAATTTCATTATTGTGTTGTAACTTCAAATGGGGAAAGGTCATAAAAAAAATTTAATCCTAATTAACAATTATTATCAACTAAATAAGAATACTATTTAATTAAATCTTTATCTAAACTTAAAAACTAACCAATTTACTAATCTAATGTTTTTTTTTATTATTTTACACTATTTCTGTAACAATTTATAATCAAATGTTTCATTTGATCAATTTTAACATTTACAGAAGTTAAATTATTTTTACCATAATTATTGCTGTCAAAATTTAAGATCTTGTTATCGGTCTGATAGGTGCTGGACCAACTTTTAACTATTTTTTCCAAAGTGGTGCTGGAATCACTGATTTCGGGAAAAAAAAATTATTTTTACGATATTGTTTACGAAATTTTCTAAAATTGTGTTTTTTTTTTTATCAATTGTTTTCAAACATTGACAAAGCGCGACTTTTTTTACGAAAAGTGTAATGCAAAAAATATTTAGTTATTTTCTATAAAAAAAAATTGATCTTTCAATAGGTAAATAAAATGAAAATTATAAAAAATAATGTAAGATAAGGAGAGCTAAGAAAGTTGTCCCAGTTTTGGTCAAAAGACATTATGTACTTAGATCACAATATTTAATAGTATATTTCAAATGAGTACGCTGTCATGACACTTTTCAAGGGCGAGGCCGAATTTTTGCAGCCCGAGGCGAATGCCGAGGGCTGCAATGAGCCCGAGCCCTTGAAAAGTGACAGGGCACGAGTATTGAACAGTGTTTTTTGTATTCGTTCCCGAAAAATGAGTACAAATTTACATCAGATTTTGAGCTTAGGTTGACAACTGCCACATTAAATACATACGATGGAATATTTATGTATGTTGCTATGTATTTCATTACGGCTTATGTGTTTCACAAAACGAGTACAAAAAATATATTTGCTTAGAAACTACATTATGTATAGGAGATGTGGGTTATATTCTCTGTCATTGCACCAAAATATATACAATTCAGTAACAAAATCCAGAATATCAAACCAAATGCATATTGCATACTATAGTATACAAACGAAACCATTAAAAAAATGTATTTTTTAAAGGTGTGGGAGCCTCACTTCCAACAATGATGCAGCTGTTGGAAGTCCACAGGACAGCCCTAGCAATCAAAGTATTTCATCCGATGGTGGCTCAAAAGTTAGTGAATGTATACTCGAGATGTCCAGCCCAAGTGAAAGAATTTTGCAAAGAAAATGCAAATCGTATTCTCGGAAAATCAACACTTTGAAGAAAAAGCTTAAGGCTAAAAGATCTCAAGGATATCGACTGAAAAAGAAAGCCACTATTGCGGATGCACTAAGATACAAAAGTCCAGCAGTGAAGACGTTCATTAATATGCAGTTATCCCACAGAAAAAAAAGCAAATCAGAGTTCATTGAAAATATAAACAATATCTTCGATATCTTAAATAGTAGGGTTTTGAACGATTCCAATCCAAACAAACGTCCTTTATCCGTTTACAATGAAAAGTCAGTAGAAATGTTAAGAAAGGGCATAACGTTTTTTGAAAATATCGAGGTATTTGAAAATGGGAAGAAACGCAATAATATTTACTGTATTGATGGTTTTAAGTGGACATTAAGATCTATTTTAATACTGTGGGACCATCTTAAAGATTTGGGGGTAAAATACCTTATTACATCTTTTATTAATCAAGATCCTCTTGAAAATTTTTTCTCGGTAATTAGAAACAGGGGTGGCTATAATCCTACACCAACTGTAAGACAATGCCGGATCGCGATACAGCAAAACATAAATATACGCCTACAAATGGCAGTTGGTAATGGTAATTGTTTGGTAGATGAGAGTGAAGCACTCGAAATTGAGGAATCTATGACAGCGTTCGTCGATCAACCGGAACCCGAAAAAAAATCCCAACAGCAGTTAGCGAAATATAGTAACAAAGAGAATATTGAAGCTATGGAATCGATCATCAGTCATTCTGAACCCTCCGAACTGAATGAAGAGAAAAATAATATGAGTCAAAATTCGCTCACAGGACGTTGCACAATTAATGGAACTTTGGAATCGTGTTCAAATGTGTACGTGGCGGGTTATTTATTGCACAAATTAAAAAAAAAAATTCAACTGTTATGATTGCATACGACATTTGAAGAAAAACGAAGAGGACTTGACAGACACCAATGAAATACTTTTACTATGCAAAGACTATTCAATTAAGTTCTTGTCAAGACCATCGGAAGAATTTCGGACACTTATAATCAGTCTACTAGTTGAGTTTGGTAGTGCGTTTGATAGATATAAAGTTGGCAACAACGTTTCACAAAACATCAAGGCGCATCTCCTCCAATTTTTGAGAAAAAACTGTCAATGGTTTACAGCTGAAGGTAATCCAGAATGTTCCGCCCACAAAAATTTTATTATAAATCTATTTATTAAAATGATAATGTATAGGCACTTGAAATGGGAAACAGAAAAAATTACAATGGAAAAACCGGGGAGAATATTTAAAAAGAACAGAAAAATGATTATTTTGTCTGCTTCCAAATAATTTGATTTAATAAACAAATAACATAAAAACATAAACAGTTTTTTCTTTATTTAGGTGGTAATAAAGCGCAATTTTTTATTGCTCAGTAAAAAAATATAATAAATGCTTAGTAAATAAATATGAAACTCTCGGCATTCCTTTTCTTTCTTTTGTTCGTTGTTAAACAAATAAAAAGTAAAAAAAAACTTCCATAATATAGTTACGTAGAAGAGCACAATAAATAATGATAAAAAAACCGGTTTCTTAATTTTAATATTTAGCCACAAAAAAATTGTTAATAATTAACAAAGGCGTTTTTTTAGCAATATTTTTTTTAAGAAACGATTTTTTTTAATCATTATTTCCATTAGGATTAGATTTTAAAAAATATTTGAAAATTACATATGTTTTATTTATGTTGTTGAGCCTTTGATTAGTTAATAAAAAAGTGAAAAATCATTTTTTTTTGTTTTTCCAACGGAGATCTTTTCTAAAGCCTTCAAGGGACAGCTCCAAGAAGGGAAAAAAAATTCCAGTATTTTAGTTTAACAATTATCAGGGTTTGTATGTTAATTTTTAACAAGAACA